>OY751097.1:3918396-6444416 GCA_963564075.1 Eupithecia subfuscata | reverse complement strand
TTCAATTATTTTACAATGCTTTTCACTTTGTGTATTGTAAAACCCGAGCGAGATAGGAGAATTTATAACGGAAGACACTTTTGAGGATTTATCGAGCAAAAGAATGAGGAAAAATACCCCTTGATATTCTACAGCGAGAAAGTATTTCATTATCATCATCATTCGCAACCTGACTTCAGCCACTGCTGGTCTCCAAACTCTTATCCTCATGCTCGGTATCACTTATATTGTCCCGAGCTAGCGGTAACCAGAAGTAATTATTAAGCAACAAAAATACATTTGTATTGTATTATAAATCCTTTGCGAAAGACTCCACTGAATATAGTTACAGTTTATACACCCAATCCTAAAACAGCAGACCTCTATTGTATGTAATGTCTAATGTACGCAATAAGGAAAGTGCCGGCAATTAACGAATATGCGAACGCATAATACCCAACAAATGGCGTAACATTACTCATACCACTGAGTACGGCTCGCCATAAATCGTGTGTGGCGTTTAAACCCATACCCGGTTTAATAATACACAAGCTTCATCATCATCATTGTATTTGAAAGACGTCTGCACTGCTAGACATAGGCCTCCCGAAAAGATCGTCAGAATGAGCGGTCCTGCGCTACCCGCATCCAGCGGTTTCCCGCAACCTCCACACGGTTCACTAGGTGAAACGTTAACCTGGTGAAGGTTAAGGGCTTGGGGGTCTACCTACTCTGCGCCTTCCGGTACATGGTCGGTGGTCGCCATTCGAGAATATTATGGTCCAAACATGCTTCTGCGAGCTACTGCCCTGATCACGGTAACTAAAGTTTTTGTTCCGCAATCTGAGAGATTATGTCGGTCGCTTTTGGTTCTTTTACGGATCTCCTCATTTCTGATTCAATCTCATAAAGAGACTCTGAGCATTTCCCTTTCCATCTACATCTACACTAACATTTTAATGAGGTATAATTTGTTCATGAATAGGGGGTAATCTTAGAAACGAATGGTCCGATTTTATTAGTTTTTTCACTAATAGAAAACTACATTTTCTCTGAGTGATGTAGGCTATACATATATATTTAAAGGAAAATCGAGCTAAGCCGAGAGCAGAAGCTACTGTTATAGGTATATACACAAATGTTATAAATGCGTGGGTTTGGATATGTTACCTCTCCGCGCCAAAACAACTTTACGGACCGGGCTGAAATTTTGCATACCTTAGTTCTAATTCTGGATTAACATTTTAATTTTTTTTATCGCTAAACATGCAATGCCATGGGCAGAAGCTAGTTATAAACAAGCAAGCTTAGCGATGGTGTTTAGCATTAGATCTCTAGGTGGTGGGAAAGCCACGTGAGCCGGGTTCGAATCCCGCTGCGGTATTAATGTTCGCGTGACCTATGCGTATTTATCTCTATCAGAAGTATTGTTTATGGTTTCCGATACCTATGGCGGACAGGGATTCACTTCATTGGGCTTACGTACTATTCGTGTTTAATCTGACGCATTAATATTGTACATTTTCTTTCGCTTATTTATCTCTATCAGAAGTATTGTTTATGGTTTCTGATATAGGTATCAGAAACCATACATCCGACATAGGTGTCGGGAGACAGGGATTCACTTCTTTGGGCTACGTACTATTTGTGTTTAATCTGCCTTAAATTTGTAAATTTTCATTCAAATTTACTGTTTCTGTTTTAATTTATCTGTTTTTTGGTTTTAATCATTATAATTAGAATAGTTATCAGTTTTAATAGACCCATAAGCGGGAACTATTAAGCTTAAGATATCTACAAGTTCTTTCACTTCTGTGCTTTAAGGGTCCGGCGAAGGATGAATTTCCCATACAAACGTAGTACAAAAATGATTTGTAATCTAAGAATATTTTAACCATGGTTTGCTATTATTTGTATTAGAATAGTATTTATTTAGGTTCCTGCCACAAGCTTTTTTCAAAATACTTATCTAGAAAAATACTAAGAAAACATTCATTGTTTGATGTAAAAATGCGATTCGGTTTAATTTCATTTCAGAAAGGTATTTTGAAAAAAAAAATGTGTCAGGAACCTAGATAAATACTATTTTAATACAAATAATAGCAGACCATGGTGAAAATATTCTTAAATTACAAATCATTTTGGTACTACGTTTGTATGGGAAATTCATCATCCGCCGGACCCTTAAGCACTGTGTTTTTTCAACTCATTGAACAACTATGTCTACCGAGCTTTAAGTCCTGTACACTGTACAGCGTATTTAAAAACCTTATAACCACACTGTCAGTATCCAGTGCACAGAAAGCAGACAAATCCATTCGGTCGCGATGGCAATGAATATTCATCGTCAAGAGTGGAGTATCCTAGAACCATCCAGCGAACCTCTGGATACGATCTTTTTACACTTCAACTTACCAAGAATGTAAAGATCGTGTCCGGAGAGAGGAGATAGAGTTACCGCCCTAGCTTCATTTGTAAGATTCATTTTGTAGGTATTCATTTAACTATCATTCGCGTGATGGAACCGTGCATAAGGAAACGAGATCTTTAAGATAATCAGTCATCGTCAGTTCTGTTTTATTTACTTTCGAATACCCGACTTATACTGAGATACTAGCTTCTCGAAAGTGGAACGCTAAAATTAGGTCCAATTAGGTCCACCCGCCTCAGTCATAGTCGGATCGGCGCGCGCCGCCCGCGCCTCCGGCGTTCGTGTTTCGCAGGTAGGTATTGCAAAAGATCGGAAATAGCGTGTCTTCGCGTTTAGTTGTAACACAACACAGGCCATTTGTTGATTTAGCGCTGCTGGGAGAATATCTATAGAATTTTACTTAAGTAGGTATATCTATGCTTTAACCTAAATCATTTATTAGTTACTAGTTTATGCCCGCGGCTTCGTACCCGTTGTTTCTATAGAAACTTTTAAAGGTGATTTCTATCCCATGGGAACTGATTTATGGGGTAAAAAGTGGCTTTTTGATTCCAGGAATAGAATTACCTGAATGCAATATTTCAGCCCGATCCGCTCAGTAGTTTTGGCGTGAAGAGGTAAGAAACATCCATCCATCCATCTATCCATCCATCCATCCAAATTTTTCGCATTTATAATATTAGTGTGATGTGATGTAATTACAGGACTTTAGTGTACATGTCGGTTTCGCCACAATGTTTACCTGTTACCCAGTTAACTAAGTTGAACAGTTTAGTTATTATTACAATGTGTTTAGTTTAGCAACCTGGTCTGGTTTCAAAATTGTTGCCCTATTCTATAAACGTTGCTGAATCTGGCGTAATGTAGGTCGAATATATTAATAACAAACCTTTGGTCCTGAAATAATAACCTCATAACGCTGGTCCTCCATGCTGGAGCACTCAACCTGGAGATGGAATGAAATAGGGTACTGCCAGGTCTTATAGCTCGGCAGTGTGCATACACGCGTACTATGCGTCAACTCTGTGCATGTGCACTAGGTAGATGTTGCCTGGCTGTGGAATTGGTTGTGCTGTTTAAATTTAATTTTCTCACCAGTGTCTTTTACTAACTAGATTTTCCTGTTTATTGTAAGTTCATTTAGTACGTATAATAATATTAATTATACTTAGTTGTACACACATATTTTTACGCTACAATGTAGATTAAAACTATTTTTTTGTAAGTTAATTTTAGCTGGCATTGTAATGTGATTTGTGTGTTAAATAAATAAATAAATAGACGTAGGTTATATATAATCCGCGATCGGTATAAGACTAAACTTTGTCGAATTGAATATCAAACATCATTCTCAATCTGCAAGTTTTATTTACCTCTGTTTGACCATAATCTCATAAGATGGAAGTCGATGTGGTCAACGATATATCACGATTCACGAAGGTCTAGAAGACCACTCACTCTTCTTTCGAAGAGACCCATGTTGTAATTGGCCGGAAAAACCGCTGCAGACAGCATGTTCGAACCCTTAGCGGTGCGAATAATGAAGGTAGAGGAAAGGAGGTTTATCCGAATGGCAGGTATATCAAAAACAAGATAAGGATGGTATTGCGCGTTGTTAAAATGGTACGGAATCATGTCAAAATAAATCACCGATCGCGCTTGTATAACTTCGAAATGGTTCCATACCATTCGGAGCTCGCGCTGACTAAGAGTACTTCATTATGCGAAATATTACACCTGACCTAATTTGCTAAGGTGGTTTTCCCCATAAAAAGTTCATAACATAACCGTTAAAAACGAATGCTTAACCACGAAGGAGTTTTAATTATAAGCAGTTAAAAGTTAGTTGGTAAACCTATTATTAAGTTTCCGTAGCGTCCATAAGTTGGTTGTTCCTAGAGTCGGCTATAAAGAGCAAACAAACCACTTCTACTCAAGGGTCATCCGTTAAACCGTAGAATAGTAATGAATGGCTCAGAACGGAGCTGATTTTGAATACAAATCAATGTCCATTCTGAAGCTTACATCATCATCATCATCAGCCTATATTAGTCCACTGCTGGACATAGGCCTCCCCTAATGAGCGCCATAGCGCCCTGTCTTCAGCTTGCCACATCCAGCATCTGCCTGCAGTTCGCAGATCGTCACCCCACCTGGCCGGAGGGCGTCCTACACTACGCTTACATACAAGCTTAGTATAGGCTGTGCGACTTGTATAATGTCCTTTTAGCCACCGGCCAGTCTCATAGGAGACTAGCTAGAGCAGGACATATTATAGTGCACAAGCGTGTGCGCAAACACAGGTGCACTCTCTATTCCCTCACTTTCATGAACCGATGGGACGGCAGACCGAGACGACCGGGGAGAGGTCAGGTGCAAGACCAACGGCTTAACGTGCTTTTCGAGGCACGGGGATGTAACACCGCCAACTTCCTGACTCCGACCTGCCACTGTGAATTTTTCTTGCTAGAAAAACCCCAGTAACAACTCCCGGGATTTGAACCCAGGACCTCATAATCAGCGGTAGAACAAGCTGACCGCTAGACCAACGAGGCAGTCACTTGGCGAGGCGACTTGTTTAATGTTATGATATGTTCTATAGCTGCCAGTAGAGAGGATAATTACGGTTGATGGAAGTAAGGAGAGTGCATGCGACGGAGATGGGAATGTTGAGATGGATGTGACGAGAATAGATCAGGTATGATGTGAGTATACAGACTCTCTCCGTCACTGGGGCATCTTTCAAACTTCCTCTTATATATATAGGGTGGTTTTTTGAGAAAGGCGGTGATGGCCAACCAAGTCCGAAACCATGGGAGTGAGAGAAAAGTCGTGAAAGGAGTCATGCCCTCGATTAATAAGAAAAAAATAACTAAGAGATTGCGACATTATTAAGTCATATTTAACGATTTCACAAGTGATAAAGGATCTCAAGAGATAAAACTGCTAATGGTCGCATAAATAACTATTTTAGGATTTCTTGTAAATTATTTCTTTGTGTTTAGTGATAAAGTTTTTTCTATCTATACAGCCTAACTCGATGTCGAATGTTTGTTAGCAAACCACGAAACCAACTTAGGTACTAGCTTGGCGTCGAGTTTCACATATATAAGCAATATTTAAGGTTTTTTTTGTTATTATAGTGCGTAAGCCTCGCACTCTGGCTAATTTCTAAGAAATCAAATAGGAAATATCCCAAAATTCCTAAAGATTCTGAAATCGACAAGTAATGTCAATTGCGTATAAAAAGACGCGGCAACAGAGTGAACTTTAGGTTAAGTATGGCCGGTTTATTTACAAACATTACACATCGACTTTGACTAGTGTATTTCTTAAGATCCATGGGTATGGTAGTCTGATCACTTATCTTCCAAATCAAAAAACTACATGCGATTCGCAACCAATAAGAAGTCTTGTAAGTGTACTCAGAGTCTCTTGCCCAGCAATATTGCCAATGTCCAGGCTCATTTCAACTTAAATACACAGCTCGTTCAATTATTTGCTCAGTGGAACAGAAACTCAGTGTATAAAAGGCTAGTTATTTTACGCCGAAGGGCGTTGTTGTAGCGTAATGTCGGTGAATATGGAAGTCTCTGAGGATACAATGATTTTCTATTTAGGAATAGTTACTGATATTGAATTTGTTCTTTGGGAAAAGCTGTTGCTTAGGCAGCAGTAACACACGAGCATTGTTTTGAATTCCGACTTTGTAGTGTGTTCTACTAACCACTCTCTGAGTTTTGTTTCACCAATTATTCTATTAAAGACCAATCACCACCTAAAGACTCGCCAGTTTACATTCAAAAATGAATCATATTGCATTTAGCTAGACCCTAACCTTTTGATACTCAATGAGTCCAAATTACGCCATCGCATCAAGGTTCCTTTTCGTAGACGCCAGTAGCACTCTATCTGTGTCCGCGCTCCGATGTCGCAGGGTTCCGTCGCAGCAGCCGACAAGAGCCAGGTCCGCCAGCATTCTGGTTTATACCATCTAAAGCCTCGCGAGTTTCTCTCAAAAGGAACCGAACGAATTCAGTGTAGACTCTTACCTTCTGATACTCAGTGAGTCCAAAATACGCCATCGCAGCAAGGTTCCTTTTCGCAGACGCCAGTAGCACTCTATCTGTATCCGCGCTCCGATGTCGCAGGGTTCCGTTGTAGCAGCCGACGAGAGCCAGGTCCGCCAGCATCCTGGTCTGCCGGTTGTTGGCGAGGTTCCACGGGCAGGCTGTGAACTCGTCCAGGGTCACCCCTCGCCAGGTCTCACCGTTGTAGCAGGCTGGTACTTCTGCCCCTGAGGAGGAAAGTATGATGAGTAAACTAGTTGTAACATACAACAAGATTTTAACAAATGAGCATCGTAATCCCCCTCATTTATAATGAACTAGCTTCTGCCCGCGGCTTCGCGTTGTTTCTATGGAAATGTTTTGAGGTTATTTCTATCCCATGGGAACTGGTTTATGGGATAAAAAGTCGCCTATGTTTGATTCCAGGGTTAGACTTACCTATATGCAAAATTTCAGCCTGATCCGGTCAGTAGTTTTGGCGTGATAAGGTAACAAACATCCATCCATCCATCTATCCATCCAAACTTTCGCATTTGTAATATTCGTGTGATGTGATGTGATAACTAAGCTTCTGCCCGTGGCGTGTGGCCCTATACATTATTCTAGATCGAGGTATCCATATATGAAATTTTTCAGGCAGATTTAAACAATAGTTTTGGCGCTAACCTTCAGCGAAATCCCTTCACAAACGTTCGCCTTTATAATATTAGTAAGAGTCGTTCAACTAGCAAAATAGTTATAACGTTCTAAAGAGCATTTTTGATGCTGTGTGGATTGTTCAGCATTTTTTTTTATTAGAGTGTGTGCCTGCGAAATATTGTTCTATTGAAGGTGATCTGATGCTTATACCATCTAGCACCAAGTGCATCTGCTTTTTCCGTAAACTTCTTAAAGTAAAAAACTCTGAAATTGGTTTACGATACAAACGTGGAATTGGTTTTCTTGCTTTCTACCACAAAGCTTGTTCGCGCTTTCTTGTATTTTCTCTAAACAATAACAATTTTAACACACACAATGCACAATGGTAATAAATGGTTTCCAAAGGTGTTTTACAGATTTATGAAAACTGGTAAATATTGGCGCTCAAAATTCAGGTCAACGTTATTAGTGTCACTGGTTTTCTGTAAGATTAGCACAGAACAAAGGCTTTGTTTACCTACTTTGCTTACACTACAACGTTAGGTATAGTACCTAGCAGTTTTCTGCACATTTTCTGCGCAGAAAGGAACAAAATATCGGTAACACAGAATACCGGCACGCGAACGCTGCTTGTTTGTAATTTATAATTTGATGTTAATAGTTGTGCGCATTAACACAGCACAAATATTATGAAGCAGAATTGCAACTTCGATTCGCTTATTATTTTAATAATTAATCAATGTTATTGTAACACATCGAGGTTTTAACATAACTAAAACACTAGAGATGGTCTCCGCATAACGGGTTACCTACCAGTTCTTTTATCATGGCGCATGCAACTTATTGTAAAAATATATAAAAATATATATTGTGCAAAATATTGTAATACTCAAAATAACATCAAACAATGGCAATTATTCCGTTCTAAATGACTTGTGGGATACATAAGGTTGTAAAATCGGCCCTTAGTATAAGGATAGGATGTACGAAGGGCCAATTTACTAACGTGAGTCTCAAAAAAGTGCACTTATCGTCAAATAAAACAGAATAAAATAATAAGTTACAGGCTGCTTGAATATTTTCAAATTTACGCGATCGGAACACATTATTATTAGTATTATTTAACGGGTATTTATCGCGTTTATTTACCTATTTTTCCGGAAAAAAATAATAAATTTAATCGAATAAACGCGATAAATACCCGTTAAATAATACTAATAATAAGGCTACTTGAAATTATATTTGAAACTATTCTAAGTTAACAGCGAAATGAATCATATCAAAGGTGATTTTTGCAAAAACTAACAATCTTTCAGCCACAAATGCCCACAACGCATGTACCGACTCCGTACCGTCTCGTCGCGTAAAAAGTAGACCATCACAAACATGCTAAGACTCTTCATAGGTTACGGTGGTCAAATAGGTGGCTAATGGGTCACGTTCAAAAAGGTCTAAAAGCGGCGCTTATTTGTACGAATCCAAGAGTACAGGGCCCGTACTCGTATAAAAACCAAAATCGTTTATTTTCGAGCATACTCTATCTTATGCTATAGACATGAGAGCTGGTTTTGCACGAAATCGAACCAGAAAATTCGATTTTCGTTTTCCGAGTAGCCCACTAGTATCTTAAATCCTCCGAAGTTGTCGCACTGTACAGATATTTCTGCTGTTATTTTAGCTTTGAAGCGGGCCGAGTCACGCATATTTTGTTTGCTTTCTCCGCGACACGCCAGTCGAATGTCACTTCACGTGTATCCACAGTTTTTCAAGACAAACGCTAAAGCTAACATTGTATTGCACATAACATTGTATTAGTTTTTGCGTCTTTTTTTGCTAGAAGACATAGATTGTGTGTGACGTTCACATCACAGACATGCCGTAATCCTTTTGCTCGTAGCGTAAAAGAAAGAGCTCTTTTCGACTTTCATCCCGATTTCCAGGAAGCTTATAAGCTTAAAATTATTGAAGGATTAGTATACGGTAGTGAGTAATGTGAGAAGCCCAGTTTCGAGATAAAATGATCCCTCAAGCCATGTGGAAGTGTGATGGTAACCTGCTCGGTATATCTTGAATGTCACTTATGATTTCGAAAGATTGTTGCGTTTTACGACACTAAAAGCGTACGACAATAGAGAATACGTGCATTAGTCAGAGAATATAATGGAAGTTCGTGGAAATCATTCGTTAATATCGATAATAATCATTTCGGTACTTTTAAATCTGGAAAACGTTCATATCATGATTTGTTCCCTTGTTTGCGCTATATATAGTAACTAGAATAGTTATGAGAACAGGTAGGTAGGTAGGTATTCATTTTCGATGTCAGTTGAGAGTCCCTAATAACTTTAAGTTACCAGTAAATTGTTATCTTTATGAAGATGGGGAGCCAAAGACATTTTCCATGGTAGCCAAGCCTTGGGCAGAATTTAGATAATCATTTGATTGTGTTCATAATGAATATTATCGTTTACGTTCGTATCGTAGGTACGTTCACCTCATTTACTCCACACATCATTATAACAAAACGAAATAAATGTTTTCGTGTTTACTTTCTTAAGTGCCATTTAATTAACTTGTCTGTCATCGCCCTAATCACAGCAACGTTATGACAGCAGAGCAAGAGCCGAATTCTGCTAAATCTAAGGCCAATCAATCACTTTATTATGAGAATGGTATCCTTGCAGAATCGGCCGTAGACGAAAAGAAAGAAGTATTCCCATTTAGGCACCGATTTTTAGGGCACCACATTTACGGCACCTATTTTATTCCCAGTTAGGGCACCCACAAAAAAGTTGTGTCTAGTGATGGGCTTTTCATATAACTAACTGTTACCTTTGCAATAAGAACTTGATATAAGATAAGCATACATAGTTTTAGAACTACGTACTAGGTAAAAGAACTTAAGATCCGTCGTTACTTTTCAAAGGTTCTGTGTCGAAATGTTTTCTATAAACATCCAGCGACAAGTGCTGCCAATATTCTACTCGTCGAGATCTACATTTCGGATAACAGCTGTCAAACTGCAAATCATATTATATCGGGAACTGACCACCCCAGAGCACTAGTTTCTAAAGGTAAATTTTAGCTACGACCCTACCTATCTTCAAATAGATTGCGTTAGATAAATTAGCTTTAATTTGATATATAAATAATGAACGTACGTTATGAGTGCATAAATATATCAAAATCATACTAGAAGCCTAGATAGTGCGTGCGGTGCCATTTGACCGAAGATATTGATCGAATGGTTTCATCCATGATACTTTATGAAACGCGTCCCACCATCTGTAGTTTCTTTCATCAAAGGTAAAATGCCAAAAGTGGTTCCGAAACTAAACCACTGTGATAGTGATGCGATTAATTTAGTGGAATTCGGCCCCAGAAAATATTATAATAATACTGCTAAAGCAAACATTAGGGATATTGGTTGCCGTGAAACAATACTTATTGCGTGAAACGCCAGATTTCTGAGAACGATTCGGAATGATGAAGATATTTCGGTAGCTGGATAACAGGTTTGGAGGAATAACAGGTGATCGTTGCTTTACTACGAAATAAGGTATTTGAGTCGCACGTGGAGCTTCCGACATAATTGCTAGTTTTCGGTATATGAGTGATTAGCTGTTATCCGCAATTTCGTTAGCGTGGTAGGAGCAAAACATTCTGTTTAATTTTCGTACTTTACAAAGCAGATATACTCGTAACGACCATGACAACATCACAAATTCGATCACTATTTTGACACAAATAGACAACATTGCATAGACGAACTTTTTATCTATATTTTGGTTTCTCGTTGGACGTGATGTGCAAATTATCAAACCCTTTTTCATATGCTAAATTGGAGGCGAAGCCCTAAAAAAAGTAGCCTATTGTTTAAGTTAGGCTACATTCTAAGTGTACGCCAAATTTCATCTTGATCTGTTCAGTAGTTTTAGAGATCCTAGGTAACAAAAATTTCACATTTCACAAACTTTCGCAATTATAATATTAGTAGGATACGATTTTAATGAGGAGCCAATACTTTTTTATGAGTCCTAATTAGCTCTTTTTAGCTCTTAGCTTAGCTTTTTAGCTCTTAGCTTAGCCTTTTAGCTCTTAGCTTAGGTTTTTAGCTCTTAGCTTAGCTTTTTAGCTCTTAGCTTAGCTTGGGGCTAGATAACGCTGCGTGGATTGTCCAACATTAATAAATAAATAAATAATGCTGGACAATCCACATAGCGTTATCTAGCCCCAAGCTAAGCAGAGCTTGTATTAATAAAAACAAGTCGTTACGATACGACTTTGTTATCAGAAAAAGCACTTCGTGCTTCGGTCGTCTAAAAACAAAGCATAACAGGTGATCACTAGCCATTCCATCACCTTATCAGTGATCTTTGCTATGATAATGTATTTAATGACGGTAATAATCGTTAATTTAACCTCTTTTATTGGCCGTCATAAATTCTATGAACAGGCAAAATGAATTATAAGAGCTTTATGAATTGAATTTTAGACAAAAATGCCTTTGTTTTACGCTATCACACTAACATTATAAATGCGATAGTTTGGATGGCCTCTTCACGCCAAAACTACTGAACGGATTGGGCTGAAATTTTGCTTACAGGTAGTTCTAGACCTGGAAAGTTCCCATGAGATAGAAACCTTTCACCCCCTTAAACGTTTCCATAGAATCAACGAATGAGAAGCCGCGGGGAGAAACTAGTGGAGAATATAGATATTGGCGTGGTGTCACACCTCTGTGCCTCGGCAAGAACGCTAAGCCGTAGGTCCTGTGCCTGACCTCTCTCCGGTCGTCTCGGTCTGCCTTCCCATCGGATTATGAGAGTGAGGGAATAGAGATTGCATCCGTGTTAGCACACTCACTTGTGCAATATAATATGTGCTGCGCGTTATAAGTGTTATAACGTGATTGCTGATGACGAATTAGGTTAGGTCACTATTTCTTCTATCTTCCCTGATGATGATGAGGTCCTCCTAGCCGAATTTCGACTACGGCAGCCATTCTCTACGGAGCCTAGTGTGGTATAGAAATAGTATAGAAATTCGGCTAGGAGGACCTCATCATCATCAGGGAAGATAGAATAAATAGTGACCTAACCTAATTCCTAATCACCGATCACGTTCCGCTACACATGCCTCCCATGTGCCTCCCACAACAACAGGAGGTTTTTCCATAATCACAACGCTTCGCAGGCGGATCGCAGTGATCGCAGTGGAGGTGTTAAAAGCACACAGAAGAAGGAAGCTTCTGCCTTTCCTCTAGTAGGTTCCCTTAGTTGGCTTTTACGGCAACCATGAGCTGAGGTGGAGAAGTCGAATCTCAAACCGCCACCCCACAGCCCCGATTGTGAAGCGTCTTGTGTCGCGCGATTTTCTTGCGCGACTCCTTACACACAGCTGCGTTTTTGTAAGCGCGATTTCTCGACGCCGCGCGCCGCCGCGCCGGCCGTCCCCCAAAACAAAAGCCGCAAGACGCAGCTGTGTGTAAAATGGCATGCGTCCTAATATATAATGTTCCGTGAATATTTATCGCAAAATCGCAGGACGCGGAAACGCGTCGGAAAACTTCTATCGCGTCGATAAAATCGCAGCAGTGTGTAAGATCGTATGCGTCTTAGTACAAAATGTACTGCAAACAAATATCGCAACAAATCGCTCGACACAAGACGCGCTTCAAAATCGCGGCTGTGGGGTGGAGGGTGTTACCTAATTTACCTATGGGTTATCTATAAAATCAAAGTCAAAGTTTTTGTTTTAACGAAGTTGTAGGAACAAATGTTATTTTCATAGGATTGAAACACGGACCCGACTATGACACAAAAGTACGTAGCTAACTTGGTACCCAATAATACCTATGTTTTAGCTAGTCGAAACAAATTAGCTTATAATAAACATATATTTACTTATACATATTAATAAAATATACTACTACGCATAATGGACTAGGAGTGCCATATGATCTCATTGGAGGTGTCATAAGAAATTCCATTTCTTTGTCCAATATTCCACGCTCTTTAAGAACCTGAGATTCAAAGGACGACTAATATTATGTTTAGACTTGGAAACTCGAGGCACGGCGTTTATAATTGCTTTATACGTGATATGGAAAGCAGAGCGAGCTTAGTTTTTACAAGAAAAGCGTGTTTACAAAACAATGCATTCGAGTGAGCATTAACTTTTACGAGTATCCCAAACCACGCGTTTCTGCAACGACTATCTGCAGCTTGTGTGGCATTTTCTTTATAAATGTATGTTTTCGCTTGTGATAAGCTTGTGTATATTTAAACCTGTTTAATTTACATAATGAGTTTTTTAAAATATTTATTTAAAGAGTAATCAACTAATCAATCACACTGCTAATTTGTGCTCACAAGATTATCGCTTAAGATAAGCTGTTGGCTTTATTTATAGGATTAAATAAGTTGTAAAATTTCAAGATTTTTGGAATGCTTTATATTCAAAACCACTAGCCCGATTGATATATTCATTATTTACGTCGAGGTAGCAAAATTTTCAAGAAACTGAACTATAACTTGATACGTAAAGAAGAGAACCATTATTGCGAAGGGTCCACCATTCGTTTCTTCTCACAGCTTAATTTTTTTAGTTTCCCTTTTATGCCCGTATTATTGGCCGTATACTACTCAAGCTGAGAACTATGACAAAGCAAGCTTTCATAATACGAGCATTGGTCTCCATGGGCCAATTAATAGTGCTGGACAAGTCACATAGCATTATCTAGCCCCAAGCTAAGCAGAGCTTGTGTTATGGGTACTACCTAGATAGATTCTTTTTTATTATGTAAAGAAATAGGTAGGTACTATTTGTAGTACATATTGTATTCTCTTTGTACCATTTCTTTATTTTGAATTCTGGCGCTTTGAACAAAATGAGTGATCGGATACACTGACAGTGACAGTTTGACAGCTGCTTCAGATGGATGTCAATGTCATGTCAAGAAATGCTAATGGAGGGAGAATGGAAAAAGTCCAAGAGACTCGTGTGTGTTTGAATTGAATAGAATAAAATATAAAGTGAAAATAAGTAAAATAGTACCGAAAAAGAAACTTTAATTGTCGTTTCTTTGATTTCAGGTAAGATAATTAGATATAAGGCTACCTAACCAATTGTACCTAAGTATTTACAAACTAAAAGGAAACTTTGATTTCAGAGCAACGCATTATTGTTTTATTTCTCACATAACAGAGGATAATTAGAATAATTGTCTTGTATACATAGAAAACATCCAGAAAACCCTGAACAAATATCTGCAGAGTGTACAAACATTTGTTCCGAGGCGGGAATCGAACCCGCAACCTCCTGCGTCGCAGGCAGACCTTCGCCCGCCGCGCCACAGAGGTCGTCAATTTGTATTTGGTGATAAGTCCACCCATTCCCGTTTCTTTTTATACGTGCGGAAGTTTCATTTCGTACAATTGGAGGTTACCACATTCTTATAAGTAGCGCTTTGGGAAATCTTTCTGCGACTTCATCCCTTTGTTAGCAGTTTTATACGGAAGTGGCAGGCTCTCAGTGGCAGGAGGTTCTTTAAAAAGTTTCACGTTTACCTGGACCCCAATAACCCCTAAGCTTAAGGCTGATCGTCACCGGTCGCGCGGGAAATTATTTTTTTGTGTATTTTTTGTATTTTCTACATAAAGGCTTTTTGCCAGCCCAGGGCCCGTGAAAAAGTCTTAATCTGCAGCGCTGAAATCAATTGGTTTTAGTTGTTACGGGGGACTCGACCCATCATAATAGGTTCCATTAACAACAAATCATACATTTTTTTTACGATGTGCGATTTCTATTTACGATTGCTTGCCGTTATTTCTTTACTCCTATCTTTTGTATCTTTGATTAAAAAGCTCAGCAGAATCGCAAAAGCCTCACGCCGTTATTAAGTAGATACTGTTATCAAAATTTTACGTACCTGAAGGTGATATCTATAAAGCAAATAAGTAGGTACACGTTTGAACAAAGTAACTTCACAAAGCATCTAGAATAAAGTCGGCGTATCTCTACTATCTACCGATCGTTCATTTGATTTTGAAAAGCACCCCAATTTTTTACTAAGTACTGAATATCGCCAAGGGTGGGTTTTCTACTACGAAAAAGTAACGTTTTCTATATCAGAAATGTAGATAGTTCTAGACCTAGAATAACATATACCTACGCTACTTTCTATCCTGAAAAACGCGTGTGAAGATGCAGACAGAAAGAAGCTAGAAGAATATACATGCAGAATACCATTCAAGAAACTTAAATCCATCATGGTTATTAACACTAAAGTCATTTACAACGCGATATTTACCATGATTTGAGTTTTGAGCTTTCCAATATTTCGGCACAGTTTATTATGTACAGTCAGCTGCACAGACATGTATACACTTCCAAGATTTAACTTTTATTTTATTCGGAACTTTTCAAATAAAAGGACATGCACACGTTTTTCGTACAAAGTAGTCATCGTACTTCGTCAGAATGCGGTACATAAATTATCACAATTACTATACACTTACTATTTAGTCAAATTGAAAACTTAGGAGTGTATACATATTTTTGCAGCCGACTGTACTCGTAACTGGTATTCCGTGATCATGGCGCATGAAACTGTGCCGAAATATTAGAAAGCTCAAAACTTAAATCATGGTAAATATCCCGTTGTAAAGGACTTTAGTGTTCAAGAACTAAGGAAGTGTGTCTATGCTATAGCATATAATATGGTATTTACCAGTGGCTGTGCGTCCTTGGCACCAGTGTCGAGAGCCTTTCCACGTTGCACCCCGTTTTACATGCTTGTACTCCGACAGATACCTGCGGAAGGCAAACCATAAGATTACATAGGCCACAGGCAAACAAGAATATGCAGACTGTAGACGACATCGTTAGGATAACCTGGAAGGAGTGGATTAGAGTGGCATAGGACTGGACAAAATGGCGCAACGGAGAGGGAGAGGTCTATACGCTATACTATACCTACCCAGAGTGGCTTCTTACGACGGGTTAGATAGATATTTTACCAATATAACTGTAACTATTATAATTATCAGACAAGAATTTATCCCAAGAGCAAACTCTAAGGCCTCGTTTACGGAGACGCGGGGCGTCGGGCGTAGCGTGTAGCATGACGTCTCGCGGCGCGTTGGGCGTTTTTGACGTGACAACGTCTTATAAATTGGTTTGCCGGGTGACACTTCAAGAAACTGCGTTACGCGTTACGCTCCGCTCACGTTATGCAGACATAAAAAGTGAAAGGAACTCAAAGTCGTTGTCACGTAAAACTTTCGCCCGTATACCGACTTTACAGGCAACCAATTTTTTTTTCATTTACAGAACGGCGGCGCATGCAGCGGTCCCCATCATCGCAAAATATCGCAATGTACTTACAATGATGTTTGTAAAGAGGCGAGGCGTGTAGAGTGGCGGTGCCCACCGATGCGCCCGCGGTGGGCAGCGCTGCGGGGCGCACGCGAGGTGCAGCCGGAGTAATTAACTGTCTGTTTATAAAGTTAGTTAGGTACGCAAACTTAGCCTTTATAGCGTATCCATATACTCCTTGATCGTAGAATTTCCAAATAAAATAGGTTCCGCCGTGGGCGCAGCTTGGCGCGGGCGCAGTCGCGAGATCTGAGACACCGAGGTCGCCGCCACGATGAACGCCGCGTGAGACGCGGCTCTGCGGCAAATAACACTGCATTTTCAACCAAACGCTTGTAAAATTGCTTCTTCGTAAACGTACTCTATAACACCATGTTTGAATTCAGTGCCGGCCGCGCCGCCCAACGCGCCGCGCGACGCCGCGCCCCGCGTCTCCGTAAACAAGGCTTAAAGGTATTCGCGTTGTGGAGAGAAAGACAAAAAACCATGTATAACCGATACAGATACAACGGTATGTATGGTCATAGCTAGAGAATGGTCAAAGAAACGACTAATTAAATTGTGAACAGTGGAATGAAAAAGGAAGGATGATACAACTATAAGATGGATTTTCGATGTAAACGAAAATACAATGTCTACAAATTTACAATACAATTTACAAAGGGAATACTTCTAATTAAGAGTACATTACTGGCATACTAATAAGTACACTAATGAGACTGATGTTTAAGGTACATATTTTGGTGAAAAATGGATAAACAAAAACTTCTGCGCAAGGAAAACACGGCACTCATGAATAAATTGGAAGGCATCTGTTAGATTATTTTTGGTAGCCTTTCTCGGAAGCCTGTTCCAGCTGTCATACAATGTGCTGTTATATCTTCTGACACTTACACTTAGGGGTAATTTACACAGAGTTTTTTAAACTATGTGGCGAGAATATGCAAGCAAGTTTCCTTGGCGACAAGCGACTCTAGCCACACTTTAACTTATTTATTTTTATTTAATTATTAGTTTATATTTGACCGAAGTTAGGAAGAAAGGCACGTGTGTCCGCTGGCAGAAACTAGTTACCAAATTAGGCCAAGAGCGAGTCGACTCGCGAAGGATTCCGATCCATACTTGATATACTTTCGCAAAAGAAACAAGAGAAGGTAACCCTAAAACAGAATTTTTGATGGGTCGCAAAAAAATTGCCACATGACGCGGTCAGGTCACCCATCCAAACCTACTAACCGCGCACAGCGTTGCTTAACTTCGGTGATCGTTGATTAACTTGTTCAAAAGTATGGGACATTGCCTCCCTTTATTATTAAATTTATTTTATTTAAATTATTTGTTGTTATAGTGATACTCCTCATGCACACTCTGTAAATTCAACTGTCTATCTTGTACGGTTCAAGACCTTGACAAACACAGAGCAAAAATATCCAAAAAGACACGGTTTTTGTATGGGAGGCCCTTTTTTATTTGTTGTAATAACAACAACTCTTGCCGCAATAGCGGCAAGAGACGCACTCTGTGAAATTTCAACTGTAAAAGGTAGACCCTTTGACGGTTCATGAGCAACCGCTGACAGACGGAAACACAGACAGCGGAAGCTTAGTAATAGAGTTCCGTTTTCACCCCTCCGGTACGGAACCCTAAAACGGAAGGATAATATTCGCCTTGTAAGAATTCTTGCATCTTAAGAAACTCTCTCCGTCTAAATGACTCTTTATGCTTATTCCTCAGGGTTTTGAGCGCTAGCTGAGAAGTTGCAAACTCGCTAAGAAAATATTACGCTGCTTATGATTATCATGAGTAACAGGAGGTTAGGTTTTTATTTTCTGATGGCCTTGTGGAATGTTAAAGATGTTTATTCGTCAGAATATATGTTACAATGTAGGCCTTAAAATTAAAGAAAAAGTCCGGTTATATTCTATTTAAAATAGACATGAAAATATACAAACAATCATTATTAACAAAGAAAATTACAATCAAAGAAAAGACAAATTAGAACTATACAATTGAAATAATTGAGCTAACAACAGGGCGTTGCAAATAATCTGAGGTAGCTTAACTGATCCAAATATTGAATTTATAATAATTACACAATCAAATATCAATATGTTTAAGACGCTGGACTGGAAAGGTAAGGGCATTAACATAAACGGCGGCTACATCTCACACCTGCGATGATATAATTTTAATGGCGGAGTCGCTAGAGGAGCTGAACCAGATGCTGGACGGCCTGGCCTAGGCCTCCCGACGCATCGGTCTTGGCATGAATTTGGATAAAACCAAAGTCATGATCAATGGCCTCATTGATCCGGGACCGGTCGTCGTACATGGCCACCTTCTCGAAATTGTTTCCGAGTATACTTACCTTGGGCAAGTTCTGCAGTTAGGTAAAAATAATTTTGAGAAGGAGGCCAAGAGGAGGATCCAGCTAGGCTGGGCAGCGTTTGGTAAACTACGTCGAGTCTTCTCGTCATCCATACCGCAATGCTTGAAAACGAAAGTTTTCAATCAGTGCGTCCTACCCGTCATGCATGACCTACGGAGCTGAGACGTGGACACTCACGGTAGGGCTGGTCCACCAGTTCAAAGTCGCTCAGCGAGCTATGGAAAGAGCTATGCTCGGAGTCTCTCTGAAGGATAGAATTCGTAACGAATATACCTACATCCGACAGAGAACCAAAGTTATCGACATAGCTCAAAGAATTAGCAAGCTGAAGTGGCAGTGGGCCGGCCATATCTCGCGAAGAACCGACAACCGCTGGGGTAAACGTGTTCTTGAGTGGAGACCGCGACTAGGCAAACGTAGTGTAGGACGCCCTCCGGCCAGGTGGGATGACGATCTGCGAAAGACTGCAGGCAGATGCTGGATGCGGCAAGCTGAAGACAGGGCGCTATGGCGCTCATTATGGGAGGCCTATGTCCAGCAGTGGACTAATATAGGCTGATATGATGATGATGTTACAATGAAAAAATGAAATTTATATAATACTAGACGATTGCCTCGCGGTTTCACCCGCGTAGTTCCCGTGGGAATTTCGGGATAAAATATAGCCTATGTCACTCCCTAAAAATAAGCTTCCTTACGGTGCAAGAATTTTTCAAATCGGTCCAGTAGCTTCGGAGCCTATTCAATACAATCAAACAATCAAATCTTTCCTCTTTATAATATTAGTATAGAAAATGAAAGAATTAATAACAAATTTTAAATAATAAAAAAGTCAATGTCAAAACTCAAATTCCTCTAACTCCCTGTAATTAAAATATGAATTCGTTACATAATAAATAGATACTTAAATAATTGAAGAAAACTTGCAAACATTTCAAAATCTTCAAAAAGTGCTTGTAAAAATATGATCTGTATAACAAAGGTTATTTACATTGTATTATCTACCGATTAGATTGACTGTTGCTACCCCGATTAATAGGGTCTTGAATTTCTAAAGATAAGTAAACTAACCGAAACAAGAGAAAAGTTGAGAACAAAGCTTTGTGAACTAAAGCTTACTTTAGTATAATTTGAGAAAACGGTATTTAATTACTTTTTATACTAAAAAGGATAAGAACCATTGGGGATATCGTATTATTTGACTTCATTTAAAGAAACCAACTGGAAAATCGTGTCGAATTTTATTTATTTATATTTCAATAGTAATGTACGCGACAACGATACAATTTTATGTTGGAAGAACACCAACGTTTGATCCCTTAGCGAGAACCGCACTCATCCTGATAATGTTCCTCGTTAAGAGATGAAACTTTGGTATTCTTCCAACACAAGCTAGGTTCGTAGTTAACCCGCTTACATTCATAGTGAATTCGCCAAACACTTTCTTGTTCGATCACTTCCTGTACATCCAAATGTTGCCTTGAAGAGATCACTCATAGCGATAAGGTCGCCCATTGTACAACGTAATCTGTATTGTATTTTCCTGTCCTGTGTTTCTGTTTTATTTGGTGTGCAATAAGAAGTAGGTATAATGTATTGTCAAACCACGATAGTCATTATTTGCATTTATTCAGAGCAGAGACTCTGCTCTGAATAAATGCAAATAATGACTATCGTGGTCATCGATATAATAGTGATCGTGGTTTGACAATACATTATACCTTAAAACTATCAGCAATCTTACTACTAAATTACATTGAATGTTGTTACTACTCGTTCGTTCTGAATAAAGATATAAATTCAATTATATGTAATTACGTAATCTTTTCCTACTTGTAATGAATTATTAAAGCGCCACTCAAACCGACGTAATAATTTAAAACCATAGATTCACCGGCGAAAACGTTTTAACATAACGTAGCACGGCAGATTGATAGCGTTCCGCCGCAATAAATTACATTAAAACGAAAATAATTATACGCCAGGTTGACTTTTAAAGGCATTTGAATTTCAAAACTTTTTATAAAAACTAGTTTGAGTAATCGGAGCGCGATGAATCACATATGCCAGATGTAACTCGACACTGGGTAAACATTACATTATGTCGTTCGGTGAGAACCGACCTCTTACGGGTTCTTCCACCATCTGTATTATAGGTTGACGACATAATATCCAACTCTTCTTTTGAGCGTTAAATGATAATCATCATTTAACGCTCAAAAAAATATTGTATTAGATAACTTTATCAGATATCTAGTTACTATTGTCATATTGCCATTGCCTTAAAGGGCAATGCAGCTAGCGTCTTGGGGACGCTTCCGATTGGTATTGTTTCCAACCGTCTGCAGTAGCTTAAAGGAATGCAATGTAGCTTAAAGGAATGTAATGCAACAGGCAAGAACGGAACGTCCGGAGGGACCAGAGACAAGATGGGAGAGACACTTTTGCCTATAGCCGCTCTAGGGGAAGCCGATAGAAAAACAACTGTATCGTTAAATGATAATTTGATTATCCAATTCCAGTTTTAGGCAGACACATTTATAAGTAACACATTTATTGCCATACTGCGTGGCAAGGCAATGTAGCCAGCGTCTTGGGGACGCTTCCTACTGGTATTGATATGGATCAGTTGAGCTACCTGTAAACTGTTTGCAATAGTCTGCAGTTAGCTCAATTGTTTCAATTGTAAATACTAGTATATTTTTTTTTGTGAATAAAGGCCTTTGCTCACATTTTACATTTTGATAGTAGTAATTACAATTGTTTTTCTACCGGCTTCCCCTAGAGCGGCTATAGGCAAGTGTCTCTCTCATCTTGTCTCTGGTCCCTCCGAACGTTCCGTTCTTGCCATTTGCATTACGTTCCTTCAAGCTACATTACAGTATATACTATAGATCTAACGTGTTTTTATTCTTTAATGTAATTTTCCTTGTTAAAAAAGTTCGTATTTAGTTTGTTACCTAGTATAGTACCCATAACACATGTTCTACTTACTTTGGACAGCGTCTTACAATACAATACAAAATGCTTTATTGTACACCATAAAAATAACATTACAAGGAGACATTACATAAGACAAGTACAATGGGCGGCCTTATCGCGGCGTTATCTACTAAGCCCGGGATTATTTCATTAAATAACTATAAATTGGATTTGATACTATTTGAAGTAAATTACTAAAACTATTTCAAAATAAACCAGAGACTGACACAGTTCAAGATCATTGAGTCAAATAATTTAGCGCTAATTGGATTAGTTGGGTAAACGAACATGTAATGTTCTGACAAACTAATCCAATTGAAAAGCTAAAAGCCGCTAACTTGAACCCTATTAGAATGGAAGCATATCAAAGACCATCACAATAATGCTATCTCTTTTTTCTACACTCTTTTGAAAAACAGATTCTAGTTAGAGTACGTCTTAACAAGACCAAATTATTTATTTTTATTTATTTATTTTTGCTTGCATGTACATTCATTCTTAGGTCTAAGTGAATGATTAGTTATAGGCTTATCACTAGCTAGGTACATGCACCCTGGAAGGGCACTGCAAAACTGAGTTCGTCCTACTTTATTTACACCATGTCAAATTGAGTTAAAAATTTAAAAAACCCGCCGACTTTTATTGGCTGAACAGATTTTCATGAAACATGGCTAAGAACACTAAACAGTAACAAAAATTATCTATGACACAAAAAAACTAAACGAAAATCGGTTCATCCGTTTGGGAGCTACGATACCACAGATAGACACGTTAAACTTATAACACCCCTCTTTTTGCGTCGGGGATTAAAAAAGATTTTAGTCTTGAAGGTTCATAGCCGTTAAAGTTTTATTAAAAGAAAACCTGTTTTCGGGAATAGGTTTTCTTCTTGTCTTGATACTCAGGTTGTAGTTGGGCGGAAAAACAGAAGCAGAGAGTTTCAAACGTAGAGGTACGAATGATAAAGGCGGAGGAGAATCGCTTAATACGAGTGGAAGGAATATCTTCAAGATAATTCATATAATTGATTGTGATTTTATGCATACAGGTATTAGTCTTAGGTGAAGTCTTAGTTGGGCACATAATGCATAAAAACCCTAATTCATGATTATTTATCGGTTATTATATTTCCGATAATTAGTTAACAAATAGCATAAAAACCCTGTCAGGGCGCAACAATTATTAATATACAATAGGGTTCGCTCTTGTTAGATTGATAACTTTGATACTTCATATTTATAGAATTGATTAATTTAGGTACCTATGTAATTTTTAACATAAGTATTTAAATAAATAAAAAAACCTAAATTGATATCAGTAGAGTAGCAAGCTGATAGCTTATCTAGTAGCAAAACTCGTTTTCCCATTTGCCAACCCGCATATCCGCGTCATCATTCATTTGGAATCGGGCACGAAATAAGGGTAGCTCACTTTACTAGTTATCGCAAGAGCACGCACAGGGAATTTATTATTTACAAAAAAATATCCAATTTCATACTTTATTTCTGCGAACCCGGTCAAGAGTTTCGAGCCGCCCGACTGAATTTACACCCTCATTTTACGGAAAATATCATTTGCAAATTCCTTTACATAATAACCAAGGGCTATTCCGTAGAATCAATTAGCTTTGACTGGGTTCCATCCAATTATTCCAACTCGTGCCAAAGTAAACGTGTCTCGGATCCTTTTGGGTCTTATGGTTCTAAAATAACAAACAGCAGACCGCAACCGTTTTGACCTATATTTTCTGAGGAGAGTTTGTAATAACAGTGATTGACCATACTAACATACGACATCTGATTGGACAGAACAATCCAATATGGGTATACGCAGGGTCGTGTTTACAGTTAGCTTCTTCTTCGTGCACCTAACGGAGGACAAAGGATATAGATTAGCCATGAACGTGACAGGATATAGGAAGAGATAGGTATAAATATGATCGCACCGGGAGAAAAGACAGAAGAAAGAGTGGAGCACCAAAGTACAGTGACATTCATCGTTAGCTGACCCCCCTGGCAGTTTCCAAGTCTACGAGACTTGGAAGCTAAAGTAATTTATCAGTTTTGGTTTCACATATTACTAGCTGCTGCCCGTGACAAGCTGCACGAGCTTTTAAGTAGCTTGTGTCTGTCCCCGGGATACCATTTACCTTTATGCCAAATTTCATTGAGATCCGTTCAGCGATTTAGGCGTGAAAAGGTAACAGACAGACAGACAAAATGACAGACAGACAGAGTTACTTTCGAATTTATAATATTACTAGCTTCTGCCCGCGGCTTCGCACGCGTTGTTTCTATGGAAACGTTTTGAGGTTATTTCTATCCCATATGGGAACTGATTTATGGGATAAAAAGTATTGTATTGATTCGAGGATTAAAATTATCTGTATACAAAATTTCAGCCCGATCCGTTCAGTAGTTTTGGGGTGAAGAAGTAACAAACATCCATCCATCCAAACTTTCGCATTTATAGTATTAGTGTGATAGTATGGATAAAATTTGTTGTTTTTATATAAAACGGCGTGCTATCTTCATTTTGCTAAGATGCAAGTTTTTAAATAGTTCTGTATTCATAGAAATTGACTTCAAACGTAACAGGGGGCTGCTCGCAATGAATGCCACTGTGTATGCACCAATGCCGCGCTAAGATGCCACCTTGCTTCGGTATATTACACGTCCGTGGTGGGGAGGCAGCTTAATCGTATAGAACGACTGTCAAGCAAAGGAAGGTATGCCTGGCGATGCTTACCTAGAGACGGGTTCTCTCAGGAGTGTGATGTAGAAATACCGGCGATGCACCGCTGAGCCCTCATGCCGGTCCAGCTCGCCGCCGACGCATGCCGTCAGCTCCGTGAAGTCTGCATGCAGACCGCATCTGCGGACAATAAATATAGATGTATAGATATGTTATTAATAATCCGTGACGGTCCCGGCATCATAATTGATCGGTCCCTACAGCTTGTGGATGTCACAAGAGCTGACTAGGAGACTACTAGAAAAAGGCCAGAAGCGTCCTTCCGTGTATTTTTACACCATAGCATCGTGCGTTCACCATCGCAGTAGAGTTCGCCGCATGCAAAGCAAATCAACAAAACGACCAATTACTACTAGTATTTACACTTATGTAAATTGCTTAAAATCTAAGCCGTCACCAGAAGACAGAGTGCCCAGAATGCTGGCGGCATTGCCGCGTTGAATGGTAATGCTAATTCGTTGACCGAAATAGAAGCCAGCATTCCGATCACCTGACAATTTTGAAAATTGTTTTTATTTTTTTGTATAAAATATGTTATTCTACATGCTAAACAGTTGTAACGACATACTTTTAGGTATGAAAACATATTTGTGCCAGGATGTCCTGCTCTTCTATTCAAATACATGGATTTAACAAATAAACTAAATTAATTATTAACGATTAAGTATTTAAATGCAAATAACATATAAGCTTGATCACCTGTGGACTCTATGAGACGTTTTTTAAACAATAATATTGCGATCATCATCGCAGTAGAATTTGCAGCATGGTGATTTTTGGCAAAACTCCCCCCTCATTTGGAGGAGACTTAAGACTTACGTGTGCTGATGAGGAGATATGTTATTGATTAATTCATAGATAATTTCAATGTCGTATAATTTTCCAAAAGCTGTTAAAAGATAAGAAAATAACTGACCTGATCTTCTGACTGTCGCGTTTGATTGGCCGAAACGTAATGAAAATGTGTTTGTATTCAGCGTGCGTTCATGAAGGTCCACAGATAACATCAGCCAAATTGCTTTAGAAAAGAGAATTCGACACTAGATCTCGCAGAAAACCCTTCTCAACGCCTCGAATAATAAGTGCTCGCAGTTATAAATCAACGTAAAGAATCGTATAGGTTCTCCATGTTTTTGCATGAGGTCTGGCTGTTTCCAAGAATTGTGCTTGCAGCAGCGGAACAGGTTAAGTCAGTTAACCTAAAGGGGTCAAATATACGGTACTGATGCAGTTAAGACAAAGTCCAACCGTTTAAACAAAACGTATGTGACTCCATTCAGGGGTTACCCATAAATCCATAAGCGAGTCATTTTTATCGCGAGCCCGATCGTGGTTCTGGCAAACGAAGCTCGACCGAGAGCTTTCGTTTTAAATTCGAGCGAGTCCCTTGTTTATGCAGGTGCGTCGTCGGCCCGTTCAATTTTCGAAGGAAAACAAACAGCTTCATGTTTCAAAAGAATTGTATTACAGCCACAAAGCAATTCCCGAGTGCCACTCGACTATTTTTCTTAAATCCACGATAAAGTTTTCATTGAACGAGTAGGTAGAGCAAGCGGCGTTTTCGAAATTGTAGAAAATAAATCTCCAGCGAGACAGAAAACACAATGCTCGTGGAAGACATCTATGGATGAAGCGAAGCATAAAGTAACAGATAGGTTTGTCGAGCTCATCCATTCACAGCGTAATCCGTACCGTTCTCGTTAATGCTCTTAAAATTATGATGTCTCGTCTTGATTGCGAATTTGTATTCATAACATGCGCAATGTATTAACCGGTGTTACAAGTCTATCAGAGCATAAATTACTGGGATTAATAACAACAACAATAACGGGGTATACCGTGTTGGCACGCCGCCGCCGCCGCTGTGCGATATTGGATGCCTAATCGATATTAGCTCTATGCTGGATATACTTGTTTAATTGACATTTAAACGATCCTGCTCGTGCGCGCAGATAATGACTTCGATATGCCAACCGAGACCGCTGCCATGCGAACGCAGCGCAATGCAATATGGACAGAACATTCCGTTTATTAGCTTTGATAACTACATGGACGTAGCCATATGAAAATTTTGCATATAAACGACCTCGACGATGTTCACAGAAAAAAGCTTTCAGTTTGTATTTTCAATTTAAATTCCAATTTCTCGTCACGGAGCTTGAAAGAATTGTGTGGTAACAGAAAGGGCGTCTGTAACCTTCAGAGAACTTTTAAAGGATATTTGTTTGTCTCTCAGCTTAAAATGTTTACCCCAAAACCAGACCCAGTAAGTACAACGACTTTGCTCATAACATAAACCGTCTACAGTCTTATGATAACACTCTTGGAATCCGACTTTTGCCAGCTCATGACCTTTGTGTGATTCAGACTGGTTTTGTGGACAGACAACTGAGTCAACTTCAACTTCAACTTCTTATATAATGGACAACTGAGTCAGTCCCTCATTCGTAAAGGGGCAAATTATTCGACAGACTGCACGGCGACCGAGGAAGGCGCGACGGTTTTATGGCAAACGTGCGTTTCATCTAGATACGGTTTATATCGCAAGCGCAGCGGTTGGCACTCCGCCTAAACCCCCCGCAACCAATTACACTTTATTACAGGCAATTAATACTTTATTATTCTAATTCACGGCTGAAACAACTCACCATTTTGGTAAATTCCTTTTGACATGGTCAGAATTTTTCTTTTTTTAATTCGATCGTTCGTAATCCATTTACATAAACAACGCGAATTGCTAATTTTATGATAATGGTCGTCGTTATCGTACGTAAAAGCGATTTAATGTTTTTTTTAATTTTGGAAAACAAATTAATCGAGCCGTATTTGGACTGATTTGGTGAACGGCATTGGCGTTATCGTATAAAATTTAATAATTTTGATACTAAAACCGGAGTCACGTTCGTTCGTTTTCAGAGCAAATGTTTATGAATGATGTTCTGCCTGCCAAACCAAGCGAAATTCAATCAACTTTGCCCGGAAATGTTCGCTATACCGAGTTACGACATAGGCAGTCCGTCTTTATGAGCATATAGCATTATAGATATTTTTCATTATCAGATTAGATAATAAACTGCGATTGTAAATAAAAGCAGCGGTAAGTATAATCCTGCAGAGGTTGGCAAATGTTATCGTACATTAGAGAGAACAAGCAATGTGACGATAACAGGCTTGCTGAGCGTTCAGGGGTCAGGCGTGGATATTGGTCCCTTGCATTGCCTTGCGGACAAGTGAATTTGAAACTTCTGTCGAAGGCAAAAGGTTCGCTGCGCCATCTCCACTCTTACGTTGAGAACGCAATATACGTGCCGATAGCTATCGTGGATTGGCAGCAAGCCACTTTCCCGTGTTGTCGGGACAAAGCGACACCACGAAATGACGCCCTCTCGTGTTCCCACTACACTACCGTTCATTCACCGATGAGCCTAGCGACCGACACACACGCTAAATTGGCGAACATTAATAAACGACATTGTCATCCGTTGAAAGAATTACGAGCGTGTTCATGCCGGCATCAGAAACCGGACCCCGATGTCTACCAATACACGGCCATTTCGACGTTCATTAAATCTATCAGAATATAACTTAAGCTACAGGGAGCCGGAGAATTGAATATGCTGTCCCTTGATTTAGCATATTTAATAACGTTAACTACCCTGATTATTTGTTGAAGATGCGTATCGAATTAAATGCGGGTGTCCGGTATACGATAGCGTGTATTGATACCACTCGTAAAATCTCCTTTCTCCCGCATTAAGGGAAATTAAACGACCGCGATCATTATCAATCGAACAAAAACTCTGTCCCAATGATCGATCGCCAGTGTCAGACGGAATGCGCGATAGAAAATGTATCACTGGCAATTTGTTCAGAGGTTTTCTTGCCCCGAAATTCGTGTAACATCCGAGCGTCTTACTTTGTTGACGCGGCTATTATCGTGAAAGTGACATGCTAGTAAAAGCCTTGGCAGGTGTCGGAATTATTATTCTACTGTCATACTCTATTAAGGCAAATTTCGGTCCGGGCTGGGGCCGTTAAGTTTATGACTTTTACAATTACCTACCAAATTGTATCTGAGATGAGGTGTCGTCATTGTGCCCGTTAAGCTGGGTATCGACCGTGGTCCCGGCGAGGCTTGCCAATTAGGTTTTGAGCGTTTCATTCGTAGTTAGCTTACGTCTGCAGCTCTTAGGCGTGCACTAAAGGCTAATGAGATTTGATTCCGTAAGACAAAGCCCGGAGCTCGCCGCGGGCGCTACAGACGCGGTGAGCTCTTGTTTTTCCATTTTCACCGTGCGTACTAGATTGCGAAGAGGCCACGAACGTGGTTTTCTTTCTCTTTGTTTTTTGAAGTACGAGTATTATGTCACAGTTGGCTCTTGCTGCAAACTTTACAAACATGTTTCTGAGTCATCGGCCTAAGAATTGAGGAAGCGAAGTAAATCTTTGATCACCTAGACGTTTAAATTTGACGTGATATACTGGGTATAAAAAGTTATAAATCTATAAAAGATTGCCATACAGCGTGGCAATGCAGCCAGCGTCTTGGGGACGCTTCCGACTGGTGTTGATATGGATCAGTTGAGCTACCTATAGACTGTTTACAACAGTAAGCAGTTAGCTCAATTGTTTCAATTGTAAATACTAGTATAATTTTCTTTATTCAAATAGATATGACAAAATATCTTTGTCTATTAAATATTCCTAAAAGATTTAATATAACCAGGATCGTTTTATAAACATTGTTTCATTATTCTATCGAATGGATTTAGAGGGTTCTTGGAGGGCTATTGGTCCCATCATCGGTGGATTTGTAGGGTATAATCTGGTAATCCTTGGGCCTGATTGTTTAAGTTTTAAAATTATGTGTTTTAACAGATATATTGTGTCAGAAACGTATATAAGACTTTTCTGTAGATGTCATTATCAGCATCAGCCTATAATAGGCCACTGCTGGACAGAGGTCCCCCCTTATAAGCAACAGATGTTGTCGGCGCAAAAGACAGGATTTTTTTACAAAAATAAAGAGTCCGTTCTCGACACTTAACTACAAACTACAAAATTATACAAAAATACAAATGAAATGGTATGCAACCTTCAGAAATCAAATCAATTAGGTACTCTAACAAAATGATGTGGTAATAGAAAAATCGGACAAGACACCATCAAATAAAGAATCGGCTACACAATGGTTGTAAAGAATGTGCTAAGGGTGCCAATTTCTTGACCACAATCAAATTTATGAGCTATTATTTAAAAATAGTAATAGATTTAACACTATTTAGCGAAATGTATACCAATAATTAAATATATTAGCCCTACTCCCGTCTTAAAAATGATTACTCCACCAACAGCGTCCCATATAATGATCCATATTAACACGTTCTCTGACACAACGTCATTTCAAGTCCTTTCAGTGATTATGTGAGGTGACACAACGTCATATCACGTCCTTTTTAGTACCGATGCTAATGGTCAGAACGTGTAGCCACGTTTGATTTTAATACAAATATGGGAATTTCGTTCTCTGTGTCACATCATATCAAAATATCAAGCGTTTACTGTCACTTGGGACAGTTCAAATATGAGCCTAAGCATAGAGTTGAAAATAGCTTAGCTACGGGTTGCTCCTGCGACACAACGTGATTACACGTCGCATCCCCCCGTACACTGCCATACACCTCAGTCTAGCTGTGTCACAGGAGAGGGACGCGCGTGTTTCAGGCATTATTCGCGACAGCACGTGTTATTTTTTAAGTTTTTGGGTAAAAACGCATGATAATATTGATCTTATATTTTGTTTTATCGTTTGAACCTTCAAACTAAGAAATTTGATCGTATCTAGTGAAACAGCTGCACAATTTATTTAATGAAGCTTTATCAGGTAAAACTACCCCAGAGCCGGTTATCAATAACAATGGTGAAATTGGTCGGACAAAGACTATGAACCTGGACGAAGTTACTTGTCAGATAGTTCGATTGAACTAACAAAACCACCACGGCATGTTCCTTGTATCCCGCAGGATTTTCGTGATAACACGTTCTGTCGTGTAATAGCGATAATCTCCTGAGGAATACAACAGAACGTCCATAGACGTCGAACTCAATTGTATGGGCAAATTGCGTGTCAATTTATGCAATCCGAAGAAACGGCTTGCTCGCGCGAACGTGTTAAATTTGGGCCTACAACCGAACAGGTATATATAGAAAGGGGTTGATCGTAGACCGGTTCAAATATTCATCAGATATTGATTTCAACGTCTCTTGTGTTTGTAGAACAATGGTGCACCGCACTTGAGAGTCGTGTTAAGATCATTCCACGTTTGCATACTAAAATTCAATTGTCGTTTGTTTCTCCGTATTTGTTTCACCCCTGTTTTCTGTCGATGACGAAATACTGTCAGATGCTGGGGATGCGTCAAATTGAACAAAAGACAGGACGCTGTGGCCCTTTTTAGAGGACGCTATAGCCTTCTTTAGAGGACGCTGTGGCCCTCTTTAGAGGACGCTATGAGCTTTTTTGGAGGACGCTGTGGCCTCTAGGGGACGCCTATGTCAGCTGTGGATTAGCTGATGATGATGTTTTCTATCACAAGTAGATATATATAGCTTCAAAGAATTCAAGTAACTGCATTTCCCAATAAATCTTCGATTAGAAATTGATTGTATTAATGTTAATTTGAGAAAAACCACACAGACCATCGCTCATTATCGCAAACCATATCGCAAAACCAATCATAGCATATTCAAAGACATCATTAAAAATTTAAAAACCCCGCCGACGTTTATTGGCTGAACAGATTTTCTTGAAACATGGCTAAGAAAAGAACACTCAGGATAAAATTATCTATGACACAAAAATAACTAAACGAAAATCGGTTCATCCGTTTGGGAGCTACGATACCACAGACATATACACAGATACACAGACAGACACGTTAAACTTATAACACCCCTCTCTTTTTGCGTCGGGGGTTAAAAATGAGGACAAACTCAATCGTCAAACTAAAATGAATACCACGAATAGCCCATAAATTGTATTGCACAGGAAAGCAACAGTTTGATCGATTGGAAACAAACATTGTAACAAGTTGAAAAACAAACATAACAAAGCTAATGCCGTCTCGCCTACTGAAAGGCAAACTAAAAGTTTTGTTCTCCTTTTTGATAAATTACCTACTTCTTTTATTGATAAATTACATTAACTTAATGGAATTGCGAGAAACAAGGGCAAAGATGTGTAAATAAGATAGAATCATAATAGAAAAGTTGGAATAATAAGGTGGGTACAGACTGGCGTTACGCAGCGTAAAGAACCTTTTGCAGCGAGCGTGATAAATAAATAAAAAAAAATAAAAAAAAATTGGTTATCTGTAAAGTCGGTTTACTGACGATAGTTGAACGTGACAACGCAGACCGAGGTAACGCCGCATGCGAGGTAACGCCGCATGACGTCATGTTTTTTCGTGCGTGCAGCCGGCTCTATCGAATTATAAGACGTTGTCACGTCAATAAATAATGCGGGACAATTCACACAGCATTATCTAGCCCCAAGCTAAGCAGAGCTTGTGTTATGGGTACTAGATAACTGATAGACATAATACAATACACTACATGGATAGATATTTTTTATTATACATAGAAAACATCCAGAACACTCTGACCAAATATCTGCAGATCGTACAAACATTTGTCCCGAGGCGGGAATCGAACCCGCAACCTCCTGCGTCGCAGGCGGACCTTCGCCCGCTGCGCCACAGAGGTCGTCAAACGTGATACGTAACGCCGTGTGCTACAATCCGTCTTGTTGCTCGTTACGAGCGCCGTCTTTCCCCGTACTGACTCGCTATGTAACACGCATGACTTAAGAAAATAAGGTCTAACATTCCGAGATCTTCCCAAGCCTACGTCATTTGTCCAGTTGCCAAAAAAAGGGAGGTTACGTTCATTTGCCGGTGACTACCAAACTTTTGTCTCGTCACCGGCGGCGGCGTCACTCGCGTTGTTGATCGGATATATCTGTAAAATAAAATGGGTGTTTGCTCTACCCGTAACTGTAAGAGTGTAAGTGTGAAAGGCGGTACATAATATGAGGTTCTTTTTGTTCCTGAATAGAATATGTGGCTGAAGAATGTTCCTGCTATTGGATAAATTTCACTTCAAGGGAAAAGTTGATTTATCCATGTGCAGAGCTCATTAGCGTTGCTCAAATTATGGAAACTAAGTTTGATATTATAAAGAATTTCATGGAAAACCTAAAACCTAGATCTCAAATTTCCCCAAACTACAAAGTTTGAGAACCACCGTAGCGCATATGACGTAGGCTTGGGCAATCCCACGTGACTGTTGTTTCTCGGAGTGTTATACCTGGCGTAGTAAATTTTTATACCACGGTAACACGTTACACTACGCCTAACGCCAGTCAGTACCCACCTTTATGAAGACAATAATCTGTAGATCGCCTTTAACAATAGAATGGTTAAGAAAACACGTGATTAAGAGAAAAACTTGTTCCGTCTGACAGCATGATGATGAAAATAGCGTGCTCATGTCTTCTGGAAGAAGATTACTTTATTTATCTGTTGGCTCTTTCTATTCATTTATTGTAATGAGAACATTTCCATGCAGATTATGTTAGTGATTATGAGATATGTCTCGGCTCGAGCCACTCGGGAATAATTTATTACCTGCAAAGGACTTCGCTGGACCCTCATTCGTATCTACATAGGTACAAAATAACATGGTCTTTCCTTATAGACCCTTTTTCCTTTTAATGAAAACCTTCGTTGCGGTAATCCGTATTATGACCTACTTAGGGTACGTAATTGTAAACTCTTTCATGGCTTTACAGTTTGAAGAGGAAAACGCGAGATCATGAGCCTGAAGAGTACGGTATATGAATGTTCGCTTTTAGGCCTGACGCATAGATTTTGTATGCTCCATTAGGCAGAGCATATTCCGTTCATTATTTTCCAAGAACTTTTCTTTTTGCTGTGCAGATTAATTCATTTTAATCATTTGGCGAATAACAAATATCATAGTGCTTTATTTCCTTTAGACCTGACAGGACTCTTGTACACATCACAAAAAACGGTACAGAATCCGAAAATTATTCCTATTAAATTCCCAGTAAAAACCGTCCTAGGTATTGCGTAATTCCCTTTCTTTTTTTGTTCAAAAGGGTCGAATGAAAAACAAATTGATACAGTTGTATAACTTTCAATAGAAACTCAAACCTCAAAAGGCAATATAATTGAACAGAACGACGGAGGGTAGGTACCTATTGTGGGTTATTATTATTTACAGAATAGAGGCATCTTCCTAGCGCCGATAAGAAGTATCAGTCGGAAACGTTTCAGTATAATCCGGAATGATCCGGCATGATCCGGCTTATCCGGACAAGTTGGCCGGCGCCCGCGGGCCAAGCCGAAGCGTGACTCCATTGTCGAGGGACCTCAACAAACACCCGCCCAAATACCGTTGTCGCCGCGATAAATAGATAATACATTCCCATTTCAATACATTCGCTCCAGTAATCCCTTATATCCCATAATAACTCTGTTAACGAGCGGATTTTAGCGCCATTAAAATAATTCGGTTTAACTTTTCGCTCGAATGCCGCAGGTTTTATGATGAAAGTATAAAAAGTGGAAAAATGTTATGTACAAATGAGTTGGCCGCTCTAAAAGGGCCTGCGGTTACAAAGTTTACGTTCCGACAAAACGTATTAAACAACTTTGTGGGCCAGTTAAATGAGTATGGCGCTGCGCTGAGTAGAAAACGTAAATCTTATTGTCTGTGGAGTAACACATACCTGTCGAAGGCGAACCAAAATATCACGTCGGAGCGTGCGAGGGTATTTTTGTCCCACTCGTCACCACGCGTCTTAATGCATCCACTTTGTTTCTAACTGATCGTTCAAACGAAAATACACACTTCGTTAATGAGTTAACTCTTTTGTCGGTCAAAGCATTAAGTTCTAATATTAGTATCGGAGAAAATACAATAAAACACAAATAATAGTTAATTTCCATTAAAAAAGCCCCTATTGAATTCCCTCGCGGACTGGTTGCCTCACAGTTTGCCCACGGCAGATTAGTTAATACCTAAGAGGTATTAATCCAGGATAAGCTCAATGTCGCTATCGAGATCTAATTATAAATGAAATCGATTCAATCACAGAGATCAAGCCAAATCCTACGTTAGTTTAAAGAACAGGAGGACTACGTTGAAAAACGAACGAAGTTGACGGATGACATTGGATCGCACAAAACGAACAACCTTACCATCAAATTGCTTCGGGCGCGTCACCAACTGACCTTTTGTTTCGGATCTCTAAAAAATAAAAGTCAAAATCATTTTTATAGTAACGTCATCGAAAGAACGGATTAGCCGTCCTTTCGTTTTGTGCGATCCGACGTCAACAGCCGACTTCGTTCGTTTTTCAAAGTAGAGCTTAGAGATCAAGCCAAATCCTACGTTAGTCTACAGAACAGGAGGTCTACGTTGAAAAACGAACAAAGTTGACGGATGATGTCGGATCGCACAACACGAACAACCTTACCACCAAATTGCTTCGGGCGCGTCACCAACTGACCTTTCGTTTCGGATCTCTAAGAAATAAATGTCAAAATCACTTTCATAGTAACGTCATCGAAACAACGGATCAGCCGTCCGTTCGTTTTGTGCGATCCGACGTCATCAGCCGACTTCGTTCGTTTTTCAAAGTAGAGCTCCTGAGTATTTGTGTCGCATTCGTGTGATGCCGCGCGTAGTGCAGCGTAACTACGTAACGCGCCTCGCGTGACTGGCGAGTACTTCCGACACAATAGGACAATTATGTAGTCCACTGTTACATAACCACAAAGGTCGGGTATCCTTTTATAAATGATTTCATTTGCACGTTAATGCTCGATGGATCAACGTACAGATAGGACGCTATTAAAATTAAAACGTGTATTGTGATGATGGTCACGTAATGCGTTACACTGAAACGTTTATTTTCATAGTCTGCTATTAGTATAAACCACAGCTCCATTGCTTTTTCTAATTGTGTTTGTAGAAGATAAATATTCAATGAAGCGGGTATTCATGAGATGTAGAAGCAGGGTAATAATTTGTAGAAGGTTTACTAAGAAACATTTATATTCTATAGTCGAAGCAGTCTCTACCGCGAAGGTCTTTTTTTGACATCCTCCATCGTGTTAAGTTGTCGGAATGGCGGAGATGGGAAAACAATGTGGATGTCGCGATGCAAGTGCGGGTTGAATTTTGATCGAATGTAATCAGGCGCGGCGTGCGTGCCTCGGCCGCCGGCAGCCGGTCGGCTAACGAAAGGCACAATCGAATGTTCACGCAAACACTACATAAATATTGAAACTTTCCTTTACAGGCTCGCCAATCGGGCCTTTTATGAACCAGTTCTTCATACCATGGCCATAACCACGAATCAAATTCGATACAATTATACAACCCCCGCGAGGAAACAAGCGCGTGGCCGGAAACTCAAATTTCACAGATATTCCCGAACTCGAAACAAAATTATTCACACCACCAAATAATTAAGTAATTCATCCTGTTTTGCCCAACCCATTAAGTTGGTTTAAAATTCTCCAAGTTAATTACTTGAACGAACAGAAATAACTTCACAAAACAAATCCCTTGAGGTTGTTGGTAAATTTTTAATTTTCTGCTTGATGAGCAAGCATCAGAAACATTGCTACTGAAAAATCGCATTAAAATTCTGGAATGGTAGGATCGCTAAGCGCGACGTTTAAATTGTGAAAAGATTGTAAGGGGAGCGAGACCTTTCAAAGTTTTTTGCTCTGTAAATGCTGCTCATTAAATAGGTTTGATTGAGAATTAAGATCAAAGAGAGATGTAGCCAGCGGACAATGGGAGGAGAGGCCAGCGTAGTTCATTATTGTTGCTCGTCGTCTCGTCCCGGCGTCCCTTTGTGCGTCCGTCACGTGCCTCCTCCGATCTATAGCTGCTCAAATCGCGCGAAAGGGCTCCCGTCTCCATGTTTACTAAGTGAGTACGCTCTGTAAGATTGAGGAAATTACGCACTTCCTGCCAACTGCTTGAGTTCATCTCAATCTCCGAGATGCTAGGCTATTGTTGCTTAACGAACGATGATCCCTTTCAAAGGAGTTAGTTCGATCGAAATGCATCAGAAAATCTTTGATGTTTTACAATTTTTTCCAGCGTTTGTAGGTCGCGCTTGCGTTAACTACCCCTTTCAGTGTGAGCGCGTCGCTCCGCGGTATAATCACGCATGCTTTGTCAACTTCAAAGCGGCGAGTAATCAGGGCTCTGGTTTATTTCCAACGTGTAAAACATTATATCCTATAAAGGGCCGGTCGTAACCCGCGGGTATCCCCAGGAGCGAGGTAAACTGCTCCTTGGTTTACACCCTGAACTTAAAATAGTGTAACTTACGTATGAGCCCGAAATAAATTACGATACGCTTGTCTGACAGAAGGATACAATGCTTGTGGGGTGTGACAGAAATTGTGTTGCAGATAACACGATACGCGAGATTCGATAGTATAGTTGGGGCTCCATCATTGATTACATCAGACGCATCTGTCCCTCCATCTGTCTATACAATTTAGCTGTCAGACAGCGACAGCCTCTGTGATGTGGCGGATATAAATCATTGGTACAAATGGTGCTTCAAAATCATGAAACCGATCAGCTGAGATAGCAAGACAGCTATGCAATTCCAGATTGAGCTTGAGCTTGAGCATGAGCCTGTCGTGGATCTCATGATCCACGACAGGCTCATGCTGACAAGCTTTCACAGAAATAAATAAATGAATAATGCAGGACTACCCAAACAGCATCATCTAACCCCACGCTACGCAGAGCTTGTGTTATGGGTACTAGATGACTAATAAACATAATACATTGCATAGCATTGCCATACAGCGTGGCAATGCAGCCAGCGTCTTGAGGACGCTTCCGACTGGTATTGATATGGATCAGTTGAGCTACCTGTAGACTGTTTGCAACAGTCTGCAGTTAGCTCACTTGTTTCAACTGTAAATACTAGTATAATTTTCTTTGTGAATAAAGGCTACTGCCATTTACATATATAGATATTTGTTATTGCGCATAGAAAATATCAGGAACACCCGGAACAAATATTTGCTGACTGTACAAACCTTTGTTGTATGATCAACCGCGACCTCCGCAACCTCCTGCGTCGCTGGCGGACCTTCGCCCGCCGCGCCACATTGGTCGTCAAATAAGCACAGATTACAGAGCTTTTGTTCACTTTGTTTATTTTGCGAAATTCGCCATTAAAAGTAGCAGCGCGCGACTGTCTGCCCTGTGAAATATTGCGACCTTGCAAACTCGTAGTTTATGTAGCTTCTATAGCGTACTTGATTTGCATGATGTAGACATTGCATACATTCCATAGCTTCGCTCCCACAGCATATGGCTGTAACTGCTCAGCGACGGAAGTAAGACGCGTGATGGCTCCTCGTGGCTGAATACACTTCGACGTGACCTGTGGATTTAATGTCCAATACTAGCATTGTACTCCGAAACGCAGAGACACACAGTCAATAGCTTTATTAAACACTAGACGATCGCCCCGCGGTTTCACCCGCGTAGTTCCCGTTCCCGTGGGAATTCCGGAATAAAATATAACCTATGTCACTCCCTGAAAAGTAATCTTCCTAACGGTGAAAGAATTTTTCAAATCGGTCCACTAGTTTCGGAGCCTATTCAATACAAACAAACAACCATTCAAATCTTTCCTCTTTATAATATTAGTATAGAAGATAAAAAAATCAAAATCAAAAACTCTTTATTTTCATACATACAATCAATGTACACTTAGAAAAAGTCAAATTATAAAACTAAACACTGACACGGAAATAAAGTGATATTTTTTATTTCTGTCACTTAGTTATGTAGACTAAAGTAAAGAAGCGACGAAGAAACCTTTAGCCTGTTATTTGTTATTTTTGGAGTTAGAGCAAAACCCGTCCCAAGCTTTTTTATCCTCTAGATAATCTTATATTTTATAGTAAACCTTTTTGCACAGCAAGGTTTTGACAATTTGTTTGAATTTATTTACTGATAATTTTTGCAACTCACTAGGAGTTTTGTTGTAGAAGCGTATACATTGTCCTTTAAAAGATACATTAATTTTGTGTAGCCTAGTTGTGGGCACAGCGAGTTTAAGTTTATTTCGAGTATTCAAATTATGTTTATCACTATTTTTAGGGAACCGATTTATATTTCTATGAGTATACAACAAGTTTTCATAAATATATTGACATGGTACTGTCATTATTTTAAAGCTACATCTAAATTTAGTAGATACATAACCACACAATCTGAAAACACGCGCGGCTGTCAAAATATTTACAGGACGCGAGGAACATTTGAGTATTCAAAAGCGACGAGCACATCAATAGATTCTTAACGTCGAATCAAAACAACAACCAAAATAGTTTTAGTTACGATTCATGGGAATTATTCGGTTATTTATAACGAGACAGAATAGAAACATAAGCATTCATCGCCAGCTTGTAAGCCAAGGCGGATGACATAAATCTTACAAATGCATAATCGTTATAGCAGTCGCGATCGCTGCAACTTATTAAATACTATCTTTGTGAGTAATGTTATCTATGTATCGTAATGAATGAATTTTAATAAAGCTACCGGCAACACTTACAAGTGAATGCTAATGGACAATTTTGCTGGTGTTCTTCGGAGTCTCGGCCCGTACTCTAAAAAAAATTGGTTGTCTGTAAAGTCGGTTTACTGACGATAGTTGAACGTGACAACGTCTTAAGAAAATGCTGATGGAATGGTAGCATTTGATACTCGATCAAAACATGTAAATGTACTATAGTATAGCAGCTGTCCACGCAGACGCATCGCTCACTAAAGTAGGAGAGAGACGGATGTCGAGCGCTCTCGCTTGCACTTCAAGCCTTACATAGAACGCCTCAGAGCGAGGTAACGCCGCATGACGTCATGTTTTTTCGTGCGTGCAGCCGGCTCTATCGAATTATAAGACGTTGTCACGTCAAAAACAACGAAGAAGTTTCGAAGTTTGATTCATTTTCGTTCAAACGCTAATCTTATGAAAGCGACATACGAGTTGATTTTGCATGACAACGAGAACGAAACTTTGATTTTCCTTTTGAGAGTAGACCTCCAGTAAATACGAACGTAAAAGAGTACTCACGCGAATAATTACTAAACAAACTAAAGGGGTCTGTTACCTTTTCATGCCTGAACGTCTGAACGGATTTTAATAAAATTTGGCAGAGTGGTAAACGATATCCCGGGTTTGGACATAGGCTGCTTGAAAAGCGAGTGCGAAGCCGCGGGCAGAAGCTATTCATAATTGAAGTATTTACGAGTATTTCTCGCCTCTAATTAACATGCGGGAGCACGGCAGTGCGTAGTTAATGTTGCTAAAATGTTGGAAAAAATCAAAGGTAACTAAAGCAAATAGTTAAATTTTAATTAATACGAAAATGCTGAGAGTTTTCGAGCAATATCGTCCAGCGACCTAGTCGCACCATATCAGGTTATCTTTGTATAATTTGAAGTAAAGATAATAAGAGTCCAGTGCCAGGTTCCCACTACTAGGTCGATATAAATCAACTTAACCAACTAACAAAGCTGGGACGCTGTTTACACAGATACAAATTAAGATAAAACTTTCAAAACTAAACGTCTACAAATGTGTTATTTATTACAAAACTGAGATAAAGTACCGACAAATCCGGCTACCAAAGTGGTCGAGTCGATGCACTGTCTTATCTTTACCAATTAAGGCAGCTATAACATTCTGTCAGTTGGATATTATGCAATGCAATGGTATCTTGCTTCCTGCACCAATTAGTTTACCACAAACGATACAGATTTGTTACACGTGGGTGTAAGTAACATCCACGCTTATTGATTGTGAATCGAATACCAAGATGCGATATCTATGCGATACCTGTTTTTTCAATTAGCCCGTGGGAAAGCAATGCTGGCTGCACGACCCCATGCGTGCCAATGGTACCAATAAGAACTTAATTTTTAACTTGTCTGACTTGTCATTATACCTCTGCGAATGCTAATGGGTGGAGTGTTATGTTACTTGGAATGGAACACGTGTTTCCTTGATTAAAATGTGTGAGATTCACATTATTTGGTTGTTTTACATCGGTTTGACATAAGTTTTAGTGGCATACTTAATTACTCTACTCAAGTTTCGATATTTTTACAAGTTTATCTGAAAATATATTGATTTTCAAGATACCGCGTCGCACGCACACTATCGATCTACGTATTATAAGATTTAAAAGCTTAAAACATAATTTGTTACTAAACCTTATGAAGTGCAATTCATTTTTTAATTTTTTAATTCTTCTTTAATTCTTTATTGTTCACACAATTTATACAAACGATGAACTTATTTAATAGGATATGTACATAGGCGAGCTTAACCCTGAAAAAGAGTTTTCTTCCAGCAAACCTTAGAGTTATAGGAGAGGCGATGGAATAGGTAGAGGAAGTGTACAAATAATGAATCTATACATATACTTATAATAAACATACATAATATATATAAAAAAAAATTACTGTGTTAGACAATAGGATATACCCATATTTAATTATATTTTCGAGCTTGACTTGATATTTGACTTTAACCTCTTTAAAACTTATTTATTTAAATATGGCGTAACAATAATTAGTACCCTTCAAATGATACATTAACTAAAGTACCTACTCTTGTATCATGACAAGCGAAGAGGTTTGAAATTCCCCAGGTGTGCACCAATGCGTACACATTTAAGCCCAGCTGTTGAGAAGCAAGCCCACAGATAAAGCCGGGTAACCATAGCCACGAGGTCATAATATAAGCCGATCAAAAGTTGAATAAAGATGTTCCACATTGAAGTTGTAAACAAACAAATAAGACAAGTGTGTTTGTTTCTGTAAGCTCTGTGAACTTTTAAAAGTTAAATTTTCAACGTATAGCTACAGAGTCGAACAACCAAAAGCCCTGCGCTATTTCAAGGTTTTGGGCTGTCTAAGCTCGAGTTTGGAAAGGGGATAGTGCACAATACACTCCCTGCGAGAGTGCAAATCCTAGTTCCTCTGCTTAGAATTAGAAATAGCGTCAGTATTTAGGGGTTACATAAACCCACAAACAACGACATAACTTTAAAATTATACACGTTATGAGCTACGTTATCTCTGAAGGTGGTGCAACTTAGTTTAAATAGCATAACATGCAGGTAAGTCGCATAATGCATATTTATTGCAAGTTGCATACAAATTATCATTTGATAAGTTAACTATTTAATAAGCGTTAATGGTCAGTTGACTTGATGATTAAGGCTGGAAATTCCCCATACGTGTTGTAATTATAAAGATAATGAAATTATGGTTATGTTTTATGTATATGGTATGAGGGATTGGTAGACGTCCGGTCGAATGGTTCCTGGTTGGACGATATGCACACTATAGAGCAGTTGCTAAGGATGTTGTAATTGAAGAAGTAAGGAGTGACAGGCGCAGGATAGGTGGGAAAAAACAGGAGAACTAAACTGCATTTTTTTCTATGGGAGGTCAAGCCCCTTTTTGGGTCACGAAGCCAGTGGAGTTAGTACATAAATCATTAGGTTTTATGATGGAGATAAGACAGGGATTAACAATACCTAGAGCTTCTTCATAAAGAACAACATAAACGCATTCACTGCCCAGCCCGCTGCGGGTCGCCGCGACACGGGGATCGAGAGGCACGTCTGCGTCTTGGTCCATGAAAGTGTTAGTTTAGTTTAAAATAAGATCACTTCAGACGCAAAGACAGAAGCGCCTCAACCGCAGCTAAACACGAAAGCTCAATCACCGAGCTCGCAGGTACAGACTATGAATCCTGACTGCAACATGCATCGACTGCCATTAGCAAAATAGTGCACCTACAATTCTTCATTACTTGCATCTATATTCAAAACAATAATGTACCAAACAATAAACGTCAGTGTAATACAGTGTTTGGCTTCCTGCGACTCGAATTGCCAGACGGAGCTCTGGGCTGAATGGAGGGCTGATCGATCACCGCATTATCACTGAGTAACACGTACCAATGAGTTCAATACACGCACCAGATGCTTACAGAGTCCTGACAAGTAATTCATTCGATTACAGCAGCTGACTCGCGAACGGAATCGATATGATAACGAGCAATTAATCAACTTTGATCGATTGCTGTTCTTAATGTTCGAACCCAATTAATTAATTTTCACGACTTTGATAAAACGGTATCAATCGGTCAGAGAATAGGAAGGCTTAGAAAGTAATGATGGAGAAGTTGTCGTGTTTCAGTTCAGGAATCAAATTATTTGTTCAAAGAACAAGGTTATTTAATAAATAAAATAAAATCTCTTAATTTTATTCACAACAATGGGTCCATATTTGGTTAGTACACAAAAATACATTAAAGAAAGAAAGAGCTATTCATATTCAAGCTTCATCAAAATCGTTTCCGGTAAACGTGGTTTTTACGGAGCCTGATGAATAGCTTCAATTACAGCACTTGGCGTGTAATTTCGTTTGAAATAACAAAAAGAAGTTTACAAAAGAGCCGTAAAGAATATTACAATAGAAGAGCGCGCATTTTTACGGATTCGGTAATGTGACAACGACGGGAACAGCAGCCGGACTTTTCCGTGAAAATCTCCGTAATCCCCGAGTATTTGGGAGTGCCATTAAATAAACGCGTGCTACCGATGTTGATCCATAACTGTAATAAAACAAAAGTGCTTTGCATTGTAGCGATGCGAGCTTGCGACCTGCACAATGGCCCCACTTAAGTACGGTCCGCCGCTTTCATGCCGGTACGAATTTTCCGGACCTGTCGTAATAAGCATCCGCGGCCAAACAAAGACATTTTCCGTTCGGAGGAACCGGAAACATTATTTCGGAATTATGTATTCAAAGTTGCTGAGATCCACAGAAATGCTGAGTCCACAAATGGAGAAAATTCAGGTTGCAGGAGTATTTTTAGGGGAGAGTAAATTTTACTGTTGTGGAATGCTAAGATGTTTACGTAGTTAAGCTCGCAGCGCCGAGTAAACAGTTCCGCAAAAGCTTGGCCCACTCCCGATGAACGGAATAACCCAACACAAACAAAACAACGCAAACTCAACGTTAAATAAGAGGAAGTTAGTGCAGAGTTTCCCAAAGCTACTTTTCTAATAAAGGGATTTATAAGTTCATACATTCTGCTGACTCAGCAGGTTTATAGCGTGCGACACTAAAGTGGGTAATTTTATATGTGGGCAGGTTAGGGAGGAGGCTGTGATACCGTAGCCTGATGACGCGTGTAAAACGAAGACATTAGTTCCTGCTCCAGACTCGTTACGGCTTAAGGGCCCGGGGCCGCAGCCCTGGGGACCTCACGCCTGCCGCCCCATTTGTTACCCGACCGCAACATTCTGAATTTTTCATGAACACAAAACATAACTCGCACGACAGTTCCGAGCGATTAAAAAGAAAAATGATGATCCAGTAAAGTTGTTATACGGACAGCTTTCCAAATGGCGTCCTAAAAGGAATCATTACAAATACAAAGAAGGGGAAGCGGCCGTTCGTGCACTTCAATCAAACAGGCCCAAACTGTTACCCTGGCTAGAAAAACAAACATAGAACGATATCGACAGCAAAATTTCATAGGGGTGGTGCCATGTCAAGCGTTTGGCATTTTATATATTAAAATCAATATTTTAATATATATTTCGAATAGAAATTAAACTCATAAATGAAAACGCAGAAAACGGAAAACATTACCAATGTAAAGATTACACAAACACAGCAAATCCCATTTCAATTTACAAACTTAATTTACAGAAAAGGTAACGAAATTCGCAACCTTTCCATTACCATTTCAATGCGAATAGTAGCATGCAAAACACGGTCGTCGGTCCCATTATTTTTGCTTTCACAAAATTCACACCTTCAAGAAGGCTGGCTTCACAAATTCGGGACGTCATTTCACGAAGCATTAAACTAACGACTTCATACTCGTGATGCAGGAGTGGCGTCGGGGCACAGGAAGTCTACTTTGAAAAACGAACGAAGTTTACGGATGACGTCGAATCGCACAACCTTACCACCAAGTTGCTTCGGGCGCGTTACCAAAACCTTCCGTTTCGGATCTCTAAGAAATAAATGTCAGAATAATTTTCATAGTAAGGTCATCGAGAGAACGGATCGATCGTCCTTCGTTTTGTGTGTTCCGACGTTTTCCGTCAACTTCGTTCGTTTTTCAAAGTATACCTTCAGGGCTCGAAGTTACAAGGTAGAAAGGAGGCAGCCCTATCTGCCTGCCAGCGTGTCCCAGACATATGCCGCCGTCGTCGTCGGCCCGAACCAAAACAATTAGATCACTGCAGCCGGTCTTTTAACACGTCCCTGATATAAAACTTTTGGTAGACAGCCGTATTTCGCCCAACATGTCAAAGCAATAAAGCCCAACAACGAAAACCAGTAAGGAATGATGGCTTTACTACAGTTAACGATAGACTTACAGTATAAACAGTGAGTAGCCATAAAACGGAACGTATGAAAAAGTTAAACGATTCGATTGTAGGGAAATCACGAGCGGTTTTAATCACGAATAGGTTCATTCGAAACCGACAGCGTGACCAATTGATTAGGTGGTCGGATCGCCCAAGCGTGGATTGAAATGGACGGGAGATCCGGGACGCGGGACGAACAAATCAACTGATGCCTTACAGAGCTTGCGAAAATAAGAGAACAAATGACGTCACGTCACGAATGAAAGTCGACAATCTACATACATATACATACGTTTCGATGCAACGGAATCTAGTTTATGCTTGAAGTGAAAGTGGAAATAGACATTGATATAATTAAGTTACAGAGCAATAAGATTGCTTTAGATTTGCCTGAGACCTTATTTTCTGAGCCTAATGAAATAAAAGTGATCGATTTCTGATTTGACAAAGCTAAAATATTCGATGACCAGTCGCTGTAGCACCAAGGAGGCTCATAAAGCCCATGTCCAGCAGTGGACTAATATAGGTTGATGTTGATAATGATGGTGACGTTTTCATGGCGCAGATTTTTTTACTAATATTATAAATCCGAAAGTTTTGTTTCCTAGAATCTCCAAAACTACTGAACAGATCAAGATGAAATTTGACGTACGTTTAGAGCAAAGCCTAACTTTGATAATAGGCTACTTATTATACCGAAAATACGCGTGCGAAGCCACGGCTTCTGCCCGTGGCTTCGCACGCGTATTTTCGGTTAGATATAAATTGAAGAAGTATTTACTTTAAACAGAACAAATGTCTGACACAAATGTTAGCATGAATGTCTGTCTGGAGACACGTAAATTATGTGGCAATGCCAAGTTTAGTTTATAAATCAGTGAAGTGAAGAACACGAGATGTGACTTAATTTAAAGCACAATTGTCGCGGCAGAGTACGCTAGAACAAAATTAAAAGGAGTCTCGTAATTGAATGTTTCAATGAACTGCAGTCGACGAGTTCAGACGGCGGCTATACATCAGGCATGCGAGCCATAATTCTTGGAGGACATCATTGATATTTACATTGCAAACGCATGTCCGTACATTCGTTTCGCTTCGTTACTATCGTTTCATCGAATATTTAAATGCGATCTATTTTCTGTAGACGGTAGAATTTTATGCACTTGGATGTTAACATTGGATGTCACGGAGTCTTCTATTTCTATCGCATAGCAATAATGTTAAATTGGCCCTCGAGAGAGTATTTTTATGACCACTATAAAATAAAATAGTCCTGTTCATGGCTTATCCTACGCTCGCACCCACTCTCTCAAAATTGCAATTTCTTTAAGGAGACACTATCGATATTACGTCAATCCTCTTCAATGGTATTTCATTTATGCAGACAAGGTATTTTATGGTTATCTGTGTTCGCTCAAGTTCCGAAGCTCCACAGTTTCGATGAAAACTTCGGGAATTTTCTGTATAACTTGACCAAACGCTTTCGTTGAAGTGCAATATATTTTCCGCAGAAATGAAAAGACGTATTTCTTAAGAGGTCGGTTGCCAACTTAGCGTTTTTGATGCACCAATGCAGGTTAGTGGAACAAAATATTGCGAACGCGGGGACAAATTTACAACAGCAACAACGTCAAAGAACCCAAGAAGAATAGATTACAAATCGATTTCATTTCCAAGATACGTAATATTACTAGAAAGAAGAAAAGCTGAGTACAGGAAAAAGACGATATAACGAAACAAACATGCGCAATAGGTCTGACATAGTAAGAAAGGCGAGCGAATGTTTCGACAAAAACATACAGGAGTTGACGTGACAAATCGTTAAAATTGCATGGTCGCGGTGAGGCGATAACCGCGACCGACGGCCGAGTGGGAGGGATCCTTATAGTTCGCAATTTATTCCAAACTCGGCAGGCTTGTAGATTTATATCGGTCGTAGATTGGCGGCGTAGCTCACGCGAGCTCTATACCTACATCGAAAGCAATTTCAGCATCGGACACATGCGCTTTGCGACCATATCCCAGCCAATAAATATACATCGGTTATTTATTACTAGCAGGAAGTGCGTGCTTATGACACCAATATCGTATTATAACGTTTGATTCGATTTCCTATAGGACAGACAGAGATGTTTCCTGCGGAAAGGGAAGGTCCAGGCATTCGTATCACGTAAAGCAATAAAGAAAATACCGTTGAAATTAATTCCTATACACAAACAGGGGATGAGAAATTGGGGATAAAGGTGTTATTATTTTATTACAAAGAAAAAATATAAGGCTCGAAAGACTCGAATAGAATACGGCATAACCTTAAACGCTAGTTCGGTGCTCTGATAGTTTTGAGTAAGTACATAGCACGTATTGTGCCCGGACCATAACATTAAATGCTATCAAACGCGAGTGCTCCAATGGACAAAGGGCTTGATGGGGCAAATGGCATTCCCACGCGTCAAATATTTCCGGATAGCGTGTTAATGAATGGTCGGATAGAGGAGCTAGACAATGCGTCAGTGAGCGAAGCCATTAACTGCACAATTAGTGCAATTGTCGTTAATTTATTGCCGTGCACCGAGCGAACAGCCAATAGCCGGCGGTGGATTCTGAGTAATTGCTGAGCTAAATCAAAGGACAAAGCAGAGCCCTGTGCAATTATAAATGAAAGCGTCTATACGTGCAAACATGTTATCATTATCACGGGTCATGAACTTTTCCTGTTCAAAGTTTTCTCTATAGCTAAATCAAATCAAAGCTAACAGAAGGCTCATCATAAAATAATGCTCGTTGGAAAGCCTCATAAAACAGTAAGAAAATAAAATAGAGCTAAACTTTTTTAAACCACAAAGGTCACGCGTGTAACAAATTTACAAACAAGTCCTAAAATAACACATTAACAGGAAGTTTAATAATTTATGTAATAACATAAACCGCAACAATATAGAATTCTCACGCGATAAAGATGTTTGAGTCATCATCACATATCATTATCGGCATTTCGTAATGTATTATGGAAATGTGACCACAACACGCTTTACGCGTTTCACATCGTAAATTAGTGTCTTTACTGCTGCACAAGACATGATTGATTTAAATAATACAGTCCCACTGTATACACTTGCACAATTTTTGAAAAAACTTTAGATGTACGGAACGGAAGCTCTGAATTCCAGCATTTATATCCAGACCCGATGCAATAATCCCATCGTGACTTCCTGAAGCGAAAGCGGTCAAAAGCTTACCAATACGAGGCAAAAGTCGTTTATCAAGTTCGCAAGCAGGTCCAGCGAACTACGGAGAACTGTCGTCATCAAGCTCCCCTAGTCCCGCGCTAGATTCCACTCTCCACAAACACCATTAATTTCACTCAATTATTTACACAGAATTTGTCCGTCAAGCAAGAAGCTAGTGATACACACCAAAGCCACATAAATCCTCATTAGATCACTTTTAACATCAAAAGACCCGTTGATTATATCAATATGTTTGAACATAATTTCCCAGTATTTCTCAAAAGGCTGTCTAAACTTGACACAGTTTAATCTACGATAGTGTATGTTTACGATAAACATAATTTAGGTTGGAGTAGATAACGTGATAATAGATTAGATTCTAAATTAAGTTTGCCAGTGTCACACCCTCGTTAACGGGGTCCGTTCTCTGGAATCACACAGAACCATATGGAGCCAGCCTTAAACTGGTAATTTATTATTACGACAGACTCTATCCACATGCAGTGCCGGAGAATTAATAGGAGATAATCCGATGCATAATTTTCAATTTTCAGATCCGAACCGAAGCCAAGGAAGAACCATCGCCGTTTTATGTGGCCGCGGTTCATTAATTCCAATAAGTGCGTGATATACGATCGTTCATTGACTGTTTAGTCTGGAAACGCTCGTAAAACAGATATTTAGAAACAATGCTCGATAGCTCGCTCCACTATTTGCCTAATGAAAATGTGTGATGGATTGAAAACGGTAGCTGTAGAAGTAATTATGTTTCATTGTAGTTTGGCGCGACCTCGCTGTCGATAAGAATCACGATGAATGGAGTGACGTTTCGTTACGTTCAATAAATCATCACATCATACTTCATTTGCATCGAAGCGAAATGGCGTCAATGCTTATGCATAAACATAACGCTTCTACGACCAAGCTGCGGATAAAAAAGTCAAAAACTTCCCGGGGTATAAGAGCTTCATACATGTCAAAGGTTTACTCGTCGTTTGATATAAAAGACTAGTGGCCACTTCAATAGTGCTGTGTATAGCTCCGCTGAGAGCATTTCTTGTACACAAGGGACCGAACAGTTGCGGCTTGCTGTGGATGGGAACTCTTCAATCTCTTTAGGTAGATCTATTCCCAAAGCCCATTGATAGATTCATGTGTCTGTTATAGTAAAGTGAATTCGGTCCCCTTCTTGATTGAAACCACAGCGCATGTAGACAGAACTACGCTCGCCACAAATAATAGGGACGTACTAAATGCCGGTGCATTTCTCATTCTCAATAGTATAGCACGAGAGCAACATAATTGTTCCTGGGGCACGGCCGCGGGCGGTGATAATAATTAGAGCGGAGGTGCACGATACAAATTGTAATTACGTGGATGCTGTAGTCATAGCCGAAATGCAGGCTAATAACGTTTTGATCATAAATTTTCGAGATTATTGCGGGGTTGCATAGTTTGTTGATATTATTCACGACAGAAATACACGTATCTCCCATGTATCAGATATCTTTAAGTTTTTGGCAAACACCAACTACCATTAAGTCGAAGGCTGGGAAAGTTACTTTAAATTCTTATAGTGCATCCGCACATTCCGCTTTTGGTCGAGCTGATAATCCCCGACAAAAGGCTATCACGTATCAATCTGTTTAAAAACATGAAACGCTGCTGCTACATCAACTTTGTTTTTTTTAAGGCTAGTGCATTTATCCACGTACGACAATCATTCATTACATTAGTCATTACGAAGTCGCCGACCCAGCTCGCTGTGACCTTCGTTCATTACGTTACATTGCATAGCGTCTATTTACAACTATGCAACGAATAGTAACAATGTGACGCTGTCTATTTACTGCACAAAGAGGTCAATGAACGATTAATTCACGATAGTTCTAGTTGTTTATCGCATGAAGCAATAAAGATATCTCAGACCTTAGTCCCTCTGCCGGCGCATCAGATTTTATGACTCCATAGTTGACGTCTTTGACTGCGTTTTAATTAGGTGCTGATCGGAGATAGACAATGATCTTTTTAGAGATAATGCAGTCAGTGTTGGTTAAACGCTGCATTTTATGGTAATAGTAACTAAACAATATAAGTATCCAGAATCAAGGATAGAGATGTAATCGTCTTATACATTGTGTAGCGATCCGTAGTATACTAGCTGGCAACATTTCAAAGTGTGTCCAGATTGATGATAAATTAATTGTGGCATAAATTTTAGTAACAGATGGTTGAGTTATTTTGATCCAGAGTCTGAGATAAAGTCATTCGTTAGTAAACTAACTAGGATCAAAGTAATCGCTTGATCCTGATATTAAGATGATAGAGTGGACACTAAACACTCAATTGTGTCTATGAACTGTCTGAATAAGGAGTATGACATCATCAGTTAAAATGTGAGAATTACAATACTCAAAAGAACAGAATCTGGATTCTTGCTTTGAGCTTGAAAATCGTCACACTTTTCTCGCATTTTTATAAAACAGCACTTTAAAATACAAGTAGCGGACGACTCGGACCGTCCTAGATATTATTCCCTTTGGGAAACAACGCCGTAGAAGAAACTTAAAGGCATATAAACGTCCTTGCCAAAGCGATTCAAACATGCAAAACGACGGGAGAATCGCAGGACATGAACATGCAAAATGCGAACGTGACACAATTTCCATAATCCTGTAACACGGGGACGATACACAACATCTAGATTTTAAATAAAGGTGTACGTACACAACAAACATTTCCAAAACATCTAATATTGGCTTATAATAACAGGTGCTCATACACCGAGGTGATACACCTAGAGATAATGTCTGTTCTATTCACTAATCCTTGGATTAAGGGGGATTAAGCCTTTGTGCATTTTCAGCAAAAGAGCAACGGACAACGGGCTTCCATTGCAAATTTTGCAACTCATAAAAACGAAATGAAATCTGAGAATAATGATAAACGAGATATAGCGCAGACATTTGAAAAGTTTGAAATGAAAGCAATTTTGTGAGTGAAGTTTTGGGTTTCGGACGTGATTGTCGAGTTTTACACAGACCTACATTTTCCGAAAGTTTGATTAAAGTATGGTAAAACGATTCAAAAGTTCTAATGTAAACGTGGCAATTGTAATTATAATCATAGGATAAAGGCAAGCTTACCGAAAACAGAAACAACCTTGGATTCATATACCCGAAACCCGAGCATGAAAACCGAAGGGATATAACCAAATTGAGATTGAACAATATCTAAACTTTCATAATCAGGATGGGTACCTACTGGGTAGTTATTCCAAGACAATGTACCTTGCCGTCCGTAGTTTCGTGACCCAATAGTTACACTGATAACTAGTTGTTTAACACTGTACAGCTTTAGATATCGGTTGTTATCGGCACGAATATTGGGTCGTACGAAGTGAATCTAAAATTTTACGGGGATTTCATCCGTAGACTGGTAATATTAAAATATCAATTTACATTTTGACCCTGATCTATTTCAAAAGCACGGGATTTTTACTATTATTGTTTGTTTTACTACATTTCGGCACAGTTGCATGTGCCATAATTGCTTGTTGTTTTTTTCTTGCTTGTTGTTAAGCTGCATAAAACCGCTGCGTTCAGAGGAAGCTTCCGCTACCAAGCCACAAAGTGCTGGAATAATCTACCACCACCTTTACGGCAACCTGTTTCGAAGTCTACTTTTAAGCGTAGACTCAAAATCTCACTTTTGTCCGCACAATTGGCTTTGTAGCGGAAGTTCTCACAAAATACCACAGTATATCTATTGCCTATTCTACTACGTCTTATCGATTATTCTGTATTTATTTATATACCTACTTAATTCTTGCTGTAACCTTACCTACATTATTTTTGTGTTCATCATGTAAATTTATGGAAAAAATGTTCGCTGTAAGTTCCTATTTTTATTAGATGCCTGTATAACTGCTCTATATTGTTCGCTTGTACTACACTACACTTCTCTTTGTACCTACTTATATACTCTCCATTAATTAGTCGTTGTCGATCTGTCATTCAATAAGCATACTGCCTGCTACTGACTGTAGGAAACGGCGGAAGATCAGCGCTGCGTATGTTCGGTTTACCAGCACACGCAGCTTTCATGCTGAGCCATTTCCTAGTTCATAATTACAATCAGTTTATTACAATTAGCTTTACTTGACTACAACTTATTATCTGTATATTGATTGTAGTTATAAATAAATTTATTTTCTTTCTTTCTTCTTTCTTTCCATAATGAAAAAATAACTAAACTCACACTTGCGAGAAGGTTGCTATAATGCTTTCAGAGTTAATACCTAACATTATTTGAATGTCCAATTGTCTTTGTTGCAGTATATTTTGGGGTTCAGCATATTGTAACAAAAAGTTCAATGAGGCTACCGAAAGTAGCAATCTGTGTAAAACATCGCAACATGTTCGGTAATCCCTAGTTGCAATAAAGTTGCGAGTTCAAACAGTGGATTCTATGTGAAGCTGTGAGCGGATGTGAGCAGGCTCCACTGGTCGGAATCAGGATGTGAGAGGTCAGGTCAGCCAATGAATGAAGACCAGATGCAGTGTGATTGAAACTAGCTAGGCAATTGATAAAATGCCTGTGCGACTCGGTGGAATTAAAGTCGTTGTACCAAATCTTGATGATTTACAGAGCACCAGAAATGTAAAAAAAGCACTCAACAGTAAACACAGTAGAAGTTATTTTCGTTTGGGTGAATTGTGACCACAGAGATAATAAAGTTATCAAAACTGAAGATAAAGTTAAAGTTCAAATCTATTAAACTTAGCCAAGCAGTTGCAATGCTCAGAAAAACAACTGTGAACTCTGTAATTTCAGAATATCTGAATAATGCAAGCAGTTTCATCGCAAATGAATCGTGCACAGCACAATGTGTTATCAACGAGCACGATTTGCATATACGTTTACAGACAATTTAATTTTAAAACCATAGCAAGAGAAAATAGAACAGTAGCCTTCATATTAAATGAAGAAGAATACTGCAAGGAGTAAAAAAGTGAATCTGCGAACAGTGAATTCTTTCGTATTTAAATATTAAGCATTCCTTTTACGACGTTCAGTTTTATTGCCCAATATTATTGCAGGACGTTCTAGTGAGCGATGTGAATGTTTGCTTTTTAAATGCGACCCTCTGATCTATTTCCATTCATAGGATTCATGAATGCATTGAGGTGAAATAGCTTTGTTGCCTTAGCTTAGTTTACGTTAACTGCTTCACTGATTACTACTGCGGTCCCGCCCACTTCGTTACAAATGCTAAACCCACATCTTGTTAGTGCTACAGGAATAAAGGAGCATTTGAAACTGCATCGAAATCTAAGGAGTAATAAGAAGGAAAGGGACTCAGTGCCTGCTTTTGTTTTTCCGGCTTTTGTTTCACAAACTGTGTCTCTTCAAGAAAAGAGTGAAAAAGTGTCTTCTAGACATCGATCAAGTATGCGGCCTCCCCCGTAGATACCTAGAACCTTACAAGAATGACACTCAAAAGTGTCCACGTTTTGTTTTGACGCAGACAGTTTGCCAGAGCCTGTCAAGTTTTTTGCACGCGGAACAAGAGATTAGTGGAGTCGAATTTATTTTATTTTATTTTGTAAGTAGGTAGGAAAGTACCTAAAAATAATTTATACACTGTTTATGTTTTTATGGATAATAATTAAATACTAAGTTCATTAAATCTAATACTTTTTGTATTCTTTCTTTTATTAGAGAGTCCACGCAAATAAAATTGAGGGCGGGTCAGCTAGTTATTTTATAAACCTCAACCAGTTATTTTAAATGTCTTTTCATGAAAAATGTATTAGGTATCACTTACAACTTAACACAAATATATTTAAAAAAAATTAGAAACAATAGCCGCTCCATTCATCAACTTAGAACAAAATAAATATTTTTACATAGGCAAACCCAACAACAATATTAAATGTTGATTTCTCAAGTATATAAGGCTCAATTGGCTCATATCACAATACACAGGTAAAAATTACATTAAAACTTACTGAAAATAAGGAATTCCATCCTTTTTCTGTTGCATGGTCGGTCGATTATTGCATTTTTTATACGAGCACTTGACCATGCTTTCGGTCCGAGAGCTAAAATGACACTAGTTGAAAAGGTATCCCAAAATGCCAAATGGGATACCTTTTGATATTGACGTTTTCAGGGCGCGCATTGTGCATCTAAGGGGGGCCGGCCGGAAATTTTTGATCGATGCTTCTAGACCTTTCTGATACACCGTCGGCTACATCTTGACTTTCCGTCAGGTAAAACTGTGGTCAAATTAAGGTCTGTTGACTATAACAAAAAAAAAATCTGAACTAGTATAAAGGTTAATGTTTACAGAGGTAAGTTTGTTTATTTATAATGGGTAATCCAATGAACTTTGGGTCTAACGGATCCTAAAAATTATAACACTAATAAGTATCTACATTATATCGTAAGTGCTGTGTTGTATCAAGGTATACCGAGAGCGAAGCCTCGATCAGGAGCAAGTTTTCTGCGTTGCTGCAGTCGAATAGAGGCAAAGTTATTATGCTCAACGCATTGGCGGATACAGGGGGGGGGCCATGGGGGCCATGGCCCCCCCCAAAAGACCTGGGAATTCCATACTTTCGACTCTATTTTTCGAGTCAATTTAGGTGCACTTTTACACGGCATACTCATCGATAGTTTAGCTATGAACCTTTACCTTTTTTCAAAGTGTGCTCTGGTCATAATAAAAAAAATAAAGGTTCAGTACTAAACATGGTTGCGGAGAAAATTATACATCATAATGATATTATATTAAGTTATATGACAGTCAATAATCATATCAATTTTAAGTAGACAATCTTTATAATTCGAACTGCGAGGCGCGTTGTGGTTCACGGAGCAAACCTACTTCTCTACTACCTTTTAATTTTCTGTAGAGCGGGATTGGCGCAGGTGAGTGCTAGAATACCTTCTTACTTGTTCCTAGGAAAAGAAATAAATTCAATAAGTGCGGAAGGACACATGCCCAGTGCGACTGCGCCGAGTTTCCTGAGTAGGTCAAACCACATAATTTAATCATTTTAGAATTAATTTCGTATATTTATAGCTAGCTTCAGCCCACGGCTTTGCACGCGCTTTTCAGGTAGCCATGTATGGGATATTGTTCGTTTAGCTCCCTGCCAAATTTTATTAAGACCTGTTTAGCCGTTTAGTCGTGAAAAAAGAACGAATCAACACCTATTAGTGTTGATACGTTCTTTTTTCCCAACAGACGCTAGAAATAACGCAAAAATTTTGCGGCTCGCTACGCTCGCCGTTATTTTGCCTTGGCTTTCTTCTCTTCCACAAATTTTCCCACCGCCGCTACAGTCTCAATAATTGTCACCACTTGTCAGCGCTGTTCATCAAGCACGGTATGTGCACGATGGCGCTGTTATATCGTCTATCACAAATTTAGCAACCGTCTCTAAAAAGTCTTTAAAATTTTCGAGGTTCGCTCCGCTCGCCGTTTTTATGTCATCTCTGCTTTTTTTTCTCTTACAAATTTCGCAATCGTCGCTAAAACAAACATAAAAATTTCGAGGGTCGCTCCGCTTGCCTATTTTATATGTATACTCTTTACTTTCACAAGTGTCCCAATCGGCGCTAAAAATTCTCAAATTTTTGATGCTCGCTTCTTCTGCTCAACTTTTTTATATCGTCTTTTCTTTCGCAGATTTTCCAATTGTCGCTAAGACTTTAAAATTTCCGAGGCTCGCTCCGTTCGCCTCGCCGTTATCATATCATCTTTTCTTCCTTTTCTCGCAAAAATTTTCCAATCGTCACTAAAATATCTTTAAAAATTTAGAGGCTCGCTCCGCTCGCCTATTTAATATGTTTCGTCGTTTCTATTACTAATTTAAGTCACTAAAAAGTCTTTACAATTTTCGTGGTTCGCTCCGCTCTCCATTTTTTCCATTTATGCAACGAACTTATTTTAGGTCTCCGTCAAATATTTCGATGTCCAAAAGGGTTGCGTAACTAATAGAGTTTAAGAACCGCTATTTCAGAGAATCAATTTTTCGGCGCCATGCGGTGCCGTACTGCCGTCCCTCCTCCCGCGCCGCCCGCGCGTGACTCCAGGATTTATTTTGTAAAAATGCGAATAAAAACTTTATTGTTTGTTTACTTGTCATTTTAACCCATTCTCTGAACTTTGTCAAAATGGCCCCCCCCAAAATGAGATCCTGGATCCGCCCCTGGCTCAACGATTTTTCAAATGCTTTAGTAGAAATGTGTTGGGATTTTACTTTAGTTGTCAGGTTTTTAGCTGATTCGGAATTTACGCTTGCAGACCAAACCTTTACCCACGATGCATTGTAGTGCCATTCCGCGTACCTACCTCGCATAACTAACAGTATTGTATTTTCACACTGTACGTGAAGATTTATCACACGTTGTGGAAACGAGGCAACTGTTTCCGACATATCGGGGTGTAGCAGACAGCGCTCGTGAGTGGCGACAGATAATTTGAGTTAATTTACGATGGTGCGATAACCGCCGCACCGACTATCGCGGTAGGACGTGATAGATTGGCCCACCAGATAGCACCCGCTGCATAGTGATGGGCTTTGTTGCGCGAAAATTTATGGACCTTTTTTGGCGATGAGCTATACGAATGCGCCTTATCTGATAGAAGTTGGGTAGGAGATCACGCTGAATTATTGCTTTGTACTTTTGGAAGGTTTTGTGCTAGGAATCGTTATTGACGACTTCAAAAAGGTTAAGCTCCACTAGTAGGATTGTGTAGGCAATGTATGTAGGTGTAGCATTGGTAAAATCGGTTAGGCTCATTAGTTTCTATAATCCATTGGTTATCCATACTTATATTATAAATTCGGAAGAAACTTTGTCTTTCTCTCTGTTACACTTTCACGCCTAAACGGATCCTTATGAAATTTGGTAAGGAGGTATCCTGGGGACGGACATAGGCTACTTTTTACCCCGGAAAAGAGCGTGCGAAGTCGCATGCGGACCTAGGTTATTATAACTAGCTAGGATTTTATATATGAATCAAGCAGAAGAGACTGAATCAAATCAACAAACATTTCAACCAAAACGAGTTATTAAAACTGAACTTCAAACAGAACCAATTAGCCAGAGTATCTCCTCAAAAGACACTCAAAAGAACATTGCGACCGCGGCCGTCACGTCAGCTCCATCAAACGCAAACTTCACGATATTCATCATAAAATCTTTATTACGAATCGCGGTTATAAAATCAAGATTGTCAATCTTAATCCCGTGTCTCAGCACTAGAGCCGGCTCGTTAGCGCCGCCTCATTGCAATTGAAACCGGGAATTGTGACAGTGGCAAGATTACTCGCGAATCTCGTGATGCCGGTATTTAGCGGGATGAGTTCGCGAATATTGGACTTGTTTAACAGAAAGTTCTGGAAAGCTATGTTCGAATTTTTCAGCGGAGGTTTAGGTTCCTTTTCTGTGACGCAGTGACCGAAGCTGAGATGAGACACGGGAGGTCGCAGTGAGCGAAGCTGAGATGATACGCGGGGTAAATGTTTGCCTACACTAATATTATGAGACAAACAATGTAATTTTATTTGTTTGCCTGCAGGAGGTTATCTGCGGTCTCAGAAATGATGTAGATATAGGAGTGATTCTAAAATTACGTTCGCGAACAAAAATTTGTTGTAGAATAGTGTTGATTTACGTGCAGTTTTAAAACAAGGCATAATTTGCAATTTTATAAATTGAACATAGCGTGGTGATTACGGTAAAATCTCAAATTGGGAAGATTTTCTGATACGTTTCGACAACCTAACGCATTTCCTGCCTTAGCGGTGACGACCTGCAAGGGCGGCGCGCAAAACCATTTGAATGTAGAGGCAGAAATCAGGCATTTGACTTAGCTTGATATCGTATCAGTCCACACATGTCCACCTAAACATAGGCCTCTCCCATACGCCGTCACAAATAGTAGTCTTGAGCCGCCTCCATCCATAGACTCCTTTTTTAACTTCATTAATTCATATAATTTATTATGATATTATGCATACATGTATTGTTCTTAGGTGTAGGTAGTCTTAGTGGGTAACAAGCTATGTTACTCAGAATGAGTAGCTGGTAATCCAGCTTAGCAAAACCGTTTCATACTCACAAGCGATTGCGACAGTCCTGAGATTACCCAGCTATAGCGGAATGAGAGAATATTGGACTTTATTCGCAAGTTTTCATTGATGGCTCGAAGATAAGCCCCCGTTGGAAATTGCTTTCAGGATAAAAGACTGTTGTCGATATGGCTGGGTTTGAGTAAATCTCGGTTGGCTTTGAACGTAAATATTATTGAAAACTTTGAGCCTCACTGAGACAAAGCACAGTAGGTATGTTTTTACAAACAAAGATGAAGTAGTAGGCAATCTTTATTGACAAAGTAAATGACAAACAAAGAATAGAAACAAATTCGAACTAGTATTTACAATTGAAACAGTTGAGCTAGCTGCAGACTGTTCCATACAATCTAGAGATGGCTCAACGTAGTAGGTAGCAGGCAGTTGCTGAGAAAGTATTTTAAAAATTCTTCTTGTTGTGCGGCAGGATTGAATTCTTATTTAATTTGCAAAATTAAATGATTAATACTGAAATATGTAAATCACATGTAAATCTAAGGTATTCGAATGTGAAGGAAGTCATGAATAAAAATTAAATCATTTCATTATATCGTAACTATTTTTATAGACGCAAGTTACAAAAGCAATTATTGACCGAGGTAACCAGTTATTATCTACGTTATTATAGTATTAAAGCGCAATAAACAAAGCTACTGTAAATCGAACGAGTGTCAATAAATACTGATATAACCTACGTACTTAATGAATGGGATTGGATGATATTTATGAGAGATGACGTCATTCTCAATTCAATTATACCGGGTGCCACGGAAAGGGTGTCGAAAATAATGCTGTAAATAATGATAGTCAGATAGATAGTCAGATAGTCAATTTATTGGTAAAAATATTTACAAGTCAAATGTAATTAAAATTGGTACTTACTAACAAATTAAATAAAAATGTTACATCCTAAAATAATGATTAATTGTCAGTGTACCTAATATAAAAATAAATTAAGTTCATTACAGAGTAAAATAATAATAATACAATAAGTAAAATAATTACGAACAAATTATATGGAAATTTAATGCCACATTACAATTTTATACGATCTACAAATATTTGTTACGGGTGTTCTGGGTATTTTCTATGTATAATATATGCAGTCAGCGTCTTGGGGACGCTTCCGACGTGTTGATATGGATCAGTTGAGCTACCTGTAGACTGTTTACAACAGTCAGCAGTTAGCTCAATTGTTTCAATTGTAAATCCTAGTATAATTTTCTTTGTGAATAAAGTAATGATTTTGTATAATAAGAAATATCTATCTACGTAATGTATTGTATAAGCACCTACATCAGTTATCTAGTATCCATAACACAAGCTCTGCTTAGCTTGGGTCTAGATAATGCTGTGTGAATTGTCCAGCAGTATTTCGCTATTATTATATAAGAAAATTATAGGTAGGTATGTAGATCATCCGCGCACTTTACTGCCAATCAGGAGATGTAGGTCGACCGGACGACCTTCGGGGTTAACGAGGTTGAGGTATAAGTCGATGGTTTTCCCATATGGACACTACGCCCACTCGATCTTAGTTGAGCTGCTGTTTAGAAAGTATTACGCTAAGTGTAGTCTTAGAATCGAAAGGGTTGATAAAAATCACGAAATACAAGGGGGAGGGGTGTACTGAGATATCACTTGTATTTATTTTTTCGTTGAACGCGCGATTTCTATACTGACAGAGTTTTTTTTCGGTGCTTAATTTAGGCTCAAAAGTGTTGGAAAAAATCACGAAATATCAGAAGAGGGAGGGTGTGTGTATTGAGATATTACGTGTATATATTTTTTCGTTGAACGCGCGATTTCTATACCGGAAAGACCAAATTTTTTATCACGGTGTTGCTCAATTTTACAGAATTAAAGTATTTAGATATAATAATATTCTGAATTATTTTTTAATACTTTGTCGTACAAAATAATACACATGTAATTTTGGGTAGGAGGGGAGTGTAGTCTTAAACCTCACTACGTATCACAAGGGAGAAGGTTAAAAAGTTGGTACAAAATATAACGCGATTAATGGACAACCCCATAAAGGTGACTTAAAAAATCTTCTTGGTACTTTACTTACGTTGAAACGCTAACGAAATTTACGTTTTCTTAAAAGCTCAAGACATTTATACTCCGTCCACGCATTTTTAGTTGCATGAAAAAAAATTAAATACAATCGTAGTCTGCCAGTTGACTAAATATCGAAGCTTTCCTTAGTCCCGATATTTTGCGACCCGATAGATTCACATCACTATTCTTAAAAAGAAACAGAGTCTATGAATATTGCATTCTTCAGTCAAAGAAATAAAAAGCGTGGACGCACGCTTTCCAGAATACGCATCTTAAATGTGCATCAAAGCCCTTCTCACTTATCTAATCTGTGCGCTAGTGAGCAAAGTCTGTAAGATACATAAAACTTTTCTATGCCGCCGGATACCGCGCCCTAAGGGATATTTGCTCAAATCTCGTCAGTGCCACACGAACAAACACGCCTTACAATAAAGGCTCATCTTAAAGCCACTGTCAAATTAGAGATCAGGGGCCCGGGTTTGAAGCATTTCGATATGAGATGAGACGGAAGAACCTCTACTCTACGGTACAGATGATAAGATAATCGTTTAAGAAAATATTGAAGCCAGAATCGGGGCCCAACCTTTGCCACCTTGGGAGGTCCCAAATATTAATATCAGAGAAACTAGCGAGAGTAATAAATTCTATCACTCAATTGAAATTAAATTGACCGATTCAATTGAGAATTTGTCATAAAAACAACTCAAAACTAATAAAATAAACAGAAGAATTTATATCACAAAGCCTGGTCCGGAATGAGTACTTACAACGCGTTCTCAGAAAATAAATAATCTAACTCAATTTCTTTAGTAAACAAACATTCAGAGCCAGACAAAACGAATTACAGAAGTTTTATACAGAAAAAACTGAACTTATAAAATATTCATGGCTTGTATTTCTATAGAATGGATCGTTCCAAGACTCCTTCATTCAAAGTATCCGTCTCGTACGCTAAATGACCCTTTGTGCGTCTTGCGCAATCAATCCACAATGTGCTACATAGTAAGGCAGCTCATCAGATCCATACGTATACTATAATAGGGTACACGACTGAAATTACAATGTAAAGGCGTACGTTTGTATGTCGGTTAGCTACTGCAAGAGTGGGCACTATAAACACGAGAGGCAGCGTGAAACTCCGTATTTTAGTCCGTAAAAATTTAAATGTGTATTTATTTGTACAGGTATTGCTCCCTGACTTCCGATGTATATTAAACAAATAAATATAATAGGATAATTAATTATTTTAATTCGCGATAATTCGCGTAATAGCGATCGTGGTCACAGGGCAGTTGCCCCATGACCACGATAGCTGTAACGCGGTAGAAACGTAGTGGAAATAATAAAAAAGGTACGCGATCAATACCCGATAAAATCATTAATTATGTTAACAAATCGCGAAAGTTTAAAAAATCTAATAAGTAGGTATGACTGGTTTTGAGAAACTACTCCGACATGTTTTTAGACATCTACTTACCGAAGATGATGATGATGCTTTATTTGTAACAAACCAAATTAAAAAAAAAATCTGTCTTATTAACTGCAAAAAGTTAATTTTTTTTTTCGTGAATTTTGACATAATGAATGATTATTTATCGGTTATTTGTTATTATTTCAAAATAATGGGGAAATATTAACGAAATGTACGGGAATACCCGATAAATTAATCATAAATAAAGCAAGAAGTCAGATAAAAACAAATCAGTCTGCACACCAAAGTCACCAACACATCCCGACAGGATGTTGCGACATTTGAGTTTATGAATATTGTAGGTAGCCGGCAGTGTTTTGTCTACTTGTCTTAACTCTGGTGTGTAGACTCCATTACAATTCAATTGGTTGAAACTGAGAAAGGGACAAACCAAAAAGTTTGTGTAAAAGTTCAGGAGCGAACCTATAGCGGGTTTGGTAGTTTGACAACCAACTTTGGCCTAGATCTCACGGGATCCCCGTGGTAAAAAACTCGAATTATCTAAATTTCAACATATTTTATTTGGTTCCTTATAATTTAAAACACGATTGCAAAAAAATTGACGATAAAATAATCATGAAAGTGCACTGTTTTGCGCCTAATTTGGTCGAGATACCAGGAACATTGGGGTCTATAGAGAAGATTTTTGTTTTGATTCGTAGGTTCTTATTAATTCTTTGGTTCTTTAATACAGTTTCTTCATAAGTTGTATAGTTTTCTTGTAAATAAGCAAAAACATCATTTTTGCGCTTACGCCGCCGTTGCAAAAACGTATTCTCTGTCCCGCTCCTATGAACGCGAAATCCTATGCCTATCCTTTTCACAAAATGGCGCACAAAGCGCCCTCTTAAGGCACGGCATTAACTAGTAAAACACACTCGTGCTCAGCTCATTGATGGCTATTGATACAAGTCGGAGTCAAGTGATCTATTTGATCAATTTTCAACAATATTACAAACAGTCATTTTGATCAATCAAATACAATACGCCGCCTGTTCTGCCAATCAATTCATTGAAAATTCGACTCAATTAAGAAGATGAGAGGATACAAAGTCTCTCGTATAGTAGTGAAATTTGAATTTGTAAAAGAATTCGTAAAGAACCAGTAAAATTAAAGTAACCTACATTCGCCTACCTGGCAGTGGGTGTGAAAAAGGCAATTTAAATTCATTCATATCACATATTTCCACTTAACAATAAAACCAGTGCCCCATTTAATATACATCATTGAATTTGAAGACCACCAGGAACCTCTCGCTTAGGCAACGGTCAGCTAATTTACGATAGTATAGCCAGCATATAAATGAGTCTCCAAATTTGTACAATCAACAGTAATATCACAATTATTGTATGCGAGCACGTTTGTTATAGGCGCCAGGTGTCGCCAACAGTTTTATTACTCAAAATGAAACTATTAAAGAAGTCTTCCAAGTTCCCGTTTACGATTATTTACCCGCTTTATTTTGCGTATCACGGAAAATATTACATCGTATCTTTCGGCTTTCACCCCTAGAGGCTATTTTCCACACACTGAATACTCATGTATATTTCCGCAGATAGACTCATTTCTATGATAATGTCCGATAGAAAATAATGTTAGGAACGGAATTTCTCGAATAGATTGACTTTTATCTCATGTTATGACTGTTTCTTGGCTACCGCAGCCCCGTCCCTGAAGTAAATAAAAGGAAATTGGTCGATATCCAATAGTTTACGATCTCTGCACGGCTGGCAGCACGGCTGAAGTACTGGTCGGTCTGGTAGTGGACAAATCGAAATTCGTTTTCAATCAACAATGCCTGCCACGTCCAGGCAGTGTTCGCAACCGGCCGTGTACCGGCCCAAGGGCGGCGAACAATAGACAGGAGAGGTGATTTGCATGGTGTGAATACAACTATTATTTATTACATTCGGTACATTTGCATGCCCGAAACAGAGGACCAAGGACAAGTCTACGGCGCCACCGCCGCTGCTGATGTAATCAAAACTAAGGACAGCGGAGCCCGACAATTATTAATATTCAAATTACGGACACAATAATGACAACGTTACAGCCGTTGACATGAATTTATGGCGGTCCCAACTCTTTGACACCCTTGGGAGACTCGGGAGCCGGGAGTTGGATAATAAGACACGTGTTACAGTTTACACAGCTTCAACTATTCGTCATTCCACAAAAATGCTACAACAAAAACGTCCGTGAATGCAATCAACCTAAACCTATTACCTCGCCCGAGTTTTTTGTTGGTATGCGGGGGTTTGAAACAGTCGTAGAAACAAAAGCGGTACTCACTTCCAGCCAGTGGAGTATCTCGAAAACAGCCATATCTCGTTGCTGTGGGGCCGAAAACAATGGCAGCGTTTTCGCGCACGTTGACAGTTGCACGGCCTCTGTGAACAAACGGTCAGAATTGTAATTCCTCCATTCAAGCGTTTACGAAATCCTTTTAAATACAGGAAGAGTAATAGCTTTGGTATCAATTTAGTGGAAACGTTTAAAGTGAAGCAGAGCCGATATCGCCGAGGCACGATTTAAACGAGAGGGATTTTCATTTCCTCCATTGGGTGTGAATTCTTTGAGAGGGATCGCAATGTGTGCGGAAATTACCAGTGGAATCGGTATCGGCTCGGCGGCTACGGACGACCCGACAGCGGACAATTCGCTCACAATCCACCTAAATACCATTTATACCCGTTCCGATCGAACATGTTTATTCGTTTCGTGGATTCCGAGTAATCCCCGAAAAATATACATTTCTGTGGAATTTGTTGAGTGTCTAGCTACTTTATCTTAATTATCGGCCCTACCGTAACCGTGCCTAAAAATACAAAATCACCAATACCAAATTAACATGCAAGAGCTTGTAGAGTTTTTATGTTTAGCTTATCCTCCTCATGAATGTTGCATCAGAGATCGTTTCCTTCAACACGGTTCTCCACTATTTTAAAGTCTAAATCGATTTTTTGTACTTTTTTGACAACAATAGTCGGTTAACACGTGCCGTCGCATATTAATGCATTGAAAATTTGAAACAAAGCTTTTGGTTACTCGTTATATTTACCCATAGGTCCTTCGTGTCGGATAGGCGAGTTAAAGCGCCGAGTATTTATTTATTTATTCAATAACAAAATCCACAGCTCTTAGACAAAAACTTAATGAAACTTATACTATCTAACCTACAGCCAATAAAGGATTTACATTTTATAAGTTTGTCACAAGTTGACTATCACTAAATCTAAAATACAGCTTCAAGGCAAAGTTAAACTAAATATAAACAAGTCGTTGACGTAAATAAATTTTCTAAAATGTCATTTTTGTTTAAATTACAAAATACTAAGCTTAAACGTTCACATGCAGTGTTCTAACTCAGTGCATTAAGAAAACAACAAGTTTGCTAATTTTTACAACTTATTATACTAATTATTACTAGTTTCTTAATTTATGTGATATGATAATAACTAACTATATGTATAATGTATATAACTTATTTATACTACTTATTTAACCTATGTGATATGATATAATATAAATATACATATCCTTTAAAAATATACAATAATATAAGATAGACAACAAATTATTAACTTATTCTAAAAAATAACTATGGATACTAGTATGGCATACAAAAACCATATTGAATCTTCATATAACAATCAAATTGTAAACATACAATTTGATTGTTATATAATTTGGCGTGCTTTAAAAAACGATACACCACCTTCAAATTCTTCTTATGGCTACATCTAGTTAAAATTCGAGTCTAATTTAGTTCGATGACACATCGAGGTATAGCCAATCCAATAAAAAAATAATTATCAAAATCGGACTACTCTGTAATAAGCTAATAAGGTATGCGTGGCCAAACATTACAGTCAGTGAGTGAACAATCAATCATCCCCTGTTTTCTTACCCTTAAAGTAGGTTTTTTTTTTCAAATTTAAATGGTACCATCTCGGGGTATTTCCAATAAAAAAGAATTATCGAAATCGGTCTACTCTGTAAAAAGTTATGCGTGAGAACCTACTCCGTTTTTCGTCGGTCGAAAAACTAAAAATCTACTTCGTATCCCTTTGTTTTAACTGTCATAAATGGACATACATACAGCCGAACACAGAACTTCCTCTTTTTTCGAAATCGGTTAAAAACAGATAGATTTAACAGCTAGAAATGGTATTGTTCTACGGCGTCGTTGTTCCCTATACGGTAATGGGTAAGGTGACTCGACTGGTTGTAAAAATTCATATAACGTGCTATGAGCATGAAATTAAATGAAAGTTGGGACAGCACTGCAACGACGGAATACATTTGTCCCCGGAACGGAAAATCGTTTTGTTTTCAACCATCTTAAGTTTGCTTTGTGCATTTTAAAAAGAACTTTTCTGGTTTGACAAATCGAAACGGTTTGTTAAACGGAAATAATGAACCGTTCTCCATAAAAGTGTCTTTGATGTCCGGTTTGTACCTCAGTTAACAGTATAACAGTTCATGAAAAAAATCTTGCTATACTCAGTAACTAATTGTAGGTTTGGGTTTAATATCAAACAACTCAATGAATTCCAACTGATCGCGTGACAGTGTCTACTGTCTAGTTGCACCGTTTGATGACAAAAAAAAAAAAAAAAAAACTCTCGCTTGCACTTCAAGCCATGGAACGCCTCAGAGCGAGGTAACGCCGCATGACGTCATAGCGAGGTAACGCATGACGTCATGTTTTTTCGTGCGTGCAGCCGGCTCTATCGAATTATAAGACGTTGTCACGTCAAAAAATAGTCATTCAGTTATCGCGAAAAATTCACAATCCAATTTACATACGTGCAGTTTCTATCACCAATATAGAGAGTGCTATCACAAGCGGTTCATTTGCTAGTCCATTGCTGGAATTTTAAAAACTATTATGAAAGCGCAAACAAAATAGCACAGCAATGAAACTGTAGTTTGCATAAACTGGTCACTTCTCTCTCGGCTGCGAAAAAAACTAAATCCCAATACGGTACGGTCCACATGCTTCGTTATTCTGTGGCCCTACGAAGTTTGCACTGGATGTGGCAAAAAACAATTCCCACATTGTGGAGACCGGAGGCGAGGTCCGGAACGGCTGCCGAAACTGGCTGAACGTTAAAATATTTACACTGAGGTTGAAACGAGGCCCCATTCGGATCGCCTGCTTTTAAATCTTAAAACTAACAGACCGGCAAGGCAAATACTAACCATCTCCTGGGATAGACGTAGGTTTGACGAAAACTGGAGTTTTGAAGGTTTGTATAAAATTATCTACAAAACGCGAAATTGTACGCATCTTACAGAAAATAAGCGGGAGTACAGATAGACTATTCAATAGCAGTAGGTACATAAAGGAGCGGATAATGCTTATAGAGCCATTATTAGTAAGTAAAGTATCAGGCTTAAATAAAGTATGATTTTACAGTGCAAATTCTCGATGCGAGCGATGAATGTTTGAGCGGTAAAAATTTCGTGTTGGCTCTTAGCCCAAAAGGAAATTTACTCAAGAGAAATACAAAATGTTAAGAATACTCGATTTCAATAGTTCATAAAACGTAAACGTGTAGGTGTAGCACCGATAATAATTCATCAAGCAACATACCTACTCGTAGTAGCAAGGACAAAGTGAAAAAATATGAAACATTGTGGAAATTTCTGAAATTTATTGCATACCCCCTAGGGGTAGTTTAGTAAAAATAAAAAATATGCGCGATTCATTACTTAATTCATATTTTATTTATATCGTGAATCAAACCAAAGAATAATAATATAGCCTCTCAGATGTAAATAATTGAAAATTAGATTGCCTATGTGTCATTCCAGAACCTAAACTATCTACACACCAAATTTCATTAAATCGGTTAGGTAGTTTCAGAGATACGTGGTAACAAACATTCACACAAACTTTCGCATTTATAATATAAGTAGGATAATAAAATCTTACTGAAATAATGCGTATGTGACTCGAAAGAACGTTTATGCAATAGATTGTCGAATTCTGATAAGAATCGTAAATCATACCAATCCATAAATCCGCCCTAGCTTCGCAAGTTTCTTTTTATCAACTTAAACAAACTTTTTTCGTAATAAGTCTTCTTTATTTATTCTCAAGCATCTTGGGTCGGGTATTCATCAAAGAAACCGAATAAAAGGTTGTTATTGGAAGTTTTGTACGTGAGGACAAACTCCAACCATTCAACTGAACCATCGTTGTTGCTTTATCTGCGACCTTTAACATTTGGTTTTTATTCAATTAAACGAGCGAATTCTAGTCAGTTTTGGTGGTCTAACTGAGAATAGTTGTTTTATTGTTATTTGTTATCGACAGAGGTGTCGGTTTCCGACAATTTAGATTACAGCTCTGACCACACGCATTGATGGATTGCCTACCGCATTGATGTGTTGTGTTTTACTTGAATATGCGAATATAGAATCGCAGAAACGACAGAATTAAATTGTCAGCAATGTAATTCTGGCAAGTAAATAACTCTTGAAAAAGCATCTTTGTTACTAGGTTATCAAAAACCACTGCCAAAAGATACAACACTATTTCACTTATCAGCGTATTGTGAAATGCAAATTATCCAATAGGTAAAAAATATTTAGTAGTTAGCGATTCAATTCTATTTGCTAATAAAAGTAGGTAGTTTTAAAAGAAACAAATCAACGTCCACCCCTCTGTCGGTATGGTAGATACCCGAAAATCAGCGGTGAATTGTATCGCTCTATATTTTATCCGATATTATTTTACCTTTTCCATAAATATTCGTACAATGCTACCCTCCATTCCCGGTTCAATTGGAGAAAAATTCGCACCCCTGAATAACGTTTAGATGCCATGGAAAAATCCATTACACATGAGCGGAAATGATAAATTTTATGGGCAAAGGCTATCGTAAATGAAGCTACTTGTCTCAATTTATATTCAAATGGTTGTTATTACTATGGAATACCGATGAGATACCGCGCTGGGGTGAACTAAGCCACAGATTGCACTAAAGTTATTGGGATAATGGTTTCTAATACACTCGCTTTTTATGAAAACGCAGCAAGAAATATATCCAGCACCTGATGCTGGCACGGAGAGCCGCTGCCAACTTTATTACGGAATTGGCATCTTACAAGACTCCTCAGCGAAAAGCATAATTTACGACCTTACATTATAAACTAGATAAATTAACGTTGAAGGAGGAAATTTTACAAATTCATCATCCGACTTTACAAAGGTATAACTCAACAAGAGTGGATAGATGAGATTTCATTTAATTAAGACTGAAAGGCTTATCCGGAGAGGTTTAAATATTTGACGAGCAACCGCAGCGTGTATGAAACTAGTGCGGTTTAATGACGAGTGTGTTCCACAAAACTGTTTATATGCTTGCTATAGTTTTAATTAGGGAACACTCTATTTGAGCCCCTCGTAGGTTGTTAGTGACTGTTGGAACGCGAAACTGCTCTTTACAGAGTAGAGATAGAGGTTTGGGAAAACGGAATGTACAGTCAAGGACAGAAACTGGATATCTATTGATTGTTTTTGCTGGAATTATTTAAATTGGTTGACGCTGTCAGAAAGTTCGCCCTGGGTGTGCTTTACAGTTTTACACCCCATTCTGGGGGTTCCTTGCCTTGCATCTAAATGACGTCATGCATCCCATTGATTTCAGGGCTAAATCAGCTGATTTAGCCCTGCGTTGTTTCCCACCAGCATCACCATAGCGATGCTTACATAGCTCTTGCCACCGTTACTTATTTAACATTTCTCTTGTCATTCGTCTCTTTTTACGAATGTATGCAATAAATAATTTTGTATCTACGACCATCATTGTATCTACACTAATTGTAACAAACTTTCAGGATCCGTTAATGAAATGGAGCCGCAATTCGTCGGCTTATTTATGTTGATTGCGACAAATTAACTTCGCATCCGAAAGTTACGTTATCGTACGTTTCAACCCCTTTAGTTTATAAGAGCTGTTAGAGTTTGATTAAAACCAGTATATTTAGGTAAGAAAGGAAAACTAATTGAGATGATGGATGGCGGAGAAATGGGTAATTAATATAGTTAAGAGGGCGCAGTTGGTCTGTCTGTCTGCATGCCTTTACGTGAACTTAAAAATTATTGCATTTGTTTTAATGCGGTGGGTAAAAATGTTACAGCTTTTAGGTAGAGGTGTATTATGGTGTTCATCGGTTGTTTATCAAATTAAAAAAAAATCGTTTTTTGAATAAAATTTTATTAGATTCATTACTAAACTAGTTTCTGCCCGCGGTTTCTCACGCATTGTTTTCTATGGAAACGTTGAAAGGTTAATTTATATCCCATGGGAACTGATTTATGGGATAAAAAGATTATTCCAGGCCTAAAACTACCTGTATGCAAAATTTCAGCCCGATCCGTTCAGTAGTTTTAGCTTGAAGAGGTAACAAACATCTATCCATACATCCATACATCTAAACCTCCAAACTTTCGCATTTATAATATTAGTGTGATGTGATGAATAGAATGATTAATGGTAAAACTAAGGAGGTAAACAAACATCACTAAAATTTAGTTTACAGACAAGGGACCGTAAGATGCTTGACGAAAGATCAAGCAAGTACTATTAGCAGGTTCGATAAACCGAAGATCGTCTATTTTACTCCACGTAAAGCTTTCCACACAATCGTTCAATCTCGCGCCCGTCTTCGCTAATTTAATTAAGCAACTTGCTAAAAGGGTCTGGTTAGAAAAGATTCAGCGGAATCACCTCTGTCGCTGCGAGGGTGACGCGTGCTTTTTCGATGGATGCTCTATTTGATGCTTTTTTAAAGGTCGCAGCAGACTTATCAGCTCGGTGCTAGATCAACATCGCTTAGTTTGAGCGGTTGTATATTCTTAAATTACTTATAATGGGCTTGCAGAAACGATGTAAGTCAAAATGTTAGTTGTTTGTACTACTCGTTTGATTGAAAGGTAGGAAACCTGAAAAACTTGGTAAAGTTTACGCAGAATATTTTTCTGATTCCGAGCCCATGGAATCTTTCTCTTGGCTGTAGCGTATGCCTCTCTCTTGCCTCTCCTTCTCGGGCTTGATCTTTACGAAATACGCAGTGTCTTTAAGTAGTCAAACCATCGTGAGTTTGGGCTTCATCAACTTCTTATTTCCGTCATTGGCCTTCATTCTGTTGAGCCTTAGTCCACTTGACACGACACACGATGTCCCATAACAGTAGGTGTGGGAAAGGAAAATGACGAACTTCAGGCTGTAAAGAGATCGAAGTATATTCAGGCGTGGTCTTTCAGGTCACACACGACTGCTGAGAAAGTTACGAGCTTTCTTAATAACAAACCAAACTCTAAAAACTTGCCATTACTACGCCATGCCCGTTGACTTTTCAAAATCGTACCGTCAAGTTGCTACTTACAGTGGCTGTCTTAGCTTATATGAGACGGCACGTAACCGATTTGATGCCGATGCGATAAATATGCCGCGACCTTATAACATACCGGCTTCGCGCGTCACATGGGATTATAGTCATGTCGGAAAGTCACGCTTTCAGAACGCTTAGCATTTTCATGTTTTGAATTTATAGAGGCAATTTCAACGCATTCAGAAAAACGTATTCGTGAAACGGTGAATGCTCTTTTTGAGGTTAAAAGGAATTCTTTGGATTGGGAATGTGTAGAATTTGTTAAGGGATAGGTATCTAAGGTTTGAAAAATTTCGTTAAATGCTACGTTACATCGAAATGATTCAAGAGTTGCTATTGCTTATTAGCTCATCCATCGCTATATCCATCGATAATTTAAAAAAAATAAAAATTATTATACAACACCACTCCACGCAGGTCTAAATCAATGTAATCCTGTGTAACTTTTAAGGTTTTTTTATAAGCTATTTGTTAATAAACTTTTCTTTGTCGGATAAAAGCATGCCGAGCCGACTGGGAAATTCGCTGGCGTGCGCTGCGTAAACCAAGATAATTCATTGTTTTCATATAAATTTTATATGAAAACAATAATATTAAAGAATTATTGTTCCTCCATTTAAAGAATAATAAATCTGGTCTGTTATCCGTGCCAAACCGGGGAGGGTTTCTAGTAGGTACTTATATCAAAGTAATCTATATCCCATATCCGTAGTAATTGTACCCCCGTATCTACAGGAAGGAAATGATATATCAGGGCGCGTATCTTGATTTGACAAGTGATATTTTACACCTGACTAACTGAGATAACAAGGCAAGATATTTAATCAGAACGAACGACTGTATCCACATAAATTCATAAACTTAGTTAATTACTAAGTACATTAAATTTATTTAATCGGCTTGTGTCCAAAAAAATCTAATTAGTCCGTCAGTTAGATTATTAGACGATATTGGGCACGTATTTTTTATTTTGTCGATTAAACAAAAAATGATGGAGATATAGCCAGTTAAAGTTCCGCGTGACGTCACACATCGCGATCACGACACTTTTTAGCAAGGATTGACGTCACTAGCCCCCACTCCCAAACTTTGACGCGCTAACTTTTGTCATTTTTTGTTTGATTGACAAAAGAAAAAATATGTGTCAATTATCTTCTGAGAATCTAACTGACGGACTGTTACGAGTTGTTAGTAGATAATAATCAAGAAATCAGCGAAATAATGCATTGTGATGCATTTCCGCGGATTTTTGCGGAAGTAGGTATACAACGGCGGTAGCGGGGCGCGGGGCGTGCCACTTGAGAGGTTATTTTCTTTGCCCAGGACACTACCCTATAGCAAAATATTAAAGTTATAAATGTTTTGAAGAAAGGTATTGTTTTACTACTTAAGTATAAAAACTTTCGTAGTTTGGCAAATTAGGTTAGGGTTATAGTAAACCTGTTTATATTTATAAGGAAGGTATTCTATGTTTCCGAATTAAAAAAATCGTCTGTTAGACGTAGGTAGATCAAGGTAAGGTAGCTGTGTGGTGCCGGCTTAGAATTTGCACCACCCCAATTCTTCCCGCGGGTGTCGTAAGAGGCGAATAAGGGATATCCACCAGGAGCGGGCAGCAGCACCCCTGCAGAACAATCCTACCACCGAACTACGATCCCCAACCCACATGCCCAGCATGGGGATATGGGCATTACCCCTCCATGGGATAAAAGCCAATATGGCGCTTATCAGGGGGAGGCCTGCGTCCAGCAGTGGACAAATAGGTATAGGCTGTTGAGGTTCAGGTAAGGTAGATCATGAACAAATTTAAAATAATGAAACACCTTCTTGCTTACAATACAAGTTACAATAAAGGAGAAATGTTACAATATTGAATATTATTCGAACAGGAGTGCCATGCCGTTAGACAAAACAGGTCTACAAAATATTGACATTTCGTGGGTGAAAATTAATGTGATTGCGACGATTAGCGCACGTTTCTAGTTAGGTGACCTAAGCTCAAGTTAGCGTAGGCGTTTTTAAAATACTTGTTATTTTCTGTGAAATCGACTTGATTTCTTTACTATTTGCAACTTGTCTGGTCAGAGACTTTTCTGCCATTCTGTGAGTTTTCTAGCGGACAGAATTATTTATTCAGCGGCGATAGTGTTTATCAATCATAGAAAACTGAAGATTGACAACTGCATGGCAAATAGGCAGACATTTACATATATCAAGGAATGTTTCCACCGAAGCACAACAGAGCGAAGCAGAGGTGTGCAAAATCTACCAATAGACTCTCGTAGAACATGTGATGCACTGAGTACACGTATTTACTTTTATATTTATTTATTAAAGAAGATAGAAGTTTACAGTTTAAGAACCAAAGCAATCACTATCTTATGCTATTGACTAAATCCAAATGCATCTAATGTGATGGTCGTAACTCTATTTTGACACCACGCTATTTGTTATTTTGCAAAGCTTTGGTTGAATCCAATTCTAACCCATTAATGCACAATAGCTCATCTTTGGGTCCAAATCCATGACTTTGCGTGTTCAGGTCGAAACTTAAGTCGTCATGCAGAACCTCGTAAGAGAGGCCTGGCTATACTTTTTTTTTGTTTTTTTTTTCGTGAGGAAATCCGTCTTGGATATTCTTCCATCCACGGTGGAAGATTATGTCAGACTCTTACTAACTTACTAACTAAAACCTCACGGGGTCCTCCGGGCAGATGTGCTAAGGAACGCGGGGACTTTCGGGAGTGCTTCCGGCCTGGCTACCCTAACTTAGCCAAGTAGAACAAAAATTAAAGTGAAGAGAATCAATAAACACTCATGCATAACAACTAACCTTTAGATCCAGATCCATGACTAGATGCTTCCCAAACGAGGTGCCGCCCGTCTTCTGTATATGCAAGAAGACCATGACGTCATGCGCGTTCAGGTCGAACCTGAAGTCGTCATGCAGAACCTCGTCGTAAGAGAGGCCTGGCTGCGCGATGACGTCAGGCAGCGGTCGCCCCGGTGCCTCTGCGTATGAGAGAGCAAGTGATTCCGCTACCCTTTCCCGGGCTGTCACTGCGCAGACCTGGGGACAAAGAGAAATCCTATGTCAGTAAGGTTTACATAAATGGTATTCGATATCTATCGGCATGTCGCTAGGCGTGCATATTGTTTTGTTTTTCTCTAACAAGCAGAATAAAGTATAAGAACGCCTTTTTGACAGGAGCGTTGCCCCCGTTTAGGGTTTATGGTTTCTCGAGGTATTTCATTTCTCGGGTCTCGAGAATTCTCGAGCTCAATTTCCCGGGTACTCCCGGGAAATCGAGAAATTTGCATTTATTATAAAAAAAATAAAGAAAAACGTCTCTAGTACACATAATGTTTATTGAAATTGGACATGAAAGAAATTACTATGTTTTTCTTCTTTTGAGGGAACTAAATATAATCAACATTTTATAAACTATCACAGCTTTCTTCTCTGTGATAAACTTTAATTAAATAAAAAAAATAAACTTTCGTATAAACTAAAAGCAAAGGAACACAACTCTTAGACTGTGTCATCTATATTGATGTAATAAATCTATGTCAATAATCAAAGCAAAAAAAAAGCACTTATAATTTTGAATCAATACTGATAAAATATGCCTTATGAAATATCAAAGCATTTATTGCGTTGTCTGATAGCCGGCTTCTTATTCTGCTGACAGTATTTCCCGACATGCAAAATACTCTTTCATTTTCCGTTGATGTTGGCTTTACCGAAATGAGTACTTTGTATAATCGTTCCAACTTTGGAGAACTTTTGACAGTTTCTTTAAATAGTAAAAAATCGTTTAAAATGATGGATTTTGATAATGCCACAGTCGCTGGATCATCTTTTTTCAAGGCGCCCTTGATTGCTCGATGTATTCAGTTGTTTCTTCTAAAGAAATACACATTAAGGGTCCGGCGGAGGATGAATTTCCCATACAAACGTAGTACCAAAATGATTTGTAATCTAAGAATATTTTCACAGTGGTTTGCTATTATTTGTATTAGAATAGTATTTATTTAGGTTCCTGCCACAAGCTTTTTTCAAAATACTTATCTAGAAAAATACTAAGAAAACATTCATTATTTGATGTAAAAATGCGATTTGGTTTAATTTCATTTCAGAAAGGTATTTTGATAAAAAATTGTGTCAGGAACCTAGATAAATACTATTTTAATACAAATAATAGCAGACCATGGTGCAAATATTCCTAAATTACAAATCATTTTGGTATTACATTTGTATGGGAAATTCATCCTCCGCCGGACCCTTAAGAAACAGTATTTTTGTAAATAAACTAACCAGTTTGCTCTGCCTCCATCAAAGTAAAATATACGTTCGCATTCCACAACACAGCACTCGCGACAAGAGTTAAAACACAAATGAAACAATTGGTACAGTCAAAAGATGCCGCCGAAGTGCGTCTACAGACAAAGAGTTGAACTGAATAAAATTCTCGAGTTCTCGACTTTTCTCGACCTACATTTCTCGGATTCGAGAACTATGGATTTCCCGGGAATTCCCGGGACGAGAATTCCCGGGCATAAACCCTACCCCCGTTGTACCCTCATAATGATTCTGAACATCAGTTTTTTAGGTTTTAATAGCAGGAAAAGAAGCCGAAGTGTAGTGAAAAGTCAATGTTATCTTATATTGACAAGCTTAAAAAATTTTACATCACCGCAGCGGGATTTTACCCACTGCTGGGTACACACCTTCCATGATTTATGTCCCAAGTTTTAAATATCTAAAAGGCGTGGCTAAGTATAATTAAAGCTGCATGCTTTGTTTAAGTAGTTATGAAAGTACTCGTTACTCACAAAATTACAATTACACACCAAGCAAGTTAGTATAGTTACAGATTTGAAGTACAATCATATGGAAGTAGGAGGAGCTAGAGCCGAATGGAAGTTACCTACTGCATAACTAAGCAGGCTACCCCCACTTGTAATAGTTACAATAATAATTATGTTTGAGCACTGCCATACATCATTCGAGCTATGGAAAGAGCTATGTTCGGAGTTTCTCTGAAGGATAGGATTCGTAACGAATACATCCGACAGAGAACCAAAGTTATCGACATAGCTCAAAGAATTAGCAAGCTGAAGTGGCAGTGGGCCGGCCATATCTCGCGAAGAACCGACAACCGCTGGGGTAAACGTGTTATTGAGTGGAGACCACGACTCGGCAAACGTAGTGTTGGACGCCCTCCGGCCAGGTGGGATGACGATCTGCAAAAGACTGCAGGCAGATGCTGGATGCGGCAAGCTGAAGACAGGGCGCTATGACGCTCATGAGGGGAGGCCTATGTCCAGCAGTGGACTAATATAGACTGATGATGATGTACATCATTCTGTCGAGTATGAACAAATATATACTCGTATACCCGTATACTCGTGTAAGGCCTGATCAGCCCATTTGCCGTCGCCATTCTCCGCGACTTTTCCGCAAGTGGGAGGAATTACGCCTATTTATTCTTATGTGTGTCAGGGTTTAACTGAAAAATGCTGATATTAATCCATACGAGCTTTTACCTATGCCTTTGCCCACGTAGGTACAGGATGAACATCACAGACATCAGGATATTTGTCAGGAACATAACTCATTACTCTATTTAAAAAGACCTGTAAGGGCTGTATTACTATTAAGAAAGTTTTAAGTAAAAAAAAAAGTGTCTACCTAGATATTCGTACAGAAGCTAGTCTTAGCTTCTTTCCGTGATCTATTTCTAGATAAATCGTATATTACAATATAACCTCCAGACAAGACCTAGCCAGACAAACCTAACATAATAAGTAAACTAGATGATAGAATTATTCCCCCGAGGCACTTTTCTCATAGACACTTGGAAAATTTCCGATTCTGTCCCCTATATTTTCATATAACCAAATGAAGTCTAGACGTTTCTCTGTGAAAACCACATACAGACAAACTATTGGTTTGCTTTCTATCATTTAAACATCTTGACCTTCCAAAGTCAGCGATTCGGACTTTGAATGGAGTAACTTTAATTATTCAAAGTTACAATCACCCAATTTCATGCAATGACAGAAGCAATTAAAGTAATAAACTGAATTAGGCAGGCGCCTCAGAAACCGCATGTAATATCATACAAAAACATCCATAAATTTATTAAGATAGGTACCACCGTAACCACAAACCGCGTCCGAGCGAAATTATGTAAAATATGAATCACAATCCAAACAAACTATTAGCGAAGCATGCCATCTGGGAGTTAATAAGCAATGAATCATTTCACTTCAGCTCGAGGTGAGGGCTAGGGGTCTCGCGCCCTTGAAAGTTCAGCTACGACCCTCGCGACCCCCCACCTAATCGAAATCAACGCGCCGGGAACAAGATATTTCTCCAAACCCCTCTCGGGATAAAACTTTTAAAATCGAACGCTAAGCCCGCTTGAAATATGAACGCTCGTTTAGAAGAAAGAGGTGACCCATTTTTAGCGTCTTTTCAAGCATATTACTATGAGAATACTTTAGACTGGACCTAATTTTTTCCGGAAAGAAATGTTGCGCTGAAATATTCATGTATGTTTCTACGAGCATTCTCGCTGCTCTACTTGCAACTTTGCATAAATATTACGTTGCTTCGGTATTTTCCGCAGGTAATTAAAAATATAACTTTCGAGAATATAATAAAAACCAAATTACGAAATGAAATAGCAAGAAGGATTTCCTTGAATGTTTCAGTTTTAATTGCGATGGCCACGGGTTTCCCGACGTGAAAAGAGACCCTTAACCTTTTTGCAAAATCCCAATTTCTCGAGCATGTTTCTGTTTCCTTTATTTGCATACCCTCGCTGGTCACGATAACCGAGGCCAATCTGGAAAAAGTAATGTGTTTTAATATCTCCGGGCCGCGTTGTCGGCGGGGGTTAAGAGGGAGTCGAGATAAAGGGCGCGTACCCTCCGCTGCTTGTTTGTTCGTCTAATGAAGTGGGCAGAACACCCCATTAATATACAGTAACAGTCAGCGCCAGACGAGCTGCGCGGTAGACTTGTGTCAGCGATTCCAAACGAAATCAATTTATTACGTGCTCGAGAGTGCAGCTGACGAGACCGCCTGAACAGCACTATTCATTCCCCTTATTCAATTGGGCGATTTTTCTTTTCTAAAAACGCAGTCTCAAAGGCGACGTGATTGAGATGAGAAATTATGGTAATTGTCCAAGTCCATTAGCCAAGCATTCGATTCATAGGCAGACGCAAAAAGCTTTTAGATTTTACGATTCTTTCAAAGTGAAAGGGCTGCCAGATTTTGCTGATATTTTATTCGTACTGTATTATCCTGCCGCGTTTTATCCTACGCTTCCGTTCACTACATTCCAATCTCATCAAGCAAAGCCTTATATTGATCGAAGGGTTTCTCGCATCAAATTACTCAGCTTTGATGCGTTGGTATTGAGTATGATTATGCGGAGAAATATGATCCGGCGCCAGAAGTTAATACCTAGCGTATCATGTTTAACCCTGAGCTCTTTGATTCTGAGCATTCACCCGCATCAATAAGACTTGGTTTTGATTACGCAGTTGCCAGAGACACATGCGTAAGGTTAGGTAAATAAGTTTGGTAATCATTAACGAGGCTCCTGAAATGTCAGCACTACTAAACCCTTTATATCATTAAGGCAGACGTCTCATATTACGAGGGTTTATGTGTTGACATACCTTGCTCGTGGAAACCGCAGGTTGCTCTAATTGATCACAATGTTGAGTAATATCTACCACGACGTATAATGCAATCAATAAACAAATAATGTTGGATATTTCGCACAGTATAATCGAGCTCTGAAGTAAGCAGAGCTTGTGTTATGGAACCAGAGGAATGATGAATTGATGATTGATACTATGGTTGAGCTTATAGTTTTACAAATTATGTCAAGAAATCCGAGCAAACCTAAAATTCACATGCTTGGTGTCGAAATAGGGATAGGTAAGTATATCTGTTATCAATATTTATTGAAGAAAAGATGTCATTCAGGCAAGTACTAACTTACTACCGACTTTAAATTGTGTTTAAAAATCAGACAATAAATAGTTAATTAAGGGTAAAAACTGCGGGTTGTGTAAAATTCTTAAATATAATTAAAAAATCAACTCATTTATTTGTAAATTTGTTTTGTAAAACTACACATAGAAAACACCCTGAAACATGGAAAAAACATTTACAGACCATATAATATTTTGTCTCATGGCGGGAATCGAACCTAAATCTTCCTTCCCCCACTGCACCACAGCGATCGTCTCAACGTTTCAGGAAGTACATCTTGTCAAATAAATAAAACATGAGCTCATTCAAAAATTAACGGAGAAACTCTTATGAAAAATAAATTCCACCCTAAAGCCTCCCCATTAACGTAAGTGGTGTCTTAGGAGCATAAAATGAGATGATACATTTTCGCGCAAAGGAGATTTAGCCTGAGGTTTTAATACAACTTGGAGATGGAACAAGCAATGGACCATTTGCTGAGTTTTGCCCTCACGGGGTATCTATAAATCTTATGGTCAGAGCCATTAAACAAAAAGCTCTACTGCTGTTTCTGTAACCAAGCTAAAACATAGCTTTTAAGGAGGAAAGAAACGCTTCAAAAACGCAATTTTGTAGTGTATTAAGATTATCAATTATCTAGTACCCATAACACAAGCTTTGCTTAGCTTGGGGCTAGATAACGCTGTGTGAATTGTCCAGCATTATGTATTTATTTATTTCATTGTTTTACACTAAGCGCAAAAAAAAAATATCTGCTTTCTTAATAGCTGGTAGAAACTAGAAAATAGTAAGAACCGTTTTTTATTTCACGGATTATGTACCACCTTATCCGATTTTGCTGAAAGTACGCATGGCGGTTGGAGAAGCCCAGCTGAGTTAAACATTCTAGAAAGGCTTACGCGCTCAGTTGCAGTAGGTATCGTCCTTCACAAAGTTGATGATAATGGCAGAACTTCCTCGGTGTTTTATAGCCGTCGTCATTTAATTTTATGGCATTTACGGCCCGGTCCTTGAAATGGTAATTAGCTGTTTCAATTGAAAGGCTATAAAATGTCATTGTCTAGACTAGATATTAGATATAAGTACCAGTTAGTAACTAAGGAACGGTTACGTATTAGCACCATAAATACGAATAAATAAACATGATAGCGAGCAGATCTATTGTATTTTTTAACTTGCACGATTTGATATTTATCACTACATATTTGAGTTAGAAATTTAATTAAAAGAGTCTCTATATTCTCTAAAAAATTGAGATGGAATTTCGTTCACATCGAGATTCCTGTTCGTGTTCACGTCGATTTAATTTCGCGATTCACTTTCACTATAGAACAGTATTGACAAGGACTTAAGGAGGTTTAAATTTTGTGTGGGATGCGGTTATTATTCGATAGCTGTGGGTTGATGTTGATTCCTAGATTAAAGGAGTCGGCCAGGGCACGTGATTGTGATACAACTGCGTAATCAAATGTGTAGGAGTATCAGATCAGACCAGGTGTTTTCCTGTCTATTTATCAATCCAGAGACCCGCCGGCGAGGGTACAGACATATGGAGAAATAGTAAGAGCGTAGAGTAATATTGAAAGTTGTAGGTACATACATTTATGAAATGCTGGAGAAGTTACCCTACCTCTGGGATATGACATAGTTTAACTTTTAAACCACGTTTTGTTCAGGCTTTTTTATCTTATAGATTCTCAAACTGTTGCTTTTATACTTAGGTACTACTACTGCTGGTAACTTCACTTTTAGAGGAATGCATCACTAAACAATGCGTTTTTTGGTGTTCTTAGCATTAAATCAGACTTTTAGGGTTCCGTACCCAAAGGGTGAAAACGGAAGCCTCCGCTGTCTGTCCGTCAGTCAGTGGGCTGTATCTCTTGAACCGTAAAGTAGAATGTGGAGGTAGACAATTGAAATTTTGATACGGTGTGTAATACTATTGCCGCTGTAACAACAAATAGGTACTTAACAAAAATGAAATAAATTTAATAACTAAGGTGGCCAACGTCCATACCACGTTGAGTAGGATCACCGAAGTTAAGCAACGTCATGCGTGGTCAGTACTTGGATGGGTCACCGCGTCATGTTGGCTTTTTTCGATCCATAAAAAAACCGTTTATTAGGGTTCCTAATAGCTTCTTTTGCGAAAGTTTTGTACAATGGTACGGAACGGAACCCACCGTGTGCTAGGCGACTCGCACTTGCCGGTTTTATCAAATAGCATCAACTGTACAAGTTCCTTATGTGGCTAAACGGCATAGCGGCGGGCGCTCAATTCATTCTGATTCTTTGTCTTAACTTATACCAAGAATGCTGACTGTCCAAATTGGGCGTGCAAGTTGCTGGCTTCACTAAGTTTGCCGGTAAAATATGAGCTTATGAATTGAACCATTCCATGATTACTAGAATGCGCCTAAAATCGAATCAAAAACTCTTTATTTCCATAAATACTGTAATAGGTACTGTTATTGTAGAAAAGGTCAAACTATACAACTAAACACAAACGGAAATTACTTAAGTGAAATTTTCGATTTCTGTCGCTTCGGTATGACTCTCGCTGTGTTTAATCGACTTCGAAAAAGGAGGAAATTCCATGTTCGGCTGTATTTTTTTTATGTATCGACATACATTCTCCGTGAATTATGGACCGATTATAAAGTCTTTCCGTGTTGCGCAAGGTGCAAGGTGTTGCGCGCCTCATCAATGCCAGTGCGGTACTGCTGTCGAACAGCTTGGTCATCACGGATTATCGTGCACTAGGGCCGCCGGTCGGATATCTCGCCACGCTAGCCTTAACGACATCATCCGGCGGGCCTTTGTCACCGCTAACGTACCAGCTATTCTCGAACCGAATGGTCTGTTGCGTGACGATGGTAAGAGGCCCGACGGTATGACACCCATGGGAGTTGGGGAGGCCCATTGTGTGGGACGCTACATGCGTCGACACACTTGCGCCTTCCCATCTTCCGAGGACATGCGTGAGGGCGGGTGCGGCGGCAGATTTGGCCGAAGATCTCAAGAGGCGCAAATATGCAGGTCTCGACAGAGCCTACACATTTGCTCCCCTTGGAGTCGAGACCCTAGGTCCGTGGGGTACCGAGGCTCTTCGGGTTTTCAAAAAACTATCTGAGCGTCTGGTCGAAGCGACGCGTGACCCGAGAGCTGGTGAATATCTGGCACAGCGTATCAGCATTGCCATACAGCGTGGCAATGCAGCCAGCGTCTTGGGGACGCTTCCGACTGGTGTTGATATGGATCTGTAGACTGTTTGCAACAGTCGGAAGTTAGCTCAATTGTTTCAATTGTAAATACTAGTATAATTTCTTTGTGAATAAATATGTTATTTTACGTATTATGAGTCTTTCGGTATTGTAATGATACCGAGGTAGTCCGATAAAAATGTATTCCGGAGGGATTAAGTAGTATTTATCCCGCAAAACTTTCAAACAGTGTAAAATTAAGGGATTAAGTCAGTGTTTTTTTAAAATAATTAAGTAAGTAGGTATGTTTGTCATTCTTGTTCATCAGCATAGCACACATAGGCGATCAACACACTGCCACACACCACGCTGCATCAAGCTGCATCTTGCGTGAATGCGTGTTCTAACGTTGCTTGTAAGTATCTCCGTTTGTATAGAAAACACGCACAGTCCAACACAGAAAATGCATCCACGCGCGTTCATGCAGATCACGCGCTCAAGCGCGGAGAAACATGCACCCACGCGCGTAGATGCGGGGCGAAACGCAAGGTATGACAAAACGCAACTAAGCGCATGAGTGCGTGAAAAACCCGCACGATGATGCAGATCTGCACTCCCGCAAGTACGCGCGTAGTCGCGTCGACAAGCAACATGCAGCGTGGGGCGTCGCAGTGTGTTAACCGCCTTATGTCCGATACTGAACCTGCCTTCCGAAAATGAGGGGTTTTACCAATCACCACGCCTGCGGCCGGATTGGTCTTCCCAGTGGAGGTGTTGGTGTACACAGAACAAACCTATTGCCCTCCTCTCCTCACCTCAACAGCCAATATTGGTCTACTGCTGGACGCAGGCCTCCCCCTGATAAGCACTTTATAGGCTTTTATCGAATGTCCATAATCGGGGATCGCAGTTCGTTGGTAGAATTTTTCTGCAGGGGGCGCTGCTGCTTACCCCCGGTGGATATCCCTTGGTCGCCTGTTACGATATCCGGGGGAAGAGCTGTTGCCCATCCTCTGGTAGATTCCGTTAATCACCTTTTATAACATTCACGGGCAGAGTTGAAGAATATGCTTATCGTGCTCAATGCTCTTAAGGCGTTTCCTCACCGCGAGCATCGTCTGTAATGTAATGTAGCATTCAGAGTTTCGTTTATGAGCATTACGTTAGAATATTGCCTCCTTGACTGACTACCATTAATCACTATCACTACATAGTATAAAACAAAGTCGCTTTCTCTGTCCCTATGTATGCTTAAATCTTTAAAACTACGCAACGGATTTTGATGCGGTTTTTTTAATAGATAGAGTGATTGAAGAGGAAGGTTTATATGTATAATAATAGTAATAGTAGTGTTTTATTGCACCCGTGCGAAGCCGGGGCGGGTCGCTAGTATGTAATGTAACAATCCAACAAGATTCGATTTTGAGCATTTGGTTGCAGTTGAGTAACTTGTTTTTACAATATCAAACGAAGCGGCTCTCATTACATCATAATATAACGCTCAGGTTCTCCGCCCTCGCTGATGTTTATGCTCGAATCTGAATGTTACACTACAGGAATGCTCCCGGTGTGGGAAGCCTGCATGCTAATTAATTATACAAGATTTTCACACATGACTCGACTAACCCCCTCCCGACAGATTTTCATTAAACATGGCTAAGAACAATCGGGATAAAATTATCTATGACGCAAAAAAAAAACTAAAAGAAAGTCGGTGAATTCGTTTGGGAGCTACGATACCACAGACAGATACACAGACAGACACGTTAAACTTATAACACCCCTCTCTTTTTGCGTCGGGGGTTAAAAATAGTTTTGATTGGAATTGTTTTATATTCCTTCTAATCCAATTGTCATAAAATAAAAACGACCTAGAATCCATATCTACTAATATTATAAATGCGAAAATAACTCTCGTCTCTCTGTCTGTTACTTTTCACAACTAAACGGCTGAATAGATTTTGATGAAATTAGTCAGGGAGGTAGACAGTATCCCGGGGACAGACATAGGCTACTTTTAATCCCGGAAAAGTGCGTGCGAAGCCGCGGACGAAGCTAATACTCAATATGCAAAGGACTATCTACTACTATCTACGACTACCCTCAATCATCGACTCAATATGCAGGTTAATAATAAATAAATAATGCTGGACTATCCACACAGCATCATCTAGCCCCAAGCTAAGCAGAGCTTGTGTTATGGGTACAAGATGACTGATATACATAGTAAAATACATTACATAGATAGATATTTTTTATTATACATAGAAACAACCAGAACACACAGAACAAATATTTGTAGATCATACAAACATTTGTCCCAAGGCGGGAATCGAACCCGTAACCTCCCGCGCCGCAGGCTGACCTTTGCCCGCCGCGCCACCGAGGTCGTTGAATATTAGTCTACATTATTTTGTACCAGATCTACATATCAAGAGATACACACAGGCTAAAGTGTCAGCTTTTTATTCATAATCTTTTGACTTTAGATAAAAGTAAAGTAACAACAAACTACTAATTACCTAAACAAGAACAAAGTTTATGATATTTCTTTGACTTTATGGTCGCTTAACATCGTGAAAAACAAGATTAAATTGGACACCCACTAATATCGTTCATTCTAATCAATACCTACTAATATTAATTCAGTATTTTATTTTATTCATTTGTTATATTGAGGCAAAATTTGTTTATAATCTTCTGTACTAGGTACTGGTTTGAATCAAGAAGTTTTTTTCATTATTATTAGAATGCAAGGCATGTTCCATGCAGTTAGCTTATTTTTTTTAATTATTTATTTATTTGATAAGGAATGATAAGAAAAAGCTTCCTGAATACATTCACGTGGACCTATAAATGTAATATAATGTAAATAGAAAAAGTATACTCAATTAAGTACTATCCTATAAATTAAGATTACCTATGTTTCAAGTTAATAAGATTATGTAAAAATGCCAGATCTAAAAGAAACATACTTGTAACAAGATCAAATAAATAAATTTCAAAGTTAATTTAATATTATGAGCCCGACTGTGCATGTTTACATGTGAAATTTTCCACAGGCAACTGTATTTATATTGAACAAATTAGACAGAAAATTAAATAATGGTAATTTAGGAGGTAAGTTACCTGATCGGGGCAGAAATATCCAAATGCAACCATCCCGAACAGCGACAGAAGTAAACAGAAAAGTATAACTTTCCGAAGCTTTGATCTCGGCTCCATTTTCTTAATTTCATACACACCACTGGGCAGCAACAATGCGAAATCACTATCTACTTGCACTGATACACTTTTTTGCATTTCGACTGAATGCATAATCTCATTTTAAAAAAAATATTAAGTTATTGCAACCAATTCGAATCTGTCCAAAGTTTATTTACTTGGTTATACACATACAAAATCATAGTTCTTCACATTGTTCTCATTTTAGAGTCACGTTATATCGTAGGCAATCGTACCTCGCATTCTGTTATGCCATTTCTCGTATCGAAAATAAACTACAAGAAAGGCCAGTGTACTACCACCAGAGACCGTTCCGTCAGTGTTGCCAGATCGAATTTGACAAAATCAGTAGAAAGTCACGTAAAAAATCAGTAGCTTGAAGAATAAATCAGTAGATTTTGAAAAAACTACAAATTTCTAGCTTTTGACACGAAAAATGCGTGGTAGGTATCTGTAAGGTTTTTTGTAAAATCGGTTCATCCGCTAGGAAACTATAATTATAGTTCCCTATCGGATGAACCGATTTTGATTCATTTTTTTTTGTTTGTCCAGTGTGTGTGTTTCACTTTTCAATGATGGCATTCATCAAAGTACCTAAGTTGCAAAGTAAAATATTCATGGCTTTCGAATTTCAAAAACTTATGTGTTTTAAGTAGATTTGTAATAAACTTTTTACATTGATATGAAAACATTGATCAAAGCAACTCATCAGCTTGGAATTCACCGAGATTTGTTCATTTCCAAGGGCACTGATCAGGTTTTTTGGGGTAGGTAACTAGGTAGTGTACAATGGTGTTCCGTTGTTCCTTTCAAGAAAAACAAACTATGTTCATCACAGAAAGAGGGATGCTAGGTGGCTATTTTTTAAAAATTTCAATTTTCCTGATAAAACCTGATCAGTGCCCTTCGAAATGAACAAATCTCGCCATAAACCAAGCTGACTCGAGAATCGTATGAACACCAAGTGAAATTGAATTTTTAATTTCTTTTGTTGTTACAAGGCCTTATGCCTTGGCCTTGAATCTCTCTCAGGAAAAACTGGTTGATTTCTCGAATTTTACAAAATAAATCAGTGGCTCTTCAAAAATCAAGCAGATCTATCTACTCGCAGGAAGTGTAATTAATAATCCATTTACAAGATCTACTTCTAAATCAGTAGATCTGGCAACAATGGAAAAGTTTATCGAAGAACGAACGGACCGACCAATCAATTCGAAAAAGATAGGCACACACAACGGATGTTTACAGGAAGTGGAAGAAACGAACGAACAAAACAAACTCTTCAATTTCACTCATATTTTGTCAGTATTGTGACGATTGAAATTTCATTGGCTTGTGAAGTGACACTGACAAGTGACAGCTTAAATAATAGACACGGAGCCATTGGCGCTCGGGAAAAATCAGGTAGATTTCACGAAATTTTAGAAATAAATCAGTAGATCAGTAGACGGTTCAAAAAGCAGGTAGATCTACTGCTAAATCAGTAGATCTGGCAACGCTGCGTTCCGTACGCTCAACTGGGAGCTATGTGAGCGTTTCGCGATCCAAGAAAGTACATCCATCGCGCGCAACTGTCAAGCAGGACGTCGATCGCCTGCTTGGAGATTGAATAAAAACAAACACAAAACACGCACTGAGTACAAATATTATTCTCTGGTGTCATTGAAAAACTCGCAAAAACCTTCGTAAGTCTTATATATGGCGAAAAACGCTCCACCGTCTTCGAAATTTTGTTCCATGTTCTATTTTCATCAAATCAAATCAACACAACACACAACAACCATCTATTCTGTCAAAATCGACTGACATCCGCTGTCAAGAAAAGTGATTTAAGTATGTCATTGTCAACATATTTATGTCATATTTTTTTTTCTTTAACCGTGATCAACATTTATTCTACCAGCCTCATTAACATTATTTTTCATTTTACAAGACGTAGTAGTTTCTGCGGTACCCTACCTCGTTATTGTGTGAAGAGGATAGGCATAGGATTTCGCGTTCACAGGAGCGGGACAGAGCAAAGCGGCGTAAGCCCAAAAATCAAGTTTTTAGTAGTTATTTGCTCCCCACAAACATTAGAATAGTTAATTGAAAAAAAGGCAACATATGAAATATTCTTTATACTTAGCTCAATTACTATGCTTAATCTCAAGATCGTATCATCTGTATTTATTGAGAAATTAGGGTTTTAATAAAATTTAGAGGTAACTTTGCGATTTTTTTCTATCGAGAAAATTTTATGGAATCGTGTTTTCGAAACATATGATCGATAGAATAAGTCCTGAACTTTACCATACTTATATAAATTTCAAAGTTAAATATTCAGTAGTTTGGAAGATATGGAGGTCCGACGGAGTTGAAAATAAGCAATTTGAGGGTAGGTACCCCCTTAATGGTTTTGCGGTTCTGTTTTAAAGTAAGAGATTTTTTTATGGTTTTTCTATATAACTTTACTGGATTAGTGCATGGAGGAGCGTCTTGCACTTGCCTGACCATGACCACGAATCTCTAATGGGTTCGTGTACTGACTGGCTAGTGTTATGCGCTGCTGGCACAACGCGCAATCTTGACCATGAAGCACTGCGCTGAAGAACAAATTCCCAACTGCAAAAAATACCTCGGTATGGTATCTTAATATTTCCGTTTTTACGTACCTAATCTAAAGCAAATTTTATTTACTCAAACTAGTTTTCCGGAACCACACTCTCACCCTTAGTATTCTATGCATCGACACTGCGGTGGTGCAGGCAAGAAGCGGGAATCGAACCTGTTACTCAAAACTTTCTCTTTTCCAAGTATAGGTACCTACTTACTTTAGTTGTGATGATAATGGTCGTCTAAATAAATAATTTGAATAGTTATTGTGCCTTTTCGCTATTTTTTGTTTAGTACCTATAGTATAAACAGAGATGCGAAAATAGAGTTTGGTGGCCACCAAGGGCAACATCGTATCTCTGCCTAAGCTATACAAAATAAAACTATTAAGAGGCGTTAAAAAAATGCTTATAATACCTAGGTATCACAAATTGCCCAACGTAATTTTTGGAATTTCCTTTCTTCGACGTAGGTAATAATAAGATAAAATATGTGGCGGCGCTAGTGTTCGGGGAGGTAGAGCCTTAAGTACTTACGATAGAACAACCACCACGGTAAAAAGCATAAAAATGTAACAAATTATCTGCGAGGTCACTTTGTCAACCAGCGCAAAAAATCGAAGTCAACAACAAAATTTTCGTGCTTTGTTCCGCTCGCCGATAACATTTCTTTCTTTGAATATGGTCCAGAGCTCGACCCACGCTTTAGGTCACTTTGCAAAATTGATAAAAATAACCCGAAAATCTAAAAATGTTTGTGGCTCACCGGCAAATTTATTGCCTGCCTCTGGTCATGGGCTCATCTCTCGTTTGAGGTGAGTTTGGAAAATACTCCAAAAATCAAACAAATTTTCGCGGCATGCTATGCTCGCCGACCGATGATAACGTTCTGCTGTTTTATAAAGCTTCTGGCTTGCTCTACTTCAGGACTCAACCTCCGTTACAGGTGAGTTTGTAACTGCAAACTGCTAAATCTAATGCCAAACAACTCACACGCACAGCCAGATCATAAAAATGTTCAAGGCTCGTTTCGCTCGCCGTTGATTCTATAGGTTGTAGTCTGTTGTCCTCTTATTTTGTAGATATTCAACAAAATCATAAATTGTTCATTAAGGATGTAAGCGTACTACAAACCTTATTTGTGTTGGAAAAACAGCAACGTTTTATCCCTTAACGAGAGACGTAATGAATTCGTTAAACTACGATAGTTTCTTTTATAAATTGTTTTAAGCTTAGTATTTAGCTTCTTTGTCTTGCTATGCACGCCTCACCAATTTCAAAAAAGGCAGCCTTTTTTGAGGCATTCCATTTGCTGATATAAATTTTCAAAGCATCGCAAAATTTCCTCATACCCTTCTTTTTCTCATACTCTTCTGGACCAGTTTGTGACCACCCGAAAAAGTAAACAAAAAATTGGCGGCTCGCTCCGCTCGCCGCTACATATTTTAAAATTCCTAACTATTTGAGTCTCGCTCGCTTCGCTCGTCTTATATCTGCAACCGGAAAGTCTAAAGTTTTCGGGGGTCGCTTGACTAGCTATATTTTTTTGTTATAGGCAGGTTCTTCCTTGCCTTCTTTTCCCCAAACATATCAGAAAAATCTCAAAAAATATCGAGGCTCGCTTCGCTCGCCATTACTTATACTTACTAGATTGGGAGTTGAGGGTGGGGCGGGATGTCGTGTTTGCGTTCAATATGATAAACACTGGAATAAAATTTAGCGAACCCACAGCATTTCGCGACTCGCTCCACTCACCACGTATTTTGTCTTCTTCTGTATTTGATCCAGTGCTCGACTCCCGTTTAACACCTTCATGGCCCAAGACGCAGACGTGCCTCTCGGCGGCGGAATTTGGCCATCACCGCGAAAAATTCGACCGCGCCTGCATAATAGTCAACTCATGTTTTGCCATACAGTCTTGAATTGATACAAGATTTTTTAGTCTGTGGGTAGGTAGGTACCTACTTACATAATTAATTTTCGGTGCCATAAATAAAAAATGGCAGTGGCGGCGCGGCCGGCGGCGTTAGTATCGACCCCTCCCAGCTCAGCCCGCGGATGTCCTAAGAAGAGTCGACTTGGAAATCTACCAGACGAAGGGTAAGCTTCCTTCTGAATACTTATAACACTTTACTGCGATCTCCAATCCGCCTGCGCCTGCCGGTGCGACCCGCAGGGGCAACCGGGTGGCGACGCTATACGGAGCTGGAGGAGGGCAAGTGGGTCGTGGGCCATGAAAGTGTTAGTGTACCTAGGAGTGCTACTAGTAGCGTCCGAATAGGTATCCGACCGAGTCCACTCGGTCCGAGCATACTCTGATCGCGTCAACGCGGCTTTAATCCTACATTATGCATGCAGCCCAACCCACACAGCAGCCATAATGGAAGGCAAATAGAAAAAACAAAATACAGTAATGCTCCTATGACAGGCATTTAATCCAATATCATCAGGTTTCTTATCATTGTATGTTGGCATGTAATCAAAACAATTTCAAATAGAACAATTCTTTAAATCAAAGGACATTTTTCTTTTGCTAAATGAGCAAATAAAGTAAACTTAAGTATATAAGACATACACAAGCTTTAAACTAGATAAATCATTTTTTATAATGAAAACACCAATAAGTTGCTGGTGCAAACTAACTATTTAGATATAAAATAAGACTGATTTCATAGTATTTTATTTTAAAATGAAGAAGGCACTTTAAAATCAAGATGGTGAAATAGATAACAATACATGCATACAAATATAATGTTGGTAATAAAATGAAAAATCACTGTCAGAGTCAAATAATCTCTCGTCACACTGATGTTACACTTACAAGTTATTATCATATAATACATACATACATAGTAGTTATGTACAGTTAAAAATCAATAAGGAACATTCCATAACATATTGTACACCTATTTTTGTAATCTATGTTGAAAATCTGTCAGCGTTTTGTATCACGTTTTGCATATTGTTGTGTTGATATATTTATTTGAACTATTCAGTCATTCAGCCAGACTAACTAAGAATTAAATAGATACAATCATTAGGTTTGATTTAAAAAGAAAGTAAAGTCCTAAGATTCCTTTGATAATTAGACAAAAAGAATTACTTTACAAGTAAAACAAGTATTGGTCAAGTGTTTTTATCTTTGTACTACATAAGATACAAATACATAGAATACTTAATATAAGAATGGAGAAGTCCTTAGTGAAACTTTAGTCAATGCCACGAGAGAACTCCTAATAACAGTCATATAAATTGATATTTAAAAAATCTATACAAAATGTTCACAATTTGTATGATTACAATTGTGTGATATTATAAAAGTATTTACCACTGATATAAACTTTTTATCATGACGCAAATGATGCGGTATAATTCATCACTACACTCAGTCAGTGTAAGTAAAGTTTTGACGTTGATTTCATTGTTTTAACTAACATCACATGTCCTAGTTTAAAGGAGCAACTCCTCTCACCACAGAATTTCCTAGTTATATAAAAATTACTATATTTTCAGTCCACAAATTTGAAACAAAGTCCACAATCCCATTCGCCGCCGAATCACTCGCGACGACAAACGGTGTTATTTAATGTTCTGTTCACTAGGCGTATGTTCATTTAAAGTTTTTCAGTACGAAATATTAATATAGCACATTTAATTTGTTGAGAGTTTTTTTTTATATCTATGCACTGTTTAAAACAATCTTACTCCCTGTTACATTAATTGTTCAGGTTGAAACGCAACATGCACAGATCACGATTTCGAAGGAATAGCATTCCTCCGAACAGTTCGTACGCCACAAACGTACTGCTGCGATGCGGAACCAATTATTCGACTACTAGTTGTCTATGGGGAGAAGCCAGTCCTTGCTTTGTTCTCGCACAAATCACCATTAATTACGTCCACGTCCGCGGCCGCGAGAACCGTCTCGGTCCTGGAACGATACAAAACTATTAGAACCTGAAACTTTGAGCACGGGAGTACAGTATTACGATAAGAAACCAACCTTGTTATTCTGGGGTCTATAGTTGGATTCGCGGTCGCGATATCCTTGATCGCGATTATCGCGCATGTCGCGTTCGTCCCGGTTGTCGCGATGGTGGTCGCGGTTATCGCGATATTCACGGTTGTCGCGGTGATCACGATTGTCTCGTTGATCGCGGTTGTCGCGGTGGTCACGATTGTCACGGTTATCGCGGTTATCACGGTTATCACGATTATCGCGGTTGTCACGGTTATCGCGGTTGTCGCGGTTATCGCGATGATGATCACGGCTGTCGCGGTTGTCCCGGTGGTCTCGGGAGTCGCGGTCGCGGTTGTCGCGGTAGTTGTTGTTACGGTAGGCGCGGTCGTCGCGCTCTTCGCGAGCGGGCTCCGGCGCCGGCACCTTGCGCGAGTCCTCTTCCTCCTGGCGCCGCTCGTAGTGCGTGAAGTCGTCGAAGATGGAGGTAGTGTGACAGTAGCAGTGCATGATGCGCAGCACCTGCAGCCCCTTGGGGTGCGGCACCTCCTGCGTGTCGCGGGAGTTTGTCACCGGCTTGTTCTCGTTGTTCTCCAGCTTGATGTGTCGCAGCTGCACGTTAGGCACGTCCTTGACGTAGATCCAGCGCACGCGGAACTGGCCCTTCCACTTGTCTTGCAGCCACACGCCCGAGCTCGAGTTGTAGTCGACCGGGCTCATCATGCGCGCCATCCCGCAGAAATGCCCGCTGCCGTTCACCGAGAACAGCAGGTACACGCAGCCGCCCTCGCGCTCGCGCTCGCGGAACGCAGAGTCAAGCCGCTTGTTGCCGTGCTCCGTGCTGCACCAGATCTCGTACTTGATGCTGCGATGGATGTCGTCCTCCGAGTACGACTTGATAACGAAGAAGCGCGCGAGCGGTGCGCTCAGGTCAAACTCTTTCGGGTTGTAGTCGTGCTTGACGAGCAGTGGCAGCGAGGGCGCCGAGAGCGCGGGCGGTGGTGGCGGAAGCGGCGCGGGCGCGGGTTGCGGCGGCGGCGGAGCGAGCACATGGTGCGGCGGACCGCGCGGTGCGTGCGTCCAGGCGGGCGGCGGCGGTTGGTGCGGTGGCGGCGGGTGGCGCGGCCGCGGCGGCGCGGAGGACGGCGCGTGCTGCGGCGGCAGGAGGGGCGCAGGAGCGGGCGCGGGGGCCGCCGGCGGCTGCATCGGCGGCGGAGGCGCACTGGCGGGCGGTGCGCTCTTGCCGGCGCCGGCGTCCCATGCGCCGATATCCATGTTGTGCTTGCCGGGCACGATGGGCGGCGGCGGCATACCGGGCCCTTTCTTTTTCAGCACTGTGCTCTGCGAGGCCGGCGCCGGCTTGGCGGGCTGGCTCGCGATGGACGCCCACGTCATCTTCTTGGGTCCGCCGAGGTCCCTGAGCTCGGGCCGCTCCCTCTCCGTCTTGTGGTCTCCGAGCGACAGCGCCTGCACGCTCGCCTCCGCGCCCTTGACGTCCGGCACGTATACATCGTTCCTGTAGTAATCATCGTAGGGCTTGCCTCTGCCGAGCTGGCCCCACGTCGAGTAGTCTCCGTTGCCATGGAAGTAGTTAAAAGACGACGCCGGCTGTCCAAACGCAGCGGTAGAGAATGGGGTCGTCGTCGGTCCGAAAACTCCTGGAAATTACATATCAAATTACAACTAAGACTGGTCTTTGGCACGCGAGTTGTTCCGCTGGGTGTCGTACGGTACGAATGCGTATTGCCGAAAGCAGCGGTGCATAAAAGAGGGACGCATTACATTGATTGCATAAAGCCGCATGTTTAAATGTGCCGATGCGCACACGCACGTGCCGCTAACAAGAGATCAATCTCTTTATTTTATTACACAACAGCTCGGATGTATCCAATATGAATACAAAGGTAATCCTATAAAATATTCACAACAAGTTAACTAATAAATAATTTCTCTTGTCGAGCTGCATGCAGGCAGTTTTTGAGACTACCACCCATATGTAAAGCAGCCCTTAGTCAAGGCAACAACAACACAAGGACCACAACTCAGCATAAAGTAAGCTTACCTAAGTGTTTTTGATAACAATAACCCCATTAGATGCCTTATAGGAAAATGATAGTACAGCACAGTATGACAAAGGCGGGAGAAAGGAAAAAGATTGAGTAGCATAGGTACTGAAGTTAGTAAAAAATGAGTGCACACTGTTATGGTTGATGATTAGAATAATGTAACATCTTTTCTCTTGTCGCTGAATTAAAATGTACTATCTACCCTCAACTCCATAAGAATTTTGAGGATTGTATCCTCCGAGGAAAGGCATCGGGTCTGTTCCATTGGTGGACCATGTCCCATCCCCGACTCCAAAAGCTTGATAAGGAAGTGGTGTGGTACTGTAATAACCTGAAACGACGGAAAATATTTTCCTCAAAGGAGATATCCCATTTTTCTTAAGGACTTGGGCTAGGAATTGTACTTGATAATATGTACCAATATTGGCCAATAGAACAAGAGAAAATGATGCAACAAGATGCAAAAGATGGTACATTTTAAGGAGTAAAAGAATAGCTAGTTCTCTACGAAATGCCACTGCACAACTATCTGCAAATATTGTATTAATATTCAAAGCCGTAAGGTGCATTCTTTCTCTACAGAGTACTTTGATTTGCCACATTAAGATCTTACAAGATCCTAGATTTTGGTGTCATTTAAATGGACAACAAACAAGTTGCCTATAACACATTTTAAATACAATGTTTAGCCCAAAATGAGACATCTCATTTGCTCAAATTGTAATTTACTGTTAATTATAAGAATGAATAGAAGTGAAGTAAGTAGAAGTCATTTTTAATGAATGATAATGGACCCTACTGTTTTTACAAGTAACTTTAATTTTGCTTGATCAATTATTATTAATTTCTAGGTTCAATAAAAAGATGCTTATTGGCAATACAACCTATAAAAACTTGCAGTCTGCAATGTTGATGTGATGTAGGTATAATGTAATTCTAAACTGTTTATTTGATACTTTGTTGAACAAGTACTTTTTTGGTCTGAATTCAATATCCAGTAAGTAATATTCATCTTTCAACAAAATTTATTGAACTTTCAAGTTTATCTTGTAAAGTGTAGTGTATTGTATTATGTATATCAGTTATCTAGTACCCATAACACAAGCTCTGCTTAGCTTGGGGCTAGATAATGCTGTGTGAATTGTCCAGCATTATTTATTTATTATTTATTTATCTACATTAGTAGTAGGACAAACAAATTCTTCAAAGAAATAAAAAAGATTTGGGGACCTGACAAAGCACTTACTTATATTTTGTGTCTAGTATGTTCCAGACCAATCACACTAATATTATAAATGCGAAAGTTTGGATGGATGGATGTATAGATGGATGGATGTTTGTTACCTCTGCACGCCAAAACTACTGAACGGATCAGGCTGAAATTTTGCATACAGGTAAGTCTAACCCTGGAATCAAACATAGGTGACTTTTTATCTCATAAATCAGTTCCCATGCGATAGAAATGACCTCGAAACGTTTCCATAGAAACAACGCGTGCGAAGCCTCAGGCTTGCTTTATATATTAAGTGGATCTGAGGCTTTCAATGATAATAATCTAGTTTTTATTTACAGGGTTGATTTTATTCGCACATGCTAGATGTATGGCCTCAAAATATGTTTCTTCCAGCCATTCCAGAGTCCAAAGGCTTCTCCATTATTTTATTGAAGATCTGTAGTTAGAAGTCAGGTCAACTGTTTCAATTGTAAATACTACCGCTGCTAAAGTCAAGGTACCCAATCTACCCACCCTTAATCAAAAAATCATGCTCTCAATTTTTTCATAGGATAGAACCTACTTGTCAATTTGATCTCTTCATTACCATGCATTACACTGATATTTATTTGACAAATTCAACGCGAAATGAGGAACTTAGAATTTTCCTGTTCCAAGATGTAGAATTTTCGAAACTTGAGAAATGGAGGCTTGAGTTTGTAATTCTTTACAATTGGATAACAAACCTGCTGCATTGTAGTGGTCTGCCGCAGATGAGATTGGTGGAGCATATGAAGGCTGCTGCTGGTGACGCCATGACACCTCAGGTAACTCCTCACCGCCACTCTCTAAATGTTGATCTTTCGGTGCATTTGTCACTGGAATCATGTTAGAGGAAATTGGTTAAAACCTACATACAAGAAAGGCCTACAAACAAGGTAGGAACTTTGATGGAAATAATAGTTTGATGGCAACTAATGAGTAGATAACTGTATTATTCCATCAGCATTTTACTAAAATAAAAACATCTGCAGAAACCATCAGTCATTGATTTTGAGAGGGAGTCATATAATTTATAAATGTCTGTACGGGTGAATTTTTAGAGATGAGTGGGAGAAAACTAGTATTCAATGGAAGGTGGGTTCAAACCTACATTTTCCACCTACACTTGCGTGGCTATGGCTACAGACAGGATGATTGTTGCTGATCAAGGTGAAATGTAAGCATCATAAGTATCATAATAAATAACATATCGAGACCACATAATCTAGGTGAAACGAGTAAAAAGTGAAAGCTAGAGATTATAGCGCTAATCATAATGGCACAGCTAAACGACGTTCGAGAAGCCGACCGGTACAAACTGTTAGGTATTCGGAGAAAACACTGCTACGTCATATAGATTCAATTATTACCTTGGTTCCCTTGCCCTTTCATCCGCTAAGCATCAGAATCACATGAAACAAGATAAAACCACATAAGAACACTCAGAATATACACAATTTATCCAAGAATTTACCAGAAATAGCGTAAATAAGAAATACCTGGTCTGACACGCCTGCTGACATTGGCCGCGATTTGTAAGTATTGAGCACTTTGTAGAAGTCTTTTCTCACAATAACATAAAAATAATCACATGGGTTTCACTACACTAAGTCTTGGTAGTCCAAATTTCACTAAAAATTATAAAAAATGTTCGTAATCTCACAGTTCACACAAAAAGTCCCAAAAGTCCCAATCAATCAAGCAGATGGAAACGACTTCGTTCGTTTGGAAATGGCGATTGGTGACAAAAAAAACCGGTGCTGCCATTTTGTGAGTTTTCGGAAGTTGCCGGTTTCTACTTTTAAGTGGCGAAACAAAGTGCACTGCGATCTCGTAACTTTTACGACTTCTGTGAATGGTCTGGGGCAAATAACGAATGAATAAATAATGCCGGACAATCCACACAGATGCATAGATTTAGTTATTCGTGAATGGAAAATCGACTAAAATGGAGGGATGTTTAACCTGAGCATTATTTACCTCCTACTTTAATTGCTCCAACATGCAGAGCACAGACTTTATAATTATAATATTGATATCTATTTTAAAATACCTTAGAACTTAAAATTTTATAAAAATAAATCACTCTATTTCCGTGAAATAAATATTTTAACGGAATAATTGTATGGTTTAAAATATATTTTTATATGCCTAACCACGAAAAAAGCTTAATCATTTCTTAGTAAAAAAAGATGAAATTGTTTTTGTCCCACTTGCAGCCTTGACTCTTTTTTGTTCTTTAGCAGTAAGAGGTTTTTGTTTTTTAATTTCAGGTGTAATGATCCCAGTAAAAGATCCATTCATATCAGGTGAATGATCTGTTTTCATTTTCTTATTTTTGTCTTGAGAATTTGCTTCAGATTTCCTTTTATTCCCAACTGTTTCAACTAAATCTGGTTTGAAATTGAACTTGTCCTCCAATTTTTTAGCTAGTGCTTCTTGTAGGTATTCGGAGACTACACCAAAGGCGTATTTTAGATAGAATTCTGTAACCAAATTTATAGGAAATAAATTTTTACATATTGATTGATGGAATTTGTTTCAATTCAAATAATGATATTATTTAAAACATTATGTATATTTAAGTATGTATTTTTTGAAAATAATTGAATTACGTAGAATTACATTATTTACCTTCATCTATTGTTCCATTACTGACATCGCTAGTAACAAATGTAGCAGACACAGCACCGGATGTAACATGAATATTCTTTGCTCGAAGTACTTTTGCCACTCTTCGAACTCTATCTTCAAGCCATAATAAAGTTTTGTCTTCATTGTACTTATAGGCTTTCATATCCGCAAGGCCCTGTAAATAGTTCGAAGGTTTTCTTTAGAACATCTCAAAATTTAAATTAGTTCTTGCATGCACATTGCATACCTTTAGAAAGATTAAAATTTAAAGATTAAAGATTTAAACAATCCATCCTTACTTTAAGACCTATTGGTCTAGTACAAAATAAAATGTATTGTTTTACTCTATACCTTCATGTCGGCAACACTGTCTAAATTGTTGATAAAATCCAATATTTTGTCAAACCCCTTTTCAGATAGTAAATCTTCCAGGGGAATTGCTCTGTTGCTGCACTGATCAATTAACCTTGGCAATACTGAAAGCCACCAAAAACAAAAAAGGATTATTATTGTTCCTAAAGATGACCTGATAAGTACACAGGTATTCCACACAGTGAAGTATAAAGTAAATGTACGTAGAAAAATTGTATTTAATTGCTTTCTTTACTGACTTACCTAAGAAAGTAGGATTGATTTCAGTTGTTATTTGAATACTTCCGTCAGATTTGACTGTCTCACCAATAAACCATGACCTGTGTGGCTCATTGAAGGTTACTACTTCAAATATTTTTTTCCCTGCATGGTCTAAACAATATTTGGCTGACTTTCCATGAGCTGGGTGGGGTAGAGTAATAATACTTATGTTTTTATTTTCTAGTAATGATTCTGCAACAAAAGTAAAGAGTATTTAGAAAGCATTGGCAGGTTTTACTTATAAGCATTATTCTGATCTGCGATATATTAGAATAAAAAATAAGGTATTATAAGTGGGTCTCACCAATAGGATCTTGAAAGTATTCAAATGCGATGGAACACGCAAGAATTGAATACAAATTAATAGTTACAAATCTGGACTTACAACAGCCTGGAGGTTAAAAACAACGAACCTTTAGCAAGCATTATCCATGAGTTTTCAACCCGTTTATTTACAGGAGCAGTGGTAGGTGCTTTGTTTGTAGTTTTTTTCGCCCTGGAGGTCATTTTCGAGTTAATTTATATTTAATCTCAACTTGTTTTTGTTTTAAACCCACATAAAACACTTCCCGCCCGCCCGAAACCGAAGAGTGAAGAAGGGATTTTCATTAGCTAAAGCTTGCTGCGCTGCTATGCTGCTGCTATTTGTACACAAAATAACAAACATACTTCAAACTTTCGGCCACGCCTATTTGTCAATCTGTAATAATTTTGTGAAAAACCGTGAAGATCCGACGAAAACCCTACTATTCAACATTGTCAGTGTCTAATCAAACAAAAGTGTTGTCAATGTCAAATCACAAAACATTGACAGCTGTCACTAAAAACGCGCGCGCGTTGCCTTGTTGACGTTGTTTTGTTGTGTTGCTTTGCTTGCTGCAGTTCGGTTCAAATCAATTCCTCGATATATAATGTACTCTGTGGTTCAAATTGAACCGTTCAATCTTGGTTGCAAGTAGTGATGTGCCGAGTCGCTGTTTTGGTGAATCGAGTCGACTCGAGTCGGTTTAAACGGTATTCGAATCCTGACTCGATTCCGGTATTAGAGCCAAGTACTCGAGTTCTATTTTTTGGTATTCGAATGTTGACTCGAATTTCTAGACTCGAGTCCAAGACTCGGGTCCTGGACTCGAGTCCACGGCCGTGCACCGCTTAGCATCCGCGTGGTAGTCTTTCATATGATAAATAGGAGATACAGCTCGCACGCCACCGCCTCCACCACGCCTCCGGCGTCTGTGTGTGGAACTGTGAAGGCCTTAAAAGTTGCAGGTTCAAACTTGTATCAAAAGGCGTTACTTCATTGCTTAGGTAAAAAGAGATCGAGTATGAACGAGTCAACCTAACTCGAATACAAAAGACTCGAGTCAGTTGGACTCGCATAATACTCGTATGACTCGAGTACCGGAATCGAGTCCGGCGTACTCGAATCATAATAAATTGGTATTCGAGTAGGCGAGTCCTAAGCAGGAGGAATCGAGTCTGACTCGAGTCAAGCCGTACTCACTTCAGTATTTTAATACTTTTTGGGTATATTTTGTCGATTATTTTGAATATGAGTATTTTTGTAGGTATATTGCCGGAAGTCGGTATTTTTGGGTTTATTTTGGTAATGAAGTTGGTAGCACCGTAAGCAATGGTCCTCGCGAACGTCGGTTGTCGCGAACCAATGTTTGGGGAATCCCGTGAACATCAACTAGAACCCCGGATTCAGTCTACCTTAGGGATGATCGATATTCATTGATGGTGAATAAACATCGATGTGTTAGATAGTAGTTAGAAAACATCGATGTTTTGACATCGATGTGTTGATTGACTTCGATATCATCGAATTCGATATCACACATGGATGTTTCCGAACTCAAGTTTCTTGACCCGCACACTGCCGTGCATAAAGAATTTCATAGTTTAAGAAATGTACCTAATAGAAACTTTCCCAAACGAATTACAGCCAGTACAAATGCAGAGAGCGTTATCTCTGTCGCACGAAATACAAACAGTCCGGTATCTATTAGGAGCTGTTGAAACAATTGTGATTTGCTTCTTTTGATAATTTTTTATTCTTTGTATAAAATACACCAATTTTTCTATAAGTGTTGGCTTAGGTTGAAATAAAATAAATTAAAAAAAACAAATTCACATTATGTTTACGTATTTAATTATTTTGAAAAATTACAGCTGCAGTGTACATAATAAAAACCATTATACCTAATGAGACATTGTAATAAAAATAATAATCTTTTTCCTAAAGATGCCATAGTACAACTTTAAATTATTTAAATTTGGGGGTGTTATCAACTCTCAATATATATTTTGAATTGGACGCGACCTTTCTCTACCGCACTTGAACAACGACTGACTGACAGTGATGTTTCGTCAGTCGTATAGGTAGTGTGCGACAGAGATAACGCTCTACGAAGCCGAAATTAACCGATTGTCTCTTTCCACAGATCGATGTGCATTATTTATCGCCGGGTACTGTATATCAACAAAAATGTATCAGCTATTTTAAAAACAAAGCAAGGTGTCAAAGATGAAGGAGGTTGTATCAATTTTAATCCTTCGAAAAGAATGTTAAAATATAACTCCAACATATGATTATTACAATAAAATATGTTACGAAAATCAGTATTTTTATTGGTATATTTGCCCTGCATAGGTCGGTATATTTCCGTATTTTCTCGACGTGCCTTGGTATTTTCGCAAAAATTAATCTGGTCACACTGCGTACTCGACACATCACTAGTTGCAAGTTCAATTCAACCGAAAAATAAATCAGAAAAGTAGTTTATTCACTATGCAGGCTTTCCTTAAAACTGGTAAAATATCCGCTGGCGATAAACCATCTTCATCAGGCGTAAAATCATCCAATAAAAAGAAGCCACCCGCACCATGGGTTGAAAAATAGTACGTTGCCTAATCACTGATAATGCCTGCTGATTTAGACTGATTTTTATTGAAACCTTTTACATTCCAGCCGTCCAAAGACCATTGATGATATTGTAGATCAAGGAGAAGTAATCCAAGTGCTGAAAGAGTGTTTAGCTGGTGGTGACTTGCCGCATTTGCTGTTTTACGGACCGCCTGGTACCGGCAAGACTAGCGCTATTCTAGCAGCTGCTAGGCAGTTATTTGGCGATATAACACGAGATCGTGTGTTGGAACTTAACGCATCTGATGAGAGAGGCATCCAAGTTATCAGGGATAAGGTTAAAACCTTTGCACAACTCACTGTTAGCAGTACCAGACCTGAGTGAGTATTCTTGCTAACCTAACTATTACAGGTAAAACTCTGTCCCAATCCTAGTCCAGTTTCGTAGTTAAATTTCAATGCAGACAAGATATAAGTAATATGAAAAATGATTTTTTTTATAGTGGAAGACCATGCCCTCCTTACAAGCTGGTAATCCTCGACGAGGCTGACTCCATGACCACAGCCGCTCAGGCAGCACTCCGTCGGACCATGGAGCGAGAGACCAGAACTACTAGATTCTGCCTCATCTGCAACTATGTGTCCCGGATCATACCACCCATTACCAGCAGATGTTCCAAGTTCAGATTCAAGCCACTTGCTAGGGATAATGTTCTCAAGAGGTAACTTTTTAATAAATAAAAATTTGTTAAAGATTGATTAACAATTTAATGTTCATATTTTAGTTCCTTTCTAGACTGTAAAACATGCGACATTAAGTGTATGATCTCTAAATATTAACCTGGGGTTTAGTGTTGTTTAAGAGACTACTAATTTATGGTAAATGCACATGGTTTGGCCATCAGCTGATGCTACAAGACCTAAACTAGCATTGGGCTCCAAGTATAAGCTGTGCTTATTTTATAGCTAATCAGCTGTATGAAATTTCCGTAACTTAATTTTTCTTTTGGCAAGCACAGTGGTACAGTGGGGGAAATTCCATCGGCGACACATAAGGTGTTGGGTTCATGTCCTGCTATGGGACAAATGTTTTTTTTGTTATTTGTATACATACATATTATGTATTCATAAAATGTATTATGTAAATCAGTCTTATATTACACTAACATTACACAAGCTCTGCTTACTTTGGGGCTACTAGATGATGTTTTGTGGATTGTCCAGCATATTTAATTTAACTGTTTAATGCTATTTCGCCAACAGATTGTGTGAGATATGCCAAGCAGAAGGAGTGGAAGTCGGGGATGGGCATATCCTAGATCAAGCTGTGGACACCTGCGAGGGTGATCTGCGCAGAGCCCTCACAGCTCTCCAGTGTTGCCAACGACTGCTGGGGAAGATAACTGCCGACGGGCTAATAGAGGTGAACTTTCTTTTTCATACCATCCAAGAAATAAATTAAAACTAGGATTAAAAAAATTCTGTGCCATCGCACAGAACCAATGCAAATGGCATAAACATCGAGAGGCCTTTGCCCAGCAGTGACTCCACAAGAAAGGGCTTATATTAGTGAGGATGATGAAGAAACAAATTAGACAGCGACTTTTTACGTCAACATCAGGCATCTTATGTGTTTTGTTTGATAGAGGCGCCTGAACTGTTCCTTTGCAGAGCTAACGCCTGAATACTCAAACGCAACTTGAGTGAGTCTTGAGTCGCGATTTTTGGACTATTTTCAATGAAATACTGTCTAAAATCGTCATGTGACACCTGCTCAAAACGGAGTTGCATTTTGGCTCCTGTATCAAACAAAATTGGTTAATATCCCAGCTAAATATGTAATGGTATACGATAATCATGAGTAAACTTAAGGTATTAATCGGCTACAGACAAATTTCGTGATGCTGATGAAGATGATTGATGACTGAAGTAACTCCATCATAAAAAATAATTAAGTATAATAATCCTGGACAATTCACACAGCATCATAGATAACACAAGCTCTGCTTAGCTTGGGGCTAGATGATGCTGTGCGGAATGTCCAGCATAATTATTATTTATTATTATTATTTATCATCTAGCCCCTAGCAAAGCAGAGCTTGTTTTGAGTACTAGATTACTAATATACTTCATACATTATACATACAAACATAGATATACTTTTAACATACATTTCCTATGTATAACAAATAAAATAAAAAATATACGCGTCGACTTGAGACCGTCCTCCGTTTTTCGTCGGTTAAAAATATCTATCGATGTATGGTATGGACCCGGAACTCCGGAACATAATCAAATATCTGCAGATCGTACAAACATTTCTCCCGAGGAGGGAAACAAACCCGCAACCCTCTGCGTCGCAGGCGGACCTTCGCCCGCTGCGCCACAGAGGTCGTCATAATAATTGAACACATATTTTTGTGGCAGGTGACGGGCTTGGTTCCTGATAAGTTGGTGAATGAATACCTCAACGTGAAAAACTACAGTGAATTGGAGCAGTTCGTAGAAAAGTAAGTTTTGCTTGTTTTTCACCTTGCATGTTTAATACCTGTTTGAGATATGTCTCAAACAGGTAATAAAACGTCCTTAAGGCGAATAATAGGGGTGATAGTGGCGCCACTACATATTTAATTTAATCATTAAGTTATACAAAGGAATTATCAAAAAATCGGACCGCTGGTAGACGAGACGATACCTATCACAAGCTTTTATTTAATGTATCTGTAATAGTTTTGTTTTGTGTTATTCGATCAAAAACCTTGTTTGGATAGCTTGGTGGCCACCAATAGGAACTAAACTCTTGAAACAAGTATCTGCCTAAATAATACAGTACAAAACTATTAAAGATACATTTAAAAATAGCTTATGATAGATATCGTCTACGCGCGGTCCGATTTTTTGATAATTCCTTTGTATAACGTAATTATAAAATTAAATATGTAGTGGCGCCACTATCCACCCTACTATTCGCCTTAATGGTATGCCATTAGGGACGTTTTTTCTTCATATAAGGTATGTTCTTTTACGTGTATTCTTAATTATTATAATTGTTTTGATATTTCAAAGGATTTACATAATTTTACTGTTATAATTTGGAAAGCAAAACACTGGTTTAGCTGAATAAACAAGCGAAAAACATTTGTAAAATATTTTGCTATGTTAAATAATAAAAGAGTGCATGTAGAAGAACACGAATAGAAAGAAAAAAAAGATATTGAAAAAAAAATACTTATTCGAAATTCAAAAAATCGCAAGTTGATCTACTCAGGGTCCAAAATCACACCCTTTCGGCGAGTGGCACTCTGTATTCAGAGAATAAGAAATCTTAGGAACTGTAAAATTATTCCTGAAGCCACTCACAGTGGCTACGTTCTATCCAGGTATCACAGGAGCGAATGTAGTCGTGGGCTAATGTATTGTAAACTTGTGTTTTATGTAGGCTAGATACAAAAAATTCCATTCTACGAAAAGGGTGTCTCTTCTGTCCACCAGCATTAATCCGCGTAGCGACCGCTGTTACAGGACGTAATTTACCATACGCAGCGAGCATGATACGTTACGGCATGTACAGTCAGCTGCGAAATTATGTATACACTGCCACTTTTTCTATTTGACTGAATAGTAAGTGTTTAAAAATTGTGATTATATAGTTACCGCATTCTGACAAGTACGGTGACTACTTTGTGTGTTAATGTGTGCGTGGACTTTTAATTGAAAAGTTCAGAGTAAAATAAATATCAAAACTTGGGAGTGTATACATATCTGAGCAGCTGACTGTACTAATATCTTTCTCGATACGAGCGTCATAAGATGCTTAAGACGAAGTGACATCGGTTTTGCGAGAGAAGGACGAGCGAACGTCGCGCGGGGAAGGCGAGAAAGGAAGGCGAGAGCCGCGGAATGGCCGGCTCGTGCGCAATTTCATTGATCGTTTTTTATAAATTTGTTTTTAGCTCTAAAACAATAAAATCCTTTCGCAGAAATGTAAAACCATAATCGTCTTAAGTATTTAGGGAATACGTAGACAAAATTTAATTGAAATATGATAAGTAACGAGCAAATGAAACTGCTTTTTCCTTAGAATTATTTGTGCAAACATGAAGATTTAGAGGAAACTTTGTGATTTTTTTGTATCGAGTCAAGTTTTGTCAATCGTGTTTCGACTCCCATAACTTACTAACTAGAATCCTAAACTTTTGATTCTTATCAAAAAATTATAAAAAATACAATGTTTTTTTTGCCCTAAAATTGATTTACGTACAGTCAAATCGCCGGTTTTGGCACTCACTTCACTGTTCGTGCAGTTGAACACAGTCAGTACGGAGAAACACTAGTTTCCCCGTACTGACTGCACGTACGCTGCACAGCGAGCTTTTGTGTTACGTCAGAATTCAAATGAATGTACACTTAACATTAGATAGGTAGATAAATAGATAGATAATTATTTATGGTACCATCAAAAACTTATAAAATAACTTACAAACGGTACCTTACTACTAATTCATCTAGTATGGCACTATCGCCCATTACATGACGACCTCTGTGGCGCAGCGGGCGAAGGTCCGCCTGCGACGCAGGAGGTTGCGGGTTCGATTCCCGCCTCGGGACAAATGTTTGTACGATCTGCAGATATCTGTTCAGGGGTTCTGGATGTTTTTCTATGTATAATAAAAAATATCTAAGTATCTATGTAGTGTATGTTATTATGTATATCAGTTATCTAGTACCCATAACAATTAAAAAAAAAAAAAAAAAAATCTGATATAATAATTATGATAAACCTACTTATAGGTGATGAATTGTGTATCCTCTTCTGTATCTTAACTAACATTATGCTTGAGGACTAAATTAATAATGTAAAATTGTAGACCATTTATTTGTACTTACTTAAGAACTCTAACTTAGAATGTTGCAACGCCCTTACAGGGTTCATGTAGATTCTACCTAAAAATGTTAACACCTTATAATGGACATGAATGCAATAAATATATAAATAAAAAAAATAAAAAAATAACACAAGCTCTGCTTAGCTTGGGGCTAGATAACGCTGTGTGAGTTGTCCAGCATTATTTATTATTATTTCTTACATTACACTCAGTTACGCCGGTCAGTACCCACTTTTAGATAGCAAACAAAAGCTTTACCTTGTTTCGATATCAAACAATCCAATGTGCTGTAGAAAGTACTTCATCCTTATTGTATTTAATTTAGGTTCACCTTACCATCTGTGACGTGCATTTGACTAAAATGCTACGAATGCATTTTGCAAAACACTGTAAAATAAGCTATTTTACGGTCAGGGTCTTAGCCTACCTATCAACATTATTAAAACACTTAAGGCGCTACCCCGACCCAAATCAGCGCCACCACCTATTTTACCTTATTATTCTGTTAAACGAAGGAATTTTAAAAAATCGATTGGCCAGTTTGTGCTTCCTATCATAAGCTTTTTTTTAATGCCCCTGTAAAAGTTTTATTTTGTATACTTTATGCAGAGATGCGAAGTTGCTCTTTTTGCCCACCATGGTGGGAAAAATGAGCAACTTCGCATCTCTTCCTACACTATACAAACAAAAACATTTATAGAGGCATTAAAAAAATGCTTATGATAGGAAGCACAAACTGGCCAATCGGTTTTTTGAATTTCCTTCGTTTAATGGAATAATAAGGTAAAATAGGTGGTGGCGCTGATTTGGGTCGGGGTAGCGCCTTAAGCAAAAACATAGATACATAATTTTAACTTGAATTCGCACAGGAAAATAAAGAATAAAGGGCATATAATAGGTTTTTACCGACGTCTTTGGTGACGCAAATCGTCCCAAAGTAATAAATATTCCTAGATTTATTTTTACTGGAAATATATACAAGTAACGGTTTACGATACGACTGGGTAATAATTAAATATCCATACGTATGTGTAAGTAATTCCTACGCAATCCTGTGGCACAGAAACTCAAAATAAAATAAAAGACGACGTAATGGAACAAAAAATTAACAACAAGGTAAAACTATCAACAAGGTAAAGGTTTCTAGTTCGCTTCTTTACCTTTAAAAGATTGACGTGAACAAAAAAGTCAAAGTGATCAACTAAGAGAGACTGCAGGACAGACTTGTTCTAGAACTGCACGAGCAAGGGAGGAATGGAAGCAGTTACAAGAGGCCTTTGCTAAAACCGGGCAAACAGATAGAGGTTGCCGATGTCTAAATTTAAGCTTACTGTTAGTGTCTGAGTAAAGGCTTTTATTATTATTATTTTGTAATTTGGATTTTGCGACGTGTCCAACGAGTCCTGCGTGTCCAAAGTGCTTTATTTCCTTTACACCTAGTAGGTGTGTTAGTTTTCGATCACTTTGATATTGAATGAAGGAAAAGCTGTACCGCCATGCCATTGCTTGATTCCATGTTGCCAAAACGAAAAGGACTGAAGCAGGGCCTGTACTCTTAAAAACGAAATCGAAGTTTTCTATTCGTTTTTGTGCAAACGCTAATCTTATGCAAGCGACATAAAAGTTGGTTGTGCACGACAACGAAAACAAAACTTTGATTTTCTTTTTCCGAGTGGACCCTCAGAAAGGAGCTAGACACTCAATGTGCGCTCCTGGCTAGTCTCTGTTGAGGCTGGCCGCCGTGGCCGAAAATTCGGCTAGGAGGACAGATTTGTTGTAGGCTATCCCTGGATTAAAATACAGGATACCTTTAACCCTAGAAAAACGCGTGCAAAGCCGTGGGCTAGTCACATTAATATTATAAATGCGAAAGTTTGGATGTTTAGATGGTTGGATGTTTGTTCCTTCTTCACGCCAAAACCGTGCCAAAACTACCAAACGGATAGGCCAAATCACACGAATATTATAAATGCCAAAGTTTGGATGGATGGATGTTTGTTACGTCTTCACGCCAAAACTACTGAACAGATTGAGCTGAAATTTGCACCGGTGTAGCTCTATGCCTGGAATCAAACATAGGCTACTTTTTATTCCATAAATCAGTTCCCATGGGCAAGAAATAACCTCAAATGTTTCCATAGAAACAACGCGTGCAAAGCCGCGGGGCGCAGCTAGTTTCAAATAGATGTACTTCTAGGCCTGTAATAAAACATCTACACTTTGTACCATAAATCAGTTCCCATAGGATAGAAATAACCTTTAAACTAGAAGAAGCTAGTTTATAATATTAGTGTGATTCTGTGGTTCGGTTCTATTCGTAATAATAATTCCTATCCCTACACAATACACTGCCAGCGGGTGAGTACGAAGGAGCCAGCACCTGCCGGTGTCGCAACACCGCCGCCCCTTCAAGACATTTCAATAATAAGAATAGGGGATAGAAGTCGTTATAGGGATGGTGTAATATTTACAAAGAGCCCTTGCAACAATGCGAGGCAGTTTAAAATATCGAAATGGCGCATGGCGTTTAGGAATTTCTGGCTTCTACGCTACGTAACGAATTGCTTGTAACAAATATCAATGAACTAATTTATAGTTACTAAAAGTGTCTAAAATATAAATTAATAAAATTAATGCCTTTGCAACTTTGAAAGATGATTTAAGGCGAATAGTAGGGTGGATAGTGGCGCCACTACATATTTAATTTTATAATTACGTTATACAAAGGAATTATCAAGAAATCGGACCGCGTGTAAACGATATCTATCAGAAGCTTTTTTTAAATGTATCTGTAATAGTTTTGTTTTGTGTCATTCAATCAAAAACCTTGTTTGGAGAGCTTGGTGGCCACCAATAGGAACTAAACTCTTGAAACAAGTTAAATAATAATACAGGACAAAACTATTAAAGATACATATAAAAAAAGCTTATGATAGATATGGTCTACGCGCGATCCGATTTCTTGATAATTCCTTTGTATAACGTAATTATAAAAATAAATATGTAGTGGCGCCACTATCCACCCTACTATTCGCCTTAAGCTGCATCGCGAGCGATGGCACTTGCGTAAAATATACAATACAATACAAAAATGCTTTATTGTAAACCATAAAAATAATATTACAAGGAGACATTACAGAATACAAAAATATAGTTATAATTAAAATCCGACTACGTATAAGTTAAACAGGCTCTCACCGATTGTCCTTTCCATTCTCTTTTGATACATAAACTCCAGCCAGCCCTCACCTCAACAGCCTATATTTGTCCACTGCTGGACGCAGGCCTCCCCCTGATAAGCGCCGTATTGGCTTTTATCCAGCCAGCCCTATTTGATGTTAAACGTTTGTAAACAAACTGCCCATACTTAAAATTAACTTTGTTGCCATGTACATATAGGTACGCAATTTACATTCTTACTATATTTGAGATCGTTCCTTCAATAAATATTGCTAACTTTATCTGAAACTCGAGCCCAAGCTCATGAATTTAAGTTTTTTTTGTTGTGGTAGGTTTCGAAACATTTCAGATCAAATCGAACGAATCGCACTCACCCTGAAGAAATCCCTCGATAAGGGATGAAACGTTGGTGTTCTTCCAACACACAAGAATCGTAGTTAACCCGCTTGCATTCATAATTATTTTACATCGAATTTGGCTGGAGCATAGACTTTTGAAACCTAGAATCTTAGTTGAAAATAGCGTGGGTTTATTTTAGCAATATAAAACTCACATACTAGTAAAACGTGGGTCGCAAACGTCATCGTCATGTACTTTAATGACCGCGGTCTGTGTTCAAGGGCGAAACGTTTTATCTTGAAATAAATAACAGCATACCATACATAGGTGCGGCGGCAGATTTGGCCGAAGATCTCAAGAGGCGCAAATATGCAGGTCTCGACAGAGCCTACACATTTGCTCCCCTTGGAGTCGAGACCCTAGGTCCGTGGGGTACCGAGGCTCTTCGGGTTTTCAAAAAACTATCTGAGCGTCTGGTCGAAGCGACGCGTGACCCGAGAGCTGGTGAATATCTGGCACAGCGTATCAGCATTGCCATACAGCGTGCCAATGCAGCCAGCGTCTTGGGGACGCTTCCGACTGGTGTTGATATGGATCAGTTGAGCTATCTGTAGACTGTTTGCAACAGTCGGCAGTTAGCTCAATTGTTTCAATTGTAAATACTAGTATAATTTTCTTTGTGAATAAATGTCTATAATAAATAAAAACAGCATACCTAAGTTCTGATTGTAGTTTAGATTTCCGCGTACGGAAAATTGGTTTACTAGTTTCTGTCATTTGCTTTTAATGCAATTTTGATAAATTTTGAATTGGAACTACATTACAGTGTTCATTCGCTTTGAAGTTATCCTAAAATGAAATGTAAGTACTATAAAAATGCGTTTATCAGTTATTTAGGGTATTCAGCATAATGTTTTTATATGGAAAAGCTTTATAAACTAGGAGTAGGTGGAACCGAGTGCAATAGCTTGGCGGCTTTTTTAACCGCCATTCTATTGAGACAGATTTTCAGAATAAACGCTTCTTTTGTTATGTTTTTAATGTGGTTTTGACACAAGTGACCGCTGGAATTGCCATGAACTAGAGAAGTTTTAAGTGAATTGGAAGATCAAAAACACCCTAGGTTTTTTTTTAAATTCAATCCAAGGTTGGAACTCTCAGTTTTAATTTTCACTTTTCAACACTTTGCATTGTCACTCACACACTCTGCTTTATTTACTTAGATCTCAAAAAATATTGATTTCAATAATAAGGGCTAACAGTTTCTCCTTTGTTCAAAGGCAAAGGAAAAAAGAGCGACATGGACAGTTATCGACCAGTGTCGATAATTCCCGCACTGGCAAAAGTTTTGGAAAACGGCCTGAGTCAACGTCTAACAGAGTTCCTGTCGTCGACTGAAGCGCTGTCAGACCGACAATACGCGTACCGCGAGGGTCGGTCGACGACGTCGATGGCACGGAGGGTCGTTAGCCTTGTGATCGCCGCGCGGGAAAGGAAGCAGCAGGTCGCAGTTATGTTCTGCGACCTGTCAAAAGCGTTTGATGTTGCCGACCATACTATTCTCGCAGTAAAGCTGAGGCACTACGGCATCGATGGGCCAGCGTAAGCGCTGCTGACAGATCTCATGCGAGACAGGTCGCAGGTGGTGAAGGGGGGTGGCATCATGTCGGAACCACAGCAGTCGTACATGGGCGTGGCGCAGGGATCCTCGGTCTCAAACATCTTATTCTCAATCCTATTGAATGACTTACCGGAAGCAGTTCCTGAGGCCGAGATCCTCATGTACGCGGACGACGTGGCCGCAGTTGTCTCCGCTCCCTCAATCGACGCTCTGGAGATCCAACTCAATGCCGTAGCAGCACGGCTGGCTGTGTGGTTTAGAGTTAACGGACTCGCTCTTAATTTGAAAAAAACCCACTTCATTCACTTCCGGTTTTCGGGTGTACCCGTCAGGGCGCTGGCCGTTAACATAGATGACAAGGCTATCGATCAGGTTGAGTGCACAGGGTTCTTAGGATTCCAGATAGATAGGGGACTGATGTGGGCGAAACACATCGATGTGCTGTGCGGACGGCTGGGCAGTGCGTGCTACGCGCTGAGCCGGGTGAGCCGGGTGGTGTCTGCAGACGTGGCCCGAGCATGTTACTTTGCCACGGTACACTCGCAACTCCAGTATGGCGCCGAGCTATGGTCGCGCGCTGCCGACTGGGAGCGCGCGTTCCGCATGCAAAAAAGGGCCATACGAGCGATGGTACGGATACGCAGCGATGTCTCTGCCAGGCCGCACTTTAAGAGCCTGGGCATCCTGACACTGCCCTGCATAGCCATCTTGCAGGTAGACGTGTATGTGAGGAGCAACCTCGGATCCTACGCGACGCACGGCGACTTCGCATACCGCACTCGTAACCAGCACAGACTGGTGTCCCTAGCGCGGTCCCTGACTAAGTCGTCGAAGCTGACTCATGTTATGGGTCCGCAAGTGTACAACAGGTTACCAAACTCGATTAAGGAGGCTGCAGGTAATGCTATTTTTAAACGTCGCCTAAAACGTTGGCTTATCGAGCAAACGTTTTATAGCTACGATGAGTTCTTAAGCTCAAAATAATATTTTTATTGTTAATTCTATTGAATGTTGTTATTTATTTATTTTTAATCTGTTGATTGCCTTTAGTATGCTAAAGCTAAATTATTTTTCATGTTGTGTGTAAGTAGGTACAATTGTAAAATTGTATTTCATACTTGTCCTATATAAGAAATTTATATATTATGATATCCTGACATGTAACATTTTCTGTTATTAATAAAGAACTATGAACTATAACATGCCAAAAATAATTACAACGCACACATAAAGTTACAGGACTTAATATTTCAAATAACGGAAAAAAATCTTTAAAAGTTTTTAAGTTATTTTATTAGCCAAGATGCTTTTGAGGGCTAAAAAGCCACCAAGCTATTGTGCTTGGTACCTAACCCCTAGTTTCTATATGACAAACTTTGCCCAACACCCTGCGTAATTTTATCATGGTACCCAGTCTGAGTATTTTTACAGGTAGCTCCGTTTAAAAAAGGGGCTGGCTAGATCATGCTGTGAGAAATTTCTGGCTTTGTTGTACCTACCTTATTTCTGTATGAAAGTATCTAAGACTGTTCTTAAATGTGTCAATATTTCTCCATAGGCTGTAAAAATCAAAAGGAAAAATCGATCGATTCGATTTCCAGCAAAAGTAAAGGGTTAAAAAAACACCTAAATGTGCAGTTTTTATTTTCTCATGAATCGAATTCGCGACTCCTTTCACGTCTTTTCTATAACTCTCAAGATTTCGGATTTGACCACCAACTTCCATCTCATAAATCCACCCTGCGTTTCTCTTCCCTTGTTGATTTATTTCTCTGTATATATACATGTACCTAGCTTTTCGATGAATAAAATACCCATCTACAGGTTTCACACAGCCTTAAATTCGCCTCGCGCTGTTACATTGTGGCGTAGCTAATAGGCCTATAATCAATTTGCAACGACGGAACTGTCCACCCCTGCTTGCGCAAGCGCAACCGGCGAATGCACTCGACGGTAACGCAGTGCCTCCTTTCATTGTAGTGTAGATAGATATCACTGTTGTACAATTTGTACACAAAGACAATAGGCAAATTTCACAAAAAATCGAAAAAACGACGATGGTGCTACTTTTAACCCAGGTCATAAAATTTTGACGTCTACAGTGATTTTCATCAAACAAAGCTTGATAAAAATCCAGCTGAGTGTGATGAAAATGATAAATGATGAAAAAGCTATGTTCGAGGTCACTCTCGATGATTGAAACTAAATTTGACTCGATTTATCCGTAAGGGAGCTACAATTCCACAGACAGACAAACACACATAATTATACAATGTCATTGTATAAGACGTGTCAGTTAATGAGACCTTTTAATTTAGCTTAACGCCTACACGGCTGGCCGGATCATCATGAACTTTGGCAGTATGTATATGGTATCACGGGGAATGCCTTATTTATTATCCCCGAACATGTAAGTGAAGCCGAGGGGCACAAATTAGTATAAAATATTTCTGGATAAATAAGAACATAATTGGCTTCACAGGGGAATTACCTGTTAATGGAGTTCCCTGAACATGTAGGTACCCGCGATACTTTCCGAGAAAGACTGGCTCTTTCAACTACCTGTACTGAGTAAAGAGTTATAGAAATTGTTTTTCAGAAAACGCTTTGTTTACTTGCTAGAGGTTTTGTGATTTTACTGCATTTTTACTGTTACCGGGTTGTAGTAAAAACATAATTTATAACAACTTTAAAGGTTTAGAAAAAAATCTTACTCATATTACGTTGTGTTATAATCAGGCAACCATTCACTAATTTGAAATAAGTTACAGACTCTGTAGACTGTTTGCAAGTCTGCAGTTAGCTCAATTGTTGCAATTGTAAATACTAGTCCTAATTCATTTCTATTACTTGATTGTAATTTTCTCTGTGAATAAAGTGCTACTCTATTCTAGAATATCTAAAAAGAACGATTGACGTTAAAGCATCTCTGATGCGAAAAAGAAGAACGCAACGGATGTAGGTATTCTTTAAAATTGACACACCATGCAATCAGATAATTATAAGGCGTTGTCCTAATTGGCGAAGATCGCACGATGACACGATGCGTTCTCATCGTGCGATGAGTTCAAACATACAGATTTCATCAGAGTGTCCTATTTGAACCTCGCGAGTAATCGTGCGAGCACATGAAATGTATTATGAAACTTTGATCGTGCGATGAAAAACGGATCGCGCCATCGTACGATCGCTCCCAATTAGGACGGCGCCTAAGAATCACAAATAAACTCTAGAAATCGGTTATCTAATTTAACGCTTTAACGCGGTAGTCTAATTACCATTTTAAATGTTTTCAACTATCATTTTATTTAACGCTGATAGCGAAAAGTGCCATGATTTGAGGTTCCATTTCTAATATTTCGTCCACAGAAGAACCGAAGTCTAAAAACAAATCAATAGCTTAGGGCTAGATGTTGTGGTGTAAATTCTGTCCAGCATTATTTATTTATCACACTACTATTATAAATGCGAAAGTTTGGATGGATGGATGTTTTTGGGAGTAAATTTATTGGTATTTATTTTAAATATTTGATCAGCTGGAAAAGTCAGCTTAAAAACTACTTGAGCAGCATTTTAAGATTTGATCGGCTGTAAAATAAAAACCACCAGCAACACTTGGTCGGTAACAAAATAATTTTTGGTCAGAAAATAAATAGCTGTTTGATCGGCAAAATTAATGTTTTGATCAGCAGAATTAATTATATGATCTGCAGGATTGTACAATTATTTTTGATCAGCCAAAAAGTGATTTTTTTGAGCAGTCAAATTAATGTTTTGGTCAGCCGAATAAGAAAATCGTTAAGCTGAGAAAAAATATAAGCCATAATCAATGGGTTTGCTTATTAAATGTATGGTCAACTAAAATGTATATTTCCGCGATTTTATTGAAAAAGAGCATTAGGGTTTTGATACTCGAGTCGATGTCGATACAGAGGCACGTAGGAGGTAGGTAGGTAGGTACCTATTTCTACCTTACCTAGCGTTGTTGTTTTTGTAAGAAGGTAGGTATCAAGGAGCTAAAGGACCCTAGTTCGTTGTTGGTCATGTCTGTCTTGTATTTGTGACAAATGTGACACCGGCACGGCAGTGAAATACAAACGCACGTAGGAGATAGGTAGGTAGGTACCTACCTTACCTCGCGTTGTTGTTAGCAACTGAAGGAACCCTTGATTGTTATTGGTCATGTCTGTCCGTTTGTGACACCGGTAGTGGCATAGGTACGTACAAACGAACGTATAAGATAGGTAAGGTACCTTATCTACATACCTATTACCTACGTGCAAATCTACTTATATGAACTCTCGGAAGTACGCGCGTGGCTGCGCAGTGTACCTTATTTTAATGGGTCAAAGGGACGCGGAAGCACGGTAATATTATTATTACCGTGGCGGAAGGGTGCGCAGGCGACGAGCACACGTTTGCTGTATGTAAGTTAGTGTGAGTGCTCGTCGCCGCAGTAGTGTGGTCGTTCTTTCCTACACCAAATAGGTACTTACATGCGTGTTCTGTTCGAAAGTACAGTCGACTCGAGTGTCATTCATTTTATATTTCAAGTAAAACAATTATAGCACATAACAAAATTAGTGTTTATTGTTATTTATTGTTTTCATTATTATTGTTATCTCTTAGTTAATCATAATCATTCAATCATTTCTTAGCTAAAGTAGGCTAAGAAAGTAGGTATATCTACGAGCTTGAGTCCGCGGCTTCGCACGTGTTTTTGAGGGTAAAAAGTAGCCGATTATGAATTCGTTCCAGGTCTATACTTAACTACATCAATCCAAAATTTCAGCTCGATCCGTTCAGTAGTAGGTAGGCCTACCTACCTAGTCACAATATCTGTGCACCTCACCCGCGCTAGATATATACCTACCTATTATTGTGACTGGCTGGGTCAATTGTTAAAGCGTTGTTGTAAACGTGTAGGTGTCGGTACGTAGGAATTATCAAGATGAAATTTTAATAGAGATCGAAAAATGTTATCTAAGGTTTCGTGCCCAAAGAGTGAAATCGGGATCCTATTTCTAAGCCTCCGCTGTCAGTCCGTCGTCGGTCGTCTCTGAGCGGGCTGTATCTAAGATAGGTATACCTTTTTAAGTAAAATTCTGTAGATATTACTTATTATGGTGCCAATACCTATACGTTCTCCCAGCGCTCAACAAATGGCCTGTGTTACGTTACATTACAACTAACTAATCGCAGAGACACGCTATTTCCAATCTTTTTGCAATAAGTAGTATACCTACCTAATGAATAACAAAGATGGAAAGACGTAGCTAGACCGAAGTGCGACCGAGACAACAATATGCACGTGGAGTGGAACACGAACGCCGCCGGCGGCGGCGGGGCGGCGGCGGCGGGGCGGCACCCCGGTCTGTCTATGACTGAGGTCGAATGATGATGAACCTAATTGAACCCAATCTCTTGAATTTTACTTACACTTACATCTAGGTATGACTGTACCTCATGAACCTTCCCTACCTACAAAGTAGACAATAGCAATTTCTAGAGGATTTAACAGAGGATCCTTTTTGTTTCTTTGATTGCCTACCTATTGTAGGTACCTATACCGAAAGTAGTGTTTGCAACGAATATGGGAGAAAAAAATATACCTAACACTAACACTCTCTTCTCGGTAGGTCCCTTGTTGTCACAGATTAGGTATAGTACCTACTACACTTTTTAAAAATACTTACCTAGACACATTTTCGATTACAGGGTCTTTGATTTTTCACAAAAGTCAATTCAATTTGATTGCACAATAAATGAAAATAATAACAATTAGATCAGAATTTTACTTAAATCTATGAATTAGATAGATTGATTAAGAGTCCGGCGGACCTCGATCGCAACTTCAATTCGAGGCGCGTGCAAAAATCGCCCCGAATATCGCTATCTCTGTTTAGTTGATGCAGGCGCGCGCGGGACGCGGTAGGTGTACTACATACGTGAACACAACCATCCATAGTGCCATGCTTGTGCGTGTGCGTGAGTAGGTATACACCTCTGCTATCGAAAGCGGCAGGTAGGTTAGATACTAGACTAGGTACTAAATTTGCCTACCTATTTCTTTAGGCATACTATTTGCGTTTCATACCTACATAGGTACCTTGGTACTTACATTTTGGGAAGTGCAAGTGTATTTAAAAAAAATCTAAGTGAATGTTTAGTTTGATAACGCGTTTTTTTCTTCAAGTTTCTCTACAAGGCCTACCTACGTATTTCTCAAGAAATACTTAGGTACCTAGGTACCGATGTAGAACCCAAATATAGGTAATTATCATTGGTACCTAGAACCTAACTAAACTGATCGATCAGGAAATACCACGGAAATGGAAGTTAGAGTGGAAGGACAATGCAACAAAATTAATAAGGGCACCGGTGTCGCCAAACTCACACAAATAAACCAGTAATCATATAATGCATTACAAAGAAACAATTCGTTTGATTGGTAGTTTAAGTTTAGTCAAAACTAGCCAACGTCACTGATTTGGAAATAAACCTTGACTTCTACAGATAAGATTTATTTTATGTACTACTTTTATTATGTACTACTTTATTGCACCATCAATACCTAGTACCTACATAAAACAATTAGGTACCTACGCAATAACTCTTATTTTCACGACTCAATATTTATCTACTGTGAGTTGTGACTCAATGGGTAGGTAGGTAGTTTGCGGGTGTCGTCGTCGGCCTTTTGACTCACTCATTCAGGCATTTTGGATTTCAGGGTAAGTACTTACCTAATAGGACATTAGTTTTCACAAAAGTTCGTACTTAGGTACTTACTTAAGTAAGTAAGTACCTACTTATAAATAATATAAGTACTTACTTAGGTACTTAAGTAAGAACCTACTGATATTATCAGTAATCTAGCCGTACCTACCTACCTACCTATAATGCAAGCTCTACTTAGCTTGGTGCTAGCTAGATAATGCCAGCATTAGGAAGGTACTTATAGGTAGATACCTACCTGGGTAGGTAGGTTTTTATTTCTTTCCATTTCATTTCTATAACCAGTTTAATATTTATATGGTTATAGCACAATGGATAATATACATTTATCTACTGTGGTTATAGATACCTATGCCCTATTTATACCTACAATTTATCCAGGTATGTAGTGCATTGTATAAATATAATACACTACATACCTATACCAATCGTACAAACATTTGTCCCGAGGCGGGAATCGAACCCGCAACCTCCTCCTTCCTACCGATTCCGACGCCGGCCGGCGCGGCGCGGCGCGGCGGCCAGGGGGCTGCAGAGGTAGCAGGGCATGGGTGGCTTTGAGCGAGCCGCCTCTCTCAGCGAGCAGAGCCGTTACATTATCTATGAACTACGTATTTGCAGACAGATATTTCCCAGCCAAAAATCCTAGAACCCGGCCGGGTACAGCGCCACCTTCCGGGTCAAGTTGCAAATCTAGACCATCCAGTGATCCACTCAAACACACCATTAAATTAAATGTCATCAAAATCGGTCCAGCCGTTGAGGAGGAGCTCAGAGACATACACATGTAGATAGGTAGCAAGCAACAGAAGATTAATAATAATAAAGGTAGGTGGGTGTATTAAGATTAGCAAACCAAAATTAATTTTACAGCTTGCCAAAACATTATAAAATCCGAACCAGGATTTGCTGATCTTTTTCATTCATTATATTGTTGCAATATCATTTTAAAGGCATGCCAAAATTTCATTAAATCCGAATCACGATTTGCTGCTGCTTCACTAATATATTGCTGCACAAATATTTAATTTACTGTGACATAAATTTTTAGGCTGCCCAATGTCACATTAGCTGCTGATCAATTCAGTCATTTTGGCCGACCACTAGCTGCGGCTCAAAATGTTTTTTCTGCTTGCAAATTCAATTTTTCGGCTGGCCAAAACCTCTTTATTCTGCTGATCGTTTAAATGATACCCGATGTTTTTTACCTCTTTACGCCAAAACTACTGAACGGATTAGGCTGAAATTTTGCATATAAGTCTAACCCTGGAATCGAACATACGCTACTTTTTATCCCATAAATCAGTTCCCATGGGATATAAATAACCTCAAAACGTTTCCATAGAAACAACGCGTGCGAAGCCGCGGGCAAAAGCTAATTCTAAATATTATTTATTTAATTAGTTCGGTCATTGAGAACCACTTACACTAACTAATTAAAATTAAATAGTAAGCATACAAATTTCACATAAAAAGTTGCAATACAATGTTGATTCAATAGGTCAGTAAAAAATTCACAATAAAATAATACCTACAATTTAAAATTCAAATTTTAATTTAACAAAGAAAAAAAAAGTTAATTATAAAGTAAATATCCAGCTAAAAGTGTTTATGACCATTGTTTCAGATTCCTAATGGACGCTTACTCAGCCTCCCAGCTCTTGGAACAACTGAGTGCTACTGTCGTCTCCGCGGGTCATCTGACCAACAAGCAGAAATGCGTCATCAGCGACAAGTTGGCTGGCGCTGCCCATAGACTGCTGGATGGAGGAGCTGAGATGATGCAGCTCACGGACCTGGGGTGTACCATTATTATGGCTAATAATGATCCTTGATAAGTTACACTTTCTTTCAATATATCAAGGGTTGTTCATTAAATTTAGATCGTTGATAAGTTTCTAAGTACCAGGGGTGGAAAATGGTCAGTAAAGTCAGTTAAAGTCAGTTTTTTTGGCTAAGGTCAGTAAAGTCACTTTTTTGAAAAATGGTCAGTAAAGTCAGTATTTTGAGGATCAGGGGCTACGTTCCCCCAAAAGTGGTCTGGTTTCTGTAGATTGAGATGAAAAGAATGCTGCTTTGGAGTGGGTCTCCCTTATAAATCTCATAGTCATAACATATCTTTTTCTTTTCGGTATAAACATACCTTTAATTATGAATTTATTCTCTAAATCCTTTTTTTTGGATAAACTATCACTTTAGAACAAACGCACACATCACAAAAAATTATGGTACTTAACTAACTGTACAGGGGTGGAAAATGGCAACTAACATTCGTATTTTGATGTCCAATTGACCGACCGGGTGTCAGTATTCTAGAGATTTGGTCAGTAAATGGTAAGTATTTTAAAGGGATATTGTCAGTAAAATCAGTATTTTTGACCATGGAATCACTTTCCACCCCTGAAGTACATAATCACAGTGGTTATAACCTACTTCTGAGGGGTGAGTCTATTTGACGAAGTAACGGGACACGATCGTAACGTCTCCTTCTTGTATGGAATTTGCGTAGTTCTCTGTCCGCACGATAGAGGCGCTGTACCAAATTGTATTGAAAAAAATTGGTTGTCTGTAAAGTCGGTTTACTGACGATAGTTGAACGTGACAACGCAGACGCATCGCTCACTCAAGTAGGAGAGAGACGGATGTCGAGCGCTCTCGCTTGCACTTCAAGCCTTACATGGAACGCCTCAGAGCGAGGTAACGCCGCATGACGAGGTAACGCCGCATGACGTCATGTTTTTTCGTGCGTGCAGCCGGCTCGAATTATAAGACGTTGTCACGTCAAAAGAGACTTCACGATCAAGCTCATTACTTAAGTATATCTGTGCTTAAGTCAAATAGACTCACCCGTCTGATCTTTCTGAAAATGTCTAAGCTTGACAATAAATTCATTTATAATGACAGGGGTTGTAGATTATGGGTACCTTTCTGGCATTTTAAGTTTAGAGAACTTTGAACCAGTAATCATAATTTACTTAGAGTTACGTTTTGTTGTATGTCTTGTGATAAATACTTATCGCGACAGTTTATAACATTTTTCTATAATATATATAATTGTTTTTATTATTTAGCGGAAAATCACACTATATTCTGAATTACTGATCTACTACTGATCTATAATCTTCTTTAGTTAACAGTTTACAGACCATAATCCCGTTAATAGTTTACAGATCTACCTAACTTATTTAATGATTTTATCGGGTATTTATCGCGTACCTTTTGTTAATACCCGATAAAATCACTAACTATGTTAACAAATCGCGAAAGTTTAAAAAGTTTTACCTAACTTATGTTGTTTATTAAATAAATAATCAAAAAGGTATTCTACCTAAGCCCCAAGTTCCAGAAAACTAGGGACATTCCGAAAACGATCCTCTCCGCTCCTCCCCCCGCATTGTCAAATTCCTCTTACTATTCTTTGAATGTTATGGCATGTAATGTCTTTAAAATGTTGATTTTTGTATGGATGTTGTTTGAAAAAATGTTCTAAGAATAAATAGGTTTCTACTGATCAAAATGTTTGTATTTGCCTTTAAACTGTACGAAATTATCCTCTACCTATCCCTTTCGAACAATATCTAAGTGTAGAGCTTATTATATCCTACTGCTTGTTAGATAGCTGACCTTTCCCATTTGATTACATCGACGCTTTATCCGAGGGTAGTTTATATCTAACCGATAGAGAGAATATCAGTCGGTTTCCTCATGAAATAACGATGGTAAATCAAGATAGGTCTTTGCCCTTTCTCGAAGCGGCAATCGTAATGCTAAGAAACGATTTTCATATCATTTCATAGCTCACAATCGTGAACTTAATCATGAGCGTTGGTTTTGCAATCTCCAGCCGCTTTGGTACTTTTCTGTAAAACTCTTGTTTCGTATTTTGTAAATCTGATTCAAATCTCATTCATAACAACTCATTTGTAAAGCATGAGGTGTGCGATAAGTTGCTTTGCTAAGCGTCATGTGCATTTTACGCGCGCGTTCATTTCACTTCCGCCGTCGTCGGTTGAACGGACGCCCGAGTAGGAAAGAAAGAATATAACGCTCGTGAAGAAAAGATAAGATCGTTGAGCGGAGCTGGCATGGCGTTGCGACGCGCGGGGCGGCTCCCCCTCCCTCCACGCGCGGTTTGCGCGCGCTGCGCTCCCATTGGCCGAGCCTCTCCCCTCTCCGCCAAACGCCGCGCGCGCGCAGCGTCTACGTCCCCAGATTTCAAATCTCGACCGTTTATTTCGATGTGAGCGGGCGGAGCGGTCGGACGTGTTCCCCGCAGCGCGCAGTATAACAAGTTGAAATCACAACGTGGTCGCGAACTCGGTGTTAGGACGTGACATCGCTAACGATCAGTGCGTGCAGTGCTCCGGTTCAGAGAAGCGGCGGCGAACGGCGGAAGGTCAATTTCTTTCGATGGGTGGAGGTTTAGTGCATGTTTAACTCATCATGACTAGATCCACACTCATCCATGGAAGTTGCGAGTCTACAACGGGCGAGAGGCGGAGAGCCGGTGATTACGGCGGCGGGTGTCATTAGCGTAATGATACGGTGCGGCAGGTACCCGGCCGGCGTCTACCTGCGCTTGCGCAAGCCAACTACGCGCCCAAAAATGTCGTTTAGCTACACTTCACGCTCAGCGTTTAGAGTAAGTTTTTTACCGGATTCGTCATCGTGAGGTATTGAATAGTTTTTTTTATGGTTCAAGGTTTCGGAGGCCGGCGATTCTAAGGTTTGTAGATTGTGATCGTTTTTCTAAGCTCGCGGGGAGGTGCGGTGCGGGGTGGGGCGAGGCAGATAGCGGCGCGGGCGCATCTGCTCCTTCTGAGAAAGGCCATTGTGGCGGTCCCGGAGTGGTCAGTGCGGTGACGTCACGGGGCCGACAACCTTCCCCCTGCACCCCCCTCGTCCCTGCCGGTCCACCTCTACACAGTACGGACCTGTCCCGACTACGTTCGCTAATCATTTTAGCATTTATGAACAGCAAACTACACATTCTATTCAATGTAGAATTTATACTTTAAAAAGGTATAAATTTATACTTTGAAAAGGTATAAATTCTGCATTCGGACCTTTGTCAAAGTTATCAGCGTTGAACTACCACAAGCTATTTCCGCTAGTCCTCATTTTCATATTTTTTACATAATGTTACACAATAATTATGTCTAAATTATACAAAATCGAGTCTTCGCCGCGTCATGTCACCGTCACATGCAAATTAAGAAACAGGAAAATGCGACTCGATAACTTAGCAACATAAACTTGCCTTTGATGAATGTTCGAGCTCGTAAAATTTGCCTTTTCACATAACAAACTGTAGCTATGTTTAACTTTTGAGCGAACCAAAGGCTAAAGGCAATCGTTTCCTGTCAAACCACTATTTTCTTGTGATCAGATAACTATAATAATACCCGTTGAAATATTAGATGATGCATTGCATTCCGATCTATAATTTACATATCATAAAAAACTTAACCCATTAATCAAACATCAAGACAAGTAGCTACGCCAGAGACATTTAAGAGTCGAATTTACGAGTTATTGGTAACATGACTCTTGATTCTGGTTTAAAAAGCAATAAACATGTTCTATAATCTTCCAATGGCGAGTTTAACCTCAAAAACCTGTCATACCATTAAGGCCTAATATCTTCAGTAATGCCTTCAATAAAAAGCAAAAACCGCTTCCATAAGCGAAGTATTTTCCTCAAATAACCTCAGCGCAATCATAAAACGCCTTTCAGCAAGTTTGAAACCGGTGGTAATCGCTGATATTTCATAAACATTCATCTTGGGAATTGCGGCTCCAATGTCGTCTTGCGGTTGTATACCACCGATCGTGTTTCCTTGATAGCAATAGCATTGAACTCACTACGAACTGAGTAATACGAGTGAAATCTCAAACAATCACGCACTGAAAATATACAAAAGTTTCTAGAAAGGTTGAATAATGGTCCTTCGAAATCGATGCCTTTCTCAAAACCGACAAAAGCAATTTCACAAAAGCCCGCCCGGGTAAATTACGGTCTGTCCATCAACTCGCTGTCTGCTCTACGTGTTTTTATGCCTCGTGGAGTCGCTTAATAGAGTTCCGGGTACTGAATATAGTGGGGCAGGTACCCGACGCTATCGCCAGGTAGAAAGAATAAAGGCCAGCTCAAAAAAAACATAATTATGTAAACCTCTGCTCGCCCGCGGACGTTTTGTTAAGTGAGAATTACATTCGTGGAACCAGCTCCATTTTGTTCGTTCTGCAGGCTGGCAACCAAATAAATGATCACATTAAATTAATGACGACTAAACTCCGCCAGTTTTTTAAGGGGGTTTTTATGTCTCTTGACGATTTAAACTAGATAGTGGATTGGATTATGTGAGGCATTTCGCGTGCAATAAAGCGGTTGCGGTATGTGATATAATGCATAACCGTGAAGTTACACGCATAACAGTCATAATTCAAACATTAACCGGCAAAGGTCGTATTTGTAATGACTTAGATCGAGTGGTCAGTGAATGGTGTTTTTCTTGAGCTGCTTGCGGGAAACGGAAGGCTGACCCGATTTACTCAACATTCCTGTAACGAATCCACAAAAACACATATTGCCAAGTGGCAATAATTACTTAGGTAATTTCTATTAATTTAAACAGAAATTTCGGAACTCGACTCTTGGATTAGTTAAATATCGAAAACTCGATTAGTTGCTACAATAAGCACTTAAGTACTAGGTATATTGGTATGCAAATAAGCCATAAATCACACCGTTTCGGAGACAACTCATAAAATAACAATAATTCGAACGAGTTACCAAATGTCGGGTAACGACCTCACCTCAGTTAGAGCCGCGATTCAGAGGACGATAACTTCAATGCGACATTATGTTATTCCCATGAACTCCATGAAGTATAAAGTTATGCGCGTGCTCACGTATGGTGTTTTTGTCGAGTAAACATGTCGCTTCCGCGTCGAGGCGTGCGAACCCCAGGGAACCTGGAGCTCCCTTTGTTTAACGCATTAGCAGTGCTCACAGACTGTAGCGAGCACAAAAGCTTTGCACCTTTTTTTGCTAGCTTTTGTCGACGACGCTATTTAACCGTTTCCTCTGTGAATCCTGCTTTAAATTGCAGTTTAGGAAATGCAGCTCTATTGGTATGAAACCTGTTGAACGCCGGCATATCTCAGGATAAAAACAGCGCTGGTTTCTCCCTCATGTGAAATATTCCGCATCAGATAACTGACAAATCAAGACAGGCATAATAAAACAGTTGGAAATCAACACGTGCGTTAAATCAAAAGGGTGGAATGCCCGCTCCGCACATTGTCAAGATATTGAATAAACCGCCACGGAATGCCGAGACGCTTCTCATAAAACAGGCCCTAAAAGGGTAAAAAGCTTCATATAAAATTGAAAATGCCTGTGCTAAAAGCAGAACTCGTAAAGTATCCAGTTTTAGAACAGGGGTTGGGCGAGGGGAAGTGTTTCCTGACTGATGGAATATTCATGAATGTAGAAGCCGTTATGAACTCGTGGGATATTCTCATGCTAAATGGCATTGTAAGTTAAAATAAGCGGTTTTAATTGCATTTCGCTGCTTGGAATTCTAAAGATATTTGCGGATCGTAGGCTTTAAACAAAAACTTGTGCAGGTAGGTAAGTATCTAGGCTAGATGATGGTGTGTGAAAATGTCCACGATTATCTATAGAATGTTTTGTTTATTTTAAACGTAATTTATTTTTTAATTTACTACCTTGCGTTGCGCTTCATTGAAGCATTTGAAATCTTTTTATCGATACCAATTCTCGAATCATCTTCGCGAACACAACTGTTAATTCAATGATGTCATGACTTGTAAAGCTATACCTTGGCTATAGCATGGCCGGCACATAGCAATAAAACATGTAGAGGCATATGCAGTTCATTAATCTTTTACCTTTTCATTCGAACACATTGCCATGCAAGGACTATACAAAAACTTCTCTATCAATGCCCAGAGGGTAGTTTTGAATTGTAATAGCAAAGAAAAAGACGTTGCTGCAACCCTCTTTGATAAACTTGAAGGGTGGTTAGCAGCTGGTATAGCAGCTTGTCGACTAATGGCGTCTTTTACCTTAAAGAAACGGACAGAATTCTCGTAGCAAATTGTAAATTATGGCATCATAAACAGGACAAAGGTCTTTTAGAGAACTTTGTTGGACGTGTAAGTATCGAGAAGTTGAAAGATGCGTCTAGATAATATAAGATTGTGAGAACAATTCACAATTGATTGGTACCGTATTGAAGCCAATTCACAAATGAATTGAACAGGACATAGATAGATGAAGACTACGCTATTGAAGCGTGCTCGCGGACTTTAGTCGCTAAAGTGGATAATGATTCGGGATCTTATGTTTAACGCACTCTATAAAATGGTATTAAAACTTTTAACAAAAATTGTGGTACAAACAGTGTATTGCATAATTTTTTAACATATATTTAATTACGTAATTTTATGAATTAAATCGCCAAAAATATAGTACTTCAGAATTTCTATGTAGATACAAACAAAGCATTAGGCTTTTGTGTATGATGTCAGGGACAACAAAAATAATTAATCAGGTAAGACCAAGGTACTCCACAGGTCTAATCTATCTAACTAAGAGTACTAGAGTACTTCATCATCATCATCATCCTGACTCTACAGCCGCGGGTGGGCCTTGGTTTGGTCTAGTAAATTTCGCCATTCACTCCTATTCTTGGCTTTTTCCTGCCAGGTGGTCACTCCAATTGCCTTTAGGTCTTGTTGGACTCCGTCGAGCCATCTGAGTTTCACTAGAGTACTTCTCGATAAATTCAAATAAAATGGTGAAAAATTATAGGAATTCACTTCAGCTTTAATGATCATTCGAGTTGACTAGGCAACAACTGGCTATCGTGAATGTCGAGGAAGGACGCGAACCCTCTTTCTGTGAAGGCAATTTGAACGCTGCGTTCTAAGAATCTAAACTAACAAGGCACTGGATAATACGCTCGTCTGGAACAATCTAGATTTAGCTACAGAATTTCCAGAAACATTAAATCTTGATCACAAAGAAAGTCGGAACTTTCTACGAAGGACCACTTAAAATGAATTCTAAGGTAGGTAACCTTTTTTTTTTAATCGGCGAGGAAATTCGTTTACGAATAAACTGGCCTGGGGGCCAGAATTATGTGGGACTCGACGCCCGGAAAGGACACAATACCCACTAAAACCTCTCCGGTGTCCCTTTCTACCATTTATGCCGAATCACGGGAACATTTGAAACCTACCGCGGCAAGGTAGGTAATGTAGTAGTAAATAAAGTGCCTACTTAACTTATTTCGATAGATTCGGATAGGTACCCAACTTAATGTTTAAGACGTGATATCATAAATTAAGTAAGTACCTTACCTACTGAATACATTTTCTAACTCTGATTCTGCCTGTCATGATGCAATTTGATATCAATCCAATAATGATCCACGGCCAGTTTAGAAGTCGGCAATCCATAGTATTTCAATATTCGAAGTAACACGAGATGAGAATGGCTCCACAAAGCAGTAGCCGAGTTGATTGTCGCCAATTAGTTGTAATAACGGCCCTCGGTCGGGTAACTTCGTGTAATTTGTTCTACAACACTCACTGGATAAGGTTGGCTACTGTCCGGCTATTCGGATAATTTTTCGGTTACTTTTCTGGAGGTCCACTCTGAAAACAAAAACCGAAGTTTCTGATTCGTTTTCGTGCAAAACCTACTCTTACTCGTATGTCATATCATAAATAAATAGCATTTACACAAAAACTACTCAGAAACTTAGATTTTCCTTATTATTAGTAGATAGATACTGGCCTGGCCTTTGCTTCCAATCCAACTTGGGTATATGACCGCAGACCTCAAGGCGTGGTCAATTTATATCGGAAAGCTTTCGAGGTTTTATACGATGTACCTACCTACTTTTACAGATGTTTCTAAATCCAGCCTGCGTGATTCTTGTCCTCTCTTTATCTGAGGGTAGCAAGACAACATGAAAGCAATAAAACACTTCAAACTTGAGGGTAGTTTAGTTATGGGCTGACAGATAAGTCTCTTAGATTGTACAACGGAGCAACTTGGGTCCGGAGTAGGTTAAGTATATTTAATGTTTTAAGTCTGTTTCAGGATTTATATCAGCATCTCTAGCCTCGGGGAGGATTATCATAAAAATTAAATCGACGACTGGAGGAATTTACTCGACCAGATCAAATCCCACCAGCAGCTGTAGCGTCAAGGATGATAATGATGATCTCTAGTATGTAGCCATTACTTGGATTGACAACTTTGAAAAGTACTATCAAATCTTTTCGTGTGCGATTGCATCTGCATTTTTGTATGGGCTTTGTACAGCGCCTCTAGCGTGCGGACATGGAATTACGCAAATCCGTTACAAAGTTGTGATGCCGTGATGACGTATCGATTCGACACTAGACTTTATTTTATAATTTGAATAAAAGTTAGTTTTTTTATTAGAATTTTATTATTTTGCCTATATCATGAATGAAACCAAAACATACCTACTAGAATGAACTAATTAATTAGGATTATAGTTTAAACAACATTTGTTTGCAATAAAAAAAATCAATTTATCTTAATTAAAATATTTTGTATAACGTTGTTAAAATAATATTTTTTAATAAAATTAATATTTTAAAATTTTTAATTAAAATAAAATCCTCGTCAAACCGAACTCGGTTCTCAGATATCGTGCTGTGAATTGGCAAAAATGATTTTCCGGCTTTAAAAGCCGGACCGGAGTCCCCGCATTTACCCAGTCTCCTCTGATCTGGTAACCCTAACCGGGACAAGATTTATGTGTGAAATGTACGAGGTCGATGCTCCACCACAGTTCCATGCACAGTTTGTATGGACACCGCCACAGAATGACGCAGAGTTTGTATGAGCGCTTGCTTTATGAGGTGTCAGACATTTATGAAGTGCATCAGCTAGTTTGTATGTTTTAGTTAAGTTATTATTTTATACGGCCAAGATTGTTATCAGATTTTAATGTATTTGTAATTGCTTTTATATGTAGGTGGGTACTTTTCTAGTAACAATGTAATAAATAAAATAATGTTCCATTCTCACAGAACTATGTAATACAGAGTGCAACAAAAATTAAGAACCAAAGATAGAAGGGGCAGATTCGATCATAGGACACAAAGAAATAAAAAAGGTCCCCAACATTTATTTACTAGTACTTAGATAAAATGTATTAAGTAGGTACAGACTGCTAGAGTTTTAGTTACAAAAATTAAATCTTCTAATCATTTACATATAGTATTTGCCATACTATACTTGGGTCATGCCAACATAATACATAATAAAATAACACATTTATAAAGAAACATCAAATAAACAATGAAAATTGTACTTATAGGCTTTCTCAAACAGGCTTGCACAACATTTGACGGCTGAAAGTTGGGTCGGGGGTTGGGTTGGGTGGGGTTGCGTTATTTTTTTTTTTTTATTTAATTTTGTTTACACCCCGTGTAATAAAAAATATAATAATAATAAATAAATAATGCTGGACAATCCACACAGCATCATCATCTAGCCCCAAGCTAAGCAGAGCTTGTGTTATGGGTACTAGATGACTGATATACTATGTAATACATTACATAGATAGATATTTTTTATCATAAGTACACAGAAAATACCCAGAATACCTGGAACAAATATTTGCAGATCGTGTAAACATTTGTCCCAAGGCGGGAATCGAACCCGCAACCTCCTGCGTCGCAGGCGTACTCTCAAGGTAAGCAGATCTTGTGTTATGTGAACGAGAATGCTGTAATCTAGTATTTTCAGTCGCTTGGTTACTTCCATTCAACGCCAGTGCTGAAAAATAAATCCACTCCATTAATTTTACTACATGTTGCAAAATCCATCTCCAAATTTTAGGTAGGACACTCAGATACATAATGGTCATACAATATCAAACAAAAAACCGGTAGGTATTTGGCTATATAGCGGGCACCTATAGCTCATGTATAAAGCTATTTTTAAAGCAACAATAGTAGGTAATACATAAGTCATGTCCGTTCGTCATTATTGCCTACAATTCGTGGTTCACAGTGTAATTAGGCATGCCTTTGTACTGCCTACGTAGCTTATTTTAAATTTACGCAACCAACAACTGTATGAATCATGGTTAGGTTAGCATACTGCAATTTGTTCCGAAACAGAACTTAGGCCTTGTTCACACTGGGAGAGTTTAACGTCGTCGCGTTGCTGCCGTGATTAGTGTGATTACGGTTCTCGTTTCGATGAGCACCGATTTTGTCTCTGGTGTCGATAAAATTCCAGAGACAAAATTGGTGCTTATCGACGCTTACCGAGAACCGCGCGCTCCAGTTGGCAGTTGGTTGCAAAGAGAATTGGCCTCGCTCATTGTGGCAAAATTGGCAAACCAAACCTGTGTGGTTAAGCCATATTCAAGAAGTTAAGTTGTAGTGTAGCACGTCTTGTGAGCTTGCACTGATCGACAACCTAATTTGATTTTGTGGCGGAGTCTACCTACACTTACTACATGCGTGTGTGATGTATGTGTGTATGCATGTGTACAAAATACACATGCATACACACATACATCACACACGCACTCACAGAACACAGACGTACACTACACACTTGACTCTCCGTACCTATTGCCACGCCCTGCTAGGGTACCATTGTGTCTCTTATACATTACCTAGATACTAAGACCTAAAAATGTACACAGTGATTGCAATAAATAAATATGAAATATGACACACAATTTCAGAAATTCACTGGCTTTCAGACGAATGGTCTGAAAATCGTTAATCTAATCAATTAAGTTAATTATAAATTCTGCATGTTATTTTTAACCATCAAAAGTTTTATTTACTTAATTTAAATGTTATGTATAATATTTGCACATAAGTACTGTTAATTGCACTCTGGACCTCAAGACTCAAGATACAAGCATTCTTGCTTAATTTGAGTTCCGCTGGCACTGTACTATAATTGTTATTGCATGGGCTTTTGGTAAATAAATGTTTATTATTATTATTAGTTTACAAGGTGGTTACCTACTGTGCATTTACTACAGTTTACAAGGTACGAGTTTATGGCTCACGGGGACGTCTAAATCGCGCTGCTGTCGTTGGTTGGCCAATTCCATGCTTGTAGGCAAGTATAGTTTGTAATATCACTGGATAACTTTGGTGATAGCAAAGGCAGCTTAGATGTAATAGCGTCTGAAGCCATGATTTTTTTGACAGTTTTCAATGAAAATGGGTCAAAATTCGTCATGTGAGACGTGCTTAAACCTGAGTTTAAAAAAAATTTATTTGTTTTATAGCCAACTCGCAGAATGTAACGAGACCTTTGTCAATTTTGTAGTTTTGTCGACCTTTATATAACCTTTAGGTGTACCTACTTCCAACATGCTGAGAATAGAATACCGTATCGTGGTACGCAGTACTTATGTACCTATGCCTTATCTACGACACAACCTGATCAATTTTCTTCGATCGTTTCGACCACTTAATTTTGTAACAACACGAGCTGGTCTCACGACGACGACTTTCTACTGACTTGCAACGTGACTCTCCTCCGTGGAGATGATTCCTTAGCTAAGGCGTCACAAAGTCTTTTGTTAACCTAACACACAAACATCCGTCAGGCTAGATTAAAACTGATGACGTAATGATTTTACTCGTGTTTTAATCATAATGGATTTATGTTGAGTCTGTATTTGTGTTTCATTGTGTGCATCAATATACCTATATTATAAAGTAAAGGTTCTAGACTTCTAGAGGCTTGAAATTTGGAGTGTTTGTTCCGTTTAGGGTGTAAGGGTGTACTAAGAAAGAAATTTGAAAATTCGCACTCCAAGAGTTTTAAAATAGGAGTTGAAAATTTAAACAAAAATGCTGTATTTCAGTAACCGTAAGCGATAGAACTAAAAAAAATTTAAGTCTAGATTTTCTTTCATAGCGATCACACGTTTCATTCATGGTTTTCTGAAATTCTGACGGTGTTTTCCTAAATCCAAGTTTTAACGAAAAAACTAAAGTTTAAACGCAAATGTTCTGTATCTCAGCAACCGTTAGCAATATAGAAGTACAAAATTTTACATGTAGATTCCTCAATGAAAACGATCACACATTTGATTCATCGTTCTCTTAAATTATGACAGTGTTTTCGTATAACAAAGTTTGAATGAAAAGTTTTAGCGAAAATTCTTGTGTAAAATGTATCTTAGCAACCGTTTGCAATTAACTACAGAATCTTACATGTAGACTTTCATTACAAAAGAACATAGTTAGGTACATTTCATTCATCGTTTTCTGAAATTCGGAAGTTATTTTCCTCATCAATATCCTATCCTCCTTCCTACTAATATTATAAAGCCGAAAGTTTGTGAACTGTGAATTTTGTTACCTAGGATCTCCAAAACTACTGAACAGATCGAGATGAAAAATTGGTACCTATACATTTAGATCATAGCCTAAGTTAGATAAAAGGCTACTTATTATATCGAAAAAAGGCGTGCGAAGCCGCGAGCAGAAGCTAGTATATTATAAAGGAGTAGAGGCTTGTTCGCATAACGCGTACGAAGTCGCGGGTTACAGCTAGTTTTAAATACTGACACTTATTAATTCTGGTCTTTTGTTTATTTTATTATTGGTTTTACCTACCGATTAGTTAGCATGGTATGGGCAAAGGTATCTTTGGGTATGGGGATATCATGGCATAAGGGAACAGAGCCATGTTAGGAATGTGTCAAAATTTATGACTGCAGATGGGAGTAGAGGTATGCCAAAGAAAAGATGGATGGACTGCACGACGGTGTGTAAGATGACATGAGTAAGAAACGAGTGAGCACTGACATGATAAATGATAGAAGTGAATCATCATCATCGCCCTAGTCCACTGCTGGACATAGGCCTCCCCATAGAAATCTAAATAACAGTGCCTTGTTATTTAGATTTCTATGGGCCTCCCCTAATGAGCGCCATAGCGCCCTGTCTTCAGCTTATCGCATCCAGCATCATCTTGCAGTCTTTCGCAGATCGTCATCCCACCTAGCCAAAGGACGTTTGCCGAGTCGTGGTCTCTACTTAAGAACACGTTTACCCCAGCGGTTGTTGGTTCTTCGTGAGATAGCCTGTTAATTCTTTGAGCTATGTCGATAACTTTGGTTCTCTGTCGGATTTACCTATTCGTTACGAATCCTGTCCTTCAGAGAGACTCCGGAGCATAGCTCTTTTCATAGCTCACTGAGCGACTTTGAACTGGTGGACCAGCCCTAACGTTAATGTCCACGTCTCAGCTCCGAGACTGAGATGATGAATGATATTGATAGCAGTGCATGGATGAAGAAAACCAGTTGTGCCGATCCTAAATGGCCGACGCCACCTAAGGGCAAGAGGATGATGATGTTGTTTGTTTTAAATAGTTTGATTATATCGTCACGTTTTTCAATTAGCAGCGTAGCGAAACATGCTTAGGTAAGGAAATGATTCTGACTTCACCGTGGTAGGAAATGGAAAGGAAGTGCAATGTTTTGATTTGTGAAGACCTACATAACTGACTATAAACGTGACGTCTTTGTAGTCAGTTATGTTACTTAGATAGAGTTTATCCGTCCCTATAATTTGCACTTCGTTCTCTGGCCTACCTTGTCTTTCATGAAATAAATCACTTTTTAACGCCAAAAACATATAAACACATGCTGCAATTATGTAGGTTGGTATTATACCAACTTCTTTAACGCCTAATTTAATACCTACTAAAACAGTTAGATCAAAGGACACAATTGATAGGTAGGTGCTGCAGAACAAAAAAAACAGCGTAGGGATTATGGGCACTACCACAGTCTGGGAAGGCTGCATGTGCCACTGGTTTTCCTTGTAATAAACAAATACACTTAAATAGAGTCATATTTTGATAAACCCATCCCAATAAAAATAGTAGGTATCTAAGAACATCGAATGCACCATTTATTTACATTCTACCAGTTGTACATTACTAAAAGTAGGAATCAAGTTTGTTCATGCAAGCTGCATGTTTCCGAGGGCTAAAACGTAGCCAGGAATAGCTCTAAAACAATCCATGGTACAGAGTAACCTATAATTTGCGGCGAATAAACCAGACAGCAGATTGAGAACATTGATGCACCAATACAGTGAGAGGGTGGCCTAGAAAATGTTTCTCTTTTTGATAATCGTTGCGACACCACGAAGTCGTCATCTTCATGTTATTGAGGATAGCAAACTGGAACCATAGGTACCTCATCATTATTTTGTTTTTGTTACGTTATAAAGAGTAACGGAACGTATATTGTGGCAAGAACCATAAAAAATATAATTTTATAAAACATATAGGTTCCTTCCTACTACAAAACAAGAGTCAGAACTCAGCCTCCTATGGTAAGTATCAACAGTGTGCAAAACTCGGGACAGCACAAAGATGAAGAAGTTCCGGGATAGCTAGTACCTAAGTAGGTACCTATAGTAACTACTCCCCGACCACCCTGTACCGGGGAGCAACGACCAACCGCCAAGGGCAGCGGAGCGCACTGCCTCCGATCCTGTTTCACTTCACTCGAATCCAATTTTCTTAGCGTATTGCAAACTGTAATTTATTTTTGCAAAGACAAATCCATTTCTGCGTGTATACGTGACTGCGAGGTAATGATATCTAATGATGGCGGCTGTCATTACCCGAGGCCTGTGGTTGGCCTCGGCTACAAGCGACGAGTGGTTGGCCCCGACTACAAGCGACGAGTGGCTGGCCCCGACTTAGAGCGACGAGTGGCTGGCCCCGATTCAGATGTGTTCGGAGATGCGATGCAGCAATTATATCGACTCGTGAGGGTCTTAGGTGCGCAGCGGAAGCGAGGGGGATCTTGTCAGTTTTCTTTACTGATAAATTTTGCCCACTGCGACACTAAAATATCAAAAATTTAGTTCCGATTCCGAAATACCTATTATTCCCAACGTATTCTTTGCTCATAGCCAGGGCCTTGTAATGGCGGTTCGAAAGGAAAATTCAGTTTCATGATCTCATCGCGTAGTGTTAGTGTACATGGCTTATAAGCATCTGAAAACGTAAGTATGCTCAGTTTAGTGATGTACTGACTTACCCCCAAACACAGACGCAACTCGGATTTGTAGTAGACATCTGGAGACCACCGTACTCGTGCACTAATGTTGAGAGTAATAAAAACTTAATTCCCGGATAGGACGTCTCTTCGACCACCGCGCCGCCGTCCATTTAAGCACGTCATAAGTCGCAATTTTATGGACAGTTGTCTATGAAAATTATGAAAAAATCGTCATAAATGACGTACGTTTGCGTATTCCGGGGCTTGAGTTACGTTGGCCGTCGACGGGCAGCAGTGTCGGCAGTGGGGAAACAACTTGTGCCCCGCCCCAACCCTCATGCCCAGCGTGGGGATTATGGCATTACCGCATAATCACATCACACTAATATTTTAAATGCGAAAGTTTGGATGGATAGATGGATGGATGGATGTTTGTTACCTCTTCACGCCAAAACTACTGAACGGATCGGGCTGAAATTTTGAACACAGGTAATTCTAATCCTGGAATCAAACATAGTTTACTTTTTATCCCATAAATCAGTTCCCATGGGATAGAAATCACCTTTAAACATTTCCATAAAAACAATGCGTGCGAAGCCGCGGGCATAAACTAGTATAAACTATGGCGCTTATTAGTGGAGGCCTATGTCCAGCGGTGGACTCTTGTGGCTGTGGGTGGTGTTTAATCTATTGACAGTTATATCTACCTTTATGAGTAACTCAGAAACTTCAAGACCCTAAAACATAAATTGCCTTCGGTCGCATCCAAAGAACACTAGCAAATCTTCTAAATGAGCCTTCAGATTTCCGCATTTTGTATAGACTCAACTTCCTCATTATCCGAAAGATTGTATTTGATGCAACGGCCATTAAAAGAGATGTTTCCAAGATGCTAATGAAGGATAGGATGCGCCTTCAGATTGCTTCATCATTTTCAACTAGCGGTTCAAATAATTTCGCTATAATGACAACCGAGGCCTCAGAGTAATAAATAACCAAAGTGTCGACACTGTTTGCCGGACAGGATATTTTTTCAATAGAAGTTTTGCTATCATTTTCATGATAAAGGTCCAATGAAGAAGGTTGTTCCATGATCAAACGAAGGGGTTGCTATCTGCATCGAAAGAAACTCCAAGCGTGTGCTATGTTTTCTGTTTCAGCAGTTTACTAAATTTTTGCTGAAACTTTTTTTTGCAGATCTACAAAAAAAAAATTCAGGAAATATTTAGTAAAAGGTTAATGTGAGTGATGTCAAATGGATCTAAGTCAAGCCAAGTACCTAACCAATTTTGTTAGATAGATAGATAGATTTGTTCATCACACTTTAAATCAATATTATAAATGCGATGTTTGGATGGATAGATGGATGTTTGTTTGTTACCTCTTCACGCCTAAACTACAGAACGGATCGGGCTGAAATTTTGCATGACTCCAATCCTAGAATCAAAAATCGGCTACTTATTATCCTATAAATGAGTTCCCATGGGATAGAAATCACCTTTAAACTTTTCCATAGAAACAACGCGTGCGAAGACGCGGGCATAAACGAGTGTTTCTATATGCAGGGTCAAAGAAGTATTAGAGTTACTAAATGCAGGCTACGTTAATACCAAAACCGTTTATCGTCAGTCGTTCATACCCGATTCAGCTTGTTAATTGTAACTTTAAGATCATTGCGGTGCAACAACGGGTAGCAGCAAGCGAGATTGCTTGTTGTTACCTACAATGTCGATTATAAAGCTTTCGAATAATATCTTAGAGACTGTATTTTGAACGTTTAGCTACGATTAAGTGCTGTAAACTTTACGGTTAGACTTTTATAGCCAAACTATTGCACGTTCTGCATCCTGAGTTCAACAAACTAAACAAACCTTTGTTAATAATATAATAAACTTAATAATTGAGCTACCTGTAGACTGTTGGCAACAGTCTGCAGTTAGCTCAATTGTTTCAATTGTAAATACTAGTATAATTTTCTTTGTGAATAAAGGCTAAAGTTAATATGGAATAACAAACCTATAATATTAGAAGGCTGTGATATTCGTATGAATGGTAGATACCTTGATGCTATACAATGTAGTAGGTGCTGGCAGACCCAAAAGAAAAACATCAACCTGTGATAGTTAGTGTTCGAATACTATATAATTTTCAATGTTTATTATTTTATATGGATTTATTTTATAAAATGTTTTACTATTTTTATAATAATTTTAATTTAGATTAGATAAATTATGTTTTTTCATAATAAGTAACTAGTGTACTTAATTGGTATATGAAAATCGTGTTAGTTAAGTACTAAACAAATAAGCAAACGTTATACCTGAACTTTTGTTTATTTTATGGTGAATGCTAGCTAAAAATTTTAGTAAACGCCACTAAGTAATAAATAACCTTCAAAAGACAGCAGCGAGTTTTTACTCTATGCCTTCTTTGTAGTTGATTTTTCTACAAACCTGCCTATTATCTTAACTGTTCTACTCATACTTTTGAATTTAACATAAGGAGTATTTATTCTGCAAAGTAGTTATCTGAGGTTTGGCCAGCCAAGCTAGTAGGTCTATTTTACAAGCTTTTATTTAACTTGCAATGTAAGTTAACTATGTTTGTACGGGTGGAATCTTGCAACTCAATCTTAAAGCAGATATCTTCAACCGATTGAGCTGAAATTTTATATACGTTTGGTTTGGATGTTTTTAAAAATAGCTGTAACTTATTAATTCTCCAACGGGAAATTTCGGGCTTCGTTTCGGCTAATTGGTGTAGGTTGTACTCTAATAGGTACACCGATTTAGAGTAAGTACCAATTTGCACAAAAAAAAGGAAAGTAAGCAATCGATTGCGTATTTTGGAGAATTGAAATAGGCCGTCAGAAACTGACCTCGTTCAATTTACCCAAGGAACAACCAAAATAGATCTACTCGTCCTAGCGAGAAATGAAGGAATAACTTGTTACAGCGGGCAACCTCACAAAAAGCACGATCAGGACCCGTTTTACTACATTTTATATCGTACACCTTTGTTTCCAAGACGTGAGTAGCCATGGCCAGTTCAAAACACCATACAAAAGTGTCTTTTACAAGAACTCACTCAACTTTAGACTTTAACACACTTACGATAAAGTTCGAATGTGCCACAGAGTTCTTACTACGAAGACGTACTTACCTTACAAACCTTTACACTTTACCTTACACGAACCTTTTTAAACACAAATTGGACTCCAAGTTTATAGGATAAAGGTTGAATTTGCTGGTTTTGATGAATATTAGTGAGCGCAGGATGACTTTTTACGTGAAATTGATTGAAACACGTGCGTGAAGACCATCGTAATGTTTTACAACCTGGAGTGCTTTCGGTACCATGTTTTTCTCGTATTCTAGATTTTATTGTTTAGCAATATTCTACTACTTATATAAAAATAAGTCGGGTTTTCCTTCCTGACGCTATAACTCCAGAACGCACGAACCGATTTCCACGGTTTTGCATTCGTTGGAAAGGTCTCGGGCTCCGTGAGGTTTATAGCAAAGAAAAAATTAAGAAAGTGGGAAACATAAATTTCCACGCGAGCGAAGCCGCGTGGAAATATCAACCAGACGGTACCTATGGTAAAATGGGGTTTGGGTACGTTCCTATAGAATGTATTGTTATCGTTAGGAAATAAATACCCATATAACTCTCTATAACTCTCTATAACTCTTCTCTCACAAAGGTTACGATAGGTTATGTTTATAGGATTGTGAATAATTTGTGATAGATTAACTCTAATGTTAACCCGCTTTATGGAACACAAAAAGGGTTTAAAAAAACTGTATAAATGGAAATGAAATATTCAATCTTGCGATAGGTATTAGTAGAGAGCATTAGTTTTATTGATCTGTCACTATTTAGAACCATATAGGCTGAAATGATGCATGTACTTTACCTACGCACATCATAACTGAATGAATGTTTTTATTAAAATAGGTGTTTTATAGTTCAATCACGAATCCTCTTGCCAAGTGTAGTGATTATGGCAAAATTCCCCTCATTTGGGGGAAGCATGTTCACCAGTTGACGCTGACGAGGAGGTAGGTACTTAGCACATACAAGCAAATAACAAAGACTTCTAGAACAAAGCAAATAAAACAAAAAAAAGGAAACAATTAGCAAACATTGTACGGTGCATTCTTGGAATAGCGAACATGGAGTAACCTTGCCAATCCTGTCATGCCAACTTACCCGCTTATAAGGTAACACCATCTGACAGAGATCTAAAATTCTTGACATTATCTAAGGATATAATCTTTCTTCACAATGAAAATTACAATCATAAAATACAAATAAATTACAACTAGTATTTACAATTGAAACAATAGCAGACTGTTGCAAACAATCTACAGGTAGCTCCACTGATCCATATCAACAACAGTCGTCGCGTCCCCAAGACGCTGGCTGCATTGCCCCGCTGTATGGCAATGCTGATGCGCTGCGCCAGGTCACGCATCGCTTCGACCAGACACTGACTTTTTTTGAAAACCCGAAGCCTCGGTACCCTACGAACCTAGGGTCTCGTCTCGATTATGTAAGTTAGATATAGGTGGGTAAGGTACCCCTCGTAGTATAACTATTAAAATATGAATGTTGTCGACTGCGATTTGAAGGTCGATTAGTATTATTAATTAGTTAATTGGGGCACACAATAGTTATAAATTATTAAGTCCATTTCATTGGCAATTTAAAATAAAATAAAATATATTGGTCATTTTCGTTATGTAGGTACTTGATCAATAAATAAAATAAATAATGTTGGACAATTCACACAGTATCATCTAGCACCTCAAGCTAAGCAGAGCTTTGTTATGGGTACTAATAAATACCTACCTAACTGATATAAATACTTATTTTTTTTATGTCGAAGAGAACTTATTAAATAGGTAATTGAAATAACAAAGAAGTAGAATCGCTGCATTTTGCTACATGGTTAAGTTAATATTTGCATACGAAAGACTTCAACGCGCTCCGTTTATCCGCCTTTTTCAGTCACTTTTGAAACCAACACGGTTCAACTTCATATTTTTTAGAATTTTAGATCGGAAGTCAATGAAGAAAAATGAACACTGAGATTGCGGAAAAACTCAGAAACAGATATAGGTACTTTGCTTCGTTGGTGCTACGTTGCTACGCACTGGCGCTACGTTGCTACGCGCGGGTACTAAGCTGCTACGATGGTGCTACGCCGTACAAAAGTGACGTTGATTTTTTGATGGAAGGGAAGACGATAAAGGAAAACTTGCTGAGATTGCACTAAAACTGATAACGTTGCTCCGTGGTAGTTACTTGCTATGCTGACTGCTACCTACACAATAATTTCAACATGTTTCTCTGATCGGCTCTTTAAGCTTACAGATTTATTGAAATCAAAACAATTTAACTTATAGGTATTTTTTATATTCACACTTCACACCCTATTAAAAATGCGAAAATTTGGATGGATGGATGGATAGATGGATGGATGTTTGTTACCTCTTCACGCCAAAACTACTGAACGGATCAGGCTGAAATTTTGCATACAGGTAAGTCTAACCCTGGAATCAAACATAGGCGACTTTTTATCCCATAAATCACTTCCCATGCGATAGAAATAACCTCAAAACGTTTCCAACGCGTGCTAAGCCGCGAGCAGAAGGTAGTTTAATATAAATGCGAAAGGTGTGGGACCTCCCATTCGATGGACCAACGACATTCTAGCGGTTGCAGGTAGTCGATGGTTGGAGGCGGCTCGGGACCGCTATTTGTGGCGCGTTTGAGGGAGGCCTATGTCCAGCAGTTGACGTATACGGGCTGATGATGATAAATGCGAACAACTTCAACTTCTTATTTTTATGGCTCGCTGTGGCTGTGCTGCCACAATTCTGCCAGTGTCCGTGTCAAAAGAGTCATAAACTTTTGTAGAGTAACGGTGGAATTTTCTATTTTAAAAAGATAAATGCGAAAGTTAACTCTGTCTGTCATTCTAAGACCCGAGTTCACCCACACATGGTTAAATTTTAAACAATTGTTTTGACGTTTTTGAAGTTTTCATAAATTAAACGTCAAAGTTAACCGAAGAAGGTGCATAACTGTCCGATTATCTTTTGGTGAACACCAGCATAATACTTTTTATCACGACTAAACCAAACGGCTGATTTGGGAGGGCGATAGATTGGCCTAGTATCAGAAGTCCGGCAACTAGTTCAGATGACCGGGCTTCTGAGACTTTGTGCTCGGGTTGGAGAAATGAGTTAAACTTTTGAGTCTTTTTTCGTTTCAGTAGTTCGATTTTGACCATACATTGCTTGCCAAAATGATAAAAAAACCTTATCGTAATTGTATCTCGAATTTTTTTTAAAACTTTTTTTATAATTTGCATTCTGTGGGCAACTGGGCCCACAGAAAAATCGTCCCGCGGGCTGTGTGTCTTTCATCTTCCGAGGACATCCGTGAGTTTTTTGGCCGAAGATCTCAAGAGGCGCAAATATGCAGGTCTCGACAGAGCCAACACGTTTGCTCCCCTTAGAGTCGAGACCCTAGGTCCGTTAGGTACCGAGGCTCTTCGGGTTTTCAAAAAACTATCTGAGCGTCTGGTCGAAGCGATGCGTGACCCGAGAGCTGGTGAATATCTGGCACAGCGTATCAGCATGTATGGCATACAGCGTGGCAATGCAGCCAGCGTCTTGGGGACGCTTCCGACTGGTGTTGATATGGATCAGTTGAGCTATCTGTAGACTGTTTGCAAAAGTAAGCAGTTAGCTCAATTGTTTCAATTGTAAATACTAGTACAATTTTCTTTGTGAATAAAGATGTCCTGTGTGTCTTAATATTCTAGTTCAAATTTATTTCTATTATTTGATTGTAATTTTCTCTGTGAATAAAGTACTAGTTAATAGCGATACCTATATGAGATTGTTGATTGTTGGACGTCCAATGGCAAGATGGGAGGATGACATCTCTAACACCGCAGGGCGAACCTGGATGAGATTAGATAGATAGATAGATGATAGATGATTTATTCATGAACAATATGTACAATTGTATTTGAATATTATGAGTAGGTGTAGGTCTAAAAAAAATAATTAATTAAAAGATTAAAACATTGATTTGATTATAAATAAAATTGAACACAAATGTCTCTTAAAATCTAAGAAATCCTAAAATTAGAGTTTGAGGTCGCTTACATAGTCAAAATTTAAAATTTAAAGTCATCTAAAGAGTACAAGCACTTTTCCAACAAAAGATTTTTTGATTTGGTTTTAAATATATTAGGATTATCAATGCTTTTTAAGTCGGGCAGGGAGTTAAATAACTTAACAGCCTGGTACCTAGAGCCATGCTTCACGACATTTAACCTAGGCTGAAAAGGAGAGTCGAGATTTTTCCTTCTTGTACTTATCCGTATTGCCCTTTGTTCAATAAGGATGCGATTGGCGCAGGACCGTGTGGAGCGGCACAAAAGTTTGGAGGCCTATACCCAGCAGTGGGTGAAGTCAGGTGGCGGATGATGATGATGATATGAGATATTACCCAAGAATCGTTGAGGTAGGTATCAGGGTGAGCTAGATAAGTAATTGATCGTATTAATTGATAACCGTCTGAGCGTGCGGAGACATACGTTGTCATCGTCGCATGAACTAGTTCACTACCAATTACCTACTTTGAATAATGCTTACTATGATACCTACCTACTTTGCTACATCGTTGTATTTTACTCATGTCTTATTATTTGTAATGTTTATTCTAGGAATCAGCAATTTTAATGCATACTAAAAGCGCAGTACCTAATTATAGGGACGAATAATTTCACACAATGAAGTATAATATGTAGTTAAGGTACACATCTTTATTCACAAAGAAAATTACAATCTACTAATAGAAATAAATTACGACTAGTATTTACAATTGAAACAATTGAGCTAACTGCAGACTGTCGCAAACAATCTGAAAACTAAAAAAATTGGTTGTCTGTAAAGTCGGTTTACTGACGATAGTTGAACGTGACAACGCAGACGCATCGCTCACTCAAGTAGGAGAGAGACGGATGTCGAGCGCTCTCGCTTGCACTTCAAGCCTTACATGGAACGCCTCAGAGCGAGGTAACGCCGCATGACGAGGTAACGCCGCATGACGTCATGTTTTTTCGTGCGTGCAGCCGGCTCTATCGAATTATAAGACGTTGTCACGTCAATACATTCAAAAATCCCTACGATTAAACCTTATTCTAGGTCGTACCTGTAGGCATTCAAAGATGGAGTTACAATCTAAAAAAAATTACAATCTACTAATAGAAATAAATTACAACTAGTATTTACGATTGAAACCATTGACATAAATGAAAGACTGTCGCAAACAATCTGAAAACTAAAAATAAATTCAAAAATCCCTACGATTAAACCTTATTCTAGGTCGTACCTAGTAAGCATTCAAAGATGGAGTTACAATCTAAAAAAAATTACAATCTACTAATAGAAATAAATTACAACTAGTATTTACAATTGAAACCATTGAGATAAATGAAAGACTGTCGCAAACAATCTGAAAACTAAAAATAAATTCAAGAATCCCTACGATATAAACTTAATCTAGGTCGTACCTAGTAGGCATTCAAAGATGGAGTTTTTTTACGCTCGTTAATTTAGGTTTTGTACCAACAACATAATTACAACCATTGTACCTATGATCAAGCCAAGTTTCAAAAACAAAGTTTTTATGTAAGTATGATGTCTTGTCATGAACTCCACATAATTCCTCCATTTAAACCGTACAACCTTTTAGTGTCAGTTCAATCAATGATTTAATTATTGAAAATGGATCCTACTCGTTGATCTAAACCACCATAGATTTCTATTTTTCCAACGGGAGTTCCTTTACTTACTTAGTTACTCATGGCTAAGCGTTCCGAACTATGTCTGGCCTCCGATAAGAAAAGTCGCCATTTAGCCCTATCCTGTGCAGTTTCCCGCTAGTCCTCCGCTTGTAGCTCACGCATGTCCGCTTCTACCACATCTTTCCAGCGGTGTTCCTTTTGGAACTATAAAATTTTCCATGCATTATTTCTACTATATCACATCACATCACACTAATATTATAAATGCGAAAGTTTGGATGGATGGATGTTTGTTATCTCTTCACGCCAAAACTACTGAACGGATCGGGCTAAAATTTTGTATAAAGATAATTATAATCCTGGATTCAAACATAGGCTACTTTTTATCCCATAAATCAGTTCCCATGGGATAGAAATCCCCTTTTAACGTTTCCTTAGAAACAACGCCTGCGAAGCCGCGCGGGGCGCAGCTGGTATACTATAAAATTTTCCATGTATCTGTAAAATTTTCCATGCATTAAGTCATTGACTGTAGGAACAGCTACGTCATGAACACGATAAGTAGTGGGACAATCTGCTCGAAAGCGAGACCGCGGTATCATCACAAGTAGCTGTTGTTGCAGACACAATGAAGAAACAATTGCAATGCATCGCGATTTCACAATGCGGCTCCCAGGAAACAAACTCTGCTTATTTATTTCGCTACGTAGTATTGTGGTAGTATTGCCACAGGTTTTTAAACAGGTGACTTTACCTACTTTTTTATTGTTACCTACGAACTGAAACGAGTTTGATTTGATGGAGGCATCTTACCTACTTTTATATGGATGTATTTCGTGAATTTTGGATTAGATTTTCGCTCTTCGGAAATTAAGCATCTTAAGTGTCCCACTGCAGGCAATTGCAAAGATTTTCTCTTTAGTTGAAAAAATATTATGCAGTTATCACTACGTAAACTGCAGGCTTTAACCTATCATCACAAACACGTTCGTAAAGACGCATCGTCTTAATTCTTAATTTTTTGTGGAAATCACCTCTTCCAAAGGACATGTTTGTCTGAAACCCAATGAATTACTACTAAAGACCGATCTCCCACTCCCACAACCAGTGTTACTTATTCAGGGCTGAGCCGTTTTTTAGTGCCGTTTCCACTAAAACTTAAAAAAAAACGATAATTCAATGGAAGGGGTACCTATTATTAATACCAAGTTTAAGAATTAAGACCTGGGGTCTTCACAAACGTGGTTACAGAACCTGCAGTTCACGCAGTGATAGTGAATTACCAATAACCCTGTATATAGGTAAAAAAAACTACTATTTATATCCCATTATTTAATTAAAGAGTCCAGTTTGTACTACCATCTCTTCCTCAGCCTTCTACCGCCACACAGGCTTCGCAATAAAAATAATTAGGTAAGTTCTAATATTTCCAGCTGAGCAAGCCTAGTCTCGTGAAGTTCTTTATACCTAAGTATATAAGTACCATACTTAGACTATGTATCTACTTTACAGCGGAACTATAGCAACCAGCCACCAGTAGTCAATTCCTGCCTTTTCTAATGATAGAGAGGAAACCGCACCATTTCCAATTTTCTAATGTCACTTTCAATCGCGCGGTGTAGTCAGCATGGTTTTACAGTTCTCCAAGATTTTGTGTGAAGGTGGTCAAAGTGGAAAAACAGCCTTTATTTAAAGTTATCTTCATTGTTTGATAAATCACGTTCACCAGTATAACGATATTCGATATTATTCGGTATTCGATGAACCTTTATGACCGGTGTTACAATATATATCTCAATTTAAGATAAGAGGAAGCCAAAGCAAATACAGTAATAGACATCAAATGTACTTAGAATCAACTGCCCATAGACGCCATAGATTTTAAACTTAGTAGGTAATTATCTTAAAGTGGAATCTTAAATGAACTTATGAATTTTATTGTGTATTTTGATTTAAGTATGAAATGTATTATTAATTTAGGTCTAATGTGATCAATGTTTATGTGTATATGGTACCACTGATGCTGAAATAAATGATTTTTATTTATTTATTTCATTTTGTGCTTTCTTTCTGCGTACTGACTGCACGATCGTTCACTGTGTAACACATTAAGCCCCGTAGCGCCCGGTCAGTACCCAGGTACCCACCAAGGAACCTTCGCACGCGACGAATCGTCAGAAATCAATTGTTTCATTTCGATTTCGATACCCTTGCCTCTCTCGGCATTATCGGCTGTGATATGTTAACAGATGTTTTGATAAGTGGTATTTATGTATTCTTTTTCAACGTAAAGAGGATAGATGTGCGTCCAGCGTGGCAAGGCATATTCATGGTATAATTGTACAGGATGTGACGATGCATTCATGTGCTGTGACACGAGCGGAGCCAGGGAGGTGCGGGGGGAGGGACGCTATGGTGTGATCCCGCTGTGGCTGTGAACTTCAAGGTCGTGGTTATAGTTTTTCTTCTTAAATGAATAGCATCGAATACTTTCATGGACTACAACGCCCCATGCATGACCTCTAGCTGCGTTAGGCGGCGAGGTAGCGGCGCGGCGGCGGCACGGCGGCTGCGGGGCGCCGCCGCCGGGGCGGTGTGACTCGAAGGGGCGTTGTTTGGCAGTGAATGCGTTAATAGAGATTCGCATATCGCGCGGTAAGGTTATTTTTGGCAGACTTATTGACACGGAAGACCACCTGGGACTGGTTAAGTTAACAACAAATCGCCGATTTTTAAAATTTTTTACAGCGCTTCTCTCGTTTAAAAGAAGAATATCGTTATGTATATACTAGCTAAATACTAGCTACACTAGCTAAACTCGATGTGGAATGTTTGCAAACAAACCGCCCATACTTAACCTAAAATACACTCTGTTGTTGCCGCGTCTTTTTCTACGCATTTTATATTACTTGACGATTTGAGATCCTTCCGAAATCGGTGTTAGTTTTTTGTACCGTGGTTTGTTTACAATTAAAAAATCTTGATCGAGTTTGGGTAATGTGTAGTTGATGGATGGTCAAGCACTAAACACAGTATGACAGAATACATCTGTGGCACTAAATTAGGTTCACAACGCAACAGGTAAAATTAAAATGCAATGGAAAGTAAAAATTGCCAAGCATGCAGTGTTGACGATTACAAAGCAACAGTAGGTAGGTAAGGCACCTAGGTAATACATGCCTATGGTTGCTAGCGCTAACCCCGGTTGTGCAATACAAAATTGTCGGGGGCATTGCATTGCCTAGGTAGGTATTATATCACAATCGTATTTCAACTTTCCAAGTTTCAACATTCATCGTGCATGAATCCTCTTTCTGCAATGGCTTTTAAAAATAAAGTTGCCATTACGAAATTAAAATTGTCCACTAATATATTTTAAAACATATTTTTTTCTTTTTGATTGACAATCAAAATAGTCATGTCCTATTGCTTTACCGATTTGATTCTTATGACAATTGATTTTGTTTATGAAGAAGTTTTAATCAATCTTGTTATTGTTGCTCAAAATTTTGTTCTACTTTACAGACTTTACTCAGGCGTCAGGCAAACGAAGTGTAGGACACCCTCCGGCCAGGTGGGATGACGATCTGCGAAAGACTGCAGGCAGATGCTGGATGCGGCAAGCTGAAGACAGGGCGCTATGGCGCTCATTAGGAGAGGCCTATGTCCAGCAGTGGACTATTGGCTGACGACGATCATGATGATGACTCATTCCTCTAAATAACTATAAATTTGGAATCAGAGTAGGTAAGTATTCAAAAGAATAAAATAGAATCAATTTTGATGTTTTATTTGCTACTTGCTTCCGCCTGCGGCAAACGCGTTTTCCGTGATTAAAGTAAAACAGATTGATTGAACTACTGTGGTAAACTGTAATTTATGTACCTACTATTTGCAATATTTTTTCGTGGAAAAATCATTTATAGGTCATAGATTTAAATAGAATTACTTACATTGATGGATACCTAAAAGAAACTAGAAATTTTTTGGTAGGTCCCCTATTTTTCATGATTTCTGTATGACATTTATGTATTACAGGTTCTGGTTACCTACTCATTTCTTGTTAGGTACTCTTACTCTATATTTGGCGTGATTTTGCACACAGCTAGATAATTTAATTCGGTACCTACCTACCTATAGCGAGTCTCTCTTTTGCTGTCGGTACTTTCCCACTTTTCCAATATTTTGTTACCAATCGCTGATTTTCATTTGGTTGGTTTTCCCTCTTGTCTGTTCTTCTACAAATATTGGTAGGTAAGAATACTACCTAAAATCCTCCACTTTGTCACAAATTCCAAACCCAAAAAAAGCATACCTACACCGATTCCAAACCCGTAAAAAGGTTGAATGCTTATTCGTATTCGGTCACCCCTAATTTTGCCCTACCATATGATAATCGGGCACACCTGTGCATTTGCCACCAGTCTCATTGACTTCCCGTACGTCACGCGGGGTGACCCTGCTATGCTAGGAAGCATAAATAGCAGATTATATTGCAGAATAAGCAAACCTAGCTTGAAGAGTCGGACGTTGTGAAAAGCCGGTATAATTGTAGCGGTTCTAGAACATTGTTTTTGGTTGTACCCGTAATATTTTTATGGACTTCAAACCCCATTACAGTAACACTCATTGCGCATAACAGATTACCCGACAAAATAAGAGATGCCGCTTCCTCCAACATATTCAAGCACCGAGTTAAAACATGGCTGCTGGAGAGAGTGTTCTACAGCTTCGGGGAGTTCCTAGAGTTACCGGAACTGTAGAGCACAACCCCCGTGCCTAATGCATATAAAATAGGAAAAAATAAAGCGCGAAGAAATATAAAGGTACCTTAGTCGATAGTGGATAAGATTAATTAATTAGCGAAATAAGTAAAATCAGTGAAATATTATAATCCGAAAATAAATAATATATCTATGTAAATGAAACGAAGACTATGTAATATAATATAATTAAATTTGACGTGTAAATTTATATTTTACCAATAAATTCTTGTATCTTGTATCATGTAACTATGGTGGCTATAGGTAGTTTTGAATTCTTTGAAGTTGTTTGCAGTGGTTTAAGGACGCAATTTTGCTGCCATTAGAATTAAAGTAGAAAACTAAACGTTTTCCTTGGGTTCATTTATTCCTTTCTATTCGTCAACCCCAGCATTTACGAGATTTTGAAAGGGTGCCTATAAAAGAAAAACAAATAATTCGTTGGTTTTTTCCCTGTAGGGTAGGTTGTACTATCTCGGAGTCTTCAAATCCCGAGTGAAAAAGTTCCTACTGGAAAAACGTGCTCCATCTTAGGTAATAGATGATAGTCAAACGCTTTGCTTAGCTTGGGGCTGGATAATGCTGTGTGAATTGTCCAGCATTATTTATTTATTTATTTAGCATTCTCAATAAAACAAAAAGTTACCCTTAAACATTTTAGCCGCTATTAAAAAGCCGGTGATCAACGTCCCTTCTCTAAATTTGCACGTCGGGTACCATCTGGTCTTGACTCAATGTTAATGTGCAGACTTGACAGCGCTTCCTCTGTGAATAACAATTTTTAACTTAGGGTGATAGGTACGTACTTGATATACCGTTAAAAGTAGGTACCTACTTTGAACCGGGGTTGTTGCTGATGTAGTTTTTAGACACATCAGCGGATGCTGATGCTGATTTTGGCCAAGTGCGTGTCTGACTCGAAAACCGAGTTTTCCACTTTTTTAATGTAGATGGTCCTTCCATCATCGAAACCGAGTCTCAATAAATTATGCCATTTAGAGTTCCGTCCCCAAAAGGTGTCAACTGGACTATTATTAAGCTTCCGCTGTCTGTCTGTCTTTCAGTCTGTCAAAGTATCTTATGATATTATTATATTGGTTGTATCTTATGAATCGTAATTATGTAGACAGTTGCAATTTTCACAGAGCTTTTTAAGTAGGTAGTGGGCCGAATAAATTTTTTAGTTTGCCTAGTTGGCTCTGTCTCGTTGGTCTAGTGGTCAGCTTGTTCAACCGCTAATTATGAGGTCCTGGGTTCAAATCCCGGGTCTGGCCAATAGTTGTTATTGGGGTTTTTCTAGCAAGAATTATTCACAGAAACAGCCCGGAGTCAGGAAGTTGGCGGTGTTACAACCCCATGCCTCGGAAGGCACGTTAAGGCGTTGTTGCTGCTTTTGACCTCTCCCCGGTCGTGTCGGTCTGCCGTCCCATCGGATTATGAGAGTGAGGGAATAGAGAGTGCATCTTTTTTGCGCACACACTTGTGCACTATAATATGTCCTGCGTATCTGGCTAGTCTCCACGAGTGGTCAAAATTCGGCTAGGAGGACATCATCACTACATGAAGTAGGCTTTAACTTGACTTGCTTCTTTGTTTTTGGCAACATGTGTCTGGTTTGCCAAGGATTAATCTTGACTTGACATATTTGTTATTGGCAACATTTGGTTTGCCAAGAATTGTACTTGTAAATTGGACGTTTTTCATTTTGATATTTACCCTGGTGTTCACCAAAAAGCTGATCGGGCGACATTACAAATCAGGTTTTTGATAGAAGTTACTATCGTCAAAGTTTACCGACGAAGCTGCTAACTGGGCTGGTGTGATCACAAGGTAATAGCCGGGTCCACACCCGGTCCAAAATGGAGCGACGATCTCGCAATCCGTGATCCTGGATTCGGTCAGTATGGATCGTGGAGGGAACGTAGCGTAATTGATTCGACTGTAGAAGTGTGTTCGGTCCTCCACAGTGCCTTTGAAAATCTAAGAAGACTTTTGGGATGATATTAGCCAAAATAATAATACCACGTACTTATCTAAACACCATGTCGCTCTCCAAAACCTGAGAGTATCAATTTTTCGGCTACTTTAACCCAAAACGAGTTCTTTCTCTAACGACGTGAATATTTAAGCCACAATAAAACATGAAACTATTTCAGAGACAAATTGGAGTGGTCACAGGAAGTGCACAACACGCCATTACAATAATTAAACTAGGAGGATCTGAAGGTAGCTGTGGTCGACTTTTGACGGACGTTAGCGAAGAGCCACGCTCGATTCGTGGTCACTACAGTATCTTATTTCAACGGCTTTCTGAAACTGATAACGTAGTTCCAAATGCTAATGAAACCAACTTTGTGCGAGTTGGTTTCATTAACATTTGGAACTAAGAAGATTTAAGTGAGTATGTAATTTTCATCAGATACACAGTAATCAACACTTTGAGATGGACTTTAAATTTTTAATAAAAAAATATGACTAGGTACATGTTGATTGTTTCTTTAATATATTCATAGCTTTGCAGCAGGGTTGTTGCAAATATCAACATCAGCATCCGTTGATGATCAGCATAAATTTAGAGATCAGCTTAAGTATCCACATTGATCGATGCTGATTTTCAATGCTGATGTTTTTGTACAAATCAGATAAAAAGCATAAATCAAAATGAAAAACTCTTTATTTCCATACATACAATAAATGTACACTTAGAAAAGGTCATAATATAAAACTAAACACTGACACGGAAATAAAGTGATATTTTTGATTTCTGTCGCTTCGGTATGTACCTCTAGACTAAAGTACAGAAGCGATGAAGAAACCTTAAGCCCGTTAGTTGTTACTTTTCGAGTTGGAGCAAAACCCGTCCCAAGCTTTTTTATTCATTAGCTAGATAGTCTGATAATTTATAGTAAGCCTTTTTGCACAGCAAGGTTTAGACAATAAAATTTGTTTAAATTTATTTACTGATTATTTTTGCAACTCACTAGGCCCTATTAATAAGAAACCTCTGAGTTTTGTTGTAGAAGCGTATAGATTACCCTTTAAAAGATACATTAAAATAATAAATAAATAATAAATAAATAAATAAATAATGCTGGACAATTCACACAGCGTTATCTAGCCCCAAGGTAAGCAGAGCTTGTGTTATGGGTACTAGATAACTGATATACATAATAATATACGAGTACATAGATAGATATTTTTTATTATATATAGAAAACGACCAGAACACCCTGAACAAATATCTGCAGATCGTACAAATATTTGTCCCGAGGCGGGAATCGAACCCGCAACCTCCTGCGTCGCAGGCGGACCTTGGCCCACCGCGCCACAGAGGTCATCGCATTAATTTTGTGTAGCCTAGTTGTGGGCACAGCGAGTTTATGTTTATTTCTAGTATTAAAATTATGTTTATTGTTATTTTTAGGGAACCGGTTAATATTTCTATGAGTGTACAACAAGTTTTGATAAATATATTGAAATGGTACTGTCATAAAATTAATTTCTTTGAATTTATCACGTAGGGGGTAAGATCTCTGGGACCCATTTATAGATTGCACGAACAGCCCTCTGCAGCACAAATACGGTGTTAATATCTGCAGCGTTCCCCCACAGTAGTATGCCATAAGACATAATACTATGGAAGTAAGTAGCTGAAATAAACAGGCCTAGATGTATCCACGTCTGTAAGATGATAGATTTTTTTGACTGCATACGCTGCAGAACTATTCGTCGCACTACACATAGCGAGGAGGTGAAATACAGGTTTTAGTGCTCGTTTGTATTTCAAGTAAGTAGTAAGTGCGCGTCTTTTGTTAGTAGTAAACTCTTTATATTCATAAGAAACAGTTCGCTGACAGACTGAAAGACAGACAGACAGCGGAAGCTTAATAATCCCTATTATTAAGCTATTATTCCCTATTATTCCCGTTGGCACCCTTTGGGGACGGAACTCTAAACTAAACGACATAATTTATCGAAACTGGGTTTCGATGATGGAAGGCCCATCAACATTAAAGAAGTGTATAACTCGGTTTGCGAGTCAGACACGCACTTGGCCAAAATCAGCATCAGCACAGCATCCGCTGATGTGTCTAAAAACTACATCAGCAACAACCCTGCTTTGCAGTATGGATTGTAGCTCGATGACTCACCTAGACTTTGACCGAAGATCTTTATTCTGTGACCTAGACACTTAATCGAGCGCAGCAGTTTTTTTCTGAATAGAGATGAAACGTGTTTCTATTTAGGGTTTCCAGGAACTTAACAAATTACTTTAATATGGCCCCTGCCGCAACTATGGCCGCCATTTTGAAAAACTGGGCTTTAATGGGCGGCAAGACACGGATAGCTTCTGTAATTATCGTCACGCACTACAGATTCCATGGACCAAGGGGCCTTTCTACGCGTTTTGTCCCACGAACCGAATTTGATGAGTAATGCCGAGACCACAGGGTTAATGGAAGTTTTTTTCTGCTTTGGCGGCATCTTCACGGAATTAGAGACCCTTTGATGGTAGAAGGATTTGGGGCAATTGATCTGTGTAATGTAATGATAGACGGAGTTCTAAAAATCTTCGACAGCTCAAAGGTAAACGTGGTGAGTAAACTAATAGAATTCAATCGGTCTATTACAGACTGTGGTGTGGTGTCCCACTGCTAGGCAAAGGTCTCCACCTGGTTCTTCCACGCATCTCGATCCTGACACAGGTGTCAGTCCAGGGGCCAGGTAACCAATCGGTTCACAATAGTGAAGCTGACTGTATCGTCGCTAAATCGCCATGTCCAATCAGATGAAAGAAACTCCTGATAGTTTGTGCGGTGGGATAGATTAGTTTCGACCTCGACACTTTTGATGTGCATTCCTCTGTAGTTTCTTTTCTTTCATTTAAGGTAAGATAAAGATACCAAAACGAGTCTAGGTGGCGATTCTGCAACGATACCGTTGCCATAGTAAAGTCATTCGTTTAGAAAAAAATTGTCACGCCATCGCTCTAAAACAAAAGTCTACCTTTTCAAAAATTTAAATCCAAATGCTTCGAGGTTTTTAATAAGTATCTACTGCAAGATTGTTCTACAATAAAATGTAACATAAAACGGCCAGCAAGCACAAGTCTTGGAAAGGTATCTGAGAAGCCAGTGACTCCTAAACACAGGGTTGTGGTGAGCAGGAATGCTGTCGGCGGCCGAGCGGCGCCGAACACAACCCTCTGCAGAGGGTTGTAATGAGGGTAGGGGCCTAGGGGCTAGAGAGCTGAAGGATTTATATTACATAATTTTATGTAGATACCCAACTCTCGGAGAGATTCGATTATCGATGTTATAAATGTTAGTTCTTAATGTTTTAGACGGCTTTCATAGATACAACGTTAGTTGTACCTATGAAAGCAACGTTAGTTGTACCTATGAAAGCCGCGTTAGCGAGCTGTGTCTGTTAAGTTGGAATAAGATGCCTAAAGATGCATTGCATTATGCGAATAAAATTTCGTTGAGCTATACTATATTACGACACCCTTGACTAGCATATTACAATACCTAAAGGGATTGTAATGGCGAGTGTCAGGTGTAGGTACTAATATCCTCGGCCGGCGTCCCGGCTTAGGAACTCATCTAAATTAGAACCAGCTCAGCCCGTTTAGCTAAATTAAGACCTGAGATTATATTAGATGTAAATATCATCATGCCATTGTTAAAATACAATTGTGACAATGTAAACGGTTGTTTTATGTTATGTCTTGACCGAACAATCCCATTGTTATCGTGTATAAAGCGCAAACCAAATATATTTATGGGTTCTATCTTTAAGATAATTTGAGAAGGCTCATTTCCAAAAGTAAGCTGATAATTCTTGAAAAATCTTCTGTAACAGCACTACCCACCGCACGGAAAACTTCACCGATTGCCCCCATTTACATTCCCTGACTACGTTCCTGTATCTTCCCATTTCACGCTTCTTGGTAGGGAATTTTCAATCATTTCTGCGTCTTGCATACTGTCATTGGGGGCAGTATCTAGAAAAAGGTATATAATCAAGCAAGAAGCTGTCCAACTGGTGGCTGTTATTGCATTTCGATCGTGACAAGCAATCGTAAAACAAGCTGTAGGTACGGTGTTATGATGGGTACGTTGTATTCATGTCTGAAAATACGGACTTACCTACCTACAACATTATTGGCACAAAGGTAAAGAAGCTTAGTCCGTTTGATATATTTTCAATTAAAAAATAGCTCCTGATAAACCAAAAGAATATGACAGTTACTTACTAAGAAAGTTACAATCAAATAATAGTAATAAATTTGAATTAGTATTTACAATTGAAACAGTTGAGCTAACTGCAGACTGTTGCAAACAATCTATAGGAAGGTCAACTTACTAGTTTCTTTTTTGTAGAGTGTAACGTTTGCAAGTTTATGAATAGCATAACGGATAACCATATTAACGATATAGGCACATTATTTATGTGTTTTGAAAAAAAACAAAAAAACCTACTTCGATTATGGAGTTCGAGGTCAGTTTTTAGTTTTGAAAAATGTACTTGCATTGTTTTTGAATTGTTGTGAAACAAACATGTACCTACTAATCCTTCGGCAACAAGATTTTTATGGGACCATCTTTTTATTGATTTACTAGACGATCGCCTCGCGGTTTCACCCGCTTAGTTCCTGTTCCCGTGGGAATTCCAGGATAAAATATAGCCTATGACACTCCCTGAAAAGTAAGCTTCCTAACGGTGAAAGAATTTTTCAAATCGGTCCAGTAGTTTCGGAGCCTATTCAATACAAACAAACAAACAATCAAATCTTTCCTCTTTATAATATTAGTATAGATGTAGATTTATAAGGCAATGTCAACAATACACATAATAAAACGTTCTAATAAAACAAGTAGGTATAAAGTTTCTTAGTTTATAATGTGTGCTTCTAACAGGCATGCACAACATTTACTAATGGTACACAAACAACAGCTAAAAATCACCATTTTGGGATCATCTTCTTTACAATAGGAAAAGAACTATCGAAATCGATCCTAAATTGACTGATAGATCGGCGAACATAAATAATATATTACGAGCAGCCGAACATGAAACCTCCTTTTTTGAAATCGATTATGATTATTAATAACATGTTGCAAAAAAATTGCTCTACGACATTACAATGTGGATACTTAATCATAAAACAGACTTGCTCCCAGAAGATTTAAGTTAGGTGCCGTATCTACTTAACTTACATTCCTGACGACCTCTGTGGCGCAGCGGGCGAAGGTCCACCTGCTACGCAGGAGGTTGCGGGTTCAATTCACGCCTCGGGACAAACGTTTGTACGATCTACAGATATTTGTTCAGGGTGTTATGGATGTTTTTCTATGTATAATAAAAAAATATCTAAGTATCTACGTAGTGTATTGTATTGTGTATATCAGTTATCTAGTACCTACCCATAACACAAGCTTTGCTTAGCTTGGGGCTAGATAATGCTGTGTGAATTGTCCAGCATTATTTACTCATTTATTTATTCCTATTTATTAGGTATTCTGCGCCTGAACAATGTAGTACCTAAGATCAATTATCATCTCAGATCATTTTACCTTACCTTTTTATGGACTAGATACTTACAACATAATCAACATTCTGCCTAGTTCTCAAAATAATACCTTGCCAACTAATTTATAAAGTCTAAAATCAGATAACTCCTAGGTCTGCTGAAGTTTTAGTCACGTAGTACATAAACTTCTGATACACGAGTAAAACTGATTCTCGGAAGATCTAGACTCTGTAGGTGCTTTCTGTCCAGCAATTTTGTGTCTTAAATCCTGTTGTATAAAGTCTAAATCATTCATATTATGAAACTGGATCAGATTAAAGTTACACAGTAAAGTTGAAAGGCCCGACAGTAATAGAAACTATTCTGCAAGCTATGGCACTGAGCTCTATAAATCTTGTGGTCATGTTGTTGCCACTGTTTTAGTAAACATTTTGTTAAACCGCGTTAAACTTGAGTCATAAATAGCTGGACATTTTTATTATCTAGGAAACTTAATAGGTACGTAAGTGAGCAGCTTTAATTGCTTGATTTTGAGTGAGTTTCAACCAAGCGATGTTTTTACTGCAGCTCTACAATATTTCCGCCAAGACATGCCAAGACCGTGTGCCATACTAGAGGTAAAAGTAATATCTATTGCACGTATTTCTTACGTCTATTCATTACTTTTATCCAACGACAATACATTTTGGAGACTTGTGTAGAGTCTGGAACCAAAGAGTCATTATTCCGAGGTAGAGCTAGACAGAGCCCTCATTTCTTCTTTGACAAAATCGCCCATGATGAATTTGCATGTCCGTAGAACGATTATTCCATTATACGCTTCCTAGTAGCACTGGCATTCTAATTGATGTGATGCAATAAAGTCCCCTTCTCTAGCTAGATCTAGAGTATAAGCCATAGATAAAATAGACGACATAAACCTTCATGAAACAAGCAAAAACTCTATACTTATGAACCTTGTCATTTACCGGTCTCCGTTGGTAAATAGCTTAGAGGTAAATAGGCACCTACTTAGAGCAAATTGTAGTGAAAACATGTGGTTTTCCCAACAAGCACTCCTACTCTAGTAACTACTGTAGGTAGGTAATACAGGTAATTTTATTAACGCCCAAGTAACCACTGTAGTATGCTGATCAAAGTGATCAATCACAATCTAGAGTCAAACAAAACTATCGTATTTGTGTTGCACACAGATCTCTATTATTTTGATAAAACCAGCATTATTTTAGACTTGCATCGTAGATTGCGTCTCGTGGACAGTTGGTGCCGGAGTGGTTTTGACAGTTTCCAATGGAACATTTTTCAGCAGTGTGTCAGATTTTCGTAGAAAACTGGCAAAAATACACAATAACAAAATCCCACCGCCACGTGTCTTTTGACGTGACAACGTCTTATAATTCGATAGAGCCGGCTGCACGCACGAAAAAACATGACGTCATGCGGCGTTACCTCGTCATGCGGCGTTACCTCGCTCTGAGTTGTCACGTTCAACTATCGTCAGTAAACCGACTTTACAGGCAACCAATTTTTTTTGTTTTGGGGTTTGACACGGTATTTTGATATTTCCTACAAGTAACATGACAAAATCGCATCGTGTCCGTGTGCCTTCTTTTGTTTCTTGTCTTTCTTGGGCAGCCTTTTTTACGAACACACAAGGTGTGTCCACAGGCATCCGCTAGTCACAAGCAAGTTTCAGGTAGGTACGGAGAATCCGTCGATATTCCGGACCGGCCGTCAAGGGCAAGGCCACTACGCGGGTCGACGAACTTTCCACTCGTTACTCAACACATTTATTATGTTGCTGATGGGTTTATATTGATGGGTATGTTTTGTTTTGAGATATGGAATCTAGAGAGGGTTTATCTTATGGAGTTGGAATAGGCCAGGCTTAAGTTAGGCCACTGCCGAGGGGTACAAAGGAAACCAAGTCTTCAATTAAACTTCAAACCGTTTATTCGCTTAGATTAGAACATGAGTAGGAACATGGTAGGAAATAAATATATTCTGCTTTCCAGCACACAAATGTGAATAGAATTAAAATAATTAACACGTAAACAAGCTTCAGTTAAAAAAACAGATTTAGTAAGTAAGTAACTACTTATCTCATGAATACAAAAATTAGAAAAAAAAAATTAATTCTTATCTTCTAAAGTTTTTCAAAAATGTTTTAAAAAATGTAGTAGGTACTTAGTCATTATTTGTTGATGGTTTTTTTTATTTTTATTTGTTGACAGAGCTGTTTTGAATTTAAGTTTGGTTAAATTCAAAACAGCTCTGTTTTTTAATTAAGTATATTTATTATTTACAAAAACCATCATAGTTTGCACCGTTGTCAGCGATATAGCGTGTTCAGACGTCACATGTAAGAATTTGAATTTTTACAACTTGGTTTATAAAGTTAGTTGGCAAGTTGCCGAAAGTCAGCGAAATTATTCTTAGTCACACTTTTCAGGTCATTAGAACTGACTGATATAAATAAATACATACAAGCTGTCGGAGTTCTGTCCTCTTTAAACCCTGCTCTTGAAGACAAACCCTGATTCCCTAGAATTAAAACCTCTTTGACTTTACAAACACACGTCCACCCAATTTCACCCCTAACGCAAACCACTAAAGTTCTATATTCCTTTATCTATTAGAAATATAATGCGTCGCACACGCACTACAATTTTCCAACCTTTCCAATGCAGTTACTCCAACGTTCATCTAACCTTAACTCAAAGGTTTAAAGTAGAGTTTCCATTGTTTATGGTTAAAAAATGCTGGTGAACGAGGAAGCAAGTGAGTTCCCACGTGTGGTCATTAGTTCTTCCAGGGAAGTCTTGATGGGAACATTGTTATTAGAGCACACTATTTGCTTTGTCAATCCACTATTATGAAAAGGCGATTTGGAGAATTTCCTTGTTTCAATGCAGGGGTAATTATAGCTACAGCTTGAAGCGTAGAAAGTTGGTGTACCTAACTACGTCCTTTGTTATTTACGAATGCATGTCATCAGGGTTACTGACACTGCGTGGAGGTTCTGTTCTGCCCATCACCACGAACACGTTTGTGAAGATGTCAGGTCTAAATTCTTAAATTTGGCTGTGGAAGTAGGTAGGTACAGTCAGCGTCAAATTGATATGAGCGTAGAGTAGTCAAAATGATCTGAAAAACATAAAAGCAATTTGATATAGGTACGCAGTTCGAATCACCATATTGTTGTAAGCACCCAAGGTGTTCAAAATATATATAATAATTACTAAGTACTCCTTGAGCAGTCAGGGTGACTGACTGCTCATATAAATTATGAAATAATGCACAGTTTATGATACCTTTCATAAGCTTTATTTTAATTCCTCTGAATTAGTTTAGTTTCGTATAATTTAGACAGAGAACCGAAAACAGAGTTCGGTGGCCAACAAGAGCAACTTCGCTATTCTGCATATAGGAAATAAAAGAAAACTATTTTATGGGCATTAAAATAAAGTTTCTGATAGGTATCATAAACAGTACAATGGACTTTAAAAATTCCTATAATTTACGTAATATAAGAAATAAATAAATAAATAATGCTGAACAATTCACACAGCATTATCTAGCCCCAAGGTAAGCAGAGCTTGTGTTATGGGTACTAGATAACTGATATACATAATAATATACGAGTACATAGATAGATATTTTTTATTATACATAGAAAACGACCAGAACACCCTGAACAAATATCTGCAGATCGTACAAATATTTGTCCCGAGGCGGGAATCGAACCCGCAACCTCCTGCGTCGCAGGCGGACCTTCGCCCACCGCGCCACAGAGGTCGTCAAAGAAAGAAAAGGCAGAAGCGCTAGTTTGGGTCATACAAGCAAGCGCTTTATTATTTATAGGATATGCTTAAAACAACTCTATTGGAAAATGGTAAGTAGGTAAAGGTAATGGAGCACGTCTGCAAGAAAACCTTGATCTTTCTTGATTTAATGTGTAACGTGACCTAAAAACAAACAAACTGCCTACTCACGCGTATCGTCGATAATGCAGCGCATTTTGTCATGTCTGGCATTTCTATCTGTGCTACACATGCTTCAAAATTGCTGAATTCAGCGTATTTTGTGGAGAGGATGTATGTATGGTACCTATCTACACTAGCCAAACTCGACGTAGAATGTTTGTAAGCAAACCGCCTATATACAACTTCCCTGCCCAATTAGTCATATGTGACTGATAGGAACGTATTAAAATAAGTTCACGAGTCACAGGTGACTCATTTCTCTATACGATTTGAGGCACACTTTTCGATATGAACGTGACGTGATATTTTTTTAAATCATACGGGGACGTATAGCAAAAAAACTGACGTGGGGCATTATCAAAATGTTTTGGGCATTATCAAAATGGGCATTATCAAAATTGTTAAGCTGAACTTCACTCTGTTAACATGCTAAAGGTTTCTTCGTCGCTTCTTTACTTTAGTCTACATATCGAAGCGACAGAAATAAAAAAATATCACTTTATTTCCGTGTCAGTGTTTAGTTTTATGATTCGACCTTTTCTAAGTGTACATTTATTGTATTTATGGAAATAAAGAGTTTTTGATTTTGATTTTTGATTTTGTTGTAATGTAAATTGCGTACTTACTTATAGAAAGCCGGGCTTTCTATAAGTACGCAATTTACATTACGGGTCGATTTAAGATCCTTCCTTCAACAAATATTGTCTTAAGCTTGACGCCAAGCAAGTTTTATTTAATTGTGTTGTGTCGTGGTTTGTTTACGAACATTAATAAACAAATAAATAAATAATGCTGGACAATTCACACAGCATTATCTAGCCCCAAGGTAAGCAGAGCTTGTGTTATGGGTACTAGATAACTGATATACATAATAATATACGAGTACATAGATAGATATTTTTTATTATACATAGAAAACGACCAGAACACCCTGAACAAATATCTGCAGATCGTACAAATATTTGTCCCGAGGCGGGAATCGAACCCGCAACCTCCTGCGTCGCAGGCGGACCTTCGCCCACCGCGCCACAGAGGTCGTCGATTTTCGATATCGAGTGTGGCTAGTGTATAGTTTGGTTGGATCTAGCTTGATGATGCTGTGTGAATTGTCCAGTATTATTTATTGGCTAGCTGTAACCAAACTCACTTTACATCTTTTTAAAGTCAGTTAAAAATCCTCCCTCGTACAAACGACAGCGGCCCTTAGTAGTTCTGGACTTCTCAGTATAAAATATAAACCTGACAATAATTAGGTATAACATAAGTACCTAGAGGTAAAGCGGTTTACCTACTAAGTAGGTACCTATTTAAAACACGCTTCCATCATCATGCATAATCATAATTACAAAGGATTCTGAGAATCGTTATGAATTACACAACTTTATCATCGTCAGCTAACGTCAAAAACAGAATAATTTGTACTGGTCCGTCTAAGTAAGGCTGGAATGAGAGCAAACGAACGTATTTTTTCGAGTTGTGTTTTGAGTAGCGTAAAATACATGTGTTCTTTCAACAGAAGTCCCAAATTATCGTGTGGGCCGCACAAAACTTCTGTGAGCGAGACTGATTTTCCGCGAGTTATAACGAAACGCTTGTTGGACGAAACGCTTGTAGAACGAAACGGTTATTGGACGAAATGCATTTAAATTGTAATTGGACGAAGCGCGTTTTGGACGAACTGCTAATAAATCACAATCACAACTCAAAAAATTACGCTCGTTTGGCGTCAGCCTAAGACTTTTAGTACAGAGAGCGGAGAATACCATTGGTAGGAATATTTTGGAACTAAAATCTTTTGGTAAATAGAAGATGGCCAGCTATTATCTAAAAAAAACCACTAAAACTTTTTAAACTTTCGCGTTACAACGATCGTGGTCGTCCCGTGACCACGATCGCTGTAACGCGGTAGAAACGTAGGGGAAATAAAACAAAAGGTACGCGATAAATACCCGATATAATCATTAACTAAAAATCACTAAATTCTTATCGAAAAAACTAAACCTTAAGGTACCTAACTAACTTATACACTACACACTTGCGCCTTCCCGTCTTCCGAGGACATCCGTGATCCGGCGGGTGCGGCGGCAGATTTGATTTGATCTCAAGAGGCGCAAATATGCAGGTCTCGACAGAGCCCACACATTTGCTCCCCTTGGAGTCGAGACCCTAGGTCCGTGGGGTACCGTGGAGGCTCTTCGGGTTTTTAAAAACTTATCTGAGCGTCTGGTCGAAGCAACGCGTGACCCGAGAGCTGGTGAGTATCTGGCACAGCGGATCAGCATTGCCATACAGCGTGGCAATGCAGCCAGCGTCTTGGGGACGCTTCCGACTGGTATTGATATGTATATGATATTAGCTTGGGGCTAGATGATGCTGTGTGGATTGCCCAGCATTAGGTATTTATTTATTTAATTTCAGCGACTTGCACTAACAATAGTTAATTGCACGTTCAGTATAATTCGAGTACTAAAACGAATAAAATGATGAATGCTGTAAAAACCAAAAATGATTTCTATAATCAGCGATTTGCACTAAATGATACCTTCCAGTGTCGTAAAATATTTTCCACAAATATTTACTCGGTTTTGTTATCTCTTTGCTTTGTCTACAACAATATTTAGGATTTCGGAACCAAGTCTAGGTAGTTCTATTTCTTCACAAAATGCTTTAATCATGAGCATAAAAGTAATCGTAATACTTACTTCATTGTATTCTAGAGATCTCTTAATCCTAGCTAGAGATATTCACTTCGCACTGACCTACAACATAGATCTGAACTGAACCTTGGTAGGCCATTAGCAAAGCAATTAACCATGGGTATACCTATTATAAGTATTAACTGTGACCACAGTAATACCTGTCTTTATGTAGGTACAGTGGTTATATTAATACCATACCGTACCCGTCATATTACAGCTCAAGTTTAGGTTTCCATCGTAGGTAACCTTCATGACGGTTGCAAGTACTTACATAATTTGATTAGTTAGTAATATAGCCTTTACTCACAAAGAAAATTAAACTAGTATTTACAATTGAAACGATTGAGCTAACTGCAGACTGTTGCAAACAATCTACTAGGTAGCTCAACTGATCCATATCAATACCAGTCGTCACGTCCCCAAGACGCTGGCATTGCCCCGCTGTATGGCGATGCTGATGTGCTGCGCGAGATACTCACCAGCTCTCGGATAAGTATGTTACGAAGATGAGGTAATATTTCCAAGTGTCAACAATAGGGCGATAAATCTGCGGTTTGAGGATGGAGGTCGTATGTAATCCTAGGGTTGTATTTGTATAGCAATAATCAAATCAACCATTGCGGTTGATATTCTTACTTATTTGATGTCCTTCAAAATCAAAAACTTAATTTCCATAAATACACTTGCGAGCTTTAAACTGGAATCGCTTCAAGGATTGTTCAAGACTAATTTTTACAATTTCTTTGCAGTGAACTATGAGTTAAGTTATGTTTTCCCTTGCGCAGGATTTATTGGCGACGATAAATTTTGATTTAATGCACGATAATGTCCGCTGCCACACCGCAGCAGTGACTAGACAGTACCGACTGACGTCTTCCATGTCGGCATTCCTACACTAGACTGGCCAGCCCTTATTCCACTTGAACCCAATCTGGCATATGTGGGACGAGCTAAAACAGCGGATACGAGGGAGAAATCCAGCTCATCCAGCTCCGGCGCCGATAGATGCAAATTCGACCTATTGCAATAATTCCCAAAATTTAGGTAGCCAATTTAATTAATTTTAAATCTTCTTGATATCACTTGAAAGGTAACAAAATTACCTTTCAAATGATAGACCACAATCTATAGTTCATTGTACATAAATTGTAAAAAAATTGTTTTGATCAACTCGCGATGAAGCGATTCCATTTTAAAGCTCGCAAGTGTACAATAAATGTACACTTAGAAAAGGTCAAATTATAAAACTAAACACTGAAACGGAAATCAAGTGATGTTTTCGATTTCTGTCGCTTTAGTATGGAATGGAGACTAAAGTAAAGAAGCGATGAAGAAACCTTTAGCCTGTTAATTGTTATTTTTGGACTTGGATGTGCCGGCTTAGAATTAACACCACCCTAACTCTTCCCGCGGGTGTCGTAAGAGGCGACTAAGGGATATCCACCGGGGGCGGGCTGCAGCGCCCCCTACGGAACAATTCTACCATCGAACTGCGATCCCCATGCCCAGCGTGGGGATTATGGGCACTACCCCCCAGAGATAATACCAATAAGGCGCCTAGCAGGGGGAGGCCTGCGTCCAGCAGTGGACCAATATCAGCTGTTGAGGTGAGATGAGGTGAGCTTTATTTCGGCCAAGGTGGCCAGTCTCGGAGACTAGCCATGTTGCGCAGAACATAACATAGTATAGTGCATTAGTGTGTGCGCAAACACAGGTGCACTCTTTATTCCCTCACTCCCATAATCCGATGGGACAGCATGGCAGACCAATACGACCGCGGAGATGTCCGGTGGAAGACCGACGGCTTAACTTTCCGAGGCCCGGAAGTGAAACACCGCCAACTTCCTGACTCCGGGTGGTAATTGTGAATATTTCTTCGAAGACAAATTCCGATTATAATTTTGGCCTGACCCATTTGAAACAGGGCACCACATCTTATCGGTTGAACACGCCACCGCTGGACCAACGAGACGGTTGGCACTTTACTTTTATAGTGTTTTAGCGCCAACAAAATACACATTTGCTTAAAACGATCCATAAAAACTACAAGTTACTTTTATAACTACAAAATAGTACAAAATGCTGGTCGTTATAGAGAGAATGACGCAATCTCGGCGGTGGAATTATTTCGTTTACAATGATTGCGCTCGCAATGCCATAAAATAGAAAGACCACAGTTAAATAATGCGTCGTACGACCGCAAAGTGGTCGGCGGCGTGGTCGACGTAGCGTAGGTAGGTAATTTTATATCAGATGGTTTCAATTTTATGATAATCGATAATTTTATGATCGATTTTTGGCAGGAGCGCGTTGAAGTCTTTTATTCGGAGAATCTTGTCGGTGGGTTTTGGGCATTTTCATCATATTTTATACGAATGTTGTACTTAACTTAACTTAGTTAAGCACACAAACTTCATGGTAGTGTGCGCTGCTTGTTTCAAGTGCGTGCTGCTTAGGTAGGTAGGTAGGTACTTACCTACCGATGAAAATATTACGAGTAGGTTATGTAGGTACTTCGAAATAAGTTCATAGAACTTCTACGGGGAGCGCGTTGAAATCTTCTGTAGGTACCTAAGTATACTTAGACAGAACAAAAAAATTGGTTATGTTTGGCGGAAAACAACGCCTAAACTAATGAATGGATCAGGCTAAAATTTTACACACATACAGATCTGAATACTGAAAACTTCTTATCCCCGAAAAATAGCGTGCGAAGCCGCGGGCAAAAGCTTAATTTCAATATTATCACTCTACTAGCATACAGTTAATCGTACTATGTAGGCTTTTCTCAAGCAAGGGTAGGCTCTTGCGTAGGCACAAGAGGGCTGCACAAGATGGCTGACTAAGGTTCATTGACCCTAATGACTCAACACCAAAGCTCGCTACAAAGATTTTTATTATCAACATAAAATAATTTTGGTCGGTTTTAGTCCAAGATTTCCAAGGTAGTTACTTAAACTGGTTTTACAGGCAGGTATCGCACATGTTTAGTTTAATTTTAGATATCGCTTGCGTTGCGATTTCGTGCGCGGGAACTTAAATAGGTAGGTACTTAAAGATCTTCTGAAACTTTTTAAAATACCTTACTACGGTAGGTACCTATCGCTTAAATGTAAGTACTAAATGCTTAATTGGTACCTATATCAGTGTTTTTGCAAAGTTAAGACAAACTATTGACTAAGCTCAACCATTTGGGTCATTAATTAGGTACTTATCTAATTAATTTGTATGGACTTAAGATCATTTTATTCTGTTACTTGTTTATGCCTGCGGCTTTGCATTTTCCTATGGAAACGTTTAAAGGTGTTTTCTATCCCATGGGAACTAATTTATGGGATAAAAAGTAGTCTATGTTTGATTCCAGGATTAGAATTACCTGTATGCAAAATTTCAGCCCGATCCGTTCAGTAGTTTTGGAGTGAAGAGGTAACAAACATCCATCCATCCATCCATCTATCCATCCATCTATCCATCCATCTATCCATCCATCTATCCATCCATCCATCTATCCATCCATCTATCCATCCATCTATCCATCCATCTATCCATCCATCTATCCATCCATCTATCCATCCATCTATCCATCCATCCATCCATCTATCCATCCATCTATCCATCCATCTATCCATCCATCTATCCATCCATCTATCCATCCATCTATCCAAAATTTCGGATTTATACCTAATATTATAGTGTGATGATGTGATTTTGCACACACGTGCAGTGTTTTTTTTTTCTTGGGAGTTGGTATCGGAGAAATTTATAGGAACCTAGTCCTAAATAATTCCCACAAATATATAAATAAAATAAAAAATTGCTATAAGCCAAGCTATAAGCTTTCCCTCTGTGAGAATTCCTCTAGATTCGTCGTAGTACCCGTCGCAGGCTGTAAGCTACGCCTGATTTACTACAAATCGTGTACTCTGATTACGCCCAGTTCAGAGGCACGGTACTGCGTTCAGTCACCCCCTCTTATCCCTCTTTCCCCCTTATGCCCACCTCCCCCCTGATGCCCCCCTGTTCCTTGACGAATCAGCCTCTTGCCGTGACGAGGTTGTTCACGAAACTTGCGGCATTACGGTCTATTGAATAATCTAACCTTCTGATTGTCTTGGAGAAACTGGTTATTTTTGTAAAATGGTTGGTTTGACTTTATTATTTTCGTTTTATTTTAAGATGGATCGTCACCCAACGCGCGAGAATATAAAAATTTGATCAATAACGCAGCAACAGCAGCTGCACCTACACAAGATGTATAAAAAAAATCTTGCACTGCCGCCGGTAACGTTCCACCGCAAGCGCTTGATCATTGAAAATATCTGTAAAGCACTGTAAAATTCATTCGTCAGCTACATCGATCAAGCATGCGGCCTTGCGGCCTCCCCCGTAGATACCTAGAACCTTACAAGAATGACACTCAAAAGTGTCCACGTTTTGTTTTGACGCAGACAGTTTGCGCACAGCCTGTCAAGTTTTTTGCATGCGGAACAAGAGATTAGTGGAGTCGAATTTATTTTATTTTATTTTGTAAGTAGGTAGGAAGGTACCTAAAAATAATTTATACTTACACTGTTTATTTTTATAAGGAATAAAAAATCAACAGAATTCAGGTAAAGATAACGAATCATTTATTGATTCAACTATAAATTAGCGACGCGAAATAAAATTGAGGGCGGGTCAGCTAGTTATTTTATAAACCTCAACCAGTTATTTTAAACGTCTTTTCATGAAAAAAAAATTATCACTGACAACTTACTTACCACAAATAAATAAAAAAAAATTCAAAACAATAGCCGCTCCATTCATCAATTTAGAACAAAATAAATATTTTTACATAGGCAAACCCAACAACAATATTTAATGCTGATTTCTCAAGTATATAAGGCTCAATTGGCTCATATCACAATACACAGGTAAAAATTACATTTAAACTTACTGAAAATAAGAAATTTCATCCTTTTTCTGTTGCTTGGTCGGTCGATTATTGCATTTTTTATACGAGCACTTGACCATGCTTTCGGTCCGAGAGCTAAAATGACACTAGTTGAAAAGGTATCCCAAAATGCCAAATGGGATAGGTACCTTTTGATACTGACGTTTTCAGAGCGCGCATTGTGCATCTAAGGGGGGCCGGCCGGAAATTTTTGATCGATGGTCAGCTATCTAAAAATTATTTGCGAAGAGAGATTGTAATGTTATTTATTACTTATTCCACTTCCATCCAACTCAATTATGAAACAAGTGAAGGCTGTCTTTTACCTCGCTCACGCTTTTGAATATAAGCGACTCCCTTTGGCTTTCAATGCATAAATTCTCCGTATTTTATGAGACAGCTCAAACCAGCTATTTGAGTTCATTAATTCTGCTATATCGATGTGAGTCACTGGGGTCTTCCAAAGTGAGAGTCAGTCAGACATCAGGTTATCGGCTTTCTCAGATAGGGCTCAAAATGCTAAAGTCACAAATTCCTTTGCATTGTGGTGCAATGTTGCTTGCATGATTCATTATGACAAGGTTGCAACAGATTCTTAAATGTGAGTCAATATTGTCCCACAAAGACAAAAGTCTCTCGTCATCGAAATGCTTTTCAAGGAAAAATTATATAAATACCCAATATACCTACCTACTAATAAAACTAAATTCAAAATTTTATCGATCTTTATGTAGCTATAAATTAATATCCATTAAATCTAAAATCATTTCCTGACTAAAATAGAATTGGAGGTTACTTTCAAAGAGTTGTTGAATAAAAGCAAATACAAAATACATATTCTTTTATATCACAGTAACAGCGCTAAAGAAAAAGCTCATGTAATATCCAACCTTATTGAGAAACTAGTAAATGGACGAGTATGTGTTAGAAAAGCAATTTCTGTGCATCCTTCACCACAGCATCAATAGGTGCTTACGAGCTTAAGAGTTTTTATATCGACCGAGATTGACGCGATTTCCTTATGCTTATCTGCAGACGTATAATTTATGACGGGAAACTTGGGTAAGCAAGGCACGTATCTAGGTACCTAATAGGTAAGACTATAAGGGGTCCCTTATGTGACTGCGAAAAAAGCATCGAAATAATAAGAAAACATCGAAATATTCGGTTAAACATATACAATCGTAGAAACAGTATTCAAAGTAACGTTACTACGAACTAATAACGTTGCGATATAAGCATCGAAGACAACGATTCGTAGTATCGTTACATCGATGAATAGTTTAAATTTATCATTTGTCTCATAGGTACCTACTGCCTATAAGATACCTTATTATAAGTATCAAATCTACCTATATGTACCTACCTACGTAAATCCTGTGTGAATTTGGTATCTTTAACAAATTCACACAGGATTTACATACTTACATATAAGACCTTGTTACATACCTACCTTGTGAGAATTCACATTACCTATCGATCGGTAAAATCGGTATCTACTCGAAACATTATAGATACTTCGATAATTCTCTAAATGGTATTGCTGACTGCTGCTGCCGTTTAATTGACACCACAAGTTATTATTTCCCTTTCCTCTGGTCCAACTCAATAAGTTCGATAGTGTCGATAAGTACCTAATAGTTTATTGGAAATTCCTCAATACTTATTTATTAGCAGGATTATTTATTTTCCTTTATTATAAATTAAATTACAATCAAGTAATAAATTAGAACTAGTAGTATTTACAATCACAAAATAGAGAAGATATGGATCCTATCTTTCAAATCCCGTGTTTTCAATTGAAAAAACTGAGCTAACTCATATTTTTATACAAATAAACAATTTTCAACTGCAGACAATCTTATCTACAGATAGCTCAACTACAATTTGGCCTATTTGGATATTTTTAAAAATAAATAAAAAGATTCCATTTTCTAAGATCCCTCAAAATAAATCTGATGAATCAGGTAAAATCGCTACAAAACCAGTCCAGGTAAAAAGGTTTTATCCGTACACAGGTTATGCAATGTCAGTGCACCTAACAGTTTAGCATCCGCTGGTGCCTGCAAGAGCTCCACAAATAACTGTGGTAGACATCCGGAGGAAATCAATTCTAATCTCGATTATCAGAACAGAGAACAGAATAGTAGAGGATGTGTAATAAATCTCTACAGCATTAATTGATTTGGAAGAATCGTCGTAGCTTAGAATTTTAAACTTAGATAAGTACTTCCATAGGTCTCATCTGTACTTGAAATCTATGAAGTAGATAAATATACTTAGTTTTTTTTTACCAACTTAAACGAATATTACTACGTGGAAAACTTATAATAATAACACTGAGTAAACTGAGTGAGGTTTGTAAGGGAGTGTTAATAGCGAGTCAGCCGTGTAACTACCATTGAGATAGGTTTGACAAAAATAAGAGCTTAATTTCTAAGTGTCAGTGTGTTATGGTAGGTACTAATTTAATATTTTGAGTAAGGACAATTCTTATTTTTTTGTCGGAGCTTCTATAACTACCCAATAATTATTAAATATTTCTAAGAAAGAAAAAAAGCATGTTCTTGGAAATGTTCCAGTTTATTTTTATTTCCTAATCCTGTTTAAGGTTAAATTGAATTCTAAATTTTAAGTTAGTAAATTTTAACTTTTATAACTCTTACTTTTTTACCTAGTCTAGGTAAAAAAGTAAGAGTTATAAAAGTTATACGTAAAGTTATACGTAGTTTACCTAGACTAGGTAAAAAAGTAAGAGTTATAAAAGTTAAAATTTACTAACTTAAAATTTAGAATTCAATTTAACCTTAAACAGGATTAGGAAATAAAAATAAACTGGAACATTTCCAAGAACATGCTTTTTTTCTTTCTTAGAAATATTTAATAATTATTGGGTAGTTATAGAAGCTCCGACAAAAAAATAAGAATTGTCCTTACTCAAAATATTAAATCTACTGTCTTAGCAAAAGGTGGAATGGAAGCTTAGAGCGCTATGTAGAAAGAGCAACTTTAGTCGATGAAACTGTTAATTTCTAATATTATTTTTCTTTGAAACTTTATCGTTTAAGTTCAAGAAGAAGTTTATATTGGCTTAGGTATATTGTATATTTATATTGGTTTGTATTATTTGTGGCTCTGTCTCAAAGACATTTCCAAATGTCTTTGCTCTGTCTGGCGCTGTCATAGCGCCTACCTACCTACCTCCAGTAACTACCTACTCAAGAGCAAGGAGCACTCTGTCGGTAATTTTATTTGTAAAAAATACAACAAAATAATGTAGCCGTTATTTTGGCGCGTGTAGAGCTCGTGACCCGGATCTTTCCCGCGTTTTTTTGGGCGCCCACGACGCCCACCGAAGCGACGCTCTGAACCGCCAAAACACATAACTGGATTAAGTGATGACATGAAGTAGATTCCCTTCAGGCGATTTACAAGTACAAGTAGCTTCCACTGTTTTAGTTTCGAAATTTTATGTTAGGTAGTTAGCAGGTAAGTACTTACTAAGTACCTGTAGTTAAAGACTTGCTGTAAATTGAAAAAAATTACAAAAATTTCCCTACTCTACTAATCAATACCTAGGGACTTAACCACAGAAATCTAAATATTTAGATATCTGTGGACTTAACTCAGTTTCTAAGCAGCCGATGGAAAAAACAACATCGGCGATTGGGTTGCTAGGGTAGGTAATTTCAAATATCGACCGCACCCGTAGAAGACCGCATGCGTTTGCGCTCCCCTTGCTCTTCATTATTTGATAATTTACGATGAGAAACGTTTTGTGAAAGTCGATGGTTTGCACTTCAGGGGAGTGATGAATTAGTGAGTCACAGATGGTAGTCTATTATATTTTTTTTTAATTTAAAAGCCGTTAACTACACATTGAAGAACTTTTAAGACTATAGACGTACAATAGGTAATTTTTAGGTGCAAACAGTGTCAACAGTCAAGCCTCATATAAAAGAACTTTCATGGTAAAAAACTCTGAGGAATCAAACTTTTCCACATTTCATTTTATAATTAGAACACGATTGGTTCCAGGGGTTTCAATTTGAATTCGACTATGGTGCAGAGTCCAGCGTGACTTGGCGGATTCCTTTCTTCATAGAGTGGAGGAACTGGATTTACGAGTTCCAGTTTTTAAGGTAGAAAGAGCACGGGGTAGAAACTGACAGAAAATTGTTCTAGAAACATTGACTGAAGACAAACTGGAACATTGTTAATTTTTTACATTTAGTGGTGTTTGAACCTATCACTATCTCCATCTATTCACTATAGGTACTTGTACTTACATTATTTTAGTTTAGTTTGACAATGCCCTTATACAGCAGCATACTTTGACATGCCCTTAATTAATTTATTTATAATTTATTTCATTTAATTTTCTGTCATGTCTGTCTGTTTTTTTAGCTTTGTACCTTATGGTGTTTCCTGTAACGAAATACCTATACATGTTATTAATTTATTAAATTAATTTATTAAAATAGTACATAAACATAGAATGTAACGACATCAAGTGTAACATCAAGTGTACCTACGATGGAATAAATAAATACAAAATACAAATACAAATATATCCTATCTCCATCTATCTTTTAAGAAATCTAAAGCTCTCAAATAAACACAAAAAGCCACATCACATCTTGGCCAGTGTGAATACCTTTCAGCTGTTTATTATTGTTGCAATGGTAGTACGATGGGTCGATAAAACCGTTGTAAAACCTTTGGTTGTATTATGAATTTATGATTTATAAAATAGCAAACTATAGTGCGGCTCTATTTCGTTCGCAGTTAAGTGCATTTGATACTTGATACCTATTACATCCTTCGATTTATTTACCGAATCATCAGACAAGTTATTTGGGATTATTCCATTCGATGGATTATTCAGCAATACGAAGGTTAAATTTAAATAGGTACCTACTTAAGGCGATTAGTAGGGTGGATAGTGGCGCCACTACATATTTAATTTTATAATTACGTTATACAAAGGAATTATCAAAAAATCGGACCGCGCGTAGACAATATCTATCATAAGCTTTTTTAAATGTAATAGGTTATATTTGATCGAAGCCTTAACCACCCAAAATGTTGCGTAAAACTACACAATAGTAGGTATACAAATAAACACCACGTGGCTCCGTTATTTCCTCACACTTTTGTACAAAGTTCCGAAAAAGTACCTTCGTTATGTTCATAGCTTCAAACCTTTAGACATCAAACACTTGCTCTGAAAAAACCGCGAGGAATAAAAACATTTGGAGGTGAACCACATTGGTTAACCAGCTATTCTCAGGAACTAGTTGGCAGTCCCGGCTTCACACAAACCGGTTCAACATCAACCAAACCCCACGTGCAACCATCGTTCGTCTTCATCTATTTTACCATCTAACGACCACTCTACACCGACCCTTTACAACCCTTTACAACTCCATTCAATTCTACACATTCTGAAGAGAAATGGACCATCTCAAAAGATCTACACAATCTGGATGGAATAAACAAATCCTGTAGTGCAAAGCAAACACAATGAAACAAATAAATCATTGTACTGTTTTATGAATCTTGTGGACCGTTCGCTTCGAAAAAACTGGCTTTATCTATACAAAATGCAATAATGGTCTTGCGAGTCGACGATATTTTTGCATGCTGCCAGTTCAGTTTTGAATAATAATAATTGCCGTACAGGTTTATCTGATCATTATGAAGCTAGACATGAAGGAATTTGATTGTACGGTTTAATAAAAGTAGACGAGACATGAATGTAAAAATACGAATTGTCGAATAGATAACTAGGTATAAAGGTTGTCGCAGATAAGGGCCACCACACTACAGCACAGCACAAAAAGCGCACATTTAATGTGCGCTTTAACTCTTAACATTTAGATGAATTTTATATTGACAGCATCAGATGACAAACAGCTCGCGGGCTCGTTTGAAACTGGTGGGAAGCCATTTTGTCACTGTAAAATGTATAACTATAATGGCACAGTCTACCTATATGCATACAGTCGTTCGACGAAGGCGTTTTGAAAGGGCAATCGTGCGGGGGCCAACGGACGGGTCGGGGGGCACGACGCTCCCGAGTTACTAAGGCGGTGATGTATGCAACTCGGGAGCGTCCCTCCTCCGTACGATTGCTCTGTCAAATCCACGTCAAAATGCCTTTGTCCAGCGACTGTATGCATATAGGTAGGCTGTGCTAAACGTGAGGTGAAGTCTTAGCCCATATTTGAATGCACATTTATGTGCTATCGGTAGCCGTGATGGATTAATGTGCGCAGAGCTTTAGAGTGCACAAAATTTTGTCCACATCGGGCCTACCTATAACCTACCTATAACCTACCTATTCATAAGCCCCTTTACTGTAAACCTTACAAAGCTAGTATGAAAAGAGTATTTGGTTTATGTTTGCATAAGTCCAAATAAGACAAAATACGTCTGTCAGATTTATTACGTTTTTAACATGGAGCTCCTAGACAAGTACCTATTGGTTTCTAAGGTAAAGAGAACCAGTAAGCCTATGGAAAACCACATTCGAAATCCATGAATGTACGATGCGTGGCCCTGTAGCAAGGATAAGGATAATAACTGTTATAAGTACATGCGGGCACTTCCCAGAAATTAACATGAGTCATCAATGTCATCATTATAAAGGTTTGACTGAAAAAAGATACAGTGCTGTCGATTCTGATTGATGATAGTTTATTATCTTTACTCGCTAAGAAAATTACAATCAAATTATATGAATAAATTAGAATTAGTATTTACAATTGAAACAATTGAGCTAACTGTTGCAAACAATCTACCGGTAGCTCAACTGATCAATATCAATACCAGTCGGAAGCGTCTCCAAGACGCTGGCTGCATTGCCTCGCTGTATGGCAATGCTGATGCGCTGCGCCAGATACTCACCAGTTCTCGGGTCACGCGTCGCTTCGACCAGACGCTCAAATAATGTTTTTAAAGCCCGAAGAGTCTCGGTACCCTACGGACCTAGGGTTTCGACTCCAAGGGGAGCAAAGGCTCTGTCGAGACCTGCATATTTGCGCCTCTTGAGTTCCTCGGCCAAATGTGCTGCCGCACCCGCCCTCACGGATGTCCTCGGAAGATAGTTAAGTATATATCTACATGGTAAAAAAAGCATACATCAGAATAATTTTTTGAACCTTTTTTGACCGTGTAAAAAGGTTACCGAATCTAAAAAAATACTATATAACGATGACTCATGTTAATTTACAATAAGAAATACGTTCTAAGAAATCAAATAATATCGCAAAAATTTTCGACTTCGACGGGACTTGAACCCGCATCCTTCCTTCAGTTCAGTAACCCTGAGTGTGGGGTTACGCACTATAATAATAATAACAAAAAACCTAAGAGATACGTTACGTATGTACGTACGTGTGTAATTGTATATGGATTTTGTGCGTCTGAATTAAATTATTTTTTCAACACACTTGCTCATGAAGTGGCTCTATGGTCACCGCAATTAGGTATGCACATAATGACACCCATAATCAAACTGTGACTTTTTCATTGCTATAACTCACTAGTGAGTTATAGAATTTTTTTTCAATTTTATTGGTTGAGTTGTTTTGTTCTCAAAAAGTTTTTATTTAAAAAAAGATTGTGTTCAATAGAACAAATAAATTAATGTTCCTATTGCTTGCTCATTTCATGCAACTTCTTATTTAAATAGATAATTTTAACTCGTACGTGTTTAATAAATAAAACTTTCACTCAAATATAACTTTTGTTTTCTATGTATTAAAAGAAAACTCAATGGCGCCTCGGCGGTAATCACCAATGTTACACACTAGTACCATAATGTACTATTATTTATTTATTACCTACATCGTCTTTATAGTATAGAAGACGGAACAAGGCCGATGACGACGATGAAGTAACAATAATTCGATTGTTTACAAAAACTACAAACCGACCGCGAATCCCTTAATTTTACACTGCTTTTAAGTTTTCCGGGACACATTAGTACTAATCCCTCGGGAATAACATTTTTATGGAACTACGTCGGAATTATTTCTACACAATAGCGAAATAATTTTCTAAATCGGGACGTAATTGACGGAAAAATCGACGAATTTACATAAATCTCAGAAGTTCTACACATTTAATTTTATAAGTATAAATATGTTTATCTCATTGTAAATGAACTGTATAGTTTGCATGAGAAATAAAGTTCTTTAAACCTAAATTTATTGATTGATTTGAAAAAAATTGCATACCATCGAACATAGAACCTCCTTCTTTCATCGAAGTCGGTTAAAACGTGACCGCAATATTTTTAGGCTAGGTATATTGCTATACACAAAGATAGTTGTATTACGTACGTAGTAATGGATCTTTGGCTATACATGGCTAGCGTCATAGCGCCCTGTCTTCAGTCTTTCGCAAGCCATCATACCACATGGCCGGAGAGCGTCCTACACTACGTTTGCCGAGTCGTGGTATCCACTCAAGAAAATTATACGCTCACTCATTATAAAATATGCTACAACGTACTTTAGCGTGGTGATCGTGTCGTAGCCACCTATGTGTTATCTATCGATGTTCCCATGCTAACTTATCTTGGAATTTCTAAGCAAATAAATTTTATTAGCATTTCGCATCACATGTCCATACGTGAGGAGTTAAGACCTAGGTGTTAACGCTATGTACGTTTTCAACAAGCCGATATCACATGCATTATACAGAAGACAAACTAACTGTTCAAAATTGTGTAGGCGATTGTAAAAATTGTCCAGTTGTTAAGGCGGTACCCTACCTCGTTATTGTGTGAAGAGGATAGGCATAGGATTTCGCGTTCACAGGAGCGGGACAGAGCAAAGCGGCGTAAGCCCAAAAATCAAGTTTTTAGTAGTTATTGCTCCCCACCCCACAAACATTAGAATAGTTAATTGAAAAAAAGGCAACATATAAAATGTTCTTTATACTTAGCTCAATTACTATGCTTAATCTCAAGATCGTATCATCTGTATTTATTGAGAAATTAGGGTTTTAGTAAAAAATTAGAGGTAACTTTGCGATTTTTTTCTATCGAGAAAATTTTATGGAATCGTGTTTTCGAAACATATGATCGATAGAATAAGTCCTGAACTTTACCATATATAAATTTCAAAGTTAAATATTCAGTAGTTTGGATGATATGGAGGTCCGACGGAGTTGAAAATAAGCAATTTGAGGGTAGGTACCCCCTTAAGTAAACTGCTCGAAGAGGTCTAATATGATAAAAAGTCTGCTTCCCCGAAACCGTAATACTGATGAATATGAGATACTGATGGTCTCAGCTGTGTGGCTTAGAATTTGCACCACCCCAACTCTTTTACCTGACCCCATTTTAACTACCTTAGAAAACGAACTTCTAAAAATCCATTCTTAGCGGGTGCCTATTCCTAAAAGGAACGACAACAGCTGAAATTTTGCATGGAGGTTTCTTTTAGGAATAGGCACCCCTATTCCTAAAAGAAACACTCTCTTGTTGAGTCACCCAGTTTTCTCTTTTATAAATATAGATAAATATATCACATATCCTTTATATCCTACTTTTATATTAGAATATAAAGTTTGTGAAGATGTAAATTTTTAATTTTTGAGTATTTTTAGACAAACAGTTTGCCTAAACATCAGTTACTAAGTTGAAATTTTGCATGGAGGTTTCTTTTAAGAATAGGCACCCGCTAAGAATGGATTTTTGGAAGTTCGTTTTCTAAGGTAGATAAAATGGAGTCGTAATCGAATAAAACTACAGACGGGTACTGGCTGAAAAACGTGCGTAACCGCAAAAGATAGTTGGATTTCAAAATAGTGTTTTCTCAATGTAGAGCATTCTCTACCCCCTCTGCGCCCCACACAACCATAAAACATCAACAGCCAATCAACAAAACACCAATCAAAACAAGAGTTATCAATCTCGCACGCGATGCCCGCATCGCCGGCACGTGGCCAATCTGCGGGTAGCTTGAAAGCATTGGAAGTGTTATCATCCCTAATGTGGGGTAATGGAACGCTTATTACTGTACCCCCATCGCTGATTCACACGGTGGTACCTACTTGATTGGTTAACTGCATAGAGAAAAACTTTGGTAAATCTAGATGGTGTTGGATTACATAAAATTATGTGATTTACCGGACTGATCTATCTCATTTGATACGATTTGATCGATTAATAATGTTTTGGACAGCAGCAAAATTTTAATCACTTCACGTCACACCATACTCACTAAAATTATACGTAAGGATAAATGGATAGATGGATGGATGTTTGTTACTTCTTTACGCCAAAACTACTGAATAGCCGATATGTTCATAAAGTAACCCATCTTTGATTCCAGGATTAGAATTACCTGTAGGTACGCAAAATTTAAGCCCGATACGTTCAGTAGTTTTGCCGTCAAGAGGTAACAAACATCCATACATCTAAGCATCCAAACTTTCGCATTTATAATTTTACTAGCTTCTGCCCGCGGCTTTGCACGCGTATTTTCGGTATATTAAGTATCATATTATCTCAGTTAGGCTATGTTCTAAATGTACCTACGTTAAGTTTCACCTTGATCTATTCAGTACTTTTGTAACAAAAAATCACATTTCACAAACTTTAGGCTTTATAATATTATAATAGGATTATAAATGTGTGATGTGATTGCGATGTCATATTATTGTCGCCATTTCGTCTTGGAGTAGTGTCTTGCCGTTATAAAACTTTATTTTTAAACTGAAATAAAATAATCAATTGCTTTCGACAGCGTCAATTGATGGCAAGTGTTGATTGTCGGCGGTCAATGACCAGGCTTTCTTCGGTTCATTTCCAACGACAACCGATTAGTTATACTGTTGAACATTACATTTAAGCACTTTTTACAGTTTTTACACAGGTTCATGACACTGCGGCTTTAGGGATGCTACTTCGGATGGTAAATAAATGCTGGACAATCTTCACAGCATCATCTAGCCCTAAGCTAAGCAGAGCTTGTGATATGGGTACTAGAAGACTTATAGGTACTTATACTTATTATATATATAATTTTTAAACTAGTTGTAATTTTTAAACTAGCGGCTACGCACGCGTTGTTTCTATGGAAACGTTTAAAGGTTATTTCTATCCCATGGGAACTCATTTATGGGATAAAAAGTAGCCTATATGCAATTTCAGCCCGATCCGTTCAGTAGTTTTTGCGTGAAGAGGTAACAACCATCCATACATCCATCCATCTAAACATCCAAACTTTCGCAGTTATAATGTTAGTGTGATTTGATTACACAGATAGTTTTTTTCATAATTATACATAGTAAATACCCAGAACACCCGGAACAATTATGTGGCGGTAGATCGTATATATATTGGTCCCAAAGCGGGAATCGAACCCGCAGCCTCCTGCTTCGCAGGCAGACCTTCGCCCGCCGCGCCACATCGATTCGGTCGTGGTTAGGTAGCTCTACATAATTATCAAACCAACGCACGCGCCGCCGAAGAAGTTTATATAAAACTGTTTATAAGCCTAGCCTTTTGAAATAATTTAGAACCAAAGAGAGTTGGTAAAATACTTCGCGCTTCGGTCTGACCTACATTTGTTAAGCCTAAGCGTCCGTTGATAAGAAAATTAATTTATTATACTTAATATAAAAAAAACACAAGAACATAAACAAGAAAAAAATGAATACAATAATATGAGAAGTAAAACTTAAAGGTACTTAAATCTAACAATTTACATAGAGTAAAATGGGACCCTATCTCAGCATTTTGCAGTATTAGGCATTTGCCCAATACTGCGCTGGTTTTCAGTTAGGGTCCATAAGGAGTGACGGCAAGTACCTACCAAATTATTAGGTAAGTACCTACATTAATTATTAATAATATATACCTACAATAAAACATCATTATTTGAACCCTTACACAGATCAAGGAAAAATACACATAGCCGTTGCGCCGATGTGTCCGATAATCTCTGAAAAGATTAGACCCTCTCGAGGGGCCACTATAATATTTAGAAAACAAAAGAATGTCATTTTTCCCGCGTTCCACTCGTGACCGCCTGGCGGGAAACGTCAAATTATGTTCTACGCGTTCAAAACGACGCGGCCGACCAGAACATGACGAATTACGTGCGCTGGAAAGCCGGTCTCGTAATTATTGTGGACAAGGCACTTTTTGCCTCTGACAAATAGTAAGAGCGTGGAATGAGACCGAAGAGCTTTGTGTAGCTAATGACACTCGTGGCTGAACGAGCTCTAATATCACTATTTCTTTTGTGCGCTGCAGGCTTGTGATGCGTTGCGTCTTGCCCGGGATAGGCCGTCGACCTCCCTTATTTGTTACATTACTTGAGCCTTAATATGAATCGAATGAACCAGTGTGGGGCTCAAATTTCCTTGGCCCCGCCACAGCGGCTTTGCTGTCACGCGATTCTCTTTTTGATGGATATAAAATTATTAATGGTTGGGTAAAAATTGTGAGTGCCTACAAATTGTTCAGGTTTTTTTTTAATTTTGATGGTGAATGTAGCTATTTTTGGGTTTGGTAATGATTGGTACGAATCCTAGACTTGAAACCGGTTAGGTAGACTATCATAATACATTCTATTTGGCAAAGATTTTGGCAAGATTTTCGAGCACCTATTTAATTTCACACATTGTAGGTAGGTACTGTAGGTATTCAAACGTTGTAGGTACTTACCTTCTTTCTAAAAAACCGCGTTGCGCAACCTCTTCACACCTGATAAAACTCATTAATGACAGCCTTTTCGCGGAATCTTGGCAAGTGCAACATGAGCCGCCTCCTTGGTGGTCGTAGTGAGTGGCCTAACCTTCACGAAAACTTAAAAACAATGATCCTGCCAGCCTCTCCGCGGTAGAGCAGCATAAGAAACGCATCCCTTCTGGGAAAACATGCATGTTACACAAAACTAACAAGGGAATCGTTAGGTACTATGCAAATTGCTTTATACTACCTATTGCGAAATTTTATAGGAAGAACAAAGAAGTTACCTAAGCCTACCCAATAAAGAACAAACAATTTTTATTTTCGTAATTTCGCATTTTGATTCCAAGTAAAACACGAAAATTAACTAATTAGAGGCGAATTTGGAATGAGCACTCACGAATAGTTACATCTGAATAGACCTATTTGCTAGACGCTCTTGGAATCCGTAGATTACAAATTTTATCTAACGCTATGAAATTTGCGTACGGTATTTTGAACCTCAGTTTCCAGTTAAGATAATTGCGTGAATTTATGTACGAAAGTACGTCAACGCCTGAATAACTCAATAAAACAGCAATCTATTACAATGTAAAGATACAATAAACATCATAGCTCCGTTGGCGGTAGAGGCTTTACATCGTGTTGCTACGCGGCTATTTTTAGGCAGGCTTTATATGGCTATAGCAACGATTTTATGTTCGCTTTGGAATTAAATTTTTGACCTTCACGCAAAGACTTGGTATTGGGTTAGGTTAAGTTAGCTATTAGGATTAGATTTTCTACTCAACCTATTAAATCGCTTCTTAATTAAGAGCTTAATTTATATTTCTATTTATTCCTTTTTTATAGTGTGATGTGTGTATTTTGTTATATTTATTCATCTTATTTATTCTATTTAATAATACATTACATAATTTTTATTAAAAAACATAGGTAATGGATTTTAATCTGCCATTTAAAGTTTTTATTGATTTTCGCTACGTCCCGCAGCCTGCGAAAAAAGCGCGATCTTCGTGGAGGGAATTCAGGCGCGGTCGCCTTTACAAGAATCGACGTAGGGGGAATAGACGTGCGAGGAACAATTCATCGGGAGTTGATGGTCCCTTTGTGATTCAGGTGTTTTAGCCTTTACATTAGCTGTCGTCGAGTCTCATGGACGAGAGTTTCCTATAATAGTTCATAGATAACAACTAGCTTACGTATCCTGACCCGATTATTAATATATTTCTCTAACTAACCCTAGTTAGAGAAATATATTAATAATAGTCGGGTCAGGCTAGTTGTTATCTATGAACTATTATAGGAAACTCTCGTCCATGAGACTCGACGCTACGGTACCTAATCATTCATATTTTCCAGTTTCCTTGGGTCCTACCTATCGGGAAAAAGTAATTGGTCTCTATGATTTGTACCTACACAAGTCCGACAGCTTTAGGCTCACAACCAACCTATACCCTGGTTGTAAGTTGTAAACGTCAGACTTTCTCATTATCATACGATTTCCATTTCCAAGAGTTCCATTAGAACAGCTTTGGGGTCAGGTAGAAATTGGTTTATCGGGAACCATGCCCCGCGGCTCACCACGACGCGAAAGTTGCTACGAGCGGCCTTCTCGTGAGCTCTTTTCTACTTACAGTCAATACCTACGTCTTGGTTTTGTGGTTAGTCGTAAGAACCGATAGGTACATAGGTAGGTAGGAATTTATTTAACTAAAGAAAGAAAGAATGAAAACATTTTTTATTGTTTATGTTTGTACGATCTGCAGATATTTGTTCAGGGTGTTTTGGATGTTTATCTATGTTTAATAAAAAATATCTAACTAGTGTATTGTATTATCTAGTACCCATAACACAAGCACTGCTTAGCTTGGGGCTATATAATGCTGTGTGAATTGTCCAGCATTATTAATTTATTTGCCTTAAATTTACTACACAACACAATAACTAACTAAACAATAAATGTTAGACCCAATTTTTGTGCGTAGGGGTTTTAGGGAAAATATGGCCTATACTCAGCATTGGGTCGACCTATTAGTGTGTCTACCCAGCGGTGGTTTTCAGAAAGACAGCCATAGACAGGTTACGTCACCACCATCTGTGGTAATGCGTTTTTTACAAAATTAGGTACTTCATCTAAAATTAACATAATATTTAATTTACATAAGTACTAGTAACTCGCTGAGGATGACGATGAACTAAGAGAGACTGCAGGATAGACTTGTTCTAGAACTGCACGAGGGAGGAATGGAAGCAGTCACAAGAGGCCTTTGCTAAAACCGGGCAAACAGATAGAGGTTGCCGATGTCTAAATTTATGCTTACTGTTAGTGTCTGAATAAAGGCTTTTATTATGATTATTAGTAGGTACTAGTAACTCGGTAACCTAGGACGTTTTATGTACTTATACCTACCACTAAATAACTTTATACTTTTTTTACATTTATTTTGACGTACCGATCAGCACTCATGTCCACTACAGAACGTGCCTCAGCAAAGGGAGTTTTGACAAAATAACCACGCATGGCAGGATTGGTGATCGCAGTTGAGATGTTAAAAATACAAAAGGAAGATGCTGCCCTTACTCTGTTTTAGGTTCCCTTAGTCGCCTCTTACGACATCCGTTTAGGCTAAGCGGATCGGGCTATTTTGCAGAGAAATAGTTTTATATCTGAACTAGTTACTGCCCGGCTTCGCACGCATTGTTTATATGGAAACGTAATATGGGTTATATGGGTCCGGCGACGGATGAATTTCCCATACAAACGTAGTACCAAAATGATTTATAATTTGAGAATATTTTCTCTATGGTTTGCTATTATTTGTATTAGAATAGTATTTATTTAGGTTCCTGCCACAAGTTTTTTTCAAAATACTTATCTACACAAATACTAAGAAAACATTCATTCTTTGATGTAAAAATGCGATTCGGTTTAATTTCATTTCAGAAAGGTATTTTGAAAAAAAATAGTGGCAGGAACCTAGATAAATACTATTTTAAAACAAATAATAGCAGACCATGGTGAAAATATGCTGAAATTACAAATCATTTTGGTATTACGTTTGTATGGGAAATTCAATCCGTCGCCGGACCCTTAGAGGTTATTTCTATCCTATGGGAACTGGGAAACTGTTTATAAGATAAAACATAGCCTATGTTTTACTCCAGGCCTGATCCATTCAGCAGTTCTGGCGTGAAGAAATTACAAACATCCATACATCTAAACTTTTGCGTTAATAATATTAGTGTGATTAAAATAGGTAAGTACATAGGTATTTTCATCTTTTCATACGCGTGTGATGCCACGGGCAGAAGCGAGTCCATCCTTAGTAACAAATGCGAAATTGCAAGTCAGCTAAGTAGAGAGCCAACTCGCTGTCACAGATTCAACAGCTGACAAAACAGTCTCACATTTTTTCACCGCCATTTTGCTGACAATGAACCGACATGGAACCAACGCCAACGCCGTTACAGCAATTAACTCGATGACTTCTTGCTTTCCTTAGGAACAAAAGCTTTACACTCTGCTAAACAAAATAGCTGATGCGTTTTGCGTACGCCATAATTACTAACCGGCTATTGTTCGAAGCTGGTTATTTGTTTCAGTTTAAAAAATATATAATGTGGAAATGGAAAACAATGTGTTGATTAATTATCTTGCATGTTACACATGGTTATATTTTTTAAGTTGGTTTGAAAATTACCAACCTGTCTACTTTACTCATAGGGACTATGATATATCAGAAATAATGTTATAAAACTTATATGGAAGGGACGTTTGGTATCTCTAGCACAAGTCTCTGACTTAGTGTAGATTCCAGAACAAATCTCAAATACCAAGCTGGCTAGTCTGTCTGTAATTGTAATTTAATAATCTATCTACGAGCACCTATATTATTGTTAATAAGTAGGTATGTACAAAACTGAAGCGATCAATTATTTTCTAACTAGGCCTTTTTATGAAAGCTTTTCCCAACGTTCTCACAGTTTTTGTTCCACGGCATTTCAGATAGTGATAGATTTTTTTTATTTTTATTTAAAGGTTCTTAGAGATCCGACAAAAAACTACTGAAAAACAAACACTTCGCTTCGCTTTTCTACTAACTTTGCTGGTTTTAAGTACCCAGGTAGGTTAATTTCTGATGTAACGCAGATTTTGACTTTATGTTATTTTAAGACTTTCTTTGATTATTCAGTATAATTCCAACGTTACTCGGTAGGACACACATTGGTACACTTGATGTCGTTAAATTACTCAAACTTTAGTAGGGAAGTGGGGCCCACCCTGGCTTTTAATACTTAGTTATGAGTATCTATGCTACTTTTGACGTATGACGTGACGACACTAGCCAAACTCGTTGTAGAATGTTTGTAAGCAAACCGCCCATACTTACTAAAGTCGTTTACAAAGGGATATTTACCATGATTTGAGTTTTGAGCTTTCCAACAATTCGGCACAGTTTCATGGCGCATGAAGCTGTGCGAAATATTGGAAGGCTTTAGTGTTAATAATCATGATGGATTTAAAAGTTTTATCGCCCATCTAAAAAATTAATTCACTCAGTTGCCGCGTCTTTCTATACGGAATTCACATGTCGATTTGAGGTCCTTCCTTCAATAAATATTGCTTAGAATGATATCTGAAACTCAACGCCAAACCAGAGTTTTAGTTGTGTCGTGGTTTGTATACAGAAATTCTACATCAAGTTTGGCTAATGTAAAGATAAATACTATTTTATCAGTCTTTCGTGCCAGTTTTAAAGACCGCCCGCACAATTTTTCCGTTCTCAATACAATTGTATCATTTGTATAGAATATATCGTATTGTGAAAGGGAGAAAGCGGCACAATAGCGTAGATGCGCCAGATAAAGCAAGAACTTTGAACTTTGCTCGCGGAGCCGTATACCGTTTCTGGTTGTATTGGTGGTGCTGGGAAGTTTCGATTTAAATAAATAAATAATGCTGGACAATCCACGCAGCATTATCTAGCCCCAAGCTTAGCAGAGCTTGTGTTATGGGTACTAGATGGCTGATAAACTTAATACAAAATACAGTAGGTTGTTGTTATAAATATTGAATGGTTGTCTTTTTTTTTAATTTCTACGTTTAAAAAAATATCCATCCTTCAAAATTACTTCAAAAACAACTTCTCAAAAAGTGTTAAGTAGTTACCAACCTAGATTTTACGTCGTTAGTACCTAGACAGTACCTAGAGCAGCCATACTCAAATTGTCCTCGCGGAGACCTGGGGCTCCGCGAAGCCTCTGTAGGTGCTACGCGGAAATACTGGTCATAATTAATAATCCATACCAAAGAAAAATAAGATCACGTAGAATACCAAAACATGTTTATGGTAGCTGTTCTGCAACGATAGGTACTCTTATCGTAGTGAAGCTGTTGTTTTAGCAGAATAGGGCCCCTGTTAGTTGTGTAGTAAAATCCATACCAATATTTTAATAAGCTAGTAATTCTGTCTGTCTGTGATTTTCACGCCAAAACGGAGCTGAATGAAATTTACTAAGGGAGGTTAACGGTATCCCGGCCGGAGACGCACATAGACTACTTTTTATATCGGAAAAACGCGTCTAAAGCCACGGGAAGATGCTACTTTATAAAGCTTGTGGTTTGACAGGCATTGTCCTTTATTTACGAGCGTGGCCGCAAGGTGCGCTGTGGTGGTTAATGTAGAATGACGCGGTCGTAGCAGTCGTTCACCCCATTGATGGTAATCTATGGAACGCCATGGCTTTATCATTATCAAAATTGTGTATCGTTTTACCTTAATTTTTTACAGTAATTCTTTTTATCTGTCCTCAGTTTCTTAGTAGCCGATGTAAGGGATGAAACGTTGGTGTTCTTCAAACACAAAATAAGGTTCGTAGTTAACCCACTTAAATCCGTAATGAATGCACGCCCCCTCCAAAAAACGTCATAAGTACCTACACTCGGCATGCATTTTTAGAATGGTTTATCTCTACCGTGCTATTGACTTTATTTGGTATATCGTATTGACTGCCCAGCCTCGGCTGTCTATCTGCAGAACAAGCTGCAGATAGACTAGATGCGTCATGGGCCATGAAATTGTTAAACTATATTAGCTTGTTTGTAAGGTTTCAGCTTTTATTCGTATGGGCTTTTTAAGTGCCAATCTGCATGTTCAGGTTTGAGATGCTTATCTTTTTCTTGAGATGCTAGTCCTCGACACTGAATAAATCTCTATACTAAACAAATTTTAATTTGCTTACAAAAAATACCTCTTTTATTGTAAAACTTTGAATAGAGAAGCGAAGCCTTTTAAGCACCGATACAAGTGGCGACATCTATGTTTGTCTCGATGAACCGCGTCGTACTTAGACGTTCAGACGAATAGATCTACAAACTACGACCCGAAAAGCGGCGCCCTCAGGATCTTAAAATCAGTAGGTATTTTTATTTAAAATACGTTTATATGCTGTGCAATATTTAATTGACTAACAAATTCATATAATTCCAAATTGACAACATTTACATTTGGATTACTCGCAGGTTATAAATATTAATTAACTTCAATACATTGATCTATTCATTAAATATTATTATACACGTTTAGTAGGTGGTTTTAGAAAATTTACACATTTTTCAAAATCTTTTATAGATTGTGGCAGTCATCATTCGGAATATTCATTTGTATACTAAGTTTTAAATTATTATAAACGAAAATAGCTATAATTATAAATACATGTTCAGGCTGTACAAAGAATTGCATTACACTTACATTTAAATTGATTCATTCATCTATACAATTATTATTTACATAAATAAAATTAATTTTGATTAACAAGGCCTGTGTTCATCAAGAATTATATCAGTAAATTTTGATTAAATAAAACTAAATAAGGAACATAACCTAAATAAACTTTTGTTAAAAATAGAACCCCTTTAAATTGTATTTTATCAAGGTACATCAGTAGATATTTGATAAATATAAATATATACAGGAGAACTGATAGGAACTTTAAAATATTATGGGCTTATTGAAATAACAATATACCCAAATAGAGATAAACCTTTCTAAAAATGCACGCCGATTATATGACGTTTAGTGAAGGGGGCGTGCATTTTTAGAATGCTTTATCTCTACCTTCATAAATATAAATTTGCGTTAGATTTACATTACACTGGGTTTTTGGAACATAATTTTATATTATAATTCTTACGGTTTATCGTTTTACCTTAATTTCAAGAATATGTCCTAAGCCTGGCATGTCATTTGATAATATTTTTTATTTATTTATTTAAATCTTTATTGCACTGCGGTACAAAGGGTGGGCTTAATGCCGAGGCATTTTGTTCACGAATATCAGTAATTCAGTATTGTTTGTACAGTGACGTTCATTGTTAGCTGACCCCCTGTTGCGTTTGAAGTCATTTTCTATGAATACAGAACTATTTAAAACTTCCGGTAAAATTAAGATAGCAAGCCGTTTTATATACAAACAACAAAAATAAAATAAAACCAAAAACTGATTTAATTACGAGATTTGGAACCTGCCATCAGGGTCACCTAAAGATGAACGCCGGTCGTCGGTTGCAGGTTCAATTTTTCATAATAAATTGAACATAACTTTATTCGAGACCTTTTTTGGATCTGTTTTGACCGAAAAGCTTATAATTCATCGAATTTTTGGCAAAATATGACGTTTTGCATTATTTTTTTTAACCGTATTTAGCCTTATTTTTGGATATACATTTCAGCTACACCAATTTTTTTTTATGCTTATGGCGGTTTGCAGTCAAGATTTCTTAAAATATTGCAGTTACGTCCTTTCAACGGAAGTCTGAAAAATTCACAGCTAAAATTTGTGGCATAACTGACACTTTTTTAAAGCCTTAATTTTAAATATGCTATTCGAAAGAGCTGAAAAAACTAAGAAAAACTGTATACTCAACTTTCTTTACGTGGATTGTCGGTTACGCCAATTGAACTTACAACCGACTCAGTGTACATTGCTCAATGAATGTCTCAAAATGAACTATGTACTTATTGAAATATTGTTAAATTGTGTCGTATTCGTAAAGGCATAAACTAGTACCAAAAGCCAAGCTATCTCCGAACTTTCATTCAAGGTACGTACGGTAGAATATACCTTTAGAACATACATAGATAAAGTAATAAAGACTCTTTTTATGTACTAAGTGCTTCAAAAGGCGATTAAAGCTTCTTAAATTCAGCATAGCTTTATTTATAAATATAATATTTTATTATGAAAGGTTAGAATCACAAGTTTCTAGGATAAAAATTATCTAAGACAGCACAGTTAAAAATAAATGAAGAGAGTCCACTGTCATCGTATTTTTGACCACATTAAATGCATTAGAGACCCTGTTCAGGTAATGATTCGGTATTTATTTATTTTATATAAGTTTTTATATATTTATTTTCTTCTTTAGTTAAGTACATATAATATAATTATTTCCTAAAATGTATCTATCAAAATGCTAGTGGCATTTTGACTAAATATAAAAGGCAACTAATCGCATAACTTGTAGCTTATAAATTCTTACGAATTATAATTATATTATTGCTAACTTCGCGTTTAGAATTAATTTAATCAAGTCATAGGCCAAAATCGTTACATTTAACTAGACTAGACTTTGCAGAGCCATTTTTACACGCCATTGTTTGTTGTTCGATAGATTTTCATAAGTTTCTCTACGATCTTTATAAAGTATCAAGACTACTTACAAGAATCGCCGATGTCTTGACAACCACCTTTACCATAAACAAGTAGATCTTTGAGTTTATGATTTCTCCGGCATATTAGTTTTGTCTGGTTGGTAGTACTTGTTCGCCACGTCATATAATTCCCGCCTGAGTTGTTGGGCCTGCGATTTGTACTGTTGCTCTCTCTCACGAATCGTTCTGTACTGTTCTTCGCGTTCTTCTGTGTTTTGCTTGATAAGCCAGCGGAGGTATAGTTCTGTAAGATGAAAATGAACTTTACTTTATAGTGCGTTATATTTATGTATATTTATAATATTTATGTATATATTTCATTTATATTTATAATATTATAAATGTGAAAGTTTGGATGGATGGATGAATATGATGGCCAATACTACTGAACAGATTGAGCTGAAATTTGCGTCGGTGTACCTCTAAGCCTGGAATAAAACATATGCTACTTTCAGTCCCATAAACCAGTTCCCACGGGATAGAAATTATCTTTGAACGTTTCCATAGAAACAACGCGTGCGAAGCCGCGGGCAAAAGCTAGTTTATTTAAAAATGCAAAAGTTGGATGGATGGATAGATAGATGGATGGATGTTTATTACTTTCACGCCAAAATGTGAAAGGATCGGTCTAAAATTTTGTTCATGTGATTAAGGTGTAGACCTAGAATAAAGGGTAGGTACTGTATATCCCATATATCAGTTTCCATGAGATAGAAAAAAAAACATTTGAACGTTTTCATAGAAACAACGCGTGAGAAGCCGCGGGCAGAAATTAGTTTATAATATCTAATATTAGTGTGATGAGATTGCATGTCCATTTGTTGGTTTTTTAGATCTCATCAAAGAAGATTTTGCGCGGAATTGTTACCAAAAATTTTACATTTTAATATTTTGCAAATGATTTCAGTTTTTTTTTTTAATAATAATAAATAAATAAATAATGCTGGACAATTCACACAGCATTATCTAGCCCCAAGCTAAGCAGAGTTTGTGTTATGGGTACTAACACAATATATGATAACTGATATACTTAATACAATACACTACATAGATAGATATTTTTTATTATACATAGAAAACATCCAGAACGCCCTGGACAAATGTCTGCAGATCGTACAAACATTTGTCCTGAGGCGGGAATCGAACCCGCAACCTCCTGCGTCGCAGGCATTAGTTTATCAATGTTTACCTTCCCAAATGACGTAGCTCATGGGTGCTACAGAGGGCCATATGACGGTGGGTGTTGGTTCGTACAGGGGGTTGATGTAGGCACTGAGCTCGTCTGGCTGGTTGACCCAGGACCAGAAGCTGGTTGTCTGCGCGTAGACGCCGCGAGACTCGCGTTCTTGCTCGTTGTCGCAGATGAAGGTACCTAGAAATAGAATAATAATAATAATAATATTGATTCAGCTACTATCGTACTATCGTCCGGATAGTCGTTTCGGTTAACGGCGTAATAGCGAAGAGCCTCGATCAACATCTTAAGAGACTCTCGCTAGGAAGTTGGATCAAGGTCCAGATTCAAAAGGCGGTACACCTGGACTCGGCGCGCATCGTCAGGAAGTTCCTCTCTCTGCAGCCCTAGTCACCGGCCGCGTGAGCCTAGCTTCGCGGCCGGTGATTCACCGTTTCGATATATTTTTTACTGTAGAATAAATGTTTTATAAATTTTATTGTCTATAGTAAACAATGTATTTTATAAACGAGATTTAAGAATAAATGAGTGTATAATAATAATAGCTATTTATTTCCGAGACAGAGTTCAAAAAACATAAAAAATTCTTAAAATAACTTTAGAAAAACTCGCTATGGTTTCTGTGTTGCTTCTTCAAAACATTTGAACTGCGATCCCCAAGCAGCATGCCCAGCGTGGGGATTGTGACATTGTCTTAATAAATTAAGTCTATAAGGTACTTATCAGGGGAGGCCTATGTACTCGTATGTCCAGCAGTGGGCTAGTATAGGCTGTTGATGTGGGGCTTGTGTAGTGTACTCACCAAACTGACTAGCATAGGAATGTTCAAACAGCACCACCAGAAACGACTGCCGGTATTCGAAGCTGCACGGAAACTGCTCCAGGAACTGTCTCACGCAGTCCAGGAATAGGAGGAAGGTTGGCGCGGCGCGGGGTTGTGAGGAGTAGGGGCCGCAGCGGTGCCGGGTACCGAAGGGGTACCCAGCTTGCAGCCACTCGCGTTCTATTAGCGCTTGGAGGCTGGAAAGAAATTACATATTTATAGATTAACTAGCTTTTGCCCGCGGTTTCGCACGCTTTGTTTCTATGGAAACGATTTGAGGTTATTTCTATCCCATGGGAACTGATTTATGGGATAAAAAGTTGCCTATGTTTGATTCCAGGGTTAGACTTACCTGTATGCAAAATTTTAGCCCGATCCGTTCAGTAGTTTTGGCGTGAAGAGGTAACAAACATCCATCCATCTATCCATCCAAACTTTCGCATGAAATTAGTGTGATGTCACTCCCCGAAAAGTAAGCTTCTTAACGGAAGCTTACTCGATTCACTTAAATCTCGGTATAAAATAAAAAAAGTAAAAAATACGTTATTCATTATCACGGGTGTGGGGTGTGAAATTCCTGTCTGTGTCCTAATCGAACGTGACGGAAGAGGAGTGTGTGGAGGGTGGGCTCACCTGCCATATATAGGAGGAAGAGGGGACGCCAGGCTGCGGTAGGTTTGAAATGGCGAAAGGGACACCAGAGAGGTTTTTAGAGTGTATTACGTCCTTTTCAGGGCGTCGAGTCCCACATAATTCTGGTCCCCCTTAGACTAGTTAATTTTTTAAACGAATTTCTTCGCTGAATAAAAAAACAAAAAAGGGGTGTGCAATAAATTTCAGAAATTTGTATGATTTCCACGCGGGCGAAGCCGCAGGGCGCGGCTAGTGCTTTATAACACGTTCTATAAAATCTCGTGTCTATCGTCTGCACGAACGCGTTGTTTCATGACAAAAATAACCCTGTTTTATTTCCGGTATGAACATATTACTTGCATAGTTTCGTTGAAAGCTGTTCAGTAGTAAACTGAAACTATGTGGAGTGGAGACATAGCGTTCAGAGGTAAAAACCATGTTCACATTTTCTTCAATTACTTCAATAGGATAGATTATTATAAGAGACTATAAGAGTTTGTTCTCATTTGTCGAATGTAAAGTAAAAATGCAGCGAAAGACACACACATAGGTAATTTAATTACATTAGTTGCACATTTAACTATCTATAAAACAAAATGTCGGATGTCGGGCGCCGTATTTTTATAACCGACAAAAAAACGGTCTCGGAACAGCTTCATATAAAATGTTCTGCAGAGTATCCGATTCTTGTCAGGCCTGACATCCGACAAGTGTAACTTACCCTCGTATGGTTCTGCAGTCGGGGTTCAGTATAATCTGTACTAGAGAACAAACGAGCAACGTAGCGTCTTCACCTTTAGTACCGTGCAAGAGTACTGGTTCCGCTTTCTGTAACAAAAAATAAAATGACTAAAGGTCTGATCAAAACCGCAACCTCTTTTCTACTTTCCAACCGAATATACGATGGAATAGTTCTGAAGATAGGATGTGTTTGTGTAAAGATCTCTCGCATACGTAACGTGTCCCGGACGGAACGGGGATGGGATAACTTTTAAACATACAAAAGTACAGTACCTACATAGATAGTAAAATATACGCGACGGGAGCGTTGACAAGACGGATCTAGTTCTTTTGTATGTTAAAATGTCCCGTTCCGTCCGGGACACCGTTACGTATGCGAGAGATCGTTACACAAACACATCCTATCTTCAGAACTATTCCATCATATATTCGGTTGGAAAGTAGAAAAGAGGTTGCGGTTTTGAAACCTGAAATTTTTCACATCTGCCGGATCTGAGAAATTTGGACGATACTCTTTTTACTTTTTGTTGGTCTCGACCGAGCCTACACATTTGCTCCCCTTGGATTCGAGACCCTAGGTCCGTGGGGTACCGAGGCTCTTTGGGTTTTTTAAAAATTATCTGAGCGTCTGGTTGAAGCGACGCGTGACCCGAGAGCTGATGAGTATCTGGCGCAGCGCATCAGCATTGCCATACAGCGGGGCAATGCAGCCAGCGTCTTTGGGACCCTTCCGACTGGTATTAATGATTTATTAATGCGGGTATTATGACCGCCACGATGATATCTCTGAATGTTATACTAAGACTTCTAACCTGGTGTATATGCTGTGCAACAATACAGGCAGTGTGCAGCGAGTTGCGCACATTCTCCGGCCACCCGCACGACTCCAGTTTCGATATCCACTTGTCGCTCGTTATCTCGCGATCGTTGCACGCTTCGATAAGTTTAGAATAGCTGTCTAACAGCTGTTGTTGGTTGTCCACTTCGTCCATTGAACGGTTGTAGATCTTCCATTGGGAGTAGTTTGAGTTGGACTCTGTTCCTCCACCTGAAAGCAATAATGATCATACTCATTTATTGATAACACAAATATAACACGACACAAATAATACAAACTTAACTACAATGTAGGTAAAGCATCACTACATACTTAGTATAAAACAAAGTCGTTTTCTCTGTCCCTATGTATGCTTAAATCTTTAAAACTACGCAACGGATTTTATTGCGGTTTTTTTAAGTAGATAGAGTGATTGGAGAGGAAGGTTTATATGTATAATAATAGTAATAGTAGTATTTTATTGCACCCGTGCGAAGCCGGGGCGGGTCGCTAGTAGTCTATAATTAATTATATTAATAACTAGACGATCTCCTCGCGGTTTCACCCGCGTAGTTCCCGTTCCCGTAGGAATTCCGGGATAAAATATAGCCTATGTCACTCCCTGAAAAGTAAGCTTCCGAACGGTGAAAGAATTTTTCAAATCGATCCAGTAGTTTCGGAGCCTATTCAATACAAACAATCTAATCTTTCCTTCTCTATAATATTAGTATAGACAATACCATAATCATACAATTGTATTAATCAATCTAAATAAAGGAATAAATTTATTCACAAAGAAAATTATACTAATATTTACAATTGAAACAATTGAGCTAACTGCTGACTGTTGCAAACAGTCTACAGATAGCTCAACTGATCCATATCAACACCAGTCGGAAGCGTCCCCAAGACGCTGGCTGCATTGCCACGCTGTATGGCAATGCTGATTAGACGTGTGCGCCGACGTTAAAATGATCGGCGGCGGGCGCCGGCCCTGAAATCGGCGGCGGCGGCGTGATTTCGGCGTGAAATCGGCGCGTAGGTATAATTACATTATTTATTTATAAGCAATAAATAAACAATGCTGGACAATTCACACAGCATTATCTAGCCCCAAGCTAAGCAGAGCTTGTGTTATGTTATGGGTACTTTACTAGATAACTGATTAACCACGCAAATAAGGCACCTTACGCCGTCGCGGAACGCACGCGTGCAAAGAAAGAGTGAAATGCGACCAGTGTTGAAGCTGAGATGAGACAGTTTTCTCAGCGGCTGGCTACATTTTGTAACCGCCTGAGGAGCTCTCTCAGCGGCAAAACGCTGGATGCCCTAACTTTTCTAGGGGTTTATTATCAACTAACGTAAAATGTAATACATTTAATTAAGTAAATGGGAGTCAGAACATTGGTTGTAAGCATTTGATTCATATAACACTGATACTTTATTGGATCCCGTAACTTTCCGTATCGCAACAAGTCTTCGGTTGGGTGCAAGATGTTGCGCCCCTCATCAATGCCAATGCCAGTGCGGTATTGCTGTCGAACAGCTTGATCATCACGGATTATCGTGCACTAGGGCCGCCCCGGTCGGATATCTCGCCATGCCAGCCGGCGAGTCTTTGTCATCGCTAACGTACCAGCTATTCTCAAACCGAATGGTCTGTTGCGTGACAATGGTAAGAGGCCCGACGGTATGACACTAGTCCCATGGGAGTTGGGGAGGCCCATCGTTTGGGACGCTACATGCGTCGACACACTAGCGCCATCCCATGTTCCGAAGACATCCGTGAGGGCAGGTGCGGGGGAAGATTTGGCCGAGGATCTCAAGAGGCGCAAACATGCAGGTCTCGACAGAGCCTACACATTTGCTCCCCTTGGCGTCGAGACCTCTGGTTCTTCGGGTTTCTTAAAAAATATCTGAGCGTTGAGTCGAAGCGACACGTGAACCGAGAGCTGGTGAGTATCTGGCGCAGCGCATCAGCATAGGCATACGGCGGGGCAATGCAGCCAGCCTCTTGGGGACGCTTCCGACTGGTATTGATATGGATCATTAACTGACCTACCTCTAAGCCAGGCACGGAGATTATTATCTAGGGTAGAATAGACATTATCGACATCGCATCGTCATACATTGCGCACATTAAAGAAGTAAAAGGATTGACTGTCAAACAATTAACGCATTCGTTGACAAAGTGACGTAATTATTCTTTATTCTACCCTAGACAACAATCTCCGTGCCCTGCTGTAGATTGTTTGCAACAGTCTGTAATTAGCTCATTTGTTTCAATTGTAATTAAGTATCATGATCTGTGATAATTACAACAACGTAAAATTATAGAAGTAGGTTAACCAGTTCTCTGCCAGGCTTCAGCGATACGACTCGGACGGGCGCTCGTTGCATACGTGCAGTGCAAGCGCGTCGGTGACACTTAGTGTGGTACGTAATCAAAGTATTTTCGTATGTTTTGGATTAGGTAAATCACTTTTCCGATTCTAACTCTATGTGTAAAGGGACAGGAGAATAAAAGTTACATTTTCTGTCTTAACTTTGAACTTCGAAATTGAGCTTCCGAATTTAGAAAGCCAGTTTCGAAATTGAAAAATATATAAAACCCTGACGTTTCGTACCCCATAAAGTGTTTGTGCCTTTGTGGTAACTTCGTAAGGTTTTGAAAATAATTAAATGCATTTTATGCAATATAAATTTAGTCTGAATCTTTCTAGTGGAATTGTCTTGATGTTTGATAAAGTTTATTTTCCTACCTTTGTACTCCAAGTCTATATTGGCACCTGTATCTGTCTGAATCAGCGGCGACTTTTGATGCCGTTCGGTTCGCGGTGCCCTTTGATATCGCGGCACCCTTTGACATCGTGGCGCGGCGCGGTTTCTTCTTTGACTACAACTTGGTTGTAGGTAGCAGATGTCGGACAATGTAATAATCAATAAAATAAGGGAGTTTTCAAAGCGTCTAAAAGAATACGTTCCACGCCGATTGGCCGATCGGCGGCGGCGGCGTGGAAAATTTGCCGGCGGCGGCGGCGGGTCGGCGCGGCGCACACGTCTAATGCTGATACGCTGTGCCAGATATTCACCAGCTCTCGGGTCACGCGTCGCTTCGACCAGACGCTCAGATTGTTTATTGAAAACCCGAAGAGCCTCGGTACTAATCAATTAAATTAATTCATTAAAATAAATTATACTACTTTTCCTAATTTATCAAAGTCAGGGTGATTGTTTAATTAACCAATTTTGAGCATGTTTTTGAAAGATTGCGTGGAGGTGCCACCTGTTACATTATTTGGCAGTCTGTTGTATACAGTGGGAGCCGTGACGTGCACTAGCCTCGAAGTCTTCAGGCGAGTTGATGCAGAATGATCACACTAATATTATAAAGACGAAAAGTATGTCTGTGTTACTCCTTCACGCTGACACCGAACGGCTCAACGGATTTGAATGAAATTTGGTACCAGGATAACTTATATCCTGGTCACATAGGCTACTTTTGATCCCGGAAAGGTGCAATCTTCCCGTGGGATGATTAAATAATCCAAAAAAATATCAACGCGGGTAACACCACGGGACGCAGCTAGTTGTAAATAAATCGCCTGAACTTTTAAGTCGAATAAAAGTACTGTAAGTATGAAATTTAAAAGAATGTACGTCAATGTCGATCAAGAAGTTATTCGCTGTGCGTTTTTTTTTTCATAAATACCCGTTTTTTATATAAATTTTTACTCATGCGAGTTTTTACAATTATATTACTTACCGGGAACGCCCTCCCTGTTGGACAAAAGCCTCAAAGCAAACGAACAAGCATTTTTGTAGGCGTAGTAAGGTGGCACTTGTAAACTAAAGGAAATTAGTGCAGAACAAAATAAACTTACATAAATGCTTTAGGGCCTAAAACGTCACAAAGTCAAAGCGTAAACAGGTTTCTTCCCCATTTCGACTTCTTATTAACAAGTATCGCACGCACAAAAAACCTAGCGGACATCCATTACAAAGCAGTTTTTTTTTACTTCAAAACAACATTTACCTTTATTCTGCTGCTGTGATATAGAACTGGAGCTCCTCAGGTCGTAGATGACTCCTTTCGTCCCGATAGCGACGACTGTGTTCAGAATCGCCTCGTCAGGCCTACTTCGGCGGTGCTTCGGGCCGTAGAGTGGTTGGCCTGCCCGCATTAGCACTGCCTGGAAAGAGTGGTAAGTTTTGAAGATTGACCCCCAACTGTGAACCCCAACCTGCATGCCTGGGGGGGTGATTATGACCTCGGATAAGGCCTCGGTTTCGAAGTCAGCGATTGCGGGGCGGCGCGGGTAGCGGCGCGTTTCAATGCATAGATTTTTATGAACTGGCCCCGAAAGCCAGCAAAAATAAAGCCTTAAAGCTTTATAAGCTCTTCTTCTTAGGTAGCCTATAAATTATTCAAAATAACAGTCTCTACGCCATTTTACAGTGCAGCTCACTCCATTCAGTAGTTTTGGGCGTAGTCTTTGCCCAAACATCTAGCAACTTCATATCTCCACAAATGTAGCCTTTAAATTCAACCAAGAATTAGGATTTCTGTGTTTCTCTTACCCCATTATTATGTCTATAAGCAAGCACCGGGAACCTCCCGCCTTGCCTAAATGTAGCAGCAGCAGAAAGTGTCTCGTCATCAATACTCTTTGGTACCACAACTGCTTTCCCATAGCTTGAGCAGACATTGAAGCTCTGATTCACACGAGATACCCGCCATTCCTCCGTGGCCAATACTTTTGTGTATTCACCTTCTATGCTGAAGCAATAACATAGTTAGACTATTAGTGCTATGGCTGGGTAGGTTGTGGCTTAGGAATCGCCCCCTCCAGTTCAGCTCATGTCGTAGGAACTGACTAAAGGAACCATTTTATTTCATTACCATTTAATTTTTTAAATGACCTGAATTGGACTAACATTACATCTTTGGTGAAGCTAGTGATCCTACAGTTTTTCCAATTAACCCCTACGTACTCCTTGTTACCATATGGGCCATTAAACGTTTTCTGCCGTCAAGCACCGATGTTACCTTATGGGCCACGGAACTATAGACCACTTTAAACCTTATTAGTATAATGCAGGGTTTATTTTACAGTGAAATCTATATTCTACCTGAAGCTTATTGAAATGAAACGTAAATGCCATTTTAGTCTATGGTCAAAAGATTTCTAAAAAAATAAAAAATATTGGCGAAAAGTGACCGTGTGTCACTTTGATGTCAATTCACGTCCAATTCTGCGGTACATCGATTTGAAGTTATCGATAAATTTCACCATCTTCATGCATATTATTACTAATCAAAACTAGATGATTATCGAGAGTAGTTATTCATAATTATGGAGCTGTTTACAAAATTAAAATTAACGCAGTACTTTTAGAGATATCGGAGTTTATATACAAAAAACGGGAGCGCGGCGTTGCGCGCAAATACGCGAGAGTCTTGAGGGATAAGGAGCAGTTTTCAAAAAAGTACTGAAAGGTTAAATTAAGCTACTTTTACTTGGTCAGATATTAAAAAGACATGTTTTTTAACAATAAAACAAAGATTATATTTTAAATCACATCTAGTCACACAATCAATATCTCACATCTCATCTATTGACTAACCTTTACACTTACATACTTAGAATTCTAGAAATTACTAAGATTTTTCTAATCCTTAATCCTTAAAAATATCAAATATTTTAAAAAATATAATTTTAAAGCTAAATCAGCCTTTATAAGTCGTATATTATTACACTAGGAACTATAAAAACAAACAAAAATGTTATCGTTCCAAACAAAAACATCAAGAAAAATTATCCTCATAAATCTGTGAGCCCAGCCTCACATGTTTTTGAGGTGTCACATCTCACAGATATTGTACTTATTACTTATGTCTTGGGTAGTGTATTAGACATTATGTACAGTGGCTATATTCTATTATTGTCTGTTATTATTTTTATGATCTGAAATTTATTTTTTGTTGGTACAATAAAGAAGTTCCTATGTGTGTTTACGATAATTGGCATGGAATTAATTTACCTGTAGAGGCCATATCCATCTTCAACAATCTGGTGCATATGTCTGTAAAAGAATGGATAGAACAAGCCAGGGTCTTGCAAACTGGACAGATTCTCTAACGTTTGAGCCATAAGGCTTAGTTCTGTTGAGTTGGCGATATCCAGCTGGAATACCCTTAGGTCTTTGCATTTGAGGAACAATGAACCTCCTTGTGTTACCCCGCTGCTTGGTTTATTTTCTTTCTTTTCCAAGCTATCAATGTTTTTATGAAGCAGCTGTAAATAAAAACATCTAACTTATGTACTCTACTCAAATGTAATTATTATTAGCTATAATTTATTAAGAGCCTGCATGATCCCACTGCAGGGCAAAGGCCTCTCCGTCATTTTAATTTGATAAATTGGCTTAAAGGATAACTGAATAAGTAGATACACCACTTAGCAGGCAGCGTTCTCTAGTCATTTTTCTAATAACATTATACAGGCGAAAGTATAGAAATAAAATACTAACCCAAAGCTCGTGTACACCCTCTTTTCGAGAGCTCAAAATCAGGTGATGTCCAGTGATACATACAGTTCCATCTACGTTTTCTTGATGTGGATATTTGAGAATTACTCCGTCTAATTTATTTATTAGAATAAGCTCTATAAATTCCATATTGGTAATAAAAATGGTTAAAGTTTAGCAGCCTCTGCAGCCTTAAACACACAAAATTGAATCAAAATACAAAAAACTTGCATTTGCCATGCCAAGGAAAAATAAATCAAATCTTGTTGGTTTTATTTGATTTTGATTGATGAGCGCGTATGTCATTGTCAAACCGCTTGATTGAAGACATTGACATGCCTGACTGCCTGACAGTCACAGCTCCATTAAGCGTACCCCACAGTCGCGATTTAGAAGCGCGTCATGCGTCGCGCGAATTGTTGCGATTTTATAGAGCAGTTCCTTACACAGCTGCGTTTTTTGTAAGCGCGATTTATAAGCTTGAACCGCACTTGAGCGGCACTGCATGGCGTGCCTTTCCTTTCCTAAACGCACTGCAGCGGCGAGTTAAGCCAGACGTGTAAAGGTTTTATTAAAAGATGGACGTCATTCATTATAGATGAAGAGAAATAATATTTGGTTGGATGGGAAATAAGTACAATATTGTACTTATAAATATACCAAATATAATTTCTTCTGGCTTGTTTCATATAATGGTCATTTTCTAAATCATGTATATCCGTATAACTGACTATAATCGTATAACTGACAAGAATTTTCGGCCACGCTGCGCCGCGCCGCGAGCTAATACCACACTAGTGTAGTGGCGCGGCGCGCCGCGCCGCCGCCGCCGCGCTGCTCAAGTGCGGTTTGACCTTAGACGCCGCGCGCCGCCGCCCCGCCGCCGCCCACGAACGCCAACAAAATTCAAGATGCAGCCAGCTGTATGTAAAATGCGTCCTGATACAAATTGTTCTGTGAACAACTATTGCAAAAACGCACCTTCTATCGCGTCGATAAAACATTGGCGGATACAGGGGGGGGGGCCATGGGGGCCATGGCCCCCCCCAAAAGACCTGGGAATTCTATACTTTCGACTCTATTTTTTGAGTCAATTTAGGTTTAGGTTTACACGGCATACCTACTCATCGGTAGGTTAGCTATGTACCTTTATTAGGAAACAGAAATATATCCTGAATTTTTACTTGTCAGTACCACCACGTCCACTTGCACCAGCAACAGAAATACTTAAAAATGTAAACTTTTACATTCATGGGTTGAATTTCTAAAAAGCTGAACACGTAATTTTCCATCAAGCAATAGGCAAAATACCTACCAATTTTTATGTTTCTGAGTAACGGAATTCCTATACCTACTACAAAGGATAAATTTAGAAAAATACTGAAGCACGTCTTATTTATTTACCGACCGAAAAACTAAATACCTAAAATCCCTAGGTATCAAATTTTACTGGTTTAACTTCAAGTAAAATCGAAAACTAAACTAGAAACTACTATTTTATCCCCTTAGAGCAGCTATTCTCAAAGTGTGCTCCGGGCCTCTGTGGGGGCTCCGCGACAATACTGGTCATATAAAAAAAAAGGTTCAGTACCTAAACATGGTTGTGGAGAAAATTATACATTATATAATATTATATTATGTTATATGACAGTCAATAATCATATCAATTTTAAGTAGACAATCTTTATAACTCGAACTGCAAGGCGCGTTGTGGTCCACGGAACCAAACTACTTCTCCACTACCTTTTAATTTTCTGTAGAGGGGGATTGGCGCAGGTGAGTGCTAGAATACCTTCTTACTTGTTCCTAGGAAGAGAAATAAATGCAATAAGTACGGAAGGACAAATGCCCAGTGCGACTGTCAAACCAGATATTTTAATTATTTTAGAATTAATTTCGTGTATTTATAGATAGCTTCAGCCCACGGCTTCGCACACGCTTTCAGGTAGCCATGTACGGAATACCGTTCGTTTAGCTCCCTGCCAAATTTCATTAAGACCCGTTTAGCCGTTTAGGCGTGAAAAAAAAACGTATCAACACCTATTAGTGTTGATACGTTCTCTTTTCCCAACAGTCACTAGAAATGACGCAAAATTTTAGCGGCTCGCTACGCTCGCCGATATTTATGCCTTGGCTTTCTTCTCTTCCACAAATTTTCCAACCGCCGCTAGAGTCCCAATAATTGTCGCAGCTCGCACCACTCGTCGGCGCTGTTAAATCGTATTTGCTTTCACAAATTTCCCAATCGTCTCTAAAGTCTTTAAAATTTTCGCGGCTCGCTCCGCTCGCCGTTTTAATGTCGTCTCTACCTTTCGTTTCTCTCACAAATTTTGCAATCGTCGCTAAAAAAAACATTAAAATTTCGAGGGTCGCTCCGCTTGCCTATTTTGTATGTATACTCTTTACTTTCACAAGTGTCCCAATTGGCGCTAAAATTCTCAAATTTTTGAGGCTCGCTCCGCTCGCCGCAGTGTTTTTGTATCGTCTTTTCTACATTTTCACTAACAAATTTCCTAAATTTCGCTAAAATATGTTTATAAATTTCGAGTCTCCTTCTGCTCGCCGTTTTTATATCATCTTTTCTTTCGCAAATTTCCCAATCGTCGCTAAAATTTCCGAGGCTCGTTTCATTCGCCGTTATTATATCGTCTTTTCTTCCTTTTCTCTCAAAAATTTTCCAATCGTCACTAAAATATCTTTAAAAATTTCGAGGCTCGCTCCGCTCGCCTATTTTATAAGTTTAGTCATTTCTTTTACTAATATAAGTCGCTAAAAAGTCCTTAACATTTCGAAGTTCGCTCCGCTCTCCATTTTTTTCATTTAGGAAACGAACTTAAGTTTAGGTCTCTGTCAAATATTTCGATGTCCAAATGGTTTAAGAACCGCTAGCTCATAGAATGAATTTTTTTCGGCGCAACGCTGCACTGCCGTCTCTCCTCCCGCGCCGCCCGCGCGTGACTCGATGATTTATTTTGTAAAAAAAAATATTACTTATATTATATTTTATAAAATATTTTGATAATATAAAATATTTTGCAAAAAATAAAGTTTTTATTAGCATAAGAACTTAATTTTTTGTTTACCTCTAATTTTAGCCCTTTCTCCAATCTTTGTCAAAATGGCCCCCCCCAAAATGAGATCCTGGATCCGCCCTTGCGATAAAATCGCAGCATTGTGTAAGATCGTATGCGTCTTAGTACAAAATGCACTGCAAACAAATATTGCAACAAATCGCGCGTCACAAATTGCGCTTCACAATCGCGGCTGTGGAGTGTGCGGATGGTGTGCGGTAGAGGCTCTAATTTTTCGAAATTATATCTATACCTACTAGTACCCGGAGCAGTGTGACCATTGAGAAAATACACAACCTGCCATACGCTTACTGAAAATCTGCCAAAATCTGCCCAACAAAATATGCCACATACTTTTTTAGTGATTCTTTGATTTAAAAACAAAAAAAAACACTTATTAATATACTCAGATGACTTATTAAAAAACATAAAAAAACAAAAACACAAATACATAAAACTTAAATTATACAGTACTAGACGATCGCCTCGCGGTTTCACCCGCGTAGTTCCCGTTCCCGTGGGAATTCCGGGATAAAATATAGCCTATGTCACTCCCTGAAAAGTAAGCTTCCTAACGGTGAAAGAATTTTTCAAATCGGTCCAGTAGTTTCGGAGCCTATTCAATTCATACAAACAAACAAACAAACAAAAAATCAAACCTTTCCTCTTTATAATATTAGTATAGATTTGCTTATAACTTCATTCAATACTACTTTGAACTTCTTTTGTGGTTATAATGGCAGAACTTACTAGAACTTACTACTTATCTAGAAAAATACTATGAAAAAATTCGTTCATTGATGCGTACCGTAAAAATGCGATTCGGTTTAATTTCATTTCAGAAAGGTATTTTGAAAAAAGCTTGTGGCAGGACCTAAATAAATACTATTCGAATACAAATAATAGCAAACCATGGTGAAAATGTTCTTAAATTACAAATCATTTTGGTACTACGTTTGTATGGGAAATTCATCCTCCGCCGGACCCTTAACGTAGATAATTTACAGTTGATGATTACATGGCGTAGAAATATCAACAAACATTATAAGGGAATTCCCTATAAAGACTACCTCGGAATAGGAGTTGCCAGGTGTCGGTAAAATTATAAAGTTAAAGTTTTTGTTCCCAAATCTGTCAAAATCTGCCACACTTCTATTTCGTCAACGTAATATGCCAAACTGAAAATTTCATAGCCTAATCTGCCAAAATGGCAGAAATCTGCCACAAATGGTCACACTGACCCGGAGTCGGGGCCAAGGTCGGGGCAGAGAACTTGTTGCCAAGTTCACGTTGCTTACTTCGGCTCGTCTCGTCGTCGCTGCGTCGTCGTCGCTTCGGTCAAGAAACATGAAAGAGAAAGCTATAGCATAGCTTTTCACCTACTCGTACATTTGCACCTGCAGCGACATCTGTCGCAAAAGTTAGTCAAATTAAAATTTACGGTTGCTTGCGATGGCGATGTGTGAATATTTTAGTTCGTTTCTTTTAGTTTCTTGCCCCAAAACAATCTAAATCTAAATTGAAAGTTACTTTGTCTACTTTACTGAGTTATTCTAACATAAGTCACATTTCCAGTGACGTTCCTATTGTGCGGAAATAAAAACGTGCGGTGAGTGTGTTTGTGTGATTGTTGAAGCACAGTATGTATTGAATGTAAGTATAGAGGCTGGCAGGGTTTCTGTGCTTGGGTAATGACCGGTTCCTTCTGTTTATAGATTGTATTGATAATAGGTACCTAGCAATAGCTAGGAGTCCTCACTGTAGCCACATTTTCTTACATCATTGTAGGTCAGGCTAAAAATATCATGTTTTGTTGTTCACAGGTGATGGAGGAGAACTCGGATATCCACATGGAGACAGACGTGACTTCGACCACGGATGATACAGTGGACACCCAGGAGGTGACTGGATCTAATGGCCAAGTTGAGATGACCATAACAGTCGAGAAAGTCAACGAAGAAGAACCCACTTCAAACATGCAAACTGATGGCCAAAAGGAGACTAGTAACAATGTTTCAAGAAATTTAATATCAGAAATGGATACCCCAGAGAAAGAGCAAGGAAACCACTCAATAAAATCACCTTGTTTAATTGAAATTTTAAAACCTACAAAGTCACCTGCAAAGACTGAATCCACTCAAAAGGTGACTATTATTTCTGTTGTAAAAGCTACTACTCAGATGTCTTCCCCTGACAATAAGGCTGAAAATGCTGATTCTTCAACAAAAACCGCAACATTGGTATCCCCTAGTAAAGATAGGAATAAACCTAATGATATAAGCTCTGATTCTGATAAAAATCTGGTCACTCAAAGCACCCCACCAGCTATGATAAGAACTATTGCTGTGATCAATAAATCTCCTGTCAAAGATTCAAAAACTGAGAAATCCCCTGTCAAAGCTACTGAGCCAGAAGTCTATGCACATCTTGTCGAGGTGAAAGATAAGCCAACTGGAAAAAATCCAGATATGGAACCCTTGGAGGAAAGAACTTATCAAATCTTCCAAAGATCACCTTCAATCATCAAGTCACGTCCTATAAAATTAGTCAGAAAACAGCCCAGCAAGGACTTCATGATACAAGAAAATGAAATAAAGTCCAATGACACATCTATCATACCAACAAAGGTGTCTGACACATCTATCAAACTAACTAAGGTGTCTGACACACCAGTCAATAAAGAAAGCATAGATGACAAGTCAAAAAAGTCACAGGATTTAGCTCAACCATCAACCAGCAAAGATACAACCTTAGAAACTGCTATTATGAATGGAGAAACTAGTCCAGAAGAAAGCCAAAAAGAGGTCCTACCGGATATAGAAAAACCTTTGGCTTCAGCTGGAGTTGATGTCCCAAAGGATGTATTAGACGCCGAGACATCAAATGACTCACAGTCTACAACATCAACATTCTACTCAGAGAAAGAACACAACAGAAGCATCAGTCGAGAGCTAAAGTCTCTCATAAACTCAGCAAAGGAATCGAAGATCATTAGTGAATGTACACAGCTGACAAGCAAAACAAGAAAGTCCAGAATCAACCAGGATACCAGCCTCAATACATCAGTAGAACCAGAAAGTATTCAAGATGTAAGAAAAGACCCACTAGCCAGTGTAGCAGATAAGCCATCATTAAAAAGGTCAATGAGATCACAAAACCCAGATTTTGTCTCTAAATGCAAGCAGTTTTTAAACTCTGTAACATCAAAGGTTATGAAAGATTCTGACGATACACAGTCTGATAGTGATGCAGAAGAAAACAAACAGACACAAAAATCTGAGCCACGAATACAACAGAATAATTCTGGTCAGACTACTCCTAAAAAGAAAAAGACCGAAGATTCAGTGAGTATACCAAATGTATCCTTTGATCATTTTTAGAGGTACTGTTTTTAGAGGTTACAGAGACACACATCTGTGTTTTTTTATAATAATTTAGAAAAAAGTCAGGAACTTTTTGTACATCCTATTTGCTTTTGTTACTTATTAGTCTTTTTTTATTTCCACAAAATGGCGCCCACTGACACTTGCGCTCGTCAATCAGTTAAAAACACAAACAAACAGAGTACCAATGTAAATAAGGTATAGCTAAATGAAAATGTCTTTGTGCCAGGTCTCTGTAACAAAGAAGTTCCATTCTGACCCGTTCTGCTGGCGTTGTCACTGGCAGTTGGAGGCTGAACCTAATGAGAAACAACCAGTACACCCTCCAATGCATTGCACAGTGTGTGTGAGGTCTTACCACTCTAAATGCATGACAGTTGTCGAGAGAAAGATATCTTCAGAGTTGAACTGGGTCTGTCCGGATTGTCTGCAGATTTTGCACGCTGAGAGTTCGGAGTCCAGGTAAATATGAGCTGCTGATATTTATTGTTTAAGTGCTTTGGTTTTGTGGACTATTCAGCAAAAACCTTAGTTCTACTCTAGTTTCTAGGTTCCAGGAAATTGCCTATAACTTACTATCATTACACCTGGAAGAAAACTCGTTTTCAGGGTTAAGCCTATGTAAATATCCTATTAGATAAATTCATGGTATGTATTATTGTGTATGTACATTAAAGGTTTACAGAATTATAGCACTAATGCATACCTACCTGTTCTCAAGTATTATTTGCCAGATGGTATCCATTATGTCATAGGTTTTGATTTTGTTACTTTCAATAATTGTGTACCTACCAATTTTTTCATTATTACACCTACTTTTACTTTGTTATTTGAGATTTAAACTAATTTCCAAATGAAAGTAAAGTAACCTAACATTTATGCACAGGGGTGATATGTTCCTGAATTTAGGCCTATAGTTGACCTAAGAATTAACTGCAAATTATGTCAACAAACCCGAAAAGAAAACTACAATCCACATGCTTTGTCCAGTTAAAGATATAATTGTTTGCAATATTTATTGTAGAAAGGATCTAAAGTCACAGCTTTCAATTAAGTATGTCTTAAAATCAACAACTAGAAATTTTAGGTTAAACACTGCGGTATTGTTTATCTATGTTGCAGATAATTAAAAAGTGTTGTATAGTAACAATGTGCAATCAAGTTTTTTGTTAGTTAATTTGCTAAAATAATGAAATCTGTTTCAGGTCGCCGGCAATGAAGAAAATCTCGCTAGGAATGCTCTGTGATCTGCTGAAGTATGGGCTGGAACGAATGGAAGCATTGAATGGGGTAAGTTGCTGCGCAATAGGTACGCGATTTATTTGCTGATTCTGTTAAAACAATACTCTGGCCAAACTCAAGGTAGGTACAATGTATACAAACAATTCCCCCATACTTAACCTAAGAATCCCTCTTTTGTTGATTTTTTGACAGTTTTTGTACTAGGTACTTGTAGATTTAAGCCCTTTTCTACAATGCTTATTGTTGACAATTATATTGCAAACTAACGACAAAACCAAAATTTTGGAGTTTTGTGTTGTCTGAGAACATTATTTCTTGAGAATGGCACGAGTAAGTACTTAACTAAGGAGTTGGCTATGGTATCAAATTCTAATGTTTACTTAGGACTGGTTTTTGTATTTGTAAATATAAACCTTGATTCAAATAGGTAAGTATTTTATTCCCTTGATTTTTTATGTATTTTCAACTGTATTCAAAAAAGGCGGAGGTTTTATGTTCGGCTGTACGTATATTTTTTTGTATGTCCGACATTTCTCCGTCAATAATGCTTTGATTTGGAAATTTGTTTTGCAATTGTATGGAGAATAATCCCGAGGTGGTCTCGTAAAAAATTGAGGCAAATACTATCCGTATTTGCCACGCAAAACTTAAAAAAATAATAAAACGTCAAGTGCGAGTTGGACTCGCGCACTAAGGGCTCCGTATAATTGTAAGACCTTGTTTCTTGCCAAATATCATGATTCTAGGTCGGTAGGTATATCATCATGAAGTAGGTAAGTACTATGGCAAGAATCAAACATAATTTTTTTGTGAATATACTACAAATTTAGGGTTTTCAGATTTTCCCCTTTATTTGTGCTATAAGACCTTGCTTCTTACCAAATTTTATGATTCTAGGTCAACGGGAAGTACTTACCCTATAGGTTGTGCTCCATGGCGAGAATCATAAGAATTTTTTAGTTAATAAACTACAAATTTACGGTTTTCATATTTTTTCCTTTACTTGTGCAATAAGACCTTGCTTCTTGCCAAATTTTGTGATTCTAGGTCAACGGGAAGTACCCTATAGGTTTTGGTCCATGGCGAGAAACAAAACTAAGTATTTTTCTTTAGTGAATAAACTACAAATTTTCAGTTTTCATATTTTTTCCTTTACTTGAGCTAAAATACCTTGCTTCTTGCCAAATTTCATGATTCTATGTCTACGGGAAGTAGGTAAGTACCTACCCTATAGGTTTTGTGTGCATGTGATTACTTTGGAAATTTCAAAATATTCAGACATAAACGGCTGTAGCTTTTGATTGCGTTGACTAAGAAGTTTTATTTATATCGAGGTTCCAAGAGGTTACAAACTTAAATATCTGATGTTAATTTCAACTCGATACCTCCACGCGTTACTGAGAAAAGGGGGTTGACAGACGGACAGACAGACATACGAACAACGAAGTGCCCATGAGGGTTCCTTTTTTCCTTTTGAGCTACGGAACCCTAACAGTGTAAATACCTACTAAGGAATTTGATGTTGGTCAAAACAATCAAATTATAGGTAGGTATCTAAACGTATCTTGTATTTTTTGTAATACTAAATAATACACAGTTAATCAACCCCCTTACTCAAAAAAAATACCTACATAACAAAATCTACAAAACCCAAATCATCAGAGTAGCATGGAAAAATCTTTGCTAAGTGTAAACAAAGGGCCTATCATACATGTTGTCATCGCATTAGGACGGCAAATACGAAATGTGAATTCATATTATTGCAACTGTTCTACAACAGTCCCAAACTCTGCAAATACTACTTTCACCACGAAATCGACTCTAGCAGACAATATTACATTCATACTAGCTACAAACTCATCTACAGCCGGGCGCGGCACAGTGAAATGACCTTGCTCCGTCGCGTCGTAATCTACGCGGCCCCCGATATCTCCGTCTCATTCTCCCAAATTCCGATCAATAAACAGTCGGAAACTGGCGTCACTATCTATCTCTCTCTATGCTAATAATATCTGCCTGTGCGAAGCGCGTTGGTGTGCGTTGTGCATTTTCCCCCTTCTACTGGCGGTAGAGTCTGAAGTGCAGCTCTATTGCGAAAGCGCTGTACGCATGCGTTTTAATCTGCATTGTTTTGGTCTTTTGGAATCCCAGACACCTGAAGCGTTTTAGTATTAACGGACCTTCTCAATCCGCACGTCCGGGTCGAATGATTGAAAATACAGGGCGCGTTATCCATCGGGCTAATTAGGGCTCTATTAAAAAAACGCGAGTAATCAAAGAAAATAGGATGTGAAATTTAAATTCGAGGCCCAAACGTATCAGGGCGATTTTTGCGATGAAGCAATAACTGATCGTGACGTCAATTATATCATCAATTGACATGCTAAAATAAACCGTAGTCATTTATTTTGTCTAGTTTCTGTTAAAACTAGGCTTGTAATAGGTACTAATAATTATTTCTTATAATTCGACAGAAATGTTAATGTTTTTATCACGCGTTGCTTTGGTTTTAAAACGTTACTCATATTAACTGAATCATGACAAGATGGATGCAGACTCTTTATTATTAAACCATCTCTGCACGAATGTCTGATCTGATATAAGCAAAAGTTACCAAAAAGTATTTGTAAGGTAGGTACCTCGCATTAAATTTGATGAATTCATAATGATATGGTTTATTTCTACCCTTGATTCCCTTAGCGATCACAGGTGGATCCTGTTCGTCATGTATTATTAACTCATTCGCTTCTGTATCATTAAAGTATTAACGTCCGGAAGTACTTCTTGGGACACAAACAGCTGCACAAAAGTGTGCGTCTTAAAAAAGTTCGCATGTATAGTTTGAAAGGCCCCCGCCAGTCTTTGTATAAAATACATCCTGTTGTCGAATATATCCAATCAGGTCTCGGGATTCCCGTATAGGTCGTTGGACCATTCGGAGAAATGAGCGCCTAATTCATCTCGATATTTGCGTCTGGGTCGGTCACCTCCCAACATTTTGTCGGACCCTATTCAGTAGCTGTCTTCGCTTACATCAAACATATCGCACATATTATCTGACCCAAGTACCTATTTCAACCAAGCTTAATATGTGAATGGGGAAAGTGCAAAGGAGAGCAAAATGGCGACTTCTCTTACAAGAAGACGATCACGGTCGCGTAGCCGTAGAAGTAAGTATCTAACAATATCTCTCTATTCCAGGTGGAGCCGTTCCTTAAACCTGTAGACCGCACAGAGTTCCCAGACTATGACAAGATCGTGGTCCATCCGATGGATCTGTCGCAGATGCGTCAAAACATCGCCGACGGTCACTACGGATCCACAGAGGCTTTCATAGCCGACGTGCAGTGGATCCTACATAACAGTATACTATTCAACGCATGTGAGCAGAAGTTTCGTACGTTACTCTTTATATTATTCGCTCAATCATCTCATGCTGGCGCGTTGGTAACTCATTTTTCACTATTCTTGTAGATTAGAGCTTAGTTCTATATCATTGATCATCATCACACTCGTTCGAAAACGATTATGGTCACCTAATCAATCCGGATTTTGCCAATTAACACTTGTTCAGAGTAATTGACAGATCTGTAGACTGTTTGCAATTAATCTCCAGCTTGAGACCATTCGTAAGTACCTACGTACCACAATAACTACATAACCTATTTATCATTTTAAAACTAACATGTATATCTAACGTCTATAATTAATGTATCTCGAAATCACGACTTTCATAAAAACTTACGCACCCATGTGAGGTTTTCTCGTATATTTCATTTATCCACCCATCTGCGCTTGAAAACTACTGTCATAAAGCGTGAGCTCTGTTGTAACGCGTCAAAGCCACCATCCTAAATACCGCTATGTAAATAACGCATTTTTTTTTTCATCAACTCATTTCCATACAGCAGCGCGATATTCAAACTGCGTGTGCGAATGCTAGTTACTCGACGCAACGTATTCAATATTTGCTCACACACATTGCACAAATGTTTAAAAGTTGGGCTGTAGTAATATCTGTTTTCTTGAAAAACAACGAGGAAAAGTTACATACATTTATTTGACGGCACTATCCCACCATCCAAACTAATTTTCATGTTTTGAATTAACTAGCAGCTTAAAAGCTATACGTTCTTACTAACTACAACGAGGGACTTATTAAAATAATATTTGTAAGTAAGCTAGGAATGGGAAATGGACGGAATGCCTTTACACCAAAAAAGGGTACCGGCTGACATCAACAGCAGATAAATAAATAAATAATGCTGGACAATCTGCACAGAATCATCTAGCCTCAAGCTAGGCAGAGCTTGTGTTATGGGTACTAGATGACTGATATATTATAATACAAACATCACATAGATAGATAGGTGTTTTTTATTGAAAATACCCAAGACACCCGGAACAAATATTTGCAGATCGTACAAACATTTTGTGCCAAGTTGGGAATCGAGGCCGCAACCTCCTGCGTCGCAGGCAGACCTTCGCCCGCCGCGCTACATTGGTCGTCAGATCGATATAATTTCCAAACCTACCCATACATATTTGCATTAACATCCACTATTTAATCTGTGAGGCGTTATACCCAGCCAATTTTTTTTTATCTAAACCAATTTTGGCCAATTACTATCAATTCACATGTGATTATTAGTATTATTTAACGCATTTATTGCGTTAATTTATCGATTTTAAAGCGATAAATACCCGTTAAATAATTCTGATAATAATGTGTTCAGATCGCATAAGTTTGAAAATATAAATTCACATGTGAATCTTATGCTATATTTCTAACTTGTCTTATAAACCACTTCACAGCTCATTCCAAGCTGACCCAAGCTGCGCGCGCGCTGGTCAGGACCTGCAAAGCTGAGATGACGGAGATAGAAACGTGCCCGGAATGCTACGCCGGCGCCCACTCGAGGAACCTTACCTATTTCACCGACGTATGCACGCCTCCGCATATGATACTGTGGGCTAAGCTGAAAGGTATAAACATTTATTTACTTATACTCTCCTCAACCTCAACCTCAACAGCCTCGGTCCACAGCGGGACGCGGGCCTCCCTCTGATAAGCGCCTTATTGGCTTTTATCACATGGGGGGTAATGCCAATAATCCCCACGCTGGGAATGCGGGTTGGGGATCGCAGTTCGGTGGTAGAATTGTTACGCAGGGAGCGCTGCTGCCCGCCCCCGGTGAATAATCTTAATTTAAACTGTGACTAAAAGGATTTATGGGATAATAGCTTCTGCCCGCGGCTTCGCACGAACTTTTCGGGGATAAAAAGTAGCCTATGTCCGTCTATGGGATACTGTCTACCTCCCTGTCAAATTTCATTAAGATTCGTTCAGCCGTTAGGCGTGAAAAGGTAACAGACAGACAAACAGAGTTATTTTCGTTTCATAATATTAGTATGGATTTACCATGATTTGTAGCTAATGATCATAATCATTAACTACAAATCGTACGCGATAAATATCCGATAAATAATTATTTATCGTCTCGGTAACCCTGCAGCGTTCCTCTACTTCGGCTCAACATTTATACCAGAAAGCTCCTCGCATGAAAAAAATATAAGACGGATAAAAGACGTCTCGTGATTAATTTATGTCTTGGAATTGGTAAAGATGCTTAACCTAATAGTTTACTGTGTAAAATCTAAAATCCTATTATCTGACCTACTTCTTAAGAGGTCAAAAACTAGCGAAATTCGTCTTACGTAATAAATGAATGGCCCCTTAAAAGGGGGAAAACAGCGACAACCTCGACGTTTTTGCCCACAATTTTTTATCTTAATGCGTCATTGTTGCAGGGTTCCCTTACTGGCCAGCCAAAGCAGTAGCAGTCAACAATGGTATGGTTGACGTACGTTTCTTTGGACAGCACGACAAGTCGTGGGTGCCTGAGCGGGATTGCTACCTTTACTCCGAGAAAGATCCCAACACCAATAAGAATAAGAAGCAGGAGCTTATGCAGTGTAGGCAGGTGAGAAAATTTATTTATTAAAAATATTGTACACCTATCATTACAGGCACATCTAATGCGATAGGGTACTTATTTATTCACAACCATACCACAGATATACTATACTAGTAACCATACGTAGAGTTACAGTCATCTGGGTGATACTAAATAATACTAATTTAAAATTGTCACTATTGGTTATTCTTTAGATAATTAATTAAAAATTCTACTAATAACATAAAACAATACAAATTAATTAAAAATAATAATAACAATAATAGTAATTAATTCATTAAATTTAATTTATTACAGTGTGCTTAGAATGTTGGTAGGATTTGTGTATTCCACGTTGTTAATCACATGATCTGAAGAGGGTAAACTTTATATACCTAATTACGAACGCGAAACATGTTTAAGGTCTAGTAGCACATCATCATCATCAACCTATATTAGTCCACTGCTGGACATGGGCCTCCTCTAATGAGCGCCATAGCGCCCTGTCTTCAGCTTGCCACATCCAGCATCTGTCTGCAGTCTTTCGCAGATCGTCATCCAACCTGGCCGGAGGGCGTCCTATACTACGTTTGCCTAGTAGCACAGGTTGAGGAAAAAAATTCGAAATATCACACTAATATTATAAATGCGAAAGTTTGAATGGATGTATGGATGGATGTTTTTTACCTCTTCACGCCAAAACTACAGAACGGATCGGACTGAAATTTTGCATACAGGTAATTCTTATCCTGAAATCAAACATTAGCTACTTATTATCTCATAAATCAGTTCCCATGGGATAGAAATCACCTTTAAACGTTAAACATAGAAACAACGCGTGCGAAGCCGCGGGCATAAACTAGTGTTGTATATTTCCAAAAACAAAAAATCTCGCTATGGACCTTTCGACCATCTCGACATGTGTAGTACTTCCCTGTTGACCTAGAATCATAAAATTTGGCAAGGAGCACAGTGCGCGAGTCTGTCGCGCACTTTTCGACGTTTTAATAAATATATCATTTATCCTATTCCAGGAAGCGGAACTTCACATACGCAACATTTGCAGAAAGTACGGAAGCTTTGTGTATGCGCCTTTCAAAACCACGTTTGATCATACTAAGATGACTGAACAACTCAAAATGATGGTAAGTCTGGGCCCGAATTCTGCTAACCATTGCTATGACAATAGTATCGTCGTAGAATCGTCCATAGATAAGAAATTCCATAGATTACAGAGAGATTGATAGAATAGTTTCAACCTTGACACTTTTGAAACGTGTGCCTTCATACATAGTTTCTTTAATCGACGGTATAATGCTAAAATGTGGGTTTTTCTTCCCCCCGTGCCTCGGAAAGCACGATAAGGCGTTGGTCCTGCAACCTCTCCCCGGTCGTGTTGGTCTGCCGTCTCACCAGATAATGAGCGAGGGAATACAGAGTGCACCTGTGTTTGCGCACACACTTGTGCACTGTAATAATACTGTCAACCGCACATCGCTAGACTTCGTTGAGACTGGCCACCGGGGCCGATATTCGGCTAGGAGGAGGGCAACGGCAAACTTATGCATGAACGTAACGCTTTTAGTGCATAGGAATAGGACATAATTATCTCTTAAATAGTGACGTAATCTCAGATAGGTATAGGTAAATTTTCAAAAGCTGACGCGATCCCCTTTTGTTTTTCGTGTACTCAACCTCAACGGCCTATATTGGTCCACTGCTGGACGCAGGCCTCCCCCTGATATGCGGCTTATTGGCTTTTATCTCATGGGGGGTAATGCCCATAATACCCTACGCTGGGCATGCGGGTTGGGGATCGCAGTTCGCTGTTAGAATTGTTCTGCAGGGGGCGCTGCTGCCCGCCCCTGGTGGATATCCCTTAGTCGTCTCTTACGACACCCGATAGATTTGTGACGTCAGTGTGAATAATTGTATGAAAAGGAAAGACAATATCGCCAGCTTTTAAAATTATCACAAAAGTCACAATACATGCGATGATGTTGATGCTGTGTGGATTGTCCAGCGTTATTTATTTATTTATGTTTTCATTTATAATATTTTTTGTTTCATGTTAGATACCATCGTTCGAAGGAGAGATAAAGGTTACCGATAAGAAGCCGTCGCCAGTGATAAAAGATAAAAGGTCTGCCTCAAAGAGCTCTTTCAATGATGAGTAAGTCACTCTACTATTATATACCGATTTTCTTCTAATTTTTTACGTTTCAAAACTGATTATTGAACTACGAAACTAATGGAGTCTACACACCAAAGCCGTCGTCATGGCCCACTGAAATGGTTGGCTGCAAATGTTCGCAGAAATGTGTTTCCAGCTTAAAAGAATTGAATAGACATTGGTTTCAACACAACTAAAAAAAAATATAACAATTTGAGCACAAAGAAAATTACAATCAAAGAATGGAAATAAATTAGAACAAGTATTTACAATTGAAAGAGAAGAAAATTATAAAGAAAACGTATAAAACAACGAAATGTGAGGCCGCCGACTAACGCCTCGTAGACAAAATAGCCAGGCTGTGTCGACGGTCAAGCTTTGGTTTGAAGATGTAGTCTTGGAAAATAAAACGGAGATAAGGTTTAAAATGCTTTGACACTGAAACTGCTGGCCGCTGCCTTCCGGTGTATTTTGACCCTTATAACCCGCTGTCAACAAAATTTGCCGAGCTGTGTCATCAGCAGGCCAGCGCCATTGAAGTGGTGTATAGACTCCATAGATTGAACAGTTCAAAGCAATGCCCACTTGAAAATTAAGTAATACTATACATTTCATGATGATGACGATACATTTCAAAATTAATTTATACCTCTGTGACAGCGGGCGAATATCCGTCTGCGACGCAGAAGGCAGTTCGATCCCCGCCTCAGGACAAATGGTTGTACAATATGCAGATATTTGTTCTGGGTGTCTATTTATAACTAGACGATCGCCTCGTGGTTTCACCAGCGTAGTTCCCGTTCCCGTGGGAATTCCGGGATAAAATATAGCCTATGTCACTTCTTGAAAAGTAAGCTTCCTAACGGTGAAAGAATTTTTCAAATCGGTCCAGTAGTTTTGGAGCCTATTCAATACAAACAAACAATCAATACTTTTTTATAATATTTGTATAGATTAAAAAAATGTCTCTATGTAATGTATTGTAAGGGAAGAATTATATTAAGCCGGGCCGTGCCCGGGGCGTGCCGTGTACGTGGCCCGGATGGGCACGGATTTGAAATGTTACATATATTTTGTATGAAGCGGTTTATATTGAACAGTGCATGATCCGTTTCCCGTCCGGGCCTGTCTACTAACGTTCTCATCGGCTTCCGCCCCGGCCTTGGCTCGGCCCGGACACGGACCGGTCTAATATAAATCATTCCTAATAAGTATATCAGACATCTAGTACCTAAAACACAAGCTCTGTTTTCTTTGGCGCTCAATGATGCTGTCTGGATTGTCCAGCATTATACACTTTAACGTAAATTTAATGTGGATTTTCCAGTGATACCAGCGAATGTGATGAAGCTTCTACAACGTCATCCCAGAAGGCATTTTCGACGAATGAAGACGAATCTATGTCGTCAGTATCGCAAAACCGAGGAACACCTGAGGAATCTTGTACAAAACCTTCGGCTTCTCAGAAAGAGAGGGAAGAGGAATCTATAACGGTGCCTTCTGCCAAGACGTTAGAAGAGCCGAAGGATAAACCTGCAACAGTGGCCAGTACTGTTGAGAAGTACGTATTCTTTTCACTACCGACGACTGATGTGGCGCGGCGGGCGAAGGTCCGCCTGCGACGCAGGAGGTGGCGGGTTCGATTCCCGCTCTGGGCCAAATGTTTGCACGATCTGCAAATATTTGTTCCGGGTGTTCTGTCATAGTAAAAAAAATATCACACTATCACACTAATATTATAAATGCGAAAGTTTGGATGGATGGGTACATGGATGGATGGATGTTTGTTACCTCCTCACGCCAAGACCACTGAACGGATCGGGCTGAAATTTTGCATACAGATCCTTCTAATCCTAGAATCAAACATAGGCTTTTTATCCCATAAATCAGTTCCCATGGGATAGAAAACGTTTCCATGGGATAGAAAACGTTTCCATGGGATAGAAAACGTTTCCATGGAAACAACGCGTATGAAGTCGCGGGCTGCAACTAGTGTAATATATCGTATTAAGTATCTCAGTCATCTAGTACAAATAACACAAGCTCTGCTTAGCTTGGGGCTAGATGATGCTGTGTGGATTGTCAAGCATTTTTTTTTACTATAGCAATGCGCCTTATGGTTCAAAACCTGAACCTCTTCTCTTCTAATACTAAGTGGGGGAACTATGATCTGCACAGGCATCTCGCATGGGTATTGTACATTGTCCCCCTGCCCAACCAGGCCCTAACCATCCTCCTTGACTCAACTCCTTGAAGTACCGGAGCAGGACTTTGGGTGAACAACTTCGTTTCAGCTTTTCTGTGGGTGTGGACGGGGTTGATGCCTCAATGAGACTCTTCAGTCCCTTCTTCTGCCTGGCCTGCTCTGTGGCCGTGCAGATACCGCACCGTTTACCAGTCTCTTCTTCCTGGAAGCAGCCACGACACAGGCTGTTGTCTGTGGCTCCAGTCTTGAAAGATAATGGTTCAGTTCGCAGTGACCTGTGAATCTTCTCCTCATTCCGCTGAGTTGATTCGAACTTCGAAATCATTAATTGGACTGCACAGTAACTGACTGACGCTGCTGCAGTAACTGACTAAGGCTGGGGCCATATGAGCGTATTTTTTTGAGTTGCGATTGTGATTCGCGTAATAGGGTCGCTTCATACAAAAGTCCTGTTTCTGCCATACAGCCGTGCGGCAGAGCATTGCAAATGAATTATCATGTCTGTTGAAAAAACGCACTTTAACCTCGGCCTAACTGCCCCCTGCATGGCCTTATTAGGTAACAGTCACATATTATTAATCTCGTTTCATCCATTAAGCTCAGTAGTTTCATTGTTCGAAGGAAACAAACATCCATTCATTATGCCTGAGTAATATTTGTGAATGATATGATGTGATGTGATGATGTCAAATATAACCCTTCTTTTTCCTACAGGGACAATGCAATGGAAACAGACGAGTCCCTAACAAAAGAAGCTGAAACGCCGTGTAGGAAGAGACGACGTTCCATCTTCCCTGATCCCGCGGTGGCAGAAAGCACAGCAGCACAAAAAAAGAAGAAGAAGCCTGAAGAAATAAAACCTGAACCTGGACCCAGTAAAAAAGACGCTAAGAAAGAAACAGCACAGGCTAATAAAAAACCACAGACAGAAATACTAATAATCACCAAAACTGAGAAAAATAAAGAAACTCGGAATACTGAGACGAATTCACCGGAAACGGATAAAACACAGCAACCGGATCGACCATTGAGAGAAAAAGAAGATACCAAGAAGGTGACTCCTATTAAGTTAGTCGCGTTACCGAGGGTTAATAATCAGACTCCCAAGTTATTTGCAACAACCAAGATCACGAAATCTAGGTCAAACACACCAACCACTCCATCTACACCGAATACTCCAGCAGTAGAACAGAGACGACGTACATCTTCATCGCCAAAATCAGCATCGTCCTCCAAACGCTCGAAAGTAACAAAAGCAGACAAATACATCATCAACATGTCAGACGACAACTTAAAAGTGAGAAGTTCGCGTCGAAACTCTAAAACCAATAAATCATTAACTTCCACTCCGACAGATAAAACGCAAAACAAAAGTGTAGACAAAAGTGTAGACAAAAGTGTAGACAAAAGTGCGGATAAGAAACCCGATGTTAGCGGAGAAGCATCCACTAGCAAAGAAAAACCACCCAAAAAGAAAGATACAGATAGAACGTCACTTAAAAAAGGAGAAGCTCCCATAACCATCAAAGGTGAAAAGGAACATGGTAAGAAGTCAGACGATAATCTATCTCTAGCAGTAATAGCGCGAGAAAACAAAAATTCCAACACAGGCCTTCCCACTATCAGCAATGTTGTGAGTTTATCTACAAAAGCCAAAGAAACGAGCTCAAGGGCTACGAAAACTACCACGAATACCAAAACTTTCTCTCCTAATACAAAACCAACCCCCTCTACATCAAAAGCTATAGATATCACCGTCGAAGCTCACCCAGACTCTAGCATATTCACACCGACAAGCTCAGGCAATGTGGGCAACATGCAAGAAGCCATAAACAAACTGCAGAAGCTTCGAAACGAAACAAGCACAACAGAATGCCTCGTCGGCCGAGTCGGAGTGAAAGCATTTGCTCGCATGACGTCACCCGATATGAACGACGAAATCGAAGTTAAGACCGAGTCTATAGACTTGGACGAGGAAGACGAAGAGCGGCAATTGGAGAAAATGGACCTTATGAACGCGTGCAGACTACAACCGGTCAACCAAACTCAGAGTCTACGCGAGGTGCGAATAAACAAGGTTATTGTCAATCCTGTGGTTATCAAAAAAGGCGGAACTGCAAGCGAGCCTCGTCCAAGAGCAAAGAAGTCTTTCCCTCAGCCGAAAAAGCCCGAAGCTGGATCGGAGCTCAATGGGAAGAACTCTATGGTTTATATTCCGACTCAGCAGCCGAAATCGCAGGCGCCTAAGAACCCAGGGACGCCTAACGCGGTGGGGCCGAGACCGAGCGTGCCTACTGTTTCCAGTGAGTATACATGAACTTTTAATTGATAGAAAGTTGCTCTTTAAGGCCACGATGGTGAGCAAATAGAGCAACTTCGCATCTCTGCCTAGACTATCACACTAATTTTATAAATGCGAAGGTTTGGATGGATGGATGTATAGATGGATGGATGTTTGTTACCTCTTCACGCCAAAACTACTGAACGGATCGGGCTGAAATTTTGTATACAGATAATTATAATCCTGGAATCAAACATAGGCTACTTTTTATTCCATAAATCAGTTCCCATGGGATAGAAATAAACTAAACGTTTCCATAGAAATCACGCGTGCGAAGCCGCGGGCACAAACTAGTACAAAATAAAACGTTTACAGAGGCATTAAAAATAAGCTTATGATAGGTATCACAAACTGCAAGTTCGATTATTGAAAATTCTTTCGTTTAACATAACGCGTTTATTTGATTGTAATTGTCATTAATAACTATTGATTATTTTTTTACAGCAAGCATAGTAAACACAGTATCAAAACCACCTCGACCTACTTCGACTCTTTCAAGCCCTTCACTGCTCGGAACGCCCACGTCTAACGCCAATGCTAACCCGATAACACTAGCCGCATCCAGCTCCGGCTCAGTGCCAAACATCGGCCAAGTATCCAGTCTTAACCAAGTGCCGAACATAGTCCAGGGGTCTAATTTTAACCAAGTGCCGATGGTCGGCCCGACTGCAGTTCATACTGTGCCGCTGATGACGTCGGTCAATGGGCAATGGATGTTCAGTTTGCAGCCAGTAATGTCTGTAGGCAGAATGGATGTAAGTGAACGACCGATTTATCCCATAATCCCCTAACATTATAGACTTTTCGGAAAAGTATTTACAAGCCCGGCTAGCTCAGTCGGTAGAGCATGAGACTCTTAATCTCAGGGTCGTGGGTTCGAGCCCCACGTTGGGCGGTTGTTTTTGCGCTTTTTGTCTGGCACCGCGCTATTACAATCATCAACAGAAAATTATCACTGCTTTAATTTTGATGGTACAAAGCGACATTGAACTATTTCATTTTGATTGTATTACGATTTATATACAAATTGGCTGTGGCGGTGGCTTCTGCGTAAGAACCAAATCGTCAGCTCGTGGATGTCGAGTCGACTAAGGAAACTTACCAGACAGCAACTTCCTCTATGTATTTTAACATGTCCACTGCGATCACGAATCCACCTGCCAAGCATGGTGGTTATAAAGTAAAGTAAAAAATATATTACAGCAAATAATACAAATAGGAACAGATTGACTTAATCTAACACACATGATACGTATTATTATTTATTTATTTTATTTATGGTAAAACGATATACAATTTCAGGATAAAACTCCGCCTCCAACAGTGAACGGTGTACAAGAACCGACGGGCACCACGCCCGCAACTAGTAGTGCAAAGACAACGGCGCCTCCGCTCACACCTGTTGTCAATAGAAACCAGAGTAATGTTGGATCACCCACTTCCACCGATAATGCTACTCCTGAGGTATGCGATGAAGAATACTAATCATTGAAATCTTACTAATATTATTAATCCGAAAGTTTGTGAAATGTGAAAATTTGGTTACCTATCCCCAAAACTACTGAACAGATCAAAATGAAATTCGGCGTACGTTTAGCAAAGCGTAACTTAGATAATAAACTACTTATTGTACCGAAAACACTCGTGCGAAGCCGCGGGCAGAAGCTAGTAACACTATAAGTAATTGACATTGATAAACAAATTTCAAATTACTAGTATGTCTGTGCGTTAGCGATATGGAGTTGATCTGGGCAAGACTTGTCATTGCATCTAAAATAAGAATGTTGTCTTATAACGACTAGAGCCGATGCAGTGTAACAGCCCGAGCCTGACGATTCTGTTCCGACCACTACCTAAAGAAAGTTTCTAGTCAACAATTGGTACTAAAACTAAAATATCGTATGTAGATGCCGCGACTACTCCAGCGGCCGCTTATGAATCCTTTCGACGTTAACACGCCCATCGGCAGCCTACCTCCGCCGTCCACGGCCGGCCCTCTCACCGCTAAACTGAACCAGAATGCTGTGAAGGTAAGATACAATTTGGTTTAACCACTAACATATCGTAGCCCAACTCACCTACCATTATACAAAGTTCTAAGATAATTTTTTTTGTAAACAAATGGTTACAAAACCACTAATATTGGTGGGTAATATTTTACGATGCTGGTATCATCTGAGTAGAACAATTTTTGGTTTAAAAGCTTTCATTTAATAAGTCCAGTGTCAATTTCGAATTTTAGCCTTTTTCGCTGCGAGTGTCCAATTATGCGTTGTTAAAGTTGAGGTTTTTGTTTTTACCCTGTTTCATTATTGTTATCAGTTTTTTAGTATTCATTCATAAATGGTTTAGTTGACATAAAATATTACGGTTCGATCTTTTTTTATTAGAACACAACAAAACAACAATCGAAACCATCGTCTGTCAAGTTCCATAAATAGTAATGTGACCTGTACTTCACCTAACAGATTTCTTCCGGACGCTTCTAAAGATTCCATAGAGTGTTTTTTGTACCCTCCGTATTTCAGCTAACTAATTCTGCCGGACGCTTCTAGAAGATTCCATAGAGTATTCATTTGTACCCTCTGTATTTTAGCTAACAGATTTCTTCCGGACACTTCTAAAAGATTCCATAGTGTTTTTGTACCCTCCGCATTTCAGCTAACTAATTCTGCCGGACGCTTCTAGAAGATTCCATAGAGTATTCATTTGTACCGTCTGTATTTCAGCTAACAGATTTCTTCCGGACGCTTCTAGCAGATTCCATAGAGAAGATAGATGAGCCCCTTGCGCAGGTCACCTCGCTCAAGGTCCAGTTGGAGCAAGCTCGGTGGCGACACCAACAGAACTTAGACGAAATCAAACATAATCATGGTATGTGGTTTATTGGTACTTACAGTTTACAGAGTATGTACGAAGGCCTTTTACTATGTTCACATCTGGAACCTACGTAAGAGGCGAACCTAACCGGTGTAGAAAGCTACACAACTAATTAAGAAACTGACTTAAAGGAACCAAAGAATTAGTAATAACCTACGAATCAAAACAAAAATCTTTTCTATAGACCGCAGGGTTCCTGAGATCTCGACCAAATTAGATGCAAAACAGTGCACTTTCATGATTTTTTTTTGATCGTGATTTTTTTCGCAATAAGTTTTCAAATTAAGGAACCGAAGAAGAAATTTTAAATTTTATGTAATTCTAGTTCTCTACCACGGGGATCCCGTGAAGACTCAGATCTAGGCCTAGTTTGAGAAGCAAACCCGCTAGGTTCGCCCCTGCTACTGGCAACGATGGCTGACACTGGACGGTCACCTCCTGGGTAGGGGCGCCTTCAGTGCTTGCAACCTACACCTGACACTGAGTGCTATTTTTTTTTTTTTTTTTAAGAAAAGCATGATAGTTTTAGTTGTCTTCGTTTTTTGATTTTCTTTAATTTATCTGTGTAATAACTAAGCTACTTGTTATCATATTGTGTACTGTTATATCAGAATAAACGTATTTCATTTCATTTCATTTCTATCAAAGTTATACAGTTTTTATTTTATCTTCACTGTTTGCACCTACTGTGTTAGTTTTATATAGACTATTGGTCTAAATAAAACGATGTTATTCATTTTCTTCAGTCTATTTTACCATTTTGAGCGCCACGCCACAAACGCATTCCCGTGTCCTATACGCGAAGGCGCAAAGTGAACAAAAATACCTATGCGCTGATGACCCGCAAGGGGTCATGTATAGTTGACTGGCGTTCAAAAGGTTAATAATTTGAAGGCCCATGGAGTGAAAGCTTGAAAGAAGCAAAGCAAACTCCCACTAAACAATTCATTTGATTTCAGAACTAACACTATCAGAGATGCGTCAGTCCTTCGAGAAGGAGAAACTCAGGATAATCAGCGAGACGCGGCGCGCGGCGCAGGTCGAGCTAGAGGCGGCCGTGAAACTTACCAAGAGCAAGCAGTGGTATGTATCTCACACGCAATAAGGTTTAATCATTATTTATTTAGGAAAAGCTTCCGTCTACAATCTGTATACTTATATAACTAGACTAGACGATCGCCTCGCGGTTTCACCCGCGTAGTTCCCGTTCCCGTAGGAATTCCGGGATAAAATATAGTCTATGTCACTCCCTGAAAAGTAAGCTTCCTAACGGTGAAAGGATTTTTCAAATCGGTCCAGTAGTTTCGGAGCCTATTCAATACAAACAAACAATGAAATCTTTCCTCTTCATAATATTAGTATAGATTATGTATACATAATATGATAAATGCAGCCCAAGACGCAATTCACAGATGCTGTATGAGATAGTCACTAAAAAAGTTCCGCTAAGGTTTACAAACACAACAAACGTTGAAATATTTGAATGTAAGATAATATACATTTCGAATAGTGCTCACAGAAAGTTTGTGACTTAACGCATTCACTGCCGGGTCGCACCGCCGCCACACGAGGGTCGACAGGCTCGTCTGCGTCTTGGGCCATGAAAGTGTTAGTTTAGTCTATTTTAGTGTATCGCATTCACTGCCCAGCCTCCGCGACCCGCAGGGGCGTACCGCCGCCACACGAGGGTCGACAGGCTCGTCTGCGTCTTGGGCCATGAAAGTTTTAGCCCCACCATCTCTCTTCAACGCCAGAACAAGCAGACGTACGGTGCATCACCACTCATATCTTGTGTATATTCCTTCCACTCGTATTAAGCGGTTATCTATACCTTTATCATTCGTACCGCTTAGGTTTGGAAGTCGCTACCTGCTTCTGTTATTCCGGCCAACTACGACCTGGGTCTCTTTACTGCTTTCACTGCCCAGCCGCTACACGGGGGGAGAAATCATCTGCGTCTTGGGCCATCAAAATGTTAACGCGACACCCCTTGTCAAACGAACTAAATGTAACTTTAGTCTTTGAAACAGGATTGTAAACTTGAATGCTAGCGCTGTTAGCTCCACCTACAGGGTGGTGGAGCTAACAGCGCTAGAATTCGAAGGAGGTCCCAAAGTTTTTCGACTCTCAAGTCACTCAACCTCATAGCGCAATTGGTAGCGCATTCCCGCACTGACGGAAGGTTACGGGATCAAGTCCCGTCGAAGTTTTTTTTTTGGAATATTTTAATTTCGTAGATATTGAATACTTATTTGGTTTCAGGTGTACAAACTGCCACCAGGAAGCCCAATTCTATTGCTGCTGGAACACCTCCTACTGCGACTATTCGTGTCAGCGCGCGCATTGGAACACGCATTACAGTAATTGCACGCAAGAGGAAGCTTTTGTAAGTACCGGCTTTTTATGCAAAGGTGGTCGCAGGTCTCGGCGGCACGGCAAAAAAATGTGCATTAAAATATGAGCTTTAAGCCCATTACTAATGGGGAATTGAAAAACCTCTCGTAATTTTTGAATGAACTTTATACTGATGGCGTCAGATAACAGACGACAGCTCGCGGGCGACACGCTTGAAGCTTGCGAGAAACCATTTTGTCACTGTAATGTGTATCTAAAGATAACGAGTTTAAGCCCATATTTGCGGCAGCAGTGCTGGATGTATGTGCCGATTGTTTAGGAAACAAGTATTCTTCTGAGGGTTATCTCATGAAATATTCCATGGATAGGCGCTATTTTACAAGCTTTTATTTAACTTGCAATGTATGTATCTATGTTTGTACGGGTGGAATCTTGACACTCAGATATCTTCAACCGATTGAGCTGAAATTTTGTTTATACGTTTAGTTTGGATGACAATGCATTAAAAGTTTAAAAATAATATTAAAACTTATTTCTTATCTTAATGTATGTAATAACTCTTCTTTGCTTCATTTTAATAAATTATTGTTTACACTTGGCTAAATAAGTATTCTCGTGTAAGTGACTGTGTCTTTTTTGAGGGTAAATCTTTAAACATAAACGTTAAAGTTGACAATAGTAAAAACATGCCGGTTTTTCGAAGGATGTGTGTGTAGGTATAGTATGGGTAGATTGTTTAGCGAAACGGTAGCACAGTAATAACCGTAATTTTATGAAACAGGTTCTAAGATTTTTATCATGTACATATAACATATAACTATAACGTTTTATCTGTATTTCATCAAAACACAGTAATAAGCGTATATTTATGAAACAGGTTCATAGTTTTATATCATGTATTTCTGTATATTATCAGGCTACTATACAGGGTGTCCCAAGAAGTAGTGATATACTGAAACTGGGAGGTAGAGGACCTAAAGGGCTATCTGAATTCCGGCGATGTCGCAGTTGCATTGGGCAACAGGGGGGCCATTTTGAACATTTATTGTAATGTAATTGGTTTTACTTTGCTAGCATTAATCATCATGTAAATTAAAATTTTGCACTTACCACATTTAGATTTAAATTTTTTGATTGAAGCCTTATGAATAATAAAATGAAATTTTCAGAGTAGCTACCTGATAGATAGAGCAAGTTTTTAAAAGTCAAATGGTGTTTATTTTATATGTGATTTTATTTTTTTAAGGGCCCTTGAAGTTGTGAACATACTGGGTAAATTTTATCTTTCTTGGCATTTTTTTATTTTTTTATTCCATTTGAAGATTTAACGATAGTAAATGTTACCATACTGAATTGGCCTATCTATCAGCTTAGCACACAAAAATCAAGCATCTACTGCAATAATTCACGTCACCATAAATAAAAATCTCATCGTACTCGGCGAAAGGTGAAAAATTAAAAAAAAATCATAACTCCGAAAATACGAAAAATCGCGGAACATACATGGGGGTGATTCAGATAGCCCTTTAGGTCCTCTATCTCCCAGCTTCAGTATATCACTACTTCTTGGGACACCCTGTATAGTATAATAGTTGAGGTGCAACAATCGTCAAGTTGGCGCAGAAAGAATCACATACGTAAAACATATGTTGAAATAATAGCTACACTAGTTTTTATCATTATTATTTTGTGTTAAGTAGTATTTTTTTCTTCGCTCTACTGCTGATGAAATCGTGTCCAACCCACCATTCAGAGTATTTACTAATTTGTTTCACGCAGCGGCAAATGTTGCAACAATATGGAATGCAGCTGGTACCGGCAAAGGTTCCGGATAATAACGGTAACATGGTAACTTCAGTAACACCGGTAACTTCAGTAACACCGGTAACTTCGGTAGCTTCGGTATCTTCAGTAACATCAGTAACTTCGGTAACTCCAGGAACTTCGGTAACTCCGGTAACGCAGATCTTTGCCCGGCCACAACTCAGGCAGGCAGAGCCGAGTCGGGTCAGTTTTCTTTTGAAATTTAAGATAGATTGCTTGGCTATTTTTAGGAATGCAGTGCTTAAATATTTTGTAAATTTGGTATTAATGGTTGTTTTGTATACAAATATATATATAAGATATATCTAAAACAACCAATGCCGATTCGTTTTGTCAATCGAAAATTGAATTGAAATACTTTCAGCCGATTTGTCGAACGCTGATTTTTCAGAGCCTGAATTGATTGAATTGATTTGACATTTGACAAGTTCTTGGAAATAGAAAAATACATATTTAGCATAATTATTTAGCAAATGATTAGACTGAATTATCAGTTATTTGATAGACTGGTCAACCTAATCTTTGTTCTAAATCAACCCCTAGTGGGTCTAAAGTTTTGTCCATTAACTAATTTCCTCCGCGTTTGACAAACCGGTGGCGTTAGTTTCTTGCAAGAAAATAATCTTCATACCTTTAAAAAAACAATAGATAGTAGCATCCAAAAATATTGCTGTAGATGGCATGAAACAATAAACTCACAAAATGAAGGACTGCATCAGAGTGAAATGAAATTAACGTGTAATTTCATAACACGTTACAGCCAATCCCTCCGGTTCAAAAGAATATCCCAGACTGCTTTGAGGTTCGGCGAGATCATGGCAATAAACAGGTATATTATTGCTTAAACTTTATCTTCCTCGTTCTAAAGGCCCTTTTTCTGTCACGCGGATTTAATTCCTTGTGTGGAACTGGAGGCCTTTATTAATTCTCCAAAATACGCAATCGTTTGTTTCGTTTCGTTTTTTAGGGTTCCGTACCTCAAAAGGATCCCTATAGGATCACTCTGTTGTCCGTCTGTCTGTCCGTTTGTCAACCCCCTTTTCTCGGGAACGCGTCGAGGTATCGAGTTGAAATTAACATCAAATACTCAAATCCGTAACTTCTTGAAGCCTCGATATAAATAAAACTTCTAAGTCAACGCAATCAAAACTTACAGCCGCTTATGTTCGAATATTTTGAAATTTCCAGGGATCACATGAACACAAAACCTATAGGGTACTTCCCGTACACCTAGAATCATGAAATTTGGCAAGCAGCCAGGTCTTATAGCACAAATAAAGGGGAAAACCCGAAACCCGTAGTTTATTAACAAATAAAAATATACAGGGCACCTACTTTCCGTTGACCTTTTTTTTTATTATCCTGAGGGAAATGCGCACGCATATCGTACTGCCACGAGGAGACAGTACGATGATGTGAGACTCTAACACCACTAAAACCCTCAGGGTCATAGCTAGAATCATGATATTTGGCAAGAAACAAGGTCTTACAATTAAACGGAACCTTTAGTGCGCGAGTCCGACTCGCACTTGACGTTTTATTTTTCATATTGGAACTCTAATTCGGTGTATTAGTGTACACTAATTGGCCGAAACGAAACACGCAATTTCGTGTTGGAGATTCAAATAGGTCCCTGATATCTATCAATCTTGGTTAGACTGATAGATACCAGGGACCTATTTGATTCTGAGCGCCGGTAGCACTGAGCGTATTATGGTCAAAGCATGGTATAATACAAGGTATGCTACTCCGAGAAACGGACGGTCCCAAGCCTACGTCATATCCGCTACGGTGGTTGTCAAACTTTTTAGTTTTGGGAGATTCGAGATTTAGATCTAGGCTTTAGGTTTTCCATGAAATTCTTCGAACTTAGTTTCCATAATTTGAGCAACGCCAATGAGCTCTGCACATGGATAAATCAATTTTTCCCTTGAAATGAAATTTATCTAATCGCAGGAACATTTTTCAGCCACAGATTCTCTTTTTGGGAATTAAAGATCCTTATTTTACCGCCCTTCACAATTACAGTTACGGATAGAGTAACCGCCCATTCTATTTTAAAGATTTATCCGATCAATAACGCGACAATAAAAGTTTGATAGTCACCGGCAAATGAACGTAACCTCCCACTTTTTTGGCAAGTGGACAGTGACGTAGGCTTGGGAAGATATCGGAGTAGCATACCTTGTATTATTTTACCATGGGTCAAAGCACATATGGAAATAAAACCTCGCTTCCACCCAGCACAAAACTGAGCATTTGAATAGCTTGCCCTACGTAATCTAGCCTCACGTTGGTCGCCTGCATAAACTTGCTCTAGCGAGCGGTCCACGCGGCTTTAACCCGATCATCCGCTTCTTTGACTTGAGCTTTCTGCTACATGCGCGTTCATGCGCGTCGTCGCGAGATGGACAGCGATTAGCTATTAGCTGTTGAGCCGGAGCCGGCGGCCGAGCGGATCCTGTATGGGAGCGATGCTTTATAGATCTGCTTTGACCTTTATCGGTTCTTCTTTGTCACTATTCAAAAGTGCTTGACAAATAAAAAGTAAAAAAAGTAAAAAGTCTTTATTTTGGAACACATTGAAGGATTTAACAAAAAATAGGCAGCGATGCGACCTGCAGAAGTAAAATACTGTGTCGCAGATCGGAACGCCCACCTCCATATTACATAATATTTTACACTTACCGTAAAACATGACCTATTACTGTTGTTTTTACATGCAGCTACAAATGTTACCTCTGATGATACCCAGGGAAACACCTTCGGCAAACACAAATGTAAGAAACTAGAAATTATAGATATTTAATACCCCTAGTAGAACTGCCCCCTCCTACTAGATGCCGTAAGCTAATCACGGGGATTGTTCTCTGGGGTAGAATAGATAATAATGACATCGCATCGTCATACATTTCGTATGTTGGAAATACCAACAAATTGTCTATGACATCAAATTCATTATCTGTGAATTTTATGCTTTGTAATGACTCTATGGAAATATTTTGGGTTTCCGTTTCCGCTTAAACTACTTCCGATTTACTCTTGAGACAATGTACATGTGCTGTGCCCTGAAGAAATAAAATTTTACTATAAACTCAGTGTTTCACATTCCAACTAACTAATACCAACCCACAGGCCACCGCAACAGCGTACATTTTTGAAGTTGAAATGAAATGAAATGAAATGAAATGAAATGAAATTTGTTTATTTCTCTTAAACCACAAAAAATCCAAACATTGAAAATTAAAAGCACTTATTACTAAAAAACGATACAAAGATATTATCATTGAAAAATTAAGTTACAAGTTGAAGGAATAAATTTCAAATAATTTACGCATTCGATGACAAAGTGACGTAATTTCTCTATATTATATTATACTAGACGATCTCCTCGCGGTTGCACCCGCGTAGTTCCCGTTCCCGTGGGAATTCCGGGATAAAATATAGCCTATGTCACTTCCTGAAAAGTAAGCTTCATAACGGTGAAAGAATTTTTCAAATCGGTCTAGTAGTTTCGGAGCCTATTCAATTCAAACAAACAAACAATCAAATCTTTCCTCTTTATAATATTAGTATAGATACCCTAGACAACAATCCCCGTGCTTGGAATGTTAACTACAGTATAGTAAATTTTAAGAGAAATAGATGAGAATCCAGTGCTGAGACAAACCTAACATAGCCATTATTGTTATCTATCTACATAACTATTCTTTAGGACGAGTAATGAAGCGCTTTTTTTATTGTACTTTAGAAGACAATACTTGGCGTATATGAATCTAACGGACACGGTAGTAACCAAAGCGGTTTTCAGTCGAACCGTAAAAAAATGCCTTGTTAATAATTTACTAAAAAATTACAACCGTCTACGGTTTTCCCCTTTTTTGATTACCAACATCCATCATTATGAATTTGAAAATACTTAAACGAAATATATCCTCTGTAAGTTGGTTTTTACGACTCTATCTAATGCAAATATCCATGAAAATAATTATCTTTATGTCTACTTCCACGCAGCTATCTGTTTTCATAGATAAAACAAGAAATCAGAGCACACAAGTGGAACCGGATCAAATCGCGCTGGATTTACGATCCAAGGTAAATACTGCATGTTGAACCCTTAATGACTTTCGCCCGTGGCTTCTTTCAAGATACCACTGTACAAAGCACTTAGGGATAATGTAGCTACCAATGAAAGCGCAGAGGGCGAAGTTTTGCCTGCGACGCAGGTTACGGTTTCGATTCCCTCCGCAGGACAAAATGTTTGTATGATCGACATGTATTTGTTCCAAATGTGGGTGTATACCCAAAAACACATGTCATGTTGTGTGTACAATCAGCATGAACCGACTCGCACTTGACGTTTTATTTTATTTATTGTCTCACAAGACACATTAGAATGCAAGCTAAATTATACAAAATAGAAAATAGTCATAATCTTAAACTAAGTGTCTACAGCTAAGTATAGTTATATAGTTTAGGCATCTATAATTACTCGTACTAAATAGACTACCCATAAATAAAAAAAACAATTTTGCTGTAAAAGACGTACAATTAAACCCGTAAAATTGGGTTCCGCATTTAGATCTGCTTGATAATTTTATAAGCTTTCGTTACTGTACATCAGACTTTCTGGTAGCCATAACACAAGCTCTTACTGTGGGGCCTCAAATGTCCAGTATTTATCTACTATCTATCTAGAATTAGACTATTCGTTCCAAAGATTATCTGCCTAATAGTACCTGCCTATTAGTAGTACAGATTTGAATATAAATCATGTATTTTTGACGACCTCTGTGGTGCAGCGGGCGAAGGCCCGCCTGCGGCGCAAGAGGTTGCGGGTTCGATTCCCGCCTCGGTACAAATATCAAAACATTTGTCATGTTTGTACGATCTGCAGATATTTATTCAGGGTGTCCTGGATATTTTCTATGTATAATAAAAAATATCTATCTATGTAGTGTATTGTATTAAGTATACCAGTTATCTAGTACCCATAACACAAGCTCTGCTTAGCTTGGGGCTAGATAACGCTGTGTGAATTGTCCAGCAGTATTTATAATTTAATATTTCACCTATAAAAATAAATAAAAAAATAAAATAAATAATGCTGGACAATTCACACACTATGTTTGTACATGCAGCACGGAAATAGAAATTAGGGTGGAAGGACAATGCACCAAAATTACTAAGGGCACCACCGGTGTCGCCAAACTCACGGAAAATAAACCAGTAATCATAAAATGCATTACAAAGAAACTATTCGTTTGATTGGTACTTTAAGTTTAGTCAAAAATAGCCAAGGTCACAGATTTGGAAATAAACCTTGACTTCTACAGATTAGAGTTATTTTACGTTAGCTTCAGAACGTATTTACGGTCTATAAATAAATAAATAAATAATGCTGGACAATTCACACAGCATTATCTAGCCCCAAGCTAAGCAGAGCTTGTGTTATGGGTACTAGATAACTGATATTATATATGTCTATAGTAACCAAACATTCGATTGACAAGTTAATTCTGCTACTTGTCCATAGATGGCGGTATTTTCAGTGGTCGCAATTATAAACTTAATTGCCTTAGACTTAAGATTGACATTCGCGTGATAGGTCGACCATCGACTGCTACTCGATTAGGGCTGCACCAGGTAGCACATTGAAGTACATTATCGATAGATAGGTACCCGATTTTTTGTTTAATTCGCAAAAATATAACTTTTTGGTAGTTTATTTACTTATTTTGCACACAAACAGCTGTATATTTTAAACCATTAATAAATAGACAAAGACAGACAGGTAAAAATAAAAGCTCAAAACTCAAATCATGGTAAATATCCCGTTGTTAATGACTTTAGTGTTAATAACCATGATGGATTTAAAAGTTTTAAGGTAAAAATAAATTTATTAGCATTCCAGTCTTTTTTTAAACTGAAAGTTAATTTTCTTAGAAAAATGATATTACGCCCTTACCGACAGTTTATAGGCAAATTTGGTCAGGCATTTTAAGTTTTGGGAGACATGTCGTATATCGTTACAAAGAGCATAAGCGGCTTTAATTATTTATTTAAGCTGCTGGCAAGCTGTGTTCGATATTTTTTTCCTATTTTCATGTCTTTAAAAGCCCATAAGTTTTTCATTCGTTGTTCTTTGCGGTTTGTATCATTACTTTTAGACCAGGAATACATTACAGATTGAAGATAATGAAATTTAGACTAAAAAAACAACACAAATCAAAAGTATTTAAGTCAAAAGTGCACAGTTTTGGGAATTTCCAAATAAAAATAAAAAAAATCGTATAAAAAAAGTGTTTAAAAGTTTATATGGAAAAAGTGATGCAAATGACCCCAGCTAACTGCCATTTTTTTTGGTCGGATCATCCACCAAACACCCTGTATAACTTAATTTACACATTAACATTAAAATTAGAAATTGAATTTCTTGTATCGATATCAATCGATGAAATCAACATCCGACTTGACTACATCACTAATTGAGTAGCGAAGAATAGAATCAATCCAAAATCAACTTTATCTTAATTGCTTAAGGTTGATTTTGACTAACCCTTCTATTAAATTATTGACAAATTCAAATAAAATAAGATTTTATTACAAAACAATAAAAATAGTTCTTACCGATGGTACGAAACACCTCCATTTTGAAGATATTTTCTCCTACTATCATTTTTACACTCTAAAATCGAACAATACGGCATGATTACGGAAAAAATGAATTGGTTGCGAGACTAGCTACTCCACGCGATGTTAGAACCCGACTGGGATCAGCTATGCGTAACAACGCTTACTTGTGGCACGCGTGCCACGCCCACTTACCATTTCCCTTTAACTTTTAGTTCAAAGACATGCAACGAATGGCGGAATTGCAATTGCAATCGCTGTTGCAAAAGCCCGCGCCGCCGGCGGAAAGGCCCGATACTTCCATCTCACAGGTAATAACAAAATGTCATTGCATATTTTGACATACTTATCGTGTGTTATTACTTATAGTGATTGCTTCGTAACAAACATTTACTTACTCTCAAAATCTGCACTTCGGTATTTATCTAGGGCTTTTCTTCGAAAAGTCGCACATGAGTGCAAGTTTTGGCGGGACTTGATATAAAATTATCGAAGGCTCGATATTTAACACCCGAGTTTTAGGGTTTCGTAGATCGAAACCGAGCTTCGAAAATTAACGAAATATATTAAAAATAATAATATATTTCGTGCGCCTGTACATATTTTAAGAGAAAAAAAAAATGAAAATTAACATTTTCCATACAAATTGAGATGTCGAAATTTTAAAAGATATCTTCAAATTCATGACTTCATGTGGGGTATCAAATGAAACGTATCAGTTTCTACATTTCAAAATAGTTTTTGAATTTTCTGTAGGTAAAAAGGTTATAAAACAACTGTCAAACACGAAAGAATGGATACCTAACCTCAAAGACAAGAAAGGAAATGCAAATGCGGTAATTTTTCGTCTTTTTGTCTTTTTAAAATATTTCGAAAAGGACGAACTTTTCGAAATATTTTAAATTAGACGATCGCCTCGCGGTTTCACCCGCGTAGTTCCCGTTCCCGTAGGAATTCCGGGATAAAATCAAATTGGTCCCGTAGTTTCGGAGCCTATTCAATACAAACAAACAAACAATCAAATCTTTCCTCTTTATAATATTATATTTTAAAAAAGGCGAAAAAATATTACGAAAAACGAACCTTTTTGAAAAATGGACATAAAGGGAGGGAATAATTTTCAAAAGGGGGGGGGGGGCTACCTCACTGAGTGGGGTTGATACCTCAGGAAACCCCATGAAAGGTAAGTATTGTTTTGTAAAATATTTTGAAAAAAGACGAAAAATTACCCCCAGCATTTCCTTTCTTGTCTTTGAGGTTAGGTATCCATTCTTTCGTGTTTGACAGTTGTTTTATAACCTTTTTTATTCCTCCAGTCTTTGTTATGTGATCATCGAATATATAGCCTTAGCATCTGTCTATCTTTCCAAAGTTAAATGACAAATAAATATCAAAGTGCTTTATTTCCTTTAGACCTTACAGGACTCTTGGACACGGCCCAAAATTCAAATTACTTAAGTAAAACTAGGAAATAAAGTGATCACTTTGATTTATTTATTGTATTAACTTTTATCTTTTGTATGTGCTATGTAGGTATGTATTGGTTACAAAATAAACGCATTTTTACTTTTACTTTACTTTACTATTTTTTGCTACATTCACTTCAATCTTTTTAAGCTAAAGTAACAAGAAACTAAAGGTTTCTTGTTACTTTTTACTTTCCTTGTTAGTTAGTTTTCGTTGTAGCAAAATTCCTCCCTAGATTTTTTATACTCTCTAGATACTAATGTGATATTTAGCGGTAAGCCTTTTAAAATGGATATGTTTGACAATTTGTTTGAATAGTCGTTAAAGGTCATTTTCACGCAGAATAAAAATATTTTAGGATTTTTGAATAATCGCCTGTCTGAACCGGGAATCGAACCCGCCAAATTGTAAAGAAAACACGTCATTTTACGATACCTATCAAAAGGCTCAATCGTAAGGATAATGTTTTTCCAAACAACATAGCATCTCAATGACAGGCGATTGTTAAAAAATCTTTGAATGCAGTTATATTGTTTTTAAAATCAAAATAAAGTCTTCTTACAGTAAAATTCTCTATCTACAATATTCAAGATACTTTCCCTCCATGTGGCATAGCCGTGGGACGCCCTGTATGTGTAGTCCATAATGCAAAACCGTAAAGAAACAAATTAAAGTCCTTCTTTTTAATTAGGTACCCGTTTAAGGCCTACGCAGACCGGGACGGCATGGCAAGGGATTTTGCCGTGAGTCAGCGCACACTGGCCGCTTAGATACCGCGGCATTCCAGCACTTTGCCACGGCGTGCCGCACCCCGCAGTATATCACTACGAGCGCCGGAGTCCGTGGCATAGTGATATACTGCGGGGTTTGCAACAGCGATTGCAATTGCAATTCCGCTATACGCTGCATTTCGCGGAACTAGAAGTTAAAGGGAAATGGTAAGTGGGCGTGGCACGCGTGCCACAAGTAAGCGTTGTTACGCATAGCTGATACCAGTCGGGTTCTAACATCGCGTGGAGTAGCTAGTCTCGCAACCAATTCATTTTTTCCGTTGTGCCGCACCCCGCAGTATATCACTACGAGCGCCGGAGTCCGTGGCATGCCGTTGCCTACCGCAGTATGCCACGGCATGCGGCATCCCGCCACGGGAGCCTGTGGCGTGCCGTGCGATAAAATCCCTTTCAATGCCACGGCATCATTTTAAAGCATAGCAATGTATGTCGTTTTTCTGTAACAGTACGGTTGAATGTCCATTAGTAAAAATTAAAATCCCTTGCCATGCCGTCCCGGTCTGCGTAGGCCTTTAGTCAATAGTGGTACCTGTTTGTACATGCTCGTTCAGTTATTTTATAAGAATTGTGTGCCGTCACAAAAAGAGTTCAACTGTTATTTCTGCTTCCATATTTGATCAGCCGGAACATGCCTCTCGGGATGACCCAGTAAAGGTATTTTGTAGTGTCAGAACCTTTTTTGACACTAATGCTCGTATTATGAAACTGAGCAAGTATGAGCAAGCCTCAGTCATAGAACTATGCTTGAGATAATGCCATAGAGAAGCATTACTCAAGCATAGATGACTGAGGCTTGCTTATACTTGCTCATACTTGCACGCAAGATTATGGGCCTAGTGCCGATGCCGCATATGTAGGTACTTACTTAGGCATAAGCACTCTTGCGGCGGCGGCGGCGCGCCCCTATCGCTGGCATAGTTAAAACCTTGCACTGAATGCGTTGAGATTGCTTACTTATACTGAGATAAGCCATTAGGTACCTACTTAAGTTTAGTTTAGTTCGTAGATAGTAACGCCGCATTAGGATTAGAAAGCTAAAACATAGGCTTCCGTATTTATTAATTGGAATTGGTTTCTGAACTTTGAATTCTTATGTTACAAGCTGCAATCAGTATTGAATAGCAACATGAAACAACAACAATTGAAAAGACAGGTAAAGTAGTTGTACTCTTATTTTAAAATTACTTGATTTTTTATTACAAGAAATTACTAAAGGTGTAAGGTATAGAAAATTCTTACGCAGACGTTATCTAATTACTGCCAAAAACGAGAAACATCACGACAAGGGCTTCAGGTATCGCCCTTACTTATGCAATGATTTAAATATCCGATGTCTATTACACCACTGCTTGTAATTCTCTAAACATTACACCCAAAACCAAAATATAAACCTGGTTATGGTCATGTCATCATAATCAATTGTTTATTTGCAAGAATACAAAATTTTTAAACAATATGTCAGATCCTAAAACTTTTTTAGTGATACCTTTATTTACAAAGAAAATTACAATCAACTAAAAGAAATTAATTAGAGTTTTAGTAATTGTATTCGGCCTGCACGCAGGCGTACAAATATTGTGTGAGAGCAAATTTACGTTATAATTCAAATTTCCAAAAATTCGTTCATAGTATAAATTCATTTTTCAAGTAGCCATCCACTTAACTTTTTCCTAAATATTATGTCGTTAGATAAGTCTACTAAGAACGATATATAGAACTGTAGGTAATATAACCTCAAATGATATTATAACTTACATTTGATAGAAAACAAAAAAAACACGCACTGTAAATACAGACTTCCGTATTCAAAGAAGTATTATAGTTATATTGGTAAGGTATTTGAAATCAAGCAATAGCTTATGCTTGCTTTTCTAGTAATTCATTGAGTCATTGAGCAACACATTTAATTTGCTTGCATAGGTATGTAGTCTGCAAAGTAGGGACCTTATATTAATTATAATTATACATAGTAATTTTAATATTCAGTGTATACATAGTAATTATAATTAATATAATTACTATGTATACACTGCCAATTTTCCAATTTGACTGAATAGTAAAATGTATAGTAATTATTGTGATAATTTATAAGCCGTATTCTGACAAGTACGATGACTAATTTTTACGAAAAATGTGTACGTGGACTTTTATTTGAAAAGTTCCGAGTAAAATACAAGTAAAACTTTGGTAGCGAATACATAAATGAACAACTGACTGTACATACCTTAATTAGAGTTGTATATTTAACTAACCTCAATTCTTTATCCCGTGTGTGATTTCATGCAGCAAATGTTTATTTTGCACGACGAAAAACAGGCAGCGGTACAAGTGCAGCAAATGATAAATAACAAGGGAAAAAAATCAGCAGAACAGGTAACTCGCGCAAATCGTTTGGACCAATGGTTAAGTTATAGTATAAGTATAACTTGGCTCGGAGTATGAAAGCTTACTCGGTCGTAGTTCTGTGCTTGAGTAATGCTTAAGGCATAGAAGAATCGATGACTGACCAAGCTTTCGTACCACGGGACCTTAGATAATGATGTCAATTCTACTTTGTAAGCACTTAATATTTTGCCTTCCCTTGATTTACCTTGGTTCATTGTATAACAAGTACAAGACAAAATTAAAAACTTTAACGACGTTTATTGGATGAACAGATTGAACCTGAAACATGGCTAAGAACACTCGGGATAAAATTTTCTATGACACAAAAAAAACTAAACGAAAATCGGTTCATCTGTTTGGGAGCTACAATACCATAGACAGATACACGGACAGACACGTCAAACTTATAACACCCCTCTCTTTTTGCGTCGGGGGTTAAAAATATACCTAAAATAATTTGACATGACTTAAAATGATGCCATCCATGACGGCATAATTTTGAATGCTGTCAAATTAGGGTCTTAGTTTTTGTGATATCTGAATTGACGCCAGTGTCAATCTGAATCAAGGTCTATCAGTACGAGCTTGTATTCACTTATAACGCATTTTAGATGAATGAACTATTCATAAACGAAATTATAATACCATCGGAGTATTACGAAATTCAAAAAATCGTAGAACTTAAGTTGATCCGTTCAGAGTCCAGAACCACCCTCTTTCGGCTTAGTACACATGTTTCGTGGCACCCTGTAGAGGCAGGCTGTAGTTATACTAGGGCATTGTTTAGTTGCCCTAATTTTATCTAATCTGCATAATAGTTTTATTTATTTACTTCTGTTGTACTTGTACATTTCGTTATTATAAAATCGATGATGATGTGTGTGTCCAGCATTATTTACTGTTACTTATTTATTATACAAATAAAATAATTTATTTTCGACCAACTTACGTTTTGCCACTATTTTATCTCGATGTATATCAGCTATTTACTATTTATGGATTGCGCTTCTGATGAGCTACCTCTAGATTGTTTGCAAGTTTTGCAAACAATCTAGAGGTAACTATCTGCAGTCTGCAGTTGGGCTAACTGCAGACTGTTGCAAAACTTGCAACAGTTTGAATTGTAAATACTTGCTAGTTCTATTTTTTTCCAGTTTCTGTTCTTAAATTGTAATTTTCTTTAATAGTTGTCGATTACCACCATACCCTTTGTTACAGACTTCCAGCTCAGACAAAGATGCGCCGGAGTCGAGACTGCAGAACAGCGATAACCCACCAGTAAGTTTATTACATTAATAATCTTATTTCATCATCATGATCATATACCTCTCCTAATGAGCACCATATCTTCAGCCTGACCGCCATCTGCCAGCAGTCTTTCGCAGGTCGTCATCCCATTTGGCCGGAGGGCGTCCTATTACTACAATCATAATACTCGTCGCCAGGTTAGGTTGCTATTTTAGGAGGCTACGTTTGCGATTTCATCAAATGTTCGAGAGGGACAGCAGCGTGCAAGAGAGACAGGTGCCATCCCTGGTTAAAAAAATCTAAAACCTCCTTTGATTTTATATAAAACACTGGTAGAGATAAACCATTCTAAAAATGAACGCCGCCGCCGATTGAATGACGTTTAGTGAAGGGGGCGTGTATTTTGACGTGCATTTTTAGAATGGTTTATCTCAACAGAGATGAATACCATCATAAATTTATAGCTTTAACTATTTCAAACATAACTATTTCGTTTAAGTCACCTGTTATTATTCGTTCTACCTGTCATTGTGTCCCACTGCAGGGCAAAGGCTACTCTTTAAAGACGCACTAAACAAAAAAAAAATCAAGGCATCACCCGTATAACACCATTCTCTTTGCATCGGAGCCTAAAATAACCAGTCTAGAAGTTGGCTGGACTGCTTCTGCCATTTGTATATTTTTTTTCTTCCTCACCTCATCTCAACAGCCTATATTGTTCCACTGCTGGACGCAGGCCTCCCCCTGATCAGCGCCTTATTGGATTTTATCTCATGGGGGGTAATGTCTACAATCCCCACGCTGGGCATGCGGGTTGGGGATCGCAGTTCGATAGAATTGTGCTGCAGAGGGCGCTACTGCCCACCCCCCGGTGGAAATCCCTTAGTCGCCTCTTACGACACCCACGGGAAGAGTTGGGGTGGCGCAAATTCTAAGCCGCTATGAGGACCAATAGACCATGTTTGCGTGAACAACTAACGTTTACCTCGCTATCCGTACTGGTGTTGCAGAAGAGCGTGCCAGCTCAGACACCTTCCCTCACCACGATCGGCGGGAAACCAGCGCCGATGAGGGTCTTCACGGATTCCAGCGGCACGCAGAAGACTTCAATTATAGGTCAGTATTACCACTAAATGTATCGCCGCCGGCCGTAGAATCGGAGGCGGAATTCTGCTTTCTTTCGATGACGATGCCACGTAATGTCTCTCGATTCTACCCCAGAGCCTACACAAGAGAATAACCACTGTGAATGGCGTACTGGAGGGATATACCCTCTACCCCACAGCCGCGATTTTGAAGCGCTTCTTGTTGCGATATTTGTTTGCAGTACGTTTTGTAATAAGACGCATACGTTCTTACACGCACGATTTTATCGACGCGATAGAACGTGGACGACACGTTTCCGCGTCCTGCGATTTTGCGATAATTGTTCACGGAACATTCATCCTTACAAATAGCTGCGTCTTGAGTTTTGCTATTTTTGCGGAGGTATCGAGCTACAAAATCGCAATAAATCGCGCGACACAAGACGCGACTCAAAATCGCGGCTGTGGGGTAGAGGCATAAGCCTGCACAAAAAAGCCAACTGAAAATCAAATGTAGCTAGGAGGCTAAATATTTAGGCCCTTATTATGAAAGCTTGCTCATTATATCTAAGTCATCGATCGAAGCTTCATTAAAGCTTTTCTATGGCATAAACGTCATTCGGCTAAAGATCGACTGAACAAGCTTTCATAATAAGTCTATCAATAATAGACTAGTTGACTCTTTTTTAAAGTAGGTCTTAAATTATTAATTATTGTCCAGTTAGAGGGAAAAATATTACCATATTTTTTTAGGACCTAGAAAACCACATCACTTTATTTTAAAAGTCTACTTTTCGTAAACAGGCGAAAACGCTGTCAGCCATATTTATCTGTGCTGTGACGTCATACCTCTCGAAAACTAACAACTGACTAAAACGTTCATCAATTCATCATTGTAGAAATATAGACAGACTACATAGTGAATTTTACACGTTTATGAAAGATCCCATCATGAAATTTGCTTAGAGTCCTATGACGTCACAACATGGCCGACAGAGTTTTCAGAGTTCAAAATTAAACAAGACCCGTCAAGTGCGAGTGTAACTCGCGCGCCGAGGGTTTCGAACCTTTGTGAACAAGTAGGTATGTACTAAAGGTACCGGTTAGAAACTCCGAAATTTAATGAAGACCTAAAACTAGTAGGTACCAACCTACATTTCAGATGGATCTCTCTGCATGCTTCGGTGATAGGGTGTAGCGGTAAATTTTTCGACTTTTTTCAAGATATTTCGAAAAGTATTGAACCAGCAGAAATTTCAAAAACTGTTTTGAAATGTTCAAACTGATACCTTTCATATGATACCCCACTCATTGGGGTAACCCCCCTTTTTGAAAATTATCCCCCCTCTTTTTGACCATTTTTCAAAAAGGGTTCATTTTACAGACTTTTCTATATTTTTCCTGTAAAATATAGATCTATATCTACAAACGCTCCATACATTTTGAATGGATCGCTCTGCAATCTTCGGAGATAGAGGGGGGGGAACGGGTAAAATTTCGACTTTTTTCAATATATTTCAAAAAGTATGTAACCTACAGAAATTTGAAAAACGGTTTTAAAATGTACAAATCAATACCTTTCATATGACACCCCACTCAGTGGGGTAGCCCCCCCTTTTGAAAATTATCCCCCCCTTTTTTTACTATTTTTCAAAAAGTGTTCGTTTTTCAGACTTCTCTATATTTTTCCTGTGAAATATAGATTTATATCTACAAACGCTCCATACATTTTGAATGGATCGCTCTGCAAACTTCGGAGATAAGGGGGGGGGAATGGGTATTTTTTCGACTATTTTCAAAATATTTCAAAAAGTATGAAACCTACAGAAATTTTAAAAACTGTTTTGAAATGCACAAACCAATACCTTTCATATGATACCCAACTCGGTGGGGTAGCCTCCCCTTTTGAAAATAATTCCCCCCTTTTTTTACCATTTTTCAAAAAATGTTCGTTTTTCAGACTTCTCTATATTTTTCCTATAAAATATAGATCTATATCTACAAACGCTCCATACATTTTAAATGGATCGCTCTGCAAACTTCGGAGATAGGGGGGGGGGAGCGGGTATTTTTTCGACTATTTTCAAAATATTTCAAAAAGTATGAAACCTACCGAAATTTTAAAAACTGTTTTGAAGTGTACAAATTGATACCTTTCATATGATACCCAACTCGGTGGGGTAGCCTCCCCTTTTGAAAATAATTCCCCCCTTTTTTTACCATTTTTCAAAAAGTGTTCGTTTTTCAGACTTCTCTATATTTTTCCTATAAAATATAGATCTATATCTACAAACGCTCCATACATTTTAAATGGATCGCTCTGCAAACTTCGGAGATAGGGGGGGGGGGAGCGGGTATTTTTTCGACTATTTTCAAAATATTTCAAAAAGTATGAAACCAACAGAAATTTCAAAAACTGTTTTGAAATGTACAAACCGATACCTTTCATATGATACCCAACTCATTGGGGTAACCCCCCTTTTTGAAAATTATCCCCCCTCTTTTTGACCATTTTTCAAAAACGGTTCATTTTACAGACTTTTCTATATTTTTCCTGTAAAATATAGATCTATATCTACAAACGCTCCATACATTTTGAATAAATCGGTCTGCAAACTTCGGAGATAGGGGGGGGGGAATGGGTATTTTTTCGACTATTTTCAAAATATTTCAAAAAGTATGAAACCTACAGAAATTTCAAAAACTATTTTGAAATGTACAAACTAATACCTTTCATTTGATACCCCACTTGACTCTGTAGGTCTCTTTTAAAATTTTGACATCTCAATTTGTATGGAAAATGTTCATTTTCATTTTTCATTTATTTTCATTTTTTTTTCTTAAAATCTGTACAGGCGCACGAAATGTATTATTATTTTAAATTTCAAGTTGATAGCTGCTGTAGTTGATGAGTTATTAAGGAGGGAAAAAAGGACAGACAAAGCGAGACCATAAGGGTTTCGAAACCGATCTTCGAAACCCTAAAAATCAATTTTAAATTGAAAATTTGTAGTCATCTTGGACTTTTAATATCAGAAATCTATAAATAAAAAATATTAGTTTCTTAAGTCAAACACAACAGAAAATATTTTAAAAAAATTACCTGAGTCAAGTAGCCTATATTGTGACTGCAAAATGTATCTAAAGATGACGAGTTTGAATGCCCATATTTGAATGCTTATTGTTGTGCCGTGGGGCGGTGCTGGAAGAATGTGCTAAGTCCCCTATGTTCCGTCGTAGTACATCACGGAAATGGATTATTGTAACTTACCCCACCCATTTGCCACACATTTCATTTACACATTTGCTTTTGCCTTCTTTTTTAACACATCACAATAGTACATGGTCCACGCGGTAAAAATATAATTTCAACATCTTTGCCTTTGATTTGACATATCATTTTCACACCAGACTTTATTGTGTTCAAACAAATACGGAGGGGTTAACATTTTATTTTTTTACCTGGGACTAATATAGATGATTTGCCTATGACTCGGCTATCCGAACTGTGTCTATTTAATAAGAAATGTCGCCATTTTGATCTGTCCTGTGCTTTTTACCACCGAATCGGAGTCTTCGACTGGGAAACCTGATTTCGATCGAATCAGAATAGCCCTGCTGTAGGCCTAGCCCGGGGATAGTTGTTTAGGGTAGAATAGAGAAGAATGACATCGCATTGTCATCCATTGCGTAGATTATTGAAGTTGAAGGAATGAGTTTCAAACATATTACGCATTCGTTGGCGATGTGACGTAATTTTTATCTATTCTACCCTCGACAACAATCCCCGGGCTAGGCCTACAGCAGGGCTATTCTGATTCTATCGAAATCAGGTTTCCCACTCGAAAACTCCGATTCTGACCCGTATTCGCGCGATATTTTTCTGGTTTAAAACTAGCGGAACTTTTGCTAGGAATAAAACTGGCGGAAATGTAGTTTAGCAAATTTTCAAACAATTTTCGATTCAATCGTGCAAAGGGACGGGACGGGGGAGGGACGCTCCCGAGTTGCATGCACCACTCGGGAGCGTCCTGCCCCCCCTTTCCCCCCCCCCCCCGACCCGTCCCTTGGCCCCCGCACGATTGCCCTGTCAAAACGCCTTCGTCGAACGACTGTATGCTTAAAAGGACGCTGTGGTATAACCAAGTGCTCCATTAAATCTAAGTTTGTTGTACCATCACACTAATATTATAAATGCGAAAGTTTGGATGGATGTTTGTTACCTCTTCACGCCAAAACTACTAAACGGATCGGGCTGAAATTTTGAATACAGGTAAGTCTAACCCTGGAATCAAACATAGGCGACTTTTTATCCCATAAATCAGTTCCCATGGGATAGAAATACCCTCAAAACATTTCCATAGAAACAACGCGTGCCAAGCCGCGGGCAGAAGCTAGTGTGTTCATAAAAAATGGTCTACAATTTGCGAAAAACTACTTTTTCTGTAATTTTATTTCTTACAAAACGCAGAAAGTATTATTAACCGTAAAAATATTTTAATTTCTCCTCCGCTTGTAGCTCTCGTGCATCCTCAGGGGATTTATAAATATAAACTCCCCACTTTTTTAATTTAAAACCATAGTTATTTATAAACAAAGCCGTTGACGTTCCAGTAAGCATGATCGACGACCCCAGCGGCGCCCAGAAGATCAAATGCGTCGGGACGTACAAGGCTCCTGCCCCCTCGAAGTCACTGCTACTCCACCAAGTAATAATCATACTCATACGCTTACTGCCATACCATACTCCTGCCAACCATACTCATACTGCTTACTACACTGGCAGGGCCTCGATACAACGATACAATCATGTTTGCGCACATAATCGGAACTAAACACTCCTTATTTCTAATTTCTAAGAAATCATAGTTAAGGCTCCTCCTCCCCGAACACTAGCGCCGCCACATATCTTATCTTATTATTACGTCGAAGAAAGGAAATTCCAAAAATTACGTTGGGATATTTGTGATACCTATCATACGCATTTTTTAATGCCTCTATAATTTTTTTCGTTTGTATAGTGTAGGCAGAGATGCGAAGTTGCTCTTTTTTGCCACCATGGTGGCCAAAAACCGCAACTTCGCAAATCTGCTTAAAGTATACAAAATAAAAAAATTACAAATGCATTAAAAAAAGCTTATGATAGGATTCACAAATTGCCCAACGTAATTTTTGGAATTTCCTTTCTTCGACGTAATAATAAGATAAAATATGTGGCGGCGCTAGTGTTCGGGGAGGAGGAGCCTTAATGATTATATCGGGTATTTATCGCGTACCTTTTGTTTTATTTCCCCTACTTTTCTACCGCGTTACAGCGATCGTGGTCACGGGGCGACTGATAAATACCCGATATAATCATTAACTATGTTAACAAATCGCGGAAGCTTAAAAAGTTTCTAAGAAATCAATTAATATCGCAAAAATTTTCGACTTCGACGGGACTTAAACCCGCATCCTTCCCTCACGGTAATGTGCTAACCAACTACACCACGAGGTCAAGTGACGTAGGAGTCGAAAATCTTTGCGACTTTCTACGGACTCAAACGCCGCTAGCTCCAAAATTTTTGCGATATTATTTGATTTCTTAGAAATTAGCCAGAGTGCGAGGCTTACGCACTATAATAACAAAAACCTTACTCCTTATTTCTTTCTAAAATAAGGCAATATGTAACGGTTTGGGTTAGCTTCGATTATGTGCAAAAAAATGTGTAATCGGCTCCTTTACCAGGTTCTACAATCCAAGATGTTTTTTGTCAACAAAGGTGTTGCAAAACTAAGAAGTATTGGATTATACATATTTCACGGCATCGTCATCGGAGCAAATCGAAGATGCTCAAAAATGTTTGGCTTAGACAGCTATCGTCGATCATTTCATACATATTTCGTCCGTTTTCGAACACGAATGTGCAACTCTTTCGCAGCGCATATGCGTTATTGAAGTTTTTTGTTTTGGTTGTAACCTGTCTGTACTCTCTTTTTATTCGTAGATTCTTGACAAGTTTCTGAACAGTTTGACCACGTAATATTCAGAACCAAATAACATGTACCTACTGTAAAATTGAGCGTCTCTCAAAACATGAGGCGACATTGATGATTACCGTTTTTTTTACTTATTTTGTGTATATTTCGTTAGTGTCTGAACGAAACTTTTAACTTAGTCTAGACTAGAATTATAAAATAAAAGTTGTAGGTATTACATCTACCTAAAATTTAAATCTGTGTTAATACATATTAATATCCCATATATTAGTAGTTAACGTATAAGTTCAAATCAAGCAATAGCGTAATATACTTACTTTTCTAGCAAAGCATTGCATGTCTTTGAGCTAAATGTTTATTTTCTTGCATATGCATGTAGTCTGCAAAGTAGGGAATTCTTAAATTACTGCATTATCTTCCCTTGTACGTTGCTGTTGTGGGTTTTTATTTACATTGATTAGACATTTATATACAAGGTGTAACCAAAACTACGGACCAAACTTTCAGGGTAGGTACAGGGTCGGTAACAGAAAACAGCATAAATATGTAAAAAAATCCCGAACTTTAGATTTAAAAAAAATAAAAAGAAACAAAATGTCTACCAGACTGATGTACTTATGTCTATTTATCAGCGAATTTAGAATAAAAAGGCCTACGTACCTGGATTCTGTACCCGGGTCGTTGATTGCCGCTGCCGCGCGCCGCAGTCAACGACGCGCGACTTCACGCAGTGGATGCAGCAGCTCATTACCATTAAGTACCTATTCAGGTGGACATTTAGTTCTTTTTTTAAATAAGGGGCTGGTTTTTTTATACTTGTATTCCGTGACCGAACCGATACCTTCCCTGAAAGTTTGGTCCTTAATTTTTGTTTACAGCCTGTATGCCTGATTGATTACCTTAGCCGATATTTGACTACAATAAACATTATAGTAGTACTTATTCATTAGAATGCATTTAGTCCTTTATCTTATTTTTGATTACACGCAGCTATTGACAAAAGACAAGAAGGAAAAACCATCAGCGGAACAGGTACATCTCTTCGACTATGCAATTTAGGGAACCAAACAACATGCACCGTACACGTACAATGGGTGTCTTTCAAAAGATAGGCGATATTAAAGACTGATTTTTTTTGTTTCGTCAGTTTCTAAACGAAACTTTTTTTGGGTTGGCAGTTTTGATGTTTCAATCATAACTCATAATTTCATCAGTTATTGTTTAGTTTAAGGTCACGACACGACCGAGCCGATAATTTTATAACCAAAATGAATAGTAAATATTAAAAAAATTGTGGTTTCCGGCGATTAAACCTTACGTTTGTTATAATAAAAATACAAAAGACATTACTTTAATTTATACAGCTACGAAACTATTGGTTGAATTTCTGCAACGTAAATAATCCTAACCTTACTTATTCCGCAGAAAACCGATGACAGCGGCGCAAAGAAAACCGTCACATCTGGCGGTTACCTCATCGTAGGCGCATCTGGCAGCAACACCTCGGTTGTAACCCCAGCCTCTACGAGGCGGCCGCACGTCCAATACTTATCATGAGAAGTGGCCAGGCTCGAAGCGAGCCAGACTGACGCTTCTCCCATTGTGATTATTGACTAAGTGCCTATTACACCACTAGGAAGACACATCATCAGCCAATAAGTCTACTGCTGGTCAAAGGCCTGTCATGAGCTCCAAAGCGCTCTCTCTTCAGCTTGCCGCTTACAGCTTCTGGCAGCAGTCATTAAAGACAATAGCTAAAAAACTAGAGAAAATCTTATGCCAAAAGTGGATCGAGAACACTCAAAACGCCACGGAGAAAATCCTAGAGTTGAAATGAAGCAATGGCATTATCGTAGAAGAAGCCAAAATCCGCGAAGCGAGTGCCGAAGCAAGGACTTAAAAACTATAGTTGCCTGCAAATGATTTCTTCTACTAACTGGTATCTCCAATTGTTATCGTAAAAGAGCCCCAACTCCTGAAGCCAGCCAAGTACCACTAGTAGCTTTGAGCTGTATGAACTAATGGCCTGCAAATTTTCTTCTGCTGTTAGGTTCTGGCGGCGATTGGAACGTTCAAGTCAAGGTGGTGAAATAGAATCTGTACCTATGTGAAATGTGCGTGTATTTACTAAATGACTGTAGTATTTCTCTAGACCAGCGTCTCGATAAGATTTAGTGTAATTAGCAAGTGATATGATTTCGGTCCTTATGGCTAAACTAGTCGCTCATCTTTCCATACAAACGTAGAACTATAAGTGCTGAGCAAATGGTAGAGGGGATACTGCGTACCCTGCGATACCTAATTGACTTGACTTCTGCGCTATAACGGTCAGCACTAGAGTTTCGTGCCGCTACTTGTACTACGCTGTTTGATGTTGACCATCTAAAACTAAGGATAATATCAATTTATTTTGTCATTGCATGTTTGTATGCCAAAACCGTAAAAAAGTATATATTTGAAAAATACAAGCTTCTAAACTTTCGTATTTCAACACTGATTTTAGCCCAACTTTGGGCGTAAATAAATAATATACCTACGGAGAAAAAAAACTCTAAAATAAAGCCCGTACCGACATAGTTTAGTTACTCAAACGTTGAAATAAACTATTTTGAATATATTATAGATACTCCGTTGTTCTACAATACGTAATAATAATAACCCTTGTGCTAAAAGTCTGATCCCATTTTTTCATGTGGACTCTTTACGAATAAATCGTGCATTTCATCCTAGCGCGTGGGTATGTCTATTATGTCAGGTGAGATAGCATACATTTACGCCGCGCCTAACAATTAGTTCGCCCGGACGACTTGTGTAGCCATAAGCAATGTCATCAATAGCAATATATCTTTAATATTCATTCTGATATTGTGATTAGCAAAATATAGCTCTCATAAGTATATTATTATACCATAGCTCTCATTAGTATTGTCAGATATGCATGTTTATATATAAAGTATATAATATACTCATCATCATCATCATCTATTAAAAACTCCATAAGATAGTAAGAATAGATTTTAGTCTAGATTAGTAATACACTCAGGAAACAAAATTTCAAACTTTTACTTTGTAAATTTTTAGTAGAAACTGCATTTCAAGATTGCAACTCTAATACATACTTTTAACTTTATTTTGTATAAATTCTTACATGAGTAGAATAAGACTGTTAATAAATAGGTGAAATAGGCTAGGTTCTCATAATCTGTTTGCATTAGATCATGAAATTGAAATTTAAGGTATAAGTATCACAACAATATTATGTATGTGATTTGAAAAATGAGTTTGCCAATTGTATCTGTAAATGTTTGTTACAACTTTTGTAAATACTCCAATATGCTATGTACAAAAGTACATTAAAATATACTAGGTTATAACGTTTATCTGATTATGCAAGTATGACATAGACAAGAACTTGCTAGTGTTAACACTTTATTTAGCAGTTCTTTGCCATACAAGCTTGAGTATGCTCTTTTAAATAATCAGGATTTCGCATTCTGAAATCCATATTATAGTAAACTATTGTAGTCATAGATTAATATTTTAGTTTTAAATGTGAGACTGTCCAATAAATATCAGTAAATCATTATTTTTCTAAGCTCTTCGACTAGAAATTGAAAATAAATAAATTTTGGTTTCTGATCTGACAATGTGTCAAAATTGTGTCAGTAGGTACCTTATTACTCAAATGTAAATATTTGTATCATTAAAGTTTTAAGCTTTACAGTACATAAGGTACAAAATTGTGGTTTCAATAAAAATTTCAGCCAGTAATTCATGTTCTTTTTATTCATCTAACTAAAGTTACCTGTTATGTTATATCATAATATATATAGTTGTATTGTATTGTTATCTGATGCCATCAATATAAAATGCATATCTTAATATATATCTAACTAGACGATCGCCTCGCGGTTTCACCCGCGTAGTTCTCGTTCCCGTGGGAATTACGGGATAAAATATAGCCTATGTCACTCCCTGAAAAGTAAGCTTCCTAACGGTGAAAGAATTTTTCAAATCGGTCCAGTAGTTTCCGAGCCTATTCAATACAAACATTATAGTCTTTCCTCTTTATAATATTAAGTATAGATATCTAAATATTACAAGTTTAAACCATATTTTATTGCACATTTTAGTGCTGTGGTGGGGGCCAGATCTATGACAACCATTATCTTCACTTCGTGATTCTGTAATCGGCCTACCCCACCTTACTAATAACTTCAACATAACAGGAAACATAACAAAAATCCCAGACCAGCTAGGATTGTCTGTTTCATTAACACTCATGGCCCAAGATGCACATGTCGGCACCACCACAAACGAGGCTGAGCAGTGAATGTGTTAATACATAATAGGTATATGTATTAACACATTAACTGCTCAGCCTCTGGTTTAAACTGAATGTTAAGTACATCTACAACTTAAAACTATTACTTTGAAACATAGCAGCACCTGCTTTAGCGAGTGCATCAGCTTTCTCATTGCCATAGACTCCTCTGTGTGCCTCCACATAATTCCATTTAATATTTAACCTGTTCTGTACCAGGTCTAACTCTTTGAAGTCTACTTCATTCTTAACTGGCTCCCCAGATGCCAGTTTCCAGCCTTTTCTTTTCCAACCTGAAATAAAGATTTACAAACAAATTGTTAGTTTTTCAGCAAACATAGTGTAGGATGCCTTCCAACCTGGATGCAGCAAGCTGGAGATAGGGTACTCATTAGGGGAGGCTTATGTCCAGGAGTAGACCAGTATAGGCTGATGATGAGTTAGTTTTTTGAATGGCTCTGATTTTTTCTTGGAATCGTAAATGTTGCATCAATAAAGGGAAAAATTTAGATGGTTTACCTGACATCCATTTGGTTACAGCATTGATAAGAAATTGGGAATCTGTGTTGATAGTAAGATTCTTAATTCCATTATCAACAGCTTGCTTTATAGCCTTAGTGGCTGCCTGAATCTCTCCGCAGTTGTTGGTTGCCCGCCCGGAAACTGGCTCGCTAATATTGAGCTGGTGATCATCACCCCAGTACACTCCGATACCAGCTTTCGCTGCACTCCGGCCGTTTGCTGAGCAAGCTCCATCTGTATAAACCTGGATGTAACCATCATCACCCACTTCAAATTCGTTATTAGATTTTTTAGCTTTTTTTGGTTTTGGAGGTTCTATCATAATTGCTGCACGAGGAACACTTTCAGTATTTTTCTTCTCAATCTTGTCAATACCTTTCTCGTATGATTTCAGTCTATTCTCAATATCATCCATCTGTTTATTTATTATTGTATCCAATCCATCATCAAAAGAGATATCATCATCACTCTCAGTTGATTCTTGGGATGCTGGAGACTTGGTCTTGGTCTTCGGTCTATTGGAGTTTCCATTTGTCCGGCTAGAAGAGGCTGCGAATGACCTTTTGTTGTTATATGTGGCGGCCATAGTGTTTTGCGCAGAGCTTTGGGTTGGTTTCGTTACAGTTCCGTAGCTAGCGGCTCCTGCCGTTGCTATGAATTCTTTAGCACTTGATTCTGAATCAAACTTTTTGTACCTCGCACCAGAGAATCCTTTCACTTGTGCTTCACATTCAGCCCAGGTCTCGAAAATTCCAGCTGATCGACCTTTTGCTACGGCGTAAAATGGCATTTTTGTCAGGGTAACGTACACAGTAGAAGGTCTATTTACGAAAATTTTTGATAAAATTTGAAAACCGTGTCGTACCCACATTTAGTTATGTTGACAAATAAACAGTGTTACCAGAGCCTACTCAGCCCAGGTTGCCATTTGTAGGCTCAAATATGTTGCCATTTGAAATCAAAAGTTGCCATTAGAAAAAATCAGTAAAAAAAACTGCTTATAAAACTGAAAAATAACACACCTAAGTTTTTCGAAGTTTTTCGAGTCACTCACACACACATTGGATTGGTGAATTTCAACTCAATGAAAAATATAATCTAAAAATTATAATCTGAAAAATAAGCAGCAATAATAACCTTTGCCTATCCTGAATTGGATGATAATGAACATCTATCTAAAAAATAATAAGATGGCAACACTTTCATTTGTTTGACATTGACAAAGGATGGACAGACCAACCAATTTGTTTGATGCAACTGAATGCAACTATTTAAGTACCTACAATTTGCCTAGTTTTATGTTTTATTAGAGCATTTTTTGTTTTTCGAAATATATATAAAGAGTAAAACTGAAATGGAGCTGTTCTCGAACCTACTGTAGTGTAGACGTGTACACCGAACACAGATCGCGCTTGTTGAGTCTTGCTTGACACTCGCGCCGCGCGCTAAATGCGCGGCAAAACTGACAGGAGTTTTAGTGTAGACGAATAAATTCTGAATACAAAGTAATGATACTGAATTTCATTAATATTAATTTAGTAAGTACCTAGTTGTAGTAAAAAAAACATAGGCTGAAATTTACATTGTTTTAGACAAAATCTGAAACTCGAAGACAAAACAAAAACACTCTAAGCAGCCAAAATTAGGTAGCTACTTAGGTACGTACCTTTCGTCGATTTCATGCATGCATTATGTAATTATTATGAGCAACGTCTTATTCCTACCCAAAAGGAAGGAATAATGAATGAATGATGATTCAATCAGTAAAATTGATTTATCAAATAGATCTTTATGTAGTTTCTTCGATTAAAACAATAAAAAGAGAACTTTCCAGTAGATTTAAAAACAAAAGTACTATACTATGGCCACATTACAAGGCGATGATTCGTCTTCGCGTTGTCGCGACAAAACTTCGTGTTCGTTCTACGACAAAGTGTTTGGCCACATTGGAAAAAAACTTCGCAACGTCGCGATAATCTAAAATGTCACGATAATTCATCTAACGGAAAAAAATGGATGCGGCGGTTGCGCTCATGGCGTCATAATTCATGTTTTTTGTGATTAGGTTCTTCAGGATTCCACAAAACAAGCTCAGCTTCGTAATTTTTGATAAATTACAAAATTCGATCATTTGTCTACTCCATAGGTTAATAATAATAATAACACAAATCAGCAACAATACCTACGTGCACACCGCTCGGCGGCGTCTCGCTGTCAACAAAGCGCGCGCGAAGTGTAGCCAACCGCACGAACTTTTGTCGCGACAAAACCCTTTGATGTCCGGCAGTTTACCGACAGCGTCGCGAAGGGCATTTGTTATCGCGATGATGCTTCGCGACAGGACGAACTTCTTGGCCAGACTGGTCGCGACAGCGCAAAACTTCGCGTTATCGCGATAGTGTGGCCGTAACATTAAAACTCACGAAAAAACTTCCTTTCCTTTGCACTGCACTGCACACAGTGCATACTGCACTGCACACCACAGACCAATAGAGATACATACGTATATGCTGCACACAGACAGACACACACATCCATTTTTATTTTAGAGTTTACATAAAATTACTTTTATTTCTAGCTTCACCAAAATAGACCTTTTGTTTGTAGAAATACGGGTACAATTGGTTTGTCTACTAATTATGGATTGATTTTCATTTTTGGGAATAAAAATGCGTTCAAGATTTTGATTTAGTTCAATTCGATGCGTTCAGTTTATCTGCGAAAGATATTCGATATTTTCTTACTGATGATCGCGCGACAAGTCGAAAAGTTGCCAAAAAGTTGCCATTTGGGCTTGGTTGCCATTTGGTTGCCACGAAGGGTCAAATGTTGCCAAAATGGCAACCAAAGTTGCCAAATGGCAACGCTGCAAATAAATAATGAGATTTATTTTGTGTGTTGCCATATTTCGTTTTAAAAAAATTAAACATTTATACCCTAGATAAAAAACCTACACGAGAATATTACGTGTTATGGATCAGGAGAGTTAGGATAGGAAATATTAATAGTTAAGAATATTTAAGGGAAATAACATACTATGACTTAACATTAGATATTTATATTATTTGTACAAATAAAGGATGATAGAGAATGACAGAGTATGATATAAAGAGGGGTCTAAGGAGGAAAGGAGGGGAGGGGGAGGCAATAGTAAAATGAGATTGATGAGCACAATAATTAATGAGTTACCTACCAATGTTACCATCTCTTTACAACTCGCTTTTACCGTAAAATGCTGCAACATTGCCAACTAGCTTCAACTTTACCTAATTGTTATAACTCCGCATAGTTTTTTAAACGTCATCTATTTTCTGTTTACTATAATGGGGTAAACCCTATCATTACTGTGGCAACACAATTTAATATTTTTTTTTATGGTAACTCTAACGTCTTACGGTCAGACTGCGGCTATACGTTACGGGTGCGGTGCGTGTTTTTTCGTGTGCTCCAAAACTTTTCGATTTTGCTGTGAAATACCAAGTATTCTAACTATTTGACTGCTTACGAGGTAAGAAAATATGGTCTTTTTATTGTTTCTGCTGTGTTTTTTAACGTAATTGTTTATTTACGTGTAGGAGGATAATAGGCAATGTTGCAAAGGGTTCTCTGAACTTAAATGATGCAATATTGCCTAGGCCTAGGGTTGTCACTATTTTTAACCGACTTCAAAAAGCGAGAAGATTCTCTATTTAGCTCTGTGAGTGTTTTATGTAGCTGTAGATTATTTTACGCTACGAGTAGCTATAAAGATGAAATATTAGTGTTTTTGACTAACGGTGAAAACTTATAATTGGCCTTGTCGCTATATTTATTTTATTTATTCAATCCTCATTTTAAATATTTAAATAAATAAAGAAATATATAATATATAAGGTTATAGTATCGAAGATTTTGTCATTCTCATTTTATCTTTTATTTAGTATTTTATTTTAGTTGATATAACCTGACAGCCCGAATTTGTCCTGTTCCAATTTTTCGGGCAAGTTTTACAAATTTACCTCTCTTCCTATCTACCTCCCTACGAATATATCTTGGTACCTAACCTAACTAACTTGCAAGGTACCTACAGACCTACCGGCCTAAATTTGGCTTCTGTATATTTTTCACAGGTACAGAATAAAGAGATGGGGAAGAAAAAAAGTAGAAGAAAACCTGGCGCTAGGCAATATCGTAACTATTCAGAAGAGACATTAAATGTTGTTGTTGATTTAGTAAAAAGCAAATCACTTTCGTCTTATGAAGCTGAAAAGAACTTCGGCATACCGCGACGCACAATTTTAAATAAATGTAATGATTTGCACAACAAGTCTATAGGGCGACCCCAAGAGTTGACCTTAGAAGAGGAAAGCCATATTGCGGAAGTAATTAACGTTGCGGCTGGATTCGGTAGCCCTCTTTCACTGCTTGATTTGCGAATAGTGGTGTATAATTACCTGGAAAAAAATGGAAAGCAAGGACTTTTTAACGGAAAAATGCCCGGTGAACGATGGGCTCGCAATTTTTTAGAGCGTCACAGTTTTACGCAAAGGTCTACACAAAACATAAAACGTAGTAGGGCGTCAAAAACAGTCGAAGAAATGACCAATTATTATGAAAATCTGGAATCGTCAATCAAAGATGTTCCTAGTGCAAACATTTTAAATTTTGACGAGACTAATCTGAGCGACGACCCCGGCTCGAAGAAAGCAATTTTCAAACGAGGTGTCAAACATCCCGAACGTGTGCTAAACTCTAGTAAAAGCTCTGTTTCAATTATGTTCAGTGCAACTGCCGATGGCGAATGTTTACCACCATACGTGGTGTATAAAGCAGAGCATTTATGGTCCCGGTGGTGTGAATTCGGACCACCAAAAGCACGATATAATCGAACAAAATCGGGATGGTTCGATATGATTTGCTTCGATGATTGGTTCAAAACCATTGTCTTACCATGGGCGGATTCACGTCAGGGAATCAAAGTCATGATTGGGGACAATCTTGCGTCACACCTCAGTGTTGACGTGATCAAGCTGTGTGAGGAGCATAGTATACGAATGGTATTTTTACCACCAAATTCAACACATTTAACGCAACCTCTCGACGTCTCTTTTTTCGGTCCGATGAAAAAGAAATGGCGAGAAATTATGCTTCAATACAAACTTGAAAACCAAAGCTCAACCACAATTAACAAGAGTCATTTTCCGCAACTGCTCCAGAAGCTGATGACTGAAATCAATATGAATCAATCCACCACAATTCGTAGTGGGTTTGCGGGTTCCGGAATCTTTCCTTTTGATCCACCGAGGGTAATTAGAAAAATTCCAGTTACTTCAGAGGAGGATAGAAAAAAAATCGATGTTTGTCTTTTGGAATACCTTCAAAATATGAGAAAACCGACTACCCTGCCTAATAAAAAATCAAACAAAAAGTTGGCAGTAGTAGCCGGCAAATCAATATCGACAGAGGAAGCACATACAAATATGTTGAACAGAGATACAGTAAAATGCAAAGCAAAATGTAAAAAGAAAAAAGAAAAAGCTACAAGAAAAAAAGATACTGATAATTTACAAGTACTGTTACAGCCAGAGTCATTAAAAGAACTATGCAGAAAACGTATGAACGAATTTTGGAACACCCAACATAAATAAACAGCAAACTTTGATCTGATTGAAACCAATGAAAGAGGTTCCCTAAAATCGGATGTTTATTTCCTCAGCCGATCTAAAAACGACCAGACAAATTTGCCATTCACTGCTGTAAATGAAAATGATTTACCAAAATGCCTGCTAACGAAGAAATCAAAAGACTGTGGTCTTAATTCAGAGAAATCTTTATCAAAAATAAAGATACTATCAGATATAACTATCAAGCCGGAGACATCAAAATCTGACCATGTCCTGGATAAAGTTAACATTCATAAGAAGATCAAGTCATTGATTGAAGTGAATCTTGATACTAAAATTATAGCGAAACCAACATCAAAATCATATTTGAAAAATGAAAAAAAGATTGATAAAGGTAAAAAGGAAATAAAGTGGGAAGAAACAAGGAAAGTAATGGAAAATGATCCTGATAGCCAAAACATTCTTAAAAAAAGAAAAGCTATAAGTGAGAATGAGACAAAAAAAGAAAAAACTACTCAAAAACGAAATGGTCGCTCTTTGAAAAGAAGAAAGAAGTGTGTTTTTAGAGAATCAAGCTCTATATCTTCTGAAAACTCTTCCATTGTAGTCACAGCTGACACAGATAATTCAGATTATGAAACGTTGCAGGATTATATAACTGAGTGCTTAGAGAAAGAGAACGTTGATCCATTAGAGGTTCCATTTGGATTAAATGAAATAGATTTTTATATAGAAAAAGACAAATTCAAAGAAGGTGACTGGATTATGGCTCGTTTTGCCACAAAAAAGAGTGTCAAACATTTTGTGGGCCAAATTTTGTCACTAAATAATCAAATACCTACAGTTAAATTTTTAAGAAGAGTAAAAAATTCCAGACATGAGAAAGGGACCACTTTTTCTTACCCGACTGTTGAGGACGTCTCCACCATAACACATGTCGATGATATTATATCAGTATTACCTGAACCACAAAAATCCCGTCGTGGTCAACTAATATTTAGTGTCAGTTTTTCTGATTTTAACGTCCAATAAGTTTATTATGTCGTACCTATACATATTTGGAAGGAATATTGAATGATTAGTAAGATTACAAATTGATCGTGATTGTTATTTTGATACCAAAGCTGATTTGCCAAAACTTATGCATAGGACTTTAAAACATGTTTAAATTAAGATATTTTTTTTACTACATACCTACCTACTTAATACTTACCCCCTTATTCATAATAGTCTGGTAACTTTGCACATCATCGCTATTCCTGAGAAATAACACTACTTAGCAACTGTAAGTTTGCACACCATTGTGAATAAGGGGATTAATATTTCACTATCGACCTGTTGAATAAAACCGGTTGATCTCGATTCTAAGTTGATTATGATTATTATTTTGATACTAAAGTGATTTGCCAAAATGTATGTTTACGAATTTGTTAATGTCTAGAATTCATATAAATAATTTTTTACTTCTCAATAATTAATACTTAATGCTCTTAGTGAGTTCACTTTTTAAAATAAAATTAAGAACCTAGCTAACTATGTTTTTTTTTGGACAACCCTAACTTAGTTTTACTGTTTGTATGAGATTTGTTTTAAAGGAAGCCCAACTTTGCCTAAGTGCTAAAAATTGGTAATTACGAGTTGTTTCATATTACCTATAGATTTCTTGACAGTAAAACTACCAAACTGCTCATAAAATATGAGATATTTTTTAATTCTACGTATATTTTCTTTTATAATCTTCTAGGCAAAGTTGAAGTTTTTGGGCACAACTTTGCCTATAACTTTGACAGCTTGTGACGACAACACGCGAGGAGCAGTTTAGCCATTTCAAACCTAATGCCATGAGCAATATAATCAAAATTGGGTACTAACATAAAAATAGCACAGATTATAAATACTTTAAGAATAATACCTAAAAATCATAAAATTCCGTGCAAAGTTGCAGCATTTTACGGTACCAAATAATGGGCCGTACGTAAAATAAATATTGGGCTACCTATGCAATAATGTCTCTGCTTACCCATGCCAGCATGCCACGCCAATTCTTAGGGGCCATTAATTTATTAGGTACGTAAAACGAGTTGGGGATTCTTACAAGGGGTGGGAAAGAGTCTCGATTGTTCTTACGTAAGATCACAAAAATGCGAAAAGTTAATATTTTACTTCGAAAAACCGCGCAAGTGCCGAGGTTTGCTTTCCATTTCCATGGCAACGGACTCGCGCCACTCGCACAAGCGGGGAGTTCCCGGGAGGCGCAGTGCTCGCACTGCGCAGACTAGTCTTCACGTGTTTGCGTAAACAACAAACACTCGTTATTGCTATTTAAAAAATATGTAATAAATATTAAACAGGGGGGAGGGGGTCGGCCTATTCTTATTTTTTCTTAAAATGGGGGAGGGGGGGTCAAAAACTAGTGAAAAGCGTCTTAACGTTTACCAACCTATCATACCAACAACTTTGTCTTAGCCTGCTCATTGCCCATGTTTCTTAACCAGTGGGAAGTTCTAAAAAGTCGGCAACTTTTAAATGTCAAATAACTGACTGACATTTTTGTGCAATTTGACTTGAATTTGACATTCAAAAATTGTATAGCTATTGGGCGAAGTCTATGCCCTATGCGTCCCCGTCCTCATGGTAGCGTACTCTTAATCGAATCACGTTTGTTGTTAAGCACCTCTCATTCTTAGGCGCAACGCACACAGAAGGCGGCAAGGCGAAGGTACGGCACAGATACGGCGCAGATACGGTGCAGGCGCGATATCTGCGCAAACAGATGCGGCGACGGTACGGCAGAGAGTATTATTATACAAGGTGCTTTCGGTTTTTTGTATCATATAATCCCAATCAATTTCCAAAAGTGGCAGATGGGTCATTACTTTGTGGTGCTGTCGCTCTAACTACCGCTCTAACTACTCCAGTGTGGAGAGAAGCAGAAGAGCACAGGTTCCATAAGATAATGGAAACTTTATATGAATATCCTGATCGTTTTCGCACAGTTTATAAAATGTCACCGGAATGTTACCTTATCATATTGTCAAAAGTAAAAGAAGGACTTCGGAAGCAACTGACAAATTGGAGAAAACCTATCAGTCCTGAATAAAGACTACTGATAACTTTAAGGTAAGTGATATTGTTCAATTAACTGGCAAAACTCAATATTAAATTCAATTTCGTCACGCATCCTGTATACGAAGCGACGTGCCTCTTGCGTAACTATCTGTTCGTGACTGAAGGCGGCAAGCGGACGGCACAGACACGCCGCTCCTCGCCCCCCGCCACGTCGCCAGCAGATGGGATACCGGTAAGGCGCAAGCGGCGTCTCGTATTATATACAGTATGAACAAAGATACGTTTTAAACGGTTAAATTTTTTGTTTATTTGGGTATTTATCCATGGTTTTAATTAAAATCCGATGTAATTTAACTTGTTTTTTATATTTTAAAACACTTAAGGAGCAAACATAGCGGTTACATAGCGCAAACATAGGTACATAGCGGTCTATACACATTTACTCACGGTCATATTCTATAAATAGGGGTAGTTAGAGCGACAGCACCACAAAGCAATGACCCATCTGCCACTTTTGGAAATTGATTGGCATTATATGATACAAAAAAACCGAAAGCACCTTGTATAATAAAAATAATACTCTCTGCCGTACCGTACCGTCGCCGCATCTGTTTGCGCAGATATCGCGCCTGCACCGTATCTGCGCCGTATCTGTGCCGTACCTTCGCCTCGCCGCCTTCTGTTTGCGTTGCGCCTTAGTGTGCACCGTGTGCACGCTAGCATGACCATCAAGCTAGCGTACAAAATATACACACAAAAATAGAGTATAAATAGCGCACGAGCTATGCAAAATTTCAAAATTATTGCTCTTATAGGAACGGAGATATTGTAAGTGCATTCTATTGTTATGCTTACCTATGCAGTACGGTATAATGTCTGTCTTAAGCAGTGAAAGGAATAGGTAGTGCTTATTTACCTAAACTTCGAGTAACAATGAAAAGAATCGGAGACTTCCTTCCGAAAATATTTTTTAACGGGACATCTGCCCCAAAATTCCGGACATTACTTAGGTACAAAAATGACATTTATTCACAAAGAAAATTATACTAGTATTTACAATTGAAACAATTGAGCTAACTGCCGACTGTTGCAAACAGTCTACAGACAGAACAGTGTACAGTCTTAGGTACAACACAAGATAAATGTATCTTTTACAGGGCAATGCGTATACATTGCCCTTTAAAAGATGCTCCTACAACAAAACTCCAAGTGAGTTGCAAAAATTTTCAATAAATAAATTCAAATAAATTGTCAAACATATCCTTTGTAAAAAAGCTGACTACAAAATATCAGATTATCTAGAAGATAAAAATGCTAGGGACATCGATGTAAAAGGGAAGATGAGTTACGTTCTCCCAGCGCCTACTCAACAACTGGCCTGTGTTACAACTACACGCAAACACATACGCTCACAGTTACATTTCCAGTCCTGTGCAATATAAAGAACAACAAAGATGGCAAAATGTACCTAAGACCGAAGTGAGACAGAGACAACTATATTAATCTCTGGTACGACCCCACTAGGTATAATAAAACAAATTCGAGATTTCCCCGAGTTACGGTAGGTACAATAGTAGAGTCGTTCCTTTAACTCACACCATCAATCTTGTCCCAACTGGTATGAGCGGACGAATCGTAAAAATGTTATACGCTTCGTTAGTAATTTGAATTTTAGTACAGTCAACCAAAAAAAGTTAGTAAAATAATAGGCAAGAGGTATATTTATTTTGTGTTTTGTACATAAAATAATGTGAAATCAATACAAATGATAGAGGTTCCACATAGAGTTTGTGATTGTGCTCGACGTATAAATTCAATAGAAACAAAGAGTGATGCGAGTTGCAGATTGAAAATAATACCTATCATTTTTACGATTTGTCAACTCACACCAGTTGGGACAAAATTGATGGTACGAGTTGAAGAACGACTCGACTCGCAATAAGGCTATTGCTATCTCTGTTTACACACTAATGTTTCGTATATTTCTATCCCTCTCTGCAAATGGCGAAAAAAGGCAGTAAATTAATCAAAAAAATAAATTCTTTGGTGTATTTACGAGTGAAAAGTGATGCGTTGGGCTTTGTTTTTTGTTTTAGAGCTATTTGTACACCTTGTGAACGAACACGAAGGCATTGCTGTAGTCTTTTAATCACAAAAGTAAGTCGTAGCAAGCACGCGAATCACGTCCGCCCGCGCCGCCGGTCCTACTATGACTGCGGTGGGAGCACACAATTGGACTTCATTTGAGCCTGCCGGTTTCGAGAAGCTAGTGCCTCATCTTCCCTTTTACATCGATGGCTAGGGACTAGTTTTTCTCCAGCTCGAAAAAGAACAACTATCAGGCTAAAGGCTCCTTCGTCGCTTCTTTATTTTAGTCTATATACCGAAGCGACAGAAATAAAAATATCACTTTATTTCCGTGTCAGTGTTTAATTTTGTAATTTGAATTTTTCCAAGTGTAAATTTACTATGTTTATGGAAATTAAGACTTTTGACTTTTATTTTGCGCACTCAACAGACCGAGGTACAAGAGTGAAAGTAACCTGGGCGGCGCGGCGGTCGAATTTCCCCACGCTGCACAGGCATGCGACCACCGGCTAGTTTATTTTTTATCTATTCATAGATAACGAAATGGGTAGCCCCTATACCGTAAACATCTACTTAGAGGCCGTACGCGTTTTGTGGAAACTATATGCTTTCTTAGTCGTGCAAGACAACGTTTTTACAGATTTTTACAGTTTAAGGGTGTTACTAAACATGTGATCCGCCCATTATTTTAATCAAAACATTACGCACATTTTGAAATTAACTATTACATCGTGATCTTTAGTAAGATAAAAGACGATTTTAAAAATGATTAATCCGCTATCTCCGTCCAAAATACGGATAGAGAATGCTAAATTGATAAAAAATTGGTTGCCTGTAAAGTCGGTATACGGGCGAAAGTTTTACGTGACAACGACTTTGAGTGGTAAAATAATTTTAATGTGAATATTCATTCGTGCCTTTCACTTTTTATGTCTGTCTCTCTCGCTCTTAGGCGGGCTAACCATGCCCGAGTGGAAGGGACGCGTGCCTCTCACTCGCTCTCATTGTGAGCGCATAACGTGAGCGGAGCGTAACGCAGTTTCTTGAAGTGTCACCCGGCAAACCAATTTATAAGACGTTGTCACGTCAAAATGTCTGTTTTATTTGAAAGATGGCGGGAATATTTTTTTCAATGATATACTTGAACTTTAGAAATCTCAAGAAACGTGGTCGAGAGCCAGCGAGAAAGCAGATATTTACTTCAAAATGTGTACGGCTTCTTAAACAAATAATGTGTTTGATAGTTTTAAGATCAACAAGTTATTTACAAAACGTTCTCTTAACAAAAAATTTGTGGTTGTAATGACTTTCACTACCTATTCCTATCACTGGTCATAAGTCATAAGTACCTACTTAAATCAACAAAACCTTGAAACCACCTGTGACCAAAAGGTTGCCTGGAATAGATCGCTTAGTAGTTAGGATATAATATTGTTCTGTGCTATATTAAAAGCCGTTTTCGAGTACCTACGGTCACGTGTACGCTAGCTTGATCGTCATGCTGTCACTATTTCGTAAACCAAAGCTATTAAATAGCTTTGGTTTTAGAAATAGAGACCCAAAGTAAAATAAATCTTATTTAACTTTTGCACGAATTATGCACTATTTATTGGCAAAACAAAACAACAAACGTGAATACGATTATGTGCACGCTACCATGACGGACACCAAGTATATAACTAAGAAAGAAGTTGAAGTATATAAATACCATAGTAAAATGCACCGACTTTTCCGAAATCCGCCAAAATTTAAAAATCGAATCTAAAACTACGAATGTCTGGTCGCTGCTAGAAAGCACGTCATCCGAAGTTACGTGTGCGTTACCCCAGCAGGATTTTTTCTTCTAGAATGAAGTTTGTTTTACAAATAATTAGAGCGTTCTACACTGTAAATGTGCGTCTGAAAAAAAAATTTGTGCGTGTCCCCGTTTCGGAATAAAACGCAAAATACGTTTCCTGCTGGGGTAACGTTCTTCCAGCAGGAAGATTCTAAACGAATGGCCCTAGACAAATTTAACTTATATGGGCAGATAGCTTATATTTGTGCATAAATGTGCGACTAAAAATAAAATTAGTGCGTCTTAAGGTTTTTGAGATATTCGATTTCCTGCTGGGGTAACGTTTTGCAAAATCTTATTTCTCGGAAACCATTGAATATGCATCTACAAAATATACATACACTAGTAGCCCTTGATTAGTGCTTACATATAACATAGAAAAAATTACGTAAATACATACAGTTTTCATGTAATCAGGCTTCTTTTTATAACCTAAAAAAAATTCTAGCTCTTCAATGGACAGTTATACAGGTTCATAATAAACGGTATTCGGTTTTTGTTGTCATTCTTCGTATCCATAAAAAGTTTCAAGAAGCTACTTAGCCGCGTTTTTGAATAATATCGATTAAGACACATCGGGTGATGTCATAATTTTGACGTCAAAATGCAAGAAACCTTTTCAACTCAAGATCGTCGGTATAAACTAAAAAACTAGAGTGTTTAATGATTATTATATCCTGAAAATTTCAGCTCTCTACGTCTCGTATTAAGCTAGTTATAAACGATTGACTGAATTAAGACCCACACTTCATAATCAGTCTTAGCCTACCTGGTAGTCCGACAAAATTCGAACGACCACTAAAAAGCGACTGTTTCATACATACTGATGACCATCTTAATTTGGCTAACGAGACGCATTGGGCCTGGGTACACTCGAGTACAAAAGTTATGGATTACTTTTGCCAACTATTTCAGGTTATTAAGAAATCAAGTCAGTTGGTATCCTACCTATCTATCTTTTTAAACGACTCCCTCGGAAGGTGGGTTATGTTTTTCGAGAATTGTATACCTACTTACCTTAATGATTTTTTACGTAGGTAGGTAGGTAGTTTGCTACACCTAGCTAGACAGATATTTTCTCGAGTAAGGCTAGTCAAAATTTACCTACCAGTGACCCTGGTTCGAAAAAACCGTAGGAAGTTAAATACCTAGTAATAATAATAGATGGCACAACTACGTTTGTTAATATTTTGTATTCGGGTACCTATTACTGTTTTTCAACATAAACTTATCTAGTTTCACTTAGTAAATAAATAGGTAGTAGTCAGGTAGGACCTATGTCTAGTACTAACTACCTATGTAGTTTACTAGGGCAGATCTCACACCGGAATCAGACAACAAAAACAACACTGCACAGTACAGCCCGGCTTCGCACACTTCACTCTACCTACCTACTACTACACACTAAAAAGTATTATAATTATAAATGAGAAATTTTAAATGGATGTTTGTTACTTCTTCACGCCAAAAATAGATAGCTACCTATAGATATATCAATACTAATATAACTACGAACGGATGGTGCTGAAATTTTGCATAGATGTAGCAAAGCAAGGTACCTATAAGCCTGAAATCAGACAGGCCATAAGTATCTATAATATTTCATCTACGTTTGTTTTTCTACACCTAGGTACTCATTATTATGTAGCTACCTACTTAATAAATCAGTGAATTGCATGAGAGAGTTAGGTACAAATTACTACGAGTTAGGTACATAATGCACGCTTTTGCATGGTCAAACCTACCGTCAAGCCAAGGGCCACCGCCCAGAAAGCAGAAAACTGCAGGGGTTGCTGGGCGCGAGTGCGCGTTGATCGAGCTGCCGTTTATTGGTGAGGTCGAGTAAGTAAGATGTTACAAGGAAACATTATTTCATCTGTGGTTACACTAAGTAGATATTACATAGTTATGTAGGAATCTATGTCGTCGCCTTTAGAGTTTACTAGGGCAGATCTCATACCTAAGAACTTAAACATTTAAATAACATAATTAAACCATAATCTACTTGTCTGATTATTCAGTTTTTTATAAATCGCCCTTTTTCATGAAAAGAATGAAATAAAGGAGAAAAGAGCGAGCCTCGAAAACTTTAAAGACTTTTTAGCGAACATTTGGAAATTAGTAGAGAAAAGACAAAGACAGCGATAAAATAAGAAATATGATATAAAAACGGCGAACGGAGCGAGCCTTGAAAGTTTTTAAGATTTTTTAGCGACTTTTTGGAAATTTGTGGTGAAAAGGAAGAAAAGACGATATAAAAACGCCGTGGCGAGCGGAACGAGCCTCGAAAATTCAAAAGACTTTTTAGCGCTGATTGGGACATTTGTGAAAGAAAAGTTTATAACTACATATAAAATAGGCGAGCGGAGCAACCCCGAAATTTTCAAATTAAATTTGAAAAAATTTCGCACAAATTTTGTTTTAGCGGCAAGAAAAATTACTGACAACATGAACGTCGTGTCAATGCGGTTGACCTTGATATAATTATATTTTTAGATTCTAACAACAACAAAATTTAAAAGGTAATTTCAGCTTGTACATAGGTACTTCTATAGATCAGCGTTGAAATAGCGGGCACAGTAGTGGGCATCTCTTTCTACACTAAACAAACTGAGCGAGACTTCAGACTTCTTAGTGTGTTGTAGCTAGGTAGGTAGGTAGAGTGAAGTGTGCGAAGCCGGGCTGTACTGTGCAGTGTTGTTTTTGTTGTCTGATTCCGGTGTGAGATCTGCCCTAGTAAACTACATAGGTAGTTAGTACTAGACCTAGGTCCTAGGTCCTACCTGACTACTACCTACTTATTTACTAAGTGAAACTAGATAAGTTTATGTTGAAAAACAGTAATAGGTACCCGAATACAAAATATTAACAAACGTAGTTGTGCCATCTATTATTATTACTAGGTATTTAACTTCCTACGGTTTTTTCGAACCAGGGTCACTGGTAGGTAAATTTTGACTAGCCTTACTCGAGAAAATATCTGTCTAGCTAGGTGTAGCAAACTACCTACCTACCTACGTAAAAAATCATTAAGGTAAGTAGGTATACAATTCTCGAAAAACATAACCCACCTTCCGAGGGAGTCGTTTAAAAAGATAGATAGGTAGGATACCAACTGACTTGATTTCTTAATAACCTGAAATAGTTGGCAAAAGTAATCCATAACTTTTGTACTCGAGTGTACCCAGGCCCAATGCGTCTCGTTAGCCAAATTAAGATGGTCATCAGTATGTATGAAACAGTCGCTTTTTAGTGGTCGTTCGAATTTTGTCGGACTACCAGGTAGGCTAAGACTGATTATGAAGTGTGGGTCTTAATTCAGTCAATCGTTTATAACTAGCTTAATACGAGACGTAGAGAGCTGAAATTTTCAGGATATAATAATCATTAAACACTCTAGTTTTTTAGTTTATACCGACGATCTTGAGTTGAAAAGGTTTCTTGCATTTTGACGTCAAAATTATGACATCACCCGATGTGTCTTAATCGATATTATTCAAAAACGCGGCTAAGTAGCTTCTTGAAACTTTTTATGGATACGAAGAATGACAACAAAAACCGAATACCGTTTATTATGAACCTGTATAACTGTCCATTGAAGAGCTAGAATTTTTTTTAGGTTATAAAAAGAAGCCTGATTACATGAAAACTGTATGTATTTACGTAATTTTTTCTATGTTATATGTAAGCACTAATCAAGGGCTACTAGTGTATGTATATTTTGTAGATGCACATTCAATGGTTTCCGAGAAATAAGATTTTGCAAAACGTTACCCCAGCAGGAAATCGAATAAGTATCTCAAAAACCTTAAGACGCACAAATTTTATTTTTAGTCGCACATTTATGCACAAATATAAGCTATCTGCCCATATAAGTTAAATTTGTCTAGGGCCATTCGTTTAGAATCTTCCTGCTGGAAGAACGTTACCCCAGCAGGAAACGTATTTTGCGTTTTATTCCGAAACGGGGACACGCACAATTTTTTTTTCCAGACGCACATTTACAGTGTAGAACGCTCTAATTATTTGTAAAACAAACTTCATTCTAGAAGAAAAAATCCTGCTGGGGTAACGCACACCGAAGTTACCTACGTTACGTGGGAAGATAAAGTAAATGATGATGCACCTTTAGAAATAGGTAAATGAAAGCTTTATTTATTAAAGAAAAACATAGAATTCCTTAAACAAAATCTTCAAATATACTGCGTGTACCTAATACCTAGGTACCAAGTGATTAAACCTAAGCTATGGAGCCAGTACAGGCTACGCTAGTCATATAACTAGATAATACTGCTAAAGGTCTGGTCAGGTGAATCATGCCCACCTACAAAGCTAGGTATTAAAAGTAATAAATGTATCAAAAAATACAGCTAAACAGACTGAATAATCACAAACCAGTTATCTTAATGAAAACACAAAATAATTCAATTATAAACAAAAGGTTTATAGCTTCAAACAACTACCTAGGTATAAAAAGAACCAACAAAAAATAGGTAGGCAGTGAAGAAAAATAAATGAAAAATGCCACGACATATACCTAATTGCAATCCTATATCTAATCGATGGTCTTGGATCTTAAACAAATTGACTCTTTGATTAAGCCATAGATGCTCCGTCTTTAGCGAGCTGATCTGCCATATCATTGCCTGCATTTCCACAATGGGCCTCAACATAGGCCCATTTCATATTCAGCCTGTTCTGGGCTTGGTCCAGTGCTCGGAAGTCTTGTTCATTCCTCACCGGACCACCATTTGCCACTCTCCATCCATTTTGTTTCCATCCTGGGGAAGATGAAGGAAACAAATATTATTACATTTTTAACCAAAGATTAAAGTAGGTTGGTAAGAACCTAAAGCTGGGATCATGTTTTGTTTACCTACATGAAACTTGATAGGTATGACCTTGATAAAGCTACCTAGCAATCTTTGGCATACAATGGACCTTATAAATTCCATTAGGTACCTACTCAGATTTCTTGCATCCTGTGCTGGTAGCAAAATGAAACATGATGCACATGGACAGGTGTTTATTTTAGAGCTTAATACCCCGTTAGGCACCTACTGTTAGTATAAATCAATCTACCTTTATTGTATTTCTTTAATAATCAAATCAAAAACTTATTCTATTGGTTCTTATTTCTACGACACTTTAAACCATATAACCATTTAACAATATATATTTATATTTGAAATTCTATTATTAAAATAGATTTATCCAGATTTCTAGAATAAGTAGGTAAGTATCAACTTAGAAAACAATTATGAACAATCTACCCTCATTTTTTTTTTCTAGAATTTATGTGGGTATTCTTACCTGGCATCCATTTGGTGACGGAATCAATAAGAAATTTCGAGTCCGTGACGATGAGAAGTTTCGTGATCCCATTACTGGCTGCGATTTTCATAGCTCGAGTGGCCGCTTGGATCTCAGCGGTGATGTTCGTCTGACGGCCGTAGACCGGCTCCGCCACGTTCAGGGGGTGATCATCGCCCCAGTAGACACCGATCCCAGCTCGCGCTCCATACCCACCATTGGAGAAACAGGCGCCGTCTGTGTACACAATCACGTAGCCTTGGAAATCAGTGTCGAAACTGTAACCACTTCCACCGCTGCAGTTTGAGCATCCATGGGATTCTAGAAAGTCGTGAGCGCTGCCTGCAGAATCGAACTTTCTGAATATTGCGCCGGGGTATCCGTTCACTTGGTCTTTGCAGGCGATCCAGTTATTGAAAACGCCGGTGGTGCGTCCTCTAGCAACGGCGTAGTAGGGCATCCTTGTGGGTTTAAAGTTTACTCCTTTGTTTCTGAGCACCAGATTATAAAATGCGTAGCGCGAATCTAGAAGCAGCCGTCCGTCGCTAAAGATGTGTTGTGTACTGTACAACAGCGAAAGTCTATGAAACAAACAACAACGCTTCGTATTTTGAGCTTCGTTTAGAGCTGTGCAAGAGCTGTGTGTTAAGTGTTTGGTTTGGAGCAAACAGACAGGGTTGACGGAAACGGAAACGGTTATCGCTCGCTTCTCCACCATTCTCAGTGTTACCACCACTGCAATTTCGAAATAAGTCGGTTTTTCAAGGTATTTCCGATAATTCATTCACGGTGGAACACTACCTTAGCTTATGTAGCTTCTATTACACTTTTAGGAAATTCTAATTTAGTGTCGGACTTTTTAAAAAAAGAATAAACTTAAACGCACTCACGAGGAGGAGGCGATGATCTGTGCTTGGGACTGCGCGGGATTCCCTGTTCTGAGATGGCCACACTCGGAGATCGATTGACGTGTTTTCAGGCTTGTCTGGCGGGAAAATATGAAATGAATACAATATAGAAATTATTTTTGATTAACTGATCTGATTTGATTGAAATTGAAGCGGTTGCTTACTAGTGTTTTGCTTGTTTATTTTAAGTTGTTATGGGTTTGTGTCTTGAGGAGACCTTACCACTTTTGAAAATATTTCGCTTGCTGGCAGTTGCTAGCCGGACCCCGCCTTTTTCTTTTGTCTTTTTTTTGAGCATTCGAAGCGAAAACAACACCCATCCGATGAACATCTGATGACCATCTGTTTATTTTTGTGGAAGCCCTTTGTTACGAATGTGAATAGAATGCTCAATAGCTTTGCATTATTTATTATACAACTGAGTAATAAACATGGCACCACCATAAATGCTCCATAGTAGCGCGCCCCTTCGGGTCGCACCGCAGAGGCTAGGCCTTTATCTACCTATTTAAAACCTACCTACTTAATAACTTAACTACTCAGATTCGTTGAAGAAATGTGCTAATGTTACATTTGCCCAGGTAGGTACAGTTTTTGGCTGATAATGTTAATAAATATTCTTTAATTATATTTTTACAGGTATCTAGAAGAATCATTCATTTTAGGGTACCGTACCTCAGAAGGAAAAAAGGAACCCATAAGGATCACTTTGTTGTCCGACTGTGTGTCTGTCTGTTAAGACCTTTTTCTCAGGAACGCGTGGAGATATCAAGTTGAAATTAACATCTTCTTTTTTCTTTTCTCATAATCTATAGGGCTAAATGGCGTGATTGTAGGCTTCTCACTAATATTATAAATGCGCTACTGAATGGATAAGGCTGAAATTTTGCATACAGGTAATTCTAATCCTGGAATCAAACATAGGCACTATGTTTGATTATAAACTTATGCATACTTTTTATCCCATAAATCAGTTCCCATGGGATAGAAATCACCTTTAAACGTTAAACATAGAATCAACGCGAGCGAAGCCGACGGCATAAACTAGTACTCTCTAATAGAGTTGACCTAGAATCATGGAATTTGCCAAGCAAAGTTTTATTTTATTTTTATTTTTTGTTTTATTCAGAGAACAAACAGTTTTACATACTTTTTAAATAAATACATATTAATTCATTTATGTTTCCTCGCATGTAGAAGCTAAAAGAGTGCTTGCTTGCGTAGGAGGTATAGAAAAACAGTTCTGTCCAGTTAACAACTAGGTACAAAGTAAAATAAGAGTAACTAACAAATAACACATAACAGCACATGTAAAGGGAAAATCCGGAAACCGTAGGTTAATTTGTAGTTTGTACACAAAAAATAAAATTTTTGACTCTCAGAAAGGACCTGTAGCGTAGGTACCTACTACCCGTTCGTTCGTTGTCCTAGTAATGATATTTGGCAAGAAGCAAAGTCATATTATAGGTATACGGAACCCTCCGTGCACGAGTCAGACTCGCGCTTGACGTTGTATTTCTTGTTGCCGCCACTCGTTGCATCGGTCGTCGCTCAAAAAACATTTATAGAGCCCCAAAATACTCTGCTGCTACCTACCTACGTCAAAACTTCAAAGGTTAGCGAGGCGAGTGAAGGCTGGGGTAACTTTTAGTCTGCTTATAGTCCGGTCAATTTAGACATTCAAGGTTAAGTACAAAAATTCGCACCCAGCTGAAATTTGGTAGGATTGTTCAAAACACCATTATAAATGAAATGTGAAAGTCCCCATCGATCCGAAACCTGGAAAAATTTTTACTCGGGGTCAAAGGTCACAAAAACGGGTTTTTCGCGATTTATAACCTTATAACCTAGGTAGTAGTTATAGGGACTTCAGGATAGCTAGGTACCCTACTACCTATCATAATTATTAGGGCTTGCACTTACAATTCGCTAATAAGGTAGATACCTAACTCAAAAATAATAAACATTATTATAATAATGTACTTTATTAGGAGACTTATAAAATAAGGTTCCAACATAATTCATGTTAACACACAATTTATCTACACCACCACACTAAAAGTCTGTTAAAAATCATAACTAACCAGTGATGTGCTTTTTTATAAATACCGTTGTGTTGATGTTTGACTAATAAAATTGATCGAAATTCATCTATCGACTGCGCAAACAAAAGTACTAGAACGGAAAACAAATTTGTCTTATTTAAAATTTTTACACTAACTTTTAATTTAAGACAAACTATCGAGAATTAAGTTGAAAGAAACAGTCAGAAACGCACGAAAATGTATGTAGCTAGAGTTATAGATAATTTACTCATTCATAAAAATAAGGTAAATACATAAACGCATAACTTATTTAGAGGCGCGCAAATAAATTCGCTCAAAATTAGACCGAACAATTGACGATAAATCGGTTAACAATCTATTACTATTCAATCATACATAAGTTAGGTATAATAATTAACTAATTAATTGCTTACTTATACAAGGTAAAACTTATAAGGTATTGGTATCTATAACATACCATAAATTTTAATTAAATTATCACTACTAATAGTACACAACATATCAATAAAATTTGTTAAAAAAAGTGAACAATTGTTTTGGTTAATACCTAAATACATTTACCTAGAAGGTAAAGCAATGTGTCAAAGGTTAGGTATGGAAATGACTAGTTAAAATAATGAATTAAGGATCAATTTAGGTGAACTGAATCCCTACAGAGTGGAGGTAACTCTAACGACATAACAATACATATTATAACATAAATTATGTAAAATAAAGCAAATATTTCTTTTTACTTTAATACATAATTTTTGTTTGAAAATAATATCAATACGCCAAATATAATAATCATCAATTATTTATTTATTTATCTGAAATAAATACCTATTTATTGGTATTAATAGCATTTTTTTAATGAATTTATTTGTATTAAACGTCTTTAGTAATTAATAAAATATCTAATAAAACGACATTATGAATGTTGCAGTTGGTAGCATAGCACCTATGTTATCTTTAGGTACCTACCATTAAACGGTAAATCTTTTTGTAAATAATTTTAACGCAAGGAAAGACATTCCTCGAACGAATCAATTCAACAAGATCGAGGCAGGTAATGCCTATTTCTTCTTTGTTGCCTACTCACATACCGGAACCACATATAAACCATATAATGTTTTTACATTTACATCTAAAGTTACTGGTAAAAAACTGAAAAAAAAACTGTTCCCGTTCCCAATCTTCATCCGCTATCTAATATAATGTAGGATTTTAGTAATTCTCATCTAGCTGTCATGTCTGATCTTTTCATCTATTAGTAATACTGGAAAAGATGTTAGTCCTATTAGGTCATTCTTATCAAAAATATTTCTACTCTAATATTTAAGTAGGTATAAGATTGATCTGTGCGTGTTTATAATACCTACCTAGGTACTTACCTACACACTGATTTTCGACTTGCTAAATTATCATGATGTAAAGCTCTATGGACGATTGCTTCTTAATGTTCGACTCTACAATTTATTTTATCGAATAATGTCCAAAATAATCATCTGACTTGGATGGAACTATGATATGAATGCGGTTGAAGTGATGTGACGGATGGTTAAAATAAGCTTTAATAAAGAATCATAGATTCTATGTTTGATAAATAATCGTACATGCAAAACGAACAATGCACACTGTTTGATATGATTAATTTAATTTGAGACGTTAAATAATACCTAATTATTAAAAACAGTAAATACTTAGTACTATATAAAATGCCAAAACTAGTCTATAAGACATTAACTCAAGTCCAAAACAAGTTTATCGATAATTTCCTATCGTGCTACGGTACAACACTACAAACTACCAATACCACTCAAGGCACGTATCTATACTTATTTAGTGCGATACGCTGCAAAAATATTCTCTGTTCAAAATAACAGTTCGAAACAAATGTCTTACGATTAGCACTTTCGTGATCTTTGGCGTTCACTGTTTTAGACCGAGATTTCTGCCTGTAGCAGTGGGTACAAGTACAAATTTTAACGGGCACTGGGCACTAAGTTTAGGGCATTGGGCACTGGATTCACGGAGCACTGGTCACACGCGCGCTGTCAAACACTGTCATTGCACGCGGCAACATCACGGGACCTATATGGAGCACTCGTCACTGTCACGCGCGTAGTCATCATCCTCATCATCGTTGCGGGCCTTCTTCACCTTCCCGCTGACCACGCCCGTGTTGACTTTACTGAAGAGGCTGCTGCGGTTGAGTCTCGAGCACTCGCGCTGAGGACTCAGCCGCTCCGCGATCGCTCTCTCGTAGTTATCAGATATCTTGTTGATCCCGTTCACGGGGCTCGTGATTGGGGACTTTGGTTTGGTGGGGGATAGGTTTTTCTCGGCCGCCTTTTCGAATAAGGCTGCGGTCGCGGCTGTGTACGAAGGGGGGTCCTTGGCTCGGGCTCCGCTTGTTCCCAATAGTTGCGAGTATAGAAAGCTGTTGTTTCCGAATCCCGCGTATCTGTTGTCCATTTTCCCGTTGACCATCATAAGGCTGACTGGTTTTTCTGGTGGTACGGGTTTCTCCTGTTTCTTTTCTAGGCCGTTTTTCGGGGGGTTTTCAAAGTGTCTGTCGGAACCGATGGAGTAGATAGAGCTGAGATTCACGTAGCCCGGGCCGTTCCCGGAGACTGTCCTGACGCAGTTGAGGCGACCAGGTGGGATCCCCTCGCTAAGAGTGGATTCTTCCACGCTAGAGTCCTCGATAACTTCGGTGCTGGTGATTTCGTCCATGTTAGGCGACAGACAGTCCTCATCCGTCTCATCGTAAGAGCTGAAAGTTACAAACAACTATGAAGATGGAACTTGAAATTCTTTGGCACATGTTCAGACTTATGTACTGAATGCAAGTGAATGTTCGTTGTTAGTGTCGCTCATGCGAATGCTGATGAGTTTTTAAAATAAAACAAAAAGCATAAAATGTTTGTCTCTTGGTGAATATGTCATGTAGGAAGGAATATATATTTACAGGGAGGTTCGGTTATGTTAACATATTCATCAGTAAGGCAGACATGTTCAAGCACAATCGATAGCAGTCATTGGTAAAGTCTCTCAGGGTATCATTCTGTTCTCCTTTGTGCAAAACGTTGAAAAGTGTAAGCGTAAATTCCAAATGCAATTGACCACTGAAAGATGGTCTCACAAAATCGTCAAAGCTCAGTTTCTGAAGCGGCTTTTTGAGCTCATGAGCCGATGGTCGGGCGTGGTCAGTGCAACAAATGATAATACATACGACACTGCAAATATCACCAACACTTTCTTACCCTAGCATAGCCAGATCTGTCTTCCTCCCTGATGAAAGAAATTACAGATATACTACGGATGATACAATAATATTATTAAGATATTAATCTACGTATATAGATACAGAGAATATATACAGTAGGTTATATATAAAGAAGGGGTGAAAAAGAAAGTAAAGGTAGAGCAACTAAAATTAATAAAAAGAATGATGAGTTAAGAAGTAGGACAGGAATTTGGTATTGGTCTCTTCACCAGGTGTGTGTGTTGCATTCAGAACATAATTGATTACCGTTGAGCTATGTTAGATTCTAAAAGGTTTAAGGGATATATCCATTAGATCGGTGTGCTCGACAAAATGCATCAAAATGCTCGATGTAGGTTCTTTAAAGTGCTTTTACTTCGTCTATTACTTTACCACGTCAAATGCTAGATTTATTTGTATAATCTGAATCCGCTATATCCATTAGATCGGCATAGCTCATAGAGTCGAGCCATAGCTCTCTTTTTCTCGGATTCTCTCATCATCACTTTATATAACTGCCTGCCGTGTGACAAGAAACAAAATGTTAATGTTCAAGATAAATACAAATATGGATATACTTAAGTGGGCATATTAAAATTTCCTACACGTAAAAGTCCCGCAAGAGCTTACCAAAACCTGCCAATTGCTGATCAGAAATATTGGCAAATTTTGGGAAAAGTTAATCCATGACCAGGGGCAATCAGCTATTTCAGAACCCAGAACACCTAGAGCCTCGATTCTATGCAATGATTTCGACAAAAATGCGACAGACTTGCAGCGGGTTGTTCGTACGCTGATCAACTCCTGTCAACATCAATAGGCAATAATAGTAGGTATTTGACAATAATACACCAAGATTTCTGATATTAAAAGTGTAAGATGACTACATATTTTCAATTAAAAAGTTGTTATTTTAATTTTTAATATTGAACTCTGAAAACGCTTTCGGCCATGTTGTGACGTCATAGACTTTGAGCAAATTTCTTTTAACATATTAATCATATTTAATAAATCGTTGCCGAGAATCAGAGGCTTAAATCGGGATATCAGAAGTTTGAATCGTTCTATGAATATGTTATTAAACTCACATCTGATCCTGCGCATCGCTGCCTCCCTCCTCCGCGACCAGGAGCTCGTACTCTTCAGCAGCGAACCTGTCCCACTCTGACATCTGGAACAAAAGGGATAAATACTTTAGTTAGGTATTATATCTTTGACTTCTCTAGACCTATCAGATCTAAACCGAACTTTGTGTTCAAGTTTGTTTAACTTCTAATATTAGAAACAGTCCGCGTCCTCGATGCGTTCCATTCTGATAATGTACCTATGTGAGTGCGTCCAGCTCGAAGTAATAATAAATAAATAATGCTGGACAATCCACACAGCATCATCTAGCCCCAAGCTAAGCAGAGCTTGTGATATGGGTGATACTAGATGACTGATATACATAATACAATAGGTACATAGATAGGTGGTTATTTTTGCTATAGGTATAAAACACCCAGAACACCCGGGCACAATGACTAACTAATTGGCTAAACAAACGGTACTAAATGCAAAAATCACTGTAAAAAAACTTAAACTGCTATTTTACTACCTGTATATTGTATTACATTAAAAAGAGGAAAGATTTGAATGTTTATTGGACTGTTTGTATTGAATAGACTCCGAAACTACTACATCGATTTGAAAAATTCTTTCACCGTTAGGAAGCTTACTTTTCAGGTAGTGACATAAGCTATATTTTATCCCGGAATTCCAACTACGCGGGTGAAACCGCGAGGCGATCGACTAGTAGAATTATATATTAATTAGTTAAGATAGCAAGCTTAAGAATTTTGTATTAAAATTCTCATTTAAGTGAACTTAGTTCTTTTGAGAAATAAAAATTCTTTAAACTTAAACTGATTGGTATCTAGTCTACACTCGCCACTTTTCTTCCGTTCCTTCCCCATTTCGTGCCACTTCATCGCTTCCATACAATATCGATGAAAATAACTATAACTAATTACGAAAATTGTGTTTGAGCAAAATTGAATTGCGTATCGAAGAGCGAAGGTTGTTTACTCACGTCACAATCCGAATCCCGCTGCGTCGCGAATGGATCCCTCTGTTCGTGATCGAGATATTTCTCCAGGTTGAAGAACGTGTCGTAGAATATCGGCGTCAGTTTACAGCGCTTCAGGTCCGTAAGGGTGATTTTGCCTTGCTCTGCTGGGTGCACCATGTCCAGCATCTGGAATGTTTAGTGGTATGGTAAGAAAGATGATATTTGAACCTTGTATTTGTTTAATGATCCAGAACTTTGAAACTTTCGCCATCATACTTATCCATCTTGGTTGATAGCACTAAAGTCATTTACAACGGGATATTTACCATGATTTGAGTTGACTTTCCAATATTTTGTTATTTCGTGATCATGGCGCATGAAACTGTGCCGAAATATTGGAAAGCTCAAACGTTAATCATAGTAAATATCCCCTTTAATCCTACTCGCCTACTAATATTATAAAGGCGACAGTTTGTGCCGTTATGATTCGACAGAAAAGGGCCAAGTTTCAGAACTTGCTCTACAAACCTCAGTGTTGTAAGGATATTTATAAGAAAAATGTTTAACATGTGCGTGCATAATTATTTATAACAAGCTACCAGAAAAATTGAAGGATAAATGGAAAAATGGAAACTTATCTAAGAAAAAGTTAGATATCTTTTTGCTTTCAAATTGTTTTTATAAGTAGTTTAAAAATAAATTCATAATGTAAAAATTATAGGCACGTTTTATTAAAAAAAACGCGTGCGAAGCCGCAGGCGGAAGCTAGTTTTAATAATAATATGGTTGTGAAATAAAAACAAAAGCATGTGATCAATTAGACAAATTATACCCGATCGAGACACACGATAGAGTGTCCGCCAAGTTTGGATAATTATTAAAGGAACGATTTCGTAAAAGATTGTGCGCGTTGATGTCTTTTGTATGCAAATAATTATGACATTGAAATTTCCAAATTGGGTACCTACTATAAATACTATAAACAAACTTTTTCTTAAGCTGGTGTTTGAAGATAGCAGACAATGATCTTTAGATAAGCCTTTTGTATGCAAATACTACTTTTTTGATCGATTTTGGTTTTCTATTTTTTCGAAACCATTAAGAGCACAACTTTGCATAGCAAAAGAGCGCGATGAAATATTTTCGTAACAAATGTTCTTTCACCACTCTCGATCGAAAACGGTGACTTAGCTGCTCAAAAACAGTGACAGACATTTGGAATAAAGAATGTTATTCAACTTGTTGGAAAAAGTAATTTGAATTCAGAACAATGCAACCTTCATAAAAATAAAAATTTCGTCCGTTCATGGTTGGAAATAGATTTGTAGCATTTTTACCCTCCAAGATAGTCGACCAAATCAGTTTCTGACATTTGACCTCTTTTATAAATCACAAAACATTTTCTCGCTGGTCGTTGTGAAAAGTTGTATGTTTAACTCGAAGGCAAGTTTTCGTTTCGTGCCTTTTAAATCCCTCGCTACCTCAGCAGTCTACTTAAGAGCTACTCGCTACGCTCGTGACTCTATTTTAGACTGCTTCGCTAACTCGGGATTTAATATCGGCACGCTCAACAAACTTTATATAAGGGTTTTTAGATATAACTTAAAATAATCAACTAACCTGACACAGACAGTCGTTGAAGGGCAGTGTCTCGATGCCAATAGCTTCCATCCTCTGCATCTGTTCTTCGTAGAAGTATTCCAGTTCGTACATTGAGATATAGCCATCGCCATCCACGTCCATACATCTGAAAAAAATGTTATAATTTTATTTAAATTATTTATAGTAGGATTAAATTTGATTCACCAACCACATGCACATTATACATTAAATAAACAAGCTTAAATTAGGTCCTGGCTTGATATTATGTATTGTTCTAAAAGGTAAACACGACGTTTTTTGGAATAACCTTTAAAGGCGACAAGGTTGGTGGAAAAAAGTTGCCAAATTATGGTTTATCGTACGTAGCACCGTAGCTGTTTCGTAGCACTTTCGTAGACCCTTCGTAGAGGTTTCCCTGATTTCTTATAAGGACGAAGAATGCCTACATAATATTTCGTAGACCTTTGTAGACGTTGCCTTACACTATTTAATTATATATGTCGCCCCTTTAAAAATAAAGAGAATTAACTCAAAATTTTGGGTTTTGGACTTTTTCTAATAAAATGCATCCTTTTCGCGAGGAGAATTGGTACAGTCCAACCGGCGCTCCAATTGGAGCTAATGACCGAAATAGACTATCAGTCGTCTCTTTTCCACAAAACGCGGCGATAAGGTCGATTATGGTAAAGTGAATCATTCAGTGATGCTTCGGCTGTGATGGCTGTTACGCCGGAATTTTTGCGGAACAAAACCGAATACTTCGTTTTATCATTAAAAGTATGGCTGTAAACCTAATTTAATTATTAAGTAAAGTGAACATTTTGGACTTACTTCACTTTAGTTTTAAAAATGTCGAGTTTGTTCTTGAAAGATTTAGAGTTAATACAGTTTAGTTTTAAATAAAACATGTTTTACGAGAAGTAATCTGAAATGTTTCGTTTTAGTTTTTAAAAGAGGAGCAAATTGATTGTAGCATTCAATTATGCGCTAGTTTAGTATTGGAAACACGTTGCAAACCAAGTCTCATTTGATGTTATTGCTGTGTACTATTAAAATATTGCATAATTTTGGTTGAAACGTTTAATGTTATTACCCTTTCGCATTAATCAGGTGGTGAGTTTCAAAGATGGCCTCTTGGAGAAGTCGAAAAATTTTAGGTCTTGTTCACGAAAACACTGTACCAATTTCTCAAAAATCAAAGACGTTTAAAGAAGATTGTGAACGTAAAAACTTAGGTCGTCAGCAAGTGTCTCCTGGCGTGATGGTAAGCGATTTGTACTAGGTATTTGTAACCAACACTTCTGAGTTCATTTTGGTTGACAAAGTTTAGGTACTACCTTTTTACTGATTCACCTATTAGTTCGCGAAGGCGCGCGCTTGCGCACTGTATGCTTTATATATTTTATATTCTTAAATTTTATATTTTTAATTTATTAATTTTTATTATAATTTGCTTTTTTATGACCTTAAAAATGGATCTTGTGTCTGCAATAAAGAATTATTATTATTATAACTTTGATTTATCAGGTGCAGGAGGATACTGAACAAGCACAAAAGGATGTAGAGGATCTTATTGACACCAAGACTTGTGATAACCAATCTGTTTCACCAAGTTTAATAATGTCATCTGAGAAAGAACAACTCGAGCAAAATAAAAGTGATGTTGTTAATGCTCTAAGTGAAACAAACACAAGACCGATGGATGTGAGTATAATTATGATGCACCTACACGTCTTCTTGATATTATACTGAATTATTGTAATATAGGTATGTAACGAGTATCTATTTTAATCTTTTTTGTTTTGTTTTAGGAACTTGAAGAAAATGGTCAACAACACATTACATCTTCTTCAAACGAAGTTATTGAATTGAGCCGCTCATTTAATGTGAGTTATTTTAACATTAATTTAGATTTCCTACTTGTTTTTGTGCTTTGTTTCAGTAATATTAATCAGTAGTTAACATTTTTCCATTTATAGGTCACGCAACCGCTCATTTCAACAAAAAGCGACAGGTCACACAATGCAATAGACTTTAAGTAGGTATGCCAAAAGTATTGTACCTGAATACAACTACGACAGTGATACTACCCAAAGCGTAGTAGCGTATTCCACATGCTCGTCGTCTTCGAGCTCTTCGTCTTCGAGCTCAACATCAGCTACGAGCTGTTCATCATCCTCGGATTCAGATAGTTCGTTGACTGTAAGGCTCTAACATTTTTTTTTTGAGCAAAGTAGTCTGAGTTTTTATCACTTATATTTTAATTAAAGTTGACTGTATGCACTTGAGCTATATTTGCATTTTATATATCAGGGACAAGCTAACGTAAAGGTGACAAATCAAAGGGCTTCCGCTGTCAATCTTCCCCTCGCAATCTCTCCTTTGTTCACCGATGAGAGTGATTTTGATGACAACATTGGAGATCCGACCTACAACTTCGAAGACAGGTTTGCTAACGCTGCTACTGAAAGAAGACGGAACTATTGGGTGGCAGAAAGCTCTGATTCATCAAATCCTGGCTCTGATACTGGGATTAGTCAAAGAGGCCGCAAACGTAACAGAGAACCTGAAAAATGGAAACAAAACCGTGCCAAACGATTGAGAAATCGAGGAAAATCGTATGTGTCAATGTCTAAAACTAGCAAAATCATTCCAAGACGTTGCCTCAAAGAACCTTGCGCTGAAAAGTGCAGGTTGAAGTGCACAGAAAATATTAATATGGGAGACAGATAAGAGTTGTTTTACGCATATTGGAAATTGGGTGATTTGACTAAGCATCGAGTCTATGTATCTTCGTGTATGATCGATGTTCAGCCAAAATATAAATATACTAATGCTGAAAAACCCCGTAGTCCAAATAAAGCATATTACCTCACCGTGAATAATAAGAAAATAAGGGTGTGTAAAAAGTTCACTTCTTTGATCTCACAGAGTGTTTGATAAAGTTCTTATAATTGTCGTAGATAGAGTACCTAGATAAATATCAGAATAAACAACTTCCTACATAGTTGATTTTAATGTTTTTTTAAATAATAAATGACTAATAACAATAATTTTTTTGATTTTCATTTAAAAACTTTCTTCAATCCAACAACTAAATTGTAAATAAATTTCAATAATTTAACTAAAAACGTAGTAAGCAAATATAAATTGCATAAGATGGAATTGTTTTATTAATAAAGAGAATTAAATCTTAATTTATACAAATATCTTAAGTATCTATAAAAAATAAAGAGGCTTAATAGATTATAATTCGTGTAGAAATCGGTTGGCTATCTTCAAATTTAATCATAAAACGACATAAGTCAGACGTTTTTTTTTTTGAAGCTTCACCATTTAAAACCTGTCAGCGATAGCTATGGTTTTTATGGGAAATATTAAAGGTTAATCATTTAACTTTGCTCTGACATCAATATTAATTTAAAAATTGTACAGAAGTAGTAAAAATTAACCGAAGTATAGCGCGCGCCAAACGTGCAAAACTTTAAACGTGTATTCCCTAACTTTTGGTTTTTTGAGTTATTCCTCTTTATTTTTAAAGGGGCGATGTGTAAATCACACTATTATTTATTATTCATCCAACTGCTGGACAAAGACCTCCCCCTCATTTTCTCCAGACATCATCCATACTTATAATGTAGAGAAAATTAATATAATAGTCCTCGAGCGAGAGCTGGTCACTTCCTGCGGTATGCGAGTTGCGAGATGGTGTGACAAATTTACTTTTAAATTATGGAGTGTACAAAAATGTGACAAATTTACTTTATGGCAAATGTGCAACAACCTGAAAAAATAGTGGCAGCTTTCACAGCTTACGAAAAATGACACGTTCGAATACGTAGGTACATTTTGTTGTTCGTAAGCAGTCTGTATATAAACCTAATATAGTCCCATTTCACCGAAGGTTCGAGGGATTGCATGCATGAGAGCACTCGAGCTCAGTCAGGTCACACGTCATAAGCATTACAACCGCTATTCTCTGAAAGCTCGCTAATGTGTTGTTATTTCAAAGGGAATAGCTAAATACACTGCATTAGCTTTTAGAACTTTCATGCAGCTGTTTTGAGCATGTATTGAAAGTTCGAGGGTTAAACTGTTGAAACAGAAAGTGGGTTATTTATTTCCCACTTTGTATTTAGTAGAATTTTTGCCACAGTTTACTTTATATCTAAGTGCATTTTGTATCCTTATAATTTGTGTCCTTATATTGTATCCTTGTAGTACGGTTTGGTAATCACCTGGTCACATATTGAAAAAAAGGTTGCTACGCCGTACGCTGCAAATTCAAGACATGCGTAGAAGCAGAACTGCGTCAACCCAGACAAGGGAATCCGTCAATTGGGTTGACGCGGTTTTGGTTGCCTTCAGTCACGTAAACAGAAAATTGACTCTTTTGAGACCATTTCGGATAACACTTACCAATACTCGATAGCAGTGGGATGAGTCTTGCCCCCTCAGCGAGTAGGAAACACACAACATATGCGTGGTTCCCCGTCAGGGGTCACGCGGTTCTAGTTGCCTCCACCACCCGCTCAATTGAGATCATAACGTCCAATTCTTACCTGAACCAATACTCGATAGCAGTGGGATGAGTTTTGTCTTCCTCAGCGAGTAGGAACCAAACGAACTCCGTGTAAGACATGCGTGGTTCCCCGTCCGGGGTCACACGGTTCTGGTTGCCTCGCGTCACGCAACCCGATAGCACGCGCTCGATCATTCGACTGGAGAGAGCTGGAAACACAGGTTCAAAGATCAGCTCAGGCATCGAACCCGTAGTACTGAAGTACCTAGTTAAGTTTTACAGGCGGAATTCGAAATCGAATGATTTATTTTAATTTGTGCTTTTTATACCTTACTTCTTAATTCTCTACTCTACGAGTGGTTCATTCTGTAAGGGAGAGATGTATAAAAACAAACTCTCGAAAACATCGCAGCGGCGAGGAGATGTTTATAAATTCAACCAATAGAATCTCGAATACTGATGATACGTGATAGTCTTATTTTGACACCATGTTGTAAGTTGTTTTTACACACCTCCCGCTCTCTTTAACAGTATCCGCTCGGGTAAAAACAGTGTTTTTGCATTTTGATAATTATTTCTAAAAATATTTTTAAGATTACAAATCTTACCATGGTCATTATGCCTCGCAAGGTCGTGCCTGTCGATGAACAGATCGTGGTCCCGGTCCAGTTCCCAGAACTTGCAGTAAATTACGTAGAAATGCTCGTAGCTGGAAGCAAAACACTCGTGTTGACCTTGACACCTTCGAGCTAGGTTAGTAGCCTTGACCGATCAATGCTCTTTTACCTACAAAACTAGGTCTGATGTTGCAACTTCATAAAGTTATATCTTGAGTTCGATACCGTATGAATTGTCAACATAATTGTACTTTATTTCTGGCACTTTATATATCTACTAGAAACATAAATCTGCGTATTAGAACCATGCTATTACATTTTTTGTCAATTTATAGACTTTCTGACTGTGATCGCAAATGCAAACGTGTCAGTGGTATGTATTAGGTAGAACATCTAAAATTAAAATATCTACAGTTAAAATTTGGATGTTCAAAACCCATCAATTTTTTCTAGTTGAAAACGAGCAATCGTCGACATGCAGTGCCTGAAGGCTACATAAGTGGAGATGGCGAGACGTCACAAGTGGCAACGTTGCTTCGTAATGAGTCTTGTGGCGACTCTAGTCATCAAAGCTCGCGTCGTCGTGTATTTTCTCGAGAATTGAGAAATAAACCTAATATAAGGTGCTAATTGAAGACTTGAGGCCATGGTGACCAGCTAGCGGTCGTTAACACATTGATGACCAAGACGCAGATGCTAGTCTCGGTCCCCGTGAGGCTGGGCAGTGAATGCGTTAAACAAATCTTCGATAAGAAACAAAGCAGCTTTGATTATTTATATGTACACATTTGCTCCCCTTGGAGTCGAGACCCTAGGTCCGTGGGGTACCGAGGCTCTTCAGGTTTTTAAAAAAATATCTGAGGTCGAAGCGACGCGTGACCCGAGAGCTAGTGAGTATCTGGCACAGCGCATCAGCATTGCCATACAGCGTGGCAATGCAGCCAGCTCCTTGGGCACGCTTCCGGCTGGTATTGATATGAATCAGTTGAGCTACCTGTAGATTGTTTGCAACAGTCTGCAGTTAGCTCAATAGCTTCAATTGTAAATACTTGGGTAATTTTCTTTATATATGTCTAGATAGAGCGAGATTATAGTGATTATTTACCTTTTATAGTGAGTATCTACAAAAATATGCACAAAACAAAAAAATAAGCGATCGCAGTTTGAAGACTTAGAGACCATCAGTTGGACGCTATTTTTTACGCTTTCAAGGCTTTGACAGTCTATCTATAGACATATAAATAATCAAAATAGACATATAAATAATCAAAGTATATCAGATCTCTAGAATACTTATAAAATGACTAAAATAACACCAACGATAGCAATCCATTGTTAAACACTTTGAATATAGGTACGAATTAGACAAGACAGATCCATTTTTTTTAAAAGTGTATGATAATAAAGCCTCACCTAAAGAACTGTGTGACTTGGTTGATATCTTCCTCATCTTCTAGCAGCTGTATTACTTGCAGGAGATTCGACCGCCGCAGCTCGGGCATGGATATTCTGCCCGACCACGATCGGTTCACGCAGTAGAATATCCTAGCGATTACCTGGAAGTTACAGTTTAAAGAATCATATCAGAATCAAAATCGGTTGGCTTAGAAAATAAGCATTGAGGTAGAAATAAGCGTAACTGTAGAAACCATTATTACAAACTAGTTTCTGCCCGCGGCTTCGCACGCGTTTTTCTATGGAAACGTATTACAGTTATTTCTATCCGATGGGAACTGATTTATGGGATAAGAAGTGGGCCTATGTTTTATTCCAGGCCTAAAACTACCTAGATGCTAAATTTCAGTCCGATCCGTTCAGTAGTTTTGGCGTGACGAGGTAAGAAACACCATCCAATCATCCATAAATCTAACATCTAAACTTTGACATTTATAATATTAATGTGATTTTCATTTTAGGTATAGGACTAATGACAAAATCCACTCGTATCATAAATGCGAAAATTTGATGATAGATGGGTGTTTGTTACTTCTCCACGACAAAACTACTGAACATAGGCGCCTATGTTCACCTATGTTCAGTAGTTTTGTCGTGTTCACCTATGTGAACATAGGACAAAATCCTTGTTTAATATTAAGTACTAAACCTCTAGCCCAAAGTGTACCTACTAAAAAAATAGACTAAGTTCTGAATAAGGAAATTTTTATTTTTTTTATTTATGGGTGTAGCTCTAAGCCTGGAATCAAACATAGGCTACTTTTATCGCATAAATCAGTTCCCAAGGGATAGAAATAACCTTTAAACGCTATTTTCTACCAGCTACATTCGCTTGAAAATAATAGGGCTCAAGGTTGCGTTTACAAATCAATTGATTAAAAATCCTTTACGACCCTCTTCGGAAGCTTTAGCCATTGTGTTTACTACCCCAATCCCAGGCTAGTACGAAAATAAAGAACCAGCTTATTCCATATCGGAATTTCCCCAAAGACTGTTTTTATGAAGCTGCTTGCCAATCTTTAGTACTTTGGTAGACAAAGCCTTTAGTTTCAATGAAGGCGATGTATGGTAGAGCTATAAAACTGTTAAGTATACATACTGCCTTTGAGAAAGTTTCAAGGCTTGGTAACACGCTAGGTGCTTCGTAAAGTTATTGCTTGGAAATTCCCTGAATGTTTCAAAGCTTTGTACCAAGAAGTAGAGAATATTAAATCGTTGACAACCACATCACACCATAATATATTCAATGGTTTGTTACAATTTTACGAAAACTTATTAGAGAATACACGGGCTGAAATTTAAATAAATTAAATGTCTTCGACATCTCTACACCCGGTAGATCATAATAGAGATAAAGTTACATTTATTTGGCCAAAAACAGGTAGGTACACACAGGTTTGACAAGGGATGGTAATTTATAAGTAGGTAGGTACATACATATTATTATTATTTACATACATAGACACAAATACAAGCAAGCATAGAGTAGATAGGCAGCTATAAGTAATTTTATTAGGTAAGGTAAGAAGTAGGAAAGTACTATTTAATATAATGCTGCTTAAAGATATCCTACTTTTTATATTGATGTATACCTATATCTAGTATCAAGCATTGTAAGATAAGCTTTATTAAAAGTTATATTCCACAACAGGCACTCGATATTTATCGGACTGTCTTAGTTTCTTATTGTAATTGCTCTAAAAATAGGTACTTAACTTGAAAGATTGTAGATAACTATAGTATTTCGAATAATATACCTACTAATACCTCATATTCAACCAGGTGAGAACTCTGTGTCTAGTTAAACCTAACATAGGCTTTAAGGCACTTCTAACCGTAATGTAATGTTGTTTTTTACCTGAATAAATAATTCTATTCTATTCTATTCTATTCTACTGGACAACCTGTTCTTAAGAAGTTTGGATGTTTGTTCATTCTTCATGCCAAAACTACTGAACGGATCAAGCTGAAATTTTGTATAAATGCAGTTTCAAACCTGGAATAATATATGTAAAGGCCACTTCGTATCTCGAAGGAAGAGTGCGCAGCCGCCGGAAGAAGCTAGTAATTAATTCTTAATCCAGAAAACCTTATTCTATCTTGAAAAGAAATATGACGAAGATAAGGTGTACTCACAGTATGCACGTATCTGGAGTGGAACTCCGTAGCCTCCTTCAGGAAGGAGAGTCCAGGATGCGTATCCACCACATCCTGCACCAGTGGCACGAAGTCTTCAGGCGCGAGGGTGGTGCTTTTACCCCGTGTTAGAACGTAGACGAACCTGGAAGCCTGGTCGTGGCATTGTGACGTCATTCTGGAACAGGGACATGGGTTATTTCCCCTCACCTCATTTCAACAGCCGATGTTGGTCCACTGCTGAACGCAGGCCTCCCCCTGATTAGCGCCTTATTAGCTGTTATCTCTTGGGGGCAATGCCCGTTATCCCCACGCTAGGCATGCGGGTTGGGGATCGCAGTTCGGTGGTAGAATTGTTCTGCAGGGGGCGCTGCTGCCCACTCCTGGTGGATATCCCTCAGTCGCCTCTTACGACACCCGCGGGAAGAGTATAGGTGGTGCAAATTATAAGCCGGCACCACACGGCTGGGGAATGGCATGGGTTATTTCATGCGTGGATATCCTAGACGCACCGTTTGTGACGTCGTCATTGTCAAATAAATATTTGGGTAGTAGTCTTATACAGTCATGACATACCTAATGTCATGTCATGACTGTATAACACTACTGTGACTACATTTTGTAGTCCCAGTAGTCTTATACAGGTTCGTTAGGGTAGGCATTTGCCTACCCTAACTAAACACACTGCGTTAACGACAGCATTCTGAAACAGGTATTTGGTTTATTTTCTGACAACAATGTAGTTCCTCTTTTTTTTCAAATGATCCAGAAATTGAGTTCCTGACATTGAAGAACTGATAGTTTTACTTAAAGTCCGGATGATTTAATTTTTAGGTATATCTACCGTGTATACTCAGCTCTATAAATACTTTATTTATCTTGCGGAAAGTATTCCCAGAAAAATGATAAATATTCATGTCCTTATGAAATAAGGGCATGGAATTTATCTAGTTGTTAAGACTAATGATGTCTTCGTAGAAATAAAGATGAGAATAAGGCTTCATTATGATCCTAATGAGAATGTTGGTAGGTAAGTAAGTACGGAAATACCTACTAAAACCTCAATAACAATTAGGTAAACGTTAGTTATTAATTATGACATTACCCCACTAATAATATAAATGCGAACGTTGAGGTTCAGGAACGTTTGTGCCGCTGTGAAGTTGATTAGCGGAAGACAAAGCCCCTATTGAATAGGTTGAGCTAAAATTATGCACAATAACAAATGGATATGGATTAATTACAATCACATATGGATTACTTTTTATTTTAAAAAACGCGCGCGAAGCCGAGGGCTGAATCTAGTTAAAAAATCTATCACACATTCAAGGTCTTTAACAATTTCATATAATCTAAAAGCGTATGAAACGCGATTTCTCCAATCTCTATGCCTAAGAGCGAATCTCGGCGCTTTATTTTATTTATTCCTCGGAGGATTGCGTGGATTCCGAAATATGGGCCCAAATACAGGGCTAAGCCTTGAATGCCTTAACATTGGTATTCGCTCGCTTGCGCGCGAATACTAATGTTGAAGCTTGGCTTGCTTACTCATGTCCTTAGGTACAAGGAGAAGGTTTCAATTTGTTTACATTTGTATGTCACAAAAACTTAGGTACCTATTTATTTTGTCTTTTTAGTATTCCGCTACGTCCCAGACGCAGATGTTGTTAGTTACGTACAATCTTCAAATACTTTTTTAAGTTATAAAGAGAAAAATACGTCCGCAATAAAACAGCCTAGAAACGAATTTGTTAAGTGCTAAATAAACTAATTATGCGCCAACTAGTCGGAAACAAAAACAGCTGGTCTCGAATGTTTTTGCAGGAAAGTCGTTTGGAAATTTCAAACAAAGCATTCATTTTTAATCTATGTGAGCAAATTGTGCAAGTAATTGAAATTGTGCACTTTGTGCAGTGACCACTAGACTCTGCGGTACTGCATAGGAGGTTTTATGTCAAGGTCAATGCAGCGGCATGAAGCATTTCATAGTGATTGTCAGAACTTCCTTTATGTAAATACCGGCAAAGCATCAATTCGCCATCTTAGCCAAGAATTTCTTGGCAGAAGTCCTGAGAATTTACTCTCCAGGAGTTTGCTGAATTACTAAGAACAAGGACTCTGATTAAAATTGATGTCAGTGCTCAAGAGAATTGGATGCCAAATAAATTCAATTAGCCCACCTCTAATAAGCCTTTTTATCATACAAATTCCAGTAAAAGTGTGAATGGTAGGCAAGCCATACTTTTCTTATACCTAACTCTGGCATTTGTATGCAGGTATAGCATGAGTAAAGTTAATTACCAGAGCTACATTAACTTAACCACTACAATGAATATTAGGTAGAGTCAGTTTTAGTCTATCCTACCAAGAGGATAAAACAATCTACCACTAATTGATGTGACTAGCAAAATTTACCGATGAATAGTTTAATTTGACGACCTCTGTGGCGCAGCGGGCGAAGGTCTGCCTGCGACGCAGGAGGTTGCAGGTTCGATTCCCGCCTCGGGACAAATGTTTGTACGGTCTGCAGAATTTTTTCCAAGGCGTTCTGGATGTTTTCTATGCATAATAAAAAAATATCTATGTATGTAGTATATTGTATTAAGTATATCAGTTATCTAGTACCCATAACACAAGCTCTGCTTAGCTTGGGGCTAGATAATGCTGTGTGAATTGTCCAGCATTATTTATATAAAAAAAATTATTTTCCCAAAAATGGCACTGAATGCAGTGTAAAGAGGGTTAAATAGAACTGTAAAGCAATGTTAACCTAACGGATACTGGTGTTATCCAAATAATTTTAGCCGCTCCACTGAGTGATGCGGCAATTAAATTATTTAGGTTAATTTTATATATAATTTAGTTGTTTAGTAAGTAGTTACTTTGTTAAATCACGGGACTGACATAGTCAGCAATGACTCAAAGTCCCTTAAATAAAAATGAATAAAAAAAAACTTTATTTGTGGTTGACGGTAGAACACTCACTCTCTCCAATAATCAATAAACTTGTGTCCATCGACAGGCACATGAAGGCTCTGCTGCGTCGCGAGGAAGAGAGGCATTTTCCAGTATAGGGGACACTCGCATGCTTTTACTATGTGCTTGAAGCTCTCTCGAGGAACCTGAAACAATCGAAAACTTAGATGAGATTGTGTTTGGGCTGTAAATTATGTGAAAACTTGGACTGTTACCTAGACCTACACCGGGGTTTGGAAGATTTATGTGTACACCTAAATAAATATAGGTCTCCACCGGGCGCCTTCTGTAGATTTTTATGACCGAAGAGCCTGCTTGCCCAGCGTGGGGATTATTACGAAAAATCAATGCTTATCAGGAGATAAAAATCAATGCTTGGGTCCAGTAGTGGATCAGTGTAGGTTATAGACGAGATGAGGTAAGTAAACCTACTTACTGGTAAAATTTACCAGTAAGTAGGCTTACTAAGGTTTAGGTTTTACTTACCAAAACGGTGTCTAACCGCACCATTGAATAGTGTGGTTAGCCACCGTTTTAGGAAGGTATCTACGACATTACCAACGGAAACCTGAGACAAGAACTCGGTCTACGTTCACAGTAGCTTAGCTAGGTCATCAATATCATCATTACCAAAGAGTATGAAATCAATACAATATAATAAAATTGTATATTTTATTATATATTCTATATTAAAAATTTATTACATTGTGTAATAATTAATAAATATAAGTCGTTGATATAGATAATGGATGTGTCATGGAAATAAAATAGTACAAGGAATGGTTGTATAGTCAGTATTACAATTCGTTTCGCGGAACAAACTCTAACGCCTTGGCATTAAAAAAATTATGGGATCACCTGGGGATCATTTTCTATACAATGGCGAAAGAATTTTCAAAATCTGTCCTTAATTGACGGAGATATTGACGAACACACATAAAAAACATTACATAAGAAGCTCCTTCTTTTTCCGGAGTCGGTTAAAAAAGCAAAAAATCATTTTACAAGTAGTTTTACCCACATAAAATTGATTCGTCGACTCTCATTAAACCCTTTTCATAACTCGTACCTAACAAGGTATCAAGTTCTTTTCCACGAAAATAGATTTTTCTCAGATTACCGAGTTGTTTGAGAAGATCCACATCTTTGGTCCTTTTGAACCCACTTTAAAAAGTCCTTAATATCTGATTTGGGTACAGCCGAAGAAATAAAATAAATCTTCTTAGGGACTGACATTGAATAGATAAAAATCTCAAAAAGCATTTAATTGAATCGTGAGAATATCTTGAGTCTGGTTTTCTTTATTTTCATGGTTCCGTCTAGAGTTTTTATCTGCCATAACTAAAATCTATAAAGAGGTTGAGTGAGTCTACAAGTTTACTGCCTATTGTTCGCCATATACACCAACTACAGCCCAAAAGGGGAAATCTTCGCACATCCTTTTCCTAAAATTCCGTATCGTGTCACCTGTCATGTCTATGTCACACCTAGTAAATTTAAGCACAGCATTTTGAGTCATAACAGTGAGTTTTATGGGTGAAAGTCGTTTGTATAATGTTATGTAGATCGTAGTCACGCACGTCTACACTACACCATGAGACTTCCGCTATTAGGAAATATAGACCGGAGCGCACGTGCCGTGTCCAGTAAACAGAGTTTCGGTGTTGTTTGAGGCTGCGTAGCGCATCTTTATTCTTTGGTGCCGCATAGTCTCGCTAAAGTAGTTAAATTTATTAGCTGGTTAATATTTATACACAAGACTATACCCATACTACTGCAGAATTTTGTAATTTGTGAAGATTTTTCTGCACCCACCTGATAGTAAAATTTAAACAAAGTCCCAACTGAATTCGTAGAATAATTTTGTAAAACGTCTATAAAGGCTTTGAAGTAAAATTACGCATTTTATTGCATAACAGACAAAAACTGATTTTAAATTTTGAAATTAGTAGAATTATTAGAATTTAGTACGTTATCAGTGTAGCATTCTTTAATTTTTTATAAATATAGCTGTTGTGTTTGATTGACTAGGCATTTAGATTTAACATAATTTAGAAGCGATTTATTCGAGCTACATTTATGTTTATCGGACCAAATGCTCATTTTAGTTTGCATTGCAAAGCTGTTAAGCTGGTAGTTGCATAGGATTTGAATAATTATTATTTGCTTCTAGCTGACTTTGCAACGGTTGTAACAAACGTTAGTTATATAATTTCTGTTCTACTTTTTGCTTTTACAATATTAATCTTATAAATATTTTATTTTAAATTTTATTTTGTGCTTATTCGATTCGATCAATCATTGCATTCAACGGGAAAATTAATTAAAAAAGGAAGTTTTAAACTTAGCATAGGGTTTTTCTCAGTAGGAAGTTCGTTTACATCTTTAATAATAATAATAACTTTATTTTTTAGCAAAAAACAAGCATGATCACAATATAGATAGATTCATAAATTACAATTAGAGACAGCTTGGTATTTGAGATTAGTTCTGTAGTATCTACACTAAATAAAAGTCTTCTTTTCGTATTCCTTCAAAGGAACAATCAGGACATTTTTACGTTTAAAGTAAAAAGATTTTATTGAAAACAACTCGATAAAACCACAAATAATTGACAGGACCTTTCCAATTGTTATCGCTAATCCAATTTTCCGCAACAACTGTTCCAAATTCCAAAAAAAAACCCTCATTCCAAGGAAAAGATCCGAGGGAAAGAGAAACACAGATAAAAAAATATCAAGTGAAAAGTCGAAGTAAAAGATCAGTGAGAAAGAGACAGTGTTAGAAGGGTATCACATGAAATGGCTTCGGCACGGGAGCACCTTAATTCGGAGGTTACCCCATGAAATGGGCTATGTCAACGACCGAAAAGTAGGTCAGACTTGACGGGTATTTATAGGCGATGGACGCTTGGCTTGACAAAGCAGGCGTGATGCCCTTCCGTCTACGTAGGTATGCCAAACTGTCCAGCACACTTTATTATGCGAATACATAAACCCAATAAAGACACCTAGCCTAGCCTTGAGTAGAGATTGTAATTAAACTCAGCAACCTCCAAGGGAAATAGGCTAGTCTAACGCTATGTAATCGGTATGTAATGTTGTCCGAGAAGTGAGCAAAACACGGTCTGCTATAGAGTAGGTATTTACGGACTTCCTCTCGATTAGCTTCGTAAAGTGTAATCGATTACAAGGGACGCTGTGTGCCTTTGACACACATACAAAATTATGTATTGTTCGTGCGGTGAAATGTTTCCTTTCCGGGCTTGTGGAAATTGCGAAAAGTGGTTGAGTTGAATGTGATCAACTCTACAACTTTTTGCAATTTCCTCGCATACTTTTGATTAGGGTACGGGGTCGACTCACTAGGGAGTATGTGTCCCCGCTTTCCGTCAACAGTCCACGAAAATTATAGTAGGTTGAACTCAAATTCAACAACAACGTCATATTGGACCCAGAGTGGATTTTAATAAATCCAATTTAAATTAAGCGATTACGGTGGATTTCCAGCTGATTTCCAGTGAATTGTTTGGCATTTGGGCAGCGGAATTTACGTTTGGAAGCTTATATCGGAAAGTTTAAGTTTTACTATTGGCTTTACATGAGTTTTTTGAAACAAATCCAACTCCAATCAGTGCAAGCTATCCTGCAATTTCCTGTTCGAGACTTGCAGGTTGAGTTGGTGGTGCCGATAACAACAACAGTCAAAATAAAATAAACCACTGTTCTAAAAGCAAGAGAGTGGCACAAAATTATACAAATAAGCTGCAAAAGGCATGCTAAACACCGACAGATTCTAAGTAGGCTTGTGTATGCAACGGAGCAAACAAGCTGCCTAGCAAGATTTATCTCCTTATTACCATCCACTGGAAGTAACGACGAGGCACTTATCCTAGAGTAGGAACTGGCCTAGAATTCAACATTACGAAATTATGCGCGTACCTTGTAGGTGGTGATTTAAATTTGAATAGTTTTGACCTGGGATGCTGTTGGGTTATTGTACTTTAACTTGGTTGATCCGCATTTATCGATATCTGTTACGACCGTTTAAACCAACTTGTTTCTCATCAAGCAATTTGATCTCACTGTTTGGGTTGTACTTGGTGCATCGAAGCGAAGCAGCAGGATGGTGGGATCTATGGGGCTGATTATATTAGTAATTTAAATAGGAATTTCTGGACTTTTTTGTCCCGGAGTTCAGGCCTAACCGAAAATACTAAAATTTATAAATCATATTGGCGCCCGTTCAAAACGACTTTAAAATTCACTCAACAAAGCCACCGGAAAGCATCGGAAAAGTATTCAGTGTTTACTTTGAAGTATTACATTTTGCGCAGGGTTGCCAGATGTTCCGGGTTGCAATTTGTTATATCGTAGCTCCAAGTGTCCAAATGGGCATTATAAATTAGCCAGTATTTGGGTAAATAGGCAATACTTTCGTTGCGTTTTTGGAAAGTTTTAGTGTCGTTTATTGGTGCACTTAGGTACGTACCTACTTACATGGCCGAGTCATGGCGAGTCGTAGAAATATACATTTGGGATGGTTAGAAATACGTTACAACTGTGTGCTTTGTTGCTGTTAGGTATATGTAGTGTGTTTCTTACCAAAAGTACTAAATGGATGAAACTGCGACGACACAACATGACCGAATAATGTGATTTACTTTAGGCTCGCTGTCAAAACTGTATTCAACTCTGCCAACATGTCGCACTGCATGTAGCATGTAGCTCTGCACTACATTATTGAGTTAAACAGAATGTTGTATGGCAAAAAAAACATTGCGAGCCATGTTATTTCGTACAAAATAGTTACAACACTAAATTGTTCTAATTTCAGAAAAAGATCATATTAACAGTCTAGAGGCTTTTCAGGGTTAAACAAGCCGCTAAGCTATGGCACTTGGTTCCACCTACCCCTAGTTACCACACGGCACACGGTCTGTCGAACACCCTGTAAGTAAACGTATAACTCTTCCAAAATTATACGACCACAATGTCGACCACAAGCATAGTTTCCTAAAACAATAGCCAAGATATTTTTCTACCAGAATTATCATCAACTTACACAGATCTTTAAATTTTGCAACCCTAAGCATGTTGCAATTGCGCAACATGCTTAGGGCAGCATGCTTAGGCAGTGCGCGATTGACCCAAATAATTTTGAATGGGAGCGGGTCGCAAACGGCCGCGGGCCTCGGCCAAGTGGGTTCGTCAGTCGCCTGTATAGCGAAGCGACTGCGACCCTTCGCGGGACCACCCGCGCCTTCCATATTGGAAACAATGATGTAACACGATTAGCCCGATTTGGTATTTATGTAGGACGTGAGGTGATTTTGCGAGTTCGATGGATTCACAGGCAGGAAATGGCTACCTACACAATCCTATGCATACTTACCTACTACATTTATACAATTTATTTCGTACTACATACAACATCCTTTTCAAAAATTCCATAGGCAGTTTCAACTTTATTTAATTTGTTTTGTTTTATTTGGGAAATATTGCAGCATTATTAAATACCTTCACGACGGCATGACCCTAGTCCCATGGGAGTTGGGGAGGCCCATTATGTGGGACGCTACATGCGTCGACAAGCACTTGTGACTTCCCATATTCTGAGGACATCTGTAAGGGCTAGACTAGAGCGGCTGCAGATTTGGCCGAGGATCTCAAGAGGCGCAAATACGTAGGTCTCGACAAAGCCCACGCATTAGCTCCCCTTCGGATTTTTTCCATACCAAATTAACAATCAGCATTTATTTAAACCTACCTATCACTGAAATACGATTCTTTCGGTCAAGTTCAGATATTTTGCTAAATGCGTTTTCATCATAAAATTACAAACATATCTAAACCAGCTGCGTAAATAATAATGTTTGAAGGTCAGCGAAGATTCAAGCATCGCTTATTCAGAAGGTAATTTTAGTTATTAAATACACTGTGGGACAAAAACAATGCTTCGTGAATGGAAATGGCTTGGAACTAAACCAAATAGACTTAGTTAGAGCACCTTACGAAGCCGGCCCACTTGGGTTTCTTTTCTAGAGATATATTTTATGGCAATAAAAGTGGCACTGGCAGGCAGCCTGCGAACTAAATTGTTGTGTTTGAATCTTTACAAGTTTACAACTAAGTACACATTATGTTCTCGTGCTCAGTTCAAGGCTCTACTCACTACGATACAAAGAGGATAACCAAGAGGAAAATTTTGAACACCATGTTAAAACTCAAGAAGAATCTGTTATAATTTGGAATTTAAACAAAATAAAAAAACTACTTACTTTGAATTCCTTTATGTTTAGTGTTTTTTTTTATTTTGCGGGACAAATCGTAATTTCTCTCGGAAATAAAATTTATATGCGTGGTTACATAAAAATTATTATTAATTTTTAAGTAACCACGCATATAAATTTTATCATAGAATGTTTGATTGAAGGTCAGCGAAGATTCAAGCATCGCTTATTCAGAATGTAATTTTAGTTAGTAGTTAGTAGACCACCCTGGGATTCTATACAAAACCAAAAGAATTACCAAATCAGTCCACAATAGACGGCTAAATCGATGAACATAGACCCTCCACATATTTTTGAAGTCAGTTAAAATGATTTTTATTATTGCAAAGTGAAATCTGACTGGAGTATAAATCTGTTATCACTGGATCTATATTGGAATTTCCTGGTAAACAAAACCGGGTAACATGTAAATGTAACCTATCGATTACGTAGCCGAACGTAAACATTGGCTCGCCTGGCGGGCAAACAGCTTTAACAATATTTGCTTTAGAGTCTACAGCCTAGCTAGAGCAACAGTCTTATTGGGTCTACATACCATATAAGCATCTCGCAAATCATATTATTTATAACGATTGGCGTCAAATGAAAACTGAGCTCACCAATTTCATCCGGGGTAAATTATTACTACTTAATTTAAAAAAGTTTAACATGATCCAAAATGTAGAGCTCGATGCTAATGTACATTTTTCTTCGCAATAAGGTATCGACTAGCGAGCTATAAGATGCGGTCTGAGAACGTAGCCTTGACGAAACTTTGATATGAGACCAGTATTCTTTAACTTCTGTTTGATACCTATCAAAGGGTTTCTTAAGAATGGATATTATAAAAACTTGAAAACTGAATCATAAAACTGCAAATAAATAAAACTTTAGCTGCTTTTTCATCGTCAATAATTGAAAACTCCAATGTCACATACCTGTAAATCTGTAAATGCGTGTTTTCTTCATAGGTAATTAGGTTGCGTATGTCTCTGTATCTTTAGTGCTATTAAAGAAAACGCAGCTAACTCTTCTATGTAACTACGTACGGAACACGGAACGATATCACTGAGGACATGATTTACCTACAACTACAAGCCTCGGATTACATCCGTGGGAACCATCCCACGTCCTCGACACGCAACAATACAATCAACAAGTTGGACTTAAAGAAGACGCAATAAAAACCAAGTTTGTACCCGGTATGATACCTACTACACCTGACAGTCGACTTAACTTTATAACCTTTGGATATTTTTTGCGGATTGCGGAGCTAGAGAAAAACGCTGATGATCATCTTGCGAATAAGTACCTACCATTCCTACCTACCGTTCTTAACCTAAGTTCTAACTATATTCAGATTTTTGTTTATTAACTCTAAGATTCCTCAGAACTAAAACCATATCGATAGACATTATATCAAGACACATTTTAAACAAGACCCGTCAAGTGCGAGTGTAACTCGCGCGCCGAGGGTTTCGAACGTTTGTGAACAAGTAGGTATGTACTAAAGGTACCGGTTAGAAACTCCGAAATTTAATGAAGACCTAAAACTAGTAGGTACCAACCTACATTTCAGATGGATCTCTCTGCATGCTTCGGTGATAGGGTGTAGCGGTAAATTTTTCGACTTTTTTCAAGATATTTCGAAAAGTTTTGAACCAGCAGAAATTTCAAAAACTGTTTTGAAATGTACAAACCGATACCTTTCATATGATACCCCACTCATTGGGGTTACCCCCCTTTTTGAAAATTATCCCCCCTCTTTTTGACCATTTTTCAAAAAGGGTTCATTTTACAGACTTTTCTATATTTTTCCTGTAAAATATAGATCTATATCTACAAACGCTCCATACATTTTGAATGAATCGCTCTGCAAACTTCGGAGATAGAGGGGGGGGAACGGGTAAAATTTCGACTTTTTTCAATATATTTCAAAAAGTATGTAACCTACAGAAATTTGAAAAACGGTTTTAAAATGTATAAATCAATACCTTTCATATGACACCCCACTTAGTGGGGTAGCCCCCCCTTTTGAAAATTATCCCCCCCTTTTTTGACCATTTTTCAAAAAGTGTTCGTTTTTCAGACTTCTCTATATTTTTCCTGTAAAATATAGATTTATATCTACAAACGCTCCATACATTTTGAATGAATCGCTCTGCAAACTTCGGAGATAGAGGGGGGGGAACGGGTAAAATTTCGACTATTTTCAAAATATTTCAAAAAGTATGAAACCTACCGAAATTTTAAAAACTGTTTTGAAGTATACAAACCGATACCTTTCATATGATACCCAACTTGGTGGGGTAGCCTCCCCTTTTGAAAATAATTCCCCCCTTTTTTTACCATTTTTCAAAAAGTGTTCGTTTTTCAGACTTCTCTATATTTTTCCTGTAAAATATAGATCTATATCTACAAACGCTCGATACATTTTAAATGGATCGCTCTGCAAACTTTGGAGATAGGGGGGGGGGAGCGGGTATTTTTTCGACTATTTTCAAAATATTTCAAAAAGTATGAAACCAATAGAAATTTCAAAAACTGTTTTGAAATGTACAAACCGATACCTTTCATATGATACCCAACTCATTGGGGTAACCCCCCTTTTTGAAAATTATCCCCCCTCTTTTTGACCATTTTTCAAAAACGGTTCATTTTACAGACTTTTCTATATTTTTCCTGTAAAATATAGATCTATATCTACAAACGCTCCATACATTTTGAATAAATCGCTCTGCAAACTTCGGAGATAGGGGGGGGGGAATGGGTATTTTTTCAACTATTTTCAAAATATTTCAAAAAGTATGAAACCTACAGAAATTTCAAAAACTATTTTGAAATGTACAAACTAATACCTTTCATTTGATACCCCACTTGACTCTGTAGGTCTCTTTTAAAATTTTGACATCTCAATTTGTATGGAAAATGTTCATTTTAATTTTTCATTTTTTTTCATTTTTTTTTCTTAAAATCTGTACAGGCGCACGAAATGTATTATTATTTTAAATTACAAGTTGATAGCTGCTGTAGTTGCTGAGTTATTAAGGAGGGAAAAAAGGACAGACAAAGCGAGACCATAAGGGTTTCGAAACCGATCTTCGAAACCCTAAAAAGCTACTTGTTCGAAAAAATTCCGCAAACACAGAAAACCGTTTTTATAATTTGTCACTTAGGTCCGAATTCATCAAAAATCTCCTCTATAACTGTATAACAGAAAGGACATTGATGGCGTCTAAAGAGACGCAACAAAGAAAATTACAATCAAATAATAGAAACAAATTAGAACTAGTATTTACAATTGAAACAGTCAGAGCTAACTGCAGACTGCTGCAAACAATCTACAGGTGGCTCAACCGATCCATATCAATACCAGTCGAAAGCGACCCCAAGACGCTGGCTGTATTGCCCCGCTGTATGGCGTTGCATCAGATACTCACCACACCAGCACTCGGGTCACGCGTCGCTTCGACTAGACGCTCAGATAATTTTTAAAAGAGTTTGATGGAAATGGGTAGATAGATTCTACTTATATATAGTTAGATTATGACTACGCTCAGGAATGTAGCATCAAAATGCCTCATTATCCACCCACGCTGAAAGAGCCATAATAGTGATGCTGACATTGAGATGGCAAAATGCAAATGGGACAGGATATTAGGCAAAATTTCCCCCATTAGGCTTTCCTTTCAAAGACCGTCAAAATGCTAATATTCTTTACGCAAGGGACATTTCAAGAAATGGTTACACTGGTATCAGTCCATCTTGAATTTCTAGACTGTAATTGGACATCCTAGTGCAGAATACAAATTGTGCCAAGATGATATCTACGTGTCTCTGCTTTCTCTAAAAGGACGTACTTATCTAGAACGGAATCATGTTACGATTTATGTTTATTTGTATTTGGGTTTGGTTCGGCACCGCAAAACCGCAAGTGAGGATTTAAGAAAGTTGAATAATTCATACAGTCCGACAAAATATTATATGTGCAAAAGTTTGTGAAATGTAAAATTTTTGTTACCAAAAGTTGTTTTTAGTCTTCATTAGTTTTGGAGATCCTAATCTCCAAAACTGATGAACAGATCAAGATGAAATTTGGCATACACTTAGAACGTAGCCTAACTTCAACAATAGGCTACTTATTATACCTAAAATACGCGTACAAAGCCGCGGGCAGAAGCTAGTACATTATAATCTTCTGTCTGTGTAATGTCTATGGTATCTTTTCATAATTGCCTTTTTGGTGGTTGAATGGTTGATTGAAAATTTACGTAATTTTCTTTTTTGAATCTACGATTAAATACTAATTTAACAGCACTAAATTTTTTCTAATCTTTTTCTATCAATTACATAGGACTTTAATTATTAATAACACTCTTTAAACCCGTAGGGGTTGACCCGAATGTTACATTCCTCGGTTTTCAATTTAAAAAGAAGTGTACCTACGAATAAGTAAAACTCTCTAGGTAAGTATGAAGTTACTCAGTCATAATTACTCTAAGTACCTACGTGTTATTCTGAGTTATAAACAACACACTAACATTGTTTTCTTATTGTCTCATAAACAATGCCATCCTTTTTATTTCGAGCGTTATGAAGGGGACGGCAACGTTTTTAGTCCTGCCAAATAAGTTACGTTCAGTTTTGGGGACATCTGAATTGACAATTAGTAGGTACTTAACTAAATAATCTTGTGACTTACTTGATGACCTTTATTTTCTGCATAACGTTATGGATAACCGTATTTTTTTGTGCCAAACAACTATTTATAGTACTCGTAGCTCTTATCTTTAATCCAAGAATAAAGTAGGTAGGTACTGTAAACAACTTGCTTAATTTACTCTTTCGTAACAGCAATTGAGTACATCAGATAACAGCATAATTATTAGAGAAGCTGAATAGCTGACACAACGTAATGAAATGAATGAAAGTTGAACGTACGATTAATAAGCTGATGCTGGTCAGTTTGTAGCATGTCCGCATTGCAGTTATCTCCGAGATGAATTAAATCCTGAGAGCCGCATTCTAGAAAGCAGTTTGTCATTGTAAACATCGATAAACTGAATAATGGTTAGCTGTTAGTACAAAACGCGGTTCATCTAAATCGCTTTTTGTCCAATAAGCGGATTGTCAAGAAACCATTTCGCAGTTCGTCCAAATAGCGATTCGTCCATAAAACAGTTCGGCATCATGGCGATTCATAGCAGTTCGCCCCTACTTCATTCATTCATTTTTGTAAAATTACAGCGTTCTTTGAAGCTCATCATCATCATCACAGCCAAAAGACACACTGCTGGACTCTGAAGCATTGCTGGTGTAACTTTTAACACTTTCATGGCCCAAGACGCAGACGAGACTCTCGACCCTCGCGTGGCGGCGGCGCGCGCCTGCGGGTCGCACTGCCGAGGCTGGGCAGTGAATGCGTTAAAGTTGGTATGCAATATGCATTTATTGGTACCAGAAAAATGCTTTAATTTTCATAATAATTAATAGTTATTTGTTCACAAGTGAGCAAAATGATTTTTTGTTGAACGTGCCGTGCCGATATTAAATCTGGAGCTAGCGAAGCAGTCTAGAATAGTGCCACAGGAGTGGCTGTGACAGGGGCTCTAAAGTAGATTGCTGAGGTAGCGAGGGATTGAAAAGGCAAGAAACGAACAATAGGTTCTCAAGTTAAACATATAATTTTTCACCACAACAAGCGAGAAGATGTATACCTTTTTTTCGACCTTTTTTTATAAATTTCTAATATTTATAAAAAAAGGTCGAATAACAGTAACTCATTTTATGGAGGGTAAAAATGCTATAAACCTCTTTTAAACCATGAACGGACGAATATTTTCTTTCTATGAAGTTTGAACGCTGCCTGTCTAACCTAATTCCCTTCGATAAGCTAAAATGAATACAGCTCACAGAGGTGCAAGTCCCATACAAATGCAAAACCTGTTATTTGGGAGATTATATTCTATTTATTCTATTTGTTTTGTGTGAGTGGGCCCGTGTTGAACGATAGTCTTAGAGATTCACTAGACTTATCTTACTTTTTAAAATAGGTATTATTATTAATTTTTGTTATACATTGTCATATTTTCTTTTTTTTTGTTTATTATTCTGTAAGCCGTGTTGGGCCAAAGGTTCTGCCAGAAAACCAGCGTTGCTCAATTTTATGTTGAGCAACATGAAGCTGAGGCAGGAACTTTTTGGTTCGCATAGAATGACTACATTTTTATATTTTTTTATTATTATTAATATAGTATTTTTTAAGTGTGAACGAATAATTTGATTTTCTTTCTTTTTTTATCTTTCTATATAAAGATGCGCGCTGTCCGCCTAGATAGAAGAATGGTCTACACATAAAAACACATCACACACATAAACTGATACAAAATTGCGCTGCCTTCAGTGAGAAAGTTGTAACCTCCGTGATGCAGATAGGTACGTAGATTATATGTTTTTCGGCGCCGACCATAGATTAACATTAATTTATTACAACATTGAAATTAAGTACACCACTCTGAATTCAAATTACTTTTTTAACAAGTTGAATAATATTCTTTTCGATTCTATCGAATATTGTTATCTTATAGATTTTGCTCACTGTTTTCGAGCAGCAGTCACCGTTTTCGAGCGAGAGTAGTGAAACTAAATTTGACATCGTGTGTCCGGATATCATGTGTTCAAAATAAACCTAGTCAATAAAGTCTGGAGAAACAAAAGCCACTCCCTTTTGATGTCGAAAAGCTACTAAAACTCAGCTGCTTGGACAAGATATATATATCTAAACATTATCTTTGTTTAGTTTGTATATTCTTGCCACCAAGTCTTTTAGAAAGAAGGAACGCGCCGAAGGTGTTTTTTCTGATATTGTTTTTTTTATTGTTTGTTTCCTGGATATAAAACATAGGCTGGATATAGACTTCATAAGCGGATACAGCTTTGTACGAAAATCAATGTAGAGCTTGAAATCAGAGTTGTTTTGCATAGCTAACTGTTTTTTTCTCAGTATTTTAGGTAAAGGAGATAGGAAGCTAGAGAGTTTAAAATAATTCAAGTGAATGAATCAAATACAGCCTTTATTTCCCTATAGATGTTATTTAAAGTAGTTAAAAGAACAAACGTAGAAAAAAATTTCAAATGTAAAAATCTTTGAATGCGTCACAGAATTCATTAATAAAACAGCTGTCTACACTCTGACTCAGTGCTTCATTTCAAGCTGTACAAGCAATACGTGACAACATACGTAATATTCAGTGGAGGGTCTTAAAGACCTGCCTCATAGACACGAGCCATAAACATTGTACAGTCACGTAGGATCGGGACCGAGTCGTTGCTAGGTCGGCCCTTTGGCCGATAGCCAACCAACTGCACTTAAACGCTGTATCGGCCCAGTGATAGATGCGAGGCAATATACAAAGATTCGGATACTGAGGTTTTAAAGTTCAACAAAATTTGGGTCAAGGGAAATTTTGATTTCTGAATTTTGCAATTGCGCAAGTGGATTGAAATTTAAAAACTGCAGGCTGAATAAACCACTCAGCCAGTTTTTATGTTATGTTACTTTTGTTCATGTTTTAGCCTACGGTTTATACTTTAATTTCCTTGATAAAATATATCAAATTAAATATCAAAGTGATTTATTTCCTTTAGACCTTACAGGACTCTTTGACACGTGTCACAGGATTTCTTACATCATTTTCTTTTTGATTATGAGTTAGTTGTTGTTAGGTTTTCAACCAAATAAGATTTTTTAAGTAAGAAAGAACCTACCAATGTACAGCAAAATTATGTGTTTTTCCAATTTACATTCAGATCAAGCTTAGTGGGGGCATTTACATCTAAATTGGTCAATTTTCTATGTAAGACGAATATTTTTCTCAGCTTCTTTTGGTTGTTTTATAGATTTATGTCGTTTATGATGTTATGGCATCTTATTACCATTTTTATGAGATCAGTTTAAGGGTCTATCTTTGATGATATCTACATTTATTCATTCTTTGTGATTTGAAGCTGTTTTTAGTTAGATCTTCCACAAGTAAAGCAACAAAAGATAACATTTTTTCTTTTCAAGTAATTCCTCCCAGATTAATTATTAGGTAGGTAAGGTACCGCATGTCACCAAAAAGAACAGAATACACAAACAATAATATAATGTATATTACCCATTATGAGACATTCGGTTGTTTTTCCGATCTTATTGAAATGGCCGAGATTCCATAGGGATAGAGGTCCAATATTTGTCACGGACGTCTTTGAGGACCGAACGAATTGTTTTTCTCTGAAATGTTCGCCATTAGTTTGAAAACATTTTCATAAAAGTTGCCTAGTAAAAATGTTTCCATATTTTTTGCAGGACAGTAGTCGTCTAGGCTAGGTAAAAACTAAAAAATTAATATTCGTTCAAGGTTTCATAGTTTTATATTGTAGGTTAACTACATCTACAAGATAAACACTAAAAAAATCTGCATAAAAGTCTGAGCGAGTAGCAATAACTGTGCTTGAATTTTCAATGCATATTTTAATTTTCCTCCAGCTTCACAAAGCAAACACATTATATTTTAAAATTAACTCTCTATGAACCAGAAAATGGGCTTTGTGTTACTGCAGCTATCCGCAGAGAGCTGGGTAAAATATGGATTCCCGAAACTCAGCAAAGTTTAATTTCAGTTTCAAGGTGAAACCACAAAAGGTCCATTATAACTGAAACCTAGCATATTACAGGGACATGACATACACCGGCAAACTGCTAACCTACTAACTAATATCGTAGGTATTGATTATTATCATTATTGCTCCTCATCATTTACATCATAGATCTAGCATAACAAGATTTAGGTGGCATCAGTACGGCTCAGGGTCAGCTAAGCATTTTCACTCGTTTTAGGCTGAAAATGTCTATAAGAGGCGTGGGTTGTGTTTTTGCTGACCAAATTTATTCAGTTATGTGACTCCCCGTTATGAGATATCTTCATAATCAAGATGCTAGTATTGTGTATTATATAAGCAACAGTGCCTAAAATAGGGTTACGTTAATCTGAAGGTTTATTTCTTCTAATGACGGCAAAACTAAAACGCCTTCAGTATTCAAAATGATGGTCGTTCTTGCAGCTATACAGTGAATGCATTAACGAATCCTATTCATAATTGGTCGAAAGACCAAGTGGTCCAGCTGGGTCAGCTAGGTTCAGAGCAGATCTCCCTCTGGGAGATCCGATTTGGGGCAAATTCCACCTGTCACTCCCAAAGGTGTTCTATGTACAATAAAATATATATATACGTATATGTAATTGTATTATGTACTAGCTTCCCGCGGCTTCGCACGCGTTGTTTCTATGGAAACGTTTTGAGGTTATTTCTATCGTATGGGAACTGATTTATGGGATAAAAAGCCTATGTTTGATTCCAGGGTTAGACTTACCTACTCGTATATGCAACATTTCAGCCTGATCCGTTCAGTAGTTCTGGCGTGAAGAGGTAACAAACATCCATCCATCCATACATCTATCCATCCATCCAAACTTTCGCATTTATAATATTAGTGTGATGTCAGCCTGATCCATTCAGTAGTTTTGGCGTGAAGAGGTAACAAACATCCATCCATCCATACATCTATCCATCCAAACTTTCGCATTTATAATATTAGTGTGATGTGATAGTGTGATATCAGTCATCTTGTACTATAAGACAACAACTGCTTAGCTTGGGTTATATTATATGATGCTGTGTGTATTTTCCTTGTCCAGTATTAGGTATTTATTAATTATTATAATAATTTAGCTGGGTAATCTTACCTGACTATTAGGGAAGGTGGCAAACGCTGACTGCACTTTATGAAGGGCGTGATCCTGCTGATGAGCAGCCGGCGGCCGACCCTTGGGGAAGTGGAACCGGGGTATGACCCTGGCGGGGGCTCCGGAGCCGGCCGCGCTCCGCACCGACCGCTGGAGGGTGGTGTGGGGAGGTGCTGATGAGGGCTTCGGGGGGGTTGATGCGGCGTAGCTCTGTGGACAACGGAGCAGATTTAAAATAAGCTCATTTATGATGACGTACACGCTTGCTTGGAATTTTTTTTTAAGCTAATTTAACAAACAAAAGAAACACTGCCTTACTTTAAAAAAAGATCTAGCGTCACTCGGGATGTAAGGATTCCAACACGATACCTCATACATCTAAATCTAACCAGGCTTTTAAAAGATGTGATGTAATACAAATGAGCCTAGAAAACATTACCTACTATGGACAGCAACAACAGTTTTCAGTTAGATCACAAAAAAATACCGAAATGGTGAGCCCATTTCTGTATGGTAAAGCCTCGCAAATAATTTCTACTTTCAGTGTTTTGTGAATGTAACTTTTATAACAACTTGCAGCAAAATGCACCCTTGCATTTATCGTAATATGCCGTCAAAAAGGAGCGTTTCGCTAGGCCAGCATGAGCACCCTCCATTGACCTGGATTCCAAGTCTTCAGTGAATATCGAAATTAAAACGTTTGCACTGGAAAGACCTCACGGGCAAACAGTCAGGTAATTTTTCACTTTTTTAAAAGTACTTTTTTTTTAAGTTATTTTTTTATGCCATGAAAAGACCTTCGTTTGCCCACAACCTCACCTGACCTGGTAAGTGACACAGCGGCCGAGGATATATCACGAAAGTCTAGAAGACGCCTATTCACCCTCTGTGTCACAGTCTGTGCTCTAGTCTAGAAAGAGACCCAAGTTGTAGTTGCTGAAGAAAATAAGAAGAAATATTCATCATCATCATCATCTATCTATAGTCCACCGCTGGACATTGGCTTCCCCTGATGAGCGCCATAGCGCCCTGTCCTCAGCTTGCCGCATCCAGCATTTGCCACTGTCCTTTGCAGGTTGTCATCCCACCTGGCTGGAAGGCGGTCTACGTTTGCCGAGTCACGGTCTCCACTCAAGAACACGTCCACCCCAGCGGTTGTCGGTTTCTCGCGAAATATGGTCAGCCCATTGTCACTTCAGCTTGTTAATTCTTTGAAGGAGAAATATAGGTACTTAGAAAAGGAGGAAAATCTCAGGGCATTTAGTATCACGCCTTGTCAGGACTGACGAGAACAATCTCTCAAGCAGAGTGTCTCACACTTCGCTGTTTATTATTCTTTGAGGATGAGAGTGGGCTCTTCGTAAAACTGCTGTAGCGAAAAAATATCGCGAAAATCGAGGGAACGTTTTCTATAGATATTTTCGCGTAAACTAAATTCGTCTTGCCATTGTATTGGATCGCATTCCAATTATGAAGTTATAAACACTACCCACACATTTTCGGGAAGTCTCCTTGGCCTAAAATACTGTACTACAAGACTACCTACTACAATACAATACAATACAATGTTTAAAACATGTAGATTAGTTTTTAATAAGTTCAGTGCTTACAGTATTGTGTAAAAATTGACGCTTGTACAATGTACATATCAATTGCTATTTTTTTCCTTGTAGGTCACACATCTTTTCAGCGTCTTTTCTGCCATCTAAGAACCGTACATACAATTTATTATTACCTACTTAATAAAATACGAGCTTAACTAGAAACTTTTAACAAAACAAAATGTAACTCACAGAAACAAGGGCGTAGATAGTGAAGAAAATACAAAACAAGCCCATGACGAAGTTTGATTCTTTTTTCAAAACTTGTCGTAAGCTTTTTAATTTTCATTTTATAAAAAAAGGTTTTACGCGAGGCAGAATAAATAATTTATTTTGCTTCGTTACAAGCGGTCCCACGATTGCGAGAAATAAGAAGAATTGTATTTTTTTCTTTCAGGGCCTATTATCTCGAATGTCTGAGTAAGGAGGCCCTTTTCACCCAGCGTCATTTGACAGCGTTATTTTTTTGCTAGAAATCTTCAAGACTGTTTCTGGGTAAGTGGAATAGACGTGGTACCGAGTGTTGCCTACATTTTTATTGGCGGTTCTGTTGACCCGTTATTCTCAAAGCATTTAACTCCCAAAATATTATATTCGCAAAATTATGTTTTCGTGCTTACCAAGAAATCTACAAACTGTAATCTAGTATGAAAATAAACAACAGGTGGGTGCAGCTTTTCAAATAAAATTCTTGAATGCGCGCATATCTTCTCTAAGATAACGTTGATAACAACGAAGCGACAGTAAATGTAATGGCTACAATAACAGACTTCTGGCAGCACTGGTTCGCCATATTGCAGCACCTACTTCGATTATTTAAGCATTAGGTAGTTCCCTACTGTTTTTTTAACCTCTACATGAGAATTCGTCCCGCTCCGGGACCGATTTGTTGTCATACCTTCAAGGCTCAATCGTCCCGCTCCGGGACCGATACTACAGACCAATTTAAACTTTATTTTCATAATGTACAGGCCTATTATGGCTTGATAACTATATATCGTTCGATCCGGAATTCGTAATCGTAAAGAATGGGTACTACTAAATAACTAATACACTAGGCTAGCATTTCATAGTGGTCCGATCGCAGATTATTTCGGATGGTGAGGTAGTTTCGTATACGGAAACCTCAAACTTTGCTAGAGACGCGAACCTTGTTATTACAAGCAATGCAATTTTCTCGGAAAATGTAAACAAACTACGGAATTCAATGCTTTTAAGTGCCCACGTAACATATCATTATTTTAGAAGGCGGTTTCGATAGAATAAACAAACTGTATGTTCAGAATTCACGGAAACATTATGATGGAATCAGTCGTAATTACGGATCTACGGTAGGTACCTATGTATGTACCTTCAAAATGTTAGCAAAAACTACGGTCGACAGAGACATACTTTTATTAAGATATATACAATGTGTCCGGTCACCGGTGTCGGAGACTTTGGGGGGGTGAAATACGGTAAATTTTACCGACAAATCACCATCCCTATTTTTTTTTCTGTCTCCATGATAAAATGGCAGCCATTTTGTTTTCTGTTGCCTCGAAGCACGGGTGCTTGTACTGATTAATTAAGGTATAGCTACCTATGTAGAGGTCTTAGGAAAACGATAGAGAACTCATTTGATAGCCAATAATGTAGACAATAAAGCAATGTTAACATTGTTGCAATTTCTATTTTATAATAGAAGAAAAGAGGATTTATAAAACAAAAAAAATGTTTTTTAAATTCTCTTTTCTTCTATTATAACTATTAGTAAAAATTCCGCGTGAAACCTTCTCTAATGAGATCCAACAACATGCAATTCTTATCAGAGAAAGTTCTGTGCGGAATTGATTTTACTCTGAAACACTTTTAAGGTTAATTCGGCTTTCTGAATTCAAATAATACCTTTATTTCATCCATGATAATGAGGCACATTGAAATTACCTAATTTCAATGTACCTCATTATCATCATCAGCTTATAGGCACTAGTCTATGGCTAGTAATAGGCGTCCCCTAATGAGCACCAGAGCGCCCTGTCTTCAGCTTGCCGTATCCAATATCTGCCTGCAGTCTTTCGCAGATCGGTATCCCACCTTACCTCATTAAATAAATAAATAAATAATGCTAGACAATTCACCCAGCGTTATCTAGCCCCAAGCTAAGCAGAGCTTGTGTTATGGGTACTAGATAACTGATATATATTACAATACACTACATGGACAGATATTTTTATTATACATAGAAAACATCCAGAACACCCTGAACAAATATCTGCAGATCGTACAAACATTTTTCGCTGCGCCACAGAGATTGTCGACATTCGGCCCCAGGGGCCAAATTCTACTAACCAATCGCTTTCCTATGACAATGGTATCGTCCCAGAATCGTTCATAGACGAAAGAAACTCTATATAATGCGTGCGGTGCTATTTGCACGGAGAGATTCATATTTCGTCCCTCCATCTGTAGTTTCTTTTATCAAAGGTAATATGCCAAAATGTGTTCTAAGACCATACCATTGTTATGAAGAAGCTTTTAATTTTAGTGGAATTCGGGAAGTATCCCCATTTAGGCACCGATTTTTTGCCGTAAATGTGGTGCATTTACGGGACCTATTTTATTCCCAGTTAGGGCACCCACAAAAAAGTAGTGTCTAGTGATGGGCTTTTGATATAATAAACTGTAACTTTTCGGCTCCTGGCCGGAGGGCGTCCTACACTTCTTTTGTTTTTTGAAATAAAATTATAAAATACTAGCTGCATTCTTACTACCCGTTGTCCTACGTTCATTACTACGGGAAAACGGGTAACGTTTTCCCGTAGGAATGAAGCATTTTCCCGCGGTAAAAAGTATGCCTATGTTCATCAGGAATAATGTGGGCTTCTAATAGTAAAAGAATTTTTCAAATCGGCCCATTAGTAGTTTCGGAGCCTATTCAATACAAACAAACAAACAATCCAATCAATGCTATTTATCATATTAGTATAGAAAAACAATTACAATTATTCAATGTGAATGACCCAGAAAATATCCTATCACGTTTCTCAAAACCTTAAAATCAATTTCAAATCCTAATCGTGACGTCACGCAGACTCACAAACTGTACCATCAACATTACAGAACCACAGATCAACCACAAGTTACTACGGATTCCCTCTGCTATATTTACTCTGGATAGACGCAGCGGGGAGGGGAGCCACGTGGTATAAATAGTCGCAGGCGCATGTACATCGACCACGCCAAATTGGGAGACGAGAGTCGGGTACATGGCAAGCGGAAAGTTACGATGACTGTCCCTATTTTGTTGTTTATGGTACCTTCCATATACCTATCTAATACACCTAACGAACTCCGTCCACGCATTTATTTTCTTTGAGTGAATAAAATAATGTAATTTTTCTTGTTAATCTGTCAAAGTGAAGCGGGATTAATTCCCGCTATTTTTCAAGTCGACAAATTCGCATCACTATTTTAAAAAGAACAAAGTCAGATATTATGCATTCTTTCATTCAGAATGCATTTAAATTTTACGAGATAAATCACATATTTGAAAGCACATTTTTTGTATTATCTTGGATAAAGATGACCCATATTTCTTTGCAATAACATTTTATATGGTTTTGAATTCTTCAAAGCTACATATTATATTTTCTATGATTTATTTTCTTCTTGACTGTCCTGAAACGTGCTTGACTAATGTCATTTGACTTAAGAACTTGACGAATCATGTATTTTGACAAATTTAGGTTTGGATCAGTCTCTAGTTTGACAAAACAAGGATTTGACGAATTGCGAAATTGACAAATTAAGCTTATGACTTGTTAAGCACATGGTATTTGACGACTGTCTGCAAAATCGTCGCGCGGCAGTCGTGCGTTCCAAATCTGCCCCAACCTAGTCAAGGTTGCTGGTACCAGCAATTTTAGTAGCAGTAGGTTGGTATCTGCTGGTAATATGATCGATCCAGAAGGTTAGATCTATCGACCTACTCGTCTCTGCTGTGTGGTGCCGGCTTAGAATTTACACAACCCCAATTCTTCCGGTGGGTATCGTAAGAGGCGACTAAGGGATATCCACCGGGGGCGGGCAGCAGCGCCCCCTGCAGAACACCGAACTGCGATCCCTAACCCGCATGCCCAGCGTCGGTATTATGGGCATTACCCCCCATGAGATAAAAGTCAATAAGGCGCTTATCAGTGGGAGGCCTGCGTCCAGGAGTGGACCAATATAGGCTGTCGAGGTCGAGGTCGTCTCTGTATGAGAGTGAGGGAATAGAGAGTGCACCTGTGCTTGCGCACACTTGTGCACCATAATATGTCCTGCGCATCTGGCTAGTCTCCGATGAGACAGGCCCCCGTGGTTGAAATTCGGCTAAGATAGAACATCTTTTTCTTCTATAATTTTTTTGATGATTAGTTAGAAACAAATTAGAACTATATTATTTACAATTGAAACATATAAGCTAACTGGTTGGTTATTTTGGTAAGCATGTAGAAAATGCCTCGACATTAAGTCCACCCTTAGTACCTAAAGGTCAGTACTCACATACGGTATTACTCGATAGTTTTACTCGAAGTCGAGTAAAAATCAACGTGTGGACCGCAAAACTCACAGCTCGAAGGCTCGCACCGAGCCGGCTCGATGGAATTAAATGAAAGTGATTTCCTTCGAACCTACTCGAAGGGAGCCGTCAATCTTGACTCGAACGTGTGTACGTGACTGCGAGTGGCGCGAGGCGAGCGTCAGTCTGGGTATTGTTTATCGTGATTGAAACACGTGTTTTTAAGAGATGTGTTTTAAAAAAAATAAAAAAAAATCCTTTTACGTTTTTTCTTTTCATTTTCTTTGATTTTCTTATAAAGCACTGTGAGACTTGCTAAATACAGCCACCGTCTCCTTTGTTGCACAGACATCCTTTGGCTCGAACGGTTCGGTGAATACTGAACGGCGCGCCTCACTCGATACATCAATGCTCAATGTGTGGACGAAAGCCCATGCCATGGGTTTTACTCGACAGTTTAGCTCGATCGAGTAATACCGTATGTGAGTACTGACCTAAGAGGTCGGTAACGTATAAGGATTTTTTTTAATTTTTTTTAAAACATATCTCTTAAAAACACGTGTTTCAATCACGATAAACAATACCAGACTGACGCTCGCCTCGCGCCACTCGCAGTCACGTACACACGTTCGAGTCAAGATTGACGGCTCGCTTCGAGTAGGTTCGAAGGAAATTACTTTCATTTAATTCCATCGAGCCGGCTCGGTGCGAGCCTTCGAGCTGTGAGTTTTGCGGTCCACACGTTGATTTTTACTCGACTTCGAGTAAAACTATCGAGTAATACCGTATGTGAGTACTGACCTTTAAATAAATAAAACTGCAGACCTAGAAGTAGCTCAACTGATCCATATCATTACCAATCGGAAGCGTCCTCAAGACCCAAGACTCTGGCTGCATTGCCTCGCTATGACAATGCTGATGCGCTGCGCCAGATACTCACCAGCTCTCTCATCTCTCGTCGTCGTCAGAAATAGCTCAAGCCATACCCTAAAATGGTAGAGTTCAAGAACCTAACGCTTACAGGCGTTAATTGCTCATTAGTTCTTCGCTAATTAGTGTTTGCATGATACAGAGCTCCTTTCTTCAGAAATAGATTCATTAGATCACTTAGATTACCCGTGACGTGACTAGGTATAATATATCTTGTTGTGTCTTGTCGTGTTTGTAACAAAAATTCTAACATTTCAATATCCAAACTTTTGCATTTATGATATCAGTGACATGTGAACAAAACTGTACCTACACCACGAGGTCAAGTGACGAAAGAGTCGAAAAACTTTGGGACTTCCTTCGGACTCTAGCGCCGTTAGCTTGTTTTTTTGGCGCGATCCTCTTTTGTTTTTTTAGCTTGATTTGTGACGTCAACGTGGATAATTAAGTATGAAAAAATACAAGACAATCGCGCCAAGTTAGGTGGTATGTATTTTATTGCTATCACTTTCAATTTAACCAACCAACGACAAGGCACTTCACATCAGCCATGAATTCGCTTTTAATTAAAATGTGAAACCTCGCATGAGCTTTGTTGGCTATAAAGTTCTTCATCACGCGTTTTAGTGCCAGAATAAAACCTAGTTGAGTGCTGTAACGTTTAAGTTACTTTCTCCTTTTTCCGAGTTACTTGCCCGCTATCGCGTTCAGTCGTTAGTTATTTATTTTGTGGTGAACATAAAATTAACAATTAATTCACTTACGTTGTAAATTCTACAACAATTTTCTTTATCTCATCTACTAACCACTAGATTAAAGGCAAAAACTTGTGAAAATGTGATGTTTGAAGATGTTTGGGCGTAGATAACGTCCTTTTCTGAAAGGGATACAGCTGGGTTTTGCATATACACGTACATTTGAAACAAACGTATGGGCATTATACACATCCTGTATAATTTAAACAGGGTGTAAGAAAAAGTTAAGACTTATCTTTATGCAATAAAGTTAAGTCCTAACTTTTTCAGCTTCGATCACAGAACACGGGAAAAAATATTTGAAACATTCCAACTTTTAGGTTTCGGAAATATTTTTGCTCGGTTTTATGACAGAGTTTGAACCACCCCTAAAAGTTTGATCCTTACTTTTGGTTACATCTATACTAACATTATAAAGAGGAAAGATTTGATTGTTTGTTTGTATTGAATAGACTCCGAAACTACTGGACCGATTAGAAAAATTCTTTCACCGTTAGGAAGCTTACTATTCAGGGAGTGACATAGGCTATATGTTATCCCGGAATTCCCACGGGAACGGGAACTACGCGGGTGAAACCGCGAGGCGATCGTCTAGTTCTGTATATATTACAAGCATTACATATTTTTAATCAAGGAAAAACGCTAGTGCCAGTGTAAAATAACGAGCGGAAGCGGTAGCGGATTCTGACACCTTTCAAATGGAATTTATCGCGCGGTGTTCCACGACAACCTGACTAAAATAGACTCAAATATCAAAGTACTTTATTTCCTTTAGACCTTACAGGAAGGACGGTCACGTCACAATCCTCATCCGACTTCCACTTCCACCGTCTACTACAAACGCGCAAATATAAATTAAATACCAACAATGGTATTTAATTTAATATAGGTACCTAAATGGACTAGTATCAAAGCATTTCCATTGAATGTCAGTTAGTTATCTCCGACAAAATCAACGTTACCAAATTATCTCTGTAATTACGTAGATCCCTATCCCAGGGGAACAATGTATTAATACTCCAAGGTACATTATAGTTTTAGGAATATTTATGTTATTTCAACAATTTAGGAATTGGCGCGATACTCCCCCAAACTTGTGTCTCTTATGTATTGTTTCATCAATAAAGAGTATAGGTACTCGGATCTACGGTAGAATCGAAGATAATTTTTGACATTAACCAGGGTTACAGGAAAAATCATGCTAGATCCGCTAAGGGTGTGGATCTCGAAAAGGGTTAAGTTTAGGGTAGGGTGTTTCATAGTGAAATAAGTCAGAAATGATGGGTACTCCACGCCCATAACGGATCCAGCACGATTTTTCCTGTAACCCTGTATATTATTTTGTATGAAATGTTAACACCAACTGATAATGATATAGAGAGAGAACAACTATTATATGAGAATTTTTCCACTTTATTAAGTAGGTAAGTATTCGGTTTTGTAGGTTACCCCTTGTTTATTAACCAACTTTTAAAAAAGGAGAAGGTTCTATGTTCGGTTGGATGTGTGTTTTTTATGTATGTTTTTCGATTTCCTCTTCATTAATGGACCGATTTGGATGATTCTCTTCTCTCTGCAGATGTATAGAAGATGACCCTGAAGTGGTCCCATAAAATTTTTATTCGCGCGAAACTTAAAAAGTAGTTTTAAACTAAGGGATTGGAAGTCGGTATTTAGTAGGTAGTATGGTATATTATGTAGAATGTAGTCTGTTAGTATTTTTTCAAAACAATCAAATTATAATAAAATACTTTGGATTCTAGATACGAGTACAAATCACAGTAACCAAATAACAACCTATTAAAATTGTTCCTCAACCTCCTCAACCTCAACAGCCTGTATTGGTCCACTGCTGGACGCAGGCCTCCCCCTGATAAGCGCCTTATTGACTTTAATCTCATAGGGGGTAATACCCATAATCCCCACGCTGGGCATGCGGGTTGGGGATCGCAGTTCGGTGGTACAATTGTTTTGCAGGGGGCGCTGCTGCCCGCCCCCGGTGGATATCCATTAGTCGCCTCTAACGACACCTGCGGGAAGAGTTGGGGTGGTGCAAATTCTAAGGCACCACACAGCAAAATTGTTCCACCTAGCTTTTAAGATCTTTTTTGTACACAGTTTCATTTCATTTAAATAAAAATAGAGTATTATCCTACTAATATTATAAAGCCGAAAGTTTGTTAAATATGAATTTTTGTTACCTAAAATCTCCTAAACTACTGAACGGTAATGATGAAATTTGGCGTACATTTAGAACATAGCTTAACTTAGATAATAGGCTACTTATTACACCGAAAATACGCGTGCGAAGCCGCGGGCAGAAGCGAATACTGTATAAAAGCCCTTTGCTAATCACCAATACTTTAGATAAGTCTGATGTAAAAGTTCTCTGAAAAGCTAGATTATCTACCCGGCAAGGTTGAGTCAATTTTTCAGCGGGCGGGGTTGCTATAACTATTAAGATACTTAAGTTTAAATCAGGATTAACTCGAGAACCTTTTAGCTCTAATTGGTTTAAGCTATCCTTGATAAGTTGGCAGCATGAGGATTTTCAATTCAATTATTTTGCCTTCCGCAACAAGCTTCTATCAAATTACTTCTGTTCACAATATAAATTCATCTCTAAAACATAATCTAACTTTTCTCATTCAAGGGGCCTTATTCTGAGGCATGGTTTTGAAATATAATGGAACAATTTTAGTTCTATCATTTGGAAGAATCTCAACTCAATGAACTGGTTATTAGAGGTGTCTTTAACATATGATTTAAAATATCTAAATCGTGACTCGGAATCGAGGCCTGAAATGTTCTGTCTCCGTTTACCCCATAAAATCCAACTCTACGTATCTCTTTCGCACACGTAATTGCTATAGCAAAGAGAGTGTTGCCGTATGTTTTGATGATTTCAGGTTCTTTCAGGCCAGCTGAAACCCGACGCGTTGCCATGGTAACCATTGATCGCGCGCCATCTTGGATGCAGCTGTCTGGATGTCTATGGGGTTTCAATGGGTGTCTGGAGTTCTGGTTTTTGATCGGCGATTGTTCCTTGATAACTGAGAGTCGTTTGTTTCTGATTGTGTTTTAGTTTGAAGAGGGTACGAGTGGGTTGTTGTACATTTGCCACAAAGTAAATTCGTCACATTTTTGTAAACTCCATACATTGAAAGTAAATTCGTCACATGCGTTAAAAAAACAAGTGAAGTTATTGTGCTGGGTGAAAAATCTCTGAACTCCTAGGTCTTGAAGAGCCCTCTTTGTTTTGACATAGGTCTCAGAGAACATCTAGGCAGGTCTTAGTTTAGACTTGATAAATCAGTCTTAGTTTTGACTGGGTAGGTAAACAGTGGATAAGTGCGTACTTATCCACTTCTTACTTATATGCACAGAGGATAAAAATTATATCTCAAAAGCTTAACATAAGAAATAAATAGGTTCCTAAACAATAGAAAGTTTTAGTTTTAACTTTTGAGAGAAATCAGCATTAAATAAGTAAAATAATAAATAATTCTGGAAAATCCACATTCCTAAATTATCTAGCCGCAATAATAGCCCATAACCCTGTATACTAGCTAAATGATAGCCGTAATATAATATAATGTTATTTATTCTAATTTATTCTAATAGTTTGAATGTGTAATCTAATTTTTCTAATCTTATTTGTTATTTTATTGGCTGTGTTATTCTGAATTTAATCTTATTTAAGTAATTTGATTTTGTGTAGGAATGTGTAATTTGGATTATTTAATTGTCTGTAATAAATAAAAACAATACAATAAAAATGAAAAACAAATTGTTTTAACCCTTAATCGAAACGTTACTTAATGCAGTTGAAAGGTTATATTGGCAGGTTTAGCATTTCTCATTTAGAATTCAGGAAAAAATCCCGAACTGGCCTTGTCAAACCCTAACAAATCAATGCCAACCATATATAAAGGGAATTTCGTCCATTCCCAAGTGGATATTGCCAGGCTATTGAATTTTATCTCGTCTGCCAGCAATTTAGTACGGACATTATCGATTTCTGCCTTGTTTTCTAGAAATATTATTGGATCTCTAGATCTCATTAAACAACAGTATCCATTATCTAAGAGAGAGTCAGAAAACTTTAATCGAATAGAACAACGGGAATTGAGAAAAAGATATATAAATAACCAAAAAATTTTATAAAGTTTATTGCTTATGTATGGCTTAGACAAAATAATCACTAAATTATTATTATCAGCTCGCGTGCCCGAACAGGGATTTCATAGCCAAAATTTTCCAACTGTGAAATTATGCAGTAAATAATAGATCTTTATTCACAAAGAAAATTACAATCACATATAGAAATAAATTACAACTAATATTTACAATTGAAACAATTGAGCTAACTGCAGACTGTTGCAAACAATCTACAGGTAGTTCAACTGATCCATATCAAGACCAATCGGAAGCGTCCCCAAGACGCTGGCTGCATTGCCCCGCTGTATGGCAAAGCAAATTTGCTCCCCTTGGACCCTGAAAAATTTTTGAGCGTCTGCTCGAAGCGACGTTTGACCCGAGAGCTGGCTAAATTATTTGGATTTTGTAGAATATGGGCATTACCCCCCCATGAGATAAAAGCCAATAAGGCGCTTATCAGGGGGGAGGCCTGCGTCCAGCTATGGAACAATACAGTCTTTAGTTGAAATTGAGGTTGATAGTAGATATGGCTGAAAAATAATATTAGTGGTTAGAATAATCATCTAAAAACGTTTACTCGTAGGTAGGTACTTTAATATAAAATAAAATGTTCAGTAAAATATTTGAAATAAATCTTCTCGCTTCTCGGTAACATAATCGGATCATGAGAGCGGCGACCGGTGATGCAAACCTAACAAATTGCTGAAATGAAATTGAAAATTGTGAAACCTTGATGCAGGAGCGGTCAAGGTCGAGAGTTGAGCTCAGTGGTTTACGTTACGTACACTGGGTTAGGTAGACACTGAAATTCACTGAACAGAGTTATTCGTCCAAAAACGTTTAATTTAAGGTGTAATTTCGGCTCTTTAGTCGACTGGCCCCGGAAAAAACTGGCCCTACGGGGCCAGTTGACCTAATGCATTTGATTTAATACTTTTCTTTAGTCCACTGGGCCCATTACTAATCTAAATAAAAAATCTATAGTCTAATTTCAAACCCGTGTACAGATGTGTACAAAACTTACTTGTCCTGCCTACTTATACGAGGCGATTACGCGCTATTAAAACTAGCTTCCGCTTGCGGCTCCAGACTTTTTTTTCAGCAAAAAAGTTATTCATAGAACTACATTGTGAAATAACTTTTTTGTACTGAAAACTTAAAAATAAACAGTATACATTAAATAAACACTTACTCTGAAATTCGTAATCGGATTTAAGTTAAAAAAAAAATCATTGGAATTTTTTTGATATTTTTGTCGTTCAATCGTGCCTTGTGTGAAAATCTGTATGGCTTGTATAAAATCGTCTAGTATGGCTTTTACAATTAAAGTTAGTTCTTGATACGGGTTCAGACAAACTTCGCTGGCTTCTAATGCGGATAACGTTACAGGCGTGTAATGACGTCAGGCGAGTTCTAAAACATATGTAATTTGAGAGGAACCATGCAAAATTATGTACTAGTTATATAGGCTCAAAAGACCGGTTCAATAAGGCAACCGAACTACTGAGTCTTCGAGCGACAGAACTCCGGTCCAGTTGACTCTTTTTGAAAGTAGGTCTAATTATTGTCAGATACAGGGAAAAAATAGTAGATACCATATTTTTTTAGGACCTAGAAAACCGCAACACTTTATTTAAGTCTACGGATTGAGTTGGAGGGGTCAATTCTTACGCTGCGAACGTCACGGCCGCTAAGTTATTTACTTTTACTTCATTAATGTACCACACATCATGTTAACCAAGACATAGCAAGTATTGACTTGTATTACGCTCTTTTACTTGTACTATCTTGTCCGCGGATGACTTTTAGATTCGGACGAGATGTACCCTAACCCTATCCGATAGGATGTTCCAATAAAAATGAGTCTTAGAAAGCTGACATAACGGGGACCAGACCACACAAGTAAACTACGCCTATGCATATCAATAGAGTCCTTATTCCATTTACTCTACAAGTCGACCTTTCGCCCACTCTCATTAGAATCGAGTTCTGTCATAGATACCTTCGGTTATTTACTTGGCTTGTTGACTTCCTGGGGCCCTTTGCTAAACTAATAGCTTCAATAAGACAATGGTATTGAAGGGCACCAATTTTAGGGGCACCACATTTACGGCCCCTATTTTATTCCGAGTTAGAGCACCCACAAAGAAGAAGTGTCTAGTGAAGGGGTTTTGATATAACCAACTGTAACTTTTGCAATTAGATCTTCTTAAAGATAAACACACATAGATTAAGAACTAGGAAATGTAATGACACATTTTGGCATTCATAACATAACAATTTTTTTGAACATAACATTCATAACATTTCTACCTTTGATGAAAGAAAAGTTGCCGATTCAGCAAACAATCAAAATTTGGTCATAATCTAAAGTGCGTACTGTGTGTAGTTTGCTTTATTTGCAATGTAAAGTATTTCCTAGCTAGTTTGTGAATAATATGCAACTTCATGAAAGCACCTAGAACTATTGTTGTGTTACAAAGTAGTTTTAATTTACAGAACACTTTTTTGGTTGATGTTGCTTATTGAAAATACTGGTACAAAACTGGTACGAAAAAGTTTTGTATGAGTTGACCACTAAACATTTTGGATTGGTCAACTCAACTCCATGGTCGAAGTGGATGAGTTTGCGTGGATGGGATGACCACCTACTCGAAACTACAGATGGAGGGATACGCGTCAAACCAAAAGTGACTAGGTTGAATCCATCACATTTTATCAATCTCTCCTTGCTAATAGCACCGAACGCACTATCTAGATAGAGTTTCTTTCATATTAGGATGCTACGAGACGATTCTGCGACAATACCATTGTCATAGTATGACGATTGGTTAGCAGAGTTGGGCCCCTGAATGATGGATAACCTTTGCAATCTCCTTATTTACTTTGACCATCTGGGAATGAGTTGACACACTTCGCGTGTGTGCGATACGCAGGTTTGAGCTCTATACATGCTCGACACAAGATTTTAGCTGGTTTTGCTGATAAGGGTGCCATCAACTATGTTGTGAGGTGGAATGTCAAGGTTGGTTTCCTAATATTATGTTATGTATGACATAGATAAATGAAATTGTATAAAACTGCTTTTTGAATGTGACATGCTTTTATACACTAGCCAAACTCAAAATTTGTACTTAGAATGTTTGTTAACAAATTGCCGATACTTTACCTAACTTCACTCTATATATCAGCATTTTCATATTTATGACCTCCTGGAGTTGGTGTATGTTGTAGGACATGTTTATTATTCATGCCAACTTTTGTAGCAATCAATTAATTACAGCAATACCTGGAGAGCGCAATGGTCTAACTCTACTTAGTGATTATTTCTGTCTCTTATGTAATATTTCTGCTCTGTTATTATGATGTTTACATATATGTAAGTACCTAGTTTTCCTAGAAAAGAAGTTTCAATTTATCGTACCTAATTGTAGGCATCATCATCATTCTCGTCAGTCTCGGGTGTTGGCAACCCTAGCAACAGCTGTTCACTTTGGTGCTCCATATCATTATTTCACAAAATAATTGTTTTTACGTAGTTTTCTAGTCCCTATTCCGATTCCATCGTATATTTATAAGATAAAACAAGTGTACAAATAGATATAAGCGTAAAAAGTTGTATGACTAATGTGTTTGGCCCTCGGTAAACCGGCTCTTTTTCGGTTAGCATTCATTGCTGGCTTGTGTGTTCTGAAGAAGTTCGAGTTTACGTGAGTGCATTTCGTAAATGTAGGATACTATTTCCAACAAAGCTAACATCTTTTACTGACACGTAAGTACCTACTTGCAGCATTTTCGGACACATAACCTATAGACATTGTATTTTCTGTCTCAAGCTCGCTACGGTAAAAAAAAAACTGTTAAAAATGAATACAAGAAGCGCCTTGTTGCGCCAAGCAGAAACCAATTTAAACCAGGCTTTATTAGAACTGAAGTCAGCAAAGAGACAGATTGCACAATTAGAATTAGAACGAGATGAAAACGAAAACATTCTCTTAGAAGCGCTAGACAATAATAAAAAATTAAAAACTGAGATGGCCGCGTTATTTTGCGAGAACAATTCTATTGTTGAGGAACGGGATAGGCTTCAGACCATAATAGATAGGTTCGATGAACGATGTGGCATAGAGTTTGAAACGGCCCTGCACAGAACTTCAATCCTGCAGAAGGAATTGTGTGATGCACACCACCACATCACCCAGCTAGAAGAAGCGGCCCAGAACTCTGCCACCGCGAAAACACAAACTTTATTTGATGAGCTAGTATCGGCTAACTTATCATCGGGCCATGTTTCTGTTGCTGGCTGCAGCATGCACACATTGCATAATATTGACTTAACAAAAGATGACTCAGTGTGTAGTGTGGAGGCTAGCAGCAAAAACAACAAACACAAACACAAACTAAGCAAAAATAAGTTTAAAAAAAATGTTAAATTAAGTAACTTCATACAAAAAACACAAAATTTATTAAAAAATCAAAAACAGGAAGTATCTAAAATCAAATGTAATAGGAAACTTGTTGATGAATTAGAGCTCTGTACAATACAGCTTAATCAAAATCAGCTGCAATATGAGGCTGAATTGCAAGAGCTGAGATGCAAACTTGGCCAGGCCGAGCACTCCCTAGGGCACTACATCAGCCTTTATGAGCAAACTACAAAACAGACAAGGGAACTCAACCTGGCCATGGATGCGCTTCTCAGTAGCCAGGTGAGTCTGGAGGGCAGGATTCTGGAGGGCTGCGGGTGCTGTGGACCCAATTTGGTCGGTCCCAACTCAAGTCCGGACAGTACTGTCTCAGCCGCATCCCACCTGGACCTCAGCACTTCATGCTCAGGTGATAAAACCATAATGTACTGCGATGAAATTGGAAAAAATATGGGCCAGTATTTAAACATGAATATGGAGCACTCTATAAATAATTGCTTACCTAACTGCAATCTTCATGATATAATGCATAGAATTGAAAATGAAAGATTTCAAAATAACTCAAACTTGATAATATTTCTTGGAAATAGGGGTAATGTGAACAAATTAGACTTAATTAAATATATGGAGAAACTATGTTCCCTACAGTTAAATAAAATTGTAATGTTCACATTCCCCTACAGTGACAGCTTGCCAAATACAGAAAATAACATTAGATATAAGCTAAATATGACATTGCATACTATTTCATGCAATAATAATATACATGTGATTGACACTAACAGTACTGTTAGTAAAAAATATTGTTTGACTAAAAAAGGTAATTACTACCTTTCAAATTATTGCAAAAAACAAATAGCTGTGTCGCTATCCTACTACTTTACTATTACAGCCAAAAATTTGGCTAAACAAGATGCTTCTTTTGAGCATTGTAATAAATTTACAACCAAGACCTTGGAACTTCTTCCAAGCCATTTAAATTAGATTTAACGACAATAGAGGAAGTCTCTAGCCATAAACAGTCAAATAATATTGGTTACATAAAAAGTCAAAGAAACCAAACCTGTAAAATAAATGCAAAGTTTACTAACTTGGTGCATCAAAATATTCAAGGATTAAACAGTAAATTACTAGAGTTGGAATTGTACATGAACGCTTTTCATATTGATATCATCTGCTTAACAGAACACTGGCTGAAAAGCTATGAGCTCATGTTCAATTTCAGTAACCACCAGGTTGGTAGCTCTTTTTGCAGATCACATGCTATTCGTGGAGGCTCATTAATATTAATAAACAAATTAATGAAATTTAAAGACCGTAAGGACATAATATGCTTATCCGTTGAAAGCCACATTGAAGTAGCATGTGTAGAGTTGGAGCAAATTATTGTAGTAAGCGTATACAGCCCACCATCAGCTTCTTTTGAAATTTTTGAAAATGTTATGGAGGATATTTTATTTAAATTATCAAAATCAAATAAAACTATAATGGTATGTGGAGATTTTAATGTTGACCTTTTAGAAGTTTACTCCCTCAGTACTAGACTGACTAATTTATTTAATTCTTATGATCTAAGGCCATTATTTATGGAACCTACTAGAATAACTGAAACCTCAGCAAAATGTATAGATAATGTATTTGTTTGCCAAAGCGGAAAAATTGTAACTAAAAAAATTATAGCAAATTTAAAATCAGACCACTTAGGTCAACTAATAAAACTAGAAATTCAAGTAAAAAATAATAATTGTAAAAAGAAAATAACATACATACCTGTAACCACAAATCGATTTGAACGGTTGAAATTGGATTGGGATTGTAAACCATCACCTTATCACTCACTTAACAACCCAAATGAGTCGTACTGCAATTTTTTTAACAAGTTCACCAATGCATTCCATTCAATATTCACACCCAAATCGATTATGGTCTCAGAAAAACTTACCTTTAGTGAGTGGGCAACAGTGGGTATACATAAAAGTAGACAAAAGTTATATGAACTGTATAGTGAAAAACAATACAATTTTAGCCAGGAGTTCAAAGAAAAAGTAAAAAATTACTCAAAAATATTTAGAAAAGTTTGTCAAATAGCAAAATCAAATTATATTAGCTCGAAAATTAGAAACAGTGATAATGTAATAAAATCAACTTGGAATATAATAAAAAGTGAGACTGGAAAGGTCAGTACATACGTTAATGATTACAATTTAAAGATTAATGATGGCTCAGTTAAAAATGATGTCGAAGTGGCCCAGGCATTTGAAAACTTTTTTACTGAAATTCCAATCTCTACTACAAAATGTTTAAACTCTTCTCAAGTAATTGCTGAGTCATTGCTAATAGAAAATGTAACTAAATGTAAAAATAAATTTAATTTCACCCATGTTGATGAAAAAGATATTAAAAAAGCCTTCAAACTTTTAAATACAAAGAAAACTGCAGATCTCTGGGGCATTTCCGTTACGATTATTAAACCATTGATTGATACCATTGCAACAGATCTGGCTTTTATATTTAATGAATCCATTGATTGTGGCGTATTTCCTGATCTAATGAAATGTAGTAAAATAATCCCACTATTTAAATCGGGTAGTAGGTCTGACCCCACTAACTTTAGACCAATATCAGTACTGCCAACATTCAGCAAAGTTTTTGAAAAACTTATTTTACATCAATTGCTTAGGCATTTTCATGGCAATGACCTGCTGCATTGTAAGCAATTTGGGTTTACTCGCGGCAGGTCAACTACTGATGCCGGTGTAGAGTTAGTATCGCATATTTTCGATGCTTGGGAGAAGTCGCAAGACGCTTTGGGCGTTTTTTGCGACTTATCAAAAGCGTTCGATTGCGTACACCATGAAACATTAATCAGGAAACTACACCACTATGGAATAACGAACACCTCTTTGGATCTTCTTACATCTTATTTGAGTGATAGGATACAAAGAGTTGACATTAATGGGAAACGGTCTTCGGGGTCTGTAGTTACAATGGGTGTACCACAGGGTTCTATCCTCGGTCCTTTCCTATTCTTAGTTTATATTAACGACCTGCCTCATCTTGTCAAGAATAATCACGAGATTGTATTGTTTGCTGATGATACTTCATTAATTTTTAAAATGAAACGACAAAACACAAATTTCGACGATGTGAATAATGCAATCTCAAAAGTAGTTCATTGGTTTAGTGTCAATAATCTTTTGTTAAACGAAACCAAAACAAAATGTATTAGATTTATTCTACCTAATGTTAAACAAGTGAAGGCTGATGTGAACGTTAAAGGAGAAACTTTAGAAATAGTAGAAAGTACCGTATTCTTAGGAATCACCTTAGATAATAAACTTCAATGGGGCCCACACATAGATAAGCTATCGAAGAGACTTAGTTCTGCAGCATATGCAGTCAAAAAAATCCGTCATCTTACAGACGTGGATACATCTAGACTTGTTTATTTCAGCTACTTCCATAGTATTATGTCTTATGGTATACTGCTGTGGGGGAACGCTGCAGATATTAACACCGTATTTGTGCTGCAGAAGAGGGCTGTTCGTGCAATCTATAATATGGGTCCCAGAGAATCCCTGCGTGATAAATTCAAAGAAATAAACATAATGACAGTACCATGTCAATATATTTATGAAAACTTGTTGTACACACATAAAAATATAAGTCAGTTCCCTAAAAATAGCGATAAACATAATTTGAATACCAGAAACAAACATAAGCTCGCTGTGCCCACAACTAGGCTACACAAAATTAAAATATCTTTTAAAGGGCAATGTATACGCTTCTACAACAAAACTCCTAGTGAGTTGCAAAAATTATCAATAAATAAATTCAAACAAATTGTTAAAACCTTGCTGTGCAAAAAGGCTTACTATAAAATATCAGATTATCTAGAGGACAAAAATGCTTGGGACGGGTTTTGCTCCAACTCGAAAAATAACAACTAACAGGCTAAAGGTTTCTTCGTCGCTTCTTTACTTTAGTCTACATACCGAAGCGACAGAAATCAAAAATATCACTTTATTTCCGTGTCAGTGTTTAGCTTTATATTTTGACCTTTTCTAAGTGTACATTTATTGTATTTATGGAAATAAAGAGTTTTTGATTTGATTTGATTTGATTAGTGTAATAGGTACTAGTCAACTGCTGGATATACGCCTCCTCTAATGAGCGCCATAGCTCCCTGTCTTCAGCTTGCCGCATCCAGTTCCAGGCTACAGACAATTATGACAATAGTGACAGGTAAGTGGTAGGTAGGTAGGTAGGTAGGGTATAATTTGATAAACCTAATAAATTTTAATAAATTCTGAGCGTCTGATCGAAGTGATGCACGCGTGACCCGAGAGCTGGTGAGTATCTGGCGCAGTGCATCAGCATTGCCATACAGCGGGTCATTGCGGCCAGCGTCTTGGGGACTCTTTCGACTGGTATTGATAAGATTGGAATAGTTAAGCTGTGTGGTGCCGGCTTAAAATTTGCATCACTCCAACTCTTCCCGCAGGTGTCTTAAGAGGCGACTAAGGGATATCCACCGGGGGCGGGCGCAAACGCCCCCTGCAGAACAATTCTACCACCGAACTGCGATCCCCAACTCGCATGCCCAGCGAGGGGATTATGAGCATTACCCCCCTGAGATACAAACCAATAAGGCGCTTATAGGCCTGCGTCCAGCAGTGGACCAATACAGGCTGTTGAGGTGAGGTGAGTTGAGCTACCTGTAAATTGTTTGCAACAGTCTGCAGTTATCTCAATTGTTTCAATTTGTAAATAAGTACTAGTTCTAATTTGTTTCTATGATTTAATTACAATTTTCTTTAATAATAAAGATTTCACTCATAAATTCGTTGTAGTTAGCGAAATTGTTCAGTAACATCAGAATCAGCCAGCGTCTTCTCCAGCCGTATAATGAATACCGATCCACTCTATTTACATTTAACTAGTTTATACCCGCGGCTTCGCACGCGTTTTGCTATGGAAACGTTTAAAGGTGATTTTTATCCCATGGGAACTGATTTCTGGGATAAAAAGTAGTCTATGTTTATAAGCCTTTATTCACAAAGAAAATTATACTAGTAGGTATTTACAATTGAAACAATTGAGCTAACTGCAGACTATGTTTGATTCCAGGATTAGAATTACCTGTATGCAAAATTTCAGCCCGATCCGTTCAGTAATTTTAGCGTGAAGAGGCAACAAACATCCATCCATCCATCTATCCATCCAAACTTTCGCTTTTATAATATTAGTGTGACAAGTTTAACCGGGATCTAGCACCCCGAGTGCAACGCCCTCGACTTATCACAAGATAAGAGTAGATTACGAATATAGCCTCTGTTGAAATGATGATAGTGGCCATTTCAGTGTAAAGCGGAGGCGTAGAGCATGGCTTAGTGCATTGTGACAGGTGGGTAGTCGTCAGGCCTTTGTTGAACTGGCTTGTACACTTTGTACGTAATCAAGGCTTGACAGATATGATCCCAGTATAATTGTCTGTTTGGTTTGAGGTTGTTTGATGGTAACTTGTGGATATTCGACCAGAATCAGAGCTCTGCTAAGGTACAGCTACATACTTCTACTATAAACCCGGAAATATATTTATCGATAATATTACTTCTAAGTTAAGTCAAGTTAAGTAGTAGGTACGTACCTGAAAACTTTTTGATTGTTTGATTTGTTGAATTAAAAACTTATTTACGTTTATTTCATACAAAATAAGCACGTACACAAGTACCTATAGGAGTTTGAAAATGTTGGCCCTAACATTCGGCTACCTGCTTAGTTTAGAAAATCGTGCCTTAAAGCGTCATGCAGGTTTCTGAGATATTCACTTAAGAAAAAAAATCATTAGACCCACAGTTATAAAAAACAGTGTGGATGTAACTTCCTTACAAAAATCTTTATACGAAACGTAAATAAGAATAAAAATGTTAATTTACCAAATCATGTACGTAGACAATAGACATAACGCGTAACCAAGCATTTTGAAGACACTACTTTTGTTGCTGCCCTTATTTTATTTTGGTAAATTTTTCTGATTGTATATTTGGGAGTCTCGGCCTAACAATAACCTGAAATATTTTATGAGTATCCTTATCAATCGACGCACTTTACCGGACAATACATAAAATATATTCCAGCTTTATACAGAAGCTTCAATATAGGCACATACTACAATATTAGAAGTTCAAAAGTAACTCTGTCTGTTTATCTGTCTGTCTGTCTGTTACCTTTACATTCCCAAACGGCTCAACGGATCTCAATGAAATTCAGCAGGGAGGTGAATGATAATTATGGTACGGCCATATATACCTTTGCCCTATACCTGAGCCCTATGCCAAAGTAACGTTATCTAATCTGTGTTTTATTATATATTATTTATTATAAATTATTTTATTATATATTATTAGAAGGGACCAGAATTATGTGGGACTCGACGCCCTGAGAAGGACGTAATGCCCACTAAAACCTCTCCGGTGTCCCTCTCTCACTATTTTCGCCGAACCACATGAACATTTAAAACCGCGGAGCAACTAACGTCCCCTCTTCATCCTATACATGGCCGGCGAGCCCACCGATCCACACACTCGCCGACCCCATTCTTCCGTCACCTTTCCTCCCTCCGATTACGACACAGATAGGACAGACACAGTTGGAACCGCGAATGTCCATCTTTGTGCCCAGATGGGCATTGTCGCCCAACACTCCCAACACTACTACCAGCTGATGTGGGTCTCAACTTTACACACGTAAACCCTCACACTCTCACTTAAATAATTTGTTCTAGTCACGCGGGCACAGTGCCGCGGACACTAAGCTAAAGCAAGCGCGCGCATCACTGCCCCGCGTGTCCCACACCTGTGATGCCTATGTCCTAAGCATAAGCCTATTTCCGTTCCCGGGATACCATTAACCTTCCTAGCAAACGTAGTGTGAATTGTCCTAAAAAGCATGAGCGAAGCCGCGGGCAGCCGTTAGTAATAAAATATGAATATCCATGACCTTTCACCTTCACATTTGGGTAGCTATTTACCTACTTACCGGCTAATTACAGTTTAATCTGACAGGACAGCTGGGTTTAACGTGTCAGTAGCGTAATGAATTGGAAACAGGGGCGGATTCGAGGACAAAAGTAAATATTTAGAGATGATGACCGACAAATCTGCACAGCTTGAGAGACGTCACAATTATCAAAATCCTACGATCGGTTAGTACAAAAGCCGTTTGTGGAGTTGGGTTCCCAAATATAATGTTTATAGAAGCAATAAAATTGGTTCGCTAGTTATGTGTCACGTGAAAGAGTAGAGTATATACAGGGTGCCACGGAAAGGGTGTACTAAGCCGAAAGGGGTGATTCTGAACATCGAGGGGGGTCAACGTTTGTTCTAGAATTTGTGAAATTTAAACATTTTTTAGTTAAAAAAAATAGAGACTTTTTACTACATATTCGTGCTCTTTTACATACATTACTGTTATTGTTTTGAAATTCGTTTTTTGTAATAATTACATGACAAAACACTGGTTTTGCTGAAAGAAATATTAGCCAAAAACATTTGTGAAATATTTTGTAATGTTAAATTATGCAAGAGTGCGTGAAAAAGAACACAAATAGCAAGAAAAACCTTTTTTCTAGAAAAAAAATTAAAAATATTCAGAATTCAAAAAATTGCTATTCACAAGCTGATCTCCTCGGGGTCCAGAATCACCCACATTCGGCTTAGTACATCCTTTCCATCCTAGCACCCTGTCTATGCCTTCTCTTTCGAGCGTGAAATCTTAAACTGAAAAACGAATTTTCTATCTAAAAGCGCCATGCCTTTTTAATCACCATTTTTTGAAGATACTCTTCGTTCTTATGTTCTCTCTACATTAATTTATTTTGCTCGATTGTGCGCTGCTGCCCGCAAGTCCCCCTGACTACGGCACTGGCAAGCGTGAAATGAATGGGTTGTGTAACCCTCTGAATGGACCTAAGCGAGAAATCTGCGGTCGGGTCGACCTCTTTGTTCACTTTTAATACTGATAAGTGAGTCAGTTTTACTTATTTCGGTCTCTATCAGTCCTATTGTTACCATCCGTTTATTGGTTCATCTATACATAATTTAATATAGGTACTATAAAAATTTATAATTAAATATAAAAAAGGTTATAAAAAATCTATCATTATCAACCTATATTAGTCCACTGCTAGACATAGGCGTCCCCTAATGAGCGCCGTACCACCCTGTCTTCAGCTTGCCGCATCCATATATGTAATTAAATATAATATGTAAAAAACGTTTTTATAACAAGACACACAAACTAAACGTGTATACGAAATTTCAGCTCAATCGGTTGAAGATATCTGCTTCAAAATTGAGTTGCAAGATTCCACCCGTACAAACATAGTATACATTGCAAGTTAAATAAAAGCTTGTAATAAGTAGGTACCTAATGCTGGACAGTTCCCACAGCCCTAGGGTACGTGTGAACTGTGGCTGTTTAGGGCTAGCCCTAAACTGAGCAGAATTTGTGTTATTTTCACTAGATAAATGACACTCAATATTTTCTAGCGTTAGAGACGCCCGGAATAAACATCTGTAGATGAAGGAAACTTTTGTCCCGCGCCGGGAATTGAACCCACAACTGACCCGCAAGGCAAAGGTCCCGCTAACGTCCCCCGCGGAACGTCTCAGGGGGGAACTTCACCCACTTGACTGTGCTACCGAGGTCGTTTTCGCTGTGCACGTAAAATGTGTAAGACAGTCTGGTTTATCAACCATAACTAGACATTCCTTATTGGATCAGATGGTTTATTTTTGAATCATGAGCTGTTGGTACCGATAATAATAAACATAATAAAAGACCATAATTGGTATCGTAAATCAAACCTATCAACTGTCCTCACTTCATACTTTCCGTCCTATTTTGAGTTACACACACACTAAAGAAACCCGGAAATGTACTTCCGTTGCGATCATGGCGATGATTGTCAAAATACACCCTTGATATTTTAACACTTTAAGCGATAGAAAAGGAAACATTGAACTTGCTGCAGATGCAGACTGCATCAAAAAAGGATTTTATGACATCAGAGATCCCTGAACATATACTCTCTTTTATGTGATCGTAAATGACAGAAAAATAACAAAATCTCAGGTCTATTAAAATTCGACGGAGTTCAGTGCCCATATATTTACCTACGATTGAAAACTTGGTACTCCGGTATCTTTAACAGTATCTGCGTTAAATTGGCCATCGTCCAACGATCTCTCATTGAGTTTCCAAAACCACCTACGGTCGTTGTTCTCTCCATAAAACCCATTTTTGGCAGCACACCATTTATGTTTACTGCTCCCCGTAGCGTATTTGGAAAACTGGGCGTCACTACTCAATAAATTGCCAAATATTTATAAAAATGCTTATCTTAAAGGCTTTAGAAACGTGAAATTCTAAGTAGGAAGGTAATAATGAATGAATCAATACCTACTTTCATGATGAATCAAACAACGCCCACCATAGGAGTCAATTGGGTCATCGTTAATATTGTGCTAGCTTAAAAACATACCCATCTATTGTAATTTCTCACCTGAAACAAAAAATAAATTAATTTTGGTAGGTAGCTAAAGGATGAAGAGCAATTTATTACTCCTACGTGCCGCTGTTTAAACTCAGTGAAATTAATAAAACCAAAAGCCAATTTGCGCGGTTAATAACCGAAAGTAAAAAAGTGGCGAAGCTTAATTAATTTTCTAACACCTAAATCACGAAACTTTGTACGCCTGCGAAATATTTCACTCAACTTGCAATTTCCAAGATTGTTAAAAAAATTCTGGCGTAAGAAACAGGTGTCTTTTGCGGTTTTGTTGCTTTCATAATCCAGTGATTATAATCAATTACGCAACAAATTTCTACACTGTGATAAAAAATGTATGTAACACTGTAAAAACCTGATATAATAAGTTAATTAATAACCCTCGGAAATTTGTTCGCGATGGATGTTCCGGGGAGAGGGACATCTTCCGCCTTTCTGCTTCTGGTTTTCAATGTAAGTTGCATTAGGTAATCTTGTGCATTTACATCAAACAACTGTTGCAATACTCATTACATCTTATTGTTACAGATTGGTTTTATACTGTGCCAGAATGTGGGCCAAGAATGTCCATTTTCAGTACCGCATCAGGGAGAAGTGTACAATGAATACAATCCTGGTATTGCCAATCTGCAGCCGCCAAAAAACAATATTCGTTTCTATCCTGCGAAAAGACCACCAACAGGGCCAACCGGAGTAATAGCAGAGTGCCAGAAGCCACCAATCCTAGAAAACGTTTATCCTACTTTAAATCAGCAAGGTCTTTCATCACCAGTACAATATCCCAATTTTGGTGCAGCAAATAAACATTCACGGTCAGATCTGTTGTGTTCAACTGAATCTTGCAATGGTCAAGAAGCAGCGTGTCTCTATTCTGAACCGTTACTGAATCCAAGTCCGTGTCCTGAACCACCAATAACACCGTATGCACCACAAAACCCAGCTCAATTTGAAGCATCACCTCAAGGACCGTTTCAACTTCAACCATTTTCACATGGAATATCACGCCCATTCTCCCCCTTGAGCTTCACAAATTCCGAGAGATCAGCTCAAACTCCAGTAAATGATATTGAAAGCCCGCCACAAGGCCCATCATTTTCTTCAAATAATGCTTTTACATCATTATCTGTACCAATGCTTCGAAAATTTTTCACACCTCTGGTGCCATATCCAAATTCAAGGTTGCCACTACCTTGTGCAGATATCCAGCCATCACCATTACCTCAAGGTCCCTCCGTTCCTGTAGAACCACTTAATAATCAGGGATGCCTGGCTAGTCCAGTCGACGTTTTTCCGTTACAACAATGTACTCGAGAACAAGACAATCCAATGATTGACAATAATTACCCCCTTTTAAACCTTGAACCAGAACTTATACTACCAAGCCAAATACCAAGCCCTTCAGTAAATTGTTTACCACCAAGTCCTGAAATTGAGCCATGTAATACTTTACCAGAAAGTCAGCTTTCTTCGCCTATTCCACCATGCCCATCGTCATTAGATCCTTTCCATGAACCTTCATCACTTTCTACATGTGATCAATGTAAAGTTACAAGATCACTTTGCTCTTGCCCTGTCTCTTCGTTTCAGTCTTGTCAACCAGCATGTCATTGCTCGGTATGCGACGATGAGCCATCTTTGTTCCAAATTGACACATGTCTACAACTGCCGCACAATATTCCGTCATGTGTTTGTAATGAAAACTGTTCTCCACATCGACCTTACTCTGATTTTTATCCGTCGTCACTATCATTGAACTCTGGATGTTGCTCTTGTACAAACAATGACTTTTTCATGCCTCAACCTTGTTGCACACCTCAATCTTGTTGTGTGACTCAAACTTGTGGAACACCAAATAATTGCTTTGGTCCTTCACCTCCACAGATTTCATGTGACTGGTCACCACCATGCTCTACATGTGCTATGCCTTCATCCGCACCTGTCTGTCTTCCAAGTTGCGAAAGCCCATGCAATTCACCTGAACCTATCAACGTACAAATCAATGTTCCACCGCCAATCATTCCAGCTCCTAGCATAACCATCATCAATACTGCACCAGAACCAGCGCCTACTTCTGTAGATTCTGGCTACTTTGATATGTCTCCTATGATAATAGACAGTAGAAGAAGGAGATCGAAATCTTGGCTTCCTCTGTTACTGGTCTGGCTTTTCTCTTGTGATGGATTTGGAGGGTTCTAAGGGTGTAGCGGCGGATATGATTCCGACTCGACATTAACTTATTCACTTCCCCCCATCGAAGGCAGAAAAGCTATTCGATATTAACAATATTTACATGAAAAGCTGGAATATCTATCTACTTTTCTGTTGAATAGGTAGGTATCTAATTTATTTCGTAGTATTTATAATTTATCGTAAGAATAATCATAAAAGTTTTTAAAATAAACGTTATGTTAACAAAATGCATTTTATTTTCATCATTTTTGTTTTTATCATTAAAGTGCAGTTACATGTTGGCCGAATCATCAAAAACGACATTTGTGATGACGATTAGATAGTAGTCATTGCTGACAATGACTCGGCCATCATGTAACTGAACCATTTGAATCGTTTAATAAAATAAATGTTTCGTTTCTACTATTAGAGTGTGCCAATTTATAAGAAAAATAAATCGTTGATAAAATTATTTAATTGTTATTATTTTTTTAAGGATATTTTACTAATTAATTAATTAGTTTTATCTACAGGCAGCAGCAGCGGATAAAAAAACCTGTAATGGCATACCTACTGGTAGGTATTTAAATTAATAATAATTTAAGGAACCTTCCTTGTCATTTATCAACTCATTTTCGTACAATTCGATAACTCAGCGGTAACTTAGGTAATTATGAGAAAAATAATGAATTCTAAAGTCTAACGTAGGTATTCACCTACATCTTGTCCAAGTGTAAAATAAATTTAATATAACCGCAAATCCTTAATTGAGCGAGATCTTACACAATTTACGAGATGTATTATAATTATAATGACGGAAATAATACTGACGCCAATGTTTATAAACATTATAATCATTGTTCGATAGTAGGTATTATCTATACAACTCGAATATCGATCGTGAGCCATATCTAGATAACTAACAATTTCAAAATATGACGTACAAGATAAGATAGTACGGCTATAAATAATATAAAACATGTAATAAAATGAGCATTCGTCTTTTTATAGATCTGATATAACGCTGAGTCACTCATGAACAGATAAATTTATAAGAGATGAAAATTACGCTTATATTATATACTATTGGCGTTATATTTGTTTTTGTTATCAACGTGAGTTTAAATTCCTCAATCTAAATTCTAAAAAAGATATCCCACGGCTTTACAACAAAATTGTTCAAGTAACATGGAATTGTTTCGACGCGTGCTACGTGCATGACATTGTAATAATTATAGTACAATGCAAAACAATATTATAAGCAATTTATTTATTTCAGGATGCTGGAGTATCAGCACAGAATTTTATGCCAGGTTACTACGGAGGTGGTCCCATAACTATATCCGATGACAGAAATGATGACGACCTAGGTTTCCTACTAGCCATCCTTCTCCTGGCTAGTAGAAGAGGCTGTGGTGGCGGTTGCGGCGGGTATGGTGGCGGTACCAGAGTGGTACCCATACCTTACCCAATACCATTTCCTATGGGCACTGGTGCAAGCAGACGAGGTCGCAAGCTAAATTTAAAAAATCTCAATCCTATTTTTGTTTACGATTCATTGGAAGGCGATTCTAATGGGTCGAGGAATGATGGGCGACGCAACTCGCAGAGTACGAAGTCGGTAGCTGCTGGTGGCAGCATTGCAATAACTGATGGCGATCATGGTAGTTAAATTTTGGTATAGCTGGAGTGTGGAGTTCAAGATAAAAACAGCTGCATATTTTAAGGAGTTTGATAATTTATTCTTATAAGTAATTTATTTTTATAAAATACGATAATAAAGAAAACTTTTACTTATTCCCCTGTATTTTTATCTAGATTATTATTTAGAACTAAATAGGGTACCCTGAGAGAAAGACACTGTTATTGCGTTACTCGTTTCGTTCCGAACTTGGCTAATGCTCTATCGCGCGTCTCGATTCATCTTCTTGCACCAAATTTAAGTTTAATGAACAAAATACTTATACTAAGGTACATTTATTTAGATATTTATTTAGAATTATCAAATTAATTTATTAGGAGTGGAGTACGTACTGAATACTCAGCAATGTTATGTCTGGTTTTAACGAATTGAATTTCATGTACTAAAAACTCGCAAGAATCAAATCAATCAAAGTCTGTAGCAAGTAGGCACGAGTGTTGAGACCATTTTTGATATAGCAGATAAGACGGTGAAAAGTTTTGATGTTTTCTTTCTTATGAGAGTAGATAGCTAATTAATTTCAGAACTTATGTCCTCGAAAATATTTTAAAGTGGAAATAGCTCAGATGTTTACAAGGTGCGCTATATATATTGGTTGGTTTGTAACCTATCAATAGGCAGCTTGAAATCGAATGTCAAACGCGCATACCTAATAACTTCATAGTTAATGATTATATCGGGTATTTATCGCGTACCTTTTGTTTTATTTCCCCAACTAATAACTTCACTCACTAAAGCCCTGTGCTCGTTCTACGAAACGGAGCAAAACTACAAGACCTTTATAACTCTACATATTTGATCATGAAAATACACATGAGTTTACGTATTTCAAATATTTGGCAAAAACCATGAAAAACACGGTTAGGTTAGGTTGGAGGTTAGAGTTTCTCCATAATTGATCAAAAAAATCTGAAAAATGCATAGACACGATACAAAGATTACCATTTTAATGGCGATTTGGAAAGGCTTTTGTAAGAATACGAGTATGTTATCATAATTATCAACGACGAGATAACATTATCGTTATTCATCAGACATTACGCGTTTTGATAACCAAAACATGAGATAAGTTAAGTAATTGAGAGATATTGATTACATCAGATCTTGAGAAAACGATAAAACTTTCTATAAAAGAGCGTGTCTTGACGATTGATCGAATTTTCATCATGACCGTAACCATATCTATTGGGGTTGTTAGTTTTTTAATATTTATACAGGTAATATAAATTCACCATCAAAAATTAAAAAAAATATATATTCCCAGCATAAATTTCTTCAGCCAAACTTTTTGTCGTAAGGTGTCTAAATATTATTCAATTTCTTTCCTTTCAGAATACAGCCGCTCAGCAAGGTGTAAACAACAATGTTGTAAACAATGCAGGCGTGTCCCCGAGCTCTAAAGCCGTAAATTACAATGCAGTACAACCAGGCCAGCAGATAAATTGGCAGCAACCTTCAAATATGCAGCAAGCTGGCCTTTCTCAGCAGTCTGGAGCAAATACACAACCAAATTCAGTTTCTGACATTTTTTCCGCATTGCACAATGTGCGCTTTTCCTTTCAACCAACAAATCCAACCTCCTGTGGGTACGAGCAGCCATCAACTGCAAATGCGAAGAACGCTCCAGAATCTCCGAAACCATCCTTTTCATTTCAATACGTACCAGGTGCACCTCAAAACGTGATGACGAGTGCAGTACCAATTCAATATGGACAAAGTCAATCATCGCAAGGGCCAGCTTACTTCGTGCAAAACCCTACACCCTTAGCTCAAATTCCGCAGACCAGTTCAGGCCAGAATATCCCTATCGTCTTCACTATGGTCCCTCAACCTACAGCAGCAGCCCAATCAATAGCTTACACTCTTCAGCCTCAAACATCCTCACGGTCAAGCAGCCAGCCAAAGACCCAAGCAGTACAAGGACCTAACATGTCAGACAATCCCATGGCAATGCTGATGTCCCAGCTGTCTTCGTCTGGAAGCCCTGACATGTCATCATTTCTTCCTATGCTTATGAACTCGAAACAGGAGAAGTCTGGTAGTGGTATGAAGGCACTACTTCCGTTGATACTCAACATGCTCAACAACGATAGAAGCTGTAGCTGCCCACATTGCGGATGCCCATGCAACAATGAACCAACAGTACATGGGGGCTACTCTAGCCTTCTGAACTATAGCAACGACGCAGCCAAAACCAAAAGTGCAGACCTAGAGGAGTCTGGTGAAGTAGAGATTGTAAGAGTACCGAAAAAGACCAAGACCAAAGTTCGCAAAGAAGTGAGCGAAGAAGTCGTGGAAGATGAAGACGACGAAGAAGATGATTATGAAGATGATGAAGAATGATGGTCGAGGACAAACTAGCTTATTATTTATGCATGTAGTTGTAGATTTTAGAAGAAAATAAATTATAGAAAAAAATATTTTAATCTTTGATTAAAAAAATATTTTAGAAAAATATTTTTGTCTTCCCCGTTCCGTCATCTCATCCCGTTTATTTTAATGAATATTTAAAATGCTGATCAGAATCAGTATTATTCTTATTATTTTATTACAGTGATTGCAAATTTCACTCATAATCAGTTGTGTGGATTTGGCAAAGTAAGATTAGAGCCGTTGTTATGGCACAGAAAATTTTAAAATCTTTTAAATAGTAACATTAAATTGTTTACTAAAATTTTCACCTTAAATTCAGGAATACCTATTCGTGAATTGAAGGTACAAACCTATGCATATAAAAAACGTTTCGATCTTAGTGTAATGCATATCAAACAGTGGGAACCTAACCTACTGGTTTTTGATTAGGTTAGGGACCAATCGCTATGACTTGGTTAACAAAGGAAGCACCTTTATCACTCGTATGCATCATCAAGTTGATCACAATGACGACATGTGTCGTCATCATTTTATCTACAACGGCCATCCTCATCAACACCATGACTAAGAAAACTGAACAATGAACATTATGATAGGAATTGGTATAAAACTGAGTTTATTCGTCCCTTAGACATAGTCCAACTAAAGATTTTCCAATCCAATCATGGCATCTAAAACTTTTATTCTGCTTCTTGCCCTAATCGTCATCCTCGGAGTAAGTTGCAAACATTTATCTTGATAATATTTTTTAACTATTATGCTTTTCGGAAGTCAGTAACGTAACGGAAGTATAACAAGTTCAGTTACATGAAAAATTTGTCTGATTTTTTTTTGCACCATCTTGACTGAAAAATCAAAGGCTCGTATGCTAAAAGAGAGTGTTAACAGTTTCTAGCTGGATCTTGCAGTGTTATGTTTTAACTCGTAAGTGAATTTTCACACGTCCGGTCGCCGCCGGGTAGCCGGTACCGGGTACCCAGCGACGAATTGTATACAAATTATGCCGGTACGTGTGAAAGCTATCGTACATGCCCATACACTTTACCCGGAAACCGGGACGTATTGAAAGGCTTTATCAAACGTGTATTGATCGTTGCATACTGGTGCACCACTACCTGAAGTATGTTTGATGTACAAAACCTAAAAGGACTAAAACTGGATTGTTACACAACCTCTGTACATAAAGAGAAATCATTTTAATATAGTTTTTTTTTGACTACGTTAAATGTGATCGTCTACTTATGAATTATATTAGGAAAGCCTAATTGGAAGCAATAAGCTTTCCTAAAATAATTCGTTGCCCCTTCAGGACGGTTTCCGTACACTTTTTCACTAAAGCGTCAGCTTCGAAAAGTGACAGTATATGACACAAGATTTATGTCACGTTTTTTCTAGTCTGTTTTAGCAGTTCCTTGCGGAAGTTGCGGTCGCCGCGGCTGCGGTGGTGGCTATTGCGGTTACCCTGTTTTCGTAGGAGGATATCCGTACAGCGGATTAGGCTATGCAGGTTCTGGATCTCTTGGATATGGGCTATCCGGACATGGACTTGGGGGTTCTCTTGGATATGGGCTGTCTGGTCAGAGACTTGGGGGTTCTCTCGCGCTGTCTGGTCAAGGACTTGGGGGTTCTGTTGGGTTTGGTCTTGGGTACGGTGGCCGTGGGCTAAGTGCTGCTTACTCTGGTGCGTATTCCGGGAGAGGATTTGGTTCAAATTCTTATTGAATAGAATTTGCTTCGGATAGCTTTCTACATGGACGGTATTGTTAAAGACACCTTTGATGAGCTTTAAGTATTTGGTGTACAATAAGGTACAAATTTATTTACTTAACGATAAACTGATACCTACTTTAAATTTTAATAAAATGTAGCGCCCCAATGGGTTCATTTATAAATTATAATCGAACTATACCTAAGTATATTAAGAATTCATCGTACATGAAGCAACTTAAAAAGAACAACCACTCAATAAATGAATATAATAATATGTGTCTGCGGTTGAGCTCTTCTACGAGTAATGTGTATTGTATTTTACGCACTATTATTTTACGTTAATTGTGCAATTATTCTTATTAGTTAAGATTAATTAAGCTTTCATCACAAATGCATACAAATAAAGCTATTAAAATAAGATACCTAAACAGAAGCATCATGTAATTGTAAAATAAACTGTACATAACTGCGTGTTTAAATAAATTGTACTGTACTGGAAAATTTATCGTTTTTTTTGATACTGATAAACATTTACTAAATAAATGAGCGTTTACAAAACCATTTATTGGAAATACTTCGTAAGCTAATCGAGAATATCTTAGATAATAACTATTACTGCAAGATTTTAATATAAAAATAACAACTGATAGGTTCGTTAGATAATTATGTCAAATGGCGCCAAAACTGCTGTGGATCTGTTTGCTGCTACTGGGCACTTTCAATGTAAGAATCTTCATAACATTTAGATAAACCGTGCAAAAATCATCTTCGCAACAGAATATCGACAATATTTTTTAAGGTGTGATATACCATTATTTATTCTGTTTTGTGATGTAAGAAAAACATAATTTGACGACCTCTATGGCGCAGCGGGCGAAGGTCCGCCCCGCTGAACACAAGTTCTGCTTAGCTTGGGGCTTGATGATGCTGTGTGAATTGTTCGTTATTTTTTGATATCATAGATTAGGTATCAGCCTATCTCGTTTGTCGGATGTTAAGCATTTTTATTTTTTTTATGTAATTATATTTTACAGGTCAGAGTACACGGCCAGTGTGGATGTGGTCAAAGCTGTGGCGGGCCACCGCCACAGCCCATCATAATAAGGTCGAACAACAACGACGATAACAACATGATTTGGCCATTGCTGTTCATTCTTTTGGCTGGTGGTGGTTTTGGTGGTTGCGGTGGCGGTTTCGGAGGCGGTTGTGGTGGTTGCGGGGGTGGTTGCGGTGGTGGGGGCAATGTTATCCCCGTTCCTTATCCCATACCTATACCCACCAACTGTGGACATTAGTATTTATAAACCAGTGCCTACAATTCGATGTAGCACAAAAAACTAAGTTCAAAATATAAACGCGTAGTGAGTTTTGGATCACACACAGTAAAGAGTTCTCTGTTTTTTAAAGTTTTTGCTCAATTATGTAAATAACTGTTGTTTCATTAAATGTTTTTCCGAAAGCCACTTTTATTTTATTCGAAATTATCTAGATACTGTGAGGCATATCGATATTTTTTTCAAATTTCTATAGGTCGATTAGAAATAAAGGGGGCGGAAGCTACACTCACCACTGATGTAGATAAATTATCGACGACACAACAGTGTGTTGTTCCCGAATGCCTAATTTCTCTACGAAACTTAAGAAACATGATAAAATTTGTTGCGAAATGTCCTTAAACCTAGATAAAATTTATTGCCTAACTAATTAATATTGTCAATTATAGGTACCTACTTTATCGAACGGAAAACTACGTGTCATCCTTGTTATTTCAAAATTTCTTCATCCTTATCCGGTAAAACATGTTTTGAAATATGTAATGTATAAAAGGGCTGCTAAACATAAAAGTCGGTCAATAGGTAAATATCCAAAAATGGGTATTCGAACGATATTTTTCGTTGCCGCGGTGCAGCTAATTTTACAGGTGAGTTTAAGAATATTTTAAAAGTATGTACTAAAACGAGCATAGCATCAAAATTGACAGGAACTTAACAGTCAATAAAAACTTTTTATCTATTTGGTTATGCAAAGTAGCAAAGCCACTCAGATAATCATCAGAAATATGGTAACCGTAATCTTCGAATGACTCAATAAACATAGCAAAACTTTCTGAAATAATATTTCAAGCAATGTACTAAATACGTCACTTTTTACAGAGTTGCTCTGTCCTCGGTCAATCCGGCTGCGGCGGTTGCGGTGGCTGCGGTGGTTGCGGTGGTTGCGGCGGTTGCGGGAGCTGCGGCGGTTGCCCCGTGCAAGTGACATCCTGCACTTCATGCGCGCCGTCCTGCGGCCTGTCGTGCTCCGCCCCATGCACGCAGTTCGTGATCCCCGCCGTGATCAAGCCTATCATTCAGGACTGCGGCTGCGCCGCCCCTGCCTGCCCTGACTTCGGCTGTGGCGGATTCCCAGCCCCCTACGGTGGAATGCCACCGATAATTTACGATGGTGGTGATAATGACAGCAATCACCATTGGTTGTACTGGCTCATTCTGTTGCTAAGCAGAAGATGGGGAGGCGGTTGCGGTGGGGGTTGCGGAGGCTGCGGAGGTTGCGGTGGTGGATTTAGAGGAGGATTCGGTGGCTGTGGAGGTGGTTGTGGTGGCGGTTGCGGCGGTGGTTGCGGTGGTGGCTGCGGAGGGGGCTGCAGTGGAGGTTGTGGTGGCTACGGTGGAGGCTGCGGTGGTGGTTGCGGCTGCGGTTGCGGAGGTGGAAATGGCTGTAACTACATCCCTTATCCCGTCCCATACTATGGATACAATCCCTACGATAACGATTACGACTACTCAAACTCCTTCAGCCATGACTCACGAGAACCAACCATAAACTTGATCGTCCGATCTGGTGATTCTGGTGGTGGTAGACAAATAAGTGGCGCTGCGGCTGCGGCCGTGGCTGCGGACTAAATCATATGAACCGTAACACAACAAACATATATGTACCAACGTAAAAATATAAGTTATGCGAATTTAATTTAAGTTTTTTTTAAGTTCCTTGCTTGATCTCCAGTTTCATATCTCCTGAATCACAGTTTCTTTGCTCAAGTCTACTAATATCAACCGATAAGAAAATATTCCGTAAATCCTAACAATTTAAGCTGCGCTGTTAATTCCCTACGCTACTTCAATCAAATTTTATCAATTAAAGGAGAAAGTTAATAAGTAGGTACCGATATGTACAGAGCAGACATCCGTTCCTTTTATAGAAGATTTACATACCATTGGGTGATTTGGCTGTATGGTTAATAGTCACTTCGAGCATAACTGCCCAACCTTTGATCCGATTTGCGAGAAATTTGGTAGGTACAGACAAGACTTGTGGAATCTGCTGGTAGCTTAGTAATTGACTTTTGTTCAAAGGGGGTTAAAATCAATCAATTCAATCAAATAGGGGAATTAAGAAAGGTATACTTGGTGCATTTCAAAATTGTTTTTTTTTCTTGTGTGTGTTTAGTTTTTTAAGGAATACGAGTATTAACCATTTCACAAGAGCTCACATTTGTCAAAGATTCTATGACTTCGTAGTTCATTTTGCATTTTGCATTTAGATAATAAGCCGCCCATATATTTCAGATTTCCAATTCATGTATGCAAAACTTTGGATATGTATTTAGTTGCTTGGATGGTAGTTAGGTAGATGCATACATACCTCTTCACGCTAAAACTACTGAAGGGAACTACAGATAAGTTAAGAAATTTTGCAAAATCGGATCCAGCAAGATATTCGTAGGTATAGGTAATCGCTCATATACGAGCGGGTAATATATGGATATAAATTAATCTAACCAGTCTTACTATAACTCCTCATCATCGCTATTCAGCAAGGTAATGCCGGCATTATGGGCACCTTTGCACCGGGAATGGTCAGGGGTGGATTATTTAATGACCAATTTCAATGTTGTAAATTCAGTAGGTACATTATGTAGACCTTTATGACATCAAATAAATTATATATGTCTTACGTTAGGCAATCAACAAAAAATATATGTTTCATTATTATCTTATCGCAAGTTCTTTTAGGTATAATGAAACAATCCCGTCAACAATACAAGGGCAGCTACGTACGTATTAATCGTCAAACTTCTTGTCCTCTAGCGAACCACGTTAGAAAGAGGCGCACAGAACAGAATTCTTAGGCCAAATTTGTGGGCGGTCACCTTCTGGACAGTCGCGTCGATTATTCACTGTGACTGTTTGTTTCAAACAATTAAAGAGTGAGTCAGAGCTATACGAAGCTGTACATATCTCTTTCGCGTTGCTGGCGGCATATAAATTATATGCGTGTGTGCTGCGCAAACTTCCCACCCTCGCTGCCGGTGACGGACAAGTTGTTTGGCGGCTACTATACATTTATTGTATGTGTGGGTAAAATAAAGAATTTGTACATCAAAATTACTGTAAATGTATGCTCCCTTTTTGGACGTTCTTAAATCATCCGCAAATAGTTTTGTATTCAACAGAATACATGAGGCTTTAATACACCTGCCCTTGTTATATCCACCATATTTTGGAAGTAAGTCTGAGAAAACCTAAACAGACATCTGCTAGCAATAAATACTTATAACTTTATAAGGAGTTCGGTCTATTAGGTCAAATTCCCTGAATGTCCAGTCTGTCTATAGATGTTAGAAGTTTGACTTTGGCAACCAACGTGCCTCTTTATTTATTTCGACATTCTTGCTTAGATGGTCGCACGCAGGGTACAGTAAAGCAGTGCCACTTGAGTTGAGTGGTCATCTGATCTGAGGAGGGACCATGGCCCAGTCTGAATCAAGAGGGCAGCTACGATAAGATAAGTAATTTGTAAAAAAAAAGTAGAGCAAAGGCTAGATTTCAGAGTTGGAGATTCAAAAGCCTACCGGAAAACAGCGTAATGTTAGTTCTGGTTTAACAAACGTATTGAAATTGAATTGAAATGTCGAAACCCAATCAGATAGTGGATTTTCATACGATCAGACCAAAACCTTCCGAATCTTATAACTTATACTTAAAAGATGAATTATGATTTATGACTAAAAAATTAAAAAAACGCAAAATGGGAAACACTGCCGTATGTCAGAAAATAAATCTTTAAATTAATGTAGGTACTGTAGATGCGGAATACTGGTCAAAAGTTTATGATCTTACATCTATCGATACATCGTCGGAGAAAAAGGTGCTGAGGCAAGCAAATAATTATGATTCCATAGTAAGTGCTTAAAAATAAAGACCTGCTGTTGAGTTTCTGAAGAGAAAGGCGTGACATGGCAAAAAAGATATGAGAAGAAGATAACTGAGATTGGAATTATTAAGAGCTCGCACAACGAAGCACAATCGCATCCTGTAGAAAAGGTAGTTTTAAATTTAGGTAATCTAATATTACTTAAATATCTCAATAGCATCATCAAACACAAATCAAGCCAAGCTCGAACACCAGAGCACTGGTTAATTATACTACTGATATAATTATAAAAATGTGTTTTCTTACAGCACTATCTTGTCAAGAGATATGGTTTTGATATTACTTATCGCATTCACTGCCCAGCCTCGACAGTGCGACCCGCAGGGGCGCGCCGCCGTTACACGCGGAGGCGCATGGCGGAGATGGGCATCTGCGTCTTGGACCATAGATGTGATGTGTTAGATATCTCAATAGCATCATCAAACGCAAATCAGGCCGAGCTCGTTAAAAAAGAACCAGTGCACTGGATAATTATACTACTGATATAATTATAAAAAATGTGTTTTCTCACAGCACTATCTTGTCAAGAGATATGGTTTTGATATTACTTATCGCATTCACTGCAAAGCCTCGACAGTGCGACCCGCAGGGGCGCGCCGCCGCTACACGCGGTGGCGGAGATGGGCATCTGCGTCTTACTTAGGCCATAGATGTGTTAGATATCTCAATAGCATCATCAAACGCAAATCAGGCCGAGCTCGTTAAAAAAGAACCAGTGCACTGGATAATTATACAACTGATATAATTATAAAAAATGTGTTTTCTCACAGCACTATCTTGTCAAGAGATATGGTTTTACACTGTACAAATTGAGAATGAATAAAGGCCCAGTTGATATCAAGAACAGAATTACAATAGTTGAATGGAGTCTACCCACCGAAGTCGCGACACAGCCCGGCGAAATGGTGTGAAATTTCAGTGACTGAATATTGTAGGCAGCTGACAGGTTTTGTCAACTTCTCTCCTTAAGGCTGCACAAGTCGTCCGGTCCAACTCATCTATGTATGTCGGTACGGGCTTTATTTTAGAGTTATCTTTTTCCGTATGTTATTTTCGCCCAAAGTTGGGCTAAAATCGGTGTTGAAATACGAAAGTTTAGAAGCTTGTATTTATTTGATTTTTACTTTTTTTACGGTTTCGGGTGTATACAGACATAGATAATGACGAGATAAATTGATAGCTTAGTTTCGGATGGTCATCCATCATCAAACAGCGTAGTAGTTACCCTACCACGTTTGTATGGAGAGATGAGCGACTCGTTTAGCCTTAAGTTTAAATAAAGAAGGTAGATAATGTCGACACCTGCACCAAGTGACCTTGAAAACTCGAATTTTTACACGAGTTTATTGAAGTTAATCTCATGCTACGTGTCCATGCTAAGGATGTCAACATTGGGCACGTGGACAAATCGAACTATCTACGAAACGGAAACTATATAAACGATTGGTTAATAGCGGAAACTGGAACTAACAATATGGCGTTCATTAAATCTACTATCCTGGTGGCGACGCTGCTCGTGCTCAACGTAAGTTCAAATAGCATTAAAGTTAAAGTTACTATGGTCTTTATTAGTTTTTAAAAAAATATTTTGAAATACTCTGTTTCATATTAAGATTCCGTGACGAGATACCTAGTCGCAAAAAAAACTTACGTTACGGCCGTCAATCACTGGAGTGCTCGATTTCAATCCCAATATCGCAATCTAATCCATGCCCATGGTTTTGATTTGCAATCAAAAAATCTTCCCTCATTCATAAAAGAACCCTCTTGTAGCTGTCTCTCAGCAATTATGCCTCGAACAATCCAAACAGCTTCATAGAGAAACGCACGAAACGAATATCATAAAATTATCTTCTAAAAATGCAAAAAATCTTAATTGTTGTTATTTTTATAGGTTCACTGGATGCAGTGCCAGTGCTATGGTGGCTACGGAGGTGGATACGGCGGTTACCCCGGCTACCCTCCCATCATCCAAACCGGCGATAGCGGTGACGGCATAAAAGACATCCTCCCACTCCTCCTCATCGCTCTGCTTGGCAGAGGGGGTGGCTGCGGCGGTGGCTTTTTTGGCGGCGGTGGTTGTGGTTGCGGTTGCGGTTGCGGCGGGGGTTGCGGCGGGTGCGGCGGCGGTTGCTGCTGATCCGTTTATGATAGACTAAACTACGTTCTTGGCTATGATTTAATAAACATGCAAACGAACATGGTTTTAGTTTCACCCACTCTTCAAACATTAGTAACCTAGGTATTTCATTGATTATGAAATTATTAGATTAGATTATATCGAAGTGTGACAACTCACAGAATTATGTCACAAAGAAATTGGTAAACTTGCAATAAAATGCAATAAATATAAGAAAATTATACCAAATACCTTATTTATAGCACCTGTCTCTTGCTAGTAATTCGTGCGATAGTTTGAATCAAGTGTAAAAGATGAATTCTCAATGCTTAGTTTTATTATTATTGGTATTTGAAGTAAGTATACCTAAGTATATATATATATATTTCGCTTCAAAAACTTGACATTTTATCTGTAGATTGGTATGTTTCAATTATAACTTTCCACAAAAGTAAATATTTTATTGGTAATTATTTGTTTTTCAGAGAAGCTTTGCTTTCAAAGCAAATCATGAAATTAGCCAGCCAACAAAAAACATATTTTCCAATAAGAAATGTAAAGAAACCGTGACCCCTGCCCGATACCTAGTAGGAAACAAAAACGTCGTTTATGATGAGTCATTACCATGTGATGATAGTATACGACTGGCACAATATCTCCCTGAGATGGACTGCCCTGCTAGTATCATGGAAGCTTCTAGACCATTCTTTTATAAAACCTGTGAGACTAGTGCCATGCTCGGACCCTTTTCTGACGACGTCAAGTTCTCGTACAATTATCTGTTAGAGAAGAATAAGAAAGCTCTTGAAGAAGTCCGAGCTAAATACATGAACGATTTTGCAGCTTGTCCGATCACTTACTTCAAGGAAAAAACTGTTGTTCCAGCCATATGTCCTACTACTATACCTGACGACGTTGAGGTATTTGATACAGTTTGTGAAGTTGTTGATAAAAAAGGATCTCTATGTGCACTTCCTGCAGAAAAAGAAATAGCAGCTGATTCTTCGAGTGAACCGGATGAAACTATAGATGATGAAGTAGCAGAAGGCCTATGCTTAGTGGATCTATGTCCAGAATTTTCAGCATGTGAAAAGTTGGATGAAAAAGCTAAAGAAGAGGGGATAAAAAACGCCGAAGAAAAGAAAGACATTTTAGAAGAGACCGTTGCAGAAAAACTTGACGAAAAAGAAGCTATTAAAGAAGAGATAGTGGAGCAAATCATCGAAACAGAAGAGATTTCAGAAGAACCATGCCAAATTCTAGAATGTGAACCATCCCTTAGTTGTAGTGGAGAAATAATACCACAAGAATCGTGTGAATGTGATGATCTGACTCCTCTTTTAGAGACCCTTCTTATATGTGAAGATATTCTGGAAGAGTATGATTGCTCTACTTTGTTAGATGATTTGGAAGAAGAAGAAGAAGAAAAAGAAGCAGAAATCGTAGCAGATATTGCTAAAGAACCAAAGGAAGATGATAAAAAGGTTATTATTATTAGCGAAGTTTGCGAACCTGAAAATCTTCTGAATAATCTTTGTCGTGTATACCCACTGTCAATGAAGCCAACAAATAAAATCAGCTCTAAGTGCAACAAACCCAAACCAAAGCTAGACAAATCCCTACTTGATAAATTGAAAAGAAGCAGATATTATAATGCATGCCCTAACAAAGAACTCTATAAAAATTGTCCTCCAAAAAAAAAGGGTGGTGAATAGGTAAGTTGATTAATGTTTAGATATGAAAAATGTAGACTTCCTTTCTAACTAAATAAATTATTTTGATAAAATAAACAATGTAACTCACCCGTTTCGTAATTTTCTTGCATATTGTAATAACCTCCTATGTCTTCAACCACAATATTTTGCCCTTACCTGAAAACAATCAATAATATGATATTAGTATCAATATTAAAAGCACCTGAATAGGAACTGAGAAAGCATCTGAGGAACTTTAACATATTTTATTACAAAGTGACCGAACTCTTGCCGAATGGATGCTGCTACACGGTCGACGAGTTATTATATTAACCGTAGGTAAATAAAGCTGCGGACATTGTTTTTATGCGAATTAGGTTATTGTGACAGCAAAGTACCTCTAAATATAAAATTTTATTCTAAGAACCATTTATTTTCTTCATATTTCTATTCTATTGTATTAGTTCAATTTCGAACACAATCGTAAATTCTTTATGAATACCTACATTACTAAATACTGATCAAAAATACATACTTTAATATTATAAAAACGAAAGTAATCTTGTCTATCCATCTGTTACCTTTCACGCCTAAAAGGCTGAACGGATTTTCATGAAATTTGGCAGAGAGTTAAACGGTAGACCGGGGACAGACATAGGCTACATGATAAGCGCGTGTGAAGCCGCGGGCAGAAGCTAGTAGGTTATAAATAAATGATTATTACCTCATTTATTCTCAGATTTATAATCCATAACCCAAATAAATGAACCCATAATTCATTAAGTGATCAGACCTTGCCATTGATAACTGATAATGATAACACAATAATTGTGTGAAAGCTATTCTGCCAATTCTTTGATATCTTGCAATATTTAAGGACGTTACAGTATTTTTTATCACGTCTTATTTGCAATCACAAATTCATAGAATCATATCTATTTGTGCCTATCTTCTTAAAATCAATGGTCACGTTTATTGTAAACGCAATGTAATATGCACATCGCAGGTAATAAATAAGGTTTGATAATTTTACTGATTAGATTTAGTAGCAATGGACTTTCGGGAAAAGGCGGCATTAATATTGTTGGCTGTTATTTTATATAAGGTGAGATTTATTTATTTTTTCTAGTTTCACATAACATCCCTGATTATGTTAAATATCCACATATTTTTACACTTGAAAATGGACCTACAAGTCAAGGGCACAGGAGTTTCTTTAATTAAAAACAATATAAAATTTGTTATTCCTACTCTATTCATGGATCTTACTAGACATGCAAAATTGCGAACCTGTAGGTTTGATAATGTCTGCGATGTAGACAGGACCAAAAGCGTGCCCAATGATTCGAGTAACGATACTGCATTTGCGTTGCCGATTCTTTGCGAACTTGGCTGGATGCTCGGAGATGCATGGATGTCATTTCAATAACATTAAATGTTCAATACATTTCCTTTCAGACCGTGTGTAGCAAGTGCATGCCACAATGCCTGAGGGACAGTCCATTTGAAAGGTACATAAATAAACAAAAATACAGCCCAAATATTCCGACAACTCATGAAAACAGTAGGAAAACGCATAGATTTCAAGATGATTTGATTAAACAAAATAAACTCTATAGTAAAATATTGCCCATAGATGTAAGTGATTCGTTTATCAATAATTTTAAAAGAGAGAAACGAATGAAACGTAAGCTTCAACGAGCCCAAAAAATATATACTACAGATAATGATGAAACACATTCTATACCAGCATCCTTTCACAATCAAGGACCACCTTTCTATTTATCTGAAGTAGGGTGGTTCCCTGAAGTACAATATCCATTGACAGCATCTGATACATGGACCCCAAATTATTGGAATTCTCTACCTTCTAATAACCACGACAGGTTTTTCAAAAAAGATGCTTATTTTACTGACCGTAAGAAACCAAGTACTGACAGTTTTCATTTACTTAAACAATCACCGAATGCAAAAAATGACAAGAAGTTGACTGCAATTGTAAAAAAATCAAAAGAAACCCTTAAAAGAGAAAATAATAAAAAGAGCAGTGGCGCGAAAAGTAACAAAATTGTCAGACAAACTACTGCTAGCCAAAAGAAGAATGTTGACAGTTTTGAACCAAAAGATGAAAATGAGATAGAAAAATATCTTATGAAAACACCAAAATTAACAGAAAAAAAGAAAACATCGTCTGGAACTAACGAAAAGATTCGCCAGTCTAAAAAGGAACAAATTACAGACAGTAATAAAGGATTAAATCAAACGATTTCTTACGATAAAAGTAATAAAACACATACGAATGAAAACACTCTAAAAAATAAAAAGATAATAGATAAGAAAACAAATGATAGTGTTCAAATAATCAATAAAACTGTTTCTCTAGAGAAGATATCAAGACTTACTGAGCAAAAAAATACTAGTAAAGACGAAAATCTGGAAAATCTCAAAGTTGAGAAAACATTTTCCCCCAAAACTAAAAATACAACTGAAATGAAAAGTGTTTCAAAGAAATCCAAGAGCTCTATTAAAGAAGTAACTACGCATTTTTCAAAATTAATAACAAAATTGGAACAACTATCTAATAAGGATAAAGTAACGTCAACAACTACTAGTACCAACCAAATAATTAGCTCTTCTCCCACAAATGGAACTTCCAACTCAGCAAACCAAGAACAAGAACAAGAAACGAAAGTTTCAGCTCAAAATAATCTAAAAAATATTTTGCAAGTTAAATCTAACATATCTAACGAAAATATGGAAACTTCTAGAGATGAATTACTAAATCTCGTCCAGTCAAATGATAAAACTATCACGAGTGATGAAGGAGCTCAAACGAGACTCAAAACAAGTAAGGAAGAATCCGATTTACCATTCTCATTTACAGATTATGTAGTAAGAAATCAGCTTCTTGATGTGCTCTCTGATCCTAAACTTAGTATTTCGTCACTGCGAAATGGAATTTTCAAAATTCTTGAGGAAATAGATTCAAAATCAGTAGAGGACTTGGATGAAACTCCTTTAACTGGTATTAATGAATCGATTCATATGTCACCACTAATGGACGAATATTTAAACGCAGATAATGCAAAGTCTTTGTTACCAGGCTGCGTTATTTCTTATTTAGATACACCAAACACACCATTAGAAAACTTCAATATAACAATTCTACCATGTACTAATGCAACCGACAGTTCTGGCGCAGTAATTTTCAAAAACAATATAGACGGTGGCAATGTAAGTGAGGATGATTCATATATTCCTGATCATTTTGTAACTGGGAGTCTAGCTGAAAACCTGCGCAATGTAATTGCTGAGCCATCCAGCTCTAATTCACTTATTGAAGACTTAAGTGAAATTATTCGGCTGCTTACAGTTTGGAACTCACATATCGATGATTCTGGTGAGAATGTCTATCAAACTACTCAGAATGACACAATTGATGGCTATGTACCCCTCACCACTCAACTTTCAAGTGAAGGTGGCCCTAAAACTGCTGCAACCGATCACTCATACGAAGTTATTTCTGATTTTGATTTGATAGATCACTCAATTAAAGACGAAACTGAGTACTCATGTGATATTCACAAATTCAACGTTACGAGCCACTTAAAGAAAGATGTTACTGACTGCGCCACTGAGGACATTTTTAAATTTAATAAAACTGACCACTCAATTGAAGATGTGACTAACTACTCGTGTGAAAATAATAATGAATTATTTGCAACCGATTACTCACGCGAGGAGTTGGCTAATTACTCATGCGAGGATAATTATAAATATAACGAAACTGAGTACTCAAATGAAAACATGGCTGACCACACATGTGAAGATATTCACAACCCTAACGCAAAGGACCACTTCAATAATCATGTGGCTAACTACTCATGCGAGGATTTTAATAAGTACACTGAAACTGAGCCGTCGAACGAAAATATAGTTGGTACACGTGAAGATATTCTTAAACATAATGTAAGCGAAGGTGTGATGTACTACCCGATTGACGATATTAGTTGTTTTAACCCAACATGCCACTTAAAAGGAGGTCAGACTGAGAATTTAAGTGAGAATATTCACAAACTCAACTCATGTGACGGTGTGCTCAACGACTCGTGTGAATATGGTCCCGAACCTAATGTAAGAGACGAATTCAATAAAAATAAGTCTGAGTATTCAAATGAAGATATTCACAAGCCGAACACAACGGTATACGCGTGTAAAGATGCGGCTGGGTGTTTATATGAAGATAAGTCTAAGTCCAACGTTACTAACAACTCAAAAGAAGCTAACTACTCGTGTGAAAGAATTCGCGAACTCGACGCAACGTGCTTCTCTAGTAGAAATATTCTTAACGACTCATGCGAGGACTTATCCTCAAATGGAAATGTGGTTGACACATACAACAATATTTCTAGCCCCGAAGTAACAGACTACTCAAATGAAGATATTAATTCACTTAAAGTAACGGTCATCTTTAGCGAAGGTGTGAACGACAACTCGTATGAGGAAATTTGTAAACTTAATGTAACAGACCAATCATATGAAGACAAGACCGAGTACTCATGTGAAAATATTTACAAACACGATGCATCGGTCTACTCAACTGAATATACGAATGACGGCTCATGTGAACATTTTTTTAAGTTTAACGAAACTAAGTACTCAAATGAAAATTTGGATGATACACGTGAAGATATTACTCAGCCCAATGTAAATGACTATTTTAATGAAGGTGTGGTTGACAACTCGGATGAATATATTTGTAAACCCAATGTAACAGACAACTATTCAAATGAAGATGAGAATAAAAACTCAGGTGAAGGTATTCACCAACCAAACGCAGCACTCTACTCATGTGGAGATATGACTGACTGTTTAAATAAGGATATTTCTTCCAACGTCACTTACTTTTCAAACGAAGATGTGACCAGCTTTTCGTGTGAAGATATTGTCAAATCCAATGTATCAGAGTACTCTAATCAAGGTGAGACTGAAAGTTTGAATGATTACTCGGATGAAGTCATCGGTGAACAAAATGTGACAGATCATTCAAATAAAACATTGGCTGACTCATGTGAAGATGTTGGATCCTTTGCGATGGATATCTCAAGTGAAGTAACTAATATTTGCAAATTAAAATCCAATGTAACTGACCACTCAAATGAAATTTTAAATGACTTCTCTAGTGAAGATATTGCAAATTCCAATGTGATAAAACGAAAGGTGAATAATATGGCAAAATTGAATATGTTGGAACACGATACTGAAGATACTGAGAAACATAACATCACTGACTATTCCTGTGCTGGTTGCACAGGAATAGTACCCGAGTATTCATCTAATGGCTTATTTAAATCTAATTTAACTAACCACCTTAGTGAAATGTTGCCCAATGCATTAGAAAACATTCAAAAAGCGGTGGAGAAGTCAAAGGAAAGGATTCCCGAATCATCCGGAGCCAATTATTTAAATGAATATTTTGAAATCGATTCCGATTCTCCAACTATTTATCACATACCATTTGAAAAAATTACTTATGCTATAAATGATAATTTTTCTACCATACCCCTTGATGTTGACGATCAAACTGTAAATGACAAAGTTACTGACCATTCTATGCGTACAAGTCACAGTGATTTGAGTGATACGCCTTTTTCTGTATCGCCGTCTTTTACTTATGAAGTCAATGAAGAGATTCCAGAAACTGAACTTGTCACCTTTGAAAAACTTAATAAAATAACTTCTACTGAAATCATAACTGATAAAGAAATTATAAACAATGATAATAATGCGGCAGATACTTTACCAGTATTTGCGTTAAATGATGTTTTCGAATCGCTGTCAGATGATTCCGAAACTCCAAAAGCGTTTGTTTCCACCTACTTACCGTCATTTGATGAAAATATACTTAAACTTTACAATGAAACAGAAACGGAGATGTATGAAAATTATTTGCCCACAATCCCAATTCTCGATAGAAAAACTTATGATGAGGTTTGTCCAATAACAGGGAATGAATCGTCAGAGAATCAATACTTTATGATTGGCGATCCTGCTTATTCAAATAATTCACGAAATTTCACTAATGACAGTAAAAACTTACTAAACCTTTTCACAAATAATAAAACAGAACTGTTTGGCGACAAAGAAGATCCTGACTTTTATGATTTTATATTATATCCGGAAGAATACGAATATACTGAAGCATCTGAAAATAATGATACGAGAGAGCTCAACAGCGATACAACTGTAGACTTCACTGATTATACTGTGTTACCAGAAGAAACTATGTTTTCTCAGAACAATGAAGAAAACTACATTGAAACATTGGCAACTACAGTTAATCCATTCGACCAATATGACGACGTGCCTGATCAAAATGAAGAATCAAACGTTTCCGAAGGCTCATCCAAATCAAATCAAAATATACACAACGTTGGAAATAGATATGTAACACAAGATACTAAGTTTGGACCAAATCGTGTAGATAAGAGCTCCACTGACTATACTTCACTACTAGAAGATCCTAAACTATCAAAATACTTGGATGATGACTTTGAAGAAGAGCACGTGTTCAGGCCACTTTATGAAAGAAATATAAAACCTTTGTTACATCGTGACTTTGCTCAGCAACATCAGAGATAGGTAAGGTCGTCCAGTCAAATGATAAAACTATCACGAGTGATGAAGGAGCTCAAACGAGACTCAAAACAAGTAAGGAAGAATCCGATTTACCATTCTCATTTACAGATTATGTAGTAAGAAATCAGCTTCTTGATGTGCTCTCTGATCCTAAACTTAGTATTTCGTCACTGCGAAATGGAATTTTCAAAATTCTTGAGGAAATAGATTCAAACTAAGTACTCAAATGAAAATTTGGATGATACACGTGAAGATATTACTCAGCCCAATGTAAATGACTATTTTAATGAAGGTGTGGTTGACAACTCGGATGAATATATTTGTAAACCCAATGTAACAGACAACTATTCAAATGAAGATGAGAATAAAAACTCAGGTGAAGGTATTCACCAACCAAACGCAGCACTCTACTCATGTGGAGATATGACTGACTGTTTAAATAAGGATATTTCTTCCAACGTCACTTACTTTTCAAACGAAGATGTGACCAGCTTTTCGTGTGAAGATATTGTCAAATCCAATGTATCAGAGTACTCTAATCAAGGTGAGACTGAAAGTTTGAATGATTACTCGGATGAAGTCATCGGTGAACAAAATGTGACAGATCATTCAAATAAAACATTGGCTGACTCATGTGAAGATGTTGGATCCTTTGCGATGGATATCTCAAGTGAAGTAACTAATATTTGCAAATTAAAATCCAATGTAACTGACCACTCAAATGAAATTTTAAATGACTTCTCTAGTGAAGATATTGCAAATTCCAATGTGATAAAACGAAAGGTGAATAATATGGCAAAATTGAATATGTTGGAACACGATACTGAAGATACTGAGAAACATAACATCACTGACTATTCCTGTGCTGGTTGCACAGGAATAGTACCCGAGTATTCATCTAATGGCTTATTTAAATCTAATTTAACTAACCACCTTAGTGAAATGTTGCCCAATGCATTAGAAAACATTCAAAAAGCGGTGGAGAAGTCAAAGGAAAGGATTCCCGAATCATCCGGAGCCAATTATTTAAATGAATATTTTGAAATCGATTCCGATTCTCCAACTATTTATCACATACCATTTGAAAAAATTACTTATGCTATAAATGATAATTTTTCTACCATACCCCTTGATGTTGACGATCAAACTGTAAATGACAAAGTTACTGACCATTCTATGCGTACAAGTCACAGTGATTTGAGTGATACGCCTTTTTCTGTATCGCCGTCTTTTACTTATGAAGTCAATGAAGAGATTCCAGAAACTGAACTTGTCACCTTTGAAAAACTTAATAAAATAACTTCTACTGAAATCATAACTGATAAAGAAATTATAAACAATGATAATAATGCGGCAGATACTTTACCAGTATTTGCGTTAAATGATGTTTTCGAATCGCTGTCAGATGATTCCGAAACTCCAAAAGCGTTTGTTTCCACCTACTTACCGTCATTTGATGAAAATATACTTAAACTTTACAATGAAACAGAAACGGAGATGTATGAAAATTATTTGCCCACAATCCCAATTCTCGATAGAAAAACTTATGATGAGGTTTGTCCAATAACAGGGAATGAATCGTCAGAGAATCAATACTTTATGATTGGCGATCCTGCTTATTCAAATAATTCACGAAATTTCACTAATGACAGTAAAAACTTACTAAACCTTTTCACAAATAATAAAACAGAACTGTTTGGCGACAAAGAAGATCCTGACTTTTATGATTTTATATTATATCCGGAAGAATACGAATATACTGAAGCATCTGAAAATAATGATACGAGAGAGCTCAACAGCGATACAACTGTAGACTTCACTGATTATACTGTGTTACCAGAAGAAACTATGTTTTCTCAGAACAATGAAGAAAACTACATTGAAACATTGGCAACTACAGTTAATCCATTCGACCAATATGACGACGTGCCTGATCAAAATGAAGAATCAAACGTTTCCGAAGGCTCATCCAAATCAAATCAAAATATACACAACGTTGGAAATAGATATGTAACACAAGATACTAAGTTTGGACCAAATCGTGTAGATAAGAGCTCCACTGACTATACTTCACTACTAGAAGATCCTAAACTATCAAAATACTTGGATGATGACTTTGAAGAAGAGCACGTGTTCAGGCCACTTTATGAAAGAAATATAAAACCTTTGTTACATCGTGACTTTGCTCAGCAACATCAGAGATAGGTAATGAAGAAAAGTGTCACAATTGAAAATCTTCGATTAAATATTCATCTAGAGGTTACCAACTCGCGAAATATCTTCCTTCTGCCCATTCTCGGCTATTTATTTAAATTATTTGTAAGTATTTAGAGTTATTTAACTTTCCAAGATTGCTTCTAGAGATAAGTATTTATTAAAACGTTTAAATATTAGTACTTGCGTTTTAAACTTCCTCTATTTTTATTATCATTGACTATTAAACACGACACGTCTCTTCAATAGCCACGTATAATTTCAAGTTCAGTTTAGAACAGGTTACTACCGTGGCAAGTAAAATGGAAAGCAGTTAGAGAAAGTCGAGGTCGCAGATCACCATTCAACTCATAACAGTATTACCATAGTTATTTCATTAGCATTTAGGGTTATTTGAATTATCTTATTACGTAAGACAGGTAACGTAGAATATTTTGTTTGATCTTTTCTAAAACGTCAGGGATTACGCGGCCCGCTCCGGGCCCGATGCCTCAGGCACGGAACGTAGTCATAGGATCTCTGCCTCAGGCCAATATATTACCAAATGATAAGGGTCACAATGGCTTGAATTCTATAATTCATTTGATTCGGAATGTACAATTACTTAGTTTTAATGGTTTTATAAATATGATGATATAAATATGATACGTTAACAGTCAAAATGGAGTGCGCGTGCCACCCCAAAGCCTTGAGGGATGAAAGCTATTTTATGTAAGAATCCCTGACAGGTTAATTTTAATATTCGTAGACTAAATTTAGGCAAGTAGGTTTTTTAGTGGAGGAGTCTATAGATGGAAGTGGCTCAGGACCCCTTTTGTCTAGAAGTTTGTTGGAGGACTATGGTCATCAGTTATGCCTTTTTCCTCTCTACTTGAAGGAACTCTAATTACAAACAAAATGGAGACATTATTGTATTGGTCACACTTTATTACCCATGCACGCACACCTAGAATTTAAAGCATCAGTGAAACCCGCACTAGGACAAGCCCGTGTCTAGGGTATCCTTTATAGTTTACCAAAAACTTCTAATGCTACGGCTCCACCTGCGTCTTAACGCGTTAATTAACGCGCTAATTTGGGCGTCACGCAGATGTGGCCAAGGTTTTAACGTGTTCATTTTTAGCGCCTTAATTAACGCGTTAATGGACATTAACACTAACGTCAACGCTAAAGCAGGTGGATGGAGCCGTAGCATAATATATGATACATAAAACCAAAACTAAAAGAACTTTTAAAGAAACAGCAACGTCTCAGTAGTGTGAGTGATCATTGGTAGGTACTTCACATAATCTACCTAACTACCATCATTGTTATTACTACCTAACTACCATCATTGTTATTACTACCTAACTACCATCATTGTTATTATGGCGAGTGCACTATTAGTGGGTAGGTGCTTACTTTAAACTGAATAACGTTTCTTATGTTTTTACTTTATGTGTTCTAAATTTATAATTGTATAACTGTGTACCTGCTCACCTAGGTACCTAATATGTGTACCTACCTTGTATAATATTACTATAGTTTTGTTATGTACTATTTTTCCTGTGCTGTTTGTGTGTGTACTCAATAAAAGTCTATCTATCTCTCTAATCGTATTCCATAAACTTGTACAAAACATTCACACATTTTTTCTATGTACTTAGATCAGACAAGTTTAAAACCGAATATAGCTTACGATAACGACATGTAACACTTGAAACCATACAACGAACGGCTCGAGCTAGACGGTATTTAAGAGGATTTGGAATTAGGACCGGCTTAAGAGTTAGAACTCAACACTCGTTCGCTGTGCGCTACAGTTGCAAAGGTAATTTTATTAACGTAAAATATATGTAAATAAAGTCGACGATGACCGATGTTACTAGAAACGTAGGCTTAGATTATACGCAGGCAGTACTAAATAGTTATTCTGTGATTAATTATACACTAGCTGCATTCTTACTACCCGTGGGCCTATTACCTGTTTTCCCGTAGGCATGAAGCATTTTCCTGCCGTAAAAAGTAGCCTAGGTTCACAATTCTTTTACCAATAGAAGCCCACATTATTATGTGGGCTTCTATTGGTAAAAGAATTGTTCAAATTGGTCCAGTAGTTTCGGAGCCTGTTCAAAACAAACAAACAAACAATCAAATCTTTCCTCTTTATAATATTAGTATAGATAACGAGTCGCGCTTTTTTTAGTATGTCAAATAAAAAGCGCAGCTTATCAGAAGAAAAGTTTTTAACTGAGAAGGCTGGCAAGAACTCAAAGAGATGCTCTAAAGTTCGGGGACATAAGACCTGTGATGATTATCATGAAAGGCACATTGAGTCCGAGCCGCTAAAAGCCAAAAGTAGAATTATAGGCAGAAATAACTTCCAGACAAGTGTTATTACGGTTAACCGTTCAACCAAAGGAAGGAATTTTATTATAAGTCTAGCTTTAATGTAAAGAGGATGGACAAAGCCTGCAGAAAGGGTACATTAACAAAATTGGCAAGATCAAGTGGAAAGTCCCCGTACGGTGTAGAACATGTAGTTCTACAAAATTTTGCTGATTTTTATTTTTTGTCAACATAGTTGAATATTACCGTCTGACAGACGGTAATACACCATTAAAATAGCTGGATTGAAATGAATCGGTGACGCAAAAACAGATACACAAAGAACCGGTCCGGTGGGCGCATGCACGACCTTGTGCGCGACGCGTTGCGTTACATCACTTCGATGCGCGGGCGCCGCCGGCTGTGCTTCGGTGGACGCACCGTCTAGGGCTATCAATTAACAATAATCTTTTACTTATATCGGATCGGATGTTTCATGGGCAATGTCCGTTTCTTGCTGGTATTTCTATAAGGTTTTACCTTCCAATCTTATACCTAGGTATTTACATAGTTCAGGTGTCAAATTTGTTTCCTATCAAGCGAACACTCGTCCAACATGTGGACGGATCTCAGCACTTTTTAGACAGTATTTTCTTCTTTATTATCACGACTAGTAAACTTAAAAAACACCGAAAGTCTCTATATATAAACTCCTCTACATAGAGTACCTGTATAGTTAATGTTCTAGAAATCACATCACATCACATCACACTATCACACTAATATTATAAATGCGAAAGTTTGGATGGATAGATGTATGTATGGATGGATGGATGTTTGTTGCCTCTTCACGCCAAAACTACTGAACGGATCAGACTGAAATTTTGCATACGTAAGTTGGTAAGTCTAACCCTGGAATCAAACATACTTTTTATCCCACAAATCAGTTCCCATGGGATAGAAACAACCTCAAAGCGTTTCCATAGAAACAACGCGTGCGAAGCCGCGGGCAGAAGCTAGTTCTTTCATAAATTCTCTTATAAAATAGTACAAGTACCTACCTTCTTTCTTACTCTTTTCTATAATTATCTTGCTGTGAAATATTAAAAGGCGCAGGCATGGCACTTCGCAGCGTCTTGAGAAGTTAAGTAAACTTAGTGTACCCATCTGGTAAAAAAACGGCTTCTAAAAGATTTAAAATAATTTTATTTAATTATTGTTTAAAATCCACAGCTATAATTTATAAAATTTATACAATATGTTACATATCAAAACGTAGGGACCAAATCAATAAAAAATATCATTATCTATCACAATCATATAGCATTTGTAATATAAATGTATGTCTGAATGATGAAATAGGAATGGATAGAGAAGTACTAAACATGAGCTTTTTATTAGATCGATTCCGACTCAGACATTATGGAAACAAAGAAAATTAAACTTGATGAAAAACTGAAGGACTTAAAGAACAGCCCTAATTATTTTTGTATGTAATACAAGGTTTGTTTAAATAAGAACACAAAATAACTTTATTCACAAAGAAAATTATACTAGTACATATTTACAATTGAAACAATTGAGCTAACTGCTGTGCTGACTGTTGCAAACAGTCTACAGATAGCTCAACTGATCCATATCAACACCAGTCGGAAGCGTCCCCAAGACAAAAAAAAAGTACACATAATATAATTTTATCAAGAAACTTACAGCCCTATAGTGCGTCACCTTCAGAATCGGACCCTCCTACAACGAATCCCACTTTTAGTGTGTCCACTATTATCCTATAAAATAGCGATTACAGCCCATGATGTTCTTCAATTAACCAATTTATTCACGCTAGTTGTTCTACACTCCTCACACACCTACTATAGAGTAGGTTCTACGTCTCAGCTACACCTGTGTGTATTCATTAATTTTTTATTTGTATTTAATAGGGTTTGTTTAAATACACAAAATATAATTTTATCAAGAAAGTTACAACCCTATAGTGCGTCACCTTCAGAATCGGACCCTCCTACAACGAATCCCACTTTTAGTGTGTCCACTATTATCCTATAAAATAGCGATTAAAGCCCATGATGTTCTTCAATTAACCAATTTATTCACGCTAGTTGTTCTACACTCCTCACATACCTACTATAGAGTAGGTTCTACGTCTCAGCTACACCTGTGTGTATTCATTAATTTTTTATAGGGTTTGTTTAAATACACAAAATATAATTTTATCAAGAAAGTTACAACCCTATAGTGCGTCACCTTCAGAATCGGACCCTCCTACAACGAATCCCACTTTTAGTGTGTCCACTATTATCCTATTAAAAAGCGATTACAGACCATGATGTTCTTCAATTAACCAATTTATTCAGACTAGTAGGTCTACACTCTGAACATACCTACCTACTATAGAGTAGGATATTATAGAATCTCGAATACACCTGTGTTTACATCTAATTTATTTCAAATTCGACGCAATGCGACATTGCAGTGTTTGCCAAACCCTTTGCACCTTTATTTTCTACTTATCAGAGTTACCTTGATTCCTAAATAAATAAAATTATCTTTTTACCACTTTTAGTTTTGATATGGGTACCTACTTAAACTCTAGGTCTACTATCTTGACGGACATTATTAATGAAGCGAGATCTTGACATAAACTGAGAACTAAATAAAAACTCTACCTATTAAGCTTACTTTGTATTCACAGTAATAACGTTAAAGTGATGTAGATCCTCGTAAACTAAAACATTATTAGAAACATAGAGTAGGTACCTATCTACTGCTTTTATGTTTATTGAAGTTATGGGTCGTTTGCTTTGTCTGCAAAACTCTACATTTTTAGGTATTATGCCACCCAAAATATTTAGGCGGTGAGGATGCATAAAATAAGAAAAATAAACATAATATGTAGTCGATATATTATCGAAAACAGTGTATTTAACCCTAAGGTCATCTGGGTCAGATAATTCCCAGACAAATCGACGCCGCCGTTTAGAAGACATTACGTCCAGTTAAGAGATTATTACATGCCTACAATGTCCTACAATTTGATTTGTCCATGGTCCCACAGTTGGGTCAGAGAATATCTAATAATACTAAGGTTTAAGATGAACAAAGGACAATCAATGGCAATTTAGCTATAACAGCAGGACAAGTCAAGCGTGCCATAGATGGCTTTGTGTAGAATATAAATTATGCAAAGATATTGCACAGATTGTACTGTGATTCCAAGATACCACTGTCGTACCAAACCTGGAACTAAAATGCCATCCTAATAGGGAGCTTATTTCTAGCTCATCTTACTCATCAAATTCATACGCGTCATAGTTCAGTTCATTTATTAAAAACCACATGGGAACCCTTGGTAACGTCAAATTTACAGTTTTAAAACTTATTAAAGCAGAGGTTATATATATAAACTTACAGAATTAATAAATACAATTGCAAAACAAGATTATCAGCTGTATGGAGGCCTTGACAGAAAATGAATTTACAGTGACAAAACACAAAATAATAGTAATAAGTTAAACCAATGTATTGCATTGATTTAGCGGCTGTATAGAGGCCTTGTATTTAATAAAATAGTACATGCTTTAACTTACTTTTATACATACTTTATGCATGCGTTGTTTCAGGGATAAAAAGTAGCCTATATGTTATTCCAGGTTAATTTCATGCAAACTTTCAACCCGAACCGTTCAGTGGTTTTGTTGGGAATGAGTGCTTCTTAGATAGGTACCCTTATTAGAAAACAGAATTTATGTGACACCATGGGATTATGATTAAACTACCAACACAAAACGATGCATGGAAAAGATATACTTATTGGAGGAAATCTAAATCGAAAATTATTTTTTAAGAAGATGATGAGATATTTCAAAAGAAGAATTGCTACTTTATTAATTAAATGTAATACTAATTATGATACTATATACTTATATACACCAAGGTATATTGCTCCGAAAAAACAATAAAACGTGGCACTGTTTCAAAAATAACGTTTTTGTTCGATTAGACTTACTAATCAAACAATTGCTTTGTTTGGTCCATGTTTTGTCTAAGTAAAATTATCAAACAAAGTGCTTTATTTCCTTATGCCCATACAGGACTCTTGGAGACGTCACAAAATTCAAATTACATAAGTAAAACTAGGAAACAAAGTGATCACTTTGATTTTTTGTAAAACGTAATTAAGTATATAAACGTATAATCTTTTGTGAACCTATTGGTTCATGTGTATTGGCAAACGTAGGACGCCCTCCGCCAGGATGACGAAAGACTTCAGGCAGATGCTGGATCCGCATGAAGAATCAGCCTGCAGTCTTTCGCAAATCAAGCTGAAGACAGGGCGCTATGGCGGTCATTAGGGGAGGCCTATATCCAGCAGTAGACTAATATAGGCTGATGATGATGATGATGATGACATAAACCACAAAAGGTTTTCGTTTCTCATTGCATGTACCACGTCACAGAAAATTTTATTTGGTGTAAACAGTAAGTCCCTATACCTAATATTGAACCTACAAAAAGCAAAAAGGCTTACTATAAAATATCAGATTATCTAGAGGATAAAAAAGCTTGGGACGGGTTTTGCTCCAACTCGAAAAATAACAACTAACAGGCTAAAGGTTTCTTCGTCGCTTCTTTACTTTAGTCTACATACCGAAGCGACAGAAATCAAAAAATATCACTTTATTTCCGTGTCAGTGCTTAGTTTTATGATTTGACCTTTTCTAAGTGTACATTTATTGTATTTATGGAAATAAAGAGTTTTTGATTTTGATTTTTGATTTTTTACAGCTGCAAATAACCAAGTAATAGATACTGGCATGTAGCCAGCCGAAATGTAAGCCCAATACTAACTAAATTTATGAAGATAAAGGCTTAGTTCCACTTCGGAACAAAATATTTTGAATCTCGCCTACCAAAGTGTGGAACTCGAAATCATATATCATATATAATATTTATAATTGCTCTTTGGTCCGCTCGTCCTTACCCAGGACTGATTGAGCTACGATAAAAAAAAACAAAAGAAAATCATGACTTGCGCGTGCGCCGTGGTCCCCGTGCATTTGGAACGCAAACCAAGCGGCGGAATGAGGAAGCTCGGTCAAGTGGAGGGCGAGGATTGTCCATTCTATACGTTAGTATTATTATTATATTCTCTGCCCATGGGAACTTATTTAATGGATTAAAAATCGTCTGTTTTATTCCAGGCCTTGTTAAATAGATAAAGCATTTATTGGCCTAGAACTGTATAAAAAATTTCAGCCCGATCCGTTTAGTAGTTTTGGCGTGAAGAGGTAACATACATCTAAATATCCAATCTTTCGCAGTGCTAATATTAGTGTGATAGTTTTATTTAATATGTAGGTACCAAAAGAGACAATAGGCGATGACAGTAGGTAGGTATTTCAAAATCATTTACCAAAAACTCTTTGATCCGTGTGCTGACAATGGATTGGATGGAGGTTTAGCAAATAACTTCCGGATAGTAACGCCTGAGTTAAATTAATTATTATAATATTAATGTTTGCTCTGAAAATACATTTATGGCTAAAAATAATTGTTTCGTCCTGCTGAAATAATGCTGGATAATGCACACACCATCATTAAGCCCCAAGTGGTTATAATCTCTGAGCCCCAAGCTAAGCACAGCTGGTGTGTGGGTATTAGATGACTGATATACTTAATACAATACATTCCATAGATAGATTTTTTATTATACATAGCCACCCGGAATACCCGGAACAAATATTCACAAACCGTACAAACATTTGTCCCAAGGCGGGAATTGATTTCTTGCGTCGCAGGCAAACCTTCGCCCGCGCCACATCGGTCGTCATAAATATCGTAAATAATGCGTAGGCAAAATGCCTGTAAAACATGAATTTACCACTTTTCTAACAGGCTCTATAAAAGTGGTAAATTCATTTTTGATCACAGTACGGTACCAGTTGTGGTACCAGTTGGTTTAATTTAAAATGCCGTGAGAAATGGACCACTATCGGCATCGTTATGAAAGTCGCGGTACGCTTTGGTCGCAGTAACAATTGAACCAATTGCTTGTGAATTTTATGGACCAGTAAAGCATTGTGTCCGTTTGCGAGAAATCTACCACAACAAAGATGTGTTATGAACTGTATGTTTCTTTGTTGTGTATTTATATGTTGGATGCTGCGCTGCACTCCTTCAAAATTACCAATTATCGTCAAATAAAAGTTTTTATTAATACTATCCAAAATTGTCCTGTTGGACAGCATAGTCCTGTGTCCATAAATCAGAAAATTTAAGATTTTTATTGCTTTTAATACTTTAAAAAGGTCTTTTCAACATCGCGCACCCTACTGCAACATCTATTTAATATTGTAAATGCGAAAGTTGAATGGATTTTCAATGTGTGGATGGATGGATGTTTGTGACTTCTTCATGCCAAAACCTCTGAAGGGATCGGGCTGAAGTTTTGTATGGATGTAGTTCTAGGCAAAGATTATTATAGGTCTTCAGTTCTAGGCTTAGAATAAAACATAGGCTACATTTTATCCATGTTTTATCCCATAAATCAGCATCCATGGGATATATATTTTCCATATAAACAACGCGTTCGAAGTCGCGGACAGAAACGTTAGTTTTACTACAAAACGAACTGCCAAAATTACTTTTTCTATTTTGTATATTTATGTGATAACTTCCATCTTCTTTTTTGCCTAAGTGTCCTTCATTGAGCAAATAGTCAGAAGTTTGTTTGCACCGGCCGGCGGCCCCTACGTCAGTGATGCCAGGTTCATATAAATCTTCATTAGTGCCCGTATCTTGACTGACCGGCCCTTTTACTGAACGATTTATGACCATTGCTTCTAAGTTGGTAGGTACCTATTGTTGACTTTGATCGGCGGCATCTTAACAAGTGTTATTGGCTTCCGTGACTGCCGTAATTGGATTAATGTTTGAACTTTTGTTGTGCCAATTCAAACATTTGAAGGCAAATTGTAATGGAATTTGGAAATTCCGGTAAATTTGTTATTCCGGTACAATCTCGGAGTCTTCAAATCCAGAGTGAATAAGTTCCTTCAGGGAAAGCGTGCTCCATCGTAGGCCAATTTTCACTTTCTAAAGTGAGATGGTGGTCAAACGCTTTACCGTTACGAAGAAATTTTTAAAAAATATGAGTGAAATTAAATCAAATTCTCATTTTATTGGACACAAGAAGAATCCAAAAACAAATTCACTACCTTTCACATATTCCGACAGATTGTATATGAATGAGCTCAAGGAGACGTTTTTTGGCATTTCGCACACTTCCCGATTGGCTTGGCCTTTATATTTATGCTAATAACCACCCACGACTATTTATAAAGGTTGCTTGAAAAATGTATTACTCGAATAAATCATTGTTTTCGTCTGTTGACCAGACAGTTGATACTTTTTTGAACTTGCAAGATATTCCGCCCAAAAAACCCAGCGAGAAATCGTTCCGATTAATTTACACCCTGTATTTTTGCACTAACGGATTCGGTTGATGATAGGGATATTTTTTTGCCAAGAAAGCCGCCATTATTGGAAATGAAAGGAAATTGGTAAATTAATTAATTTTAGCCAGGATACTTAGCCTGTATTTTAATTGGGTTTATCCTCGTTAAAACATCTTTTTTAAATTTTTCTTAACCTTAAAAGCCTTTCCTTTCGCGCTTCGAATTCCTCTCTAAAAAAAAAATTGGTTGTCTGTAAAGTCGGTTTACTGACGATAGTTGAACGTGACAACGTCTTAAGAAAATACTGATGGAATGGTAGCATTTGATACTCGATCAAAACATGTAAATGTACTATAGTATAGCAGCTGTCCACGGAGACGCATCGCTCACTCAAGTAGGAGAGAGACGGATGTCGAGCGCTCTCGCTTGCACTTCAAGCCTTACATGGAACGCCTCAGAGCGAGGTAACGCCGCATGACGTCATGTTTTTTCGTGCGTGCAGCCGGCTCTATCGAATTATAAGACGTTGTCACGTCAAAAACTCTACCTCGCTCTCTTTGCGTTCCTCTGAAACTCTCATCTTAAAAGTCCCTGCTCACACCTCACCTCTTTCTATGACAGATCTTTCACTGTACAAGCTACCCGTCTGTGAAATGCTCTACCTCTGGACCTCAGACGTACAAAATCACTCCCTATCTTAAAAAAAACTGCTTCATCAGCATTATTTATCCTTGTAAATATTCAACAACCTTATTTTATGTAAGTTTATTATAATGTTTGTAGGCCTGGAAGAGATCGCTCTCAACGATAAGGCCGCCCTTTATGCTTCCTCATTCAAAGCTTTTTCTCTATACTGTTTCCTGTCTTTGTGTGGTTTAATAAAGTATTTTCTATCTATCTATCTATCTACCCTGTCTGTATACTGTATACATATCGGTTGGCATTGTTTGTCGCTAGATTAATTGATCAACGAAACAAAGAGCGAATAGACAAAGCATTGCAATGTAAGCGCCGTATTTGGGCAGCGCCGGAATCTCTGAACCAGTTGGCAGATGAAAGGTAAACAATGATTTCTTGACCTGAGTGAGACGCTCATGGTCATGCTAAAAATCTCTGATAAGTACGTCATTAAGGAAGTTGATTATTGCGTCACATGACAAACGGGATTCTTTATAGATTGAGTGAGCTTAAGGCTCCTCCTCCCCGAACACTAGCGCCGCCACATATTTTATTTTATTATTACGTCGAAGAGAGAAAATTCCAAAAATTACTTTGGGCAATTTGTGAATCCTATCATAAGCTTTTTTTTAATGCATCTGTAATTTTTTTATTTTGTATACTTTAAGCAGAGTTGCGAAGTTGCTGTTTTTGGCCACCATGGTGTCAAAAAAGCGCAACTTCGCATCTCTGCGTACACTATACAAACTAAAAAATGTATAGAGGCATTAAAAAAATGCTTATGATAGGTATCACAAATTGCCTTACGTAATTTTTGGAATTTCCTTTCTTCGACGAAATAATAAGATAAAATATGTGGCGGCGCTAGTGTTCGGGGAGGAGGAGCCTTAGCCCGCTAATTCGGTGTAGCGCTGTTTCGCACCAAATTTTTCGCACCACAAGCTAAATCACTGAATCTAAGAGACACACTACAAACCTTTTAGAATATTTCAAATCGAATCTTAGGATCTCCACGAGCAAGTAGCGGTCCACCTTGGTAGTTCACCTTGGTGAACAATGGGAAAAGTATTAGGTACCTGCGGTACTATATTTAATTTTTATAGTACCCAGTACCTGCTACCAAAATATTATTGCTAATAGCCAACTAGGTGATAACCATCGCATTATCTCTGGGTGCATTTTTGTTCAGCGGGACAGACTGGAAGAGGATTTTTTAAACTTTCACGATTTGTTAACATAATTAATGATCATATCGGGTATTATACGGGTCGCTCCGTGACCACGATCGCTGTAACGCAGTAGAAACGTAGGGGAAATAAAACAAAAGGTACGCGATAAAAACACGTTATAATCATTAACTATGGAAGAGGATTTTCACAGTTTTCAATGGAGTGTCTTCCGTCACACACAAGATGTCCTTTGAAAAACTTAAAAAAAATACGGCCTGCTCCTGTTGTCCACCGAAAACGCATCCTAGAGATCGCTGTATTGCCCAGGGTAGACCCTGGGTCTTATGACGTGCCCAGGGTCTTATCTATAGGATTAGAATCCTATAGATAAGACCCAGGCAATACGTGCAGAGTGTAGGTAACTATCCGGCAATAAGGTTGCGTTGTGCAACTGGCCTCGTACCCACGCCTCCCACACCGCTCTCGGGGACACTGTTTGCTTTTGAAATCGAACGTCATTTCATTTTCACCTTGTATCGGTTTTTAGAAAGGAGAAAAAGTATTTGCACAGTAGACTTTATTTGTGAATTGCGTGTGAACGAATGTTATTTTATTATTATTTTATTATTTACCTACCTAAGTACTTATCTATCTTTATATAGTATTTCATCATCTTCATAGGAATTTCACTCATGGCTTGGAACATAAATTTTATCGTATGCTATATTTAAAGACCGAGCAATACAGGGTGCCACGGAAAGGGTGTACTAAGCCGAAAGGGGGTGATTCTGAACCCCGCGGGGATCAACTTGTAAATAACGATTTTTTGTATTTGGAGTTTTTAAATTATTGTTTTCTTCCTATTCGTGTTCTTTTACACGCACGCTTATTCAACTTTACAAAAAATTTCACAATGGTTTTATGCTTGTTTTTTCAGCAAAACCTTTTACTATGAAATTTAAAAAAAAAATGTAAATCCTTTGAGTTTTCTAAACAACAATAATTATATCATACAAATACACGTACCACGATTATAATGATTTTTTTACATATTTCTGGAAATATATAAAAAATTACGAAATTCAAATAATCGTACAACAAACCTTGACCAGACCTCGATGTCCAGAAAATTTTGAACACACCCTCTTTCGGCTTAGTACACCATTTCCGTGGCACCCTGTTTAGTCAATGAAAAAGAAACCAATGGTGCCAAAAATCGTTTGAAATAGATGAGGTGAATCAACTCGATTGACGGAATATACTTATGTACCTAGTACTCGAAAATATGCGATTTGTTACTAAATTGAAGTCGTAAACCAAAATATCAAGCAGAGAGCATTTAAGTGGAACAAAATGCTGCAGTTTTCGTTGAAATCGGACTAAAACAATGGATGCGTCAACCTCTCAACTTGAACTGCGACTTTCAAATCACCCTATGTGACCCTTTACATAATGTCACTATTGTTTGCGGGAGTATTTTCCGACGATTTATGACAAAAACGTATTCATGCAGAACATGTTTTATAAATAATCGTTACATATGCCGTGCCTTATAAAACAACTACACCTACCATCGACATAGCCTACGCTTTTGCTCTCCTTTCAGTCGAGCGAGACCGAATCCATGGGGACCGAGGCTCTGCGGAGCCCGAGAGCTGGTGAGTATCTGGCGGAGCGCATCAGCATTGCCATACACCGCCAGGGCAATGCTGCAGCGTCGCTGCCAGAAACGCTTCCATTGGTATTGATTTATTATTATTAGGAAGTTGTAATTGTCGTTTATTTTTTATTTTATTTATAAACGAGAATTACGGAAAAATAAACGGAAAAGAGGGAGACAGTTTAAAAGGTGGGAAGACGAGCTAAAAGTCATAGCAGGAAAAATCTGGATAAGGTTGGCGAGAGATAGAGTCAAGTGGAAGGGGTTGGAGGAAGCCTTTGCCAAAAGAGGGCAAACAGACGAAATTTCGATGTCGTTACAAAACAATAGTATTAAGTAACGAAATGTAAATATTTTTTCTGAATAAAAGGCTTGAAATTAAATGAAATGTAATTCTCGTTGTGATTAAATACAATTTTACACCTACCTACCTATTCCACATAATGTTTATAGTCATTGCGATGTTTTTATTTATTTATTTATAAGGCAATGCCAACAATACACATAATGAAACATTCTAATAAAACAATTATATCTAAAGTTTCTTAGTATAGAATGTGTGCTTCTAACAGGCATGCACAACATTTGCTAAAGGTGCACAAACAACAGCTAAAAATAATACCCTGAAGGGGTTCCATAGGTAGAATTGTTACATGCTTAATTGCACACAATCGTACAGAACAAAGCTTTCGATATTTTTTCTAGGAAGTCAATGATTCGGCACACGTGTCTACGACCTATTAAAATAGAAAAGACTTTCGTTCGCTGAAATAACTTTTTACAATGATCCGTGGTAAAAGTGAGCGTCGACAATTACTGGGACAACGCAATAGAAACATGAATTGGTGCGCATGAGTGGAGCCTTCTGATGCGTGATGGTCACGGTCAATTGGCGTCGATGCAGGAGGTAGCTGATAAGGGGTTACAGACATATTGCTTCAATTTTGTAAAAAATACCTCTATAAGCGATACGAAGGATTTTTCATAGAATTCAATTTAATTAAACTAAAATAAAGCTGGTCGTTTTCACACAGCATATCGAGTTCTTTGTCAGCCAACCCGACTCAAAAAGGTTTAAATTAAAACCATCCTATTCAGTACAGAAATATCCAATTTCAATAAATATGTAATTGGTTTAATTAAGAAAAAAGTCCGATAATTCTGTTACAAAGTAAAAATGTGATAGTAGGATTCTAGATAAGTTCTAACTCGATGGTGATAGTGACAAAAGTTTGACTGCGGGGGCCAAAACATCAGATGCAGATGGAATTTTATAGAATTGTACCGATTTACAATTAAATTAAATTCTAGGGTTTTTGTTATTATAGTGCGTAAGCCTCGCACTCTGGCTAATTTCTAATTTCTACGAAATCAAATAATATCGCAAAAATTTTCGACTTCGACGGGACTTGAACCCGCATCGGAAGGATGCGGGTTCAGTACGGGAATGTGATAACCAACCACCACGAAGTGTGCAAAAAGTCATGCAAACTTCACAATTTATGACGAATGCAAGTAAACACATCCAATGTTTACATCGCATAATATTAGTACATTTTCCTGTACTTAAGTAGGACCGTGATCGAATTGAGCTCATGGCATGTGATGTGGGCTCGTGTTCGTGCTATAGCTAAGTAAGCTTTGGTATGGTAGACGTGCTCAATAAATAATGTAAGGGAATTACTATCTGACATTTGCATACGCAGAATTGAAGATCATGCCCCAGGTAACAGTTTGTGGTCTACTTACTAATTGTCAAATATCTTTTATCTTAACTCGCAAACGGTGCGAGCTTACTATTGTATGCAATTGTATGTACTATAATTGATTATGCTGTGTGGTGCCGGCTTAGAATTTACACCACCCCAATTCTTCCCGCGGGTGTCGTAAGAGACGATTAAGCGGTATCAACCGGGAGCGGGCAGCAGCGCCCCCTGCAGAACAATTCTACCACCGAACTGCGATCCCCAACCCACATGCCCAGCGTGGGGATTATGGGCATTACCCCCATGAGATAAAAGTCAATAAGGCGCTTATCAGGGGACCGATAAAGGCTCTAGAAGATGATGATGATAAGATGAATGTGTCTTGTGTTTGTGTGACGGTAAATAAATGAATAAATAAATAGATTGGTGAGTCACCGCAGCGGATAAATCAACAATTAATGGCTGGTAACCAATCACAGCCTTGAATCAACCAACAGAACAGAACAGTAACAGTACTGAATCCTCATAAGCTCTTCCAGCAAAAAACTAAATAAAATCTAAATATAGATCAGTCAGACAGATCGCTCCAGCTGCATCAATGGAACAGAAGAACGGGGACAAGAAGAAGAAATAGGTATTTTAGAAGTAGAACCACTGGATATCCGACCATCTCATATCCGGTAAGTTCAAGGGCTGTATAATCCACTCGGTTCCGTCTCCACTGCATTGGAACCGGATGCAACAGGAAGACAATTTCCATCGAGGTCCCACGGCGGGCGGTGGCACTCAGCGTGCATACTAAATGACTCTCACTTTACATAGTTATTCTGTGACTTTGCACAGCCGAGAACAGCATAGATGAATGAATGAAAAAATGAATGAATGAAACATCATTCATTCATTGTGTACACTTTATTGTACAGTCAGCTGCACAGACATGTATACACTTCCAAGGTTTAACTTTTATTTTACTTGGAACTTTTTAAATAAAAGGACATGCACACGTTTTTCGTACAAAGTAGTCATCGTACTTCGCCAGAATGCGGTACATAAATTATCACAATTACTATACACTTACTATTTAGTCAAATTGAAAACTTGGGAGTGTATACATATTTTTGCAGCCGACTGTACATACAAAATAAAGAAACCACCTTACATCGAAATAAAATAAAAACGTACAATAGGCGGCCTTATTGCTTAAAGCAATTTCTTCCAGGCAATCTTACAGCCTAGGTTATATTTAATTGAGCATACAAGATGCATATCTTAAAGTGGTTATTGGCCGTAAGTCTTGATAATGTATAATATTTGTATTAATTAAGGGCTGTGGATTTTGTATAACCAATAAATAAATAAATAAATAAATAAGTGTTCTTAAGCAAGTTTCTGCCCGCAGCTTTTCAGGCGTTTTTCGCGGGTAAAAAGTAGCCTATTTTCCTCCCCGGATTTAAGTTTTTACAGTCGTGAAAAATTTACAGCCAGAGAGACAGAGTAATATTCTCATTTATAATACTAGTACTAACTAGTATTATAAATGAGAATGTTACTACTAACTAGTAGTAGTTTAATAGTTTATTAGAGGTGTGTAGATCCGGAGTCAAACGGCTCCTGGAGTCGTGTCCGCTCCTGGAGCCGTATGGTTCCGCTCCGGGTTAGCGTTCGTGGTGTGTCCGCGGACACGTTGGACTCGTCGGTCTCGGTCCATCAAGTCGAATGAATGTAACAGCGAGCGATTGGAACTGTGTGGATCTGGGCTTCGATTCGGGTTCGGACGTGTTCGATCGACAGATCCGGGTCCATTTACGAGTAACTACTACAGTCAAATTATACCTACTATATTATAATTTGCTAAACAAATCGAAATATTGGGTATATTACTTAAGGTACATTAATTTATTCACAAAGAAAATTATACTAGTATTTACAATTGAAACAATTGAGCTAACTGCCGACTGTTGCAAACAGTCTACAGATAGCTCAACTGATCCATTTAAATATTACTTGTACTTTTGTACCAAAAAATATGTAATTAGGTATACCTTAAAAAAACTTAAGCTAATATTTGTCACAGATTAGATCCAACTAACAAACATGTCATCCCCTAATGAAAAGCATTGTTATGTTTTTATTAGTCATTGATTTATTAGATCCACCGAAACAAACGTGTCCTACAAACAGACAGATCCAATGGACATGTAGGAACTGTTAAGAAAAGCGGATCCTATCCGATCCGCTAGATCCACTGATCTAATGGACATGTAGGAAGCGAAACTGCACGCGGATCCAAACAGATCCACGGACACGACTCCTGGATACGTGTCCGGACCCAACTGGAATCGGACCAGATCCGCTCCAGTCGTGGACACGTTTAGGGCATGCCTATAGTTTATGTTCGCAGTTTCGCTCGTGTTGTTTCCGGGATAAGTAGTCTATTGATACCTACGTTGAGAGTTGTTGGGAGGTTGAGGTTGAGGATGCACGTAATTTCAAGCCAACAAAGATCTAATTATTGTTTAAGCTATTTTTAACACATATGAACTGAATTATGGAACAAAAAGTAGCATAAGTGTTATTCCGGGTAGTCCAGGTGGTCCTAGATCTATGGAATATTTCAGCCCTATCCGTTCAGTAGTTTTTACATTCTTCTATCCATCCAAACGTTCGCATTAACATAATGTTTGTGTAATGCAGTATGGTATGGTTATGGATAGAAATTTTCTTTGTTTCATTCAAATAGTTTATTACTTGATGATGATGATGTCCTCCAAGCCGAATTTCGACCACGGCGGCCAGTCTCATTGGAGACTAACCAGATGCGCAGGACATATTATAGTGCACAAGTGTGTGCGCAACACACAGGTTGACAAAAACCAATGACTCTATTCCTTCACTCTCATAATCCGTTGGGAGGGCAGACCGATACGACCGGGGAGAGGTCAAGCACAGAACCAACGGTTTAACATGCTTTCCGAGGCACGAGGGTGTAAGACTACCAACTTCCTGACTCACTCCATCAACTCCTTCTTAGTTTTATTACATAACTAGACGATCGCCTCGCGGCTTCACCCGCGTAGTTCCCGTTCCCGTGGGAATTCCGGGATAAAATATAGCCTATGTCACTCCCTGAAAAGTAAGCTTCCTAACGTTGAAAGAGTTTTTCAAATCGGTCCAGTAGTTTCGGAGCCTATTGAATACAAACAAACAAACAATCAAATATTTTCTGATTATAATAATAGTATAGATGTACTTACTTAGAAGTGGTAGAGATAGAGTTGAGTGCATAAACACAGCTTGAGTCGTTGTAATTGAAATGACATAACGTTATTAAATTAAAACGATAACGCCTTTTTGGATGTTATAGTTGCGTAGGTGATCCGGATAAGTGGTTATATTGATCTGATGCAGTTCAGCCTTGCTGTGCAAAAAGGCTTACTATAAAATATCAGATTATCTAGAGGACAAAAAGCTTGGGACGGGTTTTGTTCCAACTCGAAAAATAACATCTAACAGGCAAGGCTTCTTCGTCGCTTCTTTACTTGTTTACAAAATCAAAAAATTCACTTTATTTCCATGTCAGTGTTTAGTTTTATAATTTGACCTTTTCTAAGTGTACATTTATTGTACAATGGAAATAAAGAGTTTTTGATTTTGATTTCAAGCACGTTACCAGGGAAGTAGAAATAATTGAAAAACAATATTTCAAAGCGTATGTGTAATAATATCCTCCTAGCCGAACTTTGGCTACAGCGGCTTGTCTCAACGGCGACTAGCCATTTGCGCAGGACATTAGTGCTCAAGTGTGTGTGCAAACACGTCCACTCTTAAAGAGTGCACATTCCCGTCATCGGATTAAGAGAGTGAAAGAATAGACTGTATTCTTACCGGGGAGAGTTAGGTATCGAACTAACAAACAATAGCAAAAAACCCCGATTCTCTCCGGGTTTTGAAAAAGTATCTAAGTGTCTGGTCGAAGCGACACGCGATCCGAGAGCTGGTGAGTATCTGGCGCAGCTCACCAGCATTGCCATACAGCGTGGCAATGCAGCCAGCGTCTTGGAGACGCTTCCGATCCGACTGTTCTTGATTATGGATCAGTTGAGCGTGTAGATTTTTTGCAACAGTCTGCAGTTAGCTCAATGATTCAATTGTAAGTCTATTTCTAATTTGTTTCTATTTATTTGATTGCAATTTTCTTTGTAAATAAAAGTAGTAACTAGTAACCCAATAGTTTAATAGATACTTACATCATAATAATACAATTTAAACTAGAATTTTATGGCAACACTTTCCATAAAATTAAAACGAGGTGTCTTTATCACATCCTAGAGTTCATTGTTTCAATGCGGCATAGTTTCGCACGCTCTACATATCGACTTATATGGAAAGCCGTCCACAAAGAAAAAAAAAACGTATTGGAATATAGCGTGTATCACAACAGCATAAGAGTGACCTGGCCATAAACGGAAAACCAATGACGATTTCGAAATGTGTCCATTCAGTACGTTGCATGAATGAACGTAATGATACCAATTTTCGTGAAGGTAAAAACGACAAATCATTGAACTTTTTAGATATACGTTACGCTGCACCCCGGTTGGCTGACTCGTTATGAATTGCTATCAAAATAATAAAGGCTGCTACTTTATCCGACCCTATTTTAGCGTAGAAAAATAGGTTCATATTATTATCTAATCGCAGTATTCGCAACAGCAGTCGTTACGGAATAGACCCAGTAATATTTCTAAACGAACAAACGCTTGAGACTTTTTACAGACATGTCATATAGAATGCAACAACTTTATTCGAAATTTGAACTTACTCCGGGCGAAATGCGCAGACTACAATTTACTGCATGTTAGGTACGACTTACTAAGTATTTACCCCAACTTTTCTACTTGTATTTCCTGCCGGGTCAAATCGAAAAAGACTCACAAGTCATTCAATTTTACTGTTTTTCCGCGTTTGACCTGTTTTTCCGGGTCATGTATGTGTTGTGCGTTAGTTTACGAAAACTATAAAAGTTTTCGTGTCCTCCTGTACGTCCTGTATGTCATGTTAGTGTTGTGCGTTAGTTTACGAAAACTATAAAAGTTTTCGTGTCCTCCTGTACGTTTAGCCCAAAGTTCATTAGTGCTGTCTTGGCCATCAGCGGTCAACAGCATTATAGTCATTTCGAAAAAAAAAGTACGTTTAGCGCCTTGCAGCGCCCCTACTGGATAGTGAGGGATTACTTTTCGTAGCATAAAATATATAAACAGTGATCCATAGTTTGATACGAACTTTTTTTTTCTTGCTTTCGTGGCTTTTGCGACTATTACCATACTTCTGCCAATTTAAGAGAAGTTTTCGCATAATTTTCAGTGATTCGTTGCATTTTAGCAGTAGGCACAACTTTGACCGGTCTGCGGTAGAAAAGAAAACTTTTACGTTTCAGTACTGTGGAAACCCATACTAGCCACAGTTTTATACTCACAACGACTGTAACTGTCACAGAAATTGTTTAGACAGCTGTATTTATTGATAGTCTGCGTAGAAACTAAATTAACATCGCGTCTAGGCGTAAACGGAGTGTATTTTATGAAGGTAAGAACTGAAGTGAAACGGCATACATAATTCATGTTATTTTCCATCCTCTCAGTGGATATGAGTATAATTTGCCCCTTTTGGTTATTGACGGTTGTACGTGGAGTCTAGTTAAGCATGTTGGATATAAGAAGGTAGGTAAGTACCTAGCTTAAAAAGAACCTACTTGTTTAGCAAGAAAAAATCTACCCAAACTCAATCCCCGGTTTTATTAGGAACCTTTCTCCCTTATTATCCTCTCTATTATCCTATATATTATTATTTCCTATCCTAACTCTCTTGATCTTTATCACGTATATTCTCATCTTCTCGTAGTATTTTTATCTAGGGTATAAAGGTTACCCAAATTTTATATTAATAAAAATACGTAATTAATACGCAACGTACGCAGCTAGCTTTGTTTGAGTTGGTTCCTATTGAAAAAGAAACCATATCTAGAAAGAAAGAAAAGAAGAAAGAAAATTAATTTATTGGTTCACTAGAACAGCTTGCAACTATTACAATTACTTATACTTACTTATGAATATTATAATAACAATTACCTAGTTAATAAAATAAAAGTACTTACCTAACAAGCAATGCAGCGAACCAAAAGGTCCTATCTCAGCATAATGTTGCTCCACAAGAAGTAGAGTATCGCTAATAATCTACTTATACAATAGTAGGTACTTACTTATAATACATTTTTAATAATAAAAAAAAGAATCTTTTATGACATCTAGGACTAAGGTGTTTGGGAAAACCAATCCAACGAATCCAAACTCGACAGGGTTACGTCTTTTCGTTTAAGAGTTCCTATTGCCACCTTCTGTCTCATCATCATACCAGCTCGATTGTACTATAACATTGCACTGTCATCGAACTTACTTAAGAATGCCAAATTTCAGCTCAGTTCATTGATGTTATCTGGTCTAAAATTCAGTTGCAAAATTTGTCCCCCTCATATTACTAACATGGCAAGTCAAATAAATCTTATGAAAATATGAAAGTGGTTAGTACATTATGTTAATAGGTAGGTAAACACACTCGAACTTAAATATAAACCTAAGTAGATACTTAAATATAAGTACAAGTTTTGTTTTTCTCATTCAAGTGAACTGTATTTATGTTCTTTGAGAAAATAAAGATTCTTTGAACCGAAAACCATTCAGTGTTGTCTGAGATTTAGCATTTTGTGATTAAAGAACAATCGGAAAAAGAAACATGTTCATCAACTTTTAATTTAGATAAAACCTTCCTCATGTTATTTCAAAATCTAGTTTGACAACCTTCGTCTGCGCCGTTTAAGATCCTGTCCTGATAACAAAAACAAAGCGCAAAATGTAAGCCACAGAATCAGCGCAGCGTGGGTAATCCGCCATCCAAACTAGTTATTAAAATCACAATGGCCATTCAATTGCGTCTGAAATAATTATTTCTAGTACCTAATTAGTTACCCGTCTTAGCCAAAGACGTAGCTTAATCTATTATTTGCTTTGCCTTTAAAATGGAGATGCAAAAACGACACTGGCAAATCATCTGCCGAGGCACAAACAAAAACCTTGAAGAAATATCTCACAGCTATTTATAATAGAACTTACCCTAAATAAGCGTGATATCAGTGATTTCTTGTACTTTGCCTGCGCGCTTAGCATGAGTTTTGCAAATTATCAAAAAGGATTTTTCTCGAGAACGTGACAGTGTAGGTACTACCACTTATGTGTCAAAGTTGGCACTCGTAATGCCACAGAATTGCGTACTGCTATAATGCAAAGATCTAGTAGTCTAGGTATGGGTACATCCAAACTATAAAATTTGCGTGTATAACTTAGACAAATTTGTCACACAACATGGTGGCTTTACCAGAAAAAAACATTATAAAACCATAGAGCAAAACCACAAAACAAGGTCAGACTGACCTCGCGATAGAATAAGAAGTTTTCATACCAACTCTACGATATGGCTCTTCCGTTTACCACAGGGGTTTTCTTTTTTCATTGCCAAAATGCAACAAATCATTAAAAATCATTCGAAAACTACAATCGAGTTCGTATGAAACTATTAAATTGCCGTCATACTACGCAAAGTGCACTGGGGCTAAATTTAATTGTATGGAAGGAAACGTAAATTCGGATAGTATGCAAAACTCATACTAAGGCCTCTGGTAAGTATCTTTATTTAGCTTAATATTAGCACTGCGCTAATGATCAAATCACTTGCTCACACAACTTCGTTGCTGAGAAGAATAAACTACACTTATTTTTACCAGATACGTACGGATTTATTTTTACCAAAATAAAATGGAATAACCTTGGAGCTTGTCGGTCGAAAAGTTTCCTGGATGAGATCGCTTTTAGCGATTAGGCCGCTGATTAAGGTACACCATAATAATGATATATAATCAAGATAAAGAAAGATCTCATACTTATAGCCGAGATGTCTTTACATGGTAGCAGAAGATGTTCTGTTCAAGCAACAATCTGCAGTTAGCTCAACTGTTTCAATTATTACTGTAAATACGACTTCTAATTTGTTTCTATTCTTCAATTGCAATTATTTTTAACCCCCGACGCAAAAAGAGAGGGGTGTTAATAAGTTTAACGTGTCTGCCTGTGATATCGTAGCTCCCAAACGGATGAACCGATTTTCGTTTAGTTTTTTTTGTGTCATAGATAATTTTATCCCGAGTGTTCTTAGCCATGTTTCATGAAAATCTGTTCAGCCAATAAACGTCGGCAGAGTTTTAAAATTTTTAATTTCGTCTTGTTGTTAATAAACATTTACACTTTTTTGTTAATACAGCTCTACCTCCTCATACATTCTTTTCAAAGCACCCCGTTAGGTACCTACTTACTATGCACCTTGTTATGAGCAAAAATTAAGTGTGTGTTTATTTACAATTGCTGTGTGGCTTAGAATTTGCACCAACTCTTCCCGCGGGTGTCGTAAGAGGCGACTAAGGAATATTCAGCGGGGACGGGCAGCAGCGCCCCCTGCTGAACAATTCTACCACCAAACTGCGATCCCAACTCTCATGCCCAGCGAGAGAATTATGGGCATAACCCCCATGAGATAAAAGCCAATAAAGCGCTTATCAGGGGGAGGCCTGCGTCCAGCAGTGGACCAATACAGGCTGTTGAGGTTGAGGTCATTTACAATATCAAGCTGTTTTGCCAGTATTTTTAATAGGCCATATTTTCTTTAATTCCGACCAACATTTTTCTTAAATTCCTCATTAAAATACCTAAGTACTTTAAGAAGCATAAAACCTTGTAATCCTTTGGCGGCATTATTTGCGTACGTAACCGACTCTTAATACCCGAACATTTCGATGAGGCGACTAATTAAAATATAATTGTACCTACTGAAGACCTTCAAAAACCTCAAGTCACAATTTCGAGGTACGTTTAGGGTTCCTCACTGAAAGTTAAGTAAGTAAAGTTAAAGTAAAAATGAGTTTATTTTGTAACCAATACATACATAGCAAATACAAAAGATAAAGATTAATACAAAAGTAATAACATATTAATCACAATAATGGCTAACACTCAGCAGATGCTATGGTAGGATGTATCCTGCCATAGCGCTGATCTTCCGTGGAGGCCAGAATGTAAAAGGTCACTGAAATCTTTGACTTTAGATAATGTTAATTTTCTCGGTAGATTTAATGATGACTGATAAAAACTAACACTTCTGGCAACTACATATGCAGGTAATATAATTGGTAAGACGTGTTAGTTTTTTACAAGCTTTTATTTAACTTGCAATGTATGTAACTATGTTTGTACGGGTGGAATCTTGAAGCAGATATAAATTTTGTATTTTAAAATATTAAAACTTAATGCTACAAACTTATTATCGGTCAAATCAAAATTGTTTTGTAAATATCATTAGAAAACAGACAACCGATGTGGCTTGGTGGGCGAAAGTCTGCCTGCAACGCAGGAGGTTGTGGGTTCGATTCCCGCCTTGGGACAAATGTTTGTACGATTTGCAAATTTTTGTTTCGTGAGTATTGTATTAAGTATATCAGTGTTTACAACGGTCTGCAGTTAGCTCAATTGTTTCAATTGTAAATACTAGTATAATTTTCTTTGTGAATAAAGGCTTTTTGTGTATATTTGTTATCTAGTAAGTACCCATAACACAAGCTCTGCTTAGCTTAGGGCTAGATGATGTTGTGTCGATTGTCCAGCATTATTATTATCTATCCCTAGGCTCGAGTTCTGCTCGAATACGGGCCTAGGTATAGTAGCTTGCTGTTTGTGTTTTGTTTATTCTATGTTTATTATCAAACTACCTTGAGAATTTATATCATACTAGTTTCTGTCCTCGGCTTGGCATTGTTGTCTTGTTTCTATGGAAACTTTAAAGGTTATGGCTATCCCATTGGAAGTGTTTTATAGAATAAAAAGTAGCTTTTGTTTAATTCCCAGTTTAGAGCTACATCTGTGCAAAATTTCAGCCCGATCGGTTTTGGCGTGAAGAGGTAACAAACATTCATCCAACTATACGTCTAAACATCCAAACTTTCGCAATTTTCAATATTAGTGTCATCATCATCATCATCAGCCTATATTAGTCCACGGCTGGACATAGGCCTCCCCTAATGAGCGCCATAGCGAACTGTCTTCAGCTTGCCGCATCCAGCATCTGCCTGCAGTCTTTCGCAGATCGTCATCCCACCTGGCCGGAGGGCGTCCTACACTACGTTTGCCGAGTCGTGGTCTCCACTCAAGAACTATTACTCAAGAAATATTAGTGTGATGTGATTTATTTCTACCATCCGTTTACTAGGCAACCAATATAAAATCCACCATGGTGTACGGAACCCATTAAAACAAGGAATTACAAGCACATCTAAACTTTTTGGTTTATTTCACCGTGAAGGTTATATGTAGTCGGATCGTAATCAAAGTCCTGCAAAGTCATTTGCGGAGTTAACTACCATGCTTACATTTGATTTGGTTCTTTTGATAAAACCGCGGCTCTTTCGCGATTTGCTGAGGCTTTATGATGTACCTACTAATACTTTTTATGATTTCTTCCAACGAACTTTATTTAACAAATCTCAAGCTGTGGTTTAGTCAAGACATTCCTTTCAAATTCCAATCAAACCTATAAAAAACTCCACAATAAATTATGTACTGAAAGAGGTGTGTTTCGGAACATCCATACTAATAAAAAGTAACTCTGTCTGTTACTTTTTCACGCCTAATACGGCTGAACTATACATAATGAAGTTCTTTGGACACGTGGCACGGAATGAAGACTCGATGGAGCGGCTCGTGGACCAAGGCAGAATGGAGGACAAAAGGTTGTGGTCGCTATCCAACCAGATGGTCGCACCTCATCACCTCTCTGACACAGTCCACCATGACCGACTGCGTCCACAACGAAACCAACAGGGAACGATGGTGGTGGATAGCAAAGAAAGAAAGAAAGACATTTATTTATAACAACACAGTAAGACGTACAAGAAAAGAAAACACACTTATGGGGTATAGGTACATAAAGTTGTTATAACGAGCAACCGTTCATCAGGACCCCATCAGAACCACGACCACTCCAAGCTGCCACTGCTAAGAGTGACCAGCTGACCAACTAAGAAGAAGAATAGATAGCGAAACTCCTTTAAAATGAATGAAGAAAAAAAAAAGAATAGATAGGTGGTACGTACCTGAATATGGAACAGAACACAAGCAGCAAAAGCCTCTAGACAGAATCTACAATTACGCAATCATAAGGTTGGTCTCGTGTGAAAGTGAAAGCAAATCGGCCCCAATCGCTCAATTTAATTTGACAACGCATATTCACTTACACACACAACAGCTAAAGGCCGTTATACGTCACGTTTTCTGGCCTATCTTTCTGAACCTGAAAAAAATACACTTTAGATTCTATTTATTTATAAGGCAATGCCAACAATACACATAATGAAACATTCTAGTAAAACAATTATGTCTAAAGTTTCTTAGTATAGAATGTGTGCTTCTAACAGGCATGCACAACATTTGCTAAAGGTGCACAAACAACAGCTAAAAATAATATGCAAGGCAATAAATTTCATTTCTTTTATTATTTATTTATTGAACTAGTACAGAAATTCCAATTACACTAGTCACTTAAGTTACATTATAATTAAATTCAAAAATATATATAAAATTCATTAGAATTTGGTGTCAAGATCGGATAGATCAGTCATGTTTAACAATGTCACTTTAATAATAGTAATTATCACCTTATAGAAAAAGTAATAAAAATAAATTTCAGCTTGTAATCTCCGTCAGATCGCTATTATGGCTGCGGTCTTTCTGCGTTGAAATAGAGGGCTATGCAAACTGAGCTCTTTCTGCACTATGCAAACTGAGCGAAACTGGCCCAGAACGCACTGCAAGTGTAAAATCACTATCTAACTGGTAGTCGGTTGTAATAGGCCACAGATTTCATACATATTATGTGTGTAAAGTGGCTTTACACAGAAAAAATGGTTTGATTTGTAACAGTCACGTTTCAAGATGCAAATGATTTCGCGACAACCCAAAAACATCCATCCCAACGACATCAAACATGGCGACACCATTGTCGGATCTACCAAAATTCGGAAAAAAAAGACTTGCGCATATTTGAAAGCTGATCCTCATACATCAATTAATTTGCTAATTAACCAATATGGTGTAAAATAGTTTGAATCGTTGTGATAACTTTAAAAATGCCGATAAACTATGCGAGAGAACGTCATTTGCTGATCATGGGAAGTGAAGAAGATGACCTTGATATCGGTCAATAACCTCTGTGTTTGATAACTTTTCGTTATCAAACTGCCAATTGGGTCAAAGATAACATTATCTTAGTGCTATGCGTTATCTTCTTATCCATTTATGTCACAAAAAGTTTAATTAAAAACCCCGTTCTGTTTTAAGTTTAGCTCTACCATAGCTCTACGTTTCAGAGGTCTACTTCTTTCCAGCAAGGTTTCATTTCAATTGGACGAATTACAGGTATATTAGGCAGGTATTCTGTTCCTAATTTCACTTCTTCGGAGACCCTGCCTTTATCTTCTCTCTCTCTCTTCTCTACCTATGATGATGATGATGTCCTCCTAGCCGAATTTTGACCACGGTGGCGAGTCTCAAAGACTAGCCATGTGCGCAGGCCATATTAATAAATAAATATTGTAGTGCACAAGGGTGTGCGCAAACACAGGTGCATTCTCTTTTCCCTCACTCTCATAATCCTATTAAAAGTATTTTTATTTATTTATTAAACCTTCAAGAGCACACAGAAGATAAAGATAAAGATAAAAATGTTTATTTCGTCTTAAGTATCACAACAACATTTCTAAATAAATGTACTTACAGGTTTAGTGTTCAGATACCTGATGTGTGAAAAAGACCCATTCTAAGGCGTCGCTAGTGAGTACCTCGCTCTTGCTAAGTCGAAACTTATATTAAGAAGCGAGGGCTCCCGCTCTGGCTAACTACCGGTTTTTTTTCTCACAATGGTGTATATTGCAAGTAACAAAATATACTAAGTTAAATCTAGTAAGATTAAACACATAAGAAAGAAAACAAAAACATACCTATCTAATTTAGTTTATACATAAATAAGACTATTATAAGACTATTATAAGACTATTATAAGACTATTTAGCCTAAAAATGAAAGAAAGGTGACACTTAGGTTACTAGGTACTATGGGTCGGCAGAGCTAACAACGTACCTACCTATAATTATAAAATCATTTATAAACGGATGTATACCATGATTTGTGCTATTTTGAGTTTCCCAATAACTTTAAATTTAAAAATGAAACCCGTTTTCCTTGGTCACGGCATCACGCGTGAACGGCTGGACCGATTTCGCTAATTCTTTCTTTGTTGTGTTTGTTATTGTCAGGAGAAGGTTCTTATGAAAGAAAAAATTAAGAAAGTTGGAAACATAAATTTCCACGGGGGCGAAGCCGCGGGTCGCAGCTAGTAGGTATAATATATTTATCGTTATTCCGTGATCATGGCGCAAGCAAATGTATTGATTCATTGGTTGTATCGAGCGTCTAGCTTGTAAAGAATTTTCTATTAATAATTTTTGGAAGAATAAACAAGAAGGTTCCTTAATTATTTGAGCCTTCATGGAAATATCTAAGACAAAATGTTGCGGCTACTACAGATGCACACTAGCTTTTTCCTTGTAAGTATTATGATTTTGAAAACGTATTATTGCAAAATAACAATATTATACAAGCAATATAAAAGGAAGGAAATATAATCGCTGCTAGGTACCTACTTATGGATGTTTCTAGCCATTTACCTTCTCGCAAGTTTGTGTGTTTCGTAATCTATAATATAAAAATGAATCGCAAAATGTGTTGGTAAGCGCATAACTCAACAACGCCTGGACCGATTTCGCTAATTCTTTCTTTGTTGTGTTTGTTATTGTCAGGAGAAGGTTCTTATGAAAGAAAAAATTAAGAAAGTTGGAAACATAAATTTCCACGGGGGCGAAGCCGCGGGGCGCAGCTAGTTAATTATACAAACCAGAACATGAAAAGATTTTTTTATACAACACAAGACAAATTAATAATTAGCAAAAGCGACACTATCCTAAAATTACTGACGCTAATGCTCTATATTTCAGGGTGACTCTATTCATATTTGATTTGATCACCAAAGAGTCCAATAACTTTTCATACTAAAGTATGAATAGTTGAAAGCTTATTATAAATGTCTGAAGTAATGAAGCACAATGGTAGTCAGATATTAAAAAAATTGGTGTAGAAATCACAGAACTAATGCGGAGAAATTACCAGAAGTTCTGTCATCAGATTACTCAACAAAACAGGTGGGAATAGTTGAGATAAAAGTCAGGTGTAAAGCATAGTCTTTTAAGTCACAGAACTAATGGTAAAAAAAGTCCCAGTAGTTCTGTCAACAGAACTACTCAACAGAACAGGTGGGAGTAAACGTAGAGTTTGATCCTTCGGTTTGATATTGCGTAAAATGTGTATTCAGCGTGGGTGGATGATGAGGCATTTTGATACTACATTCCTATGCGTAGTAATAATCTGACTAAATATAAGTAGTATCTACCCATTTTTATCAAACTCTTTTAAAATATTATCTGAGTGTCTGGTCGAAGCGACGCGTGACCCGAGAGCTGGTGAGTATCTGGCGCAGCGTATCAGCATTTCCATACAGCGGGGCAATGCAGCCAGCGTCTTGGGGACGTTCCGACTGGTATTGATATGGATCAGTTGAGCCACCTGCAGATAGTTTGCAACAGTCTGCAGTTAGCTCAATTGATTCAATTGTAAATAGTAGTTCTAATTTGTTTCTATATTTACTTAGTGTTCGAATAAATAAATAAAAAAATAATGCTGGACAATCCACACAACATCATCTAGCTCCAAGCTAAGCAGAGCTTGTGCTATGGGTACTAGATGACTGATATACATAATATAATACATTAGATAGATATTTTTAATGATGCAAGATTCTATGGGTCGTGGTGAAACGACCCATAATTTTTTTCTGACGAGGTCATTAAAGAGTTCTTAGGTTGTTTACTATATGTTTGGAATATTGTGGCTAATTTCTGGCGTTGTTGGTTTCCGCTAGGTCTATCGCGTGAGAACATGCAAGGGGTGACCTTGCCTCCTTAGTACACTCCTATTTGTTAGGAACCATCAGACTAACTTCTTATCGCTTAGTTTATGGAGTGAGTCAGGTTGGAACCAAGACAAATTTCTTTCAACCTAGGTTGATGGATTCTTGTCAAATGTTTTGAAAGTTGTGGAAATATACATTCCTATCCTTCCTTTCTAGCGAGTATCAATAACTTTGCTATAATTCGTCTTTCAATATTCCTTAGTCATTTAGCCTTAGCATTTGGCCATAATTTTGCACGTCTGTAGCAACTACATAGCATATCCACTGATGATCTTTTCGCTCTACTTTCAAGACATCAAGAACAAAGTGAATTGCTATATTGCTTGAAATAAAGTAAATTGCTATTACGAGATTTTGAATATTTGCGTGTTTCATAAATAAAGGTCGGTTATTGCCAAAACACTTAATCGAATCACTTTCTGCGGAGACTTTATACGGTGATGCTGTTGAAATTGTTGTATTATGAAATTTTACTCGTTATATTATTAATGTTAATTTGTTTTTCAGGGACAGACGAAAAAGATGCAAGTGCAGTATTAATTGAGGACTTTTCATAGTCATATTGGCACAAAACAAACTTAGGTAGGTATTTTCTTATACATTTCTCAAACCCACATACTTACCTACATAATTATTTTATTTCCGAAGATGGCACAATTTAGCATTGAAAAGAGAATGCTATAATAACCTAGATTTATTACCAAAGTTTGCACCTACATATTTCTTTTAATCAGCCCCGGTCGTGCACAAAATGATCGTGATTCTTGCCCCTAAACATGGCATTTTGGTCTTGTTACAAGACTTGCGTAAGATCCAAATGTGATTGTTTCGTGCAAATCTTGCACGAGCATGATACTGAACAATCACTTCCGTTGGATTTGTTGGTCACTTCCCGCCAATTATGCAAAGGTGCTACATGATCGATTCCGAGAAATCTAGCTTCTGCTACCGGCCAGTGTGCGGCTGAAGAAAAAGTTTTGAAACTCTTTAAAACCAAAGAGTTTCAAAACTGTTTTCCAAATCAAACTTATTTGGTTACTTTTCTCCTGGCTCAGGCCCAGATTAAGCTGCAAATGCTGTTATGCTGCAACAGAGCAACGAAAATTTAAATTATTTGAGCATATTGATTGGTTTAGATTTCGATTCAGACGTAGTCGTGATTAGGGTATATATGTTCCTTGGTCGTGATTTGCCTGCATCGGATGTCGGTCGGCTCTAATCGTCTTCCTGGGCGCTAGCCAAGCCATTCCCGCCGTCGAGTTTAAATTTGGAACACAGTTTTTTGTGTCCGTAGTAGATCGCGACGAGGTGAATAATCTCTTTCCGTTTGATGCAACTGAAATGGCTCAAAATGGCTGACGTGTTGACATAAATAACGCAGTGGAAAAGTAATTAAGTTCAGAAACACTGTCGGTTTGAACAAAATGTTTACACGCAGCTTAAGGTACCTCCGTGACACGAATACCTCTATGTATCCTGCTATGTATTTGTGATTCTAGAAGCGTAAACCTGCGTGAACATAACAGTACGTGAAACGTGTGCTCTAGAACACCGTGGATTATGACGAATTCGGTGGTAGCCTGATTCACACAATTCATATTTACTAATGTTGGTCCCAATTCTAGATTTTTTTTTAAATTAAATAAATTATGGGCCGAGTACGGTATACAATGTGGGACGAAAGCAGATTTTTGAGTTGGGCCGAACTTTCCCGGGACGAATATGACATAAATCAATATAATTATGTAGTTAGAGATAAACAATTCTAAAAATGCACGCCGATTGTATGGTGTTTAGTAGAGGGGGCGTGCATTTTTAGAATTGTTTATCTCTAACAATTATAAAAACACAAATAAATCGACATACCTATCAGTACACATCGTCCACAGCTGAACGTGCCGAACCCCCAAACAGGAGGGTTTTGCCAAAATCACCAATCTTGGCACGCAGATTCGTTATCGCAGTGAAAGTGTTAAGAATATGACATATTTATAAAATAATTATGTTCCCTTACTCTGTCTATCGACCTAAGCTAGTCTAGTATTCTAGTAAAAAGACCAGTTACATCCGTTTACTTATATAAATTTATATGCTTAGTTTAAGTTGACTGATCGTAACAAGCTATGAAGCACAGAAATAAGTAGATTAAGTAGAGACACTAGGTACGAGCGGTAAAAGTAGCACCTAGTAGGTACATGATCGCCATACATGCATTTTGAAACAGCCTACAGCACGTTCACTCGATGAATAAACAGGCCTTGTGGCTTTATAGGTCAACGCAGTCATCAAAATACCAGCGAACTATAGCCAGATGGCTCTCGAACTAAACAAAACACGAGATTCCAGACGAGCCCAGTGATCTGTGAAACCGCAAGACCTTCTGTTGCGAAACAACAAAGTCAAGGATGACAGGAGATTGACAATGGACAATACACCACTACGCATGGATTGTCCCATTATCAGTGCCGCGGGTGCGACTGGGACAAATTGAACGATTCAGTTTAATTTATTGATTTTGTAAGCGAGATTCATAATCATCTCTCAAGCTCTGCTTACCTTGGGGCTAGATAATGCTGTGTGAATTGTCCAGCATTATTATTATTATTATTATTATTATTATTATTATTATTATCTAACATAAGAACCACAGGGGTTGTTTCTAAAAATGAATTCCAATTATTACGATCAAAATCGATATATGTAGGTAGAGACTTGGTAGAGTCTTCAAAAACATTTGCGTCCTTCACTTGTTATGCATTATGAAGTGCCTGGATCTACATAAGAGACCAGGATAGGCCGACGTTTGCAAAAATATGGCTGTGTATCAACCCATGTGCGAATATGTCGTCGGAGAGCACAATATATCGGCCGGCTACAAATTGGCACGCTGTCAAAAATGCAACGGACAGCAACCACGCTACATAGAGTGTATAGTATAGGCAGTGCGTACACCATGAAACATTAATCAGGAAACTACATCACTATGGAATAAGAGACACCTCTTTGGATCTTCTTACATCTTACTTGAGTGATAGGATACAAAGAGTTGACATTAATGGGAAACGGTCTTCGGGGTCTGTAGTTACAATGGGTGTACCGCAGGGCTCTATCCTCGGTCCTTTCCTATTTTTAGTTTATATTAACGACCTACCACATCTTGTTAAGAATAATCACGAGATTGTGTTGTTTGCTGATGATACTTCATTAATTTTTAAAATGAAACGACAAAACATAAATTTCGACGATGTGAATAATGCAATCTCAAAAGTAGTACATTGGTTTAGTGTCAATAATCTTTTGCTTAACGAAACCAAAACAAAATGTATTAAATTTACTCTACCTAATGTAAAACAAGTTAAGGCTGATGTAAACGTAAAAGGAGAAACATTAGAAATTGTAAACAGTACAGTATTCTTAGGAATAACCTTAGATAGTAAACTTCAATGGGGCCCACACATAGATAAGCTAGCAAAGAGACTTAGCTCTGCAGCGTATGCAGTCAAAAAAATCCGTCATCTTACAGACGTTGATACTTCTAGACTAGTCTATTTCAGCTACTTCCATAGTGTTATGTCTTATGGCATTCTGCTGTGGGGGAACGCTGCAGATATTAACACCGTATTTGTGCTGCAGAAGAGAGCTGTTCGTGCAATCTATAATATGGGTCCCAGAGAATCCCTGCGTGATAAATTCAAAGAAATAAACATAATGACAGTACCATGTCAATACATTTATGAAAACTTGTTGTACACTCATAGAAATATCAATCAATTCCCTAAAAATAGCGACATACATAATATAAATACTAGAAATAAGAATAAACTCGCTGTGCCCACAACTAGGCTACACAAGATAAATGCATCTTTTAAAGGGCAATGTATACGCTTCTACAACAAAACTCCAAGTGAGTTGCAAAAAATATCAATAAATAAATTCAAACAAATTGTCAAAACCTTGCTGTGCAAAAAGGCTTACTATAAAATATCAGATTATCTAGAGGATAAAAAAGCTTGGGACGGGTTTTGCTCCAACTCGAAAAATAACAACTAACAGGCTAAAGGTTTCTTCGTCGCTTCTTTACTTTAGTCTACATACCGAAGCGACAGAAATCAAAAAATATCACTTTATTTCCGTGTCAGTGTTTAGTTTTATATTTTGACCTTTTCTAAGTGTACATTTATTGTATTTATGGAAATAAAGAGTTTTTGATTTGATTTGATTTGATTTGATTTGAGTGCTAGGTGTTCTAAATACGGTGCACTGCGGGATGATTGAATAGCCACACTGGTTCATTGGACTCATTTCAATACGAGTGATCGCCGGTTCCAATGAAATGATGTAGCAGGTTGAGGATAATTCAATTTGAATGGGAGAATATAAGGGACTTGTTTGCTATTATCCCATGAAACTTGCACATCACTGACCCGCGTACCCAATAATAATGATTATAAACTAATTTCCAAGTTGTAAGTAAGTTCTTATTGAATTTACTTAGGTAGATATCTATTTTACACATCTCACTTCAGATGTTTTATAAACAAAGACTGTCACATAATTTTTGCTTTGAGCCTCTCCATAAATCATGAACACTATGACACGCGTGAATTATTTTGCGCTTGGAATAAAACATCGTCATCTTTATGTAGGTATTTACATTCGTGGAATAGTGGGCTGATGTCACTGAGTTATGTTTTGAGCGCGCAAGAACACCGATTGGAATCATAGCAATGTACTCTATTATACCTTTAACTTCAGTTATCTATTGTGGCACTTAAATGCACACAGATCACCTCGACAAAGCCCACAGCCAGCTCCGAGCACTCAGCTGTGAGCGTCTGTCTCTGGCGTGACAATAAACAGCACACAAATGAAATTGCTGTTTGCGATACTCTGGCTATCTGTTATTTAGCTAGCACTTAGCGAGATCTAGGATAACATAAATTTACATAACAACGGGTAAAGACCAATTAACTAACCTGTGCTCTATTGATGACATCGTGTGGTCCTCGCCAAGTTGTAGCTGCGGGAGATTTCCTTTTGGCAAGTTCCAGTGTTGCCTCACTGGGGCATTTCTCGAACATAAGCACCCGCTCGGCCACGGAGCCCCGCGTGAGGAAGGGGCGCACGGGCGTGGCGCCCGCGGCGGAGGTCTCACCGGTCGTGCTGACCACGGCGCCGGCGCTGGACGCGCGACGCGCTCGCGCCTCGAACTTCGAGCGTGCTTCGGTTACATGCGATCCCACAGACGCTCGTCGCTCTCCACTAGGACCGGCTCCAGGCTTTCTGCTGGCACCGGTCTCTAGTCTATCCTGATATCGACTTTTGGCATAATCTACGAGCGATATGGGCGGTACGACGTCAGGACGCTCCATGGAGCGCTCGGCCACCACGCCGCCGGTGCGCAGCGCCCGCAGCAGGCGCTCCTCTTCCCTGGCCACCTCCAGCCGCATGGCGGCGGGGTCGGCGCGCCGTACCCCTGGGCCCCCGCCCCCCGTGCCGTTGCGCTCGGGCACCAGGTCAGGCGGCAGGCTGGCGTCCATCGTCTCTCCTTCGAGCTCGCGGTGCAGCTCGACCCTGTGCTCTCTCCTGGCCTCGGGCCGCGATTCCCGCGTAACCTCCACTCTGTGGTGGCGCAGTTCCGGCCGCTGTTTCAGATCGGGCTTAGGCTCCGTTTTAGGCTTGGTTCTGAGACTCTCGGTCAGTTTGATGCCAGGCGTAGGCCTGCAGGACAGTATCTCCGTGGGCGCGAGACCGCGCGCTTTCCACGTTTGGTAGATCGCCTCGGCATGGTCAGAGATCTGCTTCGCGATTGCGGCGATGTCCTCCTCACCGGTGTCGATCTCGCGGCGAGCCGTGGCCGCCATGGCCGCGCGAGCCCGCGGGCTCCGGGAACGTATCACACCCTTTCGGGGGTAGAGGACTCCATGCACTGCACTCACTAATCACAAGGGAAAATCACTTCGGTAACACTGATTCAGTGATGTTAATTCGCGTGGGACACTGTGAACAGCTGTGAGCGTGGTCCGCGTTCAATTATAAACAAAGGCGGTGATCGCGTGCACTCGGCGTCGGTGCGGCGACAGACGTAGAGCCGGCGGCGGCGCCTGGCGCGGACTGCGGCGCGCCGCCGGCCCCCGCCCCGCGGCCCCAGCCCCCGCCGCCGCCTCCCTGGGCCCTTCACTCCCGCCGACCCACGTCCTCCATCCAGCCGCTCATTCACTTACTACACACCTGATAGTGATATCTCACCAAACCTGTATGCACAATGCACAGCAGGTAGGTTGGCTCTACATTGCGTAAACATTACATATATTACTCATTGTAACAATTGTTCCAAAACACGTGTCTCATCTCAGCGCCTAGAAGCCAGCTAGATATTAGTTCACATCCCACATAGTTATTGGAAAGCCGTGCAATAAGGATGCACAAAACATGCGTTTGGGCGGGCGGAATGCGCGCTTGGGCGGCGAGCTCCGAGGCGATGACAAGGACAGCACTGCAGACAAAGATTAGGTACATAGAACTCCCAAAAACTTTTAATCTATAAAAATATTAATGGAATAATTATATAGCCAGTCTGTATCGACTTAACCAAAACCTTCTTGAAATTGCTAACAATTTTGATACAGCCCATTTTTTTGTAATCTTATCAGATTCCATTATGAAACAATAAAACACCTATAGATAGATAACTCTTCATTCAGTATACCGAACCTAGATAACCTTCCAAGACGTAGCATGCGTCATTCCCTACTACCCCAGATAGGTGGAGCGCCAAAGAAAACTGTCTTATCTGTTGAGGAGAGTGACGAACTCTGTGCCCGCGGTGGACGCAAATAGCACGCGCCGCGCTTTATATACGCACTTCCCCCGCTTTTTGTTTTTTAATCGTTTCTCGAACACGCGCCTACATGTGCTCCTTGTGCTTTGAGTTACTGGTGTTTTTTTTTCCACTTGTTCAATTTATCACGGATCTTTTTCTTTTCTGCCATGATGGTAATGGCTATGTCCTACGACATAATGATTTTTATTATGGATCCCGTAACTTTCCGTATTGCAACATGTCTTCGATTGGGTGCCAGGTGTTGCGCGCCTCATCAATGCCAGTGCGGTATTGCTGTCGAACAGCTTGATCATCACATCACGGATCGTGTACTAGGGCTGCCGGTCTAAGACGAATAGTAGGGTGGATAGTGGCGCCACTACATATTTAATTTTATAATTACGTTATACAAAGGAATTATCAAGAAATCGGACCGCGCGTAGACGATATCTATCATAAGCTTTTTTTAAATGTATCTGTAATAGTTTAGTACTGTATTATTTAGGCAGATACTTGTTTCAAGAGTTTAGGTCTCGGCAGGTCTCGACAGAGCCTACATATCTGACAGACATTATCTGAGCGTCTGGTCGAACTGAAGCGTGACCCGAGAACTGGTGAGTATTTGGGGCAGCGCATCATCATTGCCATACAGCGGGGCAATGCAGCCAGCGTCTTGGGGACGCTTCCGACTAATATGGATCTGTTGATTGTTTGCAACAGTCTGCAGTTAGCCCAATTGCTTTAATTGTAAATACTAGTTGTAATTTATTTCTATTAGTTGATTGTAATTTTCTTTTTGAATAAAGATTTATTTTTATAAATAAAATTATTAATGCTGGCACACAGCATCATCTGGCCCCAAGCTAAGAAGAGCTTGGCTAATAAATTGGATTCTGCGGATTTATTAACAAAATTCCCATTGGTATTTATTTGGATCAGTTGAGCTAGCTCTAGCTTATAAAACTCTAGCTTATAAATCAATTTTAAATACAAGTTGTAATTATTAAGTAGTTCGGAAATAATTATTTATTCTATTAAATTTATTAATTTCCTTAGTCCATGGTAGGTACCTTAGGCCTCATTATTAGATCGAACCCTGTGGCACACCTATATTAATAATTATAAGACTAATCTATTCTAAATACTTGTATAATTTTCTTTGTGAATAAAGGCTATTGCCATTGTTTAATTTTAATAAGCATGATGATCATTCCATTTCTCGAAATCTTTAAACCTCTTGACTTCAGTGACCATTTTTTTCAGTATTATCATCATTTTAGTATAGCAAGTTACAATATCTGCTGAGTAATTATTCCAAGCAACCAACAATTTACGACGGACTGTCACAAAGTTCGGCTATTAGGGGAGCCCTTGGCTGGCACTTTATCAAGGCTTTTCGAGAAGGTTTGAAATATTCCGGCTCCAAGCTTAAATTCTTGTTTTGTTTAACTTAACGAATATTCACAAGAATTTTGTTTAATCATAACTAATTCAAATGAAACAAGAAGCTACGGTTATATCCACAACATAACTAGTTTCTCCCGCGGTTTTGGAAGAGTTTAATCTGATTTATGGGTTAAATAGTAGCCCATTTGTTTTTCAGACCTATATGCATGCACAGCTGTTCAGTAGTTTTGGCGTGACAAAGTAACAAACATACCTACATCCCCCTATCTCTATAAATTTTCGCGTTGATAATATTAATGTGAAGTAGAGTAGGTACTCTGATAAATGAAATGAAAATATTTATTGAGTAAGAAAATTACAATCAAATAATAGAAATAAATTGAACTAGTATTTACAATTGAAACAATTGAGCTAACTGCAGACTGTTGCAAGCAAGTAAGAAATACACAATAACAATGGTTTAACTATATGTTAAGCTAAAGTTAGGTGTTTTCAATTTCTCGTCAAGTAAAAATAAATACTTATGATTATAGATTTCAAAAAGAAAGCATAATCTCATTTAGTGAGCCACAAAGCTAAATATGGAAAACAATACAATAACAAAGAAATCGAAACGCTCCTCTCCTATAAGGTGAGAGAAAAGTGAAATCTCTCACGACACTATTCTTTGGGCCAGTGACCGCTCGCTCACCGTAAAATATTAAAAATTGCTTATAATTTTACCTGATGCGTGAAGATGCTAATAAGACTTTGTTATTTGTTCAAATGGTAAAAAAACCTATGGTAGGTACACATTGGACGTAGGCGTTACGTTGTTCGGAGCGCGTTATCCGTAGAAATGCAAGATCGTGTTCCATTAAAGCCTCCACCACACAGCCGCGATTTCAAAGCGCGTCTTATGCCGCGCGCCCCCCTTCCCCCGGCCGTAGTACACTGTGTCCGGCTACCGCGCCGGCCCCCGCAAAATCGCAAAACGCAAGACGCAGCTTCTAAATCGCGGCAGTGTGGTGGAGGCTTAAGGCTCTTCCTCCCCGAACACTAGCGCCGCCACATATTTTATCTTATTATTACGTCAAAGAACAGAAATTCCAAAAATTACGTTGGGCAATTTGTGATAACTATCATAAGCATTTTTTTAATGCCTCTATAAATTTTTTAGTTTGTATAGTGTAGGCAGAAATGCGAAGTTGCTCTTTTTTGCCACCATGGTGGCTAAATAGTGTGTTCGGGGAGGTAGAGCCATAAAAGAGCGCGTTTGGGTGTGGTCGGTTCGGAAGTAATCGGACGACATGTCGTCCGCATGGGACCCCAACTAGCAAATAAATGTCATATAATGGCCGCGGCAACGTTACTTATTCAGCACATTAGCTGACGAAATAAGTCGTATCCACGTAATGAAAGCGTTTATACAACGCGATTTGGGCCCATTTTATTCAGCATTTCAGTTTCATAAACTACGTATAAAGGTAAGGTAATCAGCTAAATGGTCAAGTAATTATCATGGAAGTAACTGTTACAAGCTTAATTTCTCCTATAGCTGTAACTTATATGTCATTTACATGTCATGTTTGTTTTATAAAAGCGACCTAGGATACAAAACAGCATAACATTTTCGTAGTGAAAAAAGTATTGTCTCTTTTTTTAAACACAAATTTTATACATTTATTTAGCATTTAAGTTAATTTACAACTTGTAGGTTCGTAAATTCTAATGTCGACACGTTTTAAGAATCATGGTTCTTAAACGGAGCTTGGAATTCGGAATTCGGAACTTGGAACGCCTCATGTGTACACATGTAGGTACATAGGTACATAGTCACCTTAATTCCTGTGAATACGAGAGGGCTTTAATTGCACAAAAAAGTGTATTCGACCAATATGGAACTTAGAAAGCACAGAATCTTGTAACCCTATTTTATAAAAATGTTAGTTACCTACCTACCCTTTTGTACATTTTATAAATTCAATAAATTTTTGTTTGTGAGGGTACCTTTTTGAACACCAAAATAACATGAATTGGAGATTAGTAACACATAATATATAATTATATATACAGGGTGTCCGGTAATTAATGGTGTGCAAATGTCAAAATGCAGGTACTTATGGGGGCACCGCGGCCACTTGCGGTCAACAGGCATTTTAAGTATTTGATAGAACTACGTTTGTATCGTTATATCGAGGTGTTGAGATGTCTCTACGAAGCCGCCATCATGTGTGTCCAAGTACAGGGCCAGCAGTCTACACCCATCCAACTGGGCAGAGGAGTGAGACAGGGGGATGTTATATCCCCGAAACTGTTCACGAGCGCGTTGGAAGATATGTTTAAGACGCTGGACTGGAAAGGTAAGGGCATTAACATAAACGGCGGCTACATCTCACACCTGCGATTCGCTGATGACATAGTTTTAATGGCGGAGTCGCTAGAGGAGCTGAACCAGATGCTGGACGGCCTAGCCTCGCGACGCATCGGTCGGATCTTGGCATAAATTTGGATAAATCCAAAGTCATGATCAATGGCCTCATTGATCCGGGACCGGTCGTCGTACATGGCCACCTTCTCGAAATTGTTTCCGAGTATAGGTACTTACCTTGGGTAAATTCTGCAGTTAGATAAAAATAAGTTTGAGAAGGCCAAGAAGAGGATCCAGCTAGGCTGGGCAGCGTTTGGTACTACGTCGAGTCTTCTCGTCATCCATACCGCAATGCTTGAAAACTAAAGTTTTCAATCAATGCGTCCTACCCGTCATGACCTACGGAGCTGAGACGTGGACACTCACGGTAGGGTTGGTCGGTGGTCCACCAGTTCAAAGTCGCTCAGCGAGCTATGGAAAAAGCTATGCTCGGAGTCTCTCTGAAGGACAGAATTCGTAACTCGTACTTTTTATCCCATAAATCAGATCCCATGGGATAGAAATCACCTTTTAACGTTTCCATAGAAACAACGCGTGCGAAGCCGCGGCCGGCAGCTAGTATATTAATAAATTATATATTAATTTAAACAGAAAGATCTGCCTCTCTCAAACGATTAAACCTGTGAATTTGATTACCTGAGTAATATTTGTGTTGTTTTTTTGCATTTGCGTTCATGGTATTTTTAATGTTTGTTTCCGTTTGTATTAGAAAAAGTATACTTAGTCCATTTCTATATTTTGAGCCTTTAAATCAAAACCATCATCATCATCCGTTTTTGCCATTTGTTGACTTCAAAAGCCATTTGCCACTCTTAACTGTCCTACGTTACATTTCAGTATAATTTAAATTTGTTTTTATCTGGGATTGAAGATGCAAGGTTCTGCTAGCATAACAAAAGAATATTCAAAACTCCTACAGAAAAAGAAAAGGAATAGGACGATTTCAATTTGTGCGCAATCAGAAAACATACCTACCTATTTTGTTGATTATGATATTAACCGCTGACCCATCCGCCCCCCGATAATAGTAAGATAATATATGATGATGATATAATAACGATAATAGTAAGAATACGAAGTTACTTTTGTAACCGTAAATTAATTTTGTCTTCAAACAACTTTCATAAAGAGTTGCCAGTTTACAGTCAATTTTGGTTTATTGATAATTAATTTGTACTATTTTTGGTCGGATTTGTACCTATCAACAAAACATAACATAACATCCACGTTTTCAACAAAATATAATTGCTAAATGCAAGGATCAAGACCGCTTGCGTCGTAGTATTCGAGTTGCCATCTAAACGACAGCAGCGCCCTCATTTATTTTCTACTGTTTTCGGTCGCACTTGTACTTTCAGTAGTTTCAGTTTTAGGATTGGTTACCTACTTAATAAAGGCTATTGAAAACTATAAATCTATTAAAGTTTCTTGTTTTCTGGTTGGTTTAGTTTAATCGGTAGGTACCTACCTAAAATACGTAGGTTAGTACATCTTGCCGGTAAAAGACAAAGGAAGTAACTCAATACCCTACTACTAAAATGCCAAGTGTGAGTCGGTCACCCCGAAGTCAAGGCGTGGCGATCGTTCACCTTTATACGGAGGGGTCGCCATAGAAAACTAATAAACAATGTAGGTACTAATTTGAATACGTGTTTTTACAAATAAAAGTCTGCGTTCTGTGTTTCTTTTATTTATTTTTAACTGTTTCAATGATATGCTCGCACGCGCTTTTCGTAGCCTATGTCCGTCCCCAGGATACCATATACCTCCTTGCCAAATTTCATTAATATCCGTTCAGTCGTTTAGGCGTGAAAAAGACAGAGTTACATTCGAATTCAAAATAATACTAGCTGTTAGCCGCGACTTCGTTAGCGTAGTAGGTAGGGTACCTACCTACCTTACTAGATGACACATCAGTAAACGGAAAAAACATAAGCATAGAAAAAGCGAATATATCTGTGACTTCTTACACACGAAGCATTTTATATCCTACTATCCTACTAATATTATAAACGCGAAAGTTTGTAAGTATGGATGGATGGATGGATGGATGGATGGTTTGTTACTCTTTCACGTAAAAACTACTGAACGGGTCGGGCTGAAATTTTGCATACAAGTTGTAATCCTTGAGGATTATAACCCTAGAATCAAACCTAGGCAACTGTTTATCCCAGAAATCAGTTCCCGTGGGATAGAAATCACCTTTAACCTTTCGATAGAAACAACGCGTGCGAAGTCGCGGGGTGCAGCTAGTTATCCATAGAATGTCTCTTTAGCAATTATTTGAATTATTTCGTTTCTTTGCTGAAGAAAAACCATCTGTTTTTAATTTTCATATTTTACAAATTATGACAACCATGACAACATCTCAAATTCAATTAAACAACACTATTTTGAAAAAAATAGACAACATTGCATAGACGGACTTTTTATTTATGTTTTACTTTCTCGTTGGAGGTAATGTGTAAATAATACAACCCTTCTTAACCTAAATTGGGGGCGAAGGCTTAAAAAAGTAGCCTATTGTTTAAGTTAGGCTACATCCTAATTGTATGGCCTATTTCATTTTGATCTGTTCAGTAGTTTTGGAAATCCTAGGTAACAAAAATTTCACATTTCACAAAGTTTCGCATTTATAATATTACTAGCTGCGCCCCGCGGCTTCGCACGCGTTGTTTCTATGGAAACGTTTTGAGGTTATTTCTTTCCCATGGGAACTGATTTATGGGATAAAAAGTCGCCTATGTTTGATTCCAGGGTTAGACTTACCTGTATGCAAAATTTCAGCCTGATCCGTTCAGTAGTTTTGGCGTGAAGAGGTAACAAATATCCATCCATCTATACATCAATCCATCCAAACTTTCGCATTTATAATATTAGTGAAGTATATAAATATGTATATATATAGTGTGATGTGATTAGTAGGATTAGCTTCTACCCGCAGCTTTGCACGCTTTTATTGTCGGTATAATAAGTACCTACCCTATTGTCTAAGTCAGGCTTTGCTCTAAACGTACGCCAAATTTCATCTTGATCTGTTCAGTAGTTTTGGAGATCCTAACAAAAACGGTACCAAAAATTCAAATTTCACAAACTTTCGGCTTTATAGTATTAGTAGGAAGGAAGTTTGGACTCACTAGGGGGCGCCTACTGTGACAAGGAAAATCGATTTGAGTTTCGTTTTTGTTGTCATGCTAAGCCAACTCTTATGAGATCAGCGTTTGCACGAGAACGAATCAGAAAATTCGATTTTGTTTTTAAGAATACAGGCCCTGGGTCCATTTATTTTACTTATTGGTCAAAAGCTTCTAACACCGCCGCTGCCGCCTTTTCATCGTCCTCAACACCCGGCTACTTATGGTGGCCGGCTAGAATGTACGTGAATTTATTCATCCATGTCTTTTAACATTTTTGACATTTTCATTCATTTTTGATGACAATTGAAAGCGTCATGAACGAAACGCTTGTCAAGCAAAGTGAAAATTTTTGGTGTCATTACAACAAGGAATGCGCACTTTTTTTATTTAAAAATATTTAAAGTGAATTTGTATAATTATCAAAACGAATGTGGATATAATCATAACATCATTTTGTTAGAAGGTAATTTGTATATGTTTTAGATGTTTTATACTAAACGTATACGAATATCTGTCTGTTATGTTCATGGTAAACAAAACAATTTCCTATAGATGAAAATCATCGGAGAATGATAGCTTTTTGGAAATACTTGGACAAATATTAAGTATAAATTAAAATAAAACAAACAATCAGGTTGAAACAAATAAAATTGAAACGGGTTAGTTGAAACCGTCCGGAAATGGATGGCCCTGTAATAGATGAAGAAATACCTGCTTGGCAATACTTGGATATATATCTGTTCTCTAATGGTCAAGAGAATTCACCTCCAAGGAAGTACCATCTAGTATCAGATCACCTTCATTTTTGGAGAGAAACGATGAAGGAGTTAGCACAAGAGCAGTTCGGATCTACGTAAGTATGAGTTTGAGTACCTTATATAAATCTCTATGGCTACGAAACCATTCCGAAATTAGGAAACCTTGACGTTTTGGCAATGGCGAACCTTGATCAATAAATGAAGTACCTAGCACATGGTTAAGACTAAAAAGTCACGTGCAGTGCAAGCGTCATGTAAATACTTATAAGAGGAGGGCTTCGGACAGATCCTTTTCTTTTTAGGTGTCTTAGTAACAAGATCTGAGCTATGCTTTGTAAAAGCATAGCTCAGAATCACTCAAAATCACTCAAAATCACTCAACCAGCTATCCATGTCTTTATTGCACGAAATCTTCCAATCCTCGCATGGGTTATAAACAAACTACACATCATGACAAGAGCCCAACTGGACACTGTCGCCCTTACAAGCACAAGTTCAAATTGGGGTTAAGCGACACACAAAACTGCAGGTTATGAGGCAGAGAAAACGCCTCTCCGTCTGCTAGGAGAGTGCGGATCACAAATGCAGAAACGTAGCATTCATCTGCACAGCCCAGACGAGCAATGAGACATCACCCCAAAGAAAATCCTACAGTTCCTAGCAGCTGCAAGGGTCAGTGGCGAACTATGAACGCCACGATCGAATTTTCTAAGGAAAATCTATAGATGGTACGCTCTCCCAGCGCTTACTTAACAGCTGTCCTGTGTTACAAATACACGCAAACACTCGCTTACGGTTACATTTCCAACCTTATGCAATAATTACAATGAACAAACACTAGGGCATTGCCGTAGTCTTGTGGTCAACAAATCACAGTAAAGTAAGTCGTAGCAAGCGCGCGTAACACGAACCGACTATGACTGAGGTGGTGGACCTAAATTACACCTAATTTGAGCGACCCACTTTCGAGAAGCTATATTCTTTCCTTTTTTTACTTAAAGCGATGAGTGAGATACAAAGATCTTTACCTTTTACTGTATACTATACCAGTGCGATGACACCTATGTGAAAGTATCTTGCAAAAACTGATTTAGTTTAACATTTCTGAGCTGAAACTACATTGTGTGGGTTGTAATGTGGAAATTTAAAATGGAGAGTTCTTTCAGGGATTGCGATATTAGTTTATACACAACACAAGGACGTTTGATTAAGACCCCACTGGAGCTTAATCACAAAAAAGCGTACGTGGCCGTCAAATCACCTGAGGAATTCATTGATGCAGGATATGACAGGTACCTCATAAAGGCTACTCGGTAAGCATTCAAAACAAACTTTTGTTTATAATTTTTTTTCATCATCATCATCAACAACCTATATTAGTCCACTACTGGACTAATAGTAACCTATATTAGTCCACTACTGGACTAATATAGGCCTCCTCTAATGAGCGCCTTAGATCTAGCTATAATAAATCCTGTAGTAATCGTGCAGTGGTGTCGTGTAAGAATCGACCCTTTCAAATCAACCCAATGTTGTTAAAGCCGCTTATGAGAACCTAGAGCAAGGGTTGCCTTCCCTCTGTGTATTTTCAACACCTCCACTGCGATAACCAATCCGCCTGTCAAGCGTGGTTTATGGCAACCACTTGTTTAGGGAGGCATGCTCAACAGTGGAAGTACATGTCTTGTGTGATGATGGGGATAAAAAAAACATTAATTTACAAAAGCTATTTTGTCAGATCTTTGGGGCTTCTATGTTCAGTGAGGTCTTAATGATGTTTGTCAGATCGTATCGCCAGGGAGGCCACAAGACTGTAATGACGTCAATGGCACTGAAAAGTCTACCCAAACTGGCATGTAAAATAGGTATCCTGCTCAGTAGGAGGTTTCAACGGCTATGGCCTTTATAGATAGCCTAATTTTAGTTTAATTGATTGATTACAGTTCATGGGAAAAAAGACAGGATAAACGATCTAACAACACTGCTGAAAAACCAGGTATTTTTTCTACACCTTTGTCAATATTTTAAGTTTCGGTTTCGGTTTTACCTTCTGTATTTTATCTCTAACGTCTGAATTTAGTGAGAAGTATGTTTGACGATGGTTTGTGTCCTGATTGATCAAGACCATATACGATCCGACCATTTAGACTACACAACAATTTAAGAGACCTTATATTTGACGGTATTGTTATGCTTACTTTTGAAAGCGTTCTAGCGGCTTTGCATAACTGATTTCGCCATTCCTTTTGGAATTATTCATACCATACGACGTTATGGTTATGTGATCGTACCCTTAATGAAGAATCAAAAATTTTACTTTATTTTGTTGTTTACATCTAAAAAGCTACCTGTAAAAGTTGGTACTGTAATAATAGCGACTTAGCAGTGACTAATTTCTTTATGCTCTAGGTATCTATCGACGATTACGAGTGTTGTTTATTCCCAGGTGAAGATCCAACGACAGGAAAATCTGACCGTGTATCGATTAGTACTACTCTTAAAACGGTATTTGCTTCCATTTTTAAAGTATATTTATAGTCACTAAAGTATTATATTAACCTAGTCTATTATAAACGTTGCAGATACTCCCAAGTACAGTAGACAACCTGGGAAGTATAATTGTTAACCCTAGAGATAGAAATACTAGCATTTCCAAACCACTTGACAGAGCTGAAAGAACTTTCATCCAGCGAGCAAGTTTATCAAAGAAAAATGATACTGCACTGTCTTCTGTCAAGTCGACAAAAACTCCAACTCAGAGAAGAGATGGCAACATTCACAATGATGAGACAGCCGATCAATCAACACGTAGTAAATCTCCATTTAAGGGTAGAGTTCATAACATCTCTCAAAAAAGGAGAAACTCTGAAGCAGTTGTATCAAGAGTTGAAGATGTTGTAAATCAGTTAGAAAATTCGTCGCCTAGAAAGGTCGAACAAATAAACACAAAGACAAAACGTAGTGAAAATCGGGCGCGAATTTCAATGACCAAGCCGGTTGAGAATGAAAAAGATCAACAGAATAAACCTAAACCTATCCCACATTTTATTGGAAATCGGCCTCGAATTTTAATGAAACCGGTTGAAAATGAGAAAGATCACCAACGGGCTAAATTCAAACCTTTCTCAAACTCGATTGATAATCGAAATCGAACTGCGATAAACTCGGAAGAAAATGTAAAAATTGAGCATAATAAACCAATAATTACACCACACTTGAATGAAAATCAATTAGACACAAAAGTGGTAAATCCAAATCTTGACACAGAACAACATTTCAGTGAAAATAATCAGACCCTTGAGGAAATTGTTCATAAAAATGAAAATGTGATCAATGTCGGGGCGCCTTTAAACATTTCAAATAACAACAAAAGCAATCAACAGAACTATAACAATGAGTTAGTACAACCTGTCTTACCATCGTCAACCGAAAAAAAACAGAAGTCAGATAATATTAGTAACGCTGGAAATTCTTTAAATATTCTAAATAAAAACAATGACGATCCAATGAAGAAGAAAGAGACATCGTCACATCCGGATACTTCCACTATGACAAACACCTTATCAAATTTGAATAAAGGAATTATAAATATGAAAATTGAAGTCTGGAACTCTTCGGACATAACGAGAAATGCTTCATGTGAAGTAAAAGCACCAGTAATTATTCTAACAAATGAAATAGGGTCTCAAGTGGACATGGCAGGCCCAACAGGACAGAATAAAGTGCATCATCAAGTTATTGCAAGTGATAAAGATGTAGTTGAGGGATATTATAAAGTAATATTTGTAAGAAGTTCTTACCCGAACGCATTTGAAAATAGCAAACATTCTGTTATAGGCGAATGTGTAATGTTTTTACCAGTTATAAAATTGGATGAACTTTATTGTAGGTAATTTAAAATATGGTTGTTTAAAATTAACAACGCGCGGGAAATTTTAATTAAAATATATAGAAGAGGTCAAAAATATGTATGCATTAAATTTTTGCAGGTGTAGTGGTGGTGAAACCAATGTGAAACCAATGCATGTTTATAATCCTGTAAAAACGTCAGCATCCTGTATGTCAATTCATAAAGAGAATGCAAACAAAATATCTGATGATATCCGTTTTGAAGAAACTAGTCCTGATTCTGCAGAATTAAATCTTAATGAAGACACAACTCAAGATAAAACTGATCCCTTAGAGCCAAAATTAAGTACTAATGACAAAAAATTTGAAGAGTCTAGAAAAACTTTAGAGAACTCTGCAACTAAGCTTGTAGAATCTGTAAAAACTTCCGATATGCGAATATTAGATCGAAATAGTGAGTGTACGAACGTACTATCTAAGTTTGAAGTGCCTCCAAATTATACATTAGATTCAAAAGAAGATGAGCGGGAAACAGAGTATCCTGCATCCCAACCTGACTATGGAAAGCCCGTGGATTCTGAAGAATCGAAATCAAAGGAAATAAAAATGGATGCCACACAACCGGAAACTAAAGAGTCAGTCACTTCGAAGGTTTCGAAATTTTCAGAAATACCAGTAGCGTCAGATATTGAAAAAGTTAAAGAAACAAAATCTGATGAATCTGTTGAGATAAGCCACTCTAAAACTGTAGAATTAAATAAAAATAAACCTGAACCAGCTTCAGCTCACGCTGAATGTGATGAATTATCTAAACTTCCTTCAGCGGATACAATTGATTCAAAAAGAACAGGGCTTAGAGAATTTCAAGAAAGTACATTACAATCTAATACTGAAGAGCCTACAAAAGCTTCAACGGTTGCAGAAGCAACATCATTATTAGAGACGAGATTAGAACCTGCCAAACCCTATACAGACCAGATAACTGAGGATAAAGCAACGCAAACCGAATGGACTGATGTGTTGGTAAGAATTTAACATAATTATTTTATTTTTTTCATGAGTAGGTAATTTAATTGTTTTTTTTTTAACCGACTTCAAAAATTCACAAAAGGAGGAGGTTCTTCAATCGGCTGTTAGTATTTTTTTGGGTTCCGTACCTCAAAAGGAAAAAAGGAACCAGAACCCTAAAAACCGAATGCGGTTTACCGCTGTGCATACGCCACATACCATTGGGCACCTATGGGACACAAAAAAAAACCCGCGTTTACAAACCGCAAAACAAATGAAGCCAGTTGCGTTTTTTAAAATCAGTCACTGAAAAAATTCGATTATGTGTGCGCTTGTACAGAAAGCTACGATTTACATTATTTTGCGGTTTCAGACTTGCGATTAAACGTGTGCGTTTAATCGCAGTGCGTGCTTAGCCGTAGGCTGCTTGATCTTAGGTTTCCTTTCCTTCGTCTTTTCATCCATATGTCATCAAACTAAATTAGACTTTAATTTTATCTAGATGTCGCCACTTTGGGGATTTCAAGTCGGTTTATAGGTTTTTAAAACACACCAAATAATTTTAATATAGGACTGGTTTCTAAATTGTTTATTTTATTCCTATATTGTCGCCCCAAATATTTAGCCAAGAGAGTTAATCGTCTTGGAAGAGCAGCATTCCCTAACACAGGTATTTCTTTTTTACTCACAAAAGGGAATCTCAAACACTGTTACATTTTTGTATATTATGTTAAAGCAATAAAAGTTTTGTATTTTTTGTATGTGTAGTTCATTCCCAACAAAACCACTACAAATTTTATAAATATTAGATTAAAAAACTAGTTCGATTAAAAAATATTTTTATTACAGTGGGAAGCGAAACTTCAGGAGGACGGTCACTATTCATTTCATCTGCCAGCCCTATCACGACTAAAGGAATACAATCTATGAGAAACGTATATGCATTTAATAATTTCAAACACTGATCTTAAAGATCAAGTTCTAAGTAAAAACGAAATAAGTTTAGTCCTAGGAGAATCCACCAAACCTCTTCTTTCGCTCCGCAATTCAGTATGAGCATCATATCCTGGTATTTGTGCAACTTTTTGGCCAAAATATTCATAGGTTTGTGGGCGATGTACTTTAGCTGGGTCTCAGAAAGGGCTTTTAGCTTTTGCGGTGGCATTTCCAGCATTACCTGGATGGGCAAAGTAACGAGTTCTTACATGAAACGAGCCGTAAAAAAATCGATTCTTTATGAATGGGCTATAAAAGCATACTTGAGCGGTTATCCCAGACATAGCCTTAGGAGAGATGGCACTGAGCTCTGGTGCGTCCACCTCGGTCAGAAGCAAACCCAGGCGAGCCACGTCGCTCGCGCTCCAACTGTTGGACTTACCCATCACCTGTTGAAAATATTTGGGCAATGCGCAATGTTTGCAAACTCCTCATTCATTGATTTAACCGTTTGTTTTGGATTTACAAAGGAACACAATGTTTTAAAAATAATATAATTATGTTTATTCAAAATGTCTCTGTTTCAATAAACTGTCGTTTTCTAAAATGTTTTTGATATTCATCTTCCTTATTATGTTAGGTGTAACTAATACGAACCTGAGTCCTTGTCATCAAGTGCAAGTAGAATCTCCTTTGCAATGGATCGCAAGATCGTATGTGATAAAACAACTGAAAAAAAAAGAGTTATCAGTTAGGTACCTATAAATTTTTGTCTATAAACTTAATTTTGAATACCTAATCAAAGTTAAACAACATTTTAACAATTAAGTGAAAATAAAACAAAGCATCGCCGTCAGCAAAAGGCAATGTTATCAAAATGCGATCACGGCATCATTGCCACGTTAGATGCCAATCAAGAAAATCTTTCCTATAAAGGATCAACAAACAATAATGCACTTACTTGATGTGACAACTGTAGGTAAGTGTTCTCTCCTAGCATCCTCATATAGAGCAGGGGAACTCCACATATGAGGTTGTTCATCAAGTTCAGGTACTTGGCGGTGTTCCATCGCCTGTTAAGCTTAATATACTTGCTGGCGACAACACCGACCTGAATCAAGGAGGAATCATAAAGCCTTTTATAAATAATCACTGCAAGCTTCAAAGCTGAAAGCCCCCGATCCCATTTAACAAAGTATGTCATTTTATTGGATGAGATGCTTTTTTCTGAAGGAAAGCCTGGCCAGTAGTGGGATCCAGCTGATTGGAGCTGAATAATGCTGGATAATCCACACAGCATCATCTAGCCCCAAAGTAAACAGAGCTTTGTTATGGGTAGGTAAGTTATGGAGTAGTATCTAATACTGATATCAAAAATCAAAGGTAAGTGTAATGTAGGTACTGTGAATTAATGTACAAATTATATTAATTACCTGGTGTCTATCAAGATCGGCATGGGTCCCAATATACGACAAGATTCTTTCGTCGCTAAGATTTAGTTTAGCTATTTCACGACCATTGACATACTTGAAGAGAGGTCTGTAAAGCTCGAGGGTTTGATGTGTGATCGCGTTGGTCTTTTTGCCGGCTTTTATGACTGTCCACGTAGCTACCAGCTTCTCTCGTGCTATTTTCATCATTGATATTGTTCTTGCCTGTAACACACAAACACATAGCACACTATCTATCTATAGCGTAGACAGTAAGAGAAAAAATCGGTGTAACTTAAGGGTGCAAGGTCAGAACAGGAAAATATCCCCTCTACAATAAACTTACCAAGATGAACCGTAATTATTAGCGTTTTGAAGAGAGTTAGGATCTCTGACATGGGTAAAATTATTTTGGGCGTAATTTGGTCGGTTTCAGCCTCATAATTTTTATGATTGGATGTAGCAAATATGCGACACGAGAGGTAGGTAAATTATGTTTTTGGAATAGCAACCAAAGTTGTCCATTTACACAGCCATTCACTCAGCGAACTATTAATAATAATAATAATATAATAATGCTGGACAATTCACACAGCATTATCTAGCCCCAAGGTAAGCAGAGCTTGTGTTATGGGTACTAGATAACTGATATACTTAATACAATACACTACATAGATAGATATTTTTTATTATACATTGAAAAACACCCAGAACCCCTGAACAAATAACTGCAGATCGTACAAACATTTGTCCCGAGGCGGGAATCGAACCCGCAACCTCCTGCGTCGCAGGCAGACCTTCGCCCGCTGCGCTACAGAGGTCGTCTATTATCATGTTATAGTGAAGCTTCTCACCGAATGCAGGACATAAGCAGGTGGAAGTCGGAGCACGTCTTCAATAGTTCCATCTAGAAAGATTGTAAAGGCGTTCATAGCCGTTTGCATATAATCGGTGGTGATCTTCAAAAAGGAATGCCCTTTGTGCATGTATTCCGGTAAATGCACGCCTGATTTATTCTCGTATAGCTCCGCGCTGGTGGTAAATATTGTGATCGTTAAGTTTTTAAATACTTAGTACATAATCTAATTCTAGAGCAAATGTTGTGAGAGCTGAAGCCGGGTAAATTTTTGGCAGTTCTGAGAAGAGTTCAAGATTTATCTCCACAATCATATTGAACATTTACGAAAAATCGCCCACACTCTCAGTGATAACGTGACGAAAACTATCTTAAATATTACAAGATAATACCAGCAATAACAAACACTTTAGGTAAATTTTTAAAAGCTGGTCAGATCCCCTTTTGTATTTCTGTATTTCCTATACTGGAGGCCTGGATTTGTAACGTCAGCAAGCGGGTAAAATATTATGAAAAACAAAAGACAATTGTGCCGGTTTTTAAAAATGTATCTATATTAAAATATATTTACCAACATTCTATAATATATTTACTAACATTGTACAAGCAGGATGGCTAGTATAGACACACTACACAACTGCAACTGACACACCACTCCTAAAACATACCACTGAGCAACACTATTTGATGGATGCCCAGTGTTTGCTCACCGCATCTGTTGACCCGAAGGAAAATGCGCCAGTGTGTCGCCGATGTTGACCGCTGCTTGCGCTTTTAATAGCTGATCATGCTCGCTTTCTAGAATATAACGAAATTCACATAAAAATATCATTAAACGAGTTTTGTTTTCTGTACTTATAACCTTTTATCGAAGTCTTAAGCTGAGCTGAACTGTGAGCGTTGATCAAAAATCATGTGATTTTCGACTTTTCTATGAGCTTATTTTGTGAGCCAAAAGAAACAAACGCTATTGATTTCTGATTTCTAGATTCACGTTCAAAATTTCAAAATATAATATTCGGAAAATTGCGAAGCCCTCAGTGTTTCGTAATATAATATAGTCGCACATTGCTCCTCAAGGAGCAACGTGTCAACAGACTCGCTCGCCTTTGGACAGACGAGGATCCAAAAGAAGATCCAAGAGGTAAAATAATATAAAAATTAAGTGTGGGGTACCTTCAAGTGGGTCATTTCCAAACAAGGCCTTATTTATCATCAGTTCTAGTTCCACCATCGGGTCTGAAATTGTTAAGACCTTACAATCAATAGGTTGTTACGAGAAAGACTAGGTAGAATAGATGTTATAGATTTGTTTACAGCGGACAACAAAAAATACAGCAAAATGTTAAACCCTTTTCTTTTACGATCGGAAAGTCTTCCTTCAACATAGGCGTGGTGACTTTCATTAGTTCCACTGTGCCGCTGGGTGCCGAAGATTGCAGAATGCCGAACAGAGCCATCTTGTCAGTGTACGAGATATTAGGCAGCTTGTTCACGAAGGAAGCGAAGTTATCGCAGTATGAATCTGGAATGTTCTGGGACTTAAGGAGTCTTCAGGTTCTGGTGATTAAGTGGTATCCAGACAAAAAGAAATATTTAGGCATGGCAATGTACTCGTATGTATGGCATACATACTTGCCGTCCTAAAGATTTATTTATAGTACATCTAATTAAAGTGAAAAATATCATATTAGGTATATAAACAAATAACTGATCTTTAAAAATGTATCCTTCTTTTTACAATAGTTTGTGTAGATTTATAATAAATCACTACAGAAAAACACTATGTTAATGTAACTTATATAATCTTAAGGTATAATATCCTAAGTAGCACTTTATAGAAGGTTCTTTTGAAAGATACTCTGATAGTTAAGTTTTACAGAGGTTTACTAGTATCTCAACCTCAACCCCAACCGCCTGAATTGGTCCACTGCTGGACGCAGGCCTCGCCCTGATAAGCGCCTTGTTGGCTTTTATCTCATGGGGGTAATGCCCATGATCCCCACGTTGGGCATGCATACAAGTATCTAGGTAACCATAATACTCCATTGGGATTATAACAAAAAAACTCTTGAAGAAATTATTGATTGTCTGATTAACTTTCACAAGAACACCACCCGACCACCACCTTAAGTTGACATTTTTGGCCACCAAATACAAAACAAACGGTCAAGGTAAAAAAAATTGTTTACAAAGCCACCAAAAAAACTAAGTAGTGTCTTATATCGAAGAAGACTCAACACAGTCATTAACTTGGTGCTCTACATAAACTACGGCAATTTTCCAGAGCTCGTATGAGTCGTTCCTCATTCTGACCTCACCATTTGGTTTAGAACTAAGAAGTTTCGAGAAGGTATCATCGTGGTCGCTGGACACAAAATACAAATTATTGATAACCAGATACAAAACAAGCAGATAAATATTTCGTAACAAAGCCATTCAGAGATATAATTCGATGCGCTGACTGAGCCTCTTGGTAAATATTCAAAACTAAGCCTGCATTAATCTTATCTGAGCTTACAGACATATCAGCTGTGTGGCTGGGCCACGTAGATTTTCCTTAAAGATAGCCTTTTTGGAGACTATTTCGAACTTTTTACTTTAGTGCTGACTTTGGCATAATGATTATTATACATACAATAATATTACAGCAGAGATTACAGCGCATCAGCACTGTCATACAGCGTGGCAATGCAGCCAGCGTCTTGGGGACGCTTCCGACTGGTATTGATATGGATCAGTTGAGCTACCTGTAGACTGTTCGCAACAGTCTGCAGTTAGCACAATTGTTTCAATTGTAAATACTAGTATAATTTCTTTTGTGAATAATGGCCAGATTATATAGATTGTATAATCATATTAATCATACATAATACTTAATACTTATATTTGCTTGGACGAACGAAATCCCAAAGGGGTTTTCTTTTTTCGTTGGCGAAATCACCCTCCATTTATCACATTTGACATTTCCAGTATTTTTTTATGGTTCATATGGTCAAGTTGGCAACAATTTGCAAGTAAACATGTAAAATTGTATCCTATTAAAAATGACCGCGTAATTTATATCCTTCTCCTAATTTCCTAATTATCAGGCTAAATTCTATTTTCACCCGCACATTCCACAAAATTTCAATAATGATGTTTTCTAAGTCTAGCGAGTGTAACATTGCTATGCCGAATGAGTATTTGTGTACTGAAACCTGTGGAAACCAGGAGTGCTATGGCACTTCACCTTTCTGTGCTACTATAGGACAACCCCTCGTTTATTACTGTCAAATGGTTAGTAAATAAAGAGGGCCAGACTCCACCAAAGCGGAGATGAAACGAGCGGAAATGAGATGTGTTTTAAACAACCAATACAACGTCGTTATTCATTCGTCGTATACATTTCATCTTCGCTCAGCTTCTGTGGATACCACCGAACGGTGATGTATCTTAGTTGTATGCTAAAAAAACAAAGAAAGATCGAAGCGAGATGTGAGCTGTGCCTCGCAAGCGGGCGACGACGTCACGCAGCGGAGGCGAGAAGAAATGTGAACGGCGTGTAGTGAGCGGCGCCGCTAGTGCAATCATCTCAATAAAAATACGACGCTCGACACACGCTACTCAGTTTCGCTCCAGGCAGCGTACATCTCCGCTTTAGCCAGCACTCATAAACACTGTCTAGCATCTCATGCATCTCCGCATAGCTTCGCTGGAGACTCTCTAGTTGAAAAACACCTCTTTTCAGCGCACATCTCCGCTTTGGTGCAGTCTTGGCCTTATCCCTTACCGAACTGATATACTTACCTATTGCATCATTACAAAATATATAATTTTAGGGTTCCGTACCTCAAAAGGCAAAAAGGAACCCTTATAGGATCACTTTATTGTACATCTGTCTGTCTTTCCGTCTGTCAAGTTGACAGACGGAGAAAAGAGGGTTGACAGTGTCAACCCTCTTTTCTCAGGAAGCGTGGAGGTATCGAATTGAAATTAACATCCAATACTCAAGTCCGTAATTTCATGGAGCTGTGATACAAATCAAACTTCTAAGTCGCATTTTGTGAAATTTCCAAGAGAATCACATGCACACAAAACCTAGAGGGTACTTCCCGTTGAGATAGAATCATGAAATTTGGCAAGCAGCAAGGTCAAATAGCACAAGTGACCGCAAAAATTCGAAATTTGTAGTCCATTCAAAAAAAATATATATTTCTGATTCTCGCCACGGACCAAAACTTTTGGTCCGGTACTTCCCGTTGACCTATAATCGTAAAATTTTACAGGAAGCAAGGTCTTACAATAATTAGTTAGATATACGGAACCCTCGGTGCGCGAGTTATATTTTACTATACATGAAAACCCAGAAACACCTGGAACAAATTAGCATATCGTACAAACATTGCCACGGAAATCGAACCCGCAACCTCCTGCGTCGCAACGCAAGCAAACATTCGCCTGCTGTCCCATAGAGGTCGTGATACTAGATCTCTAGCCTCCTTAAATAGCTGTATCTCACTCAGCTAACGATCTTCCAGCAGCTGATAGGTACCTAAATATTTAAGCTCCCGAATTTATCTGAGCCCACCACACAATGCGTCTTCAACTGCTGTTCACCATTTTTGTTACAGTGTTGTCCTAGTCCTGTTAAATCATGATTGTTGTGTAGACTCCACCTATTTAATTTCTTCAATTGATTTGACCATCTATTTAATTTTTCAGCCTCCACCAAAGCTTACGCAACCACGCGGAAATGTAAGGAAAGACAACAGAAACTGTTTTACAAAAGCTTTCAGATGGTATACAGAGGTAAACGTGAAATAATATTATGTTCTTAGGAGATAATTATTATTGGCTGTTGAAATTATTTTGTATTGTATTTTCTTTATTAATCGCGGTTTCACCCGCGTAGTTCCCGTTCCCGTGAGAATTTCGGGATAAAATATAACCTATGTCACTCCCTGAAAAGTAAGCTTCCTAACGGTGAAAGAATTTTTCAAATCGGTCCAGTAGTTTCGGAGCCTATTCAATACAAACAAACAATCAAATCTTTCCTCTTCATAATAAGAAAACATAAGTATTCTTATTTCTACGACACTTTAAACCATATAAGGTTTGTCTAGTGTCGAGGGTTACAGCGTATTGCCACACATTTGGCATTAAGTTATACATATAAACATTATCATAAATAAACTAAGTCTACCTAACATTATCAGCGTTTGACACAAATATTCCCTATAACTTTTAGCCAAAGCACCAATATATACACAGTTTAGGTACCAGTCACACTACCACTAGGTTATTTTATCGTAAGGTAGGTTTTAAAACCGCCACACACAGAAACCATGGCCAAGCCGGACGGAGGCGAAGGCGTGCGGGTTGTATCATACGAATTTATATGAGAGACTACACATACACCGCCGGGCGGCGTTTATGAATGGACATTTTTAAGACTAATTGGACATTAGTCGTGCAAAGGTTTCAATTAGTAACATAATGTTCACAGGAACATGTGCCACATCGAAACGAATCGGCCAAAAAGAGCGGTGATGTAAAAGGATTCGCAAATTGGCTCGACAGCAAATATGAACAGTTCCTACTAGACCAATGCAACTCGTGTGGTTACAAAGTGAAGCATACATCTATAACTGAAGCGTACAAGTTTCAAAACGAGTAAGCTGATATAAACTTTGACAGAATTTAAACTTTAGAAACTATCGTATAACAATACATATCATAATAATTGACGACCTCTGTGGTGCAGCGGGCGAAGGTCCGCCTGCGATGCAGGAGGTTGCGGGTTCGATTCCCGCCTCGGACAAATGTTTGTACGATATGCAGATATTAGTTCAGGGTGTTCTGAATGTTTTTCTATGTAAGTATAATAAAAAATATCTATCAATGTAGTGTATTGTTTTATGTACCTATATCAGATAACTAGTACCCATAACACAAGCTCTGCTTAGCTTGGGGCTAATGCTTTGTGAATTGTCCAGCATTATTTATTTATTATTATGTATTTAATTTATATATAATAAATAATATATATCATTTAATAATACAGTCCATCGTTAGCTCAGGAGTACAGTTTAGCTCGGGAGTATAGTTCTCGGATAATACAGTTCATCGTTAGCTCGGGAGTCGGCTAATGCAACGATGAAAGCCACAAGGATGGCAGGTTTTTAAGTCACGTAATTTCATCAGTTTTAGTGCTATATTATTAAATTTTTTGTATGCGTTCCGTACCTCATTAGGAAAAAACTTTCGTGGCGACTCTGTACTGAAAGGGTGTGTATAGGGATAATTTCACCAAGAGCCATATGTTGTCACAATTTTTTTTTGTTGTTCAAACAAATTGTTTTAGTCGTTAGTCGAATTGTTATTAGTCCAAATGTTTTTAGTCGAATTGTTTTAGATAAGTTGTTTTAGTCGAGTTTTCCGTTAAGCGTTAATACTAGGTGGAGTTCCTACACTTTAAGTATTATTTAACAATACCGCGTAATGTCATCTCTGATGAGATCCAACTCTTCATACCAAGTTAGTAGGTACAGTCAGCTGCTCAGGTATGTATACGATCCCAAATTTTAACTTTTATTATACTCGGAACTTTTCAAAAAATCACACAATTTTCGTCGTAGAAATTAGTCATCGTACTTGTCAAGGAGCGGTACATAAATTGTCACATATACACTTAGGTATCTACTATTAAGTCAAACAATTAAGTCAATTAAGAAAACTTGGGAGTGTACCTGTACCTATACATATTTTCAGGGCTGACTGTACCTATATTATTTTCCGATGTGTATTTGTACATAATCCATGTCGTATATATGTCGATAATTTACTTAGATTTCAATATCTAAATTAATCAATAACAAATCTTAATTTTCCAGGCCATGTGAAACGCGTCGTAAAAAATTCCGTGTAAAAAGGTAAATAAGATGGTATGGTATTTTACTGTACAAGGAACTTTTGTCTCTTTTCTAAAAAGTAGAGACATTGTATAACCCAAACACTTTGTACACAATGCGCTAACACTCACTGAATATTTTCTTTTGTTAATGTAAAGTTATGCAATTTTTGTTACTTTTTTTCTAGTCCGTGGAGGAAGAAACGAGGCAATAAGGAGACTGGTGATGTCACTTCAAAGTATGATTATTGATAAAAATAACCAATAACAAAATTTTACCGACCATTATTTAATCGAAGAATCCTCTTTAAGTCGTTGCCCCATGGCCCGTGGACGTCGCAATAGCCGAAAAGGGGAACTAACCAGAAGAAGAGCTTTTTAGGGCAACTTTCACCACCTTTTACCGCCCTACACGTGAAGCGGGGCCTTTTTTTGGTCGTCTAGGTACCCCACCTCATGGCATATTTTACCAATTTACCCTCTACTTTTCAGATCCAGCTTGCATTACATATTGAAGCCGAAAGATATCTCTCGTCCGGCTTCTGAAACCAATGAAATGTAAACGATTTTAAGATTCATCAAGTCGTCGATTCTTAAGATATGTAGTCAACAAACCCCCATAGTTTATGTTCACTAGTTTCTTTCTTTTTGTTCCTCTTGTTTCGCCTTCTTTCTTTCTATCCCATGGGAACTGATTTTTGGGATGAAAAGTCGGTTATGTGTTATTCCAGGCCGAGACGAACATCTATACAATTTCAGCCCGATCCCATCGGTGGTTTCGGCGTGAGCAATAACAAACATACATAACACACTTTCGTCTTTATCTATATATATAAAAATGAAACCCGTTTCGCGTTGTCACGGCATCACGCGTGAACGGCTGGACCGATTTCGCTAATTCTTTCTTTGTTGTGTTTGTTATTGTCAGGAGAAGGTTCTTATGAAAGAAAAAATTAAGAAAGTTGGAAACATAAATTTCCACGGGGGCGAAGCCGCGGGGCGCAGCTAGTAATATTAGAAATACATAACACTTGCTAACAAGACAACAATGTAATCTTTTTAACCTAGCCCTTACCTCGACTGCTACTCGATTCCATTCAACCACACGCATTTCTGTATGCTTGACCTTAAAAAAATAATTTGACTAGGAGAGTTTTCTTATACGATTGGAGGAATCAACTCTGAGCAGTTGAGTCGAGTACCAGTCGAAGTTAGGGTGGTTGGTCACATGGTCAAGCGTGAAAAACTAAATCGGGTTTTTACAATTTTCAACTTTTGACAATTGATTCGTAGTTTGTTTTAGCGTGGGCTCATAGCAAATGACTTACAATATGTGCAAAACTTCTTATCTGCCATCTAAATGACTTGTAGAACCTAGAAAATAGTAAGAACCCTATTTTTTCACACGAATGATTTAGGGGACTTTGAAAGTTATCGTTTTTCAAAGGTCAAAAGCTATGATGATGTCTTCGGAAGTGGTCTTGAGCCATTACTCCCACAGCTGCACTTCATTCAGAGTCCGAGCCGATCCCAGCATCACGGTGTTGAAAAGAAGCCAAGAAGCGATCCCATCCGTGAACTCTATGAAACCAAACAATGACGTCACGAAATCGCTCCCAAAAATTCATCCAGAAAAACCAAAAGAGGTTGTATGCCTGTGTTCAAGGATCCCAAAAAGAAATGCGTACACGCAAAGCGACCCCTCGCCTGTCAAAAGTCCTTCAAAAAGTGTACTGAAGGCCGAAGCTACTTCTCAAACTGTGCCGAAGTCCGAAACCCCTTCCCAAACAGCGCAAAAAGCAACGCCATGTTCGGTATTATTGCTCATTTTATTTTCATACTTAAATAGAAGGTGCATGATAGTTTTCAGGTTTTTTTTTTTAAAAAGCTTTATTGCAGGAAAGATTAGTCTAAGGTAGGTACAAGAAGTTCTTATAGACTAACTATCATATCCTGCAATTGGCGGTCTTATCCCTTGCAGAGATTTCTTCCAGACGACCATAATTGAAGGAACCCTGTATTTTAGGCTACCTATGAGCTAGCTAGTTGTAGCTAACTGTATGTAGTAGTTGGATTAGGCCACTGTCAGTGAGTCGGACAGCTCTGGTTGCTCACTGTCCCCCGAACTAGTTGGTACTGTATCTCAGGGGCCAGTAAACGCCCACCTGCGCCAGCCTCTCTGCCAGTTAGCCCAATTCAATTTTACATGATCGATTCGGCTGTTATATAAAACTAAGATTATGCAGCGAAACCATGGCATAGATAGGAGAAAATAGAGAAGATATGTAAAGAAAAAAAAAGAAAGGAAAAGGATTATAGCTATATGCAGGATTATAGCTTCAGAGCAAACCTATATGTTATTCCAGATCCAGAACTATATTTAATTAAAATCCGATTCATTCAGTAGTTTCATGGTTTTCGCGGACATCTTTACGTTTATACATCTTTGAGATACCAAAACCATGTTCGGTATTAATTATTGCTCATTTTATTTTCATACTTGTATAGAAGGTGCATGATAGTTTTCAGGATTAAAGTTATATGCAGGATTAAAGCTTCAGAGCAAACCTATAATATAGGTTTGCTCTTAAGCTATAATCCTAACAAACATATTATGTTATTCCAGATCCAGAACTATACTTAAGTAAAACCCGATTCATTCAGTAGTTTCATCGTTTTCGCGGACTATCACACATCTTTGAGATGTGACGGTCGCTGCGAAGAAGTCGATTCTTACTCGGCAACCGCTTCCAACTCCGCCCGTAGATGTCGTAAAAGTTGTCTATAAGGGAACCTTCTTACCAGAGGAAGGGCAGAAATTTCCTTCTGTGTTTTTTACTGTCATCAATCTGCCTGCCAAGTATGACAAAAACCCTCCTTGTAGCAGTGGACGTATGTGAACTGAGGAAGTAAAGTAACACACATCTACAACATACATTCGTTTGTTTTAGTGATTGGTAGGGTTTACCAACATTACCCTGTTTTACTTATGATTGTTTATTTTTCAGTGTTGTCCTCCGAAGTACACAAAAATATCGCACCCAACAAAAATCGAAATAGAGTTTGAAGCAAAACCATCTCTTTCTCTGGAGTTAACAAAATGTCGATGTTCTAAAGAACTTATTCCAATGGCTGATGCACAGTGCCAGTTTCAAACAGATGTTTTGGTATAAAATAAAACCAAATAACTTTAAAGCTTGTCGCTCACACGTCCAACCCCGCAGCCACACAAAATAAAATGATCATTTAAATATGCGCTTAGACTTGTAACTTACCGCAAGCTTCAAGCTTCAATCCCGCGCACTGTCGTAGCGCGCGGGCCATAATTTGAATGCACATTTGAATGCTCATGCCGCACAGCAGGCAGCGGTACGGTCCAGATATGCGACAACCTTTAAAGAGTACTTAGACATTTCCTTTGTAACATAACAATATAATGCCTAAAATGTGCGTGGCTTTACGGCATTATCGCTGCCTATGGCTAGTTGAAAGAGTTTTCTTCGTGTTGGTAGTCAAAATAAAGACAACGGGGTGTCTTCAATATTGATGGGGTTCGCACAGGATCGAGTAAGCTCTTGTGTCAACAGAGTGAAATTATCTTGATGATGAAATACCCTCTTCGTTAGTCTGGTTTAAGGTGCGATAAAGCCAAGCCACGCCCTACCTAATAAAATGTAGAGTAAAACATATATCTACGTTTTCAGACTTGTGCATGTGGATCAGACCTTTCTATGAAGCAAGAAAAATCCCAGGGTATGCCAAAAAAAGTCAGACTATGCCCTTGCGAATATGACAATAAGGATTTTGAGACATGCCCGTTGAAAACACCGCTTACCATTTCAAATCAAAACCAACCTATTCTTTGCAACCACTGCATCCCATGCAAATCAACGATCGTTACTGATGACGGGCAAATTTCAAATCGCTCAAATAAAACAACGCCCTGTCCTAATGGCTTAGCTTCTAATTCTGCATCAGACCATTCTATGAAGCAAGAAAAATCCCAGAGTATGCCAAAAAAAGTCAGACTATGCCCTTGCGAATATGACAATAAGGATTTTAAGAAATGTCCGTTGGAACCACCGCTTACCATTTCAAATCAAAACCAACCAATTCTTTGCAACCAATGCATCCCATGCAAATCAACGGTCGTTACTGATGACGGGCAAATTTCAAATCGCTCAAATAAAACAACGCCTTGTGCTAATGGCTTAGCTTCTAATCCTTCAAATAAAAAAACAACTGGCTGCGATGGCATACTTACTACAAATCCAAGAACAGCTAACGATGGCGTACAAACTTCAAATCAAACAACGATTGCCAATGATGGCGTGCAAACTTCGAATCACTCCATACGAATGGTGAGTATTGTTCGTCACCACATGCTGATTGAATTGTGTAAGAGATTTCTTATGTAGGTACCTATGTAGAAACCATTAAACTAAAGCCAACTCTCTACTAAAGCACTGCGCTGTCAGCGTTTTGCTTACTATGACCAAACCAAGATACAATCAAAGATAGAAACATATGATCAGGTCCATCCAACTCTCTGCCAGCTCTCTACTGAAGCACTGCGCTGTCAGCGTTTTGCTTACTATAACCAAACCAAGATACATACAATCAAAGATAAAATATATGATCATTGATCACGTTCCATCCAACTCTCTAAAGCGTCAAAAGACAAAATAAGTTAAATTACAGTTGCTAAAAATGTACAATGTTCTTCAATTTTTGTGGTTGGCTGTACGACCTACAAGTTGCAGTTTGTTAAAAGAAAAAACTTAGACTAATGTTATAAACAGTTTGTAAATATTTCGCGACACTGCGATGGACAGTGTGACTAATCAGAATGGTTTTTAGGATAAAGACGGCACAGCTGCTGCGTATCCATTGTTTATGAAAATCGTCTTTGCCGACAAATTGTGTAAGTTTTAGTACCTAATAAAACTATTACTTACCGTCTGTATTCATTTTGTGATTTTTAGTGAGATTTCTTTCGTCAGTGAATAAAAAACATTAACATTAACACAAATCGATTTAATTCGTAACAAAAATAATATTTACAACCGTACAAAAATTAACTGTAACAAAAAACGTTACCTAATTATTTTTTGTTGGGGGGACCGTACGATGTCGCTGGTTTGTTTTGGGGTAAAAAGCTCAGTTCAGCGCTTGCACCACTTGATTGCAAAGTCGAAGGACCCGAAGGCAGCCCGTAGTCAGTGGAAGGGCCCGACACCGAGGCTGACCCAGATGACAGTGAAGACGATGACGATTGACTCAGGCTTCCTCCAATATTCAAAGGAGCAGTATGGGTAAAGGAAGATATCTCTATGCTCGGCTTAGCATTTTCCAGAGACACTCCAGAAACGAGTGAAAGATATCCATTGTCACGGGCTGATGAGTGCTCACTTTCTTTTATGATATTCTGGACTCTGTCGACGACCACTGAGTCAAGAGCTTCGTGCGCCTGTGAGTTGCTGTACTGGTTTGAATCGGCTTGGTAACTTGACAGAGCCGTGGTCACCGGGTTGCTTATCAAGGGCTGTGATTGAATGGGCTGAGGTTGACCGTATTGTTGAGAAGGAGCTGAAATTTGCTGAGGTTGGACGTATTGTTGAGAAGGAGCCGAGATTTGCTGCCGTGCTGAAAATTGGGGCTGAGGTTGTTGGTAGCTGTATCCGGACTGTTGTGAAAATTGTTGTTGCCGAGGTTGGAATACCGGTTGAGGTTGGGGGCGCGGCTGAGGAGCTACGTAGGTAGGTGTCGGCTGAGGCTGAATCTGAATTGGCTGCGGCTGGATCTGGGGGCGGGGAGCGAACACTGGCACTCCGTAGGATGTACTAGGAGGCTGTTGGTATTGAACCTGAGGAATGGGTTGAGGTGCGGGCTGAGGCGCCGGCTGCTGGTAAATAGGCTGAGGTTGTGGTTGCTGGTAAATTGGTTGGGGTTGGGGCTGTTGGTAAATAGGCTGTGGCTGAGGTTGTTGGTAAATGGGTTGGGGTTGAGGTTGTTGATAGATAGGTTGAGGTTGCTGGTAGCTGTATCCAGACTGTTGAGAAAATTGTTGCTGCTGAGGTTGAGGTTGTGGCCGGTATTGGATGGGAGCTGGTTGTTGGTAGACTGGCTGGGGCTGAACCTGGATTGGGAGAGGTGCTTGCGGGATCTGATACTGTGGTCGCGGTTGTGGTGCGGGTTGCACGAAGGTAGGCTGAATGCTCGGCTGCTGGTATTCGTATCCACCGTTCTGAGCGTACTGTTGAGGAGCAGGCTGGAACGACGGTCGCGGCTGCTGGTACTGCACAGGCTGCGGCGCTGGTGGGAAATTGAATGGCGTGGAAGGCCTCGGCAGATTGTACGGGGCCTCCGCGAGAATTCCCGCCACCAGCAGCAGTATTAAGATCTGAAGACAAACACATCACTTTCGTAAAACACTTTGTCTAAATAAAACTTTGTCACACTTCATTAGAATGATGGTCATTAAGCTCATCTTTATTATGTGCAAACAATTTCACTTTTGTCGAATGTTCACTTACCGCGCTCCTCATGGTTGCGAACGTGCGTTTGACAATGTGTGATGTCTGCCGAGGGTCTATTTGGTTTTATACTGTCCACCACTACATCCCGTCCGCGGTCAAAACTCATGGAGGCTGAGACACACGCGGTTATTGCGTATACAGTGTTGTTTGCTTGTGTGTGTCGTATAGTATGCTGTGTGAATGTTTCAGGAGCTACAAATAACAATTTACAGTTGCATCGTAACTTATTTGCATTGCGGTAACGTTCGGTTAGATACCTACTTTTTATTTTGTTGCAATTTGTGATCTACCTACATTTATGGAGCCATTTTCTTTCTTTTGACTTACACTTAAAATAGGTTTAATTAAGATTGAAACCCTACTTTATTACATTTTTCATACGTTTAGAGTAACATATGTATACCATACATAAATGAAGCTGAATAATACGTAGATATAAACCTTTTTTTACGATAGAGTAGGAATCTTATCTTATAATTTTATAAGGTTTCGTACAGTGAATGAGCTGTGTTGTGATGCTTATGAATTTTACCGATTAGAACGATTTTACTTGGTCATAGGTACTACTTTCCTGCTAGTGTCAATCCATCGTTCAGTTACGCATTCTTGCAAAATTACTTAGTTCCCAAAAGTATTATGGAATAATTTTAAATCTCGGTCATATTGTTTACCACTCATGTCATCAACAACCTTGAAAATACCCATCGGGTAGGTAAAGTTCAATTCAATTTGTGGTTTTAGTATTTAGCAGATTTGTCAATGGCTGAATTGACAAATGGTTGTGCAAGAATAGAAATAAGATTTTGAGCAATTGCCGGAATTACTCACTTAGTCCGAAATGTAAATACTATTGCGAAGAATATTTGGCTAAGCGTTAACTGAGCCCAGATAGAGGGCAAACAATGCGGTAACAGTGGAAAGCAGGGTACGTCCGTCACAATTTACACCTTAGTTTTATACAAACGATCCAACAATACACATTAGATAACAGTATGTCTGTCCTAAATGATATTCAAAGGATATGTCATGTCCCGCCCATTTTTCAAGATATTGGTGACAAAGGTCAGTATTTGAATACAAATCCCACGCTTAAGCATTTTCGTAATCGATACGGTAAGTACTAAGTAGTAACGATGACCCATGATGCAATCTAGGCTTAGAATTATTGCCTACAGCAGTTTTCGATGAGATTTGTCAGCATAACAAAACGTTTCATAGGTGTCAATGTCGAGAGTAAAACAACACTTGTGTTCATTGATCGTGTATTGATGATATTGCGTTATTATGTACCTAATTCATGAATGAGCAGGTAATGAATCTATTTACATTAAGTATTTATGGTTTATACTCGTAATAGTAACAGACTGTTCTTTACTTTTTGATTGGATAGTCTTTTATGAGTGTCTGCTGCAGTAGTTTTTCTTTCCCTTCTTTGATCTGCTGTTCCCTAAGATTCCTCTTCGCGACGATTTTTTCATGAGTCCTCTTCATTTCCAGGATTTCTTTCATTTCTTCTTTGTCTTCATCCTGCGACAAACCAAACAAAAACTGATAAATAGATACTTATTCCGTCATTTAATTCAGCAATAAAATGCAGAATGTACCTGTGTGTGCTGCAAAGTTGCTACGAAATGTGACTTGCAAAGTTACGATTTCAAAAAACAAATAGATATTAATTGAGCGACCCATTTTTACATTGAGGATCCGTCACGTTTTAAGTTGAGAATGCAGATTTATAGAGCTAAGAAATCCTTATCTATCACACAGTGCAAAAAAATTTTGTTCTACTCAAAACTGAGTCTATTTGATTCTGTAATTTTTTTTACAATTTGTTAGTCAGCAACAGTTTTATTGACTCTTTCTCTTTCATTCAACCCCTCGACTCTACCTTCTGATTGATCCTCAACACCAAGGCTCTCTTTCCGCTTGCCATCGGCTGGCTGTAGGTTAGCAGGTTCTTCAATCGCTGTGCTGGTGGAACCCCTCGCTCCACCACGAGCACGATCCTCGCCCACTGCCTTTGCCACTCATTCCTTGTCTCTGCTATCTTCTGGTACGTGTTACCCATCATAGCGATCAACATGTTGACTAGGAGGATCGCTACTATTATCATATAGATTACGAACAGTAACTGAAATAGATCAGATAGAATTGAATTACGTTTAGAGTACCTTATGAAAATCTTTGAATTACTCTAAATCTAATTCAATTTCATATTTTTTCCTTATTTTATTTCTCTTCTTCTTTCCGTCTCCTACAGTACAGTATATCACACTAATATCATAAATGCGAAAGTTTGGATGGATGTATAGATGGATGGGTGTTTGTTACCTCTTCACGCCAAAACTACTGAATGGATCGGGATGAAATTTTGCATACAGGTAATTCTAATCCTGGAATCAAACATAGGCTACTTTTTATCCCATAAATAAGTTTCCATGGGATAGAAATAACCTTTAAACGTTTATAGAAACAACGTGTGCGAAGCCGCGGGCATAAACTAGTAAATAATATGAGCTTAAAGTTTGTGTAGTTTGAGTTTTTTTTTCCTGATTATGACTTTCTTTCCACCATTTTCAGCAGTTCAAGCCCAGTCTAATATAATTAAATATCCTATTTCTGTGTAAAACAAGTTGTAACTTTGTGGTTGTACATTGAAGAGAATTTAATGTGAACAAGAATGAAAAGATCATAAAATCTTGGCTGCAACGCGAATTTCTTGCTTATTGAACGTGGCAGGCGCCGTAGATTAAAAGCCATTGTATTCCTATGATTTGTAGCTCTTTTGCCTCTGCCAATTTGGTAAGCACAAGCTTGTCTCTATGAATTTGGCAGCTCAAGTACTAGTTCATTCAACATAGCCGTAGTGGCGACTGCTTTCACTCGCAAAGTCACAACTGTTTGCACATCATAAATGCTTTTATCATAAGGTGATTTGAATAACGTGAATGGATTTATGTGTCTATCTTCGCACATAATTGTAGTCAATAACTGTAAAAAGCCAAGTAAATTGTCAGATCATAAAATAAGCTGTAGCTCTTCGTATGTTATTCACCCTAGAGCTCACTCTATATATCATTGTGCTGCTCGAGACAAGTCGAACTGCCGTCTTATGGGAAAAAGACGTATCTGATTTTTTATTCATTATTGAGTTACATCGGTATCATTAAAAACTGACGCATTGATCAGTATTTTGTTATTTTGGCTAAAACTAACCACTCTTCTAAATTTTACTTTTAATTAAGACGCATTTGAAACCAGTCATAATATTTACCATTTAGGAAATAATAGATAAATAATGCTGGACAAATTCACACAGCGTTATCTAGCCCCGAGCTTGTGTTATGGGTAGGTACTAGATAACTGTTATACTTAATACATTATATAATTTGTAAATACACTACATAGATAGATATTTTTTTATAATACATAGAATACTTCCAGAAACACCATGAACAAATATCTGCAGATCGTACAATTTATCCCGAGGCGGTAATCGAACCCGCAACCTGCTACGTCGCAGGCGGATCTTCGCCCGCCGCGCCACAGAGGTCGTCAAAGAAAAACATTTCTAACGTTTCATAAGTTGAAAAGACGCCTTTAGATAGAACCGTCTTGTTTATTCGCAATACTAAGCTTGTTGTCTGCCTACCATGGTCATGTGTCTTCGGTCCTAGGGTACGGGTTGTTACTGTGGGGCAACTCAGTTGATGTCGAGAGAGTATTTAGAATTCAAAAAAGATGCCTCAGAGTGATAAACAGGTCTTGGTTCCTTGACAGTTGCAAGCCTCTCTTCAAGAACTGTAGGATCCTACCTCTAGCCTGCATGTATATTAGGGAAATTTGTCTATTTGTAAAATCACATCCCACCTACTTTCAAAAACGATAGCGATGTGATAACCCGGCAAAAAAGGCGTAAATTTAATAATTTGCTCTACAAACACCAGTGCCATAAAGATATATTTAAAAGAAATGTTTATAACATGTGCACTATCTACAATAAATTACCGGAAGAATTAAAAGAACTAATTGGAAATATATTTAGGAATAAGATAAGAGGATGGCTACTTGAAAAGTGTTTTTATACGGTGAACGAATATTTGGAAATTTGAATTGTAACTAACATGACTAAGTAATATAATTTAATATAATTACCTATATAATAATATTTGCACGCCTGCGTGCAGGCTGAATACATTGACTGAACTAGTTATAAGACCTGACATATTGTCTTGCAAATAAACGATTTGATTTGATTTGATTAAAATATTTTAGTACCTCGCTACAACAATCAACGTCAGAAAAATCGCTGATCAGATTCAACCTTCCAAAATCTTTAATTTTCTAAGGTCTTCTTCTTCCAGTTTTAAAAAATGTTTATAAATTTTGTCCTTGACTATCCAACAGTTCCAAATGTTTATTTGCATTAGGTATCATCATGGTTTTAACGACGATTTCGTCAGTACTTAAAACGCTTAGTTCGTTTATTACAAAAATGTCATAGGGCGCGATTTACTCTTATGAAATGTTTGTAATTCGCGTTTGCGTGTGATTTCTGGCCTTGACCTCAATATCTTGCGTCAATTCAGATGAAAATAATACTAGTCTGGGTAATAATGAGTCATTAATCATTAAACCTTGCTAGTTAGTGGTTATTGTATTGATTCATGTTTAGAAATGCCTCAGAGATTTATTGTTTTATCTACTTATTCGATAAGACATCATCCTCAGCCTATGTTAGCAGCTGGACTTAGGTCTCCAATAATGAGCACCATAGCGCCCTGTCTTCAGCTTGCCACATCAGCATCAGCCTTTCGCAGGACGTCATCCCACCTTGCCGGAGCGTGTCCTACACATACAATAAGACATGAACTTCTCAATTTAATTACAAAACTGCTTTGCCAATATTAGTCGAAAGAAATCTATTCTTTCGATCTATTCTAAGATGACACCATGCCAAACTTAATGAAGAGATATTACAAGTTGATTTGAAATACAATAAAAGGTTCCAAATTAAAAGGTCGAATGGTCATTCTTTTATCAACAGTTATTTCAACAATCTCACAGCCTAGCCACATATTTATTTTGCTTCCATCACTGATGAAGAGGGTTCAGTGTCCCCGTATTATTTGTTGCTCGGTTGGTCGGTTACTCAGTCATCGATCAATGCATGAGTAGCGCTTTTTATGGCATAAACGTCACTCAAGATCTATGACTGAGCAAGGTTTTACAATACAGGGCAGAGTATTAATGACGTAGATAGTTAATGAACATTATTATAGCTCCAGGTAATGAGTTACGAAGGAGAGATAGTTTGTTTTCAATTGACGACCTCTGTGAAATATATGCAGATCGTGCAAACATTTGTCCTGAGACAGGAATAGAACCCGCAACGCATCGCAGGCAGACCTTCGCCCGCTGCGCGACAGTCGTCGAGTTACCTTTGCTTCAATCTCATGGTCAGTTCTGTCAAAAGCACCGTAGTAATCGGAGAAGGAAGTAAGTGACATCAGGAACATTGCCATGATGCTCTCCATGGGGGAAGGCATGGGGTTCGATACCGAGTCGTCCACTCCTTCCGGGGTGTTGGGGTTGTCGAATGATAGGAATATCACGTAGTAAGCTGAAAAAATAATACATAATAAGTAAATAATGCTGGACAATTCACACAGCATTATCTAGCCCCAACCTAAGCAGAGAAAGACTCCTTGCACGGTGACGAAGACGACAGGTGGAGCAAGGCGCTTACTGAATGGCGCCCAAGAACTGGGTACAGAAGCGTTGGACGTCCAGTGGCAAGATGGGCAGGAGAGATGATGAGATTGGCGCAGGACCGTGTGGAGTGGCACAAAAGTTTGGAGGCCTATACCCAGCAGTGGGTGCAGTCGGGTTGCGGATGATGATGATGATGAACCTAAGCAGAGCTTGTGTTATTGGTACTTGATAACTGATAGACTTATTACAATACACTACATAGAGACACTACTAGATACATCTAGTAATCAGCTGAATATGCCGTGTGGTGCTGGCGTAGAATTTGCATCACCCCAACTCTTCCAGAGGGTGTCGTAAGATGCGACTAAGGTATGTCCACTGGGGGGCGTTCAGCAGCGCCTCCTGTAATTCTACCACCGAACTGCGCATGCGTGGGGAATATGGGCATAACCCCCATATGATAAAAGCCAATAAGGCGCTCATCATGGGAAGGCTCGTGTCCAGCAAGGACCTGCGTGTGTAGGCTGTAGGTAGATAAATCAGGCATTTATCCTCCGTGTAAACTTTGTAACAGAATACTGACTAAAAAGAAATTTCAAAGATTGGAGCCTATTTTTAATAACTACGAGTAATAATAAAATGCGAAAGTTTGGATATGGATGGATGTTTGTTGCTTCTTCACGCTAAGACTACTGAACAGGTCAGGGTAAAATTTTGCATAGATGTAGGTCAAGACCGCAAATAACATACACCTAGGTACTTTTATCTCATAAATCAGTTCCCATAAGATATAATAAACCAAAAACGATTCCATAGAACAATTATTAGCCTTCCGTTGACTTGGAATAAGGAATAATAACGTATGTATGCGAAAATAGTTGCTTATAATAAAGAGAAAACTAACATACGATAAATAACATACCTTGTGAAAAGCCCATGACGAATACTAAGTAAATAGCAACGAATCTAAGCAAATCACCCATCACCATGCGGTATATCATCACTACGAATGGACCGACTGTCTTGAAGCCTCTGAAACACAAGAGAGAGAAAAGATGAAGAGCACATCAATAGTGTATCACTTAGGTATATCGGGAGAAAAGATGAAGAGCACATCAATAGTGTATCACTTAGGTATATCGGGAGAAAAGATGCAGAGCACATCAATAGTGTATCACTTAGGTATATCGGGAGAAAAGATGAAGAGCACATCAATAGTGTATCACTTAGGTATATCGGGAGAAAAGATGAAGAGCACATCAATAGTGTATCACTTAGGTATATCGGGATATCTACTGGAGGTCTACTTACTCGGAAAACGAAAATCGAAGTTTCTGATTAGTTTTCTTGTCAGTGACAAAGATTGCATTTGAACGAAAAAGAATCGGAGACTTCGGTTTCGTTTTTACGAGAAAGCACCCTGAACACTAACCATGGTAGGCAATACCCTCTTTTACATGATTTTTGAGTTAGTAACAAAAAAATATAAATAAATAATGCTGGGCCTGGACAATTCACACAATATTACCTATCCAGCCCAAAAGTAAGTAAAGCTTGTGTTATGGGAATAGGATAACTGAGATAATTTAAAACATAACATACACAAATATGTGCAGATTACTTTGAACAAATGTTTTCAAATGAATGCTTTCAATGTGAAAATGATTAAGATAGGAAGGAAAAGGTGCTAATGATCAAAATTATAGTTGTCAATTATTCTAACGGTTACATTTTACTCTGACCGAAAATGGTAATCATTTAAAGTTATAGAATGTTACAACACTCGCCTGCAAAAGAACAAGAAATATGGTGCAGTGGTAAGCATGATGATGACAGCGAGATGGTCCTCTTCTTCTTCCGCGCACCACAACCTCAGGGTTGGCAGGACAAGCATTAGAAGGCACGATATCAGGAACATTACCCTGCAGACAATAAAAGAGTTTGAAGAGTATGGAGGGTGGCCCTAAGATTTGCCTTTTTTCAAAATCACGGCGCACAATAAAAGTTAGGTATATATTTGGATAGATAGAAGACACTAAAACAAATAAAAATTGTCTTAAAAATTATGTCCTGAAGCGTCAGGTGTCTCAGATACTCAAAGATGAAAATAACTTTTATTCACAAAGCAAATTACAATCATCATCATCATCATCGTCCACAGCCGGATTTTACCCACTGCTGGGTATAGGCTTCCCGAAGTTTGTGCCATCCACTACGGTCCTGTGCTAACCGCCTCCATTGACGCCCTCCGACGCGTATTATGTCGTCGAATAAATAAATAAATAAATAAATAATGCTGGACAATTCACACAGCATTATCTAGCCCCAAGGTAAGCAGAGCTTGTGTTATGGGTACTAGGTAACTGATATACATAATAATATACGAGTACATAGATATATATTTTTTATTTTACATAGAAAACGACCAGAACACCCTGAACAAATATCTGCAGATCGTACAAATATTTGTCCCGAGGCGAGAATCGAACCCGCAACCTCCTGCGTCGCAGGCAGACCTTCGCCCACCGCGCCACAGAGGTCGTCAATATCAATATAAAATCAAATAATATAAATAAATTAGAACCAGCATTAAATATAACTACATTTTTTCTTCGTATATGAATATCTCAGATACCTGACGCTTTAGGACATTATGATATAGAACATTTTTTGATTGTGCGCGGCGATTTTGATAAAAAAACGAAATGGTGACTGGTGTTAGGTCCAAAATCTTTAAATCCCTTTGACGAGTTTAATCGTTGAAATGGAAATTGTCGTAACCAAGTGCGCCTTGTGTCACAGATTAGATAACGTTACTTCGTAACAGATACCTCACTTACTCGATTTAACCAATCTACTTTGAGTCTTAAGGGAGAAGAAATAAAGTTCGTAACGCTCTACTCGCTGTTAGCAAGGCGGCTCGATCAAAGCCACCCGCGCCCCCCTACCTCTACAGTTCCCTCGCCGGCCCTTGGCTTGACGGTAGGGTTGACCATCGATAGTTTTTGTCCAAGTGCGGATATTATACTTTAAGTGCCTTAACTCTCTCATACAATATAACTAGGTATCCCACCTACTTAATAAATAAGTCCGTGAACAAAAACAAACGTAGAATAAAAAATACATTTTAATTATTAGAGAACATTGTAAGCTAGGTAAAAGGTATTATTATTGCTAGGTAGGTAGCAGCTGCTTATATCCTAGGATATAATTTAAATATTTTTGTGTCAAGACATTATTTTCTGTACGTAGTAGGTATGTACAGATGTGTCATACATATGTACAGAAAAAATTGTACACTCAAATCACAAAAGATAGGTAGATGTAGCTGACATATTAGAAATTATAGGTAGTAGACAAAACTTATCGTTCGGCTTGCGGCTCGCGCGCGGCGGCGGCAACCTTTGACAGTACCACCCCCGCGGGGCGGTAAGAAAACTGTAGGTATATAACTCAAAACTGAGCGCGAGTGACGGAGCACTGCTTGTGTGTGCTCCTACGACGAACAAATGTAAGTATGCGTAGATGAAAGTCATAGACCAAGAAAGTTACAGAATAATTTAATGTATCCTACAAAATCTGAACCGACCTCAAATTCCTAAACATGTGCACTGTTTTTTATAATTTGTATGGGATTAATCAAAATGTCGGGAATAATACTGTTAAGGGACCATTTTAGGGTTTTTCTATGCAAAAGCGAAAGACCCATCGATCCGGTGACGATATGCGAAAATATCAATAACTAGCTGCATTCTAACTGCCCGTTGTCCTATTACCCGTTTTCCCGTAGGAATTAGGCATTTTCCCGCGGTAAAAAGTAGCCCATGTTCATCAGGAATAACGTGGGATTCTAATGGTAAAAGAATTTTTCAAATCGGTCCAGTAGTTTTGGAGCCTATTCAATACAAACAAACAATCAAATCTTTCCTCTTTATAATATTAGTATAGACAAACTTCAGAAGTAAAACCACGAGTAAAACACACACTTCCTCGCTTTACCACACTCTCGCTTGGTAGATATGTAAGTAAAGCGAGAAATCATCCTTTTTTGAAGTCGTTATAAAAGCTAAAGTGATTCAGTATATCCATCAGTCTGTTGCCTTTTCACCCCCAAACGGCTGAACAGATCTTCATGAAATTTGGCAGGGAGGTAGAGGGTATCCCCGAGACGGACATAGGCTATATTATTTATCCCGGAAACCCGTGTGCGAAGCCGCGGGAAGTTGCTTGTATATGTTTACTTACTAGTTACTTATTTACTAGTTACGTTATTAGTTTACTTACTATATGTTTACTTTTCGTCATTACCTGGATGGAACCGTGCTCAGATTCTCAATGAACATCTTCAAGCCAAGAAACCGTGCTTCTCGCAATGCAGCCCCGACATAAGCCAGTGCTCCAACCCATAGCACCAGTTCCGCTGTTATCCTCACCTGAAATCATCAGAGTCCTGACTTCAGTCAAACAAGTATCATCTCGGGGATGAGACTTTGTATGAGATACCTAATAGCTCCATGTCCGCACGATATATAGAGGCGCTGTAGCAAATCCCGTACAAAAATTAACAATCTTGTCGTCGAACCTGATGTATCACGGCCTTTATGATGTTCTTTTGGCTGAATTTATAGTGCACAAGTTTGTGCGCATGGTGCAAACGTATTCCGTTACTCTCGTTATCCGATGGTACAGCAGACTGACACGGGACGGGGAGAGGACAGGCGTAGGACCAGGGGCTTAACGTGCTGTCCGAGGCCCGGGGGTGTAAACATAATGTGTAACGTAAAAGAAAGGATTAATGTCATTGTTACTTTTGCTTGCACCGAGTCAAAGTTCATCAACCGGCATTCTTCGGTTAGGTCCTCCCACCAACCTTCCATATCGTTCATAGGGGCTTCAGTGGCTGAAATCAAAAGAGGTACAGAAATAAATACTAAATAATGCTGGACAATCCACACAGCACCACCCAGCGCCAAAGTAAGCAGAGCTTGTCTTGTGATACTTATATTAAAAGCAAGATATTTTTAATTTAAAAACACCCAGAACACCCGTCGTTGGTGTGGTTCGTTTTTTATGGGTTAACAAATGAACTTATTTGATGAACTGCCATGTGGTGCCGGCTTAGAATTTGCACCACCCCAACTCTTCCCGCGGGTGTCTTAAGAGGCGATTAAGCAGCTATCCAGCAGTGGCGGGCAGTAGTGCCCGCTGCAGAACAATCTTACCACCACACTGCGATCCCCAACCCGCATGCCCAGTGTGGGGATTATGGGCATTACCCCAATGAGATAAAATCCAATATGGCGCATATCTGAGGGAGGCTGTGTCCAGCAGTAGACCAATATAGGCTGTTGAGGTTGAGGTTATTTGATCATAGTTATTCGTAAGCGAGTGGTTCTTTTCCAAGCGGTCACTTATATCACAAATATCAGATTATCTAGAGGATAAAAAAGCTTGGGACGGGTTTTGCTCCAACTCGAAAAATAACAACTAACAGGCTAAAGGATTCTTCGTCGCTTCTTTACTTTAGTCTACATACCGAAGCGACAAAAATCAAAAAATATCACTTTATTTCCGTGTCAGTGCTTAGTTTTATAATTTGACCTTTTCTAAGTGTACATTTATTGTATTTATGGAAATAAAGAGTTTTTGATTTTGATTTTGATTTTGACTTACTTCTGTCTCTGTCTTTGGGGTGGCTTTTAAAACGTGCACACTGCGGGCCATCGGTTTTGGTAGCGTTAATCATTTCCACAGCACTTGGATCGAAGTCCATCCCAGTAAGTGGCACCGTACAGTTCTCTGTAAGATCATAGGGATTTTTATGCATTATAAATGGGCTATGGGCTAATTGGGCTGTAACGTACTCGTATGTTGTGAAAGCAAGGGCGGGCAACCACCCCGCCCTTGCCATTTGTTTATTTTTTCAGCAAAACCATTGTTTTGTCATGAAATTATTACAAAAAATTATGTTAATCCTTTGAAAATCCAAAACAATAACACAGATATTATAATACTATACAATAATAATAATGTAAAAATACACGTCTTCAAAGAACAGGAATATGAAGAAAAAAGTTTCTAATTAAAAAAAACGAAAAATATGTTCGTAGAAACCTGAAAATATTCACATAAATTTTACCCCTTCTATATAACCCTACAGAAAGGGGTGAAATAAGGTAATTCCTTGTTCTTTTAAATTTATATATCACTAACATTTTTTGGTTCCTTCTGTTGTTAAGAGCAAATTTATGTTTTCGTGTACATTTTAATTTTAATACAAACAAGATGCACACAAGCAATAAAAATAGATGTGGCAGACAGATAAACACGACAAATTTATTAACTAAAAGGGTAGGTTGGTACCCCTAGTTACGTCATAGCTATCCGAATGGATTGAAAAAAACCTCACCAGTTTCAATAACCAGTTCAGTATCGTTCAGCATCGGCCCAGCAGTGGAGTTGATAGCTGTGGCATTGAGTCCTCGCTCCGGAGGCCCCGGTCTCAGGGTAAAGCAGACCAGAGACACGAGGAAATAGCAGAAGAATAGTAAGAACTGGCGATAGAAACGAAACTTTACGAAGGTGTTCCACTTTGTCTTTAGGAGGTCGATTAGCATCCCTTCTAGAAGGAGTAGGTGCTCTTCTTTTTCCTAAAAAAATAGAGAACTAAGTTTAAAATTTTAGGAGCAACTGCTCATTTTTTTCCTAAAAGAGATAGAAAACCTAAGTTTAAAATTTTAAATACAGTTGTCAAATATCCCTCGTCATATTCTTGTATATTTTTATAGAATGCCACGGAAAGGGTGTTAGCCGAAAGAGGGTTATTATGATAGAACCCGAGGAGATCAACTTGTGAATTTCGAATTATGTTCTTTTTATCACCAAAAAATAGTGCATTTTACACCAAGGCGAGAAAGTGATCAATTCTTATCGAGTGTGTCATTTTGGGCCCGAGGCCTTAAAACACACAAGGTAGGAATCGCACTTTCTGCCGAGTGATAAATAGTGCTTTATACTACACCTTCGAGGAAAATAAAAAGCAGAATTAATTATTAATTGAAATCGTGCCCAATGATGTTGGTAAAACCTCATTGACCGCGCCAGCCTTTGGGTTCTTTTTTCAAAATATTGTTCGGAAATCGGAGGAGGCATAATGGACTTGGAGTAAAAACTTTTTGTCGTTTGACCGAATGAAAATAACCATAGCTACCGGCCGATCTTTTAAGAAATTAAAAAAAAATAACACGTTAGAAATGGATTTCCATACACTTTTTCCTCCCGCTAAAACACGTGAGAAATGAAATTCCATAGAGTTTTTCCTCCCGGTTTCCTATAGGCCTGCAAAGACATACTTTCTATTCTATAAATGGAAAAGGAATAGGCAACTTTCCGAGCAGGTGTAGTATAAAAGTTATTTTTGTTCCTATTCGTGTTTTTTTACACGCACTCTTGCATTATTTAACATTAGAAAAGATTTCACAAATGTTATTGCTTGTTTTTTTTAGAAAAACCCGTGTATTGTCATGAAAATCCTTTGAAATTTCAAAACAACAATAATAATTTAGGTAAGTAACACGTAAAAAAACATGATTATGAGGAAAAAATATCTCAATTTTTTTCAAAATAGGTAAAAAAATCGATTTCAAAAAATCTTAGAACAAACGTTGACCCCCTCGATGTCCAGAATCACCCCATTTCCTATGGCACCCTGTATATTACTTTCCCTGCAGAACATGCCTCCCCCAAATGGTTTTGCTCGATCACCAACCCGCCTGGGGTTGGTGATCGCAGTTGAGGTGTTAATGAATTTTGTTTTGTTATGGTCATGCAATTTATATATTGTATTTCTTTATTGATCCAAACTTATTCTATTCTTATTTCTACAAAACTTTAAACCAATATGGTTTGTCTAGTGTCAACATTACGCAGGAAGCTGGGAAACAGGAACCTTTCTCGGGCACGTTCCCATAGACTCTTCGACATCTACAGGCTGAGTCAGGAGGTCAATTCTTAGGCCGCGACTGGCGCGGCCAGTTGTTAAATGTTTAAATAAATAAATAAATAATGGTGGACAATCCACACAGCATCATTTAGCCCCTAAGCAGAGCTTTTGTTATGGGTATTAGATGTCTAATATACTTGATAATACATTACATAGATAGATATTTTTAATTATACATAGAAACGACCAGAACACCCGGAACAAATATTTGTAGATCGTACACACATTTGTCCCAAGGCGGGAATCGAACCCGCAACCTCCTGCGCCGCAGGCGGACCTTCGCCCGCCGCGCCACATTGGTCCTCAAAAAAAGTGTATTATGTGTAGTAAAGTGTAATAATTGTAGTGTAATAAAGTGTAATTTATTTTCTATTCGACGTTACTTACCCCCCAAACTGCCAAATTCAAAGCAGAATCTTTACAAATATATCCCGTCTCTGTATCAATGGTATCAACTTGTTCTAAAGGATAGGCGGCGCAAGTTGTAGCTCCGATCTGCCAATAGATTTCTCTCTCTATGTTCAGGATGTGAAAGAACATTTCTGTTCTGGCAAGTTTTGCTGCTAAGGTCAATGGGGTAAGGTTTAGCACGTTGCGGAGGTTAAGGCCGGCTCCCACTTCGTAAGCCATGTCGAAAGTGCTCTGTGAAAATGATTTTTTAATGGTGGGATGTACTTAATGTCACCTAAAAATAAATATAAATAAATGGACAATTTATTTCATTCACTCTAAATTACAGGTAGCCATGCATCTTTTTTGACGTGACAACGTCTTATAATTCGATAGAGCCGGCTGCACGCACGAAAAAACATGACGTCATGCGGCGTTACCTCGCTCTGAGGCGTTCCATGTAAGGCTTGAAGTGCAAGCGAGAGCGCTCGACATCCGTCTCTCTCCTACTTGAGTGTGCGATGCGTCTGCGTGGACAGCTGCTATACTATAGTACATTTACATGTTTTGATCGAGTATCAAATGCTACCATTCCATCAGTATTTTCTTAAGACGTTGTCACGTTCAACTATCGTCAGTAAACCGACTTTACAGACAACCAATTTTTTTATAAAATTGGTACCTATGTATTATTATTATTGTAGATAGTATATTTTTTAGTATTATATGTATGTTTTGTATATTTAAGTAATACACCACCGTCTTTACATGTACAACTGCTTCGTGTCAATCCCAAGGTTCTCTGGAAGAGATCGCTCTTAGCGATAAGGCAATTTGTGCAACTCTGTATCTCTGTTTTCGTGTATTTTTATTTGTGTATTTTCTTTGTGTGTAATAAAGTGTTATATATTGTATTGTAGCCACAACATGCGCAAGATACTGTAATATAAATTTACACTGCATCATCTAGCGGCTAGATGATGCAACTAGACGCTGGTAAGCTAGCTAAGGGCTAGATTCTAGCCCTTAGCTAATCAGAGCTTGTGTGTGTTATGGGAACTAGATTAGATAACTGATAAACTCTCCGATCTCAAGCGATCGAGCTTGCGTGGTAATGGTAAGTCGCTATGCCGCTGGTATGTTTCACTAGTTTCTGCCCCGGCTTTGCACGCATTGTTTCTATGGTCACGAAGAAACGTTATTTGTTTCCTATGGGAGCTTATTTTTATGGAAAGAAATAGTCTATGTTTTATTACAGGCCTAGAACTACCTGTATGCAAAATTTCAGCCTATCAGTTCAGTAGTTTTAGCGTGAAGAGCTAACGAACATCCACACATCTAAATTTCCAAACTTTCGAGTTTATAACTTTAGTGTGATTTTAGTAGGTTAGGTAGGTACCTACGTAACATGTATTTTTGTAATTTTATTGAAGTAAGTATGTTAATATTTATTTTTGTGTACCTAGTAATTATTTATTTTTTAAGTAACACCATAACAGATGCACACAGATTTTACCCCATGTCGACGATCCTATCCATACCAGGTTGTCAAGCAGAGATCGCTCTTGAGCGATAAGACCACCAATTGTCACTTAGATTATAATTATTTCGTTTGTAAATTGTTTCTTAGTTTTAAGTGTGCAATAAAAGTATTTTCTATCTATCTATTTATCTACCTAAACTTCTGTCTGAATGCTTTTGCTCTCTTTCCCTTAAGCGTGTCACACACGACGCAGATACGGTAAGATATCTGTATCTGAGCGTATATCTTTCAATATCGCTCTCTATACATTTTCTATGAACTAACACACGGCGCAGATAATTTATATTTTATCGTAAAGTATCTGTGGGCACCGACATATATGGAATTATAGTGAGATTATTATCTGCGTATACAAATATATCTGCAGATAACATCTGCAGATACAAATATTGTTAAATATTTTATCTGCAGGTAGATACAGGATGTATCAGTGATCATTATAAGTATGTATACAGGGTGGAATTTTGTAATGCCACCTGGAGGGAAAGTACTCTTAATACTGTAGATAGAAAATTTTACTCAAAGAAAACATTCCTTTAATTTTGAAAAGAAAGAAAACTGCATTCAAAGATTTTCGAAAATGTGCTTGCCACACCCGGGAATCGAACCGACTAAAATCTGTAAAAATTACACCCTGTATTTTTATTACATAGATCGGTCGGGTCAATTATAAGGATGAAATCTCTCTAACAAACTTAATAAATTAAATGAAAGGAAAACCATGAAATCTTAAATTATAAATTGAATGGGTCAAGTTCAGCACTTTAACTTAAAGACCCATCTGTTTACGTGTTCTTCTATCTTAAAATACTGGATCTCTTAAAAAATGAGTTAAATGGTTTCCGCTAGGCGGAGCGAAACCAAATAATTCTACAGCAAGATGGTGCTCCAGCCCAGAACAGCAGAATCACTACTGCCTACATTAATAACCATTTTAATACCTGGATTGGTACCAACAGAACAATCAGATGGCCTGCGAGATCACCAGATCTCACCTCTTTAGATTTTTTTTTTGTGGGGATTATGTAAAAAATCTGATTTACATGAAATCTTATGCGAATGTAAACGAGTTGAGAGTTGAAGTTCAGAATACGATTTATAATATTCACCACAACACGTTATTAAAAGTTACTAGAAATGAATACATAAAGAAGAATAAATTTGTGTATCCATGAAAATGGAGACTTTTATTGTAAATAATTAAAATAATTTAAGATTTCATGGTTTTCCTTTCATTTAATTTATTAAGTTTGTTAGAGAGATTTCATCCTTATAATTGACCCGACCGATCTATGTAATAAAAATACAGGGTGTAATTTTTACAGATTTTAGTCGGTTCGATTCCCGGGTGTGGCAAGCACATTTTCGAAAATCTTTGAATGCAGTTTTCTTTCTTTTCAAAATTAAAGGAATGTTTTCTTTGAGTAAAATTTTCTATCTACAGTATTAAGAGTACTTTCCCTCCAGGTGGCATTACAAAATTCCACCCTGTATAAATATTGCTTACCTTAAGCAAACAGCAAGTCGTTCTTCGGTGGAAATACATTTTCGCATGTTAGTATTTATTTTTTAATTGTGAATCGCCATAAAAGATGCTCTTGGGTTTCGGAAATAGTTTGTATATTTATTATTTAATAGATCTTTGAAGATATTAAATTCGCCTCGGTCCTTTTTGAGCTTTATATGGCGTTCTATCCAAATTCGTCGATTTTTTGTAAGTGAAGCAAGAAGTGCATCAAATTCAATATCAGAATCATCTTCTGATGAGCTGTCTAATAAATCAAAAAGCAATAAAACGCGTAAAACGCGAACTCATTTTGTTTCAACACCCTGTATAAAACAATCTGTACCAAAAAACAAGTGTACTCAGTCCGAAGGATTCTGATTGAATGTATCGTCTCGTATATTATCGTATATGTTTAGTGTGTTGGTTGATCAGATAAATAAGTTTTTATACGCAGATAAAATATTATCGTATCTGCGTCGTGTGTGACACGCTTTATTGTTTGACTGGGTTTTTATAAAGACAAATCTTACCATCTTCTCATAAATGACCAGCATGTGCAGTACGGTGTTTCCGTTGGTATCCTGCCTGTCCGGATTTGCCCCCCGAGCCAAGATCAGCCGGTAGCACTCCTCCTGCCCGAGACAAGCTGCAAAGCTCAGGGGGTACTCGCCCCAGTACACGTATCTGAAAACATTTATGTCATAGCATGACAAATCCTAAAGTTCCTGACCTGGCAATAAGACCCTAAACCTAACATTTAGGCAAAAAAACCTTTGATACCTTTGTTCCCGGCAGTGATAGCCAAGACAAAAGAAAGTACCTAAGTTAGACAACTTTATTTTTATGTTTATGTAAGTGTATTTTATTGTTTGTAGGTTATATGTAGGTATTATAGAATGTACCTAGTGTAAGTATTCTTTTTTTTTCGCGTGCCACCGTCTTCATGTCCAGTCCATCCTAAGGTTGCCTGGAAGAGATCGCTCATAGCGATAAGGCCGCCTTTGTACTTCGTCTACTCTTAGCATTTATTTCTGTATTGTTATCTGTCTTTGTGTGGTACAATAAAGTATTATCTATCTATTTATCTAAGTCAAGACCTGATGGAAATCTAAACCTGAAAGTGTAACAACTTAGGACGTATGAAGTGGAGGTCACACAGTGCTTCAATTTATTCTGAAATTTAGAAATAGGTCGACGACGGAGAAACTAATCGACGAGCTTTATATAAAAGCTGTTAAAAGTATTCGCGTTCTATTCATACTCATGACACTGATGTCATGCATGAGCATGACCCATGACCTGAATAAGTTGCATAGTTGGCATTCAAACACAATGCTAATCCCATAATTTTTAAATCATTTCATTTCATCGCAATTTTCTACATAGCTTATTGCTCAATTTCATTAAAAAAGCATAATTAGACCTCGTGGTAGGTAATTATTATAGACCTAATTAAATTATATAAATCCATGTTTTATCATTCGAGAATTAGCAAGCTGAAATGGCAGCGGGCCAGCCATATCTCGCGAAGAACCGACAGCCGCTGGGATAAGCATGTTCTTCAGTGAAGACCGCGACTCGGCAATCGTAGTGTAGGACACCCTCCGACCAGGTGGGGTAACGACCTGCGAAAAACTGCAGGCAGATGTTGGATGCGGCAAGCTGACGACAGGGCGCTATTGCGCTTACTAGGCGAGGGCTATGTCCTCAACCTCAACAGCCTGTACTGGTCGACTGCTGGACGCAGGCCTCCCCCTGATAAGCGCCTTGTTGGCTTTTATCTCTTAGGGGTAATGCCCATAATCCCCACGCCGGGCATGCGGACTGGGGATCGCAGTTGGGTGGTAGAATTGTTCTGCAGGGGGCGCTGCTGCCCGACCCTGGTGGATATCCCTTAGTCACCTCTTACGACACCCGCGGGAAGAGTTGGGGTGGTGCAAATTCTAAGCCACACAGCTATGGGCTATGTCCAGCAGTGGACTAATATAGGGTGATGATAATGATGTTTTTGAATGAACACCTCGCGGAGATTGTTGCACTATAATTAGCGGTATGGTAACACTTTGTATAAACACTATTGCCACAAACTAAGTAAGGGCGCGTCCCCATTGTGTCTTAACCGTAAATAGGCTTTTTGACTCTTTTTTACAGTAGGTCTTAAATTATTAGTCATTGTCTGATTAAAGGGGGAAAATTATTAGACATTTTTAGGACCTCGAAAATCGCAAAACTTTATTATATAAGTCTACTTTTCGTAAATAGGCGAAAACGCTGTCATCCATATTTATCAGTGCTGTGACGTCATACGGATAGAAAACCAGAGACATAATACTAGCTGCGCCTAGAAAACAAACAATCGACATTAACAAACGTCTATCATTGTAAAAATATAGACTACATAGCGAATTTCACTCGTATAAGATCCGACATGAAATTTGATGAGAAGCCCATGACGTCAGAACATGGCTGACAGCGTTTTCAGAGTCCAAAATTAAAAATTAAAAAAAACTTTAAATTGAAAATAATTATACAGCCATCTTACACTTTTAATTTCAGAAATCTATAAATATTGTCGTCATTTTGTCTTTGCGATCTTTTTCGTTGAAAGACTAACGTATCTTGTTGTTCCCATTGGCTCGTGACTACATTTTACGGATCACGGCAGTCGTCTTGTCGTTTGCATGTCACAACACCAACACAATATGAATCGTGACGTTTTTTTATCGTGCCAGCTGTTCCCGTTATAACGACAATCTATCGCTACTACAAAAAAAAGTCGTGCACGTCAGTTAATATTGTCATCTTATATGTGAACACCTCAATTTAAATATAGAAACCACGATGCTTTAAACTGCACGACTTTCTGTCTTCACGACACAGTGGGAACGCGCCCTAAGGCATACAAAACATTTTCAAGGCGTTCAAAACTTGTCAATTGACGGTCTAGCAAGTAGTTTGTAATTGCTTAATTGCTTAGTTAATTATAATAACTGGCAGGTACTAAAGATATTTGTGAATGGAAAACTAAAAGATACATACCTATCTAAAATATCTTCGATGGTTAACTGAGCTAATGAGATGCAATAAGACCGTTTTATGTGTTGCTAGAATGGTCTATGTCTAAAACTGACAAATTACCACATTCGTTCAATCAATTTATCTTCTAATTGCAGTTGTTTTAATCATTTTATAAGTTCGTGGTTATTTTTAATCATTTTATAATTATTGCAATTGAAATTTATTCAAAATATATAACATTGTATTTTCAAGCAATTAATGAACCTTGTAAAAAATGTTCATTAATTTGTACTTTTGCATTCAGAATGTAGATTTTCGCGTTCATAGAAGGACTTTGTTTACGCATGTAAGACAAAACAAAAGACATCACTGACACCAGGGCCCCAATTCTGTCAATCAATCGCTTTACCTGCTTTGACAGTGGTATCGTTGCAGAATCGTCACCCAGAATCCTTAGTTATCAAACCTATCAAAAATGAAAGCAAGTAGATAGAGAAGTCTATACTTCACACTAATATTATAAATGCGAAAGTTTGGATGGATGGATGGATGGATGGATGTTTGTTACCTCTTCACGCCAAAACTACTGAACGGATCGGGCTGAAATTTTTCATACAGGTAAATCTAACCCTGGAATCAAACATAGGCTTTTTATCCCATAAATCAGTTCCCATGGGATAAAAATAACCTCAAATCGTTTCCATAGAAACAACGCGTGCGAAGCCGCGGGCAGAAGCTAGTAATATTAAAAAGAGGAAAAATTTGATTATTTGTTTGTTTGTATTGAATAGGCTCCGAAACTACTGGACCGATTTGAAAAATTCTTTCTCCGATAGGAAGTTTACTTTTCAGGGAGTAGGTTTTCAGACATAGGCTATATTTTATCCCGGAATTCCCACGGGAACGGGAACTACGCGGGTGAAACCGCGAGGCGATCGTCTAGTACCTAATATAGTGCGTGCGGTGCTATTTGCACGGACAGATTGATAAATTGGTTTCAACCTTGACACTTACGCGCGTCCGTTCATCTTTAGTTTCTTTCATCTAAAGCAGAATGCCAAAATGTGTCATTTTGTGACTATTTATTTATGGACTCCCAACAGAAAAATCACATCACATACAGAATAACAAAAAAAATTGGTCTTAAGTCTAGTGTTTTTAACCCCCGACGCAAAAAGAGGGGTGTGGTGGGGTGTTATATAAAAATTTTACGTGTCTGTCTGAGTACCTGTGTATCTATCTGTCTGTGGTATCGTAGCTCCCAAACGGATGAACCGATTTTAGTTTAGTTTTTTTTGTGTCATAGATAATTTTATCCCGAGTGTTCTTAGCCATGTTTCATGAAAATCTGTCGGGGAGTTTTTTTAATTTTTAATTTTGTTCTTGTTCTAAATAAAGGGTGCCACAACGTGAGCAAATTATGGTTCCGACTAAACATTTAAAATATATTTAGATATGTAAGATGGTTTCTGCCACTGCGCCACGCTTCTGTATCATTGTCACGGTGAAGCGATTTATTAAGCTTTTCTGCTTAATTAATAAGCAGAATAGGGTACCTGGTACTTGGACAAAACACAAGCTCGACCTGTATTGATTTGTGAAATATTGAGCATTATATTTGTTTAATTGTCAGCGAGGCTTATAAGTAAACGATCTTCTTTACCCGTCATAGTTCGTCACAGGCTGCACGTTGACCCACTCGTGGTCTGCAGAGTCGGTTCTGGAGGCCTTCTGGTCCTCAGGACACATGAAGCTTCCATAGCAACGCTCGTGGTAGTCTGCTCCGGCATCTAGGAGGTACTTCACCATGGTCGGGTCTTCGTTCACTATGGTTATGTGAAGGACGCTTTCACCTAGATGTGAGACAGACAGGTGAACAGGTATCACTATTGTGTCAAAGTTTTTTCGATTTGGTAACATATTTAAGACTAGCTTCTGCCCGCGGCTTCGCACGCGTTGTTTCTATGGAAACGTTTAAAGGTGATTTCTATCCCACGGGAACTGATTTATGGGATAAAAAGTAGCCTATGTTTTATTTCAGGCCTAGAATTATCTGCATGCAAAATTTCAGTCCGATCCATTCAGTAGTTTTGGCGTGAAAAAGTAACAAACATCCACCCATCTATACATCCATCCAAACTTTCGTATTTATAATATTAGTGTGATATTAAATAAACTAGCCAGACTCTATGTGGAATATGTGTAATCGTAGTGTATAGTACGGTTTTCTAAATACTACTTACGTTTGCAACACTGAACTGCACTACTATGTTATTATTTGCGTCCCTACAGCCCTTCCCCACGGCAACATCCCGTTTTTTGCAGGTACGTGATTTTGTAGGATCCCGTTTAGTAGTGTAATGCATGTTTCAATTTCTGTCACACGAGTTCCTGTTATCCTGTATGTTATCGGTTGTATGTTGTGTTATCGGTATCCTGCAAAAACCGATCCGTTCGAAGTTGTCATTCGGTTTTGCCATTACAAACTGGATCCAGTCCTCCAGTAAAAAACAGGATCTCGTTTAATTACACGTATAGTGGAAGTGTTCCCACTTCCTGCATACCCTTTATTGCAGGATTGCGAGGAGCGTGAGAGGTGGAATTTTCTTAGAAGATCTAATAATCGCTCGTTGCTCAACCGCGAAAAAAACAGGATGCAAACTACTGTGTGAGAACACACCAATAAGTTTGGGATTCAGTATAAAAACCGTTTCTGCAGAACCTGGATGGCCGTGGGACAGGACCGTCAGTAACATATTTGCCCTACATACATAAGTACCTCAATAGGTACTTATGTAGGGAATAGAGATGGTAGGTAAATTTTACCATCTAGGAGTATATGTAATAGCAGCTATTATACTTTTGTGCAATTAAAAAAAATGAGGAAGTCTCTTATCTCTTTGATTACAGCCACGGGTTCTCGTTGTGTACCTATGTAATTTTTTTTGAACCGAAGAAAAACACAAAAATCTCAGGACATCAAGGCGCGCGCCAATTTTCCGAAACAATTCAAATGAGCAGATTTAGCCTTGAAACTTGATTTGTATTTTATTAATGTACCAGGTAAATACTGAACCTTGGGTAATTAATCAAATAAAATATCGTGTCATAAATTACCGGGGAAATACCTAGTAAATCACTGTCAATTTATTTTTCACCAGCGCTTATCAGGCGTTTAATCAAATTAGTTTTGTGGAAGGGTTGGGCCAGGGCCTATAAATCAGCTTTACGATCCAGCTTTCAGTGAGGGGTTTTACTGATGAATATTTACTTCCTTAGATCTAACACCTAGATATTTTAACATAAACATTCGCTCCATGACATTTTCAGGTTTTCGAGACAAAATATAAATAAAATAATATGGCAATACATCTATTTTTGTCTCAGAACTAGGTATTTATTATAAATAAACCTAAATAACTTTCCAGAGCGGGAATCGAACACTACTATACCTCTATAGGTTCTTTTTTGACAAGAATCAGAAAACTTACGTGAGTAATAAAACGGAGGAAAGGGACCCAGTCTATCCCCTTTCCTACGTTTTATTGAGACACAGGTGACCTATAAAAGAGATTGCTTATAATACTCATAATAATAAGCTTCTAGCATTCGATCTCGAAAAATTAAAGTGTTATCGATGGTAACACCCGCGGTGTTACCAGATAGCTTACCATGGTGCAGATAGTTTACCATAATATTCATCGCTCATGTAGATATCGTTGATCAGCTTGGGGTAGAACCGAAGTAGCCGCTTCGCAAGATTCGCGAGAAGGGATGACGCTGCCAGCAAGCATAGGTGTAAGATGGTTTCTCCCACTGCACCGCGCTCCTGGAAACCATTATGTTCGATACATCGATCACGTAGGTGGGTATATTAGCATCATCAGCAGTTTTACCTGAGGACCTAAAAAGGTTACTCGTTCCGCGAGCGCGGACCGCCTACGAAGATCAGTGCATCAGCAGCAAGCAATCATTCAAACCGCACTGATTAACATCATATTAGTCGTAGTTTTATACAATATAGCTTTTGTACTATAGAGAGTTCTCTCTCTCTGGAAGAACTAGCCGCGTTCCTAGCATTCCTACACCATAGGTACCTATAGCAGTTTCTAGAAAGAAGGCCCTGAGTTTCCCTAATTCCATGAGTTGCCCTGATTCTTTGTTTTACCCAGGCTAGGTTTGCAGTATGGGCTTATTTGTGCTAATCAGGTTGAGGAAGACATCCAACGTAAACAACAAGTATTTGTAAGTGCGTATGAAGAGGTCTCTTTATTGCGTCTTCGTTGCAATAGATTTGTGAAACAATAAAGAATATTACACTAGTATTTACAATTGAAACAACTGAGCTAACTGCAAACTGTTGCAAACAATCTTCAGGTAGCTCAATTGATCCATATCAATACCAGTTTTGAAACTATTAGTATTTAGTTTTTAGGTGTTAATTAGGTATTAAGCTCGATATTATATTAATTTGTTCGCGCTGTGGCACCCTTTTATTAGAAAAACACTAGACTTAAGACCACTTTATTCTGTTCTTTCGCATGATCTGTGATTTTTTGTTGGGAGTCCTTAATAAATAAATAAAAACCTTTTTCTCCAGTTATGTCTAAGAAGACTTAACTGGAGGAAAATATTACTAAGCCAGCCATGAATCGTGCTAACAAGAAGAAAAGTTCACTAAGAATTGAACTGCGCCATTAATTTGTATGTATGAACATATTTTGCTAAGTTTTGTCTTTGTTGACATAAAATATCTCGGGTTCTAGAAACGAGTATAAGAAGTTAATTTTGCCCTATTGAGCACCCGTGAGCACTATTCATAGCTGGTTTAGGAATAGTTTTTATTTAACCTTGAACTTGGCAAGCCTTATGTATCATCTATTTAAACTCAAAGTTAACGCTACGCCACCGTTAACCCTAACAATATTACAGTTTCATCTCATTTACGCTAACGTTGTTAACCTTGTCCCCGTCACAACATAAACATTTAACTCTACGCTCTCCCCCAGGAGCGTGGCTAATGGGAAATATTCCATTAAGTTTGATCCCTGAGGCACAGTCGGTTAACTTGGAGGTGAAGGTTCTGCGATGCAAAATATATAATATATATTTTGCATCAACCAACGTAGGAACACTTCACTTTTCCATATTATGGAAAAGTGAAGTGTTCCTACGTAGGCACGTAGGAACGTAGGAACACTTCACTTTTCCATAATATGGAAAAGTGAAGTGTTCCTACGTTGGTTATGTTACGGTATCGTACAGGTAGGTATTATAGATAGATAGATAGATAATACTTTATTGTACCACATAAAGACAGATAACAATACAGAAATAAATGCTAAGAGTAGACGAAGTACAAAGGCGGCCTTATCGCTATGAGCGATCTCTTCCAGGCAACCTTGGGATGGACTGGACATGTAAAAACAATCTAGACGGTGGCACGCGAAAAAAATAATAATAATTCTTACACTACATTCTATTATACCTACATTAACCTACAAACAATATAATACACTTACTTAAACATAAAAATAAAGTTGTCTAACTTTGCAAGGATAGATAATGCTGATATCATCACATCAGCCACACGTCCAGCGGATGGACATAGGCCTCCCTATACGATGCCACAAATAGCGGTCCCGGAGTCCTCGATTACTAGTTTGTCTATAATAATCGAGGACGTATGTGGAAAAGGAGGCCACAGAGATTTTTTGGCACTTTTTGCGTGGCCTCCCCACACAACAAAGATTTTTTGGGAACTTTTGTGTAGTGAATAATTATCTAGATCGATGGGTCCTTAATTTTCCAGAATTAAAGATAGATCCTTATTTAAGTCTCTTTGCGAGTGAGTGCAGTGGGTACTTTAATGTAGAGTCATGTATAGTCAGGCTGCTTGGCATCGGGGCTGATCATCAGACAGTATGCCTACGTCCAAAGAAAAACGAGCCCTTCTACTCGTACGTCAGTTCTTTTACTTCGTGGCGTCTACTAGTCGCTGCTAATGACGTCATTGCAGACTGATTATTATAAACAAATTAAATCTTGTAACATTAAAAGATTTTATTTGTTTATAATACTCGTATGCTAGGCTAAGGACTTCCTTAGCCAAGCAGTGTCGTCGACTATTGTGGTTTCGGTAAATATATTATCTTTACCTTCAAATCCCAGCAGAGCTCTCTGTAGCCGGACGGATTGGCGTCATACTCCTCTTGCGTTACGTGGGGCCAGTCCACTTCCACGTCAAACTCTTCGTCTGGATTTTCCATGCCTTTTAATGGTGGTAACTACAGATAATGAAAAAAAATGACATACGTTTCGATTGGAACTTTTGCTTTTGGTATAGGTTTTACTTCATTACGAAATTTCGTTTCGTTCGATTAGAGTCAATCAAACGAAAAGGAACTGAAATTTCGTAAGAAGTTGTCGTTTCATTTTGGAATGATGATAGTATATTTTTAATTCTATTTGATACAGAAATTTCGGTCCTTTGAATAGGATAGACAATTAAATAAAATTAAAAATAAAAATAAATAAATGATGCTGGACAATTCACACAGCGTTATTAGCCCCAAGCTAAGCAGAGCTTGTGTTATGGGTACTAGATAACTGATATACGTACAATATACTACATAGATAGATATTTTTTATCCAGAACACCTTGAACAAATATTTGCAGATCGTACAAACATTTGTCCCGAGGCGGGAATCGGACCCGCAACCTCCTGCGTCGCAAGCGGACCTTCGCCCGCTGCGGGACGGACGTCGTCACATTAGTACTTAACCAATTTACAAGTACGTTTGTAAATTGGTAATACAAGTACTAAACCAATTTGTGCCATGATCTCTCCTTGTTCCTCAGCAGCACCACATGGGACACCGGGATGTACCGTCCTTTGCCTTTGTTGTACAGAAACGGTTCCACCTTCGTCTTTATGGCGTGGTCTATTTCTGCAGTACTTTACCAATTTGTGCCGTGATCTCTCCTTGTTACTCAGCAGCACCACATGGGACACCGGGATGTACCGTCCTTTGCCTTTGTTGTACAGAAACGGTTCCACCTTCGTCTTTATGGCGTGGTCTATTTCTGCAGTACTTTACCAATTTGTGCCGTGATCTCTCCTTGTTCCTCAGCAGCACCACATGAGACACCGGGATGTACCGTCCTTTGCCTTTGTTGTACAGAAACGGTTCCACCTTCGTCTTTATGGCGTGGTCTATTTCTGCAGTACTTTACCAATTTGTGCCGTGATCTCTCCTTGTTCCTCAGCAGCACCACATGGGACACCGGGATGTACCGTCCTTTACCTTTGTTGTACAGAAACGGTTCCACCTTCGTCTTTATGGCGTGGTCTATTTCTGCAGTACTTTACCAATTTGTGCCGTGATCTCTCCTTGTTCCTCAGCAGCACCACATGGGACACCGGGATGTACCGTCCTTTGCCTTTGTTGTACAGAAACGGTTCCACCTTCGTCTTTATGGCGTGGTCTATTTCTGCGTACTGCTTGTTTTGTAGGGCACGCTTCATCATGTCCACGAGGAGTCCGCCTCCTGAAAAAAGACATTCAAAAGAGTTTTTCGTGGGCGAGGCTCGGGGGTAGCCCACAAAAATTATTACCGTAGGGTAATAATTTTTGTAATATTACCTATTGTAATAATTAGGACAACCTCCGTGGTATAACGAGCGCTCGTTCTCTTTCAACGCAGGAGGTTGCAGGTTCGATTCCCGCCTCGGGACAAATACTTTGGGGCTAGATGGTGCTGTATGAATTATTTAGTTATTATTTAATAATTAAATAATGATATATTTTAATTATCACATTAATATTATAAATGCGAAAGTTTGGATGGATGGATGGATGGATGGATGTTTGTTACCTCTTCACGCCAAAACTACTGAACGGATCAGGCTGAAATTTTGCATACGGGTAAGTCTAACCCTGGAATCAAACATAGGCTACTTTTTATCCCATAAATCAGTTCCCATGGGATAGAAATAACCTCAAAACGTTTCCATAGAAACAACGCGTGCGAAGACGCGGGCAGAAACTAGTTGTTTAATAATTAAATAATGCATACATTCTTTCATTCATTTTATTCTTTAAAAATAAAATAAAAAAGCCTTTATTTGACCAAGCTTACTAATTGCTAGGTATACATACTTAAAATTCTCTTTCTATTAGGTACTATCACTATAATAATATAAACCACAGAAATCTTAATAACAGTGCCTTGTTATTCAGATTTCTGTGATATAAACTAAGTCCCGAGTTCACCAACAGATGGCAAAATTTTAAACAGTTGTTTTGATTTTTTTTGACACAAGTTTTCATCCTGCCTTTACCTAACCTGGGGACCTAGCTGTATGGATTGTCAAGCATTATCTTTAGTTATGTATTTAATTATGTCTCAAGTTCTTCTTTTTCCAAACCAAGTCATAATATTTATAACTAGACGATCGCCTCGCGGTTTCACCCACATAGTTCCCGTGCCCGTCGGAATTCCGAGATAAAATATAGCCTATGTCACTCCCTGAAAAGTAAGCTTCCTAACGGTGAAAGAATTTTTCAAATCGGTCTAGTAGTTTCGGAGCCTATTCAATACAAACAAACAAACAATCAAATCTTTCCTTGTATAATATTAAGTATAGATGTACTCGTAGTTCATGACGTTATTGACGTTCTGATTATGACTTTTTAGTGCATGATAAATAACTTATTTTAACTTCTGTAAACATCCTCAAAATTTGTAGTCTTGCGGTTAAACTGAAAACAATTAATTATATGCAATTGATAATGCAGAGGAAATGACCGTACAAGGAAATATTAATATTTGTTTTCGTATCGTTTTATTGATTTAATAGTTTCTCTACCAAGAGCCTACTCCCGTCTTCACGTACCTAAATTAGCCCCCAATTTAGGATTTGTGAAAACGGAAATTGATGAATCAGCTGTGCCTATGGAATCGTCCATTAAGGGCGTATACAACCTCAAATTGCTTATTTTCAACTCCGTCGAATCTCCATATCTTCCAAACTACTGAATATTTAACATTGAAATTTATATATGGTAAAGTTCAGGACTTATTCTATCGACCATATGTTTCGAAAACAAAATTCCATAAAATTTTCTCGATAGAAAAAAATCGCAAAGTTACCTCTAATTTTTTAGTAAAACCCTAATTTCTCAATAAACACAAATGATACGATCTTGAGATTAAGCATAGTAATTGAACTAAGTATAAATAACATTTTATATGTTGCCTTTTTTTCAATTAACTATTTTAATGTTTGTGGGGAGCAAATAACTACTAAAAACTTGATTTTTGGTCTTACGCCGCTTTGCTCTGTCCCGCTCCTGTGAACGCGAAATCCTATGCCTATCCTCTTCACACAATAACGAGGTAGGGTACCACCTTAATTACGAGATGTTTTTTGCAACTTTTAAAATCCTGGAGATACATGGTGAGGTTTTATACTATAATCACGTGTATTTTCTTTTGTAGATACAACAGAGTACCAAAAAAATTTAGAATATTTTCTCTGAAAAAACAATCTAAATAATTCAATTCTGAGACAGAAAATGCGCATTCAACGAAAAAATAAATACTCGTGATATTTCACCAAATCCCTCTCTCCCCTTATGATATTTCGTGATTTTTTCTGAGCCTTTGCTTCCTTAGAATAACTAGAGAACTTTATCTCGATACTTACCTTTGATATCTACAAGTTTGTAGATGTGTGTCTTCTGTGTCGATGTTCCAGCTTTTTTTTTTCACTCCACTAGTAACATTACTTTCTGTATTACCCATTTCATCAGCTTATAACTATCTCCTACTTATTTATTTCCAAAAATATTCAAGCTAACCCCAGTATTCCGAGCGTTTGCCTCCTTAGAACAACTAGAGAAATTCATCTCGATACTTACCTTTGATATCTACAAGTTTGTAGAGCTTCTGTGTCGATGTTCCAGCTTGTTTTTTCACTCCACTAGTAACATTACTCTCTGTATTACCCATTTCATCAGCTTATAACTATCTCCTACTTATTTATTTCCAAAAATATTCAAGCTAACCCCAGTATTCCGAGCGTTTGCCTCCTTAGAACAACTAGAGAAATTCATCTCGATACTTACCTTTGATATCTACAAGTTTGTAAAGCTTCTGTGTCGATGTTCCAGCTTGTTTTTTCACTCCACTAGTAACATTACTTTCTGTATTACCCATTTCATCAGCTTATAACTCTCTCCTACTTATTTATTTCCAAAACTATTCAAGCTAACCCCAGTTGGTTTGTAATTTCATATATCGATATATCAGGCGGTTGCTAGTAACTGTGGTGCCTACTCCTTCCTAGTTACCACTTGACGACCTCTGTGGCGCAGTGAGCGAAGGTCTGCCAGCGACGCAGGAGGTTTTGGGTTCGGTTCCCGCTTCGGGTCCATAGATTTAATGCTCGGGACAAACGTTTATACGATCTGCAGATATTTGTTCAGGTTGTTCTCGGTGTTTCCTATATCATCACAGTCACACTTATATTGTAAATGCGAAAGTTTGGATGGATGTATAGATGGATGGATGTTTGTTACCTCTTCACGCCAAAACTACTGAACGGATCGGGCTAAAATTTTGCATACAGGTAAGTCTAACCCGGGAATCAAACATAGGTGACTTTTTATTCCATAAATCAGTTCCCATGGGATAGAAATCACCTTTAAACGTTTCCATAGAAACAACGCGTGCGAAGCCGCGGGCAGAAGCTAGTAATATTATAAATGCGGAAGTTTGGATGGATGGATGGATGTTTGTTACCTCTTCACGCCAAAACTACTGAACAGATCGGGCCGATATTTTGCATACAGGTAATTCTAATTCTGGAATCAAACATAAGCTAGTGTTTATTAAAAAATCTATCCATATAGTATGATGCATAAGTACATCAGGTACCTAGTACCTTCCCATAACACAAGCTCTGCTTAGCTTGGAGCTTTATGATGCTGTGTGAATTATCCAGCATTATTATTATTCTTATTCCGGAATAGTCCCTTTTTATTATTATTTTCGTGCACCAAACATCATCGTTTCAAGAACTAGATAGGTAGGATACCTATGCAGTAGGTAGGTGAATTCGTGATAATATTTTAATTACTAGCGACCCGCTCCGGCTTCGCACGGGTGCAATAAAATACTACTATTACTATTATTATACATATTATGACTTCTCAATCAAAGAGCAAAGAGTGTTCATTCAAAGAAATTAGACCGAACCACAGATCACTATACAGGGTGGAATTTTGTAATACCACCTGGAGGGAAAGTACTCTTAATACTGTAGATAGAAAATTGTACTAAAAGCAAACATTCCTTTATTTTTGAAAAGAAAGAAAACTGCATTCAAAGATTTTCGAAAATTCGCTTGCTACACCCGGGAATCGAACCGACTAAAATCTGTAAAAATTACACCCTGTACTTTTATTGCATAGATCGTTAGGGTCAATAATAAGGATGAAATCTCTTTAAAAAACTTAATAAATTAAATGAAAGAAAAACCATGAAATCTTAAATTATAAATTGAATGGTTCAAGTTAAGCACTTTAACTTAAAGATCCATCTGTTTACTTGTGTCAGTAATTAATAATCCATTAAAATGACGAATTAATATTTAGATAAGACGATTGAAATTTGCACGTGTTTGTACCTAATGCAGACTCTTCTATCTTAAAATACTGGATCTCTTAAGAAATTAGTTAAATGGTTTCCCCGAGGCAGAGCGAAACCAAATAATTCTACAGCAAGATGGTGCTCCAGCCCATAACAGCAGAATCATAACCATTTTAATACCTGGATTGGTACCAACGGCACAATCAGATGGCCTGCGAGATCACCAGATCTCACCCCTTTAGATTTTTTTTTGTGGGATATGTAAAAAATCAAATTTACATGAAATCTTATACGAATGTAAACGAGTTGAGAGAAGTTCAGAATACGATTTTTAATATTCACCACAACACGTTATTAAAAGTTACTAGAAATGAATTCATTAGAAGAATAAATTTGTGTATCCAAGAAAATGGAGCCCATTTTGAGCAACTAATTAGTAGTTAGTTGACTTTTTATTGTAAATAATTAAAATAATTTAAGATTTCATGATTTTCCTTTCTTTTAATTTATTAAGTTTGTTAGAGAGATTTCATCCTTATAATTGACCCTAACGATCTATGCAATAAAAATACAGGGTGTAATTTTTACAGATTTTAGTCGGTTCGATTCCCGGGTGTGGCAAGCAAATTTTCGAAAATCTTTGAATGCAGTTTTCTTTCTTTTCAAAATTAAAGGAATGTTTTCTTTGAGTAAAATTTTCTATCTACAGTATTAAGAGTACTTTCCCTCCAGGTAGCATTACAAAATTCCACCCTGTATATGTACCAAGCTACGATCAAGGAGTATTTATATACCCTGGGGAGCGATTTCTTCCGTCCACGGTACCAAGACCGAACCATAGACATGTTTATACTTAATTGACATGTTTACTTTGCAACGCCGTTACAATTTTTTAGCAATTTATTCATTTTCATATTGAAACTACTCGATAATCCGAATTTTCCGCCTATAAGTTGTCGACTCGGATCGACTAATTTTTTACGCTGTTCAATTTGATGTGCATTTCGTTCGAGTCTACCGTAGACCGGTCCGAAATTATTACCTAAGATAAATATTAATAAATAGTCAAGTGTTTTCCGTATTAAGTTGCATCGTACATTTAAATGCGGAAAACTCCTGTTTGTATTTTTGAATGACAATTTATCACTTTGCCAATACACACCTACATCACTCTTAAAATAAGTAAATCATTTAAAAACATACTCGTAATTGGCGTCAGTCAAGTTTCATGATTTTAATACGAATTTTAACAGTTTAATGTTGACAGGAATTTTTTTGACGTGACAACGTCTTATAATTCGATAGAGCCGGCTGCACGCACGAAAAAACATGACGTCATGCGGCGTTACCTCAACATGACGTCATGCGGCGTTACCTCGCTCTGAGGCGTTCCATGTAAGGCTTGAAGTGCAAGCGAGAGCGCTCGACATCCATCTCTCTCCTACTTGAGTGAGCAATGCGTCTGCGTTGTCACGTTCAACTGTCGTCAGTAAACCGACTTTACAGACAACCAATTTTTTTTATCCATATGTAGGTAATAAGGAAATTATAAATAGACGGAAAATAAAACTTTTAAAACCATCATGGTTAGTTATTAATAGGTAGGTACTTGTTTTTTACCACGGAAATCCCGTGATTGCTGAGATCTAGGCCTGGTTTCGTTAGCAAATCCATTTAGCTCGCCTCTCACAAATCATGGTAAATATCCCGTTGTTATGAACTTAAGATGGAAAATAAATTTATATTACATTCTTCCCTTCTATCATTATTGGCGGTCTTATCGCTGAGGAGCGATATCTACCAGACAACCTTCAACATCTAATGGAAAACATTTTTACAAATTAGGTTTTCTCAATATTAAGTAAAATATTTCGACAATACTCAGCAAAGAAGCTCCAAAAAATAAACCAGCCATGCCTCCAACCGACACTGAAAATAGAAATATAGTTTTTAGCGTGCCTTAATTAAATATAGAATACCAAAATAAACAAGGAGGTTTATACTAAATTAAACAAATGAAGCTGTGTGGTGGCTTAGAATTTGCACCACCCCAACTCTCCCCGCGGGTGTCGTAAGAGGCGACAAAAGCATTCACCGAGGGCGGGCAGCAGCGCCTCCTGTTCTACCACCGAACTGCGATCCCCAACCCGCATGCCCAGCGTGGGGACAATGGGCTTACCCCCCATGTGATAAAAGCCAATAAGGCGCTTCCAGAGGAGGCCTGCGTCCAGCAAAGAGGACCAATACAGGCTGTTGAGGTTGAGGTTAGGGCGTCAAATCGAGTTTCGCCCCTGTGCCGAAAATAGGTGTTAGATCAGCATGTGCTGAAGGATTGCCACTCAGCTCTATTTTTCAGCCAAAATCTTGGCGTTACGGTAATCTGATAATTTTAAGTTTTTACAAAAACGACAAACCATTTTTGCGGGACAAATTTTTTCACGAATAAAATTTAAATGGGACCTCGATATCACTTTCCATACAAAACCAAAAGAATCATTAAAATCGGCCTACGATTGAAATCAGCGAGCTCACATACATTCGAACATAAAACCTCCTGACTTTTTCGAAAGCGGTTAAAAAATAATAGTTTGTATCAACTAACCTACAAAGTCCAAGTTTGTTCTTAATAAGTTTCTCTGATAACGTAGTGTTGGCAACCCTGCCATTTTGACCATCACAGCAATACCAGACCCAACATGATCTGGAACTCTATCCCTGTAAAAATAACGCACAATAAATAAAATTGAACTCAACAAAAATTTCACATTTAAAGCTACATAAAAATATCGCGATTCTGCTAAATTAGTTACATTTTGAAAAAGTCGTTTAGTCAGTTAAATTTCATACTTGAAATTTTATTGTCTCTATCCTCAAAAATCAATATAACTGTCACTCTAAAAATCTCCAATTCTGTATTTTTTTTGCTAATACGTATAATGTGCAAATAGCAGTCCAAAACAGTGTCTGTGACACTAGAAATTTTGTTTTAATATATCCAACAACGTAACAAGATCCTTGGGGGAAAACTGGACTCCAAAAAAATGAATTCCAGTTTTCCTTCAGGATTTGTCAAGGGGGAAAACTGGAATAACCCCTTGAAACGTGCCTCCAAAAGCCTTAGGTATAGTTTAAATGACAGGTGATAGTGTTATGATAAAGATGATGTTAAGACGAAGCCAAAACTCTACTTTAACTCTTACTTAATGTTGCTCTATGTTGACGGATGAGTAACTCTATATCTACGTATCCGACGAAAATGACATCTACTCGTTATAGATTGCGTAAAATTGTTGAATTTCATTGCTTCAGCTTCAATAATTTACGCAATGCACGATCTATTCTAGACTAGACAAAAACTTGCTATAGCGCTGAGGAGAGCATTAGAAGTACGTAGAGTCACAGAATTAGCTAATTTTAAACGTGGTCACATTTAATATGAATGTAAGCGGGTTAACTATGAAATTTCTTGTGTTAGAAGAACACCACGCTATTCATAACGAATTCCTCCAACTACGATAGTTTTAAGAGAACCTAAAATGGTATTTTGTTACCCTAGAGTTATTAGCTCTTACGTTGTCTGGTGTATAATTTTCAGTTCACTTTCCACGCATGAAGTGAAGCAGTCAACATCATCATTGGCCGCTTCTAAACCGAACTTAGTCTTGAGCACTGAAAATATTGTTCAGAGAGTTTGAAGATGTTAATTTTTATTAATTTTTTAGTATAATTTTATAAGTTTGATATAAAATTAAAGCAAAGTTATTATGAATGAATGATAAATGAATTTATTGTTATATAGCTAGGTGGCAACATTGCATTGGTCTTTTAATGTATTATATTTGTATCTCTAGTCTGCCATGGTCGGGTTTACAACATTATTGTAGAGAAATAGCGAATACTTAACAAATCAAATTAGAAAAAAAAAAAAAATAATAATAATAATGTTGGACAATTCACACAGCATTATCTAGCCCCAAGCTAAGCAGAGCTTGTGTTATGGGTACTAGATAACTGATATACTTAATACAATACACTACATTGATAGATACATATAATTATCACACTAGTACAAAATATGTCAATATAGAGTCGGTTCATTAAGAGTATTTATCGGTATTTTGGTATTAATAAACACGAATACCAACGTAACGTATCAAATCTAAAAAAATTGGTTACCAACCTTCATATTCGGCCAGACAAACCATACCGGTGTAGTTGCAGTAATATTTTTGATCTGCAAAGAATTTCAAACTTGTCTGGAAATTTACAACTACGGTGACTAAACTAGTGATGAAGTACCTACAACTAATAACAAACCTCGCTACGCGAACCTCACCCTTGAAGTTAGTTTGTTCTATCCAACAGATCTATTGGCTTTAATTTGGGAAGTAGGTATAAACTTTTTAGAATATTTTTATACAGTTAATTTAGTAGATACATTTTCTTACAGGAAAGATCTCGTACGGGAGAAATACAGCCGCAGTAGTCGTACAAATGCTTTGTTTCGACTGCCAGACTGCAGGCACCATTGGAATACACCTGAAATTATATTAAAATAATTTTCAGCCTTTTTTTAACTCATGTAGGGAAATAGGTAAGTACTTAGTTTGCCCTTTTTTTGCTAGTGGCATGATGACAAGAGTCTGATCAAAAGAAAGATATTTAATAATAATAATTAATATTTTTACCTTTCCCCAGCAGTGGGACAACATAAAATAACAGGGAGATAATCTGGACAATTCATACAGTATCATAAAACTCCCAAACCCGCAGAACTTGTGTTAAGGGTAGGTAGGTACTAGATAATTGTATATACATATACTTGATTCATTAAATTATATAGACAGGGTTTTTTTATTATTATGTACACCAAGATTTGCTGTGTTTACAATAATGATAGATTTATAGACGTACCATGAATTAAAAAGATACGCACCGAATATGTATGAATTTCCTCATCCGGTATTTCATTGACAAATCTACATTTCCTATTAGCAATATCTTCATCGACGACTGCTGGGTCATTCTCTATACCCACAACAGAGAACAGTATTTCAAAATTGGTGGCTTCTAGAATGCTGAGAGGAAAGACGTGCTTTGCACTCAAGCTGTGTGTTGCCAGCTCTTCGTTACTGTGGATTGATAACTGAAAATGTTTTGTTTGTAATTCAAAGTCAGAAAAATTGTGTAATAAAATCTTTTTAGACAGAAACCCTTACATCAGCATCAGATAGTACACGAAAAGTCAACGCTCCGGGCCCTGTTGTTCTGTTCACAGTGTACAATGGATTCTTTGTTATTTCTCTGAAAAATATAAACTCTGTCACTTTACTTTTCAATCAACGATGATTGATCTAAAAAGTATCCCCAAAAAGTATCTTTTTGCTTCTACAAATAGGTGTAAATTGGCTACAACCTTCTTCAATAATCAATCAAAAATCAAGATAATTCCACGTTGGCTTAGCAATGACAATCCTTATCGTTAATCTGTTTTGAAAGTCGTCTTATCTAATCAAGCTACGCCACATTTTTATTCAGTACGTACGAGTTCTCCAAAGCGTTGAAACTGAAACAGGGTCCATGTTCAGAATCCGCTATGAGAAAAGTCTCACAACATGGAAACTCTACACCGTTGTAGGCACAGTCCGTTACCAGCTCATAACATTTTTTGTGAACCTGGATTGATTATTTAACATTTAATTCAAAGTTTTAAAAAACACAAATTTGAGAAATTTAAATTCGAAAATATATTGGACTGAAGCGAAACAGCAAATGATTCGTTTGATCAAGCGGAAAGTGATAATAAACGGATGACGATCGGTGAAAAAAAAACAATCAGAAAACACGATCAGAAACAAGTGAACAACTGCAAAATTAAACAAGAGACGAGAAAATCAGAAACTTAGAACAGATGACGGGAATGTAATGAGCACCAAGATGAATTCTTGCGTGAGTATTTATTGTTCTATGTATACAGGGTACCGCGGAAAAGGTGTATTAAGCCGAAAGGGCATGATTCTGGACATTGAGGGGGTCAACGTTTGTTCTACGATTATTTGAATTTCGATGTTCTTTTTAAATTTGAGACGTTTTTTCTTCATATTCGTGTTCTTTGACATTGTTATTGGTTTTGTAATGAAATTTCAAAAATTCGCTCAATTTTTTGTAACAGGTAATTTCGTGGTTTTGCTGAAAAAACAACTAAAATAACAGTTGTGAAATATTTTGTAAGGTTAAATAATGCAAGAGTGCGTGTAAAACACGAATAGGAATCACAAGTTGATCTTCTCGGGGCCCAGAATCACCCCCTCTCGGCTTAGTACACCCTTTCCGGGACACCCTGTGTAATAAACTTTTGTTTTGATCGATGTATGGAACCTACATTTTCTATGACATCTCTCCAAGGCACATCGCAAGGAACGAGTTCACCACACGGCGCGCCTAGAGCCTGGGTATATGTTCCTCCCCCGAATAACAACCCGGTGATAAAACGCTGGTGGTTGTAAGACAGAGGCTGTACAAGATCCGCTGAAAAGTTTCCTTTTATAGTTATCTACCTTGAGTCGTCTACAAGTGACGTGAAGTGTTAGACGTAGGTATACCTAGTGACCTATAATTTTATGCTTTGTCATACTAATGAGAAAGAGATAATCAAGAGACTTTGTGTCTTGGGACATGGACCTAAAGTGTATCTATGATTGTATTGATTGATGAAGTATGATGTTTTGTTTTTGAGTCGGTTGCACTATTTGCTTTCATACTTTCTAGGGCAGTAGGTATATCATACTTTCAAGGGCAGTAAATGCTGTCTAGGAGTAGAAAATGTGCTTAACGCATTCACTGTCCATCCTGGTTCGACCCGCAGCAGGGGCGCGCCGCCGCGCCGCTGGTAAACGGTGGTGGAGGAGGGCAATTGCGTCTTGGGCCATAGATGTGATAGTTTAATAAATATCTGATTTATAGATACTTGGTGTCACAAGGTGACTTGGTGACTGGGTTCTTACATCTTTTTAACCCAGACGATTGCCGTTATCGATCATTGTAAAGTCCTCGGCTCATTATGCAAATATGCATTTACCCAAATAGTCCATTCATGAATCCCTAATTGTTAATGACGATGGTGCTTAGTAGACCCATGATGGATCTTTTTAATTTTGTACTTCTCATTAGATCCATCCAGTTTGGAAGGTGTGGATATGCATTTACCCAAATAGTGCGTTCATGAATCCCTAATTGATAATGACGATGGTGCTTAGTAGACCCAATGATGGATCTTTTTAATTTTGTACTTATGTCATTTCTCATTAGATCCAACCAGTTTGAAAGGTGTGGGTCTAGAATTTTATTTTCATAAATACTTACGATATAACTTAACCAGTGTCTTCTGAGAATACTTCACATTCAATTGTTCGCACACAGTCAGTCTAGGGAAAGCCGTGGTCCACTCCAAGTATCTGGTGTCTGGCGCGAAGAAGATGACTCCGTCGTTTTGGACCAGTGGTACTGTCAGGAAGTAGACTCCGACTGTTGAGACAGCTAGCACGAGTAGCCAGAATAACCTAAATCAAAACTGAAGTTGGAATACTAATCTGTCTATACTCGCTAGATAATGATAATGTATGGAAGTTTGTACGTAATCTTAAAAGTTTAGTCCTAGAACCAGCAGTTGCAGGTCTGATTTCAACATTCCTTCAAGAGTGTTCTACGACGATGTCTTTGTCGCTCCTCTTAACCCAATTTCGGCCACGGCGGCGGCCAGTCTTAACGGAGATTAGCCAGGCGCAGTACATAATTATTTATTATTATTATAGTGCACACGTTTGCGCAAACGCAGGTGCACTTTATATTCCCGCACACTCGTATAATAGTGATCAATATGCCATGTGAGCGAAACCGAGATCAGAAACTAGTAACAAAATAAATGCGTGTAAACAATCGAAGGAGATACTCGTAAGCTCTCTATCTCTAGTGCGAAAAATATAATAATCTACTTATAAAATCTACAAATATCTTAGTATTGTTCATTCAAAATGAAACAGACTAAAATCATAGATTAGTTAAGTGAAATAAGAAATCGTTACCTACCTTGCTAATAAAGTCACATTTTCTCTAAATAAATGTGGAAAGCCATGTAGGCCACTGTGTCTTCCGAAAAATAAAAATCTTCTACTGAAATTTCTCCCAATATTTACGAATACCTCTGCTTTATTTCGAAATCGTCCCATTCTTTTTTTTATGTTATGATTTTTACTTTTAAACGTATTGACGATGCTATCCAATGAAGTATTATGTTAATATTATACGCTATCAGTGTAAAAGTTATCTGATTCTAATTATTATTTCAAAACTTTAAAAAGCTATTACTCGTAGTTTAATAATAGGTTGTCATGGATAGATATGAACACATCCACTTAAAAATATTAGGTCGGTAGGGTCAAGTATACCTACCTATCTGGTATCTAGTAATTACGTAGATAATCATTTAAAGCAAAACTTTTTCATTTAAAAAGGCATGTTGGTACGTAAAAGTTTTGTTTGTAAAAAGGATGTAGGTTCTTACGCCTTATACAATATTTTATGAGGAAACAAAGAACACCATGAAAAGAAACAAAACTGCAGTAAATTATAAAATATGTATTTATCTAATAGCATTACATAATATATGTATTTATTTAAATTTCAAAACCTTTATACAATACATGGTAACAAATTTCTGATATAAGTAATATAAAATATATGTATAATCCTAGAGCCGATATTGTCGCGGAGGTCGTTAACAAAATGTTTGTAACTTCATTTATATACTTATTTAATTCTAATGTTCTTATCAAACTTCAATAATATGAACATTATTTTCTGTCTTGTCTGTTTTATGGCTTGGAATTATAACTTAAGCACCATTATATTGTAACCATGACTATAAGTAAACTGACATTTCCAAGTGTGCCTTGTGCTCCTACAGCAAATATAAAATGAGTATGAGTATTAGCAATGTAGGCATCACCTACTTTTACACCTACACATATTAGCTATTTGGGCGAAAAAAAAATCGACAAAAAATTCGTCCACGGACAAGTTGTCCACCTCACTTTAGGATAGGGGTACAACTCATCCGAATCAAAAACGAAGAGACTTTAGACAACTCGTCCGCAAACAAGTCGTCGTTACTTTTCAAGTTGATTCCACATTTCAACTCGTGTACATTACCTAATCTTTCTTTAGTCTAGTCTAGTCTTTTGATTTATTCTGTCTTTATTATTTGACTTATTTTGCCTTGTAATTTGATTTATCTAATAAACCTTTGTCAAAAATGGTACCTTATATGTTTTAATCGATGTAGGTGTACATGTATCTCGTTTAAATATCATCATTGTAGCTCAGCATCACCCACTGCTAGGTTGGTACAGCATCCTTTCCCCTGTCTTGTGCTACTTCATAAGATGGGTCCTCTTGCAAAAATACGGTCTAGATTTCTACGGCCCAATCTATTTCGAATATATTATAAGTATATGTAATTTCTTTAATCAAGGTAGGCCTATGTTTTTCTTTCAGTCTCATTTCTCATTCAGCCAGCGTCTAAGGGACGCTTCCAATTGTTATTGATATGGATCAGTTGACCTAAATTTAGATTGTTTGGAACAGTCGATCTTAACAGTTTCAATTGTTAATACTAGTTCCAGATTGTGTTTATTCTTTAATTGTGATTTTCTTTGGTAATACATCGTCTCTTCACGAGTCTTCCTCCCAGAAAAATACTTTCATAAAAATATAGACGCTTTCAATAGCTGCTATCAGAATAAATTCGCAGCAACTAGCAAAAATATCCGCTCCATTTTCTAAGTGCTGCTTCCAATACCTATGTGAAACAATTTACAATGATAAGTGAGACAAAAATTAAAAAGATTAATAGCATTAATAGCGAGAGGTTCTGTTTCCGAATAATCAAATAAAAAGTCTTGATATTTTAAAGACCATTTAAAACATTCTCATATGTTTAAGATACGCTATTTTCATCAATAATTTATGTAAAGTTAAGTATAAGTTTGAGACATAAAATCAGCGCAATATATTAAAATGCCACTACATAATATAAATCTATTTATTTATTACTAAAATATAATAAAAAGCACTTATATTCAAATGTTATCATAGCTGAAAATATACAAAAATAGGAAAGTACAATACATACAATAAGAAAACATATCTTACTTCTAAAAACTACTTAAACCGTAATTTTCATAAGCTATACATAAAGCAAAATGACGTCTTGTTAAAAATAAAAGCAATTCATAATTATATCTGTCTACTTAAACTACACCTACAAGCTAATACACTTACAAAAGATCTTAAAAAACCTAAGAAATATCCCCCATCGAACCAGCGCAGGGGTCCGACTTGGTCGATCATTTGAAATCTATAAAACCCTGATAGACTGAACCACATGTCATAAAAAAGGAGAACTCATAAGCAGCACTCCTGACCCAAATTATTACAACAAACACACTAATGCTATTCTAGAAGAACATGTAAATGCGTCCGAACCATTTTGAGAGCCAGTGTCTGCTGCTACCATCGTTGCTGCTATCCCTAGCCTTGCTGCCATTGTCATCATCATCCACAACTAATTCAGGATCCGCGTATTCATCCCCACGGAAGATACTTCGGACAGTCGTAGTGATATGTTTATTGAAAGCGCGAATATCTTGGAGGAGATTCGACACGGAAGGCTGAGGATCCTTCGGTGATACTAAAATAAAAAGAAAACTAATTTATACCTGGTTTTAAGAAAGGGAATAAATATTGAAAATTTGGAACGACCTTGTTGTTCCAAATTCCAAAAATATAAAAACTAGTGTATAAATTCAAAGAAAGTAAAGGAAGATGCTTGGTGAAGTCTATAAGAATGTTGTCTTTCAAATTAACCCGTATAACAATTATACTCAATCTATACTTAATCTATACTAATATTATAAAGAGGAAAGATTTGATCGTTTGTTTGTTTGTTTGTTTGTTTGTATTGAATAGGCTCCGAAACTACTGGGCCGATTTGAAAAATTCTTTCACCGATATGAAGCTTACTTTTCAGGGAGTGACATAGGCTATATTTTATCCTGGGAACGGGAACTACGCGGGTGAAACCGCGAAGCGATCGTCTAGTACTCAATATTTTTATTGCAAACATTTTGTACAGGGATCTTTATTATATTCAAGCAGCTATAGGCTTTTATCTATAGCTACAGCTTTTATCTATAGCTATAGCGTATATCTTTTAACATAGCATTGGCAATGGCGGCGTATGAACTTGCGATAAATACGATTCACCGGAAAATAGGCAAATAATCACTTTACTACAGAAGCTATCGCGCTTCTGTAGTAAAGTGATTATTTGCCTACCGTGTTTTAATGGAAAAGTTGTGATCATGGCTAAGTACACAATAACGCATTGTAAAAACATTCAACGATCAACGATTCTCGATCTGATACATTTAATACCTGCTGGATCGCCGGGAAAACCATTAGCGGAATAAATACCTTGAAAATTTAGTTTAAGTTACTTCGTCAAATAAAATTAAACTGTATTTTTGTATCTCATTTTTTTGTAACAAATTTTGTTTGGGATAGTTGAAAAAGTTATAAAGGACTAGTTTCTTGCCGCTTCTTCGCACGCGTTGTTTCTACGCAAACGTTTTATGGTTATTTATATCCCATGGGACAGTTCCCCGTAAATCAGTATTAACGGGGTAAAAACTACCTGTATGCAAACATTTCAGCCCGGTCCGTTCTGTAGTTTTGGCGTGAAGAGGTAAACAAACATCAATCCATCCATATCAAACTATCTCTTTTATAATATTATATCTGTGATTACTGATTAAGCTGAGGTGGGCTATAAAAAACTTACCACAATACGGTTCTCTGTCAGTAGTGAGCAGAATATACTGTCCTCTAGCCCTCTGTGAAAAATGGCTGCCCACAGCCCCAATGCCCATCTCAGCGCAGGATTGCTCCAAATCGCAGCTGCCATTCAGACTTCTGTTCACACTAAAATAAAGATGTGACTTTATATTTATGAATACATATATTCGATATATCTAATTTTAATAAGTATGAATATCAATTGCAATTATTGGCCCTCATTTATTTAATTTTTGAAGTGTAAATAAAAATATAACATATAAAAAGGGCTTCCAGCTTACTCAATAAATATTTTAGATAGCTACAGAATGAGAGCAATGAACTCTCCGAAAAGGGGCAAAACTCAAAGTACAAAAATTGTAATAAAGTGAAAATCAGAGCTCATAATATAAAACCTCAACAAAATAACATAAACTTACCCATGATACGATAAGTCCCATTTGTGTGCCCGGAAGGAGCAGTTATTGTTTATCAGCGATTCAGTGAAAAGGACGTACGCACGACCGTGACTGCAAACAGCTTGTTGGATATCTGTAACAAAAAACATATATGATAATGAATTGCCTTTGATGTGTCACTCCAACAATTAAGTCAAATCAAATCAAAAACTCTTTATTTCCATAAATACAATAAATGTACCTACACTTAGAAAAGGTCAAATTTTAAAGCTAAACACTGACACGGAAATAAAGTGATATTTTTTATTTCTGTCACTTTGGTATGTAGACTAACTAAAGTAAAGAAGCGACGAAGAAACCTTTAGCCTGTTAGTTGTTATTTTTCGAGTAGGAGCAAAACTCGTCCCAAGCATTTTTATCGTCTAGATAATCTGAAATTTCGTAGTAAGCCTATTTACAAAGGATATGTTTGACAATTTGTTTGAATTTATTTATTGATAATTTTTGCAACTCACTTGGAGTTTTGCTGTAGAAGCGTATACATTGCCCTTTAAAAGATGCATTTATCTTGTGTAGCCTAGTTGTGGGCACAGCGAGTTTATTCATATTTCTAGTAAAAGAAAAGGAATCCATAAAACTGTTAAAATGAATAAAGAAAATGAAATAAACAATCGCAGTTGGGTTAAAAGAGATCAAAAGATGTCAAGGATAGAATTTAAAAGAGTATGTAGACAAAGATGGAAGCAATGACAAAGTAACAGGTAAACAATACAAACTTACTTGTAAATGAAATCATTCGTGCCCACATGGAGCTGCTCGAGTTGGTGCATCCGGGTTGCTTCAAACCACCGTTAGGGTAAAAGTCAGCATGTCCTGAGTAAACAATTTAATTCATTTATTCCACCGTAGGTACATATTTATATACTTGATGTCGTTGAAATCTAATTTACTATTATTGCTAATTAAACATTATATTCAATTATAATGACACACACAAGATTTTTGAGAGGGAAGGAAACACCATAAGGGATTGTAAGCAGAACAATAGCGAAGAAAAAAAAAGAACAGACAGACAGTGATTCCTATGTAAACACATAATTAACAATACAATCATTTGTAAAACAAAAACAGGAAGTTTCTGAATACCTAGACCAGAGGACAATCACATAAGAGTAAAAAGCTAACAATATGTAAGTAGGACAAAGGAAGCTATTAGGAAACGAAGTTAATTTATTAATCTTTTCGTACTTACAAAATTTTCAAGATTCATATAATATCCCTGACCTGCGCAAGCTGAAGACAGGGCGCTATGGCGCTCATCAGGGGAAGCCTATGACCAGCAGGTGCATCATTAAAGGTTGATGATGATGATGATAATGGTGTTTGATATTCGAGAATGAACGAATTGAATTGAATTCGGAGTCTTTAAGATACTCACCCATAGGCTCAGGCATTCCAAAACCAAACTTCTCTAGCATACGTCCGTTTGTGTGAATGATGTCGACGAAATCGGCATCAGACTTGTCAAGCTTCTCAACATCGTCTGTTGTCGCAAAACAAGGTTGTGCTGGATCAAGACCTTTGAAAGAAGAAAACGGTGCCTTTAAAACATTTTATCAAACATCATCGATCTTAGTAAAAAAGGGGAGATGAGGTAAGTACTAGCTTCTTCGAAAGTGGAATGCTCAAATTAGGTGCAATTAAGTCCACCCACCACATTCATAGTCGGATCACCGGCGGTGCTCGTGTTACGCGTGCTAGCTACGACGTACTTTAGTGTGATATGTTGACTTAAAGACTACAGCAATACCTCGTGTTTGTTCAAAATTATTGCACAAGATTGGAATTAAAACTGAGAGCTAGTGTTTGTGGGTACTTGTAACACAGGCCAGTTGTAAGCGCTGGGGGAACGTACCATATCTACAGATTTTACTTAGATCTATGCGAAACATACATTTTTACAGAATATAGTAGAGAAGATAGAAAGTACTTATCTACTTATATCTAGTACTAGCTGCGCCCCGCGGCTTCGCCCCCGTGGAAATTTATGTTTCCAACTTTCTTAATTTTTTCTTTCATAAGAACCTTCTCCTGACAATAACAAACACAACAAAGAAAGAATTAGCGAAATCGGTCCAGGCGTTGTTGAGTTATGCGCTTACCAACACATTTTGCGATTCATTTTTATATTATAGATTAGACTACATAAAGATCAAATCTTTGCAGTACAAATGATGAACACAGAGCTAAATCGAAAGAACTATAAAAGTTAAATATAAAAGACTTTGAGAGAAGTAGTAGGTATCTTACCAGTAATCCGTGACACTCCTCCCAAAAGATGAGAAGCGAACGAAGAGATGTGAGCACCAAGACTGTGGCCAACGAAATGGAAGTCTTTAGTTCTCGCACCCGTTGCATTTATCAGCTGCTCCATGAATCTGTCGAAATTGATCGTGTAACAATATATACATGTACACTAATATGCTATCCTTCACAAACTTTCGGCTTTTAAATATTAGTAGGATATATTTAAAAGCCGAAAGTTTGTGAATCTGAATTTTTGTAACCTAGGATTTCCAAAACTACTGAACAGATCAAGATGAAAGTTAGCGTACGTTTAGAGCAAAGCCTAACTCAGATAGTAGGCTACTACTTATTATAGTAGATACCGAAAATACGCGTGCAAAGCCACGGGCAGAAGCTAGAATAACATACAGAGGAGAGATTTGTATTTTTGCATGTTTGTAACGAATTAACTTAAATACTACTGGACCGATTTCAAAAATCCTTTCACCATTAGAATACTACATTATACCTGAGTAACAGGGCTATGTTTAACACGATTCCCGCCTCGGGACAAATGTTTGTACGATCTGCAGATATTTGTTCCGGGTGTTCTGATGTTTTCTATGTAAGTATAATAAAAAATATCTAGCTATGTAGTGTACGGTATTAAGTATATCATATCTAGTACCCATAACACAAGCTCTGCTTATCTTGGGGCTAGATAATGCTGTGTGGATTGTCCAGCATTATTAATATTATTTATTTATTTGACGACCTCGGTGGCGCGGCGGGCGAAGGTCCGCCTGCGGCGCGGGAGGTTGCGGGTTCGATTCTCGCCTTGGGACAAATGTTTGTACGCTCTACAAATATTTGTTCCGGATGTTCTGGTCGTTTCTATGTTTAATAAAAAATATCTATCTATGTAATGTATTATATTATGTACATCAGTCATCTAGTACCCATAACACAAGCTCTGCTTAGCTTGGGGCTAGATGATGCTATGTGGATTGTCCAGCATTATTTATTATTTGTTAGTGCCTGTAACACAAGCTCTGCTTGGCTTCCCCAAAAGCCAAGCAGAGCTTGTTTTATGGGACACACATCGTCATCTAGCCTAAGCCCCTGTGGATTGTCCAGATTTTTTCTATAGACGTAAAAAGTTGTTTGAATATGAAATTATCTGGTTAAGAAAGCATAAAGTTTAAACTCACTTGTGAATATCAGAGCCAACCCGTCTCGTGTTGGCGACGGCCCTCCAGTACTTCCAAGTGTTACCACCACCGCTCCAGTCTACGGCAATCACATTTACGTCACCCTGAAAACAAATCATGATGAAATTTGCTCTAAAGCTGAACTCGAAGAAAACGAAAAAACTCAAAAGTTATTCAAGTTCCATTCTTTACAATCAAAGAATGGAAACAAATAAGAAGTACCTAGTATTATTCAAGTTGGTGTATGGACATTTTTCAAGTATGTATGGCTCAAGTAGTATTCATATTGAAAATAAAATAAACAATACTTCTTCCACGTTTCACTTATCCCAGTGTCTTGAAGAGTCTGTCCTAAACATAATAGGACCTAAATAAATCGAACAAGGATTATAGGCCCCTACCATTATGTTAACTGTTTTTCTGCCTTAGAACGAATCTGTCTTAAAACGAATAGGTATGTCGTTACCAGAATCTGGAATCTGACCTAACTGAAGAAATGGAACAAATGAAATGATGACATTGGAATTAAACCGATGATAAAAAATAGGGATATCACGGCCACACATCATAAAATTGTGCCGTGTGGTGCCGGCTTAGAATTTGCGACTAAGGGATATCCACCGGAAGCGGGCAGCACCGTCTCTTGCAGAACAATTCTACCACCGAACTGCGACCCGCGTGCCCAGCATTGGGATTATGGGCATTACCCCGGCGCTTATCAGGGGGAGGCCTGCATCCAGCAGTGGATTAATAAAGGCTGTTGAGGGAGGTTGAGGAACATAAAATTTGGCAATCCGTCTTAATTTTTATCAAACATACCCATGCAAGAAAAGCGTTGACCATATCGTTGACCCAAGACGCGTTGCTGTGGCTCATGAACCCGTGGACGATCATCACTGTCCTCCTGTCAGGCTTAAAGTCCACCCAGTCCAGACCAAACTGTTCTCCGGCGTATACCTGCAGAAAATATTATTTTAGGAATAATTGTCGACGATATAATACAGCCTAATAATCACGCCATCATCCTATCATCTTAATACAAATAATATACAAACTATAGGTACTCAATATATATGTTTGTTACATTACACGCAACGCAACACAAAAATCCAAAATTTTGAGTCGACAGTAAAAAATAATTGTCAGCATCATGCATTGTAGGAAAGAGCTCTTATCGATAAGTACCTAGTGTAAATTCTGTCAAAAATCAAGAACAAGAAAGTGATATTTAGGTTAACTTATGCGGTCAATGTTTAAAAGCATTAAATACATAAATAAATAAACAGCAAATAAACACGTATGGTACGAGTTTGGCCCGAGTATATGTTAGGTACTGCGTCTGCGTTCAAGGAGCCCTGGAAGTATCGAGAATGATTTCTAGTGGTATCTCATTCATTACCTGGACTCTAGCTGGGTTCTTCCGTGATGCTAAGTAGAAATGCGTGTTGATGGACTCGGAGTTATCTGGTTTCATGTTGAGGAACTTCATTATTGATCGAGAGACGGAACCCAGGCCGAAACAGTCTACCATCGCCGGTACCGGTGCTTTCGAAATATCATCCTAAAATGTTAGAAAGTTTGGATGTTTAGATGGATGGATGTTTGTTACTGCTTCACGCCTAAACGACTAAATTCATATACTTAGGGCTGAAATTTTGCAGTTCTAGGCTTGGAATAAAACATAGGCTAGGTACTTTTTGTCCCATAAATCCCAGTTCCCATGGAATAAAAAACCTTTGAACATTTCCCCCGTAAATCCCAGTGCCCATGGCATAAAAAAAAAACCTTTGAACATTTCCACAGAAACAACGCGTGCGAAGCCGCGGGCAGAAACTAGTTTTTAATATTTAATTTTGTGCATCTCCAGCATAATGTCACCTAGAAGGTGTATCACCCAATACATGTATTTTCCTTTTTCTACATTGTAAAACGAAGAAAATTTATCCATGGTACCTATTAAGAATTATTTCCTTTTCAAGACGAAACGGCTCAGTGAATCTCAATGAAATTTGGCAGAAACATACATAATATCCCGGAGGACATAGACTTTTATCTCAAAAATGTCACGCGTGAAGCCACGTTCAGAAACTAGTACTTATAAAAACGGCAATTTTAAAATTTCGTGCTACTTGCAAAAGGCCACCCACGGCAACAGGCAAAACATTAAAAAATCTTTTAGAGTACCTAAGTTATGGACTGCGCAATTTACCTCCAATGGCTCCATGTCAGCAGAATCCGAGTCTTCGACGGAGCGAGGAGTTGTGGTGACATTGCTGTCAGTGATTTCCAGGAAATCTCGCAGGTCCTCGGGGCTGATGTGATTCTCCACTGCGAATGATTATTTTTGAAGTGTTTTATTAATGCTAATCGCAATCGAAGGCAATTAACTAAAACTAGACGCCTAGGCCGCCGCGCCGCCCGTGGAGGTCGTCGTTCTGGGGGCCTACTCCAAAAAACCAACTCCTATGTCGCTTGCATAAGATTAGCGTTTGCACGAAAATGAATCAGAAACTTCGATTTCTTTTAGTCCTGGATGCCCTGGATTGTAAGAGGTGACGAAAGGGCGACTACCGAACGGGCAGCAGCCTCCTTCAGTGAAATTCCAATGTGGACCCTCAGTCATAAGTTATGATTATGACTGAGGGTCCACATTGGAATTTCACGATTGTGAATTTAATTTAAATTTTGTTTTTATAATATAAATATACAATTTGTAAGGTACAATTTGTAAGGTACAATTTATAAGGTAAGGTAGGTACCTAAATTTTATGCGAGTAATTTATTTAAAGATAGAAAGCTTTCTTCCCACATACCTAGATAGTGGTACTAAACTTAACTAAATAATATTTGCATTTAAGTTTACACGGGCATTTTAGGTTACATAAATAGACTAGTATTTCTCTTCTATCAGTCTATCACTACAGCAATCTAGAATTTTATCTTACTACGTTTGTAGAGCTTAGGCCTAAAAAATCTACGTAACAAATTGGAATTCCCAATTTTTATAGGCCACTAGTATCATTTTGTATCATCGTCCTTGGTCTAAATTCAGGGAGTTTCCAAGACGACGGTCAAACAATGCCTGACCTCGGCCAATAAGTTCTGCAGGTAGGGCAGTTGATCGCGAACTTTCATACTATCTAATCAAGTGGAAACTAAGTATTTTTTATTCAGATAGAGGACATTCTTAGTTCCTGGCGCAGTGTGGAATGCGCAAACGCTTCTGTTTCCTTTTGTTTCGGGTTTGTGTGGTAACATTGATAGGTAAGTACACCGGATACCAACTCACTTAAGGCGAATAGTAGGGTGGATAGTGGCGCCACTACATATTTAATTTTATAATTACGTTATACAAAGGAATTATCAAGAAATCGGACCGCGCGTAGACGATATCTATCATAAGCTTTTTTTAAATGTACTTATCTTTAATAGTTTTGTATTCAATTTATTACTATACTAATCCTTCGAGATTTTTTTTTATTGGACCATCTCGGGAATATTTTCTATACAAATGGCGAGAGGAATAGAATATTTAGAAGAGAATATTCAAAATCGGTCCATAATTGACGAAGAAATCGACGAACATAGTTAAATTAATTATCTACGAAATTAACATACATAGGTAAGTACATATCGTTTTTTCAAACTCGGTCTAAATGTCAAGTTATTAGTTGTATCACAGACCAGCTTCTATCAAGTAAAAACTGTTTGCTGCTTACCCGTGGTTTTGTGAACCAGGAGTCGGGAAAAAATACCAGAAACTCTTTTTAATACGAAAAAATACACAAGTAGGTAATTGATGCCATAACAAAACATAGGTCCATAGCCGACCATAGAACCTCCTACTTTTTTCGAAGTCGGTTAAAAATAGATACCTAGGTTCTAACATTTTAAACTTCCGCGATTTGTTAGCATAATTAATGATTTCTAATGTATAAGAAATCAAATAATATCGCAAAAATTTTCGACTTCGACGGGACTTGAACCCGCGAATTTAAATTTTTGCGATATTATTTGATTTCTTAGAAATTAGAAATTAGAAATTGTCCAGAGTGCGAGGCTTACGCACTTTAATAACAAAAACGTTATAATTAATGATTATTAACCCTAGGATAATAGAAGAAGACAGGGCGCTATGGCGCTCATTAGGAGAAGCCTATGTCCAGCTGTGGACTCATATAGGCTGATGATGATGATGATGGTGAATCGGATATTCATCGCGTACCTACATTTTGTTATAATTTCCCCTAGAATTCTATCGGGTTACAGCGATCGTGGTCACGGGGCGACTGGATAGAAACGTTGGGAATTAATAAAAAAGTACTTCCGATAAATAAGATTATTTATCGGAAGTACTTTTTTATTATTATATTAGGTACTTATTAAACACTCACGTTCATCCGGAGTTAACCATCGCCGCCGTGGTGGACCGCCGCTGACGTTGATTATCAGCACAGCACTGATTAAAATCAAAATATTTCGAACAGACTCCATTTTGTCAGCAATTTTTCCTTACAGTAAAACTGTTATAGGAAATGCTCGCATCGAACAACCGGCTACGTCTGATAATCTCGTGGCAATTACAAATGCTTTTATTCATTATTTTATTGTAGTTACTTCTAATATCATTAAGGACACACGAACCGCAAATACGCAACCAACGTCACTTGCTGTGAAACTTTTTGTTGTATGCGATATTGGAGCACAATAATTCTTGCTTTGTTTACTTAGCACGTCATCAAAAAACCTATCTACCTTCAATAATTTTGTAGAAACCTTGTGATTCAGGATATATTTGTTCTGTGTTCCGGTACTACTACCCTACAGCTCTAGTTACGTAACGAATTGTAACGAATTGTGAAAATTGACTTTTTTATTTGTTTATTTAAAATAAAGTTCACCAACAATATACATATTTATAGCTTATAATTATTTAATGTAATGACGGTCATGTTCTAATACATATACTTACCTATGAAGGTGGACACACAACATTCTTAAGGCGAATAGTAGTGTGGATAGTGGCGCCACTACATATTAAATTTTATAATTACGTTATACAAAGGAATTATCAAGAAATCGGACCGCGCGTAGACGATATCTATCATAAGCTTTTTTTTAAATGTATCTCATATACATAACTCTGCTTAGCTTGGGGCTAGATAATGCTGTGTGAATTGTCCAACATTATTATTATTATTATATTATTTAATATTAATTACAGATCTCGTAACTCTATTATGAAGAACGTTTTTGCGTTACACACTTTTAGAAATAATATTTCCCATTTCAATCCCCTCACAAGAATGGCACGTCAATATAATGAGCTACCTAGGGATGACGGCAGACTCGGCATATTTGTTCCAAGATTAGGTCAGTCCATTAAAATTTTAAAAGAGATCCTCCACATCAATATGCAAGAAATGAAACCGAGATCAAGTACATAGTACAACATACATAGTAGGTATATACAATTACATATACCTATACCTAGCATGTACCTAATCTAATTTTTGCCACCGTAATCGTAATTATTTAATACCTTTTTTACTGTCCTGTTTCAACAACCTGTAATAGATAGTAATAAGTCTACCTTCTCGATATATATTTATATTATAGCAGCACGTACCTACATATTTTTATGTTACAATCAAGTTTAAATCTAGCTTTAAGGCGGTACCCTACCTCGTTATTGTGTGAAGAGGATAGGCATAGGATTTCGCGTTCACAGGAGCGGGACAGAGCAAAGCGGCGTAAGCCCAAAAATCAAGTTTTTAGTAGTTATTTGCTCCCCACAAACATTAGAATAGTTAATTGAAAAAAAGTAAACATATAAAATGTTCTTTATACTTAGCTCAATTACTATGCTTAATCTCAAGATCGTATCATCTGTATTTATTGAGAAATTAGGGTTTTAGTAAAAAATTAGAGGTAACTTTGCGATTTTTTTCTATCGAGAAAATTTTATGGCATCGTGTTTTCGAAACATATGATCGATAGAATAAGTCCTGAACTTTACCATATATAAATTTCAAAGTTAAATATTCAGTAGTTTGGAAGATATGGAGGTCCGACGGAGTTGAAAATAAGCAATTTGAGGTACTATACCCCCTTAAGTAACCTCATAATATGAAAGTGATTGTGATGTGTTTTGTACGTTAAATAAATAAAAACAATACCCGTCAAGTGCGAGTGTAACTTGCGCGCCGAGGGTTTCGAACGTTTGTCAAGAAGTACTAAGTAGGTATGTAAGTACTAAAGGTACCGGTTAGAGACTTGGAAATTTAATAAATACCTAAAACGAGTAGTACCAACCTACATTTCAGATCACTCTGCATGCTTCGGTGATAGTGGGAAGCGGTAAATTTTTCGACTATTTTCAAAATATTTCGAAAAGTATGAAACGTACATGCGAAATTTCAAAAACTGTTTTGAAATGTACAAACCGATACCTTTCTTAAGATACCCCAGCCTGATAGCCCCCCCCCCCCCCCCCCGTGATAATAAAAAAAAACAATTGGTGACCGATGTTAGGGCCAAAATCTTCAAACCCCTACACGGGAAGAATTACAAAAATATGTAGTTGGTGTCATTCGTTTGCATGAAACAAAAACAGATTATCCTCTCACGTGGCAAGAGGCCATAATATGGCTTCTCAAATAAAACCGTTGTGTGGCAAGCGACCATATTATGGCCGATTTACCGATTTTTTTTTGTTGTTTTTTGTTTCGTCGAATTTATGTACTTAGAGTCAACTTTTCAGCCATGTCAATGTCTTAAAAGTTGACTCCTATGACTACGTTCCATATGTTAATTTTTTCGTTCCAATTAACAGAATCCATTCAAAACATCATCACAGATGCTTTTTTATCATATGCGTGCTTCCGGCGTGACCCTGACTACACCGGTAGATTTAATAAGTTTATGGTAATTTTTTGAGGGACAGCCGAAATTATTTGAATTCTCGCGCCAATCCAACACCTGCCCACATCTTTCCACTTCTTATTAGTTTTCTCTTTTTAGCAAAGCCCAACTTATAGAGCACAAGTGAGACAAACAATTTCGAGCCAATCAGATATTCCTTGAAAAGTGTTGCTAGTTTTGAAATTTAACAACTACTTTTTTATGACAGCCTTTTGACGAGGTTTAATAATTTATTATTTTTATTTGTAAAGTGAGTAGCTTCTATAATTGAACATAGCTTTCGACATTTCTTATAACGATCAAAAAAACAAACAAAGATTCTAAAAAGTAAGCCTAAAACTTTGTTAGGATTTTTTTTTTTTGTTATATTGCAACATTTTCGTAGATAACTATGGTAGAAATTCTAAATTGGTAGAAAAAGGTAGGAAAAGTATCCTGTGATTGGTGAATTGGTGATTCCAACCGTTCAAACTTCAAATGAAAAGTCGTGGTGACGACAAACTTCAAGGATTTCAAATCAAACGTATCTCAGGCCCCGTTTGTGTTTGAAATCTCTTTTCAGAGTTTTAGAATTTGTCAACAATCGATTATTGTACCAAACTTTTATAATTGTTTCATTTTATTTGACTTTAGTTTATTATTTTTAAGATAGTTTAAAATGACGTCGACCAAGGACGATGAAAAGAAAGAAATCCCGGAGATTATACATGATCCTCAAACAAACAGCACCTACCAGAGGTTACGATTCTTTGGAAAGGTAAGTTTTTCTGTTTATTTCTAGTGATTTCTTCAAAGATTTCACCAAACCATTTTCTTACGACTATGTATCATCATACGAATAATCTTTTAGACATAGAAATGCCTTTGTGCATAATAAATAGATGCCTCAGGTGAACGAACGGCCGACATGAAGACCGTTACGCGTTTTTTGCTCCATAGAACATATGCTTTGCTTGACTTATTAATTAGTTTAGGTAGGTGGCAGCTTTGACAGCTTTGTGGTGTGAACCACCATGCCAAGTTTTGTAAAAAACAGCAGTTGAGTTTTCAAGAATCCTTGGTCAGAAAAGCAGGTGCAGTTTGGGCAGGACCACCTGATATGTGTCCTTGTTTTGTTTCTTCACAAGTTTAGTTGCTGAACCTATCTATTTACATATTATCAACCATGGCTACTCCATCATTGTTATAATTATTGTCATTGTATTCAGACTTTGTAAAAACTGCAATAAAGCTATTTTTTTATTATTGTAGGGTGGTTTTGCAAAATGCTACGAGATACAGGACATATCAAACAACCAGATCTATGCTGGAAAAATAGTATCAAAGAAACTTATGGTAAAGTCGAGTCAGAAGGAGAAGATGGCTCAAGAGATCTCAATCCACCGATCATTGCTGCACAAGCACGTTGTGGGCTTCCACAGTTTCTTCGAAGACTCGATGAATATTTACATCATACTGGAGCTCTGCAAAAGAAGAGTAAGTGCATTGGGCTCTATAGGTACTTGGCTGCAGCATTTAATATTTTCAAGATGAAAATTAAATATGTATTATGTAATTGACTGAACGAACTCAAAACTCTTAAAGAGCTTTATTTCCTTTACATTAGACCTTACAGAACTCTTGGACACGTAAAAACGAACAACAACAACGAACAAGTTCTAGCTAATAATGAAAAATTTTACTAAGAAATAACAAAGTTCTCCAGTTACCATTCATAAAATTGACATTCATGTGATGTGAAATTGAATTTTCTCTAAAATTATTGTTCATGTATGAATAAACCACACACACACTATCACACATTCACTAAAAATTTAGATTTCTTTTACAAATATCAAGTCCACTGCTTAGTCTTTTCACTTTTATTTTTGACCAATTTTAAATTACCATTCTAATATTTTGATAAGTTAGATAAATAAAAACCAGTCTTTATTCACAAAGAAAATTATACTAGTATTTACAATTGAAACAATTGAGCTAACTGCTGACTGTTGCAAACAGTCTACAGGTAGCTCAACTGATCCATATCAATAACAGTCGGAAGCGTCCCCAAGATGCTGGCTGCATTGCCACGCTGTATGGCAATGCTGATGTCGACCAGACGCTCAGATAATTTTTTGAAAACCCAAAGAGCCTCGGCACCCCACGGACCTAGGGTCTCGACTCCAAGGGGAGCAAATGTGTAGGCTCTGTCGAGACCTGCATATTTGAGCCTCTTGAGATCTTCAGCCAAATCTGCCGCTGCACCCGCCCCGTCACGGATGTCCTCAGAAGATGGGAAGGCGCAAGTGTGTCGACGCATGTAGCGTCCCACACAATGGGCCTCCCCAACTCCCATGGGACTAGTGTCATACCGTCGGGCCTAAAAAATAGGTTAGATAAAGTAATTCTTCATGAAAAAAAAACTTTTTGACGCATCTTTGTATTTATAAAATATTTCTCTACAGTCAATGATGGAGCTACACAAACGTAGAAAAGCAATCACGGAACCTGAGACCAGGTTCTACATGCACCAAATACTCCTAGGGGTGCAGTACCTTCACACCAAGTGCATCATTCATCGGGACCTGAAGCTGGGGAATCTTTTCCTGGATGATGACCTCCATGTCAAGATAGGAGACTTTGGACTGGCTGCGAAGATTGAGTTTGAAGGTGAGATCCTTAACATAACATTTAGAGATGAGAGAGAAATGAAATAATTTGTGGCTCAAACAGCTTCTTTATTTCATACTAGTTTCTGTCCGCGGCTTCGCACGCGTTGTTTCTATGGAAACGTTGAAAGGTTTTTTGTATCCCATGGGAACTGTTTTGTGGGACAAAAAGTAGCCTATGTTTGATTCTAGGCTTAGAGCTACATCTATGCAAAATTTAAACCCGATCAGTTCAGTCGTTTTGGTTTGAAGAGGTAACAAACATCCATGCATCTAAACATCTAAACATCCAAACTTTCGCATTTATAATAATAGTATGAGAAATAATTATACAATTCTAGAACACCTACTTAAATTACAACCATAAGTATTACAAGACAAAATTTTACATATTAAAATCCCGCCGACGTTTATTAGCTGAACAGATTTTCATGAAACATAGCTAAGAACACTCAGGATAAAATTATCTGTGACACAAAAAAAAACTTCTTTTTCACTTCTCACACCAATGGACAAATTGAACATGTGTAGGGACACAGTTTGGACATTAGCAATAACAGAATCTACATCTACAATATACTCAAATAGGTGTACCTTTCAATTCTCATCATAACTTCACCCTGTAGGAGAAAGAAAACAGACTCTATGCGGCACTCCAAACTACATCGCACCAGAAATCCTGACAAAGAAGGGACATTCCTTCGAAGTTGACATTTGGAGTCTTGGCTGCATCATGTACACGCTGCTTGTGGGGAAGCCTCCTTTTGAGACCTCCACGCTCAAAGACACCTACAAGAGGATCAAGCAATGTGAATACAGGTAAATTAGAAAATCTACATAGCCTATGATTTGTTGACTGATGTTGACTGATGTGACGCGACAGGCCAATGTCTGGTAAATTTCATTAACATCCGTTCAGCCGTGAAAAGGTAAAAGACAGACAGAGTTACTTTCGTATTTATAATATTAAGTAAGGATCTGTCAGACCGCGTGCGGAACACCATACTGTGCTCCATAACACGCATCGTTGACGTTGGTCAAAAATCCGGAAGCCTTAAAAGGAACTGGACCGAACACGTCTGCCGAATGTCCACTTGTGGGCAATGTCGACTTGTGGGGAAAGACCACGATAGAGTGGAGCCCACCCAATGCTAGGAGGCGACGTGGAAGGCGTAGGATGAGATGGCGAGACGAGCTTGAGGCACATCATCCATCATGACCTGTGACAGCGTTAAATCGCAGGAGAAAAGAGAAGCTTTTGCCCAGCAGTGGGACAGTAACGGCTGGAATAAAGTATGGATCTACGTCCCCTGGTAAGATGTGCGTGTAAACGCCTCCTAGCTCCAATGATGATAAGCAAGGATAAGATTACTCAAGCTATGCACCTGCCACGACAGTTTCAGGGGCATTTTTATCTATTAGCTAGGGTAATTAAAACAACAAAGGTCCATGGCTGCCTTAGTTTATCTCTAAAGTCAGCACTAGAGTCATAATTTCGCGTTCAATTCTCACTGAAGCTTTCTAAGAAACGTTTCTTCACCTCTGGTTTTTTTTTTGCTTATAGTATAGATGAATGAGTACCTAGTATTTAAACGCAAATCAACAAATTACTGATTGCGCAGCAAAATACTCAAAATCGGGCTCTAGAACCCCCCCCCCCCCCCTTTTTCCCTTGGGGGAGTCGCGGGGGTGGGACGCCTCCAAGTCGTCGGTACGCTCTGGTTATCAGTCAGTATAATTTTCTGTGCAGTAATTGATAGGCGATTATTTAATTTGATATGCAATTAATAATATCCCTAGATGAATTACAGAAGTTATAATGATTTGACCATAAGTAAAATTCCGGAGATTGGGTACTTCTCGAAAGTGGATCGATCAAATTAGGTCCACCCACCTCAGTCAGGGTCAGACCGTGGCGCCGCCGGCGTTCGTGTTTCGCGTCTACGTACCATATCCACAGAATTTTACTTATGTCTATAGTGATAGATAGATAGAATTTTTCCCTATAGATGAGTGATCCTATAGATATAAATTGTAAGTTGTTTTTTTAATTGTGTATTTTGTGTAATAGCGAGGGCGTAACGCTAGCCATGCGGGCGTGTACGGGGGGACCCTGGCACGCCATGGGTAGACGATACGCGCGGGCACTCGTCGACGATAACACGCTCAAAGAGAAATACAGGTGGATACACTAATACCACCGTGAATGCAAAACGTGACTAGCTTCTGCCTGCTGCTTTGCACTCGTTTTTGAGGGTAAAAATTAGCTTATTTGTTATTCAAGGTCAAAATCTATCAAAATTTCAGAAGGTAACTTCAATTTTGTTTTGGTAAAATTGAACTGGTAGAAGTAATAAACATCCATCTAAATGACTGCAACCAGAGAGCCTACTCGGGAAAGGAAAATCGAAGTTTCGTTTTCGTTGTCGTGCAAAACCAACTTATGTCGCTTGCATAAGATTAGCGTTTGCACGAAAACGAATAAGAAACTTCGATTTCGTTTTTAAGAGTACGAGTTCTGATGTATCTCGCTCTAGCGACCTCTGAATCATTATTATTTAAAATAGGGCACTGTCAAAGTAATAATTTTCCCTGCAAGTAAATACAAATAAGGCTAAGACAATGTCCAAATAGGTACCTATCGTAGGAATTAAATGTAGAGATCTAAATTTATCAAATTAAATTAAAATCGTTTCAATAATCAATTAGTCTATATCATGTTACACAAAACGAAAATTCTTATGTCAAGTTAATACTATACACTAGCCAAACTCGATGTAGAATGTTTGTAAACAAATAGCCTATACTTATCGGGTTGCCAGATTTATTCTAGAATTGACAGGTGTAAAAACTCTTCAATAGCTAGTCTGGCAGAAAGTTTTTTTTGACAAATAATAATATGTTTAGACTATGATGAAGCACCCATCGGCATCTTAATTAGTATTAGTACATCATTCTGTATTTTATATTATGTAGGTACCAGTATATTGTACCTAATTTATAATTCCATGCTAAATTGGTGTTTTTTTAACTTTTTCTTTTTTATGGATCTTGTCTCATGTCTCAATAAAGAAATATTATTATTAACCAAAAATTCACTCTGTTGATGCGTCTCTAGCTCTACAGGCGCAATTTACATACATTACGTTTGTCGATTTGAGATCCTTCAATAAAATTAATAATAATTTGCGGAATTATCTCGGAAACTAGATGTCAAGCAAGCAAGTGAGTTTTAGTTATACATATATGTCGTGGTTTTACAAACATTCTACATTGAGTTAGGCTAGTGTATGATAAGTGGAATACCTAAGTATTATAATTTGTTTTTTTTTTCACATATACACCTACCTACTTATTCAATAAATATTTTGCTAATAAGAACTTAATGTTATTGCCAAGAACAATAGCTCAATCGTTGAGACTTTTATCAATTGGACTACTACCGACCGACATTATGCTAGTGGTGTTTACCTATAAGTGGTTTGTGCACATATCAATAATACATAGTTACTTAAATAATGTCTTTATTCTGTAACTCTACTTTTTCTTGCATGTTGGTATTTTTATAAGATTTAAAGATGTAAGAACTCTGTGTACGAAACCATTGGTACACCTAATAAAGAAAAAACTGTACGAAACCATTAGTAAACCTAATAAAGAAAAAATAAAAAAAGAGCGTGTGCATTCACGACGGTCGGTGATATTCGTGTTGGTGTTGGTTTATTTCATGACACTCAATTCGTCCGTGTAAGCACCAAAGCTTTTGTGAACATTGTGATGTTATTGTGATGTAAAACCATCTTTCATCAATGTTATATTATAAATGAATTCATGTTAATTTCTTGAAATTCCGTTTAAGGCGCTACCCCGACCCAAATCAGCGCCACCACCTATTTTATCTGATGATAAACGAAGGAATTTTCAAATCGATTTCGCAGTTTGTGATACCTATCATAAGCTTATTTTTAATGCCTCTGTAAAAGTTTTATTTTGTATAGTGTAGGCGGAGATGAGAAGTTGCTCTATTTACTCACCATCGCGGTCAAATAGATGCGCCTTAATGCCAAAATCCGGCAAAAACGTATTTCAATTGATTTTCCTTAATGGTTGATATTGGTCCATTGTTTTCTGACAAGAAGTTTTATAACTATTACTCATCACGAAATTTCCAACCACATTCTGGAAGTCAGTGTACTTGCTAGTTGATATACAACACACAAACCTTGCATTATTCTACTAGGTATAATTATTTTTTTAAAAGCTGCCTGAATTTGTGACGTCAGCGTCGATAGTCGTATGAAAAAACAAAGGACAATCGCGCAAGCCGGTACATCATACATTTTCAGGGACTAGGGACTATTAAACCGCGTTGACACGATCAGAGTCTGCTCGGAATGACTCGGATACCTACTCGAACGCAACTCGTATTGTGGCAACCCTAAAGCCCGATTCGCACATATCAGTGAAGTCACAGTTCAGTATCAGTGAATCTCAAATTCTGTACAGAATATTGTCGGTCCGTCATCGATCCGTGAATATTCTGTACCAAATTGGAGATTCACTGATACTGAACTGTGACTACACTGATATGAGTGAATCGGGCCTTTAACGAGCGCACTTGGACGACGCCATCCGATCTGAGTAGACTCGGACCGTGTTCTACTTTTCCGAGCCAGCTCGTATACGAGTAGAAAAACAAAATGGCGTCTAGTAACAACAGCTAAGCATCTCATGATATTTTTAAATGTTGAATAAGAAAATGGTCCGAGTGAACTATGTTATTATCAACAGCTATCCTAGTACACTCGTATGAAGCTACTCCTACGAGTCCACTTGGTCCTACCCTTGTCCGAGCGGACTTTGATCGTGTCAACGCGGCTTTACAAAGGACTCTACAACCCTACTCCTTTCCCTGTCTAAAGGGTCATTTCTGATGTGGCGCGGCGGGCGAAGGTCCACCTGCGGCGCAGGAGGTTGCGGGTTCGATTCCCGCCTCGGGACAAATGTTTGTACGATCTACAAATATTAGTTCCGGGTGTTCTGGTCGTTTCTATGTATAATAAAAGATATCTATCTATGTAATGTATTATTTATTATGTATATCAATCATCTAGTACCCATAACACAAGCTCTGCTTAGCTTGGGGCTAGATGATGCTGTGTGATTTGTCCAGCGTTATTTATTTATTTCTAATTCTAAGATGCTATAGATTGGGATTCATCCACTATGCCTTAGTTTCAGACCCCTAATACAAAGCAACGGCCATTGTCCTATGGTAATCACATCTAAACTCCCTAAAGGGAGGTAGAAATCTTGCGTATCTACCTCCGTAATTCCTAATTGTAAGACATGAATGAGGATGACGCATTTTATCTTGGTTTCTTTTGTTGTTAGGTATACCTAGGTATTCATCAAATGCATTTCGTAAATGTCGGAATTTCCCAACCAAATTCCTGAATCCAGCAGAACACAAGACAAAATTAAAATTTTAAAAAACCCGCCGACGTTTATTGGCTGAACAGATTTTCATGAAACATGGCTAAGAACACTCGGGATAAAATTATCTATGACACAAAAAAAAACCAAACGAAAATCGGTTCATCCGTTTGGGAGCTACGATACCACAGACAGATACACAGACACGACAAACTTATAACACCCCTCTTTTTGCGTCGGTGGTTAAAAACAGTCACAGAACTAGCATTAGTCATTCATTATAGTACCTACTAAGTCGGTAGTAACTTAAGATAAGTAATAACTCATGTTCTCGAGATTTCTTCCGTTCTCCATTTAAAACCAAAGAGAGACTTATCTGTATCATAGAGGGCATAGTGGAGTCGCTGACGTGATGTTTCGCGAAGGACGTCATAATCCATTAATCGCAATGTCAACAGGATCACATAAAATCTGATCTTCGTCAAAATACGATCGAATCAGAGACGTATCTAATACTTTATATAGAAATCATTAACATTACCCCACCATCCATAGGATCCCATCAACCCTGCGCAAGCCAGCAGCCTCAATGATCGTGATGCAGCTTCAAGCGAATCCAACCCGCCGGCCGTCGGTCGACAAGCTGCTTCAGCATGACTTCTTCACCTCTGGAATCATGCCGGCGGCTCTGCCCCTCTCGTGTCTGACGACTGCGCCTAGGACTGACCAACTCGAAGGCGTCGCCCTGCATCGTCGACCTCTCAACGAAGTTAACACCAATGGTGAGTATAATAATTGTAATCTCAAAATGTCTATTAATTGAACCCGGCTGTAGATAAGCTGCTTCAGCATGACTTCTTCACCTCGGCGACATCTGCAGAAGAAAGAGATTAACTTAAACTGAGATACAGCTTTACTGGCTCTTGGACCTTAACTCTAAACTGTCCACAACAACAAACTTCTTATTTATAAAACGGCCATGAAACCAATTTAGACATGTCATTCCACTGAGGTGCACCTCAAATATGAATATAATCCAGCTTCCAGAATGGTCTTCTTAGAACAATCACCTATGCAGGGTGCGTTGAGATTTTTAAGGAACCCAGAGTTCTGGGTATGACATACAGTTGAGTTTCATACAGTTGTATGACATTCTAAAAATCCCAACTGTGGCTGATGAATGATGAGAGCTAAACAGCTAAGGTGTACCGGGAATTACTCGAAAACCACCCCAACCAATTAGCTCGAAAGCTCTCAAAAACCTATATCCAAGGAGGTTGAAAAGAAATGACATAATTTAAGATCCACAAGATCCAGGAGTGACAGTGCTGGAGTGTGCTTCACTCTAATAAAATAGAAACCCCAAAAATCTACTCATTGGTTGAGCTAACTGCACACTTGCATCATCGTCGCCCTTACCAAGGTTAATAACTTTATAACTATAACACAAACGGTGAGTCATAAGATTTTATTGTCCATTGACGACCTCTGTGGCGCAGCGGGCGTAGGTCCGCCTGCGACGCAGGAGGTTGCGGGTTCGATTCCCGCCTCGGGACAAATGTTTTTAAGATCTGCAGATATTTGTTCAGGGTGTTCTGGATGTTTTTCTATGTATAATAAAAATTGACACGCTGAGTGTAGACAAGCTGCTTTAAAACGAGTTCTTCACCTCTGACATAATGCCTGACTTTCCGTCTCTCGTGTCTGACGACTGCCCCTAGGACAGATCTGTTGGAGGGAGTCGCCTTGCATAGTCGCCCTGTCAATGTGGTTAAGAGGGCTCATTGCGTGCCATTTTGTGAAAGGATAGGCATAGGATTTCAAATTCATAGAAGCGGGACAGAGCATACGTTTTTGGAACGACGTAAGCGCAAAAAACAAGTTTTTTGCTTATACAAGAAAATACACAACAGGAACCGAAGAATTAGATTTAGCCTACGAATCAAAACATAAATCATTTCAATAGACCGCAGGGTTCCTGAGATCTCGACCAAATTATGTGCACTTTCATGATTTTTGCAAATTTTTACTCGCATTCGTATTTTCACAGTCAAGAAACCAAAGAAAATACGTTGAATTTTAATTCGAGTTTTTTTTATCACGGGGATACCGTGAGTAAGTTTGACGACCAAACCCGTTAGGTTCGCCCGTTTACCAAAACGGTGAGTCATGCATGATTGTTAAATTAAAAAAAAAAAATTGGTTGTCTGTAACGTCGGTTTACTGACGATAGTTGAACGTGACAACGTCTTAAGAAAAGAGCGAGGTAACGCCGCATGACGTCATGTTTTTTCGTGCGTGCAGCCGGCTCTATCGAATTATAAGACGTTGTCACGTCAAAATCATGATTTTTAAATTAAATTATACCAGCTTTTCTCTAAGTCTAGCTCGCGTAAGCTATGTCCGTAGCTGGACAACATACATTTATTATGACGATCTCAGACTTTGTGACGTGCAATTTTATGTAATTAACCTAATAAAATACTGCCCCGCACGCGTTAGGTAAATCGTAGGATCAGGAAAACTTGACTTCCCGTAGTAATACTAATTAGGTACATAAAATGTTGTTGTGTTGAAAAACCGCTAGCAGAAATCGATAACATAATTATCAACTAACTTTTTTCTTTAAAATAAATGTAAGGTTCTATTATCATCATCTAAATTAGCTTTATGTGATAATGATATGTACCATATTAATATACTAAAAGCCTTTATTCACAAAGAAAATTATACTAGTATTTACAATTGAAACAATTGAGCTAACTGCAGACTGTTGCAAACAGTCTACAGGTAGCTCCACTGATCCATATCAATAACAGTCGGAAGCGTCCCCAAGACGCTGGCTGCATTGCCACGCTGTATTGATATTATGCATGTACACTGAAATGCAGGATAGCAGAAATATATCAATAATTTCAAGCCTCCCATCACAGCCGAAATAGCTCAGTTGGGAGAGCTATAGATCGAAGTTCTACAGGTCCCTGGTTCGATCCCGGGTTTCGGCAAATGTTTTGAACTTAACTTGCAAATATTTTATGCTCAAGTTGGTAATTTTAACCGACTTCAAAAATGTTGTCTATGTTCGGCTGCATGTAGGTTTTCTATGTATGTTCGTCGATTACTCCGTCGATTGTTAACCGATTTGATTTATTCTTTTGGTACTTATTGTATAGAAAATGATAATAAATAATAATAAAAAAATCAGTAATTATTAAGGGTTTAAAGTTAGTTGGTTTCTTTCACAAGAATCATATTTTTGTCCAGATATGGCGATGATGGCGATCGATTCGCCAGTGAAACGCGACGGTGCTCCCGCCGAGCCGCGCTCCGTGGAGCCTTCCTCGCACCGACAGAATCTCATCGCGTTGCGTGACCAACTTACTTCTCTGCTCAAGAGCAAGGTATGTTCAAAACTCGGTTACAACTTTTGTGATGTTCACTTTTTAAAACAGATACGAACAAAAACTAACATTCTAGCGAGTGCGAGAGCGAGTGAAGTGTACTTTATGACATGAGCACAAATAAATACCTTCCCGTTAACCAACTTTAATTGAGAACCTCCTCTGGTTCTCAATTCGTCTTTAATTTTATTGGCACCTTCTGCAACACAGACTGATGCTGGCATTCATAAACATTCCTATTCTTAAGTTTCCTGCTACCCGAAAAAATTGACCAAGGCTACATACGATTTTATCCTAAACAAAACACGAGTTTCCCTGTGTTAGAAAAAGTTGAAAATACCGGTAACACTATCTGCTAACAGAATAATAAATAATTGTTTTTTGAGTTTTCATGTATTTTTCTGTTCGCGTAAAGACAGAACTGGACGCCTCGCCTATATGAAAAATGGAATACCTATTCTGCGGAACCATGTTACTTTCAAACGTTATTTTACCTCCAATCGACCTTAACTAAGTTTACAAATCATTGTCCTCAGCTGAAATGCCGACCGGAATGCCTGACAGACGAGCTAGGCGACCCTGCCGCTGTACCTCTCGTATGGATCGGCAAGTGGGTCGACTACTCGGACAAGTACGGGTTCGGATATCAGCTGTGCGACGAGAGTGTTGGAGTCATGTTCAATGATACCACCAAACTCATTATGCTGGCTAACGGAGTGTAAGTAGAGGCTCATCTTTCTTTTTATTTTTTAATGGCAGATGGACCCTCCTTTGACCACAATCTAGATGTAAGTGAGGATGTGCCACAAAGATCTAGAAGACTCATTTATTCACTTGGGTCGCACCGCAGAGGATGGGCAGAGAATACGATATACCAACGCCAGACCTGGAGCTGTGGCGCTATTGGTAATGTTATAAAGACGTCGTTGAGACTAAGTGGCAAGAAAAACTGACAGTGATCAATCTCAATCCAGGGTTGTTATGCTCGAGTTGGTCCATTATGCGTTGTTTCGTTTGCTAGCATAGCCAGCCTAACTCTGTCCAGAAGGGAAGAATCTTCCTGGGGTCCTCACAATTCAGGGGGTAAACCTGGATTGTGAGGACTAATACTGGGTATAGGCCTTTTCTTTACTTGCCATCTCCTTGAGACCTGCTACAGGACCCCAAAGTGGCTATCAAGGACAGAAAAGTCTTGCGAGTTGTGACCTAGATTTTTTTTATTCGTAACATTGATCCATATGAGCTGTGTTCTTACTAGGTCAATGTCGATAATTATTATTATAACAATTGACCTACTCCAGATAGCGGAATTTTTCCGCAAATTATTATAAAATGACACGTCGCGTGTAAGTGAAATATGTAGTTCAGCTGATTCATAGATATTTGTGAATCGGAAATTTTGTTGATTCTTCATTAAGTACGTCATTTTCAATGTCGTGTATATCTATTGTAATAGAAAAGTGTTAATTGCTAACCATTAATCCATAGATAAGACTTCCGTCGAATTTCTGCCGGCGGCTTTGTTTATATGTAAACTTCTATCGCATGGGAACTGATTTAAGGAATTTAATGTTTCTTTTGTTTTATTTTAGATTGAGACCTACATCTATTCAAAATTTCAGCCCCTTTCATTCATTATTTTTAGCGTGAAGAAGTAACATCCATCCGTTCAAACTCTCTCATTCATAATATGATACTTATTTCTTTTTCCAGGAATGTCCACTACATAAACCGACAGGGCCAAGAACAGTATATGACAATGGGCAAATACCCACAGGAGCTTGACAAGAAGATGAAACTACTCACTTACTTCCGGCGATACATGACTGAGCATCTTATGAAAGCTGGTAAGCTCTTTTACCAAGCCCATAATGCTAGTAAATAATCAAAAGCTTGACAATGCTGGTGCGCTGCGCCAGGTAGTCACCAGCTCTAGGAGTCACTCGTCGCTTCTATGTATTAAGTATATCAGTAAGTTATCTAGCACCCACGAGCTATCTAGCTCTGTTAACTTTGGGCTAGCTAGATGATGCTGTGTGGATTGCCCAGTATTATTTAGCAAGAAAATAACAACTATAAAATTAACTGAAATTCACAGGATTTTAAATGCTGTAAAAAAAATAACGATATTGCATCTCATACTGACATTATTAAAGAAAAGTCCTACTGACTTTAGATTCTCTCAGCAAACCAACACAAGATTTTAACTGTTTTCAAAAGGCGCGTTTTAATGCTATACGCGCAGTGCAGTAAAGCATCATGCGCCTGAACTGAAACTTATTCAGGGAACCAGAGAACCAGTATCTATCACATATTAACGAGGATTTATGTTACAGGCGCATCAGTCTCTGTGAGGGAGAGTGACGGATTGTCCCGATTGCCGCATCTGCATCAGTGGTTCAGGACCACACTCGCCGTTATCATGTACCTGACTAATGGAACCCTACAAGTAATTACCACCTATTATACTTTGAATTTGAAGCTAGATTATCATAATAGATGTCGCGGCTGGATCGTATAATCAGTTCGTTTGTAAAATAGCTACTTAAAAAACATAGTTAATGATTTTATCGGGTATTTATCGCGTACCTTTTGTTTTATTTCCGCTACGTTTCTACCGCGTTACAGCGAGTTGAGTCGCCCCGTGACCACGATCGCTGTAACGCGGTAGAAACGTAGGGGAAATAATACAAAAGGTATGCGATAAGTACCCGATAAAATCATTAACTATGTTTTGTAAGAAGTTAAAGTTTAAACTTTCGCGATCTTAAAAAGTTCTCTTACAAAACGGCATTCAGATAATTGCCTACCGTAAAACGGGGTGAGTAGAGACTTAAGGGTGAATAGGAAATACTGGAGCAAGACATTACCTGGCTGGTAGTACTGGAAGTATCCTTAGTCCGTGACCGTTCACTTTCTTTGTCAGTCGATCTGACCTCTGCAAAAGGATGTTTTGGTCCAGTATTTCGTCCATTTCTATTCACCCCGTTTTAACTGGTATGTCGATTGTTGAATCGTTCTAGACGTTTAGCCGTATTCTAATATGGCTAAATGTCTCTTAGCCATCTCGTCGAATGAAATTAACCAGATATTCCAGATAAGTGGTCTAGTCATTTTAACAAACGGGCTGATGTAAAACTAACATACATAAAACATAAAAAACTTTAATAACACTTTATTTGTGATTACGGCGACGGCGTGTAGATGACGAAAAAAAAGTTGCGCTTACGACGAGCTTTGTACCTGCATCCCTGCCGCTGCTGTCTTTCTACTAGCTTCTGTCCGCAACTTCGCCCGCGTTATAATGGCGTTTTTCTACCTTACCCCTTAGGCGTAAAAAGATAATTAAAACTGAATTATAATATTCGAAAATGTATTCTCTTACAGATTAACTTCCAAGACCACACAAAAATCATCCTCTGCCCGCTCATGCAAGCGGTGACGTACATCGACGTGGAAAAGAACTTCAGAACGTTCAGATTCAGCACTATTGAAGAGCATGGCTGTGACAAGAAACTGTTCACTAATCTCACATATGCACTAGAAAAACTCAACAGTGTAATAGCAAACAAGTTCTGCTAATGGTCAGTGATGCTGATGAGTTTATAGAATAATGGAATGACGCGCAATTGTAACGTTGATAGTTATTGTGCGTTAACTCAGATATTTTTAAATGAATTGATTTTAACCTAACGTAAATGCCGGGGTAGATCTTCATTACTATGTGTATATACCTGTTATATACCAGAACTCGCACCTGACGGAGAAAAATACCTGGCAAGACAAACGCAGTGTATAGATAAAACCAATGTAGACTTTGTAGCTATGTATGCATTTTGTTATGAGAATGTTTATTCTAACAAAAGTAAAGGTAAATCAATTTCCTCAACTATATTTTTCTATGTGGTGTTACTTTTAATCCACCTAAAGTTATTGTCTCGTTTTCCTCTTTGTACTTTTAGTGTTTTCTGAGTTGTCTTGACTAAATCTGCCTTGGACTTTAGAAGGTTAGATTGTTTGGACTGTTGATTCATGTTTAGTTAAGTTTGTAGCACTTTTCTCATCATTTTCCGGTAGCAGCATGGTCGTGTAAAAGACGCTAATCGGAAGATGAGATACAACATGAAAAAATTTCTTGACTTATTTTAGCAAGTATTATGCAGTGCACCATGACTGAGGCACTAGGGTGCACCAATATTTAGGTTATTCCATAGTTCTTAATAACATAGTTTGATTCAGTAACATCTAGCTTGAAGAAGACTATTGTGAAAATCTTTTTTACTTCTCTCTTATTTACCAGTTACTAAAAAATTTCGTTGATGATGCTGGGGCACTGCCAGCCTTTATTAACCTAATAGTTTCCTAAAAACTAAAATATTTGTAACTATTTTGACAATAAAATTTAAGAAAAAACAATTTTTGGCCTTATTTACTCTATTTGAGCTTCACTGACTGTAGGAATCGGTATGCCAAGCACAAGGAATTGTCTAGGGTAGAATAGAGAAAAATTACGTCACAACGTCGTCAACTTCTATAATTTAAAGCTCGTCACACACGGTGAAGATAATATAAAATATATATTATCTTAGAGCATATTTTAGAATATCGCTCACCATAGAAATCCTATGAACCATCACCCACAATGAAGTTAATTTATATTTATCTTCAGTATCTTAAGATACCGAGCGAATACGCAAATATGGAAATATATATTTCGTACTTTCGCAAATATGGAAATTTATACGCAGACTCGTAAGGAAATGAACAGTTTTTTAATATTATCGTATCTTAGCCGTGTGTGATAAGATAACCTAAGATACTATAATATTTTATATTAGGATAAAATATTATAGAATGTTCACCGTGTGTGACGCGCTTAATTTACACAATGTATGTTGATGCGATGTCATTTTTGTCTATTCTACCCTATACAACAATCCCCATGCTTAGATAGTTTGTCATTTGAATTGATCAGTGATCAAGACCTTGGTAGCATGCCATAGGTCAAAAAATAACTTTGCTCAAGACTATGAACTCGTTTAAGTTCTTTGATCAAAAGTGACATGGAAAAAGTATTGACCAGTGACATACTACTTAATACCCTAAGACAGAAGTCCTTTAGGAACACATTAAAAAAACGTCTTGAATCACACATTCACACTTCAATAAAATTAAAAACAATGTTCACAAACTATAGTTCAGTATGTATTGCATGTTGGTGAGGTAACAAATCACTGGGATGGACAAAAAGCCCCTCCTTGGCAATCCATTCTGTGTAGGATGCATATTGTGAGCTCACACCCACAATTTCTCCTTGGCCACTGATAGGCCGTCCAAAGGTACGTCCAGAGCCAGCAAGGAATCTGAAACATTTTGAGTTTATTAACCTGTCAGGGATTCTTACTTAAAACAGCTTTCATCCCTCAAGGATTAGGAGTGGCGCGCGCACCCCTTGCACCCATTTTGGACTGTTAACGCATAAGTTTTATTTCGTATTTACTCTAATTCCATGGATTGTACACAGTGATTGTACATTCCAAATCAAATGAATTATAGACTTCAAGCCATTGTGACCCTTACTATTTGGAAATAAGGTTTATATTCTTTCAAAAATAGACTGGACAAATATTTAAAGTGCATTGACAAAGACTCAGATATACACGTATCAGCTTAACAGCTGCCTGTGTATCACAAATAAATAAATAAATATTGGCCTGAGGGCTTCTGGCCCGGAGCGGGCCACGTAATCCCTGATGGTATAAACATGGGGACCCCCCCTGAGTCAGTGGTTTTAACATTTTGCCAGACAATTTTTCACTTCATAAGAACCTTCAGACTTCAAGGAATATTATAAAGATAAATATTCATCATTCCAACCGTTCTCAAGTTTTGCATTTAGCAACACATTAGCAATAATTTAGACTGAATAAGCTCTAGGCTATGTTCTACATAGCAGCCTGCTTGTAGGTATTAACCGAGTAATAAGGTAGGTACCACTTACGCTCCAGTATCAATATGCTGGAACCTCACTGCGGAGTCTCTTCTCCAGTAGTCATTGTTACATACTACAGTCCAGTTGTCACCGCTATCACCTTCCCCATCTTCATCACCATAGCAGGATACCTCTTGGTTCCCTGACAAGGGAGACGAGAAGTGGTGTGAATGTAGGTTCTTCTTGGTTGCTATGTGATGTAGGCGAATGTTTGAACCACATTTGATTGGCTGCCTGGAAGTCATTAAAATACTTTAATTACTACAATTCTCACGAGAGTAAAAGTAATACATGAATTTTCTAGAAAAAGAATAATTCTGACAAAATATTATCTGGCTCTGAACCTTTGAGAGAAACTATGAAGGCTGTTGCCTGAATGTAACTTGACATAGTATCTGCATTGCTTTGGGTGTTGTGATAGTAATTTCAGGAAATACAGTAAATCTTACCCTCGCTTACAAGTTTCGGCCTGCGCCGCCTTAACGAGCCAATGGCTGTTGTGGTCATCAGAGATGTCAACTGCTGTTATCGACTGCTGGCCAGACCCCGAACCATACTTGACATCATGAGAGTGCAACCGTAAACGTAACTCAGTATTCATTAGCTTCAAAATTGTGCCGCAGGTCACGTAGTCTGCTTTGGAACCTATGTGGACACATTTTAGCATAAGTTACATTCAGAAATTGATAAAACTCTGCATAAAATAACGCCATAATCCACCCATAACAAAAGGCCACGTAATTGTTATGAGGTTCCGATGAAACCTGAAAATTTTAATATTTCTTACCTTCTATAGTTGGGAGGGGTATTGATAGAAAACATATTATTGACAGGAACGTTGATAGAATGCTAGATTCTCTAGAAAACCACATTTTTCTATACTTTTACTTATCAACAATCAGCCGACTCCACCAATGCGAAAAAGAAAATTAAAAATGCTATTGATTGATTGACTGACTGACGACTGACAGGACACCGACCGACCGACACGAGCGAGTGACACAGCCATCTGACACTAGTGACAGCCGTCTGACAAGATGACATTGACAGCGACTGACACTGGCTGCGTTCCGTTTCTCACTTAGGGTTCGCCATGAAGCCATAGCGAACTCTAAAGCTAGGTTAGGTTCACATTGCCAGGCGCGGTCCCAGGGGGGGGAGGGGTCACGGGGGTCATGACCCCCCCAAAATCTTAGTTTAGGTACTTAAAAAATTGAAACCCACAGCTTGATGATTATATTGTCCTGTTTACTTCCGTTACATTGATTATGGTTACCAACTGCAGCAATAAAAAAAATCGCGGCTCGCTCCGCTCGCCGATATTACTGTTGTTTGTGCTCTGTGTTTTGATTAGCACAGAGGCAACGTTCCCAATTTTATTGGTCTGGCTGGTCCGCTATTGCCAGTTTGTATCAATCCAACCACCACAATAAAAAGCACAAAATATAACAAATAATCTGCGAGGTCACTCTGTCAACCAGTAGGTACAAAAAATTTGTAGACAACAAAATTTTCGCGTTTTGGTCTGGTCGCTACATTTGTTCCTTCTGACTATGATCCAAAGCCGGCCCACTTTAGGTCACTTTGCCAAATTTTCTAAAAAGTTGCCCAAAATCTAACAAAAACCAAAAATTGTCACAGCTCGCTCAACTTGCCGGCAACTTTACACTGTCTGTCTCTGGTCATGGGCTCATCCCTCGTTTGAGGTCAGTTTTCCAAACACTCCAAAAATCTAACGAAACCACTAAATTATCGCAGCACGCTCTGCTTGCCTCTGATAACATTCTGCTGTTTTGATAAGCTTCTGGCTTGCTCTAGTTCAGGACTCCTCCATGTCAGGCGAGTTTGCAACTGCAAAATATCTAATACCAAACAACTCACGCGCACAGCCAGATCATAAAAATTTTCGATTGTTGATTCTATATGGTATCTAGTCTGTTGTTCGCATATTTGGTTGTTATTCGTGAAACTTTAAAATTGTTCTCCACACTAATATTATAAATGCGAAAGTTTGTATGGATAGATGGATGGATGAATGTTTGTTACGTCTTCACACCAAAACTACTAAACAGATTGAGCTAAAATTTTGCATCGGTGTAGCTCTAAGCCTGGAATCAAACATAGGCTACTATTTATCCCAAAAAATCAGTTCCCATGGGATAGAAATTACCTTTGAACGTTTCCATAGAAAGAAGCGTGCGAAGCCGCGGGCAGAAGCTAGTAGCTCATAATTTAGCTTCCTTGTCTTGCATGGACGCTACCTCACCAATTTCAAAAAAGACTGCAGCTCATTCAGAACTCGCTCCACTCGCTGTTATTTATTTTCTGAACCAGTTTGTGACAACCCGAAAAAGGGAACAAAAATTTCGGTGGCTCGCTCCGCTCGCCGCTACATCTTTTTCGATGTCTTTTTTGTATTTCTTATTTTTTGTTAATCTTCTTTGCTCCGCTCGCCCCGATTTATATTCATAGCTTTATATCTACCACCGCAAACTTTTTAAAATTTTCGGGGCAGGTTTCGCTCACTTTATTTTGTCATAGGCTCTGGCTTACTTTTCCCCAAACATCAGAAAAAATCTCCAACATTTTTGAGGCTCGTTTCGCTCGCCATTACTTATACTTCCTATTGTTGGGTTGGGGAAGTTGGGGGAAGGGATGTCGTGTTTGCGGCCAATATGCAAAACACTGCATTTTGCGGCTCGCTCCGCTCGCCAATAGTATTTTGTCCTTCTCTGTATTTGGTCCAGTGTGTTTAACATCATTTTGCTAGGGTACCCGAAAAAGTAACAAAAATTTCGGCGGCTCGCTTCGCTCGCCGTTACACTTTTTTCCATGTCTTTTTTGTATTTTCAATTTTTTGTTGATGCCCTTGCTCCGCTCGCCCTTATTTATATTCATAGCTTTATATCTACTACCGCAAGTCTCTAAGATTTTCGGGGCTTGCTACGCTCGCTATCATTTATTTTTTTATAGATACCTATCAACAACAAAATAAATGATGCGGGCGAGAGTAAGTATGTCGACCTACTCTTGGCTTACTTTTGCCCAAACTTCAGAAAACATCTCAAAAATTTCGAGGCTAGCTTCGCTCGCTATAACTTATACCTTCTATTGTTGGGAGTTGAGTATAAATTTTCCGCGGCTCGCTCCGCTCGCCGATAAAGTTAAGAGGTGTTCAGTGGGGTCTGCAACCGCCTACAAGTACATTTGGTGCTACGGCCCGCACCAAGTGTGACCCCCCCCCCAAAGTCTTGGGCTGCGACCGCGCCTGCACATTGCTGTGTCGTCGGGGTGTGTCGCGTCGTGGCCGTAGAGTAGAATTGTTCTGTGGTCGTGGCGCGCCAGAGCGCAATCGGTTACGTTTATTACCTATGACTAGATTCACACTAGAGTCACAGACTAGATTCGGTTGTGTTGGGGTACCCCAACACAACCTACTAATGTGAATCTACTACTAACTAATCTGCACGAGCTGCCTTGTCTCGAAAGATCAGGCAGTTCGTGCGCTCCCGTGCGCGTGGGGCAGGGCAAAGTGGGCGTTCCCGTGTGGTCTCGCAGCGGGCCACATGACAGAACAATTCTACTCAGAGAACAATTCTACTCTACGGCCACGACACGTTCTGTGCAGCGAGCGGGCGCTGAAAGTCACGGAAATGGAAGTTAGAGTGGAAGGACAATGCAACAAAATTACTAAGGGCACCGGTGTCGCCAAACTCACACAAATAAACCAGTAATCATATAATGCATTACAAAGAAACAATTCGTTTGATTGGTAGTTTAAGTTTAGTCAAAACTAGCCAACGTCACTGATTTGGAAATAAACCTTGACTTCTACAGATAAGATTTATTTTACTTTAGCATCAGAACGTATTTACGGTCTATAGTAACCAAACATTCGATTGACAAGTTAATTCCGCTACTTGACCATAGATGGCGGTATTTTCAGTGGTCGCAATTATAAACTTAATTTCCTCAGACTTAAGATTGACATTCGCGTGATAGGTCGACCATCGACTGCTACTCGATTAGAGCTGCACCAGGTAGCACATTGAAGTACATTATCGATATCGATAGATACCCGATTTTTTGTTCAATTCGCAAAAAATTGAACTTGTTGGTAGTTTATTTACTTACTTGGCACACAAAGAGCTGTATATTTTAAACCATTTATAAATAGACACAGACAGGCAGGTAAAAATAAATGTATGTTGCTTATGCCCCTGAAATAAAACGTATTTATTAGGAAACTGATGTTTGGAAAGTTTTATGTTTAATTTTAGTAAATGGTGTATGTGAACATTTATATATTTAAACTTAACGATTTTCAGTGATACAAGCGCTGTATGTTTCGTAATTGTATATCTATATGATTTTCAGTGATACAAGCGCTGTATGTTTCGTAATTGTATATCTATATCTTTTATTTGATATTTTGAAATCGACTTCCAAAAAGTGTTCAGAGCATATCGTGCTTAATTTGGTTGGCATCCAATTAACTCTACCCGTTGCATCTATCCATTTCTCTTTGACGTTTGAATCTTTGGGAAACCTACAAATATTTAAGATAAAGGTTAGAGGACCTAATGATGTCATTAAGTGACTTGTAATCTAAATACTAAATAAATAATTAATTTACATAATAATACTAATCACTTATTTAACATTAAAATTAGAAATTAAAATTGAATTTCTTGTATCGATATCAATCGACAAAATCAACATCCGACTTGACTACATCACTAATTGAGTAGCGAAGAATAGAATCAATCCAAAATCAACTTTATCTTAATTGCATAAGGTTGATTTTGACTAGCCCTTCTATTAAATTATTGACAAATTGAAATAAAATAAGATTTTATAACAAAACAATAAAAACCGTTCTCCCCGATGGTACGAGACACCTCCATTTTGAAGATTTTTTCTCCTACTATCATTTTTACACTCTAAAATCGAACAATACGGCATGATTACGGAAAAAATGAATTGGTTGCGAGACTAGCTACTCCACGCGATGTTAGAACCCGACTGGGGTCGAGTAAGCTAAGCATACCAGCGCGTACTTGTAGCACGCGTGCCACGCCCACTTACCATTTCCCCTTACTTTAATTCCGTGCTGAAAGTAGAAAAGGAACGACTTCATGCGCGCATGAGCGCTAATATGAGCGAGAAACGGAACGCGGCCCAAGTTGTCAGTCCTCAGTCCTGTCAGTCAAAATCAACATCTGTCACTGTCAGTGTACCCACCTATTTATTTTCTCTTTTTGTTGGATTGCGTTGCGAACTTTTTCTGGAAGCGAGTAGTGAATCACTCTCTTTCGTCAACATATTTACATCGAAATACTTTCTTTCACAATGGATAGTACAAATAATTCTAGTGTCCCTACAACGCAAGGTATGGCTTTGTTACTTTTAATTGTTAACAATAGGTATTCTCAATTTACTGATGTTGGATACAATATGTTTCAGCATTTGACCCTGGCTGGAACGATCCGCCGAAGTTTTCTTACAGCACACAACAGACAACACCGAATAAACCGCGTCTAAATAAACGGGTTGCATTCCCCTTGTCTAGTACACCGCCAGGTCAACCACCAGTTCCTCTGAACTTACCACCGATGCCAGGAGCCCCTCCCTTACCAGCCGCGATGGTCCCGTCTTTGCCTCCTACTCTACCGCCAACAGGAACTCTCACCAACTCAGACAACACCCTAGATAGCCATCATACATTAAAAGAAGTAAAGGAAATTTTACTCCAATTCTTGGATGCAAGCACTGAATTAGGTCCAAAATCCAATGATATCAAGAGAAGACTAGCTGTCATGGAAGATATGTGGCTCAGCGGAAAACTGAATAGTAGGATACATCAGCTGATGAAGGAATTAGCTTATGGTAATTAATGGAACTATAAAACAAAGTTATGGCTATGTTCACTGTAGAGTTTAAATTTCAGATTTTCTTCCTTACAGCTATTCGAGATGACTGCCCTACTAATGCTGATGACATCCACAAAGCACTTATGGTGGACCATGTTAGTTCTGTGGGCACATGGATGCCAGGAGTGAAACAACTAATACACCATTGTATTGCTCGCTCTGAACTTTTATCTATTGATAAAGAACCACCAGAACTTGAAAATTAGGCACATTTTACAAGGAAATTTTTGTAGCTGCAATGCAACGCTAGGAGGCGACGTGGAAGACCCAGGATGAGATGGCGAGACGAGCTTGACGCACACCATCCATCATGGCCTGTGACAGCGTTAAATCGCGAGGAGTGGAAGGAGAAAAGAGAGGCTTTTGCCCAGCAGTGGGACAGTAATGGCTGAAAAAAAAAAAAAAAAAAAAAAAAAAAAAAAAAAAATGCTTATAAGTGAAGTGATAATTAAGTGTTTTTATGATTTTCTGTAACACAGTTCTGAAGTTGGGCAGGCTCAGAACATAATAAAGCTTATTTACAAATAACAGCCAAATCTTTTCCAATGTTCATTTATATTCATGTAAACAGTTCTTTACTCAGACAGAGATGATTCTTATTACAACTTTCATTACAATTAATGATTCTTTGTACACACTAGAGAAACTTATTTTTATACCATTTTATTAGTTAAGTAGACCAAACATAATGTATTCAAACCTATTGTTCCTATTGTTACCAAAATAAAAAAGTTTATTATTGCACACAATTAATTAAGTACCTGTACAAAATGTAGGCATAGTGCATATGGAATTTAAATTTTTTTCTATGATTGAATTCCATGACAAATTTTATTAAGATCCATTTAGTTGTGAAAAGGTCAAAAGACAGTTACTTTTGCATTTTTATCAGAATAAGGATCTAGAGTTAAAGGCTTGGACCTTCCACATACAAAGAAAATACAAACAAATAATAGAAATACATTAGAACTAGTATTTACATATTTTGAAACAATTAAGCTAACTGTAGACTGTTGCAAACAATCTACAGGTAGCTCAACTGATCCATATCAATACCTGCTGAAAGGGGTCCCCAAGACGCTGGCTGCTTTGCCCAGCTGTATGGCAATGCTGATGCGCTGCGCCAGATTCTCACCAGCTCTCGGGCCACACGTCACTTCAACCGGAAATTTAGATAATTTTTTCAAAACCCGAAGAGACTTGGTACCCCATGCACCTAGGGTCTAGACTCCAAGGGGAACAAATGTGTAGGCTCTGTTGAGTACTGCATATTTGCACACCCACCCTCACGGATGTCCTCTGATGATGGGAAGGCGTATCACACAATGGGTCTCCCCAACTCCCATAGGACTTGTGTCATACCGTCGGGCCTCTTACCATCATCGTCATGCAAAAGAATACTACAACATAATTTACTGTAAATATATAAATTATATCATCATCATCAGCGCCCTGTCTTAGCGTGCCGCATCCAGCATCTGCCTGCAGTCTTTCGCAGATCGTCATCCCACCTGGCCGGAGGGCGTCCTACACTACGTTTGCCGAGTCATGGTCTCCACTCAAGAACTCGTTTACCCCAGCGGTTGTCGGTTCTTCGCGAGATATGGATATAAATTATATAAAGTCATTATACTATTACAATGGTATTTGATCATTTATTTACATAATATACTGTTTCAAAATTAAAAGTGTGCTAAAACATAACATATTGCATGTAGTTTTTGCCGAATTGTGCAACACCCTTTAATCCTACATACTGTTGTAATAAGTTAAGTTAATAATACTTATTTATTACATACGGCGTCTCCCAGACAGACGCGTTGGCGGCCAGTGACATCCGTCTAGCCGAATTTCGACCACGACGGCAGCCAATCGCATCGGAGACTAGCCAGATGCATAGGACATATTATAGTGCACAACTGTGTGCGCAAACACAGATGCGCTCTCTATTCACTCACTCATAATCCGATGGGGCGGCAGACCGACACGACCGGGGGAGAGGTCAAGCGCAGGACCAACAGCTTAACGTGCTTTCTGAGGCACGGGGGTGTATAACACCGCCAACTTCCTGACTCCGGGCTGCTACTGTGATTTATTCTTGCTAGAAAAACGCTTATTGGCCCGACCCGGGATTTGAAACCGCTAGACCAGAGGCGGTCAAACAGCGGCCAGTACCTACAATTTGACAACACATTTGTCAAATTTATACTTGAGTGGTCCATTGATCATTATCACCCAGCAACTGTACACTGAGCCTCGTCTGAATTCTAGTATACCGCCACGACCCCGCTTGTTATGCGGAACATTTTAAAACCATCACCGCCAAAGAACAACTCTTACAGCGGCACTACAAAAAACCAACGTAAACAATGGTCTAACAAGCGTATAGGTAAACAGTGTCTAAACAGTTTAGACATGGGTCTAACAAGAGTTTAACTCTTGTTTAGACTATGTCTAAGCCGTGTCTAACTGTAAACCGTCGTAAAACGCAGTTTTGTGGTAACGCTTTTGTTAAACACGCGCTCAACAGATGTCTAACTATTTTGTAGTACCGCTGTTAGTTATTCACTGGTTTTATTTCCTAGTCCACCAGGGTGTCGATAACACTATTGTTCTTGCACACAATTGCAGCTGATGCAATAATTGAAGCCTGTAATTGCATTCGTCCCTTTCAGGGCTATTGTATTAGGGTCTAGCGATAGTTTACAATAATTAACATTCGGCCCTTCAGGACTTCTATCCCTTTTTGACGTGACAACGTCCTATAATTCGATAGAGCCGGCTGCACGCACGAAAAAACATGACGTCATGCGGCGTTACCTCGCTCTGAGGCGTTCCATGTAAGGCTTGAAGTGCAAGCGAGAGCGCTCGACATCCGTCTCTCTCCTACTTGAGTGAGCGATGCGTCTGCGTGGACAGCTGCTATACTATAGTACATTTACATGTTTTGATCGAGTATCAAATGCTACCATTCCATCAGTATTTTCTTAAGACGTTGTCACGTTCAACTATCGTCAGTAAACCGACTTTACAGACAACCAATTTTTATTTGGGAACGAGACTCTAAAAGCCTCTCCACATTCGCGCGCGGATCGCGGCGTGAACCACGGCAAAACTGCCACTGTTCCATACTCGCCAAGTTCGCGCCTGATTCTTAGTATACTTCTTCTTCTTTTTTTCTTAGTATACTTCGGGCGCTTGATGAGTATGGACGTCGAAACTGCTACTGCGGAGCTACTTAACGCTGCTGTGGCAATTTACAATTACGATTATATAAAACAATGAGTCTTATATTCCCCGCTTGATGGGCTTAGGTGCGACGGTGATGCGCACAGGCTTGCAAAGCTCCACGAAGGCTGAAGGCTCGCGGCCGCCTTCATCCACGGCTATACACACTGAGATGTCGACTCCGCACGGCTCCGTCCACACGCTGTGGGAGATTAGCACTTTGGTCAGGACACGCAGGTTTTGCGTTCCGTCGTCATCTGAAACAGAAGAATTTATTTATGGTAAGGTTTTGTACCTACTTGTTAGCGACGACGACGTTATGCCGAATAATTAATGCTCAAAATTGTGCAGGACAACATCTTCATTATGGCTAGGATATTTTATAAAGTTTTGTTTTGAGATTGAGTTCAAAATCAACCATTTTTAGATAAACAGAATAGATAATATAACTTGTTTCCGACAACAATAGGTACGCCATAGCTTATGTAATAGTTGTCAGCGGCCGGCTCGCTTATACCTACCTACTTATGTACCTAATAGCACGGTAATATTATCCAACAGTATTTGGACTCGGCCGTATCTTTGAAATAAATGCCTACAGCCGCGCGGTAGGTAAACATGCGATAGGGCTGCCCGCCTCCACCATTTTACCTAATTACCAGTGATCGGAATTAGGCGGGCTAAAATACCTAAAGTTCGAAAAATAACAGAGACCAAATGGAGACGCCTTAGGACTAAATATTTTTTCGTCCCAATTTTTCGTCCGTTTATTTTTTCGTCCCAGAAGTAACAAACATCCATTTAAACTTGTTTATTGAATAGGTACTTACACTGCAAACCAGTGACAAACAAAAGATAGCAAAATCTAGAAATAGACAACAAGCTTCTGCTATTCTGGGAAAAGAAAACAATGAGGTGAATCAGTTTTTTACCTGAGCTAATAACAATTAGAAATGTAAGTTATAATTATAAAATATTGGGTTGGTAGTTAAGAATGATTTGAATTAGTTCGTTATATTATTAAAACATTAATCTATACTCTATACTAATATACTAAAACTAATCTATACTACTTACTACTAATATTATAAAGAGGAAAGATTAGTATTTTTGTATTTTTGTATGTTTGTTACGAATAAACTCAAAAACTACTGGACCGATTTCAAAAATTCTTTCACCATTAGAATGCTACATTATTCCTAAGTAACATAGGCTATATTTAGTTCTTGAAAAATTAGGGATCCCTACTAAAACTTCAATAATGTAACCCAAGGTGTAAAAAAATTCGCCATAAATTGTCTATCATCGCATGCGCTGCGGAAACTATTGATGATAGAACAAAAAAATGTTCTACAATATTAAAGACTATAAGAATGAATATTTCTACAGAAATATTAGAAACCTACGTTTATCCCAAATTTTTTAAAAATTCATATCCACCCGTGCGAAGCCGGGACAGGCCGCTAGTCTATACTAGTCTATACTAATATTATAAAGAGGAAAGATTTGTATTTTTGTATTTATGTATTTTTGGATGTTTGTTACGAATAAACTCAAAAACTACTGTACCGATTTCAAAAATTCTTTCACCATTAGAATGCTACATTATTCCTAAGTAACATAGGCTATATTAATTTCTTGAAAAAATTAGGGATTTCTACTAAAACTTCAATAATGTAACCCAAGGTGTAAAAAAATTAGCCATAAATTGTCTATCATCGCATGCGCTGCGGAAACTATTGATGATAGAACAAAAAAATGTTCTACAATATTAAAGAATATATAAATATCTACAAAAAACTCAGGAATATCATATGCCCAACTATTGTAGTTATCTCAGTATAACTATTTTTTACTTTTTAAAAGTTGATAGAAATACTGACCAAAGTCTGACCATGTTATCCATACCTTTGTATTAATCCTTATCCAAATAAATCATTTCATAATTAAGACTGTTTCAATACCTGTAGATTACTTTTTGAATTATTCAAATCGGACATTCCATTCTAAAGATATTACGAATTTAAAAATGTAATTCTAAACAAAATACTATTAGAAAAATAAATGACGCCGCACCCGGGCAACGCAGCGAGGGAGGTAGGTAAGAATAATAATAATTAATGTCCTCCTAGCAGAATTTCGACCACGGCGGCCAATCTCATCGGAGACTAGCCAGATGCGCAGGACATATTATAGTGCACAAGTGTGTGCGCTGCTGTGTGGTGCCGGAGTAGAATTTGCACAACCCCAACTCTTCCCGCGGGTGTCGTAAGAGGCGACTAAGGGATATCCACCGGGGGCGGGCACGACCGGGGAGAGGTCAAACGCAGGACCAACGGCTTAATGTACTTTCTGAGGCACGCCCCCGTGCCATTTAACACCGCCAATTTCCGTATTCCGGGCTGCTACAGTGAATATTTCTTGCTAGAAAATACCCAATAACACAAATCTTTGGCCGACCCGGGATTTGAACCCGGGACCACATTATCAGAGGTTGAACACGCGACCACTATACCAATGGGGCAGTCGGGTAGAAGTATAAAATGTCCTGCCACAGAAATATTAAAAACCTACGTTAATCCCAAATTTTTTAAAAATTAATGTCCACCCGTGCGAAGCCGGGACAGGCCGCTAGTAATATTATAAATAAATAAAAAATAAAAAATAAAATAAAATTCGTTTATTTCAGGCACATAATACAAAATTAGGGACCCATATCACAAATAAAAATTGAAATAAAAACACAAATATTTTAGTACACAATGCATGTACCTAATTCGTCAGACAGAACCCAGCGCATAATGCTACCGGGCGTCACTTCTTGTTGCCGCCCAAGTGGACGGATATCCAATGCTGGAAAATTGGGTTATTATACACCGTGTCAGAGATAGCCCTCAGTATGCTATTACCAGAGCTATTCAGTCTCCTCCAAAACGACGCCACTCGAGATCTAATGATGGCAAAGAAGTCCGGAACTCCTGCCTCGGAGAACATGCTCGACGCACTGCAGTACCTCGGTAACCTCATAAGAGTCCGGTAAGCGTCATTGTACTGAACTCTTATGGTATTGAAAGCCTTTCTGGTATGGTTCGTCCACAGTTGGCACGTGTATAAACCCAAACAATATGCACGAAATAAGGTGTTTTTGACTTCGGCACTGCAGTTGGTGAAGCGGCGCGCGAGCATGTTACTCCGTACGGCGAGGGCTCTCCGCTCACGTTCAATGTCTTCATCGTCTCTCAGCGTCTCTGTTAGCCAGTGACCCAAGTATTTAAACTGCTTGGCCACTTTTATGGTGGCTCCATTCATGTGTACATCAGGTACCTTATCTGGACCTCGTCCTGATCTGAAAACCATCATTTCTGTTTTGCTAACATTATATTTCAGCCCATGAGAAATGGCATATTTCTCACAGACCAAAAGCAGTTTTTGAAGACCTTTGATTGAGGGGCTGAGAAGCACCATATCGTCGGCATAGCTCAGGTTGTTAACGCATACACCGCCCAGGTAACAACCAACCCTGGTACTTCTCAGCTCCTCAATCAAATTGTTGATGTAAAGGTTGAACAGATCAGGAGAGGTCAACCCTCCTTGACGAACGCCGCACTCTAGTCTAAAGTCACTAGAGATCGTGTCGCCCCACCTAACTGCGTTAGTTTGGTTTTCGTACCAGTATCTCAACAGACTCCCAACAGGACTCGGTACCTTCGCGTCTCTTAATTTGGCCCAGAGAATTTTATAATTCACCAGGTCAAACGCACGGCTTAGGTCTAGAAAGCACGCATAGACCGATGTTTTCCTTGTCGTGTAGTAATTTACGGTGCTTTTAAGGCTCATTATTGCAGAGTCTGTCGAGAGACCGGGACAAAAGCCAAACTGAGCATCGTCGATTTTTATACTCTCCCGAATACTTGGGTATATAAGTCGCTCAAGTATTTTCCCCAATACCGTTCCCAATGAAATGGGACGATAATTATTAGAGCTACTAAGATCTGCCGTTTTATTCTTTACAATGGGAACCACTACTGTCTTCATTAGGTCTTGTGGAAGATAACTATATTTAATGCATAGATTGTAAAGAATATGCAGATGCTCAAATATTTTATCACTACCATACAGAATGTGCTCGATGCTCAACCCATCGTGACCAGGTGATTTCCCCCGTTTCATTTGTCTAACGGTTTTCACCACATCAGACAAAGTAAACTGAACCGGGCTATCAACCACAGTGTCTTCAACATCGGGCACACTCTCTACGGACTGGGGAGCGATTTTGAATTTCCTGGCAAATAATTCAGCTACGGAAGATGGATCCTGCAAGCCGTCCATTGACACCGGTAAATTTTGCTTATAATTAAACTTTTTTGTAGCTGTCCAGAATTTTGAGAAGTTTTGATCTTTCCTATGCGTAGCTAATATATCTAATTTAATTCTATCTTCGTTTTTCTGACACCATTTAATCTTATTTTTAAAATCCGATCTACTGTCTTTCATTTTCATAAAAATAACTCCATTGGACGGTTTGCCTGCCATCACCCACGAAGCAAAATGTATCCTAGCCCTCTGATGACTATCTCTGACATGGTAGTTCCAGCCTACGATCTTTGGCTTACGTTTATGTGTACCTATTCGAGAGCTCACAGTAGCAGCAGTTTTTAAAACATGTATTATATTATTATATAAATTTTCTATCTTATTATAATATTCACTATAATGCAAACATCTTGCAACACATTCACAACTACATATTATATTATCACTCAAACTATCACAGAAATTAAGGTTATCGAAACAGTGTTTACTATAAATCAGTCTTTGATCTTTGTCCCTCTCTCCCCACCTAATATTCCTAAGAATATCATGGCAGCCCGTTGCGGCAGACCCTGCTACCAAGTCCGCTATATTGCATGTTATTCTAAGGGGATAATGGTCTGACCACGTGACATCGTACAGAATGTCCGCTGACACGATCGTTTCCCAAGCAGCCTTAGTTGCCATGCAGTGATCTAACCACCTCTGGCAGCCATGAGCCTCACTCATAAATGTGAACGAGCTAGAGTCCGTCCCAAGGAGATTAATATCGGCACACTGCCATTCAAGGTCTTCTCCGAACCTCAACAACTCGCGCCCAAAGGCCGCCGAAGGATGTGCGTTAAAATCACCTATTACGTAGGCAATTTGCACCTCGCTCTCTTCAATGATGGCACTGGCTAGAGCCAAACAGTCAGTGAACTCCGCAAGGTTGTCGGGTATATCCACAGGCATATATACGTTTAGCACCAGTAAGTCACGTGATCCTACCGCTATTTTCACCGCCATGATTCTGTTACTGTCACAGTTCACTACAGTCACGTTAGGGAATTTATTTTTATTCCAAAGGATAGCCAGACCACCATACGGTCTGCCTTTTAATATGCCAACTGACGTATCAACGGAGGACCTAGCTACACATCCAAAGTCACTATTTATTTGATGTACAAAATTGAGGTCATGAGGTAAAAGCCAGGTCTCCTGCAATAATAGTATGTCCGCACTTTTAGTAAGGTCACGAACACTCTGCACGGACTTCTTAATAGATTTACAGTTATACGAAATTATATTTATATTTGATGGTTTACTATCCATAAAGTTAGGTATCGGACGCTCTTCTTTTCGCCGTGAAGTCACGATAGGGACGAAACTTGACCCCAACGGGCCAAAAACTTCCGCTCAAAAACACCTCAATACAGTGCCTAGGCACAATTACTTTGAACGAGTTAAAATCAGTCGCATTCTTTTGCGCCAAAAATTCAATATTCTTGCATTCTTGACCCTTTTCTTGTATGTACTCACGAACATCTTCAACAGTCGTGCTTTTGTTTAGTCTTGATACATAAATAGCTGATGTAATTTCAGCTATCTGCAACTTACTAGAACCAGGCGCAGTACCAACAAAATTACTAAACCTCTTCCGTTTTTTGCGCTCTACTAAAGTAAAGGTATCCTCATCCTTATGTTCATATAACGCTAGGTCGACTTTCTCTTGCTGCCGTGCGCCTGCACTTGCAGCGATGTCACGGTACTGTGGTCTATTTATAGACTGCACGGCAGCCGGTGACCTTGACCGCGGGCCGGTTTGCGAATGCATAGGCGATAATGTACCGTCAATTGTGTACCCAGTAGTGTTAGAATGAGTATTCTTATTTTTAAATTTGCCTGAATAATTCCTGTTCATGTCACTCGCTTGCTCAATGAGTGGGATCGGCGGCGCCGGCATCATAGATTTTATAGTGGTTTCTTTATATGCCTCTAGTAAATTTTCATTAGGTTTAGGTACAGATGCTGATGTACTTTCACTATTTCTCTGTCCTGAGCTCGACTGCAGCTCTCTTAACATCGTTTTCACCTCCTCAATCTCGGATTTCAAGCAGTCAATGTCTGCCGAATTTTCAATTGTATTTTTGGCCTTAATTGAGGCCACGTCAGTTCTTAATAAAGCCATTTCCTTAAGAAATGCCGTCACGTCCACATGGTCAAAAGTCACAGCAGGTAATTTATTAAGATTTCGAGCCACAAAATCCGGGAGACAGTCAGGGCTAAATTCTTTTATCAATTTTATGATTTCTTGGATACTCTTTTGTTCTGTACCCTCTTTCCGCCTCAAGAACTTCTTAGTCGGGGCTAACAGTTGTAGAGCCACAGATCTAGCACTCTCGATCTCTTCATAGGTGTAGGTGCTGAGGCATATCTGTAGAATATTCGGTTCTGTTAAGGTGTCCACTTTATGGCTAACAAAAGCCAATAGCTCGTTCACAACTACTTTGCACTTCTTACACTGAAGTTCGATATTTGTTTCCATTTCGACATTACTTGCGGTATTACTACGAGTATTCGCGTTACGGGGCGACCGAATCATCGTGCGGCATGCGCGGAGGCAAGCGAGCGACTGATACATATATATAAAGACATATATATAAAGAGGAAAGATTTGTATTTTTGAATGTTTGTTACGAATAAACTCAAAAACTACTGGACCGATTTCAAAAATTCTTTCACCATTAGAATGCTACATTATTCCTGAGTAACATAGGCTATATTTAGTTCTTAAAAAATTAGGGATCCCTACTAAAACTTCAATAATGTAACCCAAGGTGTAAAAAAATTCGCCATAAATTGTCTATCATCGCATGCGCTGCGGAAACTATTGATGATAGAACAAAAAAATGTTCTACAATATTAAAGACTATATAAATATCTACAAAAAACTCAGCGATACCATATGTCCAACTATTGTAGTTATGTCAGTATAACTATTTTTTTACTTTTTAAAAGTTAATAGAAATTCTGATCGAAGTCTGACCATGTTAGCCATACCTCTGTATTAATCCTTATCCAAATAAATCATTTCATAATTTAGACTGTTTCAATACCTGTAGATTACTTTTTGAGTTATTCAAATCGGACATTCCATTCAAAAGATATTAAAAATTTAAATATGTAAATCTAAAATACTATTAGAAAAATAAATGACGCCGCACCCGGGCAACGAAGCGAGGGAGGTAGGTAAAAATAATAATAATTAATGTCCTCCTAGCCGAATTTCGACCACCGCAGCCAATCTCATCGGATACTAGCCAGGTGCGCAGGACATATTATAGTGCACAAGTGTGTGCGCTGCTGTGTGGTGCCGGCTTAGAATTTGCACAACCCCAACTCTTCCCGCGGGTGTCGTAAGAGGCGACTAAGGGATATCCACCGGGGGCGGGCACGACCGGGGAGAGGTCAAACGCAGGACCAACGTCTTAATGTGCTTTCTGAGGCCCGCCCCCGTGCCTCGGAGAGCACGTTAAGCCATCTAACACCGCCAATTTCCTTACTCCGGGCTGCTACAGTGAATATTTCTTGCTAGAAAATACCCAATAACACAAATCTTGGGCCGACCCGGGATTTGAACCCGGGACCACATTATCAGCGGTTGAACACGCGACCGCTATACCAACGAGGCAGGCGGATAAAAGTATAAAATGTTCTTTCTGCCACAGAAATATTAGAAACCTACGTTTATCCCATTTTTTTTTAAATTAATGTCCGCCCGTGCGAAGCCGGGACGGGCGGCTAGTATTAAATATACATGATAACTGCGACAATTGTTCCATTTTCGTCCCAATTGGGTCCAATAAAATTATTGTAGTAAGGAAGTCTCCATTTTTTTTGCCTCTGTTCTTTGAACTTTAGGTATTTTAGCCCACCTAATTCCGATCACTGCTAATTACATTTGCCTACTTTGTGTTTCCATTTAGTTTTGTGGTTGTAAATATAGGAAGGTACTTTTTTTTATATAAACAAATAAAATACTTTGTGAATTGAATGGGAAGTGTTCAATAAAAATGCGTGTTGTTTTTTTATTGGTAGATTTAATTAAAAAACCTGTTTATGTTTGAATAACAAATCGGTCATAAATTTGCGACCGAAAAATATTTGCGCCTCGACTGAGACGTACCTACAAAATGCTTTATTATTAAATTTTAGGAGATTTTTTTGGAGAAAAAGGAATATCTTTTACTTGGTTATAGATACCTGCAGCTACTTTATTAAATATAAACCTGAACTTATTTTTAGAGAAAAAATCGTGCGGTTATTGTTAAAAAAACATCACACCATCCGTTCGTCACTGCGGCACAGCCGCGACTGTCTGCATGCTGAGCGCATGCCGAGATCGAGGCGCGTAGGTATAGCTCGCGTTTCGCCCGTTTGTATGAAGTCGGATTACTTATAGGATAATATTACCTTGCTAATAGAGTTCTCAAACGAATCGAAAGGAAAGACAAGGACAGTGGAGTGTTCTAGAGTAAAGAAAGAGATGGGTATAGCTTCCGTAAAAGTGTATAATTTTATAGAAAGGACTGATATAGGTATAAAAGCCGAGCTTTTCGGCCGTTTAATTATTCTATTATTATTTATATTAAGTGTACAAGGAAAATAACGAAAGTGAATTGTTAAGTGCAGCGCGTACGTAGTTTTGTGTATGCGGTTGAATAAACCAACTTAGTGTTCTGAAGTGTTTTTACTGACATCAATCTTGACCAGCCCTAGTTGAAGTCTTACACCTTCGACGAGCCCCTACACTTTTTGAGGTCGAGATTCTTACGTATCATGGTCATTTTTGTGAGTATGATTCGCCACTTCTCATGTTTTATAAGCGACGCAGGAGGTTGCAGGTTTGATTCACGCCTCGGGGCAGTTAATGGTACGATCTCCGGCCACAGTGAGGCCTTTTTTATAAAATTCCCGAACAGTGCACAGGCCCGAATTGGGCCGCAATATGGCGTCGGATTACAAACCCCTAACCGTGGAGCAGCAGTAACAGTTGAAATAGACTTGACTTTACCTATATCAAATTGTTAATGTAAGAGCAAGACGGGTATCTAGCTCTCGTTTTGACGCCGAAGGTCCGCCTCCTTCGTGAAATTAGTGTCATTTTCCCGAACACTGAGGGCCCTATATGGGTCGAACACTGTCGACGGAAATTTGCAAAAAGATTTCACTGTCAACAAATATGGTTTATGATGCCATTTTCGACCCTTTAAGCACCTATCCACTGTTTATACTTACTGACGTGATGATGATCCAGCGGCCTCAGATGGTCCGGTCGCGGCGGGATGGCGTGCGACTGCCTGTCGGGGTAGGCGACGCGCACGCGCAACGCGCTCGGTTCGCGCACGCGCAGAACCTCCGCCTCGAAGGGAACGCACGCCATGAGACCGGCGCAGAAACGGATGACTGTATCGTTGTCCATGGCTGGTTCGATTATTGTCGCGGTGCACATTCGGATCTGGGGGTGAAAATAAATATAAAAATAAGAAAGGTTTCTTTCATACTCCTTGAAATTGGTAGCCAGGAACGACCAAGCTCAAAGTGCAGGTTCAAGTCTCTTTGTAATAATAAAGAGGTAAAACTTTTCCGTTCTCCAAATGTTTCATCGGCTCAATTTTACCAATTACGAGAGAGTGGACTTTATTGATTTTTACGATGATAGTTCAGTTCCTTATCGCGCGTTGTGAAAGGGGGCTAGACGGAAAAAATTCTTACGAAAAGTTGTAACGACAAATTTTGACGAAGAGAACCTAGGAGAACCGAAGCGACGACCGCAGCCGAGTTGCGCTTCGATTCGAACAATCGTGTGTTCCGCTCGCTCGCGCAACGTGTCATTGGAGTGAGCGGGATATATCAGTTTTCTGCGGCCTCACTGAAGATGACGCGAGGACGCGAGATTAATCGAAAGGAACTTCGTTCCATCCGGCTGTCCCTTGGCACCTCTCAAGTTTTTTTTATTACCTTGAGATTGGCTCTAGGCACGACCGGCAACGGCGCGGCCTGTAGAAGCGGAATCAAGGAGCGCGTTAACGCCGCCGGCTTGTTTTCAGCATTCATGGACAGCTCTCGGAACACCACGATGGTGAATGGATCTGGCTCCACTCCTAAACAAATCGCACAACAATATTAAAGGTATGAATTACATTTAATAATGAAAAAGTAGATTATATATTGAAATCTTTCGTACAGTCCCAGATTTTAAGGGTAAACAAGAAATCGGAACAATTCGATTCGTGGTTACTGGTTTCAATTTACTTCTACGTTTCCGATTGGTGTTGATATGGATAAGTTGAGCTGTAGATTGTTTGCAACAGTCTGCAGTTAGCTCAGTTGTTTCAATTGTAAATACTAGTGTATTAAGTACATCAGTTATCTGTGTCTTTGTGAATAAAGGCTTCTGCCACTTATAGTAGCGAAATACTACGGATTCATCTTAAAAACAGGTTTTTTATGCAGTCGGAAGCGTCCCCAAGACGCTGGCTGCATTGCCACGCTGTACGGCAATGCTGATACGCTGTGCCAGATACTCACCAGCTCTAGGGTCACGCGTCGCTTCGACCAGACGCTCAGATAATTTTTTAAAAACCCGAAGAGCCTTGGTACCCCACGGACCTAGGGTCTCGACTCCAAGGGGAGCAAATGTGTAGCCTCTGTCGAGATCTGCATATTTGCGCCTCTTCAGATCTTCGGCCAATTCTGCCGCCGCACCCGCCCTCACGGATGTCCTCGGCAGATGGGAAGGCGCAAATGTGTCGACGCATGTGGCGTCCCACACAATGGGCCTCCCCAACTCCCATGGGACTAGTGTCATACCGTCGGGCCTTTTACCGTCGTCACGCAACAGACCTACTATAAAGATTAACTAACTATTTACCTGCAGAAGCCAGCAACCTATCCAGCGTCTCAGCGTGGTAAGTAAGCGCAGCTATGGCGGACAGTGCCGCCGTCGGCACAGCTCCCGTGCCATTGTTATTGTTGGTGGTCACAGCGGCGCTGCTCAGCCGCATCGCGCAAACTCGCAGGGCGAGCTGCCAGACACAAGCGTTCTCCTGCTCTGTTACTCCGCTGAATTGGTGTTGCAGTCTGGAATAGATTCAGATTAAATAGATAGATAGATAGAAAATTCTTTATTGCACAATACAACAAAAAACTAAGTGACAAGTGGCGGTCTTATCGCTAAAGAGCGATATCTATCGATATATATCGACAACCGTGGATGGATAGGATTATTGGATAGTAGGTACTAGAGGATCAGTGTGCTCATGAAGGTTATATAAATAAATACTTTTAATATAATACTACGCTTAAAATATACTACACACATAACATTATATATATATACCTACATAAACTACTTATATACATACTCAGGTATACGTTCAGTGACAACAGGACAAATAGTGCTCCTTTACCATGGTTGAAGATTGGTAGCGACTTTGCTTGCCTCGCCGAGACTGGCAATACGTTCTATAGTTGTACAGCCCGGGCAGTAAAGGAATGGGCGAATTCATCATTTGATATTCATCTTTTCGATTATTCATCTTTTAATAACGATGGTGGTGTGGAAATGGACATGAAAGGTCTAATACATTATAATAATAAATAATGCTGGACAATTCACACAGCGTTATCTGTGATGTACTTAATACAATACACTACATAGTTACATATTTTTTATTATACATAGAAAACATCCAGAACATCCTGAACAAATATCTGCAGATCGTACGCACATTTGTCCCGAGGCGGGAATCAAACCCGCAACCTCCTGCGTCGCAGGCGGACCTTTGCCCGGTGCGCCACAGATGCCGTCATGATTATGGGATTATGGGAGATATCTTCGTAGGTGTCTTTCAAATTGGTTAACTCCACGCCACACATGCACGCCTATGAAGCTCTCTAATTGTAGACAGGTGAGTGAATGAACACTGAATGAATCAAATAATAAAAAAATGTTGAGCAAAACAACATTCGATGACAATTTCTTCATAAACAAAATCGACTGTAAAAGAATCGAACCAGTAAATCATTAAGAGATGACTAATTGGTTGAAATGAAATAAAATGAAGAAAAAAAAATTAAAAAAGTCTATTTAAGCACGACACAAAACATACTTGATTGAAGATTGTCACTTGTCTGAGCTGAGAAAAAGAAAATAAATGCGTGGACCGACTACAGTATGTCACTAATATAAACCAGAAGATGATCGATTCGAGACTGGTCGCGATTAACAGAGTTCTGTGCTGCTCTTTAGCACGCACAAGGGGTTTCACGTGCTCCAAAACATACTTGATTGAAGATTGTCACTTGTCTGAGCTGAGAAAAAGAAAATAAATGCGTGGACCGACTACAGTATGTCACTAATATAAACCAGAAGATGATCGATTCAGGACTGGTCGCGATTAACAGAGTTCTGTGCTGCTCTTTAGCACGCACAAGAGGTTTCACGTGCTCCACTGTGAACTGGGCCGCGCCCATCACTAGCCCTTCTATATATACCTGAGGCAGTATGTGGTGAGTGTCTGTAAGGCGTGCGGCGTGTCCAGCGTCGCCTGAAATGCGATCACGCAGCGAGCGAACAGCGCCGTGAACTGGGCAGCGCCCATCACTAGCCCTTCAATATATATGTACCTGAGGCAGTACGTGGTGAGTGTCTGTAAGGCGTGCGGCGGCGGCGCGTGCGGCGTGTCCAGCGTCGCCTGAAACGCGATCACGCAGCGAGCGAACAGCGCCGTGAACTGGGCAGCGCCCATCACTAGCCCTTCCATTTCTGCCAACCTGTGAATAGCAATTCAGGTATGAGAATAATGTTAAAATGAATAAGGAATACTGGTTTAAGGGGCGAACCTAACGTGTTTGGTTGTCAAATTAGGCCTAGATCTCAATACTAGTAAAAACTCGAATTACATAAAATTCAAAAATGTTTCTTTGGTTCCTTGATAATGAAAACATGATTGAGAAATACGATAAAACATATCATGATAGTACACTGTTTTGCACATAATTTGGTCGAGATCTCGGGAACCCTGCGGTGTATTGAAATGACTTGTGTTTTGATTTTAAGGTTATTATTATTACTAATTTTTTGGTTTAGTTTTCTAGTAAATAAGCAAAAACTTGATTATTGCGCTTACGTCGTTCCAAAAACGTATGCTTTGTCCCGCTCCTATGAACGCGAAATCCTATGCCTATCCTTTTCACAAAAGCGCGCATTTAGCCCTCTTAAACACGAACGACTATGGCGAGCGAGGTGAGCCGTAAGCTCGTAAACTATCTCACAGCGTGCCGAGCAAAGCGACCCGCTCGAGTGAAATGAGCCGCACACCTTCACACTGCTCTGTAGCTTGCTGAAGTCGTTTCAAATATTTGGGGGTATATAGCCCGGCCACTGTGTGGTGTCGGCTTAGAATTTGCACCACCCCAACTCTTCCCGCGGGTGTCGTAAGAGGCGACTAAAGGATATCCACCGGGGGCGGGCAGCAGCGCCGCCTGCAGAACATTCTACCACCGAACTGTGATCCCCAAGCCGCATGCCCAGCATGGGGATTATGGGCTACCCCATGAGAGAAAAGCCAATAAGGGCTTATCAGGGGGAGGCCTGCGTCCAGCAGTGGAGCAACACAGGCTGTTGAGGTGAGGTGAGAGGAGCCCGGCCACACTTTCCGTCTTGCCTGCGCATTCCAAATGCGCAGTCCAATTGCGCGTGGCCACTCGACAGGGCGTGTGGCCGAGCTATTAGAGACAGGCTGCGCTCAAACGTAACTCAGATTAAAGCACGTCCCAAATCCAGAATGTTTGTGTTTTCAGTGAAAATCTGTTAATTCAATTAGAATTTTGAATCAGTACTTGTTAAGTTGTTGTTCAGCGGACTGCAACATCTTGAGCCTCACGCGCGTGGAGAGCGTGTTATTGTCGATGTGTTGCAGCACGGTGTCGAAGAAACGTCGCACCGCTGTGTCGTCGACTGCGGTGCCCGCTTTCTCATTCTGGTACTTTGAATCTCCTGAAAAAGATAATTTCAATCTCCTGAGCATATTCAAGATGCGTGATGATCTCAGGGCCCATAAAACAACCCGTAATTATAAGGTACACAGTACCTATGACTTTTATTAATGTATGCCTTATCTTACGTCATTTGTCATTGTTCTGGGTTTTTTCTACGTATAATAAAAAATATCTATCTATGTAATGTATTGTACCTATTAAAAGAATACAATATCAGTCATATAATATCCATTACACAAGCTCTGCTTAGCTTGGGGCTAGATGATGCTGTGTGGATTGTCCAGAATTATTTATTTATTTATTATTATTTGTGGGTCTCAAGTGACGTTTTGCATTGCGGTAGACGCAGGCGAAAATGGGGACACACACATTTAAATAAATAAATCAAATAAATAATGCTGGACAATCCACACAGCATCATCAAGCTAAGCAGAGCTTGTGGTATGAGTACTAGATAACTGATATACTCAATAGAATACAAAACAGATGGATATTTTTTACTTTACATAGAAAATACACCAAACATTTGACAAGCAAGTTACAATAAACTAGCTTCTGCCCGCGGCTTCGCACGCGTTGTTTCTATAAACGTTTAAAGGTGATTTCTATCGCATGGGAACTTATTTATGGGATAAAAAGTATCCTATGTTGGATTCCAGGGTTAGACTTACCTGTATGCAAAATTTCAGCCTTATCCGTTCAGTATTTATAGCGTGAAGAGGTAACAAACATCCATCCATCCAAACTTTCGCATTTATAATATTAGTGTGATTGCTGTACAAAGTCACACAGCATCATCTAGCCCCAGTAATACTTGTTTGTTGCATGCACATTCCAGTTCAGTCCCAGTCTCTTTAAGCCTAGGGTTAATAGGTGTATTCTAGACCTTCGTGATATTATGATATATCATCGTCCAAATCGTCACTACCCCTACTATTTCCGTCGGCATTATCCGTGCATGCGCCTGCAAGTGGGAGGAGTTATTTATACTCAAGTGTCACGAGGTGAGATTTAGGTCGAAAAAAGGGCCTATCTATCATAAACAAACGGACAGACAGAGATGTATGGGGATGTGGGCTTAGACATAGACAAACATTTATGTTTTAAACAGACATAAAATTTACATTAAAATAAGCTAGGCTTGAGTTTTATATCGGACGTACGGTACAAGCTCAAATAATAAAATAGAGGACACATACCTATCGGAAGATGTGGCACTAAATGAGGCATGGTGTCCCGCAGGTAGGTGTAGTGCTTGATAGTGTGTTCCTCGAAGAGAGGCAGCATGGTGGTGCAGTGCTGGGCTGCGTTCAGCACCAGGATTAGAACGCACATATCTAGTTTGAGTGAGTCAAAGAAAGGTTAGCTAAATATTATGTACTGTCAGTGACATTATTAGGTTTCCCCTAACCAGTACTTCGGCAAATATTGAGACGTACATTATTACTTACATTACACATTATACATTTTGTGTGCCCAGTAGGGTCATAGCAGGGATGGCGAACCAATAGCACGCGTGCCATTGGTGGCACGCGAAACAATATTTTGGGCACGCCTCGAATCGGTTGCATGTTTGGTTTAAATTATAAAGTAGGACCTATCTCTTACCTGAGATGAACAACATTTAAAACTATTAAAGTCCAGTCAACAAGTTCATTTAGGTAAACAGAAAAAGAAGTTTAGTTTTTCATTAATAACTCAAAAACTATTATATATCTTATTTTGTTAATAACAATTGCAATTTCTTGTGTGCTAATAAATGCTTGTGATACATTTTTCTATACGTCATTCGGAACCGAATGAGCTATCGCACATATTTTTAGGAGCCTGATCAAGAATTAACACCTTTCAATTGAACTTGTTGAATGGACTATTAGAAACCGTTCGGTAGATGACTCGAGTCCAGCATGCATTCTGCTAAAAGTGAAATCTTACGACCCTAACATAAGTTATTTGTCATCTAAACTGCAACATCAGAAATCAGACTTACGTTACTTTAATTTAAATTACAAGGATACGGTGCAAAATGTATTTTTTGGCAGTAAAATAAGATTTGGAGTTGTTAGTATTATTATTTTCCCAATAACCACCAAGTCCTAAGTCAAAATTATTTGCGGGCACGTGTATGGACGCATATTTTTTTGTGTAAATGGCACGTTGATTCAAAAAGGTTCGCCACCCCTGGTCTATAGTGATTCTAAATTAGATAAACACCTCTGTAACAGCTAGGAATACAATAAGTCATTGACTAAATAATCATCATCAGCCTGATCATCCACTAATGAACATACCCTCAAACGACGACACGAATAGAGGTCCTGAGCCACCTCCATCCATCTCTCTCTGTGATCTCAATGTCGTCGATCCTCGGGAAATAGATACTCACATTATTTTCATAAATGCGCAGTTATTTTATTATAAGTATATAGAAAACACCCAGAAACGCAACACATATTTATCACCCGGCGGTAATCGAACCAGTAACCATCTTCTAAGACCCTCATACTTCGATTCTACCCACTGCGTCACAGAGGTTTTCATGTCAACATGGATGCTTGAAGCCTGGTTGCTCTTTACAGCAAGTGTGTATAAAGGATACAGGACGGATCCTCGACATCCGGTTCAGGCATGTCGAAGAACGGATGCACGGCTAGAAGCCTGGAGGTCAGCGGGAGGACCAACGTCGCGTGGGAGCTGCCGAGGCGCTGCACGCAACGGAATGTTGAACGCTTGTCCTGAAAACCAAGTAAATGTTCTATCAAATATCAAAAATCCTTTATTTCCGTAACCGCTCGTTACGGATTTTTTATATTTGATGTCAGGCCCTGGGCGCCGCAACATCCATGGAGTGGCAGGGCTAGCTGCGCGGCATGCTGCGCGTCACCGCGGAAATGGGATATGATGCATAATTTCGCTGATTTCTTGATTATTATGTAGTAATGCCTAGTAACATCTATATATATTTGGATTCTCCATAATGTTAACATAATGTTTTTTTTTCTTTTATCTAGCCTGGTTTGTCCCACTGCTGGGCAAAGGCATAATATTAAACATAATGTTAGCATGTAAATATTCTGAAGTTGTGTAACATAACTACTGAGGTAGGTACTTGTAAATGTAGGTGTGGTAGGGTAGGTGTAATTTTGGTGAATGTATTAGATTTTTTTATTTATAAAAAAAAATTACAACTTTGATGTATTTTTACAGTTTGATTTTAATTTTAAAGTGAACCATCATACAAGATTTTTGTTATTATAGTGCGTAAGCCTCGCACTCTGGATAATTTCTAATTTCTAAGAAATCAAATTATATCGCAAAAATTTTCGACTTCGACGGGACTTGAACCCGCGTCCTCCCCTTTCAAGTCGGTTTCGTCCAAATTTTGGATGCTTGATCTGCGATCCCCAACCCGCATGCCCAGCGTGGGGATTATGGACATTTTGAGATAAAAGTCAATAAGGTGTTAATCAGGGGGAGGCCTGCGTCCTGCAGTGGACCAATATATGCTGTTAAGGGTCCGGCGGAGGATGAATTTCCCATACAAACGTAGTACCAAAATGATTTGTGATATAAGAACATTTTCACCATGGTCTGCTATTACATATTTGTATTATAATAGTATTTATCTAGGTTCCTGACACAATTTTTTTTCAAAATACCTTTCTGGAATGAAATTAAAACGAATCGCATTTTTACATCAAAGAATGAATTTTTTCATAGTATTTTTCTGGATAAGTATTTTGAAAAAAAATTGTGTCAGGAACCTAGATAAATACTATTTTAATGCAAATAATAGCAGACCATGGTGAAAATGTTCTTAAATTACACATCATTTTGGTACTACGTTTGTATGGGAAATTCATCCTCCGCCGGACCCTTAAGGTGAGGTAAGAATGAGTGAGAAAGCGCATCATACCATTAAATACGCGATAAATACCTGTGAATATTTATATAAGTTTTTTAAAATCTAAAAGAAGAAAGGGTAACCGTACTTGCGGGTATCTCTTGAGATTCTCCAGTATCTTGTCAATGCACATTTCAAGGCATGTCTTAGAAGCCACCGTGCATGAGCCCAGCATCTTGTGCAGGCCTTCTCTGACGTCCATTGAATAGTCCTGTCAAACACAAAAAATAAATAAATATTCCTGAACAATCCACACAGCATCATCTAGCCCTAAGCAAGCTAAAGAGAGCTTGTGTCAAGGTAATATTATCCTATAAGTAATCCGACTTCATACAAACGGGCGAAACGCGAGCTATACCTACGCGCCTCGATCTCGGCATGCGCTCAGCATGCAGACAGTCGCGGCTGTGCCGCAGTGACGAACGGATGGTGTGATGTTTTTTTAAGAATAACCGCGCGATTTTTTCTCTAAAAATAAGTTCAGGTACATATTTAATAAAGTAGCTGCAGGTATCTATAACGAAGTAAAAGATATTCCTTTTTCTCCAAAAAATCTCCTAAAATTTAATAATAAAGCATTTTGTAGGTACGTCTCAGTCGAGGCGCAAATATTTTTCGGTCGCAAATTTATAAGACCGATTTGTTATTCAAACATAAACAGGTTTTTTAATTAAATCTACCAATCAAAAAACAACACGCATTTTTATTGAACACTTCCCATTCAATTCACAAAGTATTTTATTTGTTTATATAAAAAAAGTACCTTCCTATATTTACAATCACAAAACTAAATGGAAACACAAAGTAGGCAAATGTAATTAAAATGGTGGAGGCGGGCAGCCCTATCGCATGTTTACCTACCGCGCGGCTGTAGGCATTTATTTTAAAGATACGGCCGAGTCCAAATACTGTTGGATAATATTACCGTACTTGTGTTATCTGTACTAGATGACTGATACACTTAATGCATTATACTACATGGATAGACATTTTCATGTATAATCATCATGTATATACGTCCATAGTTCAAAAGGCAGGTTTCTTCATGAATAGCTTTACATCTTAGGCTGCTTTTTAGTGAAGATTTAGAAGCACATTTTTTTAGTTTTCGTTAGAAATTTCACGTATTTCATAAGACGCTGTACAAAACACTGCTCAAAGTCTCGAAGTAAATAAAATAAATGATGCTGGAAAATTCACACAGCATTATCTAGCCCCAAGCTAAGCAGAGCTTGTGTTATGGGTACTAGATAACTGATAGATATAATACAATACACTACATAAATAGATATTTTTTATTATACATAGAAAACATCCAGAACAAATATCTGCAGATCGTACAAAAATTTGTCCCGAGGCGGGAATCGTACCCGCAACCTCCTGCGTCGCAGGCGGATCTTTGCCCGCTGCGCCACAGAGGTCGTCGTAGGTTGACATTGTTTAATACAGCTAATCAACCCTATCGGTAGTTTAACCTACCTCCAAGGCCGATAGAACAGTCTCCAACTGGTCTTCCCTCAGGATGATATGGTGCGATATCTTGGTGAGGCTGTCTATAGCGCGCAGCCTCACATCTTCTATCTCGTTGTTGAACATATCGACGGGATAGTCTTAGACATACATAGATTGCGGATACTAAATGACTAGAACCAACCCCCAAAGCCGATAGAATAGTCTCCAACTGGTCTTCCCTCAGGAAATAGTGCGATATGTTGGTGGTCAATCGTCTTCTATCTCGTCGTTGGACATATCGACGGGATAGTCTTAGGCATTATGTACATAGAGTGCAGATACTAAATGACTAGAACCAACCCCCAAAGCCGATAGAATAGTCTCCAACTGGTCTTCCCTCAGGAAATAGTGCGATATGTTGGTGGTCAATCGTCTTCTATCTCCTCGTTGGACATATCGACGGGATAGTCTTAGACATTATGTACATAGAGTGCAGATACTAAATGACTAGAACCAACCCCCAAAGCCGATATAATAGTCTCCAACTGGTCTTCCCTCAGGAAATAGTGCGATATGTTGGTGGTCAATCGTCTTCTATCTCCTCGTTGGACATATCGACGGGATAGTCTTAGACATTATGTACATAGAGTGCAGATACTAAATAACTAGAACCAACCCCCAAAGCCGATAGAATAGTCTCCAACTGGTCTTCCCTCAGGAAATAGTGCGATATGTTGGTGGTCAATCGTCTTCTATCTCCTCGTTGGACATATCGACGGGATAGTCTTAGACATTATGTACATAGAGTGCAGATACTAAATGACTAGAACCAACCTCCAAAGCTGATAGGATTGTCTCCAACTGGTCTTCTCTCGGGATAATATGGTGCGATATGTTCGTGGTCAATCGTCATCTATCTCGTCGTTGAACACATCGACGGGATAGTATCAGACATACATAGACAGCTGATAAAAAGGACTAGAACCAACCTCCAAAGCCGATAGGATTGTCTCCAACTGGTCTTCCCTCAGGATGATATGGTGCGATATCTTGGTGAGGCTGTCTATAGCGCGCAGCCTCACGTCTTCTATCTCGTCGTTGAACATATCCACAAGATAGTCGAGTGATGTAATCGCAAAGGATGAATTCTCTATGGAAAGTTGGCAGACTGCGTCGACCGCTGCTGTTCGTACCTCTAGAAAATAAAAGATAGTTATTTGAAATGAATGTCGACTGAGAAAACTCGTTTATTTTATTGAACTTTTTCTGCGCTGTATTAGTTCTTAGCATGCTTACATGCATGCTTTGCAAATTACGTCAACCCTGCAGGGTTGAAGAAACACTTATACAAGGTTTCAGATTAAACCTTTATGGTGCTGCTCTGGGATTTGATAAAATTCGGATTTCAGGGTGCTCCAGTCTCGCTCGCTTTTGAATGTCTTTTTAGATTTATATAAATTACAAAGGCTCCGATCGCTTCATTCGTCTGCCATGCTAATACAGCTATTATTGTTTTGTAGCAAGATGCATACCACACAGCTCGTCCTCCAGCCCGTGCACGAAAGCCCCGGCGGCCCCGCCCGGCAGCAGCTGCACCGTGTTCTGTTCCACCAGGGCCCCGGGCGCGTCGTCCGCCCAGCGCCGGCCGCTGGCCCAAGCTCCGCTGCGGACCAGCTCGGCGCCGCGCTCGTGGAATGTGCGCTTTTTCTGGAATAAACAGTACAATCAGCATCGACATCACCGCTGCGGCATCTTCTCCCTCCAACTCAGCTCGTGGATGTAGTAAGAACCCATTAAGGGAACCTACAAGAGGAAATGCAGCACCTTCTTTCTGTGTATTATTAACACCTCCACTGCGAACACCAATCCGCTTGCTAAGGCTTGTTCAACAGTGAACGTATGTGCGCTGATGAAGAGCACTGGAGCATCGGTCAGCAGGATTGCTAGGAATAGCAGAGCGTATTAGCTAAACAAAAAAACTCGCACTCCACCGTGGCGAGCAAAGCGAGACGCGCTGTTTTGATTGACGTGTCTCGCTGTGCCAGTGTGACGAGCAAAGCGAGCCGCACTGTGTGCTGTTTTCTAGTACGCACAAGACGTTTCACGTAGTCTACAGCGTCCATGATAGAGCCTACGCGAGTTATTTGGGTTCATGGCGCGCTTCTCGCCCAGTAGAGTGAACAAAACTTATTTGATAACTTGAGTCTTAGCTACATTATACACCATACTTCACTCCGGAACCGTGGTCCCACTGCGATGTCCCACTGGTGGGACAAAACTTTTTCGTGGTCCCACCAAACACACACTTGACCGTTCAACATATGGCTCTGGGTGCAATTATATACACACCCTTTCAGTCACAGACTCGCCACGAACCCGCCCCCCCCCCCCCACCCGCTTCGCGGGGGTTGGGAGGATGTGGACGGTCAAGTGTGTGTTTGGTGGGACCACGAAAAAGTTTTGTCCCACCAGTGGGACATCGCAGTGGGACCACGGTTCCGTCACTCATACTTTAGTCTCAGCTACATTATACACTATACTTTAGTCTCAGCTACATGACATACCTTCATGTTGCTCATGAGTTGTTTGTCCAGCGTCTGCAGTAGGAATCGGTCGGACACAGCGCGCGTCTCGCCCAGCAGCGAGCACGCCAGCGCTCGAACTTGCATGCAGAGATCGTTGACCGCTGAACAGATGCGGATGAATGCGTCGTCGACTAGCCGGATAGTGGTCTCGCCATCTTGGAGTGTTATTAAACTGAGAAGGACAACACACACGATTAACATCTCCTTGCACTCAACAGCTTCAGGTGCCGTGGTAGAATACGGTAGTGTCCTGGGTAAAAAAAGTATTAATCTATTTAGTCCGTCAGTTGGATTATCGGAAGATATTAGAGACATATTTTTTCTGATGTCTATTAAACCAAAAACATCGATCAAGTATGCGGCCTCCCCCGGAAATTTTTGATCGATGACCAAAAATGACAAAAATAAAGCGCGTCAAGGTTTGGGAGTGACGTTACACCTTCCTAAAGTGTCGCAAGGTGTGACGTCACGCGGAACTTTTTTATCTTCATTATTTTTTGTTTAATCAACAAAAAAGACGTGTCTAATACCTTCTGGTAATCTAACTGACGGACTAATTAGAATTTTTAAGGACACTAATTAGACCTATACCTACTCGAACAAGAGATTTTAGACAGAGAAAGAGACAGAATTGATGACTACAGAAAGGTCCAATCGCACACTTACTTTTCAGGGTACTTATTCCCAAGCACCCACACAAGTTTGAGTGCCACTTCCCTGACAATCTCGTAGTCATCTGATAAAGTTTCACACACATGCTCGTATAGGTTGGCACTGAGGTTCTGCCCCCGTTCATGGAGGATCAGCAGAGCTTGGAATGCTTCACAGCGCACCCTGGCATCCTGAAATATAATCAGAAACTGGTGTTAGATTCTATAAGCTAAATTATGAAGAGTGGTAGAAGGGAACATAGGCCACCCTGCAGTAGGACAGCAATGGCAAATTTATACTTAGTAAAAATAATCATAATTATAATTTCAAAGTCAGAGGTTAAGGAAAGGAGAAATAAAAATAAATATGGACATTATAAAATGCCTAATTTAAAAATCTACAAGGATAATCTCAAAATTAATGAATCTCAAAACTGAGTCTATTTGGTTCCGACATTTTATTCCCCAAACGTTTTTTAGTAAATCACTAAAAACTGATATTGCCTACGGTTAACGGGCGGCGTGCGACCCAGTGACGACACACGCGCCCGCGGCGGTCACTCAGTGACCTTCGCTAGTAATTTAGTCATAACTTCGTATGTAATGGTCCGATTTGGATAATTTAAAAAGATAGTATATCATTCTAATGGCATAAAGAATAGCGTGCACACTAGTTTTATTGAAATTGCTATAACGTTACGGATCCTCATTGAGAAATTAGAACTAGTATTTACAATTGAAACAATTGAGCTAACTGCAGACTGTTGCAAACAATGTACATCTCAACTGATTCAAAGGTAACAATTAGAAATACAAACATTTCCTGTACAGTCATAAGCAGAAGCTGGTTCTAAATAACCTCACCTCTGCATTAGAATAACCCCCAAGGAGTTTGACAATAGCATCAGCCTCAGACACCATATCCATAGTTCTATCTGCATCCAGGTATATGGGGTACAGTTGGCTGATCAGTTGCAAACAACGGCACTTGACCTGGTGGCTGGTGTCCTTAAGGTTGTCTTTAGCTACAGCTACCAGTCGCAACATAAGCATCTTGTCATCTATTAGCTTGGATCCTAGCTTCATGAGGGTGGCTATTCCTTGGGCTATCACCTGAAATAATGTTATAATGGCAGAAAAAAAAAGAATTTATTAAAATATTTAACCTTCCTGTACAAAAATGTTCTTTAGAAATATAAGTAAATATGAGTTTATACTTTTTTTTCATGTACTTGCAGTTTCTGTACATTGTAATTTAAAAAGATTGTGACAATATATGGGGCTAGATAATGCTGTGTGGATTGTCCAGCATTATTTATTTAATGAATGTTTTCAATTTAAGTATGTGTAGCTTAGTGTAAATTCATCATACATAAGTACAAACCTTGTGGGATGTTTCATTCTTGATGAGATGAACAGTTTCATCAACCAAATTATTCAGATTAGCTCCAGGACATTCCAGTCCTATGTCACAAAGCAGCCACAATATCTTGACTCTAACGACTGACTCTTCTTCTGATTGGAAATGCTCAGACAGTTTCTTGATAGCCTCCTCCACATCTGACTCTTGGAACTGTAGGCAGTCTGAGATCCGCAGGAGAAGTTGTAAAGCTTCATCGCTAGACTTGCACTTCTCTAACAAACCAACGAACGCCGCAGCAGATGTCCCGATGAGCGGCTTCTTGGCTAAATGTAGCTTTTTCAATGGTGGATTATCCTGAAAACGTATGGTCCAGTAAGATAACCTCTTCTTCAATTAAATGTTCCTTTCTATGTATTTTTTCTTTGCGATTTTAGGATGTTTCATATTTTACACCCCGTGCCTACCTAATTCATTTTAAACTTTAGAAGTTCATTTTGAACGTTAGAGTTACTAAATTGTGGTTTGGACTTGCCTGAAATGACTTGTTATATTCGGCTAAAGCTCTCTTCTTTAGCAGAGCCGCCATGGTCTGGAGCAACCTAGAATAGTGTAGTGGAAAGCGCTTTTATAAGAATATGGTTTCACCCACATCCACCAAACATTCATAGAAATATTCGTCACTGAGCCGAAAACAGTGTGACCAGATTAATTTTTGCAAAAATACCGAGGCACGTCCAGAAAATACTGAAATATACCGACCTATGCATGGCAAATATACCAATAAAAATACTGATTTTCTTAACATATTTTATTGTAATAATCATCCATCATCAATCATCGCTATAAATGTTGGAGTTATATTTTAACATTCTTTTCGAAGGATTAAAATTGATACAACCTTCATCTTTGACACCTTGCTTTGTTATTAAAATAGCTGATACATTTTTGTTGATATATCTGTTTCCTTGGTGCGTTTTTATTATATTTATCTGTGAAAATATGCGTTCGCATGCAGCATTAGAGACCGGTATTACATAGCAGAGATTTACTGGAGCTAGTTTGTATTATAACATTCCATCACTACTATAAATTTTCCCAACTTCCACCAAAAATTGTTCACAAGATAGGGGTGAGCCTGTACTTGAAGATTGAAACAAATTACTTACTTCGCAATCAAGTTTTAGGGTTCTTTATTCTTCGTCGATCAACTGCATTTGTACTGGCTGTAATTCGTTTGTGAAAGTTTCTATTACATTTCTTAAACTATGAAATTCTTTATGCACGGCAGTGTGCGGGTCAAGAAACTTGAGTTCCCGAAAAATTCATCGATGTCAAAACATCGATGTTTTGTAACTACTATCTAACACATCGATGTTTATTCACCATCGATGAATATCGATCATCCCTATGGTAGACTGAATCCGGGGTTTTAGTTGATGTTCACGGGATTCCCCGAACATTAGTTCGCGACAACCGATGTTCGCGAGGACCATTGCTTACGGTGCTACCAACTTCATTACCAAAATAAACCCAAAAATACCGACTTCCGGCAAGATACTAACAAAAATACTCATTTATGCAAAATAATCGACAAAATATACCGAAAAAGTATTAAAATACTGAATCTGGTCACACTGGCCGAAAATCAAAACAAAAACAGCACTAATTTTTTTTTTTTTTTTTTTTTTTTTTTAATTGTCCCTTTGGACAAATTAGGCTAAAGCCAATATGGCCATACTGCCTCGTCTTTCGTTAAACCAAATTAAATAACTGTCTGTTTGTTAATATAGTTATTAAACTTAAATAACTACATAATATTATGTTTGACATTTTATATACACAAATTGAATTGATATGTACATTATTTACAAAACAAAGTTACAAATTAAATTTCACCTATGGTAGATTTTATAAAATTAAACAAGTGACGGTATGTCGAAATATTTTGTAATAATTCTTGGGTGGAATGCGGGACCGAATCAGAATCACCGAAAATCTCTATGAGTCCATCTATCAACACAAGGCGCTGAATGTTGAAGGATGGACAGTTAAGAAATATGTGATCTAAAGTTTGATCTCCAGTGTTACAATAGTCACAAGAAGGCGAATTAACAATTTTCAAACGGAACAAATGGAAATTTAGACGACAATGGCCAAAACGAAGACGACAAATAGTAGTATAAAATTTTCTGTTGACGAAAAACTTACTTCGGCAGAACCATGGCTGAGAATCAATTTGGGCATCTAAATAAGCATACCAAGTGCCTTTGTTCTGTACCTGAGTATAATGATACGAATGCCCACCCCAAGAGTGACACATTCGTTGTTTTAGAAGACTTACAACATCTGTGTAAGGTAAATGGACATTTGTATCAGTATACTCAGGGTCAGGAATGTAATTAGCCTGTTTTACAATAGTATTTGCTAAATAGTCTACTTTTTCATTGCCAGCTACACCTATGTGTGATGGCACCCATGCAAAATCTACTGTTATATTAGATTCCGCTAATTCCACCCATAACTGTTTTATTAAATATATGATGTAGTTAGTGTTAGCATTCAGTTTATGGTTTTCCAAGTTTTTTAATACACTCATGCTATCACTAACCACGACCCAATCGGTATGTCCAAGGTTACGACATTGAATATGTTTCAGAGCACTCAAAATAGCAACAGCTTCAGCTGTAAAGACACTAGCATTTTTATCTATTTTATGACCAACACCACTATTCAAAGAAGGATCAAATATGGCAAACGACACAGCGTTGTCATCTTTTGATCCATCTGTGTAAACAAATTTATGACTTGTCCACTCAGACAACATCAAATAGACTTCTTCTTTAGTGGACAAATCATTGTTAATAACTATATTCATTCCTGGGAATTTACTTATGAAAGATCCTTCATAGCAAGGTAAAACAAGGTCTGATTGATAAATGTTTAAATTTTTAAGAAATTGTAACACGTTTTGAAAATCTTGTAGCATAAAAAATGGCTTAGAGACAGAACCAACGCTGGACAAATTAACCAAAAGACTATTGCTAGAAAAGCTAAAAAGTTTCAAGATAAATCTTTCTTTTAGATAATTCAAACGAATACTGATTGGAGGAAGCCTGCACTCAATTTGCATAGCGTTAATAGGAGTACTTCTAAATGCTCCCGTGATTAGTCGCAAACATTTATTTTGAAACACATTAATCCTATTTACAATTTTTATATCTGCAGCGTAACAAAAGAAAGCATATTCAAAATGGCTTCGATCTAGAGATTTGTACAAAGTTAGTAAAATTTTAGGGTCTGCTCCCCAATAAGAGCCAGACAAAGACTTTAATATGTTAAACGCTTTTTGAGCTTTGTTAATGATTTGTTTAGAATAATTATTCCAAGATAAATTTTGAGAGAATAATACTCCCAAAAATTTTACCTCGGATGACACGGGCAATGGAGTATTATTATAATGAAAAAGAGGCATATTGGCGTGCTTTTTCCCAAAAACCACTACTTTTGTTTTCGACGGATTAACATTAAGATCTAGGTATGAAAAATATTTGTTAAGCTTTATTAATGCATCATTTACAATTTCAGCAGTTTGAGCCAAATTCGCTCCTGATGCATAAACAACTAAATCATCTGCAAACTGCAGATTTTTAACATGTGAACCTAGTATTAAATTTAAACGACGTATATACAAAATAAATATTAGAGGCGACAAAATACCACCTTGACATACTCCTACAGAACAATTTCGTGGGCCATAAAGGTGTCTGTTATATTTCACAAATACTTCTCTGTTTGTTAAAAATGTGTTAATCCAAACAACAATTTTTCCAGGAATACCTATGATTAACAACTCTTTGCAGAGAATTTCAACGTTGACGCTATTAAAAGCACCGGTAATATCAAAAAATACAGCAACTAAATGATTATTTGCCGACACTGAATTAAGAACATCAAGTTGTAGTTGACAGATACTTTCACGAGCTGAATAATTTCGACGAAAGCCAAATTGATTGGAAGGTAAAATTTTGTTTTGTTCTATAAAAAATTCCAAGCGTTGCTTAAGCAGTTGTTCAAATATTTTCCCAGCACACGATGTTAATGCAATAGGACGGTAAGATTCTGGGCATAGCTTTGGTTTTAAAGGTTTCAAAATTGGTACTAAACAATCTTTTTTCCAATCCAATGGTATAGAAATAGATTCCCAGAGTGTATTAAAAACTTTCAAAAGTATATTTAGACCAGAATTACTAAGTTTCTTAAAAATTATATAAGGTAAGCCGTCAAGACCAAAGGCCGTTTCCCTTCTAGAAAAAATTGCTGACTGTAGTTCTTGCAAAGAAAAAGGAACAGAAAGGTATTCATTATTAGGATTTTTATTTGAGTTGCTAGTTATACCAAGTCTGTTTACAACAAAATCAGGAGTATATTTTGACAAAAAAATTAAAATCCAAGAATCATCCGCATCGCTACTGTTAGCATAAGATTTATTGAATTTGCGAACGAATTTCCAAATATGAGATATAGGTGTACAACGATTAAAAGTTTCACACAAAGAAACCCAGCTCTTTTGTCTTTCTATTTGAATAGTACGTTTCTTAACGGCTCGAAGCCGCTTAAATTTCAAATAGGATTCTTCCGACGGGTTGTTTTTGAAATTTAAATATGCCTCTTTGGAATTCATGACGGCTTCAGAGCATTTTTCATTCCACCATGGAAGAGGAGGCCTTTGACTGGTGTAATTTTTAGGAGGACAATGAGTATTATTATTAACGGTAGATTGATTTGAACGAACAGAATTCGGCAAAGATTCCTGAATCGATGACTCTAAAATTTTACAAAAACTACTATACGATTCCAGAGGTTGACTGGAGTTAATTTGAAAATCGACTAAAAAATTATCAATCACCCTACTAAACACTTTCCAGTCCACCAGCTTATAATTTGGGTAGATGGGCAAGTGGTTAGCGTGACAAGTTTGTTGGGAATCAGGACTAATGTTATTACTGTCGATAAGTACATTAATTAAAATAGGAAGATGGTAACTAAAACCAAGAGGACTGTCGTGAACTGACCAATCACAATTCATTGCAAGGGATGGCGAAGCGAAAGACAAGTCTAATGCGTTTGGACGCCAGGTCAACGAACCAATAGTCGTTGATGTTGGAGAAACACCTTCATGCTCTACACCTTATCCTTTATGGGTATAGAGGTTGACCTTTGATATCTGTCTAGATCTATTAAGTGACATGTTGTTTATCTTAGTGACAGTTTATTCAACTGTCTGAGTGTCGTTGTATCCTACTATTTTCTAAGTTCATTTAATACACGTTATATCCAAATTCCACTGTGCCTATCACTCTGCCAAGCTACCCCAACAAAGGTTATGGGCCCAGATGACAAAATAGGCAGACAGCGAGTATTTAAAATAAACGTTGTGTAGGTATGTGAAAAGACAGCCATGTCGGACATACGTATCGAGTTGTTGAACAGAGACAACTACGATAGCTGGAAAATCCAGGTAGAGGCACTTCTAGTAAGAAACGATTACTGGGAATACGTAAGCGGTGAGAAACCAAAACCGAAATCCACATCTGTAGCCGTTAATGGTGTATCATGGGAGGCTAGTGATAGAAAGGCTAAGTCTGAGTTGATACTGGCTATAGATCCGAGTGTAGTTCGTCACGTAAAAAAGGCGACGACTTCACGAGAGGTATGGTTGACGCTGGAGAGAATGTTTGCGTCCAAAGGGCCTGCGAAAAAGGCAACCCTGATGAAAAGGCTCATGTTACACAAGATGAGCGATAAGCAAAAAGTGAGCGAACATCTCGATTATTTCTTTGAGGCAGTGGACAAGCTCGAAGAGATGGATATCAAAATCCATGATGACCTGATAGCGATCATGCTATTGTATAGTTTGCCTACGTCATACGAGAACTTTAGATGTGCTATTGAATCTAGAGATGAGCTTCCAAAACCAGAAAATCTGAGAATAAAAATTCTTGAAGAAGAAAATTCGAGAAGTAACCAGGTTGAGAGTATGGAAGGAGCAATGTATGTAGACAAACACAATCGGAATAGAGGGCACGGAACAGAAGCAACATTTAAATTTAAATGTTTTAAATGTCACAAATTTGGTCACAAAGCATCGGACTGTAAAGTGAAAAAACAACCTATGTCTGAAACTAAAAATGTAGAGTCGTGTACAAATGTTGAAACAGAAGCTTTTACCACTCATCAATTTTCAGATTCCTTCGCGGTTGATTGTAATCGTCGTCGTGAGGAATGGCTTTTCGATAGTGGATGTACTAGTCATATGTGCAACGACGTAGCAAGGTTTGATGAGGTATTGCCTTCATGTGATCAGCTAAAATTAGCCACCGATTCATTAGCAACAATACAAGGTAAGGGAGTCGTTAAGTTAACAGCATGTAATAATGGTTGTACGCGTAATATTCAGTTGAAAGATACGTTGCTAGTTCCCGATTTACGTAGTAATTTAATTTCGATCGCGAAACTTACTGATAGCGGGCATACAGTTACGTTCGAAAGTGATTCAGCCCATGCAGTGAAAGATGATGAGGTCATGCTTACCGCTGACCGGCGCGGTGATTTATATTACTTAAAGAAATCAGGGAATGCATCAGTATCGGCAGTGTCAGGAAATAATGATTGTGATTTATTTGAATGGCATGAGCGTATGGGACATTTGAATGCTAGGGATTTAACTAAATTACTGAAAGAAAATGGTGTAAATTTTTCAAATATAAACTTGTATGATTGTGATGTGTGTGCTAAGGGAAAGATGACCAGATTGCCTTTTGCGAATTCCGGGAAACCCTGCAATGAGAAGTTGCGAATAATTTATTCCGATGTGGTCGGTCCAATGAGAGTTCGTTCGAACGGAGGAAATATTTATTTCGTGACTTTTGTCGATGATTGTACTCGGTGGTGCGAAGTTTTTATGTTGAAGAATAAGACTGACGTACTGACAAAGTTCAAGGTTTTCAAGTGTCAGGTTGAAAATTTGACAGGTATGAAAATAAAATATTTTCATAGTGACAATGGCGGAGAATATAAAAATAAGCTTTTTGATAAATTTTTACAAGAAAATGGGATTACTCGGCGATTTACGACGCCATATACACCCCAAAGTAATGGCATTGCAGAGAGGATTAATCGCACACTTTTGGAAAAGGCACGGTGCATGCTTATATCGTCAGGATTACCGGCAAGTTTTTGGGCGGAAGCGGTAGCAACTGCATGTTACATACGTAACAGATGCCCAACTAGCAGTTTAAAAGGTAAGATTCCGTATGAAGAATGGTTTGGTACATCTGTACGTATTGACCATTTAAGAACATTTGGTTCAAAAGTACATGTTTTAGACAAAGAGCCAGGGAAAGATAAATTTGCAGCACGTAGTGTGGTCGGAGTTTTTGTAGGCTATCCAGCCGAGGCTACAGGATATAAAATATGGCTACCGGAGAAACGGCAGTTCATAGTGTCGAGGGACGTGAGGTTTCATGATAAGGTGTTACCTGTGAGTCAAAATAAGCTCGAATATTTAAATGAAGAACCTGTGAAGCCTGTTAATACAAATAACTCGACGAAGAGAACTGTGGAGTTTGAAATCCAAACTGAAAAACAGTGTAATATGCCTTTGATAAATGTAAGACCAGAAATCCCATTGATTAATGAAACAATCATAGAACAAAGCGATGAAACTGGTGATGACTCTGAACCCGTAAATAGAAATGTAACTATGAAAAGAGGTCCTGGAAGACCGAGGGTAGAGAGAGGTCATGTTGGTCGTCCGCGTAAGGTATATAATATGATTGAAGTAGAGAATGAAGTAACAAGTGATTCTACGGATGATTTTGTTGATAGCATTGACTTTGCTGGAGCTATTGAGACAACGTTGAAAAATGCTTTAAATAGCGAAGATAAAGTGGATTGGGAAGAAGCTATTGCATCAGAAATAAGAAGCCTTGTGAAGAATGATGCATGGAAAATTGTTAAAAAGCCACCAAATCGTGATATCGTTGGATGTAGATATGTATTGACAACAAAGTTGAATGTTGATAAAACAGAGAAGAAGAAAGCTAGACTTGTTGCAAAAGGTTTTAGTCAAGTTCATGGAATTGATTATCATAAAACTTTTGCGCCAGTCGCTAGAATTGCAACTATCCGATTGTTAGTGGCACTTGCTGCCGGAATGGGCATGGAGATAGATCAAATAGACATTAACACAGCTTACCTCAATGGAGACTTGTACGAAGAGATATATATGAAAGTTCCAGAGCTACTAGAAGAAAGTTTAGTAAAGCTAGTGAAGACCGATGAAGCTAATACCGATATAGGTCGAAGGGCAGAAAAAATGCTGAAAGACATAAAAGCGGGTGGTAATAGCTGTCTTTTGAAGAAATCTTTGTATGGACTAAAGCAAGCTGGCCGACAATGGAATATCAAACTTGATACAAAGTTGAAGGAGTTGGGACTTAAGCCAACAGTGAACGAACCATGCTTGTACCATAAAAAGAACAAAGATGACCCAGACCTCTTCGTAGTAGTGTATGTCGATGACATTTTGATTGCGTCGCAAAAGAGAGCAGTCATAGACAAGTTCAAGTCAGACTTGAAGAAAAGATTCGAGTTGAAAGATTTTGGTACAGCAACGTTTTGTCTTGGAATCGATATTAAGAAAAATGGAAATGAATTTCATTTATCACAAGAGAGGTATATAAATGAAATTCTGAAGAAATATTCCATGGAGAACTGTAATCCTGTGAAAACCCCTATGGAGACAGGCAAACCAGTGATAAGTCAAAAAGAAAAAGTTGAAAGGAAATTCCCCTATAGAGAACTTATTGGAGCACTCATGTATTTAAGTGTGTCAACTAGGTTAGACATAGCTAATGCTACAGCAAAACTAGCACAGTTTGCGGACAATCCGACGGAAACGCATTGGAAGGCCGCAAAGAGGATCCTTCGGTACTTAAAAGGTACATTACATTATGGTTTAATTTTTAAACCTACTGGAAAATGTATATATGGATATTCGGATGCCGACTGGGGTAATTGTACCGAAGATAGGCGATCATTTACTGGATATATTTTCGTTTTAGGTGGTGCGGGTATTTCCTGGTGTTCGCAAAAACAACGCATTGTGGCTACATCGACGTGTGAGGCTGAGTTCGTTAGTTTAGCGGAGGGTATGAAAGAAGGCGTGTATCTAGATAGTCTGATGAGAGAACTAGGCCTACACAAATTCTGTAAGGTAAGAATGCATGCTGATAACTTAAGTGCTATTTACCTTGCTGAGGATCATGGTGTTTATCACGCGAAGAGTAAGCACATCGACATAAGACACTTCTTTATTAGGGATGTACTGCTTGATAATACCAACATAACGTTGGAGCATTTGGCAACGGATAATATGCTGGCAGATATCCTCACCAAACCTTTGCCTCGCGTGAGACATGAGTTTCTTATAAATGAGCTAGGCTTGTGTTTGCTAAAGTAACTTTAAGAGAGTGTTAAGAGCATTCGTTGAGGGGGTGTGTTGGAGAAACACCTTCATCCCCAACAGTTGATCTGCCGTCATTAAGTAAAACCAAATTATTGTCGTCGATAACCTCTAAAACTTCTTTGCCACGAGTCGAGTCAGAGCCACAGCCCCAATGGGTATTGTGGGCGTTAAAGTCTCCTGCAAATATAAAAGGACTTGGGATAGACTTTACTAATAAATCAAATTTACCTTTTTGAAAAACTGGACTGCTATTTGTGGGACTGTAAAAACTAACAATAGAAATTCTTTTGTTATTAATAGTTAAAGTAACACATATGTTTTGTAGTGAATTATCGAAATAAGTATCTATTTTAGTGTATAAAATACTATTGTGAATGAGAATTGCGACACCGTTGTGATCGTTGCCGCAATCGTTTCGTACTATATTAAAATTTTTAATTTGAAATAATTTATGAGGTTTTAACCATGTTTCTGATATTATTGCTATATGAATATTATATGAATTAAGAAAATATATGAATACATCTTTGTTACTATATAAACTTTGTGCATTCCATTGCATAATGTTGATAACTACCATTATGCAGATGGAGGTAACTTATTACTTAAGGTTTTTTGTAGTGCGTCTTTTATTGACGCAAAGTTTATAGGTACATCTTTATTATTGATACATTTGGTGATTGTTTCGACGAGGAGGGTGATGAAAAAATCAGATTTCATTAAGTTTTGTACTTGGGTATCCAGGGATCTTGCTGTAAGTGAGGGAAAAGCTTTGGTGTTAAATAATTCTGCGTAAGTTGCTGAGCGTGACTTGACCTTATTTTCTTCTATTTTTTGTTTTTTAATCGGGCAAGCGGAAGAAATGGCAATGTGATTGCCACCACAATTCCTACACTTAGCATTTTTAGGGTCCACCTGACACTGTCGGAAACTATGTCCCTCGGCACAGATGGAGCACACCTCTTGATTTTTACAAAATTTGGCAATGTGTCCGTACCTCATGCACTTTAAACATTGCTTTACGGGAGGTACGTACACCTTTATTTCGTGTCTCCATGAGTCTAGAAAGACATGTTCCGGCAATGTGGTTGACGCAAACGTTACCGCAACTGCCTGAGTAGGTAGGAACTGCGGTGGACTTGTAGGACCAGTACGAACTCTGCGCATAAAGCGCCTGACCTGAATAACCTTGCACGAGCTACCAATTAGCGAGAATATTTCTTTATTAGATAGCTCGGCAGGGACCGAGGACAAAACACCAGTAATTTCAGCCTCTTTAGCGGGAATGCTGGCACGTAAGCACAGCTGGTCTAATAATTTTTGGCTTTGCAGAAATTTATTGGCATTATTTGCCATGTCAAAAGTAATGCCGACTCTATATTTATTAAACGTTTTGAGGTGTAGAACACCCGACACACCGTGCTCCCTCAAAGCCTTAGAGAGAGCCATGCGATCTCGATCATTGAAAGGGCGGTCCTCGTTGTTCGAGAGAAAAACAACGTACTCACCCTTTTTTGAGTCCTCGGGGTATCGACGCGAATACCCAGGTAACCTGAAAATATTGTACCTCTCAGATCCCTTGGGCGAGCTTTTGCTCAAGCCCTTGGGCAGCACCTCGGTTACAGTCGAGCAAGACGCTTCGGAATCAGAGCTGCCCGACGAGGACGGCCGCGTCTCCCCATCCGGCGGTGGAGGCTCCCTACGCCTCCGTTTTTTCTTCATTTTGGCTTATATTAAGCCAAAACAATTAGATTTTGCGAATAAAATTGAAAAAAATTTTCAAAGCGCGCCTTTTCAAATCGCAGGTTCCCGCCGAAAAAAAAAAAAAAAAACAAAAACAGCACTAAATGAATTTATACTTCAACTTCTTGTGAAATGGCTTCTGTCTGCCAAAATGAATTTGATTCAACTTCAACTTTTTCTTTTCATGGCTCGCTGTGTCTGTGCTGCCACAACTCTGCCAGTGTCCATGTCAAAAGAGTCATAAACTTTTGTAGAGTTTTATATAACGATGGAATTTTTTATTAAAAAAAAAAAACAAACAAATAACTCTTTTTGAATAGTACCATTGATTTGTACCTAAAAAAACAACACAAAGTTGAGCGGTTTTCGATTTGCAATAAAAAACGAAAATTAGTTCCAAATATCTCGATAGGTGGCAGGGCTTCAACTAGAAATTAAGGTATGTCAATGTCAAATGAAAGGAAACGAAACTATATACAATTTACAGTAAGGTAAACGTGCGTTAGTTGCTAACTCACGCGGGTTAGCGGCCATTTTGCGCGCTTATGTAGCGCGTCGCTGCGTTTATTTCTTTGAGCTGATTGGCTAATTAACTGAATGAACCTTAATTATAACACTCTCATAAGTCAAATCGCGTTATAATAGTGTCAAAAAGGTGCTTAGCGTGTAGTTAGTACTTTCACGCAAGTACTTCATTGAAGTTGACAATTCATACAGCAAGTACTTTGACAGCATAATAATTTGACAATTGACACTGTGATTTTTTATTTATTCATTCAATGAGTGAGAAGCTGAACCAAATAAATAAACGCGCTTAAATTAGCGTAAACTCTCGCAAACGCACGCGCTTGCGTTTGCGTGCGTAGCGCGCGTGCGTTTATTAGTGTAATAAGGCTACAGATCAGCGAACACTATTGAAAGAATTTTCCAAATCGGTACATTTAGACGTCTACGGTTGTTTTCATTTCATTTGTCATTGATATACCCTAATTTCTAGTTGACGCCCTGCCACCTATCGAGATATTTGGAACTAATTTTTTTCTTTATAAAAATGCAAATCGAAAACCGCTCATTGGAACTGTACAAATTAGGAAATAAGGCTAATATTTACAGTTTAATCTAGGAACTGTACAAATTAGGAAATAAGGCTAATATCTACAGTTTGATCTTATTGGAATAAATGAATGACATGACATGCTTGACGTTACGTCAGTGACGTGAGTGTGAGTGAGTGCAGTGCAATGAGCGAGACGGTACTGGAACTACTTAACACCATTTACGTCGACAGCGACACTGTGGGTGAAACTGTCACCCCATTAAAATTTGTGAACGTTATGAAATTATTTTTCGAAGGACCTTAACCCTCTTTCTTTCGCAGCCAGGTAAAAAGATAGGTCAAAAAATAATTTACAAAAAAAACATTTTACTACCCATCTCTAATGCGCCCGCCACACTATGCTCCTCGTCATGCTCCTCGCGCTGCCGCCGCATCGCTGCCGCGATGTTGCCCTGTCTGTCCACACACTGCTCTACTCGCGCAATTAATCGCTACGCGCCGCACTTGTCTATTCGTCGTTGCTACACAATGGACGTTGAAACTGTGGTGGCAGCGAGTGCGTGTATTTGTAGTATAGCTAATTATATCAATGTTATGCTACAAAGCAATATACATCGTCGACGTCGTCGGCGTCCTCGCCAACGGACATGGTGGATGAGGACGAGGAGCATGACGAGTAACGTTGCCACACTACGTCTCTGCCTACTTTCCTCGCTACTTCCCACGCCACTCGTCGAGTGTGTGGCAGGCCCATATGGCAAATTTTGTTTATAGTATTTTATTTTTAACCTCCGACGCAAAAAGAGAGGTGTTATAATAAGTTTGACGTGTCAGTCTGTGTATCTGTGTAGGTATCTGTCTGTGGTATCGTAGCTCCAAAACAGATGAACCGATTTTCGTTTTGTTTTATTTGTGTCATAGATAATTTTATCTGGGTGTTCTTAGCCACGTTTCATGAAAATATGTTCAGCCAATAAAGGTCGGCGGGTTTTTTAAAATTTTAATTTTGTCTTGTGGTTAGATATTCCCTTGCACAACCCCAACGCGTAAATTCGTAATACCTCTTGCAGAACAGATCCTACTATATACTACTTTATACCCTTACATACTACACTCGCGTGCAACTGAATCGAATCAAGCCAACGTGTATTTGCACATGAATCTAATTTTTCGAGAAACGGCTTTTCCGATTTACCTACAACTTTTTTATTTGAAAACCTCATATTTTTTATTTAAAATGATATCTACTCTATGGTCCTTACTTCAGTAGGTACGGTGGGTGGAGGTGTGGTCAAAGTATGAGCGTATCACAATGAGCTCTCTGCGGTACCCACTGGTTGAGAGACTAAATCAACTTGAAGGCTCAGGTGACCCATATTTCTTATCAGTAACTCATTAGACTGACTGCAGTTCGCCGTCAAGCCTGGGGCCCGATTCCCTATGACCCAAGAGATAACATGCCCTAAACGTGTGACGTCACAACGCGTTCTAAACACAAACGCGTTTCAAAAGAGCCTATGTGTGGAATCGAAAAATGGTATTCTGCATGCCACAAGACTGGTTGTCTATGCCCCGTGTTTTGTTTTACGATTATTTCACACGCTTCGTTCAAAATCTTACATCCGGTCTATTCGGAAATTTTACGGTTTTATTAAAAATTATTTTTTGTTTCCAATAATAAATATTTTGAATTATAACTATTATAAGCTTGCTCAACCATTAAATTGTTGAGCTTACACTACTATAATGTGATTTGAAAATTTAGAGCCCAAAAATAATGATTTGTATAAACATTCAAGTCACTCATTACTAGTTTCGGAACGAATAAGTAGCTTTCATTGATTGTTTGTTTTGAACAACATAACCTAAAAATCTATCAATTATTCTAATAAATAAAGCTAGATTACCACTGACTTACTGACTCATTCTATTATATAAGGATATTATTCTAAGGAGACGACGCGTAAGACGCTGGCACCAGCAAAGTACGACTATAAACAGGAGGTTACCCAGGGGTTCTGCGGACCCTCTTTCAATGGACCCTAAATTGTTTGTGCGGTGCTAAAGGGTTAGCAAAGAACTGTATTCTTTTCTATGTGGGATCCTTAAAAGCACAGATGGAGTGACTCCTCAAAGGTGCACAAGTATAACACCAGAAATCAAAGTAAGTGCATCATTAAAATTAGTAATAGGTACTGGTACTTAGGTACATGAGATAAAAACCAATAAGGTGCTTATCACGGGGAGGCCTGCGTCCAGCTATGGACTGTTGTTAAAGTTCCTTATAGGCTGTTCGGGGAGGTGGCTGTACTTACCTACCTACACTGTAATACTACCTTTATTTTAACCCTACTTTTTAATACAAAGAATTACTTTTATTTTTTTAGATAAGACATTCAATTTCCTGGCCACCGGTAGCTATCAAAAGCCAGTGGGGCAGGACTGGTTAGAGCCCCTCAGCCAGCCGTCTGTAAGTCGCTGTGTAGAGGAAGTTGTTCATGCCCTCAATGAACTGCTTCCAAGCTATGTGAAATTTCCTACCACAAAACAAGAGAGGAATGTAATCAAACAAAGGGTATGTATACATTATATTTATTAAATTTTGTTTGAAATCTCCACAAGGGCATTGCAAACTTGTAAAAAATTGATTTGTTTCAACATTGTGTGGATAAAGTCCAGAATTTTGACACAATACCTAGTAACACAAAATGTTATGCAACGGCACTACAAAAGTCGCACACCTTTTTGCGCTACCGTAACACGATGGTGTTACAAAGTGGTAGCGCAAAACTATAAAGTTGAGGTTACATGAAAAGCTAAAATAACACATGAAATGAACGAAAATAACATGATTTTATTTTTACATTGTGTGAAGACCAACACATATCAGTGCATCGTTGCATTTCACCAATAATGATGTCTGCAAAATCCTCCAAGGGAGGAAGATGGTACCTACCTATTTATTCCTATTTGAAATAATAAAAAATATTTCTGCCTTGTTTCAGATATGCGACAGCGATTAAAAATTATAGGTGTATGTGCAACATTTGCTGCTCATGATAGCTATATTTGGAGCTTTTCATGATAGCTATATAGCTTTGGGCTGCTCATGATAGCTATATTTGGAGATCATGGTCCCTGAGCCGGTTCATAGAAGATGAACACAGAAGTGGAAAAATTGAGTGGCTACTAGGGGACTCTGGCTATCCCCAAAAACCATGGCTTATGTCGCCTGTGCTCCACGCAGCTGATCATACTCCAGAAGCCTACTACACTAATATGCAATATAATAAACAATCAATGCCTCATTATGCGAGTCTATTGTGATGAATTATTGAATGATTACCCTTCCCTAACGTTTTTCACGCCTATAAAAACACCATGTAATTATTTATTTATTTATTAAAGACGAGCAGCCTGTGGCTGATGTGTCTTTAACACACAGTGTTGAATAAGTCATTGCGTCACTTTTTTTAGTTTGTTTTTGTCGTCTGGTAACCAGTTGTCAAGTTTATTCTTGAAGGTGTTTGTTTGTTGTGAACCACTCTATTGCTTATAAAATGGTGCGCTGCAAGGGCTTGAGTAGAGTCACGGGCCAATCTAAGGTGGTGTCCACGGGTTGAACGTCCTTCTTTCTTTATGTAGATGTCTTGTAGGGATGGCAGGTTGTATTGGTGAGTATCTTGTAGGTTTCAATGAGGTCACCTCGAAGACGTCGTTCTTCTAGAGTAGTGAGGCGTAGTGCGCGTAACCTATCTTCATAGGATTTCCGTCGTAAAGACCATGGGATCTTGGTAGCCTTTCTCTGAACACTTTCAAGCAGGTTTATGTCTTTATGAAAGTAGGGGCAACGCTTGGCAGCTTGGAATCCATATTCGAGCAGTGGTCTGATGTATTGTACATCTTCCGGAAGACTTCCACTGCTTATTGTAGGAATTCTATTTGTAAAACACAATCTTTCAAGGTACGGGTAATCTAAGGGAGTAAATTTATTGGTATTTATTTTAAATATTTGATCAGCTGGAAAAGTCAGCTTAAAAACTACTTGAGCAGCATTTTAAGTTTTGATCGGCTGTAAAATAAAAACCGCCAGCAACACTTGGTCGGCCACTAAATTATTTTTGGTCAGAAAATATATAGCTTTTTGATCGGCGAAATTAATGTTTTGATCAGCAGAATTAATTAAATGATCTGCAAGATTATACAATTATTTTTGATCAGCCAAAAAGTGATTTTTTGAGCAGCAAAATTAATGTTTTGGTCAGCCGAATAAAAAATCGTTAAGTTGAAAAAAAATAGGTATAAGCCATAATCAATGGGTATGCTTTTAGATGTATGGTCAACTAATTACTGCGATTTTATTGAAAAAGAGCATTAGTCGGTTAACACTTTCATAGCCCAAGACACAGACGAGCCTCTCGACCCTCGTGTGGCGGCGGCGCGCCCATGCGGGTCGCACCGCCGAGGCTGGGCAGTGAATGCGATACAATACACTAACACTTTCATGGCCCAAGACGCAGACGAGCCTCTCGACCCTCGTGTGGCAGGGCGGCGGCGCGCCCATGCGGGTCGCACTGCCGAGGCTGGGCAGTGAATGCGATACAATACACTAACACTTTCATGGCCCAAGACGCAGACGAGCCTCTCGACCCTCGTGTGGCGGCGGGGCGCGCCCCTGCGGGTTGCACCGCCGAGGCTGGGCAGTGAATGCGATACAATACATTAAAGAAGGTGAGGTTTTGATAGTCGAGTCGATACAGAGGCACGTAGGAGGTAGGTAGGTAAGGTACTTACCTATTTCTACCTTACCTAGCATTGTTGTTTTTGTAAGAAGGTATCAAGGTGCTGAGGACCCTTGTTCGTTGTTGGTCATGTCCACAGAAATCTGAATTTATTCAGATTTCTGTGGTCATGTCTGTCCCGTATTTGTAACACCGGCACGACAGGGACATACAAACGCACGTAGGAGATAGGTAGGTAGGTAGGTAGGGTACCTTACCTCGCGTTGTTGTTAGCAATTGAAGGAACCCTTGATTGTCATTGGTCATGTATGTCCGTGTGTGACACCGGTAGTGGCATAGGTACGTACAAACGAACGTATGAGATAGGTAATAGGTATGTAGGTAAGGTACCTTACCTTACCTACATACCTATTACCTACGCGCAAATCTATATAAATGAACTCTCGGAAGTACGCGCGTGGCTGCGCAGTGTAGGTACCTTATTTTAATGGGTCAAAGGGACGCGGAAGGGTGCGCAGGCGCAGGCGACGAGTACTCACACTTACTTTCGTTTGCCGTGAGTTAGTGTGAGTGCTCGTCGCCGCGCAGTGGTGTGGTCGTTCCTTCCTACACGAAATACCTACATACCTAATGAACAACAAAGATGGAAAGACGTAGCTAGCTAGATCAAAGTGCGACCGAGACAACAATAGGTATGCACGTGGAGTGGAACACGAACGCCGGCGGCGGTGGCGCGCCGGTCTATCTATGACTGAGGTGGATGGACCTAATTGGACCCAATCTCTTGAATTTTACTTACACTTACATCTAGGCCCAATCTCTTGAATTTTACTTACACTTACCTATGACTGTATCTCATGAACTGTACCTACCTACAAAGTAGACAATAGCAATTTTCAGAGGATTTAACAGAGGATCCTTTGTTTCTTTGATTATCTATAGGTACTACCGAAAGTAGTGTTTGCAACTAACGTGGCAGAAAAAGAGATACCTAGGTACCTACTTAACACTTTTTTCTCGGTAGCCTTATTGTCACAAATTAGGTATACACTTTATAGAATTGCCTGGACACATTTTCGATTATAGGCCTTTAATTTTGCACAACAGTCAATTCAATTTGATTGCACAACAACTGAATATAATAACAATTAGATAGATTGATTACTATACTTTATTGCACCATCAGTACCTACCTACATAAAACAATTTGGCAAGCAATAACACTATTTTTCACGACTCATTGGGTAGGTAGGTAGTTTGCGGGTGTCGTCGGCATTTTGACTCACTCATTCAGACATTCTGGATTTCAGGGTACCTACCTACCTATTAGTACATTTGTTTTTCACAAAAGTTCGTACATATTTAATTAAGTAAGTAAGTATATCAGTACTTACTTACTTACTCAATTAAGTAAGTAGATACTTATATCAGTTATCTAGCCGTACCACAGAAATCTGAATATTGTTATTAAGATTTCTGTGAGCCGTACCTACCGTACCTACCTACCTATAATACAAGCTCTGCTCTGCTTTGCTTGGTGCTAGATAATGCTGTGTGAATTGTCCAGCATTAGGAAGGTACATAGAGGTAGATACCTACCTAACCCTGGGTAGGTAGGTTTTTATTTCTTTCCATTTCATTTCTATAACCAGCTTTTAACGAGTTAAGTAAGTACCTACTCCCAAAGATTAAAATCGTTTAAGATACCTATGTCCTATTTATACCTAAGTACCATTTATCTAGCTATGTAGTGTATTGTATTAATACTATAATTATATTAATTTATATTAATACAATACACTACATACCTAGATAAATCGTACAAACATTGTCTCTTGGCGGGAATCGAACCCACAACCTTCTCCTTCCTAACGATTCCGCGACGCGGCGGCGGCGGCGGCGCGGCGGGGCGGCGGCGGCGCGGCGGGGCGGCGGCGGCGCGGCGGCGCGGCGGGGCGGCGGCGCGGCGGCGGCCAGGGGACTGCAGAGGTAGCAGGGCGGTTTTGAGCGAGCCGCCTCTAGCAGCGAGCAGAGCCGTTAGGAACATTATCTATGACCTACGTTTTTCCGACAGATATTTCCCAGTCAAAAATCCTAGAACCCGGCCGGGTACAGCGCCACCTCCCGAATCAAATTGTAAATCTAGACCATCCAGTGACCCACTCAAACACACCATTAAATTAAATGTCATCAAAATCGGTCCAGCCGTTGAGGAGGAGCTCAGAGACATATACATGTAGATAGATAGCTACAGAAGATTAATAATAATAAAGGGTGTATTAAGATTAGCAAACCAAAATTAATTTGACAGCTCGCCAAAACATTATAAAATTCGAACCAGGATTTGCTGATCATTTTCATTCTTAAATTGCTGCAATATCATTTTAAAGGCATGCCAAAATTTCATTAAATCTGAATCACGATTTGCTGCTGCTTCAGTAGTATATTGCTGCACAAATATTTAATTTACTGTGACATAAATTTTTAGGCTGCCCAATGTCACATTAGCTGCTGATCAATTCAGTCATTTTGGCTGACCACTAGCTGCGGCTCAAAATATATTTTCTGCTTGCAAAATCAATTTTTCGGCTGCCCAAAACCTCTATAATCTGCTGATCGTTTAAATGATACCCGTAATCTAATGTCACATCTAGAGCGGGAACCGTAACCGTAGTAGATATTTTAATTTATTTATAGGTAACTTACGGGTTCCTATAAAAGAAATGATTTTATTTACATATGTAATGTTTGTTATTATTTTAGTATAACCTCCAAAGACGAACGACGAAACGAGCCGTACTAACTATTGCAGGAACACGCTAATCTGTGCCTTAACACGCTATGAACGAGCTCGTTTAGTTGACAGTTCAAATCGTGCCGTGCCGTGTTATGGAATGACTGCTATGGCATGCGGAATACGGTTTTGTCCGATTCCACGCCGTTGTCGTGTCGTAGGTGTGTAACACGCTTGCATTGGTCATAGGGAATAGCCGCCCTGGCTTCAATTTTTCAACTTTCACCTTAACTGACCATTGAGCAATCGAGCTCCGCCCTGTTAATTGACGAGAGCAGAATATGCCTCTGTGATAACGGCAGAAGAGGCCGAGTACAATGGCGTCTATGGTAACGGTTTTCCCAATGCTGTTTTGTTTTGCTGAATCTACTTTTTGTGCACAAGTACGGCTTGATTCGATTCAGTTGCACGCGAGTGTATAATCCCCACGCAATAATAATTTAACCTTGTGATATTAAATATGAAGGCATAGATAAACCATTCCATAAATGCACGCCGAGTGTGTGTGTAAGGTACCTATAACGTTTTGTGGAGGGGGCGTGCATTAATTACGGATGTAAGCGGGTTAACTTCGAACCATATTTGTGTTGGAAGAACACCAACGTTTCATCCCTTATATCCGTAATGAATTCGTCAAACTACGATAGTTTTTATAGTAAAAAGTGCGTGCATTTTTTTTAGAATGGTTTACCTCTACCTTCTTATTTAGGGTTGCTACCCGTACATTATAATAAAGTGTTGTACGTTATTTCTCGGGCTAATGTGAGTGAAGTACATACAATCGGATCGCATCGTCTCACTGCGTTTCACTCATTGCGTTTTTGAACGCAACATAAAACGTCAAAATGTCAACTAGAATTTTTTTACGGCGTGACCTGTTTTGTATTTGTTTGCTAGCCATTTCCGTTTCCAAAAAACATTCAAAATAAACAGTTCTATTTTTGTATGGCGTACTTTTTTAAAACCTTATCTATGCCTTATCTATTAATATATAAGCAGTACTCTTTTTGGTGTGCCGTGCCCACAACTATATCTTATATCTTATTATAAAGGGCAATTTATACGCTTTTATTTACAACAAAGCTCCTATTGAGTTGCAAAAATTATCAGTAAGTAAATAAATTAAAGCAAATTGTCAAAACCTCGATGTGCAAAAAGGCTGACTATAAAATATCAAATTATCTAGAGAATAAAAAAGCTTGGGATAATATGGGTTTTGCTCCAACTCGAAAAATAACAACTAACAGGCTAAAGGTTTCTTCGTCACTTCGTCACTTTAGTCTACATACCAAAGCGACAGAAATCAAAAACATCACTTTGTTTCCGTGTCAGTGTTTAATTTTATAATTTGACTTTTTCGAGGTGTATATTTATTGTATTTACGGAAATAAAGGTTTTTTTTTTTACTCAAAAAAGGTGGCAAACCTATTCTTATTACATTGGTCGACCGTGGACCGTCGACCGTGGATTGGTGACCGTTGTTGTGGATCAATAAAAGTTTTTCTTCTTAATCATTATAAGCATCCATAATCAATGCGATCCGGTATCATCGCTGGTGGCTCAATTAAACTAGGTTCACATTGCTGTGTCGGGGTGTGTCGTGGCGCGCCAGAACGCAATCAAACAGTAGTTTTAGGTGGCTACTCTTCTGTGTCTATGGACATCCCTTCTGGTGTACCCCAAGGGTCCTTATTAGGGCCCCTTCTTTTCACGATTTTTGTAAACGATCTCGCTTCCCATTTCTTAAACTCCAAAATACTTTTATATGCCGACGACATGAAAATATTTCGTAAAATCAATGATATTAATGATGCCCAATTCCTACAAGACGACTTAATTAGATTCCAAAATTATTGCACTGTAAACAAATTAGACTTAAATGTCTCTAAATGCTACGTAAGTACATATACACGTAAACCTACTAACTAAAATATTATTTGACTACAAATTTCATAACATTTCACTAACTAGAGTTAATTCTATAAAAGATTTAGGTGTAACTTTTGACAGTAAGCTGTTATTCGATCAACACGTTGATACTATAGTTAAAAAAGCATCTCGTTCTCTGGGCTTTGTTTTTAGAATGTCGTCGGAATTTACAAGTATCAAAACTTTTAAAATACTTTATTGTGCGTACGTACGTAGTCACCTCGAATACGCCTCCCAGGTGTGGAATCCAAGGTACGATGTGTACTCCGCGCGAATAGAGTCCATTCAAAAGAGGTTTCTACGATACCTACAATATCGAGCTCGTATTTATTTACCAGATTATGACACAAGATGCCGCAAATTTCACTTTCTTCCCCTTCATAAGCGCAGAGAAATGGCTGATTTGACTTACTTAATTAACATAGCAAATGGCACTGTTGATTGCCCGGAGCTCCTTGAACAGATAGGACTGCGCACATGCACGGTTGCACTGAGAAAACCTTTACGTTCCTACAGTGAAGACCAATTATAGGCAAAATGCATTTGTTTATAGAGCTTCTCGCTCGTTTAATTCTTTAGTACATAGAACCAGTGAGGTAGACATAGACATATTCAACACCAGTACAAGTAAGCTTAGACGCTTACTTAGTGATCAATTTTTTCATGTGTAAGCTAACTTTATAATTATGTAAGTAACTTATTTAACTCAGTTCTAGTTTTTTCATCAGTATTTTTCTATTTTTTATGTTTTTGTTTTTTCTAATAAGTCGTCAACTTACTTTTTATAATGCAATTTTTAAGTACCTATATCTGCGGAAACTTGTAATTAGCCTTCAACAAACATGCACTGGTCTATCCAGGCATGTTCTATAATGTTCATCTCAAATTTGTAAACCTAGCTGTAAGTTTCTCCAAAATTGTAAAAATAAATAAAAATAAATAAAGAATTAAAAAAGCTAGTACCTATGTAATTCATGATATCAAAAACATACCTACATGAATAATTAAGCATTGAGAACCTCCCCCTATTCTGAAGTTGGTTAAAAAGCATGGCAATCTACTTATTTGATCCAGTTTAAATAACATAATTATCATACACAAGAATAAACTACCTACCTACAGGAATAATGATAAGGTTTAATTTAAACAAAGGCTAATGGCAAATAATTATTTCATTGACCTGGGAATCCATTTAATATGTTTTTATGACCTAAAATTTTACTTCAATGATCTGTTTCTATTTTCATGTAGGTAGGTATATACATGAAATATAGACAAAAATGGGATCAAATATGAACCAAGCGGGACAACATGCTGTCTCGCTGTTATCTTTAATCCCATTCTTTATTTATACGACTTAAAATTCAGGTAAACTACCTCCAATAAAAATGCATAAGTAGGTTAGTATGATCTTGAAAAACTTAATAAATAGTATACTTACCTACTTATAAATTTAAAACAAGCAAACATGCTCTCGTAATATTTTAATGTTCGGCCTCCTACTCCTACACTTGACCTCTCTTGTTCTTTTCAATTTTTTTTTAATTGTATCATCTTGGCAACCATTTTTCATACATTTTTGACAGACGCCTACATCTACAATTGGCGCCCACGTGGACTTATCGCAACATTGTACAAATATCATCAAACAAGATAAAGTTGATGTTATTAAACGCCTACAGCAAAAACTATCAATTTAAATCTAATTTGTGAATCATTCTTAGTTGGATGCCTAATTTGAAAAAGAGTAAGAACATCTTTATTTGTTGCTAAGATACAGTATTTTATAGTAGATATGCATCTAGTTTGTTACAGTTATAATTACCTACTGCTAACTAACACCATTACCATAAAAGATAAGTAGGTAGATTCAGAACTTATAAATTAAACTTGTAAATAAAAAGATTAAAACAATTACACACTAGGTATTTCGACTTGGTACATATATTATTGAAACAAAATATATCAAAAATTTGAGCGCAGTTGGGGAAAGCAAAATACCTAGTTGTAAAAGATAAAATATTACTAGATAATAATTATTATAAATACTAATAGATAATGCTGTGTGAATTTTCCAGCATTATTTATTATTATTATACACTCATTTATTCATAAATCTCGTTATAAAATACATTTTTTACATTTAAAATAAAATATTATAAAACCCACGGAAATGGACTTACTTTAATTCCGTGATAAAACCATTCTAAAGTAAAAAATAAGTATATGAAAACGGTGAATCACCGGCCGCGAAGCTAGGTTCTAGCGGCCGGTGACTAGGGCAGAGAAAGGGTATTAGAAACAATATTATTGTTATTATTGCAACAGTTCAAGGACAAGCCGGTATTTATTTATTTAGAACTACCAATCACTACCAATACACTATACAAAAATCACAAGCACAACAAGACATCACAACAGCAGTCGTTCTCTAGTTCCATTAAACACTCAATAGATGTCGCTGCTAATAGTGACCGAGCGCTAGATCGCGCTAACGAAGCGTTTCACGAAAAAGGTCGGGCGAGAACCATAACTTTGCACTTCTGTCTGATCTCTTTTCCACTGACAGACCTTTCACTTCGTATTTTTGATAGACAGACACCCATTGATGTAGAAAAGGGAAGATGGGTTACGTTCTCCCAGCGCGTACTCAACAACTGGCCTGTGTTACAACTACACGCAAACACATACGCTCACAGTTACATTTCCAGTCCTGTGCAATATAAAGAACAACAAAGATGGCAAGATGTACCTAAGACCGAAGTGAGACAGAGACAACTATATTAATCTCTGGTACGACCCCACTAGGTATAATAAAACAAATTCGGGATTTCCCCGAGTTACGGTAGGTACAATAGTAGAGTCGTTCCTTTAACCCACACCATCAATCTTGTCCCAACTGGTATGAGCGGACGAATCGTAAAAATGTTATACGCTTCGTTAGTAATTTGAATTTTAGTACAGTAAACCAAAAAAAGTTAGTAAAATAATAGGCAAGAGGTATATTTATTTTGTGTTTTGTACATAAAATAATGTGAAATGAATACAAATGATAGAGGTTCCACATAGAGTTTGTGATTGTACTCGACGTATAAATTCAATAGAAACAAAGAGTGATGCGAGTTGCAGATTGAAAATAATACCTATCATCTTTACGATTTGTCAACTCACACCAGTTGGGACAAAATTGATGGTACGAGTTGAAGAACGACTCGACTCGCAATAAGGCTATTGCTATCTCTGTTTACACACTTATGTTTCGTATATTTCTATCCCTCTCTGCAAATGGCGAAAAAAGGCAGTAAATTAATCAAAAAACTAAATTTTTTGGTGTACTTACGCGTGAAAAGTGATGCCTTGGGCTTTGTTTTTGGTTTTTGAGCTATTTGTACACCTTGTGAACGAACACGAAGGCATTGCTTTAGTCTTTTAGTCAGTAAAACACAGTCAGTACGTCGTAGCAAGCACGCGAATCACGTCCGCCCGCGCCGCCGGTCCTACTATGACTGCGGCGAGAGCACACAATTGGAATTCATTTGAGCCTGCCGGTTTCGAGAAGCTAGTGCCTCATCTTCCCCTTTTCTACATCAATGTAGACACCTGTTTGAGTTTGAGGGTTGTCTTAATAATTAAATGTACCACCTATTTATGTTTGCAAAAAGTTCTGAAATTATTATAATATTGCAAACAATCAATAAAATTATACCAGATAGTCAGATATAATATAATATTTCTGTATATCAGACTAATATAATATTATAAATGCGAAAGTTTGGATGGATGTTTGTTACTTCTTCACGCCAAAACTACTGAACAGATAGGGCTGTAATTTTGCATAGGTACTTACAGATAATTCTAGGCCTGGAATAAAACATAGGCTACTTTTTATCCCATAAATTAGTTCCCATGGGATAGAAATCACCTTTGAACGTTTATAAAAACAACGCGTGCGAAGCCGCGGGCATAAACTAGTCTGTATATAAATTCTATTGATGATCTAATACATCGTAATAACGGAAAAGCAAAAAATTAACTTTCTATACATAGAGGTAAGATAGCTTTTATACCGGTCCGTATCAGACAGAAGAACAATCTAGCTTATCGCCCTTTTGGGGGGAACAGCATTACTAGGTATAAGTAAAATCAAAACAAAGCTTTACTAAAGGCTTTGCCTTTAGTCTTTAGTAAAGCTACAGGGTTTTTGATATTGTGACCGACATAATTTCTTGAAGTGTTGGAAGGATCATGGGCTACATTTCTCCGACAGACTCAAGTGTCAAGATCATAAGCAAGGTCTCTGCAAGTATGTTTTTTTAAGTTTCTTGAAAATGAAATGAATCGTTATTTCATTTTTGTTTATGGCTGTAACGCGACAAAATAAGTTGTCCTGTATTTTTCAACGTTTACTTATTAAAATAAATTATTACTTGATAAGAAATAGATATACTTACTTACTTGTATATACTAGTTGTTATTTGCTAAAGATGGATAATTATTTACGTAGCTTTTAATAAATATATGTACCTGTTACTTGATAAAATTCACTACAAAAAAAATACGAGCCATAAACAGCAGCGAGTTTTAACTCTTTGTTACGAGCATTCAAAGTCAAAAAGATTTATAAATCGTGACAACTTAAATATCTAAAAACTAAGTACCTACCTAAGTCAGCGACACAACAGAGCCTACACATTTGCTCCCCTTGGAGTCGAGACCCTAGGTACGTGGGGAACCGAGGCTTTTCGGGTTTTTAAAAAATTATCTAGCCTATGATGGAAGCGACGTGTGACCCGTGAGCTGGTGAGTATCTGGAGCAGCGCATCAGCGTTGCCGTACAGCGGGGCATTGCAGGCATCGTCTTGGGGTCGCTTCCGACTGGTATTGATATGGATCAGTTGAGCTACCTGTAGATTGTTTGCAACAGTCTGCAGTTAGCTCAATTGTTTTAATTGTAAATACTAGTTCTAATTTATTTCTATTATTTGAATGTAATTTTCTTTGTAAATAAAGAAAGTAGGTCTAGTAGGTCATATTTAATTTTCTTTAAAAAAGTTAATTCGTTATTATATTCAACAATATGCTACATGACTACGAAACTATTTATTAGGCGGTCATAACTAAAAGATACTTGACTGCTAGGGTCATGATTATGCAAACACTTTTTTATGTTTTGTTCTTGTGAATGATTAAAAATCACAAAATTAAATCTATTTATATGTAGGTAGACTAGCGACCCGCCCCGGCTTCGCACGGGTGCAATATAATACTACTATTACTATTATTATATTATACATACCTTCCTCTTCAATCACTCTACCTATTATAAATAAAACGTCAAGTGCGAGTCAGACTCGCGCACTAAGGTTTCCGTTTAATTGTAAGACCTTGTTTCTTGCCCAATATTATGATTCTAGGTCAACATGAAGTAGGTACCCTGTATATTTTGGGCGAGGGAGAGAATCAAAACTTATTTTTTTCAGTTAATATACTACAAATTTACGATTCTAGGTAAACGAAAAGTACCCTATAGGTTTTGGTCTAGCAAGAATTAAAAGTATTTTTTTTTTGGTGAATACACAACAAATTTACGGTTTTAGGAATTTTTCCTTTACTGATGCTATAAGACCTCGCTTCTTGCCAAATTTTATAATTATACGTCAACGGGAAGTACCCTATAGATTTTGATTTCAGATTTCAGATTTATTTATTGCATACATTATACGTTAATACAGTTTTTGCTTAGGTGGTAATTAGCTTATATGTAAGTACATGTACCCTGTAAGGGCGCAGCAAAATGATGTAAAGAGTTATAATAATACAGGTAGTTACACAATCTATTTCTTGCTAGGAACATAGTCGTAGAATATAAACATTGTCAGCTACAAGAATCAAAAAATTGTATTAGTAATAACTGGGTAGGTACCACAGAAATCTTAATAACAAGGCACTAGAAATGCTGAGTACCATCCGATCTATCGGGAATGCGTGTCGCCGGCTCGCCCCCTCTACTACCTTACCACTACATACACAGACAATAACTACGGAATTACGGCTACGCCCATCCAAAAATGCAGTGCAAACCAAATTAAGCCTTATGCGTAGTTGCATACGTTCGCTTACTCACACATTAGTGACAAGTTTGCATTTGTTGTCGTAATGACGTCATTTTAATGTAATCTACCCTAGTGCTGGGCACGAAATATCAGGTCACGTACCTATCGTACTGTTATTCTATGACTAGGGCATTGTACTAATAAAATAAAAATATAGTTTGTACTTCAATATTCATTTATTATTAACTAGCGACCCGCCCCGGCTTCGCACGGGTGCAATGCTTATACTAAATATACCTACTGCAGAATTGGTACTCCGGCCGATACCGCAATCGCTATGTCCCTGTCATTTTAAATCTGTAATATCTTCGAAAATATTCATTCAAATTACATGCTGTAAAGGGCAATATTAATCTATATTAAATGCACAATGTATCTAAGTTACTTAATTGGATAAGGATTAATGCTGTACTGCTTAAAATCGCCTCGTAAATAAGCCATTATTTCTCGTAAAAAGTAAAGGATAAAAAATGGTTATTGTGGGTTATCCCTAAGAGATAGACATATACTATCGTAGACTTTTTTTGTAGACCTTTTTAAGTTGTAAAATACTGTAGTACATTATTCTGATCTATCTGGTAGGGTTCAGCCAGCGTTTGCAATGTAAGGCATCCGGTAGCACTCTCAAAAAGGGGGGTCTTGGGAGGAACGGGGGGGTAAAATTTTTTTTGGAATCGAAATCATATGACCCCCTCTATACAACCCCCTAAAAATTTTTCATCAGTGTGACTCTGCTTGGCGCCCCCCTGGGGGGCGGTGGTTCCGGGGGGCAAATCTCAAAAAGTCGGAATTTTTCCTAGGTCCCCCGGACACCCCCTACATGATTCTGCAAAAAAAACATACCTCCCCCTCCACCATCAAGGAGAACAATTATGTCAGTCAGTCAGTCAGTGGTAATCGAGCTTTATAGATAGTTAGTTATTATGATAATAAATCATAAATAAACAATTTTAATATAACATCGTATTCCTAAAATACTATGTTAAATTATGCAAAGTTGTTTTACAAATCACAACCAAGGTAATATTATGGATAATATTACCGTGTCACAACACTAGCTCGCGACCGAGTTCTGCGGCCGTACCACGATAGGAAATCGAGCGCGCAACGTTATCGTTTACTGTGCAGTACATTGCTTTTTGTAATGAGGTACCTGCCCGATGTTGACAAAAATAAGAGGCAATGTATAGTTAAACGTGATAATAAGAACGGTCGACTGTGACGTTCGTATTACTTTTAAAGATTCTATAATTTTAAGGAAAAACGGCATTATTTAGAAAAAACAATACTTACCGATGAAAAGTTATTCCTTTATTAATATAATTACAACTTGTGGAAGAATTTCCGCAATGGGAAATGCTGCAACACACCATTTTTACACACGCACGTTTCGAGAGCAACTGAACAGCAACGAACGCACTGGTGGCGTGAGAGTCACCTGAGCGGCGACAAGGTCACGCGCGCTTACGATTTCTAGTGCCTTGTTATTCAGATTTCTGTGGTAGGTACCTAGGTAGGTATGTCAATTTATTACGCAGGCAGTCAAATAATTATGGGTTAGATTTATCATTTAAAAATTCGTCAACGGAGTAATAACATTTAGAAATAAGGTATTCTTTGAGTCTGTTACGAAAAGCCGAATCTTTTTTAAGATCTTTGATTGAGCTCGGTATTTTATTATAGATATTTACTAATCGTGAGTAAGGTCCTTTGCTGAATTGTGTAAGGGTAGTCGAAGGTAGAATTAGTTTATTTTCGTTTCGTCTGTTGTAGTTGGTAAAGCGTTCAGATTTTGATTGAAAAAATGTCGATATTTTTTTACGAATAAGGTCATTTGCATTATGTATATACAGGGCAAGGTTAATATTTTTAGAGTTTTAAAGTGCGGCCTACAGCTTTGTCTTTGTTGTATGTTGGCTAATATTCTAATCAGTTTTTTTTGTTTGATAAAGATATCGTTGAAGTCAACACTGTTTCCCCACAGAACAATTGAGTAATTAAGCCAAGAATAGGCATTAGCGTAATATGCTGACAGGGCGGTTTGATAGTCAGTATTACGTTTTAAAATACTAAGGGCGTAGGTAAACCTTGAAAGTTTATTCTTTAGCGTGTCAATATAACTCTTCCAGTTTAGATGCGTATTTAATGTAACGCCTAATAACTTAAATTCGTTGCATTGTTCTATGTGCAAAATTCTAGTCAAATTACTTAGGTCTAAGGGGGGTCTTTGTCTTTTCTGAATTGCATAATTTTTGTCTTTTTTAGTTTAATTTCCAAGTTATTAGCCCTAAGCCATTGCTTGGTACTATTTAAGGTATCCTTTATTAAATTAAGATCAATATTTTGGCTACGTTTGAACAGCAGTGAAACGTCGTCTGCAAAAAGGACGCATTTAGTATTTATAGCTCTAAGCAAATTGTTAACATAATTATACCTATTAAAAATAGAAGGCATCCGAGCACACTTCCTTGGGGAATAGATGAATTTATTGTTATTATGTCAGATTTTATATTTTGAAATTCGCCAATGTTTTTGTTGAAATATTCAATTTGTGTGTACTGTTTTCTATTGCATAGGTAGGTATTTTGGTCCATGGCGAGAATCAAAAGTATTTTTTTTTGTGAATTAACTACATATTTACTGTTTTCGGATTGTTCCCTTTATTTGATTTTTGATAAGGCCTTGCTTCTTGCCAAATTTCATAATTCTAGGTCTACGGGAAGTACCCTATAGGTTTTGGTCCATGGTGAGCATTAAAAGTAATTTTTTTAGTGAATATATTACAAATTTATGTTTTGCGGATGTTTTCCTTTACTGGTCACCAAATTTCATGATTCTAGGTACCTATGCGGGAAGTACCCTACCCATAGGTTTTGGGTGCATGTGTTTCCCTTGGAAATTTCAAAATATTCGGATATAAACGGCTGTAATTGTTGAGTGCGTTGACTTAGAAGTTTTATTTATATCACGGCTTCAAGAGGTTACGGACTTGAGTATTGAATACCTATTAATTTCAACTCGATACCTCCACGCGTTCTTGAGAAAATAGGGTTGACAGACGGACATACAGACAGACAGACGGACAACAAAGTGATCCTATAAGGGTTCCTTTTTTCCTTTTGAGGTACGAAACCCTAAAAATAAAGACATTATCACGAATTAGAAATTAGAGGGAAGTGGTAAGTGGGCGTGGCACGCGTGCAACAATTAAGGGCCCATACTACCTCGTTATTGTGTGAAGAGGATAGGCATAGGACTTCGCGTTCACAGGAGCGGGACAGAGCAAAGCGGCGTAAGCCCAAAAATCAAGTTTTTAGTAGTTATTTGCTCCCCACAAACATTAGAATAGTTAATTGAAAAAAAGGCAACATATAAAATGTTCTTTATACTTAGTTCAATTATCATGCTTAATCTCAAGATCGTATCATCTGTGTTTATTGAGAAATTAGGGTTTTAGTAAAAAATTAGAGGTAACTTTGCGATTTTTTTCCATCGAGAAAATTTTATGGCATCGTGTTTTCGAAACATGTGATCGATAGAATAAGTCCTGAACTTTACCATATATAAATTTCAAAGTTAAATATTCAGTAGTTTGGAAGATATGGAGGTCCGACGGAGTTGAAAATAAGCAATTTGAGGTTGTATACGCCCTTAAGCGTTGTTACTTGTTACCGTTAGGTACGCTTAACTGACTGACTGATCCCAGTCGGGTTCTATTCTAACATCGCGTGGAGTAGCTAGTCTCGCAACCAATTAATTTTTTCCGTAATCATGACGTATTGTTCGATTTTAGTGTGTAAAATGATATTAGGAGAAAAAGATCTTCAAAATGGACGTGTTTCGTGCCATTGCTCGGTAAGAACGATTTTTATTGTTTTGTATTAAAATGTTATTTTATTTCAATTTAACAATAATTTAATAGAAGGGTAGGTCAAAATCAACCTTATGTAATTAAGATAAAGTTGATTTTGGATTGATTCTATTCTTTGCTACTCAATTAGTGATGTGATGATGTAGTTAAGTCGGATGTTGATATTATCGATTGTTATCGATACAAGAAATGTAATTGTCATAATGTCGAATGTCAATTGTAATTTTAAATTTTAAAGAAAATTATACTAGTATTTACAATTGAAACAATTGACCTAACTGCCGACTGCTGCAAAGAGTCTACAGATAGCTCAACTGATCCATATCAACACCAGTCGGAAGCGTCCCCAAGACGCTGGCTGCATTGCCACGCTGTATGGCAATGCTGATACGCTGTGCCAGATATTCACCAGCTCTCGGGTCACGCATAGCTTCGACCAGACGCTCAGATAGTTTTTTGAAAACACGAAGAGCCTCGGTCGGTACCCCACGGACCTAGGGTCTCGACTCCAAGGGGAGCAAATGAGTAGGCTCTGTCGAGACCTGCATATTTGCGCCTCTTGAGATCTTCGACCAAATCTGCCGCCGCACCCGCCCTCACGGATGTCCTCGGAAGATGGGAAGGCGCAAGTGTGTCGACTAATGATGCCACGAATAGTGAATTGGCCGAATACCGAATATTCGGCAACGCTGTCGGCCGAAGCGAAGAATATTCGGCCGCCGAATGCTTGGTGGGGGCGCGTAAGCTGAAATAAGACAAGTCACAACCTGTTACTGTCGACGCATGTAGCGTCCCACACAATGGGCCTCCCCAACTCCCATGGGACTAGTGTCATACCGTCGGGCCTCTTACCATCGTCACGCAACAGACCATTCGGTTCGAGAATAGCTGGTACGTTAGCGGTGACAAAGACCCGCCGGATGATGTCGTTAAGGCTCTACCTCCCCGAACACTAGCGCCGCCACATATTTTATCTTATCATTACGTCGAAGAAAGGAAATTCCAAAAATTACGTTGGGCAATTTGTGAATCCTAAGCTAAATAATAATAAGCTTTCTTTTAATGCATCTGTATTTTTTTTATTTTGTATACTTTAAGCAGAGTTGCGAAGTTGCTGTTTTTGGCTACCATGGTGGCAAAAAAGAGCAACTTCACATCTCTGCCTACACTATACAAACTAAAAAATTTATAGAGGCATTAAAAAATGCTTATGATAGTTATCACAAATTGCCCAACGTAATTTTTGGAATTTCCTTTCTTCGACGTAATGATAAGATAAAATATGTGGCGGCGCTAGTGTTCGCCTTTATCTTAAATATTTGTAGGTTTCCCAAAGATGCAAACGTCAAAGAGAAATGGAAAGATGCAACGGGTAGAGTTAATTGGATGCCAACCAAATCAAGCACGATATGCTCTGAACATTTTTAAGAAGTCGATTTCATATTATCAAATAAAGGATATAGATATACAAGTACGAAACCTACAGCGCTTCCATCACTGAAAATCGTTAAGTTTAATTAGATAAATGTTCGCATACTTACACCACTAACTAAAATTAAAATACCTATAAGACTTTCCAAATGCCAGTTTTTTACAAATACATTTTATTTCAGGGGCAATAAACAACAATAAATTTATTTTTACCCGTCTGCCTGTGTCTATTTATGAATGATTTAAAATATACAGATGTTTGTGTGCAAAATTATGTAAATAAACTACCAAAAAGTTTTATTTTTGCGAATTAAACAAAAAATCGGGTATATAACGATCGATATCGTTATTGTACCTACTTCAATATGTCAGTCGATGGTCGACCTATCACGCGAATGTCAATCTTAAGTCTAATACCGTTATCTATGGTCAGGGAGCGGAATTAACTTGTCAATCGAATGTTTGGTTAATTCAGACCGTAAATACTACGTTCTGAAGCTAAAATAAAAAGCTCTTATCTGTAGAAGTCAAGGTTTATTTCCAAATCTGTGACGTTGGCTAGTTTTAACAAAACTTAAAACTACCAATCAAACGAATTGTTTTTTTGTAGGTAATGCATTAAATGATTACTGGTTTATTTGTGGAGTTTGACGACACCGGCGGGCAGCATGCTGGCGGAAGCCCTACCACGGCTACCACGCAATGGCGGCGGCGGGCGGTAGCGGCGCGGCGGGCGGTGCGGCGGCGCGGCGCGGCGCGCAGGGCATGTCATCTAAGAGCCCGTGAGAGGGAGGGATGGTGCTATGCTACGGATGGTGCTGTATCGGTTTCCAACAAGGAAAAACATGTTTACAAAAAAAAGTTCTGTCTATGGTCTATGGAAAGGGTTTTTTGATCCATTGTGCGACGTGTGACGTGACATGAAGTACCTACCTTGATGTGAACTTCTTCGTTTTCCTTGACATTGACGGTAACATTCTAAAGTACGTTTTAAAGTTAATGACAGTCACTGTCAACGCCAAAAATTTGACAGATCTGGATGACAATTTCATTTGACTTCCTTCCTTCACCCACTTTTTGCTTTCACTCTTCACTCACTTCACTTCGATTCGATGTTGATTTTTGGCGTAACTTTGCTCAGCTAGCACTTTGTTTGTTACAAAAATCAATTTTTCCCGCAACTCTTAACATTCCATTTCAGTTTCACTATGTAATATCTCAACAAAAAATGTGGACAAAGTGGTATTTATGTTACTAAAATGACTTGTAAGTATCACGTACAATCTTCCTAAAACTTAGAATGAGAGATTACTGTGAGAATCAAATAATAACCTATGGTGTTTGTTATGAATATTATTGAAAGCAATATTTGCACCAATCACTAATTTATTAGCATCTCTCGTTATATTCCTACAAAAGAACATTTGATCCATAATTTCAGTTTGTACATAATATGTACATTTTTCATACTCCTCCCTCTTGCAGGTATCATGGGAATTATTGGTGATGTCATGTGATTGCAAGCGGCGAGACATGACTGAACAGCGACTGTTGAAGGAGCAAGCCATGGCGGTGCCCCTTCCTACATCAGCCTTCGATGTCCGCTGGAAAGAGTTCTTATGTGGAGGGCTGTCATCTTTCTGCAATATATTGATCAGCTATCCTCTAAACAAACTGATATTTAGACAGGTAAATAAATTTATAATTTGTTACGTGGTAGGTACCTACTTATTAAGAAGTAGGTAGGTACCTATTTAATAAAACTCAGGAAAACTACTTCATATTTCTGCTAATAGCTAAACCTAGGTAGATTCAGTCAGACAACCAAGTGATAAGTGCCAACACCATACACCTGGCTGTCTGACTGAGCCCAACTACCTAAAAGTCCACAAAAATCAAGCATCTGAATGAATAAATAATGTTGGACAATTCACACATTATCTTGCCCCAAGCTAAGCAGAGGTTGTGTTATGGGTACTAGATAACTGATATACATAATACAATACACTACATAGATAGATATTTTTTAATTATACATAGAAAAACTTCCAGAACCCCTGAACAAATATCTGCAGATCGTACAAACATTTGTCCCGAGGCAGGAATCGAACCCACAACCTCCTGCGTCCCATGGGACCAATTTTTTGTTTGTTAGTTTTGTGCATTATATCAGGTTACTATCATAATTTTATTTGATCTTAAACATTTCGGATCATCTATCCAGATATACCTAAGAATAAAATTCCAGGTAATAAATAACTAGCCTTCAATGAAATTAAAAAACTAAGGTTAAGTTTGTATTTTATACAAACTTAAACTTAAAGTTTTTTTATATATAACATGTCATGTGTCTTTTATAAATCTGTATAAACAAATCAAACAAGCCTAATCACAATCAGTTTATCAACAAAACTACAAGTGGTAATCAATACTAGGATTAATACCAGTTGATACTGAAAATTTCATTATCAAACTTTAAAAAAACTGCATCTGATACTTTTTTGCCAATCCCAAACCTCATAAGCCCTTTGTAACCTTTGTTTGCATATTCCATATGCATTAATGTGGATTTAGATTGATAACGGAGAATTGATAACCTCTATACCCATAACACAAGCTCTGCTTAGCATGGGGCTAGATAATGCTGTGTGAATTGTCCAGCAATATTTATTAATTAATATTATTGACAAAGAAAATTACTATCAAATGATATAAATAAAGTAGAGCTAGTATTTACAAATTGAAACAATTGAGCTAACTGCAGACAATCTACAGGTAGCTCAACTGATCCATATCAATACCAGTCGGAAGCATCCCCAATACGCTGGCTGCATTGCCCCACTGTGTATGGCAATGCTAATGCACTGCGCCTGATACTCAGCAGCTCTCGGGTCGATCCGACCAGACACCTATTATTATTTATTTAATTAAACAAAAGCTTGTTCTCCTTAACCAGCAGGGGCTAAAGTTTGGTTGCTAAAGATGGATGCCAACATCATCCACAACCCGACTTACTGCTACGCAAGCCTCATCCAGGTTTAATTTAATTATTTCCAGATGATGCATGGAGTAGAAGCGACATTCGCGTTCAGCCAGCTCCGGAAAGAAGGTTTGGGTTTTCTGTACCGCGGCATGCTACCTCCTTTGATGCAACGCTCATTGTCGATGTCGGTAATGTTCGGCGTATACGACAACAGCTTGCGGCGACTACTCAACTATAATCTAGACCCCATCACCGCTAAGTGCTGCGCCGGTATGATAGCGGGCTGCTTCGAAGCGACGCTTATGCCCTTCGAGAGACTGCAAACACTACTCATACACCCAAAGTACCACAACAAGTTTAAAAATACCGCAGACGCCACCAGATATATTGCTCAGCATTACGGCATCAAAGAGTTTTACAGAGGACTCCAACCAATATTAATCAGGAATGGCCCTTCAAACGCGATGTTTTTCGTGCTTCGTGATGAAATCCGAGATAGGTTACCGAAGCAAGAGAATGTATTTTATCACAGTTTACAGAACTTCATATCCGGAGCGAGTATTGGTGCTTTCCTCAGCACGCTGTATTATCCAATCAATGTGATTAAGATTGCCATGCAATGTGAACTTGGTGGCCCTCATAGGACACTTATTTACGAGTTCAAATATATTTTACGAAAACGAGACTTTAGGTACGCAAATTTTTATCACGGTGCGGGATTGAATATATCGCGCGCGTTTTTAAGTTGGGGTATTATTAACACGTCCTATGAGATGTGTCTAAATTTTGTTTATGCCTAGTCAAGCTGTAAAATGCTTAATCGTTTGTTATTTATTTCGTATTTTTTAACTGGTTGCGCGTATTATTGCAATGAAAATATAGCTAAGGTTAAAATGCAGCTTTGAAGTAAAAAAAAACTAAGTTTAGCTTTACTATTTTGCTATTTAGTTATGTTTCAATGTATCAAGTGTATTGGAATCTAACTATGTAAGTACTTGTATATATAAAATTTATACTTGCAATATTGCAAAGCAATGATACTGCCGCTGTGTTTTGTTGTGTATGTTACACTTAATTTTAAGTAGGCAAATGTTTTATTATAATAGCATTTACAAATATATGTACATAATTGTTTACATTAAATTATTATTATTATTGTAAATCATCCCCACAGGTAAAAATCTTATTTATTAATTTTTAAATTGTATATCCTATTTCTTTTTGTAATTTTAGGTAGGTACTTGCCTCTCATAAGCATGATTTACTTACTTAAATTTAAATTATTCACAAATAAATACACGATACATTTTACATTTTTTGTTAGGCATCCAGTTCATAATGAAAGTAAAATTGTTTAATAACTTAATTATTTGCAATACACATAGAAGTATAAATACTAGCTGACACTTGTTCACCTTTGAATTTCTACACCACGCAATTCTAGAGATTAGTATAAAAGTTAGAACGTAAGTAAGTAGGTACCTTTAAAGGTACCTACTTTTCGTTTCAGTTTAACATGTTTAAAATCGTAAAACTTTCATTTCACGAAATAATTTGCTATCACTATCAGTCAGTGTTCATGAGTAGGTACTAGGTACTTATAGGTAGGTATTTTTAATTATTTTATAAAATATCCCGTGCAATAAATAAAATAGATGAGAGAATTTAAAATATAAGGAGATTGCTAAAACAGTTTTTTACTTGTCTCGTCACCTACGCAATTATTTTACGGATTTGACGAAATTAATAATAGTTTTAAAAGTGCAATTGTTAACAAGACTAATGATGATGAGTAGGGTTACGTATATTTCGCATTTACTCACATAAAAAACGAAAAATATTTAAAAATTCGTATTTATTACCATATTATCATTAAAATAACAAAATATTTATTACAGAAAAGTTAGTTAACGCATTCACTACCCACTGCCCAGCCTCGGCGGTGCGACCTGCAGCAAGACGCAGATGTCCTTCACTCTCGTGCGCGCTCTCGGGCGCTTCACGAGAGTGAAGAGGATATCTGCGTCTTGGGCCATGAAAGCGTTAAAAGCTAACATCGTGGTTGTCTGTATATTTTGTCATACTCATTTATAACGACATTGTAGATACTGAAATATCTTTCAGCATCTACACTGTTGACTGGGCTATGAAGACTTTGTATAGCTGCATTCGCGAACCTCGGGCAGGTACAACATTTTGATGCAAGTAAAATCTGCATGACGTTAACAAGAGTTTCTTGCTGAGCCACATTGACGAGTTGTCTATGGAAATGAGGAGTTCATCCTGTGGTATATTCCCGAAAAATGGTATTTTGGAGAAGCTCTCAAGTGTTGAGTTAGTGTCCAGAGACGATGTGGTCACTGCCGCTGCTACTGATGGGCAAAATAATTTGCCAATGTGCCGCATGCCGGTAGGAATCGTTTGTTGGATCGGACCTCATAATATGTGAAGACAATTTATTCAAACTCTTCTGTGCTGCTGTCTTCAGCATAATACTGTGCTCTTGATGGAATTCACTATTTTCGTTTAGCAAAATGCTTTTGGTTTTTTCTCCAAACAAATTTTCACGTTGTCGCTCAAGAGAAGACTTTAAATCTTCTAATTTGCTCTATAAAAAAAATGCTTGCAACGTGCGTGAGGCTCGTAATATTCGAAAATTCACGTGTTCATTACGTTTACAAATGTTTTTCTTTGAAATTTCGTCGAAAAAGTGTTAAAATACACCAAATATTATATTTCGTATAAATTACGTGAATTTCGCATTTATCTCTTCTATTTCGTAAAAACGAAAATTACGTATCTCTAATGACGAGACATGAAGTACAGTAAGTAACAATGGAATTAGTAAGCACCTAAGCACGTCATTGCCTAAGTCACAAAATACATTATAACCAACATCAGATCGCACACACGCTTCAAGCTTACTCCATACCCATCTAAAGTCTCCCAAACATACGCGGCCTGCGATGGCGGCCAGTAGATTGGTACCTGTTGGTACCTATTGCATTAATAGGGTAGTGCCCTGGGTAAAAAAAATTTATTCTATTTAGTCCGTCAGTTATATTATCAGAAGCTATTTGTCACATATTCTTTCTTTTGTCAATTATACAAAAATTACAAAAACAAAGCTCGCCAAAGTTTAGGAGTGGGGCTAGTGACGTCATTCTCATACATTGTTAAAAAGTGTCGCAAGGTAACGTTGCGCGGAACTTTAACTGGCTAATCTTCATATTTGTTTGTTTAATCGAAATAGGAAAATACGTGTCTAATATCTTCTGATAATGTAACTGACGGACTGATTATATTTTTTTAGGACACTAGTTTATTGTAAATCGGCCGCCTGAGCGCTCACGCAAACCGCGTCTGTTCGAGAGAGGCTTGGTTGCGGTGTCTTGGTAGACAATAGCCCTATAAATAAATAAATAATAAATAAATAAATAAATAATGCTGGACAATTCACAAGTTCTATGTGGGCAACTTGACTTTGATTGTTTTCAAGTTAATTTTCCGGTCATGACAATACTGCAGGATGTTGATGAAGCGTGCAAGGTCGTAAAATGAAACTAATGTTTAGGCGATGAAGTCGAAAAGTTTAAAAATAATATGAAATGTTACGTTTTTTTCGAGTTGGGACGTTATCGCTCTGTTTGTTCCTAATTGGTAAGTTATAAGATGTTTTGAAAACTCAACTGTTAAGCCCAAAATAATATGTGTCTTGCCCTGACCCGATTACTAAGCTTCGGTACTTACCTAAAGCGCCATAAACATGGATGGTTACTACAGAAACAGAGCAAAGTAAACTAAGCAGGTTACACAACGGACTATTAGGCGTTTTATGCTATCATTACGGCTTCGGCTTCGTCTGGCTTCGGTAGTTACCTACTGTACTTAGGCTGGCCAAGACCCATGGACCTTTTTGTCCGATCTTTTGGTGAACAGATTCCACCAAACCGGAGATGTCTCCACCGAAGCTGTGCGGAGATGTGTGCTGGCTAGATCAGAACCGAGCTGCGTGCGAGCGTCGGATGTTTGTTGAGATGAATTCACTGCACGCCGCTCACATCTCTCCTCGTCTCCGCTGCGTGACGTCACCAGCTTGCGAGGCACAGCTCACATCTTTGCTTCGATCTTTCTTTATTTTCTTCGCTTACAAATATAATACATCTCAGCTCGGTGGCATCCACTGACGAAATGAGTGAATAACAATGTTCTATTGGTTGTTTTAAACAAATCTCTTCGGCGCTCGTCTCGTCTACGCTCTGATGGAGTCCGGCCTTTAGGGAGCTTCGTCGGTTAACTTTGACGTTTAAATGGTATGCTGACTTCGGCGGCTGATTGCCCGATATCTCTTTAAAGAACACATGCTTTAATGTAGCTAGGTACCTAACTTAACAACTAGTGTGTGTGCTTAACATTACAGCTACAAACAGCGAGCGTCCAAAGTTCCGCCTAGACTACCGATACGAGAAAGCCTTCGATTCGTTTTACAAGCTACATCATGCTGCAGCCACTTGGAAAGATGCTCGCATAAGGTGCCAAGCTGAGGGGGCAGATCTCCTGGTACCAGCGTCTTTGGACGAGGCTGATGCGGTGCCGCTGATGGTGACGCAGATACTGAACCGGTTTGAAGGGATCTTCGTTGGTATTCACGATCTGTATTCGGAGAGATCGTTTGTGAATTTAAAAGGTAACGTATTTTTTTCCACAAATTGTGGGTATTTTCATCAAAAAACAGATTAGGACTTTGATCGAATGTCTGAAATTTGAGACGCATGGAGGGACCAGGGAAAGACCTTAGCGCAGCAGCTGGTCTCTTCTATCACAATGGATATTAGATAATGCTAGTACCCTTCGGTTCCCGTCAAGCTGAGACCTTTTGCAATGTCAGCATACCTTTCAAGATTCAAACTGAAAGACGGTGATCTTGCTTCGTAGCAGAAATATGTATTGTGGTGGTAGGTAAATTTCTATCCTACATACCAACCAAGTCTGACGAGCCCTTCACAAGGAGCTACTACGTACTTAATCTCCCTCTGATTCTGAAAACTCTTTCAATGTGTATCTAAGTAGTAACCAATACTTTTTAGTAGAAAGTTCTATGCTTTCCCAGGCACAACAATGTTAACTGGGATCCTCAACATCCTATGGGAGTACAAGCAACCTCAGCACAGCGCGGGGCGATGCGTGGCGATGCGACGCTCCGGTCGACTGTTTGTGCACCCGTGCAACAAGACGCTGCCCTACATGTGCAAAGTGCAAACTGACAAGTTGGTATATAATGCGGAATGCGACTCTTTCAATACACGTGAGTACCTACCTCAACACAGAGGGAGGCGATGCGACGCTCCGGTCGACTATTTGTGCACCCGTGCAACAAGACGCTGCCCTACATGTGCAAGGTGCAAACTGACAAGTTGGTGTATAATGCGGAATGCGACTCTTTCAATACACGTGAGTACCTACCTCAACACAGAGGGAGGCGATGCGACGCTCCGGTCGACTATTTGTGCACCCGTGCAACAAGACGCTGCCCTACATGTGCAAGGTGCAAACTGACAAGTTGGTGTATAATGCGGAATGCGACTCTTTCAATACACGTGAGTACCTACCTCAACACAGAGGGAGGCGATGCGACGCTCCGGTCGACTATTTGTGCACCCGTGCAACAAGACCCTGCACTACATGTGCAGTGCAAACTGAGAAGCTGGTGTAGGTATAATGCGGAATGCGACAATTTCAATACACGTGAGTGAGGTACCTGCTGCCCTTCCTCTAGTCAAGGATCCTTTTGTCAGCTTTTACGACGTCTATGGGCTGTATTTATTGGACGATTATCCACTTTTTTAAAACATTTTTTTTAAATGTCTTTGGCTGTATTGGAGAGGTCGATCCTTGCCATGATCGCCACGGCAAGCGGCCCGGATGAATCTTTACATAAAGATCAAATTGTATCATCGCAATCACACCCGTAGAAACGTTTCAGTGTGTATTCTACATAAAGACATGCTGAATTCATGTATGATACATGAAAGAAACTATAGATGAAGGGGCGCACGTCAGAAGTGTCGAGGTTCTATTAATCTCTCGTGAAAATAGTACCGCACGCACTATATGGAGTTTCTTTAATATGCATCCACTTAGCCCGGCGGGGCGGGGCGGCGTCTTGGTCACAAATTGTCATTGTCATAGTGGAGCGATTGGTTCAAAGAATTGGGCCCCAGTACAATGTACCTACCGGAATATCCAGTAGTTACTGCATAAGGCCTTGCTTATCTTATCCCAGTAGGTACATTACCGTAAAATGTTTCTTCTAGTCTGGCACAGAGGTCCCAACAACACAGAAACATGCTACTTCATGCACGTCGAGCCACAAAACTGGCACATGGCGTACGCGACCTGCCTCTCCGGCGGCGGCCACCTCGCCATCCTCAACAACAAGTGGGAAGCAGACTATATCAAGCACATCTTCAAGCAAACGGAGAATAGGAGAATCCCGGACAACGACTTTGCATATCTCGGCTTCAGTGATTTGTTTATCAGATATCACTTCAGGACTATTCATGGTGAGTGTTCTTCTGGTTAATTGATTTGGACGAGCAGCTAAGAAAGACATGCTGGATGCGGCAAACTGAAGGCGCTATGACGCTGATCAGTGAAGAGTCCATGTCCAGCAGTGAACTAACATAAGATGATGATGACAGGGCAAAAGAAGGAAGTCCTTGAAATACTGCGATATACCTAATATTTTCCGTGTTATTCGCCTTGATCGACTACCCCAACCATAAGTGTCACGAATCAAAATCAAAAACTCTTTATTTCCATAAATACAATAAATGTACACTTAGAAAAGGTCAAAATATAAAACTAAACACTGACACGGAAATAAAGTGATATTTTTTGATTTCTGTCGCTTCGGTATGTAGACTAAAGTAAAGAAGCGCCGAAGAAACCTTTAGCCTGTTAGTTGTTATTTTTCGAGTTGGAGCAAAACCCGTCCTAAGCTTTTTTGTCCTCTAGATAATCTGATATTTTATAGTAAGCCTTTTTGCACAGTAAAGTTTTAACAATTTGTTTGAATTTATTTACTGATAATTTTTGCAACTCACTAGGAGTTTTGTTGTAGAAGCGTATACATTGCCCTTTAAAAGATATTTTAATTTTGTGTAGCCTAGTTGAAGATGCCCCTTTGGCTTCCATCTTAGCAATGATCGGCAATAATAATCAAACTCAATTCTGACTGTGTATGGAACAATCACAATCTAGGAAACTCAGTACCTAAGTACAGTCTTACAAGCTAAGTCCAAACCCTAAAATGCTCACATCCACCATCATTCCTAGGTCAGCCCCTCGATGAGCTAGGATACAAAGACTGGGAGCAGACAAAATGTAAGAACGATAACCTCACCGCTGATTACCGCTGCGGAGGTATTCGTAGAACAGGTCTTCTCTCCACCTGGGATTGCGAAATACCTGCAATGTTCTTCTGTGAGAAAGAAGGCAGTAACAATACAATCGAACATAGCCCTGAAAGTGCGGCGAACGAAATAACTACAACTAAAGCAGATAACCCTACAGAGAAACCTAAAGTCGAAACCACGACGAAAGTCGCAGTCACAAAAGCGAAAGTAGAAGCTACTACCAAGAAAAAAGAGGTTAAAGGGAAGGCACGACGACGGATGTACGACTGATGACCGGGACGACCAGGGTACAAAAACTTAAGAGCATGACATTTTCCATGGGGTAAAATCGCGCTGGAGTAAATACCATATCAATAGCATTTAGTTTCAGTGTAATTATTTTTAGTTATTTTTATAACGTTGCAATTTATTCACGTAGGAAAAGATCAATGAAAAAATAGCAAACAAATAGTAGTATTTTTATTAAAGTGATAAAACTCAATGATGATATCGACTTGTGATTTAGAAATCTAAGTTGGAAACAGACTAGTAAATACGACAATCTTCATAACATAAACATACTATTTGAATACACATGGTAAAAAACCTTACGAACATTCTTATTTCGGTTAAATATAACACACCTACTTTTTAATGTCTTCGAATGGATCATACTTCACAGAGTCGGCAGTGACTTTCCAAAGCTGGTCAGCTTGGTCCTCGTCCTGGCATTGCTTGGACGGATCTTTCACTGCACAATCGCTGAAAAAACACTGCAATATAATTTACTAGGTCCTACCTACTATCAGAAGAAGAATTTTCAGAATTGGGCCAGTAGTTTTTTTACATTCAATAGACCTTCGTTTGGCCACAATTTCACTTTACGGAAACCGTCGGACAAGAGTCTGGGGCTTATTTTTATTCTCCAATCGTTTTCGCCAATGTTGGTACTCTTAATACACCGAATAAGAGTACCAATTTGCTAAACAAAAACGAAACTTAACAAGCAATTGCCCCTTGGACAGTTTCAGAGACATTCGAAATTACCCACCATCTCTTTAATTGGTAGATCTAATAGAGGATGGAGCTATATTGAATCCTCCTCACCTGTAATACAATCCAGTTTGCTCAGCACAAGCTTCGTCAATCGCGCAGTAAACAGTCGTCTGAGCGCCACATTTGGGGGACTTCAAGAACCAACCCATGATATTATTGAAGGCCCATGAAGCGCCAAACCAGACAGTCTTGTCGAAATGTCGGCCGATGTCGGTCAGTACCACGCCGGGGTTTAGGCTGTATGTGTTCACGCCTTGAATGTTATTTTCCTGTGAATCAGAAAAAGCTAGTTGAATATCTTCGCAGAAGGACCAAGATGGTTGTGATTCTCGTAAAGTTAACTTTTCCAACTTTGTGGACTGAAAAAAAGCTCAGTTTGAGAACCAAGTTCAGTTTCTCGTGAACATTTTATTTGATGAAATACAGGAATACGTATTAAATTAACTAAGTTTAGCTAACTTAGGTACAGTCAGCTGCGAAAATATGTATACACGGTCAAGTTTTCAATTTGACTAAATAGTAAGTGTGTAATAATTGTGATAATTTATATACTAACAGCATTCTGACAAGTTTGATGACTACTTTGAATGAAAAATGTGTGCGTGGACTATCATTTGAAAAGTTCAGAGTAAAATACAAGTGCAAACTTGGGAGTGTACCTATACATATTTGTGCAGCTGCCTGTACGTACCTTCAGCTTCCTGGAAAGGCTCTTAGCAAACATGACATTGGCAGCTTTGCTTCGGCAATAGGCTGCAAATGGGTCGTAAGACGACTTCTCGAAGTTCAGGTCGTTTATGGGAAGGTCAAATCCTGAAATTGCATTCAATTTTAATTACTTACGTTGGTAAACGTTAAAGGCCTAAGTCGATATGTGAATTGCCAGTAGATAGTGCGCACTAAAATCATGCTAATGATGTTGTCACCTCTGCCCTACCTTTACTTCACCGATACTCCTTTGGCCAAGTCACACAACATAACTAAGCAGATAAACAAAATTTGACCTTACGCGCGTGCAAATAAGATGACACATTAACAATCCTTGAAGGTGAACTCTTGATCATAGCTGGAAGTAACAACAGCGTTAGTAACGAATGCCCAAAGTGATTGGATCCTATATGCGTTTCAAAGCCGTCTTCAGTCTTTCCTTCGGGACACATCATAACTCCTGCATTGTTCACTAGTATTTTTATTTCAATCTCCTTCTCTAGCACTCTTTTGGCGAACTCTCTTACGGAGTTAAGGCTGCATAGATCTAGCTGTTCTATTACCAATGACCCAGTTTTGTCGGAATTCGTTTTCTGTATTATTTCTTCTTTGGCTGCTACGGCTTTTTCTATGTTCCGACATGCCATGATCACTCGAGCGCCTGAAAAGATTGTTGTTTCTTTCTAAGCAATTTGATCTAAATACTGCAAGCATTTTCTTGCCTTATCTATCGCTTTAAATAAAAGTAAAAAAATATAATCACATCACACCATGTTATCACATTAATATTATAAATGCGAAAGTTTGGATGGATGGATATATAGATGGATGGATGTTTGTTACCTCTTCACGCCAAAACTACTGATCGGATCAGGCGGAAATTTTGCATACAGGTAAGCCTAACCCTGGAATCAAACATAGGCGACTTTTTGTCCCATAAATCATGCGATAGAAATAACCTCAAAACGTTTCCATAGAAACAACGCGTGCGAAGCCTCGGGCAGAAGCTAATTTTGTATAAGAAAAACAAAAACCGACTTCGAACCCCTTAATTTTAAAGCTTTGAGAATTGAGATCAACCAACTAATAAGTACCTCAGGAATCTTTTTTATATGGGATCACCTCTAGATCATTCTCCATAGGTAATACAAAAGCGAAATAATTTCAAAATCGGTCCATATTTGACGGAGAAATCAACGGACATACATACATTAAAAAAACATAGCCGAACATAGAACCTCCTCCTTGTTCAAAGTCGGTTAAAACTAGGGACAAAACTCTTATTCGATTTTTATTGAGATTTTAGGGTTTAGCATAGCAAGAAAGGTTAGGTGAGAATTATTTTATCCGTTCGCCATTTAAGTAGCCTACATCCACATTGCTCATCTTCAAAACCAGTTCCCCAATACTAGGGTTTTTTGGTGACATTTAAGGCAGAAATCTATGTTTACTCTCTCACTCACCCCTTGCGTAAAAGTCTAAAGCCGTCTCCTTCCCAATGCCAGTGTTGCAGCCGGTGACTACAGCAGTGCATCCCTCCAGCCTCTTCTTACTCCTGCACCAGCCACTCAAGTAATCCATTCCTTAACTTTAATCTGGAACGCTACTAAAACACTGAAAATTTCACTAAGAGGATAATTAACCCAGTGACACATTAAAGCAAGCAAAGCCCAACTGTGCCGGTGCTTAAATGCACTCCGTTTCACAAAACGTCTTGTGCGTAACAAGCCAAAAGTTGTTTTGTATCTCGCATCAACAGATTCCGAGATTGTTGCGTAAGATTCTTTACGTAACTTAAAAACCTGGTCTCCTTGATTTTTATTGTTGTGCGTGCTATACTAGCCTACCGACCAGCCTACGTACGTACGTAGCCTAAAGTACGACTGAAAAATCTCGAGATTTTTTGGTAAATCTTAAACTTTCGCTTGCAACATTTTTATCGCTTGGTATGTTTGCATATTTGGTTAAAATCTAGTTCGTAACAACAATGTATCAAACAGAGATAAACAGAGTAAGATCCTCAAGAAAATACAGTAGGTAACTGTATTTTCTTGAGGATCTTACTCTGTTTTGTGAACTAATAAATAAATAAGTAAAATAAATAAAAATTGGAATATTACCTTTGCAAATTGTAAAGCGATGACAAATTCGGCTACTTCTGACAAAGGAGTCTGCAGAACTACGTGAGCTGATTGACAATGTTTTGATGACGAGCTACGTTAATAGCCGAACTCATTGATCACACACAAAGGCTAGCTATGTATACTTAACTTAGTATATATGACAACTAGCTATGCCCCGCCGTTTCAGTTACTATCACGACTGGTAGACCCAGAGATTGCAAAAAAAAATCTGTAGCTTAAATGCATAGGTTGCAGAGCTTCTAACAATTAATAGTAAGTATTTAGTCTCATTAATTTTATGATTCTGATTTATGATTGGGCATCTTACCTAATTATATTAATCTTGTAAACTATGTACCGAAGTGGTTAGTAGGTACTAACCGAACCAAGGCCAGTCTAATGAGGCTAGGCTAATTGTTTGCATCCGTTCGTAGGTTATGCACGTTTGATCAGTGTTGTGGGTTAAAGAATGTGAGAGCATTTGTTGGATACGAAGAGTACCGAGGTGTAGTTAGCTGTAAAGAAATGTAGTGCGCGTGCGCGATAAATATGATTCGCATACTTAGTACGCGTGAGCCGAGAGGTGGTGAGTATCTGGCGCAGCGCATTAGCATTGCCACACAGCAGCGGGGCAATGCAGCTAGCGTCTTGGGGACGCTTCCGACTATGATAGTGATGGATCAGTTGAGCTAAGTACATGTAGATTGTTTGCAACAGTCTGCAGTTGGCTCAATTGTAAATACTAGTTCTAATTTATTTCTATTATTTGATTGTAATTTTCTTTGTGATTATACAAAACCAATAATAAAAGTTAGTACCAGTAAAAGTGTATAGCTAAGTACAGACAGGCTTTCCGCTTAGGCACCCTTTCTTAGGCGGCTTATTTCTCAGTCTGAGAAATGAGAAAATAAGTCAGGCCAAAGGGACAAAGGCCTTTTTATCCAAAAATCGAAAAGTAAAAAGACTTTTCATCCAAAACTTTTCATCCAAACCTGACTTTTCATCCAAAAATCGAATACATAAGTAAAAAGAGACGCGCACATATTTTTTCTACGTCAAGACGTCAAGCAATGAAAATTGAACTAACTTTAAAAACTTACTAAGATTATAGCACTATTTATAACTAAAGAAAATTAAAATTAAAAATAACGAGATACTGAGACTAGGGCACAATAAAAAGGTAGAGCCGGCACTCTACAACTGTTACTCTACAACGGCTTATCGGCCGCCAGCCGACATTCGTCCGCGTGAAGACTAATTGAGTTAGTAGCATGTGCAATAAGAGTAAATATTTAGCTTACACAGTTTTATATACTAGTGACTAATCCGACTTAACTTTAATTTGTCTTGAATTTGTGTCGTTACAAGTACAAGAGCAATCAAGTCCTCGGTACCTAGTAGAGAGATATGGGAGCGAGGGTGTTACGTTAGTAGGTAAATAAATATTAAGTACTTAAGTACCTACCTAAGTTGGCCAAAACAAAAGTCCGTAAGCTATTACTGTTATTGGCTCTCATAACGGGATGCTAGGAAGTAAAAATCAAAAAATAGGTCGTGTAGTATATGGGTACGTTCTCTAACCAATTATTTAATGACCAATTTATCTTTTATAAAAACTAATTCAAGAAAGATTGAATGCATCGTAGTCCTGCAGTTTCAAGGTCTTGATCGTTAAGTCCCACAGTCGGATAGCGTAGTCGTCTCTTTGGCAGTATGAGGAAGGAGGGGCTACCTCGCAGTCACTGAAACAAAAATTATTTTAGCTTGTAGTTACCTATAGCTATTTGGAGCTGGACTCCCAATACTCGACGTGTACCAATTATATTCCAGGTTAGCATTCACCTACTCATATAATACCAACCATTCTGTAGCGTCGAGTCTCGGTTTTCACGTGGCAAACTGGGGCAAGGCAAGACATCTTGAGGTCCGCTTTTGTATTATAGAATTTAATCGTTTTTAACCCCCGACGCAAAAAAACAGGGGTGTTATAAGTTTGACGTGTCTGTCTGTGTATCTGTGTATCTGTCTGTGGTACCTATCGTAGCTCCCAAACGAATGAACCGATTTTCGTTTAGTTTTTATTTGTGTCATAGATAATTTTAAGCCGAGTGTTCTTAGCCATATTTCATGAAAGTCAGTCGGCGATTTTTAAAATTTCTAATTTTGTTCTTGTATTGCTTTACCTGAGCGTTAGCAACTTAGAAAACTGTTATCAATCAATCAGTAAACGCAAATCTCTTCCCCGCAGTTAACCGTACATTATAATTATGCTCTAACTAAGATATTTTACACCACATTCACCTGTAATAAAGCCCAGATTCCCCAGCACATTGTTCGTCAACAGCACAGTAGATCGTGGTCTGCGCACCACAAAGCGGAGTCTTCCACATCCAGGTGAGCAGTGGGCTGCGGAAGAAGTAGGTGACCCAGAACCAAGCTGTATCTTTGTAGTGTTGGTCGATGTCTGTGTAAACAATGCCGGGATGCAGGCTGTATGTTGTCACGTTGTGGATGTTGTTTTTCTGAAAAATTTAATAGCAATTTAAGGGGATCAAATGAAAGGTATCAGTTTGTAATATCAAAATAGTTTTTAATTTCTGTAGGTTTCATACATACATCTATGGTTTCATAGGTATACTTTTCAAAATATTTTGAAAAAATTCTGAAAAATACCTATTCCCCCTACCCTATCTCCAAAGATTGCGGAGCGATCCATCTCAAATGTATGTAGCGTTTGTCACATCGATGGGGTCAACGTTTGTTCTACGATTTTTTGAATTTAGAACATTTTTTTACTTTTTTCATAAATCAGGAGTTTTTTTTTCTTATTCGTGTTCTTTACCTACGTGTTATTTTTTTTTATTCGAAATCAAAAAAACGTTATTCACAAATTGATCTCCTCGGGTTACAGAACCACCCCCTTTCGACTTAGTACACCATTTCTGTGGCACCCTGTATACCTACGAATTACCTCACTACTTAATTTTAAGTAGGTAGGTAGGTACACAATCTTTCTAATATTTTTTATCTGATTTGTAATTCGAACTGCGAGACGCGTAGTGGTCCACGGAACAAACGTACCTACTTCTCTACTACCTTTTAATTTTCTGGGAAGCGGGATAGGCGCAGGTGAGTGCTAGAATACTTACCTACCTACTTGCTTCCAGGAAGCGAAATAAATACGAAATTCATTAAGTGCGAAAGGAAACAAACCCAACGCGAGCGCGCCGAGCTTCCTGAGTAGGTCAAACCAGTTATCAGAAATGTCACCAGACACTAGTATAGAATTAATTTCGGATATGTTGCATTGCTTCTGCCCTCGGCTTCGCACGCGCTTTTCAGGTAGCCTATGTCCGGGATACCGTTTATCTATCTGCCAAATTTCATTAAGACCCGTTAGGCGTTTAGGCGTGAAAAGGTCCTAGGGACCTAACAGACAGGCTGACAGACAGAGTTATTTTTTAAATTTATAATTTTAGTATGGATACGTTCTTTTTCCCAACAGCCACTAGAAATGGCGTAAAGTTTCAAGGCTCGCTCCGCTCGCCTATTTTAGATATTCTTTTCCTTCGCAAATTTTCCACCGCCGTCGTCGCTAGTCTAAGTCTTTTAAATTTTCGAGGCCTGCTTCTCTCACAAATTTCCCAATCGTTGCTAAAAATCTCAAAAAATTTCAAGGCTCGTTCAGCTGACCGTTTTTATACAGAATGTCCAAATCTATGCGACATGGAGGAATTTTTGAGATAGGAAATTTCACTGAAAGGAAACATTCCTTTTTTATTTTTTTATTTTCTTTATTTTAAAAATAAGTAAAACTCATTCACAGAATTTTGTAAAATTACTTGCCTTATCCGGTAATCGAACCCACTATAATCCAAAAACTAGCAACCTGGCATTATTATGGCAACGATCGGTAGAGTCAATCAGAAAATCAAATATGTCCTATAAACATTGCATATGAAATAAGAGGAAGACCATGAAATCTGGCAAAAATTAAGCAGATGAAGCATTTTTATGGCTACCAGATAGAGATCAGGCGCAAGACCAACGCCTGACTTCTAACTGGTGGGACTGGGACCTCCCGGGTCGTGTGGTTCTGTCGTTCCATCGGATTATTATAGTGAGCAAAATAGCTAGTGCAATAGTGTTTGTGCACACTCTTGTGCACTATAATAATGATCTGCGCACATAGCTGGTCTCCGTTGATACTGGCTGCCGTCACCGAAATACGGCTAGGAAGAATATCATATCATCTCACCAATTAGACCGCCGAATTTCCCAAGTGTCGCTAAAAAGTCTTTCAAATTTCGGAGGCTCACTCCGCTCTCCATTTTTTAAATCATTTACGCAACGTACCCATTTATTTTAGGGCTCTGTCAAATATTTCGATGTCCAAAAGGGTTCCTTATCGCGTCACTAAATAAATTTGAGAGCCGCATTATGGCATATTAAAATAATTTTCGGTCAAGCGTAGCGCCTAAAATGAGAGCAAAAAATTTTTTGGTGCCATTCTACTTACTCAGTTTCCGCCTTTCCGGACTACGAAACCCTGAAAAGGCAACAGACAACCCGACCATATTCGACGATATTCGTTTGGATGCGCGAACGTCCATCTATAGACATTAATAATACTTGTTTTCCCACTGTATAGTTATGTAAATAATCAATAGTTATAGGTCCAGTTACCTTTAGGAGAGCTCTCACAAACATAATCTCAGCAATTTTGCTCTTCGAGTAGGCTTCCAGAGGTTCATAAGGAGTTTTTTCGAAATTTATATCGTCGAAGTCAATTTTGTAAACTGGAAATAAAGAAACGGCACCTTAGTATTATTACAGTATTTTTTACTCGAACCAGCAAATCATTGATTTGTTCGGGGTGTTCTGGTCGTTTCTATGTATAATAAAAAATATCTATCTATGTAATGTATTATATAAGGTAGGTATGTATATCAGTCATCTAGTACCCATAACACAAGCTCTGCTTAGCTTGGGTTGGGGCTAGATAACGCTGTGTGGATTGTCCAGCATTATTTATTTATTTATTAAGTAGGTCTTCTAGCTATTTTTAGCGAGAATAAAAGATCTCCGTGTCTGCTTATATGTTCCCCGGTCGGTCTTATTGCATTTGCTGCAAAGACCAACATAAGGTAGGTAAGTAGGTATACCTAGTAGGTAACAACTTACAATAATGTATTACTGACGAAACGAAAACTATCCTGGAAAGACCACTTTTTATAATCATCGGCAGGAGAAGCAACGTCAACAGCGCATGTCCAAAGAAGTTGGATCCAATATGCGTTTCAAACCCATCCTCTGTCCTGCTTTCAGGGCAGCACATGACTCCTGCATTATTCACTAGGATGTTCACCCTCGCCTCGCTCGCTAGCACTCTCTCTGCAAACTTCTGGACAGACTTCAGACTGCATAAGTCCAGGTGCTCTATGATCAAGTGATAACTAATAGACGTGTTACTGAAATAAAACAGGGCATCACATTAACATGGGCTATAATCCTTTCTACAACTTAATAGAACATTTTATGAATATCAACATAACTTTTCTACAACGGCGTCCATGACATAGTGTTGCACCCTTATCACAAATATTTTACAATCTAACAATAAAATTATTTCCAACTCTAAACCTGTTTTTTTAGGCAAGCTAACATGCGGCCATTCGACATAACACGCGCCTCGCGTGGCTCTAAGATTAGGTTAAATTTAAACAATATTTTAGTCAAAATTACATCGGAATTAAGTTGGCAGTTACAAATTTAAGTAAGTAATAATAATACATTTATACTTTCTATTTTCATCATAAGAATAAGATTTATTTACTGTTTCAACTGTATTACCTAGTTGCAGTTCGTTTTATGAAGTAGGTACATTTATATTACTCAACAGTTTGTCTTTTCGGACGTAAAATAATTATTGTTAGAATTATTAAAATAAACAGAATTGTTCTTCATTTTCGAACAATTAAAATTAATAGGTCAAACTAAACGAATAAGTCATACACTGGTTATTCTCACAACGTTAGTTCCATACATACAAAGCTTAAATATATAACCCCATACATCTACAACAAAATAAATAAAACCGTCTCTATAAGGAACCTTTCGTATAACGACTGTAAAGCAAAGCTCAACGATTACCTAAAATCCCTAACCTATGACCAGACTGAGGAGTTATTTCGCAGAACATCCTGAAAATCCAATTGATCCCTATACAATAATAATAATCTCTACCTAGTAACCTAAGTGTCACCTTTCTTTCATTTTTAGGCTAAATAGTCTTATATAATAGTCTTATTTAGGTATGTATAAACTAAATTAGATAGGTATGTTTTTGTTTTCTTTCTTATGTGTTTAATCTTACTAGATTTAACTTAGCATATTTTGTTACTTGCAATATACACCATTGTGAGAAAAAAAACCATTAGTTAGCCAGAGCGGGAGCCCTCGCTTCTTAATACAAGTTTCGACTTAGCAAGAGCGAGGAACTCACTAGCGATGCCTTAGAATGGGTCTTTTTCACACATCAAGTATCTGCACACTAAACCTGTAAGTACATTTATTTAGAAATGTTGTGATACTTAAGACGAAATAAACATTTTTATCTTTATCTTTTTTTATCTTAATGCCCATGTGTATAGGTATGTAAATAACTTTAGAACTATGTTTGAGTTGTCAAGCACAATAACACATTCACTGCCCAGCCTCGGCGGCGCAGCCGGCAGGGGCGCGCCGCCGCTGCACGGAGCTGGGCAATTTCGCCGTAGGGCATGAAATTGTTGATCCACCTGCGTTACTGCGCAACACTCATCTGATGCCGTCATTATAAAATTCATCTAAATAAAATGAAATAAAAAATTCAAAATAACTTAGTACTAGAAGATAACAATGAGGATGTTGCGAGAAGATGTTATGAAGATGTTTGAATCTATTTGTGGGGCAGGGGTGCGCCTCTGAGCTGCGACAACCGATAACTTTAGTGCTATCACGCGCACATCACGTATACGAATAGGAAAGTGAGATGTTAATTAAGGGATAAAGGTAAAGATTTTTATTTGCTTATACACAATGTAGATTACACATGTTAATAATATTATAGTTTCAATTGTGTTCTACTAAGATTAGCATGCAAATGGGATGAAACGTTGGTGTTCTTTCAGCACTAACAAGGTTCGTAGTTAACCTCACTACTACGATAGTTTGTAAAGTGAAATATGAGAGACCTGTTTGTTGACACATTTTTGGTTTCACCTCGATTCTGTCTACTATCATTCTAAAGGCTCTGCATCTGGTTAGACATGGGCCGGACAGTCTCCATTTGTCATAAAATTGTAAATGTTATGTTGATTTTATAAGAAATTAACACATTCACTGCCAAGTCTCAGCGATGCTATCTGCAAGGGGGTGCCACGGAGCTGTTGATCATGCCGTATGCGTCATAGGCACTCAATGCGTTAAGTGGCTTAGTACACAGATGTCAGTTGAAGCTTTGCACAGAACAATAACACTCACGACCCGTGAGGGCAATTCTAGCAATATATCTACTCGATAAATATGGCAAGAACTGTCAAAATATCGAGTGAATGTTTCGTAGCAAACAAGCGTATTCTCTAAATCTGCAGTTCGATATTTATCAAGGGCTTTTATTCGATAAGTCGCACGAGAATGCAGTTTTTTTCACCTACAGGTGATAAATATTACTATATATAAAGCTCGATTACCACTCACTGACTCACTCATTGACATAATTGTTCTCCTTGATGGTGGAGGGGGAGGTATGGTTTTTTTTGCAGAAATGTAGAGAGGGGGTCAAGGGGACCCAGGGAAAATTCCGACTTTTTGAGATTTGCCCCCCCGAACCCCCGCCCCCCAGGGGGGCTCCCAAACGGAGGCATATTGTTTGATTTTTCTATAAGGGGTGTAAAGAGGGGGACGAGTGATATCTATTGCAAAAAAAAATCACCCCCCCTTTCCCCCCAGGACCCCCCCCTTTTGAGAGTGCTACCGAATGCCGTCGCTATAGAGGAGTTCTGATTGCGGGATCGTATAGAGGGTATCTTATCGAATTGGAAGAAAAAAAAAATCACCCCCCCTCCCGTGCCGATTTTCACCCCCCCTTTTAGTATCTCCCAAACGAAGTACGATACAAGAATTTTTTTTTCACAGTCATGTAGGGCAAGGCAAATAATTTTGAATGCGAAAAAAAATTGACCCCCCCAGCCCCTCTAAGCCCCCTTTTTTATTAAAAAACCGAAATTCAGCCATTTTTACCCTATATTTTGACCACTTTTTAGGGTGGAGCATTGCGGCGAGCGAAGCGAGCCGTAATGCGACTACGGAGAACGCGGGGGTCACAGCACGGCGAGCGCATTCCGACTTTTTGAGATTTGCCCCCCCGAACCCCCGCCCCCCAGGGGGGCTCCCAAACGGAGGCCTATTGTTTGATTTTTCTATAAGGAGTGTATAGAGGGGGACGGGTGATTTCTATTGCAAAAAAAAGTATACCCCCCCTTGCCCCCCAGGACCCCCCCTTTTGAGAGTGCTACAAGATGCCGTCGTGATAGAGGAGTTTTGATTGTGGGATCGTATAGAAGGTTTCTTCTCGAATTGGAAGAAAAAAAATTCGGCCCCCCCACGCCCCAGCCCCCCTGAACCCCCTTCCCCATCCAAGAATTTGATATGGGTATCGTTTTCGGCTAATATGGGGGTTAGGATTACGAATTCGATGACGGCGGGCGTGTGGCGGATTGCGGTGAGCGAAGCGAACCGCAATACGTCACACAGCAAGGCGAGCGAAGCGAGCCTTGCTGCGTGGCAGTACGAGCGGGTTCGGATTGCGGTGAGCGAAGCGAACCGCAATGCGACTATTGGGGAACTGCACGGCGAGCGAAGCGAGCCGTGCTGTGACCCCCCACGCCCCAGCCCCCCTGAACCCCCTTCCTCATCCAAGAATTTGATATGGGTATCGTTTTCGACTAACATAGGGGTGAGGATTACGAATTTGATGACGGTGGGCGTGTGTCGGATTGTGGTGAGCGAAGCGAACCGCAATACGTCACACAGCAAGGCGAGCGAAGCGAGCCTTGCTGCGTGGCAGCACGAGCGGGTTCGTATTGCGGTGAGCGAAGCGAACCGCAATGCGACTATTGGGGAACAGCACGGCGAGCGAAGCGAGCCGTTCTGTGACCCCCTGTGCCCAGACCCCCTGTACCCCCTCCCCCATCAAAAAATCTGATATGGGTATCGTTTTCGTCTAACATGGGGGTGAGGATTACGAATTTGATGACGGCGGGCGTGTGCCGGATTGCGGTGAGCGAAGCGAACCGCAATACGTCACACAGCAAGGCGAGCGAAGCGAGCCCAGTACGAGCGGGTTCGTATTGCGGTGAGCGAAGCGAACCGCAATGCGACTATTGGGGAACTGCACGGCGAGCGAAGCGAGCCGTGCTGTGACCCCCACGCCTAGCCCCCCTGAACCCCCTCCCCCATCCAAGAATTTGATATGGGTATCGTTTTCGACTAACTCGACTGTGTAGATTACGAAATAGATGTCCATTTCAAAATCCAAGATGGCTGACATTTTTTTCATCGCAAAACCCACTCTTGGTTATCGATTTCGATCAAATCCAGGGTGTAGGTTACGATAAGGGGAACTTAATTTAAAACGAACAGTACACACAGCCGACGCGAGCTGCTTGCAGCTCGCGCACTTATAACAACTAGTCATAATATATATAGCTCGATTACCACTGACTGACTCACTGACTCACTCATTGACACGATTGTTCTCCCTGTTGGTGGATGGGAAGGTATGTTTTTTTTTACGGAATCGTATAGGGGAATCGGGGGTGACTTGGGGAAAATCCCGACTTTACGAGATTTCCCCCCCCGGAGCCCACCCCACCCCCCCTTCTTTTCAACGGAGCGATTCGGATGAAAAATTTTTAGGGATTCGTATAGAGGGGCACGAGTGATTTCCATTGCAAAAAAAATTTTGCCCCCCTCTTCCCCCAGGACCCCCCCGAACCCGGGGGAGCATTGCGGCGAGCGAAGCGAGCCGCAATGCGACAACGGGGGACCAGCACGGCGAGCGAAGCGAGCCGTGCTGTCACCCCCCCCCCTCGCCCCCCGCCCCCCTCAACCCCCTTTCCCATCAAAAAATCTGATATGGGTATCGTTTTCGACTAACATGGGGGTGAGGATTACGAATTTGATGACGGCGGGCGTGTGTCGGATTGCGGTGAGCGAAGCGAACCGCAATCCGTCACACAGCAAGGCGAGCGAAGCGAGCCTTGCTGCGTGGCAGCACGAGCGGGTTCGTATTGCGGTGAGCGAAGCGAACCGCAATGCGATTATTGGGGAACTGCACGGCGAGCGAAGCGAGCCGTGCTGTGACCCCCGCGTGCCCCCCCGGAACCCCCTTCCCCATCCAAAAATTGGATATGGGTATCGTTTTCGACTAACATGGGGGTGAAGATTACGAATTTAATGACGGCGGGCGTGTGTCGGATTGCGGTGAGCGAAGCGAACCGCAATACGACACACGTCACACAGCAAGGCGAGCGAAGCGAGCCTTGCTGTCGATTTCGATAAAATCAATGACGTAGGTTACGATAAGGGGAACTTAATTTATAACGAACACTGTGACAGCCACCATCGCGAGCTGCTTGCAGCTCGCGCACTTATACCATACTAGTCACAAATATATCGATGGATTCCGTGATACTCTGAATTGGCCTCCTGGTGGTCTTCCAGGCGGGGCGAGGCCCCTGCGGGTTGCTGGGCAGTGAATGCGTTACCTAGGAATATAAAGTCTGGTAAAAAATGACCTTATGATCTTCCTTTACCTAAAATATAGTTTAAGGAACTAATCAGAACTGTTTCGAAGCGTAGAATAAGCACTTAAATAATAAATACTTAAGCATAATATTTAATTTCTAAAAATCTCATTTTGGGATTTTAAGTTACAGCACGTTTGGCGACTTTTCTTTGCATTTTAAATGGCTTTTAGTAAATAAGGTGGTTTTAATCAATTGTCTATGAAATGGAATGCAATAATTTCTATAAACTAATATAAATACTGTTAGAAAGTTGTATTATTGTATATTAGATATAAATAGTTACCACATTGCACTAAACAGGGTATGTTGGAATTAGACCATTTTTATATACACAAGTTTTTAGTTTATCCTGTGTATTGAGGAATGTCTTCTATTTAAATGTCGACATTTAGATACAAGACAAACTTGATGTAGAAGGTTTGTAAAAAAACCGCCCATACTTAACCTAAAATTCACTCTGTTGCCGCGTCTTTTTATACGTAATTTACATTAATTGTCGATTTGAGATCCTTCAATAAATGTTGCTAACAATTATATCTGAAACTCGACGCCAAGCAAGTGTGTTTAGTTATTATTGGTGTCTTGGTTTATTTATAAACATTCTACATTGAGTTTGGCTAGTGTATATTTACACAAATTAAGTAAAGTGAAATAAATGTGTTCATCTAAGCCAAATTAAAATTTCCATACAAACTGTTGCTGCATTTTCCAATGTTCTTACATATATGTTAGATTATAGAGATAAATAAAGTTGTAATTAGATAAATGTGTAGTATCAGTTGACTACATTTAGTGGCAATCCAGATAGTTTGAACTGCCTGGCTTGTCAGAATTATACAATTATTGACAGATCACAGTGCACTTAATGTTATGTATGAATATCGTTAATACCTACTTGTCTACCACAAAACAAACAAAATTTAATTATAATGTTGCTGGTATCAATAAGCGTTTCACTGTCACCTCATTATATTAACTGTTACTTAACATTGTCATATCGCTTTCATTTCATTTTAGTATCACTATCATGTTATTATTTAATTATTAATTATCATGATTCACAAAGATATTTCAAATAGTGATTCTAGGGGAAAATGAAAATTTAAGGTACATCATAACATAACATTATTAAACATAGTTGATAACTACATTATTTTTCAAGTATACAATAATTTGTAATAAGCATACTAGTTATAACAAAGACTGTTTTGTCTCGGCCATACTGCTCAATAATATAAGCGACCTCGCGTTCGATATCAAAATATTTGCATGTCAGTAAATATCGCAAGTAAACTGCTTGATATTACGTAACAAGTTTTAAAATTATAAGATTCAGACACATTTTTCATAAGCACAATATGCAGATGACTAATATTTAATTTGCAATTTATTAATTAATAGTCTTATTAACTATACAACTTACACCGTTGCAATCCAACGGATCACTTTATCTGTCGCGTCCAACAGAAACTATTTATCACTGTCGCGTCCAACAGATCTTTTAAATATAACTAACACCTTACATTTAAAGTATAAGTAACAAATTACACCGTTGCAATCCAACGGATCACTCTATCTGTTGCGTCCAACAGAACCTATATACCACTGTTGCGTCCAACAGATCATTTAAATATAACTAACACCTTACATTTAAAGTATAAGTAACAAATTACACCGTTGCAATCCAACGGATCACTCTCTCTCTGTTGCGTCCAACAGAAACTATTGATCACTGTCGCGTCCAACAGATCCTTTCGGTCACTATTATGTTGTACAAAAAAAATATTATAATACAATATCTCATTTATCTATGTACTCATCGGTACTCACTTTAGGAGATAATATATATATATATATATATCTCGCTCTCTCTTTCTCTCTCTGTTGCGTCCAACAGAAACTATAGATCGCTGTAATGTTGCGTCCAACAGATAATTTCGGTCGCTATTATGTTGTTATAAAATTAATTACAACAAAATCTCTCATTTATCTGTGTACTCATTCGTACTCACGTTAGGAAATAATTAAATTATCTCTATTCGCTTAATTATTATTATTATTCTTCTTCTTTTTAATCGCTTTAATTGTTCACTGTGTATTTGTTTTATTTATATCACTATATTTGCTTTTTAATTTTTCACATTGTTCACTTTTTCACTTTTTTTTTATGAAATGTATTTGGGATTTAATGTCCTCTTCACTTTGAATTCTCACTTTTAGGGAAATTATATCACAATTATCGCTTTCGTTGATCACTGTCTTTAGAAGTTTTATTCTTTTATGTCCTCCTGTGGCTCAGTGGTGCGACGGCACGCCCCTGCGGGTCGCACCACCAAGGCTGGGCAGTGAATGCGTTAATCACTATAATTTTTGGCTTCTCTTGATCACCCTTATAATACTTAAAATTAATATTATTATCTCTTAAAATTATTATGCTTATTCTCTAAACATTCATTTTTCGTATCAGATGCACACAATAGAATTTTACTGTGTATATATTTTTTTCACTTTCAATATTCACATTAATTAAAATAAGAATCATATTATGATGTTCTATTCTAATAACATTCACGTTCAATATTCACATAATGAAACAACTGTACCGAAATATTGGAAAACTTAAATCAACAAATTATCAAGTTATTTATGTAATAATCGATAAGAGTAACATTTTCTAATACTATCAATTCATAGTTAATATTCTCTTTTTCTTTAAATTACATTTTTGTTATTTATTATTCATTTTTAACGAGATCTGGCGAATATCTGATACAGCGCATCAGCATTGTCATACAGCGTGACAATGCAGCCAGCGTCTTGGGGACGCTTCCGACTGGTGTTGATATGGATCAGTTGAGCTACCTGTAGACTGTTTGTCAACAGTCTCAATTGTTTCAATTGTAAATACTTGTATAACTTTCTTTGTGAATAAAGATGTTTTTCTAATAATTTCATTTTAAACGGTACCTATACACAAAACAATCTCGAGGAATTAGTTTACATAACTGTTTTTTTTGTTTTTTTTTTTCTGCCATTGTACATCATGTGTACCTACCAAATTTACTTGATATCAATTTATGGCTCTCATAACTCAAATATAATTTCTCACTTTAGTAACTCACTATTAATAAAAACGATTAAATATACGTGCTTCATTTAAAATAAGTTTTCATTTCATTCTACTACATTTCTTTTTTTTTAACTTTTTTTTTTTTTACGCAACCTTATTCAATGTTATTATTGTTCATTAATCTCTTAATTGATAACACTTTTATTGTAATGTAGGTATGTAATTTTTGGGTAGTGATAGTGACAGAAAGTATGTTTCTACAACAATAATTATTGTTGTTATATAAATTATTCATCACCACGTCTTTTGTACCATAATAATAAATTAGTCAATTTTAAATTTCACGTCTTTATTCTGCTAAAAACAAACACATTCTTTTCAGTAATACCCTTGAACCACTTTTGAACGTAAGAGTTTTATTTTCTCGTTTAATAGGTTTACTGATGAATTGATGGTACTTTAATGATGGATGACTCATCGATCTCAAAAAAAAACATCTCTATTCATCATTTATTGTACTCTTTTTGCTGTATTTAAACTGAAATAAATTACACAGTCATGTCAACATTACTATCTCTTCCTTTATTTGTTATCTTTTATAATTGATGTCGCCAATACATTTTCATCTTTAAGATTTGTATCAGTCTCATATGAAGTTGATCTAAACGTAATATTTTAAAGAAGTGTCCGTTTTTATTCATCTATATGTACCTAAATATTATCAAAATAAAATAGACAAAATCAATATTTTTGTATGCAACATATTGTTGTATCAAAATGTATGTATACTATTTGCTCTATTCATTGCGTTTTTTTTTTAATTCTCTTATTTTTGTATAAATAGTACCTACCTTTTTTTTTAACTTTCAATCGAGCCTTTGTTTATTGTGGATAGATAACTCAAAATTTATCGATACCATTTTATTACTTTAAAGAATTCGATTTGTTATATTATGCTTATTTAGGTCCAAGTAAAGTTTGTTTGCTTCACACCAATAGTCTGAGTTATTTTACTAAGGCTCTTTTTTTATTGCATCTTTTCGGAATCTTGTTCTAGATAAACTATAGTTAATTGAATCCATTTTCCTAGTAATTTCGTGCACCTATACACAACAACAAGTGGTATACGTAAGTAACAGTAAAACTTTGTTATTTAATTTCAAATTATTATTTCGCATGAGTTATGTCACTCTTAAGTCAAATAAATTAACTAGTAAGCGATTTAATTTTCTTTCATAAATTATCAATATTATCATTTATTTATTTTAATTCACATTTTATTTTTATATTACACTCTGAATTACGTTATCATATTTCTCAAATACTCCTCTATTAAGCTGAAGACAGGGCGCTATGGCGCTCATTAGGGGAGGCCTATGTCCAGCAGTGGACTAATATAGGCTGATGATGATGATGACTCCTCTATTATCATTCGTCATGTGAACAATAACAAGCACTAACACACAATAACGAAAAAAAACACCGTATATGAAATGTGTTTTTTTTTTTTTTTTTTACTAGCTGTCTTAGCTACTAAAACCTGTAATTGGTGTTCACGTCTGGAGATGCCTGATGTGCTCTTGTCCAGCACTATTATTATTATTTATTATTATAATTATCCAAAAACAATGACCTACTTATGTCACATTAGTTCACCCAATAACTAAATTTCAATGAACTGAGCAACCCGGTAGCAAATGTACTTTATTATATATTTATTCAACTATAATATGCAATGTTGCAACTGAGTATAGGTACTCATTAACTCTCAGGAGCTACCTACTTATCTTATTCACAAAATTATCACAAGTGTCTGTGAAACTATGGGTAAGTAGTTAAGGGTTAAATATCAGTGGTGTCTGTAAGACGGTGGGTATACATTTAAGGGTTAACCGCAAAATAAACCATTATCCAGTCATTATTTTTCATGAAGCCAATGAAATGCCATTCAAGTGTCTATCTATCTATATCCCATACCTACCAATAGCAGTGTCACTATTTTCTATTTTAATTACAATTTAATTAAGTTAATTATTTATTCTTGTCTCCCAACCCGTCAAGTAATGAACATCTAATACAATATCTTAAACTGACAGTTGACTAATTGTATTTCTGATAGGTATAAAAATAATGCATCATTTGGAATTAATGAAATTATTATATTTAGATTATCATCATCGTTCAACCAAGTTATTATAATAGAGTTATTTCATTCTCTACTTGTGGGTATATTTTCAAGTCAAAGTAAAGCTAGTAGTAACTAACTTACTTTTATAACTGATGTTGCTATTTTCAAATACCACTTGGAAGTTATTTTTGCGAGCAAGAGAAGAGATATCTTGGACACCTGACATTCTATGTAAGATTATTATGATCATTTGTACTACCACTTACATAGTGCTTAATATTATTTTCTTATTATTTGTGCCTGAATGAGGGTTGTAAATTCTATTTATAATCATTAGAGCAAATATTCAATAATGTATGCCTTAGCGTCATGCATTTGGAACCTAAATCAGTCGACAGGCTAGGCTAATCATGTTGTTTTATGTAAACCGGACAATGCACATCAAGCTGCTTTATTTCATTTTATTGTAGGTAACGCTCAAGACATTGAATAAGTACTTATTGATTATGTTATAGCAATTTATTTTATCATAGCCTAGTCCACAAATGACAATGCACTCTTAGCAGCTATACTCTACCTAGGTAAAGTAACTGCACACTACACTGTGATACCCATTTAATATTTATTTAGAATTAACTATATCAGACAATGCCATTTTACAGCAGCACCATGAATTTATAATTAAGTATTATTATTTTGTTTACATGACTCTAGCGATGCCCATTTACAGCTGATCCATTTATCAATTTATCCATTTTTGTATGTACCAATATTCCTAAGTTCCTTGGTTATTTTCTGTCTTGTCTGTTTTATGGCCTTGAATTATAACATAGGCACCACATATTGTAACGCTGTATATTCAAATTGACATTTCCAAGTGTGCCTTGTGCTCCTATGGCGAGTAAATGAGTATGAGTACGCTCCCTCATCATAACAATTGGTATTCTTAGGTACTTCCCTATTTTCTGACAATACCGTGTGATTATCATTGAAATAAATAATAAGTCAGACTTGCATACAGAATGCATTCTTCAATTCACTTCAACCAAATGTTTATCCAGAATGTAATGCATAACAAGTAACAAATTCTCAGAACGGGAGGAATTTTCAATATTCATCATTTTTGTTTTTACACATTGTAGATTTTTAGGAGATTTTGTAGATTTGAGGATTTTTACCAGATGAATAAGTACCATCACAATTCTGAATGTTAGAGCACAATTTCTAGCACAAATTGTGAACAAGTCAATCAAATAATTCCATGAAATTAACCGAACTAACTTTGAATAATCAATTTCTGTGTTTTTGTGTTAAAGATTCATGTGTTTAATTATCCCATTCATCTCTATTAATTTAATGGGGCATAGTAAAGGCCTTTGTAAAAACCTAATCAAATATTATCACTTGTAGCAAAATTGCTCGATGAACATGGGAGTAAACTTGGTAATACATTTTGTTGGTCACTTTGATTACTGATTTATAATGGGTTTCATTGAAAGCTTGTATTTTACTGGTTCAGATAAATTTACAATATGAGTTTTGGCTATCTTTCTCAAGAAAAGAATGGAAAAAGTAACTTTATCATATTGGAGGTTACAGGTTTTGTTTCATTTTAGTAATGTTATGGATGAATATCACTCTTTGAACTCATAATGAAAGTCATCGCTATTTACCATTGAATTCAAATCGTTTTCAATCAATACAATCTAATATTTCGCTTGCCAAAGTTTGGCCAGGATAATAATTGCAACTTGTAGGCTTGTAGATATGTAAAATCAATGATTCAAATCAAAGAGAGTAAAACCACTCCGATTCAATTAAGCGTTTGTTTTTGTCATAAGCCGATTTATATAGGAAATCATTGGATAGGTCATCGAAACTTGAGTTTTTTCAGAATAAGTTTGACTGACCTCGGTTGGTAGATGTCACATTACCGTGTAGGCGTGTCTATCCCTCTTCGGACTGATAACTAATAGACGTGTTACTGAAATAAAACAGGGCATCACATTAACATGGGCTATAATCCTTTCTACAACTTAATAGAACATTTTATGAATATCAACATAACTTTTCTACAACGGCGTCCATGACATAGTGTTGCACCCTTATCACAAATATTTTACAATCTAACAATAAAATTATTTCCAACTCTAAACCTGTTTTTTTAGGCAAGCTAACACAAGGTTCCTGTGCTTTTTGATCTCGACGCTTCGATTTCGGATTTGGCAGCAGCCGCTTTGTCCATGTTTCTGCAGGCCATGATGATGCGTGCTCCTGCAAAGGAGAAATCGAAAAGCCGTTATTCATTAATGACCCTCTCTCATTGCATTGTTAGATTCAACGTCATCATCATCAATCAGTTTCTAATTTGACGCGTGGTCTTATCGAAACATCCCTCGGTACCTATTTAGTTCACACTAATGTGAAGATTAGGAAACAGTTTTCTTTGCCCGTCACACTGCTTGACTAACAGTGCGGTGGTTGGTAAAACCATTTCCTAACCGTAACACCAGTGTGACAGATGGGTTTGAGGGTGAGTCAAGCGCGAAGGTAGGTAGGATATCGGATATGTTATGATATAGAATATGTCTTCAAGCTAAAGGCCATTTGTGTAAAGGCCTCTCCACGCGCAAATCACCTGCAATCCAGTGTGGGTAGATCCGATTCACATTATTTTTCGCGCTGCGTTCGCATCTCGTTCCCCGTAAATACCACCTAGGTACTTTGTCGGATTATTGTCCCACGACAAGGGTTCGCTAGGCTTTGTGAATCAAAGTGCAAATGCCCCTTTCATACGAAAGTGACAACAGCGTGTTCTTACTATAAGGGTTCACAGTTCAGGTTCAGTTCAGGTAAGTACTTACCCCTTTTATAAAAGTCCCTCGCAGTCTCTTTGCCGATGCCAGTATTCGCTCCCGTGACGATAGCCGTGGTATTATCTAATCTTCTCTTGCTCTTACACCACCCGCTAAAGTAGTCCATAGCGAAATGGGGCCACAAAATCTACACTTAAGTATATTTTATTGACAGTCCCTCCTACTCCTACATACCTATATAAAGAAGTAGACACTTTGTCTCAAAAAACTTGACTTAACTTTGTTATTAAATGGAATCCGCGCTCTCACCGAGACGTCTATCAGTTTCCCTTGACACAAGCAACATGCAAGGGCTTAGTAGGTACCTACAAGTACCTACTTACGTGATGTGCGTGACACTCACACACAAACAACCCGTCTTATGCCTCTACCACAACAATCTACATTATATTTCTGTGGTCTCTACCTACACAACGTTAGAATAAGATTGTACATAGATGAGCTGGTTCGTCAGCCAGGCGCGCTCACAGGGGGGGAGGGTCACGGGGGTCGTGATCGTTTTTATCGGCGCGACCAGTGTGGCCGGTGCGGATCTATTTGCTCCGTTTCGGATATTTCTCTACCTCTGCGGATCTTTACAGAACAAAACGCCTGTTGAAACAGCACATCATGCATAGTTTGCAGTGCACAGAGTGCACTATACTACCTATAGTGGGTTTTATGCCTCTGCACATCTGAAAGTGCTTCTCTTCCTCCCATATCCTTATTACAGCAGAACGCAACGTGCTGCCCTGAAAGTGCTTCTCTACATCCCTTATAGGCACCCAACTAGTCTTGTCTATGACAGAGCCCTAAGTCCTGAGCATCAGAAAGCTCAATATTACTGAAGGTATCGGTCGTTATCATCGACAAACCGTCCCGACCGCAACCCCTACAAAATTTACCCGACGCAAAGCAAAATGTCCCATACCACAGACCAAATTAACTTTTGCTCAAGGGCAGTTTGTCCTGCATTTATAATAGGAGTTAAAGTATGAAATTGCCGTTTTAACTTTTTTCACATGGTAGGTACCTATGAGATTCTTCTTTAAAAATGTGCAACATTCGATTATCGACTTTCAGTTGTTATTAGGGTTTCGGAGATCGGTTTCGAAACCCTTATGGCAACTACCGCAGCTATCAAGTTGAAATTTTAAATAATAATACATTTCGTGCGTCTGTACAGATTTTAAGAAAAAAGAATGAAAATAATTTTCCTTACAAATTAAGATGTCGAAATTTTAAAAGATAAGTACCTACAGGGTCATGTGGGGTATCAAATGAAACGTGTCAGTTTCATACTTTTTGAAATATTTTGAAATAGACGAAAAAATATCCATTCCCCCCCTTATCTCCGAAGATTGCAGAGCGATCCATACCTACAAAATGTACGGAGCGTTTGTGGATATGAATCTATATTTTAAAGGAAAAATATAGAGAAGTTTGTAAAACGAACACTTTTCGAAAAATGGTCAAAAAAGGGGGAATAATTTTCAATAGGGGAGGCTACCTCAACGACTGGGGTATCAAATGACAGGTATCTGTTTGTACATTTCAAAACAGTTTTTGAAATTTCTGTAGTTCTCATACTTTTTGAAATATTTTGAAAAGAGCCCAAAAATTTACCGAATCTCCGAAGTACCTATGCAGAGGGATCCATCTGAAATGTGCTTTGGTACTTACTATTTTTAGGTAAGTAACTTATTCATCAAATAGCGATATCTCTTACGTAAAGGTACCTACCGCCTTTAGTACATTGTATAATTGACAAACGTTCGAAACCCTCGGCGCGCGAGTTACACTCGCACGAAAGATGGATAGCTACTTACTTCGAAAATTCGAGTGATTTTTGAATACGAGTTCCGACGCGGAACTAACGCGGCAGAAACAGCTCGCTATATCAATGTTGCGTTTGGAGAGGGGACTGGTAATTAACGCACCGTGCGATTTTGGTTTAAACGCTTTCGTGATGGAAACTTTGATTTGAAGAACGAACCACGTGGAAGACCGCCCACACAGGTGAATAACAATGAATTGAAAGAGATGGTGGAAGCCGCTCTGAGCCAAACTACCCAGGAATTAGCGGCATGGTTTCACGTAACCTTATCAACAATATTGACTCATTCATTTGCGTCAAAACAATAAAAAAAAATATGACTCATCTCTACTCTCTCTCTACAACTCTACAGGAACTGCAATTAGAAACCATTCGTCACCCTCCGTATTCGCCAGACCTTGCTCCAACGGACTAGGTACCACTTTTTTCGTTTTTTGGATAATTTTCTACGTGATAAAAAGTTTTCTACAGGAGGCAGTACAAAATGCTTTTACACAGTTTGTCGAATCTAGGTCACCAGAGTTCAAAGTCGCTCGGCGAGCTAGGGAAAGAGCTATGCTCGGAGTCTCTCTGAAGGATAGAATTCGTAACGAATACCTACATCCGACAGAGAACCAAAGTTATCGACATAGCCCAAAGAATTAGCAAGCTGAAGTGGCACTGGGCCGGCCATATCTCGCGAAGAACCGACAACCGCTGGGGTAAATAAACGTGTTCTTGAGTGGAGACCGCGACTAGGCAAACGTAGTGTAGGACGCCCTCCAGCCAGGTGGGATGACGATCTGCGAAGGACTGCAGGCAGATGCTGGATGCAGCAAGCTGAAGACAGGGCGCTATGGCGGCGCTCATTAGGGGACCTACCTATGTCCAGCAGTTCGTAAAAGAAAGAGTGATTGAATAAATCAGTATTTTAATGTTAATCAACATAATATGATGTATTATATTATATTGTATGGTCTGGCTAGTCTATTATAGTGTGGGATGCAGTCTTAGGGCGGTCCGTTTCACGTTACTACGAGGTTTTTTTTAGAAAGAGTTTTCTTATCTCGGACCTGTGTGCGAGCCTCATCCTTAGTCTTCCGGCTTTAAATATGTGCTTTGATTAAATTGAAGATAAAAAAACGTCAGGGTTATAAAAAAGTTTTAATAAAATACGTGAACATGTCAACAATAACTTTAAATTATGGAGCACTTCAAAATTAAAGCTTAGGTAAAAGAGTATTTCATAATATTTTAAGATATCTGTAATCTGCTAGTTATTTACTCTTCAGTCCAGGGTCTGCCGCAGTGAAGGGGTCAAAGTTAAGACCTACAAGCTCGTTTGAAGCAGTCCACAACTTCTTTGCGATTTCGTCGCTTAGCGACTTTGTGGATGGTGCTGTCACGATGCAATCACTGTAAAGACAAAAGTTTCAATTATTTAAGTGGTTTGTAAGAGCCTGCTAGATTGGCAGATTATTAAAATTCTTCGTACCAATGTGCTCCCAATACTAGGTACTTAAGTAGGTACTTAAATTACCCTACGTACCTAACAACCACTTTACTTGATCCTAGAATACTCTTAGGTGCTATTCTTGCAGTCTTTGTCAGTCTTTTTTCCTATACGTGCAGATTTTATTTTAATTACTTACTAATTACTCTATTTATAAAAAAAAAGAATTCTTCCAACGTGGTGGGTCTATTTTATTAAAATAAAAGCTATTAACATAGCAGATATGTGATAATGACGATAAAATAAGAAATAACTCATTAACGAGTGGCTATCGTGACTTAAAGTTTAATTTTTATATTAAAATTACATTTTTTATGCTTTTTTTTTCGATATTCTAACCTATATTGCCTATATTGGCCCACAGCTGGACGCAGGCCTTCCCCTGATAAGTGCCTTATTGATTTTTATCTCATGGGGGTTAGGTAATGCCAATAATCCCCACGCAGGGGGCTGGCGGCAGCAGCGCCTCCCGCAGAACAATTATTATTCCACCACCGAACTGCGATCCCCAACCCGCATGCCCAGCGTGGGGATTACGGGCATTACCCCCCATCAGGTGTGTACCTACGATGGTATAAATAAATAAAAAAATAAAGTAAAAAAATCGAGAGACGCATACGAAGATGCTGCCAGAAGTTAGGCTAAAATAACATAGCTGGAAGATTAGAGATTAAATCAAATTACCTATAATACAATCCAGTCTCCTCAGCGCATTTCTCATCCACAGAGCAGTAGATCGTGGTCTGGGCTCCAAGCTCCGGGCTCTTCATGAAGGGACCCACCACGAAGCCAAGAAGACCTCTCGCCCCTTTAAATAAGGTCTGGTTTAGGTGACGACCTAGTTCAGTCTTGATTACGCCGGGATGTAGGCTGTAGGTGTTTATGCCCTCGATGTTGTTCTCCTGTAAATTAATCTTTAGCTTAGTTCTTGGTCAAAATCGGTAAAAAGGATCAGGTGACGACCTAGTTCAGTTTTGATTACGCCGGGATGTAGGCTGTAGGTGTTTATGCCCTCGATGTTGTTCTTCTGTAAATTAATCTTTAGCTTAGTTCTTGGTCAAAATCGGTAAAAAGGATCAGGTGACGACCTAGTTCAGTCTTGATTACGCCGGGATGTAGGCTGTAGGTGTTTATGCCCTCGATGTTGTTCTCCTGTAAATTAATCTTTAGCTTAGTTCTTGGTCAAAATCGGTAAAAAGGATCATCCACTAAAATTCTACGAAACTGGGCAGTATGCAAGGCACCTAATGAATTAGTTTGAGAGGGTTGTGTGTGGTGTGGTGGGACATGGCATTGCGTGCGTAATCAATCACTAATCAGAATAAATGTAAGCTTAAAATAGGAGTACCTAGGTACCTACTCTTTATTTAAGACCGTGTAGGAACTACACTATTTAAGATAAGTACACTGGTGTGCAAAGAAGTATGTACTTATTATGGGTAGTGTGTGTAGGACAAGACATTACAAAACGTCTCAATCTCAACCTCAACAGCCTGTGTTGATCCACTGCTGGACGCAGGCCTCCCCCTGATAAACGCCTTATTGGCTTTTATCTCATGGGGGGTAATGCCCAACCAAAACGTCTAATTAAACTTATTATCGTGGCCTTTGCAGTCCTTCCTCTTAGGCGAATTTTCGACTATTGCGGCCAGTCTCTCAAGGGAGAAAAGCACAAATTCTGTGAAGATAAGCCATGTGCGCGGGTGATAAAATTATTGAGCGGAAACACCGTGCATCTTAGGTTGGGATTCTGTTGAATGGCTGCTGAACTCTAAATTATAGTAGGTAACAATTTGGAGATAAGTAACTTTGTATTTGACGACCTCTGTAGCGCAGCGGGCGAAGGTCAGCCTGCGACGCAGGAGGTTGCGGGTTCTATTCCCGCCTCGGGACAAATGTTTGTACGATCTGCAGACATTTCTCCAGGGCGTTCTGGATGTTTTCTATGTATAGTAAAAAATATCTATCTATGTAGTGTATTGTATTAAGTATATCAGTTATCTAGTACCCATAACACAAGCTCTGCTTAGCTTGGGGCTAGATAATGCTGTGTGAATTGTCCAGCATTATTTATTTATTAAAGAAACTTTTTATTTTTATAATTCGATGGGACGGGCGCAGACCAGCCGACACGACCGGACACAGGTTAGAAGCTCAAATAATTTTATCTCTGGTGGAAAAGTATATCTCACTCGTTTTTTTTTTTTTTTTACAGATTCCTCTAATTCCTTACTTTTAATTTGTTTGCCAGTTCCCTCGAAAACAGCACATTAGCGAACTTGCTCTGACAGTAAGCGTCTCCAGCTTTGTACGGTATCTTCTTGTAGTTGAGGTCATCGAAGTTCATGATGCTTTCTGCAAAAAAGGTAAATAAGCGTCTATTACTATTTTAAAAAAATAAAGAGATTTCAGAAAAAATCGATTTTCTTCTAATAGGGCCAGCACCATAAAGTTAGAACCAATAGGACTAGACAAAGCCATCTATCACACTACGTTTTCATTTCATTTTTTTGACTACTAGCTTCTGCCAGTCTTCGCACGCGTATTATCGGTATAAAAGTAGCCTATTGTCTGAGATAGGCTTTGCTCTGAACGTGCGCCTAAATTTCATCTTGATATGTTCAGTAGGTTTGGAGATCCTAGGTAACAAAAATTCAGATTACCAACCTTTCGGCTTTTTAATATTCGTAGGATAGTAGGATACATACAAGTATGCCTCAGGGTCACACTTTAGGCCCTTTTCTTTCCAAAATCCTCTTCATCCCTATATCTTGATATTCTACGAGGTTTAATTTTTGCAATGTCGCCCCATACCATACATAGCAAAACCGCATAATTTATAAAAAAGTAAGTTCATTAGGTAGGTAAGTCTTGGTCGATAACGTGGGTTAGGGTTCATCTGGTCCGAATCTCAAACTCATCCGCGGACGAGATGTCCACTTCACTTTTGAGTAGGGGTACATCTCGTCCGAATCTAAAATCTCTTTGGTTTTAGATTGAGATGAGTTGTACCCTCAACTAAAAGTGAAGGGGACAACTCGTCCGAATCTCGTCGTTACTTTTCAAGGGTTCTCGTGAGGTAGGTTAGGTAACCTATTATCGACAGACAGGTAACTAATAAAGTACCTAGCCCATGCATATGAAAAGTGGATGCTTCCCTCTAGTAGGTAAGCATTTTAAACAGCAGGATATTTATAGTTTACAAATATGTGCGCAATCACTGGTGCACTATTCCTTCACTCTTATAAAAAAAAAAAATGGTTGTCTGTAAAGTCGGTTTACTGACGATAGTTGAACGTGACAACGTCTTAAGAAAATACTGATGGAATGGTAGCATTTGATACTCGATCAAAACATGTAAATGTACTATAGTATAGCAGCTGTCCACGCAGACGCATCGCTTACTCAAGTAGGAGAGAGACGGATGTCGAGCGCTCTCGCTTGCAATTCAAGCCTTACAGGAACGCCTCAGAGCGAGGTAACGCCGCATGACGTCATGTTTTTTCGTGCGTGCAGCCGGCTCTATCGAATTATAAGACGTTGTCACGTCAATAATCCATAACCTCTCCCCGGTCGTATCGGTCTATGGTAGTACTAGTATAGTATTATAATATCTGTGGTAGTACTAACTCTTATGCGCCGCAGAGGACACGGTGACAATCCTAGCGGGCGTGCTCTTCCGTATCCTCGGCAGCAGCAGCAACGTCAGCAGGAAGTGGCCGAGATGGTTGGTTCCGAACTGCATCTCGAACCCGTCTTCCGTGCGGGTCAGTGGACACATCATCACGCCGGCGTTGTTCACCAGGATGTTTATCTGGAAATATCAAGTTAAGTAATAAACAACTTTGTAGCTTAGCGACCATGCCGTCGTCCCATAAAAATCATCACATTCTATTCTTTTATTAATAGGTAGAAATGTAACTGGAGTTGGCCATGTGTTGTCTTGTCGGTGAAGAATTCCCACTACCCCACCTTTTTTTTGTGGGGGAATCCTCTTGTATATTACCATTCTTCCGTAAGGGGCGAAAGAACGGTTATGCTGGACTTCTACCAGCTAAACCCACCACTGTGTTTTCCTTCTGCACCTGTTGTCATCAAGTAGCGAATTTTAGGTAGGAAGGTAGGTAGTTAATTATCCCTGCTGGGCCTAGGTCAACTTACAGGTCTCGAACAGTCTTGCACAGCACAAGCGACCTATGTGGCGCGGCGGGTACGTCTGCCTGCGACGCAAGAGGTTGCGGGTTCGATTCCCACCTTGGGACAATTAATTTGTACGATCTACAAATATTTGGGGTGTTCTGGGATTTTTCTATGTATAATAAAAAATATCTATCTGTGAAATTTATTGTAAGTACTAGCTGCGCCCCGCGGCTACGCCCGCGTGGAAATTTAAAATTATCACTTAGGGGTATGAAAAATAGATGTTGGCCGATTCTCAGACCTACTGAATATGCTCACAAAAATTCATGAGAATCGGTCAAGCCGTTTCGGAGGAGTATGGCAACGAAAACTGCGACACGAGAATTTTTTTTATTGTAAGTATTACCTAAGTTATCTTATCACTCAGTCATCTAATACTAGGTAATTAAGTACCCATAACACAAGCTCTGCTTAGCTTGGGGCTAGGCTAGATGATGCTGTGTGGATTATCCAGCGTTATTTTATTTAGTTTCGATAGGTACCTGCCTATCTTTATTTAAGTTTTCCAGTCGGCCGTGATATTTATCAATTTATCATTTGCTTATCGCCTTATTAGGTACCTACTACCTCAAGTACCTCATTTGTATGCATCATCATGACGACCGGCTTGCTTATTTTTAATTTTTAAAAGGTTTCGTACCTTCCTACCGGTAGTACCATTTCCATGGTCAAGTCGTGACATTTAATTGTCAGAAAGGCGTTATTCTCACTGGGAGCTTCATAAAGTCACGATTTACTTTAAATTACGCATAACTGATTTGAAAATTCTTACCTGTGGTTCATTATCCAGAATATGCTGAGCAAACTCCCTGACAGACTTAAGTGAAGATAGATCACATTTAGCTAGCACTAGGTGACCTTTTTCCGTTAAATCTTTACAAGAATTCTCTATTTCCACTTTCGCTTCTTCAGCCTTTTCCAAGTTGCGACATGCCATAATCACCTTAGCACCTGTAAAAAAACATTAACAGATAGTAGGCAGATGATAGAAAGTATCAGTGGAAATGAATTACAATGAGATGAAACCGGTAGGTAGTTAATCGGTTACGAATGACTGGCATTCATGGAACTTATAATCTAGCGAGATAGACTTGCTTCAAGACCTCAAAACTACAATAAAAATTCTTAACACGTAAGTAGTATACTTAAACTGTGCAAAAGTAGGTGCTTACCTCTTTTATAGAAATCCAAAACAGTTTCCTTCCCAATCCCAGTATTACAGCCGGTGATGATGGCCGTCCTCCCAACAAGCTTTGCGGTGCTGTAACACCGACCACTGAACAACGGCATTTTAGTAAACGGTTCCTGTTGTATTTTCTAAGAGATATTTCAGAAAGGAGTTGAATTTTATCAGAAAACAGTGGACACGTGAGGCCGGCACGGGGCGTGGCGCGGACTGAGTGAGTGCGTAGGCGCTGCCTGCCGCTACAAACAAGTCTTCACGATTGTATTGTAACGGTAGATACCTACCTACGTATGTGACGTGTACTTCCATTTGTTGGCCGCGCTCGAACGATAAGGCACAGAAGTGTATCGATAGCACGGCATGATAAACAGTTGATCCTGAATCAATTTACCCGCGAAGGTAACATTAACACATTCATCTGCCCAGCCAAGCTAGAGAAGCGCATGTGATGTGCGTCGCGTTGGCAATGAAAGTCTTAAATGTTGGTGGTGGTTGGATACCTATCTGGAACTTGATAATATGATTGTTTGCTCGTCTCGGTTACAGTTACAGAACAACATGCAGCTGTAGTAGGCCTAGCTTAGCCTAACTCTATGGCTGTAGACCTTTCTCTAAGGTAGGTAAGTACCTTACCTATCTAGGTAATAGGTAATAAGAAAATATCGAAAGTGGCGCTGGTGGAGACCTAGGTACATCGCATAAGTACCTACAACAAACCTACCACACACACCGGAGGCACAGTAGATAAATATATTTATCTATTGTGCCGGAGGGGTTTTATTCTCTTTGACACAAACACTTTTTATTAGAAATTTTGTATAAATGCCTAGTTTCATGCGCGGCTTTACCACGACAGTAGAATGGAACATCAATGCGACTTGTGTGTGGACTATATAATGAATGTAATTAAGCCTAGCCTCCTGCCTCCTAGTCAAAAATTTTCGACCATGGCGGCTGGTCATAATGGAGATAAACCATGACGTGCCCTATGTAAATATCCCAAGAGAATGTAATAGGTAGGTACTTACCTACTACACTTGAAAGTATATTTTATGTGCTTAATTTCTTAGCCTAATTTATGATTTCAGGAGGTAGGTACACGAGTGAATGTCATTAACTTCATTTATCAGATACACTTATGGTTGTCGACTTTGTTTTACTAGAAATATCGAGGTATGGGAAAGAAAATAAACAGTTTACATATTAGAAAATTTAATATTTTATACAAAATCTTTGTCTTTTTATAGTTTTTCATAAATAACTTTGAATTTCATTAATTCTGATTATTGAACAGGTCTATATGGATACCAGTGATGCGTTGAAAACAGCATTATGTATAAGGACTTTATTTTTGTTCAACTGTAAAAAGTATGTTAAATAACATAGTGAAACTGTTTAGTACTGTTTTTAACAGTATAATTGGCAACTCTAGCTACACTATACCTAGCGAACTATAGTGTACTTGTTACTACTAACTCAGGCTTTGAGTGAGGCTTTCTTGAAGAAAATGCAAAATTTTGTATTCATGACATAGTCCTTACTACTAGTTATTTTGTACTAGGTAGTACTAAATAGGTTTACCTTTACTAAGAAAAAAAAAGAAAGAACATTTAATGATTCAGTATTTCATAATGCAACTGACTTGATAACCACTCCAACCACTCATCGGATACTCTTTTTACTAATGTTACTTCCTTAAAAACTTTACTTGACGATTTCACCTCAAACCCTAGTTTTTGGAATATTGCCTGACTTATTTCATTTTCAAAAGCTATTTTGGCTTCAAATTGCTTGAGCTTGATGTTTTTTATTCCAAACAATAGCATCATAATCACAGCTTCCCATCCAAACTTCTTGCCACGCGCAGCTTGTTCAGCAATCATTATTTCTATTTCTCCAACAGCTAACTGTTTGTCTGTTATAAATATGTTTGTATCTCCTATCATTGATTCTGAAAAAGAATTGTCATACATAAACATATAATTATGTTTTTAGTTACAAAAACAAATGTAAGAGATCTACAACAATGAACAAACCAATTTCATCTCCTGTTTCCCCATATTTTTTCTTATCTAGCAAAATAAATGTGCATTCTGAAACAAAGAACAAAAAATAGATTCATAAAGCATCATCATGTATTTAGCAGACTAAACTAGTAGTTCTACGAACAGTAGACCTCGTGAACACTAACTTTTTTCAACAATTAATTTACTTATTACTTAAGTGATATTTGGGAGGAAGAAGAAGAAGAAGAAGAAGAAGAAGAAGAAGAAGAAGAAGAAGAAGAAGAAGAAGAAGAAGAAGAAGAAGAAGAAGAAGAAGAAGAAGAAGAAGAAGAAGAAGAAGAAGAAGAAGAAGAAGAAGAAGAAGAGAAGAAGAAGAAGAAGAAGAAGAAGAAGAAGAAGAAGAAGAAGAAGAAGAAGAAGAAGAAGAAGAAGAAGAAGAAGAAGAAGAAGAAGAAGAAGAAGAAGAAGAAGAAGAAGAAGAAGAAGAAGAAGAAGAAGAAGAAGAAGAAGAAGAAGAAGAAGAAGAAGAAGAAGAAGAAGAAGAAGAAGAAGAAGAAGAAGAAGAAGAAGAAGAAGAAGAAGAAGAAGAAGAAGAAGAAGAAGAAGAAGAAGAAGAAGAAGAAGAAGAAGAAGAAGAAGAAGAAGAAGAAGAAGAAGAAGAAGAAGAAGAAGAAGAAGAAGAAGAAGAAGAAGAAGAAGAAGAAGAAGAAGAAGAAGAAGAAGAAGAAGAAGAAGAAGAAGAAGAAGAAGAAGAAGAAGAAGAAGAAGAAGAAGAAGAAGAAGAAGAAGAAGAAGAAGAAGAAGAAGAAGAAGAAGAAGAAGAAGAAGAATATTATCATCGAAATCAAATGTCTTGAAGCCGAGATATTCTAAAGACCTCTTTTTGCCTTTTCTTAAAGGAAGTACACCTTTGATCAAAAAACCCCGACGACGAAAAAATTCTATAAAATCATAGAATCTGTACACCAAGTTTCGTACCGATCGGTTGTAAAATACGACCTGTAGAGGAGTACGGACATACTGACAGAAAAGCTATTTTGGCCAGACTTGAAACGAACCCTTTCGTTCACGACGTCAATAATACATTTATTTCAGACAACATTAGAACAAGTACAGGTTTTATTCTACGGTCCATATCAATATATACCTTAAATCTAACATACATAAAAATATAACAACTTATCTATACTAATATTATAAAGAGGAAAGATTTGATTGTTTGTTTGTTTGTATTGGCTCTGAAACTACTGGACTGATTTGAAAAATTCTTTCACCGTTAGGAAGCATACCTTTCAAGGAGTGACATAGGCTATATTTTATCCCGGAATTGCCACGGGAACGGGAACTACGCGGGTGAAACCGCAAGGCGATCGTCTAGTTTTAAATAAAATTGTACAATTTATAAATTGCGGTGGCGACGTGCATGACGCAATCATGGTGTCAGCTGACGACGGTGCATGGCGGTGTCCCCTTGCAGGTGGCCAGTGAACCGTAGGAACTTGACACCCTACGGCCAAAACTCTTCACTACACATATATCCGTATGCAGTCCAATGTTGTGGTATTACTGTAACAATGCTAAGTAATAATTATGTATTGTAGATAAAAAAGTAAATTATTCGTACTGTCTTCATCCTCCAGCCATGTTCTCTGCATTTTATATTCTTCTTCAAGCGTCAAGGGTTCTGATCCTGTAAGTCTTTGAAGTTCCGCAGACTGCATCCAATTATGATATCTGAGAACCATAAACATAACATTGGTTGGAGTCATTCTAAACAATCTAGTAGGTACCTCGAAGATCTTAGGATCAGAATGTGACTGAGGAAGACTTATGCTGAAATACCTTAAAGGTACTAACTTTATTCACAAAGAATATTACAATCAAATAATAGAAATAAATTAGAAAGTACAGATAGCTCAACTGATCCCTATGTATCAATACCAGTAGGTAGGTAGGTACTTACTTAAGCACATGATGTTTTCGATAAGGTATTAATATGAGGTTCTTGCTATTCAATTTGATATCACTGTTCATCTTCATTTTGATTGAGTGTGAACTTTAGGGCGTTAGACGATAATTTGGTCACTTATGGCGGTTAAGATAAATAGATAGGTTGAAGCATCGATGGGTTGAAGTCGTTTGTCGGAAGTTTGTTTTGTAAGTACGGTGGTAGTATCTGGTAAGTTTTTCTTGGGATTTGGCAAGGATATTGCTCGGGATGTGGGGACCACTATAACCTATTAATCTAATTTGCCGACGACGATTCGACCAAAGAGACTATAATTAAACTAGTTAACTACGAACGATTCAACCGACTGAGGATTTTCATAGAATTTTGGGGAGACAATAATGTACAGCCAAATATTGTACGGCACAATAATTGGTGTGTCGTAAACTTCAAAAATAATAATATGACCGGTTACAAAAAAAATATGATCGGTTTTAAGATAGCAGAAAATAAAATTAAATTTTGCATCAAATTGATTTATCTAATTTGTTTACAATTTTACTTTACATGTATAATTTACCTACCTACTTGATTTGACTTGACGTTGACATTTGATTGAATTACGTGTAGTGTGTTGCCTAAAAATAAAGGGGTGTGAACACGGAAATAAAGTAAGGGGAAATGGTAAGTGGACGTGGCACGCGTGCCACAAGTACACGTTGGTATGCTTAAGAGCTTATTAGACCATCCTAAATGTCGCGTCCTAAATTCAGTGTCCGATTTAGGACAAGAAATTTAGTCGCCGGAGCTCCTAATTACACGTTCACTGATTCAGGACTCTAAGCAGACCAGTGTTGCCGGTGCGGACCTTTTTGGTCCGTTTCGGACTTTTTTCTGCCTCTGCGGATCTTTTGCGTACCATGACTCTTTGCGGAAATTTCCAAGGGAATCACATGCACACAAAACCTATTGGGTACTTCCCGTAGACCTAGAATCATGAAACTTGGTGAGCAGCAAGTTCTTATAGCACAAGTAAAGGGAAAAATCCAAAATCCATAAATTTGTAATTTATTCACAAAAAAAAATACTTTACCTAGCGCAATCATAACCCTGCTAGAATTATGACATTTGGCAAGAAACAAGGCCCTATAGCACAAATAAAGGGAACAATCCGAAATCAGTACCTAATTTGTTGTTTTTTCTTTAAAAAAAAAAAAATATCTTGCTTTGCTATAGACCAAAACCTTAAAGGGCACTTCCCGTTTACCTAGAATCATAAAATTTGGTAAGAAGCAAGACCATAATTATAGCACAAATAACGAGAAAAATTTGAAAACCATAAATTTGTAGTTTATTAACAAAAAATCATAAATTTTGATTCTCTCCCTCGACCAAAATAATAAATATATAATAATACCGGGTACCTACATCATGTTGACATAGAATCATGATATTTGTCAAGAAACAAGGTCTTACAATTAAACGGAACCCTTAGTGTGCGAGTCTGACTCCCACTTGACGTTTTATTTTACCTCAGTCTTTCAACCTTTGTAAAAAATAAGCGAAGTTTTCTGAAGTTCATTAAGATGAAGCAACATAAAGTACAATTCATATGGAAAACTTAATATCCCCATTACGACAAGTAATTTTTTTTACACTTTTTAAAACGGATCTTTTTGTCATATTTCGGACCATTTTAGCGTTCGGATCGGAGCTTTTTTATTTTGACTGCCGGCAACACTGAAGCAGACGCTAAAAATAGATTTAGGACCAGTGGTGCCAGATTAGGCGAATTATCGCCATTTAGGCTACCTTGGGGGGTCAAATGGTGACCAAAAAATCCAATCGGCTACCAGTAGCCATTTAGGCAAAATAAGAACGGGCGATTTAGGCTACTTCAGGATTACCCCAAATTAATTAAATAATTTCTTGATAATTGTAACGAAACATAATATGAATGTCCACTGTTCTTCGGTTCTTTCCCCATTCTACTATTCTACTACCCGGACAACATAAGTGACACCTTGCTGGGATGCAATAGCCTAGCTAGAGCGCCGCTATGAGATGTCACGAATCCAGGTGGCAATTTAAATCGTCCGAGTAGTAATAGTCCGGGAGCCGACTGCAAAAAACCCTACCTGATAAAAAAATAGAAAATACCTACTCTGTAGGGGTAGCTGACTTTTAGTAACTGCAACTGCTCTTGGTCGGCCGCGGCTTAACTTGGCAAATTTTGTGCAAATGACAAAAAAGTGGTACAAAAATTCATCAAAAAAAACCTCATCGAAAAATAGAATGAAACTTGTATGGTAGAATAGCTGCTTCGAAGGACAGTAAAAAAAAAGTGGTCGGCCTAATCCTGCGTTGGCAGGTTCCTGCAGGGACCGTACAACCCCGAGTTTGGGTTAACCCCTTCGAATGGGTAACACTATCATCGTCTGCGCATTACGAATGGGTTACCCCTTATTCGGGTTACCCTGTACAAAACCTTAGTGAAAGGGTAACCCTTTCATTGGGTTTTAGCAACGATAGTTTTACCCTTTCGTGGCGCTATCCGATTGAAGGGGTTACCTCTTTGTATGGGTTTTTTGGTGTAACACTATGGTTTCCATTTCAATTGCACTTTTTGAAAATCAGGGACTGATTTGGTTACCCGTTGAAGGGGTTTTCGATAAGGTTTTTTGAAGAGGTTGTTTTAAAACCCTATCCTTAGGGGTTACACTTTCAATGAATAACCCGCTCTTAGGGGTAACCCCTTCAAAACCCAGTCGAATGGGTTACCTTTTGAAAGGGTTTCGAGTACTCGATAGTTTTGATGACCCGGTCGTTTGGGGTTACCTTTTCAAACACTGTAACACGGTAACTTTTTGCATTTTAGAATATTGCAATTATAATCTCTATTTGATTTGCGTAAGGTTGAACATAAGGTTTTTAACTCAACTAATCCAAAAGGATGTATAAGTTGAGCTGCCTCTAGATTTTTTGCTCAACTTATCTATAAATGGATTAGTTGAGCTGCCTCTAGATTGTTTGCTCAACTTATCTATAAATGGATTAGTTGAGCTGCCTCTAGATTGTTTAGTTGAGCTGCCTCTAGATTGTTTAGTTGAGCTACCTCTAGATTGTTTGCTCAACTTATCTATAAATGGATTAGTTGAGCTGCCTCTAGATTGTTTAGTTGAGCTGCCTCTAGATTGTTTGCTAAACTTATCTATAAATGGATTAGTTAAGCTGCCTCTAGATTGTTTAGTTGAGCTGCCTCTAGATTGTTTATTTGAGCTGCCTCTAGATTGTTTGCTCAACTTATCTATAAATGGATTAGTTGAGCTACCTCTAGATTGTTTGCTCAACTTATCTATAAATGGATTAGTTGAGCTGCCTCTAGATTGTTTAGTTGAGCTGCCTCTAGATTGTTTGCTCAACTTATCTATAAATGGATTAGTTGAGATGCCTCTAGATTGTTTGCTTAACTTATCTATAAATGGATTAGTTGAGCTGCCTCTAGATTGTTTGCTCAACTTATCTATAAATGGATTAGTTGAGCTGCCTCTAGATTGTTTTGTTGAGCTGCCTCTAGATTGTTTGCTTAACTTATCTATAAATGGATTAGTTGAGCTGCCTCTAGATTGTTTGCTCAACTTATCTATAAATGGATTAGTTGAGCTGCCTCTAGATTATTTGCTCAACTTATCTATAAATGGATTAGTTGAGTTGCCTCTAGATTGTTTGCTCAACTTATCTATAAATGGATTAGTTGAGCTGCCTCTAGATTGTTTAGTTGAGCCGCCTCTAGATTGTTTGCTCAACTTGTCTATAAATGGATTAGTTGAGCTGCCTCTAGATTGTTTGCTCAACTTATCTATAAATGGATTAGTTGAGATGCCTCTAGATTGTTTGCTTAACTTATCTATAAATGGATTAGTTGAGCTGCCTCTAGATTGTTTGCTCAACTTATCTATAAATGGATTAGTTGAGATGCCTCTAGATTGTTTGCTTAACTTATCTATAAATGGATTAGTTGAGCTGCCTCTAGATTGTTTGCTCAACTTATCTATAAATGGATTAGTTGAGCTGCCTCTAGATTGTTTTGTTGAGCTGCCTCTAGATTGTTTGCTTAACTTATCTATAAATGGATTAGTTGAGCTGCCTCTAGATTGTTTGCTCAACTTATCTATAAATGGATTAGTTGAGCTGCCTCTAGATTGTTTAGTTGAGCCGCCTCTAGATTGTTTGCTCAACTTATCTATAAATGGATTAGTTGAGCTGCCTCTAGATTGTTTGCTCAACTTATCTATAAATGGATTAGTTGAGCTGCCTCTAGATTGTTAAGTTGAGCTGCCTCTAGATTGTTTGCTCAACTAATCAATAAGGATGGATAAGTTAAGCTGCCTATAGATTGTTCACACTGAAAACCAGAACACTTGTATACAGACTGAGTGATCGCGCGATCGAAACTAATTGTTCAACATCTAGTATTTATTTTCATTCCTGTGTCCGACCGAATTTGTGGTACCACGTGACAGCTGCATTTTACCTCATCGAAAAATTGAATAAAAAAAACGGATTATATTAGCTAAATTAAACCTGTTGACGTTTGTGTCGGTCGGCCTCACCTTAGCCTGGCAGTTTTTGCAGTCCGACCACATTTATAAAAAATATTTTTTTATTTCAACAGTGAAAATAATGGTTTCTTCATTGCTTCAACTGAACTGATAATGCTTAATTTAATGAGTAAGAGTAACATAATTATATTCATAACCATGCCGACCTACAGAATATACTAGCCAACAAAAAAGTCATGCCACCCGCCTATATAAGTGCGTGGAGGGTTTAGAGGGCTATACAAAAACAAATATTGAATTCAAATTTTTATTCTTAAGTCTAAATTATACAATAACGCTTTTAATATTATTCATAATCATCTTCAAGAGTCGAAGTCTGACGAACTTTCCCCAGAAATTTACTTCAAATTTAGGTAGCAGCGTAGCACACAAATGAGTAGCCCTGACTGACTAAGGCGGCGCGCGCGGTGCCTTTCGAGGAATAGAAACAAACAAAGGAGGTTTGGTTTGGTGAGCGTCTCTTCCTTTCTCATTCACTCACAAGTTAAAAAACTGAAACAGCAATAGCGCGCATGCGGCCTCGCAGATACTGGTCGGTCGGCATGGATTTGTATAACTTAGGATGACTATGCCGTCGTGATTCATATAAAGGCAGTTAAAAATTGAACTTAAATGAAATGGTATTGAAATTGTATAAAGAAGACTGCCTTTTAAAAAAGAACGGCAGTACATTGCGATCATCATCATCATCATCAGCCTATATTAGTCCACTGCTGGACATAGGCCTCTCCTAATGAGCGCCATAGCGCCCTGTCTTCAGCTTGCCGCATCCAGCATCTGCTTGCAGTCTTTCGCAGATCGTCATCCCACCTGGCCGGAGGGCGTCCTACACTATGTTTGCCGAGTCGTGGTCTCCACTCAAAAACTCGTTTACCCCAGCGGTTGTGGGTTCTTCGCGAGATATGGCCGGCCCACTGCCACTTCAGCTTGCTAATTCTTTGAGCAATGTCGATAACTTTGGTTCTCTGTCGGATGTATTCGTTACGAATTCTATCCTTCAAAGAGACTCCGAGCATAGCTCAAATAGCTCCATAGCTCGCTGAGCGACTTTGAACTGGTGGACCAGCCCTACCGTGAGTGTCCACGTCTCAGCTCCGTAGGTCATGACGGGTAGGACGCACTGATTGAAAACTTTCGTTTTCAAGCATTGCGGTATGGATGACGAGAAGACTCGACGTAGTTTCCCAAACGCTGCCCAGCCTAACTGGATCCTCCTCTTGGCCTCCTTCTCAAAATTATTTTTACCTAATTGCAGAATTTGCCCAAGGTAAGTATACTCGGAAAGAATTTCGAGAGGGTGGCCATGTACGACGACCGGTCCCGGATCAATGAGGCCATTGATCATGACTTTGGTTTTATCCAAATTCATGCCAAGACCGATGCGTCGCGAGGCTGAGGCTAGGCCGTCCAGCAACTGGTTTAGCTCCTCTAGCGACTCCGCCATTTAAACTATGTCATCAGCGAATCGCAGGTGTGAGATGTAGCCGCCGTTTATGTTAATGCCTTTACCTTTCCAGTCCAGCGTCTTAAACATATCTTCCAACGCGCTCGTGAACAGTTTCGGGGATATAACATCCCCCTGTCTCACTCCTCTGCGCAGTTGGATGGGTTTAGACTGCTGGCCCTGTACTTGGACACTCATGGTAGCGGCCTCGTAGAGACATCTCAGCAGCTCGATATAACGATAGTCTACTTGGCATCGCTGTAAGGATTCTAGAACAGCCCAGGTTTCGACAGAGTCAAAGGCTTATTCATAGTCCACAAAGGCCAGACACAGGGGCTGATTATACTCTTCGGACTTCTGTATAATCTGCCTCACTGTGTGAATGTGGTCTATGGTGCCAAATCCTCCGCGGAACCCGGCCTGTTCCGGTGGCTGGAACTCGTCGAGTCTCCTAGCGAGACGATTCGTGACCACTCGTGAGAACAGCTTATAGACGTGGCTCAAAAGTGTGATGGGTCTGTAGTTTTTAAGGAGGGTTTTATCTCCTTTCTTAAAAAAGAGCACCACCGAACTCCCGCTCCACACCTTTGGAGTTCTCCCACTGTGAAGGACGGTGTTGAAGAGGTTCTGAAGCTCCTATATTACAGGGGCACCTCCGGCTTTCAAAAGCTCCGAAGTTATTCCGTCCTCACCGGGGGCTTTTCCATTTTTAAGCTGCCTCAGAGCTAACACGATCTCGTCTTGACTTATGTCTGGCAGTTCGTCGGTATAGTGGCGTGTCAGGGTGGCTCTAGAATCATGGTCGTCTCGTCGGGAATGGGAGGCATGTGCAGCGTATAAACGGCCATAGAAATTCTCTATCTCGGCGGAGATCTCCGGCTTCGACAATACGGTCCTCCCGTATTGTCGTTTTGAGCTTCGTCAGGTGGCTCCTGTCAAGCTGCTGAGTGAATACGTTGGACCCTCGGTTTCGCTCTATCGCCTCTTCGATGAGGCGTGTGTTGGAGCTCCGAAGGTCGCGTCGTACCATCTTTGCAATTCGCTTGTTCAGGTCTGACCTCTCTAACGAAGTCGCTTGGGGGGTTTCCCGTCTTTTTGTCATCAGCCCGAGAGTTTCATCCGAGAGTTGGGATTCAAGGCAACAAATGTATTCCCGAGAAGCTGCTGGAACTTCTCGGTGCCCGCCATGATTTGGATTGGGTTAGGTCGGAGCGTGGACTTCATCAGACGGTTTCTTTCAAGCTTCAAGTTGATATTCAGAGAGCCTCGGAGCAGTCGGAGATCAGATCCGGTATTGAACCTGTTGATCACTGAGACATCTCTGAATATGTGCTTGCTATCCGTCATGATGAAGTCGATCTCATTTTTAGTCACAGTGTCGAGGCTTTGCCTTGTCCACTTCCTTTGAGGTTGTTTCTTAAAGAAGGAGTTCATTAAGAACAGCCCCTCTTTCTCAAGGAACTTGACAAGCATTTGCCCCCTGTGATTCCTAACTCCATAACCATGCGGGTCTATCCGGGATTCGTTGCCAGTCTAGGTTCCCAGCTTGCCGTTGAAGTCCCCCATAACAACGTTGAAATGTGCCTTAGTGGTGTTGTGTAAGGCTTTGGATATGTCTTCGTACATATCCTCCACTTCATCATCAGAGTGTGCCGAGGTCGGTGCGTAAACCTGAATCACCTTCATGCTGTACCGCTCGGACAACCGAAGGATCAGGTACGCTACCCTGGTCGACACACTGGAGATTTCTTGGACGTTGTTAGAGAGGGCCTTATTGACGAGGAAACCTACGCCACCCTGGGATGTTTTATCACCCTCGCGAAAGTAGAGAAGATGGCCCGAGTCTAGGGTTACGGTGTCCTCTCCCTCTCTACGGACTTAGCATAACCCCAGAACATGCCATTTAATATTCTCTAACTCTACTTCCAACTGTGCTAGATGGTGGTCAAGCCTCAGAGTGCGTCCGTTAAACGTTGCCAGGGTCGGTTTGCGTAATGAATGGTAGCCTGGGGTAGCCCGGTGATTCCTAGCACCCCTGCCCCGCCGTTACCATGGCCGCTACCTTGGCCAGGAATAGCGAGGCGGCCGGGACTTGGATGCCATTTTTTGGCGTGTACAATCATTGGGGGTAATGCCCATAATCCCCACGCTGGGCATGCGGGTTGGGGATCGCAGTTCGGTGAAGTTGTTCTGCAGGGGGCGCTGCTGCCCGCCCCCCGGTGCGTGTGTCCCTTAGTCGCCTCTTACGACACCCACGAGAGGAATTGGGGTGGTGCAATTCTATGCCGGCACCACACGGCCTACCTAACATTGCGATAGTCGTATTAAATTAAGCATTATCAGTTCAGTTGAAGCAACGAAGAAACCATTATTTTCAATGTTGAAAAAAGAAAGTATTTTTTATAAATGTGGTCGGACTGCAAAAACTGCCAGGCTAAGGTGAGGCCGACCGACACAAACGTCAACAAGTTTAATTTAGCTAATATAATCCGTTTTTTTTATTCAATTTTTCGATGAGGTAAAATGCAGCTGTCACGTGGTACCACAAATTCGGTCGGACACAGGAACCTGCCAACGCAGGATTAGGCCGACCACTTTTTTTTTACTGTCCTTCGAAGCAGCTATTCTACTATACAAGTTTCATTCTATTTTTCGATGAGGTTTTTTTTGATGAATTTTTGTACCACTTTTTTGTCATTTGCACAAAATTTGCCAAGTTAAGCCGCGGCCGACCAAGAGCAGTTGCAGTTACTAAAAGTCAGCTACCCCTACAGAGTAGGTATTTTCTATTTTTTTATCAGGTAGGGTTTTTTGCAGTCGGCTCCCGGACTATAACTCATTCTAATGATTCTAACTCGCTGTATGACAGAGACAGAGTTAAAAATCTTTACAAGAAAGTGAAATGCAACTAACTTAACTCATGAATTCGCTCACAAGCCGCGCGCGAATTTTTGGATTGCTTGTTTCATCATTGTTGTAAAATCCAAAATGCGGAACCGTATGCAGCTGCCGATGATACAAACGATAACTCGCATTCGTTTGCATTTAGTGTGTGAAAAATATGCTGCACTAAATATCGCCCTGCGGACGAAATGATTAATATGCACAACTCAAAAATGTTGTATCAAAGAAGACCGATTGATTCAGCTGGATTATTTACTTCTGCCACCACTTCGAGCAATGAAGATTCTTCCGCTGAAATTGATGGTGAACTTCTACAGGAAGTCATTGTTTTATTACAAGAGGAATAAAACCATATCTTGCTGCAGAAGTTCTATCTTCCTACTTTTTTTTTTGCTTTACGTTTTTTTTACGTTTCTTCTTTGTTTGGGATAAATATCCTCAGCTCAAAATCTTAGGCGAATTAGGCTACTTGTACGAAAAAATATATTAGGCGATTTAGGCTACTCGGTAGGCAAAATTAGGCGAATTGAGTTAGCTTTTATCTGGCAACCCTGTTTAGGACGTCGGAAGCCATTCTTGTCCTAAATCGGATCCTAATTAGGATGCTACCGTCCTAAATGCTATTAAACTTTCCTGAATTCAGGATTGACTAATTAGGACATCCGATATTTAGGATGGTGTAATAAGCTCTTTATTAATTTGGTTGCATTGTCCTTCCACCCTAACTTCCATTTCCGTGGGTGTGAATGTCAGAGGAAAAAATTATAACGTTGTTGTTGCTTCTGTTCATGGGTTTTAAATGATCATTCATCATCATACGTCATATTCGCTACGGTGGTTCTTAAGCTTTTTAGTTTTAAGAGATTCGAGATCTAGATGTAGGTTTTAGGTTTTCCATGAAATTCTTTGAACTTATATTTTGAGCAACTAATTAAAGCATTATAATTTGAGCAATGCTAATGAGCTCTGCACATGGATAAATCAATTTTTCCCTTGAAATGAAATTTGTCTAATCGCAGGAACATTTTTCAGCCACAGATTCTCTTTTCGAAAATTTAAAGAACCTTATTTTACCGCCCTTCACACTTACAGTTACAGATAGAGTAATCGCCCATTTTATTTTAAAGATTTATCCGATCAATAACGCAAGTCATCAATAAAAGTTTGATAGTCACCGTCAAATGAACGTAACCTCCCATTTTTGTGGCAAGTGGACAGTGACGTAGACTTGGGAAGATCTCGTTCGGAGTTGCATACCTTGTAGTTGTATTATTTTACCATGGAGAAGACAAAAAACTTTGGACGAGCGAAATCACCCTTTCAAGACGACGACGACGACACTCACGCACGACCACCCCGGCGGCGGCGGCACCAGTGACACGACGAGCGACGATTCGACGGGCAATCCGGACGATCGATCCACACCCAAGGAACACTCAGATTAAATAATAATTAAATAATAACTCTTTCTACGAAGGAACATTTATATACCGTAAACACCTCTGAGTATAACGTTATCTAATCTGTGGTATTGGTTTCAGCAGTACTCAGAGAGGTCAGAGAGGTACTCACTGTACTCAGAGTCCACCTACAGACCTACGTAGACCTCGTAGAGTAGAATTGGACGTAGTTATGCAAAAAGGAACCAACCCACAACTCGGTCAAAATGGAGTTAAGTGCACAGGGTGGTTCCTAAGCATGTATTCTATATGTTCAAAAAAGATCCTGGCCATCTAGCGGCTCTTAGCAAAGATATGAGTATGTCACAAGGGAACTAACCCACATTTCGACATTTCATATTTTACAATCTAGAACCATGCTGCGTGATTTACTATAATGAGCTGATTTAATATGTGAAATGGAACCATAGCATATGGTACCCATAAAACGTTGATATTTTAGTTATTACAAACTAGAACCAAACCACAAGGACAAAAATATTACCTGCAATGTAATTGCTAACAAGAACCGAGTGGCTTGGTTCTGATTTGCATTAATAAAATTCTACAAATTCACAGGTGCTAAGTGGTTTGGTTCCAGTTTGCACTAAGAAAAATAAAATAAAATAAATGGGGCTATGTTTCTTGGTACCAGTTTGCATAATAAAACACCCAAAGTCTACGGAGTCATGTGGGTTAGTTCTTGATTGCAAAGCAAAATTCCGAAACTCGACCAGTAGCCTGTGGGATGGTTTTAGTTTGCATAATGGAAAGAACAATGGCAAGAATTATGAGCTATCATGAGGAAAGATCCCACGGGTATCAATCGATAGCTCCGGAAATTCTGAATAAAACTGTATATTTAGTTTTTCCATAATTATTGCAGGAAAAATTAAATTAATTTTTGAAAATGTGGATGAATAGCAATTTGGGCGAAGCTAGGGTGATAAAAACTAGTAGAATCCGCCATTTTGTTTTTGACATTGACAGCACTACCAACTCTGCCTGTCATTATTATTCTGTGGTCCAATCCGCGCGCTTTTGTAATGTGTTTGTTGACAAAATGATTTTCAAAATAAACTTATCAAAATAATACTACAGGTGAACCTTCTATCCTTACCCAATATAGTATTATAATATCTGTGCCCAAGTGTTTGTGAGAGTGATTTCACAAAAAGTTGTAGTAGCAAAGAAACTTGTTTCAAAGAATATATTTTCTTTCTTGGGTGCTAAAGAACTACATAGGTACCTACCCTTCGCCATTGTAAGTTATTGTACATCGAGAGTTTATTTTGTTTTCATTGTTCACCTACCTACCTACTTCGTAAGATTGTCGGTATGTGCCTAGTCTACATAAAATTATGCATAGGTACCTAGTAAAAGTTATTATTACTTACCTAATACTCCGTAAGTACCTACCATAGAAATCTAAATAACAATTTAGATTTCTATGGTACCTACATACCTATGTGCAGTGTTTGTATTGTACCTACCTAGCTATCGTTACTAAAATTCTCCCATACATTTTAGTAATCATCAGTCTTACAAACATTGAACATTCCTTTCCTTTTATAAATAACTAGACGATCGCCTCGCGGTTTCACCCGCGTAGTTCCCGTTCCTGTGGGAATTCCGGGATAAAATATAACCTATGTCACTCCCTGAAAAGTAGACTTCATAGCAATGAAAGAATTTTTCAAATCGGTCCAGTAGTTTCGGAGCCTATTCAATACAAACAAACAAACAATCAAATCTTTCCTCTTTATAATATTATAGTATCGATGTGTTTATTTTTCAGGTATTTAGGTACCTACCTATCTAAATGACGATAGAGAGGAACCGAATAACAATACTTACTCGGTAGCGCTACCTCACAGATAATGGAAAAACTTACTAAGAATTGAAAGAAACTAACCCCAAGAATTGATAATATACTGTACTTACCTAAGCATTCTTGAAAATGTATAATTTAGCACCAAGATAAAAAATATTTCATCTATGAGTTTGCCTGCGCATATTAATAAAATTATACGATTCCACTGACCAGTTAGTTGGTATGTTTTCTTATCTTATGCATATACACTAGCCAAACTCGATTTAGAATGTTGGTAAACAAACCGCCCATACTTAACCTAAAATTCACTCTGTTGCCGCGTCTTTTTATATAATACTAGACGATCGCCTCGCGGTTTCACCCGCGTAGTTCCCGTTCCCGTGGGAATTCCGGGATAAAATATAGCCTATGTCACTCCCTGAAAAGTAAGCTTCCTAACGGTGAAAGAATTTTTCAAATCGGTCCAGTAGTTTCGGAGCCTATTCAATTCATACAAACAAACAAACAAAAAATCAAACCTTTCCTCTTTATAATATTAGTATAGATAAATTATTAGGTAGGTATTTGATTGCACTTATTTTCTTAGTAAATAAAGTATTTAAAATTAATAAATTATAAGCAATATTTATTGAAGGAAGGATCTCAAATCGGCAGACATAAGTAAGGATGTAAATTGCGTATAAAAAGACGCAGCAACAGAGTGAAATTAGAACTAGTATTACTTATTGAAACAATTTGGCTAACTGCAGACTGTTGCAAACAATCAATGCAATTTATTATACGTAGGTACCTATCTGAAACTCGACGCCAAGCAAAGCAAGTGAGTTTTAGTTTTATGTGTAAGCGTTGTGTGTGTGTGTTCTTAATGGTTTGCTTATAAACATTCCACATCGAGTTTGGCTAGTTTATAGATAGTATTACCTATTGGTAAAGCTAGAATGGTACGTAACGTAGGTAGTAAGGCCAACCACTCGATCCTTCTGGGATATTAGGAATTATTACAAAATTATCTATTTTGGTAGATAGGTAAGTACCTACCTAAAAACATTTTTGATTAGGTACTACCTAGGTAGGTAGGTGCTCGTAACTCGTTAAGTTGAAGACTCCAAAACCGTCAAGAGCAATCGCTAAACTACACTTATTGCAAGACAACAGAAGCTGCTCTGTGCTTTGGATTGGAATCTTCATCTGTTCACCGCTATACCTAGGTAAGTAATTTTGGCGATGACTATAGGTAGGTAGACCTATGACTTTTATTGAGATAGCGGTTAATTATATGTCTTCACTTCAGGAAGGTACGGTACGTAGGATACTCCACGTACCTACCTATAATACAAATAATAGTTGTGCCATGGGTAAGTTAAGAATCGAAAAGCAAACGTGTTCTTGTCTTTAGTGGAGACTGCGACTCGGCAAACGTAGTATAGGACGCAATTGGTAGGGAGATGCTGGATGCGGCAAGCTGAAGACTGGGCGATATGGCGCTCATTAGGTACCTATCAATTTTATATGAACAGGTAGGCGACACGTTCTTGGAACACATTGTAAAGCCGCGGCAATACACCTGAGCTGGTTTAGGTTAGGCTGGGCTAGGTAGGTATAGGCTAACCTACATAAAAAGTTAGGAAATCTCTATCCAAAAATGTAGCAGGGCCTAAGACCTAGCTATTTTCGTCCATGGCCGATAAACCTACTCTATTCTACCTACCAACTGAAAAAAGGAGGTTGGTTTTAATCCTGCCCCTAACCTGAAACTAACCTCTAGAATTGAAACCTTTTTTGTCACCCCGCCGCCATTTGCAATGAAGAGATGAACCAAGGATAGGAAATTATTCTGCCAATTTTCAAAAAAATATTTAATTTTTTCTGGAATAATCGCGGAAAAACTAAAAATGCAGAGTTCCTTAAAATTTTGAGATGAATCGAATGGTATATTTCTTATCTTTCCTCAAATTTTTGGGACAAACCATAAGGGAAAGTTGCCATTGTTCTTTGGATTTTTTATGGCACCATGTTCTATGGTTCCAAGAGTTTTGGTGGGAGTACTGCCAGAATACACATATTTACGAAAATATTATTTTTATTCCGTCTTGCCACATTATTTATTTAAAAAGATAGTTAATAGGAAAAAAACAGTCGATGGAGCCAAGGTGAAATGGCTCGATACAAAGGAAATAATGTTGAAAAAAGAAACGACGCCAAAAAGCGGATACGCAGTACCAACACCCAAGTCAATTTTGTTTTATTGCATAATCGAAATCAGAAAAAAATCCCGCGTCGAATGGTCCGACTTCCGTGGCTCTACGACTAATAGAAAATTTTGTATAGCGTTGAAATTCACCCTATTTTTTTGAGGGACCACCTAAGCATTTGCTGTAAATAGCATAAAAAAATGTTCTTTTCGAACATTTTCCATTTACAACAATTCACCTTTTGCAAAGTATATGATCGCGGTAGTTACAGCGCCGTTGAAACTTTGAGCTTTATAACTTATAAGAAAATTGAAATGCACCACGCTTACTACAATTGTTCTATGACGTAGACGTAGCAATAGCCAATGCCATTAGATTTTGTTTGTTGACAATTTGTCATCAATTAATTTACAAAGAAATTGTTTTGTTGTTCGTCCCACTTACTTATCTACTTATTTTTTATCGCCTAAATTCTTATCTATCGCCTTCGATCATATATCTACACTATTCAGTCAGCTGGTAATTGAACAAGCAAAATTGTGCTGATTAATAAAAAACACAAAGGTAAGAAAGCCATAAATCTAGGGCAAAGCTATTGTTTGGGCTGTCGTGTTCCTGGTGGTCCGAAAGATAGTTTGCAGAATTGTTTACTTTCACTTCTTACGCTGTCTCCTTTGATCTAATTTTATCGCGATTAGAAAGTTTTAATTCATTAATTTTATCTTACAGCTCATTTTCAATATGAATCAGTACTACACAGAGCGCCAGTTGTGTTGGTGTTACGGAATGATATCAGCGCTCTTGAGCGTGTCAGTGGTGTGTCTAGGAATACCGTACAACCATTGGAAGGCGACCCTGGACGTTTGTCCTGGAGGGTACTTTGAGAATACGAACTGCGGTTGCATTTTCTATGGTGTCAGTACATTCCAATACTTCAATGGAGGACACAATTCTATTTGTTTGTATTCCGTATTTGCGCCTTTGCCAATACTGGTTTATGCTATCATAATGGCCCTGTTCCACATGTACAGAGTTTGCATTAATAATATTGGGAAATATGAGGATGAAAAATCTACAGCAATGGAAGAAATGTGAGTAGTAAAAGTATATCATACTTACTTCAATGTTTAGCATCTTTATAGCAACATCTCCAAGAAAATACGAAGATATATTGACAACCTCTGTGGTGCTGCAGGGGAAGGTCCGCCTGCGACACAGGAGCTTGTAATATTGATTCCTCGGGACAAATGTTTGAACAATCTGCAAATATTTGTTCTGGTTGTTCTGTATGGTATAATATAATATATTATACGATAGATATGTATAATAAAAAATATATATCTATACAGTGTTAATGGTGGCTAGTGGTCATGTAATCTTATGTAAATTTAGCAAAAAAAATAAGCATTTTGCACAAAAACTTTTTCTGTTGCTAATCAATCCTGTTTCTCATACTGATCAAAAAGATGAAAGGCTGAGGTCAGACAAGATGCAAAATACTTTTCCCATTCATTTTACAAGGAGTCCAAGAGTAATTCTATTTTCATAATCATCAAAACTCTTCTTAAAAAATCAGCAAGGTTGGTATTGTTAAATTCAATAAATTTTTGTTAGTTTATACTAGACTAAATAACATTCTAAGCTAGACTAGAAGTCTTATAGAAGTAGATTCTTAACTATCTTTTTCTTTTTTGTGTTTCTGTTTATTCAAAATATCAAATAGGTAATCTGTAATGTCTGTTATAGAAGAGTAAATGAAAAATTCGAACACAAGTATTTATACTTAAATATAGGTCTCCACTACGGTAAACAATTATTGTAAAACTGTTACAAAAATAAATTATATTTATTTTTAATGTTATAGCAGATAACTAGGAACAACAACACAAGCTCTGCTTAGCTTCGGACTAGATAATGGGTTGTGAATTGTCCAGCAATATTTATTTATCACATCACACTAATATTATAAATGCGAAAGTTTGGATGGATGGATGGATGGATGTTTGTTACCTCTTCACGCTAAAACTACTGAATGGATCAGGCTGAAATTTTGCATACAGGTAAGTCTAACCCCGGAATCAAACATAGGCTACTTTTCATCCCATATATCAGTTCCCATGGGATGCAAATAACCTCAAAACGTTTCCAAAGAAACAACGCGTGCGAAGCCGCAGGCAGAAGCTAGTTCATAATAAAAATGTATTTCAGTGAAGGAGAGTCCATAGTGGTCACCACCAGAACCCGCATGTCGAGACAGAATGATGGTGTGATTTACTGCTGGATACCCACAAGCTGCATTGCTGCTATCTTCTGCATCTACAACCTGGTGCATGCTGCAATCATCACTGATGGCTTCCATAAAACTTGCAATCAGTATAGAGGATATCTTGTCAGGGTAAGTTTTTCTAGTGACATGTTTCTATTTATGCTGCAAAAGGGTGATTTTTACCTATTTTCCCTGTCACAAGTTACTGTTTTTTTTTTAAAGAAACAGGCAATAAAATAGTTTCATTTTGAAATTAATGCATGCTAAAGACAGGATAGGAGGCTGGAAAAAATTTAAGGCCTGTACAATACACAGTGGTTTTGACACAACCATGCAGTTTAACCATGCAGGCTTTGAAGTAGCTTATAATATTTCAAAGCTCGTAAGTTATCAATACTGCAATTTGTGATGTACAGTGGCCAGAACATTACAACACCATGATAGCCACTTGCCACTTAGATTTTAAGCTGTTTTGTAGTATTGTTTCTATCTTTATGTAAGCAATAAAGAATTGTCTATCTATCTATCTATAGTTTAGTAACTAATCAATCAATATTCTATTGCAGGAGCTCCAAGCCGCAGGGGACCAAGCAACCGCCATTCACTTCCGACTAGCATGCCAAGCGATCTACGACTTTATGGACTACCTGCAAAAAGACGCTCCTAACAGCAGACGTGGAGACTTCATCAACACTGGGCTGTCTCTACAGCTGGCTATTATAGCTTCGTTTGTGGCTGTGGTCCTGTGGGCCGCCATAGCTGTGCAGACTGCAGTTAGAGCTTATAGAGAGAGGCATGTATTGACCTGTTGTGGAAACTAAAAGGAACTACTATTGAACTACACAAAGGCCAGTGCAAATGACAGAAGGGTCAAAACATTTTATCGTAGTTTACGTAGGTAACTCCAGTGTTTTTTCTCTATGCACAGAAAGTCAAACCATTTTATCGTAATTTACGTAAGTAACTAGGTAGAGTTTTTTCTCTATGCATAGAAAATTATGTCGTGAAGTTACAAGTATGTACTGATTCCAATTACATTTTTATGTTATGTTAGGATAAAATGCACATATTTTTGAGACATTTTACTGATTCCTTAGCATAATTTTTAAAAGTTTATTTTATAAAAACTAATTTTAAGATCGAATACAAAAGCATCATCTACGGCGCCTTTGTGTCTAATCCATTATATTATTTAGTACTGGGTACATCCTTATGCCAAAATATTTTTGGTTATAATGCACTTTTGAGACACATTTTACTAAATTTAAAAGTACTTGTGGCCGCATGTTGTTCCCGTACACAGGCCTTACAAGTCATTTAAGTAAGTGCCGACAAACAATCACAACAAAAACCATCCTTAATGGATGTTAAAGGCCAATGATGATGATGATTTTATGTAAACGAATTTTAAGATAAAATGCTAAGCCACATCACCTATTGGTGTTAGCACCCTAGTGCCTAAAGGACAATATCATTGAGTTGGTACATACTTTCACAATTCATGCGAAAATATTTAGGATTATATGCACAAATTTTTAAACAATTTACCTCATAGTAAAGAGATGCTATTAAAATAATACTGAAGCGTCATTTTGTACAAAATTATTGAAAACATGATTTCACATTTCATGTGAAAATATTTAGGGTAAAATGCACTTAGACAATTTACCTCTCATTATAGAGTTGCTATTTTAATAATATTGCAGCGTAATTTTAAGACTGACAATTCATTCCTTCGTATAATGTGCCTAGTGCCTACCTATACCATATAATTATATCTTTGCAAAGTATTTTACAGTGAACAATTTTATTCCACCGAATATTTTACCAGTAGGGTAGCTAGTTTTATTTTAAACATAGATAATTTGTATTCGTCCTGTGCCGTCCGTATTTAATTTTCTTAGTTTTAAGAATAATTTTATTTAATTATGTTAATCATGATCGTATCGACTTTATTGTGCCGTCCATATGAATTTAATGTCTTAGTTTTAAGAATAATATTCTTTTATTTAATTGTTTACATTTTTATGTATTGCCTTTTAAATAATAAACGTATACTTCTGAATTATCAGTGTTGTATTATTTGGGTATGCTAAAAATAAGAAAAAGATTAATAGAGACAAGTTTATTAATTAAATTAACACTTATTATATTAACAACCACAATATAAAACTAACAACTTTCTAACACAACAAATATTTATGACTAAGTAGTGGAATGATAGTGGAGTGTAGGTATGTGTAGAAATATTATAAATCCTAAGAAAAGACATTTAAAAATATATTATTATATTAGGTACAGTATGTAAAAGACCTGTAAACGTACCAAAACAATTTCGTTCATTTTATTCATGATGATAATGATGTTAAATATCATTTTGCTTAAAAAATATCACAAAAACTTGCATCGTCTCCAGCGCAGTCAGTTCTTTACAGAAAAATCTCAATTTTTTAAGCTGAACGCAATCTTGTGTCCACCTTACGCGCGCATTTTGCAGCAATATCGAATACAAAGGTTTAAATCGTTAGATAGGCTCTTTCCGTAGTGAGACCGCGATGTGTTGTTGCCCAGCGAAATCAGATAGCTAGGCTCTTGGAACCAGTGTATTGTGTTTTTTCACAAGTTCGTCTAACATGGTTGCACAATAAATGGTAACCAAAATGTCCGATTTGAATAATTCAAAAAGGAAAACCTTTATTCACAAAGAAAATTATACTAGTATTTACAATTGAGCTAACTGCAGACTGTTGCGAACAGTCTACAGGTAGCTCAACTGATCCATATCAATACCAGTCGGAAGCGTCCCCAAGATGCTGGCTGCACGCTGTATGGCAATGCTGATGCGCTGTGCCTGATACTCACCAGCTCTCGGGTCACGCATCGCTTCCATCAGACGCTCGGATAAGGTTTTAAAAACCCGACGAGCCTCGGTACCCCACGGACCTAGGGTCTCGACTCCAAGGGCAAATGTGTAGGCTCTGTCGAGACCTGCATATTTGCGCCTCTCGAGATCTTCGGCCAAATCTGCTGCCGCACCCGCCCTCACGGCTCGGTAGATGGGAAGGCGCAAGTGTGTCGACGCATGTAGCGTCCCACACAATGGGCCTCCCCAACTCCCATGGGACTAGCGTCATACCGTCGTGCCTTTTACCGTCGTCACGCAACAGATTTTAACTAGGTACCTACTCATAGTGTGCGTGCATTGGCATTTTGTTAACGCACACATTCAAAGCAGTGGCAGTTTTTGGTGTCGGGTCGTATCTAACTTTATTTAAATCTTTGATCGTATAATATCCAACATCTGGACAAAGGCCGCCATTCTTTTAGAAATCAGAAATTGATAACTTTTATTTCTTTCGTCTTTACTTAAAAAGCACTTAGACAAGTCAAAGCACTTTAGACAAGCTAAAATTTTAAATTTTTCGATCTCAGTGTTTTGCTTTGCCCATGTGGGTCATTGTAGGTTCCTAAAAATTCGGTCATCGATGTTACTCATTGTGAGTTTAGGGCACAGCAACATAGAATTTTACACCAACTGTTTTAAGAATGCACAATCTGGCACAATGATTACAAGAGCGCTTGGCTTTATTATGGCCTTTCCATCTTAAGGTGGGTACAGACCAAGCGAGCGAGAGTGAGCGAATGTAAACGAATGGGATTCGACGATCGGTACGTTCGTTCCATTTTTCTTTGATGTAGCAACAGCCGCCGGAGCACGGCCGAAGGCGAACGAAGGCCCTCATTTGGGCTCGCTTGATTTCGCAATGACGTCCACACTGGTTCTTTCGCGTTCGTTCGTTAGCCTTCTCTTGCTCTCGCTCGCTTGGTCGTCTGTACTGTACCCGGCATTATGAATATAATATAAGCCGCCACTATGTAGGTATGACTCTTATACATAAATAATGTAACATGTTATCATAAATAATTTAACATGTTATCCGTAAAACACTAACATTCAGAAACTTTAAAAACTTGAACATCCAAATATTTACAATAAGTACTTACGAGTGTCTATAACTAGGTTTATGTGTAAAACTAATATAAGAAGCCACATTTATCACGAACATTAAAAAAAACTTATCTAATGGCCGACTCAACATGAGTATGTGTACCTAAGTCAAAGCTCTTAGGCCCATATTATGAAAGCTCAGCTCAGCAGTCATAGATCTATTACTGAGCAAGTTTTCATAATACCTATGGGTCTAAAATTCGAAATTCTACTATATAATGTTCAACATCACTGGTAAGTATGAGCCGAGTTTAGTTTATATTATTTAAGAAATCAAATAATATCGCAAAAATTTTCGACTTCGACGGGACTTGAACCCGCGTCCTCCCCTCAGTACGGGGATGTGATAACCAACTACACCACGAAGTCAAGTGACGTGGGAGTCGAAAATCTCTGTGACTTCCTGCGGTCTCTAGCGGGTTCAAGTCCCGTCGAAGTCGAAAATTTTTGCGATATTATTTGATTTCTTAGAAATTACCCTTAGTGTGGGGTTACGCACTATAATAACAAAAAACCTATATTATTTAAGTTGGTAGCTGCCTCGGAAGGAAAAGGGAATGTTCGAACGCCCATGTTTTATTTGAAGAATATCCAATTTGGTATGACCTGCTTACGTTAACAAAGAATTGTGAGTGACGTCATTTCTCATGTTGTCCTGTTCAGCTGTGCAATTACTCTAAAATCTTCCATTCAATGGATCGCCATTCCGGGAGTGTGGGTATACACGATTTTATTTCCATCACATGGTACAAAAACAATTAAAGTATTTTTTTAGTACAATATTGGAAACCGAAATCGTTTATGCCCGGTCTACCCCGGACGGCCGATTCAATGGGAATGGGAGCTTGTAGCGTAATCACAGAGATAGGTAGTGCAATTTAGGGTTGACCTATAAATAGTATGGACACGCCCCCGGGATTCCGGGATTAGAAAATAAATCATTATACTTGATGCGGTAACTACCCGGTAACAGTTTCGTAACTTAAATGCATTTTATAAGCTTTACTTGATTTTTAACAAAATAGTAAAATTAATTTGTGCTACTGAAATCCAATTCAGTAGCACAAAGGCAAATCAGAGGTCCGGTATACAAAAGCCAAATGGTCACACACAGAGATCAAATCAGTCGTCAAAACAAGCTAAGGTGTCGTTAAAATAATCAAATCAGGTAACTTAAAGTTGCAACTTGCGCACTCAATGAAGGACTTGAGTAAACTAAACGAAATAAAGGAACATTGCTTCGCTGCCTGCCTTTATGACCCTTTCTTATCATATCGCTGCCTTTTCGATGCCGAAACAATGCATTCCATAATATTTTTGGTCTAACTTAAAGTAAAAACCAATATGGCGGCAAGTTTAGCTTCATTCACAATACGATGAATTGATAAGATCGTAAGAATGTCTTTTTAAAATATTATTTTACATAGTATTAAATAATTTTTTTTATTAAATTCCCGGGACATGTATGGCGTGTCCACATTATGATATCTTCATGAAGTCTCGTAAAATTGCACTACCTATTCCTATCACTGAATCACACAGCAGATTGGGCTCAGGCACTGACCACCAGCAACAGCATGAGAACTGTAATATTTTTAGGATTATATTATAATGCTGTGCACATGGTATAATAGTAGTATCATTGCTGTGCAGTTAAAATATTTGGCTGGCAACTTGTTACCTTTAAAGATCCATAATATTAATTATGCCAAAAGTATACGAATGGTTTCCGTATTTCATGTGACATTCTGGCATTCTGCCTCCCAGTCGTTGGGTATAAGTTTGCTGATGTACTCTATGAACTGATTGTACGAACAAGTTTCCTCGCAAAATGATAGCTTTAACTCCATTGGGACTTCTATTTTGGTATTATTGCGGTAGAACGCCTGAAAAATACAAAAATAATGTCATTAATTACAAAAATAATTTCTTGCTTCTTTTTTAAATAAAGGTGCTGCATAATTTATGCTATGTACACAATATTAAATGACCGAAAGTAACTGTAGACAAATCCGTGCGCAAGCAAAAGCGTATTGCGCTAAGAAAAAAACATAAAAGTCTAGCTGATTTTTGAAGATGGCAGCTTTACTCAATGTGATTTTAAACCTTATTTATATAAATAAATAATGCTGGACAATCCACACAACACCATCTAGCCCCAAGCTAAGCAGAGCTTGTGTTATGGGTACTAGATGACTGATATACTTAATACAATACATTACATAGATAGATATTTTTTATTATACATAGAAAATCCCGGAACAAATATTTGCAGATCGTACAAACATTTGTCCCAAGGCGGGAATCGAACCCGCAACTTCCTGCGTCGCAGGCGGACCTTCGCCCGCTGCGCCACATCGGTCGTCACGTATATACACAGAAACAGAATTAATGACGTTTATTTCTCGAGGCTTACAAAACTATTTCTTATTGAACAAACCAACTAACCTTTACAAACAGGTCATCATGCTCAACATCCTCATGTAACTCCAAAACGATGCTAGCGCCGTAGTCTGGTTCGAGAAGCTCTGTGAAGCCTAAGGCACGCCACAACGTGACCACTGTGACGTCATGGCCGGAGTATACGAATAGGCAGCGGTCGAGGTTTGTGTGGCTCACTGTCTCTTCCAGAGTTTGTTTTATCTCAGCAAGGAGAGGTCCTGCAAGACCATAAAAAAGTTATGCTGTCTGTATGTAACTTTGACTTTTACTATAAAAACTATACTTACTAGTTTGATGAATTCATTAGGGATCTAAGCTTACCTACTAATCTAACCTGATGTTAAGTTTTTACAAACTTATGTAGGTAATGAAGCGATACCGAAATACGTATATTATTTTTGTAGTATAATTCTCGACAGGGTCACAAATAATGATAATCGTAACAACATACTTTTACTAGCAAAGGTTTGGAAATTAAACAAAGTTTTAAAGAACAATAGAATGCATGAAATTACATTAATATCAGTTATCTAGTACCCATAACACAAGCTCTGCTTACCTTGGGGCTAGATAAAGTGTGAATTGTCCAGCATTATTTATTTATTTATTTATAAATGTGAAAGTTTGGATGCTTAATTGTATGGATGGATGATTGTTACCTCTTCACGCCAAAACTACTGAACGGATCGGGCTGAAATTTCGCATAAAGATAATTCTAATCCTATCAATTCCCATGGGATAGAAAAAGTTTCGATTGAAACAATGCGTGCGAAGCCGCGGGCAGAAACTAGTAAACTATAAAAGATGGGGTACCTACTCATCTGCTAATATACGTATTTCGTATGTGTCTTACATACCTGCCCTGAATCTCAGCAGCGTTTCATTATAAGACAGAAGTGCTAAACTCTCCATAAATGCTTCCCTCATCTTATGCGGGAACAAATTCTTAGTCCACTCCGGAAGCTTCAAGCCAGCGTCTTGTTCCGATAGCAGCGTGCTGTACAGGAAATCCACGGGGAGAACGCTTCGCATACTCTGGTTGGTGTATTTTGAGAGGTTATCAAATAGCTCCTTGAACTTGGGGTCGGCGTCTTTCTCAGCTTTAAGCTCTTTGTACATTTCGTTGTGCAACTTACATGGCTTATTTGCTGCAAGCATCTGTTAAAATAGGAAGAAAACTATTTAATTGGCTCTTATTATTAAAACTTAGAAAAATAAGTCCCAAAAATATATGTATAACCAAGAAGTAAAGAAAGTAACTCTCCGCGTCTTTCTGTCAGTTTATCACCTAAACCTAAATCGTGCAACGGATTTTCATACGGTTTCTATTTCACCAAAAGATGGAGTGTTTCCTAAGGAAGGTTTTTATTTAAGATTCATTACGGTTTCTCCGATAATTTCCTGAAATATTATGATGATTGTTGCAGATGTACTAAAAAATCACGCGGAATGGGAGCTTTGCTACCGTGCGACGCGGAAACCAATAGTTTAATGAAAAAAATATTGCGGAAGCTGTACCTACATACATGCGAAGACTGCCTCGTTGGTTTAGCGGTCAGCTTGTTAAACAGCTGATTATGAGTGGTCCTGGGTTCAAATCCCGGGTCGGACCAATAGTTGTTATTGCGGTTTTTATAGCAAGAAAAATTTACAGCAGCCCGGAGTCAGGAAGTTGGCGGTGTTACACCCCCGTGCCTCGGAAAGCTTGTTAAAGCCGTTGGTCCTGCGCTTGACCTCTCCCCGCTCGTGTCGGTCTGCCGTCCCATCGTATTATGAGAGTGAGGGAATAGAGAGCGCACCTGTATTTGCGCACACACTTGTGCACTATAATATGTCCTGCGCATCTGGCTAGTCTCTGATGAGACTGGCCGCCGTGGTCGAAAATCGGCTAGGACATTATTATTACATGAGAAGCTAGTACTATTTCAGAAAACGGGTTTAACTTACATCATCCAAGTGCACTGGTAGTGAGTGTATAGGTATGGGTTGCCACGGGATCTCGGGATGCCACATCTGACGCTCCGAGGGCGGGTAGAGCCCTGCCAGGAACGTGGCAGCACTCGCCATGCACCGCGATCTGTCACTGCTACGCACATAGATGTTCTTCTCATAATAGTCCTCAGGGATAAAGTTGGCATAGTAGCTGCGGTACTTCTTACCCAATTCGTAGAGTTGGAGTTTACCCACCTGTTACAAGATTCATTACTATTAATGCTTAGGTATCTAGCGCTTTAAATTTTCGCCACATAAGACATTTTGTTAACAACTGTCTCCCACTTTTGAGAAAAAAATTAAATCAATGGAAGTATGTTTTTTATAATTAGGTATTTTTCATGGCCATTTTACAGCCATTCATTGTTTTTTTTTAATTATTATTTCCTGTACATAAACTATACTACAAATATGTAGCTTTGACATGAGTTATGGAAGTGTTCCATGTGATCTTATCGTATAAATAAATGAACTGCGTTACTAATTTTATTTATTTGTTCATTAAATTAACAATAAATAAATAAATAGTTTTATGATAAAGTACATTTATTTACTACACAGTCAATGTCAAGTAATATTTCTTGACTATTTCACTAATTTTTAAGGGCCTTCTAAACAGGCAATATGTGGCTGCAACACAGTGGCGGGTATCATTGCAAGCAATACCAGCCAGACTCCACTCCGTCCACACAACATGATGTTTACTGTAGTTGTTTACGTGGTTATACAAAAAAAACTGATGTGATTTCGTCAGCCATTCTTGCCCGATTGTGGAGCCTGTTCAAGAGTCTGAATCATTGACCATACTATTGCAGATACATCGCAACACATGGCCCAGCCACGGACTGCTCAGCCATAGCTGCGATATGATGGCCAGCCACTGTAGCAGCCACATATTGCAGAAAAATATTTCCCGTTCCGCAGCCCTTTATATACATATTTTAGCGAATAACTCACATTAGTCAATCCCCCTAATCCATCTGGCCACTGGTAATTTTTATATGGATCACTGTTGTAGGTCTCCACTGGAGTCCTAGCTCCATGGCGAAAAAGCTGAAAATGAAGGTATGTTCATTAATTTCATCTTATAATTAAATTTGGTAAAATCCAGTGTATGAATAAACCCATCTAACTCAGCTTATACAACGTGTAACCCCTTCGGCATAGTACACATATTATGATACACGTTGTATATGAGACTAAGGAAACCAGAGGAAGGGCAGCAGCTTTCTTTCATCAATTTTAACCCTTCCACAGAGATCACCACCTGCCGAGTGCGGTGGCCGGTGATTATAGCAAAAGCCCCTTTATTTGAGAGAGGCATATTCAGCCGTTAACATAACTATGTGTCCTGATGAAATCACACTAATATTATGAACGCAAAAGTTTGGATGGATGGATGTTTGTTACCTCTTCATGAAAAAAGTACTTGACCGTTCGGGCTGAAATTTTGCATACCGGTAATTCTAATCCTGGAATCAAACATAGGCTACTTTTTATCCCATAAATCAGTTCCCATGGAGTAGAAATCACTTTTAAATGTTTTCGTAGAAACAACGCGAGCAAAGCCGCGGGCATTACAAGTATGAATAAAAGTAGGACCACTCCTAAAAGAACAAAACAACTGCAGTTATTAACACATCTGAAATAGAATATATAAATAAAAGAAATAGGTATTCCAAGAGACCATTATTAATTAGAACCTATGTTCTATCTACAAAAGAAGAGTTTTAAACAACTTACAGTAATAACAAATCTCAAAGTCTTGGACTCTGTGGGCAGAGTTTCGCTCAACACACAGTATCCAAGTAGACAACTCAGCACGGCCAGGCCTAGTACAATCACTGCTAGTGAAGTCGAACTTCTTGGTATCTGCCTCTGCCAGAAGGTTGAAGGTGCCTTGGGCATACTTGGACGACGCCATGTGTTTTCATCATTGTCAAACTCCATTGCACTGAAATATTATTTATTCTAAAGTCAAATGTGTAGATAGAGAACACCAAATAGGTATAAGGTGAGAGATGGTGACATGATTATAATTATACAAGTCATATAGCCTGCTGTCCCAGCACTGCTTCGTTCCAATAACGGACAAAATCCAAGAAGGTCAATTACTATGTGCTGTGGTTACCACCAACAGTAAGTACCTAGATGATAGTTTGTTTTTGTGATAACCATCGAAATAAGATCTTACCCTTTGGTGAGACTCAATCAACTCACCGATTCAAGCCCTTGAAACGTAACGCACCATCTGTCTACAGAGCGCTTCTTTTACAATATTTACAGGTATAGTACCGTAGATTCTTGTTCTTATTCATAATAGAGTACCCACCTTATACTATAAAAGAATAGATTTGTTTTTAGCAAAGAGAATACGAGAATACATTAAATTATAATTAGAAAAATTCTCACAAACGCAAATCAAATTCGCGACGCGAATGGATTGGATTGTCTTGTTGGCTATTTTCACTCACTCAATCAAGACTCAATATGTAGATAAAGCTGGCAACTCGGAAGAAAGGGTGATTTCCTTCAACTTCTTGTTTGATGGCTTCTGTGATTTCTTTCGTCCGAGCCTTGATTCGATCAAAGTGACATTGACAAACAATATATATGTCCCAATTCATGCAATGAAAAAAAAAGGAAAGAAAGGAAAGGAGAATTTCCAGATGCATGCAGAAGCCATTTGACAAGAAGTTGAAGTTCAAGAGAATTTGGTTAGATTATTTTAAAATTTTGTGTTGTTATTTCAATTCTTTCTACTTCGGGACTTGGGGAAGTGTTTTCACAAGCTGGGTTGATTTTTTTATCTGGGTGCTGCCCAAAGCAAGGCACACGTGTCGACCTATGACTCAAATAGTGATCTTGGAGCGCCGGTCGATGATTTCGTACAAAATCAAAACCATCATGATCCGCACAGTATTCCTGCTTCTTTTTGTATCATTGAGCGCCTACTGCAGTAATGATGCCGAAGTAAGAAACGAAGAAGACGTAGGAGTGAAATACGCAAACAGATGTGAGGTCTGTAAAATTCTTGCCACTGAGCTTCAGGGCAGGCTTGAGGAGACAGGAAAAGTTCACGATATCTTAGAAATCGGGTACTCTCTGGACGACGTGCAACCAAAGAAGAGGAAAAAGTATGAGAAATCAGAACTTAGATTGATAGAGTCCGTAGATGGAGTATGTGAGAAGATTTTACAATACAACATCCATAAAGAGCGCTCTGATAGCACAAGATTTGCAAAAGGCATGAGTGAAACATTTAGAACTCTTCATGGACTTGTAGATAAGGGAGTAAAAGTGGACCTTGGCATCCCACTGGAGCTATGGGACAAACCTTCGGCTGAAATATCAAATATGAAAACACAATGTGAAAGTCTTCTCGAAGAAAATGAAGATGCTATTGAAGATTGGTACTGGAATCGTCAAGGGGATACTGATCTAATGATCCATCTTTGCACCAAAAATGCTTTGAGAGGCACTGATGACTCATGTTTGTTTGAAAAACTCAAGGATGGTAATGTGAAAGGTGAAGTTGCAAAGAAAAATAAATTAGAACTTTGAAAATTAAAATCAATAATTTTCAAAGTTCTAATTTATCTCTGCTGCTCGTTTTGGCAACAAGAATATTCGGTTTACATCAGCTGCTCTCTGACTGATGTAAGAATAGGTATAAATGAGTAATGACAGCCTATCCTGTGATAAGTGAGGCATTTTCTATATTAATATAAGTTTAATGTACCCATCATTTATTTTAATTTTACTGCATTGGTTATTTTCATGTAACTGATCCTCAATTTTATATTTTGATAGGTAAGAAATTTTGTTTAAAATAAAAATTTTGCTTAGTAATAAACTGTTTTTCTGGATGTCCTGTTAAGTCCTTATTTCATAATATTCTTAACCAGCTTCTGCCCGCAGCTTGCCTAGCACACACTTTCCAGTATAAAAAGTAGCTATCCTTCTCTAGGAAACCCTCCCAAATTTCATTTAGATCCTTCAGTTGTTTTTAGATGACCGATGTGGCGCAGCGGGCATAGGTCTGCCTGCAACGCAGGAGGTTGCAGGTTTGATTCCCACCCTGGGTCAAATATTTTCTTAGGGTGGTCTGAGTATTTCCTAGGAATAATAAAAAATATCTATCTAGGTATGTAATGTATCTGTTAAGTATATCAGTCATCCAGTACCCCGTACACAAGCTCTGCCTGCTAGGTGATGCTGTGTGGATTGTCCAGCATTATTTCCTTGTAAGAGAAAACGAATATTATAGTATGGATTGCAAGCCACAACCAAGCTATGCTGATAAAACTTCATTTCATTTCATTTCATTTATTCGCAAACAAATACATTTGTGTCGGAATATTAACAGTTTAAAAGTATATAAAATAATCACAGAAACAAAACACAAAGTAAATTAAATCATAACATAGATTAAAATACACACAAAATAATCACAAAATCAAAATACAAAATAAATTAAATCATAACATAGATTAAAATACACACATGGTAAAAATAAATAGTAATGCAAAATACGTAACATTAATTTGGATTGTTTAGGCTAGATGTGTTTGATTTTTATCGTTATAGAAATCGTCAATAGAGTAGTAACACTTTTCCAATAAGAAATGCTTCAAATGCTTTCCAAACTTAACTGGACAGTATATCGTTTTAAAGGTAACTGGAAGTCTATTGTAGAGTTTGACAGCCTGATATCGAACACAGTGCTTTACTACGTTCAGTCTGGCAAGAAAGTCACTTTTTATGTCTTTTCTCCTAGTTTTTTCCCTAATTAACCTGTCTTCCGTACTTTCAAATCTATCGAGATTTTTTATGAGATATGTCAAAGTGACTAAGATGTATAGACATGGCACAGTTAGGATACCCAGCTTAACAAAATGTTCCCGACAAGAATCTGTTTGCTGTATACGTACCATAGTCCTAATTGTTCTCTTTTGTATTGTAAAAGCGGTATTTATGTTGTACGCGTAGCTGTTGCCCCAAAACATGATACTATAGCGAAGCTTGGACTCTACCAGCGCAAAATAGACGAGTCTTAGTTGTGCCATTGTTACTTCCTCTCTTAAACTTCGGATAGCGTAGCATGCGGAGCTTATGGAGTTTTCAATTGAGCTCAATTCATTTTTCCAATTTAAAAGACTGTCAATATATATACCTAGAAACTTAACTACATGTGACGATTCAATATTAATGTCATTGTGATTTAGTGTTATTTTATCATTACTTCTTGATGTCGACTTAAATAGTATTAAATTTGTCTTTTTTATATTTAAAATTAAATTATTAGTTGAAAACCACTCGTCAAACCCTCTGATGACTATATTTAACTTACGTGACAGATCAGCTAGTGAACCTTCCGAGATTATGGCATTTGTGTCATCCGCAAATAAAACAAGTTTGACACCGGGTATATAGTTTTCCATGAAAGAAATAAGGTCATTTGTGAATATTATAAACATTATAGGTCCTAAAATCGATCCTTGGGGAACACCCCTTGTGATTTTAGACAAATTTGATTTAAAAACTATTTCCTTACTATCTACTATTTTTCTGATTTCAACGTACTGTTGCCGGTTCGTCAGATAAGAATGAAACAGTTGCCATGCCTTACCCCTAATTCCATAGTATTCTAATTTCTCTAACAAAATTTTGTGATCTATTGTGTCAAAGGCCGAACTTAAATCTAGAAACAACCCTGATACTTTCATTTTATTATTTAATGATTCAACGACGTCATCCAGTAGTGTATTTATGGCATCCCCAGTGCTTACGCTGTGCTGGTAGCCAAATTGTCTATTATTTAGAATTTTGTTAATGATTAAATGTCTTAGAAGTCTATCTTTAATAATCTTTTCATATATTTTTGATAACACTGGTAGCAAAGATATGGGTCTATAATTTTTGGGATCTGTTTTCGTCCCTTTTTTATAAACAGGTAAAATTCTAGCTATTTTCAATTGTTCAGGGAATAAAGAAGCATCTATGCACTTGTTGAAGAAATATGTGAGGGGTCCTGTCAGTTCCAAAATGTTGTCCTTTATCATTTTTATTGAGATTTCATCATACCCGGCGGAATTTTTGCTTTCCATTGATTTGATAATTTTAGTTAGTTCTATGCTATTGACATGATTGAATTCCATACTTGTCTCGACTTTACTAACATTATTGACTAGCAGCTCTAGCGCAGAGTTTCTACAAGCGACTTTATCATTGACTATGATGTTATTTGTGTCAAATTTTATGGCAAAAGCTTTCACTATATCTTGGGAATGTGTCAGTAGTTTATTATCTATCTTTAGTTTTATATTATTAATTGTAGTCTTTGTGTCTTTCTGATTTCTGTGCCTATTTACTACGTTCCAGATGGCTTTTGCCGAATTTTTGGCGTTATAGACCTCGTTTCGTACTGCTATCTGTTTTGCGTGTCTAATTACTTTTTTATACGTTTGTAAGTACGTTTTCTTATAAGTTGAAGCGTATTGATTATATTCTTTTTTAATATTAACAACTAAGAATCTCTTCATTTTACTAGCTACCTTAATTCCTCTAGTCAACCATTTTATCTTTTGTTTTCCGTTTATATTTATCATCTTTGTTACTTTTTTAAAACTATCTGTAAATATTTGAAGTAACGTCTTGAGAAATGTGTTTATGCCCATATTGTACCAGTCTGTCTTCATTACATTTTCTTTGAAAGTTAATTGGTTTTTATCACAGAACCTTCGGCGCCGAATCTGTATCCTATCTATTTTATTTTTATTCCCGATGTTATCTAGCTGACATGAGCAGTATATCGCAGCATGCCCATCTCCTAGTCCGTTGTGATCAACACTACAATCTAGTACACTACTATCAGCTAGGTTGGTCAAAAAATTATCAATACCTGACCGAACGTCGTTCCTAATGAATGTTGTATCTTTAATTAAGTATCTGAAATTGTAGCAGGCCAACAGTTGTTCGAAGCCATGCTTTTGTTTACTATTAGCTAACACGTTAATATTAAAATCACCCGCTAACAGACATTTCTTATCAAAAAAGTGCTCCATAAATCTTTCTAGTCGTTCCATAAATTCGTCAAAATTTTTGAGATCGGGAATACGGTAACAACAACATATATAAGTATTGGTCCCAGTATCTCGTACACCACAAATTTCAAACACATCTACCTTGTATAATTTTTTACAGAACGTTAGCTCCTCACTGTCTATATTAGACGAGCTTAGTATAAGAGTTCCACCTCTTTTCTTATTTGAACGAACATTATGGGCTGCTAGCTTGTAATTGACAATATTAAACAAGTTTACTGTGTTTTTGTTCAGGAAGTGTTCACTTACGCATACATAGTCAAAAAAATTATTTTTAGAGTTTACGTAGGATTCTATTTCATCCCGCTTGTTGGTAACACCACACAGATTTTGATGAAAAATGTTCATAATTCTTGGGCTTTTAGTACCTGTTTTCACATTAGCATGATTTATATTTCCACTATGTGTTTCGTCTATTTTATCTGAAAAACCTCCTCATTTGATGTAGTCATATTAGTTGTAGTGTCACCTAAGATAGTAATTCCTTGTATATAATTAACAATTATTTTATGAAATTCTTTTAGTGTCATTCTGTTTCTTATTGCTCCTAAATTAATAATGTCAGTTGTCATGTCATACCGTGAATAATTATGAAAAATAGAGTTTATATTAAATATTTTTTCATTTATAAGAGGCGTCAAATGTAAATTATCTATTTGATAAGGTAAATTTGTAAATATTAGTTTTATATCCTTTGCTTTCAACATTTCATGTAAGGTTTTGATATCATCTAAATACATTTTTGTCAATCCTACGTCTACTTTCATTGCTGCAACTACCATTGCGTGAACAGATTTGTCTGTATTAATTACTATTTGTTTTGCCATATCAATGATTTGATGCATAGTCCGCCCACAGTAGCTATAACAACATATTTTATAGTTGTCAATAGCATGGTTCAGTTTAACTCCTAAGCCGCGAACGCTATCATCTCCAATAACAATAACTGTTTTTTCCGTTTCCTGTGTCGAAGTTTCTTCTGGGTCTTGTACCGCGCCTTCCTGTGTGGTTATTTCTGTATCAGTTTCCTGTGACGTCCCTTCTACTATAGTGGTATGCCTTCGTCCCACCATACCCCCAAGGATATGGCCAGGGGTATGATGGGTCCGCAGTGGATAATGGATAGCATGGTGGCAGCACCAACCCTATGATATTGAATAAAACGCTACATTTCTAAGCACCTTTTAATAGACTGTCAAATGTGTTTATAAATAATATCTATGAAACAGTTATTTAACTGCACCTATAAAATCATACATGTTGATATAGGTGCTAACAAAATGCAGGTATCCTGCAAAATTTACGAGAATCAAATAAAACTAACTTACAAACATAAATAAATATAATTAAAATTAATAGGATAAATACATTCACACCACAATTGTACTCGGACAGCATTCATACATATAAATTTCATGATTTTTATAAGCTACCTATAATTTATCACATCAGTGGAGATGTTTCGAATGTTACGGAGAATTCTCCTTCGATGTTCGTGTGTCGGACGTGTGTATAAAATACAATGTTCCGCGTAACACCACTCAGCACACGAGACCAACGAGGGCGAGGCTATGGAGCGGCGGCGGGCGCGCGGGTCGGGGGCCTCGGGCCTCAGGGCGGAAGGGCGTCCGCGCGCGCCAGCGCTCCGGAGATGCACATGTCCTATAGGTACTGGCTGGTGTCCTGGTAATCCTCATCTTCGCTCTCGGAGTTGTCGTCCGTTAGCTGGCGCTGTAACGCCTTTTCCGACTGCCCCACACGTTCAGAGCTCGATGCATCTGTTAACAAAATACTCAAGGTGTAATAATTATCTTCATTTGTATATAGCTATTTGATTAGTATGGTGTCAATGCAATTATGTAGGTATTACCACAGAATAACTATATAGTACTAAAGTATTGTATTACGCCAAATTCTAACAACACCCAATACTGCACTATAAGCAGAAATACCTATACCTATAACTACGGAAAATTTCACTATTACACCACTACTTGCAAGCGCCTAATCAGCTATCCTCACACACATCGCAATTTAGGCTATGTGTATAGACTTGACTGTCTTATCTAACTCAGAACACAGTTTTCTATTTACTTATTCATTTGAAATTGTGTTTGTGTGCAACATTGCAGTTCAAAGTACACAGATATGCAAATCCTTTACCATAGGGGTGTTTCACTTTGCAAATTGACATGGATAAATAATTTTAATTATTTACTTCATATGACGAAAGCAACAAAAGTATAAGAAATCAAATAACATCGCAAAAATTTTCGACTTCGACGGGACATGAACCCGCGTCCTCCCCTCAGTACGGGGATGTGATAACCAACTACACCACGAAGTCAAGTGACGTGGGAGTCGAAAATCTCTGCGACATCCTACGGTCTCTCGCGCCGTTAGCTCTACCTACAGGGGAAACATTGAAGTTTATCCAATCCTGTTCAACAAAAGTATGTTAAATTCTGCGTTTGAATTGCGTACCTATTAATTTGTGTTAGGTGCAAAGGCTCGTGACAGAAGTTTGCCAATTGATCAACAGTTGGATTGAATTTTGAAATTCAGCTTCATCATCCAACCATTGACTTTTTCCGGCGGTACACTCGTTATTTATAATGCTATGCTATGCTATGACGTCCAAATTTGTCAGAATTCAATGCCAATAGTTGAACAATCGTTGATTAATCGATTTCGGGTGTGCCAGCGTGTGTTATGTTAGTAGGTGTTAGCTAATATTACAAGCGATGCATAATTACCCAGTTACCTGCGTGCTGTTCGAATAACTCTTCGTAGCGCCGAGACTTGGGCGGCGGCGGCGAGGGCGAGCCCCTGGAATAACTAATAACTGGTTAATGAGGTAAATTCAGACTTACTGGCACTTAAACTAAGTAAAACACTTTTAAATGCTTTAGCGTTTCTTATCACGGGTGAGGTGGAATAATGGCTGTTTCTAATGTAGTTTATTGAAATCAAATAATAGCCCAAAAAAATTCGACGTCGACGAACGAACGAGCGAGGTAACGTGACGAAAATCTTTGCGACTACCTTCGGACTCTAGCGCCGTTACTGGACGGTTGCGGGTTCAAGTCCCGTCGAAATCGTTTTTTTTTGGAATATTATTTGATTTCTTAGAAATTACCCCGATTGTGAGGGCTTACGCACTAAAATAAAAAAAACCTTAGTTTATTGAATTTTGAAATTCCATCTACAATATGTCAAAATTCGTAGATAACCGAAATCATGGTGAGATTGTAATTTAGATCGGGAATAAAATAGACGGCGGGATTCGAACCCTTTGCAACCGTCCATTCGGCGCCACTGCGCCAATGATGACTTCAATGATGGTCAGAATGACCCTAAGTTTAGTACAAGCGTACCTATTGGAGGAGTCATCATCATCATCTCCGTTTTCTGAAGGCGGCGAGGATCCGCGAGGTGACGGCGGCTGGCTGAGCGCCTGCATGATGCGTCCGGTCGACTTGTTCCATATCGTGGACAACCGTCCGTCGGGGCCGAATAGCAGAAGGAATGCGTCTATTAGCTCGCGTGACTTCTCCTCCCATTTCGTAAGGATATCCACTCGCTTCTCGCCGATGTTTGTCATCACCTGGAATTGTTACAAAAATTAAATATACGTGATTGATAAGAGATATGTGTATATACTAGTTGTAATTGTTTTATTTTATTATTCTTATTTTCTACTCGTATGTGCTAAATAAATATATTAGCGTTATCTGTAGCTGAATATTGGAGATGAAAAAATCACATATCCGTAAACGCCTAGTTAGTTCTGGTGATAAACTTTTGACCTTCACTGTAGTGAAGTATAGACTAAATAGATTATAATATGTATAATAAAAATGCTGGACATTCTCATATTTACTACAATTGTCTTTATTGCTTCAGTTATAAGCCGACTAATACAATGGACTGTAAAGTTGTCGCAATAAATTCTTTGAATTATTATTATTATAATTGACTATGGTGTAAACTAATTTTTTATTTGACCATGAGATATAACATGACAGACACTTAGCCTTAGCCGTTACATCTCTCATACAATACAAGAAAATAATAAGCAGCAACATGACCGTGACCAAAATATGGTGCACAAGTGTACACTATATTTTGCCCTGCGCACTTGGCTAGTGTCCTTTGAGTTTGGCAGCCGCCGCCGCGCCGCGCCGCCGTGGCCGAAATGCTAGGGCTAGGAGGATGTCCTCACACATTATAACGTCATTATGTCTGGTTTTGATAAACGTATGTATAGAATTGAATAAAGCCAAACATTCCATACCTTTTTTCCCTTCTCTTTGAGATCATCCATTTTGTTTTGCAGTCGGAACTTCTTCTCATTGAGAAACGATACGTTGAGCTCCTTGGCCGAGTAGCCGCGGGCGAGATTCCGTCTCACGTAGATATCGTAGTCGCGGACTATCCGCGCCACTATATCTGAGGTTGACACGCCTGGGGAAAAGACAATTAGTTGAACAATTATACGCCATAATAAGCGAAAACAGGGGGCCACGGAAAAGAAAAATTGAAGTTTCGTTTTCGTTGTCGTGCTGACCCAACTCTTATGTTGCTCTTATGTCGCTTGCATAAGATTAGCGTTTGCACGAAAACAAATCAGAAACTTCGATTTTGTTTCTAATAGTACGGGCCCAGGTGTAATGTTTATTGACCACACGATGGAGGTGGACTATCGGTTATTTAGCGCCGCGTAAGTTTAGATGCCCGATTCAGCGTCAGCGATCCGAGCGTGACGGTTCAATTTCGTTCAATGTTCAAAAGCAGCATAAAGAAAAACTATACCACCCACCCCATATCAGACATGTTATTGACACATTTTACTGCTTATACTTTTTAATTTTAATTTATTCGGAGGACAAACAGTTTTAAATAATAACTACATAACAATATACTTAAAGTATAACCATTTAAGTGCCCTGACATTTCATAGCTAGCACATATTTTCCGGTCAGCCAGTCTCTCTTGGTGTTTCTGCAGAAACTCTTCATCTTATTTTAATACTATCTGTGCAAATAGCAACCTAAAGCTGTCTTTCCTAGGGCAGATTTTACAAAATCAAGTTACCTTCCGTTCTCTCAGTGGCGACGAACATGTCCTTAGCCTTGATCATTGCATACGTGTCCTCGCAGTCTTCCGTTGTGTAAGGTATGTCGTCGTGGGCTACGAAATCTATCTTGTGCTTTTCCAGAAATGCCTCGTCGTATTCCCAAGGCGCATCGCATACTACCTGCGAGAAAACAAGCATAGTATTGTAGCAGATACAGCATTGTTAAGAGGGGAGAGTCCACCCACAAAGTCGACGCGCCCCCGACAAGTTGACAAAACACTGACAATATTCATACATTTAAATGTTGCACCAGCCAGCCCGGCTGTGTGCTGGTTGGTGAGCGGATTTTTAGTTCGGTATTTAGTTTGTTTTTATTATTTATGTTTGCCGATTTGCCCGTAAATTGTGGACCGATTTTGATGATTCTTTATTTGTGATATAACTTGATTTTCTTGTAAACGCATTCACTATTCACTGCCCAGCTTACAGACACGGGTAAGTAGACGGACAACTGCGTCTTGGGCCATGGATGTGTTAACTTTAAATTCAGCAGTCGGGGATTTGAAAAACATACTTATCTAGTATCCATACTCGTATTATAAATTCGAAAGTAGCTCTGTCTGTCTGTTACCTTTTAACGCTTCAATGGTTGAACGGATCTCAATAAAATTTGGCAGGGAGGTGGATGGTATCCATGGACGGACATAGGCTATTGTTATCCCGGAAAAAAGCCATGGGCAGCACCTAGTATTGTATAATATTGAAGTAGGTAAGAAGGGGTTCGGGGAAAACCCCATATCACTATCGCGTGTACGGAATAAGGTATTTCCGTTGATGAAACACACATGATAGTAGGTATTAGATACCGGACAGTTATAAAATATCCTTGTTTATTCCATACAAAGTAAATAAAGGAACAAACGAGTATAATTTCTAAACTATTATCAACCTGCGGTTTACGAATATGACTATAACATGAACAGGACACAAATAGCTAGAATTTAAAATTGTTATTAACATGATCTGATACCTAACAAAACGATGTGGTTAATTTAATTAATATTCACGCTCGAGTGGTGTTATCCTTATTCAAAATAATTCCTACGTAAGATAGTGACTCTCGAAAAAAAAACGGGTTTTTACTATTTTCTAGAATCTACAAGTAATTTTGAAGTCGTGCAAAATCACAGTGAGAAACCCTAAAAAAAATTACCTACTTACAAATATTCGTTTAAAAAAATTACATAATATTTACCGAGACCATAATTATACCGAATATTTACCCCTCTTCTTCACATGAGATTGGGTGAGGTAGACACCCCCCCCCCCCCCCCAACGCCTCACGCAACTAACAAACACTCCCTTACGTAGGCTAATACCCACTTTCGCCCAGCATTCTAAGCAATATTACCTCATCCACATATCTGCAGTGCCGGACAGCTTCGTACCTTTCCTCTTCCGTCATCACTGTGCGGCCCTTGCGGCTGTGGGTCAGATCATCGCTGCATACTGTGAACAAACAAGACTATGTCATTTCACTTGCGAAATACACACAGGATGGCGGTTACAAAACAACCGCGTCGATGTCGATACAGAACAGTTTGAGGCAAGTCAGGGTATCTTATGTGTACAGTTAATTTTACACACGGTCTTATCATATACGAGACAGAATATCATAATGTAAATAAAATATATAATAGCGAAAGTTGTTGAAGACAAATGTTTGTGCCTGAACAACGCAAAATATAAATGAATGTATAAGGCATAGATACGTAAATTTTGCATAATTCGGGAGTAACAAATTTGATAATACGAGTAGGTGTAACTGATTGGAGAAACGAGTGCGAAATGACAGGCGTGGAAATAGTCGCTTCCTCAAAAAAGTTGCGTAAAAAGCATTCTTCTAAACTTTTTTTCAGGAAATAAAATGCTCGTAGATAAGATATAAGCTAGTTCAAGAGCATACTATTTAGAAAATCCAATGCAAACAGGTTTGCGGATAAGTAATTTGATACTAAATATTATCAGAAGGAATATTAGGTACTTATCACATGTTGCTTACAATAATGCCAATCACGTTGCTTACGATTATCGAAATTACGATTTTAAGGAATGAACAACACGTGTGTATGAATAACCCACGATCATACGAGCGGCCTCGCCCAATCGTAGCCCAGTTCGTTATCCGTATAAATAAAACAACAAACAAATAAACATTTCATGACACAGAAGTGTGTCATGCCATACGTTATATTTATCGTAATATTATTGCGATATTTGTATCTCTCTCCGGCCAGTAACACCACTTTGCCTCATTGCACTTGTCCAAGATCAGAAGCCAGCTATACTCTACCGGGGCTAGAATATAGGTCCACCGTCGTTTTATTTATTACTAGACGATCGCCTCGCGGTTTCACCCGCGTAGTTCCCGTGCCCGTGGGAATTCCAGGATAAAAGATAGCCTATGTCACTCCCTGAAAAGTAAGCTTCCTAACGGTGAAAGAATTAAAAAAAAAAAACAAATCGGTCCAGTAGTTTCGGAGCCTATTCAATAAAAACAAACAAACAATCACATCTTTCCTCTTTATAATATTAGTTTAGATTTATACCGAGTTTTAAGTGAATCAAACCAAGGTTAATATTCCATAGAAAATTTACCACCATATTTAACCCCCACAGAGATTAACTTTTGAAAATTAGCCTATGTTATTCTAGTAGGTACCTAAACTATCTACATAGCAAACTTTACGAGATACGAGGTAATAAACATTCACACAAACTTTCGCATCATAATATATATAGTTTATATGTATATAATATTAGAGGAAAACAGACACTGGAACCATAGATCTAAGTAAAATCTGTAGATATGGTACGTTCTCCCAGCGCTTACTCAACAACTGCAAACATTCGCTCACAGTTACATTTCCAATCTTATGTAATAATTATAATGAACAAACATAAGGGCATTGATTGGTGTAGTCTCTTAGTCAATAATTCACAATAAAGTAAGTCCAGCAGGCCTTCCACTTTCGAGAAGCTAGTACCTCATCTTCTCCTTTTTACTTAAATCGATGGCTGGACCACATTTAAGAATGGACAGCAGACCCAGTAAACACGTATATTACCTACTTAACGTAGAAACTCAAGTCTCGGTCAGCACGGTACATAAAATCGCAAGATAGACACAAGGTCCTAGGACCTAATGCATAAAAAATGCAACAAACTTGGCGGACATAGCTGGCTTATGCTCTACAATTCCAAAATGTCGCCAGAGTTCGTCCTTCGGAGCTGGATCACTTTATCTAAATAAAGGGTACGATACGTGTGACGTGTTTGTGCAACTGCGATGTGAACTTAATTGTTGAATCAATTAAGAATACTGTTGACAAGGTGGCCATTTGCAATTAACCTACCAACATTATTCCATAAACATGTATCTACCTGTGCTAAGTACATTCTGAAATTTAGATTGACTTGGTTGTTACCAATTTGTGTGCGCGTGGTCAGGAATTCCTATGCCTAAACAAGTTACCGACCATTGTTTCAAAGTAATATTTATGCACATACTAAAACACACTATGACTCGAAGGCAGTCCTACAAAGTGTTTGTGGATTAGGATTTTTTTGTTGTAATTTGTTTGAAAATTGTTTGAAATAAGTATTGATTCAAACATGTAATTCACCTATGCCTAGGTTATTAACATGGCGCTTGCATACCAGTGTGATGATCTCACTTAAATAGTAGATGCACAGATTGCAAGCGTGCAACACTGATGCACGTTTCGATATGAATTCAATGCAGATTTTAATGACGATGTTAAATTAATGCGTCGTTTCCTGTTATTTTTACAGCGATAAAAAGGTAGGTATACCTACGGGCACGTAAAAAGGTACTTCGATGCAGTATTAAATTGAACTAGGTACTTATCGCACCATAAATTATGAAAAAGTTCAACATTAAACCTATAATAATCTAGGCATACATGCGCAAATAGCATAATGGTAATAGCATAAAATTCCATACAAAATTTAATAACACTTTTTCTCAAGTTTTGTTTCGACCTAAGCGTCATTCATTAGTAATGCTTGGATTCAATCACGCGCATAACCTAGCTAAGACAATACAAGACAGACAATCTATAAAAATAGTTACCCGACCTCGTCATCTTATCTTGTAATTAGCATTACTCACAAACGTGCATATGAATCAGAAGAGACACCTATTCGAAGAACGTAGCACTAATCGAATTTACATAGATATTATATTAGCTTGTAATTAATTATTGTGTGGGCCTCAAAAGGTTGCTGCGTAACAACCAAACAAGTGAATTCCAATCCTATCCCCTATCCCCACTTATCTGAAGAGGACTCATCATCATCAGTGGTCTTCAACATTCGACTGTACGTTGTCAAATGCAGGCAGGAAAAGAACTAGAGTTCTTTTTTCCGGTTTCTACGTCGAGAAAAGTTTTTCTCAATTCATGTGCTGTCGCTCAGAAAGCCTCGAAGAGGACTCAAAATCCTTACTGATTAGTATTCCATTTCACCATAAATTAAAGAAGTGTTTGGGTACAAATATGTACTTAACAAATCCTGTGGTGATATCATCCTTTCTGTTATTGTTGTTGCTGCAACCCGTCTGGGAAAAGCAAGGTTCGTCACGAGTCATTGCAAAATAGATAATAGTGAATGTACTTATTGTGGTGTCTTTGCATGATAAGAATGTCTATGATGAAAGGTATTACTCATTTATTCTCGTTTATTCTCAGGGTAATAATCCCAACTTGAAGCTATGAAGTTTTCAGTGAAAACTTTCCATATTCAATTGCTCGAAGCTTTGGTAGAGACAACTTTAACAATTACAGTGTGGGTGGATCCCGACCTTATTTATGCAAGTCTCCGTTGGGAAATGGTAATTGAAATAGCTGAGCAAAGTATAGGTCCATGTGATTGTCAATAACTACACGACTGCACGAGGAGTGTTATGTTTTTTAAAGCCTACTACTGGCTGCATCAAAAAATCCATCGAGCAGCACTGTTTCAGTGCTTCGAGAAAAAAAAATTCCATTTACCAACCGAAGACGCGGGTAGTTTTTCTTTGAGTTTCCCAATTACCAAGCCCTCCTTTATTTCACGAAGTTGGGCTGGCTGGAACCGGTTAGGCAGGATGTTAAACTATCTGATTTCAGTGATTTACACAGGGTGGATTTTCGGTAGACAGCGGGAGCAGATTTTTCTCAATTTTTAAGGGATCCAGCGCGCGCAGCGGGCAAACATCGAAAACTGTTCATCCGCCCCGCTGCTGCTCACCGAAATCGCCCCTCAGAATTAGCTTCGCTGGTAGTGAAACTCACCTCCTACAATGAGGTAGACATTAGGGAAAACAGTCTTCGCCTGTTGTAACTGACGCGCGTGTCCCTGGTGGAACATATCGTAGATTCCATCAGAGTAGACGCGCACCCTTCGACCAGCGGTGCCGGCCAGGGCTTGTGCACGAGGTATCCGCCCATAGTGGCACCGCTCGCGCTCCGCTATCGCTCCAGCGTCTGTGCTGAATGGTGCTGCCAGGCGGAGAGACTGGAAAAACGAAAAGGTTTTGCTTAGTATGAGAAAGACCTGTTTGCTTAGTTATGCCTGAGAATTTGCACCACCCCAAGTCTTTCCGCGGGTGTCATAAGAGGCGACTAAGGGATATTTACTGTGGGCTTAGGCAGCAGCGCCCCCTGCAGAATCAGATCCACCCTTGAACTGCGATCCCTCGCATGCCCAGCGACGGGATTATATCATTTCCCCTAGTGGTAAGAGTTTTTAAGGAGCATATCAGGGGAGGCCCATGTCCACCGTGGACGTAGTCATAGCCTGTTGATGTGAAGAAGATATCACGTATTTAGCGTTATCATCAACCTCCCGGTATTACCTATAACGGAAGGATGGAAAGTTGATCGACTGATACGTTTCTCACACCTCAGAACAGCTTGATTATCTTGCTGCAAAAAGCATAGAGAACTATCATGGAAGTTTCCTAATTAAATATTTATTTATTAAAATTAAAGTTGCTTCTACTGTTGCTGATTATCACACTAATATTATAAATGCGAAAGTTTAGATGGACGGATGGATGGATGGATGGATAGATAGATGGATGGATGTTTGTTACCTCTTCACGCCAAAACTACTGAACGGATCAGGCTGAAATTTTGCATACAGGGAAGTCTAACCCTGGAATCAAACATAGGCGATTTAACCCCATAAATCAGTTCCCATGTGATAGAAATAACCTCAAAACGTTTCCATAGAAACTACGCGTGCGAAGCCGCGGGCAGAAGCTAGTAGTCTATAATTTGGTCAAAATGATCAATCAGAAGGTATGCAGTAGATTATTTAGGTATAGGTAAATAAAATAGGTGATATTTGTGAACGATGCTAATTGTTTATTCATATGGTCGCTAGAGAAACTCACAGGCTGCGAAGGTGTGTGAAAACTTTCGTTATTACGTAATTGTTTTTTTATAAGTTTCTAATTGTAGATTGCAGGCACGTGCGAAATAAATAAACCTTATCAATTTAATTGACTGTGGGTGGAAATGAGCTGATAAATGAAATAATTTACAATTTAATTTAACGTCGCTTATGTCTGAAATTAATTTATTTCAAATGATGATTACAGGCATTAAAGTTTATTAAATAGAGCACATTAAATGAGTTAATTAACTTTCTCACGAATTAGAAGCATTAATGTTATAAGTACCATAATTCCGTAACAGTCTTATAAGGTACTTACATTTAAATTTAGTTTAATCTTATCAACCAAGTAAGGGAGGCAGGAGTCATACAGTTCCCCCGAAGGGCTTACGCTTGACACCTTGCCGGGGCGGGGGGGCTTAGTAATCGCGGCCTGGTCACCCACGATGAAGCTAAGAGGAACCCATGGGGCTGTGCCAACGCAGACGGCGACACGGCGACACGGCTGGCCCCGGGACGGGACGGACCGCTCCTCTGGGTTTTGCGCTCTATGCCGCGGCGGGAGATGAGGGCCGGTATTGAGGTATGCTGCTCTCCCTGCCTTCCGCGGCCTTGACAGGGTCGCCACCGTTTGATGGCGGACACGGTGAGGTCGCAGGGGAGGAGGAGCGTCGTCGGTATGGCGAGGGCCGCTCTCTATCCTCTGCGACCGTGTGGCAGGCGGCGGGGCCACTCGACTCACCCGTCGCAGGGGGACCTAGGGCGTTCGGACCCAGAGTTGTCCGGCGCCCAATTAGCGGGTAGGGTCCCCGAGGTGGTCGCGACGCGTCATGTGTTTCTGGCGCGTCGCGAAAGGGGGTGCTCCACAACTTCCAGTGAGGGACCCGATATCGGGCAGCCACGCACGAACCCTCGTGGAAGAAAGCGAAAGCGTCCCCACCATAAGCGGCAGAGGCGGAAGCATCCTGAGGGTTTTAGTGGTGTTAGAGTCTCACATAATCTTACTGTCTCCCTGTGGCAGTACGATATACGTGCGCATTTCCCTCAGGCTTATAAAAAAGAGAAGACATACAGACGTCATTGCGCCTGAACAGGTTCAAACTTCCAAAATAGCTTTGAGGTGAGGTGAGGTGTTCGGTACGAGTTCTTATACTTTAAAACACTTTTTTGAAAGATAAGAACATTCATATAATATTTATAATAAAAAATATCCATCTATGTAGTGTATTGTATTAAGTACGAGTATATCAGTTATCTAGTACCCATAACACAAGCTCTGCTTAGCTTGGGGCTAGATAATGCTGTGTGTATTGTCCAGCACTATTTATAATATTATTATTATTATTCAGCAATTTCTGGCCTTGAACGTATGTATCTGCCTAATCATAAGAGAAGCAATGATAAGTTTTCATTCTATATATATAAATGATAAATATGGCATTAACTACGCTAGTATTGCAATATTTATCAAATGAAGTTAACGTTGATAGCGTACTGATCACGTACTGATATACACGGCTTACCTAATTATAGTTCTGTGTATTGTTCCTACTTTATTTGTACTTGTATGGTTCCGTACCCGAAGGGCGAAAACGGAACCTTATTACTAACGCTGTCCGTCCGTCTGTCAGAGGGCTCTATCTCATGAACGGTAAGAGGTAGACAGTTGAAATTTTCAGAGAATGCGTCTCTTGCCGCTCTAATAGGAAATAATGGAAATACAAATTATGGATTCCATACAAAAAAGAAAACGGAACCTTATTACTAACGCTGTCCGTCCGTCTGTCAGAGGGCTCTATCTCATGAACGGTAAGAGGTAGACAGTTGAAATTTTCAGAGAATGCGTCTCTTGCCGCTCTAACAGGAAATAATGGAAATACAAATTATGGATTTAATACAAAAAAGAAAACGGAACCTTATTACTAACGCTGTCCGTCCGTCTGTCAGAGGGCTCTATCTCATAAGGTAAGAGGTAGACAGTTGAAATTTTCCGAGAATGCGTCTCTTGCCGCTCTAACAGGAGATAATGGAAATACAAATTATGGATTCCATACAAAAAACGTGATTTTTAGGCTATTTTTGCTCTTTGTTGGTTAGGGCTGTATCTCTTGAACCACAATAGGTGGAATGAAACTTTATATAAATAAGTAACACTTGAAAAGTAATAACAACAATTACTTAAAATATAATAAAGTTGAAAAGTTGAACGGATCTCCGAACAAGTAAAAATTTTTTTCTTTCAAAAAGTTGCCTTATTTTTACGGTACGGAATAGACGTGTGCGCCGCGCCGACCCGCCGCCGCCGCCGGCAAATTTTCCACGCCGCCGCCGCCGATCGGCCAATCGGCGTGAAATCGGCGTGGAACGTATTCTTTTAGACGCTTTGAAAACTCCCTTATTTTATTGATTATTACATTGTCCGACACCTGCTACCTACAACCAAGTTGTAGTCAAAGAAGAAACCGCGCCACGCCATGATGTTAAAGGGTGCCGCGATATCAAAGGGCACCGCGAACCGAACGGTATCAAAAGTCGCCGCTGATTCAGACAGATGCAAGTGCCGATATAGACTTGGAGGGTGACACCGTAGGAAAATAAACTTTATCAAATATCAAGACAATTCCACTAGAAAGATTCAGACTAAATTTATACAGGGTGTTAGCGTAAACAGTCTTATCCTTGAAACCACGTATGTACGTACATACACCCCTAAAATAAGACGATACAAGTTATTTTTAAAAATAAAAGTATTAGTTTCGATGGAATTTCATAATTCATTTCTCAGCTATCCTACGTGATTTCATGGACACCCTAGTGACCTTATCACGCCCCGCGCCGCGCGCCGCCCGCTCTCGCCTGTAGCCGGCCGGTGGTGTAGGTATCGAATCGTAGGTACCTACAACTTGTGATGGAACTTTCCCTTTATACTTTTCGCGTTTAGGACAGGCAAAAATAGCTACTCTAACACATTTGCCAGTAAGTAGACTAAAGTAGGTAGGTACTTTTGGCGTATTTAAAAAGTTCATCATCAATCAAGTTTTATGTACAATTCATTTAAAATTTACAGCTTTATGTACAGTTTGATTTACTCACATTAGGCATAAAATGTTTTCATGACTTGTGCATGACAAAGCACGGTGAACTGGCCGTAGGCATGTAGCCTTAGTGTGGCCGCTAGGATCGTTTGCCGGCTTGGCACACGTTGTTCTGGGAACATCGTCACTTCTCTACTTAACACAATACGCGAACAAATCGGCACATCACAAATTAGCACGGAACGCGTCGTGACGTGCTCACTACCTAGCAGACGGGGCGCGACTGAGGCGCGCCGCGCGAGCGGGCGGCGCGTAGGTGCGAGCGGCGTCTTTGTTCGAAACCGACAAAACGGGCGGCGCGGCGTAGGTATAAATGTAGGGTGAAATGCTTTTATGATGTATGAGGATATTTTTTTAAAATTATGTAAAAAAAATGTTTAGTTTTTTCATCGGTTTAGGACTCTGCTCATGATTCTGAACTTCTGGTTTCAAGGATAAGACTGTTTACCCTTCCACCCTGTATTGCATAAATTGCATTTAATTATTTTCAGAACCTTACGAAGTTACCACAAAGGCACAAACACTGTAAGGGGTACGAAACGTCAGAGTTTTAAATATTTTTCAATTTCGAAACTGGCTTTCTAAATTCGGAAGCTCAATTTCGAAAGTTCAGAAGCCTGGCAGAGAACTGGTTAACCTACTTCTATAATTTTACGTTGTTGTAATTATCACAATTGAAACAAATGAGCGAACTACAGACTGTTGCAAACAATCTACAGCAGGGCACGGGGATTGTTGTCTGGGGTAGAATAAAGAAAAATTACGTCACTTTGTCAACGAATGCGTAAATTGTTTGAAAGTCAATCCTTTACTTCTATAATGTACGCAATGTATGACGATGCGATGTCTATAATGTCTATTCTACCCTAGATAATAAATAAAATAATATAAAATAATCTCCGTGCTTGGCCTAGAAGTAGCACAAATGATCCATATCAATTTCAGTCGGAAGCGTCCCCAAGAGGCTGGCTGCATTGCCCCGCTGTATGCCTATGCTGATGCGCTGCGCCAGATACTCACCAGCTCTCGGGTCACGTTTCGCTTCGACTCAACGCTCAGATAATTTTTAAGAAACCCGAAGAACCAGAGGTCTCGACTCCAAGGAGAGCAAATGTGTAGGCTCTGTCGAGACCTGCATGTTTGCGCCTCTTGAGATCCTCGGCCAAATCTTCCCCAGCACCTGCCCTCACGGTTGTCCTTGGAACATGGGAAGGCGCTAGTGTGTCGACGCATGTAGCGTCCCACACGATGGGCCTCCCCAACTCCCATGGGATTAGTGTCATACCGTCGGGCCTCTTACCATCGTCACGCAACAGACCATTCGGTTTATGAATAGCTGGTACGTTAGCGATGACAAAGACTCGCCGGATGATGTCGCCGGCTGGCATGGCGAGATATCCGACCGGCAGCCCTAGTACACGATAATCCGTGATGATCAAGCTGTTCGACAGCAATACCGCACTGGCATTGGCATTGATGAGGCGCGCAACATCTTGCACCCAACCGAAGACTTGTTGCGATACGGAAAGTTACGGGATCCAATAATGTACCAGTGTTATATGAATCAAATGCTTGCAACCAATGTTCTGACTCCCATTTACTTAATTAAATGTATTACATTTTACGTTAGTTGATAATAAACCCCTAAAAAAGTTAGGGCATCCAGCCAGCTTTTTGCCACTGACAGAGCTCTTCAGGCGGTTACAAATGTAGCCAGCCGCTGAGAAAGCTCTGTCAGCTTCAACACTGGTCGCATTTTACTCTTTCATAGCACGCGTGCTATGAAATAGTGAACTGTGAAAGAAGTGAAAGAGTGGCTTTCCGCGACTGCGTAAGGTGCCTTATTTGCGTGGGTAAATCATCGAAACAAAAAAATTAGAAAGTTCGAATTTGTGGCCACCACATACGAACTTAAAAAAATGGCCAAAAAAGGCTATGAACTTCGAATTTACGAAACTTCGAAGTTTCGAAATGCACCTCCTAATGTAGGTACTCGTATATTATTATAATGTACATCAGTTATCTAGTATAGTACCCATAACATAACACAAGCTCTGCTCAGCTTAGGGCTAGATATTGCTGTGTGAATTGTCCAGCATTATTTATTTATTACTTATACCTACGCGCCGATTTCACGCCGAAATCACGCCGCCGCCGCCGATTTCAGGCCGGCGCCCGCCGCCGATCATTTTAACGTCGGCGCACACGTCTAGTACGGAACCCTTCATGTGCGAATTGAGACACTTTACAATATCAATGATCATCTCGGTTTACTCATTGATATTGTATTGACTACCGTTTGAGAAATTTTCACGTACAAGCGCCTTATTTTCATGTGGAATTTGCAGACTATACCTGTACTTTAAGTCAGTGTAAGTAGAGTTCAAAACGGTTGACATTGACATTCAGTTCTGTGAAAATTCGGCAAAGGGACCAATGGCCGAGAATGTTATAGTGATTTCGCAGTAAAACCGGATCGTGATGTAGAGCGATGTCAAGGTTCAAAAATCGCTGCGCCGGCGGCGCCGATAATAGAGTGGCGTGATATGACGTCGTCGGCTCTTGCCTCATCGTGTTGAATTGTTGATAATGACTGAGGTTAAATCCTTTTATCATTATTACTTACTAGCGGCTGCCCGCGGCTTCGCACGCGTTTTTCAGGGACATAATGTAACATTATTAATAATATTCTTTTACACTATTTGTGAAAACTTTTAATTGGCCATCCTTATATTTGTACTTAAATTTTTGTTTGTGTTTAGCCGTAAGTTTTCCTAAAATAAATAAATAAATTATGTCCTTCCCGTCCGTTCCCGGAACACCGTCTACGTTCTTGTCAAATATCATTGAAATCCGTTAAGCCGTGTATTGTGAAAGGTATCAGACAGACTGAGATATACCTACTTTCGCATTTATATTTTAGTGTGATTCGTTCTTTTGTGTAATTATTACACAAAAACATCAATCAAATAATTTTTTCAACAGTGATTTGCTCAACATATTTCAGCAGGGGTATTTTAATTCGTCGGAAAGGCCGATATCGGAAACTTTTTACGAAGAAAAAAGTTTCCGATATCGAATCCTTTCGACGATCTTTCCGACGAATTAAAATACCCATGCTGTACTAGGGAAGCTTTCGAGGCTGCCTCTGTCTACTAGGTACCTATATGCCTTTGCACAACTGTCGTTCTGTACACCATTCCAATGGAATTAATGTCGGTTTTTGTAGTCAGTCATGCATCTACGACATTTGCCAAATAACGGAAACATGCTTCCCTGTGGATGTGTATGGCACAATAGATAACAAAGCTAGAATAAGCAAGAAAGAACGCGCATTCTGTTCCGATGAAGTCAACACTCGACAATGATCATTAAACATTGCGTTACAATGTCTCCGGTGGCCATTTCTTTAGTATTTGAATAAAGAAATTCATTTCTGAATGTCCATACTAATATTACAAATTCGATGGTAATTAATTCTGTCTGTCTTTTACCTTTTAAAAGATAAGGCTAAGCGGACGTGAATGAAATTTGGCACGGAGTAAGATAATATTCCTCCTTCTCTGGCTCCACACGCCTGTTTCCGGGATAAATGTACTTATTTTATCCCGGAAAAGTGTGTGGAGCCGCGGGCAGAAGCTAGTAGATAGATATTATTATTTTGTTAGCTAGATAATATGATGAATGTGCAGAATAGCTGTATCACAAGCAATTAACGAGAATAGATTAGCCTGTTCTAACATTCGTGTTAATTCTATCTATCTCATATCATAACAGTCGGAACAAAGATGTATGTAAGTAAACAGATCACAAAATCAACTTTAACCTGTACACGTTCGATTAATTCAGAATACTATACATCATATAGTTAAATTACAAAATTATGTTAGTAATTAACTGATTATAATTCAGATACGTAAAGATTTTAATTATTATTTAAGTAATTATTTGAGTAAGTAGTCACTGTTTTCCGAATACGCGTCATAGCAGGTAAACTGAACAAATGCGTTTAGTGAACTTTGGTGCGACTTTATTTGAATAAGGAAATTAGCATTTACACTCCAGCCATTCTCAGTGTTTAATGTTTGTAAACAACTCTCAAGACAGAAACCCAAAATTCTCTTTTTGGCGTGGTGTTCGAGAAACTGTTGTCAGCGTTACACTTTCATCGTAGGAAGGAGCTCAAATTACTTCTGTCACACTTACTTCTGTCTGTCTGTGTCAGAGTATAGGTACTTACTTACCTACTTGTATGACGTCTTTGGACGTGCTGGACTTATCTCTTTAGAATGACTAAAGAGACCCACTCCAGTAAACTAACAGAGAGCGTAACCGACAAATTATTCATAGCTGTAAACATTATCTGTAACTGGCTAGTGCTTGCTTATCTTGAGTTAGGTACCTCACGTAAGATTTAAAATACGCCATTTCTTCGAACTAAGAAGTATATTGGCAATAACATTGTTCTGTTTACAAAGGCAAAATTACAGATGCCTTTCTTCGAAAGCGACTTCTGTTTTTTTAAATATTTAGGAATTTCCTTCCATTCAATAAGGTTCGATTACTGAGACAATTCACAAAAAATATATTTAATATTGATGCACAAAGTGCACAAATTGATGACAATAGAGGTTTCTGATATTTCGGCACGAGGCATGCGCAAACTTATATATTTTTCCAGTGGTTTTAGAGTAGGGTTCATACAAAACCAACGGTTTAAAACGGTTTTAAAATACTACCTGATTACGTCGTGACGCAGATGAACAAACAGTCTACATGGCCATGAATTACATTAATTTCCTGAACTGTGGATTAGGCATGGAAGATTTCACGCATCACTGGTTATATCACTAGTGAAAACGTAAATCACGTGGCACACCAGTTACATGCATCGAAACCGTGTGTTACTTATAACGCGAGCGTGATTTTTCATGCGGGCTAAGTTCAAAGTTCAACTTGAAGAAAACACGTTTTATTGTCAAAAAACATCGCCGATGAGCTAAGCGATAAGTTCTGAATCATATCACTATCACTGCAACATGTAACAGGCGGAAAAAATGCACCCACTGTGATAATAATCATCACTAATGAAATATAACGACCGTGATTTATCACGCGTGATATAGCCGTGACAGAAAAAAATAACTTCACGAGTGATAGTGAAATAAAAGTAGCTATAACTTCCATGCCTACTGTGGATAGAACTATGACCCCTATAAAAATATATAGCGACCTTACGCATGTAAAACATTTTCTTAAATAAGACAAATATGTAAAAAAGTGTTATATTCTAAACGTAACGACTTTAACCTTCACACAAAATGTAGAGTTTATAGAGTCAGTGTTAACTTGTGTTACAAGGATAACCAAAATTTACGATTTTCCATACTCATTGTATGTATTAGACTCGCACGATAGTTTAGCTGTGTGGTGCCGGCTTAGAATTTGGAATTTTGGAGCACCCCAACTCTTAACGCGGGTTTCGAAAGAGGCTACTAAGGGATATCCACCGGGGGCGGGCAGCAGCGTGTCCAGCGTGGGGATTATGGGCATTACCCCCCTTGTGATAAAAGCCAATAAGGCGGAGGCCTGCGTTTAGTAGTGGACCAATACAGGCTGTTAAGGTTGAGGATAGTTTAGTGTTAAAAACTGCAATCTAAAGAAATATTAGCGTGGTAGCATAAACAAGTACATATAACCGATGAGTAATAGTAGTAGGTAAGTAAACGTTCACTTCAATAACAAATGTATTGAATGGAGTTAATGAACGGATCAGAAACAGTCTTAAGGGTCCGACGGAGGATGAATTTCCCATACAAACGTAGTACCAAAATTATTTTGTAATTTAAGAATATTTTCACCATGGTTTGCTATTATTTGTATTAAAATAGTATTTATTTAGGTTCCTCGTGGCAAGCTTTTTTCAAAATACTTATTTACTAAGAAAACATTCATTCTTTGATGTAAAAATGCGATTCGGTTTAATTTTATTTCAGAAAAGTATTTTGAAAAAAAAATGTGTCAGGAACCTAACCATAAATACGATTTTAATACAAATAATAGCAGACCATGGTGAAAATATTCTTAAATTACAAATTATTTTGGTACTACGTTTGTATGAGAAATTCATCCTCCGCCGGACCCTTAAGTTAAAAAATAAGGAGGTAAGTAAGAGAAATAGAAGGCACTGAATGGAATCTATAGTGAGATGTGTCAGTTCAGAGACACGCAATGTAAGCAGTATCAACCAGAAAACGATAACCCAGAAGTTAACTTGGAGACAGATTTGTTTTTGAAAAGATTAAATACATATAAATTAATAGTAGGTAATAGTACCAAATCATGTATCGAACAGGAAATTTTTCAAAGATAAGGAAGGCTTCGGGAGTCAGATAGGGTCTTCATGTTTAACATTTAATATATCTATCTTAATTATTTTTTCATGTAACTGCTTCATTTCAAGGACTCGCTCGTTACATCTTGAATAATCAATCTGATACTTACTTAAATCTGTTTTCAGAAAAATGGCGTTTTTACTGAACTAATTACAAAAATTATTATATTGTTAGATTTTTTTTAAGCAAGCATTTTGTCTTGTAGACCAACGCGGAATTATGGGCGAGCAAGGAAACCTTCAACTTGCGTCACCCCTGTGAATTTATAATTATTAAGTTTTTTTATTCAGTAAGTACTATAAAAGTTTGAAAATATGAATACTCGTTGGTCTAAATGTAACTTGGGGTGAACAGGTATTCAATTCGTGTTAACATTGAACAAATATTTTTAAAATGTTCTTGAAACCGGTTGTCGTGATTTCAGTCATGCATTCATTATGAATACGTACTTAATAAACGACTAAATAGCTTTGCTATTGACGTCATACATATATCTCGTATAGCCTTTTGAACTTTTTAAATACCCATATCAAACAGCCGTTTAAAAGAACGAATCAGTGGTGTCGGATATTTAATAATGCATGTACGTCAAGCCGAAATACCCTGTGCCTCAAAACGTGTCGGACAGCATTCCAACGTCTAACAAAAAGGCTGAATCTGATATTGCCAATATTGGACTATATCTAGGTATTTCCGGATATGACTCATTTGTCAGAACGAGGTACGGAACAGATTGTAGCTGTGGTACAGATGCTAACCACAATATTAGCAAAACTCAAAACATCGAACAAGGTTTACCACCTTCGGGTTTGTTTACTTCAATAGACATAACCGCGTGATGTGGTTTCAGGATAGCCAAATGAAATGTGTAAAATCGTATTGAATCACGTACGCATTGTGAACGTGATCTTTATAATTTGTTTTTTTTTTCATGTTTCTGGCTTTTCCTGCTTCTTAAGCAAGTCAATAGCTCTGCAAACAACATCAGACTATAAATCAACTAAATGGCTTTAGTAACAGGCAGAAAAGTTGCCAGGGGTTCTTGTTCTTGAATCTTTTATTTTCTGCCTTGGTATTTTAAAATAGCCGTCTTTACTACTTTTACTTCTCAGCGCTGCGTTTCCGTATGTGACCACTTAGAACCTGAACAATATTAGGACTGTTTCCTACTATATTTTAAATATAACCGTTTAATAAATAAATATATGTGATAGCAAAACAATTACATATTTACAATTACAATTACTAAAACAACTTTCCACACATTCTCGTAGGCTTATGAGATTCCTATTGTGGCTAGTTCAGATAGGTAGACACTTTCACTTGGCTTCGAGACGATGATGTTGTTTGCTGAGCTGTTGACACGATTTAAGTATAATTTATAGATGAAATCAGCCTAAAACTTCGGCACAATACCGGTCTTGCAGATGATTTTCGTATTACATTAGTGTACTTACTGGTGAATCCACCGGTTCCTGTTTCGTGTAACCATTTTTCCTGTAGCCGTTCAAGCCGTTTTCAATCTTTCCATATTTATGCCCATTCGTGAGGGTCGTGGTCACCGTTATTGCTGACATCACTCCTGTATATGACCGGCAAATATATTTTATGATATTGCAATTCTCCGAAATTGGTATTATACGTCAAGTTAGAAAACCGATTAGCATTATTCGGTTAGTTTGAGTCTTCACTGTTGATTATTTTTAATTCATACGGTTGAACTGTTCACCGGCACGTTATGTTGCAGGATATCGAACTTGGTGTATCGTGGCGGCGGAGACGTGCTCACAGTACGGTCGGAAGTCCGTGACTAACTGGACTGGTGGGCGATATGCGTGAGGAATGTATGTGGAGGGCGTCAGCGGGTGGCGGGCAGCGCGCGGGCGGCGGTCGATGCCGGTGGCGCGACGCCGACGTGGAGGCTCGGCAGACACGCGACACTCCACGAATCCATCCGAAGTCAGCTACAACCTGCGGCGCGGGTGAACGAAGACGTGCAGGTGCCGAATTTGTCGCAAACTTTGTCTTCAATCGGAACTTAACTTATGTGTACGCCTTGCCGCAAATTTTGGGAATGAATTCTTAAACTTTGGTTGGACCCCTAATAACTCCAATTAATATTTGTTTTTTTTATTTGGTGGTCGTGTATAATTTCTATCCACAGAACAGAGATTCTATTTGATAAGTATGATCAGATCAGTAAGCCAGGGCACAGAATGGCTCATTTTTGTCCAAACTCATTTAATTACACATCCAACCTTAACTTTTAAAGATTTCAAACCTAACTCGTATTCAAATTAATAAGGTAAGTGTTCAAATTAATATGGATGTGAACATTGTGAACCATATTTATGTACCGTCCGTAATGATGATGATTCACGAACAGTCAATTGCAGTTAATTAAGAAGCTCCAAAGGATCTTTGGTTGGTTCATTTATTATTATAGTAGGTAGTTACTTACTATACTACTCATTATTACAAATTATCAGGCGTGACCAAAGACCTCTTAAGCGTAACGATCTACAGAGTGACGTCAGTAAAGGTAAAAACTAATTTAGGTTTCGGTTTTCCTCTACACAAAGTGTGGCAATTAAAAAATAATAGCAGAAGAACATAAAATCATTTTGTATGTAAAAATACTGAATGCTTCTAACAAAAAAACTTGACTTGAATATGTCCAATTTGAAATGAACCAGTTCTTCATTTTCAATGCAAGGATAGAGTATAGTGGATTTTAATTACAAAAACTGTGATAAATGATTTGAATAAGCTGAGAAGAGCTAAGAGAGGTCGTAGTAGCATGTACCTAGTCGGATAAATGGATTGTTTCTCCTGAACAAGTTACCTCATTACCACATTACATTACATTCAATTATGTTACGAAGTAGTATCTGTACCTATAGGTTGAGGTTGAGTGAGAACTATGTGAATCAAATACCTAATCAAGATTTCAAGCAAGGTTAAGTGTATTTGTAATTGCTTTTCTGATCTGTTTGACCTTCTTCAGTTTATTTAACTGCTGCCTGACGCATAACAGTTGCGTAAAATGAAGCGACACTCTGATTTTAAATCGTCACGGTTTGTCTTTCGTTGATTACGTAATACTGATTTACCGATTCTGCTATATTGTTCTCTGAAATATATAATCATGACAATTTTTCTACATGCAACTATTGCCTAGGCCCTAATGGATAGTGGCAGGAAACCTCACAGTTTAAAGAATTAGTGTTGTGTCGCTGATGACCTGATGAGTTGCAAAAACTATTGCCTTGCAATCTGTAGGTTTATGAAACTCTTTATGAAGATCGTTAGCTAAGCCGAGCTGCGTTCGTAGATGTTCAAAGCTTTAAGAAAAGATTACTTAACTACCTAATGCTTTTCGCTCTTGGCTTTTTTAAGCGTTGTTCAGTGAAAATTATTTGTAATGAAATTTTAGTGTACGCTGATTTAGCCGTCATTCTATGAACATTTGTAATAGAAATGCACGTGACTCCCGTTATAAATAGGTATGTGTAGTAAGAAACTTTCGCTCTAGTTTCTCGTAAAACTTTGTTTTTTCTCGTAAAACTATGTTATAAGTACTTATTACCGCACTTTACAAACAACGAAGGCATTGACCGCTCCACTAACCGGATTAGGGCGCCAAATATAAGAAAATTACGAATGCTGCCAACACTGACACGCTGGCTAGGTGTTGGTGGTACGCGAATACCATCAGCATCTGCTATCTTTAGGCCACAGAACCTGGCCCGTTTGTATCACGTGTCGTCGAATTCAAGGTGAGATGAAGTAATAACGTAATGATCTTATCTGATAGCGGTGAAAGGGCACGAAAGTGACTTTAAATCAAGCGCATCAGTAACATTATTTCTAAAATATTTTGTCGATTCGTTAATTAATTCACGGTGTATTCAAATTAACAAATAGTCAAATACCTAAAACTAATAGCACTAAAATATGTAGATAGGCACGCGGGTTGGGCTCAAGGATATTTCAATTGGTCACGGCAAGTGGACATGATTCCACGGCATGATGGCAAGAGTGAGGCGACTGGAATCGAACGCGAGCCTTTGAGAACTTTGCGCAATGTCTGGCACATTTTTCGACGAATCCATGCTGCGTTCTAGATAAGAACGTACGAACGAATACGACTCATTTTATTTTGCGTGCGCCAAATTATGTTTGTAACTTGTTTATGTTTACAAAATTGATATTGTTTACTGGGTGACCGAACAAGCATTTCCTGTTTGCAAAGTAAAGGTTGTCATTAACGAAACATTATCGCACATTTAATATTGACTTGCATCACCAAATTTACGGACACTCCGCGTCTTGAGATTTTTCGTACAATTTAATACTTATAGTGGTATTGGTCCTGTTTGAAAATTTGTTCAGGCATTTATTCATACTTTCTTTTCTTTTATTAGTCATACCTACATAATGCTATCTAATAGAAGTACCTTACGTAGTTAGACCGGGACGGGGTAGCTAGTTTAGACGCGAGTGAATGCGTGGCATGGTCAGTGATCACGCCACGCCGAATTGTTGGCCGTGAGCCCAGACAATTGACTATTTGGCTTAGTTTTTATTATTGCACCAAACCGCACTTATTTTAGTTTGGTTAAAAACATGTTTGTTGTAGTTCCACGACAGCAGTCATTAATTAGGATTGCAGATGGTTTGGCTGAATGAATTGAATGCAGAAACAAATTAATGTAAAACATAAGAGGTCTTACTCAAACAATGATTTAACTCAACCATTTTAGAAAAGTTTTTAACAAATTAAAGTAACATACTATTTAACAAAAAATCATTGAAGGGTACAACATAATGTACCTGACATTATGTTGTACCCTTCAATGATTTTTTGAGAGTACATAGTTTCCCACTAGGATCACACCCGCCCCAGAGTTAAATTTGCCCTTTCATCTGCAGCCTGATTGGTCCTCGCGATGCTTGACCGCTGGGACGACATGGAGGACAGGTAAGACCGCTTGATCGTTTCAGGGTTAACTAGGAATGTATTCTTACACAATTACAAAATTACAACGGAAATAAAAAAAACCCTTGAGAGAAGAAAGCCTAGACCGTTCTATGAAGTTATGCAAGTTGCCAGAGCTATGAACTACTGTCCTATTAATCCAGTTACCTACTTGCTTTGTTAACCATAACAAGGGTATTGTTATTATCCACATATTTGTTAGCGGCTGAGCCCTGAATTCAGTAGCGGGTTACCTATTAGCAAGTCATAGTGGCACGAGAGAGCTCTGTCAATTTCAACCATTGCAAGCCAAGGTTGCAATGACAGATTAATTACTTAACTTGCAGAGTAGCCATTCTTTTGTAAAGACATGTCATGTATGACAAATGTGCAGCAAACGGCCCCTAAGTCATTCACTGGGTTAAATAATAAAATAATTAAGTGGCAAACATAAAAATGTGTAAAAGCTATTCAATGATTCAAGCATTACGAGGTCGAGATAAACCATTCTAAAAATTAACACCAATTGTATGAGGATTAGTGGAGGGGCGTGCATTTTTAGAATGGTTTATCTCTAAATATATAATGCTGGACAATCCACGCAGCATAAAATCAGCCATTATCATCATCTGTAAATCCAACTAGAATTACTCAATTCAAAGGTACATTCTAATGTTCGATTGACAATAAAGTCAATAGTGAGGGGTGTTTGATTGAAGAAATTTGGTACATGCTATTTGGGTTTTTTTCTAGGCTGAAAGTTATATTAAGTTAAAAATATTTATCTATGTAGTGTATTGCAATATGTGTATCAGTTATCTAGTACCCTTAACACAAGCTCTGCTCAGCTTGGGGCTAGATAATACTGTGTGAATTGTCCAGCATTATTTATTATTATTATTAATAAGCTCTCCTTAAAAGGCAGCACTATAAAAATTGTACATTAGGATTTTATCCATTCAGTGATTAAAACTAGTAAGTACTAGTTTCTGCCTGCGGCTTCGCACTCCATTTTTCGGAATAAAAAGCATATTTATTTCAGGTTCAGATCTTTGTGTGCAAAATTTCAGCTTGATCCATTCAGTAGTTTTTACGTTGTCTAGAGCCATCATCACAACGGCAAAAACTTTCGCCTTTTTAATATTAGAACGATAAATGTTAGTGTAATTTTATACCTGTGCTTAGTTCTAGGTTTTACTAACCGGGTCATAAGTGTGGCTAGTGGTGCTGGCAAAGCTTGTGTCGCTGCCATTCTGCCCCTCACCGGCTTCCAAAAGTTTACCGCTCATTTTCTCTTCACGTGTGCGCTTCCGGGACATTATCACATAGCCTTGTGACGAATTCTACCTTCCGTGGTTCTAGGCACATTAAGATTTCACTGAATGAATGGCACAAAACACAGGGAGATTCTGTTCTTGTTCCTTCTTCTCCGACAACGTGAAGATGAAAAATGCGAGTGCGTATACCACGTCGGTAAACACTACACAATAAGAACCTTTATTAACAATGTAGTGGTGGGGTTCGAGTTTGAAAAAATATTTGAAACTAAAAAAACTGACGACAAAAATAAAAATCTGAAGATAAAATTACAACATTCACAAATTGAAATTCGATTCTCGAATAGATGGATGACGCAATTTGATTGGCTGACGTGCACGAGTGTAAGCAGATGACATTGACATAACATTACATTAGTTTGCTGACATTGACACAAACTTTTAAGCAGGCAGGATAATCCGACGAAAAACGGAGGTTCTCAAGTCTACAGTGTGCTTCGAAAGGAGGTGAAAATGTGAAAATAGATAAAAAATTAAAACAATTTCAATGAGCGGTTTTCGATAGATATAGGTGGCAGGGCGTCAACAAAAATTAGGGTATGTCAATGACAAATGAAATGAAACCAACCGTAGACGTCAAAATGTAGGTACCGATTTGGAAAATTATTTCAACAGTGTTCGCTGATCTGTAGCCTTATTACACTAATAAACGCACCACGCGCGCGACGCACGCAAACGCATGCGCGTGCGATTGCGAGAGTTTATGCTAATTTGGAGGTTGAAGAGTGCCGGTTGTGAACTTGAGACAACACTAACGTCGGCGAAATTAGGATTTTCGTATTTTTGCGATAATTCCATGGTATTAGGTCGTGATATTATTAGGGCGCATGTAAGACACCTTAAGCATCAGCTTGGTGAAATATCTCGCCCTAATACGGTGGATTATCGAGTAAAAAAGTAAATACAAAAAAATGTTTTAAATTCAAATAAGTTCTCAACGGTTGAACTTAGGTATTTCCTTATTGCACTAAAATGTGCGCCATCGATGGTTTTATCTACCATCAATCATCATTATCAATTTGATTATTGTTATTAGATTTTAGAAGTTTTGAGTTTTTTTATAGTATTTAGTTATGTAGTAAATTTTTTTTTTACAAAACAATAACTATGATTAATAGACACGTGGGAGTTTTACTCTCGTCTGCTAGCCATTATTACAGTCTTTCATAGTGCGCAAAAGATTTGAAAGCATGTGTTTAGCATTCTTACGGTAATGTTGCTGCGTAAATTAGACACCTATTCTAGAAGTAATTTTATCAGAATCTTGATTCAAAAGCCCTGTGACATCGTATTGTTTCATGGACACCCTACACCATGTTACAACGTGCTAGACGAGGACAAACTACTACTTTCAAGTCCTCTCACTAGGCTCGTTTTTCTACTCTGGGCGGCTATTCCCTATGACCAATGCAAGCGTGTTACACACCTACGACACGACAACGGCGTGGAATCGGACAAAACCGTATTCCGCATGCCCTAGCAGTCATTCCATAACACGGCACGGCACGATTTGAACTGTCAACTAAACGAGCTCGTTCATAGCGTGTTAAGGCACAGATTAGCGTGTTCCTGCAATAGTTAGTACGGCTCGTTTCGTCGTTCGTCTTTGGAGGTTATACTAAAATAATAACAAACATTCTTTATATAAAATCATTTCTTTTATAGGAACCCGTAAGTTACCTATAAATAAATTAAAATATCTACTACGGTTACGGTTCCCGCTCTAGATGTGACAGTTATATTACCCGTAGGTACCTTGAAAGATTGTGTTTTACAAATAGAATTCCTACATTATGCAGTGGAAGTCTTCCGGAAGATATACAATACATCAGACCACTGCTCGAATATGGATTCCAAGCTGCCAAGCGGTGCCCCTACTTTCATAAAGACATAAACCTGCTTGAAAGTTTTCAGAGAAAGGCTACCAAGATCCCATGGTCTTTACGACGGAAATCCTATGAAGATAGGTTACGCGCACTACGCCTCACTACTCTAGAAGAACGACGTCTTCGAGGTGACCTCATTGAAACCTACAAGATACCCACCAATACAACCTGCCATCCCTACAAGACATCTACTTATAGAAAGAAGGACGTTCAACCCGTGGACACCACCTTAGATTGGCCCGTGACTCTACTCAAGCCCTTGCAGCGCACCATTTTATAAGCAATAGAGTGGTTCACAACAAACAAACACCTTCAAGAATAAACTTGACAACTGGTTACCAGACGACAAAAACAAACTAAAAAAAGTGACGCAATGACTTATTCAACACTGTGTGTTAAAGACACATCAGCCACAGGCTGCTCGTCTTTAATAAATAAATAAATAATTACATGGTGTTTTTATAGGCGTGAAAAACGTTAGGGAAGGGTAATCATTCAATAATTCATCACAATAGACTCGCATAATGAGGCATTGATTGTTTATTATATTGCATATTAGTGTAGTAGGCTTCTGGAGTATGATCAGCTGCGTGGAGCACAGGCGACATAAGCCATGGTTTTTGGGGATAGCCAGAGTCCCCTAGTAGCCACTCAATTTTTCCACTTCTGTGTTCATCTTCTATGAACCGGCTCAGGGACCACGATCTCCAAATATAGCTATCATGAGCAGCCCCTCCAAATGTTGCACATACACCTATAATTTTTAATCGCTGTCGCATATCTGAAACAAGGCAGAAATATTTTTTATTATTTCAAATAGGAATAAATAGGTAGGTACCATCTTCCTCCCTTGGAGGATTTTGCAGACATCATTATTGGTGAAATGCAACTATGCACTGATATGTGTTGGTCTTCTCACAATGTAAAAATAAAATCATGTTATTTTCGTTCATTTCATGTGTTATTTTAGCTTTTCATGTAACCTCGACTTTATAGTTTTGCACTACCACTTTGTAACACCATCGTGTTACGGTAGCGCAAAAAGGTGTGCGACTTTTGTAGTGCCGTTGCATAACATTTTGTGTTACTATTGTGTCAAAATTCTGGACTTTATCCACACAATGTTGAAACAAATCAATTTTTTACAAGTTTGCAATGCCCTTGTGGAGATTTCAAACAAAATTTAATAAATATAATGTATACATACCCTTTGTTTGATTTGATTACATTCCTCTCTTGTTTTGTGGTAGGAAATTTCACATAGCTTGGAAGCAGTTCATTGAGGGCATGAACAACTTCCTCTACACAGCGACTTACAGACGGCTGGCTGAGGGGCTCTAACCAGTCCTGCCCCACTGGCTTTTGATAGCTACCGGTGGCCAGGAAATTGAGTGTTGTATCTAAAAAAATAAAAGTAATTCTTTGTATTAAAAAGTAGGGTTAGAATAAAGGTAGTATTACAGTGTAGGTAGGTAAGTACAGCCACCTCCCCGAACAGCCTATAAGGAACTTTAACAACAGTCCATAGCTGGACGCAGGCCTCCCCGTGATAAGCACCTTATTGGTTTTTATCTCATGTACCTAAGTACCAGTACCTATTACTAATTTTAATGATGCACTTACTTTGATTTCTGGTGTTATACTTGTGCACCTTTGAGGAGTCACTCCATCTCTGCTTTTAAGGATCCCACATAGATAAGAATACAGTTCTTTGCTAACCCTTTAGCACCGCACAAACAATTTAGGGTACATTGAAAGAGGGTCCGCAGAACCCCTGGGTAACCTCCTGTTTATAGTCGTACTTTGCTGGTGCCAGCGTCTTACGCGTCGTCTCCTTAGAATAATATCCTTATATAATAGAATGAGTCAGTCAGTCAGTGGTAATCTAGCTTTATTTATTAGAATAATTGATAGATTTTTAGGTTATGTTGTTCAAAACAAACAATCAATGAAAACTACTTATTCGTTCCGAAACTAGTAATGAGTGACTTGAATGTTTATACAAATCATTATTTTTGGGCTTTAAATTTTCAAATCACATTATAGTAGTGTAAGCTCAACAATTTAATGGTTGAGCAAGCTTATAGGTAATTCAAAATATTTATTATTGGAAACAATAAATAATTTTTAATAAAACCGTAAATTTCCGAATAGACCGGATGTAAGATTTTGAACGAAGCGTGTGAAATAATCGTAAAACAAAACACGGGGCATAGACAACCAGTCTTGTGGCATGCAGAATACCATTTTTCGATTCCACACATAGGCTCGTTTGAAACGCGTTTGTGTTTAGAACGCGTTGTGACGTCACACGTTTTGGGCATGTTATCTCTTGGGTCATAGGGAATCGGGCCCCTGAGATGTCACAAAGAAAATTGCCTTATAGACAGAGACATAAAATTAGAGGGTACTTTTGAATGAATGAAATATATTCATGATTTCTAATGCTTCTGATAGTCTTTTTTTGTATAAGGCACTACTGTAGGCAGGGAGAGATGCGTAGGTAGATGGTAGGTAGTTGCTCCTTTTGGCCAGGCAGGATGTGATCAAAAAGAGCAGTTTACCAAAATAATTCGTAAAAATCAATATTAGACTTCGTCCTATACAACCATGCCTCAAATAGTTCTAAATGGTCTATTTCTTCCCCTTGAAGCTTTATACCCAGCTACTAATCATCCTGTATATCGATTCCCGCCAACAGCTTTCTCGTGAGACTTAACGAAGAAAAAGCCCTTATCGAATTGCAGATTTTGAGAATACGCATATTTGCGTTTTTTTTGTCAGTATGGGATGGTCAGTGTGGTATGGTATGGGAGCACCTGTGGGGAGCACCCATGACTAGAGGCGGTAGAAGTACACTTTCCTAAGAAACATCAGGTCTCATAACTAGTTTGAAATAAAATATATGTACACATAGAGTAAAAACTCGCTGCTGTCTCAGCAGAGGGATAGTGTCATTCAACAATTTGACAATTTGTGTAACCAAAAACCGATCCATGTGTGTTTTGACAGCACGTAAATACAGTGCCCTCACTCACACATTCGTATGATTGAATGTTGCAAGTGAATAGCATTTTCCCTAAAAATGGGTAACTGAAGCAAAGTTCCCATTAAGAAAATACTTCATTGTTTTTATCACCTACCTTTTTATTTTTGATATTACATTATTTCAATTTACTAAAGGTGTCAATAGTTTAATGTCAAATAGAAAAAATCTAAAAAAAATCTATGAAAATCCATTTCCAACATCTTGTTTTTTTTTTATTTTACGAAATATCAGCCGGTACCTATGGTTACTATCATTCTACCTAGGTCAAACGACAAAAAGGTTTTACTCCAAGTCTGCAAAATAAGATCGGCTCCGATCATTTTCGGAACAATAATTTAAAATAGACGGTCAAGTGCGTGTTCGGCCACGTGCAGTGTAAGTAGTTGCACGGTTCATGGCCTATCTAAACCAACTTATTTACCTGTTTTACACATACCTACCAAAGTACATTTTTTAAGTTGATTAGGATGACTATTAGGTACTCAACTAGTAGAGCATACTAAAGCTGTGTAGTTTTCCTTTTAAATTCACTCTACCTACTACTAGCATATTTTTCACAAATAATAATGCCCAACTTAGACAAATTACAGCATTCTAGTACTAATAGTCTCTGGACTAAGCTGCGGACAGATCGACAAACGTTGTGAACTATAAGGGTTCCTTGTTGACTACGGAACCCTAAAAAAGAACATGTGCACGTGCAAGTATTGCTACAGTTATGGTGATGGGAAGGATTGCAATTTTAAATTTGAGATTATTGCATTTGCTCCCCTTGGAGCCGAGAGAGGTCTAGGTCCGTGCGGTATCGAGGTTTTCCGGAATTTTAAAAATATCTGAGCGTTTGGTCAAAGCGGCGGCGCGGGACCCGAGAGCTGGTGAGTATTTGGCGCAGAGCACCAGCATTGCCATACAGAAGGGCAATGCAACCAGCGTAACGGGGACGCGACGACTGGTATTGATATCGATAAGTTGAGCTGCCTCTAGATTGTTTGCTACAGACTGCAGTTAGCTCAATTGTTTCAATTGTAAATACTAGTTCTAATTGTTTCTATTCATTGATTGTAATTTTCTTTGTAAAATAGTAATTTGAGTTTACATCTTGAAACTACTCAGAATATCGTCGAGTGACTGAAAATTTTAAAACTGTGATATTCCGCGTAGTATGATTCCTAAGTCCTAACTTGGGGGAATTCCACCCTCTCCTCTACTATTTTATATACTTAAGTACTAAGTAACAAATCCTGGGTATTTTTTTCCCAGTGCATAGCAACATTTTCTCGAAAATGGTGGACGAAATTTTTAAATTTCTTTACGAGTTTTGATGACTGTTTTAGGCAAAATTACAAATGGAATATTAGTACTTACCAGTGGAATGAGATATTTGCGGTATTATTTTTCCTGTTACTGGTGTTTAAACATCCTTGCACCGCACAACACATCATTTTTATATTTTTATGTGAGAGCTGCTTTCCGCGTCATTTGAAGTATTGTACTAACGGCTCAAAATGAAAATTGCGACGGTCCGTCGCAATTTTTTAGACTTACCTCGTTTGTGTCAACTATCATTCTAAGTCTTCTTCTTCTAAGTATGTACATATCGTCGGCTTATTGCAAGAAGTCATTAACCGACAAATCCAAAAGTTTGGCAAAAGCAGTTTAAAGTTTTTATAACTTCAAGAGCCCATATCATCAAAACTACGACAGTTATCAATATAATTTAAACGCCAATATATAGAGATATGTAATTATTTTATAATTAACTGAAATCAGTACAAATTCAACCACTGCAATTTTTTTAAAAGCTAAAAATGCAAAGATAATGACTTCTTGCGATAAAAAGTTTTGTCTAAATTAGAGTTAAGTATTTCTGCAAAGAAGTTATTGGTGGCCTCTTTCGAGTATTAAAAGACAAAATAATCATAAAATAACATCTTTTATCACTAAAAGCTAAACAAATTACCTTGTTTGTCGAAAACACTTAATAAAATAACTAAAATTAGTAATAATTGCACATCAATCAGTCAAAAACACGTTCTAAGCTTTACGAAAATAATTCTGCTAACCAGCAAAGAGTTATAAGCACATAAATAGGTTGGAAACGATTAAGTAAACTATTATTTAGATTAGAAAATATTAAGTAACAGACTTTGAGCTTTACCTGAAAACCTTCTTATCCTATCTACCCTCCTCATAACGCTCGACCTGGCCGCGGACCCGGTCCCAGGGCGTGAGGACGCGTACGCCAAGGCACTCGAGTCCGTGGACGTCGGAACTCTCCAGACGCCTGCAGAAGTGGAATCCGAGGCCTCAGCGCTGATGGCGCGCATCATCGAGGCTAAGGCGGCCGCTTCCGTACCCATCACCAGGCGCCAAGGCCAGCGCAACGACCTCCCCCAACACCTTAAGAGGGTAATAGAGAGAAAACGCGAACTCCAGCGCGAGTGGGCGCGCTCCCGCTGCCCGCGACTGAAGACGCGACTCAACCCGATATCTCCCGAGCTCTCGGCCGCAGTACAGGTTTGGCGTGAGACCTGGGACCGAATCATCGACCGGGCCTCCGAACAGGACAATAACCAGTACGCGCTGAATAGGGCGCTCACGCGGCAGCCGGCAACAACTTACCCGCTGCTGGACCGAGATGGAGTCCGGCGCTTTGCTCCCGCCGACCGTGCCGAAATTTTGACTGAGCACCTCGCGGAGCAGTTCTCGCCTCACCCCGTTGCAGCTGACGCCACCTTTGAAACCCTGAACCACCACCACCAGGTCGAGGACACAGTGAGGGACTTCCTGTCTGGCCCAACACCGCCCCTAGACGGGGAGTACTTCATCTCCCCTGCCGAGGTGCGGAAGGCCGTCCTCCGTCTACCCAGACGGAAGGCGCCAGGCTATGACGGAGTCCCCAACAATTGCCTCGCCGCGGAGTCACTGCGCTCGCCCGGCTCTTCAACGGAAGACCGGACGGGTCATCGTGCTACCCAAGCCCGGCAAGGATCACCCCCTCCCGGCCAACTACCGCCCCATTACTCTACTACTAATAGTGGGCAAGCTCCTGAAACGCCTGCTCCTGGGGCGCCTGGCTCCAACTATCGAGCCGCGCCTGAAGCAATTCGGCTTCAGGAGTGGCCACTTTACCACGTTGCAGCTCACCAGGGTGCTGCACCACCTTGCAGTCGACCACAACGCCAGGCGCTGCACCGTCCGGGTCTTTCTGGACGTAAAAACGGCCTTTGACCGTATTGGGCACCCCGGCGTTTTGTACCTGCAAACCCCAACTTCACCAGCTCTCATCAGGATTGTGGCATCCTTCCTCGACAACCGGCTGTTCTTCGTCGCAGTTGAAGGTGCCACATCCTCCACTCGATCCATCTCTGCTGATGTACCGCAGGGTAGCAGCCTGTCGCCAGCGTTATACGCGTTCTATACCGACGACATCCCCACCCTGGAGGGCCACCTACGCCCCGGGGAGAGGGATGTGTCGCTAGCGCTGTTCGCGGACGACAGCGCCTTCTTTGCGTCTTCCACCAGCCCCACCATCGCAGCCCGCAGGATGCAGCGGCTGCTGAACATCCTGCCGCCCTGGCTGGACAAATGGCGCATGGCCGTCAATGTGGGAAAGACGGCTGCGCTGTTTGTTTCCCGCCGCATCGGCCACCCACCGCAGCTGACACTTCGGGGCCAGAACGTGGCATGGAGCCCACACATCCGGTACCTCGGCTTCGGGATCGACAGGTCGTTGAGGATGCAGCCGAAGGTTGACAGCGCACTGCAAAAAGCGCGCGTCGCCCGACCGTTCTCCGACCCGTCCTGGGATCTCGCCTGCCTCTGAGGACCAAAGTGTGGGTCTACAAAGGCTAAGTCCGATCCCGACTCACATATGCAGCGCCGGCCTGGTACTCACTAGTCTCCCAGACGAATAGGGACCGGCTCCAGGGGCTGCAAAACGTGGCTCTGAGGATCTGCACTGGCGCGAGCCAATACGTCAGGAACGATGTCATCGCCCGCGACCCGCAGATCCAATCCATAGACGAGTTTGTCGTACAGTACAGTCGTCGAATGTACGACCGCGCCGACAACGGCCACCAAGCCCCACCTTCACCAAATAGCGCCTTACCAACCCCGGCCCCCAGATGATGACCGCCCGTGGAGGTCCCTTCCCTGGGACCTCACCCCCGCGGAACCCCCCGGATAGACCGTGGGTTAATTTAAAAAAAAATTAACCCAAACCAAACAAAAAATAAAGAAAAAACATGCAAATATATTAATAAAAAAATAAAATGATGAACAAGCTAAATAAATGCATTTTTTAGCGAAACCCAAGGACCGAGGAGTCGTCACCCCTCGAGTTGATGCCGGGGTAAAGAGGCCAAGCCTCGATGCCCCGCTCTGTGCCCCCACAAGGGCCGGAAAGAACGAACTACTACGCGGCGCGGCAGAGGCGCGAGCGGCCCCGAACGAAATGCCCCTCTGCCCCGCTTCCGTGACTCTGGTCACACGGCACGCGGTCTCATAAGTAGCATAGCAACACGTAAATGTATGTGTGCAAAAGTCATTACCTTACATTTACCTGTTATTTTTACAATAACAAAAATCACTAACAAAACAATACTTCCTTCGAATAGTATTCTTTTACCATTAATTATGTTTTGAAAAAAGTAATTAAGTGTAAAAAATGAATTCTATAAAAAATAAAAACTCAGTGTAGACGTTACTCGTTTTGATAGAAGTCATTTAAAACCGTTAGTATTTTTTTTTCCAAAAATTACGATACGACAAAACTGGTTAAGGTGCAAATAATGAATTAAAGCAAAACTTATTCAAACGTTTGTGAACGTAAAAGCACTTTCAAAATGTTGTTAAGTCACATAAATGAGTTACGTATGCAAATAAAAATGGCAATTGTGTTTTTTTTCTTTTGTTAAAATGTATTAATGTAAGTTAATGAATTTTATGAAACCAGATATACCAAAAATGCAGTTATTGACTTTATAACCAAGCCATAACTTCTAAGTTTGAAGAGCTACAAATTTGTGAGTTTTACCAAAATGTAGAGCTCATCGAGACGAACTCAATGGTATATCTAACGCAGTTAGTGACTTCTTGCGACTAATGACTTCTTGCAATAAGCCGACGATATATTGGTCAAGCGTGAGTCAGCCTAAAAATGAGTCAAATTGGTAATATTTTTTATGGCGACTGTCTGATGCGAGGATCATTTCCTTGTATCGGATGAAAAAAAAATCTGAGAAGCGGGGAATGGGACTACGAGAAACAGTTCTCCCTTGTGGTCCCATTAATGGGACAAAATCCTGGGACCACGAGAAAACAGATGGAAATAATAAAAAAATATGCTATACAATCCACATAGCAACATCTAGCCACAATATGGGTACCTTATACTACTGATAATTATACTTAACACTTTCAGTGACTTTCATGGCCCACCGACGATCTTGTCCACCTCTATATGTTCCGTGTAGCGCCGGGACAAGGCGGTGGCTGGCTGCGCTGTAGTATTAGATATTTTTTATTATACATAGAAAATACCCAAAACAAATATTTGCAGATCATACAAAAATTTGTCCCAAGACGGAAATCGAACTTGCAACCTCCTGCGTCGGACCTTCGCCCGCCGCGCCACATCGGTCGTCCGAAATTCCGAATACAGAGATACAGGGAAACTGTTATAAAAACCTTGAAATCTAATAATCTATTCTTTATCCTATCTACCTACTATACTCATAGCTCTTAGATCGTCTCACCCTCTTATCTGAATTCCGAGTCATTGTCTCCTGTTAATGTTAAATTGTTCCATATTGGGTATATTAGTTATTGAAAAAAAATCTAATTCAAATAACTTTTATTTCGGTTATACAAAGAAAATGTATACATAATAATGTTTTATAATGAATAAAATTATTTTTACAAACTCAGAAGTCTTGTCCACTGCGAGAAACAGCCACCAAGATCCCATTACAGACAATCTATAGGCATGAATGCAGACAGCCCATGAAAAACTTGAACCCTATTTATAAATTAGCTGCATAGTACCTATGATGCATACTATCGTGGAAAGAGCAAACTACCATTGTAGATCAAAATAAACAGGTGTAATAAAAAAACTCACTACTAAATGGACAACCCCTAATGCATTCATTTAAAAAATCAACAAGAAAAACGTCTAGATAGCAAACTAAAACAGATGTTTATCATAGTAAGTAGTCAAGAATGAATTAACTTTTAAATTATTATAAAATATATCACAGCAAATTTTAGCAAGCTCAACAGATATTGAATGAAAAACGAGATCTAAAATGAATTCTTGTATGGGAAAGAATCTTCAGAATGTTATATAAATACATAATTATGTATTACATTGATGATTTTGTCTGTCATTCTAAAATGAATCTTAGTTTTAATATTGCAATTACGAATTTTTTATCAACGCGATCAACGAGTTTTAGAAGAATGGGACAACATGGAGTGACACTGGTAAATAAAAGCACCGGGTGACATGATGTTTGACAGGTGAACGGGCGCGGAGAATAAATACAAGCGGGCTGTGTCGCTGGTTATGTGGATAGTGCCATCTGCAAAGCTTCCTTGTGTTCATTGCTGAGTTGCATCAGACATGACTGGAACAGCTCTCCATTGCTCTGAAAAAAAAAAACAATATTGAAAAAAGGGAGCTATTTGTTCTCCTATAAATGACTTTCATGGCCCACCGACGAACTTGTCCACCTCTTTAAAGCTATTTGAAAAGTTTTATTGGTCAAAAGAGCCATCAAACTATGAATGCACCAGCAGTTGTATTTTGTAAAATTTATTTAGTTTTGATTTGTCTAAGTGCTTATTTTGTAAGCATAAGGAACTAAATGTTAGTTACTACTGTCACGCATATTGATTCACAGAATGTATTTATATGTTACCTACGTAACACATGTTTAGGCAAATATAAAATCTTTATCTTTACCTGAATCTGTCGCACAAGCGCGACCATCTGGGCGTAGGCGGGGTTATCCTCGGGCACGGCGTCGCGCAGGAAAGCCTCCGAGAGGACGGCAATCACTCGCTGAGGCGCATCCGGCGTGGACAGGGCAGAGTGTCCGCTTGCCACCAGCTCGCACAGCAGTGAATATACGTGAGGCGCTTCTTCGGGATCTTCAGTCACTGGCAGCCATGTCAGCCTGAAATAAGGGTTGTTTGTTTTATCTTTTTTTGTTGTTGCTCTTAACAAAACTGATCCAATAAACTAGCTTATGCCCGCGGCTTCACATGTGTGTATGTCTTTCCGGGGTAAAAAGTTGCCTATAAGCGTAACGCCACTCAGATATTAAGACGACGCATCGACGATATTGGCGTCAGGGATTTCATCTTTTTAGCAATTAGAAAACATTTGGAATGAGGATCCGTAAGGTTTTTAGTTGAGAATGCAGATTTATAGAGCAAAGAAATCCTTAACACACAGTGCAAAAAAATTTGTTCTCCAATAAAAATTGACGAAGTTATGACCAGGATGTCACTGCCTCTGTCGCCGCCAGTTAGCCGTAGAAGCCGTTAGACTTTAAAACAAATTAAGTCTCCAATTGGTGTCTGATTCACCTTTTTAACCGTCGACTCGTGAAGTAAGAGTGCTGGCTGGGCTCCGATCTGTTCGCTCGGCCTAGTCAGTGACGTCACACGCACCCGCGTAATTTTACCAGCAGTAGCTAACGGCGTAATGTTCATTACTTAATTATCTTTGGAAGTAATGGTCCGATTTGGATAATTCAAATTCTATTGAAATTGCTGTAACTTTACTGATCCTCATTGATATTTCATGTTTTGAATTTTTCATGGTTAATTATTACAGCAGATTTTTTTTTTCCCAAAAACTGCTCTATAAAAACATAGATTTTCACTTTACAGGTGAACGGAACCGATTAATGCCTCTAAATTTTATTATTTGTACAGATAAGTCTATACACCCTTTTTAAAACGGTGGTTGGATTTTGCATAATCACCAATATTTTTATTTTAAACGAGAACTACTATTTTGGCGCTTACGACTTTTCCTTTCGAGCTAGCTCTCGCATAGAGATTGCAAACCGGGCCCGGTGCCCTTTTAGGCACCCACCGGGCCCGGTCACCGGACTCGGTAAGTAAACCGCGAAGTATTTAAGTAAGACTATTTGGTTGTTTACAGTTACAGTACAGCTTAGCCTATAAGTCCATTCGCTATTTGCTCAATTAGTAATAGTAACACTCACTAGTCTCAATAGTCAAAGTTTAAGAAAAAACATAATAGGTACTTTACTGTTAGCAAATAATAATTTGTTTTGTCTATACCAACCGGTTTCTAAGTTGTTATGACACGTTTAGTACTTTAAACTGCGTTATTAGTTTCTTATTTTAATCCTATGTTTTCAAATAGACACTATATGGAGTAAAGAGAAAGACTTGCTTGTTTAAACTTATAAATATGAATAATTACCAATACTAGTGTTACTTTTCAGTCCATAAGTAAAAGTAATCTATTCTGTATTAAGTAAGTGTGATTTTGAGACTTGAGTGAGACTGATTATTGTGTTAATTGTTCATAAGCCAGTTTAAAATAAATATTAACCTTGAATTATTGTCTTTTTCCATTCATATATATATTTAAAATATTTCATCGCTAACACACAACCCGGCCGGGTTGGCGACGAATGCAACCGGGCCTGGCCGGGTTGAGAAACATACCGGGTTGCAATCTCTACTCTCGCATCTGTTTTTATGCAGGCGGCCACAGTGATGTGAACTATAATATAATAAATCCTTTTATCTCTGCGAAATTGTAAATTTAAATTGTCTGCCTGGCTTTTAGTCAGGCATTATTTTTATATTTTTTTCTTATGATAATACAGAACTTCTTGTTCTTATAGCGAAAATAAATTAAATTTTCATTTACAGTTGCACACTTTTTTTTTAAATTAAATTTATAAATATTATACACTCTCCCAGCTCTGCTCCCCTCATCGACTGGTATCCAATTGTTGCCCTGACTCTCATGAGACAGGTGTCCTCGAAGGTACCTAGTTAAATTCTCACTTTAATTAATATTTATTTATTTCATTTCACCACTACAGCAAAACTGAACAACATTAGTCTTATGTAATTTTCAATTTGAGTACTTATGTGTAATTATAATAAACTAACTATACTTGTAGTATTAATTTAGGACAATGTAGGCTAAATAGTTACTGTAAATAATTTTTATCTTTTTCATCCTGTCCAGAGGGCGATACTGAACGCGACACAGTTTTATACTTTTAGCGTCAGTATCTTTGCATTATGTTTTAAACTGCAAATCTGAGTTGCGTTTGAGTATTGGGTGGTAAAGCCACGTTGTCATGATCAGAGTCTGCTCGGACTGACTGAGTGGACTCTCGTAGGTATCAGTGTGTGGGAACCTCGAATCCGAGCGCACTTTGACGACGGCGTCCTATGTAAGTAGACTCCCGCGTTCTACTTTTCCGAGCTCGCTACTGCGTCTAGTTACAACAACCAAGCACCTCATGACGTTTTTCGATGCTGGCGCTGACTAAGAAAATGATCCGAGTGAACTATGTCAACAGCTATCGAGTCATAGCCTCATCATTTAATTTACACAACAATAATTTGTATATGTTTTATTTGTATGATGTATGACAATAAAGAAATCTGAATCTGAATCTGAATCTATCGTAGTAAACTTCTATGAAGCTACTCCTACGAGTCCACTCGGTCCGAGCCTTGTCCCAGTGGACTCTGATTGTGTCAACGCGGTTTAAGAATACAATATGGTACTCACCAATGCCTGATAATCTCGTCCCTATTAATTTGCGAGTGGTTATATTTGATGATTTTAGTAACAGCGGAGATTGCGTTCTCAGTAGCATTGACATTTTCGAGGGAGCGCGAGTCAGGGTCGGCGATGAGCGCGGCGAGCAGCGGCAGCGCGCGTGCGCAGGCCGGCGCGAACTGGTCGCCGCCGAACTGCGCCAGGACACCGCAGCCGTACGACGCGGCCTGCCGCACCTCCGCCTCGCCAGACGTTAGCCCGCCCAGCATTGGCTCCAAGAATATATCCTTGTATTTCACGCAAGCTGGTCCTGTGAATACAAATTGTTATTTAGCCAAGACTAAGACAAATAGGTATGTAACCATTTATTGGGTGGTTGACAATGCTATGGTCACGTGATCGCTCACTCACGGCAAACGTGAGCACTAACAAACTGTCGGTAAAGTGATACATAGATAAAATCGGACCGATGGTTCCAGAGATTTCACCTTACCTTTAAAATATTAGATGTGTAGGTATCTTTCTTACCTCCGAATTCAATAACGTCATCAAAGATGCAAATGGCCCATTGGCGGTCGGCGTAGGGGCGGCCGGGAGCAAGCAACTGAACTAGATGTGGCAGCAAGGTGTCCAAATGAGGGTAGAATGCGTCGCGGTAGGCCAACATGAGAGCGTGCAGGACGTCAGCCACTCGCGATAGGCCGTAGATATCCTCGTTATCTTCATCAGCTAACTGTTCTTCAACAACCTGAATGAGATTAATTGGCACATATATTTTCTGTAATTATTATTTTGTGTGTATATTTTATTGGATCCTGTGAACCAAGTACATAAATGATTCCATTTCTTTTTAGGGGTAGTCGTCTAAAAAGTAGAAATTGCGCGAGATCACTGCGATCTCCGGGCTAAACACACCCAGATTAATTCACATGATAACCCAAAAACATAAAAAAACAACTCTGAGAAGACTTAACTTGGGGTACCCCAACACAACCTACTAATGTGAATCTAGTCTTATGTAATGAACGTAACCGATTGCGCTCTGGCGCGCCACGACACACCCCGACACAGCAATGTGAACCTAGCTTTAGAGGCAATACATGGCCTACATGACAGAGTGCAACTAAACCTTCTAATCGAGCAATATGGCAACTATAACCTGTATAAAAGAGTTGAACATTAAATAAAAACAAGGAAAATTACAGAAGAAAAACTTTATATACCTAAACAGAGCAATAGCTACGGAAGACGTGCTAACAACTACTTAATTCCACACATAGTAAACTCTATGCCTTTAACATGGTTAAAAAAGAAATAAGTAATAAAAATTAATACAAAACTACTTTAAATAAAGTGAACAATATATCCTCTTAAAAATAAATATTTACGAAAGAAAAATTTAAAAACAATGCTGCTTATGCCTGACTGCACTCGCGCGCATTCAACCAACTGTGCACACCTGTTTGCTCCCTCCCACAACGCACGATGAGGTTAGCGCTAACCCTGAGCGAGCGAGTGAACATGTAGGCCCATAATATTTACAGTAGGCCTATAATTATAGTTAGTTATTTTATTACTTACATTTAGACTACAAATAAATTAAAACGAATGTGAGTACCACGACAAACCTCACAAGTTTTATAAGGTACTTAAATAATTATAATAATGTATACTGTTATTGTAATAAATAAATAAAAAAATTAAAAATAAATTACTAAATGGTAAATGTATATTTAATGAAATGGTTACCTCATCATAGTCCTCATCAGCGCGCTTCTGTCTGCGCTCGGTGGCGCGTTCAAAGTGCTCGGTCAGGAGCTTATTCAGGATGCGTAGTACTTCCGCCATCATCTCATCGGGCAGGCATCCTGCGCCGAGGAGCTCGATGCACTGAAGGACGGAAATATTCATATTAGAAGCGTCGCTATTGTAGTTACGAGGCCCGCTAAAAGTACGACCATATCAGCGGCGATGCAGAATACAGGCCGCAATACAGTATAAATGCTTATGGGGTCCTGTATGGGAAACACCCATTAATAAAAAATGCGTTTATTTTATTGCAACACAAAAAAATTACAAAAAAATTACGACTTCAGAAATGGCCACATTCAGGGAATGCTATGTGCCGCTAAGAATTATTGAATAAACCTATCACATTACACCATCAAGCAAGATTAAATAATGCTGGACCATTCACATACTACTAGCTAGCACCAAGCTAAACAGAGCTTGTGTTTTAAGTACTAGATAACTGCTATTATACTTTATCACATACATTACATTGATATTTTTTATTATACATAGAAAACACCCAAAAACCGACTCTGGAGATATTTCTTCTGGGTGGAACAAATATCGGGAAGCGAAAATCGAACCCCCGAATCGCCTACTGCGCCACGACGTCAAAAATACTTTGATCAATGGGGGCGACAGCTCAAATTCAACAATCAAACATCTTACCTTAGCCAAGCTGTTGAGAAGCTCAACCTGCACATCTTGCTCCGGCTCCGAATCAATAGCCTTTAGCAGCTCGGGCAGGATATAAGCCCACATGCCCTGGATGTACTGGGGGCCGCGGATGCGGGCGCACTCCAGCAAGTACGGCAGCGACTCGGCAGCGGCAGTTCGCACGTTGTCGTGGAAATAAAATTTCAGCATCGGAACCATTAGCTTCACTACGTCTTCGGCGTATTCTGCGAATGCTTCCTTCAGTTCGCGCGCATAGCAGACCAACATGTCGCACGCCGAAGCTTTGTCTTCAAGTCCTATGTAGGAATATAAAGGTTGATTAAAAAATATATGCACTTAGCTAGAATCCAATCCCGCACCATTTTTCTAGGATCAGTAATGCCCGCATTACCGATCCTGCAAAAATGGTGCGGGATTTACGGGACTGAAAAAAATATGGAAATCGAAGGAAAATGAGCGCAGACGGCCTTCTGAATCCATATACGTATACGTCCCGGCCGCATCAACAAGCAGTCAGCTTCAAAGTTAACGTACCCGCGGTTTTGATGCCGAAGTTTTGCTGCTCGCCGAGCGTGACGAAGTGCCAGTCGACGTCGCTCTCGATGGTTTCCAGATCATCATTGTCCAAAAGCGCCACTTCGGGTTTCATGGCTGCTGTGCGCATCACTGGTTCCATAACCATTGGTAGGTACTGAGCAAAGTTCTTGCCTGAAAATTAATAATTTGTCTTACTCATACTGCCAAACATCCCCCTTATGTATGGAAGTGCATAGGATTTTTAGTCTTGAGTCACCCCAAGTGGCTCTTTTCTCAGTTTTGGTTTGTATAACCGCAAGGTTGGCAGGACCATAGGAAGATGGAGGGATTTCTAAACAAGGGGCTTTTTCCATAATGACCACACTTGGCAGGCGGTTTGATGATCACAGAGGTGAAGAAGCTTCTGCCTTTTCTCTGATAGCTGTAGTCTGCTCTTTTTTTTTTTTTTTTTTTTTTTTTGCTTTTGGTGGCTTTCGTATCACTGCGGCCATGATAGGCCTATTGTGATCGCCACTTTGTATGTTCAGCCTCGAAGCAGCGGCGTTCACAGTTCGCCGCTAACCCCTTGCAGCTGCTAGGAACTGCAGGATTTTCTTCGGGGTGGAGTCTTTTAGCTCGTCTGGACTAAGCAGGTGCTTGCCCAGATGGATGCTGCGTTTTTGCATCAGTGCTCCGCACTCTCCTAGAAGATGGAGAGGCGTTTCCTCCGCCTCCTCGCAGAACCTGCAGGATTGTGTGTCGCTTAGCCCTAATTTGAACATGTGCTTGTTGAGGCGACAGTGTCCAGTTAGGGCTCTTGTCATGATGCGAAGGTTGCTTCTGCTTAGCGCTAGGATTCGGTTGATGCACCGCTTATCGAAGGCTTTTATCAATGATTTTGAGTGGCTCATACCCGAGGAAATCCTCCAGAGCTTGGAAGATTCCTCGTAGCAGAAATCCAAGAGAGTTCTGAGAGCCAGGCTTTTCGGTATGCCACAGAACGGCTCGGGGCCCAGCTGAGTCCCCTTGGCCCCGGAACGCGCGAGTTCGTCGGCACACTCGTTGCCATTGACTCCCGCGTGCCCCGGTACCCATCGTAGGACGACTCTGTTGTTTGAACCTAGCGCGTTTAGGCGTGACAGACAGTCCTCGACTAGCCTGGACGTGATGACCTTCGAGTCCAGTGCTAGGAGGGCCGCCTGGCTGTCAGAGTTGATGTAGATGGTTTGATTGGTGTAGCGCTTTCCCAGATTTATATCGGCACATTCTAGAATGGCGAATACCTCTGCTTGGAAGATGGAGGCGTGGTTACCTAAGTTTATGCTTTTGCCAAACCTAGGTCGCTCTCCATACACTCCACAGCCTACATCCAGTCCCATTTTGGAACCGTCCGTGTACCAGTTTAGGCACCCGTCCTTGCAGAGTGGCTCGCTGTTTAGCCAGTCTTCTCTGGAAGGAAGTTCCACTGTGTAGTGTTTTTGAATAGTCTGCTCTTACAACATCCATGGGTTAGGTTGAAGGGGTTGATTCTTAAGCCGACCACCACAGATGGATTATTATATTCGTTGAATTATGTACATGCATACACAATCCAATAAAATAAGTGGTCATCAACTGGCTTCAATGTGTGTTCCATATTTTTTTTTCTAATTTAGTTTTACGATCTTAAAACTTACCCATTATCCTGCAAATGCGAGACCAAGCAGAGATGAGATATGAGGTCTGAGGATCATCAGCCGGTAAAGCCTCACTCTCGGTGTGGTTCTTCAGGAGAAGGTCCATAACTTCAGACGCATCAGCCATGAATTTCTCTTCACCGACAGCCAAACCTAAGAATAAAGACTAGATCAGCATTTTGTGAATGATTTTATGAAATAAGATAAAGTCATATCTGATTATTAATTATTCACGTCATACATAACTGATACTATTTTATCTCAGAAATGAGTTTTGATTTTTAAATGTATGTTAACTGAGATCCCTGACTTTCTATAAAAAGCAAGAAAGGGAGCAAAGTTAACAATTTAATCTACCAATGCTATGGAAGTGATAAACCCAATAGATAAGGTATGCCACTAACGAACATTGGAACAAATTATGAGAAGTATTTACAAAGAAAGTTACAATTATGAGTATTTTCTGAGGTATTTTTGTGTTTCTATAGTGCTTATGATTTACGGGTGAATTACAGGTACTTGACCTGGTGGCGCAAATAGTTAGCGCATTCCCGTACTGAGCGGTGGTTGCGAGTTCAAGTCACGTCTAGACCATATTTTTTTTAAGCAACCTACTAAGTATTTACAGTATACCAGCGTCTTGGGGAGACTTCCGATTTCTGAAAAGTGACTTACCAATAAGACTGACGCACTCGATAGTCTTGCCACGTAGCAGTTTCAACTCCTCAGTAGTAGCATTTGCGATGATGTATTTGAGACACGGCATCAGCCTGTCGTAGAAGACTACGAAGTCTTTCTCCACAGTATCAGCGACGGACGCAATGGTGGTCACGATCTGCTCCAACACGAGCTTGGTGCCGCGTTCCACCAACTAGATTAGAGAAATATATTATTATTGCTAGTGTAAAACACAAACGATCGAAGATAAATTCATTGGGAAATAACATTGTGTTACATCAAGTTGGCAATGTTAAGGAAATACAAAAATTCAAAACAAAAATGTATGTGAACTGAGATCCCTGACTGTCTATAAAATATTCAGAGAGGGAGCAAAGTTAACAGTTTACTATCCCAATGCTATGGAAGTGATAAACCCAATAAATAAGGTATGCCACTAACGAACATTGGATAATGGATAGCAAGGAAATGTTAAAACTACCTCTTTGAATTTGGTGGTCAGGATAACTTCCAGTTTGCTCATCAGTGGATCCAGGTATAAAGTCAGGATAGGTTTGGGGCAGTCTTCACTGAAGTTTACTAGAGCAGCAGCCGCGTGAGCCTAAGAAAAAGAAACATTTTATTTTCTCTGAATGAATAAGTTCAAAACGTAATCAGCTGAAAGATGGATAAAATATGTAATAATAATGTTTTAGAAGGCTTGCCACAAAAATGTAAAAGGTATTTACCTGCACGCGGGGGTTAGCATTGTCATCAAGGACCACAAGAAGACCTGGAACCACTTTGTCATGGAACTTCTTTTCAAAGACTGGGGCAAAGTCAGTTGACATCTGACCGACGGCGTTACAAGCAGCGTAACGGACGCGAGGATGCTGTAACCAGAAATACGCTATTAATTTTAATAACCTACTTATCTGTAACTAGCCAGGCTAGAATGTGCGCCGCAACATATGTTTAAATGTTAATGTTACCAAGGGACTGACAACCATATCCATGTGGAAATTGTTGCTAATTATCTTGATTTTGCTCTTGTAAGAATCGGTGTAGTATAGCCATAAATAACAATGCCAAGATAAGGACTCTTACAACTTTTCCAGAATGATCTCTATAAAATTCATGAAGAGTACTCTACAGCTTTACTTACAGGGTCAGTAAGATAGTTCAGAACAGCAGAGACGACTTGGTCGAGCATCTGCTCCATTTGTTTGTGGCATCCCTCGCCAGCCGAGGACACCGCCATGAGGGCCGCGTATCGGCGCTTCCAGTCCGGGGACTGCAGCATCTCGGGCACTTGGCCGACAATCAACCCGAGCATAATCTTGCCGCCGAGTCCACAGCACATGCGGTCCAATGCAGACTCAGCTGCTACGTAATTCCTGTAAATGGATGTTGTTAGAACCTTTTGTAAGGGGTAGTTAAAGTGAGCAAGAAATACTTGTAAGTGTTCAAGTGTTATCAAGGGACTGACAACCAAAACCATAAAGGATAAGGTTGCTAATTATCTTGTTATTCTTTATAGTAAGATTATGTGCAGCAATACCAGAAGATGTTGCTAAATAAAAAATCTTACAGTGAAATCAACTTTTTCATCAAGTGCTTTGCTTTTTTTTGTCATTTAGTTATGATGGCAACCTTATTTATTATTTCCTTGTGCGCCCCGCGGTGCTACCCACGGTGAATAAGTTTGTACACGTTTAATATTTTTACATGTACAAAAGTAGCATGTGTTAATCCAGGATATAAGCTATTCTTGTACCAAATTTCATCCAAATCCGTTCAGCCGTCTGAGCGTTAAGGAGCAACAAACATACACATAAACTTTCGCCTTTATAATATTAGTGAGATAAAACATTCATCTCGCTCTAGACCATTTTCATTCTAGAGAGTCTCTAATCCGTATTCAAACTCGAATTCAATCACATGTAGCTGTAAGTGTGATGCGTTGAGTTTGTATTATATTGGGGTGTATAAATTAGCCTATAAAAATTAAATATTAGTGTGATCTGTCTACACCTCCCGGTAGTGTAAGTTAACTTACAGCTCATTATCATCATCAGCTGCGTCATCTTGAAGAGACCACTCGGGTTCTTCCTCCAGTTCGCACATCATCTCCAGGACGAGAGGAGTGAGGTGTCGGATAGCGTTGGGTACTTGTTTGCGCACCATGGCGGGTGCTGTCTCGCATAGAGTCACCATCGCTTCGAGGCCTAGCTGTCGCCAGTTGTCTTCGGCGTCTTTGTCGCCGACAACCTGTGAAGAGAATACTGTTGTTAGGGAGTAAGAAATTCAATGTGCTTAACATATTTTAAAACCAAGCATAGCATAGCCTTGGTGGCCGCGGCGGTAGAATGGCCCCATCCAACTCACCCCCGGATGTCGTAACAATTGACTAAGTGAACTGACCAGAGAAGAAGGGCAGCAGAGGATATGAACGGTGACTGATGATCGGTGAACCCACGACGGGTTCCAAGTTCCAAGTCTCATAATTAGGTACATTATTTTGACGACCTCTGTGGCGCGGTGGGCGAAGGTCCGCCTGCGACGCAGGAGGTTGCGGGTTCGATTCCCGCCTCGGGACAAATATTTGTACGATCTGCAGATATTTGTTCAGGGTGTTCTGGTCGTTTTCTATGTATAATAAAAAATATCTATCTATGTACTCGTATATTATTATGTATATCAGTTATCTAGTACCCATAACACAAGCTCTGCTTACCTTGGGGCTAGATAATGCTGTGTGAATTGTTCAGCATTATTTATTTATTTATTATTATTATTTATTATTTTTTGTTTTTGGTATAATATTAAATTGCTTGCTTTTTTATAGAACAGCTTGCTATCTTCATATTATCAAAAGATATTAGTCTCAAAATATTTCTGTATAGATAGAAAGTAACTTTAAATAACAGGGGCTATCAATACACCTTTAGGGGTCACCTATTGATGAACGACAATGTACGTACGTGCGTAAGAGGTAATGAAATAAATCGGCATGATGGCGGCGGCGGCGGGGCGGCTTGTATTATAATGGTATAATGATCATTGATGTCGTCTCAATTTCCGAATGACGCAAGCAAGTATACTTCATACAAAAAATAGTAACATGAAGTGATCACCATTCTTCTAATTGCCAATATCGTAAAATGTAAATAATAAAGCTGTCTGAAGAATTACCATCAAACTCCACCTTATCAAAAGGATGGTGCTAGCGAAATTCCCAATTTGATTTTGCACATTTTGGCAATGATGTATTCTATGCGAAAAATACACATGTAGAAGTTTATGTGCAGTAGACACGATTTTCATAAACGCGTAGGTAAATACGAAATCCAGATTATTTAGGAACCTTCAGCATGTATACCCCCACCCAGCAGTTAAAAAATACATGTAACAGACAAACACGCCACGTAGTAAATTAAAAGTCGTATTGGCTTACCTTTATACACACTTGGAAGATGGCCTCCAACTGTGGTCGTAAGAATTTCGGGGTAGACTCAGCCAATTCAATAAGAACTTTGAGAGAGGAGTCATCATCGGTTTTCTCCACAGACTCCACTACAAGCTGTGGAATGGGAATATTAAACTCATAAATTGGTCACAAAAAACAGACAAAGATTTGGATTAGAGGTCTTTGTTTCTTTGTATGAAGAATTACTATCAAACTCCACCTTATAAAAGGTTGGTGTTAGCGAAATTCTCAGTTAATTTTGCACATCTTGGCAGTTACGTATTTTATTCGTAATAATACGCGTGTATGCTACGTGCTAATATTGAACAGCGATAAGTTTCCAATCGCCGATGTAAACTGTAAATTTTGGATTGGCGACGCAGACTGCAAACATACCTGCATCAAAGGCAGTAAGATTTCACTAAAGTGTTTCTGGATTGCGGGTTCCTTGTCATGCATTATGATGAAAGCTCCAACGGCTTTCGCGGCTTGAGATCGGAGAGTTTCGGTCTCAGTCGGCTGCAGCGCTGAGAGTAACATGCGCTTGATCACATCTAGGTTCTCATTCTGGCGGTTCCCGAATACTCCGGGGACTGATCTGATAGGGGAAATAAAAGACGCTTAGTAAATTGCACCAGGACTAGTAAAAGTTTTATATTTTTGGCATTTCTAGATATGCCACGGAAAAGTTCCGAAATAAACATTTTAAGGGGTCATATCAATCTAGAATTATTTATTAGTCTCGATCCATCGAATTCAAATTAAGACGTTCCTATCGTAGCCTTCTTTCGACATCAAAGCATCCTAGATAATATTACGAAAACGAAAGAATAATTTCAGTGAAGGAAAATACGCAGGCCCGCGATCAACACACCAACCAAAAATACTTATATCTAAGATAAGAAGTTATTTTTATGCTATTAAAATAAGAAACTAAATAAATTGTTCAGTAATAGAAGATCAATGTGAAACAGGTGGAGAGCACATGGTTTGCGTGATAATGTGATTTAATTTCAGTCAGCTTTGTTCAATGTAAATAATCAAAACAATTTATGAGTCCTCGATAAGCTTATCCAAATAAAATGTAGTACGTAAATGGCCTGTTTAACCTTGAAAATGCTTTCTTGATGTAAGAATAGCCAAGTCGAATCGTAATGTACGGTTTTAGCGACTGTTATCTCTTGACTTGGGTGGATAGTTATGATTTGTAGGTCAAATTAATTAAAGACGACACCTATCACGCAGACGAGACTGATCATTTGTCAACTACTATACTACTCAATTGAATATTTCAACAACAGGGCTCAAAAACTGGACATAATATCAATGAAATGTTGAACCATGTGTTTGTAGAAGTTCTTTAACCAAAAAATTAGAAAATGTTAATGTTATGTAATATTCACCTCATAAAGGATTATGATAATGCATGATAAAGATAGTGAAGACAGTATTTATCTAATCATTTATCTAAAAAAGAATAGGTTCTGTACAGTTTTGTTTTGCAGGAAATGAGATAAGGGAACATACCCAAACTACGGGACTTGTACCGTTCCCCCGGTTCAGGGGAGAGGTAAATACCACGCTTGGTCACAGGGGGGGGGGTTTCGTCACTTAGTCAATATCCGCTAGGGAAATCTCGCGCTTTTAAAACTCACAGGTGGCAAGACTTGTTTTTGTAAATTAAGTTTCTGTCTCAATATGTTTTTACTTATGTTTTTTCTTCATGATAATATTTATTCACTCATATAACAATAGGTATGCACGCACTCTTGGCGTCACGCGGCAAGCTCTGTATTAACAAAGACAAATATTAACAAATTTGTTCCTTTGCAAAAAATGATAACCGTTTATGAATTACTACGTGACAACTAGTGGGGGAAAATGGAAAAAATGCGTCACGTACTATGGGTACATTCCTTAACTAAGAAATGTTCATATTTGTATTAAATTAAATACTCACGTAAACATTCTTATTCCAGCCTCTTTCATGTTGGAGTCTTGTGAGCCTGCACAGTTGAACATAAACTGCAGGAACTCAGGCCACTGGTTTGAGCCATCTTCATCAATGTGGTTGCGTGCAAGTTCTGATACAACATCACAGATCTAGGAGAAAAAAATATCTTTCATTACCTGTTTCTTATACTTTTTTATCTCGTGGTATGCGCTAAAATAATATTCTGATCGCGTATAGTTTCATTGGAATGGTAAATATAGTGTGAGTCCGCTTAAACTAACCCGTTCATGGCCCAAGACGCAGACGAGCCTCTCGACCCTCGTGTGGCGGCGGCGCGCCCCTGCGGGTCGCACCGCCGAGGCTGGGCAGTGAATGCGTTAAGGTGCACAAATGAAAATGAGGGAAACTACGCCCTATTTTATCGACGGAAAATGTGTTAAAAAATATCTATTTTTTTTTTTTTAACGGGCGTTTTTTTATTTTTGTTAACGGCCTCTACGCGCGTCTTACGTTACGTCTTACGCGCGAGAGTTAGTAGCGAACACGCAACGAAAACGCCGCGATCCGCGAATGAGCTATTTGTCATTACATTACATTAGTGTTCCTTAGCTTTCAGACTATCTCGAAATTCAATAAAAACTGGAAAGTGTTTACTAGTCCAGTAACTTTGTAAGCTTGCGTGAAATCCGGTAGTTCTGATATTTTGCAGATTTGTTTATGATGACTTCTCATTTTTTTTTAACATCTCATCCTAGAACGTACAGGGTTTCGATAGATTAAGAGGGATGCGAAGAATCAGGGTCAAAATTCATTCAGAATGATAGAATAGTGCAAAAAATTGCGAAGTTCGAAAACATTATAAGCTTTGAAAGGCTTTATCTCGGAAACTATTGGGATTCTAGTCTCAACATGGTAGCAAATTTAGTTTACTTTAGAAACGTCCTGAGAAGGTACTATCAGAAATTAGTCCTTTATGGTTATAATCGCCAAAATCTGTAAAAAAAAACGAAATTTTCGCGGTTTTTACGATTTTTGACAAAGTTGCGTTTGGCGTTCGAGGTCACAAACTTGGATTATTCATGGATCAACATCATAAACAAGTTTGCAAAAAATCAGAACTACCGGATTTGACGCAAAGTACCCCGTACTTTCAGGCGACAAGGTTACTGGACTAAATCGCCTCCACGCGCTTCTTAACTAAAGGCGTGAGTTATGTAGCAAATACGCAACGAAAACGCCGCGACCCGTGAATGAGCTATTTGTCACTACATAATATATCTTAGTTTTCTGACTCACTGCATATTCAACAAAAATTGAGGGTTGTCTATTTGGTTGACTGCAATGTGTGTATAAATGAATAATTAACTAGTAAGGATTCTACATTGGAATGTGCATGACTCATCTTCATCTCTAAACATATCAAATTAGATCAAAGTGTAACCTACTGATGATTCAGCTCTTAATATAAATCAGGGCAGGAGGAACTTGTAATGATCATTTAAGTTTCTGTTACCAGAGGAAACATGACTCGGAACGGAACTGAAACATTTTAGTTTCAAAGGAAGACCTAATAGAACTAAAATGTTTCAGTTCCATTCAGAGTCAAGTTTCATCTAGTAACAGAAGATAAATGAATCACAATGGGAATTGAAATGCAACAAACAAACAGAGGAGGTAATTAATTGTTATAGCATTGGAAATTCATAGCCGTGGCAGGCCAATAACAAATACTGTTTGAATTGAATGTTTGTAAATCCCTGTGACGATTCAATGATACAACATGGTGGATAAAATATGATGGAATAATAGATATTCTATCTCCAAGCTCTGTAATTTGACATGGATTGTAGGTATCCATACTAATATTATAAAAATTTGAAAGTAACTCTTGTCTGTCTGTACCTTTCATGCTGAACGGATCTAAATAAATTTTGTATGGAGGTAAATGGTATCCTCCCTAGGGACATCGGATACTTAAAAAACATGTGTGTCAATATGACATAGTCTACCAAGATTGATTAGCTATTTAGCTGACGTTGTGCCAGGATGGTCATAGACCATAAAAATAATAAAAATTTGTTTTTTGTTCCTGCATCAGTTAACACTAGCATAAAGTAGTTTTATCTCCTTACATACCTTTCGCCTCAATTGCTGGCTGAGATCCATTTGTAGGGTGAGTAGCAGTTGTTCTCTGAGTGCTGCTTGCTGCTCAACGGGCAGCTTCGGAAAGAACTCGAAGAACTCTGCACTGAGCAGGCGACGGAGTAGTACTGCGGCTGTTTGCCGGCCTTCCTCACCAAGGTCAACATTTTGGAGGGCTCCAATTAGATGTACCACTTTAGTTTCAGTTGGAATGTTATTGTATACTTCCTGGTGAAACAAAGTTCAATTTTAATTTTATTGTTCATTGCATTTTTGGGAGTTAAATAAAGACAAACTCATTGCTCGCTCATTGCGTGACAAACAACAGCCAACTCAGCTCATTTGAATTATAAAAATAAATTGAATTGCTGACTATGGTAGACAAGTTTACCTACAACCGTTTGTTGTAAATAAATATGAACACAAATTATTCCTTCAGGTTCATGTCATGATATCCACATGTAAATTGCAGTCATGACAAGAAAACAGGCGTGACAAACAAATTCATTCCATTACAAATAAATCAAAGTCCTAAGACATAACATTGGTAATTTGGTATTTCTGCGCGAATATGCTTCGGATTTTTTACCTCTGTGCGCCGAAAACAGAAAACTCATCGCAGTCCTCCATGACCACGTTTTGACACGAGGCTGTCGATCAAAGTTTCGCAATAAATACCGGCTGATCCAATACCTCATTTTTTCTAAAATGTCATGAAAATTCTCTGAATAACGGAACTTACTTCTGCTTGGGATCTGATGTCGTTATCTGTTGCTAATAATGTATTTAGTAACTGGTAAAATTGCGCTTGATCTCCTGCCATGTTGAACCACTTCAAAAAGACCCAACTTTTTTTCTACATTTTGAACAGAATTTGTCATCGTATCTTCTTGCCAGTACTTTGAAATTGTTTCGGAAAGATGCCGGTTCTCTTGAGTGTCACACTGACTTATTCATCATTCACTCATTCGATTTTCAAATCGATTTACAATCGAAAATGTCTCATTCATTTCATTAATACATCATCCCATCCCTCCCTTTAGCAGGTAATTTCGTTCGTCCATGATTGGACAAAAATCATTCATTCAAAAATAAATCAGCTCATGGAATCAGCTGTTTTCTTTCATTCATTCATTTTCATTCACTAAATTAAATCCAACTTACAAGGAGAATACAAGTATTGTTTGTGTCGTCGTAATTAAAATTAATATTTTAGTGAATCAAGTATATAATAAATCATCTACTAGAATGCAGCATGTTGATTTTATAACTAGTATATCATTCAAATATTAAGTAGTATAGCAAACGTCTTACAAAAATGGTAAGCTCCAAGTTTAGAGGTTATAATTTATGGACTATTGAACAATAATTTAATGGTGTTACACAAGAAACTTAAAGCTCTTGGTGTTACATTTTAATTATTATGATACTTGCGTGTAGTAAACTTTATTATGTGAACATGGGTATAGGTAGCTTCCAAGTTGAACGAAGTAAAATGGTAATCATGAAATTTTGTTTCAGGCTAGTTCCATTATTCTAGCGGGGCTTGGTATGGCAGCGATAGGTTTCGCTGGACGTTATGTAATGAGACAGATACCTAACGCCTCCTCAAAGTTTGCTGAGGCTATGAAAAACCTTCCTAAGTTTGATCCAGATTCCCTGGCCACTTCCAAATATTACAAGGGCGGATTTGAATCCAAAATGACTAGAAGAGAAGCATCTCTCATATTAGGAGTTAGTCCAACTGCAAATAAATCAAAGGTAAAAACTTGCTTTCAATAAAAGTAGAACTGTTCACACAAAATAATAAATAAATAGTTCTGAACAATTCATTGGAATATCTAGCCCCAAAGCTAAGCAGAGCTGGTGATATGGGTACTAAATAACTGATATACTTAATACACTAGATTTTTTTCTTATTAAACACCAAAATAACTGCAGTTTGTACAAACATTTGTTCTGAGGCAGAAATTGAATCCGCAACCTCCTGCGTCGTAGGTGGACCTTCGCTCGCCGCGCCACGTAGATGTCAAGAAACAGTACACACTGTATTTTATATTTTGTAAATAATAAAATGTCATTATTCTTAACAGATCCGAGATGCACACCGGAAAATAATGCTACTCAATCACCCAGACAGAGGGGGTTCACCACTTATTGCTGCAAAAATTAATGAAGCTAAAGATGTCTTAGAGAGTGGAAAGTCATAAAAACATACTAAAAAAACAATTGCTAGCTTTATTTAAAGTAGATTTGGTGATGTAGGTCTCGTTAGACAACTGTTAGGTAATGTTACTAAGTATTCTGGTTTAAACATGTCTGGTAAAGAATAAGTTAACTGCTGATTTGAATACATATATTATATTTGCACTATAGTATAATTTCAGAGGCCGGACTTCCAATTATAGAGTGTTGGGTTTGTAAGTAGTGTAATAAAATAACATTATTTCAGTATATTCTATGTGTTAGGTTTAATAGGTAGGTGCCTTGTTCTAAACAACTCAAATAAAAAAACCATTTTCATTGCAATAATCTATTCTGTTCTTTTATCTCCCTAACAGGTTTAGTTGAACAATTGAAATCAATAAGCAGACTCACATTTTTACTAAAAGTAAAGATATCTTAATTTTACTAAAAAAAAATATAATTTCTCACTTTTCAACTCAATTAATTTTTATTTTGAATTTAATACAGTAAATTTAAGTTGCATTATTTGAGCCAATAGTGTTTAAAAATGCAGCTAAAAATGCAGCTCAAATTATCATCCAAAAAGTACCAAAAAGGATAAGACAGAAGACTACAATAATGTAAAGCCTTCTGTACAATTTTTGCACTATTCAACAAAAGCTTTATTACATAAAAATAGAAAAATAAGTAATAAAAACAAAATAGGTACTAAATTATATGCAATACAAATGAAAACTTGAGCTTATCTAAAAATAACTTAAAATAACATTAATTTAAAAACTTCATTATCAAAGTACAGACAGATCTTCTACATGCCTAGGTTAGAGGTGGGAATAGATCTGCATACAATAATTAAGTGAAACATAGATTATCTTTTAGATTATATTTTTTGCAAGGCATATGGTGAACTTTGTATTATTCAACTTTAAGTCCATGACATTCCTATATAATATCTTTTTTAAATATTTGTCTCAACATTTCTTTAATTCTAGATTATAATCATTTATTTCAATAGTAGTAGAGCTTTTATAAAGTCGTCTAAACAGGTATTCCAGTAACTGTAAATAGTAGATACAAACACATCAAGCTTATGCGCCTTTTCACACGCACATTGCCACGAGACACCACGATTTGGCCGATCGAGCAACGATATTGTCGACGTGCCATGAAAATCTCCTATATCAGCTTATACATTTCTTATGTCGGACCGTCACCGTTCACGCAGGAATTTCTGATTTCTTCTGGTTTTATGTATTTTTTGCGTTCTACAAGTAACATAGCAAGCAGATTAGTAGTTTTGCAACCATTCTAGGTCATTTGCTATAACAAACTTCGAATCATTATGTTGACTATATTACGAAATCTCTTCGATGTCAAAAGACTTTAAGCCCAAAACCAAGTTTGAAATTACACCGTTAACGGTGACGGTCATCAAATCGCTGTAGCGTTATTATATTACCTATGTGAAAAGTGCCTCTTAAACCTACTGTTAATCAAAAACAAACAGCTTGCTGACAATCTTTCTCTAATCTAAATAGTTAATTTGATCAAATGCGTTTTTAACGTACCTCTGCAATACACCACATCCAAAAGCTCAGCTAAGGTAATAAATAAGTATTCTCAAAATGTATCTCTTACCACAAAACTTATAAAGTTATTAAAATTCAAGTAGGAAGTTACCACTTAAATCGGTTATTTGTGATTTTTTACTGAAAACTGTAGTTATTATTATTCACTGGCCAATGAATTATTATAATTTATAACATCTTAGATTACAGGCAGCGTTCATCCCAAATTATCAGGTAGGAAAGGTAATAGGGTATACGCATTTTTATTTTTTAAATCGATTATTTAAGTTAATACCTTCATCATCATCATCAGCCCTTCACGACCCACTGCTGGGCATAGCCCATAATTATTATGTTAATACTTTACCAAAAAAAATATATCACCCACAAAATTTAAAAATACTATGATAAAAATCAAAAACTAACACTGCACTCAGCGTCGTGTGATAAAAACGCTGCCATATTGGCCCTTGTTCTGTGACGTCACACTTCACATTTTCAACTCAAAGCGCTTCTGTTTCTTCGTTGATCTTTCAATCAAAATAAAATTAGATACAAATAAATCATCATCTATATATATAAAAATGAAACCCGATTTCCTTGGTCACGGCATCACGCGTGAACGGCTGGACCGATTTCGCTAATTCTTTCTTTGTTGTGTTTGTTATTGTCAGAAGGTTCTTATGAAAGAAAAAATTAAGAAAGTTGGAAACATAAATTTCCACGGGGGCGAAGCCGCGGGGCGCAGCTAGTAGAAAATAAAATTTTACTTCACAGAAAACGCCAAACAACCGCGACATAATACAAAAAGATATCCCGCCAAAGCCTCATAGGCACACACATAGACAATACAAAATGTGAAGTGTGACGTCACATTCTTGCCAAATGCCAATGGCGTTGCGTTCATAAATTTTGCGATTAAGATTTAAAACATCTACTTTTCAATGATTAAATTTCACAATAGAAACATCATAAGATACAATAAGTAATAATAAAATATACAGATATATTTCTATATCAATAGAGACAACGTAAAAAGACAATACAAAATGTGAACGTCACGTTCTTGCCAATGGTGTTGCGTTTATAAATTTTGCGATTGAGATTTAAAATATCTACTTTTCAATGATTAAATTTCAGAATAGAAACATCATAAAATACAATTAATAAAATATACAGATATATTTCTATATCCATAAAAAAATAACTAGCTTTTTTTAAGTCACATGCATATACCCTATCGAATGAGACAATTGAATGTTTATGATTGTAAATTTAGGCAATAGGACATAGAAGTCAATTTGGTCAAGGCAAGCCAAGCAAACCTTTAATTTAGACTCGACAAAAAATAAAATTCTGTAATGAACGCGTACCTACATTTTGGCGCTTCGCGGTAAGAATAATCCCATACAATAAAAGATCAAAAACACAGTTAGAATTTGTAAAGATAAAGTCGTATAATTTGGTGCAAGAATGAGATCAAAAAATCTCCGGTGAACCGCTCACCGCGCATGTGGATCCTTTTGCTGCTGCTCGCGGCGTTGCTTCGCGAAGCGAGCTCTCAGCTTGATTATCGTCGCATTCGATAGCGTCCCAGGTACTTTGAAGATAGACTGTAATAGAACAAAAATCAATACACAACATGTATCCATTGAAAAATAAATGCTGATAATACACTATGATTAGGTATTGTATTATTGTAATCTAATCAAGCGGATGAATGATATGAAGATTATCTTTTAAAGAGGTAGTAAGTATTATACTAATATGTAGTCGGTACCATGTATCAAGTGGCATGAACCTTAAAATAAGACCACTATTAAACTGACACCACCATTCATGGCACAAGACGCAGATGGTCACGTCCACCTCCATGTAGCGGCAGCGCGCTCCTGCGTGCGGGTCGCACGACCGAGGCTGGGCCTTAACCAAATTCGTAAAGGCCTTGCTGAACTTAGTGAATTGATAGGTCGAGTTCAAGTCGGGCACAAATTGGCTTAATTGATTAATTCAACAAACGAACTACAGTTGTGGCTGGTTTAAGATTGCTATTCATTCTTATCAAGAACCGGTTTCTGTTACTCATCATGAGGATGATCGAGTTACACTAAAAGGGAAGCTATTATGATAGCATATTTACCCCTATCTAATTATTTCTCTATCCACCTAAGAAAAATCATTTATTTTGCCCAAAAATCAAGATAAGAAAAAGTCGCGACAAATAAAAAGGTAGCCATATCTAACTATTATTTGACTAGACAGATTGAAAACCAGCGCAGTATTGGGCGAATGCTTTAATACTGCATCATGCTGAGGCAGGGACCTATTTTACCCTTAACTCTGTTCATATAAGTACCTACCTAGTAAATAAGTTTTCTGTATCATGTGTTGTTGTCATCTGCCTTAAATTATGTACTTGTACGTAGACTAGTACCTACTTATGTTTTTTTTTTTATAAAATAAATTATGTCTCTCTCTCACAGTAAATTGGGTCCCTAGCTACCTCAGCATTTGGTATATGCCCAATATTGAGCTGGTTTTCATTTCTAAGTTGCCAGCATTTCGCCGGTTCCCTTTTAACATGCCTTGATTCTTAAGTTCGTTTAAGGCTGTACATAGTTCTCCATTTGAGCGCCATAGCACAGATTAGATAACGTTACCATAGATAGAACCCGCACCTTTTTTTAACGTCTCAAGAATAAATGTTATATATACCTGCATAAACTCGTGACAATGCAGCGCGCTGGCATTCTTCACAATAGCCTTAAAGCACTCGGCGAGCGACGTGAAGTCATTACACGCCATGATCTCTGCTCTGTTCCCTTTGATCAGCGTCAGACAAACTCTGAACAAGATCTTAGAACCCTCGTAGAAGAGGCAGTCCCATATTCGTAGTACGGTCTCTATAGGAAGTACTTCAGCGAAGAGGCAGACGAACCATTTGGTCGTTATGACCGCCCATGGGAGACCTGGAAGAAGATGCAATACTGTGTCTCTATATCGAGAAACCAAAGGAAATTAGAGTAAGGGCTAGCACGTGATGTCAATAGTTTGAAAAAGACAATGATTCAAAGTTTGTTTTAGCATTGACTCCTAGCAAATGGCTTGCTAGCGTCAAGAAGCAGGACGTCGGACTTTTATCGTTTGTGTGAGTGACAGATTTTGCCCTTGAGTCTATACTATCAACCTGGAGCTACGTTATGATCCGTATCTCTTGGTTTGCTATTTCCTACACATTCGAGATAAAAATTATTCCATTCAGTAAATCTGAACACTGGTATAATATGCGCAGCACGCAAGAGCAGGTACATTTTTATCAACATTTAACGCATTTATCATTTCACAGTTTATGAAAAACTAACACAATTAGCATCCTATAGAAGGTCTTCGAAATGACGCAAGTTTGTTTTTAAGCATGTAAAGAGCAAGTTCAATGTTTAAAATCAATGCTACAGCTAATCGTAATCTGTCAAGGGATATATTATATTTAGGTTTATCTTTGAGATAACAATAAAACAGTCAATCGCTACATACGTCGACACACTGGCGCCTTCCTATCTTCCGAGGACATCCGTGAAAGCGGGTGTGGCGGCAGATTTGGCCGAAGATCTCAAGAGGCGCAAATATGCAGGTCTCGACAGAACCTACACATTTGCTCCGCTTGGTGTCGAGACCCTAGGTCTGTGGGTTACCGAGGCTCCTTGGGTTTTTAAAAAAATATCTCAGTGTCTGGTCGAAGCAACGCATGACCTGAGAGCTGGTGAGTATCTGGCGCAGCGCATCAGCATTGCCATACAGCGGGGCAATGCAGCTAGCGTCGTGGGGACGCTTCCGACTGGTATTGATATATCAGTTCAGCTACCTGTAGATTGTTTGCAACAGTCTGCAGTTACCTTAATTTTTTCAATTGTAAATACTAGTTGTAATTTATTTATATTATTTGATTGTAATTTTCTTTGTGAATAAAGATTAATTTACTGTCAATTAGGCAAAAATATGTGTTACATTGTTTTGAACCATTAGCATTATTTGAAGTTAGTAAGATAATGATTTGGCTAGCATTTTAAAATCTAAACTTTGCATGAGCAATCCAGAGGTTTTATTGTTTTTATGTAAAGGGTAATTAATCGGCCAGCTCACTAAAAACAACACAATATTATACCCAAAGTGTTTTATGTCACATTTTATCCTTTATCCAGAAACCCCTTAAGCAAATCCGAGTGCAGAAGCTAGGCATTACTAACAGCTGAGGTTATTAGCCTTGTACCTTACCTAAGTTTATCACATGTTGGTGCACATCAGGCACTTTAGATTTGACTAGTTCTGATAACACTTCAATGTCGACTATCAGACCATCCATGGTTTTTGTGTAATAATCTGGCAGAATCTTTTCCACAAGAACTTTGAGTAGCCAGAATGATGTTTCCTCACTCTTCGTTGATAAGAGAAGGAGTCCTATAGGGTTACAAAAATAATATGAGTGTGTATCTAAATACAATACAAATATTTTATGTTACAATCTCATGCTATTATTAGAATATTTAAATATTAGTGGATTTCTGCATAGTAACAAAGTTAATTAATAATAGGTCATAGCTTTGGATTGCTCATTTAGTTAATTATGAAACAAAAACTGTGATAGCAACATACCTGCTATGTAATTCAAGCCTTGGCAGTAACCAACCACTCTGTTATTGTGTGCGTAAGCTATGAGTATATTGAACAGATGGGTTTGATGGTTGGCCTCTTTTGTAAAGTAAATATTGTCAGGAAATGTTCTGGGCAGGTCCGTTTTAACAATATCAACCAGTTCTTTCTCAAATGGGGCATCAAGTAGCTTTTGATAGAGGTCCGGGCTTTCCTCTCTCATGCTCTCTGCCTCTGATATTGCCATCCATACTGATGGGCGGTGCTCACCTTAAAATTAACAGAATATCAATATGTTTTATGAACCTACAACAATCAGAGTTCCTCGTCAATGCCAAGACAGGAAAAATACCACATTTATTGATAGGTGCTATGTGATGGGTGTTTTAAATATAAATTGATGAATAGATCACGTACTGACTGTAGGTATTTTATAACTTACTAGGAACCCCCTTGCGTACGTATCTCTTTACGGTGTTGGTGCGTTTGACCGACTTTCCTTCACCAAGTAGCGCGGCCCATTTTTGAGCCCGAGTCGCCAGAACTTTCAGATAAACCGACATGAAATCCTCATAGCTGCTGTAATCGAAGTCGTCGTGCCTCTCAAACCCATACTCATCCACGGCACTAGAAACAAAAAATAATCCGATGAAAAACAACACGAAATGAGATTGAGCGCTAACGTTATGTGTAAACAGTGGTAATTTTAGATTGTACCTGAATGAAGAATGTGCCATTTTTAAGTATTTACACTTCACTGTACCTAGACCAGCATAATAGTTTTACATTTGCACATATAAAGTAATTATCGCCCAAAATAATCCGATTACAACAATCACCCCCACATGATAAAAATATACCATGAATGAATGAATTATTTCAATTGAAAAATTGAACGAAACGAATTGAACTAATAGTTTGACCGAATGTTAATTTTCCAATAAAATTTTTGCGGAAAGTGTCGGTTTTTTCTTTATGTTGGTATTGGTAAATTAAATTCATTCATAGTGGTTGTTTGTTTTATATCTCTCGAAATAAAGCAAACTCCGTGAGACAGTTAGGAGTTAAGAGCTCTGACGTAGACGAACACGCCAAAATGACCTTTTTGCGTTGAAACTAGAATCTTCTATTAATTCCCGGGCCAGAAAGACAATGTATAAACTTTGCATATTTGGTTGTTTATCATCATCATCATCAGCCTATATTAGTCCACAGCTGGACATAGGCCTCCCCTAATGAGCGCCATAGCGCCCTGTCTTCAGCTTGCCGCATCCAGCATCTGCCTGCAGTCTTAGTCTTTCGCAGATCATCATCCCACCTGGCCGGCGGTTGTTTATGGCAACTATGGCAAGAGCTAACTGAACTAAATGAATGTAAAAGTTTTCATGCACGTCACTGACGTCACGGTTTACGTCATTCATTTCATATTGACATTTGTTTGTTTGTTTTCAATTCAACTTTTTTTTGTTGATGAGACGCACGCTGGGTTGGTTTTTCTGGAATTAGAAAATAAATCTTTCAAGGAATAAATAATCAGTGACTATCTATAGTTATTATAAATCATAGGGAAACTCATATTTGAACAAGCAAATAAAAATGGGACCACCGCCCGTGGTCACCGGTGTCTCCCCAAAAGAGGGTCCACCAGGGACCAGGGTTACAATTCGTGGAGAATTTCTAGGCACGACAGTAACAGACCTGATTGGTAAGGCAATTTTTTTGACACAGTGAATTCTAAAACAAAACCCATTAAGGGGCGTAACTATTCTCCCCCTTGTTCACAGGTTTGAAAATCTGTGGATGTGACTGCCTACTGTCAGCGGAATGGAAAAGCAAGAACAAAATAGTGGCGAGGTCAGGCCCTTGCAAGGGAAGGGGTGATATTATAGTGACCACTAGATCTGGTGGTGAAGGAACATCAACTGTGCAGTTCAGGGGTAAGAAAAAAATGCTCAAAATGAATGTAAACTGGTCCAGCTCTAACCTGTATAATAGTACCTAGTCCTTCACCTGTAACTTAAAAGAAGTGCTCAAATATTATTAACCTGAATCCCAATAGACACATCTTGTCTATGATATCAAGTATCATATCATATCAACATCTAAAATCAATTTGTCACTCTTCTTAGATTAATCTCTTTTGCAGGCTACCATGAGACAATAGGGCCTGTAAAAGAGAGTGCAGTATGGGTGGAGGAAGCAGCCCCTCCTTCTCTGCCGTGGGGTCGACGACCCATGTCTCCCACTGCATACACACCTCCTGATCCTCTTGGGTTATCTACTGAGGGTGATGAGGGAAAGTTCCCGGAGGAGGATCTGATTGAATTGTTTCCGGATGGGTATTTATAATAATAAAATCATGTAATCTATCATGAAAAAAGGAAAGAAAGAGAGGTCTAGTAGAACCCAACAATAGGACAAAAATGGAATTTATGGAAATAACTATTCCTAAAAAAAAAAAAACAATTAGCTAAGGCAAAAAATTAATTTTTGATAGATTTTTTGTCATTATTTTCTGAAAATTATAACAAAGTTTTGTTTGTTTTTGTGTATGTTAAGTTAGGTTAAATCTCAATAGTTTTAATCTATTGAACCTAACTAGACAGTTTCACCAATTTCTCTTTTAGATCTGGTAATTTGGCAGATGAGAACTTCCAACCTGGATGGTACTTGTTGGAGCATCACAGTAACACTACTTTTGAAGACTTGAAAGCTGGAATGGTGTTTCTGCAAAGAAAAGTAAGTTACTTAGACAAAAAACTAAATAATAACTTGCGATCATGATGGTTAACTCTAGTTTCATTTTAAAAATCTTGGAACCTTAATGACTAGCTCAGTTGAGCTACCTGTAGATCTCATTATGAATGTAAGCGGGTTAACTACGAACCTAGTTTGTGTTGGAAGAACACCAACGTTTCATCCCTGCACGCGGTACAGGTGCGACGCGAACCGCACTCACCCTGATGAAGTCCCTCGTTAAGGGATGAAACGTTGGTGTTCTTCCAACACAAACTAGGTTCGTAGTTAACCCGCTTACATTCATAATGAATTCTTCAAACTACGGAAGTTTTTATAGTAAAATAATTAAATAAATTTATCAAAGACACTGTATACTATGTACCAAAACACATACCTGAGAGGACACTCTCTGAAGCTGCAATGCGGGCCAAGTACCAGCAAACCCAGAGAGCACATACTGCCGAATCGCATAGTGAAAACTTGGAACCGGTTACCAGAATCAGTGATCAGTGCCCCCTCAGTGAACTCTTTCAAAAATAGACTGGACAAATATTTAAAGTGCATTGACAAAGACTCAGATATACACGTATCAGCTTAACAGCTGCCTGTGTATCACAAATAAATAAATAAATAAAAAAAATGTCCTGTAAACCTGTAGATCGTTTGCAACGGTCTTCAGTTAGCTCAATCGTTTCAATTGTAAATACTAGTTCTAAGTTGTTGCTATTATTCGATTGTTAATTTTCTTGTAAATAAAGAATTTTTAACTATTCATATATTCCAAGGTCCATATTTTTGGTTATTTCCTTACCACACCTCACACACCAATTTCAACTTTTAACTAAATTTTGGTTAATATCCTGCTCCTAATTCTATTGCTGATCTTTACAGGTGGAAGGACAAAAAGAGGGCCAGCTAAGCTTCCTTAAAGCCAATACAGGTGCAGTCATGGACCAATTAGATAGGCTTGTGCTCATCAAAAACATGTATGAGGAGGACCAGAGAAAGAATGGCAAAGAACCTCTGCCAAGTCTCCAAGCGGCTATTGAAGGTATCATAGCCGTTATTTAACTTCACAGATGAGGTTACTCAACAAAATTCTATTGAACATCAGAATGTTCAATAGGATTTTGTTTAGTAAGCTCATTGTCTTTTTAAAAGACAGTGTGTAAAGAAAAAATTGTGTCCTTAAAACATGTCCGCAGCTGTTGATGTTCCCGTAGCGGCCTTATTTACGTAGGTGCGGCAAACGTACGCTAAAATCAAAATCTCTTTATTTCCATAAATACAATAAATGTACACTTCTAAGTGTAAAGGTCAAAATATAAAAGTAAACACTGACACGGAAATAAAGTGATATTTTTGATTTCTGTCGCTTCGATATGTAAACTAAAGTAAAGAAGTGACGAAGAAACCTTTAGCCTGTTATTTATTATTTTTCGAGTTGGAGCAAAACCCGTCCCAAGCTTTTTTATCCTCTAGATAATCTGATATTTTATAGTAAGCCTTTTTGCACAGCAAGGTCTTGACAATTAGTTTGAATTTATTTATTGATATTTTTTGCAACTCACTTGGAGTTTGGTTGTAGAAGCGTATACTTTGCCCTTTAAAAGATGCATTTATCTTGTGTAGCCTAGTTGTGAGCACAGCGAGTTTATTCTTATTTCTAGTATTTATATTATGTATGTCGCTATTTTTAGGGAATTGATTGATATTTCTATGAGTGTACAACAAGTTTTCATAAATGTATTGACATGGTACATTAATTCATAAAAAAATATTGTACACCTATCATTACAGGCACACCTAATGCGATAGGGTACTTATTTATTCATAACAATAAATAGAGTTACTGTCATATACTCGTAATGACCGACGATATAAACCATCCTTAGTGAATATAAAGATCAAAATAGGGGGTATAATTTTCATCTCATTGATAATTATTATCAATAAGATGAAAATTATACCTTTGCTGTATCTCCTCACCTCAACAGCCGCCCCCGGTGTCTTAACACTTACGTGTTAAAACTTACGTGTTAAAACTTACGTGTTAAAACTTACGTTTGTCCACTGCTGGACGCAGGCCTGCTCCTGATAAGCACCATATCGGCTTTTATCTCATGGGGGGGTAGTACCCATATTCCCCACGCTGTTCATGCGGGTTGGGGATCGCAGTTCGGTGGTAGAATTGTTCTGCAGGAGGCGCCGCTTCCCACCCCCCCCGGTGGCTATTCCTTAGTCGCCTCTTACGAAGAGTTGGGATGGTGCAAATTCTAAGCCGGCACTACACGGCTTGTCATATCTAAAATCATCATTATCTTCTAGTTTTTCTTCATAATTTTGTCTTAACACTTACGTGCGCCCTTTCAGAATCCATAACTCTCGCTGACTCTCTTTTCTCCGAGATTCTCTCGCGCAAGGAGAATGCAGACAAAACGAGAGAGGCTCTCTCTCTTCTCGTCCGGCACAAGTTCCTTTTCCAACTGCCGGCGTCTATAGACAAGAATATCAAAAAGAAAGAGTTTGATCTCGTGGTGAATGACTATACGAGAGTTAAAAATCTGTTTGGGACTACTGATGTAAAGGTATGTTAACACTTTAAGTGCCCACGACGCACATGTTGATCTTGCAGTCCTAGTAGGTGCGTGCGCGCACAGCTGGGCAATGAATGCTTTATAAACATCATTCATACTCATATTCCAAATGCGAAAGTAACTCTGTCTCTCTGTCTGGTCTATCTGTCTCTCTCTCTTTTTGTTGTTTGTAACATTTTCACATGTCATTTTTTGTTCCTTCAAAAAGCGTGCGAAGCCGCTTCAAAAAGCTGAAAATCATCAGATAAAAAAATCTTATGAATTAGTTGGGGCCAGGTATCAGCAATTAGTCATGCCAATATTTTAATTAACCTTCATTTCAGCTATTCCAAAAAATCCTTGACGAAATCGACAAGAAAATAGAAGATCTAAAAGAAAAACTATACAACCGAATGAAGACGATGCCTATTAATGTCCAAGAGCAGACTAAATACATCAGGTTGCTGATCAGTTTGAACTGGGAAGGCGACGCAGCGTGGACTGCTATCAATAGTAGGAAAGACTACCTTATGAACTTGATGAATAAGGTTAAAGATCATTTTAAACAGAAGGAGGATCAGGAGATTAATGAAAAAGGTAAGAAATAAACTACACAATACCTTGTGATATTAATTGTAATATTAAATTATTGCAACAATTTCTGGTGGCTATGGGTTGAGCTATTGCTAGATCAAATATGACGCGCGCGTCTAGCTGTAGGAGGCAAATTATACCTGCCTGTCAGTGAATGCAGTCAATCTGTGGATGATTATGATTGATTAAACCAAACTTAAGCTCTGAATTTTTTAGTAGACTTTTGTTGGACCACCATACCATTCAATGTGATTAACTAGTCAAGAATCAATCAAATAGAGACAAGAAGACATTATACACTTTTACTTTGTCAAAGTAGCCTAGGATAAATCACTAAGCTCGTGCCTAAGACACACTGCTGGACATAGACCTCCCTTGACCTTACTCCCACTCTCCACTCTCACCCTCTCATAAGTAGGGGCTAATGCCATAATTTAGTGTCCATATTCGAGTCATATTAAAATTAAATACAAAATTAAAATTAAAATCAATGTGTACTAAAATTAAAACCAAAATCATCATTAAAATCAAAATCACAAAAATTATCACTGAAATCATAACCAAAATCAGATCTATCAGAGTACCTATGGAACACTGGTCAAGAGAGGCACACTGGGCACTCGGGATCGGTATCGCTGATCGGTGGTGAATATGTTCTGCGGTATCTACACATATGCAGTTGCTATTCACCAGGAAAACGCAAATCTCGAGAGGCGAAAGAAGCAGAAAGCGAAGGGTCATGGAGCGCGGTCCGTGCGGCCTGGTGCGGCGCGGCGTGCGGCGCGTTATCCTCGGAGCTTAGTGCGCTGTGGCCGTTGGCTAGGCGATACTTTGCGGGGGAGCTGGCGGGCGAGCCAACGCATGCTGATAGACATGCTATGTTCAAGGTAACGCTTACGCTGATCTGATCACACACTTACACAATGATCATTCACATAACAAAATGATTTATTTCTAAGTAAAAAAAACAAATTTATACCTAAATATCCGAAAGCGCCGAAAATAAAACTTCAATAAATTCGTCATGTCTTGATGGATTTAAATTTAAAAAAAAATGCTCAGAATGTTATCAATTTATCATAGATACGCCCCCGTATTTAATAGTTTTATTTTCGGCGCTTTCGGATATTTAGGTCTAAATTTGTTTTTTTTTTTGTCATTTCCGCTAATGTCGTCGCTTGTATTGTTCACAATCTTAACGAATCTTGTAAGAACCTTTTGATATGTACATACCTCATGAAAAGTACCAACGCGAAAATTCTATTGAAAACTGTCAAAAAAAAGCAGTTCGCAGTAGAACTGAGTCTCAAGAGAAGGGCTATTTAAAATATATTTTGGTACTTTTTTGTACATTTAGAACGTCATCTGTGTATCCCAGAGCATGAATCACAAAACGGGTCCTTCTGTCTCAGCTGTTTGTATCAACCAACGCTGGTCTACCGACGAAGACAGAGCGTCAGGTCACGGAATATAAAAAACATAAAAACCTGATCCATTAATGGATTAGCAAAGTGGAACAGAGTCGAATGGAGCAAAAACATCGACACATGTAACCAATTATTCTTATAAATCCTTCCAGGATATGATAATAGCAGCGGTAGAGTTGTTCTCCTCGCACATGCGCTCCTGCCTGCTCGGAGGAAGCGGCGCCGCCAGCGCGGACGTACTGCGCACGCGGCTGGCAGCCAACCTGCGGCATCTGAGGGATGCATACGAACATCTCATCAAACTGGACCTGCCTAGCCAGGTAACATATTAATACTATTAATACTACACGTACTGTGGACGCGGCTGGCGGTCAATCTACGGCATCCGAGGGACGCCTACGAACTTCTCATCAAACTGGACCTGCCTAGCCAGGTAACATACTAATACTATTAATACTGTGGACGCGGCTGGCGGTCAATCTATGGCATCCGAGGGACGCCTACGAACTTCTCATCAAACTGGACCTGCCTAGCCAGGTAACATACTAATACTATTAATACTGTGGACGCGGCTGGCGGTCAATCTATGGCATCCGAGGGACGCCTACGAACTTCTCATCAAACTGGACCTGCCTAGCCAGATAACATTAATACTACTAGTATCTACAACACGTACACGTAGCGGCTGGCACCCAATCTGCGGCATCTCAGGGACGCCTACGAACATCTCATCAAACTGGACCTGTCTAGCCAGGTAACAGGTTAAATCTTAAAATTACACTTATTTGGCATTTGCAAACATTCGTGCTGGCTGGCAAAACAAATAAAGATCTTAAAAAAATAATATCTCCGGCTACAATTTTTTTTCGGGCAATGGTTTTTTCTATGTTATTATTTTGGGATTCTGCACCACTCTCCTTTGTTTTCGGAGGTGGTCTCCACACACCCTGTATAGTCGATAAGGTCTTTATTAGAAACCTTCACACATTATAACACCCCTCTATTTGGCTCGAGGGTAAAAAACACCCATACCTACGTTAACGTATAATTTTCTCTTACAGCCTCTCAGCATAGTAGAGAAGGTGATATTCGACTACCGAGTGCACGGAATGACAGTGTTTCTACAGCGCGCCCTCAAACGAGTCAAGGGTTTGGGGGAGAAAGAAACGTGGAAGATCGAAGAGTATTCCGATTACGGAGCTATTACTAACCTTGTGAGTCACTTAAATCCTACATGCTACTATTTATAAGTACAGTAGAAGATGCAGTCTTTAACCGTTACCCAACGGAGGAATAACCTCCACTATTTTTGCATGTTAAGGTTAAACGAGTCGCTCATGTTTCCATACAAACGTGGAAGGGTAACTACTACGCTGTTTGATGTTGACCATACAAAACTAAGGATTAAATCAATTTATCTCGTCCGTGTTTGTATACACCCAAAACCGTAAAAAAGTATACATCTGAAAAATACAAGCTTCTAAACTTTCGTATTTCAATTCAACACTGATTTAAGCCCAACTTTGGGCGAAAATAACATGGTGAGACATGGTGCAACAAACACAGTCTATCAGTAAACCCGAATAAGACAGAACTTGTACTCTTTACTCGTAAAACTAAACTACCCAGACTTGAACTACCGTCATTGTTAGGTACGACACTGACGCTAAGCAAGGAGGTCAAATATCTTGGTATATGGCTAGACAGTAAGCTACTGTGGGGCAAACACCTAGACCATGTTATAACAAAAGCAACAAACGTCTTATGGCAATGCACGCGAGCGGTAGGCAAGGACTGGGGCCTGAAGCCTAAGCTGTGCTTATGGCTGTACACAGTCATGGTCCGCCCAGTGCTAACCTACGGCGCTATAGTATGGTGGCCTAGAACAAATTTAGTCACCACCATAAATAAATTATAGCAAGTTCAAAGACTGGCGTGCACACTAATCTGCGGATGCAGGAAATCAACTCCATCAGCAGCGCTGGACATAATACTAGGACTAACGCCTTTGCATGTTCACATACAGCATGAAGCAATGGCAGCGTCTCTAAGAATAAAATCAACAAACCAGTGGAAAGGCGACTCAGGCCTCACAAACCACAGTAGAATATTAAACAAAGCAATTGCTGCATTTCCAGAGGCGGCAAATGGCACGGACCGAATAGCGTCTACCTACTTAACAGGCAAGACTTACGAAATAACGCATGAAGAGAACCCAGTAGCCATCACCTCACATGACGTTACCACATACCACATCTACACAGATGGGGCCAAGAACAACACAGGAGCTGGCTGCGGCTATTCCTGTCCCGAAACTGGACTCTCAAGAGCCCAACCACTAAATCCAGCGACCACGGCCTTTCAGGCGGAAACACTGGGGATCCAACTGGCGGCAAATGATATGCTTCTGGAAACATCCATCAAAGAGCCAACCAGACGGATGCAACTGGTCTTCAAAACAGACAGCGCTGCACTTATAAACGCACTTAAAAGGTCAGACACAAGATCAAAAGCAATTGTAGAATGCCACAATGCTCTACAACAACTTTCTCAACACAGCAAAGTCTGCATAGAATGGACAGAGAGTCGATCCTGCCCAGGCAACATAAATGCAGACAGACTAGCAAAAGAAGCAGCGAAACAAACTCCAACACAAAAAGATATAGGCCTCTCTAACCCACCCACAGCAGAGGTCAAAATTAGACTGAAACTTAACTCAGAAAAAGAACACCAAAAACTATGGGAGCGTCGAACAGACTGCAAGCATACTAAATCAATATTCCCCTCCATAGATAGGAAAACCACAAACACGATGCTCAAGATGAGCTGCGAGGACCTGAGAACAATGGTGGGTATCATCACAGGTCATTGCGAGCTGAACCATCAGCTGTTCAAGACTGGAGCCACAGACAACAGCTTGTGTCGTGGCTGCTTCCAAGAAGAAGAGACTGTGGAACACGTCATATTACACTGCACGGCCACAGAGGAAGCCAGACGCAAGACGGGGCTGAAGGGTCTCATTGAGGAGTCAACCTCGTCTACACCCACAGAGAAGCTGAAACGAAGCTGTCAGTCACCAAAAGTCCTGCTCCGGTACTTCAAGGCGCTGGGCTGGTTAGGGCCTGTTTAGGCAGGGGGATAATGCACAATACACTCCCATGCGAGATGTCCGTGCAGATCTCAGTTCCCCCCAATCAGAATTAGAATTAGAATTAGAACCCTTGTGCTAAAAGTCCGTTCCCATTTTGTTACGCGGCCTATACCCAGCAGTGGGTGGACCCGGGCTAGATGATGATGATGATGATGATACATCACTTTTATGCGTATATTGTACGCCGTTTCGCATAAAGAGTGATATGGGTTCCTAAAGAAAGTCAAAAAAATTCAGCGCGTCAGAAAAGAATTTCCGTACTTAGATTTTTCTCTCCCGCTCAACGCGTTAGAAATAAATTGACTTTCGTACACTATTTCCTCCCGCATTTTATAACGACATTATGACTTTATGCTTCACGTTTGGTATAGAAAAAAAACATTTTCCGATCATGTGAAGTATTGTATCTGCAATATTTCCAGCCCCACCTCATAGCAAGCTACATGAGCGACGCGCTATCATCCATCCACAAATGCGTGGGAGCCTCGGGCCGGCGCGAAGGCAAGCTGCTAGTCGAGGGAAGCGAGCCGGCCGCTCTCTTCGCTAAACACACGCAGCAGATATTGCTGGCTTATGTGTATGTACTAAGGGAGCTGGCTCATCAGGACCTAGACCAGGTATGTTATTTTACTATAAAAACTATCTTAGTTTGATGAATTCATTATGGATGTAAGCGGGTTAACTACGAACATTATTTATACAAATACAAATACAAAATGTTTATTTCATTAATCAAATATTACAATATACTATGACCGTGCTCGGAACCTCCTTTTAAGTATGAAATACCTGTATTAGGAGGTAACGCTCTTCCATAACAAACTTTAATAATATTCATAAAGATTCTTAACAAAAAAAACATTTTTACATAAGTGCGTAAAATCAAGTAAGGAGAATAATTATAAATGAATGTTGAACAATTTTTAACAAATTAGTAGAGGGTAGGTGAACTTCATTCGCAGTAAGTGTTATGTAGTGTGGTACAAGTGCAAGCGGGTGCGAGTAGAGTAGTGCGTGTTCGTGTAGTGTATGTGTGTTTTGTAAGATGCTCCCGAGGACACCGATCTCTTAAGAGTTCGGGCAACAGGAGCTACCTACTTAGTGTGTGAGTGATGTGTGTTTACGTAATGCATGTATGTTTGTTGTTGTGTTAGTGTGTTGTGTGAGTGTTTTATAGCAAAAATTCATTTTAACTCAATACCTATAATAAAGTTTATCTACTCATAAATATTTTAATAATTTTATATTTTTAACCAAATTCATCTATCTTAATCTAGAATTGTTTCAGTTGCATCATAGTTTAGTTTCAGTAAATATTTAGCTACGCTAGTTTTACATTCAAATTTGTTCATTGAATAAATATTTAAAATTTTGTTTAATTTATTATACAGTTGTGCCGATTTAATTACGTTTTGACGAGCAGCAAAGGATGATTTTGTTAACACCAACGTTTCATATTCCACGACAAACTAAGTGTGATTGTTAAAAGTCTTTTAATATATTTAAGTTACAATATGGATTTATAGTCATTAGCATAGGATAGTGAGTGATTTGGTTCTTACACTGTAAACTTCTATCTTCTTTAATAAATAAATCCCTCATCTTCTTCATGGTTAGTGCGGCGGGTGCACTGCTTGTTAATGCTGCAAAGTGTGAGAGTTACGGGTGTACTGCTTGTTAATGCTGCAAAGTGTGAGAGTTATCTTCTTGCAGAGATCTCACAGTGTCGGGTGTTGGTATACTCTGAGGGCATACGGAACTAACAGTTTCTATAGCCGGCTCTATACTGCTATTGGACTTCTCATGGAGACACGGCTTCCAAACGGGTGGTAGGTTCCAACCTCTGTCTCTGTTGAAGTTGGGCCGTCGTCCTATCTCTAACGCCTCGCGTATCTTGCGGGGTTCAAAGAATTTTTCCCTAGACAAGGGCACGAGCTTTGTCGAGACGATCACCTCATAGCAAGCTACATGAGTGACGCACTATCATCCACCCGAGTCTTTACAATGCCGTCTTAACATCAGACACTTGGTCTACTTTGAGCCCGCCGCATTATCTTTATGCCGCCAACCACCATTCAGATACTGTTTTGGTCCATCGGAGTATCGGAGATTCTCTATTTGCCCTGCCTAACTCAAAAATAATACTGTGACGATCATTTTGTCTCAATCGCAATACAATAAACTCCTACGAGTAACTACATTCATTTTCTATATCTTCAGGAATTGAACAGTTCAAGTCTGTCAGTGGCATTAGAGCAGCGAGTGGAAGATACAGACGGCAGCGACTGGCAGCGCCGCCTGCTCGTGTGCGGCGCCAACGCGCACTACTCGCGACGAGTCACGTTGAGCGAGCTGGCTGAGCGCATTGAAAGGTGAGCCTTATTGCGGCTGTATGAGACGCATATTGCAGTAGAGCATGTGTTAATTGTCTACGTGGGGGTGCTGTGCCATTGGACACCAACCAATCAACGATGATAAAATCAATAAACTCACTACTGACCAAGAAGTCCAAATGCTGTTAGAAGGAACACCCTCTACAAAACTATCAAGGTTTCGATAGAAACGTCTCCTCAAACTACCGTGCCACCACATGGAACTATGCAAATACTAGCTTCTGCCCGCGGTTTCGCACGGCTTTTGTTCGGTATAATAAGTAATCAATAACCAATAAATTATGAATGGAAACTGTAATTAGCTTCATTTGCTCTGGTTTAAGAATCTATCTAAAAATAAGCTGTTTGTTTCCCAAATAAATTAAATTAAAATTATTAATTCTACTCTCCATAACCCATAATTCCCCATTCCAGCCTAGGCTTCCCGAAGCCCACGCAAGCGCTAGCTGCCACAAAGGACGCCCTCAGCTCCCTCGAGTCAAACATCGTAGAGATCTATCTAGAACACAAAGGAGACCCGCTGGTCGGGACGATTGAGCCCAGCATGTACATGGGACGGGTTAAAACGGACCCTGATGAGGTTATCGAAGACGCCCGGCCGTATGTGTACGAGATTATCAGTAACTTGATAGCGGTGCATGCTGAGGTAAGGATTTGCTTGAATTATTCTATTGAATTAATGTAATGAAGGCAAATATTCCGAAAGATGCGACGTTTCTCACTTCTTCACGCCGAAACTACTGAATCAATCTGACTGATACACTCTAGGAAAAACTCGCGCGATGCTGCAGCCTAAAACTAGTTCCAATTCCAAGTAAAGTAAAGAAACTAGGTAGATTAACGTTGTGAAAGAAAATATTAGGTTTTGTAGACATTGGTGTTAATTCAGATATCGCCAAAACTAAAACTAATTTGATTGGACTAAAATAATGCTATATTTCCTCAACTCTTCCCGCGGGTGACGTAAGAGGCGACTAAGGGATATCCACCGGGGGCGAGCAGCAGCGCGCCGTGCAGAACAAATCTACCACCGAACTGCGATCCCCAATCCGCATGCCCAGCGTGGGGGTTATGGGCATTACCCCCCCCATGTGGTAAAAGCCAATAAGGCGCTTATCAGGGGGAGGCCTGCGTCCAGCAGTGGACCAATACAGGCTGTTGAGTTGAGTTGATGCTATATTTTATTTCTATCGTTATGAAAGGGAAGGCAACACTTTTAGTGTTGCCAAATTAGTTTAGTTTTGGCGACATCTGAATTTACACCATTTCGTTTATGTATAACTAGCTTGTGCCCGTGGCTTCGCACGCGTATTTTTGGTATAATAAGTAGCTTATTATCTAAGTTAAGGTATGTTCTAAATGTACGCCCAATTTCATCATGATCTGTTCAGTAGTTTTGGAGATCCTAGGTAACAAAAATTCAGATTTCACAAACTTTCGGCTTTATAATATTAGTACGATTAGAAGGATATTTTCGGATACTTATTCTCTTTCTATGTGTTCTCTAATTCGTATACTAACAAATTGGCAATTTTTTAATTATAAAGCTTTTGTTTTCCGAAGGTAAAATATATACTTAACGCCGACGAGCGTGCTGGTTGCGTGCCGTTCCTTTGCGATCTCATTATCTGTCGTCAAGCTTGAATCTCCAATTTATTTCCTTGTGTCCCAGGTGGACAGCGTATGCGGTCCGACATCATCCCGCTACGTGCGAGATATCTGCGAGACAGTATGCGAGGAGCTGGCTCGGCTGGCGGCCTGCGCTGGAGTCGCGTCGCGCGCCGCTGCCTTCCAAGCAAGACTGGACTATACGCTGCTGAGGATGGCCTGTGCGGAGCATCTCACTAGGAAGGCAGAGTGAGTGATGTATCAATCTAATCAGCCCTTAGCACCCACTGCTGAGTATGCTCATCAGCAAATGATATTGATATTTAAAAAAAACTTAATTCAAAGTTTTTATTCAAAAATTCTAAAGTGCTTGGTAAGACAAATCCAACGAACACGAACTCGACGGGGTCAGTGCTCCGTCACTCGCGCTCAGTTTTGAGTTATATACCTATAGTTTTCTTACCACCCCGCGGTGGTACTGTCAAAGGTTGCCGCCGCCGCGCGCGAGCCGCAAGCCGAACGATAAGTTTTGTCTACTACCTATAATTTCTAATATGTCAGCTACATCTACCTATCTTTTGTGATTTGAGTGTACAATTTTTTCTGTACATACCTACTACGTACAGAAAATAATGTCTTGACACAAAAATATTTAAATTATATCCTAGGATATAAGCAGCTGCTATCTACTTAGCAATAATAATACCTTTTACCTAGCTTACAATGTTCTCTAATAATTAAAATGTGTTTTTTATTCTACGTTTGTTTTCGTTCACGGACTTATTTATTAAGTAGGTGGGATACCTAGTTATATTGTATGAGAGAGTTAAGGCACTTAAAGTATAATATCCGCACTTGGACAAAAACTATCGATGGTCAACCCTACCGTCAAGCCAAGGGCCGGCAAAGCTTGTAAATACGTCCACGTCTGTGTGTAGACGTGTGTCCTCGTTTGGAGGAGGCCTATGTTCATCAGTGGAAGTATACGGGATGATGATGATGAGATACGTCCAGTGCTGAACGAGTTATTTTAAATTAGCGAATTAGCCATAATCACCACGCTTGGCAGATTGGTGATCGCAGTGAAGGTGTTGAGTTTTTACTCAACACCTTGCAGCAGGAAGCTGCTGCCCTTGACATTCACGGGCTGAGTTGAAGGGGTTGATTCTAATGGCGCCACCTCCACGACCGTCGCTGCTAGGCCTAAACCTCCTTTATTACACACCAGCTCAATCGGTTCTGTCTTAATTGAATTTTTAGACACCAAGAACAAAATGGTAAGGGAGAGCCCTCTGGCACACCAGAAGTATCTATAATGGAATTAGAATGTCATATTAGGGTCTACCTTATAAAATCCTGTTTCATTGGCTGTGTGGTGCCGGCTTAGAATTTGCACCACCCCAACTCTTCCCGCGGGTTCGTAAAAGGCGACTAAGGGATATCCACCGAGGGCGGGCAGCAGCGCCCCTGCAGAAAAATTCTACCACCGAACTACGATCCCCAACCCGCATGCCCAGCCGCGTGGGGATTATGGGCATTGCCCCCATCTGATAAAAGCCAATAAGGCGCTTATCAGGGGGAGGCCTGCGTCCAGTAGTAGACCACTACAGGCTGTTGAGGTTATAAAATGCGCTACTGGTATTGGTGTAATCATGTCATCGATGCGTCGGTTTTTTTTAACTAAATTATGTCATGTATGTGTAATCAAGTATTTTTTTTCAGAAACTATCTATCAGAGGCGCTGGCTAGCATCCCTCCGTTGGAGAACGAAGAAGACAAAAAGTAAGTTCCCCTTCATAGACACAACTAGGTATATCTGAAACATCGATCTAAGTCAAATTCCAGAGATAAGGTACTAGCTTCTCGAAAGTTTCCACTTAACGCGCACACTCAAATTAAGTGCAATTAGGTCCACCCACCTCAGTCGGACCGGCATATCGTTGTATCGGTCGCACTTCGGGTTAGGTACGTATTTCCATATTTGTTTGTGTCACAAAGACACGCTATTTCCAGTCGGAAATAGCGTGTCTTTGTGCTTATTTGAAACGCAACATAGGCCATTTGTTGAGTTAGCGCTGGGAAAACGTACCATATCGACAGAATTTTACTTAAATCTATGATCTGAAATGAAGTAATCTTTGTTTCATTTGTTTTAGGCGAATGGACAGTATTATAAACGGGTTCAAAAAAAGGATGGAGCTACAACTTCTGTGCCTCAATTGCAATATGGAGACTGTATAATTCTAAAACATAATAATTTATTATATCGGTATTAACGTGCTAAAATCAAAACGATTATGTAGAAAATAAGCATTAAAATATTTATTGTTGTAAACATTAAGAATATCAAATATTCATTATCTTGTACACTATTAACTATGAAATTAATATAAATGCATGAAATATACTCAGGTATCCTTTAAAAACCTTGTCTTATTCCGCCGTTGCCCCTTATTGCATGTTTTTGTAGCTCTGCAAAATACAAATTATAAACATTAATTAAGTAGTTTTTACCTGTGACAGTAACGGTGCTAATTCAAACATCAAACTGAAACTCTTAACAGCGAATACCTAAAATAAGCCTCAGTCCTACTCGTCCTTTAGGTACTAGTCCTTTTTTTTTAGTTAACGGCTCCGTGTTCCTCCGTTAGTCTGTGCCAGATGAAACCTTATGGAGTCTACACACCTGCCAACGCCGCCGACACAACCCGGCGGGATAGATAAAGGTTGCTACCGCATAGCACAAAAATGTGCATTCAAATATGGCATTTATCTCGTAATATACAGGGTTATTGGTAATTAGACCGGATCCTTTTAGGGGGTGATGGGGGAGGCCATTTGCAACTATTTTGACCCTATATCGTATTATGCAAAAGTTAACCATTTTTGAGATATTCGCAAATTCTTAATGTTTTGGGAAAACCCTGATTTACGTCTTCAAAATTAAATTAAAAAAAAAGTGATCATCCAATTCAAATTTTAGTGACTGATTTAGATAGCCTGAAGTCTAATTATTAATAACCACTAACACAATCGTATGAATCTGTACCCATATGGAAGCTAAAGGACATGTTTATAAAAACAAAGTTTATTTTTTTTGTAAAGTCCTTACAAAAACCCCATTTAACAAAAAAATACTCCAGTGAATTTGATCGGCATGTTATTTAAAAAACATCTACACATCTTTAGCTATCCAAAGAGGTATAAATCATTGCACTTTGTAACACAATTGCAGAAAAATACGGGTAAATGTAATGACTTAGCTGGTGAATAAGTTTGGATACATTGCTTTACCAACATCTTGGACTTGGGCTTTGCTTGCGCGATTTTCACTTAGTTCTTTTTTTGAATTATTGTTCCGAAAACAGAATAGGCTGATATCATGGCGGAGTAAAAACTTTTTGTTGTTTGACCTGCAATGAAAATAACCGCCGAAATCTCCCGCTAAACGCATGACAAATGAAATTCTAATAGTTTTTCTTCTCGCATTTTTCGAACCGGTGAAGTAATAAAAGATTTAATTTATCAACAAGTATGGCTGCAGTGCCACGCATCCTACCACCTCCTCGAGACTTTTCAAACGAAGAATATGCGGATATACTGTTTTGTTATGGTTATGCAAACGGTGTCTCTACACGTGCACGGGCAGAGTATCAGTCTCGGTTTCCTCAGCGCCGGTTACCTCATGAAAGTGTATTTGATAATACATATCGGCGACTTCGAGAGACTGGCAGTGTTCAGAGACGACAAAGTGACGCCGGCCGACCGCATGTTCATCGAACGGAGGACGAAGAAGAAATCATTCGTCATTTTGAAGAGGATCCTACCATTTCAACTAACATGGTTGCTCAAAGACTCGGTGTAACCCAATGAAAAGTTTGGCATACGGTCCATGGAGCAGGTCTCTATCCGTACCATTTAACCCCTGTACAAGTATTAGAAGACGGAGATCCCGCTAACAGGATAACATTTTGCAGATTTATGCTAAATGCTGACATAGAGAACCCTAATTTTTTCAGAAAAATATTATGGACGGATGAATCAAAGTTTGATCAAGATGGAATCACAAATTACCATAATATTCATTTTTGGTCTAGAAAAGCTGATCTTAATCCCAATAAAAAGAAAGAGCAAGGGTCGCAAAGACGATTCTCACTTAATGTATGGATGGGAATAATTGATGATAATTTAATTGGTCCCTATTTCTTGCCTAATTATTTAAATGGTGACACATACGAAGAGTTTTTAAGAAACGAAGTTTTTGGCGTTCTTAGTGAGGTACCATTAGCAACACGCCAAGGTATGATTTACCAACATGATGGCTGCCCCGCTCACTACAGGACTAGTGTGCGTCAATGGTTCAATCAGCATTTTCCGAACCGATGGATTGGTAGAGGAGGTAGTATTCCATGGCCAGCAAGGAGTCCCGACCTTACCCCATGTGATTATTATGTTTGGGGTCATATGAAGAGCCTAGTCTATGACGATTTGACGTCACCTATCTCATCAGTGGATGAATTAAGACGCCGAATAATAAGAGCTGCCGAAAAAATGAAAATAAATTTGACAACAAGGGTTGTTAAAACTGAGTTACGCCATCGTATGCGGCTTTGCATACGGAATAGAGGTGGACATTTTGAAAACGAATTGTAAATTGTAAATTAAAATTTGTAAATTGTAAATTAATAATGTAAATTGTAAATTAAATAGTAAATTGTTTTGATAGTAATAAATTTTTTGTTTGTTTTACAAAATTCATAGTTTGATTAATTGGAAGTTACTACCTGCTTATGGTTTATCCTTTTTTCTGCAATTATGTTACAAAGTGCATTGATTTATACCTCTTTGGATAGCTAAAGATGTGTAGATGTTTTTTAAATAACATGCCGATCAAATTCACTGGTGTATTTTTTTGTTAAATGGGGTTTTTGTAAGGACTTTACAAAAAAAATAAACTTTGTTTTTATAAACATGTCCTTTAGCTTCCATATGGGTACAGATTCATACGATTGTGTTAGTGGTTATTAATAATTAGACTTCAGGCTATCTAAATCAGTCACTAAAATTTGAATTGGATGATCACTTTTTTTTAAATTTAATTTTGAAGACGTAAATTAGGGTTTTCCCAAAAAATTAAGAATTTGCGAATATCTCAAAAATGGTTAACTTTTGCATAATACGATATAGGGTCAAAATAGTTGCAAATGGCCTCCCCCATCACCCCCTAAAAGGATCCGGTCTAATTACCAATAACCCTGTATATTAATAAAGTTTATTTGAAACTTATTTATATGCATTTTATATTGACGGCAACAGACGACAGACAGCTCGCGGGCCACTTGTTTGAAGTTTCTGGGGAGCGATTTACTCACTGTAAATTGTATCTAAAGATAACGAGTTTAAGCCCATATTTTAATGCACATTTTTGTGCTGTGGCAGCGGTGATGGATTAATGTGCGCAGAGCTTAATGCCTCTGACAGCAACCCGTCGCCGGGCTGTGTGGGCGGCGTTGGCGTGTAGACTCCATAACGTCTAACTTTAACCTGGAAACAACTTTGTAAAGTAGCATAAAAATATGTAACCTCCGCAGCTTGTGCATGCAAAATGCGCTCCATAGCCGGGCCGGTCTCAGACACCATTCTGCGGAAGTAGCCTTTCTTGTTCTGAAGCAGAATGTGAGGGTGGTCGTACTCCATCAGACGACCTGCGTCTAGGACCAGTATCTGAAACATAACGACATAAGAAACAATCAGGAAAGTTGTTTTAAGACAAACGGTGTAAATTCAGATGTAACTAACACTAAACTAATTTGAAAGCACTAAAATATTTCCGCCCTTCTCTTAACGGGCGAAATAAAAAGGATGGTATAAATGATAACATCTAAACCAACTAATTTTAGTTAAGTTTAGTATTTGTGCCATTTGAATTGGCACCATTAACTCTAGTCTATAATTAGTTAAAAACTTTTGGGATGGCTTCAATCTATCCGGATTTTTTTATCGAAAGTCATTTTTGGAATGTGCCCAATTCGAATGCCCTCTAATCATAAAAGACGCAGATGAAAGAACATTTTTAAAACTTAACTCACCCCCTTACTACCCCACTCATAAAAATCTCCTTACCTTTGACCTACGTTGACCTAGAAGTTTTATATATCGAGGTTCCAAGAGGTTACGGACTTGAGTATATGATGTTAAATTCAACTCGATACCTCCACGCGTTCCTGAGAAAAGGGGGTTGACAGACGGACAGACAGACAGACAACAAAGTGATCCTATAGGGTTCCTTTTTTCCTTTTGAGATACGGAATCCTAAAAACGACAGAGATGGGTTTATAAAATGTTAGAGGGTTAGGCTTTATCAGACTTACCTTATGAGAATCGATAACAGTATTCAATCTATGCGCAACAGTCAGCACCGTACAGTGCCGGAAATGTTCTCTAATTGCGGTCTGTATAAGCATATCCGTTTGGGCGTCGACATTGGCAGTGGCCTCGTCCAACACCAGGATGCGGTCGTTGTGGACGATGGCTCGAGCTAAACAGACTAGCTGTCGTTCTCCCACGCTGAAGTTCGAGCCGGCTTCTGAGACTTGCTTGTAGAGAGCATCTGAATCGATCAAAAGTAATATGATTATGACCCCCAATTAACCTCTAGAAGGGTTTTCGTCGGAAAAGACACCTCTAACTCTGAGGTCCGAGGGTCCCGCCAAAAATTTGATTCGAATGGGTGTCATTTTGCGTCGATTTTACCTATTCCTTCCTCTTCGGTCTGCAGCTCTACATTTTGCAATGCCCGCAACAATACCTCGTCTGGGTAGTTATCGAATGGATCCAAGTTCTTGCGCATACTTCCACTGAACAACACTGGTTCCTAGAAACATCCAAAATGTTATAACATATTTTCATAATGCATGTCCATGTAATTTGCATCCCTGTCCATGTTAGTATCAATTTGAAAGGCAAAGAACTTTCTTACTTGTGGAATAATTGAAATTTTCTCTCTTAAATCATGAAGTCCGATAGAGGTTATGTCCACTCCGTCAATGGTGATAGTCCCATCCAAGTATGCCAGACGGAATAACGATTGTATGATTGAAGATTTACCAGCGCCTGTTCTGCCAACGATTCCGATCTGAAAACCGTTTATTATGAAAATCTCAATCATTCACTGTTTCTCATTCTCAATTGATCTGCAATTTCTTTGGCTTGTCTGCCTACATACCTACCTACACAACAGAGACATAAAAATCTCTGACAGAGGTTAGCCATAGTACTATTATTAGAAATTCTCTGAGAGAGGCATTGTCTTACCTTTTCTTGCGGCAAAACATGCATCTGTAGTTTGTGCAGAACATAATTTCCTTCAGGACTGTATTTCATACTTAGGTCATTAAAATGTATGTATCCTTCTGTCGGCCAACCTTCTGGTGGCTTCTTGTCTTCAGGCTGAAAGTATGATCGAAATTATTTGTAGTCCGTAGACGTAAATGTCAAGAAAGATTTGTAATAAGTAACAGTAAGAATATTTTAATCGATGAAGAGTTTATCACTGCTTTTAAAGTAGGTACCAAAAAAAGAGAGACCTCAGTCTCAAGCGTTTATTAATAAAATGGTCCTTACAGCCCTCAAACAAGCCTCCTGAGGTAATTTCGTGTATTCGAAAACTCTTTCAACGCTGGTCATCTGATTCTCCATTTCCGCCGACTGCCGCATGCCCCATTGGAATATGCCGGTCAGTGATATCGACTGCGTAATCGCGAGTCCTACGTTGCTGCCTTCATTGTCTGAAAGTACACAAAAACAGGAACCATCAGGTTATAGTAATGTGCTAGCTGAAATCTAGAAAGATTTCGGCTGGTCACCCTTCGTCTTTGCTTTAAATGGTGAGTCTTTCTTTATTTTCTATTTTTCTTTTAGACACGCAATTATATTTATAAAAGCCATGTCTCGACTCGAGATTTCAAGATTTCAATAACTTTATTTCTTTAAGCTTACAAAACAAGCTAAGTGCTTGTTTTGACAAGTCAAATTTAAAACTATTCCTATTCCTGTTATTATTATTATTATTTATTTAACTATTGTAGGAAATAAGGTGTGATTGATTTCTCTTCACGTTATTTTTTTTCTGTATGCGACTTATTTCGGGTCAACTGGTGGAGACGTAGCTGGCGAGCGTGAGTCATGGAAAAGTTTGGGAGAGACCATTGCCTAGCAGTAGAACAAAATAAGTAAAGTAAAGACTTCATAAGGCGGTTTGCATTCAAGCAACTCTGCGCTTAGTTAGACTCCCTACACCATTATATCAATCATCCACATATCTACCTTAAACATTACAGAGAACAGAACAACGTACCAGTTTTCATCAAGCAACTAAACGTAACACAGATGATGAACAGTAGACAGATAACATCTAGGAAGTATCCGAAGGCACGGCTGCAGGTGATGAAGAGGTACCAAGCTGCGCTGTGCAGGTCTTGATGGCGGTCGAATTCTGCGCCTAGCAAGTCCTCGGCCCCGAAGGAGCGGACTGTTGCGAGACCCAGGACTGTGGCGTTTAGGTGACCGAATACGGGACTGCGAGCTGGTGAGTGCAATTATTATCACTATAATTACGTATCGTATACTGTTAGTGCGAAGGTATTGAACAGTGTCAATAGATTTATTTATCAATGTTATCATCTTCAAGTTTCTCGGTGTCTCAGAGTCTTGAGAAAGCTTCTCTGTTTTAAAGTCACCAAAACCTTGGGTGTTCTATACTGTTGATTCGATTTAACAGAGGTTAGATTATCAAATTTCTGGGAACCTTCCAATACTTCATGATTATTCGATTGGCATAAACATAGAGAGGCCTATGCCCAGAAGTGGGTCGTGAAGGGCTGATGATGATGATGAAATATTCGATTCCACTCACTTATAGAATGTACCAAATCAGCGAAATAGACTTACTGATTCCCTCCAAACGTTTTACAGCACCAGTTGTTCGAATATAGATAACACGTAAAAGGTAGAATATAATAAGGGCTGCCGCCGTCGGAATAAGTAATGTGATATCAGTCAATAAGATCACCACTAACACTCCTAGAAGGTTTAGCAATATCTGAAACAAATGGACCTCGAAATTGACACAGCAACCACCGAAAGAAAGAATTCAGGAATTCTGGAAATCAATCAATCACTCCAAGAGACTAGGTAAAATAAATAAATAATGCTGGACAATTCACACAGCATTCAAGGTAGCTAAAAGCTTCAATTACAGACATTTTCGTTGTGTGGTGCCGGCTTAGAATTTGCACCATCTCAACTCTAACCGCGGGTGTCGTAAGGAATATCCACCGGGGGCGGGCAGCAGCGTCCCCTGCAGAACAATTCTACCACCAAACTGCGATCCCCAACTCGCATGCCCAGCGTGAGAATTATGGGCATAACCCCCATGAGATAAAAGCCAATAAAGCGCTTATCAGGGGAGGCCTGCGTCCAGCAGTGGACCGATATAGGCTGTTGAGGTGAGGTCAGGTGAGACATTTTTGAAGCCTGTCAAAACACATTCTCGATAAAGGTATACAAGTATGAGTTAATCACCTGGAAACAGTCTATCATAGCTTGAGGTAGCAACTCGTCCACTGCTCCCATGTCTTTACTGAACCGGTTGAGGATTCTTCCTGAAGGGTTAGAGTGAAAAAAGCTCATTGGAGACCTCGAAATGGCCTCAAACATTATATCGTGTAGTCTGTAAAAAAAAACATATAGATTATGATTGTTACACCTCAAAATCATTTTTGCAAATCACCAACACACCAATAAACCAAATGTTGAAGACGAATATAGTACTAACTTGATAGATGACCTCATACACAACGAGAAGAACGTAAAAGCTCGAATCAAAGCCACGATGATAGTCGCAATAGTGATCAAACCGAAAATAAGAACAAATCCGTTCCGGTCCAGTCCTTGTTCTTTCCACAGGGCGTTGTCTATCGTTGCATCGCCGGTCATCGCGTCTTCGGCATGACTCCTGATAAAAATTAATCAGATTTTTCACAAGAGATTGTCAATAGTCAACATTAGATCAATTATATTTTGACGGAGTTAAAGTTAGAAGAAGAACCAGCCTGTTAAGCTGGAAGCACCTATGTAACCAACAACTATGTAACCATATATTACCAAAGGTGTTTTACCATCTACTAATCCAATAGTCGCAGGCGCTAGCACAGCATTGCGCTAAGACGAAGAGCAATAGGGCGAGTGTCACAAACAGACATGGCGCAGCTGTGACAAAATAATCTTTGTAAATTGATCCCTGAACGCGCCCAACCGTTTGAGCCTCAGCCTCTGGCTTTTGATCCTGGAAACACGGAACATTTCTTGAAATACCATTTAGATTTTTAAATGTTTATGTGAAGAACCAGCCGTAGACTATAAGACCAGCTGTTCAGTTCTATGGAGTTTAACAAAATAGACTCACAGCGACGCTAACGTCGAATATAAGAGACATGTGACGCCTTTGTAAGCTCATTGTGCTGGGCTGAAGCATTGATACGCTTTGTATATTATTGGCAACTGGATCCTCTTCATGTACTTCACGCACATTCTCTTTCATTAACTGAATTATTTTGAGCTCATTTTCCTTCGAACAACAAAGAAGTATTAATGTTTGTCAAGACTATAATATCAAACAAAAGCAAAAAACTCCGCCTGCATACACTTACATCCAGATCTTCAAAAGAACCTTCGGCTAATATTTTCCCTTGGTCCATGATGACAACTTGGTCGACGAATCTAATGAATTGAATTTGATGAGTCACCAGCACCACTGTTTTGTTCCCTAAGAACCTACAAGGATGGTAATGTAGGTGTTAGAAACTTTTTGTATAAAATCGTTAAATAAGTGGTGGCATTGTGTTTTACCTTTTTATGCATCGTTCAAAAATGTGCTTTGCGACTTGTGTATCTACGGCGGAAAGTGGATCATCCAGCAAATATATATCGGCCTGAAACATTGAAATGCTGGTAAAATTATAGAATATAGATTTCATCGGTGATATATATCTGTGAAGCTTACTTCCTTGTAAACAGCTCTAGCCAAGTTGATGCGAGCTCTTTGACCTCCACTGAGCGATACTCCTCGTTCTCCGACTATAGTTTTGTCGCCATGTGGAAACAGGGAAATATCCCGTTCTAGAGCGCACACCTTGCAAACTTCCATATATCGAGACTTGCGAAAAGATTGCCCGAATAATATATTTTGGCGGACAGAACCTGGAAAATATTTCATAAAGAAATACACTTATCGAAAATTAGAATAGTAAATTCGTAGTATGCTATTTACCAACGAATAACCAAGGGTCTTGATTGGCGTAGCTGACATCTCCCTTGACGTCCAAACTACCGCTGGAGCAGGGCAGCTCATACAGCACCATATGCAGTAACGTCGACTTTCCAGAACCAACAGCACCAATTATACAAGTCAGAGAAGAGTTGTGGATCTGAGATAAAAAGGGAACCTTATTCAGTCAAAAATATCATAATTCACTACTACTTAGTTGGAAAAGTTAAGTCAATGTGTACGTTTAAGTTGATCTCCGTGACATCATCCTTCCCGGTTGATTTGATCCATCTGCTGTAGGCATTTTCAAACTTTATTACTATTTCATCTTTATTTGGTTCTGCAATTACCAATGTTTATGTAACTTAATCGCATTTTTTCTCATAATATTGCCAACGTGAAATTAATTAAGCATTTACCGTTTTCCTCTTTAGGTTTGTTTTGGGAGGGACCAGGTCGTTCTGGGTTCCTACTACGAGATCGTTCGCGTCTTCGTAAGGGTTCCTCTAAAATAGTGACTCGTTTCTTTGGACTGTCCGTTGTCTCTCTCTCAGGACGTGTCCTCGGAGGCAATCGGCATTCTTCGCTTAATAGATAATTGCGGATTCTCTGTACTGCCACATTCATTTCAGCTATCTAAACGTAGGTAATCAACGAATTTTATATTTATTCAGTTATTTTAACTAATTTGTCGAAAATATTGCTGGAGCACAGAAATCCTTGATATAGGTAAATAGTTTTGTATATTATTAAAGAAGGTAATCAAATGACATACTTGACCAACAGCCTGTGGAAAGTACAGAGTCATAGTTTGCTTGGTGATATTGTAGAAGCAAGTGAGAAAGAACACATTTTCCACAGTGATTCTGTTTACGTAGGTCACGTATAGAAGCACCGTGACGAAGATTCCGAAGCGGGAGGTGAACATGATGAAGGACATTATAATTCCGCGAATGTATGAGGTCATCTTGATAAAATATATCTCTTCGCTGTGAAAAAAATAGCTATCAGAAAACTATTTTGCTTTCTCTTTCTACGAATAAAACAAGTAGGTAGGTACCTAACTCCAGTTATTATTGTTGTAAACCTCGAAAAATGACTTAATTCTTTAAAAAAAATCAATTAATTTGGTTATCTATCACTCGTCAAAAACCTAATCAACGACGATCGATCAAGTGAGTAGATACGAGTACAAAGTACTCATTAACACCTATCTTAGTCATCGCTTTATCTATCATCATAACATCATACTTAGTAAGTACATGCTTTATCAATAGCTTGATGAGGTAAACAAATCTTTGCGTTTGGCCGATGACTAACTCCTTATCATTATGCACTTGTACGTGAGGTACTTGTAAATTACGTCTAGGTACTGACCGTCGAACAGCATCGATGATAATTCTAAACGGTTTCTCCCAGGTGTACATTTTGATCACTTCCATCCCCATTATGATTTCCTTCATCAGCTTAACTCTCTCGTCTGACTTCAATGCTGTGCATTTTCTGTAGTAGGCCGTTTGAGTTCCCAAGAAAACTGTAGAAGATTTTACAGATCAAAGTACAGAATTTGTTGGTAGGTACCTATATGTCCTTGCGTGTAAATTAGGTACCTACCGATAATAAATATAACATAAATTTATCTTACTTTGAAAAGGTATGACAGCAATGATGACCAAAGATCCGTAAATAGCGACTATACCCATTTCTCGATATAGATAAAATGCCATCAACTGCAAATGATTTACAAAATCTACAATATGCATAACTACACAGCATAATAACATAGCACCCTTAGAACAAGACAGCTCTAAGTCAAAATAACACTTTTTCGATATCGACAAAATCGATATGACTGTCTTCTTGGGACTGGGACACGCGGAGATTTTTTGCCGATTCAATTACGTAAAAAAGTCGACGTTGAGATTTTTCGACACAATTCCGTCTTGTTCTAGGGTTGCGTTATGGCATATTTCTCTATCTAAGTCTCAGTATAGTTGTTCTTTTAGTAAGATTAAAAAATATGCCAAACCAGAGTTTCAAAAGGTCCAATCCACAAGTAATGGGCGAAGATCGGACCAGTATCAAACCGATTCACATCGTTTGCCATTAAATTTACTACCAGACCCGCGCTACTTTCCGACATGTCTTGAAGACTGACTTTTAATGCCTGAAACACATACCACAAATTTTAAAAACAAATCTACCTATGAAAGTGATATAGAGTATAAATTCCAACAATGAAAATTACTTTTCTGTAAATAAGACTGCAAACGCCAACTCGTATCTTCATACCCATATGCATAACGGCCATCATAAAGGGATGCTGCACCATGACGTTGCAAGAGCTGCAGAATATGATCCCAAAGGCAAAGAAGATCGCCTCTCCCCAAGTTACAGTATCCTTTGCTTCGTAATAGTTGAACAGCCGGGACACGTACTTGTGCCCAGTCCTGTTGGATAAAATACTAAAATAATCTACTGCATTCTAGGATACGTAGAGACGCTTAGGATCGAACTACACTTACGAGGTGACGTTAAACTCTTGTATTGGACTGTAGTAGCGCAGTAGAAGACCCAGAAAAAGAGGTTGTTGTAATCTGGAATCATACAATTCGTTTGCTTTAATTTGCTTCCTGAATTAAAAAAAAGGTTATGTGAATATTACCTTATCATAAACTCCATTGAAGCAAGAATCAGTCCATACAACACAAACTCTGGACCGAAAACCTTGAACAGCACCCTCCATAAACTTGGTTTTCTATCAGAGCCTCCTTCTTGAGCGTCTTCCACTTCGCGATCCCAAGCATTTTGAAGAGCATCGCCTTAAAGATTTAAAAAATTATACTTATTTACGTGCTCGTGAGGTCTACTGTTCGTAGAATTACTAGTTTAAACAATAATAACGTGGAGTTGAGCAGAGTACTTGGTCAGACGAGGTAATGGTCGCTGAAGTAAAAAGTCTTGACTGAGCAAGATTGGCCGTAGCCTTTCGGGTAGACAACATTGATTTCTCAATTTTAGCTCATCTTGAGGTTGTGCTCGATTATTTTGTTGCTTAGCTAGATTTCAGTAGGGACATAAATAATCTTACCTAAAACATCAGATCGGTGTTCTGGTAGAGGCGCGTAAAGATCATTGTCCTTTATATCGCGACTGTATCCAAGCTTAAAAGTTTCTAAAGTCCATCTGAAATGAGGTGTTCATTTTAACCAAAATTAAAAAAAGCAAAGTAAAGCAACATCTCAACTTTGCATTATCTCAACTTTGTCGCACAAAATATGCAAAGAATACATATTTTGTGCGACAAAGTTGAGATAAATTGTCGCACAAAATATGTATTCTTTGCATATTTTGTGCGACAAAGTTACATACCTATGATAAATTCGGCTAGGTAGAATTTGAATACAGAAAAGCCGATTTTGATCTAGTAAGTAGTGGGAAATACTCAGGCTCTCCTTTCAAGCATCCTACTACATAGGTACTTACGAAGTTTAACAACTAATGAACTTAAAGTGATGTTACCCGAATGTAAGAGCAGACAAAATATTAGCTTTGTAGCGTGGATTCATACGCCTCGTTTGTTTTGGACCTGTATCCATTTTTCTTTTTCAGAATTTACTCTTAGAAAAATATTCACCAATTTTGTTTGTGAATTAGATAAGTATCTAAGGAATTCTAGATGGCTGGGCATTAGATCTATACAAAATGGTCGGCATGGTACCCAACCCCATTAGGTACCTACGTTTCCGTTTTTCTTTTTTATTGGTTAAGTAATTTAATTGGGAATATTTAACTTTCCTTGCCATATACAGCGGGGCAATGCAGCCAGCGTCTTGGGGACGCTTCAGACTGATATTGATATGGATCAGTTGAGCTATCTGTAGATTGTTTGCAACAGTCTGCAGTTAGCTCAATTGTTTCAATTGTAAATACTAGTTCTAATTTATTTCTATTATTTGATTGTCATTTTCTTTGTGAATAAAAATATACTTCCTTACCTACCCTTCAGATAGGTTGAAGATAAAGAGATAAACGACTATTTACCGTCGAAACTATGTACAAAAGATCTTAAAAATAGGGTGCAAAACAGTTACCTACCGAGGTTACTTAATCATTTAATGATTTTATGTCACCAGTTGTGCACGTGCAAAACCTTTGTTATGAATATTATCGTAATACGTCCGTTATTTCATTCATGAATTAACAATCAGATATCTATTTTGTTGGTCTTTGTGAACCGAGCCCTGAAGCTCTACGTGACTGTTGACCCACATGCACTTGATATGGAACATAGCTCCGCATTATATCAATTTTACGAAACGATTTACTAAGTTTTTCCAGGAATACGCACAGTGCATTGTAGCTGTAGAACAGGTGTTGTAATATAAAATTCTATATAAATGCTGGTAGAGCGATTGTTGTTTAAACCAATAAACATGTCTGCTATAACCTACAGTGGTGTCTTATTCGTCGTGTCGCTATTTGCGGTAAGATCTCTTTAGAAATCGCATCGCAAACCTAGCATCATCTAGATTATTTTATTTAGTAACTACTGCCATTACTGTTTACGTTCTCTATTATTGTCTATCGCAGCAATTTGCTTACCTGCCTCATCCTGTTGTAAAATTTTCAGATGGCCTATGCTTATGTCCCAGTTCGTCCGATGTCGATGTCGTCGTCGCCATCCTGGTATGGGCCCCGGTACGACACGTCTTGCCGCGAGAGCATCGAAGACCTAAAAGCTCTCATAGATATTACACAATCATTGAGACATGACAACAATAGTTACACCTGCGAAACATGCGCAAGAACTTTTAATGAAGAAGTTATCTTGAAACTCATCAATGCCCTTGTCGTCACAGCGACGCGTAATTGTGGACTTGACGGACATCACCAACCCTACGGAAGTAATAACATCGGAGTATGGAACGCTGGAGGAGGGTATATGGGAGGGAACACTATTGTAGTTGGAGCACCTGTTACAGCAACGGGGGCAGGAGGTCCAGGAGCAACTAATACAAGTGATGGTGGTTCAATTGACGAGGCTTTGATAAGACTAGGTGTTCTGGATGGCGAGAATACAGTGGGGTTGGGTATCGGTGATACTGATGTACTAGAGGCGAATGTAGGAAACATAGTGGGAAAGAGAGCGGCGAACAACTCCAATCAAAATGAGACAGTAAATAAAGACGATGGCCTTGTAAAAGTAGGCGTTCTGGATGGAGAAAATACGGTGGGGCTTGATGTGGCGAGTCGTGAAGTATTAGAAGTGAATGTGGCAAATATAGTCGGTGGGCAAAATACGACTAATAATAATAAAGTTGCCTCTAGTGTTACTAATGATGTTCCCAAAACTAGTAAAACTGTACCTACTGCTAGTGATAAGCCAGTTGCTGGTACCCCTGCTTCTGCTGGGACAAAGACTGTATCTACCGCTGCAAATTCAACAGAAACGTAGAATAACAATTGTAAGTATGTCACAACAAAATGAATACAAAAACCTATGAAATGGATTGGTACAGTTAGTAGTTATAAGTTTTCTTGAAAGATTAAGTTAGCGACGACGACGCCCTGCCAACACCATAATATCCTACCGTAAATTAAAAACACTTCTATGATGATATTTACCATGATTTGTATTGCTTTGAGTTTTCATATATTTCGGCTAGTTCGGCAGCATGCGCTGTGATCACGGAATAATAAAATTGGTACCTATATTTTAGTGTCAATAATCATAGCATACTTATAATATAGTGTATATTATAATATAGGTAGTATTATTATAAAATAGCATACATACTTATAATAAATAAGTGATTTTAATGTTATATAACCATGTTAGTTACATAAATTTTAGTGCAAAATTAAATCATTACACAATATCACTGTAACTGCATCGATTTTTTCTGTTGTTATGTACGTAAGGTACACCCCCTGCCTTTCTAAAATTAAAATAATTCTTTCCATCCAAAGGTTGCCTGGAAGAGATCGCTTCTAAGCGATAAGGCCGCCCATTGTACTTGTCTTATGTAATGTCTCCTTGTAATGTTATTTTATGGTGTACAATAAAGCATTTTGTATTGTATTGTATTGTAAGGTACCTGCTTACAATAACATAAACCAAGTCTAGCACCTTTTTATTTAAGGGCCCATACTACCTCGTTATTGTGTGAAGAGGATAGGCATAGGATTTCGCGTTCACAGGAGCGGGACAGAGCAAAGCGGCGTAAGCCCAAAAATCAAGTTTTTAGTAGTTATTTGCTCCCCACAAACATTAGAATAGTTAATTGAAAAAAAGGCAACATATAAAATGTTCTTTATACTTAGTTCAATTATCATGCTTAATCTCAAGATCGTATCATCTGTGTTTATTGAGAAATTAGGGTTTTAGTAAAAAATTAGAGGTAACTTTGCGATTTTTTTCTATCGAGAAAATTTTATGGAATCGTTTTTTCGAAACATATGATCGATAGAATAAGTCCTGAACTTTACCATATATAAATTTCAAAGTTAAATATTCAGTAGTTTGGAAGATATGGAGGTCCGACGGAGTTGAAAATAAGCAATTTGAGGTTGTATACGCCCTTAAGTAAGTACCTAGGTTTATTAATTTGTATGATAATCTGTAACTGTAAGATACGAGTATAAATATATTTACAAATGGTTTTAGAATTCGTTTATTTGCCATTTATTTGTACCCACTAGATATTTAGTATATTGATGCCAGAAATACCTAAAGAATTTTTATTATGTAAGCAAGTGCACTTCAATGTTCACTATGTAGTCTTGTCTGTATTCGTGACTGGAGCGTGGCCTACGGTCTCCAGGTTAACCCCAGCAAGACACAAACCATAATTGTAGGTAGCTCGCGCACTTCCGCTAAAATCGACTGGTCCACTCTCCCTAAAATTGAATTTAATAATGTAACAGTTCCTTTTAGCGGAAGTGTTAGAAATCTAGGAATTTTTATGGACAGTGACATGTCTTGGGTTCCTCAAATGGATGCGGTGAGTCGCAAGATATTCGCCTCCGCTGCTTCGTTGAGATGACTCCGTAACTTCTTGCCTACTGCCACTAAAATTGTGCTCGCTCAATCTCTCATGCTTCCCATTCTTGATTACGCTGATGTCTGCTACCTCGACCTTACTGAGGAGCAGCTTAATAAGGTTGAACGACTACAAAACGTCTGTATACGTTTTGTTTTTGGTCTACATAAGTATGACCATATTTCGGAGTTTCGTACTAAACTCAAATGGCTTCCTGCCCGACTACGCCGTAATTCCCACATCCTTTCTCTTCTTCATAAAATTCTCTTTAACCCTCTCACTCCTTTCTATTTAAAGGAGCGTTTTGAATTCCTCCACGATTCTCATCCTCATTCTTCCCGTGTCCTCCGGTCGTCAGAAAATCTGGTACTGAATATGCCACTTCACCGAACCAGTTTCTACGACAAATCCTTCTCTATCCAAGCCATAAGGTTGTGGAATGCACTACCAGAGTCCATTAGAAAAGCTGCATCCTTACCAGTTTTTAAAGCACGTGTAAAGGAGTTTTTCCTGTCAGAAAAGTGAATTTTTTGGTACTTACTATTTATTTATTATGTATCTATTTAGTATATTTTTGTATGTAGTAATTATATATATATTATATATATATGTATACGTTTATTATGTTAGTCGGATATTTATTTAAGTTGTTTTTATTTTTAGGTATTTATATTGTTGTCAATATTTATTTAAGATTGCTTATAATTGGTACACCCCTGCCGTTCTCAAACTCACATAATTTGTTCCATCCAAAGGTTGCCTGGAAGAGATCGCTTCTAAGCGATAAGGCCGCCCATTGTACTTGTATCTTATGTAAGGTTTCGTGTTTTGTATTTTTGTTGGTGTACAATAAAGTATTTTTGTATTGTATTGTATTGTATGTACTTCATTCGGTGATAGGAGGGAATGGGTAATATTTCATTTTTTTCAAAACATTTTAAAAAGTGTAAATCCTATAGAAATTTAAAAAACTACCTATTTTGAAATGTACTAACAGGTCAAGTGGGGTATCCAAGGGGTATCAAATGAAATCACTTGACCTTGTAGGCTCTTTTAATTATTTTTTTTTGTTATTTATAATTTAAATGGAAAATTTTATTATTCCTATTGAAATTGCTATAACCTTACAGATCCTCATTTACGCGTTAATCTTTATAAAAATGAAACCCGTTTTCCTTGGTCACGGCATCACGCGTGAATGGCTGGACCGATTTCGCTAATTCTTTTTTTGTTGTGTTTGTTATTGTCAGGAGAAGGTTCTTATGAAAGAAAAAATTAATAAAGATGGAAACATTAATTTCCACGGGGGCGAAGCTGCGGGGCGCAGCTAGTGTTTAATGATTATTAACACTAACGTCAACGCTAACGCAGGTGGAGCCCCGCCGTAGCATTATGTTACAGCCACACTATCGCGATAACGCGAAGATTTGCGCTGTCGCGACAAGTCTGGCCAAGAAGTTCGTCCTGTCGCGAAGCATCATCGCGACAACAAATGCCCTTCGCGACGCTGTCGGTAAACCGCCGGACATCAAAGGGTTTTGTCGCGACAAAAGTTCGTGCGGTTGGCTACACTTCGCGCGTGCTTTGTTGACAGCGAGACGCCGAGCGGTGTACACGTATTGTGGCTGATTTGTGTTGTTATTATTAACCTACGGAGTGACCTAGTTTAGTGGACAAATAATAGAATTTTGTAATTTATCAAAAATTACGAAGCTGAGGCTGTTTTGTGGAATCCTAAAGAACCTAATCACAAAAAAACTTATGAATTATGACGCCATGAGCGCAACCGCCGCCATTTTGTCCGCAAAGTGAATTATCGCGACTTCGCGAAGTTATTTTCCTATGTGGCCAAACACTTTGTCGCAGAACGAACAGGAAGTTTTGTCGCGACAACGCGAAGACGAATCTTCACCCTGTAATGTGGCCGTAGCATTAGGAGTCATAAAGCATGCATGCAACTTCGGTGTTTTGTACGTGTCAAATTGACACTGTCAAAAACATAGAACTGTCACTGTCATCACAAAAATCGTTGCACAGTTTTTGAAAAGTTTGTTGTGTGAGTTGGTTGTGTTTTTGTTGAACTGAAAGTCTGAGAATAATTATTATTTGTTTTTTGATTTTATCGAAGATTCCTTTGGATTACGGATTCTCATAGGAAAAGTTCTCCTGTTTATCAATTTCTAGGTCACACAGAATGTCACAATGACTTCTGAAATTGACGCAATAAAAACAAATGAACTCGTCCGTCGCAGAAAGTTGAGGCTTCAACAGGTTTGATAGTTTACAATGAATTCTTTGGTGATTTATAAATATAGCAAAATTCAAAAGTGCCTTGAGTCTTAAACCGTGCTAAAGTGGCTCCTGCATTTTAGGTGAGAGAACAATCTAAACGTATTGCTCAAAAAATAAGGCAACGCGCTGAGGTGGAAAAGTTAAAGCAGGTCGATGAACTCGTCGCAAAGAAACAGCAAGATTACTTCCGCGAGCAGGAGCGACTGGTGAAGAAACTAGAAGAGTTTCATGCTAAAGGAATTAAGAATATCGGCGCTAGTCATAAAAATGCCTTTGATTTGAATGAACAAGGTAGGGAAAAAAATTATCTTAATACATTATATGTATAATGTTTCACTTGCTTTGCGACTTTAGGTACAAGAACCACTGAGAGTGTCGACAGCCTCCTCCTGGTTCCGATCTTTTCTGACCTTCCATGCTTCCATTCAAGATAGAGATATCTTGAATATAATGCTTATTCTAATTCCAATATGTATATTTAAGTCTCATTGCGAGACTTAAATAGAGATTTCATATTAATAGTTTAAAGTAAAAGTATGAATACATATTTGTTTGGTTATATATTTAGTGATGTTTGAATTTCAGAGAAACAAGCACAAAAAGTTGATCCCTCGAAACAAAGAGGAAGAGAGGCAGCAGCAGAATTGCGTAAAAAAAAGCAAGAAAAGCTGGATGAGAAAAAAAAGATTTTAGATAGAAAACTACAGGCAAGGTATATATTTCATTTAAAAACTACTGTAGACAATAGAAAGAGAAGTAAGAGGTTTTTGTATGACAGTGAAAACAGTTAAGTGCTGCTTGTAATAACTTGACAACTGGTTACGAGACGACTAAAACAAACTAAAAAAAGTAACACAATTATGTACAAAATTCAACACTGTGATATAGACACACCAATCACAGGCTGCTAGTCTATTATCAATAAATAATGTAAAATTCTTGGTTTGTTACAGAGAAGCAGCTAATGAAGCCAGTAGAGAGAAGTCTGCTAGTGTAGCTCAAAAGTTGTCTAAAACTTCTATCAAAAGTTTGCAAGGCCAAAATAGTGCAATTACTTCAGAGGCAACAAATAAACATGTAAACACTGAAGCCACATGCACGGAAGAAAGGTGTAAAGACATGTCCACTCAATGGGACTGCGAGCCCAATGAGTGGGAGCCAAACATTCCTGGTCTGTCACTGCCCCAGGATGACAAGGACAGTGTCAAAGAGACCAACAATAACATAGAAAGCAAAACTGACAAAAATAATCAGCTTGATTTATTTGCACTCAGTGAAGATATGCCATCAAGTTTGCGTGGTGGGCACCCTCCTCAAGAAAATAAAATAGAACCACTGAAACCATCTCTCACATTAGTGTCAGAATACTTGCAAACTAGGAGCAATCGTTTGAGGGAGTTGCAAAATTACAGTAAAAAGAAGAACATGGCAGAATTGGATAGCATAAAGCAAACTATTCTCCGTACTAGGGTGGCTAAAGCAGGTACAGCATGTTTGTGTCAAGTGCATGATGAGGAGATTATGCCAGTACCTTCCTGGGAAGCAGAAGACAAGTGTAGTGTCTGCTCATACACTCTCCATGATAAATATCTTAAAAGATCCAGGACATGTTGTTCTGTGCACATGAATATTTTTGGTCCTTCAAAACCATTGCAGACAGATTCAATACCCAGTCCTATTCTCAGGGGCTGCACTCCCTTCAGAAGAAATAGATTGTCTGCTAGATCTTGTAAGAAATAATAAACAGTATTTGTTGGCTTTAGGAATGCTTGATCCACTGGTACTGGTCATTCCATGTAACAAGCAGTTTTATATCATTGTTAGTTGCAAATAAATAATTGTAAATCTTGCTTTAAGAAGAAATTGTTATAGGTTGTTGATTTAGTTTAAATGTAAAGCATGTCTGTGTAAAGCATTTTATAGTAATTTAATGTTAAAATAATTGTGTACACATCATCATCATCAAACACACAACAAAAATCATAAATACTACATATTATTATGTCAGTCTTTAAGTATGCTCATATAAATCAATGTACCTAAAACAATCTCACTAATAAGAAACTGCATTTTCCAGCTAAAGATATTGTTGCGAAAACATCAAAGTCCAGTGCTGGCACCAGTATGGCTGCTAAAAACAGCCATGTCTCAATGTACGACCACTCCACACGCAATGTGCGAGAGATTCCAGTAAAAGACGAGACACTGGTTGTGAGAGACGTGCCGAGAGATGATGATGAAGACGCATATACCCTAGCAATGAAAGAAACTTTTGCAAGCACACAAAAAAACGACTCGAAGGAAGCTATCAGGCATCGGAGTAAGGTCGCGATGGATAAACACGACGTCGAGAAAGAATACAAGGAAACAATGTCGTTCCTCAAAAAATTACCAAAAAGTAATGGGGACAGACCTATTGTAAGTATCTTTGGTATTTAAAAAATCCCATTTGTCCCACTAGGACCAGTGGGACGAGGCTGGTGGGACAAGCGAGATATCACCACTATTATTTATTATTATTATACACTCATTAATTCTTAAATCTCGTTTATAAAATACATTTTTTACTATAGAAAATAAAATATTATAAAACTATTCTACAGTAAAAAATATATCAAAACGGTGCATCACCGGCCGCGAAGCTAGGCTATTATTATTATTTATTTATTTATAAAATTTTAAACTATACTTCAGCCAGATTCGGATAAACCAACCGCCCATAATTTAATCTATTAATCACTTTTGTCGTGTAAAAATAATAATCTCCTCCTAGCCAAATTTCGACCATGCGGCCTGTCTCATCGGAGATAGGCCAGATGCGCAGGACATATTATAGTGCCCAAGTGTGTGCGCAAACACAGGTGCACTCTATTCCCTCACTCTCATAATCCGATGGGACGTCAGATCCACACGATCGGTGAGAGGTCAGGCGCAGGACCAAAGACTTAACGTGCTTTTCGAGGCACGGTTGCCGTGTATAATACACAATTCATATTCCCTGTTGATTTGACATCTTTCCTTCAGTAAATATTGCGGGCAATTATAATCTGAAATTCGTCGCTGAACATGAGAATTTTAGTTCTACATACCTATCCATCCAAACTTTTGCATTTGTAATATTAGTGTGATCTAAAAGAATTTTGTTGTATACTTACCATTCAATAACAATAATAATAATAATGCTGGACAATTCACACAGCATTATCTAGCCAATATTGGTTGACCAATCATCACCTTTATTACAGAGACGCGCTTTTATGGATGAGGATCGTCAGCAGGCAATAATAGAAAGCCGCCAACAAAAACTGCAACAAGAATACAAGAAAGTAATGAAAGATTGCAAGAAACCCAACTGCAGGGTTGGTATTCGACATTTATTAATTACTAGTTTATGCCCGCGGCTTCGCACGCGTTGTTTCTATGTTAAACGTTTAAAGGTGATTTCTATCCCATGGGAACTGATTTATGGGATAAAAAGTAGCCTATGTTTGATTCCAGGATTAGAATTACCTGTGTGCAAAATTTCAGCCCGATCCGTTCAGTAGTTTTGGCGTGAAGAGGTAACAAACATCCATCCATCCATCCATCCAAACTTTCACATTTATAATATTAGTGTGATTGAATTAAACTGGCGCAGTGTTGTTATTGTAAGTGTTCGTATATTACCCATTTCTAATTTTAAATATTTATCCATTCCAGAACAAATCGAAAATTAAATCATCCAGCAGCAATAATTTTGTCAACTCAGACTTTAAATACTCTTGGATGCCAGTTCCAGAAAAAGAAGGTAGTCTTGCCATTCACACAATCCCAACTTCTCTCGTGGAAGGCAAGACTGGCAACAGCGTTAAGTTCAGCCAGGTTGACAGCTATCATGAGTACAGGTCACGGCATAAGCACACTCCACCAACCAAAGATACGTCACATGTACCGAGACAATTTACCGAACCTCAATACAGCCAAAATAACAGTGAATCAGAACTGGAATCTACGTCGGAAACTTCTGCCAGTGAAGTCATATCACTTGAAATGAGAGAAAGAAAGAGAGAAAAGAAAAGCAAGGATATAGAGGAGATATCTGATGCGGAAAGGATAATTATTTACAAAATTTTAGACTCAAAAAATGAAAAGTCAAAAAGAGCTAAAATCATGAAAAATATTGCAAAATCTTTGACAATATTAAACAAAAAAACCAAGACTAGTAGTCACCCTGATACCGGTATTTCATTTGAAGAACTCAGGGAAGGTAATTTCAATCACTTTTAATAAATTATAATTCTGTTTTACTTATTATTCTCTAGCTTCTGCCCGCGGCTTCGCCGCGTTTTATCGGTATAAGACTAAGTTAGGCTATGTTCTAAATTCACGCCAAATTTCATTTTGATCAGTTCAGTAGTTTTTGAGATCTTATGTAACACAAATTCACATTTCACAAACGTTCGGCTTTATAATATTAGTAGAATTAGTAAGATAATTTTTATAACATATCACATCACACTAATATTATAAATGCGAAAGTTTGGATGGATGTATAGATGTATGGATGTTTGTTACCTCTTCACGCCAAAACTACTGAACGGATTGGGCTGAAATTTTGCATACAGGTAATTCTAATCCTGGAATCAAACGTGCTTTTTATCCCATAATTCAGTTCCCATGGGAATATGATATATATATATATATATAATATATAATGACATAAAGGTTTATAGAAACAACTCGTGCGAAGCCGCGGGCATAAACTAGTCTCTTATAATTTTTACAGGTGTCTATGAAACAGTCAACGAAAGCGGAACTGGGTAAGCATTATATTTACTGTAGGTACCTAGCAACTTTTTAACACATCGCAAGCTTTTTTTTTTCCTTTCCACCCATTCCTCTTTATTTATCTAATTATTTTTTTAATCCTTCCTTTCCTTCTATTACTCAGGATGACCTGTAATGTTATGAGTTGTTACAAAACTAATATCGAACTGTGGCGAGGCACGACTGAACGAAAACCTTGGTGGTAATTTATGTTATATTTTGTTTTTGATGTACTACATGTTTTCGGAGTACATATATGCCATCACCATTGTCATCATTAAGCTCTGCGCACATTGATCCAACGCCGCTACCACGCAGCACAAAAATGTGCATTGCTATGGGCTTAAGCTCATAGATGTATGTAAATTCCGTAAATATGGTACGTTCTCCCAGCGCTAACCCAACTAATGTCCTGTGTTGTGTTAAACCAAATGCAAAGATACGCTTTTTCCAATAATTTGCAAATTATCTACCTAATGAACAACAAAGATGCAAAGACGTATCGAGACCGAAGTGCGACCGAGACAATATGCACGCGAAACACGAATGCCGGCGTCGCCGGTCCGACTATGATTGAGGTGGGTGGACCTAATTTGACCTGAATCGTTCCACTTTCGAGACGTACCCAATCTCCCGAATTTTACTTACATCGATGCTTAAACTCGTTATTTTTCTTATACATTTTGCAATGACGAAATGGCTTCCCAGTTCCCACAACCTTCAAACGAGTGGCCCGCGAGCTGTCTGTCATCTGATGAACTCAATATGAAATGCATCTAAATGTTATGAGTTAAGGCCCATATTTTAATGCACACTTTTGTGCTTTGTGGTAGCGGTGCGCCTTTGATCTGCGGCAACCTTTATGCTTGCCATTTATCTATCTACTAACTTCTTTCTGATCGGAACTCAAAATGATTATTTCCGGGATAACAGCAGCCATATTTAAAGTTACGTAGGTCGGTAGCCTATGTCATTCCAGTTAAAAAACTACACCTATGCAAAGTTTTAGTCTCATTCGTTTAGTAGTTATCGTACCGAGGCGCGAGGTAATAAACTTTTATCCAACCAAACATCTAATCCTAAACCAAGCATCTAAATTTTCGCTTTGCTGTGATATTAACGTGATAATTTATTAATTAATGCCTTTGCATACTAAAATAAGTAAGTAGCAAGCAAGCAGATATTTTGTATGAATTGTAATGAGTACCTAACCATTCATTTTGACTTTTGTTGAAACAGGGATAACATAGCATCAATGTACTTTCGTAAAGATGGTCAAGATGATAACTTCAAGGAAGATGATATAGAGTTGACACAGGATGAAATGAACATTAGACCATGTTGCTGCAGCAAGAAACCAAGCCAAGACCCACAACATCATACTGGTACTGTTCGCTCTACTATTCATGTTTACTTTTACGCAGTTTTTCGCTTTTTAGGGTTCCGTACCCGAAGGATAAAAACAGGAACCCATTACTAAGCTTCCGACTGTCTGTCTGTCAGCCCGTCAGTCAGCGAGTTATACCTTTCTCATGAACCGAATGGATTATACTACATCTGACCTTCTTTATGAATATGTGTATACCTATACGTGAAAACTGAATTAGTATCAGTTCCGAAGTTATTGAGTTTATTGCGTTCAGACAGACAGACGCGGAAGGGAACTTTTTATAATACGTAGTGATGAACTTATAAGTAGGTAGGTACCTACCTAGTACTTATATAACCCGCTTAACCTAATTTTAACTTTCAGGCACTTCTCCACCTTGTCAGCAATGGGAAAGAGGCGATGTTACCCAAAAAGTGCGGTGCGTATTCAGATTTCAATAACTATTATTTGACGACCTCTGTGGCGCAGCGGGCGAAGGTCCGCCTGCGACGCAGGAGGTTGCGGGTTCGATTCCCGCCTCGTGACAAATGTTTGTACGATCTGCAGATATTTGTTCAGGGGTTCTGGATGTTTTTCTATGTATAATAAAAAATATCTATCTATGTAGTGTATTGTATTATGTATATCAGTTATCTAGTATCCATAACACAAGCTCTGCTTAGCTTGGGGCTAGATAATGCTGTGTGAATGGTCCAGCATTATTTATTATTTATATTATTTCTTAAGGCTAACAAAGCACTTGGACAAGTCATATTTTATACTATAAATTATGATCAAAATGAGACGTGTCATTGATTTTATCTTTACTTAAATTTTTTGTCCATCAGTGGAAGACGAATTCCTTATGCGACATCAAGTTTGTAATAAAAAAAGGAAGTTTAATTTATAATTATTTTTTCCAGGCCAAGTCCCGCTAAAAGTCGTAGTGAAAGCAAAGGCGCGTGGCAAAGACCTGCAAAGCCTAAATTCAGTACTAACCCAGAAGCGCCAATGAATACGCCGACACAATCGTCGGCAACAACTTCGATGTCCTCGTTCAAGACTGCTGCCACTGACAAGGCGATGCCCGACGGCGGATACATCAAGGTCATCGACGGTGGCGGCGAAGAAGCAGGTAAATTGTTTGTCGGAGCCTCCGACTTCCTCGGAAATGATGCGTACGAAGTCGTTATTCAACTGAGGAAGAAAGAAGACGCAAAAGAAACAAGAGAATCACCGACAAAAGTAAGTAAAGCTAACGAAGAACAGCGGGTAAATAATTTACCGGAATCTGTAGAATCTATTGAAACCTCAGAAAAAGCAGCGGTCCAAACGGATAGAAGTAACACTAATGCTGTAAAAGACTCGAATTCATCTGATGAAGCAAAAGATGTCAACGATGTCAAGTTTCTGTCTGATTTTGATGTAAATCGTGTAGCAGTCAGTAGCCTTTCCAGTGAGACATCAAGTACGAATGTAAAAAAAGCAGAAAAAGGTATGGCGACTTCCTTTCAAAACTCGTTCACTCATGTCGATTTCCATAAAACTGAGTCGAAATCTAAACCCGTTACGTCCGCCTGCACCCAGACATCGTGGGGCTCACCGGAACACAGGCCGGTCTTTGTCCACATGAGCTCGACTACATCTACGGCGTACATGAGCCCTCCGGACATGATTCTACCCAAGTTTTTAAAACAAGATTATAACACGCCGGGTGAGGGCGTATGCGTGCGGAGATTTGGTAGAAAGGGCCAAGAATCAATAAGTGACGAATATAGCGAAGAGTATGACTGTAGCTGCAATAAGTGTAGTCACGCTAAAAAGATCGTGTGCAAAAAACTTGTACATGATCTGTATGAAATAGGCGGGAGCAAGAAAACAAAGAAAAAAACTCGTGAAAGTAATCGAGCAGCAACACCGCCGAACACTGCTAGAAGTGGGCTAAATGAGCTGCATCCATATATTCTATTGGACAAATATAACAGCAAGTTATGTTCCTGCCGTAAGTGCCAACGGAACAAAAAAAGTGAACCTACCAGCCCTAGCAAAAACAAACATACTTCAACTTTTAACAAAAAAGATAGAAGGAGAAAGTCTAAATCTAACTTGAATCCAATTTTAAGAGAATACGTAAACAAGCTACTGACAATGAACAAAGTCAGTCACAGAGCCATTCAAGTTATAGATCAGGACTGCAGTAATGTCACTACTCCTGGAAGCTCGATAATTAACGTCTCGAGCAATAATAACAGCAGGACAAAAGAATTAGAAAACAAAATATCTTTAGAACAAATTAAATCAGTATTAGCAGAAAAAATACTTGAGAAAATCGAAACGAAATCTCACGCAAACTCGAAATATTCCAACGACTGTAGGAAAGATAATTCTACTAAAAATACAAAACTAACTAAAACATTAAGAAAGAAAGGTGTTCATAAAGTAAAATCACTTAACATTTCAAAGAATCTTTTCAACCCGAAGAAATCATCTGAACAACCACAATACAAGACCACATCGTCATCATCGTCTATTAAAGAAGCACATATTAATGTTCGTGCGCTCCACATTAACAGAGTCCGCAGTAAGAGCTCGCCCACACCCAGGTCGACGTCTGCCAACTCAGAGATACGTGCTAAAACCAGTGCTCATGTTGCTAACACCTGTGGTTTGACAACACAAAGTAAGAAAGATAAACCTTTTGGAGAATCAGTAGGTGTTGAAACTGTGCAGTCTTTTTATGGTGCTAAAGCAACTTCTACTTCAAAGTCTGAGATTCCAGGGCTGTGTGATACGGGAACAAATCATGAAATGACTCCGCTTAATTTAAGAACTCCTTCAAATATATCAACACAAACCAGTGTAAACAGCGAAATCAATTTGAAATTTGACACGGACAAAATACAAGCTATGGAAAAAATTGCAGACCTCACGGACAAATGTACAAAACGCTTATCAAACCTCGCAAAAGTTTTAGAAGAAGTAAGACGAAACAAATCTTTGGCTTACAGCCAAATATCGACATCCGACGATTCTGACCACAACTCTGTTAAACATTCTAACAATCTTCCTGCAGCGCCCATACAACCACTTCATGATTTACAAAAAAGCACAGAATCCAAATCTCCAGAAGGTGTTGTCTCTGGACAAGAATTGAAAGATAAAATATGTAATGATCAAGGATCTGATCCTTTTGTACCATTTTTGGCTGATATCCCTAAACCGGATTCATTTAATATACCTAACCTAGATTTGACGAAGAGTACAGATTCTCTAAATAAATCAAATTCTTCATCTCAGGCAAATGACAATTATGATCATATAAAAGTAAGAACAAAACCACCTTCAGCGCTCTCCCGGATTCATTTGAAGCACGTTCAGGACAACTTGATTCCCCACGAACTATCCACTGTTGTTGAAGTCGATTCTCCAATGAGTTTAAAATTAAAAAGCCAGACATCTGAAAATGACAACAAGTTAAACGCCCCAGAAAGCTCTATTCAAATCGATAGTGCCACCAACAAGGCCGATCGCCGCAATGAAAGAGATCCAGATATACTTACCAGCCAACTGGACTTGCCAGGAGATTTTAGAATATCGCACTTTGCTGTGAATACAGAATCTCCAGTTGAATCCAATATACAGATGATCGATATGAATCAGTTCAACGAGATAATGCTGAAGCCATTTTATAGCCTACAGGAATACGCGAGAAATAATAACATAGGTAGCGTCCTGGAAGATGGTTCGAATCTCGAGGATTTTGTAAAAGGCAACATGAATAATGATGAAATGAGCTCACTCCATTCAGATGCCAGTTTACCAGACGTAATATCAGAATTACTGAAGAGGAACATCATCAGTGAGCCTTTCAAGTTCGATACCGGCTCGAACGTCAACTCTACGACTATTTCATCCGACTCTACTATGTCAGTTTTAGCTCTGTCCAAGATGAAGACAAAGGAGAAGATACCTAGCGTCATGTTTGAAAACAAGAGAGATGTCATCGAAACTTCAGATACATTGAGTATATCTTCTAATCCGGATTTGGAGAATGCTTTTAAGAAACTCGGTATGGGCTGGGCTTCATCCACTTTAAAAAAGACTAAAGAGCGCCTGGCTTTATCTTCCTCGTCCAACACTTCCAGTTCGAGTTTAGCGCAGTTCAAAATAAAAAGTTTTAATCAGGAAGTACCAGTTCTCGTTACTGACACTGTAACATCCGCCAAAGTATCATCAAAGTCGCATTCAAAAGGTATAGTGACTAACATACCTCAAAACGCAGAGCAGCAGACATCTGCGATGAACTCGATTTTCACGGTAAAAGAATTCCTCACCCAAGAACTAGCTAAGAAAATTACTTTTAACAACAAGTCTAGAAACGACACGGAAGAAGAGTTTGTATCGCTATTTGAGACGAAGATACCAGAAGACATGAAACAGGCTTCACGGGTCGTTCGAGAAGATTCTATTAACAATAGCGCACGGAGCAACAACAACAGAGCGCGCACTTCTACCCCCGTGCAGCTGTTCAAGTCCATGACCTTTCAATCTAGCTCCAGCTCCAACTTGTCTAACGGCCTCTTCAGCAATGGTGATGACTTATCTTCGGTAAAGCACACTTCTAATTCCATGAAAAATCATTCCACATCTGAAAAAGATGACCTGACTATTCCTAATTTTAGCCTCCGAGTTAACAAAAATGGATCTTCAGATTAAAATAAGGTATGGGCCTGTATGACCAGCGGGACCCTCCATTGTAGGAAATTTAAACTGTGATAGTAAATTAGATTGACAAAATATGGTTTATTACATTGAATCCGAGTTGATAGATTTTAACGTCGTGATTTTATATGTTTATAAATCAAACTTGATAAGCTCGTCATTGTTCTTAGTACGTGGAACGTCTCTCGAAAGAGCCTGCGATAGTGGTAAACAGTGTCATAGTAGGTGATTTTAATATAAATTGGTTAAATGAACAATGTTCCGATCGTAAGCAACTTAGTGGCCGTAGGTAGGTACTCTTTAAAACGAAATCGAAGTTTCTGATTCGTTTTCGTGTTAATCATAAGCAAGCGACTTATGAGTTTGTTTTGCACAACGAAAACGTTCCTCGGGTTCGAGCTGGATCGCGGGCTGACGGACGTGCGCGGCGCACGTGGACAAGCGGCTTCGCAGTGCGGGCTACGCACTAGGCAAGCTGGCGCGTCTGGTGCCTGGTGATATAGTCCGCATGTATAATCTTGACGCCGTATACTCATTGTTGCAATACGGCGCCAAGCTCTTTGGACGCACTGCCCAAAAGGAACTCGTCTTCAGAATGCAAAAAAGGACCATATGAGTGATAGTACCTACGCGTGAGACTTACTTAACCCATGACATTCCCATCGATAGCTATTTATCAGGTAGTTGTGCATGTCCGTCAAAACATAAATTCCTTTACAAAAGAAGCAGAAATGCTTAGCTACAACACTCGCAATGCCACCCGTGTGGCTGGCTGGTGCCTGCGGCAAAACGACTGGCGAAATCGGACAAGTTGACGCTTTGTTTGTCGCATGTATGGGACTGGCTACCGACAACAAGCTCGCAGACAAGGTTAAGAACGCACCGTGTCGAAAAATTTTAAGAACCAACTAACAAACTAGCTTGTAGAGAAGACGTTCTACACCTACGACGAATTTTTAAACTCTGAATATTGTGTATTAATTTTATTTTTCATGTAATATGCCTAATTGTGACGTATAATTTGACAAATTAAAAGTTTTTTATATAGATAATAATATTAATAATTGTACCTACTATTATTAAATTCATAATAAAGGTTAAAGAATTACTCCATTGCACGAATTTCAAAGTGCTGTCATGAGAGGCCCGCTGGCCATAAGGTACTGACGTAAGATGTAGGTATTTGTAATTAATTTTAAATTATTGTTAATGTTATGTTTTATCAACTTTGAGCGTATTTACTTACTTACACGTACTTATTTTTAATTTATTTTAAGTAGGTTATGTATTTATGGTGAATGGTATAGGTAAAATTTTTGGTTCCTACTACATCTTAATAAATCAGTTAATAAATTTGCTTGTTTTATTTTATTACACTTTGATAGTAATAAGCACACACAAAATCATTGTTTAATCTCAGGCAAAAGTAAAACACAATAATGTAGCTAACTACATCTAACTTAATAAAACGTCAAGTGCGAGTTGGACTCGCGCACTAAGGGTTCCGTTCCGTTTAATTGAAAGACCTTGTTTCTTGCCAAATATCATGATTCTAGGTCAACATGAAGTACAGGTAGTAGCAGTACCAAAATATACAGGGTACCTACCCTGTATATTTTGGTCGAGGGAGGAAATCAAAAATTATTATTTTTTTAAACAACAAATTTACGGTTTTCCGATTTTTCTCGTTATTTGTGCTATTGCTTCTTACCAAATTTTATGATTCTAGGTAAACGGGAAGTACCCTATAGGTTTTGGTCTATAGCAAGAATTAAAAGTATTTTTTTGGTGAATAAACTACAAATTTACGATTTTAAAAATTTTTCCTTTACTTGTGCTATACCTTGCTTCTTGCCAAATTTTATGATTCTACATCAACGGAAACTCTTTAGGTTTTGGTCCAAGGCGAAAAGTAATTTTTTTAAATTATATTACAAATTTATGGTTCGGATTTTTCCCTTTACTATTTACTTATTTTTTTTATTTGAGAAGCCATATTATGGCCTCTTGCCACGTGAGAGGTTATGCTATAAGACCTTGCTGCTCACCAAGTTTCATGATTCTAGGTCTACGGGAAGTAGCCTATATAAGTTTTGTGTGCATGTGATTCACTTGGAAAATTCAAAATATTCGGACATAAACGGCTATAACTTTTGAGTGCGTTGACTCAGAAGTTTTAATTATATCGCGGCTTCAAAAGGTTACAGACTTGAGTATTTGACTTTAATTTTAACGCGTGGACGTACCACGCGTTCCTGAGAAGAGAGGGTTGACAGACAGACGGACGGATAGACGGACAGACAGACAACAAAGCGATCCTATAAGGGTTCTTCGTTTTGAGCTACGGAACCCTGAAAAATAAATAGACAAAAGAAAAACGTGAAGCTACATTGAATTTTATTCAATTTTCAATATAAATGATTTTTCTAAACATTCTATCAGATTTGTAACAGGAAGCCTTCTTATTATGCAACCCACACTAGGAACCTGTTGCAGAGTTTCATAGATGATTAAATAAAACTTGTTTAACTATTTTGCAAATATTTACCAGAAATGAAATGACATGAATTTACTGTAACAGGCTCGCAGCAAGTAAGCTAGTGATAGGGAGCACCTACACGGGCGAGCATCTCGCTGTGAGTCAATACAATTTTTTATCTCCCAGGTGGGGATGAATTCATATCATTTTATTGAATAATATGGCCCATTTGAGGTAGGTACAGACATACTTATGTTTAATTTTCATAATGAAACCATTTGATTATAAGTACATACTTACCACAACAAAATTAAATCTATATATTAAACTTGCTGATAAAATAATATATACATTAATGTACAATAAATTAATAACATCACACTTTAACTTATTCCTGCTAAAATCACAGAACAATAAGGACTAACTATTTAGGAAACTATCAGATTTCTGAATAATACAAAACAAGTGATAAACTAGTACAGAATTAGATGAGATTACTTTGGTCTTTGAGAATGTATGTAGTAACTGAGATTTCTATTATAATGAGAAAGTTTCCTCTAAATAAGTTAAAATTTTTCTAAAGAAAGCTACATGATATTAATCTTTTTTGCTGCCTTTGTCTTTGAGAATGTGTTCCGTGACTAGAGTGTATACTAGGCCTAATGTGAGGGCAGACACCACGGTGCCTTGAGCCGCCACACGGAGCTGCATCAGGTAGACGCTGGTGCTCATTCTACCTTTGTTTTTGTATGCATATGCACCATATCCACAGACTCCTATCAATCCAAGAATGCCTGAAAATCAAATAATATTAAATAGGCTTTACTGTATAAGCTATGACATAGATAAATTAAAATTCAGTGTATGTTTACCTCCTTTTGTCATAGCTAGTTCACATTGGACTGTCAGGGATTAAAATTGGTATAATTAGCAGTTTTAATCTTTGTTTGTTTATCCTACTAATATTATAAAACCGAAAGTTTGTGAAATGTGAAATTTTTGTTACCTAGGATCTCCGAAACTACTAAAGAGATCAAGATGAAATTTGGCGTACATTTAGAACATAGCCAAACTTAGATAATAGGCTACTTATTATACCGAAAATATGTATGCGAAGCCGAGGGCAGAAGCAACTATATAAACAAACAACTCAAGTCACTAAACGACCTCTATTTTTTTTATTATTTTTATTGAAGATACATAAACTGGTGGTAATATCTTCTGTGTAAGCTAGGAAACCCAAGTGATGATGTTGGTGAATGAAATAAATGATAAAACACCATACAGTTGTTCTATCTCACGAAGTCCGTTAACTTACCTTACTACGAACAACTTTGCGAGTAGTTGTCATGCTGGCGGTACTCGCTACCAAAATTTGACGTGAATACAATGAGCACTAGTGACCCAGACTGCGTCTCGGGCGAGACTGACTGCTTCTGAGCTTATGCACACTAAAACAATGTGTAAATGCATTCACTATGACATACATAGCCCAACAGACTTCGTGAAATAGAATATCTATACCAGCCTTTTACTGCCCAGCCTCTGCAGTATGTCCTGTAGGTTTACTAGCATGAACATGGAGATTTGCTTCATTGGCAGTGGAAGTGCTAAAGAAACATACCTATTATCATAAAAGGTGAATCCTTAGCTTTCTTAACAAATCGTTGTCCCTGAGATTGATCTGTAAGGTCAAATACCTGCTCATTGGCCATTGTGATGAATTTCTATTCCTGAAAAACAAAGACATTCTTGTTAGTCTACCATAACATAACCCTGAAAATAGCCAATCAAGGTAACAAGACAAGCATTTCGTCACCTACTATATGCGCTCAAATAGGGTGATTATTTTGGTGATGTAAGTGCACCAACTGCACCATATAATCGTGTCTCACTTCTTTAATCTAGATTAAAGCTACACAGTTTAATTGATTACCTAAATATCAGCAAAACTTATGTAATTTCTAAATTGCATCACAATTTCCCTTAAAGTGCACAACTTATTTAGGTACTTACCTACCTTAGAAATTGTCTTTTTTCCTGTAGATTTTAACAGGATTTATTTTAACTTCTCTTTCAAATCCAAAATACCACGGCCGTAAATATAGTCACAAACTTTTCCACTGACGACTGTCTGTTCGATCGAATTCGATTCGAACGTGACGTGAGTGAAGTTATTTTCAGTGTTGCCAGAGCCAACCCAGCCCAGGTTGCCATTTGTAGGCCCAAATGTTGCCATTTGAAACCAAAGGTTGCCATTAGAAAAAATCAGTAAAAAAAACTGCGTTAAAAAACTCTGAAAAATAACACACCTCGGTTTTTCGAAGTTTTTCGAGTCACTCACACACATTGGATTGGTGAATTCCAACTCAATGAAAAATAAAATCAAAAAAATATAATCTGAAAAATAAGCAGCAATAATAACCTTTGCCTATCCTGAATTGGATGAAATGAACATCTATTTAAAAAATAATAAGATGGCAACACTTTCCTTCTTTCATTTGTTTGACATTGACATAGGATGAACAGACCAACCAATTTGTTTGATTGATGCAACTGAATGCAACTATATACATAGGTACCTACCATTTGCCTAGTATTATGTTATGCATTTTTTGTTTTTCAAATTATATAAGGAGTAAAACACAGATCGCGCTTGTTGAATCTTGCTTGACACTCGCGCCGCGCGCGAAATGCGCGGCAAAACTGACAGGAGTTTTGGTGTAGACGAATAAATTCTGAATACAAAGTAGGTAATATTCAGAAATGTTACTGAATTTCATTAATATTGATTTAGTAAGTAGTTGTATTAAAAAAAAGCATAGGCTGAAATTTACTTACATTGTTTGAGACAAAATCTGAAACTCGAAGACAAAACAAAAACACTCTTTGCAGCCAAAATTACCTACTTAGGTAGGTACCTTTCGTCGATTTTAATTATGAGCAACGTCTTATTCCTATCCTAGGGAGGTACCCAAAAGGCTGGGAAGGGCTGATAAGGAATAATGAATGATGATGATTCAATCAGTAAAATTGATTTATCAAATAGATCTTTATGTAGTTTCTTCGATTAAAACAATAAAAAGAGAACTTTCCAGTAGATTTAAAACCAAAAGTACCATACTATGGCCACATTTACAAGGCGAAGATTCGTCTTCGCGTTGTCGCGACAAAACTTCGTTTTCGTTCTACGACGAAGTGTTTGGCCACATTGGAATTACATCGATGATTGGAAAAAAATTTCGCAACGTCGCGATAATCTAAAATGTCACGATAATTCATTTTACGGAAAAAATGGATGCGGCGATTGCGCTCATGGCGTCATAATTCATGTTTTTTGTGATTAGGTTCTGTATCCACTCAAACGCCCGGCCAAATCGACTACCATAGCCCCAAACGTCCGAGCTTCGCAGACAAAAATCACGGCGCTGCGAGCGCGTCCCCATTATTAATATAAATCGTTATATCTCGCTATCTACTACACCTATGCCCTAAAAAAATATACCATAAAAAAGCGAAAACTATACGGAATCTATAAAGATATAGACCAAGTATTACAAAGAATGAAGTGCTCTAAAATAAATGCAAGTAGGTTGAAATTCACAAAATAAAAATTGTTGGCCGCAAAATTACGATCAACTTTGAGGTCAATTGGTCGTCGCATCGAACTAAGTTTCCATGATATTCGGGTATAATCAGAAAGCATTATTCCTAAGGATTAATTTGATATACGACACTAATATTAAAACACTAAAATACTTACATTTTAGAAAAGATATCCACGAATAAACACACTGATGTTTTTGAAAAACGCACAGTACTGATTTTTATTTTTTAAAAATTCGTCTTTGAAATTTTTTGTATTGGCTCCTTGCCTTTTAGCCATTCTACCAATGAAGCAGGTATTACACCGTCAATTCATGACCATAGACTCAAGCTAATAGGGTTAAGTTAGCCACAAAACGAGTTTTACTCCGGCCGGAGAAATAAGCCACAAATGTGGCTGGGGCGTTCAACCGGAAAAAAATTCTAGCAACATTTGTGGCTCGGACGTGTGAGTGGTTAGGATTCCACAAAACAGGCTCAGCTTCGTAATTTTTGATAAATTACAAAATTCGATCAATTGTCCACTCCTTATGTTAATAATAATAATAACACAAATCAGCAACAATACCTACGTGCACACCGTTCGGCGGGGCGTCTCGCTGTCAACAAAGCGCGCGCGAAGTGTAGCCAACCGCACAAACTTTTGTCGCGACAAAAAACTTTGATGTCCGGCAGTTTACCGACAGCGTCGCGAAGGGCATTTGTTGTCGCGATGATGCTTCGCGACAGGACGAATTTCTTGGCCAGACTGGTCGCGACAGCGCAAAACTTCGCATTATCGCGATAGTGTGGCCGTAACATTAAAAATCACGAAAAAACTTCCTTTGCACTGCACACAGTGCACACTGCACTCAGACACACACATCCAGTTTTATTTTAGAGTTTACATATTATTTGTTATTTATATATATATTATTTATTTCTAGCTTCACCAAAATAGACCTTTTTGATTGTGGAAATACGGGTACAATTTGTTTGTCTACTAATTATGTATTGTTTTCATTTTTGGGAACAAAAATGCGTTCAAGATTTTGATTTTGTTCAATTCGATGCGTTCAGTTTATCTGCGAAAGATATTCGATATTTTCTTACTGATGATCGCGCGACAAGTCGAAAAGTTGCCAAAAAGTTGCCATTTGAGCTTGGTTGCCATTTGGTTGCCACGAAGGGTCAAATGTTGCCAAAATGGCAACCAAAGTTGCCAAATGGCAACGCTGGTTATTTTATTTGAATTGAATGAAATGAATTCCGCGGAATTCCGTCTTCTTTCTTTTGACTTTGATTGATTGAAAACGGACGAAGTCAGTGTCATGGTTCAACATCTTTTTCTTTCTACGTCTTTTTTCAACCATCAAGTTTAATTGAGGATCGGGCGAACAGGGGCGAACAGAAAATCACTTATATTTTTTGGATTTTTGTTTTTTTATTTATATTGGCAGCCCTCAAACCTATCGTTTGATGCCCTAAAAACTTGCCAAAAAGCATTATTTCTTGAAGAAAATCGAAATAGATACAATCATTGTCTCTCCAATACGACACTTTTTTTCGAAATATTTGAGACACGGGCCTTTCATTCTTTAATTTTAAAATCTACTTTTCCAGTACAAAATGAGCTAATCAGTGTTGCCACCTTGCAGAAAAAAATATCACTAGATTTGGTCTCAAAACTCATTAGATTTCGGGATATTTTGGACAAAAACCACTAGATAATTTAAAATGAAATTACACGCTAGGTACTACAAAATAATGTATTTGTGAAAATAAGAAACTAAAAACACAACATACTGATATCTAATAGCAATATTTTTTGACACTAAGCTAGATAGATATTTGTTTTTGTGTTGTTTTTCACACAACTCTGTGTTTCTTAATGTCGCCAATTCTTGTAAATATTTCTTTTTGATAAAAATTACAAAAGGCTGTAGTAGTATCGTTTGCTACAGGCCGTAATCACATCTTGATTTCTTAAGTTTCCCATTCTTGTCGATATTTTTGTGAATAAAAGTCTTTTTTTTTTACTGGCACGTCCATAGTAAATACGAAATAACTAAGAAATACTTCACAAATTTTACGCGAATGATTTCGATGTGATCACTTACCTACTTTCCCGAACGAAGTTTAGCAAGAACTGCCTACCTAGCCCAACAGTAGCAAGCACCTAACTAAATACATACTCAAATAAACTAGTTTAGTAGGTACGTGATAGGTTCTCATCAGTAGTCCGGGATTCCCCAAGGTAGGTTTGCATAACCAAACAAAAACGTTTAATTCATGAACCTATAAAGATTCATGCATGGTTTAATTACGTTTCGGCTGTCTAAGAAAAGGATTGTGCTATTTTCACATAAATTGGGGAATTCGTTGGTAATAAGTATGTATTTTCAAAAAATTTCGAGATTCTATAAATATCACTAAAAATCATCAGATATTTTTTTAGTGATTTTTTCTTCAGAATATCACTAACGTACTCCAAAAAATCACTAAATCTAGTGATAAAATCTCCAAGGTGGCAGGCAACGCTGATGAGCTTCGACACAATTAGTACCTACGAAAGTTATATAAACTATTTGAATGTAAATTATTTATTTTTCACTAGGTGCACAAATTTTTTTTAGATCGACGCGCCGCGAGACTACATGCACTGCGATTAAACGCACATGACATGTTTCGCAATCGCAAGTCTGAAACCTCAAATAATGTAACACATAGCTTTCTGTAGAAGCGCACGCAATATCGAGTTTTTCAGTGACTGATTTTAAAAACGCAAAAGCCTACATTTCAACATTTAGGCTGCATTCCGAGTTACGCTAATATCGATAATAGCGCGCTCACAAGCGTTCCAAATTACTGTGAGCGCGACAACGATGTCCCGTGTGACGTCATAGATGACGTCATGACATGCGCCATTTTGCGATAACACCGACCATCCCACAAACTGAAATCACTGTGAGCGCTCTGTCAAAACTGACGTTTACTCTCAAATCTCACAATATCATTCACAGAACAATGGTACTCTACGTACAATGACATTTGACATGTGACTCGTGCCCGTGAGCGCGTATAAGTGTTCCGAATTGATGATGGCACTCAACGGTCAATATCGTGCTAACTAATTTGGAACGACAAATATCGTTGTAATCGATAACAGCGCTGTTTTTGTAATTCGGAAAGCACCCTTGGTTTGCGGTTTGTGAACGCATGATTTTTTTGTATCCCATAGTATGGTGGCGCACGCACAGCGGTTAACCGCATTCGGTATTGTATTTTAAGCTCAAAGCCACAACCCACCCTGTTAGATAGATAGAATATACTTAATTGCACAAAAGTTGTACATAGGAGAACATAATGCGAGATAACATTTTTTATCTGCTAACTTCTGGGTAGTGTGAACAACAACTTAGTAGGTAGGGCTAGAAAACAACAAAGGAAAATGTGGGGATCTTCCCACAATATTCAGTTTAAATATTTTATTTAAGTGTATTATTTATTTTGTGAGTGATTTAATAAACCCTGCCCGTGTGGAATGTGTGTTGCCTTATTCATCGACCACCACAACACCGGCCCCGCTACAGAAAATACAATTAATAAATCGTAACATTAAAACAGAAAAGCACATATAAATATAATAAAATATACTCCTCACATACTAACCTAGCGGCGGGATTAGCACTGTATAAGAGGTGCCTCTACTTTCTTCTTTTACTTTTAATTTTTATAACTATGGTAGGTATGCTTAAATTTTGCCAATTTGTAATAAGTAAACCAATTGTATGAATGTGTTTTATGTGACAAATAAATAATTTATTTACTTACGTAAATTCTTATGTAGGTACTTACACATTTATGTACATGAGTAATAAAATATATAACGTAGGTACCAAATTATTCCTCGGAAAGAAAGTGATTAAGGACTCTAGATCTAGATCTGAAAACATTTACTTAGTTCGGATAGATAGCTTGTGGACCGTGGCCGTGGATCAGAAAGAGTTTTAAATAAGAGACACAATGTGTGCAAATCACGACGCTGTTCACAGGAAATCCATGGTGTTACTGAAATAAAATTAAGCAAAACCACAGCCGCAGACAGCACAGCGAGTTGTTTGGACGCGGTTTGGCGTTTTCAGCTTTTCCTAAACCGGTTGCGTTGAATCGCAATGCGTGCGCGGCATACGTTCTGAATTCCGAAATACTAGTTTGACTTTGAAGCCCCGTTGCCATGGAAACTACCATGGGGACCTCTTAAAATAACGAAAGAATCATCATAATCTATTTAAGAAATTGGCGAAGATATTATCACCAAAATTGTTGTAGCTAGTCGTGATTTTTAATGTATTATAATGTTTTTTAAGCTTGATGGGATTAATACTAATCCCCCGGGAATAGTATTTTATGGGACCAATTCGGAATAATTCTCTACACCATAGCGAAATAATTTTCATAATCGGTCCATAATTTACGGAGAAATCGACGAACATACACACCTACGAAAATAGAATCTCCTCCTTTTGTGAATTTTTGAAGTCAGTTAAAAAATGATAATGCATCAGGTAGGTATCTGTTTATTATTGTGAGAAATGACCAGAATGTCCAGTTTGTTTCTTAAATTAATTTAAGGTTAGTAGGTAGGTAGGTACATAATAAAAGCTAAAGTCATTAACAACGGGATATTTACCATGACTTGAGTTTTGAGCTTTCCAATATTTCGGCACAGTTTCATGCGCCATGATCACGAAATAACTGACGGCACTGCGAGTGAGTTGTTATTGGCAGATATATCTATCTACCCTCATTTGTTGTCTTTTGCTACGAACGTTACTACTACCACCGGCTTCATTATCATCATTCGTGATCATGGCGCATGAAACTGTGCCGAAATATTGGAAAGCTCAAAACTCAAATCATGGTAAATATCCCGTTGTTAATGACTTTAGTGTTAATAACCATGATGGATTTAAAAGTTTTATAATAAAAGCTAGTTGCGGGAAATAAGTACTTAACTTACCTACCTCAGAAATTCCACGATTATCTATTACAAATTTACAATGTGCACCATTACCTATCAAACAAAAAGACAAATTTAATGGAAGTAAGACGTTAAACTATAACCTTATAAAATAAAAATGGCTAAAAACTGGGGTTTGGTCATTGTTGTCGTTACAATTTCGCTAAAAGCGCTCTTTGATCTAAATGCATCAAAGCTCCGCTCATCACTTAGCATTGTCATAAACTGCTGCTGGGTAATAATGTAAAGTCAAACTGCATGAGCATTTGAAATCCGTCAAGCACATGATTATTGGTAAAAAAATAAATAAAACGTCAAGTGCGAGTCAGACTCGCGCACTAAGGGTTCCGTAAGACCTTGTGTCTTGCCGAATTATCATGATTCTAGGTCAACGGGAAGTAGGTACCCTGTAGGTTTTGGTCCATGGCGAGGATTTTTTTTTGTGAATAAACTACATAAATAAATAGATAATATATGTTAATAAAATAAGTTTCTGGATTTCCTGCTTTATTTGTGGTATAAGACCTTGCTTTTTACGAAATTTTATGAATCTAGGTCAACGGGAAGTACCCTATAGATTCTGGTCTTTCGCGAAAATCCAAAGTTTTTTTTTGGTGAATTACCTACAAATTTACGGTTTTAGGATTTTTTCCTTCACTCTAGGATTGGGTCGATCATGAACGAACGGCTCATATGATTGCAATCACGGGCCGTGTGTGATTGTTCCGAACAGTCTCGACGAAAAGACCCGATCATTTCAATATTCGGTTCATTGTGAAATGAATGACTGAGACGCGCGCAACATTACGCGAAGATCGGCTGACGCTGCGTCTTACTCTCGCGAGGCCGTGAGTGATGCGTGCGAGTAGGACACATTCTGTGGATGGTTTCATCTATTCACAGCCTGTAAAAAGTACCTTAAAGTTAGAATAGAGTCTGTTGTCGCAGTACTTAATTCCTTTATTCCTTACCAAACATTACGTACAAAATATAAATAAATAATCAAATAATCTACCATAAATTACCATGAATGATATAGGTACCTAAACCGAGAATTCGAAAAGTTTTTGAGAGAACCAAATCATTCAGTAACGAAACGAACGACGCGACAACGACGACGCAAAGAACCGATCTCGCACAGGCAATCCATCAAAAAATCGAAAAGATCGAAATGAAACGAAATATCGAAGTGAGGCGATGATAGGCCACCGGCAAAAACAATCATTCAAAGTATCGGGTTATATGACCCGGATCATTTTCATAACGGGTCGTGATTGATATCGATCTTTGTGAATGATCGAACGACACATGCCTTGCCTACTTCACTTGTGCTATAAGGCCTTGCTTCTTGCCAAATTTCATAATTCTAGGTCTGCGGGAAGTACCCTATAGGTTTTGTGTGCATGTGATTCCCTTGAAAAGCTCAAAATAGTCGGATATAAACGGCTGTAACTTTTGAGTGCCTTGCCTTATTATAAGTTTAATTTATATTGCGGCTCTAAGAGGTTACGGACTTGAGTATTTGACGTTAATTTCAATTCGATACGTCCACGCGTTCCTGAGAAAAGAGGGTGGACAGACGGACAGACAGACAGACGGACAACAAAGTGATCCCATAAGGGTTTCTTTTTTCCTTCTGAGGAACGGAATCCTAAAAATCATTATGAGACACCAACATGGATCATATAAAAATTAGGCATGGAAGTTATAGCTACTTTTATTTCACTATCACGTCGCGAAGTTATTTTTTTCTGTCACGGTTATATCACGCGTGATAAATCACGGTCGTTATATTTCATTAGTGATGATTATTATCACAGTGGGTGCATTTTTTCCGCCTGTTACATGTTGCAGTGATAGTGATATGATTCAGAACTTATCGCTTAGCGAATCGGCGATGTTTTTTTGACAATAAAACGCGTTTTCTTCAATGAACTTTCCCTCATACTTCGACAGGCTTGGGACTGTCAATGTTTAAGTAATTATAAAACACTAGGACGACAACTTTATTTTTTTATTAACAGACAATCTCAGGTGAGCTTAGTTTAAAATAACACGCGACTCAAAACGCGGCATGCACGTGCAGCAGCAACAAGTAAAGATTACAAGTGAGTGAAATGAAGTGAAATTCTCACAATGTGATTTCACTGGTATTATAAATTTCAAGTACCTACATGTACCTACATTAAATGAGCACCTTAACGTCTTTAAAATAAGACTCATTTTCATATGAAGTTTTTGTAACGGAGCGTTATTTATCGAAGCAGTAAGCAAGTTTTAAAAATACTTTAGATAGATTAAAGCCTAATGGTGTTGAGAATAAGATGCAATTTCACTTAAACGAATTCTCTCTTCTCGCTAGTGGCAAGGTGTCGCTACAGTCGCATGCTGTAGCTTTGTCTCTCTCGCACGATAGAATTCTGCGAATTGTAATGTAGCTTAGCCCGCGTTATAAGTAACTCACGGTTTCGATGCATGTAACTGGTGTGGCACGTGATATATGTTTTCGCTAGTGATATAACCAGTGATGCGTGATATCTTCCATGCCTAATAAAAATGCAAATAGCGTACCTACAAAATGCTGCTGTGGTGAATGACATTGCATCTACCGGCCGATGTTCTCGGTCTTTGTGATTAAATATTTTACATAAGTACATACTATTTAATAGACTTACTTTACACAACTTTAAATTATTTACGTATTTTTGTCTGTAATAAATAAGAGATTGCTTGATGCCCTGCAATATTTACATTTAGGAGTAATATCTTCGCACTTCTGATAATATGACTTCATAAGTAGACTCATCAATTATTATAAACTGTTTTGCGCGTCTACTAAAATAGTAAATATCCCCAGTATAGATGTCAAACCACAATGCATGTATGTGTAAATCGTGTTTTTCTAAACGCTTTTTAAGCATTCCGTAAGATGCTATATTTTGAAGTTGCTGGAGAGTGTTCACCTGAAAACAAAGTACTTATCTTTGAGTAAGTTTAGTAAGTATAGGGGATATTTTTTTGAAAATATTATGACGCCAAGTTATCTGACCATGCTGTTGAGAATCGTTAGGCTTTTTGTGAAGTAAAATATATTTTAAGCGAATTCGCGTGCTCATTTTGCATAGGTAACAAATAGGTAGGTAGGTAACTACCTATCAAATTAAAATGACTAAAAATTTAATGCATAGTAGGTACTTGCCTGTGACAGTTTGTCCTCTATGCAAAATTTATTTTCTGGGTCGATATAAGCAACGAATTTTCTTTGTGGTGTTTCACCCCTAAAGAGCATGGGTTTCTCAAAATCATTATTCATGGCTAGAAATTTATCTAAACTTGTCTGGCCATGCGTGCATAACCAAGACTTTAGGGGAGATATCCGCCTTTGTTCCTGAAACATAATAAGGTTAGAGTAACTACAAAATAATGCATCAGATGCATGCAGATAAGCCAATCTTAATCATACTTACAATACTTGATTCTTCTTTACTTTTGAGTTTATATAAGAGATTCATTGCTTTGCAATCACTATGACCGCACACAATAATGTGCCTTATATCGTTAATGATGCAGCCAAGTTCTAATGCAGCTGGTTCACAACTTGTCATTTCGTCTATAAAATGTTGTGAATGTGGTATAACGTTTCCAGCATTTCTCACTAAAAAAATAGAACAATTTAAAGTTATTAGTATGGCTACCAACATAATAATTATAATATGTAAGTATATTAAAACTTATAAATTATAGGTAGATACCTAGCATACTTATATAGGTATTTATTTTTAGTTACTCCTTAGGTACTGTCTCACTACTGGGCATAGGCCTCTCTTTTCTCCTTCCACTCCTTGCGATCTAATGCGGAAACATGATGCCTATTTTAAAATATTTCTCCAAAATATGCATTAGTTTGGTGCTTTCGTTTATTTTGTGCGAATTGGTATTGTAATTAGAGTAGGTACCTACCTACACCAATTGGCCGAAACGAATAACGTAACATCGTGTCGCAGAATTTAAATAGGCCTCCTGGATCCACAATGGAAGATGCACCTATTACGATAGTGTAAACAAATTAAATTTTTTAAAAAGTGGGAAGTTTGCAGTAGGAATGGTAGGTAGTAGCTATGGACCATATTAACTTATTTTTGATTACCTAAATTTTATTTCAAATAAATGTACTAGTATATATAGTAGTACATAATTAAACTATTAAGGTACAATTATTTACTTGGTGTAATAAATAGTACATTTATGCACATTTATTTGAAATAAAATTTAATCAAAAATGAGTTATGGTCCGTACGCAACGTATCACACGACTGATTTACACGGCGAGAAACTAGGCTCTCCAGCCCCTACTTTCGACACACGATGTACATACAGATTTTGCTTCTATATAGATTATTATATTTCTGTGATCCGGGGCGGACCAAGGTAACCATTTACCTTGGCCCGCCCCGGGTACCAAGCTTCGATGGGTGCCATCTTGGCACCCCTTGGGGTGACAACAACAACCTAAACGCACAGCCAGATGATTTTTTTTAATCCACTTGGGTACCAATACCAACTCACGCTACCTACGCCGCCGCCGCCACTGGCTGCCAGCTTATTGGTATTGCACTGTCTTTTTTACAATAAAGACCGTATTATATTTAATACGTGTATTGAGTAGGTATTTATATTTATGTGTATTTTTGTAGTACTCATTAAACCAACCTACAAACATGTCGCCAACACTTGTTTCTGTAAATCTTGTTGGAATCATTCGGCTGTCCATGCATGTATAAAAAACTGCTTTAGGCTGAAATATAAAATAAATTGTTTGAAGTTTGATAGTGTAAGTCAGCAATAAACATAGGAGGTCAACTTCAACTTCTTGAACATAAAAAATAAAATATTGTCACTGTCAAACTGTCAATGTCAGTCAAAAAAATGTCGTCTGATGTAAATAATTAATTTTTGTCAAAATGAGAGTTGTTTTTGTTTGAGGGATTTTTGTAAGTCAGAAAAATAAAGGTCTTGCAAGATAAATCACGACGTTAATCTCCCAGAATAAGAACAGTTTTTAAGGATCCTCTCTAATACAACTTAAGCGAAGCAAAATAAACAAGGTAGGTTCACTTACCGTGGGATGATCTTTTACTTCCTGAAATTGTTTTACCATGCTTGCACGATCTAGTACTCGATATCTCATTATTCCTCTCAGTATTCTCTCCATAACTGCGAAGCTTTTTTTGTCTCTCACATGAGCTGTTTATTGATATGTTGAAGAAGCCACAAGTTGGAGTGGTCAGGCAAGTGCTGAGCTTGAAACTGACATTTCTGACCTTCACGCATAAGCTTATCGTACCCGCCGTATTTCTATTAGACATGGATATTGTAGGTCACCGCAAAAGGCGCGACGCGTCGAGCAGGCCACACATGAACAACCAACAGGCATGCTACTGTCTCTATTTGAGATAATGTAAAAACATTATAATAGTAGATAAGCTGATATTTTAAATTACTGATAAAACTTTACCAAACCCTAGTTACTCTATATTAAAGGGTGAGATAAGATGATGATGTAGTATCTTATGATCAACATTCCTCTTCTGTATTTCAGATGGATGCTGAAGGTACTGCCATTGGTGATAGCTCTATAAACAATGAGAATGACTCAACATCTTATAAAAATCATAGGTTTGTAGAGCCTGTGAAGGCAGTTAAAAAAATCACTGATATGGCAGCCTGGGAAAAATCTGAGGCTTACATAGAGTACACTGGATTCATTGCCACGCTCAGTGAAGCCATTAAAGGCAAGCCCCTGTCAGTTGACTGCAAAATCTCAGAAAATATTTTAAAACTCAGAAGCATGTTTGAAAAAATAGAAGACTTTATAGATGAGTTCCCTCCAGTAGAACAACCCCAGAGATTTGGCAATATTTCCTTCAGGGACTGGCTTCTCAAAGTGAAACGTGAATCAACACATTTACTGCAAGAAGCGTTTGTAACAGAACTCCATATGGCAATACCAGAGCTCAAAGTTTACTTGGAGGAGAGCTTCGGGAATGGGACCAGGATTGACTATGGAACTGGTCATGAGATGGCATTCGTCATGTTCCTTTGTTGCCTGTTTAAGATCAGATATTTAAATGAAGAAGATCATATTGCCTCTGTGTTTTTGATTTTCAATAAGTATGTAAGTATTGCAAGAAGATTGCAGACAACATACAGAATGGAACCAGCAGGAAGTCATGGGGTTTGGAGCTTGGATGACTACCAGTTTGTGCCATTCATCTGGGGTAGTGCTCAGCTTGTGGACCATCCTAAGGTATACCCTCCTAGTAAGTTCTTGGAAGATGATATCATCGATAAGTATGCAAGTGAATATATGTTTTTGTCATGTATCAAGTACATAAAAGAAGTTAAGACTGGCCCTTTTGCAGAGCATTCTAATCAATTGTGGAGCATAAGTGCTGTTAGTTCTTGGACAAAGATAAACCAAGGTCTTATGAAGATGTATAAAAAGGAAGTTTTATCCAAATTCCCAGTCATTCAGCATGTTATGTTTGGATCCCTACTACCTATTCATAGATTTTCTATGCATTGATTGTATTGATTTTGAGATTGTACTATTTATGGAAGAATTGTGGTGAAGTGTGTTGTGATTTTGTTGTTGCTTTTTTAATAATCTTCAAGTACTCTTATTATTTATAATGTTAGTAACATGAGCTACTCAAACCTGTAAGGACAAAACGTGGAAAATGAGTTATCCTAGAAAACATCCTTAGTGTTCTACACAGTCTTTGTTAATCCTGCAACTTTGTTAGTGGTTATTACAGTATTAATGCATAAAAAATTATATAATTCATATTGTGTTTGGCACCATGTGATATTAATATTAGATTTCACACAATTTTGGGAGACCCGTCATTTGACTTCTTAGTTTAACAAGTTGTACCTTTTAGTTTTTCTTTTAGTCATTCAATGCATTTAACAACTAACTGTATAATTAAAAACAATAATATTTTATTTGGTTACTTTATTACATAGCTACTACTTCCCTTATACACACACACACACATGACACTGATTTCTTTATTCTAGTTACTCATTCATTTATGTAAATGTACAAAGTAAAGTTATAAATTTATTACATGTTTTCAAAGACATTTTCCTTTTATTATTATGAAATATTTTATCAAAGCCTGCCACTTAGTGACAACAACCAACAATATTAGCAAATATTAGATTCAGAACCTGCAGTATAAAAGCAGTAGTAAAGTGTACATCTGGCAAAGGGTTCAAACAATGTAGAGTTCACTTAATACAAGTTATACGTAGCATGCCTAGCTATAAACTTGTCATAACAAAAAGGGATACTAGATAACACAGATTACCTATCAAACAACAAGTGACACAATAAATAAGTAAGAGTTCTGCTAAGTAAGTCATGGTACCAAGATCTATGCTTAACAATTCCTTTGAATGATAACTATTTGTTTATTTAGACAGAATGACTTACGCAATTTCTACTGCAAACATTCACCTCATATTTTCCACACAGTCACTCAATGCTCAATAGGTTTGGTTTCTTCTGTAGTCTTCTTGTTGAAATTGTTGTTATACAGCGTGTAAGCCATGCCAGCTGTGAGGGCACCGACTGCTGCCCCTTGCGCAATCACTCTGAATTGCATAAGGAAGACACTGGTACTCATCGTCCCTCGTCTCTTGTAGGCCCAGGCACCGTAGCCCACTGCTGCGAGACAGCCGGTGATACCTGTGGACACGTTATTTTTGGTTAATTGTGGTTTCCGCCAGAGCGCCTTGCACGCGTTTTTCCGGGATAAAAAGTAGCTTATTATGTATGTAAAAATTCAGCCTGATCTGATCCATTCAGTAGCTTTGGCGTTGTCTTCGGCTAACCATCTTCACACAACCTACGGCACAAACTTTCGCCTTTAAACTAGGACATAATGTCTTTGCCTTTATAAATTAGTCAGATATAGGCTATAAAATAATGAACCTAGTATATACTCTTGACCTACCCCGGTCGTATGAATTATTAATTATGTTCAGCAAGCACTGAAGGGTTATAATAGCTTTAGGCACTTGATTTCATCAAAACTTCTTTTGACTGCTGATAACTGTGTAAGGCTATATGACTTGACAGTTGACTAAGTGTTTCTTGTGAACCCATGGTATTAATAAATGAACTGAATTGAAGGCTAATTTCGAAAAACTTACCAATAACCATAAACGGAGACTCCTTGGACTTGCGCGCTAGCCTCTCGGATTGAGATTCCTCATGGTAGTCAAAGGTAGGTTTATCTTGCGCCATTTTCAGATCTGAAACACGCAACATATTTTTAAGCAATTCATGGGTGTTGTATGGTATGTTGTTTGTTGTGTTGAATCTTACCTAATTTAAAGGTACCTGTGACTGTGAGTGAGGGTTCTTCACTTTACTTTATAAATCTAACTAAATAAAAACTTATAGGTATAAATAAGGGGTGATGTTTTTTTTGAATGTTAATTAGTCGATCAACATTGGAGGTGTTCTAGATTTACATTGGGATGAGGTACGATACCTACCTTTTTCTTTGTAGAACGCCACCTTGAGGACTTGTTCGCTTACACTAGGTACCTACACCTGATGATTAGGTATTGTTAGTAGGTAGAGGAACTATACCTACCTAGGTATCTAGACCTAAACCTATCTACTTACCTACTAGAGCAAAACAAACAACTCAAGTTTACGGAAACCTAGCTATAAGTACCTCAAATAGCGAAGGTATACCTAAATCAACAGCCGCGGCATTGCGCAACCCAATATGATAGCATACTAACCTCGAGCGAGTCAAGGCTAATCCAATAAAATCACCAAAATAATATCACTTGAACACACAGCTACACAACTGCTGTAAAACTGAAATGATTAGATCTAGGTAGGTAGGTAGTAGTAGTAGGTACCTACCTTAACGTCGTCTTATGATGTCACTTACACGAAATCACGGACCTACTGACTGCACTGCAACGTGAGTTCTTACCAAAGATGTATCTGTTACTGTCTAAATCCATTGCAAACACCAACCATGAATGAGTGATTCAGATTAGGTAGGTACGGTACCCTTGGAAGTACCAAGATAGCAGGTAGTTAGGTATGTACTTACGTTCTAGGAAAACTAGCTGTATCCACACGTTTTGCAATATTTTCCCTGTTGTAAAATGTTTATCGCGTCAGACGCGTACAGTAGACTGAATGCGGCGGAGTTGCGCTCGCGCAGGCCTGAAGATCTGTGTGCGTTACCCCAGCAGGATTTTTTCTTCTAGAATGAAGTTTGTTTTACAAATAATTAGAGCGTTCTACACTGTAAATGTGCGTCAGGAAAAAAAATTTGTGCGTGTCCCCGTTTCGGAATAAAACGCAAAATACGTTTCCTGCTGGGGTAACGTTCTTCCAGCAGGAAGATTCTAAACGAATGGCCCTAGACAAATTTAACTTATATGGGCAGATAGCTTATATTTGTGCATAAATGTGCGACTAAAAAAAAAATTTGTGCGTCTTAAGGTTTTTGAGATATTCGATTTCCTGCTGGGGTAACGTTTTGCAAAATCTTATTTCTCAGAAACCATTGAATGTGCATCTACAAAATATACATACACTAGTAGCCCTTGATTAGTGCTTACATATAACATAGAAAAAATTACGTAAATACATACAGTTTTCATGTAATCAGGCTTCTTTTTATAACCTAAAAAAAATTCTAGCTCTTCAATGGACAGATATACAGGTTCATAATAAACGGTATTCGGTTTTTGTTGTCATTCTTCGTATCCATAAAAAGTTTCAAGAAGCTACATAAACGCGTTTTTGAATAATATCGATTAAGACACATCGGGTGATGTCATAATTTTGACGTCAAAATGCAAGAAACCTTTTCAACTCAAGATCGTCGGTATAAACTAAAAAACTAGAGTGTTTAATGATTATTATATCCTGAAAATTTCAGCTCTCTACGTCTCGTATTAAGCTAGTTATAAACGATTGACTGAATTAAGACCCACACTTCATAATCAGTCTTAGCCTACCTGGTAGTCCGACAAAATTCGAACGACCACTAAAAAGCGACTGTTTCATACATACTGATGACCATCTTAATTTGGCTAACGAGACGCATTGGGCCTGGGTACACTCGAGTACAAAAGTTATGGATTACTTTTGCCAACTATTTCAGGTTATTAAGAAATCAAGTCAGTTGGTATCCTACCTACCTATCTTTTTAAACGACTCCCTCGGAAGGTGGGTTAAGTTTTTCGAGAATTGTATACCTACTTACCTTAATGATTTTTTACGTAGGTAGGTAGGTAGTTTGCTACACCTAGCTAGACAGATATTTTCTCGAGTAAGGCTAGTCAAAATTTAACTACCAGTGACCCTGGTTCGAAAAAACCGTAGGTAGTTAAATACCTAGTAATAATAATAGATGGCATAACTACGTTTGTTAATATTTTGTATTCGGGTACCTATTTCTGTTTTTCAACATAAACTTATCTAGTTTCACTTAGTAAATAAGTAGGTAGTAGTCAGGTAGGACCTATGTCTAGTACTAACTACCTATGTAGTTTACTAGGGCAGATCTCACACCGGAATCAGACAACAAAAACAACACTGCACAGTACAGCCCGGCTTCGCACACTTCACTCTACCTACCTACTACTACACACTAAAAAGTATTATAATTATAAATGAGAAATTTTAAATGGATGTTTGTTACTTCTTCACGCCAAAAATAGATAGCTACCTATAGATATATCAATACTAATATAACTACGAACGGATGGTGCTGAAATTTTGCATAGATGTAGCAAAGCAAGGTACCTATAAGCCTGAAATCAAACAGGCCATAAGTATCTTTAATATTTCATCTTGATAATGACCCATCAAAAAATATGTACATTGTGACTAACATGATTGAAATTGTGACTAAACTGTTTCGTGATATACCTGTACTTTTATAGTAAATGTGAGTCACATTTTTTGTATGTAAGGGAGTGTGCACATAAAGTTTTTTAAACAAAACTACAAATTAGTTTGGGGTTAAAATAAAATGTTTTATTTGACTATTACTTACTATTATTGCAATTAAAAATTAACTAACATGACATGTTTTAGCAGAAAAACGTTTAGTAAGATGCAAGGTTACAATATAATTTTAGAAGTAAATTGAATCTGTTTCATTTAATAAAACAAAAGCATCTGGTTTTACAGAAAATCCGTTCAGGAAAGTTAAATCTTACATTATGTATAATTTTTTTGCTAGTGTAAGCAAACCTTTACTTTGCAAGTTGATGTGAGTCACGTCATATGAGTCACGAAAATTCACGAAATGTGACTAACATGTTGGTAAACATTCTGTGCAAAACCTAACCTCCAAAAATATTCTGTAAAAATAATTAGCATTACAGATGAATGGAACACACAATCTAACTAGCATTTGTTAGGTCTATGCTGTATAAATAATTGAAAATAATACACACCTTACTTCGTTTGTAAATCCACCGTGATTCACATGATTTTTTTTTGGGAATTTTGGCCGGTCTTTTTTGTCAACACAAAAAATGGAACTAAAACCAAATGGCCGAGTTAATGTTGAGAACTAGTAGGCCGCATAGTGTTGCCAGTAATGAAAAAATAACTTTAAGTGGTAGAATTACAACGAAAACTATGGAAATCCTCCGTGACATCCTCTGAGTGACTCACATGTTTAAAACCTGAGACAAACATTAAAGTATTTTTTTATCTTAGAAATATTGTCTAAATTATTATTGTTTCTCAATAAATAACAGGAAATATATTTATCGTCAAGGGGTTAACATTATATAAATAATAAATAATGGATTAGGTTTGATAAAGAACATGTTGGAGCCAATAATATGATTTGAAGCTTCTAAGGTGCAAAAAGGACATTTTTGTATGGGTCATGGAGGGTGGAAATAATTAAAAAGAGTTTTTAATATACAATCGACTTAACAGATCTTAATAAATCAGTGAATTGCATGAGAGAGTTAGGTACAAATTACTACGAGTTAGGTACATATTGCACGCTTTTGCATGGTCAAACCTACCGTCAAGCCAAGGGCCACCGCCCCGCGCCGCGCCGCGCCGGCGAGTAAACTGCAGGGGTTGCTGGGCGCGAGTGCGCGTTGATCGAGCTGCCGTTTATTGGTGAGGTCGAGTAAGTAAGATGTTACAAGGAAACATTATTTCATCTGTGGTTACACTAAGTAGATATTACATAGTTATGTAGGAATCTATGTCGTCGCCTTTAGAGTTTACTAGGGCAGATCTCATACCTAAGAACTTAAACATTTAAATAACATAATTAAACCATAACCTACTTGTCTGATTATTCAGTTTTTTATAAATCGATAGTAATTAAAACAAAAACCTGCTTTAAAATATTCATTTACCTACTATTATATAGGTACCTACTACGAGTACCTACACAATCCGTTGGTGGCGTAGACTTAGACCTATGTATGTGATACGTAGTTAGGTATAAATTTATACCTATAGCCTAGGGTTTTACACACGTGGTAGCCTACGTGACCTTCACTTTTTATGAAAAAAAAAAATGCATTTCTTCGTAAGCACGAACCTACAAGTACCTAACCGAAGTATAAGATTCATGTTCGTAAGTAACATTTTATTTTATTCAGTTTAGAATACACAAAAATATTCACGAAATCCTATAGGGATGATCTAGTTCAGCCAAAAAACTTCGTAGAGTCGATCTCGTCTCGGCTAATTCACCAATCGGAACTTCGTCCTTGGCATTGACAAGTTGACAAACAACTCATTTAAAAAATAAATAAATCCTTCAATTCAACATTATCAATAAACAAAAAGTAATAAAGAAAACAAATAAATAAGACATTATTATTAGAATTCTTAAACATGTTGGACTCTAGCGGCGGTGGGAAAATTTGAGAAAGAGAAAAAAACCAAAGCAAAAACAATGGTGAGCGTAGCGAGCCGCGTAACAGTCGCTAGAAATGACGCAATTCCTTTCTTACTTAAAGGGCTAAACGGGTCTTAATAAAATTTGACAGGGAGCTAAACGGTTTCCCGGACATAAGCTACCTGAAAAGCACTTACAAAGCCGCGGGCTGAAGCTAGCTATAAATAAACGAAATTAATTCTGTACTAGTGGTGAAATTTCTAAAAATTATTTTCATATCTAGTTTGATCTATTCAGGAATATCGGCGCGCTCGCACTGGGCATTGTGTCCTTTCGCTTCCTAGGAGCAAGAAAATTACATGGTTGTAGAGAAGTTGGGTTGCTCCGTGGACCACTATGCGCCTCGCAATTCGAATTACAAAGATGTACCTACCTACTTAAAATTAATATGAATATTGACTGTCATTAAACTTAATTTATCGCATTATGTAAAATTTTCTCAGCAACCTTGTTTTGGTATACTAAACCTATATTTTTTGTAATTATGATCAGTATTGTCGCGTAGCCCCGGGGCTCCGCGGAGCACACTTTGAGAATGGCTGCTCTAAGGGGATAGAAAATGGTTTCTAGTTTAGTTTACAAAGAGATTCGGCAATTTTTGGCTTAACTTCTCGATTTAACTTCCAGTTAAATCCATAAAATTTGATACCTAGGTATAAGTATTTAGCGTTTCGGTCAGTAAATAAATAAGACGTGCTTCAGTATTTTTGTAAATTTATCCCTTGAGGTATTGGAATTCCGTTACTTAGTTTTGTAGTTAAAGCCATGAAAATTGGTAGGTATTTTGCCTATTGCTTGATGGAAAATTACGCGTTCACCGTTTTTAGAAATTTACCCCAAGAATATAAAAATTTGCATTTCTAAGGATTTATGTTCATTTCAAAGTCTCAAGTGGAGAGGGGCATAGCCCCCATGCCCCCCCCCCCCCCCCGTATCCGCCAATGGTAAACAGCATATTATTATTATTTAGTCTATTGTCATGTCATGAATCAATCGTGTATCGTAAGGGTCAGCTCATTGCAGATAGCCATGACACCGTAACCGGACTTTTGCCTTAGTTGAACCTTTATGTACCTACATACTTACTTTTAATATTGTTCCTTTTACTTCAATATTTTAACCGTACAATATCGGAAACTTCTGTACGTGCAACACAGACAATATACGCTGGGATTCCCCACACGATTTACAATCCAGATCGGACAAAATATATTTTATAAATGAGTGCAAGAAAAATTACTGACAACATGAACATCGTGTCAATGCGGTTGACCTTGACATAATTATATTTTTAGATTCTAACAACAACAAAATTAAAAAGGTAATTTCAGCTTGTACATAGGTACTTCTATAGATCAGCGTTGAAATAGCGGGCACAGTAGCGGGCATCTCTTTCTACACTAAACAAACTGAGCGAGACTTCAGGCTTCTTAGTGTGTTGTATTGTAGCTAGGTAGGTAGGTAGAGTGAAGTGTGCGAAGCCGGGCTGTACTGTGCAGTGTTGTTTTTGTTGTCTAATTCCGGTGTGAGATGATCGCCCTAGTAAACTACATAGGTAGTTAGTACTAGACATAGGTCCTACCTGACTACTACCTACTTATTTACTAAGTGAAACTAGATAAGTTTATGTTGAAAAACAGTAGTAGGTACTCGAATACAAAATATTAACAAACGTAGTTGTGCCATCTATTATTATTACTAGGTATTTAACTACCTACGGTTTTTTCGAACCAGGGTCACTGGTAGGTAAATTTTGACTAGCCTTACTCGAGAAAATATCTGTCTAGCTAGGTGTAGCAAACTACCTACCTACCTACGTAAAAAATCATTAAGGTAAGTAGGTATACAATTCTCGAAAAACTTAACCCACCTTCCGAGGGAGTCGTTTAAAAAGATAGGTAGGTAGGATACCAACTGACTTGATTTCTTAATAACCTGAAATAGTTGGCAAAAGTAATCCATAACTTTTGTACTCGAGTGTACCCAGGCCCAATGCGTCTCGTTAGCCAAATTAAGATGGTCATCAGTATGTATGAAACAGTCGCTTTTTAGTGGTCGTTCGAATTTTGTCGGACTACCAGGTAGGCTAAGACTGATTATGAAGTGTGGGTCTTAATTCAGTCAATCGTTTATAACTAGCTTAATACGAGACGTAGAGAGCTGAAATTTTCAGGATATAATAATCATTAAACACTCTAGTTTTTTAGTTTATACCGACGATCTTGAGTTGAAAAGGTTTCTTGCATTTTGACGTCAAAATTATGACATCACCCGATGTGTCTTAATCGATATTATTCAAAAACGCGTTTATGTAGCTTCTTGAAACTTTTTATGGATACGAAGAATGACAACAAAAACCGAATACCGTTTATTATGAACCTGTATATCTGTCCATTGAAGAGCTAGAATTTTTTTTAGGTTATAAAAAGAAGCCTGATTACATGAAAACTGTATGTATTTACGTAATTTTTTCTATGTTATATGTAAGCACTAATCAAGGGCTACTAGTGTATGTATATTTTGTAGATGCACATTCAATGGTTTCCGAGAAATAAGATTTTGCAAAACGTTACCCCAGCAGGAAATCGAATATCTCAAAAACCTTAAGACGCACAAATTTTTTTTTTAGTCGCACATTTATGCACAAATATAAGCTATCTGCCCATATAAGTTAAATTTGTCTAGGGCCATTCGTTTAGAATCTTCCTGCTGGAAGAACGTTACCCCAGCAGGAAACGTATTTTGCGTTTTATTCCGAAACGGGGACACGCACAAATTTTTTTTCCTGACGCACATTTACAGTGTGGAACGCTCTAATTATTTGTAAAACAAACTTCATTCTAGAAGAAAAAATCCTGCTGGGGTAACGCACACGCCTGATCTGTACAGAAGTTTTGGCGTGAAAAATTATCAAACATCAATCTATCCAACCAAACTTGATCTCGTTCACGAAACGCGCTACCGCTCCGCATAAGGCGGTTGGTCTTGAACATTCATGTGATTGTAAATACATAATTGCTTAGGCAAAGGTGCTATCAAATAAAATAACTTACTTTAATTTTGGTACCTACTAAAATTGTTGGATACAAAGAAGGGTTTGGCTGGACTGTTAGACCACAGAAATATATACCTATATATTATATATATTTCTATGGCTTACAGGTTGAGGCCTGTAATAGAGGAGACAATACGTTATTATTGTATTGTTTGTACCGGGACTCTATATCACAAAAAAGATGTACTTAAACATTTGTGAATAGTAAAGCTAAATAATAATAATAATCATGGGGACAATGCTGGGTTGAAATGATATATTTTTGCCTAAAAGCCTAATTTGTACTCACAGACAAGGATACTTTGTTTGAACATTGTTCGAAATATTAAAAAACATTAATATTGATAAATAAAATAGTATTTGTAGTGTAATCGAAGCTATTTTTAAACTAAAGTAAGAAATCACAGTTAAACATAACTTATCATTAGAAATTTATACGAAACCAACAGATACATAAAAACATACAAAATTTTAATCTCTATAACTATAGTAGTTCCCATTTTACATTTAAATTTGTGTATCGTCTCCACGGTTCTTAAAAAATATATACCTACCTACTTAATTATAAAATATATAAAATTGGGCATGAGAAGGCATAATTTCGCATGCTTACCTAGGTACTTCCGGAATTCATGTGACTACTAGTAAGCGCTAGGCGCGGTGAAGGAAAGTTTTTCTAGATTCTCGAAATGTTTGCGCGCGTTCCGGGCAATCATTGTCCAAAACGAACGCAGATTTTTTGGAAATATCATATTAATTTAATTCGACGAGATGAAGTGACGTTTAGTCATATTGTCCTAGTGTTGAATGTTCAACTATCGGCATAGGCAATTTATTGAATTGCGCTATTTTGCAATCAGCCTAGCCATTCTACAAACGGGCTGACTCCACGATCCAGCGGCGACAGATATACGAGTTTTTATCTCCGGAAATATAAACTTATACCGGAGTTGGCATGCGCTAGGCGCAGTAAAGGAGACGTTTTGAGAATTTTATAAAAAAATATTGATCGCTTTATGTTTATTAGCATGGCCGGAATCTGATATCCGGTATGTGAACTTCGGCATTAAATTAAGAAGAAAAGAAGAAATTTTCCTAATTTTCTAGAAATTAACATTGATGAATGAGGCCAGAATACGGGATACCTATATACATTTATCAGAGTTTGTATGCAAGAGCTAAGCGCTCATATTTATCAAGGGTATGTTTATTAGCATGGCTAGAATCTGATATCCGGGATATTAGATAGTTTATTTATTAGCATGGCCACAATCTGATATCCGGAATATAAATTTAATTATTAGCATGGCCAGAATCCGATGATCAATATTTTTTGTTGTTAACGTTGTTTATTACAGTAGTACGCGCTAGGCGCAGTGGATGAGACTTTCTCTAGAAGAAATGTTTCCGCTCATTCCGTATATTGATGATAGTGGCTAGAATCTGATACCAGGGATATAAACTGCACTTAAACTCGAGCCATTCTCGAGATCCAATGATCGTAAACAACTCGCAACACACAAAACCAAAAACAAATTTCTCTTTTTGGCGTCGCGTTTCTAAAATAATAATCAGCATGTTTACAAACATTGAATCTTAAGTTTGGCGGGAGTATAGGTATCAGTACGCGCTAGGCGCGGTGGAGGACACTTTCTCTAGTTTCTCGAAATGTTTCCTTGCGTTACGGATATTGATGAGCGTGGCTTCCGACGGGATGCGAGGGTCTGACATCTCGACCATCACGTAGGTGTTGCTTGTGAAGCCGTCTATGAACGCTGCGAACACGCTGTTGCGGACCTGCCAATTAGATAATCACAATTAAAACCAAAGGCAAAAAAAGTAAGTGACGGGTCAGCGGCACTGAAGCATTCTATCGAAGTTTGTGGGTTGGATTTTGTCCAGTTTTTCTTAGTCTTAAAGAATTTAGATGTTAAATAAGAAATAATAACGTACTAGCTGCATTCTTACTACCCGTTGTCCTATTACCCGTTTTCCCGTAGGAATGAAGAATTTCCCGCGGTAAAAAGTTGCCTATGTTCATCAGGAATAATGTGGGCTTCTAACAGTAAAATAATTTTTCAAATCGGTTAAGTAGTTTCGGAGCCTATTCAATACAAACAAACAATCAAATCTTTCCTCTTTAAGTACTAGCTTCTGCCCGCGGCTTCGCACGCGTTGTTTCTATGGAAGCGTTCCAAGGTAATTTCTATCCCATGGGAACTAATTTATGGGATAAAAAGTAGCCTATGTTTGATTCCAGGCTTAGAGCTACACCGATGCAAAATTTTAGCTCAATCTGTGCAGCAGTTTTGGCGTGGAGACGTAAGAAACATCCATCCATCTATCCATCGCAACTTTCACATTTATAATATTAGTGTGATAGATATCGCCGGGAACCTCGCTTTGTCATCGCCATTTGTCTGTAATTTCCTCGGGAGAGTCGAGAATGTATCTGACATTACAAACACAACCCATACCATCATGGGCAACAACTCTATTCAAAAGGGCCACCGAGCGCTAAGCCATCGTAAAGCATAAGGCTGCCATTCTACCAGACATGTGCTACGTTGCTAGTTTCAAGCCGACCAATAGGATCGCTTTTTTATCGCGTCATTTTTGTCAGCTATGAAAATGACGCGATAAAGGAGCGATCCTATTGGACTGCCATTATACCAGAGATATGCTACGTTGCTAACGTAGCACATCTCTGGTACAATGGAATCGTGGTCCCACTGCGATGTCCCACTGGACAAAACTTCACAAAACACCAAACACACACTTGACCGTTCAACATATGGCTCTGGGTGCAATCTTTGTTAGGAGTAAGTTAATGTTGACCCCCCCCCGCTTCGCGGGGGTGGGAGGATGTGGACGGTCAAGTGTGTGTTTGGACCACGAAAAAGTTTTGGACATCGCAGTGGGACCACGATTCCATTGTACCAGAGATGTGCTACGTTAGCAACGTAGCACAGCAAGTGACGGAAGTCACTATAATTATCATACCTCCATGCTCTGAAACTGCGCCGCTAGCTTGGAGCAGGACAGTTTGAACTGCTTCACGATGTTGGAGACCTTCTCGAAGCGATGCGCGTCGCGGTGCGGGCGTCGCTGACAGTGCGACACTACCAGGAAGGTGGCGCGCTCGAATAGTAACACCTGAGAGCATAGATATAAGGTTAGAAATAGCATGCTATTGTACCAGGAATAAGGATTAAGCCGCTCGTTTTATGATAATCAGAAATCAATAACGTTTATTTCTTAAGGTGTACTAAATAAGCTTATTGTCGAGTTAAATTTTAAACTGTTATCAAATATAATACATAAATCTTACTAATATTACAAAGCCGAAAGTTTGTGAAATGTGAATTTTATTTTATTACCAAAACTATTGAACAGATCAAGATGAAATTTGGCGTACATTTAGAACATAGCCACGCTACTTAGATAGACTACTTATTATACCCAAAATACGCGTGCGAAGCCGCGGGCAGAAGCTAGTTTTAAATAAAATTAAAAATATAAATAAGGTGTTCATTGATTTATTTCAGTCGACCTCTGTGGCGCAGCGGGCGAAGGTCCGCCTGCAACGCAGGAGGTTGTGGGTTCGATTCCCGCCTCGGAACAAATGTTTGTACGACCTGCAGATATTTGTTCAGGGTATTCTCAATGTTTTCTATGTATAATTTTTTATAAGACAATTGAAGGGTACAGGGGGAAAATATGTAATGTGTAAAACAAAAAACAATGAACTGAGAAAATGGCAAATTAAACTTTGAATCCATACAAAAAAATAAGCATTTCAAGTTGAAATAAAAATAAAACGAATTTATCAAGAAAATATACTTGTTTTGGGTATGTAATACAAATATGCCTTTTCTTTCTTATATTTATTGAGTTGGCTAAAAAAAAAACTGAACAAAGTCGGAAAACACAGGTAAAAAACAAGCAATGTCCATTAAAAACAGGGAACAAAAATATGCAATCTCCTAGATAATGACTTAGTAATTCCTAAATAAATTTTTTGATCCTTAAAAAGAAGGTACATTAAGGATTGAAATAAAAGACAACATATTTATTTATAAAGAATATATAACGTCCGACAACCGACCGTAAAGCTTACGTTTTTTGGTAGGTTGCTCTAGATGAACCTCACTTTCCTCTTCCGAGGACATTTTCAAGAATTATGTAGGTACTTATTTATTGCAATTACTCGCTGCAAAACACAACAAACGAAATAACCTCAAAGTCCAACCAAAACAAACAGAAAACAAACGTCAAACTGACATGACAACCATGGACATAGCATATTTTTCTGCTGTATGACGTTGACATTGCTTGTTATTGCACTGTATCAATATTTTTGAACGAAGATTGCGCCGCGACTATGCATGTTACCACAAAATATGTTTTGGCGTTTTGTTCTATCACATTTGAACTATACAATGGCATTGCCAGTTTAAAAAAGATAAAATTGTGACATTGCATATTTTTCCCCTGTGCCCTTCAATCGTAGGTAGCACCTGTGAATTGACTAGCTTCTGAACACGGCTTTGCAAGCCTTTTTTCTGTATAAAATGTAGCCTTTGTCCTCTCCCAGGATGAACTCTATATGAAAGACAGACTGGGCAACTTTCGCATTAATAATAAGTAATATGGTATGGATGCATTAAGAAAAATGAGATTGTGTACCTCATCTGCATCCACAATGGCAGCAAACTGTTTGAGTGATGATTCCAGCGCTTTTACATTAGGTATCAGCTTATAAACTATGCTTGACCAGGCCCTGAAACAGAAAAATATAGCAATTATAGCTTCTATTTTCTAGCTTTATATTTATGTTCTTAATAGTTCTACCAGTGCACTTTTTTCCATCATAAAAAGTAGCCTATCCTTATAAAGCCGAAAGTTTGTCAAATCTGAATTTTTGTTACCTAGAACTACTGAACAGATCAAGATGAAATTTAGCGTACGCTTAGAGCAAAGCCTAACTTAGATAATAGGCTACTTATTATACCGAAAATACGCGTGCGAAGCCGCGGGTAGAAGCTAGTATATTATAATTATTATTGTCATGTCTAGAACTATATCTATAAAGGCATGAATCTTTTTATTTTTCAGACAACTTAGTCCATAATTAATAACAAACAACCTACTAAACAGGAACATACTACAACTCTAGAATAAAATTAACAATGAAATTTAAAAAATTTACACAACAACACACATTACTTTACTTTTACAATTGTAGGATTTCCAAAAATACTGAACAGATTATGATGAAATTGGGCGGACATTTAGAGCAAACCCTAACTTAGATAATAGGCTACATATTTTATCGAAAATACGCGTGCGAAGCCGCGGGCAGAAGCTAGTAATATTATAAATGTGAAAAATTGTGAAATGTGATATTTTTATTACCTAGGCTACCTATTACGAGATCCTACTAGATCTACAAAACTACTGAACAGATCAAGGTGAAACATACACTTAAAAAGTAGCCTAACTTAAACAATAGGCTACTTATTATACCGAAAATACGCGTGCGAAGCCGCGAGCAGAAGCTACATAATTTCTTTTTTGAAGTACTGCATAATTTCAGCCCACTCAGTTCTGTAGTTTTTGAGTGAAGAGGTAAAAAACACTCTAATAGCTATGGCGAGAGATTTTCCTCAAAAGTTTAGCTTTCAATGGAAAATCTCTTGGCATGCTTACTTGTATAAAGTCTCATCCCATATGCTAGTTCTGAAGCATGTGCACTCCAATGGCTTAGAGAGCTGCTTGAGATCCTCTTCCTTTGCCCTAAAGATTTCCTCCCTTTGCTCCTCTGCAATAAGGTCCATTTTGTGCACCAGGCAGAATATTCTGGCTTCAGGTGAGTTCTGCAAATAAGAAATCAAAGTTTACATCTGGGATAAACTTATAACTTAACACAGAATAACAGTTCATTAGTTTTGGTTTTTATCCATCAGAGAAGCTACCTGTTACAAGTGCTAAGTCTAAAAACTACAATTTAGCGTTTAATCACCTGTTTCGGCACACTGTGAAACCTCCAGTGGCTTATGCCACTGCGTAGCGGGCCACGCAATTTTACACACTTGTGTGAGTAAAACTGCTGACAGATTGGGAAAATTGGCAAATAATCATGATAAATATCCGTAAATAGTTATATTTTAAGGTGATCAGATGGCGTGAGTTTAAAGAATCTAAAAGAAGGTAAAGTTTGTAAATACTGTTAGACTCAGAACTGTATGTTCCTATTATAGTTCCTACATACAGTTCTGTGACCTACAGCCAAATTTACAAACTGGCAGTCTCTAATAGATAGCCAAATTATTCCTGAGTGATATGGGCTATGTTCGAACTTAGTTCCAGCTACAATGCTCTGGCCACACTAAATATACAATGTTTGTAAACATGGCCCTTAATATACATACTTAACCTAAAAATTACTAATCAAAATCACTTTCTTACTGTTGATTTTTTGAAAAGAGTTGCACTACTTGTTGATTCCTACAATGCATATTACTGACAATTACTTTCTTGGTTAATGCCAAGAGCTTTTTGGATTTTTATGTAGTAAGTTGTTTACAAACATTGTACATTGAGAATGGCTCAAGTATATTAGACATCAGGGTGGTCATGTTTATACCAGGACTTACCTGTAAAATGGCTTCCAAACAGCTCTGATAATAATGCATATCCTTCTCCATCTCACGGCTCTCCACATCAAACACATAGATGAGCACTTCCACATTCCGGAAGATGTTGTCTCGCTGCGAGGCAAAGTAGTTCTCCATGAACGCCTCCTGGCCACCACAGTCCCACAGGTTCAGGACAAGGTTGCCGAGGAATCTCACGTGGGAGTGCTCTACATCAACTGGAAATTAACAGGCCATTGTGTGATTAACTAGTTTTAACGTGAAAACTATTTGTAGTTTTATTGTTATTTTTACTGATCACAGCAGAGTCATCATTAGTAGTCTTCAACGTTCGACACTGAGTTGTATGTTGTCAAATGCAAGCAGGAAACGAACTAGAGTTCTTGTTTTCAGTTTCTATGTCGAGAAAAGCTTTTCTCAAGTCATGTATGTTCAGGGAGTAGCTGCCCCTACAATGGATAAAAGGACACAGCGGATCGAGAGGAAATGACGAAGCTGATGCACTGGCAAGGAGAGGTTCGGAGCGGCAACCGACAGGACCCGAACCAATTATCCCCCTACCATTCAGTCAAGTCCGCTCATGGATCCGTCAACGTACAACCAAACAACACCAAGACTACTGGGCAAGTATCCCAGATTGTAGACAGTCGAAGGAGGCCTTCCCGGCTTTAAACCCGAGATTCTCCCGAAAACTCCTCAATCTGAAGCGTGACAAACTCCGACAAATCGTCGGTATTGTCACAGGACACTGCATGCTTAATAAACACCTATTTAATCTGGGTATTACGGACAGCCCCCTATGCAGAGGGTGCATGAACGCAGAGGAGACGGCCGCGCATGTGCTTGTAGAGTGCGATAGCGTTGCTTCTTAACGATTACAACACCTTGGGACACCGAGGACGCCTAGGGAGGCATGCACCGGCGTCAGCGAGCTGCTGGCCTTCCTGGAGGACATCGGGTGGTTAGATTAACAGCCCCCCCCACCCGACACGCAAAAAGGGCCCACCTGTGGCCTAGTTGCGGAAACCAGTCCAGAAACAAGTAACAAGTAAGTAAGGGAGTAGCTGCTAGGCTACAGAAAATGTGACCAGCATTTGCTTTTACTGGCAAATCGATAGATCTGTTCATTAAAATCTAACTCAGAAAAAGCACCGACTGCGCTTGCTATGTTCCAATAACTCTATCATGGCCATCTGCAGTCGACAGCAATTATTATAATCCTATTGATAAACAAAAATATAATCCAGTCAGCCAACAATGAGTCCAGTCAGCCATTTCTGAGTTAGACCAACTGCGCTTGCTATGTTCCAATAACTCTATCATGGCCATCTGCAGTCGACAGCAATTATTATAATCCTATTGATAAACAAAAATATAATCCAGTCAGCCAACAATGAGCACTGGATTTGAAAGCATTGGGGAATTAAATAGCACACATACATTCACTATATGTATGTAGCTTATTCACATCAATGTCAAGAGGCTTCTAATAATGAGTATCAAATAGCATTATAATCCCAGGTACGTTATGTGGGTTTATTGATACTAATGTGGTATGAGTCACAGGATAAGTAGGTAATACGTAATTCTCTCATCAAATTTTGTTGGTAATAAATGTGCCTTAGACTTACTTGTAGCTCCCAATCTTCGTGTGTCTCTGGCAATATAGTTGGCAAATATAATTGACCTCATACTTGTCTTGCCAGAACCACTTTTCCCCATCAAGAGCACCTGAAAACCGCATTCAAAGTTAGTTGATGAAAAATATTACTGATTCTGACAAACTTGAACTCAAATATTTTTTAATCTAGGGCTAAGTGCTAAGCATTCCATGGCCTATTTAACTTTAGAAATTTATCAGCACGAATTAGCTCAACGTACCTTTTTCTTCATGATGACAAAGTTTCCCAGAAGTTTCAACAAGTCAAAATAGCAATGTTCTTGACTCCGTAGATCTCGAGGTCTTACTTCAGATGAGAATTTGTTTTCAGCAAGTGTTTTCAGGAATCATTGGCATGTGATACTGATGTGGTAGACACCTTGCCAACAGCCTGGAATAAATTCACAAGTACGGAGGCGTTTCCATTGAAAAAACAAGATCCTCGCAATTCAATTTTCATCACATTCACGCACAATTTAATTTTTAGAGTTCCGTCCGATGACACTTCACAAAAAGTCTTAGGCTGAGCGCAGACTTGAGTCACGACAGTTTTAAGACAGACTTTCCTCACATAGAAAGTCTGCCTTAAAACGGAAACAAAACTGTTTTGTCTTGCATCTTCATACATTTTGTAAAGCAATAGTCTGTCTTTAGTCTGTCTTAAAACTGTCGTGACTCAAGTCTGCGCTCAGCCTTAAAGAAAGAAAGTAGCATCATCATCATCGTAAAATGGCTGTTTCTGACTTATGGAACATTTACATAGAAATCTACTCCGGCCTTCGATCAAATACTCCGGCACAGTAGATAAATTATCTATTGTGACTCCGGAGTCCTGACCGCTGCTCATCCCGCGCTGGTGGACTAAACGAATAACCAAACAACCAAATTTTTATTAAAAACTTGTGAAAAAACTAGATAAGCGGATATGTTTTGGGTGGAGCTGTTTTCACAAAAAAATTACACAAGCAAGCTACTTCTCTCTACTTTGTTTAGGGCTAGATAATTTTGTGTTAATTGTCCAGAATTAATTATGTAATATAATAATAATGTATTATTAGTTATACAGCCTACAGGTAGCTCAACTGATCCATACAGATAAGTTGAGCTGCCTTACCTGTAGACTGTATGCAACAGTCTGCAGTTAGCTCAATTGTTTCAATTGTAAATACTACATAGTATAATTTTCTTTGTGAATAAAGGCTATTTAAAAATAAAACAATTAAGTAATTTAATGATTATTTTATATAAAATTTACATAATACTGGTAAGATCATACCGTCGCCGTCGTCGTTGCCATCGTCGTCGTCGGACTTGTCACCTTAATAAATATTCATATTTGTTTGGCTGAACCTTGAGCCAGCTGGTATGACTCTCGCTTGCTTCTATTTGATTGTTTGAATTTGACATTTCAGGAATTTGACGCTACGTGACGTCGCCAAAATGAAATTGACATCAATTGACATTATATATGTCAGTGTCAATGTCATCTCGTGTAAAGTAAAGAAAGAAAACAGTAGAAATTGGAATTGTGTGATAGAATTTTCTCAGGAAAACGTGCGATTCTACTTAGATATACCGTACTTTCCCTGAAAAATTCAGCAAAAATGCTGCCACGTAAGTAATAGAAGTCAAATTCTATTAATATCCAGAATGGCTCGGCACCGAAACATTAGAAACCGAAGCTATTCAGACGACTATGACTATGACGATGTTTACGGACACTCCGTGGAAGAAGACAGCTGTTTGTCGCCCAACGACGCTTCGCAGTGGTTGTTCGATCGTACTCAAAACTCACAGGCGATATCTCATTTCTTGGACAGCCACGACGACATACAGGAAGAGCCTGAAGAAGACACGACGCTTCCTTCACCTGAGGCGCTGCCTCGACGCGAGTCTACAGATATCCGGAGCCTAAACCTCGATGAAGACGCCGAAGCCAAGCTTATGTCCTGCTTAGACGAACTGCGAAACGTTTTGGGAGATTCTGTATCTGAAAACATTCTGATACAATCAGTGTTACATCACAAATTCGACTTCAACAAAGCCCTCGATGATATATTGAACAGCAAGTCTAAAGATAAGGATGTGATTGACCCACCTAAACCTACTCCTTTAGTTGTGATTGAGCCCACAAAGGCACCTGTAATTTCGACTTTGACTACTCCAAAAGTAAAAGCAAATACTCTAGAAGCCAAAACTGTTGGTGTTGTAAAGGGTTTCAAGGTAGACACAGAAGATGGACCCAGCAGCCGGCCTGAGACACCAAGAGAACAGTCCCCTTGCCCTGAAAGAATAAAGGATTTTTCAGCAGAAAGAGTAGTGGTTAAGGCAAAGGAAAATAAAGAAAGTGCACTATCACAGTACACAAAACAGAGGTCATCTGAAAAAGAGCATTTATACATTGTTGTAATAGGTCATGTGGATGCCGGTAAGTCAACCCTTATGGGCCGGTTATTGTGTGACCTGGGCGAAGTCAGCCAAAAGACACTTCATAAGTATGAGCAAGAAAGTAAGAAAATTGGAAAACAGAGCTTCATGTATGCCTGGGTGTTGGATGAGACTGGGGAGGAAAGGGTCAGGGGCATCACTATGGATGTGGGGCGAGCACAGTTTGAAACAAAGACCAAGAAAGTTATCATTCTAGATGCTCCCGGCCATGCTGACTTCATACCAAACATGATAACAGGAGCTGGACAAGCAGATGTAGCTTTGCTTGTGGTAGATGCTACCAGGGGAGAGTTTGAGTCTGGGTTCGACTTTGGAGGTCAGACCAGGGAACATGCCCTCTTAGTAAGATCACTTGGGGTGAGCCAGTTGGCAGTAGCTGTCAATAAACTAGATACTACTAATTGGTCGCAAGAAAGATTCAATGAGATCACAAAGAAGCTCAAAACATTTTTAAAACAAGCTGGATTTAAAGAGTCAGATGTCACTTATGTACCGTGCTCAGGCTTAACTGGAGAGAACCTTGTGAAACCCCCAACAGAGCCTGAACTGCAGAAATGGTACAAAGATTCATGCCTTCTGGATGTAATAGATAAGTTCAATGTCCCTGACAGGCCAGTCTCCAAACCACTGCGCATGTCTATCAATGATGTCTTCAAAGGAACAGGATCAGGGTTCTGTGTGGCTGGCCGTATAGAAAATGGCATCATCAGCAAAGGTGATAAGGTCCTAGTTTGTCCTACAAAAGAAGCAGCTGATGTAAGGAGTGTAAGTATAAATGACATGGCAAGTAATGTTGCTTTTGCTGGAGATCAGGTCAGTGTAACACTCTCTGGAATAGATATGCAAAATGTATTTGTAGGGTACATTCTAAGTGACCCAGTACAACAAGTGCCAGTGACCACCAGATTTGAGGCTAGAATTGTGGTTTTCAATGTTAAAGTCCCCATTACAAAAGGGTTTCCAGTACTCATACATTACCAGTCTTTGGTAGAATCAGCAAACATAGTAAAATTGAAAGCTCAGTTGAACAAGACTACGGGCGCACTGGTAAAGAAGAAACCCCGTGTCTTGGGGAACAACTCAGTTGCTGTGGTGGAGATAGAAGTAAGCAAGCCGATTTGTATCGAGAGGTATAAAGATGTGAAAGAACTGGGACGGGTGATGCTGCGCGTCGCAGGAGTGACCATCGCTGCTGGCCTTGTAACTGATATTATTAGCACCTGATGATCTGAAATACAAACATTACCTTGGCACCTTGTGGCATCTGATTCTTCATCATCATCATCATCATCATCATCAGCCTATGCATATTAGTCCAGTGCTGGATATAGGCCTCGCCTAATGAGCGCCGTAACGACTTGTCTTCAGCTTGCTGCATCCAGCATCTGCGTGCAGTCTTTCGCAGATCGTCATCCCACTTGGCCGGAGGGCGTCCTACACTACGTTTGCTGAGTCGCGGTCTCCACTCAAGAACACGTTTACCCCAGCGGTTGTCGGTTCTTCGCGAGATAAGGCCGGCCGACTGCCACTTCAGCTTGCTAATTGTTTGAGCTATGTCGATAAGTTTGGTTCTCTGTCGGATGTATTCGTTACGAATCCTATCCTTCAGAGAGACTCCGAGCATACCTCTTTCCATAGCTCGCTGACCGACTTTATACTGGTGGACCAGCCCTACCGTGAGTGTCCACGTCTCAGCTCCGTAGGTCATGACGGGTAGGACGCATTGATTGAATACTTAAGTTTTCAAGCATTGCGGTATGGATGACGAGAATTTTATCTGACTCGGCATTTGATTGATAATCGTAAATAACGCCCTGATACGGAACCAGCTAACCCAGGTGCTACATTTCGCTTTGCACATTCATGTACAATAATGTATCGTGCTATACATAACAAATGTTTTTAATTATTTAAGTAAGTAAGTACTACATTATTAATGTAATAAAATTAATTGTTGAACATGCTTCTTTTACTTAGCGCTCCTTAGGTACCTACTGTTAATCGTCCCAAGCCGGGGTAGAAATATAGCAAGGCAAGAAAAACCGCTCGCTAGGAGATTTAATTTAGATAAAAGTTGTTTGCCGCCGATGACGACGCCCTCGTCGGCGGGGCGTTGCGTTCGTCATCAACTCCGCCAAACATTGTGTCGGCTCGCAAAATGTCTGTATATACTATACATCAGGTCTTTACAGCCAGATGCAAACTTCAGCGTTTTTGCGAGGGGGGGAATAAATTGTTTTGATTTATTTGTATCTCGTCCCAGTGGCGGATTTGCAGTCTTGGCCGCCCTAGGCCTCTAAGTTTTGCCACCCCATAAATTAACGGAAAAAACCGGCAAAGTGCGTGTTGGGCCACGCACAGTGTAAACTTTCTGGGTTCACTAAGTTTTTTTAATTTAATCCAAAGTTGAACTCTCCGTTTTAAATTTTCACTTTTCAACACTTTGCATTCGCATAGCTGCTTTATTTACCTAGATATCACGTAAATATTATTTTGATTTGTAAGGGCTAACATGCCAGATGTAAAAAAAATATATTTTAAGCCATGTTATTTTGTACAAATAAAGTAACAGCACTAATTAGCTCCAATTTCTTATTACTAAAGTATAGACTGACTTAAGCCTTTATTCACAAAGAAAATTATACTAGCATTTACAATTGAAACAATTGAGCTAACTGCAGGCTGTTGCAAACAGTCTACAGGTAGCTCAACTGATCCATATCAATACCAGTCGAAAGCGTTCCCAAGACGTAGGCTGCATTGCTACGCTGTATGGCAATGCTGATGCTCTGTGCCAGAAACTCACCAGCTCTCGGGTCACGCGTCGCTTCGACCAGACGCTCAGATAATTTTTTAAAAACCCGAAGAGCCTCGGTACCCCAAGGGTCTCGACTCCAAGGGGAGCAAATGTGTAGGCTCTGTCGAGACCTGCATATTTGCGCCTCTTGAGATGTTCGGCCAAATCTGCCGCCGCATCCGCCCTCACGGATGTCCTCAGAAGATGGAAAGGCGCAAGTGTGTCGACGCATGTAGCGTCCCACACAATGGGCCTCCCCAACTCCCATGGGACTAGTGTCATACCGTCGGGCCTCTTACCATCGTCACGCAACAGACCATTTGGTTCGAGAATAGCTGGTAGGTACGTTAGCGGTGACAAAGACAAAATTTCCTATTATATTTTTCTGTGAATTGAGTCGTCGTAATTCTCACCTTCTTCTTCTTCTTGGGAAGGCGACTGGTCCTTGGTGACGGGGTGTTTGCATCTACTTATAGTTTGTACTAAAACCTTATAATGTTAAAATGAACGAGGTTACCACTCTAAGCCTATATGAACGAGGTTACGACTTTTATTGGAATTCAATGAGTAAACTTAAATTATAACATAAAACTATAAATACCTAGGTATTGAAAATAAATTTTTCGATGGCCGTTTGGGCTTGGCTAAGTAGGAAGGGATTATAGATAGAGACCATCTATCTAGGGATGAATCTACGATTACCACATTTACCACCTAGGGTCTACCGAATGTGGGAGTGTGCCCGTGCCTCGGAAAGCACGTTAAGTTGGTCTTGCGCTGGACCTCTCCGCGGTCGTGTCGGTCTGCCGTCCCATCGGATTATGAGAGTGAGGGAAAAGAGAGTGCACCTGTGTTTGCGCACACACTTGTGCCCTATAATATGTCCTGCGCATCTATCTAGCCTCTGGTGAGACTGGCCGCCATGGTCGAAATTCGGCAAAGAGGATGTCCTCCTGATGATTATGTCATCATCTACTTAATGTCGGTATTACAAAGGCTTGAGTATATCCTATTCAATATACCTACATATACATATAGATACCTACCTACGCTAAGGAATCCTGTTGCAGATAACTAAGGACTACAAACAGACACTGTGGGACTATCCAGATTGATGCATCAAAAAACAAACGATAGATTTACCTCCGTTTAATTCACTGTCCTGAAGCTAATTTAAATTATTGTCTCGTCGCCCATTTGGCGCGGAAACTTGTTCGCCTTGTGGTTTTGCTAAACTACTGCCGCTGTCATGCTCTTGTTATTAGTAAAGGCGCTGCGCCTTGTGTCTACAAGCTGTAGGTTGCTCGCCGATGCCCATGACTGCCGATGCTCTACGTAACTTGTTAGTTTTTAATTAGGCACCTACGGATAATTAGTTACCTTCTTTCCTAAGAGTAGTGTTCTTCAAAAGATAATCGGGTACCTAATTAGCAGCTTTGTCGGTTAACTTTGACGATAATTGACGAAAACTTCTGTATGAAAGTTCATAGTCAAAATGCTATCGACTGATTAAAGTACCTATCTTTTTGGAGAGCACATGCCTAAGAATAACTAAAAAGTATGACACTAAATTATAAATGCGAAAGTTTGGATGGAGTTACCTCTTCACGCCAAAATTACTGAACGGATCAGGCTGAAATTTTGTATACAGGTAAGTCTAACCCTGGAATCAAACATAGGATACTTTTTATGCCATAAATCAGTTCCCATGCGATAGAAATAACCTCAAAACGTTTCCATAGAAACAATGCGTGCGAAGCCGCGAGCAGAAGCTAGTAGATAAATAAATAACAAAATCACATCCATGTTCGTGTAAAACTTTCCTACCCAAATCGTTCACCCGTTTTCACTCGAACACAGGTCATGACTCCTGAATTCTAAGCACCCACTCCAGGCTGTTCCCTCCAAATCCCTATTCCCTACCCCGTCCCTATACTATACATACCCTGGGCTGATTTATTCAGGCCCTTCCGTAATAGCCGTCAGCTTGAGAGCGCATTAAGGGTTCTCGTTATTACGTCTTAGGTAAGTACATTGAATTCATTTGAATTTGTTACAGATCTCTCAATGACTGAGAATGGGGTGTATTTAGTAGGTATTTACTGGCGTTTAATGTAATTTTCTTTACTGTCGTTGTCCTTGACATCCTCAACCTCAACAGCCTGTGTTGGTCCACTGCTGGACGCAGGCCTCCCCCTGATAAACGCCTTATTGGCTTTTATCTCATGGGGGGTAATGCCCATAATCCCCACGCTGGGCATGCGGGTTGGGGATTGCAGTTCGGTGGTAGAATGTTCTGCAGGGGGCGCTGCTGCCCGCCCCCGGTGGATATCCCTTAGTCGCCTCTTACGACACCCGCGGGAAGAGTTGGGATGGTGCAAATTCTAAGCCGGCACCACAAAGCTCCTGTCCTTGACATACCTACCTACATCCAAATTACATAGTAGGTACTAGACGATCGCCTCTCGGTTTCACCCGCGTAGTTCCCGTTCCCGTGGGAATTCCGGGAGAAAATATACTTAGCCTATGTAAATGTGAATATGTCACTCCCTGAAAAGTAAGCTTCCTAACGGTGAAAGAATTTTCTAATTCGGTCCAGTAGTTTCGGAGCCTATTCAATACAAACAAACACACCATCAAATCTTTCCTCTTTATAATATTAGAATAGATAGGTATAGATACTTATACCTAATTGGGGTTATGTTTAGCTTTATGTTTATGAGTTTTAGCACACACAATAGATAGGTAAATAGTACTATAGTAGTAGTAGTACCTATCACATCACATCACACTAATAATTAAATGCGAAAGTTTGGATGGATGGATGTATGGATGGATGTTTGTTCCCTCTTCACGCCAAAACTACTGAACGGATCGGGCTGAAATTTTGTATAGGTACAGATAATTATAATCCTGGAATCAAACATAGGCTACTTTTTATCCCATAAATCAGTTCCCATGGGATAGAAATCACCTTTTAACGTTTCTATAGAAACAACGCGTGCGAAGCCGCGGGGCGCAGCTAGTATAATTATATAGTATAGTATTTAATAGTACTTTTTAATAATAGTAGTAGTTAGTACTACTACTATTTAGGTATCTATTGTGGCCCGACCGCCCGACCACCACCGCGCCGACCAGAGTGAGTGAAGTGATCGAGTTCCAAATGATAGGTAAGTACCTAGGTAGGTACATTTATTTCTTCACAACTGTTCCAATCTTTCGGCTCTCATTAATGTTCCGGAACACTGAGTCGGTTCTCTAACTAAAGAGTTACACACGTCTATTAACGCATTCACTGCCCAGCCTCCCAGCGCGCCCCTGCGGGTCCCACCGCCGGCCGCCACACGAGGGTCGAGAGGCTCGTCTGCGTTTTGGGCCATGAAAGTGTTAGTTTAGTTTAGTGTAAATATCGCATTCACTGCCCAGCCTCGGCGGTGGGACCCGCAGGGGCGCGCCGCCGCCACACGAGGGTCGAGAGGCTCGTCTGCGTTTTGGGCCATGAAAGTGTTAAGTACCTATGCGTTGATCGTTGATTTGACCGCTTTGATCTGATTACATAATGTCCTAATCGGCTTACAACCGAGGAGTACTTTCGTACCTACATAGGTACCTACATGTAGACTCACAAAGGAAATTGTTCAGAAGGTAAGCGCCTGGTATTGAGAGAAAAGCCTTTTAGGATTCAATCAAAATAGCATCGTATGTTTTTGTAACAACAAAAGGAGAACGTAAGTATTTGGATCACAGTGTCAAGCAGACAATCTTGTGGAATAAGTACTTAGGTGGTACAGGGTGTTGGTGGTAGCCTGTTTATCAGCACTTTCAAATGATCAAAACTAGGTCAAGTAGAATAATACATAAGTAATAGGAGGGAGATGAACATTCATTACCATTAACCTTATTTGTGTTGGAAGCACACCAACGTTAACGATGTATTTCTTTAGTTTGTCAGTCGTACCTACGCTTTTCGCGACTGTTGACTTATGTTCACAAGATGAACATTCAGCACCTACCTAGTTAAGTTCATCATCATCATCATCAGCCTATATTAGTCCACAGCTGGACATAGGCCTCCCCTAATGAGCGCCATAGCGCCCGTCTTCAGCTTGCCGCATCCAGCATCTGCCTGCAGTCTTTCGCAGATCGTCATCCCACCTGGCCGGAGGGTTTCCTACACTACGTTTGCCGAGTCGTTAAGTTAAGTTACCACCTGTAAATTTTAGTCATTAGAACAGAAAAATCCATCTTACAGGACATGAGGTCAGAGACGATGAAAGACATAGCTATGTTCTATCAGCAATTTCGTACAAAGTCTCAAGAACGTCGCCTTCCAAAGTCTTTAGTTTCTTGGAACTGAAATATACCAAGTCCGCTCAAGTTGGCTCAAGTACCTTATATGTAGAGCTTAGTAAAAGTTAAACCCTTTCGCAGTGAGTACCTACCTAACTTGAAATCAATCTGTCGGTTGCCACTCGCTTGAGTCCGCAATAATGCGACTTAGCGCAGTTCACTGTTGGCGGGGTTAAATCGATTTCACACTACAGCGGAACAAAGCACTGGATGTGATAAACTATTGCAATTGCAACTGGAGGTAACTTTATATTCAACCTTATGCGAAAGGTGAAAGGTTCAGAGTCGAGTAGTGAGTTCTAATTAGGTGATGTGGTCCGGTTGACTTTACGTGCCAAGGCACTTCTTACTAGTTAACCTAATTATAGGTAAGTACCTCCTTACTTTGCCAATTATCGCGGGCTAAGTTATAGGTGGTCAATGCTGTGGCATAAACTACACAAGTTGACCTAAATAACAGAGAACCTAGGAACCTGCTTTGCGGAAAATTCGACTACAACAATTCGTCTACAATTCGACTAGTAACAATTCGACTAACGATTTAAACACTTCGTTTCAACAACATAATAATTTAGTGTCAACATATGGCTCTGGGTGCAATTATACATATACACACCATTTCAGTCACGAGTCGCCACGAATCCCCCCCAGCTTCGCGGGTTGGGCGGGCTTCGTTAGGAGTAAGATGACCCCGGTTACGGGTTAACTCAAGGTCGAATTGCTTTAGTCGAATTGTTACTAGTCGAAATGTTTTTAGTCGAATTGTATTAGACGAATTGCTTTAGTCGAATTTTCCGTAGACGAGGAACCTACTTACTTACCTTTCGTATCACAAAAATGTTTAGGGTAGGTACGATCTGTAGGACATGCTTTTAATAACACATACAACTACAATAGAATCTTCTATCTTATAAAAAAATGAAATGAAAGTTTATAAAAACAAAGTTTATCATAAACCCGCCCTCTATTTCACCACACATTTTGTCAATGCATTTTCGTCGAAAGCACGTTTCATCTTTCATATTCTGCCAAATAACTCTCGGCCTCCATTAGCTGAATGAGCTGGTCATTTATCACAGAATTCCATAAAAGCCTTATAGCCTAGCCGGCTCTAAAAGGATGGTTTAATAACTTTAGCCTCGGTAACCAAGTAGACATCGTGAGCCTGCGTCTCAGGAGGTCTACTTAGGCACACTTAGGTATTCTGCAATTTACCTTGTAAGTTGTAACTCTCCAGTGGGTGATTATAATAATAAACGAATAATAAACAATACTGGACAAATCACACAGTATCATCTAATCCAAGCTACGCAGAGCTTGTGTTATGGATACTGGATGACTGATATAAGTACTTAATACAATAGGTACTTACATAACATAGATATTTTTTATTATAGTACATAAAAAAAACCAGAACAACAGCCGGAACAAATATTTGCACATCGTACAAAAATTTGTCCCAAGGCGGGAATCCAACCCGCAACTTCCTGCGTTGCAGGCGAACCTTCCCGCCGCACCACATCGGTCTAATAAGGTAGACCTGGAGATACTCCAGGAAAATATCTGTTAGCAGTGTAAGAAGGCAAGGTCTCAACTGTTGAGTGAGATCTTGCCTTCTTAGTGCTAAGCGCGTAGCATACTCGCTCGTACGTAGCATAGGTTCATGCGCGTAGCATGTAGCAGTAAGGCGATCAACACACTGTATAGAAAACACATACAATCCAACACACAGAAAATGCATCCACGCGCATTCATGCAGATCACGCGCTCAAGCGCGGAGAAACATGCACCCCCGCTCGTAGGTGCGGGGCAAGACGCAAGGCACACCGAGTCCCGCAGTGCAGCACAGCTTTGAATAAAATGAGTCAGAGCCGCCATGAATTCACAAAACGCACCTACGCGCGTGAGTGCGTAAAAAATCCACAAGATAATGCCGATCTGCACTCCCGCAAGTACGCGCGTAGGTGCATCGACATGAAACATGCAGCGTGGTGCGTGACAGTGTGTTAACCGCCTAACACGTGAAATATGCTCGTAGCATTCACGTAGCAGTTACTGCGTAGCATGGTCCAGCAGCACCCGTAGCATGCTCGTAGCAAGTAGCAGTTACTGCGTAGCATAGTCGTAGCACCCGTAGCATGCTCGTAGCAAGTAGCAGTAACACGCGTAGCATATTCGTAGCAATACATAGTAATGTTGCTGCGAGCTTTAGTAAATCTTACCAAACAATTCGTAGACATTTTTATTTATTTCGCATAAAAGTCAACCTAGCTAATGATTACGCCCTATTTCAAAGGGGAGAAAATAAATTCAAAGCTTGGATAAGACACCTTTTACATCCATAATACATTCGGCGAGATAGCGGGTACTAAAATATGTAGGAGGCCGGGGTGACATTTTCCTGGTTTTGGTTTGTTACTTATTGTTCCTAATTTGACGAGTAAAATGAGTAAGTTTCAGATCTTTAGAAAAATAGCCTTGATTATTGTACCGCAAAGCAATGCGGGCTACCTACCAACGCATTTTAGACAAAAAGTTAGAGGATGGTAGTAAGGTTAACTTTTTATCGACTTTCGGCGCTGTTTGCAGCAAATGTAAACGTAACAAAAAAGTGAACATTAGTCAAGATTTAATCAATCAGAGTTGGTTTGGTACCTAATCAAATTGTTGTTCAATAGCTTGATGCAAGTACTGAGATGTAGCCCGCATGGCTGCTGTGCCGTGCGGCTGTGGACCAATCAGATCAGATCACGTAGTGTGGGAAATGTGGGAATTTGCATCTCAATTCATCTTATTGGTTCCGAGTAGTCACTTAATTACAACTTGTCCGAATTCGATTACTGTATACGGGCGCGCCACAAACGAAATGGCAGAAGTGTTCCAGGGAAATTTATTTGGTACCTACTGTAAATGTATTGTAAAATAACGCATTTTATTAAGCCCCGACCAAAAATAAGTTTTGTAAGGTTTTTGATATTATAGTGCGTAAGCCCTCGCACTCTAGGTAACACATTAACAAACAAACAAACAATCAAATCTTTCCTCTTTATAATATTAGTATAGATGGGCGAACCTAGCGGTACTGAGGGAAGGATGCGGGTTCAAGTCCCGTCGAAGTCGAAAATTTTTGCGATATTGTTTATTAAGTTTTATAATGTTGGATATGTGTAAACTGTGTTCCTATCCTAATGATAAAAGCCGTAAAGTATTTATCAAGGGTGACCTAAGTCCTTCAGTGGACTATAGACTGGTACCTAAAGGCTTTTGATGTGATAAGATGCAATATGTTGATGTGATGAGATCAGTTTTACAAACATCGATGCAGCCCTTTGCAGCCCCTCGAAGGGGGACTTTGTATTTAGCTTATTTGTTATTAGTCTGTGAAAGACTGCAAGCAGATGCTGGATTCGAAGTCCAACAGTGGACTATGTAGTATAAGTTGATGATGATGATGATGAGGAACAGGCAGCCGATTTATTCTTCACTCTTTACTAGGCAAAGCTTTCCAAAATTCTATTGGTCCTTTGAAACCAATAACCGAACTTTGTTTACAAACCTGTTTAGGGAAAATCTGCAGATTTTCCACGAAATCCAGCATTATTGAAAAACACCTTACCGCAAGTTTGTAGAGGGATGAAGTTTTTCAATTTCGCTCGTGCAAACATCCAGGGCTCGAGAGGGGTAACACTTGCCATGATGCTGAAACTTTTGATGCCGACACACGAAGGAGTCGTACATCAAGTTTACGCGTGTGCTGTCTCTATAGAGACATTCATTTAATGAAATTATGGTGTTTTGTATATATTTTACCTAATTATGATTTTGGTTTTAGGTAAAATATATAGGTTCTGCATGTTTAATTAAGATAATACTTACTGTATTTCTCTATAAGTGAATGTATTATTCTTTTGAGAAATAAATTTCTAAACCCTAAAACCGTGAAACGAACAAAGATGTAGGTTAGTGTATACCTTAATTATGATATGTAGTTTAAACTTAGTAGGTATGTTTATAAAATGTATTTAGAGGTAAAACTTTTAAATCCATCATGGTTAGGGATATTTATGGCGCATGAAACTGTGCCGAAATATTGGAAAGCTCAAAACTCAAATCATGGTAAATATTCCCTTGTAAATTACTTAACTATTTAAAGGTAAGTGGATAAAAATGGGTACCTACTCTACTCCGTTCCCTGCTCTGAGTTTAAAGAAAAGTTGGTACCTAGGTATAACATTTTTAAATTAAATGATTCAGTGAGGATCCACAACATCGTATTGCATTGCTGTATTTTATTGTTTTATATAAACATGTTTTGCAGAATTGGAGAGTCGTAAAATCGTTTGTGTTGGAAATTCGCCGCTTGGGCGGGATGCTATATTGTTTTTATGGCAACCCTGGAACGTTTCAATGTTACCACAAATAAATATTACGCAAGTGAATTGTTTTCTCCATTTTCTGTACCTACCAGGCTAACAGAAGTTCTGGTTTTGTGGATCCTTCCATTGTCCATAGAAATAGTATTAATGTTAAATTATTTGAAAGAGATAGGTGCAATAAACTCTGTATTTTTTAAAAGACTTCAAAAAGGAGGTTCTCAATTCGTCTGTCTGTTTTTTTTTCTTAAAAGTTATAGCAACCTTTTATTTTACGTTTGAAGCTTCTTTTTCCACAATAGACTGTACCGCCCCGCAGTCACTCGGTCGCCTCGATTACTTTCTCCTCGATTTTTCTTCCATTCATGTTGTAGAAAATTCCGCTTAAATTGGACCATTTTCATTTGTGAATACCCTGGAACTGGCGATTCATAATGGCTGCCCCATGGCCGAGAGGTTTTTATGAAACTTTATATTTTGCTGGCTATACGAAATCGTTCCACTTTTGTCGAAATAAGGCTAATAAAATTATATGACGTAGCGTTTATGAGTAGTTTTGTTGTCAGGTTATCACTAAATATGTAGATTGCATTTGTTTGCTACATTCCCGATTTATTTTTAGGAAAAGTTCATGAAATTGGTCAGTATATACCTAATTATTAAAAAAATCCACTATTCGGGTTCGATTACTACATTACCGATTACTTTATTATTTACAGTGATTTTCATCGATAGGAAATCCCCCTGTCAAGTTTAAGGTTGTTCGTTCCGTGATAGCGCGAGATTCAATTTTTGTAGTTTTTTGTTTTTTCTGCGTTCTACAAGGAATTAAAACTAATTTATTATTATTTTATTATTTTTTGGATTTTTAACTAACGAAAAATTAATTTGCCGCAAAACGTAAACCATTTTCTATGAACCATGATAAAATATTCGATCCAACTGTATTTTGGGAGCATTCGAGAATATAAGAAATTTTCGGCCAAAAAATCTTCAAAAATACCTTATAATAATTAAAGTTGTTATAGTAAAGATCAACTTCTATCTTTGTTTTACCAAAACTAATGTAAATGCGAAAGATTTTAATAGCTTTTTTTAGCCTTACAAAATAAGCACATAAACAAGTCAAATATAACTTAAATTATTATTAAATAGGTACATAAGAAATGAGGTCTTATTGATTTTCTCTTCAATTCAAATTCAAACTTGGAACATTAGGCGGGGCCCTATCTATGAATGCCACTGTACCTAATCGTTTTGGAATATGTAAGTATTTTGTAATTAAAACGGTTATGTATCAGTGGGTCTTTAATCTCGTAAGTGGTTTCAAACAAATGACGTAGAATTAATCTTAAATTAAGTATTGAAATTACTTACGATTTAACTTAATTAGTTTTGACAGAGATATCTTTATACTGCTAGAGGCCTTAGAGAACCACTTAACTTCTATTTTGAAATTAATAAAATATCGATCTGTTTTTATTTAGCGCATTAGTGAACTAGTTTGATACGCGTGGGCAGCGGAAGCAGATTGTATACTACGATTTACTTACAGGTAAAATTGTAATGGGTAGATAGAGTTAGTAACCGGTAATTTGGTAAATTTTGTTAGTAATTTATTTTGGCTCTCGGTGGCTTTCGTGTCACTACAGCCATGATAATAAATATAATAGAATTAAATATTATAATAATTATGATCGCCAATTGATGTGTTCACCCCTGAAGCTGCGGCAGTCATAGTTCGCTCGCCACTAAGCACTAAAGCGTAGCCCTTACAGTTGCTAGGAACTGTAGGATTTTCTTGTTATTTTCTTTAATTCTTTTACAGTTGCTAGAAACTGTAGAATTTTCTTGTTATTTTCTTTAATTCTTTTACAGTTGCTAGAAACTGTAGAATTTTCTTGTTATTTTCTTTAATTCTTTTACAGCTGCTAGGAACTGTAGGATTATCTTAGCTCGTCCGAGCTATGCAGGTGCTTGCCCAGATGAATGCTTCGATTTTGCATCAGTGCTCTACACTCTCTTATCTGATGAGCTGCTCCCCAGAGATATCTATTTATTGACAACAAGACGATCGCCTCGAGGTTTCACCCGCGTAGTTCCCGTTCCCGTGGGGATTCCGGGATAAAATATAGCCTATGTCGCTCCCTGAAAAGTAAGCTTCCTAATGGTGAAAGAATTTTTCAAATCGGTCCAGGAGTTTCGGAGCCTATTCAATACAAACAAACAATCAAATCTTTCCCCTTTATAATATTAGTATCGATAAAACAATTATTTTAAGTTATCTGGAGGCACCGAAGAGCTATTTAGCCTGCTACAGTTGCACAGTTCAGGTGTTTTTGTTACTTTGTCAAATCTTAATTTTCGGAATGAATGGCCCGATATTAGATACTAAAAAAAAATCTCTACATGTCTATGTAAGCATCTCAGTGCTAGGTAGGTATGGGATAATTTCCTATACCATACTTTACATCACATTATGTTGTAATGATCTGATTACACAGTACCTAACCTACCTACCACCGCTGCAGAACAGAAAATGGTAAGTAGATACTTATTTGATTAATTTAACAAGCTGTATTGGTTTTCCTCAGACTTTCGTGGTTTATTATTAGGTGAAGAAAAAGGTTTTTTAGGTAACAGGTTTTTATTTCATAAGCTTTTATTTTTATTAAATAAATAGGTACCCACACAATAATAACCGAGTCAATCACATCATATCAAAAGCCTTTACCAACCAGGTCAATTTCTTTACTTAGACCTCGCCTGATACGTCATTCCTTATTGCATGTAAATAGTACCTACTCGGACCGAGATTGCCCCACAAACGTACAGTCCGTAATCGTACGACCGGTGTCAGCTGAAAATTGAAATGCATCGCTGTTCTGTTCAGATTTATGAGTTCAGCGCAAATCATTATTTTTACTTTTTTTGGGTTTAACAATGCAAGATGCCCTATCTTGCATTGTTAAACCCAAAAAAAGTAAAAATGCAGGGGCAGGCTCATTTGTTTGGTTAATTGCTTGCCATGCTGATACGGAAAGTTCTATTTATTCAACACAAAATTAATGCCTCGTAAATCAAAGAAAATCGAAGAAGCAAATTACAATTCCACAAAGACAGAGTCTACACGTAGGTATGCGTAAACTTACATCTATAATATAAAAATGAATCGCAAAATGTGTTGGTAAGCGCATAACTCAACAACGCCTGGACCGATTTCGCTAATTCTTTCTTTGTTGTGTTTGTTATTGTCAGGAAAAGGTTCTTATGAAAGAAAAAATTAAGAAAGTTGGAAACATAAATTTCCACGGGGGCGAAGCCGCGGGGCGCAGCTAGTCTTATATATAAAAATGAAACCCGTTTCGCGTTGTCACGGCATCACGCGTGAACGGCTGGACCGATTTCGCTAATTCTTTCTTTGTTGTGTTTGTTATTGTCAGGAGAAGGTTCTTATGAAAGAAAAAATTAAGAAAGTTGGAAACATAAATTTCCACGGGGGCGAAGCCGCGGGGCGCAGCTAGTATTATATAAAAATGAAACCCGTTTTCCTTGGTCACGGCATCACGCGTGAACGGAAGGACCGATTTCGCTAATTCTTTCTTTGTTGTGTTTGTTATTGTCAGGAGAAGGTTCCTATGAAAGAAAAAATTAAGAAAGTTGGAAACATAAATTTCCACGGGGGCGAAGCCGCGGGGCGCAGCTAGTAGGTAATAAAACTTCACTTTCAGTAATTCTGACGTCATCAAATCACACACAGAGGGGTGTAAGGGCCGGAAATGCCCCCAAAACAAACAAGCTCCGCCGAATTACTCCGGATATTCGTAATCAGTGCTCCGTCATACGCGATTCCCGCCTAAATGAAAATGACTAGGCCTTAGGAAATGGAAAAATTTGAAATTGGAATGCGTGTATTTTTTTGTTTGTTTGCCCGGTGTAGCTGGTTTTGTTGTAGGCTGGACCTTAAAAAAGGGGCCCACTAAAAAGTTTTGTTTTTTTTGTCATCACCTAAAAAAACAGGTAGATACAAAAGTTATTAGTATGTATTATGTTTGCACATATAAGTACATACTAATTTTGTGCAAAAATGAAAAATGATATCATAGAAATAGTGCTGAGAGCAGCTCAAAAAATAAGAGCACCACTTTCCCAGTCTGTCGCTGCTGGACACAGTCGCTTAACTTACAGACTTTTAAAAAGTAAAAAGCGAACCGATGTTCGTAAAGTTCGTCCGCTTTCGAAGCGGTTTGCAAAAACGCCACCATGCAAGCATTTTCTGGTAGAATAAATGAGCCGCACTTGACATTTTCTGGCATCTCTCTGACGTTTGTGTTTTTGTGACTGTTTCGGCGTAGTGAAGCAGAAAGGTTACAATTAGGTATTTATTTCACTTAAGTACACTTATTCTTATATTTTACTTCTTCACTTAGGTACTTACACTTATTTTAATCAATATTGGCATCATTATCGATATAACAGCGAGACTGGATTGTATTGTAAGTACCCAATGTGCAAGCTCCTTTATTTTGTGTACCTACCTACCTACAAAACAACAACAACTTTCATTTTTTTAAGTTTAACCTTCACTGTGAACACTTTTGTGAAGTTAGACGGACTCCAAATGGATTGATTGAGCTCTACTAAAAATATGTCCAATTTACCAAGAGTTGTTCAATCAAAGAGGATGTCAGGGTAATTGAAAGTGGCATCGCAGATGAGCAGTGAAAGGTCTCTCCGTCTGTGGATCTAATCTACAACCCGATTGAAGTACGTATCTTCCTGTCTCATATAACTTGTTTTTCAAATGGTGCACGTGACAAATCAATCAGTCATAATAATCTCGTCTTAAACGAATTTTGACCACGGCGGCCAGTCTTATCGGAGAATAGCCAGATGCGCTGGACATATTATAGTGCACAAGTATGTGCGCAAACACAGGTGCGCTATCTATTGCCTCACTCTTATAATCCGATGGGACGGCAGATCGACACGACCGGGGAGAGGTTAGGCGCAGGACCAACAGCCTAACGTGCTTTCCGAGGTACGGGGGTTAACGCACTTATTAACACCACCAACTTGTTGACTCCGGGCTGCTACTGTGAATATATCTTGCTAGAAAAATCCCAATAACACAAATCTTGGCCCGATCCAGGATTTGAACCCGGGACCTCATAAACAGCTGTTGAACACGCAACCGCTAGACCACCGAGGCAGTTAACCCTTTCCCCCCGGGGTAGTGATTTTTAACGAATTTCTGCTTTTTAAGTTTATTATCATAATAAGGTAGTTAAAAGGAAACGCACAGATTTTTTTTAGATTTTTATTATACCTAGAAGTACTATTTCCAAGACCTAGACTTATAAGTACCGTCAGGAACTTCATGTTATCACAAGCTTAGGAACTTTGATAGAAACTACAAAAGTAATGAGATCCAATTTTGACTTAGTAATAAATAAATTAATAGATTTTTAACTATAGATTGACCTCGTAGTATTCAACAAAACAATTTTTATTTTCATTTACACACAATAACACGTTGCAGTGAGAACATTTACTCTAGGGTTTCGACTGAATCTTCTTCAAACTACAAGCCTCACACCTTCCCCTGTTCTCTACGAACGTAGGCCAATGGATGCCTCTGTTACCCAAGCGTACGTCTTTTATAGTGGAACTAGCTTCTGCCCGCGACTTCGCATGCGTATTTCGGTATAATAAGTAGCCTATTATCTAAGTTAGGCTTTCCTCTAAACGTCAAATTTCATCTTGATCCGTTCAGTCGTTTTGGAGAGTAGGTATAAGTAACAAAAATTCAGATTTCACAAAATTTCGTCTTTATAATATTAGTAGGATAGTCAGATTTGCGCCTTTTGGAAGGGCGGCCTTTCGCATTATTATCATTATAAGTCTTTCTTTTCTGACTAGCATCTTTCATTGTCATCAAGCCTTGAGTTACAGAGCGTCGAAAATATTTTACGATAGGTAGTCTGTTCCATTGTAAGTCCATGAATGACATGTGAATTGACAAATGCGATGTCCAGAAGACCCCAAAACAACCTGTGCCACCATTTGGTATAAAATATTGTCAATAATATCTTCAATCAATACTAAAAATATATCAGTCGGTGTGGTACAGTGAGCAAAACCGTCTTCTACTACTCCAGTTTCTGCAATGTATTCCGGTAAAATTGTATCTAGGTCCCTCTTTTTCCATTTACGGTTTGGTTCGGGTAATCGCTGGTTAGTTCTGTGTGAAGACGTTTTTGCCGACGGTAGATCAGTCAGAACAACCAGACGGTAGATCCAGGTATTGCAGATGTGGGTACCTGATTTATAGGGCACTCCATACATCTTCATTTGACGGCGACGATGGTGGAACTTCGGCAAAAACACTATCTAGAGCTCTTTCAAAAACCTCACCGAAGCCTCTTGGTGAGGGTAGTTGAAGATTTTCCACTTTATCATCGGACACACCTGCATCAGACTCTTCGTCGCAGTCCGGAAGCTCTTCTTATAAAAGGGCTTCAATTAGAGCTGTATTGTTTGTAACATCCATCTCAATGGCTAAAACAATAAGAAAATAGATCAGAACAATAATAAAAATAAAAATAAAACATTCATTTATGATAAAACAAATACCCACTTCATCAGTCGTGTATTTTATAAACCCATAATTTTTGAGACTAAAATCACCTGACGGTACATTTAAGTCCACATCAGTTTTTATCAAATATTCATATAAAATAATATTATAATACATTATAACAGGTTTTAGAAATGTAGTCAATGATATAAACAACGTAAATAGTAAAAAAAATAGCACTTACCTATGATATTCTATTTATAAAACATTTCCAATTACACCGCACAGCGAAGTGACAAAATGTTCGACAGGTTGAATTTCGCGGTTCAAATTCTTCGGCAACATCACGCGGTAATTCAAATAACGCGCTGTGATTGGCTTACGGAAACGGTACTCTAAAGGATCGTCAGTTGTAGTTAACATAAAGTGTTTTCGTACTCAAGATATTCGACGAAAAATGTGGAGGTACTTCTAAGTACCGTAAGGAGGGAAAGGGTTAATATAAAATCAGTAGGATCTAACCTTCCTTCTGAGATTTTGGGCATTATGAGAACAATTTTTTCTATGAAGCCCTGATGAGTAAACTTGAAGGTACAAATCGACCTAAGAGAACCGCCTTTTACCTACCATTTCACTTATAATTCACTCGCTCGACACAAGGAAGACAACACAAATGTGAAGTGTGCTCTCAGTGTTGGAAATCATGTTAATGGGCTCAGAAATGGCACAGCAGCAGTAGGCCCATAATCATTTCATTATTTATGCAGCGGCCACCTCACTGCCCATGGCTTTACAACTCACTTTTATGGTGCAAACCTGCGAATATAAAACTGCCACCTTTGTGTGAAACGAGGATAAAATTGCCGTTTTGTGGTTCCATTTTAACGAATACGTCACTCGCTTAAAAATAGGTAGGTAGGTACAATACAATACAAATATTCTTTATTGCACACCAAGAAATTAAAAAAAAACTCAGAATAAAAACAAATACAGATAATGTACAATGGGCGGCCTTATCGCTAAGAGCGATCTCTTCCAGGCAACCTTAGGATGGACAAGAAGTGATCGAAATAGTATCTACGGTGGCGTGAAAAAAAAGAAAAGAAATAATGTTTAGGAAGAAATAAATAATATAAATATCTAAATAAATATACCTAACATAAATATACTAGTACCTATATTATTAAGTACATAGCATAAATAGATATACTTAGTAGATTTATAAAATTACTTTTGATGTTAACAGTTTGATGTTAAGCTGAGGAAATGTTCATAGACCATATTATTTTTGATTATAGGGAGAGACTTAGCATGTCTTATAGAAGTGGGTAGGGCATTCCACAGCTCAATGGCATGTATGTAGGTACCTAAGCTTACAAAGTTTTGCAGTGTCCTTATTGAAAGTAATAGTTAATCTGATTAAAAGAATAGACAGGGTAGATTTAATTGAATTGGGTACCTACCTATGTAAGTAAAAAAACGCGATAAATACCCGATAAATAATCAATAATTAACCTACCATAAGAATATTCACATTTTTTAATTTCTAGTTTTTATTAACTTAGGGCTAGATGATGCTGTGTGGATTTTCCAGCATTATTTATTATTCATATTTATTATTATTGAATACCTAGTTAGTCCAGAAAAACCAACTGGAAGTAAGTAAATGTGTTTTTGTGCTCACATGGTGTCCAAGCCAACTAAGATATGTATGAATAGTCAGCCAAAGTTTATGTGTTTATGAAGTCAGAAGTAGGTTGGTAATTTGGTATACCTACTTTACCTACCTACACTATTCTGCGTCACACTGGACCCATATGGCCAAGAAGTTTTAGAAACCAGAAGTAATCAACTGATTGACTCTACAAAACTATGCCTATGTTGCCCAAAGCTTTCATTTGGAGTGTGGAATTTAATCACAACACAAATTGATTCCAAAGTATTATTGATGGAAATTAGTAACAAATTCCATCCAAACATTTCAAAATTAATCACTATTTTAGTTAATCCTCAATTAATTAGATTCCACACCTCGCTCAGCTATTTATTAGTCTTAATTTGACGCTGATTAGACGGAGCTTTTAGCTTAAAATTTTGACTACAGGTTTATTGAATCTTATGTCTGCTACGAAGTATTCGAATCACAATCTTATCTTAGTTTAATCTACCAGTCAAATTGTTTGATGCTTTTTCAATAGGTTTTAGGTAGGAACCTAAATGAATTCTCCAATGGGCAATGACATACCTACTACTACTAATAGGACTGTAGCTGAACCAATTGTTTAAGAGAGAGTTCACGAAATCGCAAGGGTTGCAACAAACGGGCAACTTTCACTGGTGGCTCATGGATTTTTGTGGCCACCCTCGGTCTGTTTCAGACATCGTATCGTAGACATGTTGTAATTTTGAGTTATATTCACCGTCTCACGTTAGACGCGCCTTTCCCCAACAACGTCAAAAAGTATTCCCAACATCTCACCAAAAGTATTTCCAACGTCTAACGAAAAGTATTTCCAACGTCTCACGGAAAGTATTTCTAACGTCTCACGAAAAGTATTTCTAATGTCTCACGTAAAGTATTCCCAACACTTCTGTGATTTTCAACGTCTCATTAAAAGTATTCCCAACGTCTCACGAACGAGAGCATCGTGAATTAAAGTCTTTATCTATTTTTTTTTTTTTTCAATAGTGTGTACACTGTTTGAGACCATCCTACGAAGTGATCTCTTTAAACTCGACTCTGCGAAAGGAGAAGGAGAAAGCAATAAAAGTCAAAATATCCCCGACTGGGGCACAGTGGGATTATTTTATACAAACGTGCAAGCGTTTTCCTGTCAGAAAAAGAATAGAATAGAATAGAAAAGAATAGAAAAGAATAGAATAGAATAGAATAGAATAGAATAGAATAGAATAGAATAGAATAGAATAGAATAGAATAGAATAGAATAGAATAGAATAGAATAGAATAGAATAGAATAGAATAGAATAGAATAGAATAGAATAGAATAGAATAGAATAGAATAGAATAGAATAGAATAGAATAGAATAGAATAGAATAGAATAGAATAGAATAGAATAGAATAGAATAGAATAGAATAGAATAGAATAGAATAGAATAGAACATAAATTTATTTGTTACAGAACTTCCACAGCTTAGGCTAAAATACATAATTAACCTAGAATAAAATACGAGGTGTAAACCCAGTAACAAAATGGCTCTGCCTCAGCATGGGTTGGTTGACTAGCCTAGATGGTCCTTTATCTGAGGGGTAGCGTGTTCTGTGTGTGGCCCGTCCGCACTAACCCTAACAGCTGTCCTACGGAACCCGTCTCGCGTGGGCCGGGGCTAATGAAACAATGGAGCCATCCTCATCCTGAGATGAGATATCGGATCTCTGTGTGGGTGCACTTTGTGCAGTGCACTACAACTGACTGAATGCAGGCGTTGAATGCACGCGAGCATTGAGAACCACCATTTGTTGCACAATTACATGCCTCCGAATCATCTATCTATGTAGTGTATTGTATTATGTATATCAGTTATCTAGTACTCATAACACAAGCACTGCTTAGCTTGAGGCTAGATAATGCTGTGTGAATTGTCCACTATTTATTTATTTAATCAGGGCGTACCTACTCGTAAAAGAAAATTGAAGGTTCTGTTTCGTTTTCGTGCAAATGCTATCTTATGCAGGTAATCTAAGGGTAGGTTTTGCACGAATATGAATCGGAAACTTTGGTTTTCATTTTCCGAGTAGACCTCCGAAATCGAAAACGAAAGTTCGTAAATTTTTGAAACTCAATAAAAATCTGTCAACAAATTGCGACTTGAGAAGAGCACAAACCTGAATTGCCGTTGAATATTCGGGGGTTAATTATTTAGAAAGCGGGAACGCGGATCGAGTCTTTTTGAAAAAATAGTCTTTTCAAATGCCTATCAATCCACAAAGTCATTATTTCAAGAGTGTCTGTCTGGTCTATTAATATCTTTTTCATGAACCAGATTTCCCGTTGATTCTATCGACCAGTTTTGAGGCACAAGTTGAAAGCAGAATTTTTTTTGAAACGTAAAAAAAGGGGATGTTAATGTTGTTTAAAAAAGTCCAGTCAAAAAAAGACCATAACGTTCGCACTATTGCGACGCCACCTTAAGCCCACTCGTGGGCGTGGCAGATAGGAAGTAACCTTTCGCTTCCCACTCGGAGGTTAATGTTCGTGTTCATTGTGTAATTGGCATTTCGTGATTAGAACATTTTATAGCGTGCTGCAGACTTTAGTGCACTGCCGATGTTGTTACAATGTTAAAAAGCTAAACGACTTAGGGCAGCTGCTTCAATGACAAATGTTAATTGACTAAGTATTGGTGAAACTATTTTTGGTTTTATAAACACAAACACAACAAAAAATAACAAAAAGCCAACTAAAACATTATTTACCTCGGCTCCCCTTAGCTCCACGGAATAAGAGGGTGCATCGCCTCGATTCATTTAAAAAGTTTTTTTTCCTTTTTTGCCCGCGACTTCGCACGCACTTTTCCGAGATGTAAAGTAGCCTCCTGGCCTTATGTTTCTCTTTGCCAAATAAGGCAGGGACTATTTTTGATTTATTGAGATCGGTTGAGCCGTTTATCGTGAAAAGGTTTTTACGTGTTCCCCTCCAAAAAAGACCACAATGCTAAAAAACCACCCGCTTTTGACAGAGACATAACTTGAAACGCTCCCATTTGTAGTATGATATGACATAATTTGATGTTTGATGCAAAAATTTGAAACTGATTTCAGATTCCTATAAATGTACAATTTTTTTACATTTTGCGGGACAAATAGTACCTAATTCCTCTTATAAAATTTATGGTACCACTTCGAGATCATTATTTAAACAAAAATAAAGGAATCTTCAAAATCGGATACATAAAAAAACATACATACAGCCGAACATACCTTTTTCGAAGTCATTTAAAACCGGGGAAAATAATGATCGATATGAAACTCTAATAATGATTAACCGTTTAAATCTAAAATATCTACTAACTTAACTTAATCTACGTCTATATGCCTTCCTCCATTTTATTTAGACCAAGAATACGAATGCCCTAAATTTTTTGGCAATTGCTACTATTTCCAGCCACTTGTCTACTTACCATGTCCTTTTACCTTTCCCCATTCCCCTTGGCTGTTACCAAACATATCTAAAGCTATTTCAATTTTAGGGTCTCCTGAAAATCTCTAGACCTTATTAATATTATGAAGTTACATTGTACAAGATCACATATAACAGAGTTTACGAAGCGTCGTTTTCACGGCCGGTAAACATCGTAGCTTCCGTAATAACGCGCAGGATGTGCACAGAATGGGGGCTTGTGCCGAAATTAGCAAAAACGGCGGCCCTATTCTGCTAAACTAATCTATGCACTATGACAATGGTATCGTCACAGAAAGACGCGGGTATTCCACCTTTTTTATCCTGAGGGAAATGCGCACGCATATCGTACTGCCACGGGGAGACAGTACGATGATGTGGGACTCTAACACCACTAAAACCCTCAGGGTGCTTCCGCCTCTGCCGCTTGTGGTAGGAACGTGGGGACGCTTACACTCATCCACGAACCCACCGTGGCTGCCCGATATCCCCCCTCACTGGGGGCCCCTCACTGGGGGTATGCAGCTGTGCAGCACCCCCTCTTCACGACGCGCCAGAAACACAACGAAGAAAGAAACTACAGATGGAAGGACCGTAGGAGAGACACACGTCAAAAGTGTCAAGTTTGAACCATATGACTCATTCTATCAATCTTTCAGTAATTTTTTATTGTACACAATTAATACAAAGCATGAACTTATAATGGGATATGTACTCAGGCGAGCTTAACCCTGAAAAAGAGTTTTCTTCCAGCAAACCTTAGAGTTATAGGAGAGGCGATGGAATAGGTAAAATAAAAATTTTCTTCAAAGAAACTCGTAAATCACATTAATATTATAAATGCGAAGGTTTGGATGGATGGATGTATAGATGGATGGATGTTTGTTACCTCTTCACGCCAAAACTACTGAACGGATCGGGCTGAAATTTTGTATACAGATAATTATAATCCTAGAATCAAACATAGGCTACTATTTATCCCATAAATCAGTTCCCATGGGATAGAAATAACCTCAAAACGTTTCCATAGAAACAACGCGTGCGAAGCCGCGGGCAGAAGCTAGTAATATTATAAACGCGAAAGTTTGTAACTTACAAACTTTCGCGTTCGTATAAGTAATTGTAAGTATGAATGGATGGATGTTTGTTGCTCTTTCACGTAAACTACTGAACGGATCGGGCTGAATTTTGCATACCTACAGGTAATTGTAATCCTGGAATCAAACACAGGCTACTTTTTATCCCACAAATCAGTTCCCGTGGGATAGAAATCACCTTTAAACGTTTCCATAGAAACAACGAGTACGAAGCCGCGGGGCGCAGCTAGTAACTAAATAAACCTAATAAATACCTTACCGTGGCAATACTACCCCACGCACTATCTTGAGGTTCTATAACCTAGAGATTCTACGTGACAATTCTGCGACGATGCCAGTGTCATAGTGATGCGATTGGTTGGCAAGATTGGGTCCCAGTCTTGTGGTGGCACGTTCCCTGCGGCTGGCCCTGGCTCTCCACGACACGACAGAGCATGGAGCGATTGTGTTGCCAGTATTGAAACTGATTTACTTAAGTACTTACTAGCTACAGTAGGTAATTACTTAATTAACCAGGCAACTAAGGGATATTACTTAGGGATATTACATAGGTAGAGTACCTATGCGTATAGTAATATTACCTACCTGTACTTACATAGAGGTAGATGGTTCTACTCTAACGCACGGTATCATGGCATACCCTCCTTGTGAACCAAGTGCCTGCCACGACGCCGACGGCCAGATCTTCGTTATTTTAGAAAAGCTGCGTCTTCTGTGTATGCTTCCCCCCACAGGTAGGAACGATCAGCGATTACAACACACATTTTGGGTCATCGTGGCTTTGGCAGATATCAGCTAGCAAAGGTGAATGAATTTGCACCTCAAATTCGTAATAGTAGTTCGTTCCTAAAGATTACGTGAGTACTAACTTATTTCCTATTTATTAATCTAACCAAAAACGCTGACATTGTCTAAAAACCTCCGAAATCCTGAAAAATGTCTGAAAATCCTGGCATGTCAGCAAAAAGGCCTGACCACTCGTAACCCTATCTACACATCTAAATATTGACCTACCTAAGTAATTATTATGAGTGTATTTCATTTCAAATACATCTCCTTGACACAGATTCAACAATGGAATTTTCGAGTCAAGTCAACATGGAAAACTCAATCGCAATCAAAACATCAGTTGACCGTACCGTACTATCTAGCCACCCCCCATTTCATTTCTATAGCAAATAAAACCTTGTGTTTGTTCCTTTGTGAATGCAATTCCATTACAAATCTTGCACAAAGAGTCAGAGCTTTTCAAAGAGCTTAGGGTCTGTGTTCGTATTTGTACGATACAATAATAGCTCTTATCGTATGAACGAAGAAGTTAGAGAAGTTCAGATCTATGTACCATGTTATGCATTTTTTATTGAAAAAAGGTTCTTGCGAAAAGGTCAGTGTTAAAATATATGTCCTATACATATCAGCATATCACTCTGCAAAACCTCTTAGGAACAATTTGTTACAAAATCTGCATGACCTCTTTAATTCTATCAATAATTATATTTATAAAGGATCCATACGTAAAAACCACGATTTCTGAAGCTTCTTTGACCGTAGCAAGTAAACATTGAACTCACTATGAGGTTTTAGTATAAAAATGTGTTCTATCTACCGCTTTTATTCAACCGAAGCAAAAATAAAATAGAAGAAATATTTTTCTCACATTTCTGGAGCAAAATGATATCCGTCCATAGTGGTTTTAACTGCAATAAAAGCACAATAAACGGTGGTAACCTAACACTCGACTGTAAGCCCGCATTCGTCTCAATAGCGTCATACACTCTACATGCGGGACTCCTCTGGGAAGCGAGAACGGATTATTGCTCGCAATATAATGTATAGAACAGAGTAAAACTTAGTAGGTATGTAGGAAAGTTCCTACATACAATCTAAATGTATGGGAAACGTATTTTGCGATTTCTGACTTTTTTGGCACTCTAACTTAAGTTGGTTGATAGAAGTTTTTGATCAGTCTATGAAACAGTTTCGATTGGCATCAAAAAAGGGTTCTGGGTAAAGTGCCATTTTTTTGCTATCTACATATTTTTGAAACATACATATTTTGATAAGTACATACTTTCCAGTCCATCCCAAGGTTGCCTGGAAGAGATCGCTTTCAGCGATAAGGCCGCCCTTTATACTTCCTTTTTTTTCTAAGCATTCTCTGTATTGTTTCCTGTATTTGTGTGGTATAATAAAGTGTTTTCTATCTATCTATACTTTATAAACTTACATGACGACCCCTGTGGCGCAGCGGGCGAAGGTTTGCCTGCGACGCAGGAGGTTGCGGGTTCGATTCCCGCCTCGGGACAAATGTTTGTACGATCTGCAGACATTTGTCCAGGGCGTTCTGGATGTTTTCTATGTATAATAAAAAATATCTATCTATTTAGTGTATTGTATTAAGTATATCAGTTATCTAGTACCCATAACACAAGCTCTGCTTACCTTGGGGCTAGATAATGCTGTGTGAATTGTCCAGCACTATTTATTTATTTATTATTTATTTATTTATATTTTTGAAAATCTGAGAATGGATGAACATATTTTTTCTAAAAATATGAATGGTCTTTTTATGTACTACAGCGGTTAAGGTACGTCTATTGTTTTTCTTATATCATGTGATTGGCCCATACAAAAAATAACAAGAAAAATAAAAGACAGTTGCCGCGAATTAATTAATGGATATGCAGAAAATGTTAGAATACCTACCTAGAGCTTATTTAGCTGAATACGTCACTTTAGTTTTAATTAGTCGGAGATCAACTAAGCACTAGTGTTACTTCGTCGGTACTTATTTGTAGATACCTATGAAGGATTCTTCTCCCTTGGGTAATTTTGGCAACGATAACGTAAGTACACCTACCTACTGTCGTTTCAATTTGTAAACTTGTCATGCAGTCATATTACCCACCGCCATTCATACAGCAGCCAATTTCGATGAAGGTCATTCGATCACTGAAATAAAGTATGCAAATTCCAAACAAATTTGGGGATGTCCATAACAGTATAGAAAGAAACCAGACACTTGTCTCATTAACACTCTGTTTTTAGAAGTGTTTTGCATTTTGTTTTGGAAAACTCGCGATGTGGGACCGTGCGGCGACAATACAATCTATACCATTTTTGTCCCTCTGGTAGGTAGTAAAGAAACATTCTATTCCCGCCCTATTCTTTAAACTTCGTAAATAAGTTACAAAAATGTATTATGCACATGTGCAGTGCAGAGGCAAAAGACTGTAGGTACAAAAGGTTCCGCTTTATGGTTACCAACCCTTGCATAGGTACACTTGGTTTACCTTTCAAAATCCAACTTTTATTATACGCATCAAATTCACGTTATGAACCGTTCTTGAGGTTCCTACTGGATTTGCCATTTCATTTGCTAAGGTCGCTGAGGTTGATTGCAAAGATGCTCGTTAAATCCATTTTATCTTATCGCATCGTAAAATCGATTAAACGGGAAATTACTTAACGAACTCCATAAATAATAACGAGAAATGTATAGTCTAGGATATTGCTGTCATAGATAACTATCTTCCATTTAGAAGCTTGACACTTTATACACACGGGATTTAGCGGCGAACTAATGCACAGGAGATTGTTTTCTAAAAATATGTAGGCAGGTACCTAAGTCAGCCATTAAAACAAAAGAAAAATTAAGTGTTTTCAAAAACTTCGCACTTTTAAAAGTAGATAAGTATAATATAAATCCTCAAATAATCTAAGCTTAGGTATGTGGTAACGGAACCATATTATATTAAAATTTGGTAACGTGTTTCGAATTTTACGATCAATTCAATTATGTTATTGGAATCATAAATTATATTCGAACAAAAAATATTAATATTCACAAGAAAAATTAAAAATTAAAAACAGTTTAGCAATTAATGCGTCTGCTACAATCAAAAGTGGCGTCCGCAGTGCACGAGCCGCCTTATTTATGAGGCTGTATTCTTCAAGATATATCACAAAATGAGTTACAGCCAAATTACCAGCTTCTGGCTGAATGTTTTATACAATAACGTAATGTGAAAGATTATGCTAATTTATTGACGTTTTTATCGACGCCGGCGCTTCGACGCCACTAGACGTTCAAAAGCTGAATTTTGAGAGACCGTCCGTGCTGTGGTCACACATGGGTCAGATAGTGTAGAGCTGGAGGTAGTTAGAGGTGGTGGTGGTCTTAAATAATGATCATGGTGATGATGATGATCATTTAATGCTTCTGCTACAATCAAAAGTGGCGTACGCAGTGCACGAGCAGCCTTATTTATGAGGCTGTATTCTTCAAGATACATCACAAAATGAGTTACAGCCGGTCTTAAATACTAGGATATTATTATATTATCTGTGCCTAAAGTAAGTGTTGAAATAACTGCTCTTTTATATTGTTAAACGAACTCGTTCGGTTATTCTGTGCAACCTGTCGTCTAAATTTAGTTCTGAGTTAAATTGGTGTGTCAAAGCCTTTATAGAATCTAACAGATATATTGACCCACCCATAAGGTCACCGTTATACAGAACTTTATATGTTAATAACCTGCCGCAAGAAATAGCAATAAAATATAATAATTTAGATACGCTTTCCGAATGACAATAGTGGAGAAATGTGTAAAGAATGACCATTGTTTGACAAAGAAACCCTATAAAATACCGACTTAACGTGTCAATGTTTTTGTAAATATTCGACCCACTTTGTTAAAGCGACATAGCCCGTATCGTATCTTGTACCTAATAGGTATATTTCGAATACCGTATAGATAGATCATGAGAACTTTACGAAATAGTTATGGACTCAAAGAAAACAGAACAACGGTCTCGGCTTTTAATTTTAACGCTTACTTAAAAAAATTGTCTTGGAACATTTTAGGATTTTTCAGGACATAATGGAAGTTCCAAACGTACGACTAGTTATTGGACCTCGTTTTGTATATTTTTATTTTTTGTAGACAGACATCTATGTAGGAAGGTACTTTATTTCAAATTCGCGACGCTTTTTGCAATTTTAGCACTTGTTCCATAAAGTTCATCGACAGCTGACTCACGTTTGAAGTGAACCATGAATCGATTATTCAATTTGACTCACTAATTTCTTGATTGGGCCAATCCTTAAAACATTTAAATATTTCTTTTATCTTCTTTTAAAATTCTTGTTAAATTAGCATTGAAAGCTGTTTATGAGATTAGATTTAGTGATTTATGGTATTGCTTAGATAAGTCCCTAATTACCGAATTATATTTATGAGTACCTATGGTAAGTTTTTCGTGGACTATACTTTTAGGCATGTCCGTCTGTCTTTTAAGCCAGGTTCGTCCGCTTCATTAACACATTCACTGCCCAGCCTCGGCGGTGCGTCCCGCATGGGCGCACAGCCCCGCCGCCGCGACACGGGGATCGAGAAACACGTCTGCGTCTTGGGCCATGAAATTGTTGATTCTCCTTGACAAATTGGTTGTTTTTTACCGACTTCAAAAAAGGAGGAGATTCTAATATGTTCGGATGTTGTGTTTTTATAAGTATGTTCGTCGATTTCTCCCTCAATTATGTACTGATTTTAGAAAAAAAAAATCGCTACTGTGCAATTAAACAATTAACGTAAATGTTATCGGTTTTGAAGCAACAATACCCATCGTTACAACTGGAGGTATAGGTACCTAAAGGTACCTACCCAACATCAGAACAGTAAATAAATAATGTTGGACAATTCACACAGCATTATCTAGCCCCAAGCTAAGCAGAGCTTGTGTTGTGTTGTGTAGGCTAAATGGTTCTCATCTCACAATCCAGAGCACTTACTGACATAATTTGTTTCGTTCGAAGCTGTTAACAGAGCCTCATCCAAACAAATACTATCCTAATGAAAGCAATAAATATCCTGTTACGCTCTCTCTTCCTTGTTCCTTAATTCTAGGGCTTTATTATTTGAATAATTCTTACACTGGCGCTTCTACTGCTTGTTGCATACGTTCTTTCGTTGAGAACAAAGACAAAATCCAAGAAAAACAAAGAAACATTTACAGTCGCCATCTTGTTTTGATTTCGTTCCAAAGAGGTAAAGGTTCGCATTAAATTTGCCGTTAACCATAGACAATTTTGCAGCTAAATTGAAGTGAAATTGTGCTAGATTTCCAGTCCAGTCATAGAACAGCAATAAAATATTTGTCCGATCAGTTGACCTCTTACCCCGACCCTATACCACGAGCCCCAGTCATTTATGGCACCAATTCTGAACCAATTTTATTAGTTTCTCTTTTATTATGGATACAACATGCGGAATCAAATTATAATACAATTATTTTTAATAAAGAACAGCTAGGCACGGACTAAATAAAAAACAAACGTAAATTTTGTGAGCCCGTGTTTTTCAGTGACTTTGGTAGGTTTTGTCAATGGTGTTTACATAGTTGAGTCAAAATCAAAAATCAAAAACTCTTTATTTCCATAAATACATCGATCAAAAATTTCCGGCCGGCCCCTCTTAGATGCACAATGCGCGCCCTGAAAACGTCGGTATCAAAAGGTATCCCATTTGGCAATTTGGGATACCTTTTCAACTAGTGTCATTTTAGCTCTCGGACCGAAAGCATGGTCAAGTGCTCGTATAAAAAATGCAATAATCGACCGACCAAGCAACAGAAAAAGCATGGAATTTCTTATTTTCAGTAAGTTTAAATGTAATTTTTACCTGTGTATTGTGATATGAGCCAATTGAGCCTTATATACTTGAGAAATCAGCATTAAATATTGTTGTTGGGTTTGCCTATGTAAAAATGTTTATTTTGTTCTAAGTTGATGAATGGAGCGGCTATTGTTTCTAATTTTTTTTTAAATTTATTTGTGGTAAGTTGTAAGTGATAATTTTTTTTTTCATGAAAAGACTTTTAAAATAACTGGTTGAGGTTTATAAAATAATCTACCTTTATATATTATAACTAGCTGACCCGCCCTCAATTTTATTTGCGTGGACTCTCTAAGTAAAAGAAAGACTTCCATAAGTATTAGATATAATCAACTAAGTATTTAATTTTTAGTTACCCTCGAGATCCTGCGTTGGGAAAAATGGAGGTCCATTTTAGCACATTGTATTTCAGGTTTATTTCAGTAGCTTTTGTTAACTCATTTATATTATTGTATGTCCGAAATGACCCTTTTATTTGTTGACTGTTGCGTCGCTAATTTATAGTTGTATCAATAAATGAGTCGTTATCTTTACCTGAATTCTGTTGATTTTATAATCCTTATAAAAATAAAGAGTGTATAAATTATTTTTAGGTACCTTCCTACCTACTTACAAAATAAAATAAAATAAATTCGACTCCACTAATCTCTTGTTCCGCATGCAAAAAACTTGACAGGCTCTGCGCAAACTGTCTGCGTCAAAACAAAACGTGGACACTTTTGAGTGTCATTCTTATAAGGTTCTTGGTATCTACGGGGGTGGCCGCATACTTGATCGATGCATAAATACAATAAATGTACTTACACTTAGAAAAGGTCAAATTATAAAACTAAACACCGACACGGAAATAAAGTGATATATTGCAGTAGAGCATATGCAGTCAAAAAAATCCGTCATCTTACAGACGTGGATACATCTAGACTTGTTTATTTCAGCTACTTCCATAGTATTATGTCTTATGGTATACTGCTGTGGGGGAACGCTGCAGATATTAACACCGTATTTGTGCTGCAGAAGAGGGCTGTTCGTGCAATCTATAATATGGGTCCCAGAGAATCCCTGCGTGATAAATTCAAAGAAATAAACATAATGACAGTACCATGTCAATATATTTATGAAAACTTGTTGTACACACATAAAAATATAAGTCAGTTCCCTAAAAATAGCGATAAACATAATTTGAATACCAGAAACAAACATAAGCTCGCTGTGCCCACAACTAGGCTACACAAAATTAAAATATCTTTTAAAGGGCAATGTATACGCTTCTACAACAAAACTCCTAGTGAGTTGCAAAAATTATCAATAAATAAATTCAAACAAATTGTTAAAACCTTGCTGTGCAAAAAGGCTTACTATAAAATATCAGATTATCTAGAGGACAAAAATGCTTGGGACGGGTTTTGCTCCAACTCGAAAAATAACAACTAACAGGCTAAAGGTTTCTTCGTCGCTTCTTTACTTTAGTCTACATACCGAAGCGACAGAAATCAAAAATATCACTTTATTTCCGTGTCAGTGTTTAGCTTTATATTTTGACCTTTTCTAAGTGTACATTTATTGTATTTATGGAAATAAAGAGTTTTTGATTTTGATTTTGATTTTGAGAGTACGAGCACGACTCAAAAGAAGACAAGCCATAAGGGGGAAAACTGGAACAACCCATACGTCTACCTGATAGCGTAAGTGTGTAGGTATTTGTATTGAATTTTGAACTCTTTTTTATTACAATTTTTTGGACAAGATACTATTTCAGTCAAGCTGTGGCTGCAAATCTAGCTGGAGCTGGTCTAGACGTGACTAACATACTGGAACTAGCTGGAACAGAGTAGCACTTTGACAGTATGTCATGTGTGCTAGCGACACATTGATTACATTGCAAAGACATAGACTACGATGTAGCCGCTTCAGTGACCGCATAACATTGGAACTGGGAGATGCTCAGATGCTTCTGTTGTTCACATAATATCGTTTGCATTTGCTTGACTCTATCTGAAAGATATTGGATAGGTTATACATATAAATGGAGATTCATATTTTAACAAAGTATATGTTATATGTCACGGAAAGATATCTAATGATTTATGAAGCAATAAAAATCCAAGCTAACAGTATCGAAATATCTTGCTATGAAATTAAAATATTTGTGGATCAAATAACAGAATAGTTCCGTTGGCAAAGGTTAAATTATCGAGTCATTGTTATAAATCTGGCAACTAATTTATTTATTTATAAAGTTGGATCTAGGTTTGTAGGTACACGACACCCAAAAACCGCTTCTAAAAATATCTTCCAAAGTTTTATTATTTCTGCCAGAGAAATGAGTTCAGGAGGGAAGTTTTAATGTTACCTATCTTATTTGCCCTTAAAGTATTTATATACGCTAGGCAAATATTTTTCATCATCATCATCAGGATCCACGCGAGGTGAAATATACCGTAATGATCGAAAGATTACAACGAAAGTTTGCAAGGTATCTGTACAAAAGAACATATGGATACTACCCGTATCTCTTTCCCTCTCTATTTGTGACCGGTATGGTGGGCTTAGACACCTTAGAGTTGAGACGCAAGCTGCAATTAGCCATGCATTACTGTTTACTTCTTCGTAACAGAGTGGACAACCCGGTGATACTGAGTACAGTTACTTTAAACGTTCCTAACAAGTACTGCAGAACCGGACGCAGGTTTCACCGGCTATTTTCGCAGCCACCAACACGCACGAGACACGCCAATAACGCACCCACACCTAGAGCTCTTGTACTACTCAATGGTTTTTTACAGGAGTTCCAACATGTCGACATATTCAACGATAGTCTAAATCATATTTATTTATGCCTTACATCTTATCTTACTTTTAAATGAAATATGTTATTTTCTATTAATTTTTGCCTATCTTAATGTTTCCATTATTCTACTTGTTAAATAATTGGTTTTATTGTTATGTATAATTTAAAGATAATTTCGGTGTAGGTACTGTATTCTTAAGTTTTGTATTCTTATAGTTCTAATATATGTATTTAGCGTAGTTAGTGCTTTGGTTCAAACTGTAAGCTAACTGCTGTTTTTAAATAAATAAATCATCAACGAGGCCTGTCATGGATCTATTTCTGGTTGTAGCCTCCTCCAACCGCCTCCACTCTTGACGGTCTCGAGCCCTCGACATCCAGTCACGGCCTGCTTGTTGTCGGATGTCGTCAACCCATCTTTTTGGTGGTCTTACCCACGGGCTGGTGGTAGCCGTTTCCACTCCAGCAGTCTTCGCTTCCAATAGGCAAATATTCATACCTATCCGCAAATGCGAACTCAATTAATCAACTTGACAGGCATTAAAATAATATTTTATTCATACGGCTATCCAAGGCTTGTCAAACTAAAGATTGCACGTTTCTCAATATTTTGATATCTTTATCATAGGAATAGAGTAGGCTACCTACGCTTTTAAATCCTAGAATTTTTATTAATACTTACTCGTACATGTCTTGCATGTTGAGATTTTGTCAGGTTTTTTTAAAATATGGGCGAGTAGGTCGAGGGCTGTGAAAGTGTTAGTTTAGTTTAGTATATTTTAGTATATCGCATTCACTGCCCAGCCTCGGCTGTACGACCCGCAGGGGCGCGCCGCCACTACACATAGCTTCAGATGAGCGAGTGCGTCGAGGGCTGTGAAATTGTTAGTTTAGTTTATTTTTTCACAATTTTATTTTGTCAATTTAAAAATGCTACCTGTCCTAGTTAGTTTCAGCTCACGCACGCGGTCGTTTCACCCTCCAAACGAGATTACTAGGTACTACTCCTAATCCACACACGAACAAAATTGTCGTAACACGATCCATGGCTTAAAAGGGTACACGATATGACACACGGTCGAATATCCTATCGTGGTCGTTCTTCGACATGACGTAGACGACGACGCCCGATGCAATCTGGTGACAGGGACGGTTAGTGAGGCAGGAGTTTTCGGCTGTTATACTTCGCTGAACAAAGCTAAGGGTATCATGTACGACAAGCATAACGTGCGTGTATCTCTCATGGCAGTACCATGTAGGCGTTCAACCCATAAGTCACGCAATACCCACAGCGGGAATGGGAAACCTGTACAATTATTGATAATGTATCATCATGCGAGTCTCATTATACTAACAAAGGCATTAATCAGTTCGGAGATTAGCTTTAAAACAAATTGAAGTGGTGATGCCGTGGGCGGTCGCAGAGACATGTTTACGAGTCAAGAGTTCACTAAACGATCGTTGTATACTTTCGGACTTTTGTCCCAGCCTGTGGGCATTCAGCGGACAGAATGCAGGAAGATAAAATCGTCTCGAAATATATTTCCAACTTGCCAGTTGACGACGCATCGTAAAACAACGCAGTCTTTTTCTTTATTCATTAGATTTTATTCAGTTTCATTCAAGTTTTACCCCCATCAGTAGGTACCTATCTGTCTGCTGCTTCATGAACTGCCGAGATGACTGACATTTTCTGACTATCTTTAGCAACTCTACTAGGTCTGTCAAGCGGTCGCGGCTTTAAGAGAGGCCTCGAGGCCTTCTGCCTTAATCTTTTCTGGACTCATTTGAGCTTGTTGTTTATATTTGTTTTAAGCAAATCTTAAGTCCGCTCGCAACCCATCCGCTGCAATGCAAGTCCGTTAGCTGTGCCTACCTTAACGACCTGAATGTCAATTAACACCGTTGCTGAGGCTTGAAATTTATCATCTCTGCCCACAGGCACGTGTCTTCGATCGCGACGTCACGATCCATCGCACTAAAGATTAGATTTTAATTATTATCTGTCGGATTTGTATCGTCTCGTTACGGCCGAGGTGTGAAACGGGTCGAGTTACAATCTAATAGATTTCCTATCCCAATCAGCACCAGCAGCTGTTGATACGGCAGTCAAGGTAACTTTTATTGCCATTTAGGTGATTTTAATGTTATTTAATTCAAGAAATTCTTACTTATTTAAAACTTTGTACGCGTTATTTGATTTCACTAAACGGCTACTGTCCGACCAATAAAAAAAAATTGGTTGTCTGTAAAGTCGGTTTACTGACGATAGTTGAACGTGACAACGCAGACGCATCGCTCACTCAAGTAGGAGAGAGACGGATGTCGAGCGCTCTCGCTTGCACTTCAAGCCTTACATGGAACGCCTCAGAGCGAGGTAACGCCGCATGACGAGGTAACGCCGCATGTCGAGGTAAATCCGCATGACGTCATGTTTTTTCGTGCGTGCAGCCGGCTCTATCGAATTATAAGACGTTGTCACGTCAAAAGGAATCACGGTGTTTTGTTAAGCTTTCTAGTTAGGTTACTTTATATTTCTTTAAAACTGTGATTTGTCTGTACCAAACCTACATACAAAGTAAATAAAATTCAAAGAAAGAAGTCTCAGAAACAAGAATTGCAGCCTTTGAGGAGGCGTTTTAATATTCTATTTAGTTCCTCGTTGCACGTGACTCCGCTTTATAATCTCCAACATTATCTCCGCCGTAAAACTGTTTTCATTCTTATCACAATGAAAATGTTCTCCCAACAGGCGGCCCACCAAAGCTCACATAAAACTCAGTTTTAATAGCAGTATTAAACTTGATCACAATTTAATAACCAACTCGTGACAGTAAAATATCTAAAACAGATAATCGAATAAACAATACCATTATTGTTTTATGTTTCGTAATTAAATGCCGATAAAAATTATATTCGAGCGTTGCCGCATTTTTGAACACCCATTCGGTTCGCGTAGGTGTTCACTGAATGCACTTACTCATTATAAATAATGGGTAGATAATCTGAGCAAGACAATAGTTTGTTGCGTCTGTGGGTGGTGCATTAACCACTCTAAAATGAGCTATTATCTCTTCATTTGCTATACTTAGTAATATTTTTTCAGAGCTCACAAAAAAGTGGTCTTCCAGCTTCGTGGGTGCGCGTCAACTTAGGTCAAAGGATGATGAGTAAATAACTATTATGTTGTTGAAGAGTTTATAATGCTTTCTTTGGATATTATCTTGATGCTGGATTAACTCCACCTTAGGGTATTTGTTTATGACTTTCCTCTTTGGCTGAAATTTATCTTCCCAAGTGAAATGGGGTTTAATTTATCAGAGCTTTTAAGATTTGGAGCTCGTTTATCAGAGTCATGGTCGTCAGGCTTTTTTGAAAGTCTTCGTGAGTAATGAGTATTCCAATATATAAACTAGCTTCGCGGCTTTGTATGCACCATTCAACAAAACCTCTCGTCAGTGGGAATAAGTCTACATCTAGGCAAAATTTAGCGCGACCCAACGTTAGGTACTGAACGAACTACTGAACGCAGTAATTTGGGCGCGAAGAAAAACAAGCATCAATCCAACCTTCCAATTTTTCAACTGTCTTAATATAAAGTAAGATAGTGCAGGAAATGTGTTCTTATTAGTAGTAGGTACCTACTTAGTTTCGCGATAGCTTTATCTAATGCTTGAGTGGCCCGGCTCTTCCGCCCACACAGCACAGCGATGGGATGCAGTAATGGTGCATGCTTCAACACCATACCCGCATTCAATGCATGGGCGTCGACCTTTGGTTAGCACTACTTATAAAGTAACACCGTAATACGTGAAGAAGAAAATACTTAGAAGGTGTGTATTTTAACAGGTCTTAATTGAAACAACAAAATAAATAAGTGTCCTTTTTAAAAAAAGTTCATATATAGTTATTTTTAATATTTTGTATCTGCATGTAAATAATAATTTTACTTAGATTTTATTTGTTATTGCATAATAAATAATTCATAATTAATTTGGAAAATTTGTTATACTTACAAATACTTAATCATTAATATTAATTAATTTAGTTTATTTGTTGTATTTGAATGGAGGAGCAGGACATCCTGGGACAAGTATATTAACATACTTGAAATGATGTCCTATCAATTGTTTAGCATGTAGAGTAAAATATTTATATACAAATATATAATTTTCAATTTAATTTATTTTCTGACGTATTGTCATTTCTTGTTCTCATAACGTTCTTTTATTTTCTCAGCTGAATTAGGCTTTGGCTTTTAGCGAATATCTTTTGTTTCTTAGTTTTTTTTTTATTACAAAGTCATCAAAGAAAATTATACTAGTATTTACAATTAAGTTTTTAGTTTCTTAGTTGAACAGATCTTTATTAGGACAAATCTTTATTGAGAAGATTCGTTCTTCTTTATTCTGTGCCTATATAATTAAAAAGAAGGTATGTCGTAGGTACTTATTCCACGAGTGCTAGACAGAAATCACTATTCCCAGCCCTGACACTAATTGATCAATTTGTTCACTTGTTCATCTTCCATTTGTAATATTAACATGCCCAATTAACATGACAGCTGTCACATACGCTCTGAACCTTTGTAATTGGCAAGGGAAGGTCGAATTGATCATGCAAAATGAACTGCTATTCGTAACGCCGTTCCGCTGTATTGAATTGTTTATGGCCTGCCAGCACTTCAATTTATTCCCAATAAAACTCTATGAAGATTCACTGTTTACACCTACGCGTTCTCAGGAATGATTCATTGCGGTCTGGAAATTCTATTGCTGAGGTGTTGTATTTTGGTTTAGTTCCGTTTTCAGTATTTTCACGGTATTTTTGTAACGGATTTCAGTGTTTATAACTTAGAAACTCGTGACTCGTAAAACAGTTAACGACTTTGTAGGATCAACCTTCGACAAGTGTTTGAGGTTACGTCGCAATTTTTTGAATGTTGTAAAGTTCAGATAAGTTGGTCTTTGGCAGTATATTAGAAATAGAACTATTCATGCTTTAAAAGTTGCTTGGCAGAGTCTAGGCATTTACCGCAACAACACACAACAAACCGGGTTTTGAACATAATCACCACCCTTGACACGCAGATCGAGATAGCTGTGGAGGTGTTGAATAAACTGTAGAAAGCTGCTGCATTTATATAGGATTGTATCTTCGTCTCCAGAGGCGATGTAGACAATGTAGACACGGGAAAACTTCCGTTTTCCCGTGTCTACATTGCAAAGTTTAGTCAATATTCAAATGATTTTGATCCACTTAAAAGAAGTTCGGGTATTACCTAATTGAAGTAGTAGGCTCAATGATCGACCGATCATTGAGCCAATTCGAACTTCGATCACACCGTTGAATAACAAACGAGGGTCGGAGCAAAGTTTTTATTGTGATTCCGAATTCGAGGCTATTTGAATTCCTCAGATTTCGCATCGATAAGAATCTTTATAAAGGTTTGTGACACTCGTAAAATGCTAAAGAAGGTTTCATTTATGTGGATGTGAAGCTTTTAAAAAGGAGGTTAATTAAAGAAAAATACAGAAGCAAATAATAAAACGGACATTAGGCGATAAAAGGTTGGCTTTGCTTTTGGAGTCTACACACCAAAGTTGGCGACACAGCCCGCCGACAGAAATATCGGCGGTTGAATTGAATTGGTTGTTGAATTGGCGGAAGAAATGTTTTTCATACAATGAAAATTGTATGAATATTGTGGTCTGCTGACAGTGTTTTGCAAACTTATCGCCGGTCCGTCGACTTTGTTCTGTTCGGTACAAAGATCGTTCAGGACCCGTAAAAATAAAACCGAAGTTTCTGATTAGTTTTCGTGCAAACGCTAATTAAGATTATATAGATACAAGCGACATAAGAGTTGGTTTTGCACGAAATCGAATAAGAAAGTTCGATTTTCCTGTAGGCCCTCAGGTTTTGTAGACTGCAGTACATGATCAAACCTACATACGCCGCGCCAGCAACTGAAAAGTCGCTCGACATTTATCCCACTAATATTATAAATACGAAAATTTGTGAAATGTGAAATTTTTGCTACCTAGGATCTCCAAAACTACTGAACAGATCGAGATGAAATTTGGCATACATTTAGAACATAGCCTAACTTAGATAATAGGCCATATTATACCGAAAATACGCATGCGAAGCCGCGGGCAGAAACTAGTAATGTATATAAAGGCTACTGTTATGAGGAGTCTGAAAACACAATTTCATTTTATTTATTTTATCACCACTTATAAAACTGGACACCACTTCTTACATGACAACACTCATGATTTTGATGATCATAATCTATTGTGCAACTTTCTAATATTTATAATTAAAAGCTACGATTTTATTGTGTAATTTAACGAAAGCTTGTGTTGTTGGTAGCATAATGGACTGTAATTAATCGCTGGTTTCTCTTACGGCCTACGTGGCTTATCAACGTGCTATAAAGTATCTTGGACCGTAGAACAGATGTTATAAAGTTGAACTTTGCATATCAATTTCAAAGGGCTATCGTATAATTTTGCAATTAAAGTATTGGATGTATTATTTGTAAATGTTATCAATAATAATACATCGGATCATAGTATTCAAATCAGTGGAGTTCACTAAAAGGCGTTCTTCACTGATTTAGATTTATGAAAGTTTACTATTGCAGAATATATTACCAATCTAAGGTCAGCTTGTCCTTTCTGTCCTTACAGCACCCAAAACTGTAAACAGAATTGGTATCACGCCGGGAACTGAACCCAAACCTATTGATATTTAGAGCCGCTCACTCTACCTACTAAGCTAAAATCACCCGGAACTGTTTCATTATGATGTTCAGAGCACTAAACCAACTAGAATAGATAGATACTCGTGACACGACAGAAGAGCAAAACCAGTAGACACTTTCATGAATACATGACAACGACCGTGTAGGCTACATTAAGCATAGTTCTCACGTGCAACATGAAAGTCACTTCGATTTTAAGAAAGTACTTTCCCAGAATGTAGCTGCTGGGCAGATTAACTCGTAATTTAAGTAAAGACCTGGGTACAAGGCTTTTTCTTTAAAAAAATGTTCAAAAAGACTGAAAAGAAGACGCTTTGCAATCCTGGCTAAGCATTTTGCTTTGCTAAAATCGATTCTTGTTGAATCTTTAAGGTAAAAACCAAACAAAGTGCTAGAGCTGAACAGGCTGCTCAATATAATGCTCGGTTCTCCTCCCTCGCTGGATATAATACTAGATCTGAATGCTACATTACAGCCGAATGCGCGCGTCGAGCGAGCGCCAAATCTGAGTTTTCCCGGTTTGTGTCTCATCCAGGTATCACACGAGCAATTTCGAGGGCAAAAGTAGTTAAAATAAACATGCTATTTCTATATGAATCGATAACGTGCTCTGTACACGACACCTACGCAAGTGCTCGGGCAACACTCGACTCAATTCTCCCCGTGCATTGTCCGAGCACGATCCTCTTCATGTACCGAGGCAAGTACCGTGTACCGTACATTGTGCACGACTTATTGAAATTATTGATGACTAGATACAGACCGGTGCTTTGACCGTGTTGGAACTGGACTGAAACTCCAGACGACCACCATATTGCAGACAAAATCGAACCATTACAATAGAACACTGCCGTATTTTGTTAGAACAAAGAAAGGCTGTGACAGTCGAAGGCAAAGCTAAGTCGGTCTGAAGGAACCCTACGAATTCGAAATATCATTTTGACTCCGGCTAAAATTTCACTACGCGTAGCATAGAACTATGATCCGTAAACGAAAATGCTACGAGTTGCTTTCATGAGAAGCTTAGACACAATAACACAAAAGTTACAAAGTCACTTCATAAAAGCTATACGAAAGCAATTTAAGCTCGCGTGTCGCTACACCTGTGCTGCGCTACGAATCTTCTACGAAAACTTCGATTTGCTAGGTCTGCTACACATTAGCTAGGCTACGAATCTTCTAAGAAAATGCTACGATTTGCTACTTATCTTTGCTACGACTCAAAAATGTGCCTTTATTGATGAAAGAGATGTATAAAACTAACCACTATCATCTCTCCAAAATATCATCAGGATCTATCACGTGGCCACATTCTCTAAACTGTTTTCGAGTACACTTACCTTGGGCAGATTATGCAGTTGGGTAAACGCAATTTCGAGAACGAAGCCAAGAGGAGGATCCAGCTAGGCCAACATGCTACATCGACAACGATCGAAGCTGAAGACCGGGCGCTAAGGCGCAGTGGCCGAACCCATTTTAGTCTACTGACCAGCAGTAGACTCATATAGGTTGATGATGATCATGACTTCACAGATGGGTAGATGTCTCGGGTTCGCGGAAACTGTAGTCACGAGCGACACAGTTGACACCGCGACCTCGGTAATACTGGATTCTAGATAGCGAGATAAGCTGCATTCAACTGCATCTCCGTTCATACAGATGCAAACGCGATGTGAATGATGAATTGATGAATCATAGGAAGGTACATTTATTTATCGTCCTTTATGATATGGGTCTTTTCCTGGGACGTAACATGTCGCTTTGTTATGAGAGAGAAATAGTGTTAAATTTCAAATTCTTCTTTGCTTCTCAAATTTCACCACAATAACGCATAAACGCATACATTTTCATAAACCCCATTAGTTACGTTACACAACTTCAGAATAATTAGTACTTACATGCTAATTTGTAGAAAATGTTATGGAGAATCCATATATATGTATATAGATATTACTAGGCATTACAAGATAGTAATCAAGAAATCAGCGAAATAATGTATCATATTCCATTTCCGGGGTTCCAGGGTTCCGTAACTCAAAACTAAAAAGGAACCCTTATGGGGTCACTTTGTTGTCCGTCTGTCTGTCTGTCAACACTCTTTTCTCAGGAACACGTGAAGGTCGAATTGAAATTAACATCCAATACTCAAGTCCGTAACTTCTTGGAGCCGTGATATAAATCTTTTTCGTTTATGCCCGAATATTTTGAATTTCCAAAAAAATCACATGCACACAAAACCTATAGGGTACTTCCCGTTGACCTAAAATCATGAATTTGCCAAGATGCAAGTAAAGAGAAAAATCCGAAAACCGTAAACTTGTAGTTTTTCACATAAAACCAAATATTCTCGCCATGAACGAATACCTATAGGATACTTCCCGTTGACCTAGAATCATACAATTTGAAAGAAGCAAGGTCTTATAAATATACGGATCCCTCGGTGCGCGAGTCCAACTCGCCTGGACTTTTTATTTTAAGATACATTTTAGAATGACATAATTGCTTACCACAGGCTGCAACACTCGCTCGCCACTAGCTGCCAACTATTTTATGCTGTCATTGTAAAATGTATCTATCCAAATATTACGAATATGCCCATAACTCAATGCACATTTTGTGCTGTGCTGTGCAGCAGTTGTGCGGTCCAGATCAGCGAGAACTTTAAGCATCCCCCCTGTGCAAGTCTCATCTACATTCTTCTCATATACAGTGAATACTTTGTTTGCGCTTTGTTGAAAAACATGGCGAATACTTAAAATTTTGCATAATTTTCCATGAAAAAATGTTATGGTGTTATTTTTCATGTTTGGTCGAATGACCCAGTCATAAATTGTAAGATTGGATGGGATTGTTGGGGCGCATCAATCATTTGGATGTATTTACCTGTGCTTCTGACTTAACAAATACTCCCTATTCAAAGAACGTCTCTACAATACATTTTGCTTGATTGTAGGTTTTTTAGAATAATCCTTCCCATGAGAACAAACAAAGAACCGGCTAGGCTAGGCTTAGACAAAACGGCTCTTTGTTAGAGCCAGAGGTAGAACAAGGACGTTATTTTTATCTTCTTTGATCTATGAACAGAGATTGAACAACGAAAGAATGCTCTCTACCTCTGTTTAAAAAATTTCCCCTTAACCCCTTAAGGGGGAATTACGTCAAGAGATCCAGAAGAACACAAGAGCTTCTTCGTCCCTGGTGCCAGATTTGCCTCAAGAAAGGTCAGGAGTCTGTCCAAGAAAGCTGGAGAAACCACTGCGATGTGTTATGTGCCATGCTAGAGTGCACTGGCAGTGCAAAAAATGTCTTAAAACGATTTGCATTGAAAAACCGTGCTTTGAAGAACTTCCTCTGTAAGTGGCCGTTGTACCCAAATGAGTACACCCCCCTCATCCCGTGAAAAGTGGTCATATTTTTTTTTTTGAAATATTATTTTATTTGACCCTTTTGTGATACAGAATTAAAGTATTTGCCGTAAAATTACTTCTAGTTTTTATTTGGCCACTAATGGGTTAAGACGTTTGCTTTGCAAAGGAACCATCACATTTTAATGACGCGTGCAGCGTAAGCTTCGATCGGGAGGGTGATTTCGTTCGTCCAAGACCGTAAGCAAAATGTGATGTAAAATATTTACCTACTTTGACAAGATTCCGTCCAATTATGATCGCGCGCGTTGTTATTGTTATCTTTGTAATAATCTCTAAATATCAAATGAGAAAAACACTTTACTGCCCTAGCCAGGTGTAATAAAATTGAGTGAGGTCTGAGTTATTTTGGGTTTAGGTAATCTGGTTTATTTTATACCAACGCTACGAAAAGTTATTTGTTATCCTCTCAAATCAGAAAATAAGCGGATATTGTAAAGTTTTTCTTCGAATACAGCCCGGCTGGTTGCGCAATGGATTGGATTGATGTATGTGGGCGCGATGGCTGATCAATAGCTAGATGTAATCGGAGGACGGACGACCCAGACAATATTTACTAAAGCTGGAGTGAAATAGACTAAAGCTTTGCACACATCAATCCGACGCCGGTACCACGGAGCACAAAAATGTGTTTTCAACTAAGGGCTCGTCCTCTTTAGATACATTTTACAGTGACATAATGGCTTCCTACTTCAAACCGGCTCACGAGCTGTCTGTCATCAGATGCCGTCAATATGAAATGCATCTAAACGTTTCGAGTTAAATCCCATATTTGAATGCACATTTTTATGTTGAGTGGTGGCTGTGCGCATCGGATCTGCGACGACCTTTACCTTCCCTCTGATGCTATTGTACCAATAAATAATTCTATAGTCTATCTGTTCTATAACAATCGGAAGCGTCCCCAAGACCCTGGCTACATTGCCCCACTGTATTAGTAATGCTGATGCGCTGCGCTAAATACTCGCCAGCTCTCGGGTCAAGCATCGCTTCGACCAGACGCTCTGATAATCTTTTGAAAACCCGGAGAGCCTCGTTACCCCACCTAGGATTCCCGGACCAAGAATACCGACTTTAACGAGAGCAGAAGAGTAGGCTCTGTCGAGACCTGCCTGCATGTCATAGTAGGTTCGTTTAGCCAATACATCTCTCAGCCAAATAACCAACAGACAGCCTAAACAGCTTCGAACATCTCAAACAAAAATTTAATCTTTGCTTAAATTTTTATTGTCTTCTGACCTGACCTAATTGGAGATCTCTGAATTCAGGCGATCATTAAAGATTATCGAATCAATGCCGTATCGCACAATAGGACCCCACTCAAATCGCTTTTCACTTAAGTGATTCTCAATACATTCACCGATATCTAATATCTATTAGGGTTTCTTTGGTACGGGCACAGAATATGCGTTAGTGCTACTAAAGATTTCACTTATTGCAAATTTACTAGACCTTGAAAATCCTTATTGTTTATTTATTTCATGTCAACCACAACTACATTGAATCTTTATAAAGAAACATGAAAGGAAACTTTCACAATAATGTTTGGAATGGATAAAAGAAAAGTAAATAATTCTATTGGTTATTTTTTCGCCGTATTTTTCACTCTTTATTTATTAAGTTACTCGCGGTGTTACCCCCGGTGAAAAAGTTTTTATCATCCCACGGGAACACTGCACTTTTCCGCGGTCAAAAGCCTATGCGTTAACCCCGGATATAAGCTATCCTGGTACCAAATTTCATCCAAATCCGTTCAGCCGTTTGATCGGGAAGAAGTAACAACTGTATGTTTGTACACACATACTTTCGCCTTTATAATATTAGTGCGATTTTCAGAAAATCCACCTTTATGTACCTACTAGGTTCTGCCTGCGTCTTCGCACGCGAATTTTCGATATAATAAGTAGCCTATTGATTATGTTAGGCTACGTTCTAAGTGTATGCCTTTCATCTTTATCTGTTCAGTAGTTTTGGAGATCCTAGGTAACAAAAATTTCACAAACTTTCGCATTTGTAACATTAGTAAAATTGTATTTTGGCCAACATTCTAAGTTGAGACTTCAATCAAAGTTTGAGATTGAAAAGTCAGTGACGTGGGCCTCAAGAAAAGTCGGATAGAATCGTAACGGATAGAATAAGTCAAGTGCTGTATCGGACGGCATTTCACAGGTCATTTCACCCAAGACTCTGCTCAATTTATACAATTGCCGTTCGCTTAGGTAGCGATCGGTAGCTTAGTAGGCTACCTGTTTAGGGTATTCAGTCAGTTCTTCTACATTGTACTTTTGTAGACCTTTTACTGCAATGTATTTTTGATTAGTTTGATCACATTATAAGAAACGACATCGCTTTATCCTGGTTCCTCAGCAGCATAACCGTTTCAATTGCTCATACTACTTCTAATTGGTTTCTATTCCTTAATTGTTATTTTCTTTGTTAATAAAGAATACCTTTTTAAGATAAAGAATAAATTTACTCTATCTAACATTGAAACTGAGTAAAACATATTACCTACACACATGCCCAAAAACTAGCAGAAAATCTGCAGTCCAACATCCAACAGCAGTGCAGCATTTACGTCTCTATTAGAATTGGTATTCCATACCGCACTAGCCATGGCTCAATTGCTTACCATTCAAACCAATCCTATAAATTTGAAATCTACTGAACAACTGTCATTGCACTGCGAGGTCAGACTATAGCGTACCTATGAATAAAATATACAGAATCGGCGGCACCTGCCGTTTACTGGCACTCCATAAGGCCCATAATGTCCCTTAATTTTGCGAAAGAAAGGGTGAAATCCTTGAAGGGGAGAACAAGCAAAACCAAATATCGTATAGTACATAATTTATTTTTATAATAGTATAATATTTCAGATAATAACAGCAATTGTCTCAATTTCAAACATACTCTCATCACCAACATTATTTACATTTTATTTTAGGATATTTCGATAAAGGGATTCTTAGAATTTTCAAACATGATTTTGAATGGATCAAGGCTAGACCAATACTAGACCAAGAATATTCAGTTGGTTACAGGTTAGCATTAATTTTGGCCGGTTGATGACCACCTCCGGGGGTCTCACGACCACTCTTACCCACTTATCCATAATAGTTTATCAAAGATTCCGTAACCCGCTTTGCAGTAGGTACCCATGTTAACTTTAAACAGTTGCAGTAAGCAGCGTCATTTCTCTCTTTGACTCTCTTAAAGTCAACAGAAGAAGTCGAAAGAAGAGTGAGAAATAATCCTGCTTAGCAACTGTTTTGAACTGTTCCTAATATACCATCATGAACAAAGAGTTTAGAAATTAGCACTGCGATATTATTCACGCTCAGACCTAGTGGCACCATGAAACTATTGGCAGAGAAAAACACAACCGAAGGTGGCCTTCAAGTACAATCTTTTGTGAAAGCAGGTGACTTTATCGGAATACCCCAACTTCCTTGACTGGTCCTCACGCAACAACCGATTCCATACACTACGGGTACTACAAGTGATCATCATTAAATGACGCCCACTATTTTCTCAATACATCATTTTGAAGCAATTTACAACCGTGTTACAACTACGTATATTTTTTTCCTTTCATTATTTTATTAATTTATATAAATAAATTACAGTTTTGGTTGCAGTTTTAATAGTGAATATGAATTGAATAAATGTCTTTAGGCCTAGTTTATGTTTTTGTTTCTATTTCTTTGTTATACATATAGATACAAGATATGTTTTATATAGGCCCGTGTAATAGCTTGTATTAATCTACACATTGCTTGGATCAAACGTTAAATAAGGAGAATGCTGTTAAAGTCGCTAATCATGTATTATTTAATACCTTGTCATCTGGAAATAATATCTAGTGAATTGTAAAGTATTAACGCAATTTACCTATTACATTAACTATAGTGCACACAAAACTTAACTAATGTATCACAAAAAATAAAAATAGATTTAATTATAACTTAAATAAAATTAAACTCGTACGTACATAAATAATATCCGTTAGATTAATATGGCAACAAAATCTATTTTCTAGCGAAGCACCCAGACCAGGATTTCAGATATTTACAATCTGTACAGAGGAATCCCAGGGTAGTCGATTTCGAGCCTAATCGTTATACATTTACTTAAATTAAAATTATTGCCAATCAGCTAGTTCAATAACTATAGAGATTCGTCGAATAATTTATTATTATGACAATTTTCATTGAATTTTTATTAAATGCAATACAGAAAAAACTTGTAAAGATATTCAATTTGAAATGAAACGCTAGACACCTTACATTCAACTATATTCTACTGATATAATCTATGTACAAAATGAAGACAATATCGATATGCACTGTACATTTTAAATGCTTTTATATTTTGTTTTAGCCTTAGATTTTAATAAGAAATGCGTTCTGCGTTGAGGTTGCGGAACCAACATACAGCGGAAGCCAAAACATCATATTTTTGTAGTTGGTCTTCAGGTTTTGTAAGCATCTTTGTTTGTGGAAAGCGATTGGCTATCTCTTATTGTAAATCTAAGGGATGCTAATTTACTGTTTCATTCAAAAGCTGTAAAGACCGATAGTTAAAGACTAGCTACGATAAATATTCTACACTCGGTAACGTCCTGATAAACGCGAATTGTCTTTTAATTGTACAATCTAACACCAGATAACACTTTCACAATGATATGGTTATTCTATCGACACACTGCAACTCGATTGACTGCTTCGATTCTGACTTGAATCGAAGTATCGAGAGGAATATGAATGATAGTTTAGTCGCGACTTCGTTATATTCCCTACACTTTCACACTCCGTCTACTAAACAGATTTCGACATGAGATAGTCGACGACGGATAGATTCTCGAACTAGAGTCTTTGAAGGTTAAAACTGAACTGACCGAAATCTCACTTAGATATTCTGAGAACTGTTTAGACAGTTCTCATTAACTGTCTAAGTAAAACAGTTGAGCACGACCAGAGTTGCGAAGAAGGCGAGAAGTGGTCGCATGGCTGACGCTCCGGATGTCTTCGGTGTGGAGGAGTAGATGGTCTCTTCGTCTAAGGCCTTGCCTCTTGTTAAGCCTCCTGTTGTAAGAAATAAAAAAATATTCAACATTCGTAATTTATTTATCTTCCCTGTTATGAATAATCTACAAATTAATTTCAAATACAAATATCTCGAAAGGCAACAAACCGAGGCGTTAGAACAAAATAATAGCTGTTATAATGAAACCCTATTTTAAGAGAACGTAGAAACCGTTTGTTTTCCTGATAATCGGGTCTGTCCACTCGATGACAAGGATTGTGCAGTTTGTCAATTCTGTCATCACAAAGGACGTTTGCTATCTCCCAAGACATGGACGATCCACAAGAAACTTTAGAGACCCTCAAAACTTACCTCCAACTTCTGAAGAGCCGGAGCCCTCTTCCCCGGACCCCTCGGCGTCGTAAGCAGCGTCATCATCAGGGTAGTTCCGACCGGACCCCGATCCTTCCTCGCCCGCCTCGTCGCCTTGCATAAACGCCTCTGCTTGAGCCTCGTTGGCTCCCAAGTGGGAGATCAGCAACTGTTGAAGATAAATAATGGTGAGCATTTTATTCAGCATCATCCAGCCCCCATGGGTAGCTAAGCAGCTTGTGTTACCAGAGCCCTGTGTTTGGTTTCTTAATAGTATCGATCGAGACGTTCCATTTTTAACCCCCGACGCAAAATGAGAGGGGAGGGATAAGTTTCACGAGTCTGTCTGTGTATCTGTGTATCAGTCTGTGGTATCGTAGCTCCCAAACGGATGGACCGATTTTCGATTAGTTTTTTTTTGTGTCATAGGTAATTTTATACCGAGTGTTTTTAGCCATGTTTTATGAAAATCTGTTCAGCCTATAAATTAAAATAAATAGGGTATATACACTTGCGAGCTTTAAATGGAATCGCTTCATCGCGAGTTGATCAAAACAATTTTTTTACAATTTATGTACAATGAACTATAGATTGTGGTATATCATTTGAAAGGTAATTTTGTTACCTTTCAAGTGATATCAAGAAGATTTAAAATTAATTAAATTGGATACCTAAATTTTGGGAATTATTGCAATAGGTCGAAGTTGCATCTATCGGCTTCTGTCGGCGCCAGAGCTGATTTCTCCGGATTTCTCCCTCGTATCCGCTGTTTTAGCTCGTCCCACATATGCCAGATTGGGTTCAAGTCAGGAATAAGGGCTGGCCAGTCTAGTGTGGGAATGCCGACATGGAAGACGTCTGTCGGTACTGTCTAGTCACTGCTGCGGTGTGGCAGCGGACATTATCGTGCATTAAATCAAAATTTATCGTTGCCAATAAATCCTGCGTAAGGGAAAACATAACTTAACTCATAGTTCACTGCAAAGAAATTGTAAAAAATAGTCTTGAACAACCCTTGAAGCGATTCCAGTTTAAAGCTCGCAAGTGTATATAGGGTTTTTAAAATTTTTAATTTTGTCTTTTTGTATGAGATTTGCGTGGTTCCGCATCAGCGCGATACTTAGAGTGCTGTACCAAATCTCATAGAAAATGAGACGTTACCAAGATGAGTCGATACTATCGAGAAACCAAACTCAGGGCTCTAACGACTAATAATACGACGACTGTTGTGAAATACAGTACAGGTAGTTTCCTAAATGAATCCATGAAATACTAGGTTCTTCGTCTTGCTTTGACAATACGATATAAATAGGTACAGTCGGCCGCAAAAATATTGTATAAACTCCTAAGTTTTCAATTTGACTAAATAGTAAGTGTATAGTAATTTGTGATAATTTATGTACAGCATTCAGACAAGTACAATGACTACTTTGTACGAAAAACGTGTGCGTGGTCTTTTATTTGAAAAGTTCCGAGTAATGTAAAAGTTAAACCTTGGAAGTGTATACATGTCTGTGCAGCTGACTGTACCTACTACAAAGACGTGATATACAAACATGATGCAAAAGAATTTTAAATCAATAAGTAATAATAATAAATTAATGAAAATCACTGCGCGGCTGTTGCTGCCATGCCTGTTGACCAGCTGAATTTAATCAATGCAATTAATTTTGTGTTTTAATAGGGATCGCTAAAAAACCTCAATTCAGCATAAACCAAAGTGAATTAATTTCATAAATAATGTTGTGATTATATTGCGGTACGAACTGCAGGAAAAACCTAAATACCTCGTGGAATAAATATGGTAATTATAAACGAGTACGAGAAAATGTTATGGAAGACATTTTTATGATGCGGTCATTCACTGGAGCCAAGGAGTACAAAGGTTACTTTCTTACATAGGTATAGGATGAGTTTTTTTTTAATATAATTTCAATTTTAAGGTGTTCCAACAACTTTTGGCACATAGTTATTACACATTTATAAATTTTTAATTGCACAAAAACTCAAAAATCTCAAAATATTTTTTTTTCGAAACTCACTTTTCATAAAATCTAGTATTTATTTTTACTTTTTAGGATACCGTACCTCAAATGGAAAAAAATAAACCTTTATAGGATCACTATGTTGTCCGTCTGTCTGTCTGTCTGTCAAACCCCTTTTCTCAGGAACGCGTGGACGTATCGACTTGATATTAACGTCAAATACTCAAGTTCGTAGCAGCGAGGTCTTATAGCACAAGTAAAGGGAAAAATCCGAAAACGGTAAATTTGTAGTTTATTCAAAAAAAATTTTTGATTCTTGCCATGGACCAAAACCTACAGGTTACCTACTTCCTGTTGACCTAGAATCATAATAATTTGGAAGACACAAGGTCTTACGGAACCCTTAGTGCGCGAGTCCAACTCGCACTTGACATTTTATTTTGATGTAGAACTTATTTTTTAAAATCGAGCACGTAACTCCTAACGTGGCGCTGAAAAATAAACTCACTCTGTATACGTAGGCGTAGGGTACTCATATTTTTTGTAGAGATTAATCTGACGAATTTAGATTGAAGTAGGTACCTAGGTAGGTATCGATACAGGCAGCGATTTAAAAACGCTAAATCAATCAAAGTCGTAAAAACATACACGGATATCCTAGCACGGATAGGATCATCGATGTGATACGTAATATACATATTATAAAGCACTTATCTACTAATTTTCTGTAAGACCACAAGATAGAGGATTTAACAAAACATATGTAATACAAAATAACGCTTGTAGAAGGAAAAAGGTTAACAGCGTGAGTTTCATTAAAATTAAAAGATTATTGATTGCGATAGCAAGATGGGAGATACTACCTACAGCTGATGAAAGACGATTGATATCTTTGTTTCGGACCCAAGAGACATCTGCTGGAGCCTTTGAAGATATCGATCAGAATCTCTTGATTTATTAATGAATATGCCTCGTACACGTACGAGTACCTCTCATTGTACGAGGTAATGGAAAAATCTTGCTGTTCGGAAATTTCCTTCCACCAAATCCGGAAAGAGGTAGTTATTTATTAATTCGACGTAGGTATATGTTTTAGGAAAATAAAGCTCTTTTTATTTTTAGTTATTTACATGTTTATGGAAAGATGCTTTAGAAAGGTTAACAAAAAATTGGATACATATTATAAGGTTCAGCCGCGAAAATATGTACTTAAACACTTCCGAGTTGTCTTTTTTTTCCTATAATTTTAAAGAAATTGTGATAATTCATACACCACATTCTGACAAGTACGAATACTACTTTCTACGAAAATGTATGCGTGGTTTATTTGAAAAGTCCCGAGTAAAATAAAAGTGAAATCTTGGAAGTGTATATGTCGTGGCAAATACGCGCTGGCCATATCATAATGTAGTCAGGCCAGATCAATGAATAATCAGCGTTTAACGATATGAAAAGCTAAACGCACGGCTACTTCATGATAAGGTCAAACAATATCATAAAATAGTTACATTATCCACCGTTACAGGCGCTGATATTGTTTTGTTTTGTTTTTGACATCTATGGTTTTTGAGTGTTTGTTTGTTTCTGTTCTGTGATGCATCATGTCGGCGGACAATTATTTAGTTAAAAAAGCGAATAATAATGTGCAAATAGAAGACAAAAATGATTTAAAGAGCCGTTACGATAAAAAACAACAGGCATTTTATAAAAGTCACTCTTAAAACGAGCATAACGTCTAAACAGAAAGCCAACTGCATTAAGCAATTTTTAAATATGAAGTTCCTTCCTAATTCGAATTTTTCATTAAACCTTTTCATCATCATCATCAGCCTATATTTGTCCACAGCTGGACATAGGCCTCCCGTAATGAGCGCCATAGCCTTAAACCTTTTGATGTCATGGAAGCCCTACATAAATGATATGGCCAAACGATGATGGAAATATCATTAAACGTTGATGCTTAAACGATATAGTCAGTTTTAGCTGGCCATATCATGAAATTCTACCATTTCATGAACTGGTCGGTCACATCATGAAGTGATCAATTCTAGGATATGGCCACGACATATACATTTCTGAGCAGCTGACTGTGTTCACAGAGTGAATCTTTTCGCTCGATAGACCGGTTTGTCTTAGAATATAAAGAAAGATGAGGGAAGCTAATGTCAATTTCTAGCGAAGACCAGAGCAGGGTTAAGGCATAAGACGTTAAGGTAGAGGATCAGGAGAGGCTTGCTATGAACAGCCTGGTGTCGTTGCTTACTTGACTTAATCAGATGCAGGTGGACCTGCAGTCTCAATCACCAGCTTGGCTGAACTGGTCCGCGGTGTTTACAATATAACGTCAAGTGCGAGTCGCGAGAACTAAGGGTTCCGTATAATTGTAAGACCTTGTTTCAAGGTTGCCTGGGAGGAATCACTTTCACCGATAAGGCCGCCTTTTGTACTATGTTTATTTCTCATTTAGATATAAGACTTTTATTTCTGTTAATTACTAGTACAATGAAGTGATCATTTATTAATTCATTTTTTCTTGCCAAATATCATGACTAGGTCAACGGGAATTACCCTCAGGGTGCTTCCGCCTCTGCCGCTTGTGGTAGGAACCCTGCCCTGCCCTGCCCTGTAGGTTACGGACTTGAGCATTTGAAGATAATTTCAACTACTCGTAGATACCTCCACGCATTCCTGAGAAAAGGCAGTTGACAGACAGAGAGACAGACGGACAACAATCAATGTGATCCTTTAAGGGTTCCTTTTTCCTTATAAGGTACGGAATCCTTAAAATCAAATCTAAGCACGAAACACCTGGTGATGAAGGAAGTGAAAGAAACTTGCCGTTCTAGCCTGTTGCAGTCTGTCGGAGATGGACGTGACCCTGGGGTCCTGTGCCGGTGGACCGCTCACTTCAGGGTTGTACCTCTGATCGCTCATAGAGATGGATGTGACTAGTGGTTTGGTGTACCTGTGGACATAACTAGTATGTGAACCAAGCTTTTTATACAGCAACATGTAGAAGTACCTAAATTAAAACATGTACAAAGAACTACCGAAATCTCAGTTAGGCACTAGCAGTTGAACAGGATATTTACTGATTTATCATGATTTAATATTTCAACATTTTGGCAACCGTGTCAAACTGTAGAAATATTAAATCATCACGCCATGATTATCAAGATCAAGGTGGTGGCAGTTTAAAATTTTCTACATTTTGCATAGTTCCATACGCCATAATCATCAAGATCATGGTGGTATAGTCCTTTTAGTGTTTAGAACGTGGCTCGTTTCAAAAGTTTAGTCAACAATGGAATAAACAGAAGTAACTGAATGTAATCGGAGTGACCAGCTGACAGGAGAAAGCCAAGAATAGGATCGAATGGAGAAATTTACTCGACCAGACCAAGTCCCACCTGCGGCTGTAGAGTCAGGATGATGATGAAGTAAAGGAAGACAAAATACTCACTCTCCAATCTTCTCTCCATTCCAACACCGATCATTCCCCTCATCAGCGAAGTCGGGTTCATCGCATACTCTATCAGCCAGCCCTGAGAACAGCTTCTTGGTGGAGGCCAGCGTGGCTGCGAACTGAAGGAGCTCTGTGTCGGGGGGCGGAGCCCGGAGGTCAGCCCGTCGGACGGAGCCTGTGCTGTGCGAGAAGTCCGGGGCGTCGATGGTGGATGGAGGACCGCATTCGTGGCGCACCTGGACAAAAACAGATATTTATGAAATCTCAGATCACATCAAACATCAACATCTCACATCAAAACCAATATTTCTTTCTCCTTGCTCTACAACAAATCGTTGGCTGACTAAACAAAAACACGAAGGAAAGTGGTGGCATAGAAATAGCTGATGATGTTAAAACAAACCCAAATCCCTTCTTATAGAAAAGATCAGAGCCATAAACTAAATTATAATCTATCTGCAAACCATTTTATTGGTCTGATTTAGAGCAAGTACCGGCAGGTCTTCGACCGTCCTTGACTTTAATTATCGCAAACGAAAATAAATTGCCTTGAATTGCTGCTATCAGCAAAAGGTTCCTGGTATATTATGTAGCTGGATGAAGAGGTTAATTTGTATAGTACCATTTAGTTAGTAGATTTGTCTTATTGGGACTTTTCTAGCAAGAAATGTTCACAGTAGCAGCCCGAAGTCAGGAAGTTGTCTGTGTTACACCCCCTTGCCTTTGAAAGCACGTTAAGCTGTTGCTCCTGCGCCCTGGTTGTGTCGGTCTGCTGTCCCATCGGATTATGAGAGAGACGGAATAGAGAGTGCACCTGTGTTTGTGCGCACACTTGTGCACTGCAATATGTGCTGCGCACATGGCTAGTCTTTGTTGAGACTGGCCGCTGTGGCAGAAATTCTTGGCTATGAGGGCATCATCATCATCATCATCACCAATTGGGAGAAAAAAAAACATTTAAACGGAATTTCAAAAGGTTTACATCGTGCTCTCTCTTGTTTGCTCATTGTTAAGTATATCTCGGATAGCAGAAGCTTTAAAGTTTATCTGCTTTTTTTAATCAAGTGCTTATACAAGACCATTTTCCTTGTAACATTAATCTTCAACAAAACCAGCAGATAATCTAACAAGGAATGCATCGCAGCTAACGTTATAAATGGCAAAAACTCAGATGTAATCTCGCGGGGAGATGATAAATAGTCGGATATTGTACGATAACATGTCCCACAGTTCCATGATCACACTCTATTGTCAAGTAAATAAAGTTCAGTTTCTATATTGACCAGGATTCTATGTGTCGCAAGCGGCAGTGTGATTACTTCAGAAATCAGAATCGGAATTGCAATATGTAATGAAACGTGCGTGTTCGAGCGAAAGAAGATCAAGTGCGAGTAAAATTACAATTGAGTTTGACATTTGCGATATCTTTGTCGTTAAAATCTCCGTCGTCGGTCGCCTCTATACAGCCATGTATTTCCTTTTATACCTACCTTGTGATGGAAACCGAAATCGTTCATACCCAGTCTCCCCAACCATCGATCCATTGAATGGTGGTTGTTAGATTTAGTGTAATCGCACTATGGGTCTTGTTAAAGTACTTTCTAGAACATTCTCGATACAGTCATGTCATTTGTCTGAGTGTTGAGTGCCGGAATGTTTTATAGTGGTCATAAGATCGTTACGTTGGGAGATGTATTGCGGAAACTATGATGAGAGGTGTGTAGGCGTGGTGAGCACGCGCACTTGTATTGCTAAGAGATTCAAGGACTGGAGTTTGCTTCTAATGAAATATACCTATGGCAGTAGGTTCTATGTACACCTTAAACGGCGAATAAATTTCCTTCTGTTAAAGCATCTTGGTTTTTCTTCTGTTTCATTTAACTTTTTGGGTAAGATCAGCTCTTTCTTTATGCTACAACTTCTTTATGCTTCTTTATGCTGCACAACATGCCTTGCTTTATCTATGTCGCTGAAGATGGAGCATAGAATCAGTTCGTTTGAAGAATGGCTTAGCGGTTTACGGCAAACGGCGCATTCAATTAAATTCCTATGCTTATAGCTGAACGATCAACGTTCAAAAATATGTCTAAAAGTTAGACATCAAGCCGCTGTACTACAAAAAAGTAAGACATCTGTTGAGCGCGTATTTAACAAACGCGTTAGGTACACGACGACGGTTTACAGTTAGACACGGCTTAGACATAGTTTAAACAAGAGTTAAACTCTTGTTAAACCCATGTCTATCTGTTTAGACACTGTTTAGCTAAACGCTTGTCAGACCAGTGTTTACGGTGGTTTTTGTAGTACGTACTGCTTTTTGTATTTCAGCTTGATTAGAGTTTATACAGTCGTCATTCATTGCATAGACAAATCAAACTGGGTTTTGTTTTGTTTTGAACTTCATTTAAACTCCACGTTGGCATATGCAACCCTATGTCCCTATGTAACTCGGGCAGAAGCTATAAGGAAAATATAGCTGGGCTACTAGTATAGTATTATATCTGTGGCTGGGACCTAGAAAACAATTAACCATCTGCTTCATGGAAAAATATAATTGTGGAGGCTGAAAGTACTAACCAGTCTTTGAGTAAAAAAAACGCACCCAACAATATTATGGACTATATTATGGACCTTTACCTGTAGAGACAAACTTCCTTGGATGCTCAGTAGCATCCAACTCGCAGCTCAGATTTAATAAGTTACTAGCACAGTTGCTAGTAACTTATTAAATCTGAGCTGCGAGTATAGCAGCGAGATGTGAACGTCCTTACCAACGCGCGACACACGCAAATAAACCAGCGCCGCCGCAAATAGACGCAGGCGCATAGCTACGCAATTATTGCAAGAACACATCATACGCCGAGCCCACGGCATTCTTAGCAATATCACTAATTAAACACTCCACACGAGAGCTATTTCTAGGATTTACATTGTTTTCAAGTACCTACAAGATCAGGATCTTTTTTTTTTGGATTCGGATTCCAACAAAAGTGAATTGGTCTTTGTTTGTCTCACTCTTATTCACTTTTTTCGTTTCTCTTTTGTATTATCATTGTGTTTCTTTTAATAAATAATGCTGGACAATTTATACAGCATTATCTAGCCCCAAACTAAGCAGAGCTTGTGTTATGGGTTCTAGATAACTGATATACTTAATACAATACACTACATACATAGATATTTTTTATTATACATAGCATAGAATACATCCAGAACACCCTGAATCTGCAGATCGTACAAACAATTGTCCCGAGGCGGGAATCGAACCCGCGACCTCCTACCCTACGGCGGACCTCCGCCCGCTGCGCCACAGAGGTCGTCAAATTGAATTAAAAAAGGTGGGTGGCTCGCTTGGTCTGTACCCAGCATAGTCTTTGTGACGAGTATAATTAGAATGTACTTATTTTATGGGTCTCTATATAAGTACTCCTCATTAGAACCTTGATAATAATAATACAATTTTTCTTTCTGTGCATAGGTATGTCACATTTTTCAGCCTAATTCCCGATTAGAGAAAACCCAAATAACCGAAATAAATAAACAGACTAGACAACAGAAACATGTGGAGAACTTCGAATATCTGTTTCGGATAGGCAATAATTTCCAATTTCCCGAAGAAGTAGAGGCCATGTAATGCCTACTCGATTACAGCAGTAAAGGAAAACTTTTATTGCGTCGACATCTGTCGCGATGTTATCCGATATTCATCTGAAATATTAAAACGGGTCGAAATACGGCGAAATAACTCAATGTGGGGATGAGTTCCGAAAATGCCGAGTGAAATGTTAAATAATGTGAGAATGTGATATTCAGCATTGATTAAGCTTACTACCGGCAGTTTACAAGGCTACAATCAACTTGGTACAACCAAAATTAGAGGTCTTTTGATAGTTTTATTTATCCCTAGGTAAGCTTAGAATGATGATGATAGATAGAATGATGATAGATAGAAAATTCTTTATTGCACACTTATAGATAGAAAAAATACAGCAAAACAGCTTAAAAACTAAGTGACAAGTGGCGGTCTTATCGCTCAAGATGATGATGTCTTCCTAGCTGAATTTTAAACTCCATCCCGAATTGCCGCCACATATTTGCGAAGTCGTGCATAATCGCCGCCACGCACAACGGGATGGTATTTTCATATTTCTGTCATGATAAAAAATAAAAATTGATTGTACTTTTGAGTACTGTAGTTTTTATTGATTCTCTTTGGTTTCCTTCTCTCAAGGGGGAAAACTGGAATGCGAAAAATCATTGAAGGGGAAAACTGGAATTAAAAAAAACGTTTTCCCACTAGAAAAAAATTTCACAAGCATGGATAGGAACGAAATTGTAACAGCTGCTCGGCTTCGCTCTGGGCATGATCCATTAAACATGTTTGTGTTTATGATGGGCAAATCTGAGACACCTAATTGCAATCGATGTGGCACAATCGAAGATGTTTAAATAAATAAATAAATAAAATAATAAATAAATAATGCTGGACAATTCACACAGCATTATCTAGCCCCAAGGTAAGCAGAGCTTGTGTTATGGGTACTAGATAACTGATATACTTAATACAATACACTAAATAGATAGATATTTTTTATTGTACATAGAAAACATCCAGAACGCCCTGGACAAAATGTCTGCAGATCGTACAAACATTTGTCCCGAGGCGGGAATCGAACCCGCAACCTCCTGCGTCGCAGGCAGACCTTCACCCGCTGCGCCACAGGGGTCGTTTACTAGAAAGTAGGAGGTTGCAACAGCATCTTCTCAGAACCAGTGTCCTTGGATGCCAGGGCGCTGATAGAAATATAATTATTGTGCAGTTCTTAAAGAAAGATCACAATCGGATTTGTAATGTAAGACTTAATTCATAAGGGTGACATAATTATTTAAAACCCTGTATAAAAATAATAAAAAATTTAAAAAAAGGGGGAAAACTAGAATTAAAAAAAATGAATTCTAGTTTTCCCCCTTAAGGGGGATTTGTCAAGGGGGAAAACTGAAATAACCCTAAACAAGCACGGATGTTTGGCAATGTAAGTACCTATATTGGCAATGTAAGTACCTATAGAGGTTATCACATGTCATTTAATTCTGCTAAACGTCCAGTTGCATTAAGCGCAAACGAAGGATGCCTGGTAATTTTATCTTTTTCAAATGCTCTTAAACAAAAACAAGACATTTCAATTACAAAGTCACGACAAAAACGGACATCAAACGTATGAGTAACATTATGTGCTAATTGCTTCCTTTTTTCTTCGAATAACACGCAATCCTAAGATAGGGTAAAAAGAGACCGACGTTGTACAGTAAATATTCATTAACGCTCGCGAATACCTCAAACCGGATCATCGGGCAAAAGGAACAAAAACAAAACATGTATGTACGTACATGTATATTGTATAGTACTGTAAGTAGACAGGTAAGTAAGTATGTAGAAATGGAGACGGAGACAGTTCTCGCAGATCAGGGCCGCGATCACGGTGTAGTAAGGCATGGCATTGCGGCTGAAACGTTAGCAGTTGAAACGTTAGTGCGCGTTCACAGCCCGGCATCGGACAATCCGCTGACAAGTACGTCCACTGATCGGCAATCCGAATGACGTCATTCGCATTAAATGGAAAAGTTCCCTTCAAGAATCCTCGCCGGAATTGCCGACAGTCCGCTCGGTGCGGTACGGATCTTTTATAGAAAGAAAGAAGAAAGAAAGAAAATTAATTTATTGGTTCACTAGTACCCACAGCCTGCAACTATCACAATTACTTATACTTACTAGGATTGTGTCGTTCATGAACGAACGGCTCATATGATCCGCATCACGGGCCGCTCGTGATTGTTCCGAACAGTCTCGACGAAAAGACCCGTTCATTTCTACGTTCGGTTCATTGTGAATGACTGAGACGCGCGCCGCGACATAACGCAAAGATCCGCTGCGTCTTGCTCTCGCGAGGCCGTAAGTGGTGCGTGCGAGTAGGATAGGACACATTCTGTGGCTTGTATCATCTACTCACAGCCTGATTAAAAGTAGATACCTTAAGGTAACGTAATAGAGTCTGTTGTCGGAGTATGGTACTTAGGTATTCATTCCTATAATCCTTACCAAACATTACGTAGGTATAACACGCAGAAGTTAACTAGGCACCTCGTGCCTAGAAGTTTACTTGGCACCAGGTGTCAAGTTGATTTCTGCGTGTTGTACACAACTGTTTTCTTCCTATTATAGTAAAAATATTACTACTGATACTTGATACTTTTGTTCTAATTTACTTGAAACTTTAAAGACCTTCCTTACAAATAAATGTTTTAACTATTTACCAAAATACCTATTTACATTCCAGAACCAGTTAGCAACTAAATCGATTTTATACTGACAGACGAATAATAATCATAATCGATTTACCCGATAGCCCGAGAGAGGAGGCTATTATTTTTCGAGTAGGTAGGTACATGTAAGTACTTGGGCATCTAAGTAGGTATGTAGGTAGGTACCTACTGTACGTACCTACTACCTAGGTAGGTTAGGTAAGTAGGTACCTCTATGTAAATTATTTACCAACAAGGACACCCGCTTGCACAAGTTCATAAAAATATCAAGCATAGGTAGGTATTAAATCAAAGTGAAATGAAAGCTGATTGAAATGGTCTAGCAATAGTCGGATAAGCTTTGTAAAGTTTTGGTAAGTACCTACCTAGGTAGGTAGGTAGTCCTTAGGTATTATTTCTAAAGTAGCTTTCCTCAAAGTCGTCGCATCAATCAATCCATTTTTTAGTAGCCTTGGGATCGTTTAGGAAGATAAAATTTATAAGAAAAGCATCAGACGAACGAAGGTGTTATTGTAGGTACCTAGGTAGGTAACTAGGTATTAGCATTCGACACAGACAAACCTCACCTCAAATTAATAAGCTTAGCTACTACCTATTCAATTGCCTAAATTAAATTCTCATTCAATTCAATAGGTAGTAGCCGTGGTAGTAGGTAGGTACCCAGGTACCTAATTGAGTAGGTACCTACCTAAGGAGTTATATATTTTTCTGTCGGACAACATTACCTACTTGCTTGAGTTTTTTTATAGCTCAGTATCTAGTACCTACCTACCTAGTAGGTATCTCGCAATTTGACCATTTTAGACGCACCTACCTAGGTATAATAAAACGACGGTTGTTGGAGGCACGCAAGATAGGTAGGTAAGTATTTACACATCTTTCTACCTCCTGTGAGGAAGATATACTAACGAAGATATAGTATTAGCTTGCATAAAAAAAATAGGTTTGGAGTTGGAAATAATTTTATTGTTTGATTGTAAAATATTTGTGATAAGAGTGCAACACACACAATGTCATGGACGCCGTTGTAGAAAAGTTATGTTGATAATCATAAAATGTTCTAATAAGTTGTAGAAAGGATTATAGCCCATGTTAATGTGATGCCCTGTTTTATTTCAGTAACACGTCTATTAGCTATCAGTCCGAAGAGGGATAGACACGCCTACACGGTAAAGTAAATGTGACATCTACCAACCGAGGTCAGTCGAACTTATTCTGAAAAAACTCAAGTTTCGATGACCTATCCAATGATTTCCTACATAAATCGGCTTATGACAAAAACAAACGCTTAATTGAATCGGAGTGGTTTTATTCTCTTTGATTTGAATCATTGATTTTACATATCTACAAGCCTACAAGTTGCAATTATTATCCTGGCCAAACTTTAGCAAGCGAAACATTAGATTGTATTGATTGAAAACGATTTGAATTCAATGGTAAATAGCGAAGACTTTCATTATGAGTTCAAAGAGTGATATTCATCCATAACATTACTAAAATGAAACAAAACCTGTAACCTCCAATATGATAAAGTTACTTTTTCCATTCTTTTCTTGAGAAAGATAGCCAAAACTCATATTGTAAATTTATCTGAACCAGTAAAATACAAGCTTTCAATGAAACCCATTATAAATCAGTAATCAAAGTGACCAACAAAATGTATTACAAGTTTACTCCCATGTTCATCGAGCAATTTTGCTACAAGTGATAATATTTGATTAGGTTTTTACAAAGGCCTTTACTATGCCCCATTAAATTAATAGAGATGATTGAGATAATTAAACACATGAATCTTAAACACAAAGACACAGAAATTGATTATTCAAAGTTAGTTCGGTTAATTTCATGGAATTATTTGATTGGCTTGTTCACAATTTGTGCTAGAAATTGTGCTCTAACATTCTGAATTGTGATGGTACTTATCCATCTGGTAAAAATCCTCAAATCTACAAAATCTCCTAAAAATCTACAATGTGTAAAAATATAAAAATGATGAATATTGAAAATTCCTCCCGTTGTGAGAATTTGTTACTTGTTATGCATTACATTCTGGATTAACATTTGGTTGAAGTGAATTGAAGAATGGGTTCTGTATGTAATACACGGTATTGTCAGAAAGTAGGTAAGTATCTAACAAATTTTTATGATGAGGGAGCGTACTCATACTCATTTACTCGCCGTAGGAGCACAAGGCACACTTGGAAATGTCAATTTGAATATACAGCGTTACAATATGTGGTGCCTCTGTTATAATTCAAGGCCATAAAACAGACAAGACAGAAAATAACCAAGGAACTTAGGAATATTGGTATATACAAAAATAGATAAATTGATAAATGGATCAGCTGTAAATGGGCATCGTTAGAGTCATGTAAACAAAATAATAATACTTAATTATAAATTCATGGTGCTGCTGTAAAATGGCATTGTCTGATATAGTTAATTCTAAATAAATATTAAATGGGTATCACAGTGTAGTGTGCAGTTACTTTACCTAGGTATAGCTGCTAAGAGTGCATTGTCATTTGTGGACTAGGCTATGATAAATTAAATTGCTATAACATAATCAATACTTATTCGATGTCTTGAGCGTTACCTACAATAAAATGAAATAAAGCAGCTTGATGTGCATTGTCCGGTTTACATAAAACAACATGATTAGCCTAGCCTGTCGACTGATTTAGGTTCCAGATGCAAGACGCTAAGGCATACGTTATTGAATATTTGCTCTAATGATTATAATTAGAATTTATAACCCTCATTCAGGCACAAATAATAAGAAAATAATATTAAGCACTATGTAAGTGTAGTACAAATGATGATAATAATCTTACATAGACTAAGAATGTCAGGTGACCAAGATATCTCTTCTCTTGCTTGCAAAAATAACTTCCAAGTGGTATTTGAAAATAGTAACATCAGTTATAAAAGTAAGTTATTGACTACTAGCTTTACTTTGACTTGAAAATATACCTACAAGTAGGGAATGAAATAACTCTATTATAATAACTTGGTTGAACGATGATGATAATCTAAATATTATCATTTCATTAATTCAAAATGATGCATTATTTTCATACCTATCAGAAATACAATTAGTCAACTATCAGTTTAAGATATTGTATTAGATGTTCATTACTAGACGGGTTGGGAGACAAGAATAAATAATTAACTTAATTAAATTGTAATTAAAATAGAAAATAGTGACACTGCTATTGGTAGGTATGGGATATAGATAGATAGACACTTGAATGGCATTTCATTGGCTTCATGAAAAATAATGACTGGATAATGGTTTTTTTGCGGTTAACCCTTAAATGCATACCCACCGTCTTACAGACACCACTGATATTTAACCCTTACTTACTTACCCATAGTTTCACAGACACTTGTGATAATTTTGTGAATAAGATAAATAGGTAGCTCTTGAGAGTTAATGAGTACCTATACTCAGTTGCAACATTGCATATTATAGTTGAATAAATATATAATAAAGTACATTTGCTACCGGGTTGCTCAGTTCATTGAAATTTAGTTATTGGGTGAACTAATGTGACATAAGTAGGTCATTGTTTTTGGATAATTATAATAATTAATAATAATAATAGTGTTGGACAAGAGCACATCAGGCATCTCCAGACGTGAACTCCAATCACAAGTTTTACTAGCTAAGACAGCTCAAAATCAAAAATCAAAATCAAAATCAAAAACTCTTTATTTCCATAAATACAATAAATGTACACTTAGAAAAGGTCAAAATAAAAAACTAAACACTGACACGGAAATAAAGTGATATTTTTTGATTTCTGTCGCTTCGGTATGTAGACTAAAGTAAAGAAGCGACGAAGAAACCTTTAGCCTGTTAGTTGTTATTTTTCGAGTTGGAGCAAAACCCGTCCCAAGCTTTTTTGTCCTCTAGATAATCTGATATTTTATAGTAAGCCTTTTTGCACAGCAAGGTTTTGACAATTTGTTTGAATTTATTTACTGATAATTTTTGCAACTCACTAGGAGTTTTGTTGTAGAAGCGTATACATTGCCCTTTAAAAGATACATTTATTTTGTGTAGCCTAGTTGTGGGCACAGCGAGTTTATGTTTATTTCTGGTATTAAAAATATGTTTATCGCTATTTTTAGGGAACCGATTTATATTTTTATGAGTGTACAATAAGTTTTCATAGATATATTGACATGGTACTGTCATTATGTTTATTTCTTTGAATTTATCACGTAGAGATTCTCTAGGACCCATGTTATAGATAGCCCGAACAGCCCTCTTCTGCAGCACAAATACGGTGTTAATATCTGCAGCGTTCCCCCACAGCAGTATACCATAAGACATAATACTATGGAAGTAGCTGAAATAAACAAGTCTAGATGTATCCACGTCTGTAAGATGACGGATTTTTTTGACTGCATACGCTGCAGAACTGAGTCTCTTCGATAGCTTATCTATGTGTGGGCCCCATTGAAGTTTATTATCTAAGGTGATTCCTAAGAATACGGCACTTTCTACTATTTCTAAAGTTTCTCCTTTAACGTTTACATCAGCCTTCACTTGTTTAACATTAGGTAGAATAAATCTAATACATTTTGTTTTGGTTTCGTTTAGCAAAAGATTATTGACACTAAACCAATGAACTACTTTTGAGATTGCATTATTCACATCGTCGAAATTTGTGTTTTGTCGCATCATTTTAAAAATTAATGAAGTATCATCAGCAAACAATACAATCTCGTGATTATTCTTGACAAGCTAGAATCACATTTAAATATACAGGTGTTTTTTCGTTATTGTGTGTTAGTGCTTGTTATTGTTCACATGACGAATGATAATAGAGGAGTCATCATCATCATCAGCCTATATTAGTCCACTGCTGGACATAGGCCTCCCCTAATGAGCGCCATAGCGCCCTGTCTTCAGCTTAATAGAGGAAGGAGCATTTGAGAAATATGATAACGTAATTCAGAGTGTAATATAAAAATAAAATGTGAATTAAAATAAATAAATGATAATATTGATAATTTATGAAAGAAAACTAAATCACTTACTAGTTAATTTATTTGACTTAAGAGTAACATAACTCATGCGAAATAATAATTTGAAATTTAATAACAAAGTTTTACTGTTACTTACGTATACCACTTGTTGTTGTGTATAGGTGCACGAAATTACTAGGAAAATGGATTCAATTAACTATAGTTTATCTAGAACAAGATTCCGAGAAGATGCAATAAAAAAGAGCCTTAGTAAAATAACTCAGACTATTGGTGTGAAGCAAACAAACTTTACTTGGACCTAAATAAGCATAATATAACAAATCGAATTCTTTAAAGTAATAAAATGGTATCGATAAATTTTGAGTTATCTATCCACAATAAACAAAGGCACGATTGAAACTTTAAAAAAAAAAGGTAGGTATTATTTACACAAAAATAAGAGAAATAAAAAAAGCAATGAATAGAGCAAATAGTATACATACATCTTGATACAACAATATGTTGCATACGAAAATATTGATTTTGTGTATTTGATTTTGATAATATTTAAGTACATAATATAGATGAATAAAAACGGATACTTCTTTAAAATATTACGTTTAGATCAACTTCATATGAGACTGATACAAAGCTTAAAGATGAAAATGTATTGGCGATATCAACTATAAAAGATAACAAATAAAGGAAGAGATAGTAATGTTGACATGACTGTGTAATTTATTTCAGTTTAAATACAGCAAAAAGAGTACATAAATGACAATAGAGATGATTTTTGAGATCGATGAGTCATCCATCATTAAAGTACCATCAATTCATCAGTAAACCTATTAAACGAGAAAATAAAACTCTTACGTTCAAAAGTGGTTCAAGGGTATTACTGAAAAGAATGTGTTTGTTTTTAGCAGAATAAAGACTTGAAATTTAAAATTGACTAATTTATTATTATGGTACAAAAGACGTGGTGATGAATAATTTATATAACAACAATAATTATTGTTGTAGAAACATTTTTCTGTCACTGTCACTACCTACTAATAATAATATTGAACAAGCTTGCGAAAAAAAAAAGTTTAGAAAAAAAAAGAAATGTAGAATAAAATGAAAACTTTTATTTTAAATGAAGCACGTATATTTAATCATTTTTATTTAAAGTGAGTTACTAAAGTGAGAAATTATATTTAGAGTTATGAGAGCCATAAATTGATATCAAGTAAATTTAGTAGGTACATTATGTACAAAGAAAAAAAAAAAAAAACAATTATGTTAACTAATTCCTCGAGATTGTTTTGGGTATAGGTACCGTTTAAAATGAAATTATTAGAAAAACATCTTTATTCACAAAGAAAATTATACAAGTATTTACAATTGAAACAATTGAGCTAACTGCTGACTGTTGCAAACAGTCTACAGGTAGCTCAACTGATCCATATTAACACCAGTCGGAAGCGTCTCCAAGACGCTGCTGGCTGCATTGTCACGCTGTATGACAATGCTGATGCGCTGTATCAGATATTCGCCAGCTCTCGATAAAAATGAATAATAAATAACAAAAATGTATTTTAAAGAAAAGAGAATATTAATTGTGAATTAATAGTATTAGAAAATGTTACTCTTATCGATTATTACATAAATAACTTGATAATTTGTTGATTTAAGTTTTCCAATATTTCGGTACAGTTGTTTCATTATTTGAATATTGAACGTGAATGATATTAGAATAGAACATCATAATATGATTCTTATTTTAATTAATGTGAATATTGAAAGTGAAAAAAAAATTATATACACAGTAAGATTCTATTGTGTGCATCTAATACGAAAAATGAATGTTTAGAGAATAAGCATAATAATTTTAAGAGATAATAATATTAATTTTAAGTAAGTCATATATTAATTTTAAGAAGTTATAAGGGTGATCAAGAAAAGCCAAAAATTATAGTGATTAACGCATTCACTGCCCAGCCTTGGTGGTGCGACCCGCAGGGGCGTGCCGTCGCACCACTGAGCCACAGGAGGACATCTGCGCCGTGAAAGTGTTAAGTAATGTGAATAAAACTTCTAAAGACAGTGATCAACGAAAGCGATTATTGTGATATAATTTCCCTAAAAGTGAGAATTCAAAGTGAAGAGGACATTAAATCCCAAATACATTTCATAAAAAAAAAAGTGAAAAAGTGAACAATGTGAAAAATTAACGAGCAAATATAGTGATATAAATAAAACAATTACACAGTGAACAATTAAAGCGATTAAAAAGAAGAAGAATAATAATTAAGCGAATAGAGATAATTTAATTATTTCCTAACGTGAGTACGAATGAGTACACAAGATAAATGAGAGATTTTGTTGTAATTAATTTTATAACAACATAATAGCGACCGAAATTATCTGTTGGACGCAACATTACAGTGATCTATAGTTTCTGTTGGACGCAACAGAGAGAGAAAGAGAGAGATATATATATATATATATATTATCTCCTAAAGCGAGTACCGATGAGTACATAGATAAATGAGATATTGTATTATAATTTTTTTTTTTGTACATAATAGTGACCGAAAGGATCTGTTGGACGCGACAGTGATCAATAGTTTCTGTTGGACGCAACAGAGAGAGAGTGATCCGTTGGATTGCAACGGTGTAATTTGTTACTTATACTTTAAATGTAAGGTGTTAGTTATATTTAAAAGATCTGTTGGACGCGACAGTGATATATAGGTTCTGTTGGACGCAACAGATAGAGTGATCCGTTGGATTGCAACGGTGTAAGTTGTTCTTTTAAATTTTAAATGTAAGGTGTTAGTTATAATTTAAACGATCTGTTGGACGCGACAGTGATAAATAGTTTCTGTTGGACGCGACAGATAAAGTGATCCGTTGGATTGCAACGGTGTAAGTTGTATAGTTAATATAAGATTAAAAATAAGACTATTAATTAATAAATTGCAAATTAAATATTAGTCATCTGCATATTGTGCTTATGAAAAAAAAATGTGTCTGAATCTTATAATTTTAAAACTTGTTACGTAATATCAAGCAGTTTACTTGCGATATTTACTGACATGCAAATATTTTGATATCGAACGCGAGGTCGCTTATATTATTGAGCAGTATGGCCGAGACAAAACAGTCTTTGTTATAACTTGTATGCTTATTACAAATTATTGTATACTTGAAAAATAATGTAGTTATCAACTATGTTTAATAATGTTATGTTATGATGTACCTTAAATTTTCATTTTCCCCTAGAATCACTATTTGAAAGATCTTTGTGAATCATGATAATTAATACTTAAATAATAACATGATAGTGATACTAAAATGAAATGAAAGCGATATGACAATGTTAAGTAAGAGAAATTATAATGAGGTGATAGTGAAACGCTTATTGATACCAGCAACATTATAATTAAATTTTGTTTGTTTTGTGGTAGACAAGTAGGTATTAACGATATTCATACATAACATTAAGTGCACTGTGATCTGCCAATAATTGTATAATTCTGACAAGCCAGGCAGTTCAAACTATCTGGATTGCCACTAAATGTAGTCAACTGGTGTATGACTTATTGACCTATTCATTTTAATTGTTCGAAAATGAAGAACAATTCTGTTTATTTTAATAATTCTAACAATAATTATTGTACGTCCGAAAAGACAAACTGTTGAGTAATTTATATGTACCTACTTCATAAAACGAACTGCAACTAGGTAATACAGTTGAAACAGTAAATAAATCTTATTCTTATGATGAAAATAGAAAGTATAAATGTATTATTATTACTTACTAAATTTGTAACTGCCAACTTAATTCCGATGTAATTTTGACTAAAATATTGTTTAAATTTAACCTCATCTTTGAGCCACGCGAGGCGCGTGTTATGTCGAATGGCCGAATATTAGCTTGCATAAAAAAAATAGGTTTGGAGTTGGAAATAATTTTATTGTTTGATTGTAAAATATTTGTGATAAGAGTGCAACACACACAATGTCATGGACGCCGTTGTAGAAAAGTTATGTTGATAATCATAAAATGTTCTAATAAGTTGTAGAAAGGATTATAGCCCATGTTAATGTGATGCCCTGTTTTATTTCAGTAACACGTCTATTAGCTATCAATAGGTACCTACCTACTAGAAGAATCTAACTTGAGACGTTATAAGTAGGTAAGTACCTATCTCAATTCAGGTCAATAAATATCTACCTACCCAGCAGCGAGTTTTTACTCTATGTACCTACCATAATTTAATGATAATTGGATCATGAATGATATACCTAGACCGAGAATTCGAAAAGATCCACCACAGAACCAAATCAGTCAGTAACGAAACGACGCGACGACACGCAACGAAACGAACCGATCTCGCACAGGCTCAGATCAGTCAGTCACAAAATCGAAAAGATCCGCCGGCAAAAACAATCATTCAAATGACCGGATCATATGAACCGGATCATTTTCTTAACGGGTCGTGACTGATATGGATCTTTGTGAATGAACGAACGACACACGCCTAATACTTACTTAAGAATATTATATGAATGTGCGCAGAGCTTTATTCGTATGGCATTTAGGTGTATGGCGATGAAGAGAATCGCGGTGATCTACGATGTAATTAAGGAGGAAAGTGATATTTGAACTGAAGAAACCGAGTCAGGTGTAAGACATTTGGCTGAGGAACGAACAGATTATCCTTAACGCTAACAAAATGGCTCTGACGGAAGACCAGCGTTGGTTGCTAGCTTGCTAGCGACCAACCCATGCTGAGGCTGATGCCATTTTGTGCCTTCGGTATAACATTTATAAGTATTTTTATTTTGTTTTAAACTGTAAAAAGGTTGTAGGTCTGACTGCTAAAGTAAATCTATTTTATTCTTATTCTATAAAAATATCACCGACAAAAAGCCTGAAACAAAAAACTGCACATTTTTGTACGATCTGCAGATATTTGTGCAGGGCCTGGGTGTTTTTTAAGAAAAAAAAAACCGATCTATTGTATAACATTTAACCCATATCAAAAGCTCTGCTTACTTTTGGGGTAGATGGTCCTGTGTGGTTAGGCTTTTTTTTACTTTATTAAATTTCAGATGCTCCTTTGTGTAACATATCAATTGTAATAATTGTTAGCTGGGTCGGTGTACGGCCTTGTGATTCATACAGCACAATTGATGCATAATAGAATTGATTACATACATTCATGTTCCCATTTATGATAGCTATTAAAAGATGCTCCAGGCATATTCATTATTAGCGAAAGAAAAAGTAGAGAACGCAGTCACATAAGTTTCCTTATAAATTACAGTTTTTAAGGTATGCATTGGAAGATATTTTTACGTTTTATGTAAGTATAATACTAGTGTGCCCTGCTATGTTATAGTTGTTCTAGCTCACGAAGTCCGTTAACTTACCTCACTACGAACAACTTTGCGCTTAGTTGTCATGCTGACGGTACTCGCTACCAAAATCTGACGTGAATACAATGAGCACTAGTGACCCGGACCGCGTCTCGGGCGAGACTGATTGCTTCTGAGCTTACGCACACTAAAACAATGTGTACATGCATTCACTATGACATACATAACCCAACGGACTTCGTGAGATAGAACAACTATACCTGCGTTAGTAACAAAACTTTTTCAAATTGCATCATCCTCGAACTGAATTTCCATTCAGCCGTTTGAACGTGAAAGAGTACCTAACAAACATATATACACTTACATACAAACTTTCGCCTCTATCATATTAGTTTGATACTGACAGACAATACAATATTCAGGAGATAATAAGAATAAAGATAATTCCATATTCCTCGCGAATATATGTCACTAGTCAAATAATATACATGACCGACAAAAACAGCACATCCTGTATCCGTAGGATTACATTTGAATACGTGACGACGACGCAGTGGGATTACCGAACGTACATAAATACATATTGGTGTTTGATGAAACGTACATGCGGAATGACTAACGTATTTAATACTAGTTTATGCCTGCGGCTTCGCACGCGTTTCTTCCATGGAAACGTTTAAAGGTGATTTCTATTCTAACCCATGGGAACTGATTGATGGGATAAAAAATTGGTTGTCTGTAAAGTCGGTTTACTGACGATAGTTGAACGTGACAACGTCTTAAGAAAATACTGATGGAATGGTAGCATTTGATACTCGATCAAAACATGTAAATGTACTATAGTATAGCAGCTGTCCACGCAGACGCATCGCTCACTCAAGTAGGAGAGAGACGGATGTCGAGCGCTCTCGCTTGCACTTTAAGCCTTACATGGAACGCCTCAGAGCGAGGTAACGCCTCAGAGCGAGGTAACGCCACATGAGTCATGTTTTTTCGTGCGTGCAGCCGGCTCTATCGAATTATAAGACGTTGTCACGTCAAAAAGTAGCCTATGATTGATTCCAGGATTAGAATTACCTGTATGTAAAATGTCAGCCCGATCCGTTCAGTAGTTTTGACGTGAAGAGGTAACAAACATCCATCCATCCATCTAAACTTTCGCATTTATATTATTAATGTGAAGTGTGAAGTGTGATTTTGTATTACGTGGACATCATTCAAATTCATTTCCTTCATTTTTCCGATCATTCAGATTGTTCAGATAGAAATTTCTATCAGCAGAGAAAAAGGTTAATTTTAAGAAAAAGAATAATAATTTGTCAAATTTGTAAATCATACGTATTTAAGTAAAGGTCATATTTGACTAAATCGACTTATGTTAGGTATTGTCAATTTTATCAATTTCGGACACACTATTACTTTTTTGACAGTTGAATAGTTAATTAGATTTCATATTTTCTAATATAATGCAGAATGTAAGGTTTCAATAGAAAACTGCACCCAATAGGGACCTAGGTGGGTAGGTCTGGTTTGGGGTTAAACCTGAAATAAGTGTAGAGATGGGCCGATGAAATGATGGCGCTGAAAGTCATTGACAGTGACATTAACTCTCATTTTTGACAATTGCTGTATCCATTTTGACAAGAACTGTCATCTGTGCACATTTTATTTCTATTTATTATTCCAAGAAGCCTTATTTAAATACAGCTGTCATTTTGACAAGTTTCTTTGTTGACAACAACTGTATCAATTTTTTTGCTGACATTTGTTGTACCTACCTAACTTTTATTTGTGCCCAAAAGTTAATCGTCATCAGTGATAAAACCTACAATATAAATAATGAAAAAAATCCAACTGTTTTTCAATAAAGACTATTATAGTGTCACCAATGTAGCGGAAATTTTCTTCCTTACCTTCACACTGGGGACAGAGCAGGGTACGGTGTGAAGGTTAGGAATTTTTATTCCTAACCTTCACACCAGTGTGACAGACAGTGTGGTGGTTAGTCGGTCGCCAGAAATTCTATCCACACCACTCGGTCTGTGTTGTATTGTAAAACAATAACTCAACACAAGAATGCTCTCCAATCAGAATCTTACATTTCTCTGGTCATAAACAGATGAAGGCTGCCAGAATCCGTTATACAGCTTTTACCTATCGGATTTCCTTCTACCAGTACCTGTAAATTACGAACGTCAGGAGCCAGTTTCTAGAAAGTAGCTCAAATTGTAACTTACAATGTCGTTCCTGCGACGGTTATTCGAAGCGAAACACGCAAAGTCTCGGAGATTCTCTATTATAAGTTTTCACATTATACCCACCATATTTTCCTTCGAGTTGCCGATGCATGGTACCCGGGCATGGAAACTCTACAGCTGAATACTTTGTTGTATGTATGGCGTCTATACACCAAAGTCGGTGGGCCACCGACAAGTTGACAATATACTATCGTCTGTCTACAATATTTATACACTGAAATGTCGCACATACCCGCCATTCTGTGTCGCCGACTTTGGTATGTATAAACACCATCATGAACTCTACACGTTCTAAAATGGAGTTTATCAGAGATCAAGACAAAACACTGCTTGATACGTCTAGACTATAATGAGTTGTTAGATTATTTAAGGAAGTACCTTAAGTTAATTAGCTTTACTCTCATTACTAAAATCTGAAATCTAAAAGTTGTTTGGTATTTTTACCTAACGGTGCCGACTTAACACCTTGTTTGAATGGTGTAAAGTGTCGTAATAATAAGTGAACCCAAGTACCTACATACTGTGTATTTTAATAGACCACATGTGGCTATGGTACACTCAATCATGTTAGGTAATTGTTGATTCATCTCGGTAGTGATATCACCACAGCTAAATAAATGGTCACAATTAAAACAGCCGTAAAAAATCACAATGATACTGATATTATAATAAAGACAGTCATGTTTGCCAACAATGAATTGACTTTATAATTGATACCAGACACTGTTAGAAAACTAGACAAGTTACAGACAGCAATTACTTACCAGAAAGTTAGGTAGCCCAAGGTAGCGCAAGACAAAAAAACAACAGCGTAAAATAAAGATGTGAAAAAAGTACAGATTTTAGGTAGACATTTGCAAATGTAAAGAGTAAATACCGACGGTGAAAGATAGATTCACTGCTTTGATAGCCAAGAGACAAAGGGAGTGAATGCAAAAGGAATAAATAAAAAGAGGGAGTGAACGGGAACGCTAAGGATCCCGGAGGATTCTCTGGAGACGCGCCATTCGTCTCGCCTTCAGTAAGCTGCAAAAAGCGTACCATTAACCAGTTCTATTTACAGTTTGAAAAACTGAAATTGTTTCAGTATTCTTTGTTAGCAGTTTCGCTTCATGTATTACGTTTGGTCGTCGTGAAAATACATTATTGCGACGAAGTTCCTTATCGCGCGTTGCGAAAGGGGGCTAGACGGAAAAAATTAAGACCAAAAGTTGTAACGACACTTTTTGGAGTTTGAGGAATTGTATTAAAATTTTATTACAATTCCTTTACTAATTAATCGATCGGAATTTCGTTCCATTCGGGTGTCCCTTGACACCTCTCAAGTTTTTTTACTTTGTTTTTCGGATATATGTTCGTATATCAGCAAGGCACTGTTGCATAGGTAATAGATGCTAGACTTTAAAACTGAATTATCCAATGTAAAAAAACCTGTGAATGGTCTAATAGCACAATAATATTATAAATGCGAAATATTGGATGTTCAGATGCATGGATGTTGATTAACTCTTCACCCCCAAACTACTGAACGGGTCGGGTTATAATTTAGCATACAGGTATGTTTTAGGCCTGGAATAAAACGTGGGCTACTTTTTATCCTATAAATCAGTTCCAAAATCAGTTCCCATGGCAAATAATCTTTAACAGTTTCCAAAGTGAAAACGCGTGCAAAGCCGCGAGCAAAAACTAGTCAAATCTAAGTGAAGTAGAATGTTAAAGTTTTAAATTTTCTCGTAAAATGTCGTAATTGTGCAACATTATAATCGCCTCTAATGTACACTAATTTGTCTGAGATAACAAACCAGTAGTTTCACCTACCAGTCCTATAAACAGCTACATATCGACGATAAATAAAAATAAATATACATGGGATGCTGCGATATATCAATAATAATCGGACATGAATAACAGGGCCGTAGCAACTGTTGGGGGCTAACTAAGATAGATTATTAAACGATATATGGCTTCATCATCATCATCATCATCAGCATATATTAGTCCACTGCTGGGCATGGGCCTCCCCTAATGAGCGCTATAGCGCCCTGTCTTCAGCTTGCCGCATCCAGCATCTGCCTGCGATATATGGCTTAAAATAAAGTAAATCGTGTTTTCCAGCTGAGTTGTTAAATATGATATCCAATCCACCAAGGATATACAATTTCTGTGCATTTCTAATAATTATGCTCTATTACTTTGATACATAATAAACTATCCAATGAGTTTCAGCAAACGAAATATGGTTGCTGAAGACATAGTTTTTAAGTAAGTAGTTAGGTTAAGTTAAGTCAAAGGTAAAAGAGTGTTAAAAATAATTAAAAATAATTATAAATTATAATTAAAAATAATTATAAGTTAAAAATAATTATATTATTGTATGTCCGAAAGGACAAACTGTTGGACAATTACTAGTTCTTAAGACCAACTATGTACACAGTTCATACAATAAATGTTTCTTATTCTTATTCTTATTCTTAAAGAACCCCCAATAAAGGTCTGATTGCGAGCCTGTCTATGATTGGCCCCAATCGAAGCTGCGATGCGCCTACGCAGGTCGTGACCCAAGACACGAGCGGTGAAAACGAAATGCAATTACCTGCCCACTGTCGATCACAACACCCGGGGCTCCCTTATGGGGTCAGCAAGTGGGTGGCAGGTTGTTATTTTATTTTAATGATAATAATTTTATAGTTGCTAGCATTACACAGGTGCTTGGAATGTGGGTGCTGTTGCACCTGCTTGCTTTATTTGATTTGTAATTTGTCAATCAGTTATTTGGCACTGACAAGCTTCTGATTAATAGGTACCTATATATTGGTTCTTGGTTCAGAAGGTTGGCATGCGATTTATAACTCAGCCCGATATATAACTAAATAAATAAATAATGCTGGACAATTCACACAGCATTATCTAGCCCCAAGTTAAGCAGAGCTTGTGTTATGGGTACTAGATAACTGATATACATAATAATATACGAGTACATAGATAGATATTTTTTTATTATATAGAAAACGACCGGAACACCCTGAACAAATATCTGCAGATCGTACAAATATTCGTCCCGAGGCGGGAATCGAACCCGCAACCTCCTGCGTCGCAGGCAGACCTTCGCCCACCGCGCCACAGAGGTCGTCAAACTGTGTCTAAGCTTCTAAGTCCGCGGCGAAATAATATGAAAAATATACCGACGACTTCGAAAATTGGAGGAAGTTTTATATTCAGCTCAATGTATGTTGTTTTTTAGCTTTGTTAATTTCTTTAAGATAATAGAGAATGATCCAGGGATGGTCTCGTACATTTATTTGATTCCCTAGCGATTACTGTTTGCCATGAAAAACCTAAAAGGCAGTATAAATGTAAAGAAAGTCGGTTTAGTTTATATTCGCCTGTTTTCTTTAACTTAAGCTGTCTGAGAGAAAGCACGCGACGCGTAGGCGGGCGCCGGCGCTCCGCACTACTTGATGGAACTAGAAAACTTGGAACCATCCAAACCGGTAAACCGCAAAGGATGGACGCAGACCTAAAAGAAGATTTTGCACATGTTTAACCTATCAGGGATTCTTACTTATAATAGCTTTCTTCCCTCAAGGACTAGGGGTGGCGCGAGCACCCCTTTTTGACTGTCAACGCATCATTTTTATTTCGTGTTTACTCTAATTCCATGGATTGTACACATGTTTTTTTTACATAACTGGTGAGAAAACCATTAAAACTACATAAGTAATTGCATATTCCGAATCAAATTAATTATATACTTTTCAGGCCCTTGTGACTCTTATCATTTGAAAATCAGGTTTATATTGGCCTGAGGGATCGGGCCCGGAGCGGGCCGCGTAATACCTGACGGTATAAGAAATGTTTCGGCCCGCTGCGGGCCGCATAATTAGCTTCTGCCCGCGGCTTTGCACGCGCTTTTTGAGTATATCCTTCCCCGGGATACCGTTTATATCCTTGCCGAATTTCATTAGGAACCGATCAGACGTTTAGGCGTAAAAAGGTAACAGACAGACGGACAGAAGAACTTCGCTTTTTTAATATTAATAAAGTATGGATATTCAAAGGCACGGTGGCATTGGTGAATCTGAATACCATATAGCACGAATACATACAACAAGTGTAGTAATTCACAGGAACGTGCTTGGAAATCAAACCAATATACATTACTTGCTAAAGTCACTAAACTTACTCAAAACTTTGGCGTACAGTACCGCCGCAAGGTAGGTAACTCGATACAGGGTAATAACTTCACCACTTTACCATAGAAGTGTCCATGAGGCTTTGCAGCCACAAATTAATTAGGTATGTTATGTACGTCCTCGCCTTGCACCTATGGGCTCCACGATATTATATTGCAGGGTGTAGACGTTTACTTTGTACTAAACTTTACGAGAATTGTTAGAAACTTATCAAAGGAAATTCATATTATATTTCCAAGCAAGAACATAATTTCGGAATAGTAGATACCTATACAAAAGAGCTATCCTAATCTATAGGTACTAATATTATAAAGAGGAAACATTTGTATTTTTGTATGTTTGTCGCTAGTCTATAATATAAAAATGAATCGCAAAATGTGTTGGTAAGCGCATAACTCAACAACGCCTGGACCGATTTCGCTAATTCTTTCTTTGTTGTGTTTGTTATTGTCAGGAGATGGTTCTTATGAAAGAAAAAATTAAGAAAGTTGGAAACATAAATTTCCACGGGGGCGAAGCCGCGGGGCGCAGCTAGTAATAATATAAAGGCAAAAGTTTTTAGACAAAGATCTGTGCTACAAATACTGAACGAATCTGGCAGAAATTTTGCAGGGATTTAAATTCGATGTGAAATAACATATAAACTGCTTGTTATCTTCCACCAATCAATCAATGGCCTTTACATCCACGAAGGCTGGTTTGGTTTATGTAGTGTTCGTTTTTCGGCACTTACGTATCTTGCATAACCATCAAAATAAAAGAGGGAAAGTACCAAAAAATTATTCAATGACGACTAACTCATCAAACGCTTCGTAAGTTTCACAAAAGCAACAACAAACTAGACAGAATGGAACCGGGGAAGACGAACCAGCTACCCCCATTACCCTCATTGTGTGAGCCGCGTGATTAGAGACAACACAAACAAATTGCAGCCAGAACCAGGCATCCGAGAGATCGTTAAAGCTTGACACAGTTAGGTACTCTTCAAAGGTTGGGCCCACGTTGTTCGTGAATAGCATCGAATGTGGAGTCAATCAACGTTCCGTTTTCAATGTTGTTATTGTATTCACTATCCAATTTAACGATGCTAAAGTGGATGATATTGCGGTGCAGCTGAAATCGATCCGGAATGTCCTGAATGACTATTCCAGCAACTTGTGAGTATGTTCAGTTCAGTTCATTTGCATTCCTTCCTAACCAATTTTGTAAAAAACGGTAAAAGTGAAGTTGCGACATTTCGGATTTACATTAATTCTATGAATGGTCTTTCGAATTTCAGAAAGCAGATTTCTCTGCCTACACATTAAAACAAATAATTGACTTTGTTATCTCAGACATTTGATACTTGAAGCTCGGAGCGGGGGCGATCATCACATCTTGACACCGTTCTTTGTCAAAGGGCTCTCGCAATGACACCCGATAGCTAGCTCTGAACAAAGACTGCATCATAGAGAAGCTGTTCAAATACAATCTTGTCTTTCTGAAGAGACGTCTCATAAATCATCATCAATGGCTCTTGGGTGGCTGTTGCTTTGACACGATCTAGTGTAGGTACTCGTGATCAAGCTTGCTACTTAATTGACAGTTTTCTCACTTTGTCTAAACGATTGTAAAATAAACACAAAATTACAACTGAATTTATTGCAAACATAAACCTAATTCTATGTAGGTAAAACAAATTAAACCTGCTAGTGTGTGAGGTTAGAGGCCCTTTTTTAGGTAGGTATATTCTTCGCATTATGTTTGGTGTACACGCGGCTAGAGCCAAAAGTTGCTAAGTCGTCAAGGTTAAGCCGTCTAAGCTTCTTACATTATGTTACCCAGTCACACCTATTATAGAATAACAAAGCAATTAAACGGCGCCTAAAAGCGGAAACAGTGGCCTTGTGTATGACATAATCATGTGCCTATGAGTAGACGTGAGTCAACGGATACGATTTGTCTGCCGTCACCCTGAGGAACTTGCGATTGTTGTGGTTCAAGGGCATAATTTACAATATCCTAATATTCTAGTCACATATCTCTGAGTGATTCTAATGGGTCTTAATAACACTTATGTTTCAAGCATGACATGATCCTTTTGAACTTCCTTCCTTACGCATAATCCTCTTCGATTAGGTTTGTCGCAAAAGTTATTTCCCATTTCTGCTCTGATGTTCGTAATTGCCAATAAATACCCAAGTGAATTTCTCCAAGTCTTGCCCAAGCAAAGCCCATTCCGTTAATTGATCTTAGAATCGCAATCAATAAGCCAGTAAATAAATAAGTGGCGAAAGGAAACTGGTAGTGATTCCACTTGATAAACTGCACGACAGGATATTCTCACGAAATCAAATAGTACAGAAAGTTATATCCAAACAATTCGACTAAAAACCAGGGCTATAAATTATACCGATCGAGTACTCAACGCTTGATATAAACGAGATTATTTCGCTAAGTACAGTATTTATGGCCCTGGGGAGTTCGTTTTTTGCCTCATCTAGAATTCTAGACGTTTGATAGCTCTGAGGTTAGGATTATTATGAGACGTTAGGTACACGCAAAGATAAGCGATCTTCATCTAAAAGCAAATTTCTTTGTTGTGGGTGAGCTGACCCACACCCACGCCTGACCCGGGCCTACGTCCGCCTCACCAATGTTTATGTTCTCATAATACGTAAACGTATCCAAGAAGAGATTCTACACTTTACGATCGTCGGATAGACTATCGCCTTTGTAATAGTGATTGGATCCGAGTTCGAGTCTTCTTTTATTACTCGGAAATGGGTATACAAATAGGAGAGACATGTCGGACGTCTTGTGGTAGCAGGGAGGGGATAATTGAAACATCTCTTAGCGGCATTCGGGGCACGTGTGGCTTCGTGCCAGGCTCAGGGTGCAGACTAAGCGGCGACTGCACCTTGCAACACGCCGCCAACTCTACTATATTTTGTTTCTTTATTCATTGTTTCTTGGCAAATCATGCGGGTCAAAGGGTCTGAGGCCATCATAGCGAAGTTGATAAATGATATGGTAATACATATTGATCTTATAATAAAGCCATAAAAGATTTACACCTACATAGGTAAATATTAAGTTTAGTTAAGATTAAGTTATATATATATTATATATATATCTACAATTAATAAACAACCTTAACAGGGCTTTACTAGATAGATAGGTAGGTGGGTACAAATATACTCACTGCATTGTATGTATTTGTGTGTGTGTGTGACTGCTCTCCCGAAGCACCAATCTCTTAAGATTTTCGGCAACGTGAGAACAAGCTGTGTGCGTGTGTGTGTATTAATGGGAGAGGGGAGAGGGAAAGAGTAGAAAGGGTTTACTGACTGCGATGTAATTTTTTAATTTCCCATTTCAGGAATTTAGACAGATGGAAAATATCAAGACAAGAAAGAGTATTGTTTGTTATGGAGTAACTAGTATTGTTGTTTAAGCAAGTGAGAAGGCACCCCAATTCGTACCTGGTAACCGGGAGTAAAACAGCAATTTAGCGCTAAAATAGCGTGCAAAACGCAAAACTTCTGCTAGTTGCTATTTCAGCGGTAAATCAAACAAAATTATAGTGAGAGAGCAAATTCATAGTCATATTTTATAGCGTAGAAATTATCTTGTTCAACATGAACAAATTGAGCACTAAGATAGAACGGGAACCAAATTACTGTTCACAACGATTTACTGCTTCTGGAATTATTACTTTTAATTGTCCTGATTCATGTAATAAATCACAGTAGGCAAAACTTGATTAACTACAAGAACCTACACATATCTCTTGCTTATTCAGATCAAGATAAAAAAAAGTAATATTATATTCAGATCAAGTAAAACTTGGTATTTAGTAGACACGACTTTTAGTTTGAAACCAATATAACTTCGTTGACGAGACTGGTTAGTAGCAGATATTCTCAAATTCAGAATGAATAGCTGTTTCCAGACAAGTGTGTTCGTCCTTAACCCTGTCTGAGAGGGCGAGACTAAGTTATTCTTATTTAGATTTGTCCCTTTCAGAATATTTTTTCACCTTTTTTGATTTTGTTAAACGAAAATTCAAAGCCTTAGCGATCGATACTAATATAACTTTGTCGGTTCAAATAATTTGCGGTATAATTAGCTGAGTTCTTGTAAAAATAAATTATTATTTGGGCCTCAAGACTCAAGTGGAGCATTTCAGTTTTATAAAGCACTCGGGACCCTTTGAAGATAATTTTTGGGTCGGTTTTCATGAAATTGAGGTAAGGTCAAGATCGCTGTTCACAAGACTCTGGCTCAATTTACATCTCCTCGGGTATTTTTAAGTTTCAGAGGGAATTAACAAAATAAACGAACAAAATACTTTGTGTTGTGCTAGGGATATACCAAGAAAAATTGTTGCCATGCAATTTGGACGAACGCAATGTGACTCAGCAGTTGTATTAGTAATTGCTGTAACGATATTTTTGTACAAAGGAGGATGCCGCTGCCCTTTCCCGTATTTCTCAAGATCTTACTTCATGTTATTTTTCAAGAACAAATTTTTTTCGTGAACTCACACTATTTTTTTTCGCAACCGGTTGTTTCCATATACATAGCCTTACATACAAGCTATATATGAAAGTGCTGCCAACAAACGGACACTACAGTGGGTGCTAAATGCAATAAAGGCGACGACTCTTTTTATTTCTTAGAGTAGGTACCAATCTTCGCCTTCCAAGCACCCTGCTCAAGGACTGTCGAGTCTGGCTATACAGCCGGCCTATCGACCTGTCACGTATTAATAGGAACTTACCTTATTCTCCAGCAGGAGTCTGTTCTCGAAGGAGTACATGATGGCCTCCTGCACTTTTCCCTCCAGCTGCCTAAGCGCCAGGTCTGCATCCACCCTCGTCAGCCGCTCCACGCCTTCCACGTACCCCGCCCACGGGCCGTCCAGCTGGGATAGCAGGGATCCTATACACCTGTCATAAAACACATAATGTTACATCTATTCGGGTACCTATTTTGAAGTACTCGATAATGGTACGTTCACATGCTGGCCGAATCATCAGAAATGTTGTTTAATTTTTTGGATCTGCCAGATTTTACTAGTCAAAGCTAGTTAGGGTTCACCATGACTCGGCTTACATGTGGATCATGATCTTGGTTCCCTAAACTAGCTCTACTTATTCTGCTAGGACTTTGTGAAATGTTGAGAATTCGTTAAGTAGGTACTTATCTACTGCCATCTAGAGTCAACGCTAGCAACTTTTAAACAATTATATATTGCAATGCCTAGGCTTATCAGTCATGTCAAGACGGAGAAGATATAAGAATGATGTTTTAACCGGAAACCTTCCAGCTTTTCCGACAACTCATGCTTTGATCGAAATACCCCTGCATGTAGACCGGAAAGTTCTGATAGCTTCGAACTTGCTTCCAAAGACGACCCTTTGGCATTTAGCCCGAAGGGGCCAAACTTAGCTCCAAGTTGGAGACTTGACGACAACTTAAAAGACTTGAGTCAAACAAACGTCGAAGTAATTATTTTCTTTAGGCTACTGCTCGCTTACCGTTTTCAACTGTTTTAAAAACCAAATATCTAAAACATTATTCAATGATTGTTGTTAATTTTATCAAAACCGTACCTTTTTCTTAAAATATTTTAAATATGTTCGGGTTGAGTTTGTAAATTTTTTGTGAGTTTGGTATTCGTACGTCGCAAGTATAGGGATCAAAAGCAAAAAGATGGCCTCACGGTGCATCGTGAGAGGCTCTATAGTGTCGTGTAACTAATTATTTTGTGACACGAACATGAAAACATTTCAGGTTGATACCGACAGCAGCAAAGTTATAGTTAAAAACATTATTGAGGTCAGTGAAATTGGCCGGCTTAAATCTGAAAATATGGAATTAATTCAGCGGACTTCAGAGCTCAAATTGCTCGCAAAATTATGCTGCAGAGGTATTTTAATTAGTTCTGTTGCTTCATTAAAATTTTAAAACAAATATTTGTAACAGTGTAGCCGGGTTTCACTACACTTTTTGAACTCGCTTCTTTTATACTAGTAGGTAATTTTACTTCAAAGTCACGAAACTTAATAAGCAGCTGTACTGACGCTTCTGAGAATATAACGTTGAAGTTGGTTTATGAGTTTTGCCGACCAGACTAGATTAATATTTTGAGAAAGATTTATTTATTAAAGCACTAATTTAGCACCTCAGGGCTTATGCAATTCTGCAAAGTTCATGTGTACCATCATAACAGATTATCAAAAATTAACTTGATTACGTTAGGGCTGTCAGTTTTCGTTAGTTGAGATATTTTCTTACTCCTTATCGAAATTGCATAAAAGGAGATCATAAAAAGTTATTTTAATAGGTATAACAACCATATAGTCTAGTCATTGCGAGCCTTGACTCGGTTTGGCTGTAGCAACAGGCTGTCGAATTAATCAACAGAAAAGACGTATTTGATGATTCGGTCAACAAGGACGGATCAAAAAGCATCAAATCAAATTTGGACACTTACCCTCTAGCAATATTGAGACAGTAACTCCTGCATGGCCTCACATCATGGCCGCCGCAGACAGCACAGCCAGCTGCTTTCAGCAGCTTGCCCGAGCACCCTTCGCTGGCACTGGAGAGCACATGCTCCGTGGTTGCGAGTGCACCAGCTCCTACTGCCAGCATCTCCAGCAGAACTCGGGCTGCTTCCAGCGAGCGGCCGAGAGAGGTGCCAAGCTGTTGGCAAGACATATTGGTAATATTGGTAAGACATATTGGCTAGTTGATTGTAAAGTTTGACACAAGGCAGCCATTTTTTAGCAGTTCTACCTTTGTGATAAGTTGCGAGATGTGCTACGTATCTTTGACGAATTCCACCGTTTAAGCTATACCGCTAAAGTAGCAGTGTGCAGTTAACTGTGGTACTTTTAATAGGAGGTTTGGGTACTAACCTGGTTAGGTACATCTCCGAACGGTCTCACCGCGTCATACGCGTCCTTCAAACACGCTTCGTACTCCGGCGTAAACTGCTTCGAGTCCAGCTTCGCAAAGTTCAAGTACGCCAACGGGAATATATCCCTGAAGAACTTTCTCGCACTTTCCAGAAGATCCCGAGGTGGACTTGACTCGATAGCGATGGCGTGGAGATCCCTGTCTGGGGTCGTTCGGAGCACCGTTCGGATGTCTTCGTAGAGCGAGGACAGGGGCCCGTGCGTTCGTATCGCCTGGCCTTGGTACAGCTGCGTGAAGAAACCAGCTGTTTTGTTCTGCGACTGATGCGATAGACCCGTTAGGTGCTCTGTAATAGAAACGTTAAATTACAATCATGTAGCAAATCGGTAAGAAAAAGCTCGGTAAATTGTAAGATTTGAAGATTGGAGAGAAATAGTTACATAAGTATTAGCGATACCTACCCATCCTAACCTACCTAATTGCTATCGAGTGCAAGAGATGATAGGTTTCTATACGACACCAAAATAGTCGCATTAAATTCAATGTGACCAGCCATATATCAACGTCGCTGCGTGGCGTGCCCGCATCCCCTCGGCTGAAACTAACTTTACCGCCTCGGGGATGAGATGTTTGCATTGCGTAAGACGACTCACGACTACGCCACAAACTCGTTACATTCCGGAGTTTGTAATGTTATAAATTAAGTTGTAATATTAGCTGAGTAAATACGCTTAGTTCCGAGCAAACATCCCTCCGGTCCGTATTCGGTTTCTCGGTTGCGGCCGGCACCTGCTCCTCTATACAACTTGTATCTAGTGTTATCTCGCCCGGCGACGTCGGTGCCGCGCTCCACGCCTTGCCACATTCCTTCACAAATAAATTCATTTAAACTTCTCTGGGAGCCTTATCCGATACCTTTAAGACACCTCCACGATCGAGCTGAGATAACACGACTTTAATTAAAGAAGCTTTGTTTGAACAACTTAATCCTCGTAATAGGCACGAGAGTTCACCCGTGTAAAAGACACGGTGTGTATACTGTGTCGTTTTAATATATAAGGAGAGGGTGGCGAGCCCCTTTGATGTATGGGTACTTGACGAAAAGCCTTTCAGCGGTCGGCGGCCGGCGTTAAAGCACTCCTGCCTATTTTGAATGTGAAAAGGAGTGATGCCACAACCGGAATTTCAAACTGTGTTACTGTAAATGCCTTTCAAAGGGTGTGGAACGTGTGACACGCCATGTGCAATGGGATTTTAACAGCTGTTGGGGTGTCACAGATACTAAATTCTGCGAGTATTCTTGCTGGAAAAACTATTTATTTTTCCGGGATTCCTATGGGTGCCACGCTCATGATATTGTCGAAGTGTATGTGGCCACTCAAATTGAAGTAATCCTGTCAAACGACCGGGTTATTCCTGTTTACCCCAAGGCTCCGTCCCATGGGATGGGATGGGCTGATCCGCATTGCTCGGTATAGGTACTAACAAAATCATTTTACGTTTATTCTACTTTAGTCCTCCTATGAAATGGAAATAAAGCCTACAAGCAAGCCACGTTTCTCGTAAAACCCTCGTAATAAGACAGGACCGTCGTTATTTAAATCAAAGTTCAATTTCCCAGACGGTGATTGATGTCCTGTGCCGTATTTCAGGAATAAATCCGCTGTATTCAGTGTTTCTCGACACGGCTCGGCGGCTCGATAAATAATAAGTGTCATTCGTCTTTTCATTGCGAAGGTGCGGGACCTCTAGACGCCCTTGGTGAGGTTCACGCTCTACAGACCGCAATCTGACAGTTAGCCGACTAAAAATAGGAATTTTAGTCATTGTCCTGAGGATCACTTGAAAAATAGCTTTATAGGCAGAGGCAGTGACTTTCGCTTTTTATTTTTGAAGTTCATTCAGGCTGCCCTCAAAATTCGGGTATTTTTTGCAAAAAATGTGTGATAGTAATACTTAATTGATAGTAGACTGAAGTTTTACGGTATAACTTTGTAGACGGGGAAAATTAGGACGAAATCGAAACCACAACTTTTACAACCTTTATCAGTTACGTTGTATGTTTCGTTCCTAGAACAACCTACGTCATCACACTTTACTCTCGCCGATACCTTGATGGTAAGTAACCTCCATCTTTTCTCAGTTTTACACTAGTTCACTACCGATCACGTCGGTGTAAACCAGTTTACATATACGTTTGAGTCTAAATGCTTTATTGAGCTCGCTTGTGGCACTATGTACGAGTATATCTGCATTTTTTGAGCTTTTGAGACTTTGATACCTACAGTAGCTTAATGTCAGTAAACCCGGCTTTTAAGGTATTTATCTGCGCGTGATTAAGCTTTGGTTTTTACAAAAAAATATTTGAGTATTTATTTTTACTTTCATGAATAAGTTGACGGCTAAACATTACTAATACGATGAATATCAAGTTTTTGCTAATTTTTATGATTTATTCGGGTGGCTTAGAGTAGGGACAAAAACGTTTATTCTATTTAATTTTTAGTCTGGTTTAGGTGCCTTCAGGGCTACAATTACCAATGGAGCATGTACGGCAGATATTTGTTACGGGTGTTCTGAGTGTTTCTTTGTATAATAAAAAAATATCTACCTACCTATGTAATAGCCTGGGGCTAGATAACGCTGTGTAAATTGTCCAACATTATTATTATTATACACTTAATTTATTTAATATCTCGTTACGAAATACATTTTTTACTATGTAGTTTTATAAAATGATATATTATAAAACTATTCTACAGTAAAAATATATCAAAACGGTGAATCACCGGCCGCGAAGCTGGGCCAAGCGGTCGGTGACTAAGGCTGCAGAGAGAGGAACTTCCTGAGGATGCGCGCCGAGTCCAGGAGTACCACCTTTTCGATCTAGCCCTTGATCCAACTTCCTAGCGAGAGTCTTTTGAGATGTTGATCGAGGCTCTTCGCTATCACACCGTTAACCTAAACGACTATTATTATTATTTCTATGTATCTATATCTACTTTAGCCTACGTAAAAAGCAAGACACTGAACACAAGTAGGTACTGGTGGTAATTGGTACTTACAAAATACGGCAGACAATGCCAAAAGTTCTAAACTACATCTCTATTTCATTCTCCATGCTTTTCATCTCCAGAACTATTGAATTCCGAGCCGTCGCGACGCGGCTTTCTCGGTAATCCGACAAGTCCCCTCCCCTTTCAGATCAGCGTGCAGTTCCAGTCTCCAGCTTCAGATGAAGTAGATGGTTCACTCCACTATCAAGCTTAGAATTAAAAGTTAGGGCTGCATTCTAGGACTTTCCACACCTTCACACCTGGAGCTAACAAGAAATACAAATCTCAGAAGATCCAGCATGGATCTAGTCATGGATCTACTAAGAGATAAGGTTATCGATAGATCTACACCTTCCAAACTGGATTTAATCTTCTTCTTCTTATATATAAAAATCAATTGCTGTTCGTTTGTCTCGCTAAAACTCGAGAACGGCTGGACCGATTTCGCTAATTTTGGTCTTGAAATGTTTGTGTAAGTTCAGGGAAGGTTTATAAGGTGAGAGCGGTACGAAGTTCGCCAGGTCAGCTCGTAAGAAATACAAATTTCAATAGATTCATCATGGATCTAACGAGTTTCATCCTGTTCATTGCATGCATCGACGGATCATTCCGTGTTTTGTTTAGGGCTATTCCCACTTTCCGCACACTAGGATATTTTTATAAAACTGGCATTGTCCACTGGGGGACAACTGGAAACAAAATATTGGTTATTGGATTATTCCCGGTGTTACCACCTCGATATCCCCCCATGGATTGTGCCCATGGTGTGTGCTATCCAGACATGCGACAGAGAACCAAAGTTATCGACATAGCTCAAAGAATTAGCAAGCTGAAGTGGCAGTGGGCCGGCCATATCTCGCGAAGAACCGACAACCGCTGGGGTAAACATGTTCTTGAGTGGAGACCACGACTCGGCAAACGTAGTGTAGGACGCCCTCCGGCCAGGTGGGATGACGATCTGCGAAAGACTGCAGGCAGATGCTGGATGCGGCAAGCTGAAGACAGGGCGTTATGGCGCTCATTAGGAGAGGCCAATGTCCAGCAGTGGACTAATATAGGCTGATGATGATGATCCAGAACCCTGAGTTCGGTTTGACGATAATATCGAGACGTCCACGTGACGTCCCCTTTTTGTATGGGATTTGTGTACTTAGTTCCATGTCCGCATGCTAGAGGCGCTGGCGCTGTACCAAATCTCATACAACTATCGTCATTAATTTTTCTATACTATCTTAAAAACGAACTCAGAAGGGCGAGTCTATTCATAATTCATAATAAAATTCTTTATTGCACAAAATAGGTACAAGTAGAACATTTACCAGGAAAAATAATGGCAAAGGCGAGCTAAACCCCTTTTTTTAACCTACTTATTAAATGGACACAATATAATACAATACATAAAATACTATAACTTAACAAATACTATAATTATATACATACACAAATTAAATAAATATATGATATACAACAAAATCATAAAGATAGGTACCTAATGCTCTTTGACTTTACGCTTGAAAATGAAGAGAGATGGTTAACCGAGTCTATTTGACGTTAGTATCAAGACGTGATCGTGACGTCTCCTTCTAGTAGAAATATAATTAGAAATACTTTACTATGCCATCTTATAAAAAACCATGTATACTTACTTAAAACTATTATAAGGTAGTTATACAAAAACTTTGCAAAGAGATAAAAACATTCCAACAATTTGTTGTTTACGCAAATTTGCGGTAGTTTGGTTTTTAAGTATGGGATTTGCTAGGCAATCATAGTATTATACAACAATAGTATCCTGCACCAAATTGCACGGAAAAAGGAGACGTGTCGATAACGATACCATCGTCAAACCGAACTCGGGGTGAAGTATTTCCATTAAAGCACCGATTTTTAGGGCACCTTTACGGCACCTATTTTATTCCCAGTTAGGGCACCCAAACAAAAGTAGTGTCTAGTGATGGGCTTTTGATATAACCAACTGTAACTTTTGCAATTTATATAAGATATGCTTGATATAAGATATGCTTACATAGTTTTAGAACTACGTACTAGGTAAAAGTACTTAAGATCCGTCGTTGCTTCTCAAAGGTTCTGTTTTAGAATGCAACCATTTGTAATGATGTCACGTTCTTTTCGTATCTAATAAAACTTCCGCATTGAAGATGAACACTTTCTTCAATAATAAAGTTGTGCACGTTCTGAAAAGCTCTTGACTCAAGGAAACTGAATACATATCTAATTTTGCTTATAATGTTTCATCGTGCTGAGTTAGGCAAGTTATTCTTGGTACAAAGTTGACTGTCATAGGGAAAAACTCCCTATTAAAGGCCAAAAGTTACTGCAAGCCTTATAAAACGTCAAGTGCGAGTCAGACTAGCGCACTAAGGGTTCCGTTTAATTGTAAGACCTTGTTTCTTGCCAAATATCATGATTCTAGGTCAATATGAAGTAGGGAGAGAATCAAAATTAATTATTTATTGTAAATAAACTATAAATTTACGGTTTTCAGATTTTCTCGTTATTTTTGTTATGAACTTGCTTCTTACCAAATTTTATGATTCTAGGTAAACGGGAAGTATCCTATAGGTTTTGGTCTATAACAAGAATGAAAAGATTTTTTTTATTTGGTGAATAAACAACAAATTTACAGTTTTAGGACTTTTTCCTTTACATGTGCTATAAGACCTTGCTTCTTGCCAAATTTTATGATTCTACGTCAACGGAAAGTACCCTACAGGTTTTGGTCCATGGCGAGAATCAAAAGTATTTTTTTGTCAATAAACTACAAATTTACTGTTTTCGGATTTTTTCCTTTATTTGTGCTATAAGGCCTTGCTTTTTGCCAAATTTCATATTTCTAGGTTTACGGCAAGTACCCTATAGGTTTTGGTCCATGGCGAGCATGAAAAGTAATTTTTATAGTGAATTAATTACAAATTTATATTTTCGGAATTTTTCCTTTACTTGTGCTATAAGACCTTGCTGCTCACCAAATTTCATGATTCCAGGTCTACGGGAAGTACCCTATAGGTTTTGTGTGCATGTGATTCCCTTGGAAATTTCAGAATATTCGGACAATAACGGCTGTAACTTTTGAGTGCGTTGACTTAGAAGTTTTACTTTTATAGCGGCTTCAAGAGGTTACGGACTTGAGTATTTGACGTTAATTTCAACTCGATACGTCCACGCGTTCCTGAGAAAAGAGGGTTGACAGACGGACAGACAGACAGACGCATAACAAAGTGATCCTATAAGGGTTCCTTTTTTCCTTTTGAGGCTCGGAACCCTAAAAATAACGAGACATTTTTTTAAATAATATTTATTTATTTCTGTAAGCAAATTGCCGTCTGTAACGTGTATTTCGATCTGCGGTTTCGTGTACTTTCGATATACCGTTATCCGGTATTTCGACTGCCGGTATTCCGTAATACAGTCGTCAATTAGTAATCAGGTCTTTGGCTGAAAAACAACGCTGAGCATAAAATGTTCAGCACACGCTGAGCCAAATCCTATTTCGGCGCAGGGACTTGGAGACCCACCTTATATTTAATTGGCTCTTTCGTGTCACTTACCTCAGAGGTATCTGGTATCTGAATTATACAGTTTTTGTTTTCCGTTTATTTAATTTTCAACTTTTTTTGTACCGGTGTCCAAATAAATATTTCTTCTATTATTGAGGCCTATCGTTAATATAGACTTAAAAGCTTGTGAACTGTTTGAGTTTACTTGAGCTATGTCACCCTTGAGTTATATGTGTACGGTGGGATTACTGAGCATTCCCATTGCCACCCTACTCAGCATTTAGGGCTGCCTATGGTTTTACAGTATTTAGCTAAGCTTTTCACGCTATCATCATGACGTGAAATATTAAAATTTATCGAACACGATGGGTTTTACTATGACCACTGATTTCGTAATATTTCTGTGCCAACCAATATTTTGACATGTTATGTATAGTTTTAAGTTTGTGTATTATAATATTGTATGGATTTTTTATTTATTATTACCCTAATATATTGTATTAGTATAGATTTTAATTTTAGTTTTAAGTTAAATTGAGTTAGTTATTAAGTAGACTTAATTGGTTTGTCCTGTAAAGTTGTTTGAATAAATAAATTGAAAATTGAAATTGAATTGAAATTGAAATTTTATAATCTGAAATAAATGAATGGTAATAATTAATCCAATTACAAAAATGTATAATGTATAGTGTTTCCTAAAAATGCAGACTCCTAGAAAATGTAGATTAACAATTTTTCAGTTAACTGGCTAACTTCGTCAAAAAACCGTTAACATAATATGGCAGAAGCCTTTATTCACAAAGAAAATTACACTGGTATTTACAATTGAAACAACTGAGCTAACTGCAGACTGTTGCAAACAATCTACAAAAACATAATAACATAATCGTTTTTTATTAAAATATTGTCCGTAAGAGGCGACGACCATATTGAAACTGAGTGTGCTAAAGCCATTCTATACGCACTAAGCTCTCAAGGTCTCTTGAAATGCAATAGAAAACGTAGAGCTTCTTCAAACGCTAGAGAAATAGAAAGAGCCCTCCGCGCTAATTTTTACTCCGTAATTATGTAAATCCGAGGGCTTTCAGCTAATGAACTTCGCGTTTTTCAAGTTTCCTCTGATTTCTTTTGGAGGTTTCGTGAAAACGGCCGTAATTCAAAAGAGATTAACGTAAAAAGCAGGCTTTTTCGCGTAAAATGTTTCGAATGTTTAATTAAATTTGACGCATAATAAAGCTATTTAAGATTATATTATCACTTAAAACTTATTTAAATAATTTGCCGTTTATTTTAGCTAAGTTAAGAGTTTTATTTTTCACTGAAACAAAAGCTTTAAATGGGTCCTTTCAAGTTCAGCTTGCACAAAGCTAAAATTAGTGCTTCAACCATCTTAATGAGGTCCCGCGCGTGTGGTCCGCTACTGCCTCTTTCCCAATCTGTGACACTTCCGTACTAAGTGCAAAGTATTCTGTGTCCGGGAAATACTAAAGCTTACTAACTAGTAGGTGGTCTGTGGCGCGGACAATAGATTGAAAGCACCCCCTTAGAGCACACTCTGATTATTTCCTCTGAGGGGTTGGAAGTGGAACTCATTGTGCTGTACTTGTCAGTGAGGTCGTCGCTCCAAGGGTTTATATTTTATTTCGCGTTTGTATCGCTTTTTGATGAAGAACAAATATTTGAAGAATCAAGTAGCTGCTGAGGTGCCAGATAGTCAGTACAGAATACCCTCCTCATATCCAAATAATCAATTCTCTCTGCCAATGTTTTGTGTCTGGCCTTATCCTTACCGAAATCTTACCGAGCGTCTACAATATTTATATAGGCTTACAGACGCTGTGTCTACAGATGATGTTGATTGTAGTTTCTACCTATGCACATGATTTTGATTGTAGTTTCTACCTATGCACATAGGTAGAAACTACAATCAAAATCATCTGTAGACACAGCGTCTGTAAGCCTATATAAATATTGTAGGCGCTCGGTAAGATTTCGGTACCGCGTATACCGAGCGTCCTGATGTCGTACCGAAACTTTACCGAGTAATCGGAAAACGGCCTAACTTTGCTAAAAAGTCCTATGTCGGTCGCTTCACAGCAAAATCGATAACTCACATTTATAACAAAACAAATGCAATCAGTTGCCTGTGACTGTGCCGTCGCCTTCGTTATGATTTGCGATATAAGTTCAACCCAGGTTCAACCCCGTGGGAAACAACTATGCTTACGTTTATTTGTAGAGCATATTACCCAGCCCCTGCCTACGAACCTCCATAAAACACAATAACCGATATAAAACTTTAGATTTATACCTACGAACAGGTACTGCCGGCAATAAATAAGGTAATATTCAGGCTCCGCGTTCACGCCGAGCTATATTGAAGAGAGCCTTTATAGGCTTAGCACCATGCACACTGGGTTTCCCAATATAACTTGTAATTTAAAAGTACTTAGGTTGAAAATGCACAAAATTGTGGGGTAGTGCCGAAGCTGAGCTCTTCCATTTGACAAGGCTTTTGAGCAAAAAGAGCCGACAAAGCTGATAAAGGCAAGTAAAGGCAGTTTTGCTTTTCAATTCTGCAATATAGGAAATGTGGAAATCTGAAGTTTTAGCGCATTCACTACCCAGCCTCGATATACGGGCATCTGTGTCTTGGGCCATGAATGTGTTAATTTAAATAGAAGGTAGAGTTTCTCATTGATTAGTTTCAAAAACCACCCCAACTCTTCCCGCGGGTGTCGTAAAAGGCGACTAAGGGATATCCACCAGGGGCGGGCAGCAGCGCCCCCTGCAGAACATTCTACCACCGAACTGCGATTCTCAACCCGCATGCCCAGCGTGGGGATTATGGGCATTACCCCCCATGAGATAAAAGCCAATAAGGCGCTTATCAGGGGGAGGCCTGCGTCCAGCAGTGGACCAACACAGGCTGTTGAGGTGAGGTGAGGTTCAAAAACGTTTCAGACAGAGAATATTTGCAGCAGAGCTAATGATGGAAGGCTTTTTAATTTTTACTCGTCAAATCCAAATTAAAGCATCCTGAGAGTAGATATTCCGTTATCGACTTTTTATTTGATATACCTAATAATAGTCGGTAATAGTCATTACTTTTTATTGAATACAAAATTACTGCATGCAAATAAAACTAATTTAAAACAGATAGATACGTACGCTGCCGTTAAATTATCCGTCATAAATCTACAAAACGTAATAACATTTATTTATGTTAATTGCACCGTGCGTTGATTTGCTTAACCGTTTGACTTGAATATGATAGGCAAAAACTAACCGGTAGTGATAGAAATAATAAAGGCTTGTTTGCTGTAAGACATATTGATTTGATGGATTTATTCGTATATACCTATATCACATATACATGATGTTGCGTCGTAGAAAAGATAATCATGGCTAAGACAACAATTATAGAACATTGACCCAGACAGACAGTGCCGATACTGTCTGTACCTATTATGTTCTTGTTTTATATGTTTTGACTTTTATGTTTTAGTCCATAAAGCATGATTATTATTTATTAATTATGTCCTGTGCACCTGGCTAGTCTCCTCTGAGACTGACCGTCGTGGTCGAAGTTAGGCTAAGAGGACATCAAAGTTAATAATAAATAAATAAATAAATAATGCTGGACAATTCACACAGCATTATCTAGCCCCAAGTTAAGCAGAGCTTGTGTTATGGGTACTAGATAACTGATATACTTAATACAATACACTACATAGATAGATATTTTTTATTATACATAGAAAACATCCAGAACGCCCTGAACAAATGTCTGCAGATCGTACAAACAATTGTCCCGAGCCGGGAAACGAACCCGCAACCTCCTGCGTCGCAGGCAGACCTTCGCCCGCTGCGCCACAGAGGTCGTCTAAATGAAAAAAAAAAAAGTTATAATCTATCTACCCATCTTTATTTGGTTTGTGTAGTATAGATGAAAGAGATAACAAAGTTAACAAATAAAACCCCAGGCATTAACACAAACGAAACAACTTTGTTCCTAATGCATGGTAATTGTTTAGCACCGAAGGTGTCTGAGATTTCATCACTCGCATACAATCAGGCCTAAACCGGGACTCCATCTGTTTGCTATGCGCCAGGCCTTCGGTACACAAAGTGCCCAATTTGTCGGCGCGGCGTGTCTAGGGAGTGTTGGTTAAACAACTATTGTTCGATTTATCCGATCTCTCCCCTGTATTTATTGTTGTAAGTGGCCGAATACGCAGGCGGTTGCGGTAGGTCCAGCAATGATACATTACAGCTGGATTCATTGATATTTGAAACCTGTATTTTTACTTGAACAAGTTGTCAGGTGCGATTATTTGGTTTAGGAAATAGATCGAGCAAGATTAATTGGTATCTTATTTTGTGATAAGGATCTTATACTTGTCGAGGTAATTATTCGGAACATTTATCGTGGTGGGCCTTCAACAACAGGAGACTTCGTGTTGTCATATCACGTTTTGCTGACTTTTTTGGACGCGTGTCGTTACTTAAGGCGGTACCCTACCTCGTTATTGTGTGAAGAGGATAGGCATAGGATTTCGCGTTCACAGGAGCGGGACAGAGCAAAGCGGCGTAAGCCCAAAAATCAAGTTTTTAGTAGTTATTTGCTCCCCACAAACATTAGAATAGTTAATTGAAAAAAAGGCAACATATAAAATGTTCTTTATACTTAGTTCAATTACTATGCTTAATCTCAAGATCGTATCATCTGTATTTATTGAGAAATTAGGGTTTTAGTAAAAAATTAGAGGTAACTTTGCGATTTTTTTCTATCGAGAAAATTTTATGGAATCGTGTTTTCGAAACATATGATCGATAGAATTAAGTCCTGAACTTTACCATATATAAATTTCAAAGTTAAATATTCAGTAGTTTGGAAGATGTGGAGGTCCGACGGAGTTGAAAATAAGCAATTTGAGGTACTATACCCCCTTAAATAATTTTTGGATGATTCAGTTTCAATTCAAAGCACAATATTTGGTAACTAAGTATTTACTGATAGAACCTTAGTCTAGGGTTATGCTAATCTATGTGTCCTAACACCAACCAATTTACCAATTTTAGACACAGCTTCATTTTTGCTTTAATAGAGAAAACCTAAGCCACAGAAATATATCTAGATATGTTTCTGTGACCATAAGAGTCCTTAAAACTAGGTATTACTATGTTAGTACCTATGTAGTATATTTTAAGCGTAGTATTATATTTAAAGTATTTATTTATATAACCTTCATGAGCACACAGATCCCCTAGTACTATCCAATGATCTTATCCATCCACGGTTGTTTGGTACAGATCGCTCTTGAGCAATAGGACCGCCACTTGTCACTTAGATTTTAAACTGTTTTGTTGTATTGTTTCTATCTATAAGTGTGCAATAAAGAATTTTCTATCTATCTACTAAAGATAGGTATGGCAATACTCCTGAAAAGGCGGCTATTTTGGAGGCCGCAGAGGAGGTTTCTAGGATAGGTAGGTGCCTATTCTAGAACCGGGTACTTACGTTGCAACGTCCGCCTGGTAGACATCAGCAGGTCACTGGTCCGCCGGGTGGACTTGGCAGTGATGCTCTCGGCGGACCGCCGCAGCGCCGTCTTCAGCTGCATCTCCTGCCCCCGCCCGCAGCAGTGCCCGTGGCATTCTGGACCTGCAACCAAACTCATTTTTTAGAAACTATTTCAAAACTGGCCGAAAAGAATGTGCACTGAAGAATATTCACACAAGATAGGACAAACCAAATTCAAACAAACTCTCTCTCTCTCGGTTTCTCTTGACTCTCGGACGTAAGTCTTTTAGTCCTAGGTAGTAAGTAAAATTATACCGATAAAGTAAAATGTATAAAGGTTCGTTTCAGGTTCTCATCCATAATGTTTACAAATAAATTCGACGAAACAAAAAACAACAAAAAAAAAACGGTAAATCGGCCATAATATGGTCGCTTGCCACACAACGGTTTTATTTGACAGGCCATAATATGGCCTCTTGCCACGTGAGAGGTTATCCTTATTACAAGCATTTTGTTTTGTCGCTTATATGCACTGTAAAACAGGTTTAAAGTGGCTGTTGGTAACAAAATATCAATTAGTCTTCAATGAACTGTCGCATAGGTAATCCGCGTGCTACCGCGCATCTCACTAAGTACTTGTCGCGACGCTTGAAATAAGTACTAGGTAAGTGTTTCCACTATAAAGACTGTATGAGGGTTAGCTTATTTAACACGTATTTTATATTGATTTAATTTTATGGTTTATGTACTTACATTATGAAACGCAATAAGCGAGTAGACAACATAATTAGGCAAGCTATGACAAACACGGGTGTGGATAGCCGGCATTTGATCGTGGTAATGTACATGTTTAGTTAAAATATTAAATCATTATCAATCTTAACTATAAGAAGCAACTAATATTATATTTTATTTCTAGGGGCCAAGATGTCGAGCACGTACTCGTGCGTTCAATGACAAAAATCTGCAGAGATTGCAACAAGTTCGCAAAAAACTTTTGTTTGTTGAACAGGTAAGTTTTTTATTTAATAAATTTACTTGTTACGCCTAATAAATGTGTTAGCGCATGTACATGCGCTATAACACAATAAAATAAATAATACATTTTAGATTTTTTGATATCATTTCGTACCTACATTGTAGTCTTACCAATTTTATACCTTTACCTTACCTTTCTCAGACTTAATATAGATAGATAGATATAGATAGATATTTATTTAATAGCTGCCAGACAGAGTATCCCGCAATGGTAGTATTTGCAAAATTAGCTTTTTAAGCGTTGTTTGTTACCAATCCAATTAAGTACATTTTCCCTTGTCGTAGAGATATCTTCTTTCCATTATCTTGCTCTTGTACTGAACTAAACATCGGTGAATTATTTTTTTCAGGATGAGACACTCTCAGATGAAGTTTCTTCAATAAGATCCTTGGCGAGTAGGTACTTCTGAGACTATTACTACTGCCAACTGCATTGAAATGACTGGCCCAATAAATGATGATCAGCAACATCAAAACTATAGTGAAGCATTGATGGATGAGCTTGTCGGTGGCCCTTCAGGCCTACCCTAGAATTCGTACCTGCAGAGTTATCTAAAGAACAAAGTACATTTCCAGCGGATGATTATTCTGTGGTTCAGATTGGCACGCTAGAAATAGAACCAGTTAAAGAACTTACAAGCATTGATAATGATTTGACTTTACCGGAAAAATCCACTGCAAGCAACACCCAGGAACAAACAGTCAACAACACTGAATTTGGTTTGACTACACGAGAAACGTATACTGCAACTAACATCCTAGTAAGTGAAAATTCTACTCGTTCTACAAATATTATTGCAAGATGCTCTCAACCTAGCGGATTCAATAGTACAAAGCCAAAAAAAAAGTAAGTCAAAAAAAACAAATTCTAATAAGCAAAATCTAAGTTTGGATGACAATCATGAAGAAGTTGTTGGTGGAAAAGGTTTGAGAAACAAAAGAATAAACTCGAGAAAAGAACGGTCACAAAAAAGAATGGCTGGACAAGAATATGTGAGAGGTGATGGCAAGATAATCAAATCTAAATTTATTCAACATAACCCGTGCATTGGAAAAAAATGTGGGAATAATTGTGAAAAAAATTGATACTGAAAAAAGTATTTGATCACTTTTGGGAACTATCGGGAGATCGTCGAAGAGACTGGTTAGTAAGTATAACGCAGAATGAAGAGATCGAGCGTAAGCTAGTTGATTCGGGAAAACGATCGGTAAGCTTTATGTATCATATTAATGAAGGAGAGGGCAGGAGATCAGTATGTTTGCAATTTTTATCAGCTACGCTAAATATATTCTATATTATTCTCTAGTGATAATTATGTAAGACTGACTACTTAAGAGGGTGATCTAAGCCCTAAATCAATTTTCTTCTAAGTTGAAATTGTGATTTGCCTACCTTTACTGATTTTAAATTTCGTAATAAATACCTATATAAGTAAAATGTCTTATTTATTTAAAGTTCATTTTAAAACACAATAATTAAGCAATTTAAGACGATATCCGCAAAAAACCTTGTTGCGAAAGCCGTTAATTATTTGAACGTAAACCTAAATTCGTTGTTACTTGTACAAAACAATGCTACACTAACCTTATCGAATTTGTACTTTGTTTAAAATTTCCTGACAGAAAAGATTTACTGGTTTCTGTTTAGATCAGTTTATCCATTTGTCAAACAAGCGTTACTTCTAGATACCTAATTTTTCTTCAAATACAATTATGAACTATTGGGGTTTAATAAATTTTACTTGTTTTATTACAAAATTTTGTTGTCGGTAAGTAATTTTTACTCGTTTGTGATTTTGATGAAATTATTACTAACCGAAACAATTTCATTAACTTTTGAGAAAATACAGAATTTTTATATGCCAGTTTACTAAGTATATAAACTGCATTTAAAATTCGTTGAAATCAAGTAGTTATGCCTAATAGGCGACTTAATATGATTTTTTTTCTGAAAAAATAAACTTTAAAGTGCTCCAGTGTAAAGTTGCCAACATGCCGCTTGGTAATTATTGCCTTTCAAGCGTCGATATCAATACCAGTTGGAAGCGTCCCCAAGACGCTGCATTGCCCCGCTGAAGTGCGAATCGGGCCACGCACAGTGTAGGGTTCAGTAATTGCACGGATAGACGGACACGACGAAACTATTAGGGTTCCTTGTTTGACTACGCACCCTAAAAATGAAATGCTGCTGTAACTAAACTGAACTAAAGATTGAACTGAACGAGCTAATTGACGCATCACTGACAAAAATTGGCGGGCAGCAGCGCCCCCTGCAGGACAATTCTATCACCGAACTGCGATCCCCAACCCGCATGCCCAGCGTGGGGATTATGGGCATTCCCCCCTTGAGGTAAAAGCCAATAAGGCAGTGGACCAATACAGGCTGTCGAAGTTGAGGTTGACAAAAAGTTAACTGAGCACGTGGCGGCAACGACCGAGAAGGACAAAGTTGGGCAATCATGAAAGTCATAAAAAGATTGTCATCATTTCATTCCCGACCAATGAAAACCACACTGTCGTTGTTATAAATATCAGTAAAGATTCATGATAAATTATCTTGTTTCAGTTTTGTAATTGCTCCAATTATTACGCAAGATGACATGAGAACGGAATTACACGATACACATCGAATCGTAGTCAGTTTACAATTCGATGTGTATCGTGTAATTCCGTTCTCATGTCATCTTGCGTAATAATTGGAGTTTGTCGCATGGAAGTATGTACCTACATAAATATTGAATTACATTTGGCACAATGTCGGAGAGCGACGAACTGGCCGCGTTCAAGGCTGCGCTCGCGCATTATGTGACAACGGCGGGCGGCGGACGAACTTAGGACTATAACGGGGGCAAATACACAAAAACTGGTGCTGAAATGTTACATGGATAGATAGATACCTAGATAATTATTTATTTCATGGCCTTAAAAAACAGTCAGTACTTTATCTAAAATTATTCTAAAGACAGGCAATGGAATAGGTGGCCTTATCGGTTAAAGCCCGTGTAAGAAGAAAATTGTATATCTACCTTTTTCTAGCATATCTTCGCAATTTTCAACGCAAAATTAAATTTCGTCTACATGTTTCTTAATAAATACTTTAGACGGTTATGGTTTTATTTTATTGCTAAAGAGTATTATTTTAGAAATAGCTTATAGATTTAGCAAATTTTTAAAAAACGCCCAGTGAAATTGCGCGCGGGCTGGCCATTCCGCTGCTCTCGCCTTCACCGCGCAACGTTCGCTCGTCCTTGTCTCGCAAAACCAATCCCACTTCGGCTTAAGTGTAGCATGAAAAACATATTTTAATTTCGCAACCAAGTTTTATCTTTTTTAACTTAATTTCAACTCATTGTGTAATAATAAAATATTTACTCGTATAAATAACCGAAGTTTGCCCTATAGCTACTACAAAGTTAGATGAGTTGGACATCTTTTCCCCCACGTGTCTCCTGAGCACATCCCTGCATCATTCTGGCGTGTTCGGCTTGGGCCGAACGCCGGATGAACAGAATTCTCATTACGTCGAGTTAAAATCGAGACTGTTTTTTGCTACACGTGAAAATGTTTTGTGCTGTTTTTGCTGCTACTGATATTGACACCAGACTAGACGTACTACAGAATTAAAATGGATCTCTTTTTTTAAAGATTTTGTTTATCTGTTTGTCCTAATAAAGCTTTAAAGTCATGGTCTTTATTACTAACAAAAATTCTATTCGTTTCTGCCTCCGCGGCATCGCACGCGTTATTTCTATCGAAACGTTTTTTATCCAATGGGAACTGATTTATAGGATAAAAAGTAACCCATGTTTGATTAAGGGTTTAGAATAACCTGTATGCAAAATTTCAGCAAGAAATGTTCAGTAGTTTTGGTGTGAAGAGGTAACACACATCCATCATTCAGACACCTAAACATTCGCATTTATAATACTAGTTTCTCGCATCTTCGCACTCCTTGTTTGTATGGAAACGTTTATAGGTGATTTCTATCCCATCCCATGGGATAAAAAGTAGCCTATGTTTGATTCCAACATTAGAATTACTTGTATGCAAAATTTCAGCCCGATGCGTTCAGTGGTTTTGCCGTGAAGAGGTAACGAACATTTTACTATAAAAACTATGGTAGTTTGACAAATTCACTACGGATGTAAGCGGTTTAACTACGAACCATATTTGTGTTGGAAGAACACCAACACAAATTCATCCTATAACGAGGGATGTTCAGGGTGAGCGCGCGTTGAACTCCCAGAAGATGTCCCTGGCTACTTTTTATCGGGCGCAGAAGCTAGGAGGATATAAAAGTTGAAAAGGATTGCATTACCCAAAGTAGGGCCCATTCTCTAGATCTGCAGAGCTCGCAGTATCTTCAAAGGACGATAAGCACTTCCGTGTCCGACTTCCGCACATCCGCACAGAGCTTCCTCGCAGGATGAGCAGAATGCCTTTGCATATTTCCTTTATGTGTTATTGTGATGCCGACGAGATTCTATTGTAGCGAATGAAGTTATTTTTTATTATAAGTATAGACGTATTATAGACATCTATGTAGTACTAGCTTCTGCCCGCGGCTTTGCATGCGTTGTTTCTATGGAAACGTACAAAGGTAATTTCTATCCCATGTGAACTGATTTATGGGATAAAAAGTAGCCTATGTTTAATTTAAGGCTTAGAGCTACACGGATGCAAAATTTCCGCTCAATCTATTCAGTAGTTTAGGCGTGAAGACGTAACAAACATCCATCCATCCATCCAAACGACGTATATAGTTATTCTGTGACAAATTTATCTGTATTTTCACGCTGGAAAAAATGTGAATGTGGCAGGAGGTCTATGAAAAATTTCAGTCCGATTTTTAATGTCCAGTCCATCCTAAGGTTGACTGGAAGAGATAAGGCCGCCCTTTATACTTCCTGTATTCTAAGCATTTTCTCTGTATTGTTTCCTGTCATTTGGTGGTATAACAAGTGTTTTCTATCTATCTAGAAAGTTCATAGTAGTTCATAGGTGATAAAATTTAGATATCGGGTAGGCTTAGGCAGCAGACAGCCATAGTTATGGTTTTGTTAATATTTCATTCATGACTTGTAGACTACAAGTCATGAATGAAATATTACCACAAGCTACCTACGATAAAGTATGTAATTAAAAGGCAATTTAGTTATTATGTTTATTTCCTTGACAGATTTGTAGCCGTTCCTGAAGTGTACAATAACTTAATTTGAATGGCGACAAGCTATTAAGCACCGCAATTTGCTGTAGCAAGCCAAGTGAGTCATAAATCGGTTAACGACAACAACATCGACAGTAAACTGGATCTTAGAAGTTCCAATCAATCAGCTATTCATTTGTAACTAAATAGTGACATAACAAACTAAGGCAATAGGCAAGGGCAATTTAGTTTATACTACCTGCTCAGAAAGTTGCTTATTCCTTTTCCTAACATAAGGGTACGTCATTGCAGGCGTACTAAAATGCGGGACGGAAAACTCTATGGAATTTCATTTCTCACGCGTTTAGCAGCGGAGAAAAGTGTATGGAAATCCATTTCTAACTCCTTAATGTAAAATTTTTTTTAATAGGTTATTTATGAGTCAATCAAATAAAATAAGTTTCTATTATTTGTAATTCCTTTGTTATTAAATTTGTTATGATAATCCCCCTGAACCAATTATTAATGATTTATTCTTCATTGATTGTTTTTTTTGTTAGAAGGAAGTAGGTGTCTAGCAAATAACTGATAAGCTTAAAGTAGACATTTGGTATTTGTAAAATATTTTTATTGATGAACGGATCTCTATCCGTTGTGTAATATATATTGTTTTCTAGATACTTTCTTTTAACAAAAAAAACAATCAATCAATGAAGAATAAATAATTAATCAAAACATTTTACAAATACCTAAAGTTTGTAATTTAGGTATTGTATTTGTAAAATATTTTGATTGATAGGTCTGACATCTCTTTGGACACTTCTATGTGGGTGTAACCGGTGCATTTTTAAATCGTTTCGAAACGTTATCTAAAAACAATGTGGGTTGTAAGCGAAAAGCTATACACATTTCATAGTAAAAGAGGCTTTTATTCATCGTCATTCAAAAAAACCTATTTATAACAATTTATAAACACGATATTTGAAGTTATATTGCTTTCTATAGTTGGTTGAAAAGATTCAGAACTAATTATTATGTTTTCTTTTTTATTTCTTTTATATTAAGTTTTAAACAACGAAATAAAACAGACCATTTATAAAGTAGAACAGAATATATATCGTATTATTTAATATAAATTCTTTGTTTTATATCTTTGTAATCGAATTTCCAAATTAAAATATTGCCCGATAGATTTCGACACCGTTTCCGATAAGGTACCGAAATCTAATGAATATTCCAACTGATTGTCTGAATACTGCAATAAAACCTAAAATAAAACATCCGCACATCCGCCATTAATATTTTACGATATTTAAATGCCTCCTCTCGGTGTGTTGATGTTGGGCACAGGTGTGAGGTAAACAGCCGGGAAAATAGACCATTATTTATACTTTTGGCTAAGAAACCGCCCGAAGATTTACTATACTTATACAGTTTCTGCAGAGACTCCGTGCAACAACTACATATAAGGATATAAGTATAGTATATATAAAGATATACATAGTTCCCTGTAAGAACGATAGAGGCGCTGTACCAAATCGTATGAGAAACTAACGTCAAATGGTCTCTCCCCTCAGGTCTTTAGGTCACACTAGAAATAACAAGGGGAAGTATTTAGGGGAATATGCACCAAGGTCGGATAAATTAGCATTTTGCCGGGGTAAATGCGGCTCCTTAGTTAGGTTTGCATGTCGACTGGCTCTAGATTTGCTATCGCGAGTTATTTACTGTTCTACGGAGCTTACCGCTGCCGAAGGTATGTTTCAATGAAAGTTTTGTCCAAGGTTGTAGGTATTGAAAATGCGCCAAATTCTTGCTTACCAAAGAAGAACACTTTTCAGTAAAAAAATTTGGAACAACTGCTTTGTATCTAAAATAAAAATATTTTAGCAGTGGGGAGGTACAATAATAATAATAAAGCCTTTATTCAGACACTTAAACTAAGTTTACAGTAAGTTTAAATTTAGCTATCGGCAACTTCTGTATCTGTTTTCCCGGTTTTGGCAAAGGCCGCTTCTAACTGCTTTTATTGTAAAGTACTGTAGGACATAGACAGATAAAGCTTTTGAGAGCTTTTCAGATTTTTAGAGGTCCCGAGTTTTATTTGATGGCATTTATTATATATATACAAGGAATAATAAGCAATCAATATAATAAGGGTCTGGTCGAAGCGACGCGTGACCCGAGAGCTGGTGAGTATCTGGCGCAGCGCATCAGCGTTGCCATACAGCTAAGCTTGCATTGGGGCAATGCAGCCAGCGTCTAGGGGACGTTTCCGACTGATATTGATATGGATCAGTTGAGCTACCTGTAGATTGTTTGCAACAGTCTACAGTTAGCGCAATTGTTTCAATTGTAATTAACGTAGCGAAGGCCGCCCCCAGCCAGGTAGGAGGACGACCTGTGAAAGACTGCAGGCAGATGCCAGCATCTCATCCAGATGCGGCAAGCTGAAGTCAGGGCGAGATGGCGCTCATTATGGGAGGCCTATATCCAACAGTGGACTACTATGGGTTACAGTTATTTTTAATCACACTAATATTATAAATGCGAAAGTTTGGATGGATGTATAGATGGATGTATAGATGGATGGATGGATGGATGTTTGCTACCTCTTCACGCCAAAGCTACTGAACAGATCGGACTGGAATTTCGCATACATGTAATTCTAATCCTGGAATCAAACATAGGCTTTTTTATCCCATAAATCAGTTCGCATGGGATAGAAATCACCTTTAAACGTTAATGGAAACAACGCGTGCGAAGCCGCGGGCATAAACTAGTTACAAATAAAAGTCGACGCTAATTCTTTTAAGAAAAAAATATATTTTTCGTACGAAAAATAATTTAACGTGAGGCTTGATTGTATAAACACAGACAACATGCCTCAGACTTAGGTACCTACTAAATCATCCGAAGGCCCACTCTCACGCGAGGCACTGTCTGTTACCGTATTAACAAAGCCATGGAATACTAAAACCGGTGCTATTGTAATAGGAAGGTCAACTTTGCACAGTGACTGCATTATTTTTAATATATAGGGTGCCACGAGACACGTGTACTTAGGCGAAATTCATCCGTAATATATTTTTTCTTAAAATAATTAGCGTCGACTTTTATTTCTAACCAGCTTCTGCCCAGCGGCTTCGCACGCGTTGTTTCTATAAACATTTATAGGTGATTTTTATCCCATGGGAACTGATTTATGGGATAAAAAGTATCCTATGTTTGATTCCAGGATTAGAATTACTTGTATGGAAAATTTCAGCCTGATCCGATCGGTAGTTTTAGCGTGAAGAGGTAACAAAGATCCATCCATCCATCTATCCATCCATCAAAACTTTCGCATTTATAATACACTCGAGAGCAATGAATCCGGGTCACTCAAAAAACTCGTAAATTGGAGTATTGAAGATTGGTCGAAAGTTATGTTCTCCGACGAATCAAAATTTATGCTCTACAAGCACGATGGAAGACACAGAGTGTATAGAAGACCAGGGGAAAGATTCAAGCAAGCATGCATCGAAGAAAAAGTAGCCTACGGTGGTGGGTCTGTACTTGTGTGGGCCGGAATTTCCTCTGAAAGTCGCACAGAGCTGGTGATCATAGAAAACGGCTCTTTAACTAGCGTAAGATATGTGGAAGAAATCTTCAACGAACACGTTGGTCCATTTATGGTCAATTTGGGTGAGGATGCTATATTTATGCATGACAATGCCCGACCTCATACAGGTAGGATTGTGAATGACTACCTTCAAGAGATGAACATTACTTGTATGGAGTGGCCAGCGCGCAGCCCGGATATCAACCCGATCGAGCATGCTTGGGACGAGCTAGGGAGATGCGTAAAACAACGAAACCCTCCCCCAATCACGCTTCCTGAGCTCAAAATTGCTCTCACGGAGGAATGGGAGAATATTGCCCAAAATCGTATAAGGAACTTGGTGTACAGCATGCCAAACCGCGTAAACGCAGTAATGGAAGCACGAGGAGGTAATACGAAGTATTGAAATTCAAGAAAATCGTCATAAATTTCAAAAATTTCATGTTTCCTATTTTTGTTTTAAGGAGAGATCAGCAGTTTTTTTTCTTTATGTAATTTTGTGTAAATAAAATGTATGGTGACTCATATTTTTTTAACTTTCATTTAAGGAGTATTAAATTGTCTATTAAATACAATTTATTGCATTAACCTAGCATTCTTACTTTCCGAGATTTTTTGGATTCTTTCAGTGACCCGGATTCATTGCTCTCGAGTGTATTAGTGTGATGTGATTAAAAATACCTGTATGTATTTCAGTCCCTCGGGTATACAGGGTGCCACGGACCATGTGCACTAAGCCTAAAGGGGTAATTTTGGCCACGAGGGGATCAACTTAAAACAAAATAACAAAAATATTCGAAATTTTGCAAATCGTAGAACAAAAGTTGATCTTCCAGGGGTCCAGAATCACCCTCTTTCGGGTTTGTAGGTACACATATTTCGTGGCAACCTGTATACTTGAATCTTGTGACTGAAATACTTAGATACAGAAGTTTTTAATTCCAAATAAAAGTGGTCACTTATTAGTTTAAGAAACTAATTCATTTTCGCTTACCATGGGGAGGCCTGCGTCCAGCAGTGGACCAATACAGGCTCTGTGGAGGTGCGGTATTAGGTGGGCTTATTAGTTTAAATAAGGAAAAATAATGAATGAGGCTAAATTGTTACAATGTTCTAGTTAAACAAGATCCATTGAATCGGGCCATCTCGCGCTTTAGGCGAAGAGTAGGGGCGATAGTGGAGCCACTACATATTTAATTTAATCATTAAGTTATACAAAGGAATTATCAAAAAATCGGACCGCTGGTAGACGATACCTATCACAAGCTTTTATTTAATGTATCTGTAATAGTTTTGTTTTGTGTTATTCAATCAAAAACCTTGTTTGGAGAGCTTGGTGGCCACCAATAGGAACTAAACTCTTGAAACAATTATCTGCCTAAATAATACAGTACAAAACTATTAAAGATACATTTAAAAAAGCTTATGATAGATATCGTCTACGCGCGGTCCGATTTTTTGATAATTCCTTTGTATAACGTAATTATAAAATTAGATATGTAGTGGCGCCACTATCGCCCCTACTCTTCGCCTTAACAAAATCGTGTAGTAGAAATATAATTTCAGAGCGAACGAGATTTATTTTACGAGGATAGTTTGTTTTCATTTAGATATTGTTCTTGAAAACAAGGGGATGAATTATTCAAAAAGCATCGTCTTTCATGAAATACTTTGTAAAAGAAATATGAAAATATCTACTTTCTTTTGAACTTTCTACAATCAGTTTTTCTTTGAACAAAATATCTTGAAAATAATTTCGTCAACTACCTTCCTAGTTAAAATTATTTTTTCCCATAGGAAGTATTACACCTAAACCTAGCAAGTAAAGGTTTTCAATCCATGCTATCCATACTTACTAACATTATAAATTCGAAAGTAACTCTGTCTGTCTGTCCGTTTCCTTTTCACGCCTAAACGGCTGAACCGATCTCAATAAAATTTGGCAGGAAGGTAAATGGTATCCCGGGAACGGACATAGACAACCTAAATAGCGCGTGCAAAGCCATAGGCAGCAGCTAGTAGATTATAACTACAAAAATATGGATGAATAATAATGTAACCTAAATAACAACTATATAATCTATATTACAACTACAAAATATATACTTACTGTGCACATTTTTTACGAAAATTATTATGTATAATAATAATAATAATGCTGGACAATTCACACAGCATTATCTAGCCCCACAATATATAATAGTGTCAGGAGATACGGAGTCTTAGAATATAGTTTTGTTGTCTATGGAGCAGGCAATTGACGTGGGCTCATGACTTTTCGAAAAATGGGGTGTGCGGACGTTTTTTCTTGTGTTGCGAAAATCTAATTTATGTTCTAAAGAATAATTGGTTTGCTGTAGTTTTGATAATAAATCGCTTAGGTTATTTTTGTACTTCTTTAAATATTGGTTTCACTTCTGGTTCCTAAAATCAGAAGTGGGATCTGTAAATCTCATTCCCACTGTTGTATTCGTTGTGTTTAATTATTCTTCGCCAAGAAAAATAAATAAATAAAAGAAACGTCCGCATACCACGGCTTGTGATAACCTCACCTTTTATGTTTCGTGCTTTGTATTTGGTGTGGATTTATTTCAGCTGGCGAAATGGATGGATCGTCTCTATCTCCCTCTCGTTCGCGAAGCCCTCGGAGACGGCGGCGACGGCGTTCCAGCGACAGGTATTCGCGTGACCGGCTTTCGCGAAGTCAGCCACGAGGGTATACCCCTCCATACCCTTCTGGACATAGTCGTGCTGGTAGTCACTCCGTTCATCGTGACCGCAGTTCGCCACACAGGTACACTTCGCGACAAAAATCGAGCTATCGTGGTCGTAGCCCTTATTATCGTGATGTCGGAAATCGGAGTTCAAGCCATGACCGCCGCGGCCTCGGAGTTCAAGCCATGACCGCCGCGGCCACCACAGTTGTGACCAGCATCGTAGCACAGAATCATGGCGTCTCATTGAGAATCGATTACATGCCTTGGAATCTCGCTCCCAGCCGACCTCAGCCGCTCAAGCTTCTGCGAACGGCACGGAACAGATCGTAGAAGCAATTCAGTCTTTGAAAACAGTAAGTACCAGGAGCTATTATGTTTCAAATTTTGACCCTAACATTCACGATGCTGACACATGGTTTGCTGAAGTGGATAGAGCTCGACTCGTAAATCGTTGGGATGATCATGAATGCTTGTCCCGAATTGGAGGCTGTCTAAAAGGTGATGCTAAAACTTGGTTGGACGAGTGGGTCAGCAGCGACCGTACGTGGAGCAAATTTAAGGAAGATTTTAAGTCTCTCTGCACTAAAAAGGTAGACATTGCGAATATTTTATACGACGTGATGTCTACAGACTCAAGTAGGTACGCAACGTATGCAGATTATGCCCGCAAATCTTTACTTCGCCTACGTATTGTTAAAGGCCTCAGTGACGAGCTTGTTACAGCCATTGTCTTGCGCGGTATAAAAGACCCACATGTTAAGGCCGCTGCGACAAACGCTAACCTTAGCCCAAAGGATTTGGTTAACTACCTATCTACGTTTGTTAACCCAAAGATTACAGATGCAGAAACCCGCAAGGAGTTCAGTGTGGCCCATCGTAATCAAGGCGGTAAGACGCATGGTAAGCGTCCTTTTCATCCTCCTAGCTCGCATGGTAAGTGCTTTACATGCGGTGAGACTGGGCATCGGGCGTCTCGCTGCCTTAAGAAGCCTAAGTCCAGTTATACAAACGAGCCGAAAAAGGTACAAACTGATGATTCAAATACATGTACTTTTTGTAAGAAAGTAGGACACCATGTTAGCAGATGTTTTGCCAAACAACGCGCCGAAAGTCGTAGCAAGGGTAATGTGAACTTCTGTTCCACCCCCGTCTCAAAACGTGATGACATTGTGGTAGGTATTATTCAGGGGGTTCCTGTAGACATATTGATCGATAGTGGTGCCATAGGAGTCTCGTTGATTTCGTCATTTGTAGTCAAACATTTCTCGTGCCAGCACAAGCCTACGAAACAAACCATAAAAGGAGTAGGCCAAACAGTCACGCCTGTCAACTCTTATGTTACCCTAGTGGTGGAACTTGAGGGTATATCGCTTGAAATCGATTTATTGGTGGTACCTAGTGAATGCATGAATGCCCCCATAGTTATAGGTACGGATGTGTTGAACCGCGACGGAGTTATGTACGTCAGAACTAAAGACTCGCAACGCATTTACCGCGACTCTGAGGTGAGGCCGCCGGTATCATCGATAATTTCAAATGAAATTGATAATTTCAAGACATCTGTGGCCGGAGAACATTTGGCAAAGCTGACGGCCATCCTAGAAGAGTATTCTGGTTTTCTGATATCGGGTACTGCTACTACGACAGTCACCACCGGTGAGATGTACATCAAACTAAGTAACGAGAACCCTATTTACTAGTTGTGGGTCGTTGACTGTTTTTGCGTTAACGAAACGAAACCGTTTTCTATAAACGGTCAACCGGTTAAAAAACCGGTTGACGTTTTTAACAGGTTTGTCGAAACGTTAACTGTATTGCACAAGTAGTGTTGACGCGTTAACGTCTGAAACGGTCAACTTGTGGCAAAACCTGTTGACGTTTTAACTGGGTTGTCGAAACGTAAACTGTAGTGCCTTGTCATTCCGGCATTTTGCAAATTGTTTTTTACTTTATTTACATTTGAACTACTTAGTATTATTTATTTACAATAAAACACTGTCCTTATTTGCCATAAATATCCTAAATTATCACTAACTTTCACTACCTATACACAATAAAATAATTATTAAACTTGCGCGCAAAAAAAGCGATGACCTCAACGTGTCACATAATTAAACTAATTAAACGAATGAAAACAATTTCCCTGTTTTTCTTGGTCAGTCAGAAGGCCGGCGCGCGGCGCACGGAGCGCTTAGCCCCCGGAATGAACAAACATACATTCATCTCTTTCACTCTCCAACAATCTTAAGCGGTCGACTATTGCGGCGTCTCGCTCGCTCGTGTACAACGTGTTTTACTTTTACCTAGCGGTTCGAAGCTCGTTCGTTCATTTTCGGATGGTGTTCGTTCGTAAGGTGTTTTTAAAGTTCAATCTTCCATGTAACTTGTCCGTCAACGAACGAGATAGTATGTCGTTCGTTGAATGAAATAATAAGTTGATTGAATCAACCTGGTTCGCGGAAAAGAGAAAACGGTTGATTCGTTAAATGTAGAAAAGCTGTTTTTTACAACAGTTCGTTGATTCAACGCTCACTACTACTATTTACTACCGACCATACAGGATGTCGCATGACGAAAAGGTAAAGGTCCGCGGTATCGTTGAAGATCTCGTTTCTAAGGGCATAATACGCGAGTCGGAGTCACCTTACTCCAGCCCTGTTCTGCTTGTTAAGAATAAAGATGGCTCCGACCGCATGTGCGTTGATTTTCGCGCCCTAAATAGAGTTACGGTGAAAGATCGATACCCATTGCCTCTGATTGACGACTATATTGACCGACTAGGTAAGAGCAGGTATTTTTCAGCCCTAGACATGGCAACAGGTTTTCACCAGATCCGATTGGATGAAGCGTCTATTCCACTCACAGGTTTCGTTACTCCAGAGTCGCACCTAGAGTATGTCAGAGATGTCGCTATGAACCAACCAACGGCTAATCGTGAATCTCGTCGAGAAATATTGAGACAAAGGACGGCCGAACGGCTGTCAAGGAATCAAGCACAACAAGATTCCTCGGTCAATGAAAATAGGCGTCCACCTCGTGTTTTTCAACGGAACGATTCGGTATTTGTTATCAAATACTCCCAGTCGCAGGGAAAACTGGATCCCGGCATGAGAGGCCCATATCGAGTAGTCAATGTTCTTGATAATGGACGATATGAGCTGAAGCGACTAACAGGATCTTATGGAAAGACTACTTATGCCGCTGCTCAATTTATGATTCCCTGGAAGGGTGAGTGGACACCTGAAACATGTGCGGCTTTCTTTGAAGGTAAACACCACGTACTGCCATGTGATTTGTCGGTACGCTACCTATATTGCTTTTATGCAAGTGCCTCTACCATGTGATTTGTCGGTACGCTACCTATATTGCTTTTATGCAAGTGCCTCTACCATGTGATTTGTCGGTACGCTACCTATATTGCTTTTATGCAAGTGCCTCTACCATGTGATTTGTCGGTACGCTACCTATATTGCTTTTATGCAAGTGCCTCTACCATGTGATTTGTCGGTACGCTACCTATATTGCTTTTATGCAAGTGCCTCTACCATGTGATTTGTCGGTACGCTACCTATATTGCTTTTATGCAAGTGCCTCTACCATGTGATTTGTCGGTACGCTACCTATATTGCTTTTATGCGAGTGCCTCTACCATGTGTTTTGTCGGTACGCTACCTATATTGCTTGTATGCAAGTGCCTCTACCATGTGTTTTGTCGGTACGCTACCTATATTGCTTTCATGCAAGTGCCTCTGCCATGTGCTTTGTCGGTACGCTACCTATATTGCTTTTATGCAAGTGCCTCTACCATGTGATTTGTCGGTACGCTACCTATATTGCTTTTATGCGAGTGCCTCTACCATGTGTTTTGTCGGTACGCTACCTATATTGCTTGTATGCAAGTGCCTCTACCATGTGTTTTGTCGGTACGCTACCTATATTGCTTTCATGCAAGTGCCTCTGCCATGTGCTTTGTCGGTACGCTACCTATATTGCTTTCATGCAAGTGCCTCTGCCATGAGTTTTGTACGTACGCTACCTATACTGTTCATACACAGTACTGTTGTATTGTTGGGTTATATTTCTTTGTGTAATGTTTACTTGACCTAACACTAATTTCTACTTGATTTAAAACGAGTGAAATTAAAACTGACGTCCACGTATAACGGTGTGTTGTTTTTTTCAGATGACGATGATGATGATAATAGCCTTGACCAAGCGTATGATAATGCTGGTGGACAAACAGATCCGCCAATAACAACAGAAATTGAACCAGGCCCATCCTCAAGACCAGACAACCTCTAAGCCTAAACTTCTAGCCATCAACGTCTTTCCTTTACTGCTGATATAATAGATGAAGAGCCTGCCGAGAGCGTCAGGGCGTCAGGAGAAGCCGTGTCAGGAGATACGGAGTCTTAGAATATAGTTTTGTTGTCTATGGAGCAGGCAATTGACGTGGGCTCATGACTTTTCGAAAAATGGGGTGTGCGGACGTTTTTTCTTGTGTTGCGAAAATCTAATTTATGTTCTAAAGAATAATTGGTTTGCTGTAGTTTTGATAATAAATCGCTTAGGTTATTTTTGTACTTCTTTAAATATTGGTTTCACTTCTGGTTCCTAAAAATAGTATAATCTTCTTATTCTTATAGTTATAATTTTTATTTTTATATTTATAATCTACCCCACATTACCTTCATGAAATAATAACTACTAATATAGTATTCGTTATTATTTTGTTGGGTAAGAAACAATGTTTCCAACCAATATTATGCTATCGTGACCAAAAACAATAAAAGACGCAATTTCAAACAAAATTATATCGGAAATTATATCGGTTTGGCCTTGCACTTTCAACTTGTATATAATATGGAAAACTAGTTAATCGGAATAATGTTCTAACTTTAGCTCGTCTACGGGCCTATTAAATATTATTTAAGTAAGTACCTAGCTTGTAGTGACAGTCGTGGCGCAAGAATCCCCTTCAACCAACCCTTGGATTTCATACATATTATTTATTTATTAATTTTGCTCACATGTACATAGTAAGTATACAGCGTAGGTCTTAACGTAAGCTTAAGGCAATAGTACGTGCAGTGCACCCTGTAGGACTGCAAAAGAATTTATATAATTGTCAAAATTAAATCTTTTGTCATACAAAAAATTTCAAAATTAAAATTAGGTAAGTATCAAATTATTATATAAATTAATTCACAAAGAAAATTATACTAGTATTTACAATTGAAACAATTGAGCTAACTGCCGACTGTTGCAAACAGTCTACAAATTGTTATGATTTGGCGTAAATATGCAGGTCTCGACAGAGCCTACACATTTGCTCCCCTTGGAGTCGAGATCCTAGTCCGTGGGGTACTGAGGCTTTTCGGGTACTAGTTGTAATTTATTTCTATTAGCTGCGGGTAGAAACTAGTATGTCATATTATATCACAATCTCGTAAGAGACTATAAAGGGAACCTACCAAAGGAATAGGGCAGTATCTGCCTTCTGTGTATTTGTTACACCTCTACTGCGATTACAATACGGCTACTAGGCTTGCTGAAGGCAAAACTCCCCTGTTTGAGGGAGGCACCGTCCAGCACTGGAAGTAAGAGTAGGGTAATAGATAGTTAGATAGATGGTTTATTTGGTTCACAAATGGACAGCACAAAATACAATCAAACATAGACAAGTAGGTAGGTACCTATATAAAAAAAATAGAATTAAAACTAATGAGTAGGTTCAAATATGTAATTGCTTATATTCTAAAATTATGCACAGCTAGTTTATGCCCGCGGCTTCGCACGCGTTGTTTCTATAAACGTTTAAAGGTGATTTTTATCCCATGGGAACTGATTTATGGGATAAGAAGTATCCTATGTTTGATTTCAGGATTAGAATTACCTGTATGCAAAATTTCAGCCCGATCCGTTCAGTATTTTTGGCGTGAAGAGGTAACAAACATTCATCCATCCATCTATCCATGCATCCAAACTTTCGCATTTATAATACTAGCTTCGGCCCGCGGCTTCGCACGCGTTGTTTCTATGAAAACGGTTTGAGGTTATTTATATCCCGTGGGAACTGATTTATGGCATAAAAAGTATCCTATGTTTGATTCCAGGATTAGAATTACCTGTATGCAAAATTTTAGCCCGATCCGTTCAGTAGTTTTGGCGTGAAGAGGTAACAAACATCCATCCATCTATCCATCCAAACTTTCGCATTTATAATATTAGTGTGATGTGATGTGATAGTGTGAAGTGTGATAGTGTGATATGCACACTAACCTAACATACTCGTGACAGATAAGTGTGCCAGTGCAACCAAGGTGAGCCGAAACGGATTAGTCTCAGCTTTATACTGTTTTGCACCGGGGTACAAAACAGCGCTGGTTTCTGGATAGGTCTGACCCGGTTTGGTGACACCAGGAACCGAGACGAGCTCTATGAATTATTATTATTTAATAGGTATGTATTTACAAAATGCGGAACAAAGACTCACCTCTTTTCAACTCAACAACCTATATTTGTCCACTGCTGGACGCAGGCCTCTCCCTGATAAGCCCCTTTTGGCTTTTATCCCATGGGGGATAATGCCCGTAATCCCCATACTGGGCATACGGGTTGGGGATCGCAGTTTGGTGATAGAATTATTCTGCAGGGGGCGCTGCTGCCCGCTCCCGGTGGATATCCCTTAGTCGCCTCTTACGACAACCGCGCCGCGGGAAGAATTGGGGTGGTGCAAATTCTAAGCCAGCACCACACAGCTTAACACAGACAAAGACTACCTACCCTGTTGAAAACCGTGTGGTGTTATTGTGTGTAACCATGCTATTTTTACACAGTAAAATCACAGTAACTTTATTTATCTGCTCAAATGCTCATGAATAACAAAACAAGCATAAAACTGCGTTGTTGCATTTTAATTATTCCGCGAAAACCACGTTCATTGTTATTCTATGCTGATTGTGCAATCCATAGAGAGGTACCTAAACTGAACATGTGTGGAGAATCCACTTCTAGTTTATTTATCAAACGATTGGCTTAGCCCCAGGGCGATTGTAGCGAACATTTTCATTGTTTTGGTTTCTCTGGAGACCAGAGATTGAAGTTCGTGGTCGACTCTAGAGTTTTAATGGTCTAAGGGTTGATTGCTGGAGGTATTGATTTAGTGAGGTAATATCAGACCGGGACTTTATCTAACAAATTATCATACATAGGTAGTTATCAAATGTTAATTTCTTTTGTCTTCGGGACGCTTCCGACTGGTATTGATATGGATCAGTTGAGCTACCTGTAGACTGTTTGCAACAGTCTGCAGTTGGCTTAATTGTTTCAATTGTAAATACTAGTATAATTTTCTTTGTGAATAAAGGCTTTACTATTTCAAAAAAAAAAAAATTTTTCTTTCGTTTATATTATTTTTTTCATTTTCAATATTATAAATTATTAAGTACTAGCCTCTGTCCGCGGCTTCGCACGCGTTTCATAAGTAGCCTATTGTCTAAGTTAAGCTGTCCTCTAAACGAACGTCAAATTTCATCTTGATCTGTGCAGTAGTTTTGGAGATCTTAGGTAACAGACGTTCAGATTTCGCAAACTTTCGGCTTTATAACATTAGGCTAATATATAATATTTACTCTATATAATTAGGCTTTATTATATGATTATATAGGTATATTGTTTACTATACATAGAAAACACCTAGGACAACCAGAACCCGCGGTTCCAACTGTGTCTGTCCTATCTGTGTCCTAATCGGGGGGAGGAAAGGTGACGGAAGAATGGGGTCGGCGAGTGTGTGGATCGGTGGGCTCGCCGGCCATGTACCTATAGGAGGAAGAGGGGACGCTAGTCGGGCCTAGGGTTCCCATATGACAGGCGTTTGCCGCATTTGACAGGCATTTTAACGGAAAGACAGGCGTGCGGCCGGCATTGGTCTGAGACAGGCATTTTTAAATTTCGCACCAGCGCGCGCAGCGCCCTTCCATTTGAATGACACTGGCAGCGGCGGTGGATGATTTTACAAAAAGAAATGAAAAATTTTTCAAGTTCTGATTTAGCTTCATCTGTAGAATTTCTTTCTAAGCTGAATATCATTGTTGACGACGTGAAACTCTTTGACGAATACGAAGTTCTAAAAGAATATTGTAGAACTTCAGATAACATATTTTTTTCTGAAAGCTTATCTACACAGTGGTGCAATTTTCTCAAAAGTAGGGAAGTGAATGATAACATTACAGAATTCGTGAAAATTTGCCAGTTTGTGTTCTCTATTTTGGCACACAATGCGAACGTAGAACGTATGTTTTCTCTCGTCAACGCCCAGTGGAGTAAAAAAAGAAATCGGCTGACAATTGAATCAGTAAAGGCAATATTGATTACTCAGGAAAATTACAAAACTGTATCATGTGAAGATTTTTACTTTTATGTTTTAGAAAAGAAAGAACTATCAAAAAAAATTATGTCCTCTGACAAATATCAGCAATAAATATCCTTCTTCATTATTATCTGTTGGCTTTTACTTATTACCTACAGCATTTTGCTTTAGACAGGCATTTTTCTGAAAAATCAGGCATTTTAGGTACCATAGACAGGCATCCCTCTATTTACATATGGTAACCCTAGTCGGGCCGCGGATGATTAAATGTTCCCGTGGTTCGGCGAAAATGGCGAGAGAGGGACACCGGAGAGGATTTAGTGGGTATTACGTCCTTTTCAGGGCGTCGAGTCCCACTCCCACTCCCACATAATTCTACCCCCCCCCCCCAGACCAGTTCATTCGTGAATGAATTTCCTCGACGAGACAAAAAAAAGGACAACCAGAACCAATCTGAACAGATATGCAGAACCAGCAACCTCTTGCGTCTCAAAGGTCGTCCTCTATATTTTTTTTGATATGTAGTTGTGTTAGGAACTGTAGGCAGGTATTAGTGTACGACGACCTCTGTGGCGCAGCGGGCGAAGGTCTGCCTGCGACGCAGGAGGTTACGGGTTAGATTCCCGCCTCGGGACAAATGTTTGTACGATCTGCAGACATTTGTTCAGGGCGTTCTGGATGTTTTCTATGTATAATAAAAAATATCTATCTATGTAGTGTATAGTATTAAGTATATCAGTTATCTAGTACCCATAACACAAGCTCTGCTTAGCTTGGAGCTAGCTGTGTGAATTGTCCAGCATTATTTATTATTTATTTATTTTATTTATTTATATTCTATATTTTTTTGAATATGTAGTTGTGTTAGGAACTGTAGGAAGGTATTTAAACTGTCAAGTTGCCTAGTATCATGAAAATAATGTGTTTCGCTCGCGCCCTGTCTCTCGCTATTTTATAACCATTGTAATATTCGCACTGAATATTGAATAACCGTAAATTATGCGCTTTGCCACTCCATTAATCCGCTCATGTAAATAATGTAACGGCACCGTCGTCGCTACGTTCGTTTTACATTTACAACCTAAGAGAGCTGCGTCGACACACTTGCACCTTCCCATCTTCCGAGGACATCCGTGAGGGCGGGTGCGGCGGCAGATTTGGCCGAAGATCTCAAGAGGCGCAAATATGCAGGTCTCGACAGAGCCTACACATTTGCTCCCCTTGGAGTCGAGACCCTAGGTCCGTGGGGTACCGAGGCTCTTCGGGTTTTCAAAAAACTATCTGAGCGTCTGGTCGAAGCGACGCGTGACCCGAGAGCTGGTGAATATCTGGCACAGCGTATCAGCATTGCCATACAGCGTGGCAATGCAGCCAGCGTCTTGGGGACGCTTCCGACTGGTGTTGATATGGATCAGTTGAGCTATCTGTAGACTGTTTGCAACAGTCGGCAGTTAGCTCAATTGATTCAATTGTAAATACTAGTATAATTTTCTTTGTGAATAAATTTCTTTAAGAGAGCTTATTTAACAGAAAATAAAAAAGAAATACCCAATAATTATTATTGGAGACTGCTTTTACTGTAACATAAGGATTGAAGACAGTAATTTGAAGATTTTCATAAAAACTAAAAACTGTAGAATACCTACACAGTTTTTAAAGTTCTGCTGAACGAATAGTACGATCCCTCGGGAATAAAAGTTAAACATATAATTTTTTTTTTTTTGAATTTTTTTAATATTTTATTTTTCGTGTGAAGAGGGAATCCTACACCCAACAGTGGGGAAGCCATGGGCTGTTCGTCGCTCGTATCGTCCTTTGTGAGTCGCTGATTATCTCAAAATTAAACTATGGAGACATTGTTTTGGTCCTCGGTTACTTTTTTTATTACATTATTTCGTATTGCAGAATAAAAATAGGCCCCATGACGTTAATAATCGTATGAAGAGGGAAGCCCAACAGTGGGGAAGCCATGGGCTGTTTATGATGATGATAATCCATGCGCAACACACATTAAACTCTACTGTACCCACAAAAGTTAACCTTTTAATTGACTAAATCCTTAATTGAATACCTAATCTACAAATGATTGTAAATCAATACCTCCACAGCATTTTGAAAGGATTAATAGGGTGAAGTCGAGGATAATGGTACCGCTAACCATCAACCATAATCACAGTGCCACTATGTAGTATTCTGTGCCTGATGGCGGCTATTGACAGGTAATACGGGAAATATGACGGTAATGGATATGGTGAGCTCTAATTGATGATTATGATGATATAACAGGCTTTATGATCTTCATGTTAGTTTAATGAGTTAGGTTACATAAACGAATATGTATTTACAGTACATTAAGGCGAATAGTAGGGTGGATAGTGGCGCCACTGCATATTTAATTTTATAATTACGTTAGGACGTTATCGAGTTGAAATCCTCTTGGAGCCGCGATATAAATAAAACTTCTAAGTCAACGCACTCAAAAGTTGCAGCCGCTTATGTACTGAATTTTTTGAAATTTCCTTAAACGTAAAACCTATGGGGTACTTCCTGTAGACCTAGAATTATGAAATTTGTCTAGAAGTAAGGAATCCGAAAACAGTAATTTTGTAGCTTATTCACCAAAAACAATATTTTTGCATACATTTAAAAAAAGCTTATGATAGATATCGTCTACGCGCGGTCCGATTTTTTGATAATTCCTTTTAAACAGGCGGTGGTTTAAGGCTCTTGCTCTGATGAAGTTAATTATTTTCACACATATCGAAATAACTTCCTTCAAATAAGTGGGCAAATTTCGTGAAGCTAAGGCCTGTCGATGTAAAAAACAATGAGTGATTATAACACGAGGGATCTCTTTTGATCAAAGCTGCAAAACCAAATGTGTTACCAAGCATTGCCGGAGCTCCGTCAGTGCATATGCTACCAAGTTTAGTTCCCCAATCGATATATGTTCGTTGAAAAATCATCTCAAAGACGTCGGAAGCCTTAGTAGTCGCTAAGAGCGATTCACAAAAAAGAAACTCTTCTTTGATACTACGTGTGTCATGCATGATGGACGTAACGAACAAACACCAAGAGTTAGCTGCATTGTGAAACATCGGTGCTTTCATCCAATTGCACACTGAATGGAAATGGTGAAGCATTCAGTTCTTCAATAACTTGCTTCAAAACATTTGACGACATTTCAATAATTCGCGGCGCGGCGCCCGGTCTCTCTCCTCTCCCGCTCTCCCTTCACCGATGATCGGTGACCATAGTCGGTGACCGATCGCAGTTGGCAAGCGATAGACATGAGATAGTAAGATAGGTACTGAGTACAGTGAGTGAGAGACGTGGCGCCACAGGAGTAAATGAACAATCAGAAACAAACATGAAACGCGCTGCTATGAAACCCTGCCCAGTTTAGTCTTTGTTCAATTAACTCATGTTTTGTGACGGATTTTTAACTGACCTACTGCGGACCCCTGGTACACATGCTACGGACCCCCTAGGGGTCCATGGACCCCACGTTAAGAAACCCTGCTATAAGGGTTCCTTTTTTCCTTTTGAGGTACGGAACCCTAAGTATAGTATTATCTCACTAGGTTATAGAAAATAAATACGCAGATGGAGAGAGTGACTCTATTTTCCGAGAACATCAATAGTATACCTACCTAAACACATATTACAGAAGACAAAGAAAGATAACAGTGTATGGAAAAATTAAAAGTTCTATAGTAAAGTTATTTGGAACAAAACAATAATCAATTTTGCACCCCGCTGCTCATGGGGCGTCGCGGCTCATTGAGCAGGTTATGTTACATTAATAGCTTAATCCCACAAAGAATGGACCAATTTATATGGAAATGTTATAGAATAACAATTTGTAATAACGGAAAACTAGTTTTAATGAATAAAATTAATTTTAATGCGTAATTACAGTTGCTGGACGTGGGCGGATTTGACGCATCAGTTTGCTGTCAGCTTAAGAGTTGTAAACTTAAGTGAGATTTTATAGCTTAAAATATTGGAAATAAGGAAAATAAATAGACAAATTTTGAGCTGGGCACCAAAACTCTCGTCGGAAAAACCCGTTGCAAAATTTGTAATGCACATTCGATTTACTTATGTATTTTTTTCTGGATAATAGTTAACTTCACGAGTAGGTATAACTTTGGCGTGAAGACCATAGTTTTTAACCGACACCAAAAAAGAAGCGGTTCTGTGTTCGGCTGTTCGGAATATCTTTACATTTCTTTAATGGTACTTGAGGTAGAAAGTTGTATCACTAGTTCCATAGATATCACGGGGAATATCCTCATTTTTCTTTAATGGTACTAAGGATACAAAGTTGTGTCACTTGTACCATAAATGGTACAAATCAGGCGTTTTTTTTGTATGTTCATCGATTTTTCCGTCAATCCTTGACCGATTTTAATGATTCTTTAGCTTTTGTATAGAGAATGATCCCGAGATGGTCCCATAAAAATTTATTACCAAAGGTTTATTGACATTTATTCACAAAGAAAATTATACTAGTATTTACAATTGAAACAATTGAGCTAACTGCCGACTGTTGCAAACAGTCTACAGATAGCTCAACTGATCCATATCAACACCAGTCGGAAGCGTCCCCAAAGGGTTTATTAGTATTGTCCGCAATTTTTTAAAAACTGTGTAAATAGTAACGCAAATGCAGCCAGTTTGAGTTTTTCAAATCAATCAAATAATGATTAATATAACCATCTGTCAATGCTTTCAGAATCGACACAGTATTGGCACCTATCTTAACCCTAATCTCTAGCAATGGAGACAGATGGCGCGTCAGCCAAGATGGATGACCTAACAGGATACCTAGCTAAGTTAAATACCACACAATAATCTAATACTGAGTGCACTGATGGGCTAGCACGAGTTTGTACAAAACCAAAACGAAAAAAGTTTTCGTTTACTGCCGCTGACTTGTCAAAGTACTACTGCAACAAATCACTCAAAATCATTCGAAAATATAATCGAGTTCACAAGAAACTATTGGATCGCTGGATAATGCTCTGCAAGGGCCTAAATATATGGAAGGAAATGGAAACTTTTATAGTCTGTTCTTTTCCTGTGCCCTGTGTGGGAGACACATCGGTGATTTAAATAAACGTGAAAATTGAAAAATATGTAATTTTATAGTACTTTTCGTAAACTATGCAAAAATCATCCTAAGGCCTCAGAGCTGTACTTATCTAACTGAGTGATTGTCTTATGTAAATACACGTAGAAGTCGTTGCGTGGATCATTATGCAAAAACCTAGTGGTCGATAACAGAGTCCAACGTGAGAGGACTCATCAGGAGCGAAAAGAGAAGCAGAGGTAGCAGAAGAAAAGAAGAAGAGAGAGGCTGTACCTAATCTCTGAGAGATCTAGATTTGAATCTAGATATCTATATATAATACTATTTGATCTATATCTAGTTTCTGCTCTCCAGGACTAGGACATAAGAAAAACTCTGAAAGAAGAGAGACAAGGCAAAGGCGCTAGAGACCGTAGGAAGTCGCAAAGATTTTCGACTCCCACGTCACTTGACCTCGTGGTGTAGTTGGTACATTCCTATACTGAAGGAAGGATGCGGGTTCAAGTCCCGTCGAAGTTGAAATTTTTTGCGATATTATTTGATTTCTTAGAAGAGAGACAAACTTAAAGTAACACGTTTGTTTCAGTATCCCCGCTAAGCTCGTGTTCAAACTAAGCTTTAGTCGTCTCACGAGCCTTCTAATTACGCCACTTAAGCCCCTTTAATTAAATCCCCGGGGTAGCACGTATTTTAACGGAGACGTTAATTCATTCAGTGCTTTTTATTCAACGGTTATGAAAGCTTGAATTAATTAATTTAACAGTGTAAAGTCTGCCATGAGTTGCTTGCTGTATAAAAAGATTCTTGAACGAAAACCACTTCGTTTATCATCAACGTCCGTGAAGTTTTTCAGTAGAGCTCGTTGAACTTTGTTATGTTACAAGAGGCGCAAATATGCAGGTCTCGACAGAGCCTACACATTTGCTCCCCTTGGAGTCGAGACCCTAGGTCCGTGGGGTACCGAGGCTCTTCGGGTTTTCAAAAAACTATCTGAGCGTCTGGTCGAAGCGACGCGTGACCCGAGAGCTGGTGAATATCTGGCACAGCGTATCAGCATTGCCATACAGCGTGGCAATGCAGCCAGCGTCTTGGGGACGCTTCCGACTGGTGTTGATATGGATCAGTTGAGCTATCTGTAGACTGTTTGCAACAGTCGGCAGTTAGCTCAATTGTTTCAATTGTAAATACTAGTATAATTTTCTTTGTGAATAAATGTGTTACTGAATATAGATGAGATATAAAGGTCACCTTTGAAATATGCGGCATCACTCACCACTTCGCCATTACTCACGTGAATATAGCTCATATTGTGGTGGATTGCATCACATCCGCTGAATAATTACCTGCAACATAAAACAAGCGGTTGTAGCACTCAATCGGCCAGTCATCACGCGCGTACAGAAATAAAAGCAAATAGAGGCAGACTGTTTGGCGAGGCGCTCTGGGCATTCCACTAATTCTAAATTAGACTGCCTATAAGCAGCGCGGCAGCGACCGGCGGACGGCTGAATTAGCCGCCCTACGCCATCACCACACTCATTACACTATTTTCAAGATTGCACACATGGTTCTTAGCAAATCTTGCACGTTATAAATAAATAAATAAATAAATAATGCTGGACAATTCACACAGCATTATCTAGCCCCAAGGTAAGCAAAGCTTGTGTTATGGGTACTAGATAACTGTTATACATAATAATATACGAGTACATAGATAGATATTTTTTATTGTACATAGAAAACGACCAGAACACCCTGCAGATCGTACAAATATTTGTACCGAGGCGGGAATCGAACCCGCAACCTCCTGCGTCGCAGGCAGACCTTCGCCCACCGCGCCACAGAGGTCGTCTAACAATATAAATAATAAATCTGACCACGTTCACACCGGACGTCGTCGATGCGATCAAGACACAATTAGCGCGATGTTTCACGATGAAACTTTATCCTCTGAGCTTTATTGCAAGGCGCTGACAATGGAACAATAAATTTTAACGTCGATGCGCCAAACTTACTGTAATAAAACACTCGGAGGTTTGTTGAATTTAAATACCGACTCGTTCGCTAGTAAAAAATCGACATATTAAAGCGTATCTGAGATTTTGCGATTCTCGTGGCAACAGGACATAGCGCCGATTCGTTCGGTACAAGGAGGCGGCGGTTTTGATGATCAGACTTCACACAAAAAGTCAACGAAGCGATACAAAGGCATGCGGATTCGTAAAGGAACAACGAGAGATTGGCGCAGGCGAGCCACGAGCCGGGAACGGGTTTGTTTCGTTCGAGAGAATGCGCGGTAACGCATGCGGCGCGCACTGTGAGCGCGCTGCGACGCCCACCTTGACTTAAGAGCTTTTCATATGTCACAATAGACCTTTCAATTTATTGACTTGTCCAGGCTTGCTCGCTCTAGAGATTGAATATCATTATTACTACATTTCTAAATCTGGCTAGAATGTGCTTTACAATTATATCTATATTATAGTAGAATCGTCGAGTTCGAGCGAGGCTGTGCAAGCGACAGCTGCACGCGCGCCCTGTCGCGTAACAAGAGCTCGGTTCGTTAGAGCCGCAGATTTTAAAATAAAACTTTGCAACGGAAACAAAAAGAAAAACCTCCGCGAAGCACGCGCTTGACTTCCAAGCTGCAGCGAGAACAAAAACGAACTTTGTATTATTGTGATAAGAATTACGTTTGCGCGACCGAACGCCGCTCCTACAGCTTTTTACAGCTATCGGGGTTTGCACTGACGTTTATTTCAATTGTCTCTGCGGGTGGATTGCCCTATTTCCAGAGAGCTCGCTAACAGTTTTCGCCCAATCAAACCCGGAGCACTTTTAGATTACCGCGGCAAATTGTTCTAGCACTGGTGTTATTCGATAAAGGCGCACCCGAGTCAGGTTTGCATTCCATTTGCAATAACGGTTCCTTTATGATTGCTCATCGTCCGCGGCATCCATTGACATTGGATAAACAGCGGCTGTGGAATTAACGCTTTAATGAGAGCATAAAGGGCTGTCGTATGATTGAGTTAAATTGGTAGTGATTGAGGATCGGGTTACGGCTGCAGTCATGACGATGCTCCACTGCGTTTCCTCCAGACGTGACGGCGGCGGTTCTTCCTCGAAATGTGCGCTTGGGTGGAGGACTCGGGCGCCTATTAGGCTCGTAAAATGACGGGATCCGTCTCGCCGGGCGATATGCGGTCCAGCAACGCTTGAAAAAATTATCAGTAAATAAATTCAAACAAATTGTCAAAACCTTGCTGTGCAAAAAGGCTTACTATAAAATATCAGATTAAGTAGAGGAAAAAAAGCTTGGGACGGGTTTTGCTCCAACTCGAAAAATAACAACTAACAGGCTAAAGGTTTCTTCGTCGCTTCTTTACTTTAGTCTACATACCGAAGCGACAGAAATCAAAAAATATCACTTTATTTCCGTGTCAGTGCTTAGTTTTATGATTTGACCTTTTCTAAGTGTACATTTATTGTATTTATGGAAATAAAGAGTTTTTGATTTTGATTTTGAACTAATGTTAAGCACTTTATCAGAACTTATTGCAAGTGATAGAGTAAAACCTAGAGCCGTTAGCCGTCTGGCGTAATCTGATGTCACCAGCGAATCAGGGACCGCGATAAATTATTCAAAGCAATTGCAAAAACCCTTTTGTGTTGTGATCAGCATTGTCATTACTCATTAAATCGCTCGGTCGTACAGACTGCTAGATCCCAGGGCTCGTCGACTAACACGCGGTAGGCGGAACCAGAATTTCTGACAATATGAGGAACTAACTAAACAGTGTAATCGTGCACGCGTGCCTTCTTACGGAGCAAATCTTTTGGAACTTCTTTCTTTTTTCTCTTTCTTTGGCACTTTGTCGCTATCGCTTTAACAATTCTGGCAACGATTTTATTCTGTTTGTTTCTACTCGTCGTAATTCTCGCTCTGTTCTCTAATATTTCTCCATTTGATAAATCATTTGTTGCGCGACCTTGCAATGTTTCGTCACCTTTTTGGTAAACTTACGAAACTGAAAAAAAGACTTTTTACAGGGGAGCGTTTTGAAACATTAGATTGACAATAACTTTCGATAGATGAGATAGATGTAAGAAATCCTGCGATATATTTATTGACTGCTGCTAATAAACCCTGCTATTATTAAATACAATCAATGGATTATCACACTAATCACACTAATATTATAAATGCGAAAGTTTGGATGGATGTATAGATGGATGGATGTTTGTTACGTCTTCACGCCAAAACTATTGAACAGATCGGGCTGAAATAAAACATAGGCTACTTTTTATCCCATAAATCAGTTCCCATGGGATAGACCTTTTAACGTTTCCATAAAAACAACGCGTGCGAAGCCGCGGGGCGCAGCTAGTAAATATAGAACAAGTAAAAAAAAATGCATATTCGTAACTTTACACCTTCATACATGAATGTTCTTAGGTATGCAGTTATATATTAGCAAATTCACGAAAGTGGTCGTTTTGTAAATTTAGTTATATTAACGAAAAGTATCAAATTAAATGTTTGGTAAACTTACGAATATGCCAGATTTGTATGTTTGCAATGGAATACTTGACTCCGATAAAAACTATTTTCTCCCAATGTAAGCTTACGAATATAACATATTCGTATTTTTGCTGCGAGTTGCTAGACCTATTAATTGAAGTATACTTCGAGTAAGTTCATGAATATGGCAGATTCGTAGGTTGACCGTGGTACATTTTTATCGGTTTTCATTATATTCGACTACACCAAAACAACTTATAAAACCAACGCCCTGGGCTGTCGATCGATTTTATTTACCCGCCGTAATAATTTACCCAAACTGACCATAATTAAAAAACAACTGTCCGATCCCTATCGGTGAATTTAGTTGTTAACGTCAGATTAACGTGAATAATGGCGCTTGTTTTCATAGCCGCTTTGTTCGTAACAATAGAAAATTATGTTGGGATAATGTATTTGGTGTTTGTACAGATTTGCTAAGATAGCAAATTGGTTGGGTATCATAGGGTCCATTAGACAAAGTGCTACAAATTTTTGAATTAATCAAAAAAGGGCGATTCTGGTCCTTAGGCGATTAGTTACTCCAACGTCAATTATTTTTTTAGGAAAAAAACAATTTAAAAGAAATGTGGTTCAGTGTAATAGACTGAACGATCTTAGAATATATCTACCGGAAACGTGAAGCAATCTCTCATCGAAATATTTAAGTTATTGGAAACTTTTGGCACAATATCTTGGCAGCCGTGGCGGTACGGTGTCACGTCCCACACAAAAGAAATCAACTAACGATTGATTTCGTCAAACCTTTAGAAATACATAATATATGCCTATTGCCTTCCTACATATTCAACATGCCTACAATTCACCTCAGGTTTGATGTGGTTTTAACATAACATATCGTTTTAACGTAACGTTAATAGAACTTATGGATGGCAATGGACTTGATATTAACGAATCAGTTTTTACGACAATATAACTACTCAGGCGAATATAGTGTGAGCTGTTAACGAATAGGGTTGGTGTGCACCAGCCGGTGTTGGGTAGGTTATGTTTAACCGCAATGGTATTCTTATTTTAATTTTTTATTTAGCCTTTTTCGCCCCACTGCTGTTATTTTTTATTTGTTATATGAGTATGCTTTTGATTGCAAAATTTCACTTGCGGACACAAGGCTTCTTGGATCTAACCAAGGATCCACGAATAGGAAATCACGAGAACTTGACTTGAAAGTAATATTATCAATGACTAATTTCTGCCCGCGGCTTCGCACGCGTTGTTTCTGTGGAAACGTTTTGAGGTTATTTCTATCCCATGGGAACTGTTTTGTGGGATAAAAAGTAGCCTATGTTTGATTCCAGTCTTAGAGCTACAATTATGCAAAATCAGCCCGATCGGTTCAGTCGTTTTGGCGTGAAGAGGTAACAAACATCCATCCATCTATCCATCCATACATCTAAACATCCAAAATTTCGCATTTATAAATATTAGTCTGAAGTCCAAAAACCATTCATAATAATCTTCACGTTAAATTCTTCGTAATTTAACATTAAAATGTGCCAGAACAACCCAAAGCAGGAAACATTCGATAGGGCACTTAACGAAGCTTCTATTTCCATTGCTAATTCCCATTTCATGCGAAAATATTCCCTAGTGTGTTCCAATAGACGTGGTAGTTGCCTGAATATGAATATTGTCGTGGTCCTTGAGTATAACCCGAACTAATCAGTTAAGAGCTTGGGGTAACTTCGTCGGCAACGATCTTATAAATGGCATCAGTTTCTACAAGCGCTAATTTCTGGAATTTCTCTTAGGTGGCGGGAAAGACCGTAAGAGTTCTGGTTTACCGGGTAAATGTGATTTTTCCCAAGAACTCCGGTACCAGGAACGTGTCGGGCTACCAGGGGGAAAAGGGCTAATTCCACCATCGAAGTAGGTACAGATAGCGACAGGCCGTCAAATAAATTCGCTTCGAAGTAAGACGCTACGTTTAGGGAACCATTCATTCGATGTTTTAGACAACAGATCAATAAGGCGACGAGTCTTTAAAAGTCCGGAATCCCTAGTCTCATTTTCTTTTAAGTACTCTTGACTGTATTTGTTTTTCCAGAAACGTTTGAAAAGAAATTGCATGACATGTTCGGCTACAGTTAACGTCTGAAACCGATAATTTCAATAGCATGGCTTTGGCAAGGTTTCCAACTCCACATAAGATGAGCTTTTAGATTCGGAACCGATCAAAATCTACCCTTCTCAAAGATGAACGCTACCATATCTTACATTCATTAGGTGAAAACATTCTATGTAATACAGATACAAAGGAGACACTGAGGTCAGGAGACTGAAAGCTATACTCGTAAAAATGAAAATTCGTTTTGTATAAAGTTTAAGAGATTCCGAAATAAATTTCAGGGGTAAGTCTTTTGACGTGACAACGTCTTATAATTCGATAGAGCCGGCTGCACGCACGAAAAAACATGACTCATTCGGCGTTACCTCGCTCTGAGGCGTTACCTCGCTCTGAGGCGTTACCTCGCTCTGAGGCGTTACCTCGCTCTGAGGCGTTACCTCGCTCTGAGGCGTTCCATGTAAGGCTTGAAGTGCAAGCGAGAGCGCTCAACATCCGTCTCTCTCCTACTTGAGTGAGCGATGCGTCTGCGTTGTCACGTTCGACTATCGTCAGTAAACCGACTTTACAGACAACCAATTTTTTTGACGTTAGTGACGAGACTTGATTGTGCTCCGAGTCGGTGAAAATGATAGTGGGTTTCATATATTTTTCCTGAACCGTCCAACCATCTATGCACGAGTAAAATTCGATAGAGAATGTTTGTAACCACGACAAAAGTAACTAAAACTCACTTGTTTGGCGAAGAGTTTTAGATATAATTGTAAGCAATATAATAAGGAAGGATCTAAAACCGATAATTAAATACAAATACAAATATTTATTAAAGTAAACTTAAATTAATTTACATAGCATGGGTTTGGAATCCTCTTTTAAGTATAGAGATACCTGTGTTAGAGGGTTCCGCTCTTCCGTAATATACAGTTATATTGGAAGGTGCGTATTTGAAAGATTAAAATTAAAGTTAAACATATTATAATCAAGTCTTGGACATTTATTCACAAAGAAAATTATACTAGTATTTACAATTGAAACAATTGAGCTAACTGCCGACTGTTGCAAACAGTCTACAGATAGCTCAACTGATCCATATCAACACCAGTCGGAAGCGTCCCCAAGACGCTGGCTGCATTGCCACGCTGTATGGCAATGCTGATACGCTGTGCCAGATATTCACCAGCTCTCGGGTCACGCGTCGCTTCGACCAGACGCTCAGATAGTTTTTTGAAAACCCGAAGAGCCTCGGTACCCCACGGACCTAGGGTCTCGACTCCAAGGGGAGCAAATGTGTAGGCTCTGTCGAGACCTGCATATTTGCGCCTCTTGAGATCTTCGGCCAAATCAGCCGCCGCACCCGCCCTCACGGATTATAATTAATCATGTAAAATGAAATTAATCATAATTAGTCATTAAATTGCATGTAAAAGACGCAGCAACAGGGTAAATTTTAGGTTAAGTATGGCCGGTTGGTTTTCAAACATTCAATATTCTATTCTGTTCTTTTTCTACATCGAGTTTGGCTAGGTAGTTGTTAAATGCTGAGCTTTTTAAATTTCAATCAAATATACCCACGTCGAAAGTTTCTCAAGTCTCTAAGGGTGATATTCCCCTGTCACCGATTGATTAGAAACGAACAGATGTTGGAAATCGATTTGTAATTAGGGCCGAAGGTACATTAACCTTATTCTCTAATAATCCATCTCAAATTGCTTCTGAACTGAACCTTAACTCGATGGAAGAAAGTTGAAAGTCGAGTATTGTTTTTTTACGCAATTCATATTTCCCTTTGTCTTGGTAATGAACTGAAATATAAGATTTTCAGTAGATAATGAAACGGCACCGGCCTTTTATAGTAATAATTAATTATTGTGCGTAAATATAGTCATTATTATTTACCTATTGTGTTTTCGTAAAGAAGACAATACGAAAATCTGAGTTTTAGAAAGATTTTAAACAGTAGGTAGATAGTTTTACAGTTGTGATCTAAGCTCCCGCTTAGGTACCCCCATAATATTTTCAATCTCAATCTTTATACACGTGACTTATAACTTCACACTAATATTGTAAATGCGAAAGTGTATGGATGGATGTTTGTTCTTCACCCAAAAACTACTGGACGGATCGATCGTTCTGAAATTATGTATACAAGTAGGTGGCCTGAAATAAATTATAGGCTACTTTTTATCCCATAAATCAATTCCCATGGGATAGAAATTACCATTATACGTTTCCATAGAAACAACGCATGCGAAGCCGCCGTAGAAACTAGTATGTAATAAACCTCAAACACCCTGTATAAAAAAGGCCACACGCAGCGTTATTCAATTTCACCAAGTGATTTTAACGTTATCTGCATCTTCCTACTTCGGCTCCGGTAAGTTAAGTACCTACTCATTTCCCGATAAAAGTTATGATACCTCTTTATGGTCGATAACTAAAATCATTTATCGTATTCTTGGTTATGAACATAGGTATGAACTAAGCTTAGAATTAGGTACAGACAACATAAAAAGTGCACGTTTTCGAAAATGTTAGTGATATACCTCTACCAGTTTTTATAATCTTGCCCCTTGTTCATATTAATCTACTAGCTTCTGCCCGCGGCTTCGCACGCGTTGTTTCTATGAAAACGATCAAAGGTAATTTCTATCCCATGGGAACTGATTTTTGGGATAAAAAGTAGCCTATGTTTGATTCCAGGCTTAGAGCTACACCGATGTAAAATTTTAGCTCAATCAGTTCCGTAGTTTTGGTGGGAAGACGTAACAAACATCCATCCATCTATCCATCCAAACTTTTGCATCTTATAATATAAAAATGAATCGCAAAATGTGTTGGTAAGCGCATAACTCAACAACGCCTGGACCGATTTCGCTAATTCTTTCTTTGTTGTGTTTGTTATTGTCAGGAGAAGGTTCTTATGAAAGAAAAAATTAAGAAAGTTGGAAACATAAATTTCCACGGGGGCGAAGCCGCGGGGCGCAGCTAGTTTGTAATATAAGTGTGATAACAATTGCTTTGCTAAGCAACTGATTTAAATAATTGTTGTTCCCACTCTGAAATAGTATGTCAATTGAAGAAAACAAAGCTTCTTGTCCTTGACTTAAAACATTTTAACAACTTTTCGTATCATCCGCCTAGGAGTTAGCCAAGGAGTTTGCACTTTTCATTCCTACCTTCCTACAAAAACTATTTATCAATAGGTTTATAAATAAGTAGGAAGACATACCTACCCTCTTATTTATCAACCTCTCCAATCTTTACGCAATAGCCAAAAACTAGCAAGGTAGCTAAAACTTTTAGCGTAAAGATTGTTAAGGTTTATGAATAAAAGGGTAGGTACTATATCTTCCCACTTATTTATAAACTTGTTGAGAAATAGTTTTTGAAGGAAGGTAGGTACCTAATGAAAAGTGCAAACTCCTAGGCAGATGATAAGAAACTAAGTAATATTGTTACTCCGTATTTTCGGAGTGGCTAAGAGTATGTTATCCATTGTCTGAAAAAGCCCGCACAATTTACAACCTTGCTTTAAGTTATTTCTGTAGAGATTCGTTAACATTCGTTTTTAGTTTTCATTTGTAAAATATTGTAAACTAGCTGCGCCCCGCGGCTTCGCCCCGTGGAAATTTATGTTTCCAACTTTCTTAATTTTTTCTTTCATAAGAACCTTCTCCTGACAATAACAAACACAACAAAGAAAGAATTAGCGAAATCGGTCCAGCCGTTCACGCGTGATGCCGTGACCAAGGAAAACGGGTTTCATTTTTATATATATAGATATGTTTAATATAGGCGATGTGGTCGCTCAGTGATAAAACCTTTTGTGTGATAGGAAATAAAAAAAAAATTAAAACCTATTCTAAGCCAAGGACAAGAAGCCGCTATCTAATGTAAATGATAGGTGTACATATTTTAAATAAATAAATCTATGTTATTTCTTTGTAGTCGCTTGTAAAATGTAAGTTATGAAATTAACTTTATATCGACGAGTGTACGCGTTCAACTTAGCAAGGTGCATACTTTATGTTTATGATTATGAGCAGAGCTTCTACGATAAGTATTACAAGAAGCACTAAGTTGCTTTTCTATTATAGTAATAAGTATCGAGAACCATTTTAAGGCGAATAGTAGGGTGGATAGTGGCGCCACTACATATTTTATTTTATAATTACGTTATACAAAGGAATTATCAAAAAATCGGACCGCGCGTAGACGATATCTATCATAAGCTTTTTTTTAATGTATCTTTAATAGTTTTGTACTGTATTATTTAGGCAGATACTTGTTTCAAGAGTTTAGTTCCTATTGGTGGCCACCAAGCTCTCCAAACAAGGTTTTTGATTGAATAACACAAAACAAAACTATTACAGATACATTAAATAAAAGCTTGTGATAGGTATCGTCTACCAGCGGTCCGATTTTTTGATAATTCCTTTGTATAACTTAATGATTAAATTAAATATGTTGTGGCGTCACTATCAACCCTACTATTCGCCTTAAGCCCGTGTATTACAGAAAGAAGTACGTATAGAGTTTTAAGCTAGTCTACCCATTATACATAGAAATAAGCTTTACTCAGTTTGGGGCCAGATCTCTAGATATCTTGATTAAATTGGTAAATTGGAAAATTCTTACTACTACCTACTTACTCCGAAAAGAGAAGAGAAAGAAATTAATGCGTGGACGGATTCACGCATTAATTTTCTTTGAAAATATGAATTCCAGTTTTCCCCCTTAAGGGGGATTTGTCAAGGGGGAAAACTGGAATAACCTCTAAAAGAAACACGATAAATATTGAATCTCTCGTTAGTGCCAATATTATTGAAGCTGATAAAATCAAAATCAAAAACTCAACCATAAATGTACACTATTAGATTCGCATTACTATTTTAAAAAAGCAGAGTATCAAATATAGCACTCTTTCATTCAGTCAAAGAAAATAAATGCGTGGACATAGAATAGGTACCTACACATTGGTAGGTCGGTACCTATCTAACGATTTCCGGCAAGCAACGACGACTGTTAAACTTCTTGATGAAGCACAGTGAGGCACACATCAAAAACAGTTAACCAAAGTGCAATATCGACTTGGCGGCCATAAAAAGGCAATTTCCTCTCCGTTCACCACATATCAAGTTTGAGTTTGCGGAATATTGGCACTTCGACTCATGTGCAATCTCTCAAACGTTTGCGGAAACAGATAGGGGAACTGATTTGTTTTCTATTTTGCGGTCCGTTATACATAGGTGTCGGACGTGCCTTTCCCTGTAGTTATTGGTAAGTACTATGATTGTTGATAGTCAAATAAAAAAAGTTGCAAAACATCACCACATCTTTTAAATACGTATGGCACGAAAGTGTAATAGACCGAAAGGGATTCTCGACCCCAGGGGTTCAGTTTGTTTGAATTTCAAACATTTTTTAGAATTGTAGAAAAAAATACTATATTTTTCTTTACCACAAAAAGGCAGATTATTTCCTTCGAAATTCAAAAAATCTGTATTCACAAGTTCAACCCCTCGTGGTCCAGAATCAACCTCTTTCGGCTTAGTACACATGTTACGGTCGACATATCGATGCACTATTATGCAGGGTGCCATGTATAATAGTGCATAGAGTCATGACGAGATTGACTCGCTAGTCGTACAGACAGTCAAATCAAACAAAACAAACGACGCGAGACAGCTGTTGTGATGACTCTACCAACATGTGAATCGACCGTAATTTCATACACCCACCTTATCAGCACACGTATGTCCACTTCTGAAGCGGGGTTCTTCCAAAACCCCCTGGCTTCGCAGGCGGATTGGTGATCAGTCCTCTCGGCTGGCAGGAGGCCAGAATGTGGCGTTTTGAAATTCTCTGTTGCGTGGCAAGAGCATATTGTGGCCGATTTTCGGCTTTTTTTATCTGATCACATTGAAAGTGTTGAGAATACTCAAAAGAAAACTGCTGGCCTTCCTCTCGAAGGATTCCTTGGTCGACTCCTACGACATCCACGAGCTGGGTAGTTAGAGGTGATCTTACGCAACGACCGAAATGACCCAACATCGTATAGGTACCTCCACCTCAACACAGCCTGTATTGGTCCACTACTGGACGCAGGCCTCCCCCTGATAAGCGCCTTATTGGCTTTTATCACATGCCCATAATCCCCACGCTGGGCATGCGTGTTGGGGATCGCAGTTCGGTGGCAGAATTGTTCTGTAGGGGAGCTGCTGCCCGCCCCCGGTGGATATTTATTAAGTATTTAATTTATTGGAAAATCAACAAATTACGTAATAACAACAGAGAGCCAATTAAAGATTTTCACGTATAGTGAACATAATAGAAAACAGCTTAGATATCCCTTAGTCGCCTCTTACGACACCCGCGGGAAGAGTTGGGGTGGTGCAAATTCTAAGCCACCACACAACTTTTTGTAATAAAATAACGTAATATTACTAAAATATATTATCTTTCGCGAAAACTGAATAATGTGGGTAGGTACTGTGCGTGGGTATAAAATGTGGCAAATTTATCGACGTTTTCACGACAACATATTTTAGCGTAGACATGAAAATTCAAAGGCGTTGTTTAGTTGTAAATATATTCGCGTTCGTTGCGTGCGAGGATGTACGCCGGGATGTTACCGAGGATGTATGGCCCGTTTATCTCGCCCAGCGATTATTGTGACAAATAGAGTAGGTATTTTATACTATGCGTCTAATATAAAGTCAGGGAAATGTTAGCATAAATAGCTTTGGTTTGCTGTTTAGATATAGATAATGTAGTTTATCTTGTGGGAACTGAAATGTATCCAAATAACCGTTCTATGATATGGGTACCTTAATATCAAATGTATTGAAAACCACTCTAATTTTACACATGGCAATATTTATTAGAGACGTAATTAAACGTAAATATGTAGATGTATCATTGATTGTAAGAAAGACAAATAACAACGAATACCTATTTATTTACACTCAAATCAATTTTCTCAAAATCTAAGCCGTCACCAGAAGGCAGAGTGCCCAGGATACTGGCAGCATTGCCACGTTGAATCGCAATGCTAATTTCTTGACCAAAATAGAACATGAAAAATGTAAACTTATAAATTACATCTTATCTTTGGATTCGATAAAAAAAGTATTAACTCCACGGCGTTAACCTAAAGGACCCGTTTGAAAATAGATCAAATAGTGTAATATTTTTCTTTCAACTTAATGCAACTGGATTCGCCTGCTAGAGGGATATTTCCATAAATAATAGCCGACAGCGACAAATGTCCGCGACACGGGAACACGACAAGATGCGTGATGTTTCGTACAACAGTCCAACAGTGACACATAGATTTATAAACACTGGAATCGCCGTAGAAACGTATTTATACACCTTTGTGTCCATTTGATCACACGGGATTAAAAATGTTGCACACCTGCTGTTTTGATTAGGTCAAAATGTAAAAAAAAACATGTTGATTTACCTACATACATCTGGGCAGAAGCCTTTATTCACAAAGAAAATTATACACTACTAGCTTCTGCCCGCGGCTTCGCACGCGTTGTTTCTATGGAAACGTTCAAAGGTAATTTCTATTCCATGGGAACTGATTTATGGGATAAAAAGTAGCCTATGTTTGATTCCAGAGTTAGACTTACCTGTATGCAAAATTTCAGTCTGATCCGTTCAGTAGTTTTGGCGTGAAGAGGTAACAAACATCCATACATCCATCCATCTAAACTTTCGCATTTATAATATTAGTGTGATAATAAAGGCTTTCTTAATACTAATTAACAATTGAAACAATTGAGCTAACTGCAGACTGTATTATGATTGTATTATTTACATTGTACAGAGACTGATAAAGGTTGTTGCAGATCAGAGCTACCACGCAGCACAAAAAAGTGCATTCAAATATGGGTTTTAACTCGTAACATTTAGATGCATTTCATATTGACTTCATCAGATGACAGATAGCTCGCGTGCTACTGTTTTGAAGCTTATGGGAATCCATTTTGTTACTGTAAAATGTATGTAAGGATTACATTTTTAGAAGCTGACGCGATCCCCTTTTATTTTTCGTGAGGCCTGGTTTTATTTATTATATTTATTTATTGTTCATTAAAAAAAAACGGGTAACATAACCAATTACATTTGTGACGTCAGCGTGGATAATTCTATGAAAAATAAAAGACAATCGCGCCAGCACTTATAAGTACTTTTTTGAAAACCTTTTGAATTTTCATTCCTACCAGCAAGAAATCATGGAAAATCACCTTCGCCAATAAACATTTGGATGATTATTCAGAACATGGTAGACAGGACTATTACAGACCATTTTGCACCCAGGCAAATTATACCATACCTAATGCAAAGACGATTTAATTGACCGTATTAGACGGCTATAAGGAAACCCATTAATTCAGCAACTTAGATTGTATGAGCTTACTTATTTACCTACGTGTGTAAGGACTCGATTTAGCTATAAAATACGTTTATGTTTGCTATACTCGTCGCGACGTACTTAGTATTCAATTATTACGACGATGAGAGTTTACGAACTAGAAAAGTTTAGCTAAGTTTAGTGATATATTTTTATTTAATTTTTATATCGTGAATAGATTTTCCTCGACCTCGACAGCCTATATTGGTCGACTGCTGGACGCAGGCTTCCCTCTGATAAGCGCCTTGTTGACTTTTATCTCATGGGAGGGTAATGCCCATAATCCCCACGCTGGGTATGCGGGTTGGGGATCGCAGTTCGGTGGTAGAATTGATCTGCAGGGAGCGCTGCTGCCCGCACCCGGTTCATAGCCGTTGAAAATGGCGACGGCAAAATGGGTGAAAACCTGATCAGGCCTTACAAGAGTACGCGGGTTAATCGAGATCAGCTCGCTAGCTCTACTATCATGCCCATAGCACGCTCCGTTTGATTGAACTTTGTCTACTACGACAATTTTATTATGAACTTAGTACTTAGATACAACAATCAAGCGCAAATATAAACATTTGCTGATAAAGTGACATTTACCTATGGAGTCAAGTTTATTTACCTATCGATAGCGACGTCACATCTATACCTATTCTTTGTTACACTTGTCCCATATTATTTACCTATTAGCTTCCGCCACCGACTTTGCACGCACTATTTATGTTCACTTATGTTTTTTGTACGTGTTACTAAGTAAATAGTCTTTTTATTTTATTTTATTAGTAGTGTAGTGTTTAAAAAATAATTGTCTTTCTTTCTTTCTTTCTTTTACTATTCCCAAATAAATAGGGATTATGTTCTTCATGTACCCACGCCAAATTTCATCATGATTTGTTCCACTGACCTTCTGTTGGTTACAGCTTAGATGAAATTTGGTTACACATAACCTATTATGTGACACAAATATGCAGGTCTCGACAGAGCCTACACATTTGCTCCCCTTGGAGTCGAGACCCTAGGTTCGTGGGGTACCGAGGCTCTTCGGGTTTTCAAAAAACTATCTGAGCGTCTGGTCGAAGCGACGCGTGACCCGAGAGCTGGTGAATATCTGGCACAGCGTATCAGCATTGCCATACAGCGTGGCAATGCAGCCAGCGTCTTGGGGACGCTTCCGACTGGTGTTGATATGGATCAGTTGAGCTATCTGTAGACTGTTTGCAACAGTCGGCAGTTAGCTCAATTGTTTCAATTGTAAATACTAGTATAATTTTCTTTATGAATAAATGTCATTTTGGATGGGCATTATGGATAACACATCATTACCTAATAATATTTTACCGACGAAAGTTTGTGAAGCTGGCAGGCAGACAAACCACACATGTAGCCCCAAGCTAAGCAGAGCTCGTTTTATGGGATCACTGATATAATGAATAATACATTACATAAATAAATATTTTTTACTAGCTGCGCCCCGCGGCTTCGCCCCCGTGGAAATTTATGTTTCCAACTTTCTTAATTTTTTCTTTCATAAGAACCTTCTCCTGACAATAACAAACACAACAAAGAAAGAATTAGCGAAATCGGTCCAGGCGTTGTTGAGTTATGCGCTTACTAACACATTTTGCGATTCATTTTTATATTATAGATTATTCATAGAAAATACCCAGAACACCCGGTATAAATATTTGCAGATCAAACATTGGTCCCAAGGCGTGAATCGAACCCGCAACCTCCTGTGTCGCAGACGGACCTTCGCCCGCCGCGCCACATCGGTCGTCTAACGGGATACCCCATCATTACCTAAAAATATTTTACAGGCTAAGGTTTGTGAAGATGGCAGGTTTTCTCCTGGGATCTCCGAAACAAACAAATACACACATAATTAGGGCAATAGCCTTTATTCACAAAGAAAATTATACTAGTATTTACAATTGAAACAATTGAGCTAACTGCCGACTGTTGCAAACAGTTTACAGATAGCTCAACTGATCCATATCAACACCAGTCGGAAGCGTCCCCAAGACGCTGGCTGCATTGCCACGCTGTATGGCAATGCTGATACGCTGTGCCATATATTCACCAGCTCTCGGGTCACGCGTCGCTTCGACCAGACGCTCAGATAGTTTTTTGAAAACCCGAAGAGCCTCGGTACCCCACGGACCTAGGGTCTCGACTCCAAGGGGAGCAAATGTGTAGGCTCTGTCGAGACCTGCATATTTGCGCCTCTTGAGATCTTCGGCCAAATCTGCCGCCGCACCCTCCCTCACGGATGTCCTCGGAAGATGGGAAGGCGCAAGTGTGTCGACGCATGTAGCGTCCCACACAATGGGCCTCCCCAACTCCCATGGGACTAGTGTCATACCGTCGGGCCTCTTACCATCGTCACGCAACAGACCATTCGGTTCGAGAATAGCTGGTACGTTAGCGGTGACAAAGGCCCGCCGGATGATGTCGTTAAGGCTAGCGTGGCGAGATATCCGACCGGCGGCCCTAGTGCACGATAATCCGTGATGACCAAGCTGTTCGACAGCAGTACCGCACTGGCATTGATGAGGCGCGCAACACCTTGCACCCAACCGGAGACATGTTGCGATACGGAAAGTTACGGGATCCAATAAAGTACCACTGTTATATGAAGGAAATGCTTGCAACCAATGTCCTGACTCCCATTTAGAAACGGCCAGGAGGCGGGCACGATCTGCAGAGCTGGAGCACGTTTGTAACAAACAGTTCCGTGTCAACTCACACAGAGGCCCGTCCCATTGCCGTTGGGACAAAAGTGATTTTGGGGGAGCAGCATCGGGGCAAGCACTATGCCAACCCGTTCGAGCTTCGTCTAAAAATGAAATTTTCAATGACATTTCAGGTGGGACCAAAAGAGAAGGATTTAAAATTTTTTCAACTAAAGAACTAGTGCTGTAGACAGAAGACAAGAACGCTGGTAGGGCTACACTTGAAATTTTGCGTATACCTAATCCTCCCAATTTGACAGGCAGGGAGGCCTGCGACCATGCCTTGTCATCTAAATCGATATTCAAAACCGATGATAAGGTATTCTTTATTATGTTGTCTAAGCCTTCCAAAATTGCTATTACAGCGAAAATTTGCGAGATGTAGGTACCTAGCAACTGATACATGTTTAAACTCTGGCACGATTCCCTTTTGTTTTCCATGTACACGGGTTAGTTGTCTAGGGTAGAATACAGAAGAATGACATCGCATTGTCATACATTGCGTAAATAATTGAAGTTGAACAAATGAGTTTCAAACATATTACGCATTCGATGACGATGTGACGTTTTTCTCTATTCTACCCAAGACAACAATCACAGGCCTGGATTTGTGGCATCAACGTGGATAATTGCATGGAATAACATAGCTTTTAAAGATTTGTATAAAGCAATGACAGCGAAAAATTGCAACTATGTACTAGTGGTATTTCTACTTTGCTAGGTACAATATAATTGTAGGTACAACATGTAAGCCCACAGCAATGGTAGGTAGGTAAATATACAATTAACACATGGAATGCAACGTTAATTATACTATTTACAGCATGAACACTGGTCGCGATTCTATCTGCCATTTACATTCAAGAGGCGTTGGTTGATGTTTGATTGATAATATCCTTTGTTTGGAATACTTTATTTGCCATCCGTTGGATAAATTGTGTAAAACGCTGGACGTGGAATAACATGGCACAAGAATGACACTAGTAAATGTAGGTTCATAGCTACAACCAAGTGGGAGGAAATTATCCTAAAACCAAGAGAACTAGGTACTTGATTGTGATAATAGTATAGGACGCCAGGTGGGATGAAGAGCTTTTATTGTTTTTTTTTTTTTGTGTTTTTAATGTCGTGTGGCCTGTTTATGATTTCATTAATGGTGATTTTCTTATTATTTTGGATGGGCTTAAGTAATTAATTTTTGAGTTTAATTTAATTAATACATTATCATATTTTTGTTTAATTAATTTGTATTGTTTTATGTTATTATTAGAAATTTAATTAATTGTTTTAAAAATATGACCAATATCACAGATTATATTATAATACTACCTATACTAGCCAATATTGACGACTGACTGTGACTCTATTTATTATGGTTGTGAATAGATAGTACCCTATCGCATTAGGTGTGCCTATAATGAAAGATGTACAATATTTATTATATAGAATTTAATTAATTATATAAAATAAATAAATAAAAAACAGTCGTCCCAGGCAAATAATTAAATTTCCCCGTTTGCACTCGGCCTATCCATTCTCGGCGGCGACAGATATAAATCTGTTATCTAAGTCAGGTCTAGTTACCTATAACTAAACAGTCTCAAGTGATTAGAAACTCAATACGGTTTGAGTCCCCAAAGTTATGAAAGTTGAAGTTGGGTCCACAATAAAGCTACTTGAAACTGCCGGTACAACTTTGTCTCCAACTCCGAAAAGAATACGCTCTGTAGAAAAAGTTTTAACAAATGCTTGCTTAAAACTTGGCATTGGTATAACATTGTTTCAAATAATAATGGAGACGTGGAAGCCAATGGACTGTTTATTTTGGATTAAAATAATAATTATGTTAAAACCTGCTCCTAAGAACCACCGGTTAATTACTAAAGGACCGGCTCGTATTATGAAATACGTAGTAGCGTAGTATATTAAAAGTATTTATTTAAATAACATTCATGAGCATACAGATCCCCTAATACTATCCAATGATCTTATCCATCCACGGTTGTCTGGGAGAGGTCGCTCTTGAGCGATAAGACCGCCACTTGTCACTTAGTTTTTAAGCTGTTTTCATGTATTGTTTCTATCTATAAGTGTGCAATAAATAATTTTCTATCTATGAAATGCTCAGGCATCTATGCTTGAGGAACGCTATTCTATGTCATAAGCGTTACTCAAGTATAGATTGATGACTAAGTAAGCTTTCAAACTATATTTACGAGCCTTGATAACAAACGAAGTCTACAAACAGTTCTGTTCGGAAACCCGAACAGTTTTCCAAAACAAGACAGGATTCCTTTAAAATACAAATCCAGCAAGCATTAAAACATGACGATTATCATTCCGTTTATTTATTCACGAAATGAGTTCCACAACGTAGATGCCTCCTTGCAGAACAATAAAAGTAAAACGCTTTTTTACGGCCCGGGGGGAGAAGACATCGTAAAGAATGGAAATGCCAGACAGATGCTTCGAAGGCTCCATTGCCCGGGACAGAGACAATGACCATGCTATAGAAACGAAACAGTTACAGCCTACCTAGGATATTATAACCGCTGGCGTGTAGTAGCGCGCCGCAAACATAAATGGCGGACAAACATATAAAGTTAAGATCTACTCTCGTATTTTTACTAGCCTCTACCGAGGCTATTTCTTAGCGAGTATTGCAGAGGCAGACAGCGGATTTCCACTACCTATGCATAGTACATGCTAACTATGCATAGCACACGCTTAAATCGCTTTTTCCCTACACACTCCTCATCGCTTTTTCCCTACACACTCCTCATGACACTAATATTATAAATGCGAAAGTATAGTACATCTATACTATGGATGTTTGATGCAACTTCACTCCATAACGATTGAACCGATCGGGCTGATATTTTGCACAGATGTAGCTTTAAGCCTAGAATTAAACATATGGTACTTTTTATCCCATAAAACAGTTTCCATGGGATAGAAATAACATTTAAATCCATATACACAACGCCTGAAAAGCCGCGGGCAGAATCTACTTTAAACTAAACTGTTAATAAACGGGGTAAAGAATTTAGAAGATATTTATGGAGTTTCGCATCTATTTTCGTGTGCATTGCGAGGCAGACTGCCATTGCCCGTACCGTGCTTGACGAATGTTGCACATTGTTTGTAGAAACAGCCAGGAGTATGTGATAAAACGCCGACATTTTTATGAGTATTCCTATGATATATGTTAAATGAAAATTACCTTTAGCGTTATGTTTTATTGCGCAAAAATGCAAATGCGCAGATAGTACCTACAGGCTTATAGTAGTTGTATTCCTGCAGCAGTAGGTGTAAGCGCCAACCACCAAGCCGACGCGCTCGTGTTTCGACGTGACAACGTCTTATAATTCGATAGAGCCGGCTGCACGCACGAAAAAACATGACGTCATGCGGCGTTACCTCGCTATGAGGCGTTCCATGTAAGGCTTGAAGTGCAACGAGAGCGCTCGACATCCGTCTCTCTCCTACTTGAGTGAGCGATGCCTCTCCGTTGTCACGTTCAACTATCGTCAGTAAACCGACTTTACAGACAACCAATTTTTGTAGTTATTTAAACATAGTGGATTAAGAAAATCATTTTCTCTAATCAAACTCTTTGGAAGACTCGAATTTGTTAAGAAATATTATGAGTCTTTTGTTAAGTAGCTACAAAAAAGTGAATACCAGTAGTTCGCTATCAGTATTTAAAAAACATTAGTAAAAGGTATCTTTGGGATTTTTGTCTATCGAGTGAAGTTTATTATATCTTGTAACTGAATGCGACTTTGACTAGGCTAGTAGATCCTTATATATCTTTTTTTTTTTTGAGAATTTGAAACACTATTTTCTATATCTCAATGATTTTAAATAACACAAAAGTGCAGCCTCTGCTGGACTTCTAAGCCTTAAATAATTTTATTAAAACAAGAAGTAAACAAGATAGAGGTACATCTTTCTTCTGCATTTGAGTTTGCTAGTCCATAAACAACGGTCTAATTCGCGCGCGATCAAATCGGGATGGAACCTATTCAAATTAAATATTTTACGTCACTTTTAATTCACCATACAACATACACCTACGTTGTATGATTAACATGACGTAAACTAGATTGTTACAATCCGTATGCTGTCAAAATGGGATGGAACACTGTCAAAGTAAATGTCCGACCGTATTTGTTTCAGTTCGAAATGGTTCTATCCTATTCTGTAGGCCAAGCACGACTGTTGTCTAGGAATAGAGAAATATTACGTCACTTTGTCATCGAATGCGTAAATTATTTGAAATAATCATGTACGCAATGTATGACGAGGCGATGTCACTAATGTCTATTCTAGACTCAAGATGCGATGTCACTAATGTCTATTCTAGACTCAAGATGCGATGTCACTAATGTCTATTCTAGAGTCTAGAATAGACATTAGTGACATCGCATCTTCATACCCTAGACTGTCATGAGATGATGAGACGGATATTGGCAAAATTGTGTCAAACCTGACGCAGAAGCCATCAAACAGGAAGTTGAAGTTGAACAATATATATTCACTAAAGTCATTCGATCGCACTGCACTGCCTACAGCGCTGCGTCTAAAGGACTTCTTTCTTGAAAAGCACTCTACCTCCGAATTTAGAATTGCAAAAAATTTGGCTTGTGTTTGTGTGGAACCAATCGGGTATTAAAGCTGCAAAAAACTATACAATGTTTATCAACGATAGGTAGTCTAAAAAGAAATACTCGTAACAGATTGTAAAGGTACAGACGAGTCCTTTGTAGTTTCAATCATCCACATAACTAGATCCCACCTAACTGACATGGCGTGCACATTCCGCCGGCTAATAACAGTTGCAACAAAACCACTCATCTCTGCATCATCGTGCTAATTGCTAATCAAGGCCGTTCCTGTCACTGTACCCTCGAGTACTTGTGATGTGACTGGATGTGACAGGAGGGAATCATCATCATCTAAGAGACACAGAAGAAGATCCACGCTGCGGGTGGCCTATGTCTGGCTGAGTTGGTCACTCGATTCCATTTCATATGACCCATCTCATGTAATGTGGTATAATTATGACCTATATCAGAGTAGTCATTCCCCTTGGGTAAGGTGCAGTGATTTTAATACCTACTTATCGATACGACCTGACATTGTGACATGACACATCTTTATAAATAAATAATTCTGATGACTGATGATGATGATATATCGCAGGGTACAAAACACGCTTTGAGTGCTCTACGATGGTTTTGATTTTTATCTACTTCTCTAAGCCATCTGAGCTTCGGCTTTTCGAGGGTCATCGGAAAGATATAATCTTTGTGGAAAACTCAACGACCGATGTTCAACGAACGACCTTGTTCTAACAACAGAAACTACCCCTAATTAATTTATTAATAAAAATGTTAGACAGTTCACACAGCATAATTTAGCCCCAAGCTACGAAGAGCTTGTGTTGTTGGTAATAACAGATATACATAATAAAATACATTCACATCGAAATATATTTTTATTCTACACCCAAAACACTCGGAACAAATTAATATCAGCAGATTGTACAAAAATTTACCCGGGGCGGGAATCGAAACCGCAACCTCTTGCGTTGCAGGCGGACCTTCGCCCGCTGTGCCACAGAGGTAATCAAATTTGTTTTTTAATGCTAAAAAACATACAGTCCAATTGAGAACCTTCTCCTTTGAAAAAGAGAGCAGATAGGGCAAGAAGAAGAGTTCTTAGGTAACTAATTTTGCCATTTTGTAACTAAAACTAAGTACATTATGTATTATTTATTTTATCGTATATTGTTATTTTGTATACTTTATTATTTACTATTTTTAATTAAGTAGCGGATTATTTAATTTATGTTTTAGTTGCAAATAAACGTTTTTGATTGATTGTTTGATCAATTATAATAATAATGCTGGACAATTCATACAGCATCATATAGCCCCAAGCTAAGCAGAGATTGTTGATGTTGAGATTGATAAAAAGGTAGAGAAGTCGATATAGCTAGGTATATGCAGACATTTTACGACAAAAAACCTAATTAAATCTAATGATCAAATTGTACCCCGCATTATCAACTAGGTATGTTCGCCTATGATAAAAATAATGAGATAGGTTCATTATTTTTATCTCATTACACCTAGGCTGGCTAATACTAACGAACATGGTTAATTGAGTACATTTCCATCATGTGCCAATAAGGTACAATGTCGATTTATTTATCGCTGAAAAGTAGAACTTTACATAATTAATTTGTGAAACAAATAATACACATTCAATAGTTTTCCAAAACCATAATTAACCTGATTAGTTAATGATTAAAAAAATATAAATTAATATTATTTTGTTATGTAAAGATGATAATAATAGCCTGATTCCGAAATCATGTATTTTCAAACCAGCAAAACAGTTCCTTGAAGGACATTAATTGGTCCTTTCCATCGGTCGTTTGCAACTAAGTTTTACAACCAGTTCTGAATGAGTACCTACTCATTTCTTTTAAGTCAAGTTTTCCGCTCATGGGGGATTTCAGGGGGGAAGGAACTGGAATAACCCCCTTCTTTCTAGATATAATAATAAAATAGTGTATTGTATTAAATATATCAGTTAACTAGTACGCAAAACACAAGCTCTGCTTAGCTTGGGGCTAGACGATATTATGTGAATTGTCCGGGATTCTTTTTTTATTTTATTTTATTATAATTATGCACTTAAGCTACCTAATTTCGTAATAATATATCCAGTGAATAAAAAGTCTACGAGACTGCTGTGTTGTGCATTCGGCTGCATTCAGTTACATGCGCTGGCGCATACGACCTTAACACAAATACTGCACGTGTAATGACTATGTCATTCATTATACCCTCTAACTAAACACTCATGTTATACAGCAAGCAATTATACCTATAACCTAGAAAATTCTATAGTTATTATGTATCTAAAATAAGCTCAACCTATGAAAGGCCTCCGTTTCTTCCAAGAGATCAAGAATAAACAACGTATTATTTCCACCCAAAGGTTGCCTAGAAGACATCGCTTCTAAGCGATATGGCCGCCGTTTGTACTGGCCTTTTAATGTTTTTTTTCTGGTGTACAATAAAGCATTTTTGTTAAGTATTGTATTGTATCTTAAACTTCTAAAAACTGATAAAACAAACTATCACATCACACTAATATTATAAATGCAAAAGTTTGGATGGATGTATAGATGGATGGATGTTTGTCACCTCTTCACGCCAAAACTATACTGAACGGATCGGGCTGAAATTTTGCATACAGATAATTCTAGGCCTGGAATAAAACATAGGCTACTTTTTATCCCATAAATCAGTTCCTATGAGATAGAAATCACCTTTAAGCGTTTCCATAGAAACAACGCGTGCGAAGCCGCGGGCAGCAACTAGTAAAATATATGTTCGTTTTATTGATTAGGAAATATCATTAAATTTTCATTGAAAATTAATAAGTTTTTAATAAGATAGGAACAGAAAACCGTATCGTGACGGTCTCCCATCGTTAGACCGTGTCCTTGACCGAGAACTTTAAAGTTCTTTACTAAACCACACCACTAATCAAATATTGACCGAACCACAAACCTAAATCAAGGTCGAAGTCGATCGACATTTCGGCGCTTTTCTATTTGTAGCTTTAAACTATTAAAACACGTTAAAGCGAATAGTAGGGTGGATAGTGGCGCCACTACATATTTAATTTTATAATTACGTTTTACAAAGGAATTATCAAAAAAAGCTTTTATAAATATATCTTTAATAGTTTTGTACTGTATTATTTAAGCAGATACTTGTTTCAAGAGTTTGGTTCCTATTGGTGGCCACCAAGCTCTCCAAACAAGGTTTTTGATTGAATAACACAAAACAAAACTATTAAGGCTTGACCAAACCAACGCGTTCAGCTCGCGTCCGCGGTGGCGTGCGCGGTGGCGGTCAGTTGTTGCGTACGAACTTGTAGCGACGTGTTCACATCGATGCGTCCTCTGATTGATCGCGGCGTCCGGTGCAGCGTCTGCACGCGGCGGTGGCGATCAGATCGGGCTTGTTACGTTAGGACGCTGCACGCAGCTATTTTATACTACACCTGCTCGGAAAGTCGCCACCGTGCACGCCACCGCGGACGCGACGGTGTATACAACTTTTGCACGCGCAGTATCGCCACCGCGCACGCCACCGCGGACGCGAATTGAACGCGTTGGTTTGGCCAAGCCTTTACAGATACATTTAAAAAAAGCTTATGATAGATATCGTCTACGCGCGGTCCGATTTCTTGATAATTCCGTTGTATAACGTAATTATAAAATTAAATATGTAGTGGCGCCACTGTCCACCCTACTATGCGCCTTAAGGGGCAAACCTACGGCTTTGGTTGTCAAACTAGGCCTAGATCTCAGTACTCACCGGATCCCCTTGATAAAAAACTGGAATTACATATAACTCAACATTTTTACTTCGGTTCCTTAATTGAAAACACGATGGCGAAAAAGAATAACGATAAAAAAATCATAATAGTGCACTATTTTGCACCTAATTTGGTCGAGATCTCAGGAACCCTGTGGTCTATAGAAAAGATTTTTATTTTGATTCGTAGGTTATATATTATATAACTAATTCTTTGGTTTCTTGAACCAGTTTCTCCATAAGATGTGTAGTTTTGTTAATAAACAATAACTTGATTTTTGGGTCACACCGTTCCAAATACGTATGCTCTGTCCCGCTCCGATGAACGCGAAATCCTATGTTCTTTTTCACAATATGGCGTGCATTGCGCCCTCTTAATAGTTTCATAGTTTGTTTATAACGTCACGTGACACCATGTGAGATAAACTAAGCCTCTTTTGAGTCGATGCAGGCCATAGATTATTTATGTCGTATTGAATTTTCTGGTTTAAAAGTGCCTTGTGGTGCCGGCTTAGAATTTGCACCACCCCAACTCTTCCTACGGGTGTCGTAAGAGACGACGAAGGGATATCCACCGGGGGGCGTACAGCATCGCCTCCTGCAGGACAATTCTATCATCGAACAGCGATCCCCAACCCGAATGCCCAGCGAATGCCCAGTGATTATGGGCTTTATATGACTCCCCATGAGATAAAAGTCAATAAAGCACCTATCAGGGGAAGGCCTGCGTTCAGCAGTGGACCAAAATAGGCTGTTCAGGTTGTGGTTTAAAGATGCCGTAGTAGTCTAAGTCACTAAATACAGAGGTACCTATAGGTAAGGTACCAATTACAGCCGTAAAAGCTAACTGTGCTAAAGCAAACCGATAAGAACAACTAGGTTACATCATAACCTACAAACCGGAGTCCTATTCTGGCGTCACGTCAATGAAACAATTACAGGTTCCGAGAAGCGATGCGGTGGAGATGCAATCGCGCAGGTTTTCCGTCACGCGCGCGGTAATAGACCCAATTAATGATTGCTGGCGGGTCTATTTTTCACCTACTCTACCTTGGCTAGTCTAGATTTTAAATTGTTAATACACTAGGGAAACTCGATGTGAAGTGTTTGTTAACAAGCCACGGAACAAGAATTCAAACTCACTTGCTTGGCGTCGAGCTTCAGATATAGGTACCTAATTGTTGGCAATATTTATTGAACGAAGAATCACCAATCGATAAGTAATGTAAGTAAGTTCCGTTTAAAAAGACGCGGCATCAGAGTGAGTTTTAGATTATGGATGGGCGATTTGTTTACTTATATCGAGTTCGTGCATAGTTTTACATCGATTTATGGGTGTGTTTATAACCCTTATTGGAAGGTTACTCTATGGCACATAACACTGAATTGAATAGGGCTAGTTTTGAACAGATTTTGGATATTTATAAAGGAAATGTTCACGAGTTTAAATTGGAAATCCCAACGTATCCATAATTTATCCACAACCTACATAACTTAAACATTTGTTATTCTCATTTTTGTTAAAGAGACCATAAAGGCAATATTTATGCAATTCTCATTCAACCAAAACCTTGGCAATAAAAATACCCACAAATCCCAATTTTATTTTGTGCGCCTCCAAATTAACAAAAGAAGGTGTGACATTTAAATTAAAATGATTCACACGCAAAACAAAATCGATTTTGGCGCCGCAACGAATTAGAAAACCTGCGAACCTGCTTCATTAGGGTACCACATCCTCACGGTGGCGGGGAGGAATGCGAATACGAAAAAAGGCAAAATAAGCTGTCCAATTTACATAAAATTCCTTTAGATATACGTGTTTTGCAGAGCTCGGGTGTCAGACTTAGGGACCTGCATGAAATATGTGGCGCGGTGTGACCTGCACCTCTTTTAATTTAACTCAAAGGATAGCCGCTGAGAAAATAAATGAATCGCTGATAATAATGAGATTGTATTGGAGCTTGAGATTTTGTTTTAAATAAATATTGCTGGACATTTTCAAACAGAGTTGTAAGAGAAGACGAATGCAAAACGGGTCCATGCATGACTTACAAAATCCTTACCACGACCACCAGGAAAATGTCCGGAAGTCATTGAAATATATACATACTTGTTAATATTTCGTCACTTGTAACTCAAAGACTTCACAGAATTTTTAGGACGCTGTTCTTTCCCACTGGATGGCAAAAGCCTTCTTCATTGTATGGCCATTTCCATAGATGAGTGACGTGACGCAAATAGCGTCAATGGAATTTGTGAAAAAACGGATAAAAGCTTCCAAGAAAAGCGATGTCATCCCCATAATTTATGTGAGTAAAAGCTATCTCGTCACTCTTCTAAGGTTTCCTCGAAAACCTTGTCGCTTTGAAATCCAATATGAAGCTATCATCACAATTTTCTTGCTCATGTTAAGCAGAAAATTACAGAAACTAAGAATTTTCGAAGGCGAGACTTTGTCCGTTTGGTGGTATTCTCTTTGGAACTTTAACCTAGAACTTTCTTTATTACATACTTTCAACGATTCGTAGGATAAATATGAACCATGTTATATTAATAAGCGACCTTTGTTAGTTTAGTAGGTACAATAGGTCAATCAAGCTGGTATGATTTCATTATTAAAGTTTCAATTGGCGAGCGAGACGGGGACGGGTTCATCACCCTTTCGACCCACGGACGACAACGGTGCCCTTCGGGTCCTAAGCAAACTGATACATAGTAGAAGGTATACTTAAATATCTACACCTGGTTTACCACTACACACACACACACACACACACACACACACAAACACACACAACACTGTAGGTACACTAGTGGTTGGTCAGTGACTCTCATATCCTACTTTCTATACTCTAGGTTTATTAAATGAAAAAAACAAATATTGGCTAAGTTTCAAGTATCACTCTGTTGCCGTGTCTTTTTATACGAAATGTATATTACTTTTCATTTGTCGATTTGAGATCCTTCCTTCAATAAATATTACTCACAATTATATCTCAAACCCGACGTGAGTGAGTTTTAGTTATTTGTGTCTTGGTTTGTTTACTAACATTCTTCATTGATTTTGGCTAGTGTATAGTTGAAGTGTTCAAACGATTGAGACGTGATCTCTCATATAACCTACCAATTAGCATTATTTAGAAATGCACCGAACTTGTCTGTTATCCATACGATGCCTGCTAAACGGACGTTCAGTTTATGATCAACACCAATCTCGGTAAAGATTTATGAAATAGGTAAACATGTACATATGTAGGTCTTGTAGGTACCTAGATAATTTATGAGCCAGGAAATTGAAAAAAGGAGTTAGTTTATGAAAATGAAATCACCTAGGTTTTGTAGGCATTGTAGGCGCGCGATTAGCATAAAACCAATTACCAAGTAAACTCTCTTACAATCTTCCACGAGTAGGTAGAAATCGGATATTACTGAGATAACAACAAAATCAGGAGGTAGGTTTTTTGACTTCTGAAAATGTAAATGGGTACTTACCTATTGAATAAATCATGAATCCTTTGAGAAAGTAAAATACAAACCATACCAAAGTCCGGAAGTTATGAAGTGACATTATTAATTTATTAACCGTAGACTTTCTGAGAATAGATGAAAAACAGACAGATCAGATGGGAAGAAGTCTTATGTTGAAGCTTGTCATGCAGAGCTGGTCCAAATCAAACTCAATTGTTCACAACTCCACCTATCATTGGACGAACTAGATATTGGAATAGTAAATGAAGACAGGAATACCGCCAGTAGCGTTTATTACTGTTATTTGTGCCGTACGTAATTTATCAAATAATTTACGATCTACGCCCCTGGAATGCAAATATACGTTATAATGCTAAGGCGTCAATTGTTTACCTCGGTTGTCTTCTCGTTTCAGTTCAGATATTACAACTAGTTTGGCCTTAATTTAGCGAGTTGTTCTGGGCAAATACTGTATTTTTTGCAACTTGTTGGAAATTATTTATTTAGCACATAGAAAATTACATTAGAAGAATAAAACAACTAAAACTTGTCTATACACTTCTACCTATTTTTTAAAAATCTAAGCCGTCACCAGAAGGCAGAGTGCCCAGAATGCTGGCAGCATTGCCAGGTTGAAAGGCAATGCTTATTCGTTGACCGAAATAGAAGCCAGCATTCCGATCACCTGTGGACTCTATCAGAAGTTTGGTAAGATCATTATAAATTGCGTGTGCCCCAGGACCCCAAGGACCAAAGGTTTTAATCTCAAACGGCTCAAATAGGTAACGTCGGTGAAGGTTAGCGTATTTTCGCCGTTTAAGAGACTCCGCTGATATTGCTGCAGAACCGGCCCTTACCGATGTCCCTGCAAGATGTGAATGCGCTAGGGCGTGGCATCCCAAACTAAAGGCCGACCCATCTTCCAGGAAATCAGAGTCATACAGTCAGGTCTTTTACCATCATCTCGCATAAGGCCACCTGCCCAATTCAGTATGAAAAATACTTTATAAGGTTAGTTATTTCATCTCATTTGTAACAAAATAACACGGCCAAAACTGTGCGATGCCAATGAATGAAGCGCATAATTTATTTCGTGACACAGTACCGACTAGGTTCCAAATAAATTATTAAAATCAGTCCAGGGACGGCCTTTGAATAGTAATGTACGTAATCCTGTCATTACGTTCGGGAACATGGCTTTTAGGAGGTACACACTAAAAGGAGGACGCACTTAGGTGTATAATTCATACTCGAGACGAAAAACACGTTAGCCCAGTTTCGTCAGCTGTAAAAAGTTGACTTTTAGCGAAGGCGGTGAGTTTATTAATATGGAACAGAATTCTTCATAGATAAGTAAAGTGCTTAAAGCTAAGCTTCTATTTGGTAATTCTTACCATTTTGTGTTAAATAAAATCAGTATCGGTTGATATTTTCTCAAGGATAAAAATGACTAACCGGCCAATTCATAAGCCAGAGATCAAAAGGTGAAAGGTGTGTCTAGGATTGTATATGCATTTAAACGTAAAATATAGATACTAAAACCAACTGTTTAGCACTTCATCCTAAAAAACCACACATAAACTAAATAGCATCATCGTCTCCAACAATAGTTAGAAGCTAAAACTTCCAATAAAATCTTTTATAAGCTATTTAACGGCAAAGTAGCAAGAATTACAGTAGGAGTGACAATATTAATGGATGCTTTTTGACAATTTACATCCACGTGCGAGCTTATAGGTGGGTGCGGCTATAATACACAATAATGTCTTGATGTGACTCACCGCGACCTCTCTGACTCAAGAAACGTAAATAAAAGCTAACGACAATATAAAATCTGCATGATCAAACATAGGCTGAGAGATGGTAGTGATTTTGATACGTAATGTCTGAAAGAAAGACATGATCCTTTTGACGAAGGGTTTGTTACAGTGGTGGGTATTGGTGATTGGGTATTGGTAACCACATCTTTGTAATCATAATCACGAGAGGTCCTGATTTAATGAATGATGAACATACACAGAAAGAAACGGCTACAAGCTATGACTTGAGTGGTTGCTAAGATCAAGCCTTAGAAGTCTTGGACATCCATCCGAAATTGCGTTGGGTCAAAGTTGCTGGGTACACCGATGCAAAAGGCACAGGACAGGGGAAAACTGAAAAAGGCCTATACCATGATCTACGTACACAAAATAGACTTGAAAACAGACAGGTGGGTATATCGTATAAAAATTACAACGAGCTCCGGAAACATTTGGCTCTGGTCACTGACCGAGAGACGAAAAGATTGCCAATTTTCATTCTCTCGTTATGAATGCTAATTTTTTAGTCCTCTCATTTTCTCTATGAAATGCCTAAATCCATTTCCATACTAAAGTGAAATCAGCTACAGCGCAATTTAGGTTTGTAAGTAAAATATTCAACACAAATTCAAAACTGTGTAACATAGGTACCTATGAAAACTTTTCTTCCAATATTTAGCTTTTGCGTACAATTTTTGGCGACATGGTTGAAGATTTCAAAGTAGATATTAGGTAGGCTTGGGGTTGTTCTAAATGTAAAATTATAAACAAGGCGTAATAGCACAGTAGATAAATGTATTGTGGTAATAGATAGTGTTGAAAAGAAGGTACTTATCACTAAGACTTGTAAGATTTTTGACAAACAGTCAAATTTAAAAGGAACTCTATGTGACTTGCAAAAACAATTTTAATAATTTGTTAAGAGTTTTAGATTACAGTAGAAAAGAACCGAATACTACTGTACATCATAAAAAGTAGAAAATACGGGCCGGTTTACCGAAAGGGATTTTAGGTGCCAATTTATGAAACCCAAGATTAACCTACATAACAGCGCTTAGCTACAAGATAAATAAACCATAACTCACAATCGCGTGCTGTAAAAGTTAAATAAATTGCCTACGGAACACTCGTATAATACATAATTGCGTGTAAACGAACCTTATAATAACCGCTTATTTTCCACTGGAGCGAAAGAACGTTAGAAGTGTTTCTACAATGATTGCAACCAACTACCAGGCGAGTTATTAAAGTTTCTTGGAAATTGATGAAACATTTTATAAAATTAGACCAAAAGCTACCTAAACTATTGGCAATACTTACCAAATATTCTTTTTACCCCCTAGCTCCAGACATTTGGTTTCAAGTCGTAACTTGTTTATGCAAATTCTAGAATTTGACCCCACCGTTATTCTTTTGGGTAATTAGAACGGTTTAGGTTCAATTATTATGAAAATTACAGGTAAGTACATATAATATAGTATACAGTTAAATAATGGGTTAGACCATGACTCTCCCATATACCATCTAAAGTTGGCTGACTTAACTGCAGCCAACTCTACTTTATTATACTAACAGAATATATGCTAAGCTCTGCATAACTTTCCAGTAATTAAAGCAAAATTTTCGCATCTGTTGCAGCTAATTTATACCTGTACGTGTTTGTTCTCTAAAGTTTTAAGCATCTTATATTGCCTCACCTAGAATCTTAAATATTTTTTGTAAGCAAAACCAAAGAAATATTAAGTAGTGGAAAGTGAGCAAAAACATTTGTGAAATATTTTGTACCTAATGTTAAAAAATGAAAGAACACGAATAGAAAAAGAAGAACGATATTAATAAAATTGTTATCACACGTTGATCCGCTCGGGGTCCAGAATCACAATCACATTTCAGCTTAGTAAACCCTTTCCATGGCACCCTGTAGAGTATTCTATAACATTAAAGCTATTGTGGGTCAATTACCCTATAATAATGCGTCAAACAAGCAAACTTTTTAAAAATGGTGATATTCAAACCGCCACAGCACACGATTATGTTGGAAGGTATACCTACAGAAAAGATAAAATGAAAAAGTTTGCTTGCGTTTGCTAGTTTTTGAATCAAATGCAAACTTTTTCAGCTACGCCCTTTACGGTCGTTGCATGTTACTTTTTTCACGGCTTTACCAGTTTTCCGAGAATACATTTCACTTGACCCAGTTGTTTTTATTATGTTTTGCACTTTTAGCAGGTTATATTTGCGTAGAATAAATGCGCAGAAATAGAATCAGCGTATACCTATTTATGCGTACGATGCGTAGAAAACTTTGTCAGCAGTTCAATTCTTGGAGATTTAAGTGGGTTTCCCTAAATAGAACACTTGCAAATCATAGACCACCCACTAGATTGCTGAATTTTAATTTAAGTGTAAATGTTAAGGTTGCAGCAAGCGTCTTGGGGACTCTTTCGACTGGTATTGATATGGATCAGTTGAGCTACTGTTAGCTAAATTGTTTCAAAAATACTAGTTCTGATTAGTTCCTATTATATGATTGTAATATTCTTAATTAACGTAGAAAAATTGGCTTTATCTATAACTATAATATATATTTTATAGAGGAAAGATTTGATTGTTTGTTTGTATTGAATAGGCTCCGAAACTATACTGGACCGATTTGAAAAATTCTTTCACCGTTAGGAAGCTTACTTTTCAGGGCTATAAACATAGGCTATATTTTATCCCAGAATTCCCACGGGAACGGGAACTACGCGGGTGAAACCGCGAGGCGATCGTCTAGTTTAATATAAAAGTTTAAATCTTTGCCAAAAAAAAACCTAAAGCATTCCTAAAGCAATTTAATGGACCAACTATTAACCTTGGTGTCTCTTCTCATTCGTAGGTCAGCAGAATGACGAGTACAAATTGGATTGGTGTGAGCAAATTGGATCCCTTATTTATTTGTTGTAAGGACAATAAATTAATAATGGATCCAATTTGCTCATGATTAGCTGAAAGCAGCTAATCATCGACTTTCCCTCCAGTAGTCCATCAGATAGGTAAGTACCCATCACTGGCCCACCGACCCCACTTCTTTCGATGGCTCATTCCGAAAGAGCTTACCAGGGCTCAATTGGTCTATTATCATTTAACCTTGTGTTCGGGTAATTTGGGCGGGGTGTGTCTACTTTTCTTGGGTTTCTATTTGCTCTAGTTAATAGATTGTTCTGACCCTGTTTTTCTTGAACAAACACCTTTTTACCGATGGGTACCGTACTATTTGCTTCAGAATTATGATCCTATACAGATAATACTGATTTCACAAAATGTAAGACAGAAATCAGCTTTAAAATGCTTCAAGTTTCCATACGATTTGTCTTACAGTGCTGTCAGTTAACACTCAAACTGAGGTTATGAGAGTTTATTGCTGTAAAGTTTGGTGAAATCTGGCCTAAGCTTCGACATAGCAACATTACATCTACAGGGTGCCACGGAAAGGGTGAACTAAGCCGAAGGTGATTCTGGACATCCAGGGGATCAACGTTTGATCTACGGTTTTTTATTTCGATCATTTTTTACTTGGGAAAAATTAGACTTTTTTTTCAAATTCGTAGGTACTTACATTATTATAATGTTTTGAAGTTCCAAAAAAGGGTAAGTACTTATACAAAAAAATTATGTGGTACAATTTTTTTGTCGCAGCTAAATCCGATTGTAAGGGGATTTTTGAACAAAAAAATCTAAAAATCCCCTTCGCGGGGGATTCTCTAAGGGGATTTTTAGACAAAGCCATAATTTCATGACCAAACACTAGTTTTGCTCAAAAACAAGCAAAAAACATATGGGAAATATTTTGTAACGTTAAATAATTCAAAAGTGTAGGTATGTAAAAAGACACGAATATAAAAAAACAAATAGAAACATTCAAAATTCACAAAACCGTTATTCACGCTGATCCCTTCGAGGTCCAGAATCAACCTCATTTGGCTTAGTACATCCTTTCCGTGCCACCCTGTATAGTACAGCGTTTGAAAGTGTACAAAACGGAATTAACCACAACTATCGTGCAGGGGCGGTCGCAGCCCAAGACTTTGGGGGGGGTCACACCTGGTGCGGGCCGTAGCACCAAATGTACTTGTAGGTGGTTGCAGACCCCACCGAAAACCATCAAACTTTATCGGCGAGCGGAGCGAGCCGCGGAAAATTTATACTCAACTCCCAACAATAGTAGGTATAAGTTATAGCGAGCGAAGCGAGCCTCGAAATTTTTGAGATGTTTTCTGAAGTTTAGGCAAAAGTAAGCAAGAGTAGGTCCACTTGCTTACTCTCGCCCGCATCATTTATTTTGTTGTTGATGATCTATAAAAAATAAATGATAGCGAGCGTAGCAAGCCCCGAAAATTTTAGAGACTTTGCGGTAGTAGATATAAATTCTAAATATGAGCGAGCGGAGCAAGGGCATCAACAAAAATTGGAAATACAAAAAAGACATGGAAATAATGTAACGGCGAGCGGAGCGAGCCGCCGAAATTTTTGTTACTTTTTCGGGTAACTACCTGAGCAAAATGATGTTAAACAAGTGTCAAGCACTGGACCAAATACAGAGAAGGACAAAATACTATCGGCGAGCGGAGCGAGCAGCAAAATGCAGTGTTTTGCATATTGGCCACAAACAGGACATCCCTTCCCCCAACTCCCAACCCAACAATAGGAAGTATAAGTAATGGGGAGCGAAACGAGCCTCAAAAATGTTGGAGATTTTTTCTGATGTTTGGGGAAAAGTAAGCAAGAGCCTATGACAAAATAAAGTAAGCGAAACCTGCCCTGAAAATTTTAAATACTTTGCGGTGGTAGATATAAAGCTATGAATATAAATCGGGGCGAGCAAAGTAAAGGAGATTAACAAAAATTAAGAAATAAAAAAAAGACACCGAAACAGATGTAGCGGCGAGCGGAGCGAGCCGCCGAAATTTTTGTTCCCTTTTTCGGGTTGTCACAAACTGGTTCAGAAAATAAATAACAGTGAGTGGAGCGAGCTCTGAATGAGCCGCAGCCTTTTTTGAAATTGGTGAGGCATGCGTCCATGCAAGACAAGAAAGCTAAATTATGAGCTATTAGCTTCTGCCCGCGACTTCGCACGCGTTCTTTCTATGGAAACGTTCAAAGGTAATTTATATCCCATGGGAACTGATTTACGGGATAAAAAGTAGCCTATGTTTGATTCCAGGCTCAGAGCTACACTGATGCTAAATTTCAGCTCAATCTGTTCAGTAGTTTTGGTGTGAAGAAACAAACATCCATCCATCCAAACTTTCGCATTTATTATTAGTGTGATTGTGAAGAACAATTTAAAAGTTTGTCGAATAACAACCAAATATGCGGACAACAGACCAGACACCATATAGAATCAACGGCGAGCGAAGCGAGCCGCGAATATTTTTATGATATGGCTGTGCGTGTGAGTTGTTTGGTATTATATTTTGCAGTTGCAAACTCGCCTGAAACGGAGAAGGAGTCCTGGACTAGAGCAAGCCAGAAGCTTATCAAAACAGCAGAAAGTTATCAGAGGCAAGCAGAGCATTTAGTGGTTTCGTTCGATTTTTGGAGTGTTTGTAAAACTGACCTCAAACGAGGGACGAGCCCATGACCAGAGGCAGACAGTTTAAAGTTGCCGACTAGGTTAAGCGAGCTGCGACAATTTTTGATTTTTGTTAGATTTTGGGCAACTTTTTAGAAAATTTGGCAAAGTGACCTAAAGCGGGGCGGGTTTTGAGCTTTGGATCACAGTCAGAAAGAACAAATGTTATCAGCGACCAGACCAAAATGCAAAAATTTTGTTGTCTACTAATTTTTTGTACTGGTTGACAAAGTGACCTCGCAGATTATTTGTTATATTTTGTGCTTTTTATTGTGGTGGTTGGATTGATACAAACTGACAAAAGCGGACCAGCCAGACCAATAAAATTGGGAACGTTGCCTCTGTGCTAATCAAAACACAGAGCACAAGTAACAGTAATATCGGCGAGCGGAGCGAGCCGCGATTTTTTATTTTGCTGCCGTTGGCCATAATCAATGTAACGGAAGTAAACAGGACAATATAATCATCAAGCTGTAAGTTGCAATTTTTTAAGTACCTAAACTAAGATTTTGGGGGGGGTCATGACCCCCGTGACCCCCCCCCTGGGACCGCGCCTGCTATCGTGGTATCCACACCGAGTCTGAACTGAGCTCACCGGAGAGTCGGTACATAGCTTCGAGGGACATCAGCAGTGCAGCGCTTGAAAGGAAATTTATTGTAAGTAATATTATAAGTTTTGTTATTTGTTAGTTACTGTTAGGTACTGTTAGTTACTGTTAGTTTACTTCGTTGTACCCAGGACAGAACTGTTTTTCCATTCCTCCTCCGCAAGCAAACAGTCTCTTAGCTGCTACATGCGAGGACACATTAACGGTTAAGATTATGAGTTAAGTATTATGTTAGTTTTTTTATAAAGTGCTTAAAACTTTTTGTAAAAAGTAATGCCATAGTACTTAGATTGATAACACTCTTTAAACCCGTGGGGGTTTGACCCGAACGTTACATTCCTCGATTTTAACTTTAAAAAGAAATATACTTACATCTTCTTATGTAGATATGCCGGTTCGCCAAATATAACAAATAAAACAAAATAATAGAAGGTGGCGACAGGTATGCATCACTTGTACACAATACGTGCTTTTGATCAACATGAAATTTGGCGTACATTTAGAGCAAAGCCCGACTTAGATAATAGGCTAGTCATTATATCGAAAATAAGCGTGCGAAGTCGCTGGCAGAAGCTAGTAAGTTATATGTCTAGTACCTAGGGTTGTTATGCGTAAGATTATTTATGTGCCTCTCTTTTTCGATTGCGTCAAAACTCAATAAAATATGAACCTACAAGATAATTCATCAATTTTCTCTAAAAAAACATGCATACCTTCTTTCTTCGGCTCTATCGCATCGCTACGCTAAAATTCTGGCGTAGCGAAACCCTACCCAATGCATTCTACCCACGTACCCACGTCGGTAAACTTGTATCTTCAAGTACCTGGCGAGTTGTAAACGCTACCGCTAATTTGAGCTCCGCTGTATTTTGTTATTCAGCCACTTTACCCGGTTTTTGGGCAGCTAAATGTTCTTGTTTCTGTAAAACTGTACTGGGTGGCTACTAATGAATCCCTTAGCATTTTGGGTAACCTAATACGGGTCTTACTTCTTGGAAGTATGGTAAGTTAATTAAGCTTTGGTGTCAATCCCCAATGCTACGAAATAAAGACACCGTACTTAACAAACTTTGAAGAGGTACTTATATTATTATATAGCCGTGGCTCTGGTGTCGTAAGAATCGACGGCTCCAACACAATCCGTGGAGGTCTTAAGAGTCGATTACGGGATTCTACCACAGCAAGGGCAGCAACCTCAACTGCCTAGGTCCACTGCTTGACGCAGGCCTCCCCTTGATAAGCGCCTTATTGGCTTTTATCTCATGGAGGGTAATGCCCATAATCCGGGGATCGCAGTTCGGTGGTACAATGGTTCTCCAGGGGGCGCTGCCCGCCTCCGGTGGATATCCCTTGGTCCAACACCCGCAGGAAGAGTTGGGGTGGTGCAAATTCTAAGCCGGCACCACACGGCAGCAGCTTATGTGTATTTTAACACCTCAACTGCGATCACCAATCTGCCTTGGCAAGGGTGGTGTTCAGCAGTGGACATTATGTGTGCTGAGGAGGATTATATTCAAGAATATAATAAAATTAGCTCTTCAAGAGTTCTTACAACGATTTGCTGACACTAAGGAGTTCAACAATGAGCTCCCAGTGTTTATGCGTTCTACAAACGGAACGAACATTGTTTCAAAAACATTCACTGATTGCAATAACTGAGTAGAAATAACAAGACCTTTTAATACCAGAAAGGCAAAGGTTCATAAACAATGCTGTGAGTTCGATGAATTGTATCAAATGTTATTCTCTAGAAATTACCATTGTTATAACATTGATCTATTATTGGTTTGGTTACTATGATAAAACGAAAGAATTTTTCGGATTATATGAAACCTCTTTGTTTTGCTACAGCATAGAATCAGGATAAGTTCATATATTTTTCTTAATTTGGCAATAAAAAGCTTCGGAATTCGGAACGTGTTTACGTTCCATTCTCTACATAAATATTGTAAGGACCCATCTTAGGCTTTCAATGCCCTAATTTTATTATATTAGGCACATTTATTTTCCGAAAAATCCGCATTCCTTTCAAATTATTTTAAGAGGAAAATTTATGGCAAACTTAATTTGATTATAATACAAACAAAAAGCAAACAACGCGTAAAAGAAATTTATTTTGATATTGAAATCTAAAGCTAGGACAGACAAAAAATAATTGGAATGGTAATCCTTTTTCTTCGCAGACTAGCTACCTACTTAAAGTTACAAGCGTACAGAGTTGCTAAATAGCGTTGCTGAATAAACTTTATGCCGCCAGAGACATTTTTGGCTTATACAAATTGGCTTCGAGAAGATTCACCCGGCAAAAAGAAGAAAGAACCTAACTAGTCTGGGCTTCGTATCAAAAGTATTTACCTATGTGCCGAAATTATTTTATTTATATCTGCAAACAGACAATAGGAATGATTTCCGGCTGAGTTCAAAGCCGCATACGAGTGTGAAGTTGGCAGCTCTCCATGCGGCGCGGCCCACTCTCAAAAGGTCGGCCCGATACTTGTCGTGCCTACAATTGTTCCTAGTTTCAATTATAGGCTTCGAGGCGGTTTAATTGGATTTACGAGTTGTTTCTCTTTGTAAAAGGACTCCTTCGTTGGTCTAGCGACATAGCTTTTAACGCCAAGCATACCTTCTACCTACTTTTTTCTTAAATAACCACACGTGAGATGGAGCAACATAGAGCAATTTTGAGGGACTTTTGAAAGAAATGCTGTCTAAGAGGCCAACTTTCCATAATTTTAGGCTTCGTTATTAATTATATGCTAGTAAATGCCGAGTGGGTGCGGTGGTGCGGCAAGCTGAAGACAGGGCGCTATGGCGCTCATTAGGGGAGGCCTATGTCCAGTGGACTAATATAGGCTGATGATGATGATGAAATGCCGAGTTCATTTAAGCTGTATAATAATATGGTGAAGCTTTTCATTGCCAAACAGTTTCACAAGTTTTGATTAAAACCACAAGCGGACGTTACTAAATCGGATACCTGAGTTCTGACCATACAAGGGATCGACGTAGGCGCATAAACACGGAGGCGTAACGTGTGTCCCCATTCACGTCTCACGTAGAGTGCCACTAACTTATAAGGTGGGCAAATTGGAACTTAGAACCTCGGATAAAAAATATTCTCTGATTCGGACCACTATCAACGTGACAGCAGTGCAGATAAGTTGGTCGCATTCAACTTCAACTTCTTTTTTAATGGCGCCGCTTGCTTTTCGCTACGACTGCCAGTGTGGTCGCATTCTATCACTATTACGTAATATGATATGACATTGTGTGAAGAAAAGCTGTCAAAAAATTAGGTGAATCTGACATTATGAGAGCTGGCTTAAACTAATAGCCAGGGAGTGGTTTATTGGTAAATCATAAAGTATCAAGACAGTGAATGCAAATGAACTCGATTAGCTTGTTCGATACGCTGATTTATATTGAATTTATTCACTACTGATACCGGCTTGTTGTGCTTACCGAAGAAATGAATTCTGACTTGAGCTAGATAGGTAGTCCAAAACGCAGATATCCGATTGGCAGAAAATATTACCTGAAACAGAAAAAACAAATTTTAGAAAAATAAGCTTCTTACTAATATTATAAAGCCGAAAGTTTGTGAATTGTGAAATTTTTGTTACCTAGGATCACCAAAACTACTGAACAGATCAAGATAAAATTTGGCGTGCATTTAGAACATAGCCTAACTTAGATAATAGGCTACATATTATACTGAAAATTCGCGTGCGAAGCCGCGGGCAGAAGCTAGTTGTAAATAAATTCGTTTATAATTTTAGTTTTTTAAAACGTAAAAACTAAAGTTATATTACAAGAATCCATATTTTATTTCCCAAAGAAAACAGAACAGAGAATTACTTAAGGTGAAAAAGTAAAACCAGAATTTATATAAAACTCAGTGAAAGTATTCTAATAGGAAAAATAAGGAGTTAAAGTTATAGTCGAGAGAAAGAAAAAACCAAATCGGTAAAGTTACGAACCTACAAGTTTTTCAAAGTTTGCAAGCTTTCTAGGCTACCCTTGCGTTAAAGCGAGGCAAGTTTTTGGGGCATGACCTTCAGAATTATTATTCCTAGAAAATAAACATGCTTTATGTTCATTAAATTTTTTTTTTCGAACGCTAACAAACAAGACGTGTTTTTCATATTAGTAGAGGGATGACCTACATGGAGACATAAATAGTAAACAAGTTCCGTCAAGTGCGAGTGTAACTCGCATGCCGATTTCGAACGATTGTCACTAATTTATGTGCTAGAACTTATATATAAATATATCAAAAAGTACGAAACCTACACAAATTTGAAAAACTCTTTTGAAATGTCCAAATCGCTACCTTTCATTTATACCCCATTTGACTTTGTAAGTCTCTTTTTAAATTGCGGCATCACAATTTGTATGGAAAATTTTCAATTTCATTTTTCATTTATTTTCATTTTCTTTCTAGAAATCTGTACAGGTGCATTATTATTTTAAATTTCAAGTTAATAGCTGTGGTAGTTGCTGAGATTTTAAAGAGGGGAATAAAGGACAGACAAAGCGAGACATAAGGGTTTTGGATGCGATCTCGAAATTAAAAAAAAAAACGTTATTCAGACGTTGATCCCCTCTGGGTCCAAAATCACCCCTTTTCGGCACATGTTACATGGCACCCTATATACCTACATATAAGTGGGTGGGTTGCTTCATGCATGAATATACTCGTAGGTACTTAAAATTAAAAAGTATCATCTTTTTAAGATCATCATAAAATCTTTGCAGTTTTTAAGAACCCATTATGTAAGACTTCTTTAATAAGAGCAACGCAAATTGGTCGTCGCATATTCGGTACAGCTTTTACCACAATTAAGCGGTACTTACCTGAATACTTGGCTTTTAACGAGATTCAAGTTCGCAGAGCAACTTCTTAATGATCAAGTTCCACGACTGAAAGTTACAAACTCAACAAATAAAGCATCTGGATGGAACTACAGCTGCTAACTTAAATACCTGACAAAATAATGAAATTAGTCTTAAGGCGAATAGTAGTGTGGATAGTGGCGCCACTACATATTTAATTTTATAATTACGTTATACAAAGGAATTTTCAAAAAATCGGACCGCGCGTAGACGATACCTATCACAAGCTTTTATTTAATGTAAGTATCTGTAATAGTTTTGTTTTGTGTTATTCAATCAAAAACCTTGTTTGGAGAGCTTGGTGGCCACCAATAGGAACTAAACTCTTGAAACAAGTATCTGCCTAAATAATACAGTACTATTACAGATACTTACATTTAAAAAAAGCTTATGATAGATATCGTCTACGCGCGGTCCGATTTTTTGATAATTCCTTTGTATAACGTAATTATAAAATTAAATATGTAGTGGCGCCACTATCCACCCTACTACTATTCGCCTTAAGTATTTTCTTATCAACCGTACTACTTAAGAATTGAAAGGTACATTATGATGACACAGGTGTAGTACCTATGTCATATATACCTTGACAACGCATTCAATGATGCTGGATGCGGCAAGCTGAAGACAGGGCGCTATGGCGCTCATTAGGGGAGGCCTATGTCCAGCAGTGGACTAATATAGGCTGATGATGATGATGATGATGAACGCATTCAAAGCATGACAATAAATGCAAGCTTTTCCACACTAGAGTCCCATCCATGGTACCTTGATGCAGAACAATTACTTTTGCACTAATCTGGTAAACTCCAGCATCCCATGAGTATCAGGTTACCAACATTACCAACTTTATAGAAAAAGAAACAAAAATATTTACCAGCAGACTGCATGTCTAAAAGACTCAATAAAAATGTGAGACCAAATATCGTCAAGGACGCCGCACCGAATATCGTCAAGGATAAGAGCCCACACGTTTTACGTAGGTATACCGTACCATATATACGCACCAACATAAGTTATACGCGTTATATTGCCTGATATCACCCAAACACGTCGGAAGAATAAACAACTCTAGAGTACAGTCAGTAAAAAACCAGAAGTATCTCTTGAATAACTTGAACGATAAGGACTGAGAAAATGGGTCTATTCTAAGAAGTGAAGGATACAAATGGTTGTTCTACAATCGGTGAAGGGCAAATCTGGGAAAACTGAAACTGAAAAAAACTACACATTGAGAACAATGAGAAACTCTAAAGTCATTTACAACGGGATATATACCATGATTTGAGTTTTGAGCATGTTTTTTGGAGCATAGAGCATTTGAGCATGATGCATGCTATTCCGCGATCATGGCGCATGTAACTGTGCCGAAATATTGGAAAGCCTAAAACTCAAATAATGGTAAATATCCCCTTGTAAATGACTTTAGTGTTAATGACCATGATGGATTTAAAAGTTTTTTTAATGAGAAACTCTTTATAGTTAAGTCTAAAACGTGACTGAAATTTACGACATATAAAACAAAAACGACTTACTGGTGTCCTAGCTATGCTGGAATTTATCAAGAATGCACTCTTATCTCAGTCGTTCGCCCACACGCTTACAGGGAAAGTGTACTTGGGTGCACGGACTAGAAAAGGATCAAGACGATTAGACAACTATCATCACCTAACAGCAAATTCTGCGAAAGACTGCAGGCAGATGCTGGGTGCGACAAGCTACAGGGCGCTATGGCGCTCATTAGGGGAGGCCTATGTCCAGCAGTGGACTAATATAGACTGATGATGATGATAAACAGCAAATTCAAGATGCTTTAGTCGTCGTCCGATTATAGGTACGCCATTGTCGTCATAGATGTGTAAGAACTATTCCTTGAAGAAACGACAACCTTGACTTTCAAAGCACTATGCAAAGTAGAAAATCGAGCTTCGCTTTAACAATCGATTTCGTTCGGTGCTGACTTTCATTTGTTGGACCATAATGTTTACAGTATTTTTGCAATTCAAACATTTGAACATCGTATATCGTGTAAAGTAACGAATTCCCCATTTGATGTGACGTTGGGTGGTTCCGGTAGCTTTGAATTGCGGAATATTCAGTCAGGTCCACGAAATCTGGATATGCCTACACGGATGCCAGGCCTCGCACCTCGCAGAGCGTTCATCAATCTCCATTCTGGCTCGGCTCGGACCGTGCAGCGTCCGGTCCGGTGTCCCACGGTACCGGCTCTCGATCAAAGCGAGGGACGTGCCTCATTTATATAATTGACACGTGTTGATAAATAGATGCATGTATCTGGACCATTCGTGCCCGTTCATACGATTCTAGAGCAGCTTTTTGTCCGGTTTGATTCAGCTGACAGGCGACAATTCCGAGGTTTGATTTATGTTGTGGAACGATATAAGCCGCTCCTTCGAATAGGCCTTGGCCCAGCCTTGGCTGATACGTAGAAACCGATCGTCGTTCGAAACGAGTCAGCCTTTTCCGAGAAAACATGATTTTCCGGGTTGTAAAAGGAGTTTTCAGTGAAAATATGTTTTTATTCGAAGTTCTTTCTGAGATGCGTTACTGCTTCTCTTATTCTTCAAGACGTAAGCTTAGCAGTGATGACCTACATATCTCGGTACCCATTTTATTTCTCGTTGACGAAGGGAAGGTTCAAGTCATTACAATCTATGCGTCAAAGTTTGTTCCTAAGACGAACCCCCCAAATTAACATGAATGCAACAATGCAACTTGCATCAAGCCTCGCAATTCTATGTAAATGTCCTATTATTTGGCGCAATTCCGAAGCAACTAACTCAAGCTGCTGAAATTCAAATGGGTAAGAACAAGCTGCACCCAAAGACAGGCGGGACGTAACTTGGTTTATTTAGCTCTCTGCTTAATTCGAGTATAAATTCTACCGCATGTAAATATTACCAACTGAATGTGGGTAACCATAACCGTATATATTCTGAGCTATTCTGCTAAGTTTTTGTATGAATTTGTAGTAAAATTTTACTTAAGTAACTTGAATTCGCATCTTTGCTTTCTCTTTTTAGAAGGGTTTCTTTTCGAGTTCAAGCACTTTAATATAACTCTTTCAATCTGATGGATAACTTCGCTTGGAGAACGTCGGGTTTTTATTCAATTTTGACTGCATCGCGGAAAGCCCATAAATGTATAAAACATTCGTATTTTTCCAAGTAAACTTAGTCACAAAGTTCCTCGAATCAATCAAGCTTCTTTTCGCGGTTTCGCTCGTATTGTACGAGAAAACTGCATCAGCATGAAAAACTACATCACAAACAACCCTGGTTGGATTGGTTTATTTAAAAAATTTGGATTCTAACATGATCTGTGTAAAAATCACACAATAATTCAATACCTACGTAGACATTTAATTATTGTGTCGGTGGTTTTAACAAATACTGCGTTATAACAACGAGGGGAAATTTTATCACAATTCCATCATCTAGGTGCGTGCAAAAATTTTGTCAATGTTTTGTATTATTTTGATAAATAAAATACCATTTAATAAGGTAACATTTTCCGTATCAATTTTCCTCTTAGGAAAAGTACTCAGTGCAAGATATTGACTTCCTGCCGTCACCCAACATGTTTCGACTGTACCCTAAGGTTGCGCCTACACCGCCGACACTGATTGATATTGATAGCCGACACCTCAATCTGCGTCGCGTCGCTTGATCGCCGCCGCTCCCATAACCGATAGGATGGGTAGTGGTAGCCACAACATGCGGCTTCCATTTCACTGTATTTCGCATTGTTTCGTTATTTACCGTGGTTTGTAAACTAGCTGTCTGGTTTGTGAGACCGTGTTGAGACTAAGGTCGATGATTTAGAGGTAGATGGGAACAACTTTATTATTAGGTTGGGTGCAGTGAATGCGTGGTCTATCTGTAAGTACCATATAGATGTACTTAAGAAACTTTTCCTTCGCGTCTTAACACTGCTGCGGTAGTCATGACTCTTTATAAAGAAATTTTTGTCAAATTAATGTTATTAAGGTGGTACGTCACGCATGCGTGAAAAAAAATCAAGCAATCCTGTTTTCTAGGTTTTCCAGTATCGATCGGCTCATAGCGATGGCTTACAATGGTCTTAAAACTACTTATTTGCTAGCTAAATAGCTTGCAATAAGCAGAAATAACACTCGAAATAAATAACTATATCGTCATGTAATCAAGTTCCACCTTAAGTTTGAAACAAGCTAGAGTTTAATACACAAACCACCATAATCTGCTTTAATAAGTAGGTAAGTATACAAGACAAGAAGTTACGCGAAATTCCAAACCAGTTACTCCGAAAATTTATAGTCTGACATAACTCGAAGACAATAGGATTGGATTTAGAATTCGCGCAATAAATTTATATAAAACGACTTGTATTTCGCCCAGAACCACTATCCCGTGTTGTTAGAATAAACTGGCGCCTGGCCAATGCAGAGGAAATTAAAAACTGAAATGATAGGTAAATTACCTACGTGGTTTCATTCAATGAACTTTGTAATATTTATGTTTTGGCAATACGATGAGTGTTGGTTATTCTGGACTTTAGGCCAATTTTGACGATACTTGTGTGACCATGTTACAAAGATGGCTGTAAGAGCGCTAGCACACTAGCGATTTGCAAACGAGTCCAAAGCGGGACGAGTGAACAAAGCGAGGCGTTTGCGCAGCGAGCTAGTCGCGTGTTCGCTGCGCAAACGCCTCGCTTTGAACTCGCTCGTCGTTCTTATAAGACCCCAAAGCGATTGAAAGGACGAGAAAATAAAAAAACATAATTATTTGTTCTTAGTATATTTTGCAAAAATCGCGATTCGTTATCTTTGATAACGAATCGCGATTAGGTGAAATTTTGTCGTGTATTTCACACGACAAAATTTCACTTCAAATTTCGCTTCCGACTGGTGTTGATATGGATCAGTTGAGCTATCTGTAGACTGTTTGCAACAGTCAGCAGTTAGCTCAATTGTTTCAATTGTAAAAACTAGTGTAATTTTCTTTGTGAATAAAGTTATTTCGTTTAGCATAATAATATTATAAAATAAAGAGATCTGCTACATATTCTCTAAATTCTGACAACTCATCACACCATGCCATATTTTCCGAGTAAGAATTACGAAGTAAACAGACTATCCTTCAGGTCGTTTCGTTCGTAACGAGTCAGCTAATTGGCTTATAGTTTTCCAAGTGAAATCTGTCTGTTTGTTTCCCCATCGACATCTGTGCGAGGCGTCTCATTAGCATTGTCGCACGTAACTAACGTAACCAGACACCGGCGAAATAGACAACCTATGCAAATGTGAACCTATAAATTTACGAATTACGTTTTCTACTTTGAACTTATAAATTTTAAAGTTATTTGTAGGTATTTTAATGTCTTAACACGGCGATTTATTATTTTGGGCGCGTTATTGTGTTTAATTTCTGTTCAAAATGGTGGAAACAAAATGGCAAATTTATGGATTAAACTTATATTTATATACTAGCTGTACCCGCGACTTCGTTCGCGATTGCCATACCTGCCGACTAATTAAGTTCACATTTAACCACAGTTTCTCTCATTTAATGAAATGCCGCCGTGCAAAACAACTTCAATGCGCAGAATTGGACCTTTTACACTTGTAATATAAGCATCTATATTTAGGTAGGTACCTAGTTAAATTATGAATAGATCGTGTAGGGTCTACGGGGGGTAGCATGTTGTCATCTGATTCCGTTCAGCTGGGGCCCTATTCTGCCAAACTAATCGCTTCACTATGACAGGGGTATCGTCACAAAATTACACGTTTTGGTATTCTACCTTAGATAAAAGAAATTATGATGAATGCAGATGGAGAGACACGCGTCAAGTTTGAAACGATTGATTTATCTCGCACGCACTATCTGGAGCTTTATTAATCTAGAGATTCTACGTGATGATTCTGCGACGATTCCATTGCCATAGTGAAGCAATTGTATTGCAGAATTGGGCTCCTGATCCATTTGACTGGACCACCGTATTTTTTTTTTCGTTAGTAGGTAGGTACAGTGATTGTGTGTACCACAGTAAAAAATATTTTTTCTGTGGTCCTGTTAGTTTCATTGAACTTACTGCACACTTACCAAACCAACAACCAAACTTCGGTGGTGAAGTTAACTGGACCAGCTAAACCACCAAATATCATGTTTAAGAAGATTGCATGGACCATTTGTACATTTACTTTGCCTGAAACAGGCATTGACACACTCATTAGTTAGGTTCCTACCTACTAAGGTAGGAACCTAATTAATGGGTGCGACTTGGAAAAGAGGTGTCAAGGGACACCCGGATGGAACGAAGTTCCTTTCGATTAATCGCGGGTCCTCGCGTCATCTTCAGTGAGGCCGCAGAAAACTGATATATCCCGCTCACTCCAATGACACGTTGCGCGAGCGAGCGGAACACACGATTGTTCGAATCGAAGCGCACCTCGGCTCAACTCGGCTGCGGTCGCCGCTTCTAAATATGTCGTTACAACTACTATCCTATCCTACTATCCTATCCAACTATCCTATCCTACTATCCTATCCTACTATCCTATCCTACTATCCTATCCTACTATCCTATCCTACTATCCTATCCTACTATCCTATCCTACTATCCTATCCTACTATCCTATCCTACTATCCTATCCTACTATCCTATCCTACTATCCTATCCTACTTTCCTATCCTACTGTCCTATCCCACTGCCCTATCCCACTGTCCTATCCTACTATCCTATCCCACTATCCTATCCTACTATCCTATCCTACTATCCTATCCTACTATCCTATCCTACTATCCTATCCTACTATCCTATCCTACTATCCTATCCTACTATCCTATCCTACTATCCTATCCTACTATCCTATCCTACTATCCTATCCTACTATCCTATCCTACTATCCTATCCTACTATCCTATCCTACTATCCTATCCTACTGTCCTATCCTACTGTCCTATCCCACTGCCCTATCCCACTGTCCTATCCTACTATCCTATCCCACTATCCTATCCTACTATCCTATCCTACTATCCTATCCTACTATCCTATCCCACTATCCTATCCTACTATCCTATCCTACTATCCTAACACACGATTGTTCGAATCGAAGCCCACCTCGGCTCAACTCGGCTGCGGTCGTCGCTTTGGTTCTCCTCGGTTGTCTTCGTCAAAATGTGTCGGCTCAACTCGGCTGCGGTCGTCGCTTATATATCCCACACACTCCAATGACACGTTGCGCGAGAGAGCGGAACACACGATTGTTCGGAGAGCGATTCTAATTTTTGTGCAAACCTAATGTCATTCGCGATGACAGCTGCCTATCATAAACGCTACAGTGACAGTTTTACACTTTGACACTGACTTAATATTGTGTTTACTTTCCATCAAATATTAGGATATATTTGTTCTGTGGCAATATATTTGTTCTGTGGCAAAAAGTTTCGCTCCAATTTTCGTTACAATTTTTTCCGTCTAGCCCCCTTTCACAACGCGCGATAAGGAACTTCGTTCCAAAAGAATGCATGAAATCGGACGACACGTTAATGAATTACAACTAAGTACCTACTTACACATTTTGACTTTTATCCCCTCTCCCGAGAGAACCGTGCCTACTGTCCCAGATAAAATGTAGGTATCCTATGTTTTTCCTCGTAGTATCATGCATAGTTTCATTTGAATTCATTTAGTAGCATATTTTTACTTTCATCCACTCTCCTAACCTAAGGGAACCGTACAGATTGCGGGATAAAAAATATTGTTCATTTGAATTCATACTGTACTTTTGGCGTGATGCGCGGCCCAGGAATATGACTTTTATCCTCTCTCCACGGAGAACCTTACTAAATTCCGGCATAAAATGTATCTATCTTTCTCCGCAGTAGGAACTCAAATTATGCCGAGTTCCATTCGAATTCATTCAGTAGTTCCGTCGTGATGCGCGATTAAAGGATTTTACTTTCATCCTCTCTCCCGGGGGAACCTCACTCAATTCCAGGATAAAATGTATCCCATGTCCTTTCCCTACTATGAATGAACTCAAATCGTACCATTTCAGTCCAACTCATTCAGCAGTTTCGGCGTGATGCGAGGTGAAGGAGTTTGACTTTAATCACTTCTCCCAGGGCAACCTTACTGAATTCCAGGATAAAATATATCTCTCCTCGTAGTATGAACTTTTATCGTGCCGACTTCCATTCGAATTCATTCAGTAGTTCCGTCGTGATGAGCGGTTAAAGAATTTTACTTTCATCCTCTCTCCCAGGGGAACCTTACCTCATTCCGGGATAAAATGTATCCCATGTCCTTCCTTGTAGTATGAACTCAAATCATACCAAGTTTCAGTCCAACTCATTCAGCAGTTCCGTCGTGATGAGCTGTTAAAGAATTTTACTTTCATCCTCTCTCCCAGGGGAACCTGACTGAATTCCGGGATAAAATGTATCCTATGTCCTTCCTCGTAGTATGACCTAAAATCATGCCGAGTTTCATGTCAATACCTTCAGTAGTTTCGGCGTGATGCGCGTTTAAGAAACAGACAGACAGACAGACAGACAGACAGACAGACATGAATGAAAAAAAATACAGTTTTGGCTTCAGTATCGATAATAGAGTGCCCTCCAAAAAAAAATTTAAAATATCTTCAATGTACAGAATTGGACCTGTTACAGTTTTATTATAAGTATAGATTTATGGATTAAAGTCCTGAGGGGCGACTCATTGCTAACGTCAAATATAATAATAATAATAATAATAAATAATGCTAGACAATTCACACAGCATTATCTAGCCCCAAGGTAAGCAGAGCTTGTGTTATGGGTACTAGATAACTGATACACTTAATACAATACACTACATAGACAGATATTTTTTATTAAACATAGAAAACATCCAGAACGCTCTGGACAAATGTCTGCAGATCGTACAAACATTTGTCCCGAGGCGGGAATCGAACCGCAACCTCCTGCGTCGCAGGCAGACCTTCGCCCGCTGCGCCACAGATGTGTGTATGTGAAATTGAATGCATGTAAAAGACAAAGTGTAAAGTGGTGCTCCCGTAGCATACTACTCGCTCATGATATAAATGCATAGACGACTGCCTCGTTGGTCTAGCGGTCGCGTGTTCAACCGCTGATAATGAGGTCCTGGGTTCAAATCCCGAGTCAGGTCAAAATTTGTGTTATTGGGACTTTTCTAGGAAGAAATATTTAGGTACAGTAGCAGCCCGGAATCAGGAAATTGGCGGTATTAGGTACACGGTCCTGCACCTAGCCTCTCCCCGGTCGTGTCGATCTGCCGTCCCATCGGACTATGAGAGTGAGGGAATAGAGAGTGCACCTGTGTTTGCGCACACACTTGTGCACTATAACATGTCCTGCGCACCTGGCTAGTCTTCGTAGAGACTGACCGCCGTGGCCGAAATTCGGCCAGAAGGGCATTATCAAATTCATAGGTACCTACTTGACACTTACAAAACACACTGATTTAAAAATGCACATAAATTAAACTCAAAATTTACTTTGGCTCAAGAAATTACCAACTGCATGAGATTTGAGCATCATGAATTCAACGCCTCGATATTATGATAATGTGATGAGCATCTCGAGTTGTCCCGACGCGCCGACACGAGTTGAGTGGGCTTTAACACGTTACAATAAGGTTGTTTTCGAGTGGCAATTTACTAGTACAGTCGTCTACAACATGTTATAAACCCACGTCGTCTTTATAAACGCCAAACCCCGTAAAAACATGTGTTTTTCGTGGGCACGTAGAACATGCCTCGGCATTAAAACTAAACACTGACACGGAAATAAAGTGATATTTTTGATTTCTGTCGCTTCGATATGTAGACTAAGGTAAAGAAGCGACGAAGAAACCTTTAGCCTGTTAGTTGTTATTTTTCGAGTTGGAATAAAACCCGTCCCAAGCTTTTTATCCTCTAGATAATCTGATATTTTATAGTAAGCCTTTTCGCACAGCAAGGTTTTGACAATTTGTTTGAATTTATTTACTGATAATTTTTGCAACTCACTAGAAGTTTTGTTGTAGAAGCTAAGCGAAAATAATAATAATAATGACACTGGACGTGCGATCTGTACGATCTGCAGATATTTGTTCAGGGTTGTCTGAATGTTTTCTATGTATAATCAATATCTATATGTTGTATATTGTATTAAGTATATCAGTTATGTAGTACCCATAACACAAGCTCTGCTTAGCTTGGGGCTAGATAACGCTGAGTGAATTGTCCAGCACTATTTATTTATTTAATCGCTTATTTTTTATGGGTGCATTATGTTTTGTGTATCATAAAAAACAAAATGAAAAATAAAAATCGCTACGATTAGCAGGTAGTTTGGTGATGGTGATGAAGGTATTAAAATACGCAGAAGGACGCTGCTGCCATTTCCCTGGTACGTTCCCGTAGTCGGCTTCTACGACATCCCCGGGTTTATTTCGAGGAGTCGATTTTCACGCCGCCGCCTCCGCCGCCGCCCTATGACGTAATGTATTTTTCACATTTGCAAGCGACTGTACCGTTTCGAATGCAGTCGAATTGGGTGCGTGATAATTTGAGCTTTATGCCGTCAACTTATAGTTTGTTACTGGGTTCTTTAACGTACGTTTAAATGTTAACGTACCTACATCCAAGCTACACTGCGCTCGGCGTGTCAAATGCATTGCCAGAAGTTAAAAAAAAATTACAATTTTTTTTTTATAATAACACTAGACAATCCACGCGGTAACATTTAGCCCCAAGCTAAGCAGAGCTTATGTTATGGATACTAGATGACTGATATACATAATAAGTAATGTATTATGTACATATATCAGTCATCTAGTATATAATACAATACAATACATTACATTACATAAGATGGATATTTTTTTATAAATAGAATATACCCAGAACAACCGGAACAAATATTTGCAAATAGTACAATACAAGCATTTGTCCCAAGGCGGGAATCGAACCCGCAACCTCCTGCCTGCGTCACAGGCGGACCTCCGCCCACCGCGCCACATCGGTCGTCGAAAATATAAGGAGAATGCCAGTCCAGCGGAGTGACACTTGCGCGAAAGTCACTCGCGGAGTGACACTTGCGCGAAGGACACGACGCGAAGCGAGAAGACATTTGCGACATTTTATTTATTTATTTGGGAAACATACAGTTATTTTAAACCAAAAAATAACTTAACTAATACTTAATGAAACCAGCAAAGTTTCCACCATTAAATGACACAATAACAAAGAAGAATAACTTAATTTTTAACCCCCCTCCCAACGGAGGAATATATATAACACTAACTTCTCCCCGCGGCTTCGCACGCGTATTTTTGATAAAATAAGTAGCCTATTATCTAAGTTAGACTATGCTCTAAACGTACGCCAAATTTCATCTTGATTTGTTGAGTAGTTTTGGAGATCCTAGGTAACAAAAAAAACAGATTTCACAAACTTTCGGCTTTATAATATTAGTAGGAAAACGGATACGGAAGGAAAACATGTCACATGCTTAAAATATGACATGTATAGATGCCGTATGAGATAGGGAGACGGTGAAACGTGCTTGCCGAACCGTTATATGGGGCAAGGCCAAGGAGTCAACATGAATACAGACAGCTGAATCATCAGGATTATTTGGAGAATTTTGACCATATATTGCGGAAAATGTGTTGCTAAGATCCTCTCGTAATATGCCTGAAATCCAGCGCAGTATTGGGCAAATGCATTATTGCGACATGCTGAGGCAGGGACCCGTTTTACCCTTGACCACTAACTCTGTAAATAAAAGTATAGTTGTTCTATCTCACGAAGTCCGTTGGGCTATGTATGTCATAGTGAATGCATGTACACATTGTTGACGTGACAACGTCTTATAATTCGATAGAGCCGGCTGCACACACGAAAAAACATGACGTCATGCGGCGTTACCTCGCTCTGAGGCTCCATGTAAGGCTTGAAGTGCAAGCGAGAGCGCGCGACATCCGTCTCTCTCCTACTTGAGTGAGCGATGCGTCTGCGTGGACAGCTGCTATACTATAGTACATTTACATGTTTTGATCGAGTATCAAATGCTACCATTCCATCAGTATTTTCTTAAGACGTTGTCACATTCAACTATCGTCAGTAAACCGACTTTACAGACAACCAATTTTTTTTTAGTGTGCGTAAGCTCCGAAGCAATCAGTCTCGCTCGAGACGCGGTCCGGGTCACTAGTGCTCATTGTATTCACGTCAGATTTTGGTAGCGAGTACCGTCAATATGACAACTAAGCGCAAAGTTGTTCGTAGTGAGGTAAGTTAACGGACTTCGTGAGATAGAAGAACCTACCTAGTAAATGAGTTGTTATCTGTGTTGTTGTCATCTGCCTAAAATTATGTACTTGTACGTAGACTTGTAAGATGTTGCAAGGACTCGTAACTTGTAGTTTTTTAGGTAAAATAAACTATCTCTCTCTCACACACAAACTTCTCCCTCTCGCAGGCGCATGTGTGGAAAATGGTGACGGAAAATGACTGATTAGGCCTTGCGAGAGTAGAGAGATTTTAGCTTGTTTTCACGGCTGCAAAAATGACCTATTTGTATTAAATAAAATAAATATACTTAACTAACGTATTCATGCGTTGTATGTGCAACATGCGTTGTATGTGCAACATACAACGCACCCTGATTCCGTATGAATACCTGTCGTAGTTGTTATTGTTATTTTGTTTCTCTAAAAAAAAGTCTCGTAGAAGTCCGTTAACGTTTTTCATATATATATCGTTTTTCATTATGATGTAACCGGGTTAACTACGAACATTGTTTGTGTTACAAGAACAGAGGGACTTCCCCTTATTGAATTGTCAAATTACGATAGTTTCTTTAACGTTTTTGTCTCAAATGTTCAATCGCGACACGCAAACCCAAAAGTAATCGTGACAGAATCGACTCGCTGGAACTGACCATATCGACTGTATTCAGGACTAGTTTATGTAAGTATATTTTTTTGTGTGTATATTTTTTCTATGGAAACGTTTAAAGGTGAATTCTATCTCATGGGAACTGATTTATGGGATAAATATGTTTGATTCCAGGATTAGAATTACTTGTATGCATAATTTCAGCCAGATCCGCTCAATAGTTTTGGCGAGAAGAGGTAACAAACATCCATCCATCCAACCAAACTTTCGCATTTATAATATTAGTGTGATATCGACTGGCTCAAGTCGCTCGGAACGAAGTATGCGAGATATTCTTATATCGAATGACAATTCGATATGTCAAGCCGACCGTCACGCACTAATTTACAAGGAATGTGACCTGGCCTTACCCTACTCATTGTATATGAGTGAGAAGTACTAAAATTTTCCTCAAAGGTAGGATTGAACTAGGGTTGCCAACTATACTGTTAAAAATAGTATAATACTGTTTTTAACTGGTTGGTAAAAGCTTGCGACCCTAGTTCGAACTTATCCTCCCCAAATGTATTTTTCTATCGCACTATATTAAAAATGTGAAAGTTTGGTTGAATGGATGGATGAATGTTTATTTGTTAATTCTCCACGCCAAAGTTAATGAACGGATCGGACTGAAATTTTGCATAGATGTTGGTCTACATCTGTTATGATACATAAGTTACTTTTTATCCCATAAATCAATTACCTTATGATAGAAATAAAATAACTTACTGAAGCCGCGGATGAAAGCTAGTATTCAATTGATTGGGATCATCTTTACTACCTTGGATGACCAAAAAAGAAAAATTTTTGTGCACAAGTGAGTAGATAAAAGTTTACAAATAATAATTTTCTTGCGGGCGGTGGCGGCGTAGCGTCGTAGCAGTGCTACGAAATTACGTAGACTTGACCCTACGTCGTAGAGAAACGAATAGTAAAAAAAAATCAAAGCCACGCCATCTATTTGAGGCACTGGTAAACAGACCAAACCGTTGGAAATAACGTTTATTTAATGTACTAGTTTCTGACCACGGCTTCGTACTCTTTGTGTCTATGAAAACGTTTTAACATTTATTTCAATACCATGGAAACTGATTTATGAGATAAAAAATCTATCTAGCCAAGCCTATGTGTTATTCCAGAGACTAGTGTAGACCTACATCTATGCAAAATTTCAGCCCGATCTGTTAAGTAGCTTTGGCGTGAAGAAGTAACTAACAGATCCATAACATACTCGTATCTATTAAAGAAGTACGTAATGTCACATTTTTTTATTTATTTATTGTACCACTAGTTCATGATCGCGGCTTCGCGCGCGTTGTTTCTATAAACGTTTAGGTCATTTCTATCCCATGGGAACTGATGGGATAAAAACCCTATGTTTGACTTCAGTGTTAGAATAACCTGAATGCAAAATTTCGACGTGAAGAGGTAACAAACATCCATCCATCCATCCATCTAAGTATACATCCATCCAAACTGTCGCTTTTATAATATTAGTAATAGTAACTAGTAATAGTAATAATAGTAAAATAATAGTAAAGTAGCCCAGTTGTTTCAATTGTAAATACTAGTGTAATTTTCATTGTGAATAAAGGCTTCTACCATATTAAAAAATAGTAAAGTTATTAGTAATAATGTGATAAGTGTGATAGTGTGATGTGATTAGTGTGACCAACGACAGATACACCATAAATTACATAAAACAGAATAAGTTCTTACCCGACCCAAATCAGCGCCACAGAAATGCGAAGTTGCTCTTTTTGCACCATCGTGGCCAAAAAGAGCAACTACGCATTTATGCGTACACTATACAAAATAAAACTTTTCCAGAACGTATTAAAAATAAGCTTATGATAGGTATCATAAACTGCAAAATCGATTTTTGCAAATTCCTTCTATTAACATAATAATAAGATAAAATAGATGGTGCCGCTGATTTGGGTCGGCTTGAGGTTAGTGTTCTCTCAATTATAGGTGTTTTATATTACACAAATAACTTGAGAGTTGGAAAAACCAATATTAAAGATAAGAAAAACTAAAATAATATACATATAAATACTTTAAAAGAGGTAACATGAATTAAGGTTAAAAGTAAAACTGAAAATGACCAAGAATCACTCTCACATTTTATAATACAGTATTATTTTCGAAAAACAGCCGCAAAACCGGGCGACAACGCGCAACGTGACAAGACCAACCTCTGTAAGCTATTTCGCAGTTTGTATGCTAATTGCCCTGTCGCAAATGTTTAGTTTCATTGCACACTGCAGTCGAGTGCGAAACTAACTTTTAGCGTGACGTCACCGGATCCGCTAAATATATTTTATAGCTTCCGACGACTGCAAAACGAGGACGCGACTCTAAAACGAGATGATATAAAATTGTTTCTATAAAATCCTTTCTTTATTATAATTTATCAGTTTCCACGTTTATGAAACACATTTTCAGGAACAAGGCATGAATCTTTCCAATTAATGGCAATCGCATTCAATTATCTGTTATTCAAAATAAGAAAATACCCTTGTTTACCTTAGAACCTAAGCTGCCATAAACCCATAGAGCTTAGGTTCTAAGGTAAATAGGGGTATTTCCTTTTACCTCTATTCAACCTCTATTCTTCCGCGATAGATCCCTGAAGAAGAAAGAATAGAGGTTGCCATCAAATTATGCACGTTCTATGCAGACTCTATGCCATTTTTGTCTCTCTCTCCCAATATGGTTTGCTGGATGGAAGAGAACTCTTTTTAGGGTAAAGCTCGCGTCAGCCATTTTTTTTCTAGTGTTTAATAGTTAGTTAAATTTTTTAAATGGATATTTTATCGGTATATTTTACTTTCATAATTTTGATTAGTGAGTTGTCAAACCATACAAATACGTCAAAGTTAATCAAAATTTAGACATTTAAAAACCCTTGTGCAAATGGGGCTAAAGAATTAAGAATTTTAATTTGACATGTCTAATTTTAAAGCGCCATCTTTTCGGTTGAACTACATAATTATTCTTCATCGAGGTTTTTTTTGGTGTATTGTTATTTCGACCCAAATTTTCATCCCACAAGCGAAAGGTAATTATAATTTTTGTCATTTCAACCCACACAAATTTTACAGTGTTTTTTTAACCCATCTAGAAGAAAACAGGCGATAATCAACAAAAGTACCTATGACAAAAGTACAGTCAGATCAAAAAACATAATACGTATTTACATTTTATGCATTTTTTTTTTTATTTGTTTACATTTGTGGGTTCTTTTTATGAGTGGAGGTTAGGATAAGCTTACACATTCATTACCACTCAGCCCAGAGCCGTTAATACTTAATTATCTGATTATATCTTAGTAATCTCCAGTTAAGTACCAAATCTTGAGAGGTTTGGTGAAACTGACGGAGAGGCCAACTTGTAATTACTAAGATTGTCAGGTTTCCCAATATTTTACAAAGTTGTAGGTGTTTAGATTGCTAGGTTATACAAGTAGATTACATACTCCTCGTTGTAGGTACTGTCGGGTAAGTCTGGCACTAAGGCACGTACCTATTGTCGTGTCGACCTCTGTGGCGCAATGGGCGAAGGTCCGCCTGCGACGCAGGAGGTTGTGGGTTCGATTCCCGCCTCGGGACAAATGTTTGTACGATCTGCAGATATTTGTTCAGGGGTTCTGGATGTTTTTCTATGTATAATAAAAAATATATATCTATGTAGTGTATTGTATTATGTTTATCAGTTATCTAGTACCCATAACACAAGCTCTGCTTAGCTTGGGGCTAGATAATGCTGTGTGAATTGTCCAGCATTATTTATGTTTTAATTATTTATTGAAACTATAAAATATTTTGAAATTTTTTTCGATATTGAATGAAATAAGTTTCAATATTCTAAAAAACCTTTTTTAAAAACAAGCTTTTAATGCATTGTCATCCAAACTAAACGTGTACACAAAATTTCAGCTCAATCGGTTGAAGATATCTGCTTCGAAATTAGTTGCAAGATTCCACCCGTACAAACAAAGTTACCTACATACATTGCAAGTTAAAGAAAAGCTTGTAAAATTATACCGAGGTGAAAAAAAAATCAAAAAAAAAACTAAAACTATAAAACTATATTCTTGTATTTGCCCCGCAAAAAAATAAACAGTGTAAATACTTAGAAATCTGAAGTCCATTTTTAGTTTTTTTAAAACAATAAAGTTACATACTTAGGTACCTATTATGTTTTACAGGGTACAAATAAGCAAAGGCAGTTTTTTTGAAAAGGATCCTTGTTTTTGGCATATAGGAGGCTGTAACAGCTTCTTAGCTAATCCTCTATCGGAGGAAGCTGGGAAACTGTGCAAGCTGTATCAGCTGGCAATTCAAACACGCGATTAATGTTTTGTGCCATGTTTCCCTATTTTACCTTACTTAGTTTAATTTGTTTCTATAACTGTTTTTGACGTCACAACGTCTTATAATTCGATAGAGCCGGCTGCACGCACGAAAAAACAAGACGTCATGCGGCGTTACCTCGCTTTGAGGCGTTCCATGTAAGGCTTGAAGTGCAAGCGAGAGCGCTCGACCTCCGTCTCTCTCCTACTTGAGTGAGCGATGCGTCTGCGTGGACAGCTGCTATACTATAGTGTTTTGATCGAGTATCAAATGCTACCATTCCATCAGTATTTTCATAAGACGTTGTCACGTTCAACTATCGTCAGTAAACCGACTTTACAGACAACCAATTTTTTTTCTGATGTCTTTTGTATTATTATAATTTGTGTATTTTTCAAGGATGGCATGTCCAAATAATTGAAGAAACCCTAAATAAATGATTTAAAAAAAACACAAGAAAAGCATGGAGTGGCTATGCATCCTAAAGCAGCCGACTGTATCCTTAGCCCTGCGTGCTTCTGTGCCACAGAATAACTATTATATCACGTAAGTACATTCAACTAAGTTACCACTTCCGAGTGGATCATACAAAGTAACACACAAGATAATTTTAGCATAATTGTCAGCAGTTTTTAGCGCATTAATGCTTGCATGTAATTGGTATGTTCGTACTTGACCGCACGTTATATTTTGCTCGATACGTGATAAATGTATGCTCGTGCAATCCATATCTGCTTAACACTGTAATTAAAGTTGTGCGTCCACTGCATCGGAGCGTACGTAGCTTACGCGTCGGTATTTACCTACAATATGCCGATAGGGTGTGTCTACTGCTTTCAGATTTTGCATCGGCAATACGAGTAGGTATAGGTATCTTCAAAGTGCTCGAGTTTGTCGAAGACGCCATCCATTCGGAACAATACCCTCGCAGTGACGAGGATATTGTTGTGGATGTTGTCATTGGCAAAGTATAAAATAAATAAAAAATACCGGTCTTTGACATCAGTATCAGCAGATATGCCGATACAGCGGACGCTGTACCACAGATTAGGTATTTTATTGTATTGTAACATTACCTTACAATACAATAGAATACAAAATACTTTATTGCGTTATCGCGTAAGTTTAGAAACATTTATTTTGTACACCAACAAAAATATAATACAAAAGATATCACGCAACAAGTACGATGGGCAGCCTTGTCGCTTAGAAATGATATCTTCCATGTAACCCTTGTAGAAGAATGTGTTACTTCGAACTTCGTGGCTACATCCACGAAGTACGAAGTGACATAGAAATAGAAATCAATATAAAGCAACCAATCAGAACTAATCCTTACGCTGCGTACGCTCCGATACTGATCCAGTGGACGCACAGCTTTAGTAACTTTACGGAACAACGCTTTGCCGGGATCAAAAAGCCAATGATATTCTATGTCAACTACAAACAAACTGATTTTACGAATGTTTCAATCAACTTTACTCTTTCGCCATATAGAAATAACGAACGAAGCTATTTTAATTGATTGTAATAAAAAGATTATTGAAGTTTTATTGCCAAAATAGGCATATTAACAGATAAATTATAAAATTATAGCAATAATCACCGAGCAATAAAGTTCAGACGTCCATTAGGAATTGTCTACACATATGAAAACCTGTTTGATAAATCGTAAAAAATGTAACAATGGCCAACAAAATGTAGGTAATAGTAGATTACGTTTTATGAACGTGAATAATAATCGAGCGGGCAATAAATTAACGATCATAAAGCTAAAAAACTCGATAGTTGCCGTGAGACGATCAAGATAAAATATCAAAAATACCCAATAAAATTGCAGACATCTAAAACTCAAACTAAAGGTGAGTGTAGACTAGAGCATTTACTAGTAACAGAACATCGAGCATTCGCTGTTTTTAAAATTACCTCGAACCACACTTCGAACATGACGCTCGATGTTTTGTTACAACCTCATTTTAAAACGAAAACGAACGCTTTTGGTGTAGCATTTTTACTGAGCAAAGGCACGAGCAAGGGTGACGAGGGACGAGGGAGTGATCTGAGGGCTGAAGAAAAATGTAGATACACAAGGTGTAGATAGATAGAAAATTCTTTATTGCACACTTATAGATAGAAACAATACAGCAAAACAGCTTAAAAACTAAGTGACAAATGAGCATTACGTCGAACACAGCGTCGAGCATTCGCAAAAATATTACATTACATGGAAATGCTATAAGAAACTGAGCATTTGTCTGTATTGTTCCATTTGTAAGAACTTTACATTACACTACATTGTAATGCTCTAATGCTAGAGCATTCGCTAGAGCATTACAGTGTAACGTAACTGTAACTGTCTATACTCACCTTAAGAGATGTGAGGTACATATACAAACAAATATCAACGTGTTTTACTGACATTTTGAACAGACAGCGGTCCAGACCTTTAGTCTAGTTTGTATTTTGTTTCAGAGCAGAATGAAATGGCAACTAGTATTTTGGGGTCTTGTTTAACACTACCATGGCCCAAGACGCAGTTGTCTTCCTCCAGCCCCGTGTACCGCCAAGGCTGGGCACTGAATGCGTTATACTAACACTTCCATGGCCCAAGACACAGATGTCCTGGAGGAGAACCCGTATAGCGGCGGGGCGCGGGTCGGCAGGTATGCGGGCAGTGATTGCGTTAAGACCAATATAGGTAGAGTCACACACACGGCCGTGGCCGGTCGTGGCGTAAGAATTGACACCTACAGCTGAGCCTGTGGATTTCGTACGAGCTGGAAACCTACCAGTGGAATGACGGCAGCTTAATTCAGTACTTTTCTGACACCTCCGCTGCGATCATGAATCCCCTCGCCAATCATGTCGATTCCGGCAAAAAGCCCTGTTTTGGGGAGCCATGCTCAATAGTAGACATATTTATGATTTATTTTGGAACACCATCAGCTGAAATATTGTAGGTATAAAGAGCTTTAAATCACAGCAGAGAGCTAATAATAGGTATTCACTGATTGAACTAAAGACTGACTAAACTTGAACTAAAGAAGCTGAAGCATGTAAACACTAACATGGATATTTGTTCCACCAAGCATGTGACAAAAATCCTAGGCAATGTAGACCCGAATAGGCTTTTTCTAAAAGAAAACAGCGAGACATCAAACAAGCTATGTGTGTAAAAATGTATAATAAGGTAGGTACCTAATGAATTTAGGTTATTGATTGACCATTTATTTAAAAAGAAATTACTTAACTGGCTAAATGAACGTAACTTTTCTATTTATGATCTTAATGAATTTATTAATTACTAGCTGCGCCCCGCGGTTTCACACGCGTTGTTTCTATGGAAACGTTTAAAGGCCTATGTTTGATTCCAGGATTACAATTACCTGTATGCAAAATTTCAGCCCGATCCGATCAGTAGTTTTGGCGTGAAGAGGTAACAAACATCCATCCATCCATACATCCAAACTTTCGCATTTATAATATTAGTGTGATAGTGTGATGTGATGTGAAGTGTGATAGATAAGCCATAGACATAAGTAATTAATTGCATGCTATATAATAGTTAAACATGAGCTCATATCATAACTCATAACATTAACCACCTTGTATACCATGTTTTATGCAATAAAAATATCATTCATTCATTCATTCACTATCCTTTAACGGTGACGTCGTCGGACCTCTCAAGATAACACTAACAAAACGTTATTTTATCCCTTTCCCGCGCGTCCCGGGTTTGTGCGTCTCAGTAGCTTCGTTTAACGCATTCACTGCCCAGCCTCGACACGGGGAGGAAGACTAGCAAGCATCTGCGTCTTGGGCCATGAATGTGTTAAGTGCACCCACGTCGCCGTGGACAGCCACATATTGCAGTTAAATATTGCCCGTTTCTTCTAAAATTTATTTCGTGTTTATTGGGGCTTCCCCCATTAAACACAAAATAAAAACAATTATCAAAATCTGACCTATGCCTAAATGCGTGCTGTTAGTGTACCTATGGTCACTTATTTGCAACATATCAGTTATTAAAGATCCCAGCAAGTCCTAAACGTCTCGCGAATGAACCGTAATCCAGATCCTGTGACGTCATAAGTGGCAATTCCAATTCCCCACCTTATTAGAGTAATTCAATTTATCTGTGACAGTAAAATGGGCTCCTTCCGCCCCCTCCCCCTCCCACCTCGTTACGAAGAACTCGATCGAATGATTCTCTTATTCCGCATTGAATCGGTTGAATCGATTTTAAAGATCTATTCAGTTTTATCAATAGGCAGTAGTGATACTGAATCCAGTAGAGCTTTAGGTCTTCTTCTCGCGTCTTCTCTTCTCATCTTCGTCGAAATACTTAAGCTTCTTTATTAACGCATTCACTGCCCAACCCTGGCGGTGTGACCCGCAGGGGCGTGCTGCCGCTACACGAGGATGATCTCTCCCGATCATCTGCATCTTGGGCCATTAAAGTGTTAGTTTAGTACATTTTAGCAAAGAAAATTAATAAAAGAAACAAATTAGAATTAGTATTTACAATTGAAACAATTGAGCTAACTGCAGACTGATGCAAGCAATCTACACGTAGCTCAACTGATCCATTCAATACCAGTCGGAAGCGTCCCCAAAACGCTGGCTGCATTGCTCCGCTGTATGGCAATGCTGATGCTCCATAAGCTTCTAGTAACGAGGGTAAACGTATTTATATACACTACCTTTCCGTAAACGAAAGTAGTAAATGTAGTAAATAGTAGTAAATGTAGTCTGGGTTGAGCTTAACCGATGGTTATTACCGTAGAACATAATAAAATTTCATAAAACCCTTTATCTCGCAAGATAAAATTCTGTGGGTCTCCTGCTGTTACGTATAAGATATTTATTATTAAAGGCGAAGATTATCCATAAAGATACTCGAGATTAAGTACATCACTTAATCAGATTGTGGAAATTAAAGTACCTACCCTTATTTATTTAACACACAAAAACACAAATTACAATGCCATCATAAATGAACATACAAAATAATACGAGTTATTCTAGTTTTCCACCCTGAAATACGGGGGTATTTACCCCGTATTTCAGGTATCCGTATTTATCCCGTAATTATATGTATATGTATACCCTGAAATACGGGGGTATTTACCCCGTATTTCAGGTATCCGTATTTATCCCGTAATTATATGTATACCCTGAAATACGGGGGTATTTACCCCGTATTTCAGGTATCCGTATTTATCCCGTATTTATATGTATACCCTGAAATACGGGGGTATTTACCCCGCATTTCAGGTATCCGTATTTATCCCGTATTTATATGTATACCCTGAAATACGGGGGTATTTACCCCGTATTTCAGGTATCCGTATTTATCCCGTATTTATATGTATACCCTGAAATACGGGGGTATTTACCCCGTATTTCAGGTATCCGTATTTATCCCGTATTTATATGTATACCCTGAAATACGGGGGTATTTACCCCGTATTTCAGGTATCCGTATTTATCCCGTATTTATATGTATACCCTGAAATACGGGGGTATTTACCCCGTATTTCAGGTATCCGTATTTATCCCGTATTTATATGTATACCCTGAAATACGGGGGTATTTACCCCGTATTTCAGGTATCCGTATTTATCCCGTATTTATATGTATACCCTGAAATACGGGGGTATTTACCCCGTATTTCAGGTATCCGTATTTATCCCGTATTTATATTTATACCCTGAAATACGGGAGTATTTTAGGGGTAAGGGGAAAACTGAATTTAAAAAATGAATTCCAGTTTTCCCCCTTGAGATTTTTTTTCAAGGAAAAAACTGGAATTCATTCTTTTAAATTCCAGTTTTCTCCGTTATGGGGGATTCGTCAAAGGGGAAGACTGGAATAACCCAGTAATTGTTATACTAATCTACATTGTAGCATAGAAATACGTAAATGTATGTACAGCTATGTAGTCATGTATAGTTAATATTATTATTCTTTTTCGTACTAAATAGACTAAAAATAAACAGAAAAATCTAGTTTATAAAAGACTACCTTGTGCACAAACATGCTCACAGTTGAGGTAAGTATAATAATAATAATAAATAATGCTGGACAATTCACACAGCATTATCTAGCCCCAAGCTAAGCAGAGCTTGTGTTATGGGTACCAGATAACTGATATACTTAATACAATACACTACATAGATAGATATTTTTTATTATACATAGAAAACATCCAGAACAATATAATAATAATGTACCTACGCACTACGCACGCCATGCACACTGCCTAGCTATAAGGCCTACCTACCCTTATTTTGCTATAGGTACAATACAAACAGCGTCAGAATTAAATAACCCCCTGCATAATGTATTAATTGATAACACATGCCGGTTTCAATCCAAACCTGTAAATCGTAGGAGTCTTAAAAGTCGAAAATAAATAATATTTTTATATAGGTCACATAAAAACAGCGAATTTGTCAAAAAAAGGGGGGTTACTTAATTCTGACGCTGTCTGTACCTAAAGTCGTTGACCACGATAGTAAAGTGCCACGGATTCCAAAGAATTCCAGCATTATTACTTGCCTATTTTAAATGCGCTATTTATTTGTAAAATACACAATTTCTAAAGTAAGCCATGGCAGCCTAATCTCCCCTAAACATACTCTTTACACATTTTAAAAGCTTTTAAAGCTTCTTTTAAGCAGCGTTCGCAGGCGTCTTATCTTTTAAAAAGAAAGTGAAAAAAACTTTTTGCAAAACTGCCTTTAATTTCTGAGTCATAAACTCAGGTAAAATAATGTTATTGTCGTCTTAGAGTTCATTTTGAGACGCCTATTTATGATTTTTGTCGAAACTTGTAAAATTATACTACCTTAGTTAAGTAGTCTACCTATATCACATCACACTTCACATCACATCACATCACACTAATATTATAAATGCAAAAGTTTGGATGGATAGTTGTATGGATGGATGGATCTTTGTTACCTCTTCACGCCAAAACTACAGAACGGATCAGGCTGAAATTTTGCATACAGGTAAGTCTAACCCTGAAATCAAACATCCCTTTTATCTGTTCCCATGGGATAGAAATAACCTCAAAACGTTTCCATAGAAACAACGCGTGAGAAGCCGCTAGTAGAAGCAAGTAGTTATTTAAAATAAAAAAAATTGTCCAAATTTTTTGACACGTTTTACAAGATGCGATTAGTAAGTACCTACACTGTTTTTGCTAGCGTAGGAAAGGAATTATCTATCAGCAAATAAGAAAGGAACAGAAAACACGCGGTAGGTATGGTATTTTTTAATATCCAGTTGAATTGAACACTTTGAATCCGTCATGAGTCGTCTATAAAAATGTGTAAATGCAAAAGATTGTGTGAGCTTGCGTGTCGAAGGTATACAGGCTTAACTGCAGATTACTATAACACGTCCAAACTTGTTAGATATTCATTGCGTGGAAAGCAGTGGGGTTAACAGGAATCGATCGAGCTGTCAAGTTGCATTTGACAGCGGGGAAACCGGAGACGGAAGCCTTGTCGGACGTAACCGATAGCAGAGAATATAATAATAATACTAGCTTCTGCCCGCGGCTTCGCACGCGTTCTTTCTATGGAAACGTTCAAAGGTAATTTCTATCCCATGGGAACTGATTTATGGGATAAAAAGTAGCCTATGTTTGATTCCAGGCTTAGAGCTACACCGATGCAAAATATTAGCTCAATCTGTTCAGTAGTTTTGGTGTGAAGACGTAACAAACATCTATCCATCTATCCGTCTATCCATCTATCCGTCTATCCGTCTATCCGTCTATCCATCTATCCGTCTATCCGTCTATCCGTCTATCCATCTATCCATCTATCCATCTATCCATCCATCTTTCCATCCAAACTTTCACATTTATAATATTAGTGTGATGATTATGCCGATAGTGTCCAGGAAACATTCTCGGGCTAGAGTTGCTACCAACCACCTGTTTAAGCTACTTTATCGTTTACCATAGTGAAGCAGAGGGTGGGTAAATACAGAAAATCTCACAATGTAATCGATAAATGTTCACTAAAACTGGTTTAATCCAGACACGGTCGGTTCCCAGGTGTCAAAATCGTCAGTAACAAATAGCCCCAGAGGCGCCATCCTTCCCCGCATTCCTTGAGCCTGTCCCAATTAATTCTCCGGTGCTAACTGGCGTATTATCGAATGGTACCGGCTCTATCGCTAAACTGGCCAATCACAATCGATCAGAAAGGGTTCACTCACACCGATCTCGGGGATCGTGATTGGTCATTTAGTCCAACAAATATTTTAATTTTCGAATGATGTGATCCTACTGTTTTCTCTGATACCGGATTGTTTGTGCTTACTTTCGATCGATACATGTTTGTCAAGTCAACAGCAAAAATTAGGGCAATCAAATACAAAACATCATAAATTATACTCCTATCTAGAATCCAAGATTTTTTCGTCAGCAAAGGGATCGCAAAGGGGTTAAGAGGACCTTTTGGATTCTATGTCAGGTGGAATGGCAGACGACTTGCAAAAGAGTGCAGGCAGATGCTGATGCTGATGCGGCAAGCTGAAGACAGGGCGCTATGGCGCTCATCAATGGAGGCCTTTGTCCAGCAGTGGACCAATAGGTATAGGCTGATGATGATGATTCTAGATCTAAGTAGGTACCAACCACCCCTACGTAATCACACTAATATAATAAATGCGAAAGTTTGGCTGGATAGATGGATGGATGGATGTTTGTTACCTCTTCACGCCAAAACTACTGAACGGATTAGGCTGAAATTTTGCATACAGGTAAGTCTAACCCTGGAATCAAACATAGGCGACTTTTTATCCCATAAATCAGTTCCCATCGGATAGAAATAACCTCAAAACGTTTCCATAGAAACAACGCGTCCGAAGCCGCGGGCAGAAGCTAGTGTTATTACATTGCGTTCTAAAATTGTGAAAGCAAAATATCAGGGATGCTTTCAAAGCTTGAAACATGTCCAATAGCGTTTTCATTGACTTTTGCCCCAATAGAATTACGCATGCCTGATCCACAGTGAACAAACAGAACAAATTAACCTTTATTTAATAAAACATTACCTATCGGGTATCGCACCGACCCGGCGATAACCCAGGACAAGATAGACGGAGGAGTTTGCTAGAAGAATAATTACCACGTCTTATCTTTCTTAATTAATTCTGCTGGGACTATAGAGCTCCTGTTGCTACGTGAGACAGAATAAACGTCCCACTGGTCCCCAGAAAGTTAATACGCAGGAAGTTAGGGACTTACCCAGAGAAAAGTAAATTGATAAAAGAACCAGTGACCTGTATCATGTTGCCGATGGGGGCGTATTTGTTAACTGACCTTTAGTCAATTATTCATTACGATTATTCCCCAATTTCTCTAAATTACCCTCATCTAACAGAAAGTTTCCTTTCCCACCGCAATAAATTAAAACTCTCAGACCCCAAATATTTTTAAACAATATCTTGAGTGTTAATTGCCGTTCAAGGCGGTTAACTAGATAAGTCCTTATAAATGATCGCAGTTTTAAAACGCTATAAAAGACGAAAATAAATAGCTTTCTCATGAATAACAAAAAGGCTTCCCCTTTGCCACATTATGTATTGTGCCTTTGCCTTCCCCCTAGCAGGAAGCGAAAGCGGCTATTAGACGACTTCCGTTATAATTTACTTACTTCAATACCATTTCTTCCAACTGTTTAGCCCCTTTAATCGCGAGAACGACCTTTTACTACTAGACTTTTTATCCCCGAAGCGAAAATAGGAACGTTTTAACACGAAACAAGTGTTACGCAGATAATGAAGACAATAGCCGAGTGCCACCCTTGTTGATAATAACACTTTTGACTCACAAAACTTTGTCAAAACGTATAAACAAAAGTGAGTCGGAGCGCTTACCTGGCCGCGGACAGGTAGAGTCGGCGCCCACAATGGCATTCCGGGCATCCGAAATGAATCAAAATTCGGCTCAGAGCCGAGCTCCGATGACTAACGCCTCGACCCTCTCGATAAATTACAATAATAATGCCTATTGTTATTATTGGGGATGATTTCATTAGGTTGCGGATAGATACGCGCCCGCGCAGGTGCATGTTGCCGTTATCTGTCACAAGCGTGATTAGTGGCGGGGGTAATTGGAACCGCTGCCCGAGTGACCCCGCCATAATTGAACGTAACCGGGAGGATCCGGACGGCGAGGAGTTAACAAGTGCATCCCTAATGTCTGGCACGGACAGGTCGGCGGGTTTAATGGAGCGAGCGAGGCCAAAGACGGGTTCGAGTTCCATAAAGTTCTTTACGTTCGGGCGGCGACCTCCCGCGCCGAAGGGAACAATGAAAGTGAGAGAGGGCTGGAATGCAGGCGCGGGGAGGGGTGCGAGACGCGGGGAGATGTGTTCCCGGTTCCCAGGCGAGGAATTCCAGCACAAGCAACAAAGCCTGCCCGCGCCGCCATTCACCCCGCGCGCCGCTAGCGGCACCGCTGAGCCCTGCCCATACTTTACCAATAACTACGGAAATACGTCATTCTCGTGACTTTCTTCGCAGTTTAGACTTTTACGGTCTCGTTGATGGGTATTCGATAATTCTGATATTCGTAATCGTCGCGTGCCTCGCTGGATCGTTAAATTATCGTTTGAATTTTTCGCCATGATTCCCTTTTACCATAGGTACCTTTCTACTCTTCGAATAGCTTATAAATACTGACGGATATCGATCGATTCCCGACTGCTCGAGTTACAAAGTGTAGGTATGTAGGTAATGTAAAATGTAGATTACAATGAATGTTATTGTTTCATTCACATACGTCTGCGCGAAGTTCAGGGTCGGCGGTGTCACGTAGCTCTGAACAGCTGATATTTCGTTTAACGTTTCTTACGAGAATTACGTGGGTTGACTTGGATGTATCCAATAAATGACTGTACCAGTGATCAGTAATTTATTCCTAATTTGTAGCTTCTAATTAATAAGACATTTGTTTTTAAATTATACCTACACGACTTATGCTTTTCTCACAAAGCTGTTGGCTAAATCCTTGGGTACCTCTACTTATGTGTAGGGGTTCCCAAGAATTTTGTCTCCTTTATGGTTCTATGTAATAGACAAGAGAGAATCATACAACGTATGCCACCGTAACCTGATTTCGGTAGGTATTTCTGTACCCATCCGGATGTCCATTTGGCTGTAAACCCTGATTTAGACGCCCTTGATCTGTCTGGCAAAGACTAAAATACATCTCAGAGGTAGACAAAGCTTCATTTCAAACATTCTCTATTGAGGAATTCCAATGAAGTATCAATATATCGAGAGATACTATTTTTGCTTTGTGTAACTATAGAGATCGATCAGGCATGGATCGGGCAAATAATACAAGAATTTATTAATTAAATAACATTTCATTTAATCTATCAAAGGCACGAGGAAATGTTTAGATCTTTTCAACCGACTTCAAAAACGGAGGATGTTCTCAATTCGGCTGTATGTTTTTTAGTATATATTACGCATGTAGGTTACTCGGTATCTTCGCCAGTTGCTATCATATTTGGATGATTCTTTCGCTATGGTATAGAGGATAATTCTTTAGAGAATAATGGCGAGAGAGTCATCGAGGTGGTCCTACGTTTTTTTTATTTCAGAAGGATAAAGTATTATTTGTCCCATTAAGCCTAAAAAGAATTAGAAGTCGGTGTTTTCATCGATCAGAACATACCCTACAACTACAACGCAGCTTCGAAACATTTTTTCATCATTTTTGTGAGTGATTTACCTACTTTTTTATACTCTGTCACTTGAAATAAACAATTTTTTTTTATTTTTTTTTTATTTGTCTTGATTTCATAAAAACCTCTAATAATTAGGATGTTAGTTTAATAGATTCATAATTTATATGTGATCAGTTCCAGTGTGTGGTGGGTTTATCTTGGCTAGACCTTCGTCTGACCACAATCCCACCTGATGGTAAATGACGATGTTTGTGGTCGTGCGGTTACTCATACCCTCGCCTCTGACACTTGTCTTGTGGTTCGTACATCTCTATTAATGGACCTATGAACAGACAAATCTAGCGCAAGCAACAAAGTCTGCCCGCCATGATGTCCTTTTTCGCCACATTTCGACCACAGCGGGCATTCTCATCGGAGACTAGCCAGATGGGACATACTATAGTGCACAAGTGTGTGCGCAACACACAGGTGCACTCTTTATTCCCTCACTTTCATAATCCGATGGGACGACAGACCGACACGACCGGGGAGAGGTCAGGCGCAGGACTGCTTAACGTGCTTTCCGACGCACGGCCAAACTAGGACACTAGCGTTAAAACAACCTGTATATCATCCGTATATCGGTTCCATTCGAGTATCTAAGTGTTAATAATACCTGTAGCAGCGGAGTTATAGAGTGCTCTAACTCACCTATAACCACGAAAGAGGCCCACGATTTTACAGGTAAAGGTTATAGAAAGCCTGTAGAAGTGTAGAGCAATGGTATAAAGGTGCAAAGAGTGTTTATTCATCCTCAGCTAGCTTGGGGCTAGATGATGCTGTGTGGATTGTCGAGCATTATTTATTTATTTGAGTATATTTATTTATTATAAACCCAAATATTAACTTTCACTAGATAGAATAGAGCAAAGGTTCGAAAAATTAACTGCGAAATGGTAGTAGTCTCAAAAAATAAAAATTCGAGCAGTATTTTAAGTTTTCTCTTCTCTCTTCACGCCACCATATCGACTGAATCGGGCTGAAATTTGCAAAGATGTTTCTCTAAGCCTAGAATCAAACATAGGCTACTTTTTATCACTTATATGAGCTCCCATGGGATATAAATCATCATCAACGCCCCCAAATTACGCTCTCCTTTCAATATAAAACAATTTTCTAATTATAATATCTATATCATGATTATTTACCACGCCGTCAACACTATTTGTCCACACACACCTATATTCTTGGTTTATATTCGACTAGCTGCGCCCCGCGGCTTCGCCCCCGTAGAAATTTATGTTTCCAACTTTCTTAATTTTTTCTTTCATAAGAACCTTCTCCTGACAATAACAAACACAAGAAAGAAAGAATTAGCGAAATCGGTCCAGCCGTTCACGCGTGATGCCGTGACCAAGGAAAACGGGTTTCATTTTTATATATTTCGATATACATATATTTAATATTCGATCATATTACAATCAGATACAGCTGCACTCTACAAAATGCAGGTCTCCAGTGCGCTACGGGCCCGTGTTGGCTACCAGAGTGCGTTCGCATTGATTGCACGCCTCTGTAGCTAGATTAATAAATAAATAAATAATGCTGGACAATTCAATGGACAACACATAAAAGATACCTGTTATGTATGCAACATGCAGGTACTTGTCCGTCTTATTACACGCTTTTTATTAGCTTCACCTGTATGTTTGTATGTTTGTTTGTAACCGACTTCTTTGGGCGCGATTTTGACCCACTTTAAACGGCCAGATTTCGTTTGAACTTTGTAGATTTATTGAGGACCGATGACAATACACTAATTTGATAAAATTATTCCATTTTTCAATTTTTATTCCATTTTTCAACTAAAAAGTAGAAAATAAATAATAGTTTAAAAAAACTAAAAAACACGCTTTTTATAGAAAACCGAACTAAAAAATAGAAAATAAATTTTAATGAATTTAAATTAAGAAAATAGTGTTAAAAATTTCAATGAATATAAGTTAATAATAGTGTGAATAAAAAAAAATTATTTTATTTTAAAAAAAGCGTGGGGGCTTTTTAAAATATTATCGAAATGATAATCACTCTACTCATATCTGTCAATAAAATATTTATAACTATTGACACCATGCACCAGTTGTATATTTTCATGTGTCAACTAATTACGAATTGCTACAAAGCTCAATACACGTAATTTACCGAAATATGGTGTTTTATTGGACATAACAATACCTAAAAGTCCTAGAAAACCATCATGGTAGATTTATTTCTATTATCAATTTGATTATAATTTTCATCTTCTATCTCGTCTTACAATTAAACGGAACCCTTAGTGCGCGAGGTGTCGACTCGCACTTCACGTTTCATTTTATAATATCTACAGAACCGTAACTGTTGGCCTATCTGTTTATTGTATAAGTATGTTCGTGGATGTGGCCCAAGTACTTTTTTCCTTTTTTACCCCCTTGCTGTTAAATAAATGTGTATTTCAATGAAAACAATTATATTATCAGCACACACATTTATTTGCACATTTATTATTACATTCTGTATAAATAAGATGTTACTCCATAAATAGTAGTACCTAGGTACGCTTTAACAGTTGTTACTAAGTTTCTTCGATTGTGGTAGTTACTTGTCCATCTTATTTTTATAACAAGATTGACTAAGTTAGGGAATCTGTGGTTAGGGTAGTTGTATATTTTCATGTGTCAACTAATTACGAATTGCTACAAAGCTCAATACACGTAATTTACCGAAATATGGTGTTTTATTGGACATAACAATACCTAAAAGTCCTAGAAAACCATCATGGTAGATTTATTTCTATTATTAATTTGATTATAATTTTCATCTTCTATGTCGTCTTACAATTAAACGGAACCCTTAGTGCGCGAGGAGTCGACTCGCACTTCACGTTTTATTTTTATAATATCTACAGAACTGTAACTGTTGGCCTATCTGTTTATTGTATAAGTATGTTCGTGGATGTGGCCCAAGTACTTTTTTACTTTTTTACCCCCTTGCTGTTAAATAAATGTGTATTTCAATGAAAACAATTATATTATCAGCACACAAATTTATTTGCACATTTATTATTACATTCTGTATAAATAAGATGCTACTCCATAAATAGTAGTACCTAGGTACGCTTTAACAGTTGTTACTAAGTTTCTTCGATTGTGGTAGTTACTTGTCCATCTTATTTTTATAACAAGATTTACTAAGTTAGGGTAGTTGTATATTTTCATGTGTCAACTAATTACGAATTGCTACAAAGCTCAATACACGTAATTTACAGAAATATGGTGTTTTATTGGACATAACAATACCTAAAAGTCCTAGAAAACCATCATGGTAGATTTATTTCTATTATTAATTTGATTATAATTTTCATCTTCTATGTCGTCTTACAATTAAACGGAACCCTTAGTGCGCGAGGAGTCGACTCGCACTTCACGTTTTATTTTTATAATATCTACAGAACCGTAACTGTTGGCCTATCTGTTTATTGTTTAAGTATGTTCGTGGATGTGGCCCAAGTACTTTTTTCCTTTTTTACCCCTTGCTGTTAAATAAATGTGTATTTCAATGAAAACAATTATATTATCAGCACACAAATTTATTTGCACATTTAATAATACATTCTATATTTAAATAAGATGCTACTCCATAAATAGTAGTACGCTTTAACAGTTGTTATTAAGTTTCTTCGATTGTGGTAGGTACGTTACCTTATGGCTTATATCAATATGCTCGGTATTCCTCAGTGCAGATAAACTTTTGTTTTCTATGTCACATAGTTTTATCGTTTAAGGCAGACGCGCCATGACGGCCAATACCCCAACACCCATCCTCAACAGAAACATCCACCATCAATAATAAGTACTCGGGATTCATAAAAATCGCAGATAGAGATAGGTTTCAGTGACGCCATAGCGCGGTTTTTCACTATTGTTTCATCCATTCTGAGGGCTCTTTCATCAATAAGTCCCTATTCCTCAAAGTAGAGTAAGGTTCCGTCCGGTGATGTCATAGCGAGAGATTTAGAGGCTATTTCTTCAAAATTCTATAATATTTCTTATGATGGTATAATTTCGTGGTGAGAAATGTTCCAGCAACTCGCTGATATCTCCCGCGCATGAATGTAAAATCTGTTGTTTTTAGATACCTATGTGCCTACTTGTTTGATTTCTTGACTTGACTTCTTAGTTATTATTGTGAAGTATTTACACATTGACCTATTAGAGTATCCTTCTGATTTGATAGGCATAGAGTTGAAAGGAGGTCGTAGGTATTGTAATTTTTCTCTATGAGGCCTGCGGCTAAGTAAATTCTGTAGAAGTTATTGGAAGGTGGGCATTCTACAATAAAATAGATTATAGTATACAGTGGTGGTATATTAATATAAATAAATCAAGTTAACTTAAAATATCTTCTAGACAAGTAAAACACAAGATGACACACGTAAAAGTAATATAACTTGTTGCTATGGCTACCAACTCTACTGAGTGCATAGTGCATTACAATAGTAGTAAAACCTTATTTTACAACAGAAGTAAACTTTCATCTCCTTTAAAGAGAGATTAAGAATCTCTCCTCTCTATCTCTATCTCTTAATATCTCCTCTTAAGGGAACCGTACCTCCTGAATTCCGGGATAAATTACGTGTTCTTCCTCGTAGTATGACCTCAAATCATGCCGAGTTTCATTTCAATAGGTACATTCAGTAGTTTTGGCGTGAATTTTACTTTCACCCCCTCTCCCAGGAGAATCTACCTGAATTCCGGGATAAAATGAATCCTATTTCCTTCCTCATAGTATAAACTCAAATCGTGCCCCGTTTCATTCCAATTCATTCAGTAGTTTCGGCGTGATGCGCGTTTAAGAAACAGACAGACAGACGGAGAGACATGAATGAATGAAAAAAGTTATAGTTTTGGCTTCAGTATCGATAATAGAGTGCCCTCAAAAAAATATTCAAAAATGTACAGAATTGGACTTGTTACAGTTTTATTAAAAGTATTGATGGGGAAAACAACTTCCGAATTTCAGAAAACGATGCATGAAATGTGTATTCCTTTTGTAAGCGAAGCCTAGGTACATACATATACAGGGTGGAATTTTGTAATGCCACCTGGAGGGAAAGTACTCTTAATACTGTAGATAGAAAATTTTACTCAAAGAAAACATTCCTTTAATTTTGAAAAGAAAGAAAACTGCATTCAAAGATTTTCGAAAATTCGCTTGCCACACCCGGGAATCGAACCGACTAAAATCTGTAAAAATTACACCCTGTATTTTTATTGCATAGATCGGTCGGGTCAATTATAAGGATGAAATCTCTCTAACAAACTTAATAAATTAAATGAAAGGAAAACCATGAAATCTTAAATTATTTTAATTATTTACAATAAAAGTCAACTAACTACTAATTAGTTCCTCAAAATGGGCTCCATTTTCTTGGATACACAAATTTATTCTTCTTATGTATTCATTTCTAGTAACATTTAATAACGTGTTGTGGTGAATATTATAAATCTTATTCTGAACTTCAACTCTCAACTCGTTTACATTCGCATAAGATTTCATGTAAATTAGATTTTTTACATATCCCCACAAAAAAAAAACTAAAGGGGTGAGATCTGGTGATCTCGCAGGCCATCTGATTGTGCCGTTGGTACCAATCCAGGTATTAAAATGGTTATTAATGTAGGCAGTAGTGATTCTGCTGTTATGGGCTGGAGCACCATCTTGCTGTAGAATTATTTGGTTTCGCTCCGCCTCGGGGAAACCATTTAACTCAGTTCTTAAGAGATCCAGTATTTTAAGATAGAAGAGTCTGCATTAAGTACACACACGTGCAAATTTCAATGGTCTTATTTAAATATCAATTCGTCATTTTAATGGATAAATGACGTCAATGATAATTATTAATTACTGACACAAGTAAACAGATGGATCTTTAAGTTAAAGTGCTTAACTTGACCCATTTTATTTATAATTTAAGATTTCATGGTTTTCCTTTCATTTAATTTATTAAGTTTGTTAGAGAGATTTCATCCTTATTATTGACCCTAACGATCTATGCAATAAAAGTACAGGGTGTAATTTTTACAGATTTCAATCGGTTCGATTCCCGGGTGTGGCAAGCGAATTTTCGAAAATCTTTGAATGCAGTTTTCTTTCTTTTCAAAAATAAAGGAATGTTTTCTTTTAGTATAATTTTCTATCTACAGTATTAAGAGTACTTTCCCTCCAGGTGGCATTATAAAATTCCACCCTGTATGTATAATTTTGTTGTTATATTGCTATAAAGACCATTTTCGTTTCAATTTAGTTTTAGGAAAACATCGTCATAATTTCAGAGAACGATGAATCAAATGTGTGATCGTTATCAAAGGGGAATCTACATGTCAAATTTTGTACTTCTATTGCTAACTGTTGCTGAGTTAAAGAGCATTTTGACGTGACAACGTCTTATAAATTGGTTTGCCGGGTGACACTTCAAGAAACTGCGTTACGCGTTACGTTCCGCTCACGTTATGCGCTCACAATGTTTTACCACTCAAAGTCGTTGTCACGTAAAACTTTCGCCCGTATACCGACTTTACAGGCAACCAATTTTTTTATTTAAACTTTAAAGTCCTCCAACAACACACACACAACAAACACTCCAAATTTCAAGCCTCTAGATCCAGTGGTTCGGGCTGTGCGTTGTCTGTCAGTGACTCAGGTACTTCTTTATTATGTATATTTATTTAACTAGGTACCTAAATATATTACTTATATTAAAAGTGTAACAGGTCCAATTCTGCGCATCGAAGTTTTTCTGCACGGCGTTTCATAACATGAGAGAAACTGTGGTTAAATGTGAACTTAATTATAGTCGGCAGGTATGGAAATCGCGAACGAAGTCGTGGGTATAGTTTGTTAATAAAACCATCAAGATACCTACTTGCTCTACTACTTATTCCATTTGACATGAAAACCCTGAAAAAACCAGACGCAGAAGCCATGAAACAATAAGTTGAAGTTGATCTTGCTAAACATGTCCATAAATGTGTCCACATTGCGTATTATTTTATACGTTTCGGTTTTCCTCATATCTTTCACCATAACATTTCTTGTCTGTTATTTTCGTAAGTGATATGAAAACCAACACTTATTTGTTAGTCATTTGCAAATCTAGGTGAAAAATGGCCTATGCCGTTTTATGTGAAATTTCAGCTCTTACAAACGTATAGAACCTCTAGGTAAGTATGAAATATACCCGACGAAAAACTCTAGACGGAGCCCTTACATCGCATGAAACTTATAAAACTCAATTCAATAAAACGGAATAGATATTGAGAAAGGTAAACTTTCTGGACCCTCGGCTGAATCTCAGAAAAGTACGCAACTGTTATTATTATAAACATTTCCCTGAGGAGGAACGGAAGGGACAATGCAAAGACGTGGTCTATTCCATGATTTCCCCTGTCAAAGACTTGTAAACAGGTCAAGTGCGTGGTCGTAAAGGAAAATTGAACGCCATATTCGGCTTTTGGAGTTTATAGTAGCCGATAAAATATGTACAGAAAGAGCACGGTTTAAAGTATTTAAAAGGGAGCAGTGCTCCCACGATGTTACTTTTTCACAAAGGTTGTCTATTTAAACGAAGGTTCGCTGAAGGAATGAAGGAACTCTTAACGATAAGGTTGCCCACTGTCCAACCTAATTTAGTGCCTGTATTTTTATTTTATGAATAATAAAGTATTTTATATGTATTGGTAAAGAACAAGTAGATTCTTGAGCATATCTAAGAAAACGGATGTTAATAATGTTATATTCGTTTTATTTGTCAACTGTATTTAATTACTGTTTATTTGTATTATTGTACTATATAATTGTGTAGTCAGTATGTGTGTGTCTGAAGAAGCAAATAAAAACGTATCTATCTATCTAGATTAGAACAATAAAAGCTTTAAAATAATGTTACATTTTAAAGAAGTCAAGTAGGTATCTACTAAGGGTTCAGTTGTTACGTAATTAATATAGGTACTGGGAGGTTCTTGCACATATCGACAGTAATTAAATTCAGCAATTAAAGCAAGGTGTTTTTGCATTCGTTTGCAATGGTTGCCTATACCTACGCTACGCAATCAAGGTAGTGTTTAGAGACAAAAACTCTTGCAAATCTTGCAATCCAACAGTCTACAAAAGTTAATTCATGCAAGTAAATATTTTAGTAATTAACTTGATGGTGGGTTTTAACTCCACTCGAAAGGTTTGTTAAACGAAAGAAAACAAAATTAAGTGGATACAATAACTGCAAATCTCTGCCGCGATAATTGAAAAGCATTGAGATCTTAAACTTTTCCAGTCTACAAAACAATTTAATTGAAATTGAAAGACTAACAGAACTTCGGAGCTCATCCAATTATATCAGGAGCAGAACCGATGAAACTTTCAGCTGTAGGTAATCCAAATGTTTATAAGGTGTACGCACCTGGTTCACTGCTATCATCAGCTGATACATTGTACCGCGCCAGGAGGTGGTCAGCGCGCGTGCAAGAGGTGGCGGCTCCAGCGGCCAGCCGGCCACACACCAGCACCAGAAAAACCACAATACACTGCATGCTCACAGAAACAGAACACCGCTCACAAAGTTCGACTGGGTAAATCCACTCGCGATCGTGTCGGCGGTCGTGGCGAGCCAGCAACACGCGTGCTCCTGCATCGGAGCGCCTACCCGGACTGGCCAGATCAGCCGGCAACACCGGCTGGCGGGTGGTGCGGCAACTCACAAATAAAATGTACAGACACGGAGCTTTTCGAAACCGGAATTCTGAAGCGAATCTAATCCTATGGGTTATGGTTATTGAATCGATGACGTCATCGGCCGTGAACCTGAAACTAGAGATTAATATCTCGATAAAATGAGCGTCATAATCTTTGATCCATCGTTTTTTGGGTATGCTCACATAAAAAGAGGTTAAGCTTACAATACAGCAGATATACGCAAGTTTGAAGTTCTTTTGTATGGTTATATTATATAGCTACATATTGAGTGTACATTCGTGTTGAATAGTGTGTGGAGTACAGTCGGCGACGGTGTCGGGTGTGGGAATGCCGCAGGGCCGACGTGCGCGCGCAGCTATCGAGCGCGCCGGGCCGCGACGGCACTGCAAGACCACGCTTCGCTCTGAGACGACGACTGCATCTCCTATTGAGTAGGTATTCTAAGAATAAGGCAGGTCATGTTGAGTACATACCTAGTTATTTAAGTTTTTATACAATTATTTTAAAAAATCTATACTACTTAGCAAGTAGGTGTCTTAAACACGATCCTAGACGTAACGCATTGGAGAACTCTGTAATGTTAGGTCTGGTTTAATAAACGAATTGAATTGAATTGAATACGCAGACCGATCTTTGAATGTAGGCTTTTGTTGAGTTTTTTGATGATTCATGATTGAGAGCTCTAAGTAGTAACTTTAATAACTCTATAAATCTTAAATCCAGACATAAATTTTATTTATGTGAAAATTATATTCTATTATATTAATATAAAATTATAAAAAAACGGCTTAGATTTTTAAGAAATAGATATAAGTACTTACTTGTATATACTAGTTGATATTGTTTTATTCTGTTAATGTATTGTTCTCTGTGAAAATTATTACATCTACGACACTGAAATATCTCGCGAGTTCTCCAATAACTTCCAACATATTTGCAGGAATGAATATTTGAAGGAGTTTAATTGGATTTTTCTCTACTTTCGATAATTATAAATATCGAGTATTTAAACATTCAGGGAAAATCCCCAAAAGATACTGCGAAACCGTTTCAAAATCGTAGTTTAGTTTAGAAGAACTGCTCACAAAGATGCTCACACACAAATAGACAGAGGCGCATAGCGACTTTACTTCTACCATAGCTTTGTCGATAGCAGATTCAAATACAAAGCAAAATCACAGAAACGTCCTATAAATGCTAATAGAGCCTTATACGCTGATGCAACTTCACGACATCATAAACCGCTTTGCGGCTCGCTTTGAGTCTGCACTAGTGTACTCACAAAGTTAACTGTGCATTTCTGCTCGACTTTGCGAAGTTATCCTATTCACATTGTGCATACTTTCTTTGAGGAGTCAGATGGATTGCCACCGTGATTGCCACCTATAATTGAGAGAACACTAGCCTTTAACAAGTTATTCCTCCTGTTTTATGTCAATTATGGTGTCGTTGAAGGTTCAATAAATAAAATCGTGTGACCCGAGAGCTAAAAAATAAATAAATATAAATAATGCTGGACAATCCACACAGCATCATCTAGCCACAAGCTAAGCAGAGCTTGTGTTATGATGGGTGGTAGGTACATAGATATTTTTATTTTACATAGTAAATACCCAGAACTACCGGAACAAATATTTGTAGATCGTACAAACATTTGACCCAAGGCGGGAATCGAACCCGCAACCTTTAGCGTCGCAGGCGAACCTTCGCCCGCCGCGCCACATCGGTCGTCATACATCAGCTGGTGAGTATCTGGCGCAGCGCATCAGCATTGCCATACAGCGGGGCAATGCAGCCAGCGACTTGGGGACGCTTCCGACTGGTATTGATAAATGCAGATATATAAATGTAGGTATAGATTGTTTGCAACAGTCTGCAGTTAGCTCAATTGTTACAATAGTAAATACTAGATCTAATTATTTGATTGGAATTTTCTTTGTGAATAAAGTAAATTTTCCATAAATAAATAAATTGGCTATTAGTATTATATTTTTTATAGGATAACCATCTCATCATCTCTCATCTCATTTATAATTGGTAAACAATTGATAGAATTATGAACCAGAAAGCCTGCAACCATAAGAACTCTAACAGATTAATAAATAAAACTAGACCAAGATACTCATAGGACCCTTGAGCTAGAAAACTTGAAGAACATAAAATTCAACATTATCTCTTTGTTTCAAGTCCTCTAATCACGATGAGAAAACAATAGCCTAAAAAAATTGGTTGCCTGTAAAGTCGGTATACGGGCGAAAGTTTAACGTGACAACGACTTTGAGTTCCTTTCACTTTTTATGTCTGCATAACGTGAGCGGAGCGTAACGCGTAACGCAGTTTCTTGAAGTGTCACCCGGCAAACCAATTTATAAGACGTTGTCACGTCAAAATCATGAAAATCCGTCCCTAAACTAATAGATCTGGATAAACAGCCCGGAATAACAAACTTCGTTCATTCTAAGAAAATCCGCATACACAAGTGCAAAATTGTCCAAAAATACCTGCTCATTTCGTAATGCTACTTTGATAAAAATCAAAGATAAACATCGATTTTCACTTGATAAAACATCCGTAGGCTTGTTTTTGAGAAGTAGCTTCTGTCATTCCAAAGGCACGCTTGGCCAGGAATCCCTGTTTATTAATTCAAACTGCATCTCAGGAATTAATTTAGGGGTCCGTCAAAAGAGGGGCATAATTTTATCGAATTCTGAACAGCTACAAAATACCACGTCTTTTTCTACATCTTTTTTTAGGTTGCTCTACATTTAAATATGAATAAAGAAGAAGAGTGTGTATACTACAAACTACAATAAATTTCACTATGAATAATGACAAAATATGAATAAGAAAGAAATTTTTAAAAAAAGTTAATTTAAAAGTGCTACGTGTACTCCCACATTATCACACGATACGGCCACATTTTTTAAGTTTTTTACTTATTAAACAAAAGCGTCAAAGGTGGGTTCGAAATGACCCATTCTGATGATGAATGCCGTTCAACTGGCATATTTATAATTTATCACCCGATAGATAATCCAGGTACCTACGTGAGGGGCTTCATTGAGGGCCTTTGGGCCTGCGCTGCCGCCCGCCGTGACGATTTTGTGAGCGCTCTACCGAACAAACTCACCTTGTGCCCCGCGGTAAAAGACATTAACTGCGAGCGTTTTACTGACTTCAGAGTCTGAAAATATTTAACCGATTAAAATAACGACGGTAACATGTTCTTCGCAAGATATGGCCGGCTCACTGACAGCTTGCTAATTCTTGGGTTACAAAAAAATGTGCTGAAAATTATGATTCAATGACATAAAACAGACCACCCAGTTGTTTACGCAATCATACGGTAGCAAAAGCAAAACGATGGTAGCTAATAGGTTACCCTTTGGCGCCTATATCACTGACCTGATGAACATATCGTCATCTTCAGCACTCCGGAACGTTGACTGTTTTGGAATGCATCACTTTTATGCGTGTAGAAACTTTTTTGAGCGAGCAGTGTTCAGCGTAGCTACGCTTGCTTGCTACGACGGCTACGAGAGCTATATACGGTCTTAGTACGCGTAGCATCCACCGTAGAGTCTCGTAGACCCCGTAGGTGATAGTGTCGAAAATTATAATTTTGCGTAGTGGTCTAAAATGTGAAATGGCATTGCCATGCCACACCTCAGCTTTACATTGTATTGCCACTGGAATATGTAATGCAGTCCAGGAGACTTTTTTTATTCGCCAAAATACGTTCGTATTTTTGTATAAATTGGTACTCATATTCGGTGTTTTAGAGTTTACCAATTGACCGAAACGGAAAACGCAGTTGCATATTAAAATAGGCCCCCCGTGATTGAGAACGTCAAATAAAGTTTTGGACTAGCTACACTCCGCTTGAGCGACTTCCTTGCACCATCCATTGGCCTATCCCTAATTTATTTAGTGGTCCCAAACTACTACACCGGCCATGAATGTTGCTGTAATAAAAGGGACGTCTCATTTTATTATTGACAAATATTTCGCACCGAAAAAAACCTTTACAAATTCTAACGGAAGGCGCCAGGTATTTTATTGTATTTATCTATACAATGTATTTGGTACCTACTTTGGCGGTAGGTGAGGTTTTTTTCTATAATATATATTCTTAATAATGCACAGGAAATTGTATCGATTCTCGGAGTCTAGAGGAGACAAGCTTACAGAAGAATTGTTAGCTACCTTTGTGGCCCGTTGCGTGACTGGACTGATCTTGAATTTAATAGTTTATGCGCCCATTCGCACTAATAGCCTTTTATAGCAAGCGGTCGTTTTATAATAACGTAGTAATTTACACTAATAGGTCACTTGAGGTAAGTTGTTTTAACCACTCAATTTACGAAAAATATACCTGTTATTAGAGGATTCGATCCCGGCCCTTACTTCTAATCCCGGGATATCAGGATTGACGTCGGGTGATCCCGGGATTCCGGGATAGTCCCGGAATTGGAGAAAAGGAATGAAAAGTTTTTTTTTTGTTAAATCACTCTTATCGTTATCTTTTCATCAACAACATAATGAACTGTTCATAAAATACAAGAAATAAAGATGTCTACAAAAGACTGCGTAATCAATTAAATTTCAAAAAAATACTGAAGTTACCTGTTTTAAACTACTTAATCAGAAATAAACTCGTTAAGGTCATTTATTGGGCCGCACCGCTACCACACAGCACAAAATAAGCATCCAAACATCACCTCCCTCCCTCAACTCGAAACAGAGTTACAGCATAGCAGACAGCGCTAGGTTGCGGCAAGCTCGCTTACTAGCTTGCCGCAACCTAGTCACTTGTTGGCCATTACACTTTGCTTACAGCTAGCTTCTGGCCCTCGCTTGAAGCCAACTGTACGAGCATATGGCTCTTTGCCGATCGTGTGCGGACAACGAGCTTGCTGCTATCGCCACGTACACAGCGCGTAGACGGTACTATTTGAGGGTGGAAGCTATGCTGTAGCGGTTCTTTACAGATGTGATTTTCCTTTATTCTTCTTAACTTGATAGATCAATTTATCGTATGAACCCAGTTTTGCCCATGGTGGGATAGTGTTGAAAGAAGTGTTTTTTTATAATATGAGGAGTAAGTAGGTATGAAAATCCATCGTGCATAAATATGCATACTACACGCCAAGCACTTGGTACTGTAGTCAAATCAATCAGAGTTTTCAAACTCAGTATTCATGTTTTGATCGGAAAGTAAAGCTGCTTTGAAAGAAACATTTAAACAACTTCAATTTAATTTTTCTGACTCGATCAAAAAAAATCCCGGGATTAGCCCAAACGTAATCCTAAAATTTACGGGATTGACAAATCCGGGATCCCGGGAAGAATTCTCCACCTGTCATACAAGTACTACCTGATGGCAATTTATCGAAAGTAGACTACGCCATAATTAATATAAACAAGTAAGATGTGACCTTAAAAAAAATTATATTAAATTTAAACACCATTGTATTATGATATGACTATAAAGCGTGTTTTAAATTGTCACTGATCTTTTAGTGACAGATGGATGACGCAACGTACAAGTTTGCAAGAGAGCGCGTTGGTGTCTTTTGTATGCGGCATGCGTCTGCGCAGCGGAGAGGACAATAAATAGCAACTATTAGCCTGTCGCATCTGACTTGTTCGATATTTGATTTATTTATTTTGTAATCTTGCTTGCATTTTGATTGTTTGAAATGATAATAACTGACGTTTTTTCTTAGTTTACATAACTACTTATTTCACAACTTATAATCATAAACTTATGCATGATTATGAGTTGATCTTGAATACCGCGAATAAAATAAAATTATCACTGGCGAAAACTTTAATTATCGAGTAATTGCCAAGTTATACCTAAATATCCATTGGTATAATAAGTATTCAAAGATAGACAAGGTACCTATTTATGTAATGTATTTAAAATTTAAGGCCTAAAATACACACAAAATCTTGCCCACATTGGGCAACGCTTAGCATAAGCACCGCCATCCTATGATATTCTCCGCACACTTTGGTTGCCTGGAAGAAATCGCTTTAAGTGATAAGGCCGCCAATTTTATTGCCTCTCTATAGGATAATTTTAATAATGTAAGTAGGTACTGAATTTTTTTATGAGGCTATGAAATAAAGAATTATCTATCTATCTAATGCAGTCATGTCAAACATGCGGCCCGCGGGCCGCATGCGGCCCTCTACGAGTTTGCCTGCGGCCCGATCTAATTTGAAGGAACAGCCTCATGATGCGGCCCGCGACCGCGTTGCAAAAATATTTATTTGAAAAGCGCGCTCTGGAATGACGACCGCCCGGCAGGGGCACGGCAAGATCATCGGTCGGTAAAGCTCGGCTGTCTTCAGTCGCCCGCGCCACCCGCGCGCGCCCCTCTTGCACATGGGATGGGCGGTCGGCACTTCGGCAGGCAGCAGACAGAGTGAATGAGTGTGCTAGAGAATAACACGTGTGCCGTTCTGTTTCTTTTCGCGATATTCGAAATTACAATGTTCCTTTCTCTGGATTAGTTTCACCAATTAAAATAATTTTGGCGTTGTTTTTAACAAGAGATCAGTGCTTACGTCTTGAGGAATTACAGGCCGTATTGAGGGAGAGGTGAGTGACTTTTCACGTATATTATGTAAGTAGGTACTTACACATACTTATTTACATTTACCATATTTTTGGACGATTTCCAAGTAAACAAGGAGTGATATTATATTATGGCATGAGTTAGGTATAGGTAGGTACCTAAATTCAATTTAGGTACTTACACCTACCTTTATTAATAAGATTAATTTTGGTAACTGTGATGTTTTCATGAAAAAACGACTAGAGACAATTTTTTCACGTTGCTCATGCCCGCTTATAATTTTATTGTCGTGACTGTTGTGGTTCTAACAGAAGGTGTTGTAATTGGTTTCAGATTAAGCTGTTCAAATGTCTCTTTCAAAACCAAGTGGAAGTAAGAGAAAAATCACAGATGAGCATCGTATTTTTCAACCAAACTGGGAGTTGGAGTTTTTTTGCTGTGAAGTAAAGGACAAAATTATATGCTTGATTTGTAATAGTACAGTCAGTGTCCCAAAAATATATAATATTAAACGTCACTATGATCAACACAAAACAACGTATGACCAATACACGGGAACAATTAGAAATGAAAAATTAAACGACTTAAAAGCACGATTGAAGAATCAACAGCTTATGTTTACGCGTCCAAAGCAAGAAAATGAATCTGCTGTTCAAGCAAGCTACGTGTTAGCAGAAATGATCGCAAAACACTCGAAGCCGTTTGTTGAAGGAGAATTTTTAAAAGAGTGTCTCGTTAAAGCCGCAGAAATTGTTTGTCCCGGAAGTGTGAAGGCTTTTCAAAGCATATCTTTGTCTCGGAATACTGTCGCTGAAAGAGTTACCGAGTTGGCTGGCAATATAAGTGATCAGATAAAAACAAAATCAGATACTTTTACTGCATTTTCTATTGCCTGTGACGAAAGTACAGATGTGTGTGGTGTGGCTCAGCTTGCTGTTTTTCTTCGTGCTGTAGATAATGAAATCAACGTTTATGAGGAGTTACTGGAATTAGTACCTTTGCATGACACAACAACTGGGGAGGATATATTCAATGCTGTTCATAAGCTTCTGCAAAAATATAATTTAGATATGTCAAAATTGTCTTCTGTTGCAACAGATGGAGCTCCTTCCATGACAGGAGTAAATAATGGTTTCATTAAATTATTACAGACAAAGATCACAGAAACGTGCAATGACAAACCAGATTTTCATCATATTCATTGTATAATTCACCAAGAAGTTTTATGCTCAAAAGTGATAAAGCTGGAGAGCGTTTTGAAAGCAGTGAAAAAAATGATAAATTTTATAAGGTCACATGGCTTGAATCAGCGACAATTTAGTGCGTTTTTACGTGATCTGGAAAGTGAATACACTGGTTTACCTTATTATACGGAGGTGCGGTGGCTTTCGTGTTCTATGGTTCTCGATCGATTTTGGAAACTTAATTTATTTATTTATTTATTTATTTATTTATTTATTTTAAAGACGAAATACTTCTTTTTATGGAAATGAAACGTCAAGATGTCCATTTACTATCCGATAATATTTTTTTGCAAGATCTGTCCTTTATGGTAGACATCACAAAGCACTTATCGGAATTAAACACAAAATTGCAAGGACCAAATCAAATTATAACAGAGATGCATGATCACGTGAAAGCTTTCAAGTGCAAGTTATTGCTATGGGAAAAACAGTTGGAAGTTGATAATCTCTCGCATTTTCCGACTTGTAAGGCCTTTCAAGAAAGTAAAAATTGTGTCCTAATTTCGTATAAAAAATATACCGATAAAATGAGAAATCTGCAGGCAGAATTTGAAAGGCGTTTTCAAGATTTTAAGCTCCAAGATGATAATTTTTCATTGTTTAGTGGGCTCTTTACTATCGACATCGATAAAGTTCCCACTCACTTGCAGATGGAAGTTATAGAAATTAAATGTCAGAACCATTTAAAACAAAAATTTGACAGTGTTGGAGCACTCAACTTTTACAAGAACTTACCTGAACAATACCAAAAGATACGGCAATTTGCGTGCAACGTAATATCTATGTTTGGAAGCACCTACAAGTGTGAGCAATTATTTTCCCTAATGAAAGGAAATAAATCTCCCACGAGGTCACGATTGACTGATGCACACTTGGATGCAGTTTTAAAAATCATTTCCGCAGATAAAATTACCCCTCAAATAGGTAATTTAGTGAAAGATAAAAGGTGTCAAATTTCTGGAAAAAGATTGTAATATTTTTCTATTATTATAGTTATTAATTAAACGATTACCATTCTATACACGCATTTTTTTCTTTATGGGTTGGTTTTGCGGCCCACTGATTGTACGGTCTTTATGCATTTGGCCCACCAATGACATTGAGTTTGACATGCATGATCTAATGCTAACTTCAGAGCTGCAGATCATGCTTCTAACAAGGTACTATCATCATCAGCCTATATTAGTCCACTGCTGGACATAGGCCTCCACTAATGAGCGCCATAGCGCCCTGTCTAAGTAGGTACTATCCTGTTTATCAAATACAACCTATGCATGCCGAATATCGGCGCCTACCATAACTAAATTCAATTTAATAACCCCAACTATGAATTAAATATTTATCCACCGATATCTATAAAACAATTACACGGATAGCAAGCATAAAATAAATAATTGTGAATCGCGTGATGCGTGTCTCATCTTGTCGTTGCAAGTATAGACGGCCGCCCAGGAATGCGCAAAAAACGTCAGGTGTGGTGTCTCCATTCAGGTTTGGAGTTCCACCACAATGGGTCACTTTTGCAAGCTCTGATATTAATAACAGTTCGGGTATTCAGGTAAATGGTAATCGCTCTGCTGTAGCTGCCACTCAGCAAAAACCAGTTGTAAGAACTGGTGGATAAGTACTATGTATATGCATGGGAAATCTCAAAACTTAGGCAGGTATTTGAATGATAATTTCAGCGCTGCTGTATGGTATGATAAGAGTAACTTATAACTTCAAAAAGTTAGTAAACTCATCGATCTTAGTAAAAAGGGGAGATGAGGCACTAGTAAGCCCTGGAAGAATGTACCGCATCTTCAGATTTTACTTAAATCTGTTAACGAGGATGAATTTCAAATAGGGTAAGATAAAACCCTGATAGGTCCCTTGGACTCTACGTTTATCGCGTCCTATTTCTGAACGTAGTAGCGCGACGTTTCGCAAACAAATGTATATAAATCTATCAAGATTGTTGACCTAGGAATGTGCCCAAGGAACCCGAAAAACAAGGTTCCTTACACAATGCCGTGAAAAATCCCCACAAATAAAACTAAACAGTCTCGAGCGAGTCGAGGTGATTCATAAGTTATTCAGGCAGCTCAGTGCCGCTGCCCGTAAGATATTAAGTCGCATAAATAAATATACACCTAACAGAAAAAAAACATTGGGAAATATGGGTTTGAGGGGAAAACATTGAATAAGGAATTACCTACTAGGGAGATACCAACAGTATAGGTGGGATAAAAAAATTAAGAGTTACTTTAACACTTCACTGCCTGCGGCATTTTGTTGCTTTTTTGGGTTATACTTATACATTACTTATGCCAAATACAAAATGCCTTTACATGACTGCCAAAACAGGAGTGTACCTTATGTATGTTATAGGTTCATGTAGGTACATATTAGTCTTAATTCTACCATTATTTAAAACGCCTAAACTGCCAGTTCTTGAAGTATCAAACCAGTCTAATTCGACATGTTAATACACTTGCGAGCTTTAAAATGGAATCGCTTTCATCGCGAGTTGATCAAAACAATTTTTTTACAATTTATGTACAATGAACTAGATTGTGGTATATCATTTGAAAGGTAATTTTGTTACCTTTAAATTGGCTACCTAAATTTTGGGAATTATTGCAATGCGAAGTTGCATCTATCGGCTTCTATCGGCGTCGGAGCTGGATGAGCTGGATTTCTCCCTCGTATCCGCTGTTTTAGCTCGTCCCACATATGCCAGATTGGGTTCAAGTCAGGAATAAGGGCTGGCCAGTCTAGTGTGGGAATGCCGACATGGAAGACGTCTGTCGGTACTGTCTAGTCACTGCTGCGGTGTGGCAGCGAACATTATCGTGCATTAAATCAAAATTTATCGTCGCCAATAAATCCTGCGTAAGGGAAAACATAAGTTACATCATAGTTCACTGCAAAGAAATTGTAAAAATTAGTCTTGAACAACCCTTGAAGCGATTCCAGTTTAAAGCTCGCAAGTGTAGTTGCTATTTATTGGTCTATCCTTCCTTTGCGACTCCGACGAGAAATAAAACGTCAAGTGCGAGTCGGGCTCGCGCACTAAGGGTTCCGTCTAGTTGTAAGTAACGTTTAGTTGTAAGACCTTGTTTCTTGCCGAATATTATGATTCTAGGTCAACATGAAGTAAGTACTCTGTATATTTTGGTTGAGGGAGAGAATCAAAACTTACTATTTTTTGTTAATAAACTACGAATTTACGGATTTCAGATTTGTATCGTTATTTGTGCTACATTACCTTGCTTCTTACCAAATTTTATGATTCTGGGTAAACGGGAAGTACCCTATAGGTTTGGGTCTCTAGCAAGAATTGAAAGTATAGTTCTTTTTTTGTGAATAAACTACAAATTTACGGTTTTAGGATTTTTTCCTTTACTTGTGCTATACGACCTTGCTTCTTGCCAAATTTTATGATTCTACGTCTACGGGAAGTAACCTATAGGTTTTGGTCCATGCCATGGAAAAAATTACTTACATTCGATTCTCGCCATGGAGTCCATGGCGAGAATTGAATGTAATTAATTTTTTTTGTGAATAAATTACAAAATTACGTTTTTCGGATTTTTTCCCTTTAATGTGCTATTTAGACCTTGTGAAATTTGGTGATGCTCACCAAATTTCATGATTCTCGGTCTACTGGAAGTACCCTATAGGTTTTGTGTGCATGTGTGATTCCCTTAGAAATTTCAAAATATTCGGACTCAAACGGCTGTAACTTTTGAGTGCGTTGACTTAGAAGTTTTATTTATAACGCGGCTTCAAGAGGTTACGGACTTGAGTATTTGACGTTAATTTCAACTCGATACGTCCACGCGTTCCTGAGAAAAGAGGGTTGATTGACAGACAGACAGACAGACAGGACGGACGGACGGACGGGCGGACGGACGCACAATAAAGTGATCCTATAAGGGTTCCTTTTTTCCTTTTGAGATAAGGAACCCTAAAAGGAGAACCAGATTTTGATATTTGTGCAATAATAAATACAAGCAAAGCTCGTGTTATGGGTACTATGACTGTACTTTACTTATACCTACTTAGAACATTAAATTAGTACATAGTTTTTTTTACTGCACATAGAAAACACCCAGGAAACCTGGAATAAATATCTTCATATCATATTCTACACACATTTGTCCCGAGGCGGAAATCGAACGCGCAACCTCCTGCGTCGCAGGCGGACCTTCCGCCCGCAGCGCCACTGAGGAATAAAACACGTGAAAGAGATACATTTCTGTGTAAAAGCCCAACTAAACGCCGCATAATGTTCTGGTAACACGAAATTCGTCACATTGAAAACGCCACGTCACTACCTCCGGGGCTGCTCCGATACTAATAGGACCGGGATACCTGATACGGCTTAGGGTGAGAGCTGGCTTCTGATCTCTTACGGCGCATGAGAGTGAAAGTCAGTATTGAAAAACGCCTGCGTACTTCGAGTGACGAAGTGACACTGTTGTCAATTCAAATGAAACCAAAAATAAACTTATTTGACGCCACTTATACCAACGGTATCACGTGCCATAATTTTTAACGGACTTAAAAAAGGTTAATAAAATAACAATTAAATAATGGGTTATTTGACGCAGCGCGTCAGCATTGCCATACAGCGGGGCAATGCAGCCAGCGACTTGGCGAGGCTTCCGACTGGTATTGATATGGATCAGTTGAGCTACCTGTAGATTGTTTGAAAAGTCTGCAGTTAGCTAAATTGTTTCAATTGTAAATAGATACTAGTTCTAATTTATTTCTATTATTTTATTGTTATTTTCTTTGTGAATAAAGATTTAGGGTAACAATCAAATAATAGAAACAAATTAGAACTAGTATTTACAATTGAAACAATTGAGCTAACTGCAGACTGTTGCAAACAACCTACAGGAGGTTCTATGTTCGGCTGTATATACGTTTTTTTTACTCCTTTTTTATGTAGGTATTATTTTCGTCGATTTCTCCATCAATTTTTTTGAACGATTTCGAAAATTCTTTCGTTGAATGGAAAATGATCCCGAGGAGGTGGTCCCATAAAAATTGTTTTTCCGAGGGATAAGTAGGTATTTATCCAATAAAAAAAAAATGGAATTTGAAGTTGGTTCTTAGTTTTTTTTTTAATCAAATTCTTATTGTTATTTTGTCTGATAAGCAAGAGCACAGAAAAGCAATATTTTAAAAACAAGTGTTTTGTCATAAAATCATCACAATAAATATTATAGATTCATTTTATTATCACGTTTTACTTAAGAAAATACGATCTAATGCAAAAATATGTAAAACAAATAAAAACACTTAATATTTTAAGAGTACCTACCTAGCTAAAAATTAATAAAATATGAAGAAGTAAAGTCAATGAGTTGATTTATTTTTCCGAAGTACATGATATAAATATTAATTGACGTAAGCTAAAATAATTCTAATAAAATTATAGTTAAATAAACCAGAGAACTATCTCTAACAACAAACAATAATGGACAAACGTAACATTAGGTAGGTATGTAATGTAGAGCAAACGTAATGGACAACCTTGGTAGGTCAGTGACGTCTATAAATAAACTCCGTTTCAGTCACCTAATTTATTCATTGATAGGTGAAATAAGAAAGCCAACCAAAGCTCTTGTGATATTAATTCACCTCACAGAACGTCCTAGTCATCGGAGCTAAGCAATTAATCATTCACGATTGGCATTCAATTCCATAGCATTTCATTTATTCTCAATCGGTGCAGATCTTTTGTGTCCCTTCTATGGAGATACAAAAGATTGCACAATCATATGATTAGGTAGAGAAAATACCAACATAATCACAGTGTAATAAATATACCAAAATAATTAATTCACCGACCTTTTTAAAAATAAATCGTGAACCTCTACCTGTGCTGTGATAATGATGACGCTCCGCAAACTAAAACGAAACGTTCATAACTAGATGTCGCTACTAGAAAAATTAGAAGGCGCTATCGAAGCGTTCGCGGCTGAGAACCACTCGATTCGCTGTGCTCTAGTCAAATTGCCATCAGAAGGGTCTTAACTGACTCGACTGAACAGCGAGTGATGATATGGGACATGATCTACGTGATTACACCCCGCTCTCCCGTGCCTCAACTATCGCAGAGGCACGGGTTGAATAACTGACGCTGTTTTGGCCACATTTTAAACAAAATTATAATACAATTCAACATACAAAGATTAAAAGTTAACATTAACACGCGTTGCGTTGTCACTGTCCGGAAAGAGTTTTTTATTTGTCTTTTTGATAAATAAATATATTATTTTATTATACAGAAAGCTAAGACAATAAAATTATGTGGAAAATTTATTTGACAGAGTGACAAAAAAAATCTAATTATGTATACCTAAAATGAATGAATAAACTTTTTTTTTAAGACTTAAGCCTTTATTCACAAAGAAAATTATACTAGTATTTACAATAATGAGCTAACTGCAGACTGTTTTAAATGAATTGAATACATAAATAAAAATGATTAAACTAGTTTTTGACGCTCCTTCGCGTTGTCACAGGCACGGGTTGAATAACTAACGCTGTTTTGGCCACATTTTAAACAACATTATAATCGGTAGGTACATACAATACAACCTATGACGATTCTAATGTTATCATTATCACGCGTTGTCACATTCCGGGAAGAGTTTTTTTTATTGGTTTTCTTGATAAATAAATATACTTACAGAAAGCTAGGACAATTTGGTGGAAAATTTCTTTGACAGAGAGACACAAAAAAATCTAATTATAGATACCTAATGAATAAACTAGTTTTTGCCACTTCTTCGCGTTGTTTGTATGGCAACATTAAAATGTTTTTTCTATCTGTATATGGCTACGGAACGTAGTCGTTCATAGGTTCTTTGGTTTATAGGATTAATAGTACCTACGAGTATGTGCATAGGTATTTACGTCAATTATTTAATCTATATTGTGTAATTCCTTCCAGGTTTAAATAACATAGGTACCTACGTGTAGTTTGATCTCTCACATCTATGCAAAATTTCAGTCCGATTCGTTGACTTAGTAGTTTTGGCAAGGTAATATTATCCTATTACCGTGGTTTTGGCGTGAAAAAGCAAAAACATGCACCTAGCGAAACTTTTGCCTCTACAAACAACTAGGTAACGGTAGTTTTGTGAAATGAATTTTCTATACTTCTTACTTACAACATTGTCAAAATGTTGTGTTGATAAATCGCATCATAAATAATCGTCACTGGAGAAGCGATAAGGGCGGATTGTAACAATATTTGCGGCTGTGGGTTATCCGTTAAATTCTTTTGTGGTTATAAGATTAGTCATTTTATCTAAGAAATATGACCTGGGAACGCTTTTGGGTTTAGTTAGATAGTATGTAATAGTGGCGCTTATAAGGTCTTTAAAGAAAGAAACCTTTTGCTTATATTCGCCGAAGTAGATACATTAAAACAAGTAAAAAAACACGTCAAGTGCGAGTCAGACTCGCGCACTAAGGGTTTCGTATTATTATAAGATCTTGTTTCATTCTAAGTCAACGGGAAGTAGGTAAGCAACTAGGTAACCTATAGGGTACTTACCCTATAGGTTTTGGTCATAGAAATCTAAATGTTATTTAGATTTCTATGGTTTTGGTCCATGGCGAGAATCAAAAGTTTTTTTGGTGTTTAGACTACAAATATACAGTTTTCAGATTTTTCCCTTTATATGTGCTATAAGACCTTGCTTCTTGCCAAATTTTATGATTCTAGGTCAACGGGAAGTACCCTGAAGGTTTTGTGTACATGTGATTTCCTTGGCAATTTCAAAATATTCGGACATTAACTGCTGTAACTTTTGATTGCGATGACATAAAAGTTTTATTTATATTACTGCTCTAAGAGGATACGGACTTGAGTAAGTATTTGATGTTAATTTCAATTGGATACTACCTCCACGCGTTTCTGAGAAAGAAGGGGGTTGACTTGACAGATGGACAGTCAGAGAGACGGACAACAAAGTGATCCTTTAGGGGTTCCTTTTTTCCTTTCGGGGTAAGGAAAAGGAACCCTTAAAATAATAATTAAACATAAGCAAAAAACGTTAAGTATAGTCTACTTTATTTTTCAAAAATTAAATGTAAGTACCTATTCCAAATTCAATTAAGTAAGTACTTTTACCTACATGGTAGAGCAAAAGTTCAGGTTTTCCCTCGACAACATAAACTGATGAATCTGATGGATGATACATTATGATCACATATAGGTACTTTATATACATAATAAACCCCAGACCTGGGACCACATCTGCAGATCGTACAATTAGTCCGGTGGCGGGAATCGAACCCGCAACCTCCTGCCTCGCATATTGCCAGTACAATAACTAGGGAAGATTGCGGCTTCCCGTCGAGGTCGAAATAATAATAATAATAGTGGTAGCACATATTTATTTCTAAAACTTGATTAGAAGAAATAAAGTGCTACAAACAACTGTATCGCCGGCACAGAAGGTCGGAGGTGTGTCTATAGATCCACATAGGTACCTATCATGTATTCTGTAGTCATGCGCCTGCAATTATCCACTGGGCAAGATAAGATCAACGTTATCCTGAGTCAAGCGCTCGGAATGTCTGAATGTGGAACCTGTTGGGACCTTACAAATTTCAACTGTGAATTGAATCGAGGAATTGGAACGTTATTTTATTCTTGGGAGGTGTAAGGAGTCTATGAATAAATTAAATAGATAATCTTTTATGGTCGGAAAGAAGGTGAATAAAAAAGTACCTACTTATAGGTAAAGTTCCTATCCTTATGTAATAGGTATCGCCTACCTACCTTTAATATAGTAAGGGTAAGTAAGTAGAATAAGTAACTAGGTACCTACCTACTAAATAATAAATAAATAATCTACTGGTCTGTATACCTACCTACTTACGTAGGTACTTGCTAAGATGTTTTGGAGAAATCATAGGTAAGGTAGGTAACCTATTAGGTCCATTTAGGTACTTACTTACTTAACGCAATCTAAATTAAATTGGGTTAGTTAAGTAGGTAAGTAGGTAGGTACTTTATCTAACCCAACAAAAAACAATAAGTAGGTAGGTAAGTACCTACCATAAACACTTTAACACATTGTACCAATCCAAGAACCATCGATGTAAAACCCATTTTACATCGATGCCAAGAACCATAGTTTTTTCACATGGTAAAAACTTAACGTTTCATAAACAATAAGTAGGTAAGGTCAAAATGGGCTTATTGAGTCAACGTAAGAGCTAGGTACCTACCTATGTATGTAGATACCTAATGAAATGTGTAAGAGGCACGTTTCGTGTTTACAAGGTTGGCAGTGCGGCGGACGCGGGGCGGGTCTTGCCAGCGCCGACACCCGCGACCGGCGCCATTTCCCCAGTCCGTGCCGCCCGGTTACCAGCGCACGCCGCGTCAACGCAAAATGGACGTCACAATCATCGACACACTTATCGCGCTAGTAGAGGAAAGACCTACAATCTGGGATAAAAGAACCACGTCGCACGCCAAAAGACAAACCGTTGAGAAATGCTGGAGGGAAATCAGCGAGGCGTTGAAAGTAGACGGTGAGTAAAATTTATCGTCGTTTGTCGCGCAGTTCGGAGCGAGCTGTCTGAGCGAGTGAGTCAGACTGTTTGCGTCTTTGCGTCCCACTCGGTGTTGGGTATTCTATGCCGCCAGCCGCCGCGCCGCCGCCGCCGCCGTGCCATTACGGACGGAACTTGAACTTGAATCTTTGATCGGGGGTGGCGTTGTTAGCCCTCGGATGGGTAAAAGCCCGTTTGTCTCTGAATAACGGGTTACTCAGGTTTACCTATTATTACCGATTCTCTATTAGGTACTTCAGCGACGTATATAGGTAGATATTAGGGATTGCAGAATCGGACCGTTTTCGAGGAACCGGGAATCCCGGGAAATTTCGAGGATTTCGGAACCGGGAATTCAAATTTTCTACAAAATGTGCCCAGTTTCAGTTGGAGGATTTTACGGTACCACTAATTTAACAATTCGGTCGGTAGCGGTACATATTATAATATACCTAGGTATGTACATTGTATTATATTGTAAGTGTAGCGTAAAGCGTTATCGTTGTTTTTTTTTTTTTCAGAAAACGCACTCAGAAGAAAATGGAAATACCTCCGGGACCAGTTTTGTGTAGAGCTAGGGAAAGCGAAACCAAACTCATCAAAATGGAGACACTTCAGCGCCCTGGAGTTCCTGACCGATACCGTCACCCCTCGCGTCTGCGGCAAAAACGGCTACTCACAGAGCGAAGAGGACCAAAGCTCATCGGACAGCTACGCAAGAAACTCCGCGAAAGAAAAGAAGAAAAGAAAACTAGACAAGAAAAAGAAGAAGAAGAAGAAAAAGACTTCCATCGCTTCCGTGCCCGATTACGAGAAGACGTTTGATGAGAGCAATTTTAGCAATTTTGAAAGACTCTCTGAAGATGAAGATGAGCATTTGCATTTCTTCAGAAGTGTTCTGCCGCATGTGAGGAAGATAGCTGGATCGAAGGTGCTCGCGTTCAGGGGTCGCATTCAGAGCCTGGTGGAGGAGTTTGCTTATGGCGTTCACCCTGCTGCAGCCTCGTCGTCAGCGTTTGTTCCAACTTCGTTCTCGATAAAAGTTTCGCCACCTAGATACATTTCTGAGGCTTGTGATCCTATCGATACGTCGGAATAAGTTTAATTTTCCCTAATATAATATGTTAAGATTTTGGTAGGTATTTAATTTACCCATCTTCGTACTTCTGTTAAGTAGGTAAACTGATTAGGTCGATAATGTCGAGTGCATTTTAGATAAGAGTTTATTTGAGTAAGTACCGTATATAAATATAAAGTCGAAATACACCTACTTCCATTTCCTTGAGCCAAATTAAAATAAGTCCAAACTAAATCTGGTTTTTATAAAACCCTAATTCTATTTTCTCAAGTCGCTTCATGCATCAAGAAATAGTGTCTGTGAAACTGCGCGAGCAACCAGCAAGAATTTTTCCCGGTAGCCACCAAACTCTGTTTTCGCATGTCTGCCTCGTCATACAAAACTTTATCACAGGCAAAAACCTTAAAAAACAAGTACTATAATTATACAAAATTTTACAAACAGTAGAAAAAGATATTTGATAATTCCGCTGTAACGATACTATGAAAACATTGGTGGTGTGTTTTACTATAAAAACTTTCGTAGTTTGACGAATTCATTATGAATGTAAGCGGGTTAACTACGAACCTATTTTGTGTTGGAAGAACACCAACGTTTCACGCGTCGCGCCTGTACCGCGTCCTTCCGCGCGGAAGGACGCGGTACAGGCGCGACGCGAACCGCACTCACCCTGATGAAGTCCCTCGTTAAGGGATGAAACGTTGGTGTTCTTCCAACACAAAATAGGTTCGTAGTTAACCCGCTTACATTCATAATGAATTGGTGGTGTGGTGGCGCAGTTTCTCTACCATCCATACCTTCGCCTTATAAACCCAATGAATTAGATATAGCAACTACACATGCGTTTTGCTCTCAAAGTATTGTAGGTAAGGTAGGTATACTCACCTCAGTAACTAAATTATCATTCTCAAATTCCACGTTTAAATTCAAATTGCTACGACAACAACCGTAAATGCTCATGAAAATATGCTAAGTAGCGAGCGAGCAAGTTATCGTCCCGCTGGTACGGTACACACGGTAAAATGTTGACGAAGAGTTTCCGCGGGTAAAATACGGAGGTAAAGTAGGTACCTAAAGGGTAAATGATGACACGAAATGTTCGCGAGTTACCACTTGGAGACACGCCTTGTGAAATGAAACAGGTAATTGAGAACTGGCGTTATTCGCAAAAGTTCGTTTTTGGAGCGGTATTTTTTTCCTACCTGCTACCGGTTTCGCTGACAGTCGTCAAATCCTTGTTTGTCCATGTGCTTAACAAGTCATAAGCTTAATTTGTCAATTTCGAAATTCGTCAAATCCTTGATTTGTCACACTAGAGACTTAAGCTTAACAAGTCATAAGCTTAATTTGTCAATTTCGAAATTCGTCAAATCCTTGATTTGTCACACTAGAGACTTAAGCTTAACAAGTCATAAGCTTAATTTGTCAATTTAGAAATTCGTAAAATCCTTGATTTGTCACACTAGAGACTGATCAAAACCTAAATTTTTCAAATACATGATTCGTCAAGTTCTTAAATATACTAATACTTGGTTCGTCAAATAAGCTATTAGGCACGCTTCAGGCCAGTCAAGATTTTCATAAATTGAATGCCAAATACTTTGGAATATGTACTCAAGGGTGGAGAGCAAAGGAAGGTTTGTACCTACTAGAATTACAATTATTAGCCTGGTGTGTCCCACTGCTGCGCAATGGCCTTCCCTGCTCACTCCACAATTATTTAGGTACCTTACAAAAAAATCTGGTTAAAGTAATTGCCAGAGAACCCCAGAGGGCCTAGCTAGCAGCTCTAGAAATCTTGATCTAATTCACACTTACGATCAATGAGATTTTATATAATATCATTGCTTACGATTATATTGTTATCTAGAGTAGCAAAACCTTTGAAATAATTCACTCTGTATTGAGAAAAACCTTTTATTCACCCATTTTAATATGGACCGTAAAAGTTCAAAGTGTCTACGTGCAGATTTCTGTTCAGGCTTTTTATATTTTACGAAATTAACTTTTTCCCGCTTTTATGAATAGAGCCTACCGGGGTCTACAGGTAACGAAGAACACGTGCGCAAAGCGATTTTTCCTCCCATAAATCATTTCCAAACTTTAGCTAGGCTTAAATGTTTTTAACTCGAAGGAGTTTTTTACAAGGAACATAATGACTTGGCTCGTTTCCCTTCGGAATGTTACCTACAGGGTGGTTTGTTGACCGTTCGGTTGTATAAATTTCGATTTACTTACAACATCTGGAATGTAGGAATGACATTAGGTTTGGCAGAAGGTGGGTGCAAACCTATTCTGGGTAGAGTTAGGATTTTGCATTTTGTTAGAAGGATATAATAGAATAGTACTTGAGTGGATGGTGCAATCAATCAGTCCCATCGGATTATGAGAGTGAATAGAGGTGCACCTGTATTTGCGCAAACACTTGTGCACTATAATATGTCCTGCGCATCTGGCTAGCCGCCGCCGTGGTCGAAATTCGGCTAGGAGGACATTATTATTATTATTAATCAAGAACGTTAAAATAAATTTAATTTCTACAACATCTGTGGAATTATATCAACTTTGTGGAATGAGCAACAATTAGAAGCAGCTTACCTAAAACTAGTCGCACTTAGAGCAAGCTACTGATTTTTTTTTGGCAAAAACAGATTTTAACTTCTAAGGTAAACAAACACCTCTATAATTTTATTTCCCCAAATACCTTCATCTACCCGAAACCCACACCTGGGGTAAATGTGAATCAAACCCCTAGAAAAATAATGAAGCCCACACGCCTCCTTGACCTCGGATGAAGGGGAAAACACCAAAACGAACCAGAACTCGCAGCCCCCAGAGACGAACTTGGATCTGACTTGGCGAATCCAACGTGGAAACGAACGTATCATTTTTCAATGTCGTATTCTAAACTAGCATATAAACGCGACTTCAGAACTCGATAACAAGCGTGACGAGCTCAAAGCCCGCCCATCAGTGGTCATTCATTACAACTACGTCGATGGCATTTTGTTTGACATGCCCAAAGTGCGCTCGTACATTTAGCCACAAACTTGGGTATGCAAGCCACCAAAGAGCGCACCAAAGGGTAGACAATCAACACCCTGTAAATAGTCCGAGTTAAAAATGCTATGCATAAACGCGACTTAGCAGCACTAGTTCTTACAGGAAAAAAGTCGCGTTTACGGGTCTTTATCCCGCAGTATAGCTTTTGGTAATATGTTGATTTTTAAGGTTTTTGTTATTATAGTGCGTAAGCCCTCACACTCTGGGTAATTTCTAAGAAATCAAAAAATATCTCAAAGATTTTCGACTTCGATGGGACTTGAACCCGCATCCTTCCCTCAGTACGGGAATGTGCTAACCAACTACACCACGAGGTCGAGGACGAGGGTTAAGTCGCGTCGAAGTCGAAAATTTTTTGCGATATTAAATGTTGATTTTTAGTTCGAAATCTCATAAATACCCGAATGCTCCAAAAATACAATCTAACCACCGTTGGCTTTATCATGGGTTCACAGAAAATAGTTAACGATTTGCGGCAAATTACTTTTTCATAGTTTTATCTATTTTATAATAAAATAATAGTATAGGTAAGAGATAAGATATAGAGGAAAGATTTTTATTTTTACCAATCATACTTAAATATTAACAGAATTACTAAAAGTATGACCAGCTCCGTTATCCGCAAGTTACAAAAGAAAGGGGTCGGGTTAGTGAACTTATATAGTACTAGCTGCGCCCCGCGGCTTCGCCCCCGTGGAAATTAATGTTTCCAACTTTATTATTTTTTTCTTTCATAAGAACCTTCTCCTGACAATAACAAACACAACAAAAAAAGAATTAGCGAAATCGGTCCAGCCGTTCACGCGTGATGCCGTGACCAAGGAAAACGGGTTTCATTTTTATATATATAGAATAGATAGTTACTAGTATAGTATTATAATATCTGTGGTATAGTAGTACCTGTGGTAGTACTTTATATAGGTAAACAGCATTGATGTTTTGTATTTTTGTATGTTTAAGATTTGTATTTTTGTATATTAGTAACGAATAAAGTGAAAAACTACTGGACTGATTTCAAAAATTCTTTTACCAATGGAATGCCACATTATCTCCTCGTAATACATTATAGGCTATATTTATATGTATAAGAAATAAATGTCTACACTTGCGAAGACTGAACGGGCCGCTAGTTCCTTATAAAGAGCAAAAAGAAACCTACAAAAATCTAATCTCGAAGGATGTTTGCGTGTTGGAGTCAACACCTACAAAATTAGTTTGACGGGGCTTTTATCTTGACATAGAATCTTCATAGAGTAGTACCTACCTAGTAGGCAGACAAAGGATAAATTCAAAGAAATAAACATAATGACAGTACCATGTCTATATTTATGAAAACTTGTTGTACACTCAAAGAAATTCGCGTACCTATGCTTAGAGCAAAGCCTAACTTAGATAATAGGCTACTTTTATACCGAAAATACGCGTGCGAAGCCACGGACAGAAGCTACTTTTTCATAAAGACCTCAAGGTAAACGACAAAAATTTTCCCGTGAAATCTGCAGCGGAAATGATTGATGCGGCCCTGCGCGGTTTCAGGTGGCAAGACTCTTCACCTTTGAACCCCGCAGCCCTCGTGCCCCCGACAGGCCTTCTTTCAAACTTTCGCGAGATACGCTAGAGATGGCGGACACTTCGGCTTTTTCAGACTTTCGTTGAGTCACAGATATTATAATACTAGTATATCATTATCACAGAATTGTACATTGTACGTACACCTAGACGAGAAAGTGCCCAATTCCTATCGAGTGTGTCATTTGAAACTTTATCGACTTAAAACACACGAAGTAGGAATCGCACTTTCTCCCGGGTGATACGTATACCTAGTGCTACACCTTCGAGGAAAATCATCGTTTTAGAATCTTCAAAATTAGGTACTCGAGTAAATTCAAATTGTAAACTCAAATGTAGTAATAAATAGGCGCACGTGCGATTTTAAAATGGTTCTTTTTTTGAATTATTCTTCCGTAGAGGCCGATATCATTTATGGCGGATTCGGAGTAAAAACTTCTTGTCGGTTGATCTATTATGAAATTCAAAGCAACCGGTTGATTTTCAGAATTTTTTTAAAAAATACAACGCTAAACATGGATTTCCATACACTTTTTGACTTTGACTTTTTGGGCTGGCAACCTTTTCGTCCCACGACACTATGAGGATGGACTAACCTACCTATAGCAGGTACAGACGGTACAGTGACGTTATCGATAGGTAGGTACATAACCCCCTGTTCAGTTTGAGATCAATTTCATGAAGATATAGCTAGCTGTTTTACCTACTTATATAAAATCAAAATACTTATGTTAAATTATGAGACATGGAACCCGTCACTCGATAGAATTACCTATCGAATATCGATGAACGCTACTGTACTATGTGATTTTTACTCCATAGGAAGGTAAGAAGCTACCTACACAGGTTCCCTGTGTAAGTACCTACCTAAATTAAAAAATAACTACGGTCTACGGCTTTTCAGAAGGGAAAATGCCGTGACTGTAACTAAAAACTACCCTCTTTAACAACATTCCACAGCCTAGGCCAACTCTAAAACGTCGCCCTAGGGGGAACGTAATCCGTTCAGGCTTCGTGACCTGATTTCCCGACGCGGCCTAAATAACAAACTTTTTCTTTGTTGTCCATCGGCGCAGAAGGGAACAAATAAGACACATGGCGGCGGCTCGCGTGCTCTCTATTCGTCGCGCGTACGGCTAACAAACGTTTTTCAACTAGATTTAAAAGCTTCTAACACACTGCGGCTTAAGAGCCACTATGGCTTCTCAAGATACGGAAGAATACCGGTATACATGCTTTGGAATTATAGAATCGAGAGCCCCGGTCGAGTAAGATACAGCATAAACATAAACTTACAAAATAAGCGAGCACTGAAAACTTGCACGCTATTTTGCTAGCTACTGCTTTCTTCTGGAATGTTGGTTCTCCAAGCATGCAATGCAGGTTACAAATAACGTCAAGAGACGCCAAAAGATTCCCAAGAACTTTTCTATCCAACCTTACGGTAAGATATTGCTGCAGTGTGTTTGAAGCTTTATGCAAAAGTTGTTCGGTTTCATGAAGGTAGCAATACTTTGTCGGATGGATTTATTTTGATCAGTTTATACACGAGGTGCCTTGCAAAGTTGGGAAGCTCCTCACGTAATGGTAAGTGAAATAGCGAATACCTGAGGGCAATTTATCAAATTCTCTCAGATTTACCAAGGTCATTTCATGACTATGAATTTTGAAGAGCAGGATAGATTCAACATTATTCATGGCAGAGATAACACCTATACCTTAATAGGTATCTAGTAGGGTTGTTGATCTCATCAGCATCTAGATTGACCTTGACCTGAAGGTGGAAAGTGACGCGAGCGGGTAGAATTTAAAAACAAGATCCGTCAAGTGCGAGTGTAACTCGCGCGCAGAGGGTTTCGAACGTTTTTCAACACGAAGTTATTTACCTAGGTACCGGTTTGAGACTTCTCAATTTAATGAAAACCTAAAAATAGTAGGCACCAACCTACATTCCAGATTGATCTCTCTGCGTGCTTCGGTGATAGGGGGTAACGGTAAATTTTTTGACTTTTTTCATGATATTTAAAAAAGTAAGTAGGTAGGTAAGTATGTAACTTACAGAAATTTTAAAAACTGTTTTGAAATGTCCAAATCGATACCTTTCATTTGATACCCCATCCATTTGAAATAATATAAAGCGTTTGTAGATATGGATCTATGTTTTATAGGAAAAATATAGAGAAATCTGTAAAAAGAACACTTTTTGAAAAATGGTCAAAAAGGGGGAGGATAATTTTCAAAAGCCCCCGCTTTTGAAACCCTCACCGAGTGGGATATCAAATAAAAGGTACGGGTTTGCACATTTCAAAACAGTGTTTGAAATTTCTGTAGTTTAAATATTAAGATTTGTGTGACACGTACCTACTAATCGGGATAACATTTTTATGGAGCCACCTCGGGATCGTCCTTTAGACAACTGCAGAAGAATCATTCAAATCTGTCCATAAATAAGGGAGAAATCGACAATCATACATAAAAAAACATATACATACATATACAGCCGAACATAGAAACTCCAGTTTTTTCCAAGTCTGTTAAAAATAGGACAATCTATTCTAAACTCTTAACCAAAAAGGGTCACGGTATCGGTATACCTACAGAAAAAATTAAACATAGAACAAGCTCATACCCCGCTTAACATGTGTGGATGACATAAAGGTCATAAGGGATCAAAGGGATCAAAGTAGCTTAACTAGCCCATAAAGGGAATCACTGCGGGAAAATAACCTCGTCCATTCGCCAGTTAGGATCAGGTCAGTTACGTTTATGTTCCAAGGCGAGGGCTGTGCAATTAACTTGACCATCTCGAGCAGTCTTGTAGTAGGCATCGTAAAACAGCAATAAAAGCCCAGTTGATGATACAAGGGGAGGTATTTTCTGTGGGTAGGGTAGGTACCTCACCTAGTCATAGGTCACCTAAAATAGAAATATAATAGGTCAAAATCATGGATGTGGAAACCTCAATGGAAGATTGACCAAAGGGAATTTGGGGAAGTTGGAAGAGACGAAGTTAACAATTGTTCTGCAACCTAAAAAGTCAGGATAGGTACTTCAAAACATAATCCTAGCCTGTCTAGAATTAAACTGAAAACGTTCAAGCTTCAGCGTCACTATTCCCAAAGGAAACAAAAACTATCCTAATGAGACCTTTTCGAATTTGGGTTAAAACGAAGCATATACTTTATTAGTAACGAGATCGACCTTAAAACGTCTGGAGGGCAAGTCGGACGTATCTATCCTCTTTACATCGGTTTTATATGTCAGCTCGAGATACGATAAGCCGGAACCGCATCCGCCTTATGCGGAATATAAGAATGGAAAACGAAATTGAAAACTAATAGAACATCGTCGTAGGTACTTCCAACGTAGAGCAAACAATAAGGCGAAGCGTATATTGTGATATGTTGGTTTAATAGAGTCATCTCGGGAATATGAACTTAAGGTGATTTTCTATGATTCTCCGTACAGTCAAAACATTACAGCATCAATTTATGACTAATCTTATTAATCATCAAAAGTTTAGGATTCTAGTTAGTAAGATATGGGAGGGAGTAGAAACACGATTGTCTAAACTTGACTCGATAAAAATTTTTTTTTTCGCAAATTTCCTCTAAATCAACATTTTTACACAGATCCTTCTTTATAAAAAGCACTTTCATTTGCATATTATTTATCATATTTCAATTAAATTTCGTTTACGTGATCCCTAATAAATACTTTAATCGATTATGGTTTTATTTTATTCTGAAAGAGTATTATTTTAGAGCAAAAACAAATTTATAAATAACGACCAGTGAAATTGCGCGCGGGTTGGCCATTCTCGTCTCTCGCCTTCCTTTCTCGCCTTCTCCGTGCGACGTTCGCTCGTCCTTGTCTCGCAAAACCGATCCCTCCACGTCTTAATAAGTTTAGTGTTAGGTACAGTCTTGGAAAACAGTTAGATAGGTACTTAGATTGTTTAAGGCGGTTGTATGCCTCAAACTAGCACCGCTGCCTTTTCTTTCTCATAATTACGTTAATCAAGGAATTTTTAAAAGTCCATTGTACAGTTTATGATACTTAACATAGGCTTTATTTTAATGCAAATAAAATAGTTTTCTTTTCTCGATGGTCATATGTTGACACCTCGTAACTTACATTTTTTACGAAATCAAGTTGCTCACATGAAAAAATTCGAATTTAAGCGGCGCGACTTAGAATTGCTAGCTCGTAATCCGCTGAAAATATCACTCGAACATTTTTTTCCAGAGTTGACACCCCATAGGTTCATGTATCAACCTGCTCTCACTTACAAGCTGAATACGAGTTGTCAATACTAACGATGAACGTATAGGCACCCACTTTTTTAGCACTTAGTCCTTATTATTTGTTATTGAATGAGTACGCTGAGCGTTTTAATTATTTTAAAATTAGTTTCACATTCAATTAAGGCTTCATCATCATCAACCTATATAAGTCCAATGCTGGACATAGGCCTCCCCTAATGAGCGCCATAGCGCCCTGTCTTGCTTGCCGCATCCAGCATCTGCCTGCAATCTTTCGCAGATCGTCATCCCACCTGGCTGTAGGGCGTCCTACACTACGTTTGCCTAGTCGCGGTCTCCACTCAAGAACACGTGCACCCCAGCCATTATCGGTTCTTCGCGATATAATGGCCGGCCCACTGCCGCTTCAGCTTGCAAATTTTTTGGGCTATGTCGATAACTTTGGTTCTCGGTCGGATGTATTCCTTACGAATCCTATCCTTCAGAGAGACGAGCATAGCTCTTTCCATAGCTCGATGAGCGACTTTGAACTGGTGGACCAGCCCTACCGTGAGTGTCCACGTCTCAGCTCCGTAGGTCATGACGGGTAGGACGCACTAATTGAAAACTTACGTTTTTAAGCATTGCGGTATGGATGACGAGAACCCTTGACGTAATTTTCCAAACGCTGCCCAGCCTAGCTGGATCCTCCGCTTGGCTTCGTTCTCGAAATTGTTTTTACCCAACTGCAGAATCTGCCCAAGGTAAGTGTACTCGGAAACAGTTTCGAGAAAGTGGCTATGTACGACCACTTGGTCGTACATAGCCACCTTCTTCTCTTCTTGGATCAATGTGGCCATTGATCATGACTTTGGTGTAACATGCGAAAAATTCATGCGAAGTCCCATACATCGGGAGGCTGAAGCTAGGCCGTCCAGCATCTGGTTCATCATGATGTCATCAGCGAATCGTAGATGTGAGATGAAGTTACCGTTTATGTTAATGCCTCTACCTTTCCAGTCCAGCATCTTAAACATATCTTCCAATGCGCTTGTGAACAGTTTCGGGTATATGACATCACTGCCTCACTCATTTGCGCAGTTGGATGGGTTTAGACTGCTGGCCCTGTACTTGGACACTCATGGTGGCGGCCTCGTACAGACATATCAGCACCTCGATATAACGATAGTCTACTTGGCATCGCTCGCTGTAAGGATTCCAGAACAGCCCAGGTTTCGACGGAGTCAAAGGCCTTTTGGTAAAATATACTTTAAAAATATACTAGTTTTGAAGATCAAAATTACTGTACATACGTGTTGCCAAACAGACCAAAGAACATAGATTTTCCAGTGAGATCTTATGAAAATCTCTTAAAAGAGCCACTGAAACTTACATCCACCAAGTATGCCGATTTGCAAGCTCATAAGAGTGTAATCCCTGCAGATTATCACTCCTTTTACGAAAACTTACTACACAACTAAATAAGAAAATCTTCAACACGTTATTCACGTCACTGCTGACTGCTCGTAACTCAGTTATGGTAAGATTTTTTTGAAATTGTCTACTCGTAACTAATAATAAATTCATTTTCTAGAAAAATACCTATAAAGACCCTTTACTTTTTGAATTCCTTATAAAAATAAACGAATTATCTACGAACTATATTTTTGTTTTATTTTACAATCATCTCTGGCAGATTTTAGAAAGTTTTTTTTATCTACCGACAAATTTGACTTAAAATAGTTACGAGGTATCAACTTATGACCATCGTCTTTTCTTTAAGCAAAATAGCGAAGTTGCTCTTGGTGGCCACCGAACTCTGTTTTCGTTTCTGTGTCAAAATTATACGAAACTAAACTATTTCAGACGGATTAAAAAAAAGCTTAGGATAGGTATCACAAACTGTACCTACATTGGATAATTGAAAATTCTTGTGGTTAACGTAATTATAAGTAAAAATAGGTGGCGGCGCTAGTGTGCGGCATAGTAGTGTGTTCCCATAGTACTACTACTACATAGTTCCGTAGTATTACTACTACATTATTTCTCAGTCGACGTAAGCCTCCGGCCGAAAAACTCAGCTCAGGTACTCTCGCTTAGGCATGATCTAAGAAAACAAGGTCTGACATTCCGAGACCATCCCAAGCCTACGTCACTGTTCAGTTGCCACAAAAAAGGGAGGTTACGTTCATTTGCCGGTGACTATCAAACTTTTATTGTCGCGTCACCGGCGTCACTCGCGTTGTTGATCGCATAAATCTTTAAAATAAAATGGGCGGTTTCTCTATCCGTAACTGTAAGTGTGAAAGGCTGTAAAATAAGGTTCTTTTCATTCCCGAAAAAAAGAATGTGTGGCTGAAGAATGTTCCTGCGATTGGATAAATTTCATTTCAAGAGAAAAATTGATTTATCCATGTGCAGAGCGCATTAGCGTTGCACAAATTATGGAAACTAAGTTTGAAGAATTTCATGGAAAACCTAAAACCTAGATTACTAGTATAGTATTATAATATCTGTGCCTAGATCTAGTTCTCGAATTTCCCCAAACTAAAAAGTTTGAGAACCACCGTAGCGCATATGACGTAGGCTTGGGAAAACCCACGTGACCGTTGTTTCTCGGAGTGCCATACCTTGTATTATTTTACTATGTAAGCTATCTCTCTATTACAGAAGGGCCGTTTTCAGGTCTGATTAGTTTTAAGTACCTATACATATTAACCATTCTAACAACCAATATTTCGTTGTCGAGTAGAAAAACAATAAATACCTACCTATAAGTACTATCATCATTCCAAAGTGAAAAAGCAGGTCAACTTTGTAAGAATTTTTCATTTTCGTTCGACTAGAGTAGGTAGGTATTGATCGAACGAAAAAAAGCAAAATTTCTTAAGTAGGTAATGAAAGTAGGTCTCCACTCCAGTATAACAAAAACAAAAGGGAAGATCGCGCTAGGTTTCAGTCATTTACCTACCAATAGTCTAAGTACAAAACCGTACACGCAATCTCCAATTACGAGTCTTTAAAGGGAAGATCGCGCTAGGTTTCAGTAATTTACCTACCTATAGTCTAAGTACAAAACCGTACACGCAGTTTCCAATTACGAGTCTTTAAAGGGAAGATCGCGCTAGGTTTCAGTAATTTACCTACCTATAGTCTAAGTACAAAACCGTACGCGCAATTTCTAATTACGACTCTTTAAATACAAAGAGCCCTTCAAACAATTTCAAAGACTCGACAGCTGTTTCTACCACAAACAAATTATAAAGCGCTTTATATCTCTATCTCCACCAAGTTACGAACAAAATTAGCTCTATTGCGGGTACGTAAACTACGAGACTAATTTAGAAATCATTATTATTCTGAATACTCGGTCTACTGAGTTCTAATTCCATTGATACCGCAAAATGTCTGGGAATGGAACTGATGGGACATAGTATGAGCGCGAGCGATTACAAGACACGCTCGAAATTTTACATTCGGCGATCCGAACCCTATTAATATTATAAAGGCCAGTTTGTATATTGGTTTTATAAACAATAAAGGACAACCTGTGGATTATGAACACAACGGACGGCTTATAAATCGAAGGACCGCAGATTTCGGAATGAAATAAATAAGTATAATGCTAGGTATCTAACCTAACGAAAATATTATTAATACCTATGTGAATACCTATTATAAATATGAAAGTTTGAATGTATGGATGTTTGCTACCTCTTGACGCTAAAACTACTGAAAGAATCGGGCTGAAATTGTACATACAGGTTATTCTAATCCTGGAATCAAACAGAATCACTTTTTATCCCTTAAATTACCTAGTTCCCATGGGATATAAAATCAAAATCCTTTCAATGTTTTCATATAAATAACGCGTGCGAAGCCGCGGGCATAAAAAAGAACAATATATCCTAACGCATAAACTAACGTCATACTTTCACGTCTCCATTCATTCCGCGATTTCCAGCAGCGGGTAGTAGGAAATCTGCTGATGGCCTACCTAGCCAAATTAAACAACCCTATGTTTGTTTGAGCAACTACAGTAATATTGGTTTTACACGTTTAGAAGTCTCGCTTACATTCCATAGTGTAGAAAGAGATGCCCTCTATTTCGACGCAGAAAGACAGTTGTTGGCCATTTAACGCTAGCGGAGAGGTACTGAAGAACTTTTTGTGTTGAAGCTAGAATCTAAAATGTATTTTTCCCGCCCCTAAAAAACGAATGCGTTGACATGTTTTACTACATAAGTGATGCGAAAACAAAGCGGCGGCGGTGACACAGCCAATTGAATCTATCTGTGCTAGCAATGAAGCTAGAATATTGGGTTGGCTTTTTCACCATCTCTGGTGAAAAGGCAACTTTATGAAATCAAATAATATCCCAAAAATTTTCGACTTCGACGGGTCTTGAACCCGCATCCTTCTTTCAGTACGGGAATGTCGTAACCAACTAGGTACACCACGAGGTCAAGTGACCTGGGTCGTACATCTCTGGGACATCCTACAAATTTTTTGGGATATTCTTTATGTACTTATATTATAAAGAGAAAATATTTGATTGTTTGTTTGTTTGTATTGGCTCCAAAACTACTGGACCGATTTGAAAAATTCTTTTACCATTAGAATCCCACATTATTCCTGATGAACATAGGCTACATAGGCTACCGCGGGAAAATGCTTCATTCCTACGGGAAAACGGGTAATAGGACAACGGGTAGTAAGAATGCAGCTAGTATTTGATATATTAGAATTTACTGTGAGTGTGAGGGCTTACGCCCTATAGAAACAAAAAACTTTATGAAGTTGAGGCATCGTAAAGTTGAGACGTAGAATAGTTTAGCTAGACCAGAGAAATATCTCAAACGAATCAGATAAAAATATTTAAAATACTTCAGTATTTATTATATGTATCGTCTTTATCTAGACGCACGCTCATTCCCAAGTTTCCAATACTAGAAAATTATAACCCATATTGGGCCTAAGCTTGCTAGAATTTTGGTGAAGGTCTAAAACAGTTGAAATTTGTATCAAAAGATCTTTATTCCAACGAAACTATCATTCAAATTGAGTCAACAGAACCAGACACTTACAAAATAACATTATCAGGCACACTAGTACTTACAACTAAACTAAAACTAACAATGTGAATGTGATAACATGACAAGTTCATTTTCAGCTTTTTATAGACAACATAACGTCTATTTTTGCACTAACGTACGGTTTACTTCTAGAAGGTGGGAGAGTAGATTGTGAATTGCGATGGTTCTACATGAATGTGATTTTCGTTCTCACTTGGTTAACCTGCCAGACGTTCAGGTTTTCATATTCCTCGATGCATGCATCCACCTGAAATAAAGTTTTTTGTTAGAAAAAGTAAAAAAGTTATAGCATATGTTTAGCTTTACTGGCTTTAGTTCACCAGTGGCTTTGCATGAATAAATATGATAACTTTAATGTGGCGGTTGCTCAGAATGTAAATGCAATGGTTTATTTAGGCGTCACTTACTCGCCAAAGGATTTAGAATTTTTCATTATTAGAAGGTGCCAGATGCTAATACGGCAAGTTGAAGACAGGGCGCTATGGCGCTCATTAGGGGAGGCCTTTGTCCAGCAGTGGACTAATATAGGTTGATGCTGATGATGCTGATGAGAAGGAATATTTTAGATTACATTTTTCGGGCATAAAACACAAAAAAATTGCGTGCTCCAGCGCCCAAGGGGGTCAGGATTGAGATACATGGAAAGACCGTGGAAGATCACAAAGTTAATTTTGTAGTTCTAATTGGTAAAACACTGCAGTTTTATAAAGTTGGGTTACATATAATTCATATATAAAAGGAAGTTCTATTCGCCCCATGGTGTCTTACCTGATCAGGCTTGAATCCCTTGTCCACGCAGCGTTCGATGACATCAGCAATCTTGATAGTCTTGTTGGAGCCCGCCAGATCGCGAACAACCGCGAATATGCGATCCGTTGAGCTTATACCCCTGTGGAATTATAAACAGTAAATAAGTAATAAAAAATATATAAATAATGATGGACAATTCACACAGCATTATCTAGCCCCAAGCTAAGCAGAGCTTGTGTTATGGTTACCAGATAACTGATATACCTAATAAAATACACAGATAGATTTTGTTTATTATACATAGAAAACATCAAGAACACCCTGAACAAATATCTGCAGATCGTACAAACATTTGTCCCGAGGTGGAAATGGAACCCACAACCTCTTGCGTCGCAGGCGGACCTTCGCTCGCCGCGCCACTGAGGACGTCTACACAATCGTCTACACGTCTTAGAGTGCGTAGTTTAGGTAGTACAAGAACTAGCAATCAGGAACTATCGGGACGACGCGGCGCGATGTGTATTCGGAGTGGAATGGACCAATCAGAAAGCATCGGGATGACGCGATGTGTTTTTCAACTAATGCGATTGGTTGTATTCGCGGGGTATTAGAGCGGCAGCGAAAGCGGAGCGGAGTTTCTATAATGTAAATGAATATATTCATTTTGAGTAGAATAATTTTTTATGTTTTGACAACAATCATATTGTTAATTATTGTTTGTTAACTATTTATCTTCGATTGTATTGTTCTTGATTATTTTTAAAATTGATTATTTTAACGATTTGCATCATTGTGAGTTAATATTTGCACACCTGCTTGCGGGTTGAATACATTTGACATCGCTCTAGTCATAAGATCTGACATGTACCTGTAATAATGTATTCGGCAAATAAAATAAATGATTTGATTTGATTTGGAGTTGATAGCAAATACAAAATCCCGGCGGGATGTCGCGCGAAACCAAAGGAAATAATTTTCCGTCGCTCTGGGTAGCGAAAACCATGTCGGTATGATTAGGGCTTTATGGAGAACGGATCCTTAAAACCTACATACCAAACCTACATAAAACCTAATATACATTATGTAATACTGTACCGACGTATGTAGTATTGCTTAGTTTAAACAAAATACGACGGTATTGGCTGGCAGTTAAAGTTGAATTTCGCATACCTTTGTACATTCTCTTCGACGTGTTGTAGCGATTGTTTCGACATCTCTACAAGGCGGATTGCTTCCGACACGTCCTCCTTTTCGACCACGTCTGACAATCTGAGAAAACACAACACAAGCTGTACAATACGTCATAGAAATTAGCGCACTCGTCTCGGTGGGAACTTGAATCTATCCATATAACTGGCGTTCTTGAGAATGACGTCATTTTTCACGAGAGCTAAGATAGTATTCGAAGTGGAGGGCAATTTTGGCAAAATATCGATAAATAGGGCAAAAACTGTCAAAATATCGAGTGATTGCTTCGTAGCAAATATACGTCTCGAAATCTGGAATTCGATATTTATCGAAGGCTTTTCTTCGATATGTTTCTCGATAAGACGCACGAGAATGCAGTTTTTGGCGGGATCGATTTGTGTTCGTTAAACTTAAATATGTTTTTGATTCGGTTTACCTTAGCCGTGCAAGGGCCGTGGACAGACGCAGTACAGCGAGCAGGTTCCTGGCAGACGTGAACGTGACGTCACGAGCGTTGCGAGCCTCGCGGCGTAGTTCTACATAGGACGCTGAAAAAAACGGTCAATTTAGTAAAATATATCATGTGTGGGTGTAGGTCCGCCTGCGATGCAGCAGGTTGCGGGTTCGATTCCCGCCTCGGGACAAATGTTTGTACGATATTTTTCACGGTGTTCTGGGTGTTTTCTATGTATAGTAATAGGTAGTTATTTGTTCAACAAGTGGGTAAACCTGATTTTTTGTTGAATGTGCCGATATTAAATCCCGAGCTAGCGAAGCAGTCTAGAATTAAGTCACGAGCGTAGCGAGTGGCACTAAAGTAGACTGCTGAGGTAGCGAGGGATTTAAAGGGCTCGAAACGATAAATATTTGCTCTTGAGTTAAAATAAACAACTTTTCACCACGAGTAGCGAGAAAATAATATCTCGTCGTAATTGTGGTCAAATGTCAGAAACTCATTTTAGTCAACAACCATCGAGGACAAAAATGGTGTAAACCTCTTTCTTCTTCTTCTTTTATTTTTGGCTCTGCATCATGGTTTGACACAATTCTTCCAATGTCAGGTAAGCCTCTTTAAAACCATGAACGGACGATTTTTTAATGCTAGGCATGACATATTTGAATGCTGTCTAACCTCCTTCCCTTCGATAAGCTAAAATGAGTACAGCTCACACGTGCGACTCCCATACAAATTTGAAACCTGTTGTTTGGGAGATTATATTTGACAGCACTTAATGATACCTTTATAATTCGGTCGTTATCAAAGGGACGGCAACATTTTTATCCATGTCACATCAGTTTAGCTTTGGCAAAAGCTGAATTGACACCATTGTTGACAAAATCTCTCACTATGTTACTTACAGACGATGTACTCAGACAGAGCTCGTGGCACTACGGGCTGCTTCCTCTTGGTGAGCGCGACGTAGCGTCGGACCAGCCGCATCGGCAGCGCCTTGATCGCGGTCGGCGGCTGCGTAGAGTGTTGGTGCACGTAGGCTATGTGCTTGGCTAGCTCCAGGTCTTTCTCACTATACACAAAAATTATAATCACTTCATTGCATTGTATTGATATGGATCAGTTGAGCTCCTTGTAGATTGTTTGCAACACTCTGCAGCTAGCTCAAATGTTTCAATTGTAAGTACTACTCTATTATTTGATTATAATTTTCTTTGTGAATAATGAGAAATATGGAAAAAAAGCTTTATTGCATGGAAAATGGTTTTATAATTAAAATGTGCGAGCAGTTAGTGACAGCTTTTGGTCTCTGCATTGCTATAATTATAATCATTATAATCATCATTCATGATCACTTTATTGCATGAAAAATGGTATTATAAAGGTAGTAGGTAGGCTTAGAATTGATTCACATAGGCAATTCACCGGTTTTAAATCACTAGTGAATTATGTGAATCAATGAAAAATAGACACAAAATATAAATTTAAATTGAGCAGAATATAAAATACACGGAAACTAAATTAAAAAAATATATAAAATGAGTTAATCTTATAATGTCAGTGAATTTATACTTACATTTGAGATAAGGTTATTAAAATATGAAAGGCTCCGCGAGCGACTTCTTCTCGACAATTCGATGAAGGAGTTGCTTCAGTAAGTAATGTTATTTGAATGCGGAGACATTCAAATAACATTACTTGCTGAAGTCATGGATTTTATTATGGAAAATAAAGTAGGTATTTTATCTCAGGACTTTCAGTTCAGGTTTCAACATCATTTGCAATCAAACTTGCGTTACTTATATCTATTACTTGTTATCATTATCACTATGTTCTGTATTTTTAGTTAAATGGGCAATCACACTATCACACTTAATATTATAAATGCGAAAGTTTGGATGTTTAGATGTATGGATGTTTGTTACCTCTTCACGCCAAAACGACTGAACCGATCGGGTTGAAATTTTGCATAGAAGCTCTGAATCAAACATAGGCTTTTTATCCCACAAAATATTTCTCATGGGAACGAAAAACGTTTCCATAGTAACAACGCGTGCGAAGCCGCGGGCAGAAACTAGTTATAAAATAACAGAAGGTCCTCAAAACACTGAGTTCTACGAGGTCACACAGGTGTTAAAGGTCCTTATTTCTTTCAACCCAGGTCATCCCAGGCCAAAGGACCCATTCTTCCATTCCTTTCAATCTACCAAAGAAGAAATGTGTCTTTAAAATAATGAACAGTAGAATCTCACCGGTTAGGCTTATCCTGAATAAGCCAGAGTAGGTCGAAACGGGACAGCAACGCGGCCGGCAACTGAATGTTCTGTTCTATGGTGCGCTTGGGGTTGTACCGCCCGTAGGCAGGGTTGGCCGCCGCCAGGATAGACACGCGAGCGTTCAGGCATGTCATTATACCGGCCTGGAAGGTCACACTAGTTTTACATACATACAAGAAGTTTTTTTTTAATCACTTAGGGGGCAAAGTGTGGTGGGCAGCTGTGTGGTGCCGGCTTTGAATTAGCACCACCCCAACTCTTCCCGCGGGTGTCGTAAGAGGCGAATAAGGGATATCCACCGGAGGTCAGCGCCCCTTGCAGAAAAATTCTACCACCGAACTGCCATCCCCAACCCGGATGCCCAGCGTGGGGATTATGGGAATTACCCCCCATGAGATAAAAGCCAATAAGGCGCTTATCAGCTGGAGGCCTGCGTCCAGCAGTGGCTTTTAGAGCTTTTAGAGTTTTGTGCGGATCAAGACTGGACGTGTGTTGATATGGACATCTTAGGTGCGGATTCTGGTACTTTTACTTTCGTGAGTGAAGTGCACGGATGCGCACGGTGGTTAGATCACTGCTTAGTCACTAGATCAGCTTTATCGACAGTAATACGTGTGTGGGTAGAGCATGATGTGCAGTGGTCTGACCATTACCCTTTGATTATTGAATGTGACCTAGGTAGAGTAATTTCTAGAATTGACGCAGATTTAAATTTAATACACAACTTGACTATCTGGGGCGAACGTTCAAGTAGCCAAATTGAGCAATATCAACAGCTTTGTCATTCTAAGTTAAGGGAAATTAATTTTCCAGTAGAGTTCGCCCATTGTTGTGACGGAACATGTGTTGACGAAGGACATAAAGTAGTGTTAAGTAATATGTTTAACAACATTGTAGATATACTAACAGAAGCCGCACAAACTACCTATACACGAGCTAAGCCGCGGAGGAGAAAGGGTTACATTGCTGGGTGGAATAAACACGTAGCATGTTACCACAGGAAGGCCAGGCTTAAGTTTATGGAGTGGGTTGAGTGCGGTAAACCAAAACGTGGTCCAACCTATGTTGATATGTGCGAAAGCAGGAAGATATTCAAAGCAAAGTTGAAGTGGTGTCAAGACCAACAAGAGCAAATAAAGATGGATGCTCTTGCTAGTCAACATGACGCCAGAGACTTCAAGCATTTTTGGAAGAACACAAATAAAATGAACGCTAAGCCTGGCCTCCCTGTGACAGTAAATGAAGCAGGTAATCCAAGCTCTATCGCCGATCTCTTCAGGGAACATTTTAAGGTGGTACCCAAGCCGGACTCGTCTGTGCGTGAGCAGGTCAAGGCTGGGGTTGTCATGCAAAGGAGATCGGTATGTTTTACAGCGAGAGATGTACGAAAAGTCATTGAGACCATGCAAAGGGGTAAGTCTCCTGGGCATGACGGCCTCAGTATCGAACATCTGAGGTTTGCGGGTGTTCACCTTCCCAATGTGCTCTCCATGTTCTTTAACTTATGCCTATGCCATGGCTACTTACCTGACACGTTGACCAAAACCATTGTTGTACCTATTGTGAAATGTAAAACGGGAGATGTGTCAGATAAGAACAACTACCGGCCCATTTCTCTAGCAACCATCATCGCAAAGGTGCTTGACAGCTTGCTTAATAGCATTCTCTTGCAACATGTCAAGCTTCACGATGCTCAGTTTGGTTTTAGGGCCGGGCTATCTACAGAGAGTGCGATTTTGTCTCTTAAGCAAGCTGTCAGGTACTATACGGAGAGGAAGACTCCTGTTTACGCCTGTTTCCTGGATTTGTCCAAGGCCTTTGATACAGTTTTGTATCACAGGCTTTGGGAAAAACTGGTAAGCGAGGGTGTACCGGGTGAAGTTGTTTCCATCATGAGGTACTGGTACAACTGTCAAAAAAACCAGGTGAGATGGGCGAGCGCTCTATCTGAGGAGTATGCCTTGGAGTGCGGAGTTCGGCAGGGTGGAAGTACTTCGGGGTTGTTATTTAATTTGTATATTAATGAACTTATCGTTGAACTCAGCAATACCCATACATGCTGTTTTGTTGATAATGTTTGTGTGAACAACATAAGTTACGCTGACGATATGGTGTTGCTGGGTCCATCGGTGGGTTCTATTCAAAAGCTTGTTAATATTTGTGAGAACTACGCGGCTGAACATGGACTCGCATACAACCCCAAAAAGAGTGAAATCCTTGTTTTTAAAAGTGGAAATGTAAGGCCAGCCTATGTTCCGCCCATAGTTCTCAATGGTGCGGCTCTGAAGGTAGTTAGTAAGTTTAGATATTTAGGACATGTCGTCAACGACTCCCTATGTGATGATTTAGATGTTGAGAGGGAGCGTAGAGCTCTGGCTGTACGGGGGAACATGATCGCGCGTAGGTTCGCACGCTGCTCGAGAGAAGTGAAAGTGACGCTATTTAAGGCGTACTGCCAGTCGTTCTACTCGAGCAGCCTCTGGCTTAACTGTACCCGCCGCGCAGCCAGCGCTCTACGCGTTCAGTATAACAACATTTTCAGGATGCTGATGCGGCTGCCTCGCTTTTGCAGCGCATCTGGTATGTTCGCGGAGGCGCGCACGGACGACTTTTACGCGATTATTCGCAAAAAAGTCGCTTCCCTATCTCAGCGAGCGCGAGCCAGCAGCAACAGCATCCTGCAAATGATTATGTCCCGCCTGGACTGTCCCATTCAAAATAAGTGGATGAGGATAATGTTGGGGAATAATTCCATTTAGATTTAATTTAAGTTAGTAAGTAGGTAATTATGTTATTTATTATGTAATTGTAATGTAATCATGAAATAATTATTGTTTTGTATACCTATCTAATTTTAATCATTATTATTGTACTAATATTTTATGTAATTTGATTTTATTGTGAATTTTTTATGTTGTATCTATGGATTACCAATCTGAAATAAATGAGTAAATAAATAAAGTGGACCAATATAGGCTGTTGAGGTGAAGTTGAGGAGAGGGGCAAAGTTACATGGAAGCATTGTTTAGTACGTGTACGTCCTTATCTCCATTTGGAATTCAAAGTTGGTCCGATGTTATGCCTACGAATAATGCGTAATGTTTATTGAAGTATGCCAAAGTAGTGATATCTTTGGGCGGGCAACTATAGTGAAATTAACATTATTGTATTGACAATTGTAAAAAGAAGTTTGTGTTTTACACTATACTTGTATTTTACGTGTTAGAATCAAACGCTCACCTTGGCAATACTAATGGTCTGCTGCTCCATAACCTCGTGGATGGCGGTGCGGTCGTTCTCCGCCATCTTGTCGAACTCATCAATGCAGCACACGCCTTGATCCGCCAGCACTAGCGCGCCGCCTTCCAACATCATTTCGCCGGTGAATGGGTCCTAATGATTAAGATAGGGTTTTAAATTTTGCCCAAATTAAGCAGTGTTTGTTATGGGTAGAAGATGACGTAACGATATGTTCAAAAAAATCGAGTGGCGCAGCCTGTGGGTTTCATCTGATATATGGCGTTCAATCAAATATTTTAGGGATCCCAGTTCCTTATTTTGTAGACAAGATAATTTGTGGTCTTGGCTAAAACCAGACCACAAATATTATAAATATTATATTATATCGCTTTGTAGCTTTATTGATATATATACCTAATAATAATGATATATTTAATATTTGCACACCTGCTTGCGGGTCGAATACATTTTTTTTTCTCTCCTTCTCTGACCGATCGCCAGAGTCTTTGTTTAGCCGTTTTTTCATTAAGTTGGGATGCAACAACAGTCTTAATCTTTATTGTGTAAAGTTGACTTAACTCTAATACAATTTATGAAATCTTATAAATTACTTACGTCTTATCCTCTTTGTTTAATACATTTTGTTATATCTTATTCTATTTTACATGTTTCTACATAGTTTGTTTATGTTATTGCTGAATTTCTTATATTCAAAAATATAATGTTCAGCAAAAGTTATACATCCTTATTTCTTCTTATTACTATATTAGCTATTTCTGTACAGTCGAGTACAGGTCGAATACATTGTCATCACATAGCTTTAAGATCTTGGCATGTAATTATTGTATTCTGCAAATAAACGATTGATTCCGATTCTGATTTTATCGTCATAGGTCATCAGGACCACCCGGCACCCGACCAGCACCGCCTCGCCTCGTGCGGACGACGCGGCGACAACCAGTGACAGCTTAAGACAGCTTAGACTTTGGCTGAACCTTTGTCAGATGAAGCCGAGATGCTGCATCAGCTCAGCTCAAGCTCAGTCAAGCAGGTTATTTTTGTTCTTTTGTCTGCTTGTAGGTACAGTCAGCTGCAAAAAATTGTATACACTCCCAAGTTTTCAATTTGACTATACATATAGTAATTGTATAGTAATTGTGATAATTTATATACCGCATTCTGACAAGTACGATGACTACTTTGTACGAAAAACGTGTGCGTGGCCATTTATTTGAAAAGTTCCGAGTAAAATAAAAATTAAACCTTAGAAGTGTATACATGTCTGAGCAGCTGACTGTACCTACATTCAGTTTCCTTTAGTTTAGTAGTTTTTTGCTTATCTTAGTGTTTAGTTACAGATAGTTGTTAAGTGTTTGTGATGAAGGGATGGTGTGGTCGCAAAGCGACCAAGTCGATTTTTTTTTAATAAAAAACTTACTTTCAACACAGCAGCAGTCAAGCCGACCCCCGACGAGCCCCTTCCAGTAGTATACTGGCTTCTCGGCGCGAGGCGATCGATGTAGGTGAGGAGCTGAGACTTGGCCACTCCGGGGTCGCCCATCAGGCAGATGTTGATGTTACCGCGGATCTTCATGCCGTTCGGACGCCTGTGAAGGAAGTAACGCTGTGGTTATATGAAAGCTTGTAGTATTTCGGATGTCATCATCACATTCAATCACAAGGGTGCACGAGTCAACGTGAGGTATATTTCTTTTGAGTGAGGAAGTGAGGTGATGTGAAGTTAATTAGGGCAAAAGATAAGTGTGTTATGAGTGAAGCATACGACAAGTGTTCTTTTTTGTCAACTCCTCCAACAGGTATCTGCAGCATTTCCTTCTTCACATCCTCGTGTCCGTAGATCTCAGGCGCCAAGCTGCGCGCCATCCTCGAGTAGAGATCCTCATTAACTCTGCTAGTTCCACTTACTTATCAACACCTCCAACAAGAAGCAGCAGCAGTGCTTTCTTCACATCCTCGTGTCCGTAGATCTCAGGCGCCAAGCTGCGCGCCATCCTCGAGTAGAGGTCCTCATCTGCTAACTCTGCTAGTTCTTCCTCTGTCAGGGCCTCGGTTAGCTCGTTCTCGTCGCTTTGGTTCAGACAGGTTACATTCTAGATGTAGTAAAAAATGTGTTTTAATAATTTGAGATCCGAGACTTAACTAGTAAGATATGGGTAACTAAAACCCGTGGTCTAACTGTTAACTATGTTTTATTTTTGCAAAAATCATAATTGAGAACAAATTAAATGCAGATGCAGGCGCTGAAACGGCCTGACGGAAATAATTTTAATAAAGCATAGAACTTACCTGTTTATTTCCTGAATGTTGCAAAAATAATAAAACAATGTGTAAATTATGTTTGAAAATTTTCGCAGAAATTTGAACAGTTTGGTCAGTGAAGGGTGACGTATGAAAGCCTTCCACATCATGAATTGTAGGAAACATGGACTCCCCTAATTAAATTAAGACACCTGACAAAATCATTTCATTTGTTGAGTATTAAGTAATACAGCTCGTTTGGCAGAAAATAACTTACATGAGCCTCGAGATAGGTATCAGACAGTAGCCCCTGCATCATCTGCCTGAAGCCAGAGTTCATCAGCGGCAGGAACACGCCCGTGACCGCCACGTGGTCGCCCGGCTGCGCGCGCCGCGTCGTCTCTCCGCGACAGTAGATGGACAACTGACGGGGTATGTGACCCACAGGGACTTGATCTGACTGAAAATAAAGAAAAAACCTTCAGTCTTAGACTTGTAATGCAGTACATGCATGGTGTGAGCCTGTCGAATGTCTCGAGCGCTCGTCCTACGATCGAGCCCGAGGCAAAAGGAGTGCACCATCTACACACTCATGCTCGGCCTGTCTCGGGGTATCTCGCCGAGCGTGTACTGTCGGAATGTGAGGTTATGTTCAAACGAATCATTAAGCAGGTTAAAAATAAGTATTACTAGCAGGTTAAGAATAAGAAAAAGCAAAACCGTCGCCTCAGGTCAATCTCCGCGACGCGAATTCGACGCTACTAACTTGTAAGGGTTTTTATAATATTTTTTTACTGAAGAAGTTTGATCAATACCCAATCTTGGCACAGAATCTTATGACCTGCCACCAGTTCTAGTATTGAACTGTTACTTACAAACACCTAATGTTTGGTTAGATGGTGATCCTGCTAGATCGGTTTGCAGTGAAGTTCAGCTGTTTCATCTCACACTTGAGTCAACTGGAGTCCCCTTTCTTTTTACTATCAGAAAAATCCTTACATGTTCCTGAATCTTCAGCTCCTGAAACTTCTGGAACCTGGACCCCCTGGTCTGCAAGTGCAGCTGGCCAGCTGTTTTGTTGACCCTGCATTCATCAGCGGTGCAGGCAGGCGGCGGAGTGAATTGCAAGGAGCGGACAGGTTGGTACGTCTCTGCGCCGCATGCACTGCAGGAGTATGTGGCCACTACGAGTAGGGGCTTCACGTCGGTGCAACGGGTTACTATACCTGGATAAGGGAAATAAATAAGTAGAGGCGTGTTCCCAATGAGTTAAACGTTCAGGCAAGTTTGTTCTATGTAAACCTCTAGCATTGGGAAGAGTGATAAACACATTCATTGCCAAGCTTCACCTCTGCAACCCTGAGGTGCGCATCACTGCTGTGCTGCTCTCCTCCTATAGGCGCGTGCTTCGGTGGCTGTCAGTGGTCAGTGTTAGTAGCAGTCAGCATTTATCACACAGTTCTGCTTCAAAGTTTTATGGTTAGTGAAACTTAAAGAACAACTTGAGTTCTGCCAATCTCAGAATCTATGCTGGAATATCTAGATTTTTATTATTTTGAAAAGATTCTTATTGGGGAATAGCTGCTGCCCGCGGCTTCGCACGCGTTGTTTCTATGGAAACGCTTATAGGTGATTTCTATCCCATGGGAACTGATTTATGGGATAATATGCCTATGTTTTATTCCAGGCTTAGAATTATCTGCATGCAAAATTTCAGCCCGATCCGTTCAGTAGTTTCGTGAAGAAGTAACAAACATCCATCTATGCATCCATCCATCCAAACTTTCGCATTTATAATATTAGTGTGACTTTTGTGCCTATAAACACTTTGTCAGTCTCATAGGCATATCCTATTTGAGTTCTGTTCTGAAAAAGTTATCTGATCTTAGAAAAGTTAATATTGCATACCTCTGACTGTAACCAGCTTTCCAATATGTTCAGCCTTCACTTCTCTGATGGGTTGTGACTTTGCAGTGGACAAGTCCTTGAAATATACCTCACTGTAAAAGATACAAAGAATTTTTTATACACTCCCATTGTTACATTTACAGGTTTCAGGATTCATTAGGTATGCGAGTATCATAATTCCACCACTTTTTGTGAACTTTCTCGTGAACTTTACTAGTACGAATGTCACTAAGTACCAATGTTAGTATGATCTGCAGACATTTGTTCAGGGGTTCTGGATGTTTTTCTATGTATAATAAAAAATATCTATCTATGTAGTGTATTGTATTATGTATATCAGTTATCTAGTACCCATAACAAAAGCTCTGCTTAGCTTGGGGCTAGATAATGCTGTGTGAATTGTCCAGCATTATTTATTTATTTAGTACAAAAAGATTATTTCAAAACATGTGCTTGGAAACTTTAGGGATTTGAGGAGAAGTGAACTTACAATCTCCTGATCAGTTCTGGTGGGTATCTGTTCCTAGGGTCCCTCATCTCTCCAGGAATCCTGTGGTTCCTTGCCTCTAGCATTATTCTGTGCTCAATGTAAACATCCAATGAGTCTTTGCTGATAACCTGTAAAATATTGTTATGTACAAAATAATAATATAAAACAAATGTTATGCTCGAACTAAATAGCTTTGGTGTATGCTTTGTGTCTTTTAATAATTTGAGCTTATAATAATAGCTGACAGCCTCGGTGGCGCGGCGGGCGAAGGTCCGCCTGCGGCGCGGGAGGTTGCGGGTTAGATTCCCGCCTTGGGACCAATGTTTGTACGATCTACAAATATTTGTTCCGGGTGTTCTGGTCGTTTCTATGTATGATAAAAAATATCTATCTATGTAATGTATTATGTTATGTATATCAGTCATCTAGTCCCCATAATACAAGCTCTGCTTAGCTTGGGGCTATATGATGCTGTGTGGATTGTCCAGCATTATTTATTTACTTTATTTTTATTTTAGTTGTTCGCACAAAGGAATCAGTTTGAGCACAATAAGAATTAGCCATAAGTCCCTATGGAAAAGTTGTACCTGGGACTTACCATTATCGTAATGTTTGTTACATTTGTTGCTACAATGAAATAAATAGGTTCTAATTTGAACCAAAGAATAGGTTTAAATTAGAACTAGTATTTACAATTTAAATAATTGAGTTAACTGGAGACTGTTGCAAACAATCTACAGTTAGCTTATCCATATCAACTCAACCTCAACACCCTGTATTGGTCCACTGCTGGACCAATACAGGGTATATATCAATATTAATACATATCAACTGATCCATATTAATATTGATTATTATCCATATTAATGGGTACCAGTCAGAAACTATCTTGCTGTATATGATTTTGAAAATTATATATAGGTACAGTACATTTGATTTTGTAATTATATTATATTACATACATTATACTTATTACACTGACAATATTGACATGCTTCATTACATTAATTTAGTTTTCTCAAATTTATTTTGATGTAAGTATTCTTATAATTTATTTCAATATTTTAACTTTTAGAACATTTACTTTTAGTTAATGTAAATGGACTTGTTCATATTATTTTTAGTAAAATAAATAAATTTAATTCAAATTAATGACAAACCTCTCTATGTTTATAGTCAGGCAGCATCTCATAGACCACATCGGAGACCATGTTGGTGTACCGCCTTGTGTTCTGTCTCACTGCCTCTGCCAACTCTTCTTGTGCTTCATGTAAATCATCTAAGTCAACTACGAACGAAACCTGTAAGGAAAATTCGTTACAAAATGCTATCACTAGTGATTTAAATATGGTAGGTAATATAGCATTTGTTAATGAAAAAGGACGTGGATGTATGTGTACCAATGAGTTGACTATGTAATTATCAAACTTTATTGGTGTGTGCGAAGATGTGCATAAGAAATTGGAGGTTTGTTATTGTGTACCCAAGCATAACCTACAAAATATATTTTTTGAGATTACCGATTCCCTGTGTGCAACTTTTGTAAGTTGTTCAGCGTATTTGAAATTCTTGGTGCCCTCATCATCGGTCTGGCAGAAGTCCACAAAGAAGTTCTTGAAGGTTTCTGAAACGATCAATGTAAACAAAGATAAGTTTGAGCATCTTTTGGTCGCGTACTGGCTGTAGAACAATTACTTACCTTTATCAGCAGCATAATCACGCATTTTAGCCATTTTCGTAATATGTAACAAGATTCAGTCAATCAAAACAAAAATACAAGCTGTTTGGAGATCACAAAATTCACAAATTCTCGCACTTTGACAACAGACAGAGTCAGAATTTGGCGCGAAGGTTTTTTTTTTCGGTTGCACAGCTGTTTTCGTTCGGAAACAACACCGACCGCATGCGGTTGCATGCGGTCGGTGTTGTTTCCGAACGAAAACTGCCTGCCTGCCTCTTTCTTTGTTGGTCGTCGGCCTGTTGGCCTGTTGGTTGGTCGTCGGTTTGGTTGGCCAACAAGGAAGAACATCACTAGTTTGTCATAGACAAACATGTTTATAAATAAAATAAATTCCCGCGAAATAAAACGTCAATCAAAACTTCCAGAGCAAGCAAATTGTTGTTAGGTTGGATTGTCGATTGACAGCGGAACAAGTGAACAGAAAAATTTGCGTTAATTTTTCAATTTTCAGTTATTTACAAAGAAAATTCATTTGGTTTAGTTAGAATTAGCTTATTTATTTTTCAAAAATTTATCTATTTTAGTATAGTATAAATATAAGTATATATTTTATCCCGTGACTGCTCGTGTCCTGTCCGTCATGGAACTGGACGGGGGTAGTCCCGTCCCTCCCATCCCCCCGGAACCCCCTGATCCTAGGGATTCAAAAGGGACCAAGAGACGGATTGAGACTGACTCCAGCAAGACGGTGACTGACAGCGAGGCCGCTGTCCCACCGAAAAAATTTACTACAAACCTTACGGTACCGTCTTTACAGACAGTATACACTCATCCATCTGTTGTGGTGGGTGCTAATAATCTCTCCTATTGCAAAACGGATAAAGGCCCATTTGTTGTTACTGTTTCCCGCGAGGAGTCAGATCCTGCTGCGGGCACTATCTTTAAAGCTATCAAATTCGGTAAGTTCCTTGCTAATAATAAAATTGAGGGTATATGCACAGAAGGCGTAAAACAGGTAGGCCGTAATAAAATTTCTGTACAGTTTAAATCATTTGAGGCCGCTAATAGCTTTATCGATTCTACAATTCTCCCTACGTCGAAGATGATCGCATCGATCCCGACGTATAACATCACACGCATGGGACTGGTTCGCCAGGTCCCTACTGACTTACCAATGCAGGAGTTTGTAGAGGACGTGGTTGTTCCTGCCGGGTGCGGAATAATCCTCAAAGCCCGGCGCTTAAGTAGAAAAGTTTTAGGTGACGACGGTAAAGCTTCATGGGTCCCAACTCAAACAGTTGTAATAACATTTAAAGGTCAATCCCTTCCATCTAGAGTATTCCTATATTATAACTCCTTGCCAGTTGAATTATACACCTATCCCACAATCCAGTGCCATTCGTGCTGCAGGTATGGTCACACGAAAATGCAATGCAGATCGCGCCCACGATGTTTCAGGTGTTCTAAAGAACACCCTGGAGACAGCTGCGATATTCCTGAGGTGGAAGCTTCCTGTTTGCACTGTTCGGGGCGGCATTTTGCTACCAGCAAAGGTTGTCCGGAGCAAGTGCGGCAACGGTCCATCAAGGCTGTTATGGCACAAAATTGTATTTCGTATGAGGAGGCTTCTACCCAATTCCCAAGAGCTTCGCGCTCGTATACTGAAGTTGCACAAGAATTAGCCTCTCAAGACCTTTTCTCCCAATCTCCTTCCCAACCCTCTCGAAGACCTGTCCCTCAATCTACGCGATCATACGTTAAAACTGTTTACGCCTCCCCAAAACCTTCATCCTCACAAGTTAGGACCTACGATAAGGTCGCCCATAGAGATATTGTTTCTACGCCAATCTCTTTGGTGCCTAATGGTTGTGCACTCAATCAACCTTCCCAAAATAATAACATGTTAGAAACTCTTTTAAATTTGATCATAAACATTATTCTTTCAAATTCACTTCCTTTACCGAACAACGTTGCTTCAAAATTGTCACAATTAATTTCACTAACCTCCCAGTATGAATCCTCTGACTGTTCTGCAATGGAACTGTCAAAGCATACGAGCCAAACGTCATGAACTCAATCACTTAATTAATAGGTATAGCCCGTCAGTCATTGCCGTCTCGGAGACATGGTTGAGGCCTGGTTCCCATTTCCGGATCTCGGGTTTCTCTTGTCTCCGAGCGGACAGAGCTGACGGGCATGCCGGGAGCGCTCTATTAGTACGGCGTTCCCTTTCCTTCTCTCAAATCACCCTGCCATCCCTCCCCGTTGACATCAACGCTGTTGGTGTCAAGTCTTTTGGTATATCTTTTATATCTGTATATATTCCTCATCCCAACTCCACTATGATTGCGGACATCCTTCTCCTCTTCTCTTCGATTCCTTCTCCTAAGGTTATCATGGGAGATTTTAATGGGCATAACTCTGTCTGGGGTCACAGTCACTCTGATTTGTTTGGTCTTTCCCTTCTAGAAATTATTGATGAGGCCAACCTCTGCATTCTTAATGATGGGTCTCCTACCCGCAGGGTTCTTCCTAATCAAAACCCCAAAAGTGCTGTTGATCTTTCCCTCTGCTCTTCTTTACTTGTTCCCGATATTTTGTGGCAAGTCTTATCTCACACATTTGGTAGCGATCACTTCCCTATAGTTCTTTCCATTAATAACTCTAATAGCGTCACTCCTCTTCTTAACCCAGCTCCATCTTCAAAATACATCCCCACTCATGCTGACTGGTCTTCTTATTCATCTTCACTGGATTCTAGTTTGGAATTTTTTTCTATATCTGAAGATTCCCCTGCTTCTTCCTACAGTGAATTTATCGACTGTATTATTGCATGTGCAGACCGACATGTCCCTATAAAAAAGCCCTCACGTGATTTTAAGGTTTCCACCCCATGGTGGGATTCAGAATGCACAGCGGCGGTTGCTGAGCGTAAGGCGGCTGAGACTGCTTATTGTCGTTCTATGACCACTGAAAATTATTTGAATTATCAAAAATCAGCGGCAAAGTTTAGAAAGCTGTCTTTTAAAAAGAAAAAGCAAGGCTGGATAGGCTTTTGTGAAAGCTTGTCTCCTAGATCTCCTCCATCACTTGTATGGAGACAAATAAGGCGCTTTAGAGGATCTTGTGCTATTGATAATCTGACAGCTAATGATCCTTCTTCTTGGCTAGAGGCCTTTTCAGATAAACTTGCTCCCCCTTCTGCCCCTTCTTTTAATTCTATTCCAACGCCCCCTTCTTTCCTTCCTTCCTCTAGCGGCTTAGACGCCCCTTTTTCTTTCAGTGAACTGACTCTTGCTCTTGACGGACTGACTGACTCTTCTCCTGGCATAGATAGAATCCCTTATTCCTTTCTTGTTAAAGCCTCCAACGACTCTAAACAGGTATACTTGTCTCTTGTTAATAAGTTATTTGATATTGGTGTAGTTCCGGATCAATGGAAGTCCCAAATTATTGTGCCTATCCTCAAGCCTGGCAAAGATCCCTCGGATCCATCCAGTCGTAGGCCCATAGCGCTGTCGTCAGTTATGGCCAAAGTGGCGGAACAGATGGTCAATCGCCGCCTACAATGGTGGTCTGAGAATGGGTCTATCTTATCTAAAACTCAGTTTGGTTTTAGAAAAGGCATGGGAACTCTAGATAACCTTAGTTTATTAATTTCAGATATACATATAGCTTTCAAAGAAAAAAAATACCTTTTAGCTGTATTCCTCGATATTGCCGCTGCGTATGATAGCGTCCAACTTCCAATTCTTATGAGGAAGCTTCTTCAACTTGGTGTTCCTGAGAAGCTAGTTCGATTTATTGGTAACCTTCTAATGGAAAGATCAGTGGTCATTAAATCTTGCCATGGACTCCTTCCCCCTAGGCTAGTCTGGAAGGGCTTACCTCAGGGTTCTGTCTTAAGTCCTCTTCTTTATAGCCTTTACACATATGATCTTGACCAAACTGTTAATTCTTTTTGTAATGTATTACAGTATGCTGATGACCTAACTCTATACATATCATCCTCTTCCCTTGATGAGGCAAGCACCAGACTAAATTCAGCTCTATCATACCTCAGTGACTGGCTTACAGATCATGGTCTGTCTCTGTCTGCGTCAAAGAGTTCTGCCGTCATTTTCACTAAAAAACGAGTAGTTCCTCCTGTAAGTATTTTTATTGACAGTGACACTGTTCCTACATCCAGTCATGCAAAATTTTTAGGCATAACGTTGGACTCCAAAATGACGGGCTGCCAGCATTTTATTTCAATTGCCCAAAAATCTGAGAAGAATACTAATATCCTCCGGTCTCTATCCGGTGTATGGTGGGGCTCTCACCCATACACCCAGAAATTGTTGTATAATGCGATAGTAAGGAGCCATTTCGATTATGGCTCTTTCCTTCTTAGCATGTGCAACAAAGCAGGTTTTGATAAAATTGATAAAATCCAGTATAAATGTTTACGTATTATTATTGGTGCCATGAAGTCTTCGCCCATAAATGCTATGCAGGTTGAATGTGGCGAACCTCCATTATTTATACGCCGGCAATTTCTTTCTGATAGATTTTTATTCAAATTGGCCCAAAACTCTAATCATCCTCTTCTCCCAAAATTAAACCATCTCCTTAGTTTATTCCGATATACTGATAAAATCCCCTGTCTACTCCGTAGCTTCAAAAAATTTTCAGAATTTCCAAATCCCGTTATGCAGTTTCCATCTCATCCTTTATATACCACTCCATATGATGCCCTAGTTTTCCGCCCACAGGTTTTATTGCGTTTTGGTATATTTAAAAATTCCGTGGATGCGAGAGGAATATTTAATTCGGAAGTAGATACAAAATTTAGTGGGTGGCACTCCATTTTCACAGATGCGTCTAAATTATCAACAGATAGTGTGGTTGGGGCAGCGGTTTGGATGCCTTTTACAAATATTACTCTAAGTTTTAAATGCCCTTCTACCACATCGGTTTTTACTGGTGAGGCTGTTGCTATATTAGAAGCTATCCTCTTTATTAAGTCTCATAAGTTAAACAAATCTATTGTTTTTTCTGATTCTAGAAGCTGCCTCCAATCAATTATTTCTAATCCTTTCAGAGACATATCGCGATTCCCTCTGATTCTTCAAATTCGTCAGGCCCTTTATGAGTGCAATAATCTCTGCATTGACGTAGTTCTTGCTTGGGTCCCAGGTCATTCTGGGATTCCAGGTAATGAAACTGCTGATTCTTGTGCAAAAGCAGCGGCTCTGTTAGGTTCACTTGAGCATTTTCATTCTTTCTGCCACGACTTATGCCTCCTTCCTAAAAGTTATCTCCAGAAATCTTGGACTGATCTCTGGAATGCCTCAAAACTTGTTAAAGGCAAACATTATGCTGATGTCCAGCCGGACATACCTCGATCTCCGTGGTTTTTTAAGTTTCGAAAGTTCAATAAAACTACGTCTTCGACCGTCTGTAGGCTAAGGCTGGGTCACTCTTGCACTCCTGTCTTCCTTGCGAGACTTCGGATCAGGGACCATTCCATATGTGAGTGTGGCTTAGATGAAGGTCACGTGGATCACATTTTTTTCAGCTGCCCTATTGTTTCTCTCTCATTATATGACTCCCTTCCCCCTGAGGTTCCTCTTCCAACTTCTATGAAATGTATTTTATCTCTCTGCTTTTCTCCTAAAGTTAACTATGCCTTGTGTAAATTCATATATAATAATGATATAAAGTTGTAATTAGTACTTAGTAGTAGTAGTAGTAGGTTCTTTTCATTATATGTGTTTATTTTTTGTGAATTCAATAATCGCGCAGTTTTGAGTTATTTTCCTTATGTTTTGTAGTTTTGTGGGGTTTTTTCTTTTTTTTGTAAATACTGTACAATACATAAAGGTTATATTGTTCATTCCATAAAGCTTGCGATGCTGTCATGAGATGATGAGACGGATATTGGCAAAATTGTGTCAAACCTGACGCAGAAGCCATCAAACAAGAAGTTGAAATTGTTGTTATTGTGCTTGTTGTCATGATGAAAATTATTATTTTCACGTAAATATAAAGTTATTCTAAGGTATTTTAGAAGTCAGCAGCATGGCAGAATCACTTGGTAAAGTTTCCAGCAAGATTCATCACTTCATGTTTTTCTACAACTCATGAAACAGAATAATTTGAACCCATAATTTACAGCTACTTCACGTGCAAAACGGCAGAAAACCGACAAGCACGGCCGTTTGTCCGCTTTTGAGAAGTTGAAACAGCTAAAAGGGAAAGGCAACAAACATAAATACGATATTGATGATGTTGAGAACGTATACGACACCGTCGATGAGCGGGAGTATTCTGAGAGAGTGCTGCAAAGGCAGGAGGACGATTGGATCGACGACGATGGTAAGTGAGATTCAAACGTAGGATTCATTAAAATACGATATTTATTTTATCGTGATCGTGCTATGTTTAATAATGTTTATTATTAGTATCAAATATATGTCAACAATGTTCAAAATCTTTTTATTGCCCTCCAAGATACAGAAAAACAAAACAGCAAAACAAAAATACAAAAGAAGTTGTACAATGAGCACCCTTATTACTGAGAGCGATCACTTCCAGGCAATATACACATCAAACTTTAGGATACATTTTGGTGAACCACTGCTCACGTTCTAAATAGGTGCCTAACCTTAGCATATTCCCCTTTTGTATGTTGTGTTATCATCATCAGCCTATATTAGTCCACTGCTGGACATAGGCCTCCCCTAATGAGTGCCATAGCACCCTGTCTTCAGCTTACCGCATCCAGCATCTGCCTGCAGTTATTCGCAGATCGTCATCCCACCTGGCCGGAGGGTGTCCTACACTATGTTTGTCGAGTTGTAGTCGCCACTCCAGAACATGTTTACCCCAGTGGTTGTCGGTTCTTCACGAGATATGGCCCGCCCCGCCCACTGCCACTTCAGCTTGCTAATTCGTTGAGCTATGTTGTGTAATAATGTTCTAAGTTTTCTGTCTCAGATGGAACTGGTTACGTGGAAGATGGACGTGAGATCTTTGATGATGATGAAGGAGAATATGAAGCCACAAACACTAAGGAAACTGGCCGGGGCCAGAAGAGAAAGGCTAAAGTGGCACCACAAGCTTCTGCTAAAGGAAATATTAGGAATTTATTGGGAGCAATGCCTACTAAAAAGAAAGAGGTGGGTTTTAAGAATATTTTAGTGTTAATTTCCTGTATTACCTTCGGCATTTGAGAATAATCTGCACCTACTCTTGCTAAGTAAGTCTTATTGCAAAAAAAATTGGTTGTTTGTAAAGTAGGTTTAGGTGATAACGTCTTATTGGTTGAAAATCTCCATTCGTTTGTATGCCGCTAGAGTGAGAGAGACGGAAGATCGGTCCACTCACTCGAACGCTATGCCAGCCTCCGCTCGTGAGGATTCCGCGTGACAAGTTTCACGGAATGACTGGCAGCGCTCGAGATGAGACGGGAGATCAGTCCGTCTCTCTCTCGTTATACCTGCGATCGCGCTCGTGAGGTTTTGGTGTGACACAAGTTTCTGAACATGTCACCCGACTAAAACGATTTTAAAGACGTTATCACGTCAAAAACTTAAACTTACGTCATTCAACTCTTTCCAGGATGTCAAAATATCTGAAGATAACATACTATCAGACATAATGTCAGACTTGGATGGGAATGCATCCTCTGCACCCCTCAAACCTAAACCAGTGGTTCAGAGTAAGAACATTGTGGAGTCCAGTAAAAAAGATGCTCAGAACTACTTCAAAGGTCTATCTTCTTCTGTGAAGAAACCTACATCAGTTCTGAGCAAAGAGGTGCCTACTTTTAAAGAGAAAGTGGTAATATATCACAGTACCCACTGTAATCAGTTACTTGAAGATTATTTGATAAAATTAATTCGTAAAATTTTTAATTTTCCTCAATAACTATCTTGCAGGTTCAAAATGGTGATAAAAATGATGATCATGTTATTATACCAAAGCCAGATATGCCAGTAAGTACTGTTTGAATATTTGAGTAGTAGGATTCTACAAGAATCTCAGATAATTCATTAATTTTACAGAAAGAAAATGCAGATCACAAAGTACCAGGCAAACCATCATGGAAAATAGATAAAGAAATAAAGCAAGAGGTTGAAGACTCAGCCTCACAGAACATAGAAGAATTCAATACTCAAGACTTTATTTTTGATGATGACTTTAGCAATGAGGCACTGCCTGCGCCACCCGCGCCCAAAACTGCCAAAGAAGAGCCAACAAGCACCATCACAGACGTAGCTGAAGAATTCGAAGATGAATTTGAAATATTCCCTAAAAAGGAAACAAAAACTTCTCCCAAAGAGCTGAAACCGTTAACCAGTACATGGGCTGACCAAATGGGGGAGAACCAAACTGCTGCTGCAGTCCAAACAGATGGTCAGCTACCACTTACAACAAATGAAGATGGAGAGAAAGTTCTCCGATTCTACTGGCTTGATGCGTGGGAGGATAGATTTGTGAAGCCTGGCGTGGTGTATCTGTTTGGAAAGGTCTATGTGAATCCTTCCAATAAGAAGGCGGGTTGTGTTTCTTGCTGTCTGGTTGTGAGGAATGTGAATAGGCAGATGTTTTTACTGCCTAGGGAATATGTAAGTTAACATACTGTTACGATGTTCTTAGAAAAACTTACAGTTGGGAAAAGTTATCTTCAATCCCCTTTACAGCAAATCAACGTTTAGAATCGTACAATCTTAGCTTCATAGCATAGCACATTACTGGTGGATATGCGAAATACCACTTATGTCTATCTTTTTACCCATGGGCTGGGTGTTCATGAGGTAAAAAGACTAGGATAAAAGCCTTCTATATCAGTCCTACTCCAGTCTTGTTCCAATATAACAGAATTATAAACCATATCTAATGATAATTATAATAATTAATATAAATTAATGATAATTTTGGTCTTTTCAGAAACTGGACCCAGTAACCTTGGAGCCAACGGACCATGAAGTCACCATGATGGACATGTATGAAGAGTTCAACTCTTCAGTGGCCAGTGATTTGGGGCTGAAAGAGTTCAAGTCTCGGAAGGTCACAAAGAACTATTGCTTCAACCTGCCAGATATACCTGCCCAATCTGACTATTTGGAGGTTAAATATTCTGTGAGTAAACTATTTTAAACAAACATTGGTATTATTTTTATTATTTGCAGCAAAAACTTATTTTTTATTTATATATATATATTTTTTTTTTAATCATTTATTTGGTGCATGAGGCTTTTGCCAAACATGGTATGTCACCCCCGTAATTCTAAATAACAATAGTGCTTAATCCAACAAAAAAATACATTCTATGTAACAAAACAAAATAAACCTAACAGAAACTTAGTCTATGAGTTATTATAATATACAAGCAAACTTTTTAAATAAATTAACTGAAAACTAATCTATCACCTAAGTATAATATGTACCTATCACCTAAACTATTCATTGCCATTTGGTAACTATTACCTAGACTTCCAAACCTATTAAAAATACAGTGCATTTATATATTGTGCCATCATTAAAATAACTATTGTCTAAAAAGACCTGTGTTAAAAACAAATAATTATTGAAAACCCGACTATCATATATTCGGTTTTTCGTGCGTTTTGATAAATTGTATCGCAAAATACCAACAAAATCTAACCAAGAACACAATAGAAAGTCCGATGGACAAGTATTTTGATACCTATCTAATTTATCAAATCACTTCAGTCGTTTAGATGCTTAGGGCTATAGAGTCCCGCATAAAACATCTTCAATTGAAGGTTAAACAAACTTGAGTGAACTTTTACATTACACGGGTCCCTGCATCCGAAGAGATTTTCGGCGATTTCGGTTTGTTAGTGCTACCTCTTGCAACATCAACTTTTAATATAGTATTATAATATCTGTGATAATACATTAAAATTATTAAAGAAACTTTTAATACATTTACAATTTAATTTAAACAAAAACGATTTTTTCAGGCGTCATTCCCGCCACCACCAGCAAACAAAAAACACCTAACATTCTCCCACATATTTGGCACAAACACGTCTTCCCTCGAGACGTTCCTCCTCGAGCGTAAGATCAAGGGTCCCTGCTGGTTGGAGGTCAAGCAGGCCGAGTGCGTCCAGGCGAAGGTTTCCTGGTGCAAGCTGGAGGCAGCTTGCGAGAAGATTGAGAATGTTAGTGTGCTGAGGAGTGAGAGGGATCTGGATCCGCCACCTGTGACCATTGCTGCGGTAAGTTTACTTTGTAATTTGCTATTTCCTTGATTATATCTTTATTCACAAAGAAAATTGCAATCAAATAATAGAAATAAATTAGAACTAGTATTTACAATTGAAACAATTGAGCTAACTGCAGATTGTTGCAAACAATCTATAGGTAGATCAACTGACCCATATCAATACCAGTCTGATCTCTAGTGCGCCGGGTAGCGGCGGCAGTTCATTGTGGGCTGTGAAAACGTTAAGCTATCTTCTAATCACTGTCCAAAATACTGTTAGAGTTGTTCTATCTCACGAAGTCCGTTGGGCTATGTACATATGTCATAGTGAATGCATGTAGGTACACATTGTTTTAGTGTGCGTAAGCTCAGAAGCAATCAGTCTCGCCCGAGACGCGGTCCGGGTCACTAGTGCTCATTGTATTCACGTCAGATATTGGTAGCGAGTACCGTCAGCATGACAACTAAGCGCAAAAGTTGTTCGTAGTGAGGTAAGTTAACGGACTTCGTGAGATAGAACAACTATACCTGAATCTATAATGTCTATAATCTTTTGAATTCTCATCAGATAAACATGAGAACAACAATGGACCCGAAAACTAGGAAGACAAAAATACTGATGCTGAGTTGCCTGACACACAACAACTTCCCGATTCATAAGCCGCCGCCAAATCCACCTTTTCAACAACACTTCTGTGGTAAGTGGTCAACACAGTTGTTAGCTCTAGTATTGTTAAATTCAACAGAGAATTCTAATAGTAAAATACTTTTCAGTGATGACAAAATGCAACGAGATATGGCCGCTAGATTTAAAACAAGCACTACCACAATACAAAGCGACCAAATTAACAAAATGCGATACAGAACGCGAACTACTAAACTACTTCATGGTGCAATTCTGGAAGTTAGACCCCGATTTGGTCGTCGGTCATGATTTACAAGGGTTCCAGCAAGATCTGTTGATAGGCAACATCCTGGATATGAACATCCCTAACTGGTCCAGACTGGGTCGCTTGAAAAGATCCATCGCTCCTCAAAGGAAGTTCGCAGCAAAAGACGCGTTTTTAGGGAGACTTGTATGCGATATCAAGCTCTCCGCTATGGAACTAATCAGAGCCAGGAGCTTTGACTTAGACACGTTATGCGTCAATGTCCTGAAGATGAAAGAAGGTGAACGTGTTGACGTGTCTTTAGAAGACTTGCCTAGATACTACGAAAGCAGTAAAGATCTTTTCCAACTTGTATCACTGAGCATGCAAGACGCGTCGTATATCCTCAAAATAATGTGCGAACTAAACGTTATACCGCTAGCGAAACAGATCACCCAAATTGCTGGGAACGTAATGTCGCGTACTTTGATGGGTGGCAGATCTGAGAGAAACGAATTCTTGTTGCTTCACGCTTTCACTGAGAAAAACTACATTGTTCCGGACAAAATGTATGGCAGGAAAGCAGCAGCAGTCAATGAAGGCACAGGGGATGATCAAGAAGAGGGCGCTACGGAAGGTGTATCTAAAAAGCAAGGGAAGAAGAAAGCCGCGTATTCCGGTGGTCTGGTTTTAGACCCAAAAAAAGGATTCTACGACAAATTGATTCTACTTATGGACTTCAACTCGCTGTATCCTAGCATCATCCAAGAGTACAATATCTGCTTCACAACGATCAAAAGGAAAAGCTCATCGGCTACAGACGATGATGTAGCCAATCTAATACTGCCCCAGTCGAGTACTGAGCTGGGGGTTCTACCCACGCAAATTCGCAAACTTGTTGAAAGCAGAAGGGAAGTAAAAAAGCTAATGAAAACTCCAGATTTATCTCCAGAACAATACATGCAGTACAACATCAGACAAATGGGGTTGAAGTTAACTGCTAACTCAATGTATGGATGTCTTGGCTTTACGCATTCGCGTTTCTACGCGAAACCTCTAGCTGCGCTGGTCACTATGAAAGGCAGAGAAATCCTCATGGATACCAAGGAAATCGTTCAGAAATCTAACTACGATGTAGTATACGGCGACACAGACAGTTTGATGATCAACACCAACTGTTTAGATTACGAGAACGTTTTCAAAATTGGCATTGATATCAAAAAGGAAATCAACAAGAAATACAAACAAATTGAACTTGATATCGATGGAGTGTTCAGATATCTACTGCTGCTAAAGAAAAAGAAGTATGCAGCGGTGTTGATAAGCAAAAACAAAAGTGGCGAATTTGTATTTACACAGGAACACAAGGGGTTAGATATTGTGCGTCGTGATTGGTCACAGCTGGCCGCCGAGGCGGGGAAGTTTATTCTGAGCCAAATACTTTCTGAACAATCTGCCGATGAAAGATTAGAGAGCATACAGGCTCATCTGAATAAACTCAAAGATGATTTAGTAGAAGGGAAAATGCCACTGTCCATGCTGACGATCACGAAACAACTCACGAAAAATCCCAACGAGTACGCCGATAAGCACTCACAGCCACATGTGCAAGTAGCCTTGCGACTAAACATCAAAAACAGTAGAAGATTCAAGAAAGGAGATATTGTCCCTTACATTATCTGCCAAGATGGGACAGCAAATTCCGCCACTCAACGCGCCTACCACATAGAAGAGCTGAAAAATTCAGAACATCTCAAAGTAGACTTCAAATACTATTTAGCTCACCAACTCCACCCTGTGATATCCAGAATATGCGAACCGATCGAAGGCATGGATCCTTCGCGCGTTGCCGACTGCCTGGGCCTAGATCCATCCGGATACCGACAGATAAAACGTGAAACCGGCGGCAACACGGAAACGTACGAAGTCGAAAACGAACAAGAAAAATACAGGCCATGCAAAGAATTCACATTCGTCTGCGTTAGCGAGGCTTGCAGAACAGAGAATAGGATACGAGAAACTTGCATCAAGTTGGATAAAGAGAGTATCACTTTTCTGGAGCGGTGTCAGAACGAGAAATGTGCAGTACGCCCTGTGGACTACCTAGCCTCGATACAGAATCAGCTGAGTCTTCAAATTCGCCAGTGCCACGCGTTGTATTACGCCGGCTGGGTGTCCTGCGAAGACCCGGCGTGTGGGCACCGCACGGCACGGTTGCCGCAGATGTTTGCCGGCGGGTATCCGCTTTGCAGACTTTGCGAGAAGGGAGTTATGTTCCGAGAGTATACCGAGAAAGATCTGTACCTGCAAATTAACTTCTTCATGTTCCTGTTTGATCTTAGCAAGAGCCACAATTCAAGTAAGTCTGCTCTATAAATATCTATTTCATGCTATGTTTCGTGATAACCCTTAACTTAATTCTTCTTCTAATATGATGTTAGTGAGTATTTCTGTGGCTTGGACTTCTTATTTAATTTCCGTTATCCTCTTTACAGAAGCCAGAGTATCAGCTCAAATAACATCTGCATTTCAAGTACTGAAAGAGATGGTCGAAGACGCGCTGGCCCACTCTGCCTATTCCATCATCAGCTTATCAAAGTTGTTCAGATTCTTCACGGTAGATCCTAAAGCTAAGTTGAAGAGTGAACCAGTGGAAATTGATATATTGCCAGAGATTGAACAGATTGACGCCTTGTTAGAATTAGGAGTCTATTGAAGTACAAAGTAATTTTAATATAATGTTTTAAAGATAAATTTAACATCTGAAGATCGTGTTACATCTCGTTGTATATTTTCTAATGTATTGTAATAAATATAATAAAAATAAAAAGCCATTTATTCTACTAAATTCTAATAAAATGTCAGTAACTTTAATTAATTCTAAGGTAGGTAGTTATTAAATGTAACCAGCTGCTGCCCGCGGCTTCGCATACGTTTCGTCCCCGGGTTACCATTTACCTCCTTGTCAAATTTCATCAAGATCCATTCAGCCGTTTAGCCGTGAAACGTAACAGACAGGTCTATATGTCTGTTACATTTCACGGAGTGACTTTTTATCCCTTAATCATGGGATAAAAAGATCCATGGGATATAAATTACCTTTAGACGTTTCCATAGAAACAACGTGCGCGAAGCCGCGGGCATAAACTAAAAAACTATAAAGTTTAGAATATTAGTGTCCATACTAATAGCTGCTGCCCGCGGTTTCGCTCGCGCTTTTAAAGTAGGTAGCCTATTGTCCGTCCCCGGGATACCAAGTTTGTAAAAAGAACACTTTGAATAAGGGTCAAAAGGGGGGGAATAATTTTCAAAAGTGGGGGCTACCTCACCGAGTGGAGTATCAAATGAAATTAATTATGGACGTACAATATTTAACTTATATAGGGTGATTTCTACAGTTATTGACCACCCTACAGTTATTGACCATTTGAGACAAAATCGATCGAAATAAGATAGTGGTAGATCGCACGTGAATGAAAGAAACAAAAACTATACCTTTATTCATTCTTCTTTCGTATTAGTTCATAATATTTGATCTAGATGGCGTTATTTTTTATTGGCGAGGTCAGTTCAAAAAAGTTGTGATAAGTGCGGGTGTTCGTTACGAAAAAAATAAGGTAAGTGTTTTATAAATCCATAATTTTTTATGTAACTTGTTGATTTATTATTGTAAACTTGTTACATATCTGTTGGTTATTGAATAGTAGTTAATTTAATGTATTTTCAAAGTTCGTAAAGTAATTCTAACTTCAAAAAAAAAACCCGGTCAATTACTAAATCTCATTTGTATGAAATTCAGCTATTAACCACCCCCGGTCAATAACTGAATTTCCCGAAATAGGTATTTTGATGCATTTTCTGCTTTATTGTGGTTTTATTAAGGTCTTCTCAAAATCTCAGCATTGTAACTGCATCGGATCAGTTATTGTCCGGGGGGTGGCTAATTAGTAAATCTCAGGTGGTCAATAACTATATCGCTCTATTTATTTTCTTTCAGACTGATTCAACATGCCCAAAGTACCGCAATATACCAAAGAACAATTGGAAAAGGCTCTAGAAGACGTAAGCCGAGGTATTTCTGTTCGGGCAGTAGCCAAAAATATAGCATACCTAGAGCGACATTACATTTTAAGATAAAAAAAACCCGAATAACAAAAGCTACTGCGTGTGCTGAAGAACTTATCACTTTAGACGACCTAGGAGTACCAGACACACGTGACTGTAGCTTAATTATCACTTTAGACGACCTAGGAGTACCAGACACACGTGACTGTAGCTTACACCAACCATCATGTTCAGCTGCTAATATAGAAGATTTTTTGAAAATACCACCAATGCCTAGGAAAACGGAACATTGAAAGGCTATCTTATCATATTTCCGGACGTGAGTATCAAAAGATTCTAGAAAACAAAAACAAAGAAAAACAGAGAGTAGAAGAAGAAAAAAATGGAAAGAGAATGTAAAAAGGAAGACAAGAAGAGGAAACTGGAAGAAAAGAAGGTTAATAAGTTAGAAAAGAAAAAGAAAGTTGAAACTCCTAGTTCTACCTGTGGTGCGTGCAAAGGAGTGGTTAAAATTATTAAATTACGATGTTGCGAATGTGGAATAGCTTTTCATAGGTCATGTATTCCGAAATCACATCTTATACACATACCTCAAGAAGAAGGAGATAATTTTCTATGCCACCAATGTTTTCTTATGGAAAATAATGACGATGATTGTGACAACGGAGACAGTGACGAAGAAAATGATGATTTTTTGAGTATAATAAAATCAAGAGAGGAAGAATTAGGTGTGAATTATCTAAAATTTTAATTTAATTTAAAAATACTTTATTTTTGCTATGAACCTATTTTATTAGTTTCATTTTTATGCTACCTGAATGTTTTTTACGTGCTTTAATCTATGTTTAATGAAAATCGGTTCAGCCGTTTAGGTGTTATGACCATTTTTAAATTTTATATTATGCATGGTCAATAGCTGTATCTCAGTATGATAATTACTGCGTTTTCATGGCTAATTACTGAATTCTTTGCCTTATTTGATTTAAATAATGTTTTTTAATAATAAACATCTGATTTTAAAATATTTGTTTTAATTTTCTATTACTTAGATATATTACCATTTGATTGGTATATCATAGGAACCTGTATCTCTATTGTTTTTTTTTTTATAGAGTTTAGAAAATATTATTTTCCTTAAGTGGTCAATAACTGTAGCAATCACCCTAACTAGGTAATTTATTGATTAATTATAAAAATTCTTTAATGTCATAAAAACATTTTTCTAAGAGCCACCTACGGAGTTTTGTCTTAAATGTACTAGTAGGCAGTTCTCTTATGTCTCTAGGAATTTTGTTGAATACTTTAACAGTCATGGTGGAGCAATTTTTCCCACTCAGTGTAGTTTTGTGTGGGGGCAATATAAGCCTAGTGGGATCTCTATTTTTTATAACCGATTTATTTTTATCTTTATACTGGTTAAAGAATGAAGCGTGCTCTTTTACAAAACAGCCAATTTGGAAGATGTATAAACTAGTGAGCGTTAAGAGTTTATGTTTCTTAAAGAGAGGCTTGCATGACTCTAATGGGCCTATTCCAAAAACGACTCTTACACACTTTTTTTGAATAATGAAAGCTCTTTTGATGTGCGTAGAGTTACCGAAAAGCATAAGACCATACCCTAGTACTGAGGTGACGTAGCCAAAATAAGCGGTTAATGCCGTTTGTTGGCCTGATGTTCTTCTTAATCTTTTCAGAGCAAAAACAAAGCGATTAAGTTTTTTGCCAATTTTTTCTATATGCGATTTCCAATTTATATGTTTGTCCAGTATTATACCAAGAAATTTTATTTCGTCAGTCTTTTCAATTATTTCATTTCTACATGTCAGAGTGCTATTAAATATCATTTTATTATTAGAATTAATGTTATTATTATAATTTTGAAAATGTACATAAGTATTTAGTTTTTGAAATATTTGCTTGTAAATTGTTAGACTCCAGCCAATTCACAACTGATTCAGCCTCCGAGGTAAGACATTCAATTAAAGTTCCATCCTTCTTCTCATCGGCAACTACGATTGAAACATCGTCAGCAAAAAGAACACATTGATACTTTGTGATATTTGGCAAATCATTGATATAAAGAAGAAATAGCAACGGTCCTAGAATAGTAGGTTTCATACTTTGAAAAGTCGAAATTTTACCCATTCCCTCCCCCACTATCTCTGAAGATTACAGAGCGAGCGATCCATGTAAAATGTATGTAGCGTTTGTAGATATGGATCTGTATTCAGTATTTTATTTATTGCATTCATACATTCAGGTCTTAGTGATTAGGTGAGTTTAAGTTAAGTTCACAGTATGGACCCATTTAGGGTGTTGCAATGGAAAACTGGCAGGTTTCGTGCCTTTCTGCTAAAGATGAACTATGTTTTAATTTGCCTTATAATTTTATCTGTATTTCACAGGAAAAATGGGTATAGAGAAGTTTGTAAAACGAACACTTGAAAAATGGTCAAAAAGGGGGGGAATAATTTTCAAAAGAGGGGGCTACCTCATCGAGTGCGGTATCAAATGAAAGGTATCGGTTTGTGCAATTTGTATAAGTACCTATATAAAATCAAAATATGCACGACGGGTTTCAAGTGAAGTCACTTTATAAACACTTAATATTTTTAGCCACTTTTCGTATGTTAAATCAGATCGACCTGGGCGATGACGAAAACTTAATATTCTAAGGCATTTCTTCTGAATCCTTTCAACAGCATTAATATGAACACTGTAGTACGGTGACCATATTGGGCTACCATATTCTAGGACACTTCTCACAAATGCGTAAAAAAGATATAGGAAACTTTGTGGCTTTCTAAAGCCTTTTGTAGATCTTAGAATAAATCCTAACAGTTGGTTGGCTTTAGAAGTTATGTGTTGAGTGTACTCGCGAAAAGAAGTTTCTCATCGAACAGTAGGTTCTCATCGACAAGTCTCTCACCACATACCTATTTAGTATATGACCATTGATGTGATAGTTGTTTGTTATAGGTAAGTACCTACATTTCAAAACAGTTGTCGAAATTTCTGTAGGTTTCATACTTTTTAAATATATTCGAAACTTTTACCCATTCCCCCCCTATCTCCGAAGATTGCAGAGCGATCCATTTGAAATGTAGGTAAGTATGTAGCGTTTGTAAATATGAATCTACTAAGTAGTTTATGACCGCGGCTTCGCGTGCGTTGTTTCTATAAACGTTTAAAGGTGGTTTCAGGAAAAATATAAGTTCTCTACTACCTGGTACCTAAGTCTCTAAAACTACACTTTTTGAAAAATGGTCAAAAAGAGAGGGAATTATTTTCAAAAGGGGGGCTACCTCACCGAGTGGGGTATCAAATGAAAGCACTCCGGAACCGTAGTCCCACTGCGATGTCCCACTGGTGGGACAAAACTTTTACGTGGTCCCACCAAACACACACTTGTTTGGTAGGTATTGGTTTGTACATTTCAAAGCAGTTTTTGAAATTTCTGTAGAGTAGGTAGGTACACACTTTGAAATATATTGAATATTATCTTATCACATCACACTTCACACTAATAGGTATTATAAATGCGAAAGTTTGGATGGATAGATGGATGGATGTTTGTTACCTCTTCAAGCCAAAACTACTGAACGGATCAGGCTGAAATTTTGTATAAGTACTTACAGGTAAGTCTAAACCTAGAATCAAAAATAGGCGACTTTTTATCCCATAAGTCAAACGTTTCCATAGAAACAACGCGTGCGAAGCCGCGGGCAGAAGCTAGTAGTCAATAAATTAACTTAATCTCCGAAGTAGGTACCTATGTAGAGCGATCCATCTATAATGTAGATTGGTACCTACCTTACTATTTTTAGGTCAATCAAATAGCTATGGGTAAAATTTCGACTTTTTTCAAAATATTTCAAAAAGTATGAGACCTACAGAAATTTCAAAAACTGTTTTGAAATGTACAAACTGATACGTTTTATTTCACTCCCCACATGACCCTGTAGGTACCTACCTAAAAATTTCTTTTAAAATTTCGACATCTCAATTTGTATGGAAAATTTTCATTTTTAATTTTTTTCTTAAAATCTGTAGGTACAGTCGCACGAAATATATTATTATTTTCAATTTCAAGTTGATAGCTGCGGTAGTTGCTAAGTTATTAAGGAGGGAAAAAAGGACAGACAAAGCGAGACCATAAGGGTTTCGAAACCCTAAAATTAGCAAAAACGCGAAAACTTTTTTGATGCTAATTGATCATGTTTCTTAAATTGATCAAAAACTTCTATTGGACCAACAGAGGTTGGAGTAGGTACCTACTTACTAAAAAAGTCAGAAATCGCAAAAAACTTAGTGAGAGAGTTCCTAGACAACGCGTTCCCCAACTCGTGGATTGGACGACTTGGCCCCATCGCATGGCTTACACGGTCCCCTCCCTTAACTGACTCCTCTTGAGTTTAGCATATGGGGCAAAAGAGCTGGTTTACCAAGAATAAATACAAACTAAGGAACAAATTGACGCAGCTTTTGCAAAGATGCAAGACGAGGTAACGCTCTGTACCTACTAAAGTAGAAATCCGACGTAAGTGTCGCGCGTGTAAAAATAGGCGAGAAGTTTTTATAATTTTTAAAAATAAAAATGTTTATTTTTACTTAGTATGTATTTATATAATATCTACTCCCAAGGGTGGATCCAGGATCTCATTTTGGGAGGGGCCATTTTGACAAAGATTGGAGAAAGGGTTAAAATTACAGGTAAACAAAAAATAAAGTTTTTATGCTAATAAAAACTTTATTTTTTGCAAAATATTTTATAAAATATAATTAATTTTTTTTTTACAAAATAAATCATCGAGTCACGCGCGGGCGGCGCGGGAGGAGAGACGGCAGTGCGGCGTTGCGCCGAAAAAAAAACATTCTATGAGATAGCGGTTCTTAAACCCTTTGGACATCGAAATATTTGACAGAGACCTAAAATTAAGTTCGTTGCCTAAATGAAAAAAATGGAAAGCAGAGCGAACTTCGAAAATCTTAGACTTTTTAGCAACTTATATTAGTAAAACGACAAAACATATATTATAAAATAGGCGAGCGGAGCGAGCCTCAAAATTTTTAAAGATATTTTAGTGACGATTGGAAAATTTTTGAGAGAAAAGGAAGAAAAGACGATATAATAACGGCGAATGAAGCGAGCCTCGGAAATTTTAAAGTCTTAGCGACGATTGGGAAATTTAAGCAAGAAAAGATGATATAAAAAGGGCGAACAGAAGGAGATTCGAAATTTATAAACATATTTTAGCGAAATTTAGGAAATTTGTAAGTGAAAATGTAGAAAAGACGATATGAAAACGGTGCGGCGAGCGGAGCGAGCCTCAAAAATTTGAGAATTTTAGCGCCGATTGGGACACTTGTGAAAGTAAAGAGTATACATATAAAATAGGCAAGCGGAGCGACCCTCGAAATTTTCATGTTTGTTTTAGCGACGATTGCAAAAATTGTGAGAGAAACGAAAGCAGATAGATGACATAAAAACGGCGAGCGGAGCGAGCCGCGAAAATTTTAAAGACTTTTAGAGACGAATTTGTGAAAGCAAAGAAAGCAAATACTATTTAACAGCGCCGACGAGTGGTGCGAGCTGCGACAATTATTGAAACTCTAGCGGCGGTGGGAAAATTTGTGGAAGAGAAGAAAGCCAAGGCAAAAATATCGGCAAGCGTAGCGAGCCGCTAAAATTTTGCGTCACTTCTAGCGACTGTTGGGAAAAGAGAACGTATCAACACTAATAGGTGTTGATAATGTTCTTTTTTTCACGCCTAAACGGCTAAACGGGTCTTAATGAAATTTAGCAGGGAGCTAAACGAACGGTATTCCGTACATGGCTACCTGAAAAGCGTGTGCGAAGCCGTGGGCTGAAGCTATCTATAAATGTACGAAATTAATTCTAAAATAATTAAAATATCTGGTTCGACAGTCGCACTGGGCATTTGTCCTTCCGCACTTATTGAATTTATTTCTCTTCCTAGGAACAAGTAAAAAGGTATTCTAGCACTCACCTGCGCCAATCCCCCTCTACAGAAAATTAAAAGGTAGTCGAGAAGTAGTTTGGTTCCGTGGACCACAACGCGCCTTGCAGCTCGAGTTATAAAGATTGTCTACTTAAAATTGATATGATTATTGACTGTCATATAACTTAATATAATATTATATATAATGTATAATTTTCTCCACAGCCATGTTTAGGTACTGAACCTTTATTTTTTTATATGACCAGTATTATTGCGGAGCCCCCACAGAGGCACACTTTGAGAATAGCTGCTCTAAGGGGATAAAATAGTAGTTTTTCTAGTTTAGTCTTGAAGTTAATTCAGTAGAATTGGATACCTAGGGATTAGGTATTTAGTTTTTCGGTTAGTAAATAAATAAGACGTGCGCATTTTTGTAAATTTATCCTTTGTAGTATAGGAATTCCATTACTCAGAAACATGAAAATTGGTAGGTATTTTGCCTATTGCTTGATGGAAAATTACGTGTTCAGCTTTTTAGAAATTCAACCCAAGAATGTAAAAGTTTACATTTTTAAATATTTGTGTTGCTGGTGCAAGTGGACGTGGTGGTACTGACAAGTACCTAAAAATTCAGGATATATTTCTGTTTCCTAATAAAGTTACATAACTAACCTACCGATGAGTAGGTATGCCGTGTAAACCTAAACCTAAATTGCACCTAAATTGACTCGAAAGTATAGAATTCCCAGGTCTTTCGGGGGGGCCATGGCCCCCATGCCCCCCCCCCCCCTGTATCCGCCAATGTCTACTCCATTTTCCCCTTATGTATTAATTTTTGACAAGTCTAGAGACTTTTCGGTTATAATGTGGTGTAGGTCGAGTGTCCAACAATGAAACAGTCGTACCTACACAGTGAAACAGTCCCATATTTCTGAAATGCGACATTGTCAGATGGTGCAGTATGCCTAGCCCTGACGGCCTCTTACAACCCCCGTACCCTCCCAGTTTGCGTTCGCGCCGCTTGTGAAACGATGTGTCTACGCAGCAATTTTGGATTTTATAGCAAAAAGTAAATTTTTTTTTGGTTTTCTTTGATTTCTCAGTTAAATACTGGGTATAGACGATTCGGTTTTTCTCAGTATTACGTTGCATTGTAGGTACATATATCGAAAATTCACGTAGTAGGACCACCTTACCTATTAAATTGTTAGATTTTAGTAGGTACCTAAGTTATTATTTGAGGTTATTCTAAAATATCCCAGGTGTCCAACTAATGAAACAGTGCAAGGGTGGACACAATGAAACAATGTTAATATTACGACCATGGTCCATTTAAGGTTCCTTTAGGTAGGTACTCTATTATGAGTAAGTACCAAACTGTTAATTTTGTTGTAAGTCGTTATTGCCTGTTACATACAGGAAACAATTATTATCTTACTTGTGATTTTAATAATTTTGAGATTATTCTTTATGTAACTAAATAATCCTAAAGGTAACTTCTAAGAAAGTCATAATAAAAGCAGTGTTAATAACGGTGTTTCATTGTTGAATACAGGGTGTTGTGTACACAGTGGTGGACATAATGAAACAATTCCACTTTTTTTTTAACACCTCGTACTGGACATGTTTCCAATTATGAATGAAACTAAGTAGGTATATATTATGCCATATTATACCTAATTAAGTAGACTCTCTTTCTGTAAAAAATGGAATCCATAGGTACCTATAAATATGAGACGCTGAATTTTTGGTGTTTCATTGTTGGACACTCTACCCGTAGTAATAATAATAAGCAATGATTAGAGAATTTTTTAAAAGCATTTGGACTCCTAGATCGCTATTAGTTTTTTTTTAAACGATGCAAAGTTGACCTCTGCGACGCAGGAGGTTGCGTTGTTCAGGGTGTTCTAGATGTTTTTTAAGTACCTAACCTATCGAATAGAAGAATAAAATTTATCAAAATACGCTTACAGATCAAAAAAACATTTTTTTTCTCTTTTGGCGTCATAACTGAAAAGGGCACAATTTGGCACCCATCTGTTTATGACTAGTTAATGCCTAATAACGCTACAAACAAACCATAAAAGATTCAGATCGAAATAAGGTGAAATACGGGTACTTATTCAACTTTTAAGGTGGCCTCTTATACAAAAAAAGGAGTTTTTTGCCTTTAACTCCTGGACTTTATAGGCCTATTTATGTGATAAAAAGTAGCCTATGTTTGATTCCTAGCTAAAAGTATAATAGAACAAAAGTTTCTTAGTTTTGATAGAGTTATCGAATGGCGAAATCAGAAAAACGAAATTCGAAAAAAATCCTATGTCCGCTTTTTAGCGATTCGGGACCACCGTGCGCCCCCGCGGCGCCGCGCGCTGTAGTGACGTCACACAAACTATTCTGCTGGCGCATAACTAGATGTCGCTAGTAAAAATGAACGGGCTCTAGATCGCGCTGACGAGAACGCACGGCTCGGAACGACCTCCGCTTATAGTAAAGTTACTTGATTACCTAGTGGTTGAATCTGGTGGACAGCTAGTAGCTGTTGGCAAAACTGGTGTTAGTAACACATTCCTTGTGTTCAAATTTTTGGAAGTGGGGTTTGGCCCCATTATAATGAGATTAAGAGATGTAAATGTGATGGATGATTTTAAAAAGAAAGTCAGTAAATCTATCCTTACGACTTGCGGTTTTTTTAAGACTAGCTTTTGCCCAATATGTTTTTTAAGAATAGAATAGAATATCTTTATTGTCAAAGGTGAGACACATGAAAAATTATAAGTATACAACATTTCGGTGTACAGGCTAAGACTTGTCAAGTTAACATACAATACAAATAATATGAAAAAAAAAAGAAAGATACAATAGGCATTCGCTGTATATGGGCGATAGTCAAATAAATAATCAATAAATAATAATAATAAGTACCTACCTACCTATAATAAAAAATATCTATCTATGTAGTGTATTGTATTAAGTACTAGCTTCTGCCCGCGGCTTCGCACGCGTTGTTTCTATGGAAACGTTTACAGGTGATTTCTATCTCATGGGAACTGATTTATGTGATAAAAAGTAGCCTATGTTTGATTCCAGGATTAGAATTACCTGTGTGCAAAATTTCAGCCCGATCCGTTCAGTAGTTTTGGCTTGAAGAGGTAACAAACATCCATCCATCCAAACTTTCGCATTTATATTAGTGTGATGTGATAACAGTTAGTTATCTAGTACCTACCCATAACATAGGTAAGCTCTGCTTAGCTTGGGGCTAGATAATGCTGTGTGAACTGTCCAACATTATTTATTTATTAATTAAAGTAAGAAATAGTAAAACTACATTGGCGGATACAGGGGGGGGGGGGGCATGGGGGCCATGGCCCCCCCCCAAAAGACCTGAGAATTCTATACTTTCGACTCTATTTTTCGAGTCAATTTAGGTGCAATATAGGTTTAGGTTTACACGGCATACCTACTCATCGGTAGGTTAGCTATGTACCTTTACTAGGAAACAGAAATACTTATATCCTGAATTTTTACTTGTCAGTACCACCACGTACACTTGCACCAGCAACATAAATACTTAAAAATAACTTTCTTGGGTTGAATTTCTAAAAAGCTAAACACATAATTTTCCATCAAGCAATAGGCAAAATACCTACCAATTTTCACGTTTCTGAGTAACGGAACTCCTATACTACAAAGGATAAATTTACAAAAATACTGAAGCACGTCTTATTTATTTACCGACCGAAAAACTAAATACCTAAAATCCCTAGGTATCAAATTTTACTGGTTTAACTTCAAGTTAAATCGGAAACTAAACTAGAAACTAGGTACTATTTTATCCCCTTAGAGCAGCTATTCTCAAAGTGTGCTCCGGGCCTCTGTGGGGGCTCCGCGACAATACTGGTCATATAAATAAAATAAAGGTTCAGTACCTTAACATAGTTGTGGAGAAAATTATACATTATACAATATTATAATAAGTTATGTGACAGTCAATAATCATATCAATTTTAAGTAGACAATCTTTATAGCTCGAACTGCAAGGCGCGTTTTGGTCCACGGAACCAAACTACTTCTCTACTACCTTTTAATTTTCTGTAGAGGGGGATTAGCGAAAGTGAGTGCTAGAATACCTTCTTACTTTGTTCCTAGGAAGAGAAATAAATTCAATAAGTGCGGAAAGACAAATGCCCAGTGCGACTGTCAAACCAGATATTTTAATGGCCATGTACGGAATACCGTTCGTTTAGCTCCCTGCCAAATTTCATTAAGACCCGTTTAGCCGTTTAGGCGTGAAAAACCTATTAGTGTTGATACCAACAGTCGCTAGAAATGACGCAAAATTTAAGCGGCTCGCTACGCTCGCCGATATTTTTACCTTGGCTCTCTTCTCTTCCACAAATTTTCCCACCGCTGCTAGAGTCTCAATAATTGTCGCAGCTCGCACCACTCGTCGGCGCTGTTAAATCGTATTTGCTTTCTTTGCTTTCACAAATTTTCCAATGGTCTCTAAAAAGTCTTTAAAATTTTCGCGGCTCGCTCCACTCGCCGTTTTTATATCCGTTTGTATACTCTTTACTTTCAGAAGTGTCCCAATCGGCGCTAAAATTCTCAAATTTTTGAGGCTCGCTCCGCTTGCCGCACCGTTTTCATATTGTCTTTTCTACATTTTCACTTACAAATTTCCTAAATTTCGCTAAAATATGTTTAGAAATTTCGAGTCTCCTTCTGCTCGCCGTTTTTATATCATCTTTTCTTTCTTAAATTACACAATCGTCGCTAAGACTTTAAAATTTCCGAGGCTCGCCTCATTCGCCGTTATTATATCGTCTTTTCTTCCTTTTCTCTCAAAAATTTTCCAATCGTCACTAAAATATCTTAAAAAATTTCGAGGCTCGCTCCGCTCGCCTATTTAATGTGTTTGGTCGTTTCTTTTACTAATGTAAGTCGCTAAAAAGTCTTTAACATTTTCTAAGTTTGCTCCGCTCTCCAATTTTTATTCTCAAACTATTCTGCTCGCGCATAACTAGATGTCGCTTCGATAGTGCAAGTGATCGGGCTCTAGATCGCGCTGACGAGAACGCACGGCTCGGAACGACCTCCGCTTAGTAGAGTTAACTTTCGCATGGGGTGGGGTGGGTGGGATACCTCCAGAGCGAGGCCCTACCATTGCACAGTCGGTGGGTTGAACTCTGTGCAAGTAATACATTCGTGTTCAAATTTTTGGAAGTGGGGTTTGGCCCCATTATAATGAGATGTTAATGTGATGATGGATGATTTTAAAAAGAAAGTCAGTAAATCTATCCTTACAATTTGCGGTTTTTAAGACTAACTTTTGCCCACTTTTTTTTCTTTTCACCGTTCCTGCAAATCGTCTTTTCATCAATACAAGATTTGGCAAACCAAGCACAGCGACGTCGTCACGCCCGCGGCGCCGCCGCCGCGCTACGCGCTGTAGTGACGTCACACAATTTCATCAATATATAATAAAATAAATTCAATTTCTTTAAGGAGTTTGGCAGTTGCGTAGTCGTGATTTATAACTTTTACACACTTAACTTTTAACGTTCGTAACTTTAAAAAAAAAGTGAATTGAATCAATATTTTTTTCAAAATAAGTATTAGTGAAATAAGAATATCTGGTGGCATTACAGAAAATTCTGTAGATATGGTACGTTCTCCCAGCACTAACTCAACAAATGGCCTGTATTGTGTTACACTTACACCTAAACGCAAAGACGCGCTATTTCCAATATTTTGCAATATACTCCCTATAATGAACTTAAGGATGGAAAGACGTACCTTGGTATTGTGTATACAGACAGGGTTATGGGTAATTCACTGCGTGAACTGCAGGTTCTGCCCATCATCACGAACACGATTGTGAAGACGAAGGACTTAATTCTAAATTTGGTATTGGTAGTAGAAACCCCCAGTTCAATAATAATTCTATTAAATATAGGCTTAAAACTATACTTAAAAACGTCTCCGTCCTGAATTAAGGTAGGCGTGGGAGTGGGAGATCGATGTTTAGTAATTCATTGGGTTCCGGACCAACGTTTTTGGTTTTTTAGCAGAGGTGATTGCCAAAAAAATAATTCTGACCTGGCGTCTTCACGAACATGTTCCCGATCATAGGCAGAAACGGCGGCGGCAGTTCACGCAGTGTAAGTGAAATTACCAATAACTCGTGTTTATAGTAACTAATATTTTTAAATAAAAAACGTACGTATTAGATGATAGTTTATTTTCGTCATAAAACTTAAAATACAAAGAATGTAGCTCATAAATTTAAATTTTGTAAATCTCCTGCTCTTCTATACTAATCTATACTAATATTATAAAGAGTAAAGATTTGATTGTTTGTTTGTTTGTATTGAATAGGCTCCGAAACTACTGGACCGATTTGAAAAATTCTTTCACCGTTAGAAAGCTTACTTTTCAGGTAGTGACATAGGCTATATTTTATCCCGGAATTCCCACGGGAACGGGAACTATGCGGGCGAAACGGCGAGGCGATCGTTTAGTTATACAATAAACGAAATAGGTAATAAGAACTTGAAATGATTGGCGCAATACAGTTATCTATTGCGCCAATCAAGGATATTAATACAAATTAAAACTTTCTACTGCAGGACTCGAGTGCCCTCCTGGCTGATCTTATATATAAAAATGAAACCCGTTTCGCGTTGTCACGGCATCACGCGTGAACGGCTGGACCGATTTCGCTGATTCTTTCTTTGTTGTGTTTGTTATTGTCAGGAGAAGGTTCTTATGAAAGAAAAAATTAAGAAAGTTGGAAACATAAATTTCCACGGGGGCGAAGCCGCGGGGCGCAGCTAGTTAATTATATTAATAATTAAAACATGCTTATGCTCTACAAAAATCAACATCTGCAATAACCCTGGTTGAAGCAATTGAGCCATACAAATCACTCACAGAAATTATCTTTACAGTACATATTAGAGCTTTTTCAACCATAGAACCTCATTAATTTCACGCAGAAAATGTGTTACAACCTTACAACTCACACTGCAAGGTACTAACTACTACCTAATACCTTCCTCTTCCACGGCCGCGCTGTCCGCCGCCCCGGCCTCTGCCTCTAAAGTTGTTTCCACCATTATTGAAGTTACCAAACTGATTCTTATTCATCTTCTCCTGTCGGCCATTCGGGAAGTTCCCTCTAGGTTGGAACTGGTTCTGAGCCGGGTTGGGGGCTTGGTTGAAATTATTGAAGGCTTGGTTCATCGGCGCATTCTGCCTCGGATTAGCCCAAGGTTGGCCATATGATTGATTTTGGTTTGGAATTTGATTTTGATTGTTGTAATTCTGATTCGGAGCGAAATTAGTCTGATTGTAATTATCATTCTGGTTAAAAGGTTCTTGATTAAACGCACCGCCCTGGTTGTAAGGCTCATTCTGGTTGTAAGACTGAGGTTGATTGTAATCGCCTTGATTATAAGAATCTCCTTGGTTGTAAGATTCAACTTGATTGTAATTATTGCCTTGGTTGTAATCGCCGCCTTGATTATAATCACCCTGATTGTAATTATCAACCTGGTTGTACTGAGCTTGGTTATCATTCTGATTGTAAGGCTCGTTATTGAAGTTGTCCATTGCCATTGGCTCTTCTTGATAGTTATCAATAGGAGATTCCTGCATGGGTTCGTCAACAATGGGCGCAGGATTCGGCACGAAAGAAGTACTCTGCGGGGTGACTAATGCCTGGATATTCGCCGGCAAGTCGCCAAAGGAGCGCGGTTGTGTGCTGTTGACAACTATGCTCGAAGTGTTGGTGTTTATCGCACTAGGAGCGGCGGAGATCGGCGCTTTAGACTGTATCGACGCTTGAACCAGAGCCAAGAGATCAGAGGCAGCTGATAAATTCTTGGATAAATCAGGAACGACGACAGCGGGAGACTTTGGAGGAGTTGCTTCTTTCTCCTTTAATTCTTCCAGTGATTTCTTCACTATTTCGATTTCCTTACGCATTTGGTCTTCCTTAACCTTCTGCTGTGCAGACTCAATAACCTGTAACAGAGAAAAAAAAACGTGTATAAAAGGCAACATGGGTCTATCCATATCTATTTGTATGGAATGGTTGGTATCGATACCGTTTACTATCTTATATTACTCAATAAAGTAAATAATCCAGGTGTATTAGGCAGGATCAATATCTTTGTTCTGAATAACTATGTGCGTGCGGGTACGAGAGGCGGCACCGCTTGTTCTGTGGCATCGCCCTTCGAACCAAACACGAAAACAACGCACTAATCGGGCACTCCAACTGAACGAGTTCCAGCATGTCGACATGTTCCACGACAAACTAAGGGTGATAGTTATGTCTTTAAGTTATAAGATGGATGTATAGTATGTATAGTGAGCATAGGACAGCTGTGTGGTGCCGGCTTTGAATTTGCACCACCCCAACTCTTCCCGCGGGTGACGTAAGAGGCGACTAAGGGATATCCACCGGGGGCGGGCAGCAGCGCCCCCTGCAGAACCATTCTACCAACGAACTGCAATCCCCAACCCGCATGCCCAGCGTGGGGATTATGGGCATTACCCCCATGAAATAAAAGCCAACAAGGCGCGGGGGAGGCCTGAGTCAGCAGTGGACCAACACAGGCTGTTGAGGTTGAGGTTGAGCATAGGATAGTGAGTGATTTGATTCATACACTGTAAACTTCTATCTTCCTTATTAAATAAACTAGCTTCTGCCCGCGGCTTCGCACGCGTATGTTCGCTATAATAGCCTATTATCTAAGTCTATGCTCTAAACGTACGCCAAATTTCATCTTGATCCGTTCAGTAGTTCTGGAGATCCAAAAGGGTAACAAAAATTCAAATTTCACAAACTTTCGGCTTTATAATATTAGTAGGATAAATATGCTTCTAGTACTAATTGAACCAAGCAGTTTATATTTAAAAAAAATACTGCATTGAAAAGAAAAAAAATGTTACGAATGCTTGAAGGTCAAATTTTGGAAAAATCTCAATAAAGTATAAAAATTGACATATCACCAAAACTATAAAACTTAAGCAAATGACCTCCTCTATTTGCGAATTCGCTATGGCGGGTTGAGTTCAAGTCACCCTGTATATAATGTTATGTATGTAGTATATTTTAAGCGTAATATATATTACTAGACGATCGCCTCGCGGTTTCACCCGCGTAGTTCCCGTTCCCGTGGGAATTCCGGGATAAAATATAGCCTATGTCACTCCCTGAAAAGTAAGCTTCCTAACGGTGAAAGAATTTTTCAAATCGGTCCAGTAGTTTCGGAGCCTATTCAATTCATACAAACAAACAAACAAACAAAAAATCAAACCTTTCCTCTTTATAATATTAAGTATAGAAAAGTATTTATATATATAACTTTCATGAGCACACAGATCCCCTAGTCTGTCTGGTAGAGATCGCTCTTGAGCGATAAGACCGCCACCTGGCACTTAGATGTGCTGCTGTTTTCTTGTATTGTTTCTATCGATAAGTGTGCATTAAGAATTTTCTGTATATCTATCTATCTATCTAAATACACAGAAGATGTTGCCTTTCTTCTGGTAAGTTCCATTAGTCGATTCTTACGACGACATCCAAGGGCTCAGTAAGACGGGTCGATTCTAAACCCGCGGCAGCCACGGCTTATAACAAAGATATATAGACAAACGTAAATTCTACTAATCCTACTTATTATAAATGCTAAAGTTCCAATCCTATTAATATTATAAATGCGAAAGTTTGTGTTTCTTGTACGGATCTCCGTATCTACTAAAGCGATTTAGATGAAATTTGGTATGTAGATAGTTTAAGTTCTAGAATAACAAATGGGCTAATCTAATCTTCACTAATAAACCTCTGAGGGGATAAAATAGGGTGGTAGTTTCTATGAAAAAATATTATTCCATGTAAAATTATGTGTATAATATTTGTATTGTATGTATATTAAGTATATTCCTATATTATGTGCACTGCCTACTGTTTATTAACTTATATCTTTTGGTAGTAATAAGGTCGAGTGGACGAAATTGCTTTAAGCAATAAGGCCGCCTATTGTACGTTTTTATTTTATTCAGATATGTTATCTTATTAGTTTTGTAGAGTAAAATGTTCATTCATTCATTTTTATTCCTTTTATTCACTCAAAACTCGATAAACTAAACTATAAAGTAAATAATGAATCACGTACTCTTTTATATTTTTATAAAACTACTTATACCCCTAAGAAGTTTTGTAAAAATATAAAATACGCATAATATTAAATCCCCATGTGCAATAAATTTCTAAAATTTCCACGCGGGTGAAGTTGCAGGGCGCAGCTAGTAGAAAATAAAAGTAAATCTTACCTCTTCCACCGTGTAGTCATCATCATCGCTCTCGACCAACAACGGCGGCGGCGGCTCTTTCACCGGCGAGGGTTCTGGCGGCGGCACGACCTCAGGCTTAGTAATCGCAGCATTCGAAGCGGACGACGTGGCCGCCGCGCTAACGTACTGGCGCAGGCGTTCGACGCGTTGCGGCTCCCTCGCTTCTAGCTTCTTGAGGTATGCGATGAGGCTGTGTTGCTCCTCAGCGGATAGCTCGTTGAAGTTCTTGAGAAGTGTTTCCAGATCGGAGTCCGAGAGGCCGTCCATTGCGTCGGGGACTTCTTCTTTCACGGCTTCTTTGCTGAAGAATGTGAAGGTGAGGAGTAAGGATTTTTGTGTTACAAGGCTCACAAAAACACAAATAAAAATGTTGGACAATTTGCTATCCCAAAATTCAAATAGAAGAATTTTTGTAGCAGTTTTAAATCACAATATTTGATTACACTGGTTTTAATCTCCAATTATTCAATCTGTCTTCAGTTTTGTATATCATTTGTTGAATGTTCACATTTCTATAAAATATGGTACAAATTTTGGCGGTATTGAGCCAAAGCAATGGTTAGATTGTATTTGGGAAATACCGTAAGTCTCTCGTACCGAGCTAGATTTTAAACGATATACAATTAGATACTCACTTCTTATCATTTTCATCATAAGCCGACTGCAGCATCTGCAAAGCCGTGGCCGTTCCGCACTTCTTCGGCTCAAGTTTAGCCTTGACCGCCTGTTTCGCCTCCGCCCTAGTTTTAGCCGCGACCTCGCGTTTCTTTGCCTCAGCCATTCCTACAACCGCATCGACGAGTTGGGCTAACTCCTCGCTGGTAACGTCAGTCTTGCCTTGCGCGATCAGAGCGGCCGCCATTTGCTGCGCAATTTGAGCTCGGTCGACTGCGCCCACTCCTGCTACTGGTACTGGTTCAGCTTGTTTCAAGATTGAAGCTTTTTTCTGTAAGATAATATACAGCTTTAGAAATGCGTAAAGATGTCGGCACGGTAGATAAAACTTAACAGTTACATTTATTTATTTTATTTATTTATTTATTTATTTAATTCGGATTGCCATCAGCTTATCTAATTACAATAGAAATTAAAATAGACACAGAAAGCTAATAATAGGCATTCACTAATAGAATTATAATAAACTACCTAAGTGTGATCACTAAAAATTTTTTCGTCGACAATTGCGTACTTAATGAAGCAATAAAATTATAACAAATAAAATTAAGAAAAAAGCAAATAATAAAAATTAAGTGTATAACTACATCATGTGCAAAAGAAGTCAAGAGTCATGCATCGCCTTGCCCTGTGAATGCTGGTATTGAAAGGGTCAATGTTTAACATCTTGCTGAAATCATTAACAGTTCTACTCGCTCGCACTACAAATGAATTTTGTCTATAATTAGTTCCAACATGTTGGACATGTAGTAGGGGATTGTGTCTAAGCTGCTTACGCGGTACATTGAAGTCTAATTTGCTAAGAAGTTCTGGACAGTCAATATCATTGTTGATAATCTTAAGAATATAAAGATAATCAGCTATATTCCGCCTGTTTTTGAGTGGCAAGAAATGGAACCTCTTGCAAAGTTCATCATAGGTAAAAGATTTGTAAGGAATCTTTACTCTAAAACACAGGTATCTTAAGAACCGCCTTTGAATACTTTCAATACGATCTATGTACTTCTGGTAGCACGGGTTCCATATCTGAGACGCGTATTCTAGGTGACTCCTTACAAACGTGCAATATAGAAGTTTAAAAGTTTTGACGTTGGTAAAGCTCTTAGAGATTCGCATGACAAATCCCAGTGATCTCGAAGCCTTACTAATTATGTTGTCGATGTGAACGTCAAAGAGTAGTTTTGAGTCGTGGTAGACTCCAAGATCACGCATACCAGGAGCTTTGGTAAGTAGCTGCCCTGCCAGTTCATAGCGCGTTGGAATAGCCCGAGGCTTACGAGTAAAAGTAGTAGCAAAACATTTACTGGGATTTAGTTCAAGCTTATTTAATAGGCAATAGTCTTCCAGACGGGAGAGATCTGACTGAAGAGCAACGACGTCAAGATTGGATGTTACAGTGGAGAATATCTTCATATCATCGGCGAAACATAGCAGATTTGATGATTTGAAGCATGAGTCGATATCCCTAACATATAATGTAAAAAGTAGGGGCCCTAGCAGAGACCCCTGAGGGACCCCACTTGGAACAGGAACCCAACTAGAGATGTAGTTATTGAGAACGACTGCCTGTGATCGATTATCAATATACGATGCAAACCATCTTAGCAAATTACCTCTTATACCTGATTGAGAAAGCTTATTTAACAACGTGAAATGATCTATTCTATCGAACGCTTTACTATAGTCGGTGTAAATTACATCGACTTGATGACCATTGTCCATAGCTTGAGTGATATAATCATTTAGGAGTATAAGATTTGAAACTGTTGATTTACCTCGCAAGAACCCATGCTGAAAGGGACTAAACGTAGTTTTAAGAGCAGAATATACTTGATTATAAATAATTCTTTCAAAGACTTTAGCAATAATGCAAAGTTTAGAGATAGGTCTGTAATGAGAAACCTCTGTTTTAGACCCTTTCTTATGGACTGGGGTGATAAATGCAGATTTCCATAATTTAGGTACAGTATTTGTTGAAAGAGACCTTCTAAACAAAAGTGATATAGGATAGGATAAAGAAGAGGCACATCTGATAAGAAATTTAGAAGATATGTTATCAGGTCCAGGTGCTTTTGACGCATCTAACTTTTTAAGTAGGATCATAATGTCAGCTGGAACAATTTCAATATTACTAATGTCAGAAGTGATATCAGATTCTAACTGATTACTTACAACGAAGCTGTTCTGGCATGGAGCGAAATTACTAGTGTTATTAGAGTGTAGAAAAGTAGATTGAAAATAAGATGAGAAAGCATTACAAATGGAATCACCACTGGAAAAAGTAGTATTATTAAAAGTCATCGAACTCGGCATTGAAAAAGATTTGGATCTGTTTTTAACGAACGTCCAAAAATATTTAGGATTATTTAGGATCGAATTTTCAGTTGATTCAATATAGCTTAGGTAGCATGCTGATTCCATTTTTTTTACTCTAGTACGCAACATTTTATAGGTCAGTTCATCCGACTTATTGCCGTAGTTTTTAAATTTCTTATAGAATTTATACTTTTCCCTAATGGCTTTTTTTAGTGCCGAATTATACCATACAGGGTAAGAGTGTTTATAAATGTTTTTCGTGGGTATGAACTTGTTTTCAAGATTATGAATACTCTCATTAAATAAAGTAACACACTCGTCAATAGAGCACGATGAAAACATAGATGTCCAGTCTAACTCATCAATCGCTCTATTTATCGACTCATAATCACCTTTATCAAATAAATAATGGGTACGCGGCGCATAATTCAACAATGGCATTTCGAACGATTTCACGTTAATTAATAAGACAGGGTGGTGCGAGTCGATCGGCGTCAGAGGATCTATACACTCGGAAACAGTTACTGATTGATTAGAAAATATTAAGTCAAGGATTCTACCACTTTTGTTAACTATACCGTTATGTTGACTGAGGTTTAGTGCACACATTTCATCAGTAAGCAAAAATTCATCTGTACTGTTTATGTTTGTCGGGTTAAAACTAAAATTGTTTGTAGGTAACCAAGAAATACTACTGAGGTTAAAATCCCCGACGACAAGGACTGCATCTGAGGGGTTATCCGAAACCACAAAATTTAGTTTAGTAAGAAAGTTAGACAGTTGAGAACTAAAAGACAAACCATTATTCTGACCGCATAAGTAAATAACACATAAATATAAATCAACCCACGCGTACTACGCGTATTGGTTTGTTTTATGCGCACACTTAACCATAGATCCTCAGCTGTGGAGTTAAATTGGGGTAGTAACTTAACTTGTAAGTCCTTACGCGTCGCGACCAACACGCCACCGCCTTTTGATTGACCCGTCAAATTATAATCACGGTCACGGCGCCACACTAAATACCTATCATCCATAAACTCGGAGTTAGAAATGCTATTGACTAACCACGTCTCAGTAAATATTATTATGTCATAAGAACTCAAACAAGCACTACGAAAAACCTCTTCAGTTTTTGTTCTTAATCCGCGAACGTTCTGATAGTAAATACACAGATCACGGTCATTCCTATTTAACGAAACCATTGTAAAATAGTATCATTAAACATAATAGCATCAATGTATGAAATAACATCATGTAATATAAACAGTCTGGTAGAGATGTATTAGAGCGTTCGAAAAATAATTGAATGTAGTTTTGCGAGGTAATCAATAAATAACATTTGTAAAGCATTCGAAGTAGATTGCTATCGTAAGCAGTATTCGCAAACGCGGGCGAGACAGAAAACATATGATTGACAATTTTTACGCGAAGTAACATGACGAAATAGTATAGATTGCAAATAAAGACAATTACAGTCATTAGCAAGGCAGGGGTGCACAACAATTTACAAAGTAGTGCAACTAAGAAGTTATTGTTATTGCTTAAGGTTATTAAATAAAAATAATCTACGTTTACCAAAATTAATACTAGGATGCATTGGGGTTGCCAACATGTTAAACAATTTTGTTTAAATCATTTTCGTTTCTAATGACGATAACTTTTGAAGAATCATCCCGGCGGACGTGGATTTTTCCATGCTTAACCCAGACAAATTTGTAGCTCTTGGTCTGGGCAGTAGTCTTCGTCAGGGTGAGTAGTTTTTTCTGGTCCGCATTGAGGTGGTCATTAATGTAGACTCTGTTAGAAGGCCCTGAGAAGCCCATGTCCGTAGTAACAAGTTTTTCGGTACGCGCAGCTCCGATGAAGTCTTCTTTTATATATCTATTTATAAAACTCACGATTATCAGTTTCTCCTTCGAATTGTGCATGGGAACCCTAGATATGTAATTTATCTGGGTTTTTGGCACTACGTAGTTCACCTTTTTACCAATTTTTTCCATAATCGAAAATAAATTTTCATCCTTCTTGATGGGCACTCCCTTAATCTCAATGTTGTTCAGTCTCGACCTCTGTTCCTGCGCTGACAGCTCGAGTTTGACCTTGCTAACCTCGTTCTGCAGGCTGAGAACGGTATCCTGCAACTTCTCGAGATTCGTTACCCTATCCTCCACATTAGTGAGCCTACCACCAAGCTCATCTAGCTTCTGACTCGTGTAGTCACAAGTACCCCTCAGCTCAGACAGCTCCTGTTTGATAGACCGCATGTCTTCGCTGAGTGCCGGTAGGCTTGACAGCTGGCGTTTCATCTCCCGAAGTTCCTTCATGATGGAATCGAAGGAGGCAGTTTCAGAGGGCGCCAGTGACAGCGGCGATGGTGCACGGCACGACGGACATCTCCACTGTGACTTCTTTTCCGGGCCATATCTCCTCCAGGTAGTCTCGGAAATCATGGCACATCCAAAGTCCAGGTGGTTTCGGCAGATAGAGCACTGAACCCCATCAGTGAATTCAACGAAGCAGACTGGACACTTCATTGTTGAATTGGAAGTTGTGGTGTGGTTTATTTAAAATTACTAACGAAAAAAGTACGCAGGTTTTGAGCCAAAGGTTGACGATATATTTTACCAACGATGTTGCGGTTGGACGCGTAAGCGGAACGAGTGATCACACAGCACTGAAACATAGGCCCTTTTCACACCCTAACTGAACTTATTAATGTTTGATCAAACATAGTATCGAACAAGACATGACTTAATCGGTCCATTTCTTAGCCCACGAATTGTCATAGATTTATGTCGCAATAGGCAAGATGGGATTGTTCTAGAGTGTTCATTACCTTAGCTTCAGCCTGCGCCTTCTTCATCCGAGTATCAGCCTCGTGCAGCGTGGCGGCGGCGCGCACGATGGCGGCGCGAACCGCGGGCGCAGCTGCCGGCGCGACCAGACCGGCTTGCGCAGCTCCTTTCAGCTTCTCCTTAGCCGTCTCTATGAGGACCACGGCGGTCTCACGCTCTAGCAGCTCTTCGGACGAGTTGGCTTTGTCCTGTGAAAATTGCAAATTAAAGGTTTTGCCTGCCGTAAATCAATAATGCTGACGATCCACAAAGCTTCATCTATCCCCAGAGTGATAACACGAGCTCTGCTTACTTTGGGGCTAGTCGATGCTACGTTGTTTGTGTCCTCCAGTACCAGAAAAATCCAAAGCGTGGACGACGTTATCCATCGGTCGCGGATCCGGCGCGCGACCGTGGGTCGCTATACTACACTCACCTTTTCCATCTTCAATGCCTCTGTCAGTATATCTACGATCTTCGGTCCAATACTGCCCAAGTAATCCTCCAGTGCTACCAACATCCTAAGCGTGGCGACCACGTTTTCGACCGGTCCCATCTCATGCGGATCCGGTGCGCGGCCGTGGTGGACGTCGCGGCGCCGCGAGTTGCGCGAGACAGCGCTGCCGGCAACTGAACGCACTTCGACGACGGAACACACCGAGTCTATGTCGTTATCGCTGTTCCATGGGGATAGGTTGCTGTCGTCGCTGGAAAGAGTTACATTATGTTACTAACCATTCATTGGCCTCTTAACATCTACGAAAGATGATGTAGGTGGCATCAGCTTGGTTGAGAATCAGCCGCACACTTTCGTGTGTGGAAAAAGACCTATTCGGGAGTATGTAACTATTATGTTACTATAATGTCATTAATAATAATAATACATTTATTTCAGACAACATTAGAACGATTATAGATCTCATTAACTTATTCTACGGTCCATATGAATATATACCTTAAATCTAACATACATAAAAATATAAAAACTTATTTTAAATAAAATTGCACACGTTCTAAATTTGCGGCGGCGACGTGTATGACGCAATCAGGGTGTCAGCTGACGACGGTGCACGACGGTGTCCCCTTGCAGGCGGCCAGTGAACCGTCGGAACTTGACACCCTTCGGCCAAAACTCTTCACTCAAGTAGGTTCATTGAGACTGCACACGGTTAAAGGCGAGCAAGATAAACTTTGGAGAATGTAGCATACCTAATATGGCTTAATTAATTTGGTTTCTCGGAAACCGCACGCCGGTGCCGACAGCCAGTATAAAAAAGCCCATAGAGGATTGGATAGAGAGACTGGATTGGAGATGTTGAAGTTCGTTGTTTACATGTCGCACCACGGAGGCTGGTCAGAGAAAATGACTCACGGCTTGAACTCGTCGTCTGAGACCAGCACGGTCTGCATCGAGGGCGGCGGCTGGCGCGGCGCGGGGCTGCGGTTGCGGTGCAGCAGCTCCACGTTGCGCCGGGATAGGGGGCTGTGACTGCGCTCCATGCTATCGAGGACTATGTTGGTGCGAGCTGGGCTGCGTCTGTGTTATCGATGTTATCATACATATTGAATTAATACTTTATTCATAAAGAAAATTACAATCAAATAATAGAAATAAATTAGAACAATTGAAACAATTGAGCTTAATTAAATAATTTCAAAAACTCAAGATTGCTGATGGAGCTAAAATACTTGCACAACTTGAGGCCTTTGCCAGAAAATGAGAGGCTTCGGGCTTATTATAATATTATAAAGAGGTAAAGTTTGTAAGTTCGATATCTTTGGAACTTCTGGTCTGATATTGCATAAGAATTTCGGGTTAAAGATTCTTTATTTCCTCAAAGAACATAAATACTTCACTTGCATGAGAAAAACAAAACTTGTACTCATATCCGAGTATCTACTTAGATTTCTATTTTAGCACGAGTGTGCTTACCTATTAATTAACATAATCGAGAGAGAGAGAGAGACAGAGACTGGGCGTGGGCGGTGAATGCGTTTAATAACTTTATTTATCCTATTTACAAATGTTTAATTCTAGTTTTTTGGTCTGATTCCCATATTTCAACTAGGTATTCCAAATGGGGTTTAATAAGAGTGTTATAGATGGTGTTTCTTATATTAGGGGGTACGCAATTGCCCATATTGCGCGGGGCGCCAGCAAGATACGTACGTTAATAGTAAGTTTGGATCTTACAAAGTCGATATGCATGCGACACAATAATTTATCATTTAACAACAAGCCTAGATACTTTTCTGTACTCGACTGTTTTATTGAGATGTTGTTTACTTTAGGTGGGTTATAATAAGACTTAATATTATTTTGTTTTTAGAAACAAAAATTATGTATAGAAAATTTAAAATTAATTTAAATTTAAATGTAAGAACCACTCATTTAACGTGTCAAGATCTCATTATGAATGTAAGCGGGTTAACTACGAACCTATTTTGTGTTGGAAGAACACCAACGTGTCTCCCTGGGAAGTCGGATCGCAGTATAGAGCGGGATGTAGATACTGTTAGTTCCGTATGTACACAAAGTATAACTACAATGATATCTCCACGAGAAGCTGGCTCTCCTACTCAACAGCATCGACAAGCAGCGTGCCCCCCACCACCCCCGGCGCCTACGACCCGTGCTCTGCGTGCTCTAGCCCGTAGTGCGCGGAAGGACGCGGTACAGGCGCGACGCGAACCGCACTCACCCTGATGAAGTCCCTCGTTAAGGGATGAAACGTTGGTGTTCTTCCAACACAAAATAGGTTCGTAGTTAACCCGCTTACATTCATAATGAATTTGTCAAACTACGAAAGTTTTTATAGTAAAAAGTGTCAAGATCTTTTTGAGCTTCGTTATATCCTGCATAGACTGACCAAAATAAAAGTGACAAGTGTACCCTGTTAAGTAACCTGTTAGTCCAATGTGATTTACACTATTGATATAGATAAGAAATAGCATTTCACGAATAGATAGCTATATTATCTCCGACTTTAGTGCAATAGGCTACGTTTCACCCAGGTACCACGTAAGCAAAGCTGCTGACAGGTAACTTATAAACAATCTCTACATGATGCATATATCCGAAGGGATATCATTAATTGCATATCAAATTAAATAATCAGCTATCAAATTCCTGAACAGCAAATTAACCAGAGCGTACCGACCTGGAAGCGTCTTACTGAGTATTTTGCTGTGGAATCGGTTATATTTTGCTGTGCAATCAGTAATTTTTTGATTTGCAGCTAAATACTCCCCCATATCTTTAAAATGAAAATGTACATGCACCTGCAGAGAATGAAGGCGGACAGATGGCGTTAAGTAGTGACAAACTGGTTCCCTCGGGATAAAAAGCGTCGCAGAGGGAGACCTTTGAAACGATGGTGCGACGACATTGAAAGGTAGCCGGTAAGCTCTGACTAAGAACCGCACGAGACAGATGTGCATGGGGTCATTTGGAAGAGTACCTAAAGTGGACTTTATCAAACACATGTATATTATGTTTATTAACTAGAATTTTTAGACCAAATGTAAACTCCTACTATTAATTATTATAAAGGCGAAAGTTTGTGCCGCTGTGCTGCTGTGAAGATGTTTGGCCGAAGACAACACCAAAACTACTGAATAGATTGGGCTGAAATTTTGCACACGTAAAGATCTGTATAGCAACAGTTTTCTGGCTGAACCGACTTCCGATAAAGCCAAGAAACTGCTTAAAATATACATCTCCTCCCTAGAGGAGACAAGTTAGGTAGGTAACACTGTATTTTTAATAGGTTTGGAAGTCTAGGTAATAGGTACCAAATGGCAATGAATAGTTTAGGTGATAGGTACATATCTTAGGTGATAGATTAGTTTTCAGTTAATTTATTTAAAAAGTTTGCTTGTATATTATAATAACTCATAGACTAAGTTTCTGTTAGGTTTATTTTGCTTTGTTACATAGAATGTATTTTTTTTGTTGGATTAAGCACTATTGTTATTTAGAATTACGGGGGTGACATGCCATGTTTGGCAAAACCCTCATGCACCAAATAAATGATTTAAAAAAAAAAAAAAGATCTGTACTTGGAATAACATATAGGCTACTTTTTACATATAAAGACGCCCGCGTATCGTATGCTACTTTTTACATATAAACACGCATACGATACGCGGGCAGAAGCTCATAAATAAGGAAATAAGCTATTTCTATTTATTTATTCTTGATGTATTTTACCTTGACAATGGGCTGCGCGAGCGCGCCTTGGTGTGCGGTAACGGCGAGCGCGTCTTGGAGTGCCGTAGGGGCGAGCGCGCCTTGGCGTGCGGCGAGCGGCGGCGCGGCGGAGACTGTCGTATCTCGGGTATCGGACGGAAGCCCGGGGACCTGAAATAAATAGTGATTGATTAATAAAATAAAGGTACATTTTTATTCACAAAGAAAATTATACTAGTATTTACAATTGAAACAATTGAGCTAACTGCTGACTGTTGCAAACAGTCTACAGATAGCTCAACTGAAAAAATAAATCGATAAAATAAATAAATCATGTTTTGTCCAAAAAGCATACTGCATTTCAATAGCAAACAAACAGAACAGTCGGGTCAAATTAGACCAAAAATAGGGGTGAGGTTATAAAAATTCGCAGCCAGCTGAAAATTGGTAGGATTGTTCAAAACACCGTTATAAATGAAATGTGAAAGTCACGGTCACAAAAACGGGTTTTTCGCGATTTTCAGCAAAACGGTAAGATTTATCAAAAAATTAGCTCGGACAGAAATTGTAGATCAGATAATTTTCTATAAAAAATGTCAAATACTCTTCTATATTTCTATATTTCTTAAGAGCCACAGTTTTTGAGACGAAGAATAAAAGAATATAATAAAATGGAGAATGAGATATGCTATTTTGAATTTAATAACTAAAATTTATATATTATAACTAGCTGCATTCTTACTACCCGTTGTCCTATTACCCGTTTTCCCGTAGGAATGAAGCCTTTTTCCGCGGTAAAAGTAGCCTATGTTCATCAGGAATAATGTGGGCTTCTAATGGTAAAAGAATTTTTCAAATCGGTCCCGTAGTTTCGGAGCCTATTCAATACAAACAAACAATAAAATCTTTCCTCTTTATAATATTAAGTATAAATAGATGTAACCTCGGATGTCTAAATTGACCGGACTACAACTTAAAATTTATTTAAGCACAATTTACGTAACTAAAATATCTGAAATAGGTACCCTAACTAACTACCTAAATACCAATACAAGACAAACTTATTGCTATTTATACACAGGGTTTTTAGAATGTTGGGTTGTTATTTATTTTTGACGTGACAACGTCTTATAATTCGATAGAGCCGGCTGCACGCACGAAAAAACATGACGTCATGCGGCGTTACCTCGTCATGCGGCGTTACCTCGTCATGTGGCGTTACCTCGCTCTGAGGCGTTCCATGTAAGGCTTGAAGTGCAAGCGAGAGCGCTCGACATCCGTCTCTCTCCTACTTGAGTGAGTGATGCGTCTGCGTTGTCACGTTCAACTATCGTCAGTAAACCGACTTTACAGACAACCAATTTTTTTTTGAGAAAACAAGCAAATGGCCTACCTGTTAGCCAAACACAGGTAGAATTGATAAAAATGGCTTTCGCATCGTTCTACATTGCGTAAATTATTAAAGTTAAATCGATTTCAAATATTTTACGCATTTGATGACGGTGCGACGTAATTTTTTTTGTGCGTTTCTTTATAATGCACAAGAACAGCAATGTTGTGCGATTTTTTGACGATGTGATCGAGGATGTGTCAGGAAATTGACTAAAAACAATATTCACTCTTTGTCTCGTTGATGAAACATGATATTCCATGAGCAAAACCCTTCACTCTACTTACTACCTTGAAAGGACCAACCCGTTGCGATCCATCCTATAGTCGGGTATGCTAGGTAGCCCGGTCCCGCGAGCGACGTTTCTCCATAAGCCTTCCTTACTCCGGCGAACGTCTAGGGTCGCGTCTCAAGTCACGGTACACACTGGTCTAAAGCTTGTCTATTGAAAGACCCATTTTATGATTTTTATCGGGTATTTATTTCCGTATTTATTACCGCGTTACAGCGATCGTGGTCACGGGGCGACTGGGGCGACAGTCGCCCCGTGACCACAATCGCTGTAACGCGATAAAACGTAGGGGAAGTAATAACAAAAGGTGCGCGATAAATACCCGATAAAATCATTAATTATGTTATAGTTGTTCTATCTCACGAATTCCGTTAACTTACCTCTCTACGAACAACTTTGCGCAGCGAGTACCGTCACAACTAATTGTCTCGCTACCAAAATCTGACGTGAATACAATGAGCACTAGTGACCCGGACCGCGTCTCAGGCGAGACTGATTGCTTCTGAGCTTACGCACACTAAAACAATGTGTACATTGACTACGACATACATAGCCCAACGGACTTCGTGAGATAGAACAACTATAACAAAGTTTAAAAAGTTTATCGAAAGACCTACCTGTTGCGATCCATCCTATAGTCGGGTATGCTAGGCCGGTCCTGCGAGCGACGTTTCTCCGCAGGCCTTCCTTTCTCCGGCGAACGTCTAGGCTCGCGCCTCAAGTCGCGGTATATAGGTCTGCCTGGCGAGCGACGCCTGTCTGGTGACCTGTAGATAATTGCAGAATGTAGAATAGAAGGATGATAATTGCTTGTTGATTCAATCTTTGACTAAAAACTTTTTTGGTTTTGTTCCGACCAAAGTTCAGAATCTGATGTTGAATATTTCAAGATTTGGAGTATAGAGGGTTGTGTTAGAGTAACATAATATGGGATGTATAATCTGTTCATAGTTCTATGATTCTATAATCCTGCGGCGGCGGTCTCTTATGTTCCGGGAACCGTCTCTCCGGCGACCTGCGTCGTTCCTTGGCCGGCGAGTCGCGCTTGTCCATATCCGGGGGGGTAATTTCAGCTTGCGGTATATCTCAGACACTCCGTACGTAATACACACATACCTTCTGTTGTCTTGCGGCGTCGGTTTCCTATGGTCCGGTAACCGGCGCGCTTGTTCTTATCTGAAGGATATTTTCACATACCTTCTATAATCCGGCGGTGGCCTTCTATGTTCCGGGAACCGTCTCTCCGGCGACCTACGTCGTTCCTTGACCGGCGAGTCGCGCTTGTTCATATCCGGGGGGGATATGTTCATCTTGCGGTATATCTCGGTGACCGTCACTCGCAACTCTTCGTCGTGTAGTTCCTTCATGCGCTTCGTCCAGAATAATATCCATTCGGGCTTGAAATCGTGCTTGGATGGGTCTTTGCCCTCTGTAACAACGTGGTAGAATGAAACGCGGGAATTTAATGTCAAGGTATTGATAAAAGTAGTTCTATAAATTTTCCCAGATCCATCCAATTTCATCTGAAATAAATGCACTCACCAGCCTGTATCTCCTTGTAGCGCCTGTTCCAGAACTTCTTCCACTCCTCGGGGTACAGCGGGTGCTTCTCGGGGTTCTTCTCGTGGTAAACGAGCATCTTCTTGGCGGATTCCTCGGCGTTCTGACGCTTCTCGTTGGATAGCTTCATTTTGTACTCGTAGTTTGGCGCCCGCTGTGGCTGTAGAAAATTATTCTTAATTATTTATTACATGTATACAAATACCTATAAAGACTTAGGAATGAACGCAAAGGCGGGCTTAATAAGAGTTGAATGATCTTTTTGATTTTAAATGAATTTTGGATTTTAACGAGCCGTTCCTCGCTTGACAAGCGCATGGAATTAGAAGAAATGCATATTTAGCTATTGATTAAAATTTATTAGACTAGTCAAATTTCTTTCTTCAAAATCATCCCACGAAGAATTTGGCAAGAGGTTTGACCTTGATTAATCTGCGTCATCCAGTTGGTCGAAACTGACGGCATGCCTCTGATAGAAGAATTAAAGCCGCCTCACACAGTAACCGTGGCTGGGCGTACGAATTTATATGAAAGACACATACACCGCCCGGCGGTGTGTCTTTCATATAAATTCGTCCATACAACCCGCACGCCCGGCCACGGTTTCTTTGTGTAGCAGCTTTTATCCATGGATCTCAGAAGTTATCAACATATGAGCCCACACACGTTCTCTGCTGGATATAGGCCTCGCCCATACGACGCCACAAATAGCGGTCCATGCATCAACTCCCGGCAATCGCATCTCTCGACTCGTCAGTCCAACTGAGATGCGGTTGGCCGAGTGGCTGGATGATCTCCTAATGGGGAGGAGGGGCATAATCATCACGCGTGGCAGGTAGATTGGTTTTCAAATAATATCGCAAAAATTTTGGACTTCGACGGGACTTGAACCCGCATCCTTCCCTCAGTACGGGAATGTGCTAACCAACTACACCACGAGGTCAAGTGACGTGGGAGTCGAAAATCTTTGGGACTTCCTACGGTCTCTAGCGCCGTTAGCTGTACCTACAGGGGAAACATTGAAGTTTATCCAATCCTGTTCAAAGACTTAAGTTACATTTAGTTCGTTTGACGAGAGGTGTCGCGTTGCTTAATTCTAAGGTTTGTTGTTATTTTTGTGCGTAACCCCACACTCAGGGTAATTTAGTTCAGTGTGGGGTTACGCACTATAATAACAACAAACCTTAGATTGGTGATTGCAGTGTAGGTGTTGAAATAATCAGAAAGAAGCTGCTGCCTTCCTCTTGTAGGTTCCCTTAGTCGGCTCTTACGACATCCAGGGGTTTACACTAAAGTCATTTACAACGGGATATTTACCATGATTTGAGTTTTGAGCTTTCCAATATTTCGGCACAGTACATGCGCCATGATCACGTAATAACTGAGGGCACTGCGAGTGAGTTGTTATTGGCAGATATATCTATCTACCCTCACTTTTGGCTTCTGCTAAAATCATGGTAAATATACCGTTGTAAATGACTTTAATGAACGTAGTTTGAATAATCATGATGGATTTAAAAGTTTTATCCAGGGGTTTAGTTGGACGGGTCGATATTCTTACGCCACAACCCCGGATGATATATGAGATTTATATAAGTTAGTATCTCAGAAGTGTTCTGGTAAAATGGGCTTAGGTAAGACATGGCTTCTAAGGGATAGACTTACCTTTTCTTCCCTCTCGCTAAGCGGCGCATGTCTGATAGCATACCGCGATTTGAACGCCTGTGCTTCGCGCACCGGATTGTACGGCTCCCAGCGCGGCTTGCTGTGGGTTAGTTCATTCCTATATAATTGTTTATAGACAAACTAGTTTCTGCCCGCGGCTTCACACGCGTTTTGTCTATGGAAATGTCTTCTATCCCATGGGAACTCATTTATGGGATAAAAAGCCTATATTTGATTTTTTATTTCATGATTACAATTAACTGTATGCCAAATTTCAACCCAATCCGTTCAGTGGTTTTGGCGTGAGAGGTAACAAAGATCCATATAAACCTAACTTTCTCATTTATAATATTAGTGTGATTTGTTTTTATGGCAGTCACTGCTCATTTCGGCGGGTTGGTGTACTCTAATTGGTAGTTGTATTGTAGTGGCCAGTCGGTATAATCTCGTGCCTCGGAAAGCACGCTAAGCCGTTGGTCCTGCGCTTGACCTTTCCCCGGTCGTTTCGGTCTTCCGTCCCATCGGATTATGAGAGTGAAAGAATAAAGAGTGCACCTATGTTTGCGCACACACTTGTGCACTATAATATGACCTGCGCATATGGCTAGTCTCTGATGAGACTGGCCGCCGTGGTCGAAATTCGGCTAGGAGGATAATGCAGGTTCAATTGCCGTAACCGACAAAAAGCGAGTTCAGTAGAAGCATTCAAAGTATTTTTTCATAATAAATTGAACATAACTTTATTCGCGTGTAAACTTTTTTTGATCAGTTTTGACAAAATATGAAGTTTGTCCCTGTAGCCTTATTTTTAGATACCTATGTATATATTTCAGTTACACATTTTTTTATGCTTATGGCAGTTACACCATTTTACAGTCAAGATCTCCTAAAATATTGTAATTGCAGTAATTACAAAGGAAATCTGAAAAATTCACAGCTAAAATGTGTAGTGTAACTGTCATTTTTTTAATGCTTGAATTTTTTTAAATATACCTTTCGAAAGAGCAGTAAAACTAAGAAAAATTGTAAACTCAACTTTGTTACGTGGATTGTCGGTTACGCCAATTGCACCTGCAACCGACGATATTTTGTTTAACAACTACAAACACTATAGTAGATATTCTACAACACGGACTCACCTTCGTTTCCTCGAGTCGTCCTTACGGTCTTCGTCGCTAATGTCGGACAGGTCCAAAGACAGGCGACGCTCGTTGCGGTACGAACGCTTAAATATAAAGGATACCTCATTATCATCTCTTGAAACTTATAAGGTGTACGAATAAAATTGATTTTGAAAATGGTTAGATTGGCCACCGAAAATCATATTATTTGGGCGGTTTTATTTTCAGCGTTTCATGAAGAATATAACAGGCGGGGAAGTAGTGTACCGACAATCGTAGGTACACCATTTTCTATGAACCCATGGTTTAACAACATTCGATTCAATAGTACTTTTGGAGCGTTTGGTAATTATGATGTTTTCTATACTAATATTATAAAGAGGAAAGGTTTGATTTTTTGTTTGTTTGTTTGTTTGTATGAATTGAATAGGCTCCGAAACTACTGGACCGATTTGAAAAATTCTTTCACCGTTAGGAAGCTTACTTTTCAGGGAGTGACATAGGCTATATTTTATCCCGGAATTCCCACGGGAACGGGAACTACGCGGGTGAAACCGCGAGGCGATCGTCTAGTTAGTAATAAATCTCTTTGGGGTACTAATATTATTAATAAAAGCAAATACAAATAAATCTTAGAAATGATTCCAACAGGAGACTGAATATCGCGCCATCGCGAATCGAATTTTCTTTTACCAACTAAATAACTAACACATTCATGGCCCAAGTCGTAGATGCCCCTCTTCGCCCCGTGTAGCGGCGGCACGCCCCTACGGGTCGCACCGCCGAGGCTGGGCAGTGAATGCGTTAAAATAACAGGACGTAATCAACCCACAAAGCTTATTATGACGTTGAGCGGGTTAGCTACGAACATTCTTGGAGTTGTCAGATCTCAGTCATAATGAATTTGTCAAACTGCGTGTATAAAAAAGGTAAATCAACTCACAGTGCCTTTGATTGCCTTCGGCGCCGGAACTCTTGGGGGAGAAGGATCGGTTTTGGTTGGTTTTCTGATAAACAAAAAAGATAATTAATGATTAATATGATTATGTTTGATGATTCAATTAGGCACTAGTTCGTTCCTTAAAATTCCAAAACAATAGTAAAATTCGTAAAACTTACTTCAAAGCAGCAGTTGCGCTATCAGCTGGAAAATAAATACGTATTTATATTAAATAAAAATCGTTTCATTCACACCAACAAATCGCCATGTGATTTGAGAATTTAAGTTTTGAGGTTTTGTTAAGTAGCGAATCTAAGCTGTTCGGATTGTGAGGTGTGTTTTTGGTAAGCTTATAAATATTATTAACACTGAGAATGCCCATGACCATTTTTGATCATTTTTCAAAAAGTGTTCTTTTTACAGACCTCTATATTTTTCCTGTAAAATATAGATCGATATCTACAAACTCTCTATATATTTCAAATGGATCACTCTGCAAACTTATTAAAATTTCGGCATCATAATTTGTAGGTATGGAAAATTTTCTTTTTTTTTCTTTAAGTCTGTACAGGCGCACGAAATGTATTATTCTTTTAAATTTCAAATTGATAGCTTGTTGCTAGTTGCGGTAGTTGCCGATTTTATAAAGAGGGAAAAAGGACAGACAAAGCGAGACTATAAGGGCTTCGAAACCGACCTCGAAACCCTAAAAAAATGATGGAAACTGCACAGGACAGGAAAAACTTGCTACTTCTTGTATCGGTGGCCAATACATACTTCGGGTCGCTGAGCCATAGGAGTAAGTAAGCAAACACTTACTGGACCGGTTGAGCGATTCAATCAAGTCAGGGTCAACGACCTCCTCGAATGTGGCTCCGAGGGTCTCAGACAGGTGATGCCCTTTGAAGATCCACTGCATAATCTTATCTCTGAAACAAACACACAATTTATAAATATTTTAAGAACTTTTATTCCCCGAATTGAATTTTATTTAGAACTAGCTTCTGCCCGCGGCTTCGCACGCGTTGTTTCAATGGAAACGTTTTTAAGGTTATTTCTATCGCATGGGAACTGATTTATGGGATAAAAAGTCGCCTATGTTTGATTCCAGGGTTAGACTTACCTGTATGCAAAATTTCAGTCCGACCCGTTCAGTAGTTTTGGCGTGAAGAGGTAACAAACATCCATCCATCCATCCAAGCTTTCGCATTAGTGTGACTAGAGGGTATAATAATAGTGTGATGTGATAGTACTCACTTTTCCTTCTCGTAAACATCCTTGTCGATGTGTAAAGGCTTCAGGCGTCCGTACTTGTCCTCAATGCGCTGCGCCAGTCTGTTCAGGGTGATGCCGATACCGTCGCGGTGCTTGGCCTGATTCATCAGCGGCTTGAGGCGGTTGGTCGCCTTTTGGAAGTGACGGTTCTGGGAAAAGAGTCACAAATTAATATTGATTGGCTTTGCACCACCCCAACTCTTCCCGCAGGTGTCGTAAGAGGCGACTAAGGGATATCCGGGGGCGGGCAGCAGCGCCTCCTGCAGAAAAATTCTACTACCGAACTGCGATCCTTGATTGGATAGAACTTGTCGTGTGGTTCCAGCTTATAATTTGCGCCACCCCAACCCTTCCCGTGGGTGTCGTAAGAGGCGACTAAGGGATATCCACGGGGGGGGGCAGCAGTGCCTCAGAAAACTTCTGAACTGCGATCCCCAACCCGCATGCCCAGCGTGGATTATAGGCATTACCCCCATGAGATAACAGCCAAGAAGGCGCTTATCAGGGGGAGGTCTGTATCCAGGAGTGGACTAATATAGGCTGTTGAAGTGAGGATAGAACTTCGTGACTGCGAGATTTTTCAGAACTCATTTGGGTCAGTGAATAAATTGTGAGTCAATTAGTAGTCAGAAATTAAAATTTTAAAAAACCCGCCGACGTTTATTGGCTGAACAGTTTTTGATGAAACATGGCTAAGAACACTCGGGATAAAATTATCTATGACACAAAAAAAAACGAAAATAGGTTCATCCGTTTGGGAGCTACGATACCACAGACATATACACAGATACACAGACAGACACGTCAAACTTATAACACCCCTCTTTTTGCGTCGGGGGTTAAAAATACGTAGTCCTTATTCTCCAATTTGCATGTATAATGGAATATGTACCGATGATTTACCACATGATTTGTGGTAATGGTTCATACCACGACCTCGGTGGCGCGGCGGGCGAAGGTCCGCGGTGCGGGAGGTTGCGGGTTCGATTCCCGCCTTGGGACAAATGTTTGTACGATCTACAAATATTTGTTCCGGGTGTTCTGGTCGTTTCTATGTATAATAAAAAATATCTATCCATGTAATGTATTATATTATGTATATCAGTCATCTAGTACCCATAACACAAGCTCTGCTTAGCTTGGGGCTAGATGATGCTGTGTGGATTGTCCAGCATTATTTATTTATTTATACCAGATTGCCCAAACTAGTGATGAACCAGAATCAGTGATCAGTGCCCCCTCAGTGAACTCTTTCAAAAATAGACTGGACAAATATTTAAAGTGCATTGACAAAGACTCAGATATACACGTACCAGCTTAACAGCTGCCTGTGTATCACAAATAAATAAATAAAAATAAATAAATAGTGAGCGAGCCTTACATTATTGGCGAAAAAAAATCCCATAAGCTGAGCAGGCTCAGTCGCGTGCTACGAATGGAGAATGAGGTGACATTCAGTTGGGCTGCCCCTACATACCGTACAGGAAGGAAGCAAGGACCCTTGCTCACTTACAACTATGTACTTCTAAGTATACGCACCAGACTCTACAGGGTGGATCAAAGAAACGTCATAAAATAAATCAAACGTCAAGTGCGAGTCGGAATCGCGCACTAAGGGTTCCGTAAGACCTTGTGTCTTGCCAAATTTTATGATTCTAGGTCAACGGGAAGTACCCTATAGGTTTTGTGTTCATGCGATTCCCTTGAAAATTTCAAAATATTCGGACAAACGGCTGTAACTTTTGAGAGCGTTGACTTGTTTTATTTATATCACGGCTTCAAGAGGTTACAGATTTGAATATTTAATGTTAATTTCAACTCAGTACCTCCACGCGTTCCTGAGAAAAGAGGGTTGACAGACGGACAGACAGACAGACGGACAACAAAGTGATGCTATAAGGCTTCCATTTTTCCTTTTGAACGGAACCTTAAAAAAAGAATGCCTAAATCGGGGAACATTCCCAATTGGGGTATTTTCGGGTACCCCCGGGGGTGAGGCATTGTTTGGTCCTGTATAGGGGCGGAGCAGGACAGACGCCTGCGGCGATCTATTGTGTCGCAGATCAGTTTATTTAGAGCGCTGTAGATAACAGTTCGTACCAGATAGTTGTAGCGATGCCAGAAGCACGTCATGTGGTTGATGATGGTCCGCGGGTGGCCTTGCTTGGTGCAGAGCGTGCAGATGTACGAGGGCTCGTAGTGCTCCTCTTCTGGAGGGTGCTCCACTAGGTACTCGATCCCAATCATCGGAGCCCTGGAGTTGTGAATCATTTTAGCAATAGTTTTAAATAAATGGCTCGCTACAAAACTTAATTAACAAAGCTTTATACAAGGTGTGTGTACTAAGACGAAAGCCAAAAAACCATTTCTTATGAAATGAAAACATCTTCCAACTTCAAGTCGAATATTCAACATGACCTGTTCAGTAGTTTTGGAGATCCGGCTTTATAATATTAGTAGGATATATTTACGAAATCAACGAAATATATCACCGTATCACACTAATCCCACTAATATTATAAATGCGAAAGTGTGGATGTATGGATGGATGGATGTTTGTTACCTCTTCACGCCAAAACGACTGAAGCGATTGGGCTCAAATTTTGCATAGAGGTAGCTCTAAGCCTGGAATCAAACATAGGCTAGGTACTTTTTATCCCACTTAACAGTTCCCATGGGATAGAAATAACGTTTCCATAGAAACAACGCGTGCGAAGCCGCGGGCAGAAACTAGTATTATAAATGCGAAAGTTTAGATGGATGGATGTTTGTTACCTCTTCACGCCAAAACTACTGAACGGATCGGACTGAAATTTTGCACACAGCTAATTCTAATCCCGGAATCAAACATAGGCTACTTTTTAGCACATAAATCAGATTCAATGGCATAGAAATCACCTTTATACGTTTCCATAGAAACAACGCGTGCGAAGCCGCGGGCATAAACTAGTCTATTATATAATTTATAATTTACATAAGAAATCAATAAAATCAGCCCTACCAACACTGACTGCAAAACCCTCCTCAGTTTGTAGTCGGGTAAAAAAAGATATCTTACTTGATAGCATCAATGGAATACTGGATGTGACAGGTGACGTCGCGATATTTAGCGAACATGTCGTCCAACTCATTGGTTGGCTTGTTATAGTTGTCCGCCTCCTCTTTCATCTTTTTCACGAGACTTGCTGCAATTCAAATATAATATTTGTAGTTTCATGATAAAAAGAGTAAACATAAAATAAGTGACGATCGGCTTCATTGTTGAGAAACAATCTCTATCAGTTCCACACACAATATATTTTGTTGTTTAAAGGAAATAAATGAATTGAATTGTACAGTCGTCAGCCTTTGGATTCTACATGATGGGGATATGTAGATAGTCGCGAAAATACCGTCATTTCAAAGATAGAACATTGCCCTCCCAACATTCGTCGATTTTCTCTATGTAAGTAAATCATTTGTTTTAAAATATCCATAGACTTAACCAACATTACAAAGTGCAATTCAAGGGCCTATTAAACAGAATATGAACCGATGCCACCGTACCGGCGGCGTCTGGCGTCGGAGAGGGCCAGTAGGGACCTGGAGGCGTGCGGTGAGGAAGAAGGGCACGGAGTAAGGGCCGAAATAGCACTGTGCAAGCCTTGATTGCTTTGAGGTGCTGGCTTAGAATTTGCACCACCCCAACTCTTCCCGCAGGTGTCGTAAGAGGCGACTAAGGGATATCCACAGGGCAGCAGCGCCCCCTGCAGAACAATTCTACCACCGAACTGCGATCCCCAACCCGCATGCCTAGCGTGATGATTATAGGCATTACCATACATTTATAGTGATAAAAGCCAATAAGGCGCTTATCAGGGGGAGGCCTGCGTCCAGTAGTGGACCACTACAGGCCACTACAGGCGTTGAGGAAGCTTTGGTTGATTGGTTTGTTTTACCTACCATTTCCCTAGAACAGCTTAGGGTTTTATCAAATCAATGGTTTTATCAGTGAAATACTAAAATAAATTGATCATTTTAACATTTCGCGGGATTTGGTGATTTAACTGATTTTACCATTTCCCTGCGACATATCGATGATTGGTGCGAAACGAAGGATAAAATCTGAAATGGTCTTACGATCAATTTTCTCCTTTTCGCCAGTCTTCTGGCACTGGTTGAACGGGTGCTCGTCGAAAATGCTGACTGGCCAGGCATTGCGCATGCCCAGCTTCGTCTTATGCTTCCTCCCAGAAATGTGGCCCTGGAAAGGTAAATAACACTAATATTATAAATGCGAAAATTTGGATGGATGGATGGATGTATGGATGGATGTTTGTTACCTCTTCACGCCAAAACTACTGAACGGATCGGGCTGAAATTTTGTATACAGATAATTATAATCCTGGAATCAAACATAGGCTACTTTTTATCCCATAAATCAGTTCCCATGGGATAGAAATCACCTTTTAACGTTTCCATAGAAACAACGCGCGCGAAGCCGCGGGCGGCAGCTAGTATTATAATTATATTACACGTATTTTCATTACAGTCAATTAAATAATAATAAATAAAATAATAAACGATGCTGGACAATCCACACAGCGTCATCTAGCCCCAAGCTAAGCAGAGCTTGTGTAATGGGTAGTAGATCACTGATACTTAATACAATACATTACATAAATAGATATTTTTTATAGAAAATACCCAGAATTATTATAAAGTATACATATCTTTAAAAAACTGCTTCATCAGCATTATCTATCCTTGCAAAGTTAGACAACTTTATTTTTATGTTTATGTAAGTGTATTATATTGTTTGTAGCTATATGTAGGTATTATAGTATGTACTGTTAGTATTTTTTTTATCGCGTGCCACCGTCTATTCTGTTCTTACATGTCCAGTCCATCCCAAGGTTGCCTGGAAGAGATCGCTCATAGCGATAAGGCCGCCTTTGTACTTCGTCTACTCTTAGCATTTATTTCTGTATTGTTATCTTTCTTTGTGTGGTACAATAAAGTATTATCTATCTATTTAAAGTTTACGATTACGACTAAACGGATCACATCTCAATGTTTGGCAAAGAATATTATGCTTTGGGAAGGCCAAACTTTTTATCTCGCAAGCTAGCTTTTTCTATAAGAATATCAGAATTTTGCTTTGGTTGAAGATCTCAACTTACAAAACTGTGAATCGGGTAACATCGTGTAGCTAATTGAATAAATAAATAAATAATGCTGGACAATCCACAAAGCATCATCTAGCCCCAAGCTAAGCAGAGCTTGTGTTATGGGTACTAGATGACTGATATTACCTGCAAAGTGAGTTCCCCGCTGCATACGGCAGCGCAGGGGTAACACAAATAGATCCATTTCCCCGAGATGTCGCGCCCGCGCCTTTCCACCATCGGCCGCGTCTCCCCATTCTCGAGCCTGATCTTCAAACTCGACAGGTGCTCTTGAAACTCTTGCTCGGCCTGTGAAACACACAAGCATTACAATACGTTCTTAGCATGCGCCGCTCTTGCCCCTTCTCACCTTTGAATTAACGTGGGATAGTTCAATAAAATAGACAAGGTTTTTATATAGTTTTATTTATTTACCGTCGTTTCCTCCGAAATAAGTACTCACCAATAGTTGTAGAGATGTCGTGTTAGTAAACCGAAGTTTGTATGAGAAGATAATACGCCCCTAATAAGAGATCACTTCACGAAGTAAAATATGAATAACAAATATTTATTGCCCGCATTTTTTTTGGTTCGGCTAAATAGTTCAATCCACGAAGTGGAAACCTCCTAAAACACCTTGGTGTTTTATTTAAGCTTTGTCGGACATCACAAAAGATAATTTCTCAAAATAAAGCAAAATTAATTACGTAGTACCTACGGAATCGTCTTGCATGTTATTATTTTTGCCCTACCTGACAAATGTTGTATACTCATCAATATTGCTTAGAATCGATGATCTAGCCATTTTCAGTTTTGCACATGGGGTGCATGACGCTCATAAAAGAAGTATTTTCGTTTTTGTAATTTTTCCTGCAACGTAATATAAATCGTCCTCTCCATCACTATAATAGGAGTTATAAAATGTCCTATTCAGGACAACATCTTCAAAAAAATCTTTACCGCATTTGTTTAAGACCCCGTTCCCACTTATCCGATCAGTCTTTTTCTCGGTCAGTCTAAATAGACGGATGTGCCAGTGGCAGTACAATTTGTATGGAGCTGTCCACATTATGACTGATCCGGGAAAAAAGACTGATCCGAGTTATTTGACGGACGTTTTGCCACTGCGACGATCAGTCAAAAAGATCAAATTCTTCCTAAGAGATCGTCGAAAGAGGAAAAAGACATTCGAAAGTAATTAAAGAACTTCGCCTCATCATTCATTAATTCACCCATCAATGTTTCAAATGTCCCTGTTCAAAATCGGTCTCGAAGTATAGGATGCACCCAATGTTGTCTTCGTTTTCTACTTCTTTTTCGTCTCAACTACCACCACAATAAAAGAACATCATCGTCGCCGTCCATCGCGTACGTAATACAAACGTAAACTGGCGGCGAGTCGAACTACCGACCTTCCGGCAAAACAGACTGATCGGATATAATGTGAACACCCACGTCCGGCGTCCGGTTTCAGGGCAAAAAGACTGATCGGATATAATGTCAACACCCACGTCCAGCGTCCGGTTTCAGGGCAAAAAGACTGATCGGATATAATGTGAACACCCACGTCCGGCGTCCGGTTTTAGGGCAAAAAGACTGATCGGATGAGTGGGAACGGGTTCGTTTTTCTGTGTTCGTAAACTGTTGGAACTACTAATCCTTAAGATTTGCTTCACAGACATGTTTCTGATAAATAACGTAAGCCAGGGCTAACGTGTTCGTAGATTGGTGGACCTAATAATCCTAAAGATTTCTTTCACAGACATGTTTGTGATAAATAATTATTATAAACTCTTCTCGGTTTAACGTAAGCCAGAGATAGCTGAAACGTCCCGGCCATTTGCGTGCGTGGGATTCACTAGGAAGCTCGGTTTGCCGACACCGCGCAGTCACGAACAATTCTGCACGTGTTCAAAATGACGGCTTTTTGCAGTAGCGTGAAGGTGTTTTTCGGCATAATATCTTAAGTTCTAACGGAGTCAGCTGCTCCAGGATCACTCCTGTTGTTGATAGCATTACCTTCTATCTACCTATGTACACAGTTACATAGTTCTCTTCTTAGGGTGTCTTCCAACTGCAGAGCAGAGGCCTCCCTATTCCCATTGCACATTTCATGACCTTTCATAAAAAAACAAGTGTCATTATTCTCTAGCCCTTTTCCCACTTAGGTGGGGTCGGCACAACAGGTTTTCTTCTTCCATTTGCTTCTATCCATCTCCTTTCTTACTCATGTCATCTTTCTTAGGCCTACCTCTACTACTATATCATCCACATTCATATCTAACACTCTCCTCATAACATGACCCTCTTCCCTCCTCATAACATGCCCATACCGCGCTAAACCATTGCTTCTTATCTTATCCTTTTCTGGCGCTTTTTTCAAACTTCCTCTTATTTCAGCATTCAGACCCATACAATATGAAGGTATTACGATGCCACAGTCTCCACAGGTGGGTAAAAGCCTAATAAATATCCTTAATCCTACTATTAGCCTATCTGACTTAAGGTAGATTCACACATTTCGCTATTGGTACAATGAGTGCAAGGATTAACCCTTAAACATTGAAGTGACATATATATGTCCCACTTCGAAATATTTTGGTTTTTAGCTTTATGAAAGAAAGGTCTGCGCAAATAAAATAAATACAAAACCATTTACACCTAGTTTTATAGCTTGTTTCAATAGCTTTCAGAAAAAGTAACCTGAATCAATCAAAAGCATTCTATCGCTAGATGTAAAACGACGTTCTTAGGTTTTCGAAAACAGAGGGGTTAACCATAGCTTAGGGGAATTAAAGTATATGCCATTGAAATTCAACCATTGCATATTGACTTAACATGCTATGAAATATAGCCGAAATAGTGTGAAAATTTTATAGGATGATGAGTGCTTAAACGAAAAAGTGTGAATATTCTATATTTCACTAGAGGCAGCATAGTAGCCCACTACTAGTACAAATCATGGATACGAAGTAATCTTAAAAATATAGGAAATTCAAGGAACATAAGCCTAACTTCTCAGTTAGTTTTTTAGTATTAGGATGTCTTATAAAGGAATATATAACTAAAACTTATTGTATTCATTGAATCCTGCATATGTAAGAAAAGAGAAAAATAGTAAAATATTTCAATATTGTCTAGTGAAATGTGTCAATATTGTAGACGCAAAGGCTTTTCATCTTATATTGTATCTATAATCATGATATAAAATTTTTCTCTGTAAAAACACAGGTAACCCTAATTCTGGGCACACTGCCACCTTGAGACGGCTTAGATTTTTCGAAAATAGATATAAGTGTAAATACTAGTTATATGTAATTGTTTTATTCTATTATTGTAATTTTCTATGTGCTAAGTAAATGTGAATGGTAACCCTACATTCAAACATCCTACACAAATAAATATTTTATTACTAGAATAGTAGGTATATCTTTTTTGTTATTTTTTATTATTTTATGTAAAATATTTTTGTACTTATTTTTTGTAACCTACTTGTGTTTAAAAATTAAAATGATATTTACCTTGGTGCAAGTAACATCAGAACTTTCTTCAGGTTTCTTGGTATTGGGCATTTCCACCACGGAGTCTTGATATCCCTCAGCCCCCGGGGGGCAGTCAGGGAGATCCATCTTGAAACACTACACTTGATTGTTTATGACCATAAAACGGTCATAAACACACTATTGTCTATGGTTGCACTATCTTCTTGGTTCTGTAGGTAGCTCCAGGGACACTGTAACGTAAACCAAATATCATCAGAACACTGACAAAACAATTATGAAATAATGTATTTATCACAAGTAAATAACAACTTACTTCCAGTCTCCATGGTTCAGTATACTTACACAGGAACATATCCAGCTCCTACATACACAAATCTTTTGAAAAAGCTGTTCAAATTTAATATTGAAACATATTTTTCATAGATAGGTATGTGTGAAATAGAGTAGTTTTGTTTTATCAAAATTGTATTTTTAAAGAATCCTTATTATCCTGCCTGTAATTTTTTTTACATAATGCTAATGTTATACTCGCACATCAAGAGACACAAATGTTTGTATAACTATTTTATATTGAGAACTTCTAAAAGTAAATCATTATCTCAACTTACCATAATAATCAAAACTAAGTTGCACTTTCTTGTTTTAGGAAAATTTTAATTAAGTAAATTAAAAATAAACAATTCCTTCAGGGTGACATGAAAATAATTGTGCCTAGGTATTAGCGAACCTTGGCTCGCTGACTTATATTTTATTATAATAATATCAGTAATTCTCATAATAAGACATTAATTCTTGCTTCTTTACCCTTGCAGGTATATATACACATCAGATGTGTATTAATATAAAGGAAGGAACCCAAAAATGCTCCTTATGTAAGTCTAGGGAGCACTGTAGGTATCCTTCCCTGCTTACTTGTCATTTTATGTTCGGCATGCTAATTTTCAACCAGTCAGTGACAGCTTTCCATTCAAAGTTATACTTAAGTATTTGAATTGAGTTACTGGTTTGAAAGACAGACAGTACTTTTATCCAGTTTTTGGAAAACCTGAGCCAAGATTTGGTACCTATTTTTTGAGATTTTGATACCAAAATTATCAATATGGCTCCTAAGCTTTATCCAATTCCTAAGTTATATCCAAATCTTATTATTATGCATATGGTTAGGTACTCTAATTGTGTACGTAAGACAATATAATTTGCAGTTTTCCTATCCTACCTATGCCAAATCTATGATTACATTAAGGAAATTAGAGATAGATCATAGAATTTGGTTGTCACATGTGTAATACCTAAACACAGTATTCAAGATCAACAGTGCGGAGCTGTTAAAAATACTTAATTTTTTTAAAACGTTGTTTTCATTTGTTTGCCGATGTAGTTATTTCCAGTAAGTACTCCAAATCAATAAAATGATCCTCGAAGATTTTTATGTTCAAGTTTCACAGCATGATTACAATAGAAATTGCGAATACGTATATAACGATTACTGACCTGGTAAACTTCCTTTTTAAGTAAACATCACAACAGGAATTTTACCGAAATTCAATGATGCAAATTATCTCAAAGATAAAGAAAGTCGGTAAAAAAATTGCGTGACGCTAAACTCCGCAAATCCGCCAGCCAGCCATCACAATATCACATCAAGCAAAAGCAAGCATTCATTGGTTGTTCCGACGTTTACAAAAAAAATACCCTACCAAATTAAAAATATTAGTAATCTGCCGCCAGTGGAGACAAGGACCATCACAAAATTAGTGCAAGTAAAAGAAACAAAACAGTTTTGACAGTTTATTGTGAGTGACATCATAAATTGGTTGGGTTCGTAGACGTTCTCTTTTCATAGACAAAAAATTTAACAAGATAAAAAATTTGACAAATATATATTTGAGAAAGATAAAAAATTTGACAAGTTGACAATGACAACGGTCTATGGGTTGTCATGTAACCGTAGAAAGAGAAACCTATAGAACTCGCGTAGTTGCCATCGCATTCACACTAAAGAGAGAACGACTTATGCCTAAAGCCTAAGAAGAAATGAAATAGAACGATTAGCTCTCTATCTCATCCAGCGTGCCGGTTTTTGCATTGTTTAGCACCTCCATGTGCTAAACAAATTTCCTATGTCATCGACGGAGCTCGACACGAGCTGAAGAAAGTTGTAAAAGTCAGAAACTTTTGTTTTTTATGTTTATATGTGAACAAAGTGTTCGTGTGGACATTCCCGCACCTAAAAACAATAAAAAAGAAACACTAAAATGGTGCGGTGCAGTGTTTTTGAATGTAGAAGTGATTGTGAAGGAAAAGTGCCGAATTTATCATTCCACTCGTAAGTACTTACAAGTTCTTTTGACTATAAAAAGGTTCAAAATTTACAGTTTCATAGATTTACATACACACAAGGCTCAAACATTATGTTTTATGCTATTTTTAGTTCATCTAACTTATAATTGTGAAAATTTCGGGGTGCCTGCATCCGATAATAAAATTCCCCAAATGGCGCATTGAAATATTTTTTAATAGGTACCTACATAGCGAGCTACATTATCTATAAACTAGTTTATGCCCGCGGCTTCGCACGCGTTTTTTCTATGGAAACGTTTAAAGGCCATTTCTATCCCATAGCAACTGATTTGTGGGATAAAAAAAAAATTGGTTGCCTGTAAAGTCGGTATACGGGCGAAAGTTTTACGTGACAACGACTTTGAGTTCCTTTCACTTTTTATGTCTGCATAACGTGAGCGGAGCGTAACGCGTAACGCAGTTTCTTGAAGTGTCACCCGGCAAACCAATTTATAAGACGTTGTCACGTCAAAAAGCCTATGTTAGATTCCAGGATTAGAATTACCTGCATACAAAATTTCAGCCCGATCCGTTCAGTAGTTTTGGCGTGAAGAGGTATATGTAAGTTGTTCTATCTCACGAAGTACCTCACTACGAACAACTTTGCGCTTAGTTGTCATGCTGACGGTACTCGCTACCAAAATCTGACGTGAATACAATGAGCACTAGTGACCCGGACCGCGTCTCAGGCGACACTTTATGCTTCTCTTCTGAGCTTACGCACACTAAAACAATGTGTACATTCATTCACTATGACACACATAGCCCATCGGACTTCGTGAGATAGAACAACTATAGCAAACATCCATCCATTCATCCACACTTTCGCATTTATAAAATTAGTGTTTTTATTTGTTACAGATTTCCCGAAGATAAAGAATTACGTTTGTATTGGATCAAAACAACGGGTTGCAAAGATTGGGAACCTAAGAAATCTTCGTAATAAATTTTTTTGTAATGATTCTGTGATATTTTAAATGATTCTGTGATTTCTGTACTTAATCTAATTCAACTGTCCAAATCTAATCTAACTGTCCCATATAAATAAGAAAAAATATCTTAAGTAGGTTCTTGTAGAAATTGGTATGCTAATTTTAAAATGATTCTGTGATTTTTATAATGATTCTGCGATATTTTAAATGCTTCTGTGTAAATGCGTGTGTATTTTTTAATTTAAAAAAAATGCTGTTACTAACTAGGTATAAGTACCTATATGCAAGTACAATGAAAGTTAAGTACTTTTTAGATAGCAAAATTAATATTTTTTAGCAAATATACGATGTTACGTTCGTAAGTAACCATTTTTTTTGAAAGTGTTATTAATTTATATAAATGTTATTGTATAGGTAATATAACTAAGACATTTATAATTAAACTGTGATTTTATGATTAAGTAATAATAAAACGAAATTTTGAAGACTGATTAAAACTGTAAAATTTATAAACGTGAGTTATTGTAATAAATATTGATTATTATAAACAAAAACACTTGTTTCTCTATCTGTACTACTCACCTTAGTACCTTCATAATTATATTTACCTACCAAAAACAACCTCGGTCTGCACTACTTGTAACGCCAAACAGGTGATTCAACATTGTGATACTTACTTGTATAATTAGAATGACCTAGCAATAGCCTTTATTCACAAAATAGAAAATTATACTAGTATTTACAATTGAAACAATTGTGCTATCTTCATACTATTGCAGGTAGCTCAACTGATCCATATCAATACCAGTCGGAAGCGTCCCCAAGACGCTGGCTGCATTGCCACGCTGTATGGCAATACTGATGCGCTGTGCCTGATACTCACCAGCTCTCGGGTCACGCTTCGCTTCGACCAGACGCTCAGATAATTTAATTTTTTAAATTTATTAACTGGAAAATCGCAAATCCGATCTACCAACTAAGACATGAAATAAGGAACCTAAAATCGGGGTAAGAAAATTGCATGGCAACACTTTCCCCCCACCACCTCGTATACTTTGTCCTGCTCTTTGGCATGCTCGCTAAAGATCTACCTATATTTAATCTGAGCATGTAACGCATGGACCGTGAAAGTAGAATTGTTCTGTGGGACCGTGGATGGAGAATATTGCACTAGAATACGCGCAAATGCCAACGCATTCACACTAGAGCGAACGACTTATGCCTATTTCTATCTCATCGAGCGTGATGTGCTAAACAATTTCCTATGACATCGACGGAGCTCGACACAAGAATGTTGTTGTTGACTTAAAATTGGAACGAGGTTCCTTATCGCGCGTTGTGAAAGGGGGCTAGACGGAAAAAATTCATACGAAAAGTTGTAACGACACTTTTTGACGAAGAGAACCGAGGAGAACCGAAGCGACGACTGCAGCTTAGTTGAGCCGAGGTGCGCTTCGATTCGAACAATCGTGTTCCGCTCGCTCGTGCAACGTGTCATTGGAGTGAGCGGGATATATCAGTTTTATGCAGCCTCACTGAAGATGACGCGAGGACGCGAGATTAATCGAAAGGAACTTCGTTCCGTTCCATCCGGGTATCCCTTGACACCTCTCAAGTTTTTTTTTGTTTTCTGTATGTAAATGTGATTATAGTGTTTCTGTGGACATTCCCGCGCCTAATAACGATAAAAACCAGAAGCAACGATGCTGCGGTGCAGTGTTTTCGAATGATTATGTGACAGTGAAGCAAAAGTGCCGAAATTATCATTCCACTCGTACAAGTTCTTTTGAATATAAAAAGGTTTATATATACATTTTCGTAGATTTCCATACAGACAAGGCTCAAAATTTATGTTTTACGAAAATTTTAATTATTCTAACATAAAATAACGAAAATTTAGGGTTGCCTGCATTCCTTAATAAAATTCCCCAAATGGCGCATTGAAATATTTTTGAATACCTTCATAGTGAGCTACATGCATATCATAAAAATATGTTTTTATTTGTTACAGACTTCCTGAGAACAACGATTTACGTACCGTATCCTAGCAAATATAAAAAGAACGGACGTCTGCAAACCTTTTTCAAGAAGTTTAAAATTTTAATCTTGCTACTACTCACCTTAGTACCTACATAATTATATTTACCAAAAACAACCTCGGTCTGCCTTCCACTTGTAACGCCAAACAGGGTTTACATTGTGATACTTACTCACATGTATAATTATAATGACCTAGCAATAGCCTTTATTCACAAAATAGAAAATTATACTAGTATTTACAATTGAAACAATTGAGCTAACTGCAGACTGTTGCAAACAGTCTGCAGGTAGCTCAACTGATATCATATCAATACCAGTCGGAAGCGTCCCGAAGACGCTGGCTGCATTGCCACGCTGTATGGCAATTTCGATGCGCTGGCCTGTGCCTGATACTCACCAGCTCTCGGGTCACGCTTCGCTTCAACCAGACGCTCCGATAATTTAATTTTTAAATTTATTAACTCAAAGAAAATCGCAAATTCGATCTACCAACTAAGACATGAAATAAGGAACCTAAAATCGGGGTAAGAAAATTGCATGGCAACACTTTCCCCCCACCACCTCGTATACTTTGTCTTGCTCGTCGGCACGCTCGCCAACTATCTACCTATACTTAATCTGTGAATTTTCCAAAAGAACAAGTTTATTCCCAAGACACATCACACAGTTTCATTAGAATTTATAAAAAAGTACAGATGGACATCCTACTAGAAAGAGATAAACTACTACTTTGGGGCCTCTCACTCGGCTCGTTTTTCTGAAACACCTGCACTGTACAGTCCAGGCACGGGTCCAGGTTATGTATAAGTATACTAGAATTTCATTCAATAATGTAATCGGAGCACACAAAATCGGAATAACATGTTCTATTGAAATTTCTATAACGCATTATAATATGCTAGGAGTAGTATTATTCTATGCATTATATTATACCATGATATCGATACAGTCTGGGCTCAAAGGGCGTAAAGGACAAAAGGCGACTTTACAGGAGAGGCAAAAAACAAAAAAATTAAGTAATTTTTGGCTGTAGGTAGTTATTTTGTTTTTGGTGCTATTTAGACAAAACCTAGGAAGAAAATACTTAGAATTCGTGGTTACGAACGTAGAATTCTGCGTTACTGTTCTATAATTATAGTGTTATATTTACGGAAATAAATTTCCTATACGACCATAAAATTAGAAAAAAATGACCTTTACGCCCCAAAATATCAGTCTTTGCGAGCACTGAAGGGCGTATAACTACTTAGGTAGGTACCTATTTTTTAAAAACTGTGCAAATCAAGGACGTAATTGACAAATTTAATATTTTTAAGGTTGTAAAGGATTGGTTAGGGAGCTTAAATTTTAATAAATTATGTTACCTATTTTCTATGTGTCTATAGTGCTATTATTATTGCATTTTTCTATAAATTTTAATGAGAGGACATAGCTATAAGTAAATAGAATATAGGTACCTACCTACCTAGTTTAAAATCAAATAAAAATTGTTTATTCCCCTTATGACATGACTTAAATTTCCATACTAATTACCATCACTGACAGTGAAACAAAAAAGAAGAATAAACATAAAAACCTCTCTCAATATCTACGCAAAATGTGTTGGTAAGCGCATAACTCAACAACGCCTGGACCGATTTCGCTAATTCTTTCTTTGTTGTGTTTGTTATTGTCAGGAGAAGGTTCTTATGAAAGAAAAAATTAAGGAAGTTGGAAACATAAATTTCCACGGGGGCGAAGCCGCGGGGCGCAGCTAGTCTATATATATAAAAATGAAACCCGTTTTCCTTGGTCACGGCATCATGCGTGAACGGCTGGACCGATTTCGCTAATTCTTTCTTTGTTGTGTTTGTTATTGTCAGGAGAAGGTTCTTATGAAAGAAAAAATTAAGAAAGTTGGAAACATAAATTTCCACGGGGGCGAAGCCGCGGGGCGCAGCTAGTTAAGCAATGGTTAAGAGTCATTTTTTACCTCACGAGTGAGAAAAAAGCACTGGTCAGCCACCTTAAAAGATTTTTGTAAGAGAAAACTCATTTAGGTAAATTGACAACAAATAAGATCGGATTGAGCCTACATACCAATACTGATGAATAGCATTAAAGAATTTACTGCTAAGCAGCCGCCTTGCTGAACGCACAATCGTGCAATGGAGGTCAAATTATTATCGTTATCTTTACTAACTTTATTCAGATCAGTGCACCCTCCAATTATAAACGAGTTTTGTCTATATTTGGTGTTAGTGAATGGGACATTAAGGGGTGGAAGTGTGTTGTGCGACATAGCACAACACACGTTTAAGCACGGAATTAATCCGTGCGTTTAAGTTAGTTTTGCTGAGTAGCTCTGGACAGTCAATGATTTGGTTAATATTTTTAAGAGAAATGTTATGTCGTTGTGTCGCGTCCAGTGGATAGTAGTAGCAGGTGGAAACGTTTGCAATTTTACAAGTAACTATCCAAATGATAAGGGAAGTAAAAACACAAGACTAATCAACATAAATCTCAAAAATGACGTTTTGAAGAATTAACCTGTATTATGACATTACGGGAACCGACCGTACACCGCGAAAACAGCGAGATCGTCGTGAAGGGAATTCAAGCGCAGTCGCCTTTACAAAAATCGAAGTTACGGGAATTGACTTAGGGGGAATCGACGTGCGAGGAACAATTCACTTTTGTACTCGTCTGTACCTACTTTAAAATGTATGTAAGGTCAACCAGTCTAAATGCGTCTATGGGGAAAATGCGTCTTTTTGAATTTATTCGAAAACTGTTCAACATACGTTGACTTCTGCCATCTAGTTACATATGTTTGAACTAAATACTGAACATGTAGTTCGTGCGGATGGCGTTGCAGTTCACATATTCGAGTACCTATTTGGCCATTTTGAAAATTGCACGTGGCTGAACAACTTGTGACTGCGAGAGGTGAGTTACTAAATCCATGTTAATCATTAGTTTTCTTCAATTAACTGATTTTATTCAATAATAATTGTAAGGAATAGCCTATGGGCTACCTACACAGACAGTTATTTTTAGTGAAATAGCTTTATTTATAGAAATAATAATGTCTCCATTTATAAGGTTAGGATTAATTTCTTGGGGTAAATGCGTCTGCTGTTATGGGGCAATTGCGACTATGGGACGCATTTGCCCCCAAAACATATATCTTCAACCTTTTTATGTCGGCACATTTTAATACGAAAATCAAATGCTCATATCAATCTATCAGATAAATCCGTAATTTAATTTAATAATGCTGGACAATCCACACCGCATCATCTAGCCCTAATCTAAGTAGAGCTTGTGTTATGGGTCAGTCATCTAGACTAATATACTTAATACAATTCATTATATAGATGGATATATACAGGTTATATGTAATAATTATAATACAGGGTGTTTGGTGCATTGTTTGATAAAATATAATGGCGTTGGTATCTTCTGAACCCCCTCAAAAAAATTCTGGCCCCATGGAGGTTTTTATATCGATTTTGTTAAATTATTATTTGAAAATATACAAAAGTCTGAATATACTTAAACATAAATTTAAAAAAATGCGGTGTAGCCTTCAAATTTGTGTTTTATTATAATCTGTATTGTTCTACGGTTCTATCAAAATCTCACGCGTTTAATTTTAATAAAGATTTATATTACTTTCCAGATTTTTTTTCACAACTGTCACCACTAATAACTATATACATAACTATATAACTATAACAGGTACAATACCTGTTCACTAGTACAGTATAGGTAGTAAGCGCGAGCCACCCAAGTAAAATGTTGACAGCATCTGCATTTAATAAGGGGCTAATGCGTCTATCAAAATATAGGCGCATTTGCCCCATTTTTACTAAATTGTCTCTAAATGCGTCAATTATTCTTTTTATTATTATTATTTTATTCAATAAAGACGCATTTACCCCAAGCGGGGCAAATGCATCTAAAATTCCAATTTAAAATAAATAGCCAATTTGAAACATCTGTAAAGCTCCGGCGAAGATACCGCTGCTTGAACTTTGTGCAGAAATAGCCATAATATTGGACTACAGTTTCAAAAAGTGGATAATGCCATACATTTGATCACAATGAGGCGATAACTTGAAGTGATCGAGATATATGACGCATTTGCCCCGGTTGACCTTACTTAGATGTTCAGAGTCAAATATCTCTTAAACCGCTGGAGGTCTATTTCTGAGCTTTGTAAGAGAACTAGATAGGTACCTTAAGGCACAGTTAATTGGCATAGTTCATGATTCATATATCGCTAATAGATTCGTCGAAATCAGCGGGGCTGCCAGCTTGACGTCAAGATAGCAGCCACAGTGAAAGACCTAAATATATCCTAAAGTACTTGGGCACTATTTATTCTACTTAGGGCGAAGTAACGTTATCTAATATGTGCTTAGGGCATCGGGGGCACTATTTCAGGACACATTTATTGAAACCACCAAATTCCATGGCGGGGCTGCTAACTTGACGGACACGATTTTTGTCGAGTGTTTGGGCACATTTAGTATTTGGTATTGTCCCCCTTAGCTGTTAAAACCTGCCTGCAATGTTCTCGGCATGCTTTTGATTTAGCTATAAAATAAATATTGTGTTAAGTGTTCGATTCCACTCTTCTTCCAGTACTCTTTTGAGATCTCCTATGTTTGTTGGTGCTGTTCGATGGGGTTTAACCTATCCTACTACTTTAACCTACCCCCAAACTATCGCTGCAGTGTGGCTGTGGGGCCGCGCATTGTCCCGCATGAATTGAAAATTCGTTCCGATGCATGGGGCAAAGGGCACGACAATCGGTTTTAACACGCTCAGCGCCAGTGTATCATTTTACGATAGGTACACCAACTGGTGTCTTTTACCAGGCCAGTGTATCGTGATAGATAGGTACACGCGACATAGGTATTTTCGCAGGCCGGTGTATCGATGGTAAATAAAAAAATATGGTGGTGCATATTAGGACTAGTAGAAGTCATCACTGCAATTAAAAAAACGCAAATTCCACACCCTGAAACTAAAACATGTTGGCGCTGAAAGTGTTAAAATGTCATTTACGTACCGAGCCGCAGTCGGGGATCTATTTTCTACGATGTGCAACTCCGTACGTCATCATCATCATCACCATCAGCCTATATGTATTAGTCCACTGCTGGACATAGGCCTCACCTAATGAGCGCCATACTGCCGTGCTAAAGATAACCGCCGTAAGCAACATTTTTTTCAATATTGAGTTACTATCATATTCGGAACCGCCGTATCGAGATCTATAAGTTTTACTTTGACAGTTTTTCAAGATAAAGGCTCTAAAGGCTATTTTCAATTTAGATAAGCGCAGTAAGTACTGTATTTTTTTTATAATCCTTATAATTACAGTTGTAAGCGCTCATGCCGCGGTTATGCTCTAAACTTCCCATACTACTTCAAAATATAGCCCATAGAGTGCTTACCATAAGTGCAGTAACGTCTTACAATAACATTTTATTAAGCATTACGTATTAAAACATTACGTATTATAACTGCCATTTTCTGCCCGCGGATCATCGCGATTAACGAAAGCTTCGTCCCTCTTGGTCCAGCAACAGCAGAAAATTTGCCATACGCGGTTGTATGGAATGAAACTATATCCGACCGTAGCCAAGAAGTTAATTTCTGCCTTCAAGGTGTTTCATCAACACAAAAGAGACGTGAAACACGTAGTGCTTTGGCTCGACAACTGCTCTGCCCAGAATAAGAACTGGGCACTGCTATGCTTTCTGGTCGATATTATTAACAGTGGAGATATTGCAGCCGAGAGCATAACGCTAAATTTAATAATTATTTGAACCAGGGCATACCTTTATGTCAGCAAATAGTTTCCACCACCAGGTGGAACTATCTTTGCAAAGAAAAGGAAAAGTTTACGATTTTAACGATTTTGAGGACTCGGTCCAGAAGAGCAACATAAGGAAATACATTGTAAAGGTGTTGGAAATAGCAGATTTCATCTCTTACGAAGACATGTCTTCGCAGCACAAGCTACGCAAAAAAAACTATTGAAAACTATTGACTGTGATTTTCTATGATTGAATAACATAACATAACTGTTACATAGTAATTAGATTTTAGGTAATTTTGAATTCCAAATAAACATTTTAGACTGAAAAATATTTTGTTTAACTTATTTTTGCTATTCTAACAAACCCTGATGGAATAAATGATAATAAAGTTAATAAAGGCTTATAATATATTAAGATTTTCTTCGAATGACTCCATCACTAACTTGCAACTAGCGCCGTAAGTAGCGTAAGTAGTTTGAGGTAAAAATGTATTTATATTATGAATTCCTTCTTATAACCGTCTTAGGTGACGTGGTTAGCGCGGTTATGCTTAAAATAACAATATTTTCTAATTTTATTCTTTTTAGCAAAAGCGCAATAAAATGAATTCCATAGCATTAGCGCTCTATGTGTGTTGCTTACAACGCTTATTGCAAGTATTTGTTTTTAAATAAACGTAAGACTCCTCAGCATAACATGTTTTTTGTTATTTTATTGAAGTAATCGTTGTTGTAGGAGTATTCTTATCCAGCCTTTATAAACTACATAATTTTCTCTATAACACAAATGTATCAGAAGTATCAAAAAGTGAATTTTGTAGATTTAAACAACAAAAACAAATTGGAAACTTTAGGCGCAATTATCTCCAAACTAGCACGCATGCACTTGTCGCATGCTCTTATCCTTAGCACGGCAGCATAGCGCCCTGTCTTCAGCTTGCCGCATCCAGCATCTGCCTGTAGTCTTTCGCAGATCGTCATCCCACCTGGCCGGAAGGCGTACGTGCTCCTATGCAAATACCGCCCCATACCATCAGTGACCCTACACCATAATAGGTATGACTTTTCCGACAGTGTTACACTGAATGTATCTTTCTCAGGGTCGTCTCCAAAGTGTTATTGTTAAACCCTTCTATCATCTGGCTTAAGACAAAACCTAGACTCGTCTGTGAACAATATTTTCCCACAATCATCATTCCAGTTTCGGTATGAGCGAGCAAAGTTAACCCGAAATACTCGATGATCTGTGTGTTTGTGTAAAGGTCCTTCAGCTGGCAAGTACGTCTTTAGTCCAGCTTCTTTAAATATTCTTCTTACGGTTTTAGTAAGTACTTTCACCTGTCGAATGTCCTGAAACGTAGATCTGACCTCAGAAGAAGTCAGAGTGCGATTTCTCAAAACACTGCTAACCTCGCAGGAGGTCGCAAGAGAGTCACTTCAGCAAGAGACGATCATAAATCGATCGGGGGCCCCCAACAGACGTGGATTGCTTAGGGCATCAAGTAGTCTTAATCCGGCACTGGTAGCACCTACCTACTCCTTCCAATTTTGTAATCCTAATTTGATGTTTTCTAGGCAGGTACCTACCTACTAACAAAAACTATAAATGACGACCTCCGTGGCGCGGTGGGCGAATGTCCGCCTGCGACGCAGGAGGTTGCGGGTTCGATTCCCGCCTCGGGACAAATATTTGTACGATCTGCAGATATTTGTTCAGGGTGTTCTGGTCGTTTTCTATGTATAATAAAAAATATCTATCTATGTACTCGTATATTATTATGTAGGTATATCAGTTATCTAGTACCCATAACACAAGCTCTGCTTACCTTGGGGCTAGATAATGTTGTGTGAATTGTCCAGCATTATTTATTTATTTATTTATAAATCGACTTCAAGTTCTTTAAAGTTTTACGGAACAAATGTCGCTCTAGCCAGCACACATCTTCGCTTTAGCCAGCAGACATCTCCGTTCCAGTCTAGCCAGTAGCTACGCATCTCGGTGGAATTAGCCTAGCTAAAAAATGTCTCTTCTCGTCTCCGCTTGGGACATCTCCGCTTTGATGGAGTCTGGGCCTGCCTACATAAAAGTACCAAACTCTGTCTGTAACCTTTTCACGCGAATGAAATTTAGCAGTGAGGAAGATGGTATCCCGGGATACTATCTTCCTCACTGCTAAATACATAGGATATCATATCCCGGTAAAGTGCGTACTCTATCTAGCGGTCTCACTACATCGCGCAAAGAAATTTGAATGTAGGTAGGTACCACCTACTTGTACCTTCTTATGGTGTAGGACTGTAGGTTCTACATTTACATTAGGTACATTAGCAATCAAATTGAATCAAGAATCAAAACAAAAGCCGCACAAAACTTGCGAATAACTTCGCAGAGGGCATTCACCGTAAGTTCGGGGTCTCATGCTAATTAGCAGAGATTAGCCTCGGGCGAGCAAAGCTGCCAGCCGCCGCCGCCGCCGCCGAGCGGGTGGTCAGCGAAGCCGATCATCACAAGCCCGCCACGATGCGGGGCGGTCGTGCGTTCATGGGCCTACTCCCGCTCGCGTTTTACTTCAACCTCCATGCCACAATCGCAGGACAATACGGAGTCCCGGTCGAAATCAAAGTGTGGGATACTGGCCGAACCCCACTCGCTCGCATGGTCGACGTTACGAACGGTTTCGGCTTAAAAGTGCTCGCGGAACACAATTTTTTGAACGATAACAACATCGCGTTTTCTCCCTACGGGCTGATGGGGATTATGGTGGCTTTGTACGAAGGTGTGGATGGGGAGTCCTCGTATCAGATACAGAGGGGCATGCAACTTCCGTGGAACAGAAATGTCATGAGGATAGGATTCAGGGATTTACATCGGACTTTGAAAGTGAGTTGTTTATTTTTAAAGCTTTTTTTTGCTCTATTATACCTCAGTCAGTCCTTCAAGCCCTCGATACCACCTCCTAGACCTAGTCTGCTGTGTACGCTAGTTAGGTGCCTACCGAATACCTCTATGTATAAAAAAATCTATCTATGTATGTAGGTTACATAGGTACATACGTTATCTTGTAGGTACTAGGTAACTAGTACCCATAACACAAGCTCTGCTTAACATGGGGCTAGATGATGCTGTGTGAATTGTCCAACATTATTTATTTATTTAAGTAGATAAAACCATACCCAAAATCGTGAACATAGTTATTAGAGACCGTTTATCTACGAGTGAGCGAGGTCAGTTCTGTCGGATTTAAGCTACGCTGACCGACTGTCCTGTCTATCGGCCTAATTTGCAAAACAAAAGCTTTTGTTACCTACATCAGAAAATATTCAAACAAGATATATCTAAAACTAGCTGAACCGGCGAAATTAGTAACGCTCGTACATTTTAAACGTTGCTTGGACTTCTACAAATATTTCAAAACCAGCCAAATCAGTCCAGCCATTCTCGAGTTTTAGCGAGACAAACGAACAGCAATTCATTTTTAAATAGAGGTTTAACCGAATGCAGCAAAGCATAGGCAGGCACCCACCCACCTTCTAAATAGTTTAACCGATAAGAGTACCTACAGGTATAACGTATGTAGGTACCTTCTGTACCTACTAGGTAGGGTGCTAATTTACTGAGTGAAAATTCATACTTATGTATTTTCAGACATATTTCGTCCCAGAAGAGGGTTTCCTGGCAGGTTTGGCACTAAACAACGAAAACGTAACTTTCAGCGACGGCTACAAAAAGATATTGCGATTCTACGGCTTTGATCTCGAGAATGATCAACTACCAACGTTGTCACCGTCAAACTCTTCAAACGACAGCCCCGTAACAACCGCCGCCGCCCCCACTGATGCCGAAACGTCGACAGCAGCTATGACAGATGCATCAACAGCTACTGCTAAAGAGGAAACGACAACCAACCCTAATGCAGAAACGATCGACGTCGATATACGACAGCCCACAGAAGCTACAACTATGAGTCCATCCTCCGCTCCCAATTCTGAAAGTACTACACCCACTATACTAGCAACTGATACTACTTCAGTTCCTCCCCAGACTGTTCCTTCAACCGAGGCAACTACTCCTGAACTGATAACCTCAGTTCCTCCCCAGACTGTTCCTTCAACCGAGGCAAATACTCCTGAACTGATAACCGTACCCACGGAATCGACGACAACTGCAGCAACAGAATCAACAACAACACCTTCAGGAAGCACTACAATATTAATTTCCACAGCATCGTCTAGCAACACACCAACTACCCCCGAACCGGAATCGACCATAGCAATCGTAATCGGTTCAGCAGACACCGAATCTGTCGCACAACAAACAGCTCTGGCTACGTCTGCCTTAATAGCAGAAGCTGACAACGAAGTGATTACATCGACAGTGGAGATGAGAACGGTTACTGACGCTACAGAAATGCCCACAGCTAGCATGACCGAGACAACAGAAAGTGCCCTGTCAGAGACCACTGAAGGATCAACCGAAGCTAAGACAGCGGCGATCAGCGAATCTACGTTAGAAACGCTGCAAAGGCGAAAGAAATCTATTGTTGATTTCATTTTTACAAGTCCTCCTTATGTCGATGATTACTTTTTCTACAGATCGTATAACGTGGGACCGGAAATACCTGATCAAGGATTTGATCACAAGCTATTCTTAGCAAACGGACTGAAGAGTGTTCAGGTGAGTGGGTTACCTATACTTATCATAAATTTGGGTTTTACACATCTCATGGCTTTGAAAGTGTTAGAGTATATTGTCATCAATAAACATCATTACCCGCCAGTCATCGCCAAATCATCAGCCTACATCAAATTCACTAGCGCCAATCAACAATAGGATCTCTAATTAGATTCGCTATGGACATAATTGACTAATGTATCTAATTTTGGACAGGTCACGTACATGCAATATGACGCAGTGCTCGAGCACGCGTTCCTTCCTCATTTGGAGGCAAGCGCGTTGAAGCTGCCTTTGGACAGCGATAGGTACTATCTCCTAGTGGTGCTGCCGAACCGAGGGGGTCCGCATGAGCTGGGCAGGTTGCTGGGAAGGATGGCGCGCGAGTCAGACCTAGCCGATATCTACGCAGCGTTGCGACCGCGGCGAGTGCGGGCTACCGTCCCTAGCTTCATCGTCAAAGGACATGTTACGCTAACCACTGATCTGCAGAAGGTAAAATATCCCCCTCGTAAGTACTAATTAAACAAAATCCCAAAAATTTACGACGTCGATGGGACTTGAACCAGCAACTCGGTACGGGAACGTGTTATCTATTGCGCCGCCTAATGCCTGTTCCCCAAAGTTATACAGGTACCTACTAGCATATAAACACAAAAGTACAGTGTATTTATGTGCATAAGTCATAAAGCGCAACCTCCGTTCTTAAAAACAATAGAGCACTTCCTTGAAGAAATCTAAATAGAGATGTTTATCATTTCCCCATTTAAATGTATGAAATTCACACGAGTTCTTATTAGCCCACCAACGCAAGTACCTACGCCCCCAATTACTCAGCCGTCTCATGGTATAATTAGTTGATGCAATTATAGTACCTACCTATGGTAAACCAAAACCAAAGTGACAAAAACATTGTTTTCTGATGATCCCTGCTCTACTTAGATAAACATTGCATCAACGATACAAATTCTTATCGCGCGATCAGTTATATGTAAATCAGTAATGATTTCCCCGTTTTAGTAGGTGCCTAGTTATTTCAGTTGGGACTTGGGACTCTAGTTCTATCTATGACATCCATGCTCAGCATCCATGTGATGCTGTCATTCATCCATGCTCCTTAATTCCTGCTTTCTGCACTGCAATGCAAGTATGAACAGCAGAACAAGTATGAACGCGGATTTTTCAAACAACGATCGTCTAATACACGTTTTTCAATTAAGTATCAAAGTAGTTGTTAACTTCCTGTGGTAAGCAATAATTTTGTCGTAGCATGCGGCCTAGCCGATCAAAAGACTCACTCTTAGATAACGGGTATTGAGGTGAATAGTTTAAAGCTTAGGCCTCGCAATCCAAGGTCTTTTAAAATTGAGAACAATTATGTGAATCCCATCATTCAACACTAACTGAGCGTAAACTCCACCACTAGCCAAAACCTAGACTTATTTGGTAGTTAAGTTAGTTATGTATAATCTTTTTGATAGTATTCTACGAAATAGTTTGAATTTTAAGAATTATCACTCTCGTCATCTCGGGGACTTACATCCAACAAAGATTGAAGTCTGTATCACGGTAATATTATTATAGGATAATATTACCGTGTCTTCATTATGAATGTAAGCGGGTTAACTACGAACCTATTTTGTGTTGGAAGAACACCAACGTTCTTTCGACAAAGCCCGTGTCTTGTCTAGGGAAAAATTCTTTGTTCCCCGGAAGATACGCGAGGCGATAGAGATTGAACGACGACCCAACTTCAATAGAGATAGAGGTTGGAACTTACCACCCGCTTGGAAGCCGTGTCTCCTTGGGAAGTCGGATAGCAGTATAGAGCCGGATGTAGATACTGTTAGTTCCGTATGTACACAAAGTATAACTACAGTGATATCTCCGCGAGAAGCTGGCTCTCCTACTCAACAGCATCGACAAGCAGCGTGCCCCCCACCACCCCCGGCGCCTACGACCCGTGCTCTGCGTGCCCTAGCCCGTAGTGCGCGGAAGGACGCGGTACAGGCGCGACGCGAACCGCACTCACCCTGATGAAGTCCCTCGTTAAGGGATGAAACGTTGGTGTTCTTCCAACACAAAATAGGTTCGTAGTTAACCCGCTTACATTCATAATGAATTCGTCAAACTACGAAAGTTTTTATAGTAAAATTACCGTGTCTGTATGTAACAGAAGTGTTTTTGTATTGACAGCTTGGTATCCGAGATGTATTCGAGCCGCGGCAGCGAGACTTCACGTTGATGACCCGTCAGAGCGGGGTCTACGTGCGCTCCATCGAGCAAGCAGTGTCCGTTGCCATTCGCAAGTACCGACCCGACGACCAAAAGAAAAACCGTGAGTACCCCTTAAAGGTAAGCTGAACAAAACAAGTGTTCAAAGGAAGCGACGAAGCCCGTGCCCTAGCGCCCCTAGCTAGAAGTCGTTCCGGCGTGAACCAGATAATTACCGGCACCGGCGAAGCGGCAAACCATATGTACGGCTACGAGTCATACGACGTGTGGCCAACAGGGGTCGTCCGTCGCCGTTACGTATCACCGCCTCGCTGCGGAAATCCTTGAACGACATTGTGTTCAGAGCGTTCACAATAATCATTTTCCACAATTAATCGAATCGACACCCGTAAAGATTACATTTTCATACAATTCAATTCGCAAACTGCCTTGCTGTTGGCTAATCGCGAGTGTGAGACATTGTCGCAACAACTTTGGATGGGGTACATAGCAGGCATACTTGTACTTCAATGACGGTAATTAGGTGCGAAGGCGGTCTTCAGTGGCCTAGTTTTCCGGCACAGGGGCTGAGTTAATCGTTGCCAAAAGGCGAAGTTGAGGTGGCAAGTGGAGAGTGCGGGTCTATTGTCTCGGTGGGGTCAGTGGCGCAACGCGGAGACACGCGCGTTTGAATCCATTGATGCACGCGCTCTCTACGCTATCGACAATTACGGAAAATCGCTGCATCATATTACTGCGACCTGAATGCTTAATCGCGAGACGAAAATGATGATTCGATTCGCGGATAGTCCTGCAATCATCTAAATGAGTTTTAACTGAAAAATGCTAGATGATTGTTTCCTGTTGCTACAGTTCGTGTATTTTAGCGATTATAACGATAAGCGCATTATGTGGTATTACCAGATTTTACATATCTTTGGGTATTACATGCTCCATTCGAACATCCTCAACAAGAAATGTCCTAAGACCAAAAACTTTTTCTTTTACTTTAGTTTGCGACCTTCTAATTGGCCTCTATTTTTAGTTACTTCAACAGAGCCATTATACATAGGTAGGTATATTTGAAGAATATTAATCAAGACAGACGGACGCAGCGTTGGACTTTTTAAAATAAGTAATGATAAGCAGCATCTTATTTTTGTTGCAGGATACGTGCATAATCGCGATCCAGTCACATTCCACGCGACGTATCCATTCCTATACTTCGTAATGGACTCCAGCATTCACGTCGCTCTAATGGCTGGGAAAATGGTAGACCCTCTCAACTCAAGGATATTATAGTATTTTACCAAAATAACATGTTTCATTGATCTCCATTCTGCCCTGTATATTATGTAATTTCTGAATCTGGAAATCATAACATAATAGAATTGAACCTGACTTAACACTTTCATGGCCCGAGACACAGACGAGCCTCTCGACCCTCGTGTGGCGGCGGCGCGCGCGCCCCTGCGGCGGGTCGCACCGCCGAGGCTGGGCAGTGAATGCGATAAACTAAGCTAATCAGATCCTATGCATTTGAACAATAAATACTTGGATGAACTGGACAAAGAGGCTACCTTATTATCCTTTTAAACGCAACAGTCACCTATACATGACTAGCCCTTGCGGATCCGCAGCGCATAAGTGTTTTTGTTCACTTTGTGCCTTGGCGTTTAGGACACGGGAATGCGTTTGTGGCGTGGCGCTCAAAATGTTTATTTATTTATTTTATTTAAATCCTTTATTGCACACATTTATCTAAAAGTATACAAAAGGTGGGCTTAATGCCGATGGCATTATCTACCTGCCAACCACACATGGTAGTAACAAAAACAAAAGGCGTGCTATATAATTAAAGTAACCTAGATACAAGTCTAATTACCTACAGAGAAAAATTACAGTTATACATTAATAAACTAACACTATATAATATATAATACATATAATATTAATATAAATATAAATAAAAATAATATGTACATTACAATAGGTAGGTACTTACAATGTTTCAATATAGGAAGGTAGCAAAAATAAAAATCACAAATAGCTGAAAAGATGGTTAAGTTACTGAACTAGAAATCGGGTAGAGATTCTTTAAAAAATGCTCACGTGTCAGCTTTTTAAAACAGTCCTTTGATTCGACTTTTCTGATATCATATGGAAGAGAGTTCCAAAGTCTAACAGCCTCAATGGAAAATGTTGAACACTTTCTAAGGAAAATAATATTTAAATGAAAGAGTGTACTTGAGTTTTTATGTTTATTTTACATTTTCCTTACTTAGCCCTCTTGGACTTGATCTTTCTTAGATAGAACTCCAACTCCTTGCCCTCGAGCACATACCCATCAGCGCGGCCGCACTGTCCTGGTCGGCTGGAAACGCACGCTGAAACAAACATACCCAGATTACTATTTGAACACTTCACACGAAAGAAGATATAATTCTGAAGGCTGGTTCTCAGAGTAACTATGACAAGTAAGATCATACAGCTACTAGACTGTTCCCAAAACGGTTCCAGTCTTGAGCGTAGCTTCAAACTTTTGTTTACATCATTGAGGTGTTATTTAATTGAATTGAAGCTTTCATTTTAGTTTAGGATATAGGTACAGTGCTTTTCGTGTCAATTCAAATGACGCCGACTTAACTGATTTGACAGGACTAAATATGAACCTTTTCAATTTGACAGTTAAGAAACAGCACCATTTTAATTCCTTTTAAAATTACTTTAGTTTTTGTAGCATATAAATAGACACCTATTAGTCTTATTTTTGTGCATGTTAGTATATGCTTACCTAATAGACGTCCAGTGTGGAATTGCTCCTCAAGAGCAGCCTCCACCTTGGAGAGGCGTTGTCTGGCAACATACTTCTTAGCGGTCTTCTTGCTACGCTTCTTGTTTATGATGGCTTCTTCTGCCTCCGTCTGAAAAGACACAAAATTAATGGAGTATAAGTATATTGGAATCAGTTGTGCAGTTGTAGATGGTCAGGTTTAGGCAGATAATCAAGATGTAAATCACATTCATATGACACGCAAGTTTATCATCACTGGTCCATATCTATGTCAATAAACCAACTTGACAAATTCACTATGAAAATGTGAGCAGGTTAATAACAATTATAGTTGGTGTTCGAAGAACAAAAACATTTCACCTCACCTTTTGAGAGCCACACCACAAATGCATTCCTGTGTCCAATATGTTAAGGCACAAAGTGAACGAAAATACCTATGCGCTGAGATCCCGCAAGAACTGGTCAAGTATTGGCGACTGTGGCATTCAAAAGGAGGGACATTAGACTAGAACCACACACAACCTGATAAGGTAGGAAACATTGATTTTGGTTAATCTCCTCATGTTCATAATGAACTTGCTGTTTTTTTTATTTATGTAAAATTAAATAAAAAAATTATACAGATAACGTCTAAAAATATTTTGTGTTACTCAGAATCAGGATTGATATTAAGAATAGTAAATCAAACTTACCAGTTTGGCTCCCTTCTTCCTACCCAGGGGCAGGAGGTAGTGGGATTCATACCATTGCCTGAAGGGTGTGGCATCTACCACAACAATGGCGTTCTTCACCAGGGTTTTAGTACGCACCAACTCATTGTTGGATGCATTATACACAACATCAATGATACGGCTTTTGCGTGTAGAGCCTGAGAATAAATACACATAATCATTACAAAACTACTCCAGAATTGAGTTGGTATAAATATATTATTATTTTGATAATTCAATCAGCTGATTGTAAATTGTTTCAAGTTCTACTTTTTTTTTTTTTTTTTTTTTAATTCTTTATTTGTTTTAAAGGAGTTTTGTCAGCATGACTATGTCACTCCCGTAGAGAAAAAATACATATCCAAACACGCAACAAAAACCAAACCTATAAGGTAAATCTTACTCATCTAAAATTAAATTAACTAAAGCTACTTTATTTCTATTATTTTATTGTAATAACTATCTATAAAGTTTTCTATGTGAATAAAGAATATTCCTATAACAGCTGATTCACAACAATTTGGGCTATGGCACTCGGACCAGGATGATGGCGAGTATAAATTCTCTCTCAGTTTAGTTTGAATACATTTTGATAGCGAAATTCAATCAGCTGACTAGCAGAAATTAAGACTAATAAACATGTAATAATTTTATTCTCCTTCCTCATGGTCTAACTAGGAAAGTAAGACCGACCAGGATTACACAGGTTAGTCTAATTTGTTTAGGAACTAGTATTGTTACTTTATTATACTCTAGGAAAATATTGACCACAATTATGATTTTGATTAGGCTGTTTTTAATACTTACTTTCAGAGCCCCATGAGAAATTTCCAGTGTCAAGACGCAGGGCACGGAACTTGGTGTTACCACCACGGGATCTCACCAAGTGGATGCGCTGAGATCCGAGCTGGAATGAAAACAATATTCAGGCACGAGAAAGGACCACACTTAAAGGAATATGTGTATCTCCAGAAGAATGACCAGAAAAGCAACCAATCCCATGTTTGTTGTGAAGAGGTTATCTTTTGCTAGGTACTCACTTTTGTGTTGGCAGCCGGGCGGCCCAACTCGTACTTCCTCTTCTTACGGATGGGCGCACGTTTGCCTCCCGTAGCCCTTCGCTTATGCCAGTGATCACGGCTGATACCTGAACATCAAAACGCATGGTTTTCACATAACACTTCAGTCACAAATGCACTTGACAAATTCAATAACAATCTAAGAAAAACGAATCGTTAACCACGAAATACGATTGAACAGTAATTCCGCGGCCCGTGAGAAGCTCAGAACAAATTCAGATTGATTGCACAAAATAATCACAGTAAAGATATCGCTGGATACAAAATAATTACACAAAATACGACACTACTCACCCATCTTGGCTGGGCTGAAAAAGAAAAGAACTGTCAAGTCAAATCAGGTAGACCACAGAGTAAATGAATGAATAATGTGTCATGTTCATTTTGACATCTATCCGTCGTCTCACTCAGACCCTCGGACGAAGGGAATCGCATGATCTTTGCTTGTAATGCGCCCGCCACACTATGCTCCTCGTCATGCTCCTCGCGCTGCCGCATCGCTGCCGCGATGTTGCCCTGTCTGTCCACACACTGCTCTACTCGCGCGATTAATCGCTACGCGCCGCACTTGTCTATTCGTCGTTGCTACACAATGGACGTTGAAACTGTGGTGGCAGCGAGTGCGTGTATTTGTAGTATAGCTAATTATATCAATAAATACATAAATAATGCTGGACAATTCACACAGCATTATCTAGCCCCAAGCTAAGCAGAGCTTGTGTTATGGGTACCAGATAACTGATATACATAATACAATACACTACATATATAGATATTTTTTTATTATACATAGAAAACATCCAGAACGCGCTGGACAAATGTCTGCAGATCGTACAAACATTTGTCCCGAGGCGGGAATCGAACCCGCAACCTCCTGTGTCGCAGGCAGACCTTCGCCCAATCAATGTAATGCTACAAAGCAATATACATCGTCGACGTCGTCGGCATCCTCGCCAACGGAGATGGTGGATGACATCTATTCATCGCAATAGAACGATGGAAGTACCTAATATATTAATATAAACCGAAAACAAAGACGTGCGTCTCGCGTGAGCGCTCGGCACGAACTGCGGCCGCGCGAGTATGTGGACAGTCACTCGCGCTCGTATTGCCGGTCCTTTGACTCGCGGTCCAAAAACCGACAAAATAGGGAGCGATGGGCAGGACGAGGAGCATGACGAGTGGCATGACGAGTAACGTTGCCACACTACGTCTCTGCCTACTTTCCTCGCTACTTCCCACGCCACTCGTCGAGTGTGTGGCAGGCCCATAAAGCAATACGAATCTATTCCTTTTGCCTGTTATTGGTAAAATATCATAAGGAGAATAGTAGGGTGGATAGTGGCGACACTACATATATAATTTTATAATTACGCTATACAAAGGAATTATCAAGAAATCGGACCGCGCGTAGACGATAGCTAATATAAGCTTTTTTTAAATGTATCTGTAATAGTTTTGTTTTGTGTTATTCAATCAAAAACCTTGTTTGGAGAGCTTGGTGCCCACCAATAGGAACTAAACTCTTGAAACAAGTATCTGCCTAAATAATGCAGTAAAAAACTATTAAAGATACATTTAAAAAAGCTTATGATAGATATCGTCTACGCGCGGTCCGATTTTTTGATAATTCCTTTGTATAACGTAATTATAAAATTAAATATGTAGTGGCGCCACTATCCACCCTACTATTCGCCAAGTGTTTTATTGCTTTCATATCTGTGGCTCGCCTCACTGAGGCAAACAACTGACGTCACATGTGCCGCCATCTTGGACACATCCGACGACAGGATGTACAAAGATCTTAAGAATAAATTACAGCTACCAACATGAGCCCGGGTGGGGCACTGCAAAAAATATTTTATTTTTTGCTTTTTTGAGCAAAAATAAATATTTTTACTTTTACATAGATAAACTAAATAAGTATTTATACTTAATTCTAACATTATAAAAATACAACGAGCCTTTAAATAACACAACATAAAATTATTCACGAAAGAAGTCCTGCAGGGCATAGAAGCTTTCTTTAATTAGGAATGTTTTTAGTGCCTTTTCGAATTTGAAAAGGTCACTTTAATTTTTATATTTTGAGGAATATTGTTGTAAATCCTAATTGCCATAGCATGTGTTCCGGAATGAAAAATCTGAAGTTTAGAAAAACATATATGCTTATTTTTAAAATATATATACCGGTGAGCTTTAGAATATTTTCGTTGATAAAGTGAGGTTTGCAGCTTTCCATTGCATCGAGGTTTAGTATTATTCTGAGACATATTTTTTGAAGAACGAAGAGTTTCAGTGCGTCGCAGGCGCGGTCCCAGGGTGGGGTCACGGGGGTCGTGACCCCCCCCCAAAATCTTACTTTAAGTACTTAAAAATTGCAATCCACAGCTTGATGATTATTTTTTCCTGTTTACTGCTGTAATTTTGATTAAGATTATCAAAAAATCGCGGCTCGCTCCGCTCGCCTATTACTGGTATTTTGTGCTTTATGTTTTGATCAGCGCAGAGGCAACTAACGTTATCTATGACTAGAACTGAACTGAACTTGAGTGCTCTAGCTGGTCTGCTATAGTCAGCTTGTATCAATCCAACCACCACGCCACGGTAAAAAGCATAAAAATGTAACAAATTATCTGCGAGGTCACTTTGTCAACCAGCGCAAAGAAATCGAAGTCGACAACAAAATTTTCGTGCTTTGTTCCGCTCGTCGATAACATTTTTTTCTTTGACTGTGGTCCAGAGCTCGACCCACGCTTTAGGTCATTTTGCAAAATTGATAAAAATAACCCAAAAATCTAAAAATTTTCGTGACTCACCGGCAACTTTATTGCCTGGCTCTGGTCATGGGCTCATCTCTCGTTTGAGGTGAGTTTGCAAAGTACTCCAAAAATCAAACAAATTTTCGCGGCATGCTATGCTCGCCGACCGATGATAACGTTCTGCTGTTTTATAAAGCTTCTGGCTTGCTCTACTTCAGGACTCAACCTCCGTTTCAGGTGAGTTTGTAACTGCAAACTGCTAAATCTAATGCCAAACAACTCACATGCACAGCCAGATCATAAAAATGTTCAAGGCTCGTTTCGCTCGCCGTTGATTCTATAGGTTGTACTCTGTTGTCCTCTTATTTTGTTGATATTCAACAAAATCATAAATTGTTCATTAAGGATGTAAGCGTACTACAAACCTTATTTGTGTTGGAAAAACAGCAACGTTTCATCCGACGAGATTACGAGAGGCGTAATGAATTCGTCAAACTACGAAAGTTTCTTTTATACATTGTTTTAAGCTTAGTATTGTGGTATTTAGCTTCTTTGTCTTGCTATGCACGCCTCACCAATTTCAAAAAAGGCAGTCTTTGTTGAGGCATTCCATTTGCTGATATAAATTTTCAAAGCATCGCAAAATTTCCTCATACCCTTCTTTTTCTCATACTCTTCTGGACCAGTTTCTGACCACCCGAAAAAAGTAAAAAAAAATCGGCGGCTCGCTCCGCTCGCCGCTACATATTTTAAGATTCCTGATTATTTGAGTCTCGCTCGCTTCGCTCGTCTTATATCTGCAACTGCAAAGTCTACAGTTTTCGGGGGTCACTTGACTAGCTATATTTTTTTGTTATAGGCAGGTTCTTTCTTGCCTTCTTTTCCCCAAACATCAGAAAAAATCTCAAAAAATTAAGGGTCGGCATGTCGTGTTTGCGGAAAATATGCAAAACACTGCAAAAGATGTAAAGGAACCACAAAAATTTCGCGACTCGCTCCGCTCGCCGATAGTATTTTGTGTTTCGCTATGTTTGGTCGAGTGCTCTACACCCGTTTAGATCACTTTGCCCACCACCACGAAAAACACAAATTATTCGCGGCTCGCTCCGCTCGCCGTTACATCTTTTTGTATGCTTAGATAGATACATAGATAAAAATTTATTTGGTACTACAGACACACATACAATTAACAAAGATAATTTACAATTTAAACACAAGTACAATAGAAAAATACAATAATAATAATTAATTAAGCAAACGAGCACTTTAAAAAGTAAGTGGGTTTTGGTACTTAGTTTGTGTGTGCTGCAGCACGACAAATAGGCCATGGCTCAGTGAAATTTTTTTGCTTAAAAGCAAAACACTGATTTTCAGCCAAAACCTGATCGAGAGCGAGCAGAACGAGTACAAACGGACAGTGTGTGCTATTAATTAATGTGTTTGCGTTTGTGTAGCAAAGTATTGTGCAAAAATTATTGTGTTTGTGTAGCAAAGTATTCATGCTTGCTACATTTGTTAATCCTGCTCGCTTCGCAGGTTCTGTCTTGCTTACTTTTTCCTAAACATCAGAAAAATCTCAAAAAATATCGAGGCTCGCTTCGCTCGCCATTACTTATACTTACTAGATTGGGAGTTGAGGGTGGGGCGGGATGTCGTGTTTGCGTTCAATATGATAAACACTGGAATAAAATTTAGCGAACCCACAGCATTTCGCGGCTCGCTCCGCTCACCACGTATTTTGTCTTCTTCTGTATTTGATCCAGTGCTCGACACCCGTTTAACACCTTCAGGGCCCAAGACGCAGACGTGCCTCTCGGCGGCGGTGGAATTTAGCCATCACCGCGAAAAAATTATAAAAAACCCTAATTTTTTGCGGCTCGCTCCGCTCGCCGATAACGTTTTTCCCTGTTTTCTCTGCGAGTCTGCAGACATCCCCCCCCCCCCCTCGAAAGGAATTCCTTTGGGGCATTGGCTACGGCCCTGACCAAGTGTGACCGCCGTCGCAGCCCAAGACTTTGGGGGGCCAAAGTCTTGGGCTGCGACGGCACCTGGTGCGTCGGTGCTATTTCCCCATACAATTATGCCATATCGGATCCAGGCGTGGGCATAAAATCACGTGTCACGTTGTTTGTCCGCGATGGACTCCTAAACTACTTACTTAACCGATTTTAAATTAAATTTGCACACCGTGTGCAGTTTGATCCAACTTGAAAGATAGGATAGCTTACATCTTAATTTATAGCCGCAATATTATTTTATTGCAAATTATATGAGATAGAAATTACCTTTAAACGTTTTCATAGAAACAACGCGCCGCCACGGCTCAGCGCCGCGTCGCACACGCCGACTGGTTTGTGTCGCCGATCAGGCCCGCCACGGCGCGGCGGGGTGGCCGTGCACCGCGCCGCCACCGCTTGCGGTGTGTGTGTAGTCTTTCATATAAGTTCATATGATACAACTCGCACGCCTTCGCCGCGACGGCGCGGCCCGGCCACGGCTTCTGTGTGTGACGGCATTAAAATTAAAAGCGTCCACCCCACCCACAGCCGCGATTTTAAAGCGCGTCCTCTTACCGCCCCCTATTACCACGCCCTCACTTTGTCTATGGTTTTTTAAATGTCAGTGTCAAATTGTTGCGAATCAACTGTCAATGTCAACTGTCATCAACAAAAAATGTTTGACAGCAAAACAAGCGAAGCGTCCGCTCCGCTCCGTTCGTTCGTTTCGTTTCGACTTTCGTTCGTTAGCCCACCAGCCAGCTAATTTCTTCAAAAACTTGCCGCTTGGTTGATCAAATCAGCTATAAAAAGTCATACAGTGAAAATACAGCAATAAACTTTGAATCGAAGTTTTCTTGCAATGTCTAAAGACTTCTACATTCGTTATTACGTTGGTCACAAAGGAAAGTTTGGACATGAATTTTTGGAGTTTGAGTTTCGACCTGATGGCAAGCTCCGGTACGCTAATAATTCTAACTACAAAAACGACACTATGATCCGGAAAGAAGCGTACGTCCACCCTTGTGTTATGGAGGAACTCAAGAGAGTAATAGTTGATTCGGAAATTATGCATGAAGATGATCGTTTGTGGCCCCAACCAGATCGTGTTGGAAGACAGGTTAGTTTGGTACTACATAATATAGTAAAATTTGTAAAATTCGGTAGCTAATGAAAATAGGTATGCACGGAACACCAATAATATTCTGCAAGCAAGCGTGGAGTCTATGAACTTATGTAGGATAATTATGTTGATTGACAGCACAATTCTCATTTACAGGAGCTTGAAATTGTAATTGGTGAAGAACATATCTCATTTACAACATCTAAAACTGGGTCGCTGGTAGATGTTAACCAATCCCGTGATCCTGAAGGCCTCCGTGGATTCTATTACTTGGTTCAAGATCTGAAGTGCCTTGTGTTTTCTTTGATTGGACTCCATTTCAAAATCAAACCTATATAAATGACTGAAATTAGGATTACTACTACTAAGTGAAATAAATAACATTATGATTTATTTTGTGTTTTATTGCACCTTGTTTTACGTTGAAGGCTCCTAAATTAGCCTAAGTGACATTTTTTAAGACACTAGATTGCTAAATAATAAAATAAACTATACTTGCGAGCTTTAAAATGGAATCGCTTTCATCGTGAGTTGACCAAAACAATTTTTTTTACAATTTATGTACAATGAACTATAGATTGTGGTATATCATTTGAAAGGTAATTTTGTTACCTTTCAAGTGATATCAAGAAGATTTAAAATTATTTAAATTGGCTACCTAAATTTTGGGAATTATTGCAATAGGTCGAAGTTGCATCTATCTGCTTCTATCGGCGCCGGAGCTGGATGAGCTGGATTTCTCCCTCGTATCCGCTGTTTTAGCTCGTCCCACATATGCCAGATTGGGTTCAAGTCAGGAATAAGGGCTGGCCAGTCTAGTGTGGGAATGCCGACATGGAAGACGTCTGTCGGTACTGTCTAGTCACTGCTGCGGTGTGGCAGCGGACATTATCGTGCTTTAAATCAAAATTTATCGTCGCCAATAAATCCTGCGTAAGGGAAAACATAACTTAACCCATAGTTCACTGCAAAGAAATTGTAAAAATTAGTTTTGAACAACCCTTGAAGCGATTCCAGTTCAAAGCTCGCAAGTGTAGTAGGTAAGTACTTGATTTTAAGAATTATAAGTCTCAAAAATTTATAATAAAAACTATAATGGGACTTTAACCCAATGGTAGTGCAATCAGTTAGCGCTTTCCTTTATTGAGTGAAGGGTTTTGTGTTCAAGACCCTACTACAATAGGTTGAATTTTTTTGGGATACTTATACAGTGAGGTGTGTCCTACTGCTATCGGACATGGAGGGCAAGTGCTACAAATATTGAAGATAGGAAGTTTTTCTGAAAGGCAACTTTCTTTTATTTTTAATAAAATAAGTAAAGCTGTTTTCACTGCATTTCGATATATTAATGGCTTAACCAGTAATTTAACTCACTAAAATAACATCCTTTTTGAGACACCAATGGTAGAGTCAAGTCACATTGCATATTATTAAATTAGAGGAAGATCATGAATGTCAAAAATTGGTTAGACCCAAAATATTTTTAGGTACCTACCATTTCAGGTTTTAACCTAGGCTAGGTATATTATTTAATGGCACCCTCTCGGCGCGCGGCGGCCCCGTGTAAGCTACATTAACTTTGTGCTCACCCAGGAGGTCGGGGGTAGGAGGCCCGCGTCTCATGCGTTCTGTCCTTTTGAACCAGAGCCCGTACTCAAACGAAATCAAAGTTTCCGATTCGTTTTCGTGCAAACGCTAATCTTATGGAAGCGAGTGCGCAGAGTTAGTTGCACGACAACGAAACTTCGATTTACCTTTTCCGAGTAGGCCCCCAGGTTTCATCTTGCTTTGGCTGGCAGGATAGGTGTAAGTCTGTTGGTTGCATACCTAGTTTAAAATACCCAACAATCCACACTAATATTATAAATTCGAAAGTAACTCTCTTAGCTTTTCACGGGGCTGAATGAATCTCAATGAAATTTGGCAGGGAGGTGAATGGTATCCCGGAACGCCCATAGGGTAGGTACTGAAAAGCGCGTGCTAAGCCGCGGGCTGTAGCTGGTATAGCCCTACTAGGTACAAAAAATGCTGTGTGGTGCCGGCTTTGAATTTGCACCACCCCAACTCTTCCCGCGGGTGACGTAAGAGCGACTAAGGGATATCCACCGGGGGCGGGCACCAGCGCCCCCTGCAGAACAATTCTACCCCCGAACTGCGATTCCCAATCCGCGTGCCCAACAAGGCGCCTTTCAGGGGGACACCTGCGTCCAGCAGTGGACCAATACCTACAGGCTGTTGAGTGAGTTGACGTACAAAAAACAACATCGTATTAAGTCAAATGTTTTTTTATTCAAATAAAGCATATACATATTTCAGTCTTTGTTTTCTTATACGCTGCTTCATCAATAAAACAGCGTGTTAGATAGCCTTAGCTCACAGAGGCTAATCTACATATTAACCTAAACTGAGGATCAAAAGGCGCATCGCTCACTGGCCAAGAGTCGAAGCACGAACACGAAAACGTAGATGCCTCGCATCTAGGTAAACGTTCCTTAATATAATATAGGGGCAAGATGAAGGCCCGACGATGCCGACGACGCGAAATCAAAATCAAAATCAAAAAAATCAAAATCAAAAACTCTTTATTTCCATAAATACAATAAATGTACACTTAGAAAAGGTCAAATCATAAAACTAAGCACTGACACGGAAATAAAGTGATATTTTTTGATTTCTGTCGCTTCGGTATGTAGACTAAAGTAAAGAAGCGACGAAGAAACCTTTAGCCTGTTAGTTGTTATTTTTCGAGTTGGAGCAAAACCCGTCCCAAGCTTTTTTATCCTCTAGATAATCTGATATTTTATAGTAAGCCTTTTTGCACAGCAAGGTTTTGACAATTTGTTTGAATTTATTTACTGATAATTTTTGCAACTCACTAGGAGTTTTGTTGTAGAAGCGTATACATTGCCCTTTAAAAGATACATTAATTTTGTGTAGCCTAGTTGTGGGCACAGCGATCTTATGTTTGTTTCTGGTATTCAAATTATGTTTATCGCTATTTTTAGGGAACCGATTTATATTTTTATGAGTGTACAATAAGTTTTCATAAATATATTGACATGGTACTGTCATTATGTTTATTTCTTTGAATTTATCACGCAGGGATTCTCTGGGACCCATATTATAGATTGCACGAACAGCCCTCTTCTGCAGCACAAATACGGTGTTAATATCTGCAGCGTTCCCCCACAGCAGTATACCATAAGACATAATACTATGGAAGTAGCTGAAATAAACAAGTCTAGATGTGTCCACGTCTGTAAGATGACGGATTTTTTTGACTGCATATGCTGCAGAACTAAGTCTCTTCGATAGCTTATCTATGTGTGGGCCCCATTGAAGTTTATTATCTAAGGTGATTCCTAAGAATACGGTGCTTTCTACTATTTCTAAAGTTTCTCCTTTAACGTTTACATCAGCCTTCACTTGTTTAACATTAGGTAGAATAAATCTAATACATTTTGTTTTGGTTTCATTTAACAAAAGATTATTGACACTAAACCAATGAACTACTTTTGAGATTGCACTATTCACATCGTCGAAATTTGTGTTTTGTCGTTTCATTTTAAAAATTAATGAAGTATCATCAGCAAACAATACAATCTCGTGATTATTCTTGACAAGATGAGGCAGGTCGTTAATATAAACTAAGAATAGGAAAGGACCGAGGATAGAACCCTGTGGTACACCCATTGTAACTACAGACCCCGAAGACCGTTTCCCATTAATGTCAACTCTTTGTATCCTATCACTCAAATAAGATGTAAGAAGATCCAAAGAGGTGTTTCTTATTCCATAGTGATGTAGTTTCCTGATTAATGTTTCATGGTGTACGCAATCGAACGCTTTTGACAAGTCGCAAAAAACGCCTAAAGCGTCTTGCGACTTCTCCCAAGCATCAAAAATATGCGATACTAACTCTACACCAGCATCAGTAGTTGACCTGCCGCAAGTAAACCCAAATTGCTTACAATGCAGCAGGTCATTGCCATTGAAATGCCTAAGCAATTGATGTAGAATAAGTTTTTCAAAAACTTTGCTGAATGTTGGCAGTACTGATATTGGTCTAAAGTTAGTGGGGTCAGACCTACTACCCGATTTAAACAGTGGGATTATTTTACTACGACGGGGTTGAGGCAGGGACGTTTACCCAGCCCGCGAGCGGTGTCCGCCGCGATTTTAAAGGAAGCATAGCCGCCCGTGCCTCGACAAAATAACATTATCTACAATTTACTATTAAATAACAGTGGGTTTTGATTTTATTAACGACTAGCTGCATTCTTACTACCCGTTGTCCTATTACCCGTTTTCCCTTAGGAATGAAGCATTTTCCCGCGGTAAAAAGCAGCCTATGTTCATCAGGAACGGAATGTGGGCTTCTAATGGTAAAAGAACTATTCAAATCGGTCCAGTAGTTTCGGAGCCTATTCAATACAAACAATCAAATCTTTCTTCTTTTTAATATTACTAGCTGACTCGGCGAACTTCGTACCGCTCTCACCTTTTAAACCTTCCCTGAATAAGCTATCCTATCTTTCAAGTTGGATCAAACTGCACACGGTGTGCAAATTTAATTTAAAATCGGTTAAGTAGTTTAGGAGTCCATCGCGGACAAACAACGTGACACATGATTTATATTATATTAAGATAGTATATATAGGTGACAGAAACGGACAACTACTTACAATAACAATCCCTAGCTACTTACAACCTAATAGGTACTTTTACAAACAAAAGAGATGCGCTGTCAAAAAGCCTTCGTCAAACGACTGTATGCATATAGATAGGCTGTGGTAAGAGCTTATGAGTCCCTGTAATAGCATAGCCTACCTATGTGCGTACAGTCGTTCGACGAAGGCATTTTGACATGGTTTTGACAGGACAATCGTGGGGGGGGGGGGCAAGGGACGGGACAGGGGAGAGACGCTCCGAGTTGCATACATCACAGCCTTAGTAACTCCCACACACACTCAGACAAAAAACATAGGTACAAACAAAACCAACACACTACCAATCATCCAAAGAAAAAAATCCCACAGAAGACCTCAGTGGCGCAGCGGGCGAAGGTCCGCCTGCGACGCAGGAGGCTGCGGGTTCGATTCCCGCCTCGGAACAAATGTTTGTACGATCTGCAGATATTTGTTCAGGGGTTCTGGATGTTTTTCTATGTATAATAAAAAAAAAAATATCTATGTAGTGTATTGTATTATGTACCTATATCAGCTATCTAGTACCCATAACACAAGCTCTGCTTAGCTTGGGGCTAGATAATGCTGTGTGAATTGTCCAGCATTATTTATTTATTTAATTTAAAAGGAAAATTTTCTTTTTTCATTTATTTTTTCTTCATATCTGTACAGGCGCACGAAATGTATTATTATTTTAAATTTCAAGTTACTAGCTGCGGTAGTTGCTGAGATATTAAAGAGGGAAAAAAGGACAGACAAAGCGAGACCATAAGAGTTTCGAAACCGATCTCATAACCCTAAAAACTTAAATTATGTACAAGTCATCTAGTACCCATAACACAAGCTCTGCTTAGGTTGGGACTAGCTAGATGATGCTGTGTGGATTGTCCAGCGTTATTTATTTATTTTATTAGTAACTAAAATGGTATGTTGATCCCGATAGTATTGGTCCCGATAGTGATGGAGAAAGGGACTAAGAAGTATGATACTTCTCAAAACAATCCGGAACACATAGGGGCACATTGCAGGTTTTGCACTTCCAGACCGTTCTGGTGCGGCGATTTTCAGTGACTATGCACCATTTGCACGCCTGACGGCCACGGGAAGTACCTCCCGACGTCCGTGCTTCCCCTTCGAATTCCAAACGACCAGGAAAATGACGGTACTCCGGGGCCACGAAACGCTCCGGCGGTAGGTCGAAGTTCCGATTTACCACATGACGTGCACGGGGCTTTGGAACGTGCTGTAAATGAGCGGCCATAATCTGATTCACCAGCTCAAGGCGAAACGCTTGCTGCTTGGCGGCCTGATGAGAAGATTTGTCCAAAAGGATGCAACTGTTGAAGATAGACACGTTCAAAAGCCTCTTAAATATCTTTTTATGCCATCCCTTGTTTTTTTTTCGTTCCATCAAGTAAGGCTCCAACATTTGGTCCTTCTTGTCGACCCCTCCCATGAAGGTTTTATATTCTGATATAACCGCAGGTTCATAACGCGAACCCCTGCCTGATTGGACAGACTCAGTGCCATGACAAGTAGATATGGTGTAGACTGGCTTTGTGTCTTGGTAGACCATCGTCACTACATCTCCGCAATGCCGTGCTATGCATGTCCCCGGATCTATCGTCGCCAGCTGGATCAGACCTGGTACATTTTTCCGAGTTTTTCGCAATGTGCCGATACAATCGGTCTTGTTTCGTTTCAAAAACCTCGCCAACAAAGGGGAATTGAACCAGTTGTCCAAGAACAATTGGTGTCCCTTGTTCAGCAGAGGTTTCATGAGACTGACTACAATATCCGTGCTCTTCGGCAGTTCTGCAGGACCTGCCGAATCTTTCCCCGTGTAGATTACGAACGACCATAGGTAACCTGTAGCCGATTCGCAGAGCTCGAAAGATTTTATCCCACACCCAGCGGCTTTCGTGCGGATATGTTGTCTGAAGGACATCTGACCCTTCCACAACATCAAGGACACGTCTATTGTTATTTTTTGATCTAATATGTAAGCCTCCTGGAACTTAGAGTTCAGGTGGTCAAGTATTGGGCCAAGCAAGAATAACTTCGACGAGTTCGGTCCTCGGGTGGAATTATCTACAAAGCTTAGAGCTTTATTTAAGTTCCAATAACGGGCCTCAGTTATCAGCCTCCTAAATATTTCGGTTTTCAACAGAGGGTTGCAACTGAAGCAGCTCTTGATGGATGGCATCCTAATGACGCCAAGCATCATCCAACACGCAAAGAGTATCATTAATTCATGCACATTGGTTTCGTACCAATCCCGGGCAAATCGTGCCGAAGACAATTTCAATTCTTCAGCATACCGATTGGTTTCCCGCACGATATGCTTCAGAATATCATCGTTCCAGTAGAAACAGAACGCGTCGTACGGCTTGGAAACTTGTATGGCAGGGCCAGGTTTTTTGACCCGAAATTCCTCCGCACGACCACTAAAAGTAGCCATGGGCGACCACTCGAATTTCAGGGCCTCACTGTCCCCACCAAACAGTTTCTGAGTCATAGTGTCCGAGCCCGAGATATCATGTCCATCCTCGTCATCATCATCACAGTCCATCCTGACGCCCTGCCCACTCTCACGCTTTATTCCACGCATCAGTGTCACACGACGCTCGCTCTCGGTGTGTTCCACCATTTCTTTCAAGCTTGGCGGAACGTCTTCATCTTGGACACAAACCTCCAGCACTCTGTCTCCCTGCCGCCACTCACTCTCACCAACCACGCCCCTGGTAGCGCGGCCTCTAAACAACCTCCTGTCACAGGGCGAGGTGCCGCGGAGACCAGCTCTGCCACCACGTCCCCTGGCGTTGCGACCCCGAGAGCCCCTGCGCAATCTGTAAAAGATAAATTATAATACCTTATTGTATTTCCCGCACAAAGACAAAAAAAACAATACATAAAACAGACAGATATGCTAAAAATTATGAAAGTACGAAGAGTGGCCTTATCGCTGTGAGTGATCTTCTCCAGGAAAGAAGAGTAGAAACCGGAAGATTATTTTTCTAATTTGTGCAAGAGTGCAAGCACGACGCGAGGCTTGATCGATAAAAGCCGCCACACAGTGAAGCCGGAGGCGGACCGACGCGGGCGGTGGCGGACGGTAGCCGAGCCAGGCGTGGCGTTCGCGGTGCGGATGTCTTCACTGCAATGTGACAGCGTGCGAGAGCCGTTGCGTCGCGGAGGCGTTTTGGAGCTTTGTAAAACAGTGTGTGTGTAGGTCACGGCGTCGCATTATTGTAAAGATGCCCTTTTTAAATCATTTTTATAATCTCTTATACGGCAATCCTATAAACAACGATGTGGTTGGACTAGCACTATTAATTTTTCGTATATTTTTTATATAGCGCCTTATTCGGGTCATAAGCTAAAATTTTTGTTAATAAATACAACTCCTAAACCGGACCGCGACGCGTCGCGTGCGCTCTGTGTGAAGTCACTCTTTATACTAGCTAGCTGAAATACAACGCTCACACGCCACGCCTCCGCCTCTCCACCGCGCCGCCAACGGCTCCGCTCCGCGGTGTATGTGTGTGTAGTCTTTCACATCAATTTTCATATGATACAACCTGCACGGCTTCGCCTCCGCCCCGGCCACGGTTTCTGTGTGTGTCGGCTTCTAAGAGACAGGTTTGCACTAAAAAATAAAATGAAAATACCTCTGTGCACGCGTTGTAGGACTTGATGGTGGAATCGGACTCGGAGCAAACCTAAGAGGAAAAAATGTAATATGTATTTACAAATGTTAAAAATAAATAATGCTGGACAATTCATAACATCATAAATAACTGTTAAAATCGTGTCAGATAGGTACATGGGTACCTAAGCTTATTTTTAATCCATTAGAAGATTTATTTATATCAAGGCTCCAAGAGGTTACGGACATATTTGATGTTTAACTTGATACCTCCACTCGTTCCTGAGAAAAGGGGGTTGACAGACGGAAAGACAGACAGGCAGACCACAAAGTGATCCTTTATGGGCTCCTTTTTCCTTTTGAGGTACGGAATCTTAAAAAAAATGTTGCCATTGTAGAATTCACAAAGTGCAAATCTCCATAGGTACATAAATTCCAATTTTGACATTTGAATAAATAATGTCTGCATGTACTACTTTGTATAACTTCTATTTCACCCCACTGCTGGGCTAAGGCCTTCCCCAAAAACTCATCCGCTCTGTAGGATCACTATAGGTCACGAAATTAGAAATTAAATTCTAATTCCGTGCTATAGGTACTATTTGTACTCACAAAGCATGCAGTTGCCCATCATGGCGCAACTCAAACACCGGCAGGTTTTGAATATTCACATCATCCTCCATGTCAGGGTCAACAGCCTCCACTTTAATTTTTGTTTCATTATAGGAGTTTGCAACATCCCACTCCTCCCCCGAGCTCTCTGCATCTTTCAACTCTTCCAGAAATGCCTGGTGGGCCAGTTTGTTTGAGTTAGAGGCCATCTACAAAAATAGGATTCATGAAAATAATAATAAAATGCAATGAAACTTACAACAATAAAAACAGCCAAGGGCTTTTATTAAGGCTCCAAGAGTAATTTTATTTTTTACTCAACAAAACTTTTCTTATGGAATTTATGTATTAGTCAACCTATCCAGTAAAGATTATTCAGACTCCTATACGTAAATCACATTATGGCTAAATAGTACATTACAGCTCTTAATATACATATATGTGTTTTCACATGGGACACCGCAGGGGACACCGCAGTGAGCACAAAAGGTTTTGATTCCCTTACGATCCTTATGATTGATGAATCATGGGAATAAATAGTATACAATGCAATAAAGAATAGAAGACGGATTTAAAGCGAGGGCCATAGATGAATCACGAGCGAATCACGATTCTAACAGCTGAATCACGACCATAGGGAGTGATTCATGATGTGTTCGAATCCTGAGCGATGTTAGTGATTCATGGCCCTTGATATAAATCCGTTTTATTCAAAAGTTGCATACCATACTTTAATATCATGACTACGAGAAGAAGAACCAATCAAATATCGAGGAGTTTTTTGCTCAAGGAGTTTGTATGTCAAGTATTTGCACAAGGAGTTTGTATTGAATATTAATTGCTAAGGTTTGATAAGGAAGTTGTATAGCATTGAGATAAAGGTCGAATATATTGGCATGTTCTAAATTCAAACACCAATATAGTCATTAATAGTGCTTTTCCCTGTTTTCAGTGAATAAAATAAGCCTAAGAGGCAGGAATGATATAAATAATATTAGAGAGATAGATAGATAGATAGAAAACACTTTATACAAATACAGGAAACAATACAGAGAAAATACTTAGAAAAAAAAGGAAGTAGAAAGGGCAGCCTTATCGCTGAGAGTGATATCTTCCAGGCAACCTTGGGAGGGACTGGAAATTAAAGAACAAAAACGACTGTGGCACTGAATAAATATATAGATACCTACATAAAGAAAAGGAAACAAAATACTTACACTACATACCTACCATAATAGCTACAAAGATTCATAATAAACTAACATAAACATAAAATTGATTACCTATGGACATGACAAGCATGGTGATTATGGACGTTATTGATTTGTGACACCCCCAGGGCGGTTTGTCTCCAAATAAATACCATGCGAGGGGGGCATTCCTGAGTTGTACCTGCCGTTCCTTTCGTTGATGCCGCGGAGGCCTTTCATTATGATCCTAGTGTTTACGACATCAACGGGCTGAGCTTATAGGGTTAACTCACTCCGCCGCGACCGCCATGGCCCATCAAAGAAAAGAATTTAAGCATGGCAATAGGCAAAGGTACATCTAAATAGGCTCTAACATGGACTTACATGACTTACTTACTTACTTAACATGTAATTTTACTTCTATCCAAAAAGATATCCAAAATGTACGTAGTAGGTACTTACATTTAATATTTAGACATAAAATCACATGCACAACACGCAAAATCGGTCAAAATTTGGCTCCAACATTCTGGACATACATATTAATCTAATCGTAGCTAGCACAGACCAATAAGAGATACATATGTATATAACTAGGTATTCTGTGATTTGGCTGCAAAGCTAACGTAAACCAAAGAGATTAGAATACTTGACGTAAACTGCTTCATCTTATCTATTCTAGCTGCATAGAAATTCTCTTTGCTATTTACGGTATTATTGCTTGCTTTCTCACAGACTAGGTAGAGATACTCATGCTTTTTGGAATGAGTTTGGTTGGATTGGAATACAAACAAACAAACAAAACAAACAAACGATCAGTGTTGCCGACCTTGCAGAAAAAAATATCACTATATTATATTAAAGGTTTGGTTTATGTAGTGGTGTGCACCGGTTCTTAAAAAACCGGATAATCACCGGTTAGGGTGAATACCGGAGCCTAATCGGTGTTTCTTTATACTATGGGTTATTTATAATAATAATAATTATATTCTTTATTTCCAGACACGAGATCCATATAGGAAACGAATTATTCAGTCGCGGAACATATTTTATTGGTAACATTCATCGATGTAGAAAAGGGAAGATGTGTTTTTTTTGACGTGACAACGTCTTATAATTCGATAGAGCCGGCTGCACGCACAAAAAACATGACGTCATGCGGCGTTACCTCGCTCTGAGGCGTTCCATGTAAGGCTTGAAGTGCAAGCGAGAGCGCTAGACATCCGTCTCTCTCCTACTTGAGTGAGCGATGCGTCTGCGTGGACAGCTGCTATAGCTATACTATAGTACATTTACATGTTTTGATCGAGTATCAAATGCTACTATTCCATCAGTATTTTCTTAAGACGTTGTCACGTTCAACTATCGTCAGTAAACCGACTTTACAGACAACCAATTTTTTTAATGTCAAGTCAATGATAGAGAAGAGGTAATTGAAGTGAATGCGTGCAAACAGTAAAATTAATTATTACACACACAAGACGCGCTTCAAAATCGCGGCTTTGTGTGGAGGGCTTAATTGTACTGTTTGCACGCACGTACTTCAATTACCTCTACTCTACCTCTACTATCATTGACTTGACACTTAGTAATAATGCTAATTTACCTACTTAATTAGTTTCATAATTTCTCAAACAATAATTTATCAATTTTTTACATCAAGTAATATTTTATTCTTGTTGGATCAGGGATTTAGGATTCTACCAGGTATTAGTTTAAATTAAATGTTTGTTGATTTGTTTGACTGCTTTTCTTTATTACCTACTAACAAAAAGTTAGGTTAGGTAGGTCAGGTTTTATTGATTTAACGTATCTAGAATAACCGGTGAATCACCGAAGAATCTCTGGTTATTCAATAAAATCTCCGCATAATTTCCGGCGGCTAAAATTGCCTCCGGTACACACCACTAGTTTGGTCGCGAAACTTGCTAGATTTCAGGATGTAGCGTACCTCGGCGGTCCAAGCGCTACAGCATTAGGGTCATTCAGGTTTACGCACCGACGTGACTCTCGGATGAGACTCTTCGGCTGATGTCAAAAACCGGTGAAACCACCCAAGCGATTCTGTCAGAGAGGTCAGACCTGAACAACCGAATTGCGAAGATGCTACGGCGTGACCTTTGGAGCTCCAACACGCGCTTCATTGAAGAAGCGATAGAGTGAAACCGAGGGTCCAAAGTATTCACTCAGCAGCTTGGCAGGAGCCACCTGACGAAGCTAAAAACGCACGACGGGAGGACCGTATTGTCGAAGCCGGGGATCTCCGCCGAGATAGAGGATTTCTATGGTTGTTTATACACTGCACATGCCCCTCGTTACCAACGAGATGACCATGATTCCAGAGCCACCCTGACACGCCACTATACCGACGAACTGCCAGACATTAGTCAAGACGAGATCGTGTTAGCTCTGAGGCAGCTTAAAATTGGAAAAGCCCCCGGTGAGGACGCAATCACTTCTGAGCTTTTTAAATTGGATTTGGAGGAGCCCCTGTAATACAGGAGCTACAGAACCTCTTTAACACCGTCCTTCAAAGTGGGAGAAATCCTAAGGCGTGGAGCGGGAGTTTGGTGGTGCTCTTTATAAGAAGGGAGTTAAAACTCTCCTTAAAAACTACAGACCCATCTCACTCCTGAGCCACGTCTATAAGCTGTTCTCACGAGTGGTCACGAACCGTCTCGCCAGGAGACTCGACGAGTTCCAGCCACCGGAACAGGCCGGGTTCCGCGGAGGTTATGGCACCACAGACCACAATATACACATAGTGAGGCAGATTATACAGTAGTCCAAAGAATAAAATCAGCCCCAGCTTTAATAGACCATGAAAAGGCCTTTGACTCCGTTGAAACCTGGGCTGTTCTGGAATCCTTACAGTGATGCCGAGTAGACTATCGTTATATGGAGTGTCCAAGTACAGGGCCAGCAGTCTAAACCCATCCAACTGCGCAGAGGAGTGAGACAGGGGGATGTTATATCCCTAAAACTGTTCACGAGCACGTTGGAAGATATGTTTAAGACGCTGGACTGGAAAGGTAAGGGCATTAACATAAACGGCTTCTAAATCTCACACCTGCGATTAGCTGATGACATCGTACTAATGGCGGGGTCACTAGAGGAGCTGAACCAGATGCTGGACGGCCTAGCCTCAGCCTCGCGACGCATCGGTCTTGGCATGAATTTGGATAAAACCAAAGTCATGATCAATGGCCTCATTGATCCGGAACCGGTCATCGTACAAGGCCACCTTCTCGAAATTGTTTCCGAGCATAAGTATACTCGGAAACAATTTCGAGAAGGTGGCCATGTACGGTGTAAGGTAAGTACCTTGGGCAAGTTCTGCAGTTAGGTAAAAATAATTTTGAGAAGGAGGCCAAGAGGAGGATCCAGCTAGGCTGGGCAGCGTTTGGGAAACTACGTCGAGTCTTCTCGTCATCCATACCGCAATGCTTGAAAACTAAAGTTTTCAATCAGTGCGTCCTATCCGTCATGACCTACGGAGCTGAGACGTGGACACTCACGGTAGGGCTGGTCCACCAGTTCAAAGTCGCTCAGCGAGCTATGGAAAGAGCTATGCTCGGAGTCTCTCTGAAGGATAGAATTCGTAACGAATACATTCGACAGAGAACCAAAGTTATCGACATAGCTCAAAGAATTAGCAAGCTGAAGTGGCAGTGGGCCGGCCATATCTCGCGAAGAACCGACAATCGCTGGGGTCAACGTGTTCTTGAGTGGAGACCACGACTCGGCAAACGTAGTGTAGGAAGCCCTCCGGCCAGGTGGGATGACGATCTGCGAAAGACTGGCGGCGCTCATGGAGGAGGCCAGGGAGGCCTATGTCCAGCAGTGGACTAATATAGGCTGATGGTGATGATGATGACGATAGACAAAGACCAAATTATTTTTACGCTATTAGAACACCTCAATGGTATTCATCCGAAAATAGCATTCACTGTGGAGTATGAGAGAGACGGAGCTCTGCCTTTTCTTGATGTTTCGGTTAACCGTACACTCTCGGGACGTTTAACACACACGGTCTATCGAAAACCAACACATACGGATAGGTACCTAAAGGCTGACTCGCACCATCATCAGTCACACCTAGCTTCAGTGTCACGCACTCTTACAAATAGAGCTTTAAGGCTATGTGACCCACAATACATAGACGGTGAACTACAGCGCGTCAAAGATGTGATGACGCGTAAAACAACGAAACCCTCCCCCAATCACGCTTCCTGAGCTCAAAATTGCTCTCACAGAGGAATGGGAGAATATTGCCCAAAATCGTATAAGGAACTTGGTGTACAGCATGCCAAACCGCGTAAACGCACGCAGTAATGGAAGCACGAGGAGGTAATACGAAGTATTGAAATTCAAGAAAATCGTCATAAAGTTCAAAAATTTCATGTTTCCTATTTTTGTTTTAAGGAGAGATCAGCAGTTTTTTTTCTTTATGTAATTTTGTGTAAATAAAATGTATGGTGACTCATATTTTTTTAACTTTCATTTAAGGAGTATTAAATTGTCTATTAAATACAATTTATTGCATTAACCTAGCATTCTTACTTTCCGAGATTTTTTGGATTCTTTGAGTGACCCGGATTCATTGCTCTCGAGTGTAGTAAATTACATTTTGATACACGAATTAAAATAAAAAACAAAAGAGTGAAGATTTTTTTACCAAAAATAAAATCCTTAAACTTGATTTCCCACAAGTAGCGCTTTGGCGGTTTAGCATTTCTTCCTTTCCATTGACGATATACACTTAATATAATTTTACTTGACATAACTTTCATTCGATCTAATATTCATGACAAATAATTTTAAAATACCTACATAATAGGTATACCTACAGCAGTATAAACACATTTCATACAATCAACATTTCATCTAATTTGTACATAATTTTCAAATGGTATAGTCGTATTTCATATACTTAATCGACATTCATCGAATTTCAATATCCATAATATTCAAATTACATAAACACATTCCATATAATCAACATAATATCATCGAATTTCAAACTACATACTATTCAAATGAGGAGGAATTCAACGGAATCACAGGAAAAGTGCTTCTGTGTAGTGGGGGACGGCCGATGGGTGGTTTCTAAATCAAACCTAACCAACCTACTGTCACATATATTTCATTCATTAATTTTCATTTATATATTCTCAAACAATTATTACATTGTGTCGTCATTAGGTGCACATTGTTTTAGTTTATACGACTAGAGTAATTAATATATTTTGAATGTAAAGCATGAAATTAAAATGAGTACAGCGTGGCAATGCAGCCAGGGTCTTGGGGGCGCTTCCGACTGGTGTTGATATGGATCAGTTGAACTACCTGTAGACTGTTTGCAGCAGTAAGCAATTAGCTCAATTGTTTCAATTTTAAATACTAGTATAATTTTTTTTGTGAATAAAGATGTTTATGTAAATGAGTACAATACACAATATATAAAAAAATGGAAACGTACCTAAAATGTCAAAAATACGCACAATAAAATATGTAAAATATAAAAAAAAACTATAAAATATTGAAACAGTAAGTAAAATGTCAAAAATAATTATAAAGTAATATTATTACATTTATTACTAACTATCACAGATTCTCAGGGTCAATTATAACCTTCTGTGTAGAGGGGGACGGCCGCTTCGCGGGCGATAGGTGGTTTCTAAATCAAACCTAACAAACCTACTGTCACAATATAATTACCTTCTGTGTAGAGGGGGATGGCCGCTTCGCGGGCGATGGGTTGTTTCTAAATCAAACCTAACAAACCTACTGTCACATAATAACCTTCTGTAGACAACAGCTCTTTTAATATCTCAGTCTCTGTTCCTATCCATTTTTTCAACCTTATAACATTTTTCGACCAAGCGAATAGTATACTAAGTAAAAGTTATACCAAACGAAGTTATACCAAATGAGTATGTTACCATTTAACATTATATGAAATGTAAGCTATATCATCTAAAATTATATCAAATAAATGTTATACAAAATTAATGTTACACCAAACGAATGTTATACCAAATTAATTTTATACTAGATGAGAATTATACTATTTAAAATTATATGAAATGTAAGTTATCACCTAAAATTATAGCAAATGAAATTATACCATCTGAGTATTATCGGTTATGTTGTTATAACAAATGAATGTTTATATCATCTGTACTATTATACGTTCTAAAATTATATTAACTGTTCATTATACCAAAAGTTGTTATACCAAATGTACGTTATTGAAATGAAATTAGTTTTTTTGACATTCGACCAAACTTGGGGCACCCGGATAGGATTTGTAACGAATACATCCGACAGAGAACCAAAGTTATCGACATAGCCCAAAGAATAAGCAATCTGAAGTGGCAGTGGGCTGGCCATATCTCGCGAAGAACCGACAACCGCTGGGGTAAACGTGTTCTTGAGTGGAGACCGCGACTAGGTAAACGTAGTGTAGGACGCTCCAGCCAGATGGGATGACGATCTGCGAAAGACTGCAGTCAGATGCTGGATGCGGCAAGCTGAAGACAGGGCGCTATGAAGCTCATTAGGGGAGGCCTATGTCCAGCAGTGGACTAATATTAGGCTGATGATGATGATGAGATGAAATTTTACTTAAGTTCCCGGTGTACTGATCATGGTGATCTATCTGGGCATATTGACGTCTATTTTGAAGATAGGGAGACAAATCAGTCAAACGCGAGACCTCTGGCACCTATCGACTTTAGTTAACGCATTCACTGCCCAGCCTTGGCGGTGCGACCCGCAGGGCGCGCCGCCGCCGCCGCCACACGAGGGTAGAGAGGCTCGTCTGCGTCTTAGGCCATGAAAGTGTTAATAAAGACAATATAAAAATTCGTCCATGAATATTATTTGTTACTGGATTATTATTTTCGGCGCCTTATTACCTACAACATCAATAGATATAATATTATATATTTTTGGAATTCTGTGTGTAATGGAACGTTTTTAGCATTGTATATATGTTTTTTGTGTTTCTTTTCTTTGCGCGTTGCGCGCGCATCTGCCCGACCGACCGATATGGCGGACAGGCAGTGAAGAATGTTTGTCGTCTTTTCTGAATCGGAAAAAATCGGGAACAGCCAATGGAATAACTTAAAAAAATTAAGTTCTAACAATTTGTAAATAGTTCAGTGTACATATAGTTATTATATTTGTGGTGTTTTTGTTTAGTTATGTGTTAAAAATAGTGTAATATTTTGGATGTTGTTTTCGATGCCGACACAAAAAATTGTGAAGTCGCTGAGTTAGTACTGTCAGCACAACGAATTAAACTGTATTTTTAATGTAGAAAAGCACATCAAAACAAGTTAATTTTTTTTTATTTATCTTTCTCACGAGCCGTCTGCGAAACCGTTCCAAGTACGGGCAATATTTTGATTTACGGCGGCTGTCACAGACATGAAAAGTTCTGTCATGAAATAAAGTGAACTGTACAAAGGATTATGGAAGCCGATAAATAGCTGTAACTGTTCTTACGGTTCATAATATTCAGTAAATGCTACCATGTGAAGTGCTACCCTAGTTGCACCTCTAAAATTGTGTTGTGTTGTGTACTGTAAACAGGATCACTGTGGGACATTTTGTGTTTACGGTTGAAAAGGATCGAAGTAAAGTGAAACTGAATGCTCGAACCTCACGGTAGCCCAATGAAGTGGCCGGGAACGGGGTCGGAAGAAGAGGCGGGCGAAGCAGGGTTGCAAAACTCTCGCGTCTCGCAAGCTCGTAGCCAGGATGACACAACAGTTCATTACGTTTTCCAACGAGAACCACAAGAAGCTGAACTTCCTTCGTTGGCACCTAAACAACGTTGGGCTGTTGGTGAAGATGCTATTGTAGAGGTTAGTTTTAGAATGTTTTGGCGTCCGTTTAATCGATACTTTACTATTTTATTGTATTATTTACAAACGTTTTATCTATTGTTGATAAACATAACCTCACTTGTAATTCTTATCATAAAAAAAGTATACTCATTTTAGAACTTACTAAAGTGAATTAAATCCTGCATTGTGTTTATTGTTGTTGTTGTTTTATTGTTGTGAGGCAGATTATAGATTGACCACAGTAAAAACACAGCTAATTTATTTAAATTCCCATGTTAATTGCATCCAACACAAGCTTATGCCTGCCACTTTGTGCTTTTCAAGTAGCTTAAGTCTGTACCCAGGATACTGTTCTATCTCCCTGCTAAATTTCACTCATTTAGGCATGAAAAGTCAGAATAGGCTAGTGTCCCAGAAAAATCTAATTATTCTGTCAGTTTGATTATTAGAAGACATTGGACACATATTTTTTCTTTTGTCGATTAAATAAAAAAATACTTTTTATTTCAGAATCAAGACAAATGGAAGAATGCTACACCAATTAACATGAACAATATACACCAACAAGGTCACGTGCATCTAAAAAATTCTCAGTCGAATCCGCAACAATACATGAACCATGGAATAGCTTCCTCTGTCAATAATTTAGCTATAAACCCGTCAGTGATTGGGACTCATCCAGCTCACATAACAACTAACATGGTTCACACACAGCTGGCACCGATGCAAAACCATACTATGGGAAATAGTTTAACTATACAAAATAGTGCTATGATGATACCACCCCTGCAGGGGATTCAAAATGCTCCACAATTGGGACAACAAGGAATTTATGACATTCATCAACACCATGGTAATCCTATTCAAGCCATGAATGGCATTGGAAAAAGTGCTGAACATCTGATGTATTTGAGCCAAGCAGGAATGCTAGCTCCTGGAACCAATCAATTTTTGCAACAAGGTCAAAGTCAAATTGGATTGACCCCTGTCGCTGCCATAAGAAATCAGGTAAATTTAGGGAATAAAAATGATTTTATTTGGGCAGGTAATTGCTTTTTACAGAATAACCTTGTCCACGAAATAATTTTCTGTTTGCATGACTATGAAGATCCCTAATTGTTTACAGATGAGAGTATGAATGAATTATTTCATAGACACAGTTACTTTTGATAAATAGTTGCGAATTTGTTGAGTTCGAAAAATATGACGAAAGTTTAGTTTCTTATTAAGCTGACATAGTATGTCATGAAGATTATTCTAGATGATTTTTCCATGAAAAAGTATTGAAAATTGCAGGGGTGGAAAATGGTCAGTAAAAGTCAGTTTTTTTGGCTAAGGTCAGTAAAAGTCAGTTTTTTTGAATAATAGTTAATTCAGTATTTTGAGGATCAGGGGCTACATTCCCACAAAAGTGTTCTGGTTTCTGTAGATTGAGATGAAAAGATTGCTGTTTTGAAGTGGGTGTCCTTTAAAAATCTCATAACATATCTTTTTCTTTTCGTTAGGTAGTAGTTCCATAAACATACCTAAAATTTCGAATTTATTCTCTAAATCCTTTTGTTTTTGGATATAGGTACACTATCACTTCAGAACAAAAGTACACATCATAAATTATTAACATGGTAGTTAACCCTCGGTTAGTCGCGTGGGGTCTTTAAAAGCCCAGGTGTTACAAAAATGAAAAATTTAAACAGTTTAAACTATCCCAGCCGTTCAATATTTTGTGTACCCTCCTAAGTTGGATTATAGTTGCCGCGAATCATCGCTTACTTTAATTCGCGTGCAAGCACTGTGAGTTATAGAAGTGTTTTGCGCGTACTTTGAGTTCGGATAACAAAATGACGTGAAATATTTTTAAAAAACAATGGGTTTCAAATTATATCATCCACAATTGCGATCGCGGGCCACCTTTTCAACTTTGGCTCTAGAATCGAAACAGACTATGAGACTATTTTTACCTCCTCTTCAGAATGTTCAACCCAATGAAAACAATTTCGTTCCTTTGAAAAAGCGTTGTGTTCATTGTCCAAGACAAACAGATTGAAAATTTAAATCCGTTTGGTATTTTTGCATGGATAACATAAGCCCAGTACATACTAAATAGGCATGTAATGACTGTGTGACAAAAAAAAGTTAGTAAAAAATTGTCTGACTTCAATTGGTAAAAGTATATACTTTTTTTTATTAGAGGATTCCAAATTTTACGTAAAAGTCTTCGTTATTCAAGCGTTATCGTATCAAAATGTATTAAAAAGATACATTCTTTCATTTAGTAGGGTTAAAACATTTCTTTTATGAATATGATTACAAAGAAGAAAATTTATATTCCTATTTTTGGACTGTCAGTTTTGGGCAGCAAACAAATAATATATCTAGGCAATTTGTTGTAGTTTTATTGTTATAAAGTTAATAATCAATGACTTTATTAGAAAATTAGGAAAAATTTAAGAAAAATGTGTTTATTAGCCTGTTTATTTTTGGGATCTTCAGAGACCCCATGCGACTTACCGCGTAAAGAAAAAACGCGCGACTGACCGAGGGTTAACTAACTGTACAGAGGTGGAAAATGGCTAATAACATTCGTATTTTGATGTCCAATTGACCGACCGGGCGTCAGTATTCTAGAGATTGGGCCAGTAAATGGTCAGTATTTTAAAGGGATATTGTCAGTAAAATCAGTATTTTTGGCCATGGAATTAGTTTCCACCCCTGAAATTTTATAAAAATTATAGTTTACAACAGTAACTCCATCTCTCTTACATTTTAAGGAAAAACGCGTGTAATGGCGCGTGAAGCAAGTAGCAAATAAAACAACAAAATTAATACTATTTTGTTCTATTAAATATTCTGATTCCAAAAATTAAGTTATTTAAACACCTGGTAAAGTCTGTACAACAACAGAAAAGGTTGAGCAACAATAACAAAATCGAGTAAAACTTCTTCATAAACAATATTGATTGTCATAAAAAATCAAATCAGTATTTAAAGTACATAATTATATGATAGTCAGTTGAAGTACCTGATTTTTTTTTTTTTCATGGAATAGATATACATATTTGTAAAATTTATGATCAATTTTGGGGCTGGGTTATCTAAAGTTTTGCAAAAACAAAGGATTTGGCTAGTAGAGTAGGAAATATATACAGGGTTACTGGTTAAGTCTATGAATATCCTTTAGGTTACGGGGTTGTGGTTTCCATCATTACAACTGATTTTACTATGAAACACCATATCCCCAAACTTACCATTTTGCAGATATTGGGAGTTTTAAGTTGTTTTTTATAAAATTTCCTTATTAAGTGTTTATTTTACGTTTTTGTAATTCGTGCATCATTTTACATCGAATTTGGCTAGAATAACTAGCCAAATTAGATGTAAAATGTTTGTAAACAAACCGCCCATGCTTAACCTGAAATTCGCAGTGTTGGCGCGTCTGTATACGCAATTTACATTACTTGTCGGTTATATATCATTTTTATACTTTCAATAAATGTTGCTAACAAATAACAACTATGTCTGAAACAACGCCAAGCTAGTGAGTTTTTTGTGTCGAGGTTTGTTTACAAACATTTGACATTAAGATTGGCAGGTGTATTTTTTACTATTTTAGTGTCGTAGATAATTAAACTGCGCCTTATTATTTTTTTATTATGGAACCCTACACTGCGTGTGGTCCGTGGAAATTTACCGGTTTATGATTTATTCTTCACTGAATTCAAATAGGGGCCTGAGACTATATTCCACTACTTTTGGTCCTTCCCTCTATGGATACAAGCTACACGGGCAACGCCCAACACTTCTCTCCCCAAATTGCGAGACAGAAAAATTACTAACTGAATGCTAAATAAAAATCCATGGCTAAATACCGATTCGGAGTTCCTACATAAAATTTGCGCTTGGTTGCTATGGCTACACAGACCCTGTGTAACAGTGTGTGTGTACTTTCATTTTTGTTATTCAATGTAAACATTGAAGTCAGTGGATCCAGGGCAGAGAATATAATAAATAGGGATACAAATCTCCACTCTCCTCTTTTAACATCCTATGCTACGCACGCGCGCAAGCCTGGTTGTTGTTGCCTGGCTAAGATACTCGTACGTTAGGCAGACTTTACAGCTCAAAATAATGCAAGAACAAAATTTTCCACCATCTGCCGGTAAATGAGGAAGAGATATACTGCGCTTCTACCTCTTGGCTCACTTCCTTCCTATCCCACTACCGCCGACGACACGCCGACTAATTAAGTTCACATTTAACCACAGTTTCTCTCATACATCGCTCTCATATTATGAAACGCCGTGCAAAAAACTTCGGTGCGCAGAATTGGACCTGTTACACTTTTATTAAATAAATAAATAATAATAAGTATCAGTATGTATATTTAGGTATTGTGTATAAATCTACGGGGGATAGCATGTTGTCATTTTCAATCCCATTCCTTTTCTCTCATCTACACGACTTTTAGCTACGACCCGGCCAGCGTCAGTGTTAAGAAGTGTCATACTCGATTCACTTCTTACTCATAGCTCCGTTCTGCTGGGGCCCTATTCTGCTAAACTAATCGCTTCACTATGACAGTGGTATCGTCACAGAATGACACGTTTTGGTATTCTACCTTAGATGAAATAAATTATGATAGCTTCTGCCCGCGGCTTCGCACGCGTATCTTCGGTATAATAAGTAGCCTATTATCTAAGTTAGGCTTTGCTCTAAACGTACGCCAAATCTCATCTTGATCTGTTAAGTAGTTTTAGAGATCCTAGGTAACTAAAATTCAGATTTCACAAACTTTCGGCTTTATAATATTTATAATAGGATGCAGATGGAGAGACGCGCGTCAGTGTAATGTTTGAAACTATTAATCTATCTCGCACGCAATAGCTGGAGTTTTATTAATGTAAGGATTCTAACGTGATGATTCTGCGACGATTCCATTGTCATAGTGAGGCAATTGTATTGCAGAATTGGGCTCCTGATCCATTTGACTAGACCACCGCAATTTTTCTTTCGTTAGTAGGTAGGTACAGTTAATCGTGTACCACAGTAGATTTTTCTATGGTCTAAGTTTAATTAGAGCACTTACTCCAACCAAACTTCGGTGGTACAGTTGACCAGCTAAACCACCAAATATCATGTTCATGAAGATCGCATGGACCATTTGTACATTTTACTTTGTCTGAAATAGGCATTGGGTAGTAAGTAGGAACCTAACTAATAGGTGCGTTTTGGAACTTACCTACCCTTTATCTACAGATTTTTTTCTTCAATCTACAGATTATTTCATTAATCTACTGATTTTCTACTCGACTTTCGACTGATTTACTCAAATTCGATCTTGCAACACTGTTTTAAACAAAAAGAATGCTTGAAATCGGACGACGCGTTAATGAATTACAACTAAGTAGGGAACTGAAATCCCAGATAAAATGTATCCTATGTTCTTCCTTGTAGTATGAACTCAACTCGTGCAGAGTTTCATTCCAATCATTCAGCACTTTCGGCGCGATGCGCGGTAACCACCAAGAATAAAATTTACACTTGGTGGCTTCTAGTACATAGGTACTCTGCTGTTGGTAATTATTAATTAATCCTTCGAAGTTTAAATATAATCAAGATACGAGCTGGCGTAAGGTGGTTGTTACTCGTATATCCGAATTTATGGAACAAGTATTATCCTACCTACGTTGCCTATGATAATAATTTACAAAACACTATTGCATTAGGGGCCCCTGTAAAAATAGCAGGCGCGGTCGCAGCCCAAGACTTTGGGGGGGGGTCACGATTGGTGCGGGCCGTAGCCACAAATTCACTTGCAGACGGTTGCAGGCCTCATCCAGAACAGAAAAACTTTTTCGGCGAGCGGAGCGAGCCGCGAAAAATTTACCTTATTGATAATGTTTCGTGGTGGCGGGCAAAGTGATTTTGAAGACCGAAAACATGACATCCCTTCCCTCAACTCCCAACAATAGTAAGTTTAAGTTATAGCGAGCGAGGCGACCCTCGAAATTGTCGAGATTTTTTTTGATGTTTGAAGAAAAGTAAGCAAGAGTACTTGCTACTACTCTTGCTTACTCTCGCTCGCTATCATAATGATGGCGAGCGAAGCAAGCCCCGAAAATCGAATTTTTGTTACTTTTTCGGGTGGTTACCCGCCGATAGTATTCTCTAAAATGTAGAAAATACTATCGGCGAGCGGAGCGAGCCGCAAAAATATAATAGTTCCAAAAATATAATAGTTAATTATATTTTCTGCAGTTTTTTGCATATTGACCGCAAACATGACATCGCCTCCCCCAACTCCCAACAATAGTTAGTTTAAGTAACGGCGAGCGAAGCGAGCCTCAAAATTTTTTGAGGTTCTTTCTTTGATGTTTGTTGACAAAATAAATGATAGTGAGCGAAGCAAACCCCGAAAAATTAAAAGACTGTGGTGGTGGATATAAAGCTTTGAACATAAATAGGGGCGAGTGGAGCAAGGGAAATAAACTAAACTTACTTAGTCACTTGTTTCTGGACTGGTTTCCGCAACCAGTCCAGAAACAAGTAAGTAGGTAAACCAAAATTAGGAATCCAAAAAGAGGTAACGGCGAGCGGAGCGAGCCGCCGAAATTTTTGTTACTTTTCGGGTGGTCACAAACTGGTTCAGAAAATAAATAACAGCGATGGGAGCGAGCTCTGAAAATTTTGAAAGTTTGCAGCGGCTAAGAAATATGTTGAAAACCTAAAAAATATATATATCAGTGAGTGGAATGGGCCGCAGCCTTTTTTAAAATTGGTGAGGTTCATGCAAGACAAGGAAGCTAACTAATGAGCTATGAACAATTTCTAAGTTTGTCGAATAACAACCAAATATAAGGACAACAGACTAGACTCCATATGGAATCAACGGCGAGCGAAGCGAGCCGCGAAATTTTTTATGATCTGGCTGTGCGTGTGAGTTGTTTGGTATTAGATATTTTGCAGTTGCACCTAAAACGGAGGAGGAGTCCCGCACTAGAGCAAGCCAGAAGCTTATCGAAACAGCAGAATGCTATCAGAGGCTATCAGAGCTTGCTGCGACAATTTTTGGTTTTTGTTAGATATTGCGCAATTTTTTTAGAAAATTTGGCAAAGTGACCTAATGCGTGGCGAGGGTCGAGCTTTGGGACATAGTTAGAAGGAACAAATTTTATCAGCGAGCGGATCAAAACGCGAAAATTTTGCTGTCTACTAATTTTTTGCGCTAGTTGACAAAGTGACCTCAGAGATTATTAATTGAGTAACAATTTTGTGCTTTTTATTGTGGTGGTTGTATTGATACAAACTGACATTAACGGACCAGCCAGACCACTAAAATTAGGTAACGTTACCTCTGCGCTGATCAAAACACAGGGCTCAAAAGAACAGTAATATCGGCGAGCGGAGCGAGCCGCGATTTTTTTTTGCTGCAGTTGGTAACCATATTCAATGTAACGGAAGTAAATAGGAAAAAAATAATCATCAAACCATGGATTTAAATTTTTTAAGTACCTAAACTAAGATTTTGGGGGGGGTCATGACCCCCGTGACCCCCCCCCCCTGGGACCGCGCCTGAAAAATAGTGTAAGTATTTTTAATAAATAAATAATAATAATACTAAAAAATAATACAAAAAGTTTTTGTAAATTATTATCATTCAAAAGAAAAAGCGTTAAATCTGGGTGAGAAGTCTATTTTGCATCAGCATAATGCAATGCAACTACAATACAATACAGATAGAGATACAATTTAATGGTATGTTATCTGTTTTATTGTAGCCAACCATTGTCCTTTCCTGACTTTATATTTATTTTGATGTGTAGATTTTGCTTACTCAAAAAGAAATCTTAAAAAAATGTACCAGTTTGCATCGATAAATAGTAATCTAAAGGCAGTCCCTCACCGGGAGCATTGCTTGTATGTATTGTTACAGTTTAGATTCGACCATAATATCAGATAAGGCGCATACTCTGTAAAAGTTTTATTTTGTATAGTGTAGGCAGAGATGCAAGTTGCTCATTTTGCTCACCATCGTGGCCAAAAAGAGCAACTTCGCATCTCTGCTTTTGGGTCGGGTATGCGCTTTAAGGTGAAGAACCGATTATTACAGTTCGCAACCTATAATATTACAATTTATAAAGCTTGTTACAATTTGTTACGTAGGCCGCTTCGTTATTGAATAAGTTATTAATGGAAAACAAAAAACTCGACTCTGTTCTCCGTTTTACGTTTTTCCCCAAATGAGAAGACCTATTATAATGGCCACAGAACCACAGAAGACCAAACGAGTACATTATTCACCAAAATAGCTTTGACCATTTTGATGTTTGAAAGAAAAATAAAATAAACATACAGCCGAATTGAGAACCTCCTCCTTTTCTTGAAGTCGTAACTATAATTATAATAATAAAACCTGTATTGTGTTGTGAGAGGCTGGAGCTTGCTATAGGTTTTAGAAACAACCTGTAACTGCATGTCTCCAGGGCCTCCACTCCACGGACTACATACTATAGAGTACAGCTTGATTTTGAAACTAAATTTGAATTTATGTAAGTAACATAGCTGGTAGCAGCATGCTAGTACAAAAAGAAAAAAAACAATACCTAATCTATTCTAGGTAATTTTGTGAAATCAAAAACATAAATAAAGCAACAAAAGAAAAATAAAAAGATTAAGTACAGACAGACCTAAAAGTGTGTCGGTGTGTGTGTATGTGTGTGTACAAGCCAATGTAGTGTAAGTATGTGTGGATCTGCGCATGATTGGTAGGGTACTCCTGAGGACACCGGTCTCTTAAGAGTCCGGGCGACAGGAGCTACCCATGCGTGTGTGTATGTGTATGCTATTTTTGTGTTGTGTGTGTTTGTGTATGTTATTTGTGTGTCACTTTCATCATGCAGACCCCTTCCTCCAACCATGATAGAAATGATCTAGCCCTTTGGTCAAACAGACTGATAATTGGCAGGTACTTTGCTCAAGACTAGCTAGAGGTTCATTCTGGCTGTACAACTTAGCTTAGGTTCAATAGTATACAATGCAGTGAAGGTAAGAAGGTTATGAGACCCGGCTAGGAGATTTTCAATCTCTAGGTAGTTTAGTGTTTTAAACCATTTAGCTACTTCTGTTTTACACTTAATGCGGGATAGTCGGTTAATAAAGAGTCCGCCAATCATTTTTTATCTATCTATCTATCAATCACATAAACACTCGAAAAACATACCTACCCCTAACCCACGTCTCGCGGGAAAAAACAATGCTCAAAATCGAATCTTGTTGGATTGTTACATTTCAATGTTCAGCGAATGCTTACGTCAGTATTGTAACGTAATGCTCATTCATTTGACCGTTGTGAAAAACCTAAAGCGTCTTTGAATTCCTTGAAATTTACACTGTTTTTTAAGTTTTGCGGGACAAATACCAGGAATATTTTGTGTGTTTCGCCGATTACTCCGTCAATTGTGGACCGATTTTGATGATTATGTTGCTATTGTAAAGAGAATGATCCCAAGATGGTCCCTTAAAAATATTCCCAGTATTTGTCCCGCAAAACTTAAAAAAACAGTAAATTTCAAAGAATTCGAAGTCGCTTTAGGTTTTGTGGTTCGCTGTGTGTGCCAGCTTAGAATTTGCACCACCCCAACTCTTCCCGCGGATGTCGTAAGTGGCACTAAGGGATATCCACCGGGGGTGGGCAGCAGCGCCCCTGCAGAACAATTCTACCACTGAACTGCGATCCCAACCCGCATGGCCAGCGTGGGGATTATGTGCATTACCCCTAGGGTTGCCAGATACGGGCTTATCGTTTCCTGGACATTTCTGGGGTTAGAAACGGAGTTGGAGTCTTAGAGTCCAAATCCAAGTAGGTACAAATGTTTGCAGTTGGACGGACAATAGAAAAATTATTACAAAATTACTACTTAAGAACGGATCCACCTTAGCCCCCATACAAACATACTTTTCGATTCATTTGGAAACTACATGCCCGGCTTAAATGAAATTTTGTATACATAACCGGATAAGAAATAGCTATGTTTGTAGCGTTTTAGTTTTTCAAAAAACACTATAATCTTTAAATGAGAGTGAAGCTAATTATATTTAGAGCAACAAATCAAGGCATTTTCAAGCTATTTTTTATGCATGATAGACACCTTTATTCGAAAATCTGTCGCGCTGCAAACATCTTAAATATATTCAACATTAGAAGTAATCAAAAATATTTCTGAAATCAGTTGTTTATTCAAAATGAATCGGAAAGTACGAAAAAATATCAAAAATGGTGAAATTCCTTCTAATTTCCTTTCCTTTCCTTCAATACTTTCTAAAAGCTTTGCATTTGATGGTTAGACGCGCTTTCTCACTCATAATAACGCGCCCCATTTCATTCGACATGAAACAACAACAAATCCGCATGGGCCGGTCGCTGAGATTTGGGAGAGGTTCGTAGCCTTCTTAAGTATTTTAATAGGAAAAATGAAAATGATGATTTGGTGGGTGTCATCAAAGTCATCTTAAACGGATGTCGAGCAACGGACCAAATACAGATATAGACAAAATACTATGGGCGGGCGAGCGGAGCGAGCCCCAAAATTTTGTAGTTCCGTTACATCTTTTGCAATGTTTTGAATATAGACCGCAAACATAACGACATCCAGAACCTCAACTCCTTACAAGTAAATTATGACGAGCGAAGCGAGCCTCCATTTTTTTCTGATGTTTAGGAAAAGAAAGCAAGAAAGAACCTACCAAAGACAAAAAAAAATATAACGAGCGAAGCGACCCCCGAAAACCTGTGGTAGACATAGGGCGAGAGGTAATTTTTATCAAATTTGGTAAAGTGACCTAAAGCGGGGATCGAGCTCTGGAGTCTGGACCATAGTCAGAAGGAACAAAATGTTATCGTATGGTCGTATGTATGGATCAAAGCACGAAAATTTTGTTGCTACTTAGATTTCTTTGCGGTGGTTGACAAAGTCACCTCGCAAATTATTCGTTACATTTTTGTCCTTTTTATTCTTATGGTTGGATTTATACAAGCTATTTCGGACTAGTCAGAACACTCAAGTTCGGTTTAGTTCAAGGTTCAAGTCATCATAGGTAACGTTGGCTCTGCGCTGACCAAAACATAAAGCACAAAATACCAGTATAGTATTACCGATTAGCGATTTTTTTGTTGCTGTTGGTTATCTTAATAAAAGTGACAGCAGTAAACAGGAAAAAATGAATCAAGCTGTGACTGCAATTTTTTAAGTAAGTACGTACCTAAACTAAGATTGTTGTTGCGATATGCAATGGTCAAATGAATGAACATTACGTTACAATACTGACGTAAGCATTAGATTTTGAGCATTGTTTGTTTTCTGCGAGACGTTGTTGGTTAGGGATCTTTTTCGAGTGTTTATGTGATTGGCGGACTCTTTATTAACCGACTTCAAAAAAAGGAGGAGGTTCTCAATTTGGCTGTATGTTTGTATTATTTTTCCTTCGAACATCAAAACGGACAAAGCGATTTGGTTCTTAGCCATTATTATAGGTCTTCTCATATGGGGAAAAATGTAAAAAAGGGAGAACAGAGTCGAGTTTTTTGTTTTCCATTAATAACTTATTCAATAAAGAAGCGGCCTACGACCAATATGTTACAAATTATAACAAGTTTTATTTATTGTATTGTTTTATTATTGTTTATGATTGCGCACTGTAATAATCCATTCTTCACCTTAAGGCGCATACCCGACCCCAAGGCAGAGATGCGAAGTTGCCATTTTGGCCACGATGGTGAGCAAAAAGAGCAACTTAACGATAAAATAGGTGGTGGCGCTGATTTGGGCCGGGTATGCGCCATAATTGATATTATGGTCGAATCTACACTGTAACATTACATACAAGCAATGCTCCCGGTGGAGGGCTGCCTTTAGATTACTATTTATCCCAAGATGCAAACTGGCATTTTTAGAAGTTTCTGAAATTGCTGTGCTCTTACATTTTTTAAGATTTCTTTTTGATTAAGCAAAATCTACAGATAAAAATAAATATCAAGTCAGGAAAGGACAAGAGTTGTCTACAATAAAACAGATAAAGCCCCATACATTAAAACATGATTTTTTGGCTACTTTTGCCCAAAGTTTGTTGAAGCTGTATCTCTTGAACCATCATAGGTAGACACATGAAAATTTTGAGTAGTGTGTATCTTTAGAAAGAATTAGAAATAGTTTTGAACGATGGGACGAAACCCTCCGGGTGCGATTCCGATCACGAATCCGTTACGAATGGTTAAAGCCGTTCAACAACAAAAAAAATGATCTGGGTGCAATTACACATAATATTAATAATATAAACACCCTTTCAGTCGAGTCGCCACGACACCCAATCCCCCCTCCCCCCACCCCCGCGGTGGTTGGGCGGCTTAGTCGAATTGTATTAGACGTATATTGTTTTAGTTGAATTTTCCGTAGACAGTTTCTTGTGATTATTTTTTTTTTTTTTTTTTTGTTTTCCTTGTAATTATCTACTATCGGCTGTTTAGCCATGATTAGATGTGGTCTTGGGTGGAATGGAATATTGATTTGCCATTGCAATGTTGGATCACTTCAGTTCCATTGGTCGAGTTCCAGTATATGCCATCTCTTGAGGCGTTTTATGTGGTCTTTGTCTTGAAGTAGGTCTTTAGCTAGGGTGTTGCTGTGATTGTTTAATCTTTCCTTATATTTTTTGCTGTGGTTGTTCACTTCTTCTCTTATGGTCGGCATTTCTAGGTATTCATGTATTTCGCAGTTTCTCACAAACCAGTGTGCGCTGGAAATGGTTCGTAGTGCAATGTTTTGGAATCGCTGTAGTATCTCTAGATTGGAGTTGCTAGCAGATCCCCAGAGTTCTATTCCGTAGGTCCAGATGGGTTTAATTATAGCCTTGTAGACAAGTAACTTATTATTGAGATTATATCTTGTGATTATGTACATAAAAATTTACTGAAATATTGTATTCCAAGCCTAGAACTACGGTTCTAGGCTTGGAATATGCGACTTTTTGTCCCATAAATCAGATCCCATGCGTTATAAATACCTTACCGTTAAACGTTTCCATAGAAACAACGCATGCAAAGCCGCGGGTAGAAACTAGTGGTCAATAATTAGAAAGACGTATGTAATTTAATTATAAATAATTTAATTTTAAGATTTTTGTCATAGTGGTTAAGTCTTCACACTCGGGGTAATTTCTAAGAAAACAAAAAACTATTTATAACTTGACATCATCGTTGCGCAATTGGTTAGGTAGCGCATTCCCGTACCGAGGGAAGGTTGCGGGTTCAGGTCCCGTCGAGGTCGAAATATTAAAAACATATTCTAGTTTTTTTGCATTTTTTTGAGAAGATTTACTACGGTAATGCATATTTTTTTTACACCATCGGAAAGTAGAGATTTCAACGAACAGAAAGCATACCAAATTTTTAAAAAAAGCTAATATTTTGACGGGTGAATTTTCGATTCAAAATGAGGGTGCTTTTTTCGATATTGAGTCAAAATAAGGTGAAAAACTAAATATTTCAAATCAAATAAATTACAGTGTATTTGGGACATAAAAGGGTAAGTTTTCACCAAATTTCGTAAAAAAAAAAGTTTTGTAAAAGATATTAATAAAAAACCAAAAACTTGGTTTATTGAATTTTTTACATACATTTTGAGGTAATGTGAAAAAAGTGTGCATACAAAAGTTGTAGATCTTTTTATTAACCTACAACTTTGTCATTTGACTTTTTTCCATAGGACTTGTAGTTTTGCCAGAAATCGATATAACCCGTTTTTTACCCTTAAAACTCACCCCCTTCCCCTTCCCGACCACAGATTGCCCGTAAATTATTTTTTCTAACATTTTTATATTATTCTCCTCCTTTTCCAATGAGTTTCATCCTACTATGAATTCCTTTCACTTTTTATTATTTTTAAAGGCTTCTACCCTGGTCTATGTCTATTTTATACTGGTATTTTTTTATAATATTCTCTTATTTTTCGTCGCATCACTCAAAATACTCATCTGGATTATTATAGCCGACCGAAGCCCATAACCGAAATTTCCTGAGAAAAAAAAAACAGACAGTGATAATAGGACTTGCACACGAAGGTTTCCAAATCCGAACCGCTTTGCCTATAGTGCGACCGAAAAGAGTAGAAAATAAATGAGGGCGCTGCTGTCGTTTAGATGGCAACACGAATACTGATCTTTGATCAGTATTCGTGTTGCCATCTAAATGACTGTTGCCATCTAAACGTGGATCTTGATCCTTGCTCTTTAGATTAAATTTTCTTGAAAACGTGAATAGGTAGGTACAAGTCTGACTAGAAAGAGTAGAAATTAATTATCAAGCACTGAGCACCAAATATTGTGTATTAGAGCTCAGTGTTAAGGAACTAAAATGTATTGTAAACTGGCAACACTATAAGAATGTTGATTTGTAGACTAAATGATTTTGTGATTACAAAAGTAAACCCTTATTGTTATTTTTAAGAAGTTAATGCTTGAAAATTAATAAATACCTTGGCATAACTAGTTAACTGTACCATTAACAAATTTTAAAATTATCTAAAATGGGTTTTTCCAATTGTTCAAGTAATTGGAATCATCCAATTCTTTTATAACTTTTAATTTTTTTCTGGAGTTGTATTATTTTGTTAATAAGCTGGTAGAACGTTCATCTTTAATGCCTGGTACGAACGCACCTACCTAAAACCACAGTTTCAAGTTTTAATATTATTTTAAAGTAATGTCCAGGATCATAAAGAGCGGCACTATAATTAATGTGCAGGATCATAAAGAGTGGCACTATAATTTTGAGTCCAACGGAGGGCAAAATCTGATGATGATGATGATTTTGTTTTAAATTATCAAAATGTGGAGTGGATTATACTTTTTCCGAAACAAACGGAAATAGATATATCAAAATACCATAACGCAATTTACAAAAACAATGGAAATCCTACTCAGGCAATCAAATTCCACAGGATTAATCGTTTAAGAAAGGCAGATTTCACTACATACCGTCTGTAGAATCAGGTATTTACCAGTAATCTCGGAGGTTCTTTGAAAATCGTCTGAAGTATCGGGCCATTAGCTTTCCACTTGAAATTCACAGGTTTTGCCTTTTGCTTTTCTTTTACTTTGCAAAAGAAACGGCCCCGTAGAAGACCGAAAGACAAACAGTGGCGCTAAGCAATAGGGTCCTGAGGGGCGAGTCTATTTAACGTTAGAGACGTGATCGTGACGTCTCTTTGTTCCATACAATTTGGTACAGCGCCTCTATCGTGCAGACATGGAACTACGCAAATCCCACACTAAAAAAAGACGTCACGATCACGTCTCTTTACTAACGTCAAATAGACTCGCCCCTCTGATTATTGTACCCTCTGAATATGGAACCCTTGAAATTTTGTGATCATAGGCATTCCTCGTTTATATTTAACTAATTGAAGAAGTCTTTGTCAGCATTAGTCAGAATTAAATTTTTCTATAATTTTTAAACGGTACCGGTCCGGTACCATTGCTTGTTTTCATTCCAGCATTTTTAGTCTGTGCACGAAATCTACGTTCTCTCTGTCAATTTTTGCGCCTAGCGCCATCTGTTTTCTTTGAAACACATTACTCACTGCGACGCTCCCTCCGCCTAGCGCAGGCGCTATGGAGCGCTGTGATCAGCGGCGTACGTCCTTTGTTCGAAACAAATCAACATTGACTCTTAGTTTGGGCTTTTCTCAATGTATTTCAATATTTTTTATCATTTATGTGTAAAAAATGGTAATCGAGTGTGTCGTGCTTGCTAAATGTGATCTAATAAACTTATAGTTCATGTGTAAAGTGTTATTTTTCTCGATAAACTTTCGTTCATGAAGAAGCTTCGGTCCGATAGTACGCATGAAACCTTTGAACGACTTCTTTTTCGAAACTGATGTTAGGACTATGGGCCCTGACATGGTGAGTTATTTTGTTTGGATTTATAGCTGGGTGTAATTAGGATTGGTTTTAAGTCATGAATTCATTATTTTCATGGTTTTCAACGCAACAGGTTCGTTTTTGTTTTGTTTACTTGACACCGGCGTCCGCCATTTCTGGAAACCGAGTTCGGTTCACCGGTGTGTAAGCTCTTTGCCTTGTTTCACTGTTTCGTAATCCTGGCTGCGATTTCTGCCCGAAATATGTCCTTTTATTCAATTGTAATTTCAAACATGAAATACGCTTTACGTCTGGTTTTGAACAAATGACTCTCTTTTTGGTATTGATTCGTTCTGGTGGCTACTACCATCTCTATGTCGGAGAATTAGCCTGTCCAACAAATTGTTATGATATGGTTGGCAATGTTTGAAATAAGTTAGGGTTTGGGTAGAGTTACCTTATAATTCAATTATTTCGTTGACTATAGATATTATATTGTATATTGTAACATACACTTTTGCATTCTCTAAAAATTTAGTAGAACAGCAAAGTGTCCTTATTCCATACATCAAAATGGTACGGCTGAGATCAGCTGAATGTGTGATGGATGAATGTGTTTTTCATAGAAAAAAAAACACATCCTTGACTTGGTTGATAGGAGACATGACTTAACATTGCAGAAACAATGTGTGTAAATTGAATAAAGTGTTCGAAGCAAAACCTTGAATCCCATTCTCAATTAATACTATTGTTTAAAGTTTATTTTACTGAGAATTTTAATTATTTTGTTACTTTAGATTGCACCTTCTGCGAAGAAATTATGGGATAAGGGACCTGGTGCAGGCGGAGACAGCAAAGGGCCTCCTCACTTGCCTCCCTTGCAACTGAATCCTGAAGGGATGTGGCGTGATCCAACATGGTCTGGACAAGGTATGTATTCTTTCACAATATGCAGAAAATACATAAAATTGCATTAATTAATTAATTCATTTATAACAGACAAGCAGCCTGTGGCTGATGTGTATATCACACAGTGTTGTATTTCGTTACTGCATCACTTTTTTAGTTTGTTTTTGTTGTCCACTAATCAGTTGTCAAATTTAAACCTATCTTCGATTCAATCTTATGGACTGTGTACACGGGCAGCTTGAAGCAGTCTTGAGTGACTGCTTAAAGCTAGCATAGTGAGCTATGCAACTGCTGGAGCGGTTCACTGTGTGTCTATAATTAGAACACTAGTTCACTATGCAGTCGCCAGCTTGAAGCAGTTGATCCTGACTGCTTCAAGCTGCCCTTAGATGTGCTTTGATACATTATTATGTGAAGAAAAGATCTGGAGATCCTGCTGCATTATAAATCTAACAATCAACTGCCTACCTTAAACATAATCTGTAAATCAGAAGTTGCTTAAATATAATACCATTTAGGAACAACAGAGACTAACAGATAGTGCATTGTCTGTCTTGGTCTTGATGCATAGTTTACATTAAAAATCCTGAAAAAACTATAAATTATCTTCAGAGGTATCTTCTGAAATGCTGTTCTTGCTTGATAAGGGCTGCTATTTTTCGATGGGAGATAAACCGGACAACATCTGTTATGGCAGCTACTGAAACTAGCTACTACTATAATAATTTAATGTACATATCCAGGTCATTAAATATATAGGTTTAATACTTCCTTCCACAATCCACTGCTGAGTGTGCTCCCCCAAACAAGCAAAGCTTTGCCATAATCACCATGGTTGATAGCTGGATTGGTGATTGCAGTGGAGGTGTTAAGGGTACACAGAAGGAAGCCGCTGCCCTCCCTCTGTTAGGTTCTCCTAAAAGAAAAGCAGTTCCAAAAGTGAGTTTGTTTTAGGGGTGGAACACAATGTGAGTGTGCCCATGATGGGCACGCGTCGCGGCGTCGCGTTCCAGGGCGGGGACGCCGGGAGCATCCTGTCGCCGCGGGATTCCGCAGGCCTTGGTGTCAAGATGGTAGAATATGTGCTGGGTGGATCACCCACGGGTAAGGATTATTGTATTTCTCTTTTTGGATGTTTCTTGCCCTTTACTTATTCATTATTTTAGCCTGCATTGTCTAACGGTAGCGCAAAGGCCGTTTAACTTCCTAAAACATAATAGTTTTCTTGTTTTCCTGACTGAATATTTTTAACAAGACATCAAAAATATCATACATGTTAACCTTTTTACATTAATTTTGTACTTGTAAAAGAAAATTTGTTTGCTACCTTTACACATTATGGCAGATAGACTATTCAAATTTGGCTAATATGAGTCACTGTTTCACTCTAAATGGTTTAATCTAATTAGGCTTAAATCCTTATGGGATCTGACAAAACTTAAGTGTTGTTAGCGAGTCAAAATCTTTTATTTTACTTACCTATGTTTTATTAGGTGCTGCGAAACATACACAACAATTACCTAACCTATCTCTCATGGATGTATAGGACTGAAATAGGACATACTTGATGGTATAGGGTTGGCAAAGTCGCAGGGTACTTAGACAAGTTTATCTACTTGGATGATACACAGAGAAACATGTATGTGCTGCTGATTCTACCTGTAATAAATAAATAAACATAAGACCGAGAAAGGTAAAAATGACAATCAAAAAGAAAAGGTCTAAACACAATTACAGTCAACAAGGTCAGAATTGATTTTTATGTAGTGGGATCTACCCGAGGTCATTTCCCTTGTTGTATGCAGGTGGCGGTGCGGCTGCCGGTGAGAAGGTGGCAGGCGTGGTCGCCGGGCTGCGTGGAATGGTCTTGGAGGAGCGTGTCGAAGACAAATCTCAGTCGCCTTTCGAGAAAGACTTGCATGAGTTGCACGAACACGGCTCTCTACCCAATGGACTTCACAATGGACAAGAAGATGACAAGGCATTCAAGTAAGTTGCTACATTACGTGGAACCCTGTTTGATTGATATTGATGACCTGAATCTCAGTGTTCTAAAGATGTAGCATAATCGAGAATTTCGTGGAAAGTTTAAAAATAATTATAGTTCACCTCTGATGTATTTTGCGTCTTTAACTCTTCAAAGTCGTTGACTTGTGATAATTATAGTAAAATGAATAAGGCAGCAGTTTTCTAACAAGTCAATTTTCATTCATAATTATTCTGGTTTGTAATCCAATAAAAAAAGTTAAGTCATTCAAGAGCATGTTTAAAGTTTCGCTATAATTTTACGTCCCTGCATCATGTGAAGAATTATTCTTAAAAAGAATACGTAATATGACGCTGAATTCGTTATGAGATACCCGCGAAGGTCACTGGTGGCGAGCGCTCAAATGTGCCGCTGAATCGGCGGTTTGACGCGCGTCCGCCTCGCCGCTGCGCGGGCAATAACCGCTCGACGATCATGGCCTCTGTCAATGCCACTACCGCGCTCTACCGACCACTTCAAGCGCTCTTGCAACCTAAACTGAGCTTTCACTCGGCAAATATTAGGTCTAGTGTCGCGCGTCTAAGAATAACCATTCTTATCAGTTAAATTATTTTTCTTTTCGGATCAATTTATGTAAATTAAGAGATTAAAAGTTAGTGCGCTAGCATAGATTTTTAGGCTCTTTTAACATAAAATTATGAGTTTCAGTCCTCATTGCTACATTCTATAAGTTTCTAAACCCACCATAGTATGCATAAGCCCAGACAGACGCATAGACATAATCTACGTTAAAAAAATATGACTCATCGGAATGATTATATCGGACCGCATTCGACATTTCGCAAGTATAAGATTGAATGTTTTGATGAGATTAATTGGGTGATAAAGACGTATTTATTGTCGTTTTTGATAAGAGTGCCATTTTGAGTTTTATTCTATTTCAGGCTCCTTTCATGTCGAATCATTGTACCTAACGAAACTAAGTGTATGATAAACGGTTGCGAAAACGGGTTGTCAAGATCAATGCGTTGCGTCCATAAAGTATGCGCCTTTGTTTGTGTCCCTGGCCCCTTACAACAGCTGCCCTGAGGCCACCTGACCAGTCGTAAATGATTATCGTAATAAAGGTACAGCTGGCTGTTAAACTGTTGACTTTGCACTCAGTTTTATGTTTTACCTATTTGCTAATTGGTAGAAATATTCTTTTCAATAAATTATAATGATTGATTGACTGTAAAGTTAAAAGTGTTAAAAAGAATGCAATATTTTATTTTCTTAAAACTCAGCTATTTGAAAACAACTAACAAATTGTTGTCAACTTCTCATCAATACCTTTGACTGTGGGATGCATTTCGTAACCAATAGTGTAAATCTGATTGGGCTTATGTTCATACATAGGCAATAGCTTGCTATGAAATAAGAGCAAGTAATTTTTTTAGCTTTTCTTAGCCATGGTCGAAAACACGTTCACCAGATTTGTCATCCCAACCTAAATACAGCCTGTGCATAAGCAAAACTCTGATTAGGCTTATGTTATACACAGGCAACGCAATAGCTTAGCTATGAAATAAGAGCAAGTATTTTTTTTAGCTATTTTTAGCTATGCTCGAAAACACACTCAACATATTTATCATCTTAGCCTTTATACGGCCTGTGCTGAACATAGGCCTACCTCAAAATTACCTTCTATATAATTTCATAGATGTTTTGATCATGATTTGATAGATTTAATGTAAGACTAGTTTGTGCCCGCGTCTGAGCACGCGTTGTTTCTATGGGAAGGTTAAGTTATTTCTACACCATAGAAACTGATTTATGGGATAAAACGTAGCTGTCTTACTCCAGGTCTAGACCAACATCTATGCAAAATTTCAGCCAGATCCATTCAGTAGTTTTGCCGTGAAGATGTAATAAAGATCCGTCCATCCATCTAAACATCCAACTTTCGCCTTGATAATATCAGTGTGACAAAATCGAGACAATTGGATACATTTCTCATCGGATAGGAGGATATTGCTTGTTCGTTTTTTCGTCTAAAAAAAGCTAGCCCCCTTGTCCACAACTTGTAGCTGGACGGTTTGGCCGCAACTAGGCCACAGCTGGGACCCTTTGCATGTTAAGCTCGTTCCCTTTTCATAAATAATGACTAAGTAGAATAAGTAACTTCAGTTGTCCTCCAGTGAGTATGTTCGGCAGTATGTTCGGTTGCAGCCGTACGCCGGGGTCGCGGCAGCCGTCGCCGGCCGAGGAAGAGACCGGCGGCGGCGCGGGCGGCGCAGCTCCGCCCGTGCTGAGGAACGGCGAGGCGCCCGGCTTTCCGCCCTCGCTGCTGCACCAACATCTACCGCATCAGCAGCTGCATCATTTACCGCATCTCTCGCATCCGCAGGTAACTAACACTTATTTGATATTTGTTTACTTCTTGCGTACAGCAGGGTTGGCATTACCATTGATCACTCTAGGCAGCGATTTCTATAAGGTAGAAGAGACGAAAATTACATTAAAGCCGAAAATTGTTGCAAATCAAATCAAAAATGCTATAATTCCGTAAGAATTTACTTAAATATTTTGAATTATTAAAAAAAATCAGTAATTAATGCATTTGGTTTGATATGTTTCTCAGTTTTAACCTAGATGGAACCCTGTCTAGATTGATCTGATCATACTAACGACACAAACGCGGACTTAAAAGTAGAAATCCACTTTTCATCTTGAGTGGTTTTCAATGTTTGTATAACGATGGGCCTACTAGGCGTCATGTCAGCGGAAGAAAATGGATAGAATATATCGAAACTCGAACTAGCTGATTAAATACAGCCCCGGGTTTCCTCTCATCTTTTGCTTTTCAGTATAAAAATCTACATTGATATTAATACTGAAAAGCAAAATCACAAATTCTTTGATCTTAGATAATATGCATTTACCTTACGCAAAAGTATGAGTCACACATTCTTTACTATATTTTATGGTTTATTAGAATGTGTGTAAAATAATAACGTAATAAAATACCGATTGACTACAAAAATCAAATTGGAAGTGGTTTTTGCACCTCAGTAGAATAAAATAAGAATGATTTATTTTCTGTAGCAATTATTTGATGTGTCTGACTAATCTATATCTTAACTCTATTTCAGCACCACCCAGGCATGTTAGGAGTAGCACCATTACAAGGCTTACCACACCCACAACATCCCCAAATACATCCAGGTATGTATCTACAATACATGAATGTACTTTCCTTAAAATTAGATAAATCCATACATACACTAAAATAATTGCGTGATGGGTCTGCGAAATTCGAAATACCCTGGGTAGCAAGCCTGTCGGCCAGGATGACTCATCAATTGCACAGCGAGCCCGCGCGGACCGTACGCGTTTATCGCACTCATACTCATTTATTCGCCGCCTACAAGCCACACTTTGAAACGTTAATTTACAATAGGTTACGAATGTTATAAACGGTTATGAATGGTGCATAAATTAAAATTCAAAGCCATAAAACGGACAGAGGAAAATATCAAGGAATTTAGGAATGTAGGTAGGTAATATAGGTACAAATAAGTAAATTAATAAAAGGATCAGCTGAAAATGAAAGTGAATAATAAATAAATAAATAATGCTGTACAATTCACACAGCATTATCTAGCCCCAAGCTAAGCAGAGCTTGTGTTATGGGATGGGTACTAGATAACTGATATACATAATATATATAATACACTACGTAGATAGATATTTTTTATTTTACATAGAAATCATCCAGAACGCCATGGACAAATGTGTGCAGATCGCGATCGTACAAACATTTGTCCCGAGGAAATCGAACCCGCAACCTCCTGCGTCGCAGGAGGACCTTTGCCCGCTGCGCCACAGAAGTCGTCGAATGAAGTTATGTCGATTAGCACAAATGAAGAGACAACTTAAATTAGGAAGAGAGTAAATAAAGGTGATTGATACAGCAAGAATGTTTTTTTGATACTGATTACTCTAGCAGGAATTTTCTTTCCTTATTACTTGTACCTGTTTGGCCTACTGTACTGACTACTGTAGAGCAAGTTTATGGTGGAAAATAATAAAATTTTGTGCTTTTACTTTCAGGAATGGCGATGAATGACATGAATCAGCACATTGAACTAGTCTTACAAATGCAGGATCATCCACAATTTGACAACAACAGTTTTGCAAGTTCACAGCAGGTAATAGTGCGTATTCAATTACGTTTTTATATAACTTAGTTTTTCGTCAATATTGCCGATTTTTAAGGAAGTACGTAACAGGTATCACGATTTACATAAACTTCCTCGTAATAACGTGAGATTGCGTCTATCGTTATATAATAAAATACTACACAAGGCAAACTAACTATAGTGCAATAAAAATTCAGACAAGCGCAATATTTTACATACGAATTTCTGAACTGAAACTGTAATTGCATGGCCTTTATATTTCCAACATGGAACCTTCAACATATGGTTAGCTTTGCCTTTGGTGTGCCTATGGGTAACGCGACGGTGATCAGATGTAATGGTTTGTCTGATAAGCATGATATTAAGTTGAGCCCGTAGTATCCTCTGCAGCGAAAAAGCGTCTCATCCCTGCCTGTTTTACGTGTATAGTAGACATAACCGCTGATATTGACTCCCGTTTTTCAACATTTTGAGATGCAAGTTTTATGGTAAAAGGATAACTCAACCAAGATACAATATTTGTAAAAAAACCACAACAAAATTAGAAAATTCCCTTTTTTTGCGTCACGTAAAAATCTTCTAGTAATTATTCTATCATGAACAAGAGAGTGACTTTTAGGTGCTATGCAGACAGAGCAACTTTATTGAAGAAACTGTCAAAACTATAAAAACTGCGCTTTAAGGCAGAAGTTTATATGTAAACAGCTGGTGGCGAGTTGCCGCAATAGTTGCTCTGTCTGCATAGCGGCTTAGGTTTGTTTACATTATGTTGAGTTTGACTAGAAGAAATTTCCTAAACCAAGCATGTTTTGTCCAGTATGGCGGCGGCGTGGGTGGAGTGGGCGGCGCGAGCGGCGGCGTGGCCGGCGGCGGCGGCTCGCTCGTCAACGGAGGCTCCGTGGTGCAATCCGGGCCGGATAACCAACAGCACCATCAACAGTTCGATGTACAGGTAAGCTTTATATACTACCTGAAGTACGGTACTCGGACGAAGCGACACGACGGGGGATACCAGGCACAGAAACTACGGCTAATAATGCTTTCCTAGACTTGGGGTGTAACTCCGCCAACTTCCTGACTCAGGGCTGCTACCTTTACTAGGAGAAACTGCATTACTTATATCAACGCATGTCACATGGAGAAAGATTGAGACAGTTTTTTATTTTCCAATGTTTCCGTTCGCGTTGCAGCGATCGTGGTCACGAGAGTCGGGAAGACTAACTGGTGTAAGCCTAATTATCGCCGAGAGAGTTGATTTGATACATTGTCAGCATTAACGACTACCCTCAATTCATCTTTAGATTCTGGAATGTTTGTGTCTCTTAAACAACAAACTACACTACTAAATACCTGAAAATATCATGCCACGACGAGGTGATTTGTTTATGGCGACAAGAACTTCTGGAAAGCAAATAATCCAATAATCGCGTCGAATCATAAGGTCCACATAACAGTAAAAACTTAATACCGACATTCAGTTAGATCGGTATATCATTCAACGAGCTGGCTTGCTATAAGATCGCCTTTTGGAAACGGTTGACTTAAAAAGCCACCCTTACGTTACTTTAATGGACTACGGGATTCGACGAGATCGTGTGACTAAATATAATTATGTCTGGCGAAGGGAAGATCTGCGCTTCTAAGCAAGCCTCCGCCTTACTCCTTGTAATTTCGCAGAAGAACTTATGGTTGATAGCAGCATCGTGTTAAGTGTCGGTCGAGCGAGAGTCTACAAACATAAACTTTACCAGCTAATCGTTCCGTTCGTACATATTTCATAATTTACGCGAACGTACGAAACTATTAAAAATTATCAGGCTGTATCATTGTCAGTAAAGGGAAAAATGTAATCTAAGCTGACCCCCTGTTACCATTTCAGCTTAACCTATAAGTATAATAATATTAATCATACTGATTATCCTTATAATGATAAGACATTGATCTTGACTATCCAGAGTACTGGCAAAGATGTAACAATGCCAACACTGACTAAGATGCAATGTGCTGTGTTAGTAATATTGCTATATTGCTAACACAGCACATTGCATCTTCTTGACAGATTGTAAGACTATCTGAATTTATGATAAAAAATTGAATTCGTCCAATCCGAATATTACCACAACTAGCCAAACTCTATGTAGAATGTTTGTAAACAAACTGCGACAAAAATAACTAAGTCAAGTTTAGTTATTCGTGGTTTCTTCTCGTCGAGTTTCAGATATAATTAATTGTCAGCAATATTTATTGAAGTATCGATAACTTATGTAAATTGCGTATCAAAAGGCGCGGCAACAGAGTGAATTTTAGATTAAGTATGGGCGGTTTGTTTACAAACATTCTACGGCTAGTGTATAGAATCCTTTACAAAACTTTATTTATCAGAAGAAATTAAGAACATGACAGGATCCTCATGAACGCCTCTCCCCAAACAAGAGGGGGCTTTACCATAATCACCACGCTTGGCAGGCGGATTGGTAATCGTAGTGGAGGTGTCAGAAATACACAGCGGGAAGCATGCTGCCTAGTTTTGGTAGGTTCCCTCAGTCGACTCTTACGACATCCACGGGCTAAGTCAATTATCACATTTATTACGCCGCGACCGCCATGGCCGATAAAATTATGACATGATCAGCATCATCAAGTCCACTGCTGGACATAGGCCTACCCTAATCTTTAGCTTGCCGCATCCAGCATCTGCCTGCAGTCATTCGCAGGTCGTCATCCCACCTGGCCGGAGGGCGTCCTACACTACGTTGCCTAGTCGCGGTCTCCACTCAAGAACACGTTTACCCCATCGGTTGTCGGTTCTTCGCAAGACATGGCCAACCCACTGCCACCTCAGCTTGCTATTTAAGGTTTAAGGTTTAAAGAACTTTATTCTCATAAAGACAATTACGTCACTTACATGAGAACTAAATTAATAAGTAGGTATAACATAACAGTCGTCTTTGGGCTATGTCGATAACTTTGGTGCTCGTTTTTATTAGCTAACTTGTTTTTTGTTTTTGTTCCTAATATATTATGAATTTGAATTTTTGTAAGTTAAATTTAATTGTTTGACATTAAGAATAATTAATTTATTAAAATTGTGAACATCAATATACAACTTTGCACACCTTAATGGGTAGATTGTAAATGGACATATTTAATTTTAAGAACAGTACATACATTCTGGCTAATAAATGATTATGATTATGATCTCTGTCGGATGTATGACAGGATAATCACGAGCAATTCATGACCTATTTAGTTCACAGATTTGTACATTTCAGAATCGTCTCATTTGTCATGATCGTTGCGCACTTACGATTTCGTGGTTTTCGTAATAGGCGTTTGTGGCTAACACATTATTAGAGTAGATTTGCACCGCGCTTTGTGTGACGATCGATTTTGAATACGATAGTGCCAAGTACCAAGCACCTTCGCGTGTTCATGAGTTTAATCCAACTCTTCGACCTCGATGAGGTGAGTTGCAAGTTAGCGACTTACAGCTGCCTTTCGTTGTCTTTAGCTTTCCTTGTGTTTATTTATTTATTCAAACTTGACTTGCAGAATTATGTAGTACATACATTCCAAAACGTCAAACATTATTATGAAATCTAGAGTAGGTACGTAAAATTATATAAAATATTATTACACAAAACATTATTTACCAGTTAAAATCAAATAATGGAGGATGGACGGTCAGCTGCTGACGTAGTGTGCTGAGGCGGTAAAGTACAATTTGGTGACCACGAAGATGATCCCAAGAATAATTTCAGACACACAAGTTGCTTACAATTTGAAATGAACTTCGTAATCGGGACGCGTCTTCGGGACGCTTCCGACTGGTATTGATATGGATTAGTTGAGCTACTTGTAGATTGTTTTCAACAGTCTGCAGTTAGCTCAATTGTTTCAATTGTAAATACTAGTTATAATTTATTTCTATAATTTGATTGTAATTTTCTTTGTCAATAGAGAGTGTCTCAATTCGTTGAGATTTTTACAATATTTATTTTGGGAAAGGGCTCGCTCAAGAGATTACTCTTGTGAACAACTATAAGTTCACGTTGAAGACTTTAAATTACGAAGTGCTTGATGTTACTATAATGTTTTCATCTTGAATATGATTTTCTACCATGTATTATAAACAAGCCTATTTGCCATAGGGATAATATAATAATTCTATATTATGCCATTACTATGATACTTTACGAATGTTTGACACTAGAAATGAATAAATAAAAATAAAGATTACAATGAAAAATAGACTTCTTGTGTTTCTGGGTAAAAATAAAACAATTTATTTGTACATAATAAGTAGATTTATTACAAAAATATAGCTAGGTACAAAAAAAAGAACATACAGATAAAAGTACATAAAAATACCTACTAACTAGGTATACGGCATAATGCTAAGACAGGGACTTTTGTGGACTTTTACAGGGGTTCAAAAAAGTCTCTGTCTCAGCATGATGCCGCTTCAAGCCTAAGCTAGTAGCGGCGCTGGTTTTCAGACACTACTTGCCTCCCTTTTAGTTTTCTACATTTTGTTATTTTTATTACGTTGCGAATACGCTGTTTTATAACGTGCCCCAATTGTACAATACTTGGATTAAGCAATATTATCATCACTGAGTTTGACGATGCGACGCGACTTGCGACCGTCTCCTTACAATAGAATAGGCAAGGAAAAAGACAACTTTTTACTTGCATAACGAAATAATTGAGTTGCGTCTGACTATCGTAACGATTCATGCTTGCTTGCAGAAAAGTATTGCGTAAATATTGCTCCCAAAATAATAAACTGCACATATATATAGGCGCGGAAACGAAAATGTAGTATAGTAGACGGTACGTAAAGAATGTTTATGTTTAGGTACCTATTAATAGTCCAGTCATTGTAGCCAAAAACAGGTTGATCAGCTGGCAATTCCGAGCTAATTTGATCCTAACTTTTTTTCATGGGCTCAACCGTTTTTGAGATAGCGGCGGATTTTTATGACATTTGAGCTTGCATAACTTACGAAGCTAACACGATATTTATTTTACTTTCGAGACAACAACGTTTATAAAACCAAAATGAAGTCGTTAGCTTGGAATTGCTAGGTGAAACCCTAATCTGACTGGACTATGGAATAAATCTTTAGGATTATATTCAAATTCACCAGGAATTTGAATATAATCCTAACGATTTATTTACTCTTTTAGCAAAATTTTGTATAAACTAAGAACGCATTCGGATTATCAGTCAATATTGTATTAGTAATCCTATTTTAGACGGACATTTAACAGCTGACCAATACATAATGCCGATACGAAGATATTATTCTATATTTCCGTAACAATGACCTACTGTCTTCGAAAATTTAGCCTACTGTATAAAAACTAATTGTGGCTCTTGACATAATTATTGCATAATTGGCATAATACATTATTATGCATAATTGGCATATTACGATCCTGAGTTTATTTTGTCTACCTACTCAGTAAAATACGCACAATATTTTTATTTTATCTATACTAATATTATAAAGAGGAAATATTTGTATTTTTGTATGTTTGTTACGAATAAACTCAAAAACTACTGGACCGATTTCAAAAATTCTTTCACCATTAGAATGCTACATTATTCCTGAGTAACATAGGCTATATTTATTTCTTGAAAAAATTAGGGATCCCTACTAAAACTTCAATAATGTAACCCAAGGTGTAACAAAATTAGCCATAAATTGTCTATCATCGCATGCGCTGCGGAAACTATTGATGATAGAACAAAAAAATGTTCTACAATATTAAAGAATATATAAATATCTACAAAAACTCAGCAATACCATATGTCTAACTATTGTAGTTATGTCAGTATAACAATTTTTTTACCTTTTTAAAGTTGATAGAAATACTGACCAAAGTCTGACCATGTTATCCATACCTTTGTATTAATCCTTATCCAAATAAATCATTTAAAGACTGCTTCAATACCTGTAGATTACTTTTTGAATTATTCAAATCGGACATTCCATTCAAAAGATATTACAAATTTAAAAATGTCAATCTGAACAAAATATTATTAGAAAAATAAATGACGCCGCACCCGGGCAACGGGCAACGCAACGAGGGAGGTAGGTAAAAATAATAATAATTAATGTCCTCCTAGCCGAATTTCGACCACGGCGGCCAATCTCATCGGAGACTAGCCAGATGCGCAGGACATATTATAGTGCACAAGTGTGTGCGCTGGTGTGTGGTGCCGGCTTAGAATTTGCACAACCCCAACTCTTCCCGCAGGTGTCGTAAGAGGCGACTAAGGGATATCCAACGGGGGCGGGCACGAACGGGGAGAGGTCATACGCAGGACCAACGGCTTAATGTGCTTTCTAAGGCACGCCCCCGTGCCTCGGAAAGCACGTTAAGCCATCTAACACCGCCAGTTTTCTTACTCCGGCCTGCTACAGTGAATATTTCTTGCTAGAAAATACCCAATAACACAAATCTTGGGCCGACCCGGGATTTGAACCCGGGACCACATTATCAGCGGTTGAACACGCGACCGCTATACAAACGGGGCAGTCGGATAAAAGTATAAAATGTCCTGCCACAGAAATATTAGAAACCTACGTTTATCCCAAATTTAAAAAAAATTAATGTCCACCCGTGCGAAGCCGGGACGGGCCGCTAGTTTTTTATACAGCATTGGGCGTTTCTTCATTGGCTGGCCCGGCCCGGCACCGTCTGTCTGTCCGTCTGTAGGTATACCCCCTTTTCTCAGAAACGCGTGGAATTATCGAGTTAAAATTAGCATAAAATACTAAAAGTCCGTAACCTCTTGGAGCCGTGATATAAATAAAACTTCAAGTCAACGCAATCACAAGTTACAGCCGTTTATGTCCGACATTATTTTGAAATTTCCAAGGAAACCATGAAACATGCACACAAATCCTATAGGGTACTCCCCGTAGACCTAGAATCATGAAATTTTTTCGGATTTTTCCCTTTACTTGTGCTGAGAGCTGGTGAATATCTGGCACAGCGTATCAGCATTGCCATACAGCGTGGCAATGCAGCCAGCGTCTTGGGGACGCTTCCGACTGGTGTTGATATAGATCAGTTGAGCTATCTGTAGACTGGGCCTTGCTTCTTGCCAAATTAACCTATACTATAGGGTACTTCCCGTAGACCTAGAATTATGAAATTTGGCAAGAAGCAAGGCCTTATAGCACAAGTAAAGGGAAAAATCCAAAATAATTTCATGATTCTAGGTCTACGGGAAGTACCCTATAGGTTTTGTGTGCATGTGATTCCCTTGGAAATTTCAAAATATTCGGACAAACGGATGTAACTTTTGAGTGCGTTGATTTAGAAGTTTTATTTTAGAAGTTGATTTTGACGACCTCTGTGGCGCAGCGGGCGAAGGTCTGCCTGCGACGCAGGAGGTTGCGGGTTCGATTCCCGCCTCGGGACAAATGTTTGTACGATCTGCAGACATTTGTCCAGGGCGTTCTGGATGTTTTCTATGTATAATAAAAAATATCTATCTATGTAGTGTATTGTATTATGTATATCAGTTATCTAGTACCCATAACACAAGCTCTGCTTACCTTGGGGCTAGATAATGCTGTGTGAATTGTCCAGCATTATTTATTTATTTATTTATATCGCGGCTCCAAGAGTTTACGGTTGAGTATTTAACGTTAATTTCAACTCGATACGTCCACGTGTTCCTGAGAAAAAAGCGTTGACAGACTGACAGATAGACAGACGGACAACGAAGTGATCCTATAAGGGTTGCTTTTTTCCTTTTGAGGTACGGAACCCTAAAAATAATACTTTTGATTCTTGCTGTAGACCAAAACCTATAGAGTACTTCCCGTTGACCTAGAATCATAAAATTTAGTAAGATGCAAGGTCTTATAGCAAAAAAAAAAGAGAAATCCAGAAACCGTAAATTAGTAGTTTATTCCCAAAAAATAATTTTCCCGTTGACCTAGAATTATGATAATTAGTAGTAAATAACACAAGGTCTTATGGAACACTTAGTGCGCAAGTCCGCACTAACGTTTTATTTAGTCAATGTAATCAATTTCGTTGTTTCCTAGTATAATTTAAAATGACCTCAGGAACGTCCAAAACTTTATCCGTCCGTCCAGTAGTCTACTTATACTGAAAAAGAAAGTCTGAATAAATATTTACCTAAAACCTTGTGTTTGGTTGGAGTCCTATTTTACTGTGGCTTTTTTGCTACTTGTCTGATTTGTGTTATTTACTAGCTGTTGCCCACGGGTTCGCACTCATGGATTTTCAAAAAAAATGTTTTTCGTACGAACCTTTTCCTGACATTAATAATGAATGCAACGCAAAATAAAATCACCCAAATTGGTCGAGGGCTCAAATGATGTTTCGTAATACATACAAAGTGGTAATTAGACTTCTCTACCGGTTCATAATAATAATAATTACCAAAACTTCATAAAATAACATCGGACTTGGCGCTGAGTATGTAAGTTAACATAACTGGTTTAGTTTAATACATAATGCAGTTTCGTGCTTGACCTATTAGCTTTGTCTGGGTAAATTAAATAATTCTACCATACGATATTTTCAAACAATTACACATTTTAAATTGAATGCATGATACGATTTTATTCTTGAAGTGATTGTCACATTATTCGGTCGAACACACTGGCGTCTCAGTGTCATGCACAGGGCCGTAACGTAGCAGCGTCTCTAGCCTCTAAGGAATAATAATAAAACAGAATGCCCTTTGAAATCTCACTCCGATAACAGGAACCTTATATGCAATTTCCGTAGACACCCCTGTATGTACTGCTGCTACATATGCAATATTGTTGTGAATTTCACCGCATCTTGAAGTTACCGTCTTTGGATAGTCGAAATTCAGCATAGATTATACTCTTCCGTCAGATTTAACGAGACTTTTTGCATATTCTTCTGCACTAGAGAATGCAATTTAATTTCGAGACCTTAGATTCATTATATCATTCTAGTTGTCCGAAATAAAATATTGAATTTGAATTATATCGCAACAATTAATCTAAGGTCAAAATATAAACCTCATTTTACATCCAATCTGGTTTCTGGAGTGTAACATAATGGATAAGTAGGTAAGGTGCTCTGGGATGTAGTGTGGCGTGGCGACGCGTGCCCCGCTAACGAGCGACTATCTCCGGCCCTGTTCCCACGCCGCAACGCCACTAGGAAGCAATAAACCTACACCTTAACTGCACACACCATTACCGATTGTAACGGCGCACTGTGCGATATAATCTATGAACACATCGCGAAAACCCATCGCCTCGAGACACGGCGATGTGTCAATAACGCCTTATCGAATTGGCATGTTGTCAAGGGAGACCTATCATAACCGAGCACAACCCCGATAGTGTGCTTTTATGTTTTTGTTCAACTTTTCAATGGTAGGTCGGTCGTCTCAATGATGGCACCAATATTACTTTTGCTAAATTGAAGATGAAATGGGTAGAGTTTCTTTTTATTGCCACTCGCCTATATAAAGAAAAGAAAACAGATCAAGACATGAGATCGAAATTACATCCTACTAGTATCCCCGATTCATGAAATTTATTTTATCCAAATGCTAGATGACCAACCATAGTATGAATTTTGCTTACATGTCGCTATGCTCTATTTTTTTTTAAATCGGCCTGTTCCAAATATATTCATATAAAACTGGGCATTCTGGAAGGATACCCGTCTTTTAGATTTCTAGATAATTAGATAGCCAAATTTGCATTACTTTTACGAATATTATGCATGTCTGGCTGATGTGTCCATGACATATTCCGTTCGTATTATTTCATCTAGTTTTTGCTGTTTCCAAATAGGTTATAGGTTTTTGAACCGTGTGTACTCGCACACTTTTATTGTTTCATACAATCCCGTGTGAACAATCATGTCTTCATGGCACACAAAGATAAATTTATGAACCTACCAACATATATTTATGTGTGCTGTGCGTGTATGCGAAAGTCTTGTAAGACATCTTATCTTGATGGAATTAGTTCCTTCTATGCTTTATGTTCGTTCCTGCGCTGGACGTCGAACTCAGTTTTTTACGGCTTATTCCAATAATCCCCTGCCATAATCCCCTGCGAAGGGGATTCCTGGACTTTTTGTCCAGAAATCCCCTGCCGGCTCAAAGAGAAGACGCAAAGGGGATTTGTGGACCAGAGTTCCAGAAATCCCCTGATCCACTTATTTACACCGTAAATACCTAGGTAGTTGTTCTTTTTTGAAATAATCAAATGCAAACAACTAAGTAACCTAACCTTTTAAGTAAGTAGAACATACCAAAATGTTAACATTAAAACAAGAACTACGAAAATTGGTATAGTTGTTTTATCTCACGAAGTCCGTTGGGCTATGTTTATCATTGTGAATGGCATGTACACATTGTTGTAGTGTGCGTAAGCTCAGAAGCAATCAGTCAGTCTCGCCTGACTGAGACTGACTGAGACGCGGTCCGGGTCACTAGTGCTCATTGTATTCACGTCAGATTTTGGTAACGAGTACCGTCAGCAAGACAACTAAGCGCAAAGTTGTTCGTGGTAGTAGGGTTAAACGGACTTCGTGAGATAGAACAACTATACCCATTTTCGTAGTTTTTGTTTTAATGTAAACATTTTGGTATGTTCTACTTATAAGGTTAGGTTACTTAGTTGTTTGCCTTTGATTATTTCAAGAAGTTGGATATCCTATTATCCAACGGCAATGGGACGGGCCTCTGTGTGAGTTGACACGGGATTGTTTGACTAAACGTGCTCTAACTCTGCGGATCGTGCCCGCCTCCTGGCCGTTTCTCAATGGGAGTCAGGACATTGGTTGCAAGCATTTCTTTCATATAACACTGGTACTTTATTGGTAGCCCGTAACTTTCCGTATCGCAACGTGTCTTCGGTTGGGTGCAAGGTGTTGCGCGCCTCATCAATGCCAGTGCGGTACTGCTGTCAAACATCTTAGTCATCACGGATTACTACGTGTACTAGGGCCGCCCCAGTCGGATTTCTCGCCACGCCAGCCTTAATGAAATCATACGGCGGGCTTTTGTCACCGCTAACGTACCATTTATTCTCGAACCGAATGGTCTGTTGCGTGACGATGGTAAGAGGCCCGACGGTATGACACTAGTTCCATGGGAGTTGTGGTGGCTCATTGTGTGGGACGCTACATGCGTCGACATGCTTGCGCCTTCCCATCTTCCGAGGAAATCCGTCTGGTCGAAGCGACGCATGACCCGAGAGCTGGTGAATATCTGGCGCAGCGCATCAGCATTGCTATACAGCGGGCCAACGTATATAGCTATTGAAGTGGTCTACATTTTCGATGACAGCTGTCAAACTTCAAACGGCCACATCTCTGAAACAACTCTTCCTTGACTTTGGTGCCAACCTTTCAGAATCTAGAATAATATCCGATATTTTGATATAACCTGTCATTTTTGATCAATTCTAACTGACTGTAACAGTCGTTTTCTAATATCAGCTGTCATTTTTGACATCCGCTGTCATTTTTGACATCAGCTGTCATTTTTGACATTAGCTGTCATATTTGGAATTCACTGTCATTTTTCATAAATGTATGGAACAATATGAAATTAATTAGTAAGAATTGGACGAACTGCGCATGGTTTCCTGACGAACTGCGTATTGGACGAAACGCGTGTTGGACCAAACGCTTGTTGTGTTGGACGCGTGTTGGACGAAACCTGTGTATCCATGCAGAAAATATATACAGGACGAAAATTTCCACAACCGCACATACTAATGGGACTACGAGGAATAGTTCTCCCTCGTGGTCCTATTAATGGAACAAAATAATGGGACGAAAAAACAGCGTAAAAAAACTACTCGAAATCAGTTGAAACCCTATTGTGAGTCGGAAATTCCTGAATGCAATGTTAATATTTTGGTATATTCTACTTATAAGGTGAGGTTACGTAGTTGTTTGCATTTGATTATTTCAAAAACGAACAACTACTTACGGTGTGAATAAGTGGATCAGGGGATTTCTGGAACTCTTGTCCACAAATCCCCTGTGCGTCTTCTCTTTGAGCCGGCAGGGGATTTCTGGACAAAAAGTCCAGGAATCCCCTTCGCAGGGGATTATGGCAGGGGATTATTGGAATAAGCCTTTTTTACGTTGCCTGTTAAAGTTTAGTATTTGGGTTCTTGTATAATGAACGGACGCACACTTGACTATTCATTACTGGCAATTAATTCCCGCGAGCAGAGCTCCGCGGCGCTGAGATCGACCTCGTGGGAAATTAAACTGTGCACGGCCGTCTTCTGCCACCCACCGCCCCCTCGCCCGGCCTCCCCCCTTTCTTCACATATGAACACTTTCTCTCGCAGATTTCCCGATTTTTCTACTCGCACAATAAACGAATTGCAGCATGCATGCAATTCTCACATAGCGACTCGCGCAAAACTACTTGGCCCGATCTGCCATGGCAAAGTTTTGTAAGTATTTGAGTTTTGTACTCGCCGTTTTTCTCAATTCGCGCACTTGTGCCTCTTAAGAAGGCTACGAACCTCTCCCAAATCTCAGCGGCCGGCCCATGCGGATTTGTTGTTGTTTCATGTCGAATGAAATGGGGCGCGTTATGAGTGAGAAAGCGCGTCTAACCATCAAATGCAAAGCTGTGGCTGTGAGTGTAGGGAGTGAAGCGTGTGCGTGTGTGCGTGTGCTCGGTGACGCCACAGAATAGGAACTAATTAGTACGTAGTCGGTCGATGCAATAATTTACAATAGGTCGGTAATACAGAATAGGTAAGTATGCCTGTAGGCCTAGCACGGGGATTGTTGTCTAGGGTAGAATAGACAATAATGACATCGCATCGTCATACATTGCGTAAATTATTGAAGTTGAAGATATGAATTTCAAATAATTTACATAGGTACGCATTCGATGACAAAGTGACATGTAGGTACATACTGTGAAGTGACGTAGGTAATGTTTCTCTATTCTACCCTAGACAACAATCGCCAAGCTAGGGGGGCTGGTCTACCTAGGTCATACTAGGTACTAACTTTAACTTTGTGACGTGTTTGAGGCTTTTTGGCGGGAACTTGCGGAATAGGTAGATATCTACCTACCGATCGTGCTTTTTTATGTTAGGTACCTACTAGGTAGATTCCTGTAGTTTTTCATGTAGGTATTCTAAACTTAGGTACTTAGTTGCCTACCTACCTCTAGGTTTCAATTAGGGTTCATGCCCGGGAATTCTCGTCCCGGGAATTCCCGGGAATTCCATAGTTCTCGAACCCGAGAAATTCACGTCGAGAAAAGTCGAGAACATACTGTAAGCAACGTCAGTGTAAAAGAAACCAAGCATTGTTATGGCTGTTTATATAATACTTTATTTAGTTGTTTAACAAAAAGCGTAAGAAATTGTAGATGGTTCCGCATTTTTAGGAATAACCTTAGATTGTAAGCGATATTTATTTATATTGTACATTATAGTGTCCATTCATTAATTCAAGGGTAATCGATCTCTTATAGGCAGTTTTCTCGGATGTCGTGGGTCAATAATCTCGGGTAAAATGCACTGTAAGTAGAAATCTTTTAATTTGTTGACATTTGACTGCCAAAAGAGATCATCTTTTGCTATTTGCTCATACGCTATTCCTTTAGGTGTCCATACAACGAAATAACATAATTTTCTATTTGTGATGTGTAACTGACCTTGTATTTGATAATAGTAATTATGGTTTCGTTTTAGAAAAATGTTTTCTTCCTTTTTTACACAAAATGTAATTTTTTTTTCCTCGATTGCCTGCATCGGCGTTAGATTTGACGCTGATGCCGGACATTTTATTTCAATTATAGCTTGTTCTCCTATTAATCCATCAGGACTTGCTCCCAGATAGGGGTAATTTTCGTCGACGAACAAGCCACAGGGTATCACCTGAACCCCTAGCAACACTTCTGCATCTTTTATTGCCAAAGGTTCATTCATATTCCCGTATCGAGTGGCATCATTGCCTTTGAAAGTCGTGTACAATAATGTTTTCACAATATTTTTGCAAGGCGTCGTTGATTTGAGCTTGCAAACTTGTCCAAACATTGAAGCTGTCAGCCTAAGTTTTCTTTGTCGGATCCATTCTGGATTTGATGATTGTCCGATTGTTTGTGCCTGTAGTTGGTCTATTTCATCAGAAGATTTTTGCATTTTTTGTAAAAAGTCTTCCTTCTGTTTTTCAAAAATATCTGTTTCTATATCAGCTTCTTTTTCTATTGCTCCATAGTGTTCATCTGCTGTTGCACATCTTTTTGCTCTTTTTGTTTTTAGTATCGGGTTTTTTTGATATTTTCTTTTCAGTTGCAGTTGTCTTTTGTGCCTTTGGTCATATTTTTCCGCATATACTTCTGTTTCACCGTCTTTTTTAAAAGCTTGTATAAGGGATCCTGTGTTAAATTTTGCGGCAGCTACATAGCACCGAGATTCGTACGAACCTCGAAGCGAGTAATTAATTCTTTTCCCTCCTATAAACTTTGCTACTATCGCATTATATTGCTCAGCAATGTTATTGTTTTTTTCCATCAGAAGACTTTCAGCATTATTTAAAATATGATTGATAGTAGCATATATGTCATACCATAAACCGCAATCTTTCATTCGGGATACAAAATTTTCTTCGTATGGGTTATTGTTTTTACAGTAGTACTGTTTGCATGCCGTGTGGTCTCCGAACACGTGGCAAGGGCTGTTTCTTATGTCTTCTTTTAGTATTATTATTTTTTCGGATGTATTTTTTTCTTCCATTTTAGACGTATTGGCTATTGCCCCTTTGATGGCTTTTCGCAAGCGCAGAATATTTTTTTCAAGTGTTTTTCTCATTAATATTGGAACTGATCCTTGCTTGTTTTCCGTTTTTTTTGTTAAGTTTTTTAATTTTGTGTAATAATTGCGCATCAAGTGGTTACTGCATTCGATTTTTGTTATGATAGTTGAATGGCCGTAGGGTAATGCGTCGTTCAGCGCGCTCGTCACGCTACTGTCGCCATCTCCTATAATTTGAGTATATTTTAGGCCATGCATGCTTAAACTGCATTTGAATCCTTCGACAATTCCATCTGCCTCCATTGCTGTCGAAGTACCCATCCAGTTTTTGAAGCACTTGTGTTCTTTAGATTGAATTTTTTTGCTACAGGCTATTGCACAGATGCTGCAATAGGAGTTCCTTACGCCTAAGAACAGAACTTTTTTCGTCTCGAACCCGATAATACATGCAACTCCAGACAAAGAATTATAGTTTGATGATCTGTAAGATCGTTTGCCCCACGAACCATCCGTCACTACTGCTATAGTAGGCACTCCGTTGGAATCTACATTGCCCTTTCTAATTGCAATCTTCTTTTCTTCTATGCCCGCTTCTATCATTGTTTGAATGGAAACATCTTTAAATGATTCCCCAAGCATCATGTTATGTTTAATAAAAGCTTTGTCGGATATACACGGCAAATTAACATGAGCACAAAACTCATCAAGTTGGGAAAAACTACTACCGGAGCAAACAACGCCTTGTACGACTTTTTTGTTTATGTTGTTATCCACATGACTTTTGATGATTTCACTGGCGCCACACATTTTACATACAAATGTAAAAAACGACTGAAAACCCACTATTCTTTCTTTAACAAATGTGAAGTCTTTCAAGGTGCAATTAAATGGGCTATGGTCGATGGCAATCAATTGGTCAAATAAATACTTGACGTCAAATATTCTTTGACCAGTCAGCTCAACAACTTCTTGAATTTCATCCTCAATTTCAACAATAAGCGAAGAACTTGTTGAAGTGCTTGGAGTTGAATTTCTGAAAATAATAGATAAAACTATTTTACAGTGACGATAAAATTAAAAGCGAAAATTTATTACATTATAATTATAATACCTACCCGCTGAACGTCAAAGGCATATCACTTGGATCTATCGCTTCATTGGGTTCAGCTTCAATAAGGTCATCAGGAATTAAAGTAGTTGAACATATCTGGTCGCGTGATTTTATATCATGTACTTTTTTCTGTATTGTAAGCTTAGGAGCATGTGATTTTACTTCCGAATTAGGGCTGTAACAAACAAACAATAGACAATAGTGAATAGCGGAAAACGGCAAAAATATGTTATTTATGTATCAGAAATTAATGGTTATTATTTACTTCTGGTCGCGTGAGCGTATTTCATGTATTTCAGCTTGTACTATGAGCTTAGGGACTTCTACATCAGAATTTGCCTCCGGTTCAGAGCTAAAACAAACAAACAATATTATTATTGACAGACGTTGTCTTTCCCGAATCTGATTGCAGTGCCACCTACTAAGCCCAGTTGTAAATCTAAACCATCTAGGTACCCACTAAAACGCACTCAAATTGCATTAGAATCGCCTAACCTTTTAGGAGTAATTCTGTGACATACTTAGACAAAGTTCACTTACCTCTGGTCGCGTGAGCGTTTTTCATGTGCTTCAGTGGGTACTATGAGAACTCCAGCATTCGTTTTTACCTCCGAATTAGAGCTAAAACACAAAATAAACATTAGTGAACTAAATAAGTGGTGAAACTTTTTAATTATTTTAGTATACAATTAAATTTTACAAATTATAAAACATGGAAATTCTAGAAGTAGATGCACCGTGTTTTTGCAATTTCAATCATGTTTGAAATTGCCTGTTACTGCTAAAGACAAAACTGTGTAACAACTCCATGATTATAAAATTAAATGTTTATTAGTAAAGTGGTAAGTAGTACCTACCTACTATTGTATTTGTGTTATTACTTAGTGATTGATAAGATAGTATTTTTGTTATAAACTATCTCTGAAATAAAATCCCGGGAATTTTATTTTGGTTTCCCGTGAAATCCTGGGAAGGAACCAAAAATTTTAATTCCGGCAACAGGGAAATAAAAGGTCGGGAAATAGACAAGATAAGTATAGTATAGTACCTACACTATAGACAAGTAGGACTTACTTTTTAGGGTGCTTGTTTTCCTTTCCTCTATTGAATCCATTATATTTTTTCCTTTTCGCTGACATCCATAATCGTTTTTTTTTTGAAGATCTCAATGTACTACCTAAAACATAAGTAGGTAGGTAAGTAGGTTACAAACAGTAGGTACCTTTTGTAGGTTACGTTTTATAGGATTTTGAATTTTTCTAGGTAGGTAAGTATTGTCCATTGACATTCTTCTATTGAGTTTCCTCCAAAGTTTCCTCACGCACGATATTTTCTTTCAACCTTAGATGTAAGTAGATACCTAGGTAGATAGGTAGGTACCTAAATCATTACCTATAGTTTTCATTCATCCATCTATGATAGTAGGAAGTATGTGCTAGGTAAGTACAGTACCTACTGTATGCGCCTATTTATCACTGCAAACATAGATTTATATCGTATCTATGACTGCAAATATAAAAATTAAAAAACATAGGTAGGTTAGGTACTTACTGGGGGGGTCCATTTTTGCTGGTTATTTGCAACTGCACGTCAAGTTTACCAAATCAAAGGCAAAATCCAAATCCAATACACAGGCCAAGTCGTAAGTTTTCCGAATATTATGATAATATAGGTACCTATCTCGTTAGATTACATAAGCAGACGGCAAAGCGTGTAGCACAAGTAAGCAACCAAACCAACCAACAGAGAAAAGCCGACGACGCCCGACCGACTACGTACGAGTACGACACGACACGGCTCGTCGTCGCATCGTGCATCGTCGTGTCGGCCATTCGGCAGCGTTCGCCCTAATTCGGAATTTCATCCCCCCTGCGTCTCATCGCCCCCCGCGTGTGAGCAAGCGGTTGCAGAAATTAGAAGGAATTTCACCATTTTTGATATTTTTTCGTACTTTCCGATTCATTTTGAATAAACGACTGATTTCAGAAATATTTTTGATTACTTCTAATGTTGAATATATTTAGGATGTTTGCAGCGCGACAGATTTTCGAATAAAGGTGTCTATCATGCATAAAAAATCGCTTGAAAATGCCTCGATTTGTTGCTCAAAATATGGCAAATTAGTTACGCTCTCATTTAAAGATTATAATGTTTTTTGAAAAACTAAAACGATACAAACATAGCTATTTCTTATCCGGTTATGTATACAAAATTTCATTTAAGCCGGGCATGTAGTTTCCAAATGAATCGAAAAGTACGTTTGTATGGGGGCTAAGGTATCCGCACCGTTCTTAAATATGTTAACATGTATTGAAATTAGTTTGCGGGCTCGTTGCAAGTTACGGGCCCACGTGAGTGGCTCATTAAATATGGAACCGTAATCAGTGTGGTGCTCGGAGTCCCCTCTGCCATGTAGCTACTCTGCAACCACATGCTCGTTGTTCCGTTTCGATACGTACGGCTAGTTGCGGCACCCCGCAACTTAAGCCATTTCCACCACAGATTAGGGCAACTAATCATATTATGTGAAACTTAATAAGTGATGATCTTATTCTTGTTCTATGGTTATGCTGCAGTATGTTGCATGCGGCTTTATTTCAAAACGAAAATAGTTATTTCAATGAGTTTCAATGTTTCTGACTCGAAACATTTTATTAATTGATCTAATAAAAAATTGTCTAATCGCTTCCGTGACAAATGAAATCCGCGTTATTGCTGTCGTGACGACAACGATTTCAATTGCTGTGTCTGAACTGAAAGCGCACGTAGTCTTATGTTGCAATTGTGGGCTGATCGAGACTGCCGCGAATCGGATCAGAACCGCTCAGCCGCGCCCGATTACATCGCCACGCATCACCGACCGTGGAGAAATTGAACTACGCGGACCGCTAGAATACTTGCTTGGTCCCGGCATTGGCAGGCACTCGGCAACCACTTACGAAACTTTACTTACTTAATTGTCCCGAATCCGCGGTCCGCCATGGCGTCGTCCGCTTACTTGCAATAGCGCGCTCATTCATCGCAAGACTAATTTCGATGCACGTAAGTTTTGCGGCTGAAATTGTTGTTTTAAAAGTTGACTAGAATCCTGCTTTGTTGTTCATAGCGCGACTTGTAGCTTTTTCTCAAAGAAAGATCTCGGTAAGCCCGAGGGCGCTTAGCATAAGCTGGTCGTGTCGTCCGGGCCGCGGTTATGAGATTATTCTCGCTTTGACGGCTGCCTCGCCTGCGCTCGACGCGTTGCGCTTTTAGGTTCCACTTGCTTCACTTACATTTAAAATCCTAATTGCCCATTATGTCTTGCTTGATGTTTGTGCAGGGAGAATTTATGACGTTTACGTTCATGTTTCTTCTTGAATGTATTATACGACACTCTGAGGGAAGTCAGAGATCAGTTCATTGACGATCATTAAAAACATACTTCCTTCCCAAGCGTCTAGCTATATATCTGGATTCATTGTTTATTTGTACCGTGCGTGTGATTGACTACCAACTTCCTATTTTCACTCTGCTCTCAAGACAATGCTAGAAGCATTAGATCTACAAACGATCTACAAGAATCTGCCTGAAAAAAGTATAAAGCTTGTTCATGGTGTTAATAGTTGCGGACAGAAAATGAATGTAATTGTTGTCGTAGCTGTCGCCGGGGGGATATTAGTGATGGGTGAGAGACGCTGGGGCTGTAATTGGTTCAGGCCCAGCGCGTCAGAATCGCGCCGCGGCGTGTCTTTGCACCGGAGATAACCGCCGCCGCTGCCTTATTGCCGGGGCGCCGCTAACTAACGCTTATTAAACTTCAACAACGCTCCCGCTGATCACTTCACCTTCTTGTTTACTCTAAACTTAGATTAATCGTTCGCTCGGCCTCGCCTATCTTCTAATAAAAAAGTTGCTCTACCAACCGAACAACTTTGTTTTGTTTCTTACGCTAGTCTGCGTTTCTAATTTACCTTGATATCGCAAATTCTGTTGTTTGCTAAATCTGCTAACTACAATCTCTCAGACAAAATTACATTCTTCTTTCTTGATAACTTACATCACATGTCATGTTCGAAACAAATGATAATAAAATGAATTATCATACAAACGAGCCCATGCTGTTCTGACGGAAACTTGTTGTTGATGTCATTCACTGACCTAGCTAGTAGGAAGTGGTTTTTATTTCTATTGGAAAATTAAACAAATTCACACCAAGAATGTGGAAAATAAAACTGAAGATTTTAATCATTTAAAAAGTAATTTCAATAAAATTCATTAACCTTTACAAAATCACCTAAATTTGACTAAACCTGACTAACCTTAAAAAAAATTAAAATGTTCGTACCCGCTGTAATCGATTTTAAACATGGCGTCAGATAAAACTGTTTACCATGATAATAAAAAAAATGTATCTATTGAAAAATACCTCTATGAGAAACAATGATTATTTAGTTTCTCTATTATTAATCAGTTGTAATGCTTCGTGACAGAGAGTTGCAAAATTCTAGAATGTCGGGAAACAAACCCGAACTTCAGCTACCCGAATGTACATTTTCAGCTATGCATATAGCGCGGCCCACATTGAGGCTTTTCCCTACATTAACTTCTCCGGACACAATGCATCTTTAATCGCTTATAATTTCGGAGTAGAACTTATCATACATTTTTTTCAGAAACGTTTCTAGGATACCCGTTTTTGCGCCGATTGTCAGCCAGTGAGCCAATAACGAAACAGTTTTCCCATAATTAGCTTTTTCTATGTTTTACGTATTCCTATAAGTTTCCCAGCATTGCGCGGTTAGCACAGCAGTGTACCGCTATTTTCACCTTTTTATGAAGTCACGTGTGATTTTGATGCCTATTGTTCACACTGGTAAATCACAAGTTTACGAAAGTCATAATTTACGTTTAGCTTTGAAAGTGTGCGATGCCAGCTATGTGTAGAAACAAAGGAAGTCATTTAACCACTCGCAGACAGTCACGCGACCGGCTTGCGCGGTGTGGTCTCCGTTATCTATTGTTTTACTCCCAGTTTTATTCACCCATGCGGTTATTCCAGATTAAATTTTGAAATTAAGGGCATTAATATCGAAGTTGGCTGATAATAGACGTTTACGTCGGAAGCTGCAATTAATATTAATTACAACGTGGTCTTACAGCACGGGTTGTTGACTCAGGTTGAGTAGCAAGCTCGGGCGACTCGAGCTAGGCGCCGACACGCACAATGGCCACTCTGTTTGCTTACCTATTCTAGCTTGTGCTGTTGTGTCGTTTTGCACTACACATTAGAGATTGCTCCATGATGTAGTGGCGAGAAGCACAATTTAATTTTCAGCTGCTTCACTGTTTTATGTTAATGTTACCCTTTGTCATGGGCAACGTCACGTATCTTTTATTATTTATATGAAAGTGTTTTACTAAGGCAGTACATAATAATATGTTCACATTATAAGTTTTCGTTTGGATTCGTCGCAGCATTTAGTCACTGTTTGAACAAGAAACAGTCTAGCCGAGGCGACGAGCCTCTTTATATTTGCCGCGGATTTCACAAAAGGATTTGTCGCGTCCGACCCGCAGCTCCTCGAGGATTTCCCTTGTCGCCATTGGCACATCCCGGCTTAAAGCAGACGCCGAGATTAATGAGATGAGCCCGGTTTCCTCGCCGGAAAGCCAAGCATTAACCACTTCGTTTTATGAATGACTTTCTGTTACGATTTCACTTACGCGCTCTGTCGATATTAGGTCCGGTTGACGTCATAGATTTTCTCCGCTTTTCTTTTCTACGTAAATGTGTAGTCTATACTAAACCCACGTAGGACTTAAGTTCGTAATACGAAGCCATAATGCGTTGCCCTGAATTACAAATGAAACACCCTTTTCTGTTTATAGCTATTCAAACTGGCTAAACTCCATGATTGTTGATGGAATTGGGCTGAAAGTTTACAATAGGCACGTAGGAAGAAACATTTCACGTGTCGAATAACTTTCGAACAGAGGTAATTGGTAGGCATTTGGCTGAATTTCAAGGTAGTAAAGCTTCTTAGTTTTGTTTGGTTTCTCCGCAGGAATATAATCAATTGCTTCTCCATGTTATGTGAGTACTACTACTACTGTATTTGAATGTAACCTAGTTGAAAATAATTTCATGACAATGTTATTCGTTACAAAATGTAACACAACACAAGGGGCTCTATCATTCTTTCAAAGACGGCCCGTTTCGTATCACCGAATATGACATTTAAAGTTCACCGTGTTATTTGCAAGGGTATTAGATAGGTAGAGTACCTTGGCGATCCGTGACGTTGATGTATACCGTCTTTGTGTATGGCATGGCATTCTCATTTTGCTCAAGTTAAATTAAATTCACTGTTAATTTAGTATTTAACACTTGTTTGGCTTAGTAGAGGCTCATTACAGTCTGTTAAGCCACACAATCGCGCTAATTTACTCGCGGATCCAAATCTACGATTTTGCGCCGCCTAATTAGCAGAGCGCTTCTGCTGTGCATCCGGTCAAAGGATTCGCCGCTCATTACGTGCAATGCCAAACCCCGGTCAACCTAAAACTGTCTCTGCGCTTTAACAAACTGAGCTCTCTGCAGCTCCGACGCTGACGTTTTGAATTAAAGTTTGTGAAAGTCTAAATTTAATTTATGAGAAAAGAAGTGGAGGTAGATAGGGCAAGCCAGTCACGGAATAGACACGAGCGGGCAGTGCGATGCGATGTTCACGGAAGGCGCGATAAGATCGCGTGAGAGGCGGGTACGCTCCACTGCGCCGCGCCGCTCCGCCCGCTCGCCCGCCGCCCGCGACCCGCTCAGGGATGCCAGATTTTTGACTAACTTTCCACCTTATAATTTTCCTCAGAATTTTAATGGGAGAAATACATAATGATTATGTAACTCTTCTCTATTTTCTTTTTCTACTATTAATAACGCGCTGCGCCTATTAATTACTAACTGATTTTGACACAATGTTTATGGTTGAGTGTTGTGCGCATTTTTTGTTTAATTAGCTTTTCTATACGGCATTTTGATAAGAAGTTCATATTACTAAAATTGTAGACCTATGTATGTATGTATATGTGTAAGACGTGGTAACGGTATTTTCGGCTTTTGTAAGTTAATTAAGACAACCCTGGATAACTCCCTTAGCCAAACTGTCGGACGATTCGTCACGTTGCGTTAATGGGAGCCAGGCACGCTACACTTGACTATTTGCACCACTATCCCCATTTTAACCATCGATTCGCCATAAAATAGACCCAGAATACGTTTGTGCTTTGAACTTATCATAAATTACGCAAATCATTGAATTTATCATCGTTGAATTTCTGGAACTTACCGTATCATCAAAATTAACTTTCCATATTTAGCTTAACGATCATGTTCTAGTATGACTAGTAGAAACTGGTCATACTACTACATATATGTATGATAATGAAGTGACCATTTATGTGCTTTGTTTGAAAAACTATTGTTGTAGTTAATTCGTTATCGAATCTTGAATCAGCAGCATGACAATAGATTGGGACATTTTGTATCGATCTATAACTCTACCTAATTTATAATTCAAAAACTTCAATACCACCGGCCTATTTAAAGTCAATATTTATCCGTGTTAACTTAACCCATTTGCGCCTCGGATGACCCTTTGGTTGAATGTTTCATTAACGAACTGTGTAATGCGCTCAGTGCGTTTTTGTAACATTATCTGTGGGCGTACAACAACAGGCAGATGGTCTCGTTCGTACTACGCTACATAGTCGTAATGGCACTGATTAAACTTAATTAACTGAAGCCATTTACACGCAGGGGGCGCTGTGTGCGGCACCCGTGTGTCGCGTCACCAGTGCGCCCTTATTTTGATCCTGTACGACATAATAGGGCATCGGTCATCGACTCTACTTCTAAAGCCATGCTGACATCAGCCGTGCTAGCTAACAATATAAACCCAGGAGGTACCTGTAGCAGGCTCGGCTATGACTTTCTCTATGCGATTATCTGTAGCGCCCCGTCTGATAGCTTTCTGTCATCAACTTGGTTGGCTTATTATCCCAGCCCAGCCATATAAATTTTACTGCGTCAACTTCTGTTAGCTAAATATTAATAAAATTAAAGTGTCTGTTTGTATTGACAAAATAACAACAACTTTTTACTTGCATAACATGGTACCTACTTAAAACGAAACACCAAATTTTTAACTTTTTGTCCGTCGGTTTATTGTTTATGTCAGTCTGTTAGCTATTCTCCAAAACAGCTGGACCGATTTTGACGACATTTTCACTGGCAGGTAGTATATGATATAGCGCGTAACTTAGGCCTTTTTTTTTAGATAATGAGATATTATTAGGGTTCCGCAAAGCCGCGGGCACAGCTAGTACATTTGTATAAATAAACAATCTTTTGTTTAGTTTTGCTAGACACTTGTAGCCTTTTTATGACGATTTCTAATGGTTAATTTAGAAGAGAAATAAAAGTAGGATGAACAAACGTAACAAAAGTTAAGAAAGAAAGAAAAGCGGCTATCAGCAATGCGGTTGAAACGCCCCCTCTGTTTGCATATGTTGTTTTTTTGGACGTTTAGTGTGTAATCTGCTTCCTGGCGGTCGTGGTCGGGCCTGGTGGGTTCCGTCTGGTCGCGTCATCGGAGCCGCGGCCGGCTGAACTCCGCCTGAGATTTATCGCGCGCCCGCACGCAGCTGGCGCCCTGCCCGTGGCCCTCGCGCCCTTTTATCACCGTGTAAAACACGCCCGTCCTGTTAATTTGTTTGCTCTGACGCGGTCGACCTAATGAATCGCCTCGAGCTGGACCCGTGTCTGCGCCACCATACCCACCCGATTAAACGTTTATTCCCTTAAATTGTTACAAGCCCGCAAACACATCGTTAATCACATAGTTTGACCACAGTCGATAAAATCTTGTTGATATTGTGAGTTAACGAATTAAAAATACGTTAGCGTGTAATTGAAAAATTGACACTTGTGTATTTATTTTCTTATTTCATGCAAATCAGCTGAGAAACTGTCGACTTTCAGTCACGAAAAAGTTGAATATGTTTAGAATAGTTTCAAGAGCCAGGTTACAGCGTAGAGTTGTTTGTTACACGCTCGTCCAAAAGTAGGTGATGCGATGTCTAGTGATGATATGTTGAGTCGAGCCACTGATTTAGCACGCAGTGATTCAGACTCAGGTGAGGTCGCATTCCGTTGCCGGCCGCCCTACCTGCGCGCCAGAAATACGCACGCCGCGCCCGCCCGCCCGCGCGCTCTACTCATTTTATTTTGGGCGGGCACTCACTATTTGCACAAACATTTCTGGATTTGATGATAGCTTTGGTTTTTACGTAATACGGTACATGTATAACTAAATAGAGATACAAAAACATTAAGATTATCTTACTTTTTCCCACAATAAATCTCTTGAAGGCGCACGCCTTCAAGAGATTTATTGTGTATATCTTAATAATATTAAAAGGCGTCATGAAACGCCGCCGTCTTACAATATTTATCTAACTGTAAACGCTTCTTCGTTTTGTTTGGTTCACCACTTAATTAGGTGCTGCTCGTAAAACTGTCTTCCTCATCTTATATTTACCGCGTTTGCCCTTTTTATTATACGATTACATGGGCCGCTCCGTTTGTAAAGCGTTTTCTTACGCGAGGGGAGCACTTTCATTTGTTTCTTCAGAAATTACTTCGTCCTCAGACCATCTCTCCAGGCGTTTTGTTGCTACGACCAACGCCGACTCAACTAATTATTTGAGGTGTAATTACTTATGATTGTTGTCGCACTCACTGTGTCAAATCAGGTTATTAATGTTCACACGGATAAAATGTTTATTGCGGCTGTGTACGAGCTTATCAGAGCAGTCCGCTGGGAGATCCCACTGTGCCGCAGAACACAGATAATAACCTGGCTTATTTATTTGGATGCCGATCTATGGTGTTCATTTCCTCGTAGAGAAGTAAACATGCGGCACACGTGAAGTGCGAATTGAATGTAGTTGGCGTATTGGAGGAGCGACGTGGATGGTGTCGGTGTGGCGGGGCTGCTGCAATTAGCGGCAGGCTCTCGATGCGACGCGCTCGCACACCGACCCCACTCGTGTGTCGCCGCGCAAATTAAAACGCGCCTCTTCAACTCATCGCCAGGCCAGGCCCTCAAACAGCAAAACGTTTATCGAAACTATGCCGTGCTATAATAAAATCCACCGTAGGATATTAAATATTGAAATACCTATGCCAAATGACTGTGATTGTGACTCAATAAATGTCACCTTTGCTAAGTAATAAATCGCGATAAGTATACGACATGAAAATAACACACGATGACGTGACGTGCTAACTTACCCTATTGCCCTATTTGTCTTTCACAAAAGAAAATCTTTTTATGCTCCGCAAATTGGGCACGATCCCTATCCATTTGCAACTTGTTGGGATGGGCGTAAGACAGTAAGGCTAAAAGATTTGTGGTTGGGTCCGCTCGGGCCGGAGGAGTTCCCACGGGCGCGCCTCTTCGTAATTGAGCGCGCCCGCGGGCCGATAATTGTGCTTTTGCGCGGATACCTCGCCGAACCGCCTCCGCTGCCGCTGCCTCTGGAGCCGCTGCGTCGAATAAATCATGTCCGTTACTCTCCATTACTTCATGATACCTAATTGACTTGAGGATTGTTGCGGACTTTTATTTTCCACAATATAGATCTCCCTGTACGCTCACATTGACTTGTTACTTTCGGGAAGGGCTTTGCTTTTATCATCATATCTTTGATTGTGTAAGTACTTCGGATAACCACCCCATGCGACTACTAAATTGCAACAGTATTACCTAGTAATACGGCACGGCTTAAACATAAATTAACCAGTTCTAGAATAGCGCATTAATAACAGATAACGGTCGGTTCAAAGTTCATAAAACTTTAGTATGTTCTTAGAAACTCTAGTTTTGTTCCTTTTAGGATTTTGAGGGTTACACCACTTGTCACGACAAGAACGTCAATGTTGTAAAGACATGCGAGCTTTTTAAACAAACTTTATCTGTCTATAAAACAGAAAGAAGGTGTGCGATAAAACGATCGCGTGACTGGGGTTCACACCGTAGCGTCAGCGAATGCCTTGATTAGTAAAGAAACCTGCAACAAAAGGTGAAAATCCGAAATTACAAATTGTATAGTCCCGTCCTGATTCAAATTAACTGGTTTGATTGAAATTGTATCCGAATGACTACGAATGACGAACAAGGCATCAAAATTTAATTGAAATCGTGAATTTAGTAAACTAGTCCAAGTGGTACCAAGTGGTTAGCTGGCACTGTGGGCTTATCGGCGTGACGTCAGTCCAGGGGCGGTGCCGACGTAAAGGCATGTAGATCGCGAAATTGATTGCATGTTATCTGATGGGGCACGGGTTCTTCGCTAGCGTTTAATACTGGCGTCCGCAGCTCGGCACGCGATCCTCCTGACAGGAGATCGTCCGCGCCCCCTGGCCCATCGACCGTGGTAATTACTGCGCCCGTGTGCGCCGGCGATGTCGCCCCCTGCGTCTCCTAGATATACACACCACCAGTTAATTGCAACAGGAGAACACCAAGCCAGCAAGCGAAACGATCTAACGCAACCTTATGGCAACAAGTTGCATATCATTGCGCTGCTTGGCTCCAGTAGTTTTCATTGAATATATACTAAACGGAAGCACTCACAATTTCTGGGATATCTGAAATTACAATAAGTACAGATTTTACAAATAAGAATTCAAATCTGCATCTGCGGTTCAAATAAAATATATGTAAATAAAAACAATATTCAATTTGCTTGGCCTTCATCGTTAGTGGAAGTGTCGATATTGCGAAAAAAGTTGGTTAAGTTTAGTTTGGTGCAGGGAGTGGTGTTTTTGTCGTAATTTGATTGGCGAAAGCGGACGGATGTAGACTCGAGTCGCGTCCGAGTTGCGCTAATTGCCCCGCGCAATATAGAAACAATGACAAAACTTAGGACCGTCTCGACCGAGGGACTCTCCAGGTTTCGCTCTTTTATTTAAAATTCACTTACCCGCTCCGCAGATTGTTATTTCGCAGAGTCATTCCCTCCGCTATGAAAGCAACAATATAAAATTAATTACTTTCTAAGTTGATTGGATTCGAATTACGTTGGGTTCTTGATTTTTGAAACTTGCTCAGAAAGCCTTCCAGACCTTATATTTTTGTAGAAAATAGTGAGAAATGGAAGAAAAGTGTGTTTTCTTAAACAGGTTAAAGGTAATGTTACGAGTATGTTGTAACTTGTAACATTAATTAGTAAACAGATGTCGGTCGGGTTCGACACGACAGTTTAATTACCCCGAAGGCGAGGGACCCGAGGGTGTGAGCGAGCCGTCGCGGTAATTGATTGTGACATTTGATGGACATACACGGCCTGTATTGCACCGAGCACACGACCCTGGGACTCTATGCCACTAATCTGATCCACTTCCTTCAATAAACACATTAGCCAATTCCCACACTTATGCCAAAACTGCTAAATTACTTCAATCAGGGAATTGCGGTAGATATCTGTTTATTGTGCTACCAATAATAACATCGGATTAATATCTCCATCTCCCAAATGGCCATCTATTAAATATTCATGTATTTTACATTGTGTTTCACAATTAATTCATTGTGGTGGTCCGTGACTTGGTCATGTTCTGTTGACATTTCCGCAAAACAAACTCACCTAGGCTAACCTCGTGCTTACCTCTGTAAACTAAGTCCGCCCTAAACTTTTAAGGTCCGCTTAATAACGCAAGCAATTTGGGTCTCCCTCTGTTTACTTTCTTGCTTTGCGAAGGTGATTTGATGATTTTGACTTATTCAACTTGCTGGTTCGCGTAAGCAGTCAGAATAATGTCTATTATTCATGTTGAAAGCTTGCTCTTTTCTTTTGTTACATAAAGAAATAGATTTAAGCTAATTTTTGTGCTGTTATCATTGTTTATTCCAATAAATGTATCAGCAGAAATAGCACACATAAGAAACTCTTTTCTAAAACAAGTTTCTATGTGCTACATCGTCGTGAGTGCTATTTTCTTTAACCTCTCGCCATGTGGTTTGCTGCTCGTATTTTATTTAACGCTGCGTAGATTTCACTAGCAACACCAACCAACTAGTGAAACTAAGATCGTTTCTCTCGCGAAAGCTACGTAACCAGTATCTATGCACTCATCGATTTGAAGCACAAATTATAATACTTTTCTCTTGCAAAATTTAGCATAATATCAAGTGCTTATTTTTAATCATCAAATTATGGAACTGGTACATATTGAAATTAAATAAATATAAAAGTTGCTTATAGGAGATACTACATACAGCAGTAACAAGAGAGTCGTAATTTTGGTTAGAAAGGTCCATAAAGATACGTAATGGTCTGATATGAGAGATGTCGTAGTTATTGCTAAGTGATATTGATGGGCGGAGGTGAGGTCGCCTGCTTATCCGACGCCACGCTGGCGATAGAGATGTTTTTATTCGTGAGACACGTCCTCCGCCGGCGTCTCGCGACGTGTCGTGCTCCCGCGGGACACTGGCCGTACTTCCGAACGGAGATATTTATAGCCGCCCCAGAAGCCGCCGTTACCTAATGTAACGTTTTATGGTAGCCCTTATTACGGTTCCCACACCGACCTGTCGTCTTGCTTCCACTCCGTACTCTAGAAATTTTATTTATTCAATTGCTTTGGATCAACAAAAAACGTAAAATAAACCAAAGGCTTTCGCAGACGACCGAACAGCTTGGTGGTCACTAGCGGCTCGCAAAACTGCCATGTCGAAGGTATTCTTTGCGGAAATCGTAAATTGGGCTAGTCCCCAGAGTTTCCGAAATACGGCGGCACCGCCGCCGGCCGGCGAGGGCATGTGCCGCATACGCTAATCGCATGTTCGCAGCCCACGCTCTCCCTCTTATTCGCCGTAACTCGCACCTAGCTTTTCTTTGTGCATCCCGTCGTAATGGCCGCGAGAAAGCCTCTTTTGTTACGCCAGCGATTTGTTATATCTCGTCGCTTTTCAGAGATACCTGTTTTGACTCGCGTAATTGTTCTTTCGATTCGGCGGTTTTGTTGTTGATAAAATGCTTTGTCACACAAATCTGCTAAGTCGCCCTACTCCATAGCCGTTAAATACCTTGTTTCATTGTTGTTAATCCAATTCATTAGCAGAATATTAAATGATTTACCCACACAAAATGTGAGTCATCTCTATAGCAGTTTATATTCCTTTTGTTTAAGCAGACTTTGTTACTGTCCTGGGAAAGTAGGCCCCAATACATCAAGCTCATTTGAATGTGATTGTTTTCTTAAAGATTTAGCACGGTTTGAATGATGCTAATGTGTGAGGTTGTCTAATGATGATGTGTAAGGTACAAAGCAGTAAGCGCCACGCTCCAATGCGCGGCCGTTCAACTCGATGTCGTGCTAGGCTTGCTGGTTGCCTGCTGCCCGAGAACCATCACTTCCTACATACCAGCAGAACGCACGCACTGTCTTATGATTTCATACGTTGTATGCTTCATTCTGCTTTCATTCGCGATTCCGAAACGTCAAACCATACTCCGTTGCATTTTTCGCCCTGCGGATATTGTCAGTCTCTTGCATAATAAAACGATTTAACACCACCCCGTCGGTTTTCACTAATAACTCTGGAGCTTTGAATATTATGTTTGTTTATTTACAGTTTCCCGAGGTGAATAAATTTAACATCTGAAAATATTCACGTTTAAACTCCAAACGTCTGGCCGAGACCGCTAATGTCATTTAACTGTTTTGTCTCACATTTACACCGAAACATGTTTATTTATTTGTTACGCGTCCGGAACAGTAGCTAACATGCCATACATTTAATGAGTAAGTGTCACTTGCACGTGTTGTTGTCCACATAATGATACGAACCCGTGACATAGTTTATTCTGTGACAATTTTCGCCACAAGGGTCGCCTCTCATGTGCCGCGATGACTTGGCGCCCGCTCGTTACTGTCTCACATGTCTTGCTACCTCTATCCTAACCTGCTGTTATCGCTAATGATTCCACACTCTTCACACGTGCTTCTTTTGTATTACGGCAGCAGCAAACATATTAAAACTAACCTTGTAGGTAAGCTAAAAACCCACAAAAACTCTGTTATGTTATGACTTACTTTGTACTCTTCTTATACTTGGGCAGCTAATTACTTAGCTGCGTGTTCACACGCAACAAAACTATCTGTTGTTTTTATAGGAAATGTGCATATGATGTAAATAGAGTTTTTACTTCGGCTCCACTATTCATCCCAGTTCATTGTTCTTCGAAATTGCTCTCCGCTGAGAATAGTGCTTTTGGGTGTTGCTGTGTTGTGCGGCCTTCGTTTTGTTCTGTATTCACTTTTCCCAGCTGAAAAGATAAGCTTTGTTTACATGCGGGAGTTAAAAAATATTAAGGTGAAAATTAAAAATCTATTCGAAACATTTCAGTTTTTTATTTTTTAAATTTAAATGAATATAACAATTGGAAAGCTACTTTAAAGTTCTCTGATTTATTATTATGACTATTTACAAAACAGCATTCACAAACCATTCAGTAAAACGCGCAATCAGTTAAATGTTACTTTTTGTATTTTTGCAATCAATACAATGCACAGTTCAATTCAGCAATTTTATCTGCATCTGCAAATAGATGGACGATAGGATGATGAAGTGTGTTTAGCTGTAGTTGTTTACTTGACAGCGGTAAAAGGTTTGCGAGTCCCTCGTGGCTCGGGCCCGCTTGTTTTCATTTCGTTATTTACTTTTAATTTGGCAGCTAGCGGATGATGCGGCGGTGGGTGAGGCCAGTCGTGTGAATAATTGAGCTGATACACGGCCGAGTGTCGGATCGTCCGCTGCTATTGCTACTGACACAATCACCACTCCTCCGACACTAACCAAAGCTCTCATTCTGAAAACCGTAGTCGAATGACGTAAGATCTAATTTTGCTCAAGATCTACTCTTTTGAAATTCGAGAGTATATATTCTATTCTAATATATTAGAGATGGGCAAACTTAATCATTGACTTTATTGAAGGTATCTTCGGCCTCGTTTTCGTCGTGTATGGTGGATTAAATCACTTATTTATCTATACTTATAATAAAACTGTAACAGGTCCAATTCTGTACATTGAAGATATTTTAAATTTTTTTTTTGGAGGGCACTCTATTATCGATACTGAAGCCAAAACTGTAATTTTTTTCATTCATGTCTGTCTGTCTGTCTGTCTGTCTGTCTGTCTGTTTCTTAAACGCGCATCACGCCGAAACTACTGAAGGTATTGTCATGAAACTCGGCATGATTTTAGGCCATACTACGAGGAAGGACATAGGATACTTTTTATCCCGGAATTCAGTCAGGTTCCCCTGGGAGAGAGGATGAAAGTAAAATTCTTTAATAGCTCATCACGACGGAACTGCTGAATGAGTTGGAATGAAACTTGGTATGATTTGAGTTCATACTACAAGGAAGGACATGGGATACATTTTATCCCGGAATTCGGTAAGGTTCCCCTGGGAGAGAGGATGAAAGTAAAATTCTTTAACCGCTCATCACGACGGAACTACTGAATGAATTCGAATGAAAGTCGGCACGATAGAAGTTCATACTACGAGGAGAGATATATTTTATCCTGGAATTCAGTAAGGTTTCCCTGGGAGAAGGGATTAAAGTCAAACTCCTTCACCTCGCATCACGCCGAAACTGCTGAATGAGTTGGACTGAAATGGTACGATTTGAGTTCATTCATACTACAAGGAAGGACATGGGATACATTTTATCCTGGAATTGAGTGAGGTTCCCCCGGGAGAGAGGATCAAAGTAAAATCCTTTAATCGCTAGGAGGCTATTAGAGGTGGGCTTCGATTCGAACAATCGTGTGTTAGGATAGTAGGATAGGGTAGTAGGATAGGATAGTAGGATAGGATAGTGGGATAGGATAGTAGGATAGGATAGTAGGATAGGATAGTAGGATAGGACAGTGGGATAGGGCAGTAGGATAGGACAGTAGGATAGGACAGTAGGATAGGACAGTAGGATAGGATAGTAGGATAGGATAGTAGGATAGGATAGTAGGATAGTATAGTAGGATAGGATAGTAGAATAGGATAGTAGTTGTAACGACATATTTTGACGAAGAGAACCGAGGAGAACCGAAGTGACGACCGCAGCCGAGTTGAGCCGAGGTGCGCTTCGATTCGAACAATCGTGCGTTCCGCTCGCTCGCGCAACGTGTCATTGGAGTGAGCGGGATACCTATATGAGTTTTCTGCGGCCTCACTGAAGATGACGCGAGGACGCGAGATTAATCGAAAGGAACTTCGTTCCATCCGGGTGTCCCTTGACACCTCTCAAGTTTTTTTTGTTAGAAACAGTGTTGCAATATCGAATTTGACTAAATCAGTAGAAAATCGAGTAAAATAGGTAGATTGATGAAATAATCTGTAGATTGAAGAAAAAATCAGTAGATAAAGGGTAGGTAAGTTTCTATCTATTTATTTTTTGAAGACGCCACCCATTAGTTAGGTAGAGTAGAACCTAACGAATGGGTGCGTCAATGCCTATTTCAGGCAAAGTAAAATGTACAAATGGTCCATGCAATCTTCATGAACATGATATTTGGTGGTTTAGCTGGTTAGTTAACTGTACCACCGAAGTTTGGTTGGAGTAAGTGCTCTAATTAAACTAACTGGACCACAGAACATTTTTTTTTACTTTGATACTCAATCAACTGTACCTACCTACTATCGAAAAAAAATTAAGTCAAATGGATCAAGAGCCCAATTCTACAATACAATTGCTTCACTATGACAATGGAATCGTCGCAGAATTATGACGTAGAATTTCTAGATTAATAAAACTCCAGATAGTACGTGCGAGATAAATTAATGGTTTCAAACCTGTCGCGCGTCTCTCCATCTACATTCATCATAATTTCTTTCATCTAAGGTAGAATACCAAAACGTGTCATTCTGTGACGATACCCCTATCATAGTGAAGCGATTAGTTTAGCAGAACAGGGCCCCAGCTGATCGGAACCATGAGTAAGAAGTGAAACGAATATGACACTTCTTAACACTGACGCTGGCCGAGTCGTAGCTAAAAGTCGTGTGGATAAAGAATGCGATTGAAGATGACAACATGCTATCCCCCGTAGACCCTACCCGATTTATACACAATTTAACAAGGATCCAAATATAGATGCTTTTATTAAAAGCGTAATAGGTCCAATTCTGCGCATCGAAGTTTTTTTTCACGGTGGCGTTTCATATTTTGAGAGAAACTGTGGTTAAATGTGAACATAATTAGTCGGCAGGAATGGCAATCGCGAACGAAGTCGCGGGTACAGCTAGTAGAAAAATAAAGCAGTATAAACAACAAATGGCTGAAATCAGACGCCGAGCAACTTTATTGTGATTGGTTTGAATTCTTAATTTCAAGCTGCTTCTTCAGCAAACAAAGTTTCCTGTCATTAGATTGCTTCTATTTTCTGCAAACTTAAAACGAAATAATTACCAAGTTCATTTATAATGCCCCATTTGACATTTCCGTGGAGAAGAAAGTTAATTATATTCTCCGAAATGACAGGTAGAGTCGTTGATGGGCTACTTCCAAAATCCTTTACCGTGCGAATAATTGATGACTTTGTGGAAGTTGAAACATGCACTCTGATATTTTCGCAAATAGACGGAAAATAATAATAATTACCAATTAAGTGTAACCACTTATAATGCAGCAGTTTAACTGCTACATTAATAACGGCAGCGATTTGGCTGTTTCCGTTTGTTAGAAGTCTGATTTGTAACGTTGTAAGTTGTATGTGTTAGATCTCGTTTATAAGGGTTGTATGTATGCAAATGAAGAGCAGCGGGTTCGAGGTCGGGGTGCGACGACGGCGGCGCGCGGCGCGGCGTGCTCGCGTGCAGCCGGCCATTACCGCGCGGGTAGTTCGGGGGCTGCGGGGGTGGCTTATTGTCTCGCGTCTATTAATACCGGTGTTTATGGTAAATTAATTTCTTCAGTGTAGGCATACTCACTATTCATCTGCTTTGTAATGCTTTTGTCTCGTCCGGAATAACTAAAAACGCTTTAGCCGTATTCTACTCTTTCACCCCACCCTAATTGAATTTACTGACTTTCATTATCACAAATCTGCGAAGTAGTAGTAGTTTTATTTATTAAAAGCATTAAGTAGATTAAGATAATAAAATAAATCTAATGCTGAAACTGGCAGGCTTACCGCACATCGCACTGACAGCAAATAACCCTCGCTTGATGTGCTTGTTCATTCGCTCTTTGTGTGATTTAGTACATATTAATTAAAAACCGCGATTGGATCGGTAGAAACGAAACAACTTACGAATCCTGGTGGGCCGTCGCAAAAGTTATCTGTCGAATTTTATTCTGAACTTTTTTCATTGTATATTTCTCTTGGGGACATTCTCCTGAATTGGAATCGAAGTTTGATTCACGTTTTTCGGTGGATAGATACGTAGAAAGAAGTTAACGCTAATATTTTTTTGAAAAATATATAGAATAATACTCGAATTTTACTCTCTATTGAGAGCAAAAATATTTTATTGGATTGGATTTTAATGCGGTCGCCTCCTGAAAGTTCGGTCAAAGTCATGGATCGTTAATTATTGAAAGTTCGTTTATTCCAAAGTTTTCTGTTTTGAGGCGTAATGTTTGAAATATCGACGAGGGTGGAACTGCAGAAATGGTCACGTGAACCTGGCACGGCAAAAGCGACGCCAATTCCTAACTACAAACTTCCATTCTGTAAAGCTCCATTGTCTAGCGTAGCAATTGAGAAAATCCTTCTTTTTTTTTTAAATCCGTAAATAGTAGCCGACTACTGAACTTTATAACGTTGATAAATATTTACAAATTTAAGTCAATTTAAGTAAAATCTACTCAGATTTGCTTCTAAAGTAATGCAATCAAAGTTGCCTATCCACGTAACCTAGTTGTATAAAACCGGGCGATGTTTGCGATGTTTTGGAATGGAGATATCTGAAAGTGGGACGAAAGTGGTCTACACAGCTTTGTGGATGCAGGGCGACCGCTGCTGCAACGGTGTTTGTTGACGAGGCTGTGGGCGGCGAGCGGCGGCGGGGCGCGGGCGGCGGCCGGCAGGTGCGCCGCGCCAGTTCCGCGACCATCGCCGCGCGAACGGCACGCCGCGCCCAGCCAGACATGTAGCTCCGCTCACCGGCATCGGCACTCGCTCCAGTGTTACCGCGCGCAGTGTTGTGCTTCTTTACTGACACCTGTGAACTATCTGTTGGGACAATGGTTGTGCTCGAGGGCGGAGGCGCCCTGCTGGAGCCGGCGCTGGCGCTCGATGGAGCGACCGCCGCTTGCCTCGAAAGAGCTTATGCACAAGCGGACGTTTCACTAAAACTTTTACCCAAACGTTACATTAACCTGCACCAGTGGCTGTCTCCGGTGACTACGTCGGTCACCGCAGCCTCCGCTGCTGGAAAGGATCTCAAGTTACAAATTGTAAGGACCGAATTAACTATCCTCATAATGTTTGTTATTGTTTACTTTAGTAAAACTTGAAGCCTTTTTAGAAAGTTCAGTTGCTATGGCAATTACGCATTTAGCCAACCTGTAAACAGTTACTTTGTGCACCTTTCGTTAGATTTACAAACTTTCATACACAAGTTTCTCGCTCTGAAAACATTTCGAACTCGTTGATGTCTTTTGGTAGAAAAAAGTTTTATTCACTAATTTTATTATACTCTGCAAGGACTTGGTTAATACTATTTTTTTTATAATTGGTTAATAAATTTGCAATTATAATGTAAAAAAGTATGTGCTTTGACTGGCTATGAATAAATGCTCGCAGTAGACAAAATATGAATACTAAAAATAAACAATAATGCTGCATAGTAATCAACTGGTGACTGACCACGACATTGCCCTCTTTAGCTTAGACGTATATTTCTACCTTTACCTCTAGCTTAGACGCATTAAGAAAGGCTTAGAATTTATTCGATTAAAATAATCGTGACTAGTAACAAGTTATTCTTGTTTTGCTACATTCGAATCTGATCTCATCTAAATTTCGATTTAATGTCAAAGTGTAACCAAGAGGTTTTAAAATATTAAGCACAGGTAGGCTTTTCGAGATGGAAGTGATGGCCAAATCCGAAACGATGGGAGTTTGAGAAAAGTCGTGAAAGGAGTCATGCATGACCTCGATTTATAAGAAAACAAAAAATGCTTTTTTACTATAAAAACTTCCGTAGTTTGACGAATTCATTATGAATGTAAGCGGGTTAACTACGAACCTAGTTTGTGTTGGAAGAGCACCAACGTTGATGGACTTCATCAGGTTGAGTGCGGTTCGCGTCGCTCCCGTACCGCGTCCTTGCGCGCACAAACTAGGTTCGCAGTTAACCCGCTTACATTCATAATCAAAAAATGTTTGTTTGAATATTTTCTAAATCTTTTACTTTCGCAGGAAATCGACCCGATTGAATTTTCAACAAAATATGATACTTTGTATTTTTTAATAAAAAGAATACTATATTGTTCTTATTTTCTCATAAATTGAGCCCAATGACTTCATGATCCCTTGATCTCAAGGTATCTGATTTGGCTATCCACTCCCATCTCAAAAAGCCACCCTGTACATTACAAACCATGTAGAAATGCCATCTATTTTACAAAAATAACGTTTATATGAAATTATCTTTTTATTTTCTAAAGATTTAAGCCATTTAAATTATCTATTTTTTTAAATGTTTTATAGGCATTTTAATTGGATTCTCCATTGTTCTTACGATGTAGATATTTTATTATTTAACAATCGCAGTTAGTGAAGCTAGTGATTGTTGAATGAAGCTACTAAAACTACTGCTACTACTAAACTGTTACCTTTGCAAAACACAAAGCTAAACGGATCTTAATGAAATCCCGAAGAAACGCGTGTTAAGCCACCGGCACCACAGGGCAACAGCTTGTCTATACTAATATTATAAAGAGGAAAGCTCGTTAGGAAGCTTACTTTTCAGGGAGTGAGCTTTGGCTATATTTTATCCCGGAATTCCCACGGGAACGGGAACTACGCGGGTGAAACCGCGAGGCGATCGTCTAGTATCAAATAAAGACATCTTAAATCAGATCAATGATTACAATTATGTTTCCTTTTCACCATGATGATGCGTGTGCCTTTATCTAACTAAGTGGTTATATGACACAGCTGATAGTGAAGCTTTTTGTAATACTGATAGTACTTTATTGGTACGAGATTAGTTTTTATGACATAAAAGACCAATCAATAAAAAGCTGTTAGTTTTACGGCTTGTAAATTACAAACTATTTTTCGATTTGACAAGGTATATGACAAACAGAAAAAGTTATTTACTACATTATCGACTGTGTTTTATGAAATGACAAACACACAATCAAATTTACTAGTTAATTAGAGCTAATTAGTAAGTTTTTAATTTCTTGTGTCCAGAATGTCGATAACAGAAAAGCTTATGGTTCATGGTTTGGTGGTTTGGTTTTCTCCGTCAAGTAGTTCCGCAACTTTTCTTAAATCTTATATATAAAAATGAAACCCGTTTCGCGTTGTCACGGCATCACGCGTGAACGGCTGGACCGATTTCGCTGATTCTTTCTTTGTTGTGTTTGTTATTGTCAGGAGAAGGTTCTTATGAAAGAAAAAATTAATAAAGTTGGAAACATTAATTTCCACGGGGGCGAAGCCGCGGGGCGCAGCTAGTCTATAATATAAAAATGAATCGCAAAATGTGTTGGTAAGCGCATAACTCAACAACGCCTGGACCGATTTCGCTAATTCTTTCTTTGTTGTGTTTGTTATTGTCAGGAGAAGGTTCTTATGAAAGAAAAAATTAAGAAAGTTGGAAACATAAATTTCCACGGGGGCGAAGCCGCGGGGCGCAGCTAGTTAAAGATAATTATGTAATGTAAATTGATTCTATCATTTCCATTCAAACAATAAACATACTGATCCTTTTTGCAACCGATTTCGACTTGTCTGGATTATTAATATTCTCTACTCAGTCAGAGTACCCAAGGCGTAACTATGATTGTTAGATAGTTAGACAAATTGAATGTCATAAGTAAATAGCGTTTCTAAATTCTTTCGTAAATAACTAGTTTTCGGCTTCTCTTGCTTGCCCTTAACACCAATTCAACTACTACTGGAATGTTCAAATACATTTTTACTAAATTACTAAATGATTTTAGAAATTAGCTCCCTTTTTAACAGACTTCAAAAAACGAGGAAGTACCTCAAGCTTAAAATAAAAGATGGTAAGAAATATACCTACGTAATTATCTCGGTTATGATATTAATCACGAGCGAGTGTCTCATGATTTAATCATTAAAGAATAATTCAAAGCAAAACACGTGGAATCATCACTTTGTACCACAACACATCGCCCAACCATGTGTTGAATTATTATGATGCTAGTGGCAAATTGTTGCCAAAGCAAACAATAAATATCCAAGATATAACTTTTTATTGTGAATAGACTTGTGTTCTGATCACGTAAAAAACTTAAAAATCGCCGTGACTACACCTTGAATCATTTAAAAATTCTTTACTTATGTATGCAGGAGCAGGCAGGATGGACTAAACAGTGACGTCAAAAAAAATATGCCCCCGGGGTACCCGGAAACACCCCATGTATGTTCCCCGATTTTTGATTCTTTAAAGTTTTAACTTAGAGAATAGGTAACTCATATTGCTGCTCTCATCCCAAATCCAAATCACTAGGCAATCGACGTTGAAAACACAAGTATAAATCGGTCGTAAGGCTAATCAATTTTCACCACAGAACTATTAGAGACCGATTTCAGCAAATAATAGCGTAGCACTGTTTCAGTGATATTCTTGCAAATAGCAAAATTTTTTTAATCACGCAGATCAAAATCAAAATCAAAATTCTTCACTTTCGATCAAAAACTTGCATTACTGTTAGAAAGCTGATTGATTATTTTATGCAAGAAAGTGCAATTCATAAGGGGTCATATTACAAAAACACTAAAATTTCACAATCAATATGAAACGGTTTTAAGCGTTCCGCCCGAAAATTCTCAAACGAAACGTTAAATAATCATATCTCGAAAACTACGAAAAATCGGGGAACATACATAGGTGGGCCGGGGTGAGGCATTAATTTTTTTTATGACGTCACTGTTTGGTCCACCCTGTATGGTAGAGCCACAAGAAAGTTTTATCATCATACGTTTTACCCAGAAACCGAAGTGAATCCGCGGGCAGAAGCTTGTTTAATATACATATTTTATGATACGAGATAATTTCTTTATCCAGTACGCGGATCAATATTGTTCAGGACGGAGATTCCATATACCCCAACCAAGGTATTTTTTAAAATCTTGTGATAGATTTATTTGCGATAGGAAAGGACTGGCTAAGTCCACTACGTCCGTTTTCAGACCGCGCGCGGCCGCCCGCCCATGGCTTTATCGCGCCGCCCAATCTCCCTGTATTCATTGCTGCCTCCGGAAAGCGCTAAATGTGGAGATAGTCCAACCAACTCACCTTTCAGCTTTTTGAGAGTTTACATTCAACCTCGAAAAGTTACATTATACAAATTGGATCTTTTTGTAATTCAATTTTATTCATGGTAGATTCTAGAACGTGTCTAGTTTCTTCACAGGTGCTCAAAGGAATCTCAGAAGAGTTTTCTAATTCTGTTAGCTAAGCTCCCTTTTGGCTAATACTGAAAATGGTTTACGTTTAAAAGGCAATACAATAATAATTACCGAAGAGCTCTACTAATTCTATTCCGAAGTTTTTATATTTTATTGGAATATTATTACGAATTAAACGAAATGTTTTTATAATTTGTTGTTATAAATGAATGGGCTACGTAGGTAGGTAGTTGTGGATTGCAGGGGTTGGGTGCGTGCACCTTTCCTTGCCGCAGCGCTCGTTTATATTTGCGACTTCCTAGCTCTTTTGTTACGCTCTGTCGCCTGTGTCTGCTTTGAAAAATTGTAATACAGCGGCATTGTACAGCCGAGTTGGTGCGATTGTGCACGCCGCTCCGCTTCAGATATACTACCGACTGAACGCACTCGGATTTATGTTGTACTCGAACATGTTACCGTGCCGTACTCTACCTGTCTTAACAGCTTTAAATAATACCTTAGGCTTGCTTCAGTATACGACCCCGTCTAAGCTACGCCGAGTCGAGGGCGGGCGGGAATAGTGACTGCGGAATACATTAGCCACCACCGCCGGTGTCGGCCTCGGAACGGCCGTAATATATTTCACCAGCGGTCATTTTCGACAATTAACCACATAAAATAAGTGAAATTATGCATGCGGCCGACGACGGCGTATATCACGTCCAGTTACGGGGCACGATACCTACCTACATTCATTATTCAAAGAAATGTTTCGCTCGACCAGACCGCGCCCGGAAGCGCCGACTCTGTTCGTGTGATTGATGGAGAGCACTTTATTTTTACTGTTCTTTTCTGCAAATATTATGTTTATGCATCAACAACAATACGTGCGGTGCTACAATCATAATTAAAAATAAAACAATATTCAATCTCAATCGACTGGAAAGAATGTTGTGCTGACGCGTATAAAATGTTCATAAGAATGTACTTGTACTACTGCTTGTACGTGATTAAATATTTATGTTGTATAAAAACCTGAAGATCGAACAAAATTCATACATTCGTAATCTAGCTTACTTTGGCAGGTTAATCTTTGACTAACTTGAAAGCCGCCGCATAAAAGATCAAGCATATTGAGAAGGCTTCTCCTATTCATAGATGATAGAAAGAAACCGTCTCAACATGCTTGGTATCTTTTATTTAATGTACAAATCCAACAGCATTTCGATCAAGTTCTGTTAGAAGCCAAAAACGAGTAATGTGAGTAGGTCTGCGAGATGTGCACATATGCAATGCAAAGAATCGCGCCTGAAATGAACGTGAAAGCTTAAATGCCGTACCTCTCAAACGGCAGGATTCATTTTCTCTCGCAATTTCCTACAATTTCCGGCCAGCTTTTGGTATATTGATGAGTTGGAAAATTATTTTCATGTAAATCTCATGTATTTTCTATCTAACCCCACCAACCGGAGCTGACCCTTTGGGCAGTCTGTTTGCTTATGTTGACTCATTATATTTATTTTGGTTGGATAATATTTTGTGCCTTTTTATTAAGCTATCTACATAATAAATAGGCAATCAAGTCAAGTTCAAGCACGAGATCAATGTCCTGTCTCGTAGGCATCGACTGTGGTTACGCAATCAGCCAGCAGGTTGGTCGAGGCGCGTACACCTCGTGAGTCGCTCGTGACTGCCGCATATCTGTTTGTTATTTTCACTTAATTCACTTCACTTCTACATATTTACATTGGATTTGCATGTCACTTCTCTAATTCGAAAACCTCGACACTTCTGTTACTTCTACACCAAAGAGGTTTTACCATGTTAAACTGTCCATACCTGTTTTGAGACTAGACTGAGACGGATGACTGTTGCTAATTTCAATAGGATTAACAATATTGTCATGTCAAGCGATATGATGCGAGGATGTCAACACGTGTAATTTGATAATATGGGCAATAATGTAGGATGCAGTGGGTCGACAACTCGATATGGTGGAATCACCTTGAGGTGTGCGTGAATCAGCAGACGGCACGCTCGCACACCGGTGCCGTGCCGACACCGGTGTGACGACGGCAGGTCGAGAATAGCACGCGGTCTATTTGGGACTCCTCTCTGTTTGTTTGCCAGCGAAATGTGTCATTGTTAACTAATTTAAGTAACAACCACTGCCAGCTATTACGACATTGTGATGAGCTGTACCTCACCGTGAGATCATTTAATTCCATTTTAATCACTCCAAATAATTACACTTTCGAACGTGCCAATGTTTGTATCTTTCGCACTTTTCAACATTCCACATGTAGCATGTGACACACGTTCCAGCCTTGAAAATTACGAGCACATTGATTCATGGACCCTAGAAGCGGTAAATTGATGTTCCTTCGTTTTATTGTCCTCTCGTAAGTACTTACGTTGCGCCGCTGAGTGTACTAAATCCAAGTCACCCATCTTCATTACTATTTTCACTTGCGTATTATATTATTCAATAGAAACAAACATCCCCGTTCACTTTTTATGAACGTTTCCTTACTTTTCCTTTATTCAAATAAGCAATTTGTATGCATAGAACGTCACTAACCATAACGAACCTGTTAATGAAACTCTTTAATTTTTTAGTGCGGTGGGTCATGTTGATAATTTATTAATTAATATGAGCACCGGTAGCGCTGTCATTCCGATAGCCGACGACATTATCGCTGGAGAGTTGGGTAAACATCAGAATGTAACATGGTATCGTTTAGCCGGTTAATTAATTGGTGTGACCAGGAGTCGGGAACGGGGAGGTCGTCGCGAGCTCGTTATGGAAATAATGAGCGAGACCGCATCCGCGCCCCCGCCAGCCTCGCTGCACAACTTGGGCCGCGACCCCTTTATTGTTATCCACGATTTCTGATATTTTACGACTTTAATCAACTTTTCTCGAGGATGCTCTTAATTTTTAAACGACCAGTTAAATTCGTCGTTACAGCCTTGAGGCGGCTTATTTGCATTTTTAACAAATTGGTAGAACTCGAGATATAAGTTTATGATAGTGATCTGGTACATAAATTATCATCAATGAAATTACTAACCGTCATCTAAATATTAATCTATTAACATTGAATTACGGTGGTTAAAATATTTCAAGAGGTTTCTCTGGATTAAGAATACAAACTGTACTACGTTCCTGCTCAGGGGCACAAACTTTATTTTTTCTCTGTCTGGGCAAATGAGACGTAAAATACATGGTGGAGGGCGCCGTGGCGTTGCATAGACAAAAGCTTATTAAGCTAGGTTTATAGAAACTGCAAACTTGTAGACACAAAGATACCTGGGACGTAGCTTGTATCAAATACGACCGTTCTACAACCCTCGTCTTACAATGCATATGACATCTTGAGTACCCGACGAGCGTCGACGTTACGAGAACATCTTCCTGCAAATTTTCAATTAAATAACTCCGTAAAACGTCTTGAGCTGTCTTTAAGTGGTAGTTTGGCATAAAATAAAGCATTTCCGTTCGGTACGCAGGTTTATTGGGGTCGTGTGATTGAGGTAACTGGCGAGGAGACGTGTCACTTGATTTAATTAAGAGCCGCTTTACCGCCCGTTCCTCCGACCTAACGCTCCATACGCCACCCCGACTAATTTCGAACAAAGTCATTCCGTCAGAGATTTATTTCAATATTGAACGTGTCTACTTAGCTTGACTCTACAATATTGCAGAATTTAACTTTTTAATGTCATAAAAAGGAAAAGGTTAACATCAGAATCAGTGCGATGAAATCTTTTAAATCCGCTAGTGATTGCGTCGTTTAGTCGAGATAGTTCTCATATTTCATTGCAGAACCTGCGGCTTGGTTTCTTACAAATTGATTCCATTTGTTTTCCCTCTCGACTTCGAGGGTAGTTTTTCTTCGTTTTCTGCTTGAACCTGTTGCATAATTGTTTTGTCATCATTATTTTAGTGTTTCAATTCATTTACTACATCAAATATTATGGAAAAATTTACCGTCGTATAAAGTTTTATCAACAAGCTTTTTCTTTTATGAATTCAGACAATATTACCGCTAGAGTTCCAAGACATTATCTTTCTGGTTTGTAATTACTCAATTATCAAATTAAAATCTTACAGTGAGTGAATCTCATACATAAACATTATTTTTTAAGTGATAAGTCGAATTGCGTGTTCTTATTTTAACATATTTTCGTAAAAATTTCTTTCGGGGAAATTTCCAACAGTAATTAGCTTGAAATTTGGAAAAATGCTAAGTTTTTCTCTTCTAATGCGCAACTCGTGTAGGCCGTCAACACGCGTCGTCGCGGGAGAAGTTACTTATTAATTCATCGCTTCCCAACTTGGATTGTTTTAACCACTTAAGACCATTATTTTTTAGAAATTTGAAGTGATTATTCATGCTCCTCTACCTATTCTATTCAGCGGTTATTTTGTCTTTTATATAATTTTGAGCCCAGAAGAGTTAGAAATTGCATAGATTTATACAAGTACATACCTAGTCAAGTCTGTCTCTTTCTCATTTGAAAGTAAAGTAGGTACAACCTTTAGAGGTTTCAGCCGACTACTGTTAAACCAAAATGAGCTGATTGTTAAATGCATTCTTGGTGATTGTGATGCGTACACCACAATCGGCAATTACATAGTGGCCAAAAAGCATCCACGCGATGTTGATTGTGACATTGTCTGCGGCGCGGGCGGGAGTCGCGGCGCGCTGCGCCATCGCCCTCACCACCCGCATTTGTGATGCAAATCGGTGCACTCGCTCTCTGCTGCCCGCGCCCGCGCGCGCCTTACCTGCTACAACCACTCTAATTATTGCGAAAAATATTCATTTGTCCGCTTTTTAGATCCTCATCATCATAATGCGGTTATGTCTATCAAAGAAACCAAAATATTTTGTATAGTAAACCTGATCTCACTGTGTTCACCGGACCTCTACGAGGCGCTACGAATCGGATATTCTTTTCTCGAGTAAATCGACACCCGTTACCGGCTGTTGAGCCGATAGCTGTAGTTATTCCAATTCAATGGCTAACTGAACCGTCTGCAAGAAGTTCGTGTGAAGTTTCATGAGAACCCACAGCAACTCTGCAATCGACTTAACGTTATCGTATTTCAAACGATTTCGCAAAACGAATAAATAAGAACGAAGGCAAGAAGCGTGCGGTGAAACCGAGTCAAAGCGTGGGTATTAGAAACGCTCCGGTTACCACGCTCCGAGACTTGCTGCCACCCCGCGCCGCTCCGCGCTGCTCTGATCTTCGCCCCAACATGACACCTTGATATTTTGATGTGTCTAACATCGTTTCAGTATCAATTTACATTTCATGGAATTTATTAGTTCCTCACTCATGACATGACGGAGTTTCAAAAAGCTCCAAGTTTCATTGTACTTATATTATTGTATGAATCATCAGCGTGACCACGTATAGCTTTTATGGAAGGTGATGAGGTGGTAGAGGATAATACGGTCACGAGCAGGGACTGCGCTGCCGGCTTGACCGCGTTCCGCTAACGGTACCATTCCGAAGTGTTTCTTCGCGTGGCACACTTTGTGCGTGCATTCACCTCGCCATCTCAATGTCTACGCGCTGCTTAGGAACCGCTATTATAAGGCCAAAATCTTTGGATAACTGTAAATGTGTGCCCATTTTCTAAAACTTGCTTTCGGCTTTTGTGGCCAACCGCAAAACAAAAACAACTCTTATTGTGATGTTAGTGTAAGTTTTCTTGCTATTAACTTCATTTATGTACAACTATAGGAACACTATAAATCACTCAATTAAGTCTAAATGCGATACAAAAAGCCTATCATCAACATTACATTAGATTATCCTGTTGACTCCAAAAAAAAATTGCACTTATTGGTGGATCGTATTGGGGCGAGATAATTTTTTTTTTGTGGTTTCTTATTTTTTCTGCCCCTTTATGGAATAAAACTAGCGAAAAATTAAATTTCCGCCATTCGCAAACCATTTTATATTACTATATGAAAAAACAAACTTCGATTAATTGGTATTTTTGGAGCAAAATGGGAGATTTTGGGCTAAAAATCAACATATTTCCAAACATAGTTAATGATTTTAACGGGTATTTATCGCGTACCTTTTGTTACCCGATAAAATCATTAACTATGTTAACAAATCGCGAAAGTTTTAAAAGTTTTATATTCCCAAACGTTCCCAAAATACAATTAAATCGAAGTTAATTTATAAATACCCAAAAAATGGATCTCACGCCAACACGAAACGATCCACCTTCAATCATGACAAGTTGTTTTACAGTTGCAATGCAACCTGTAGTAATTTGTGTATGTAAACTTGAGGGCAGAACTCGTTCTAACAGTAAATGACGCAGGCCTTTGAAAAATTTACCGGTATTAAACATAGTAACATTAGTATTATTTATTTATTTGCCAAAGCACGGGAAATAAATAAATAAATGTTCGAGGTAATCTCGTGTAACTTACATTTTCTAGGCGACCAATCCGCTAGTCTAGTTGGCTATTACGGTACGTTAGTGTATGTACTATACTAGAATTTGAAACCTTCGTCATTTATAACGAAAATATTCTTTATGATAATATTCTTTTGTTCAACAGTCGGTAGTGTATTGCCTTACCTTTGTAATTATGTTCTTGTACCTTGTTCAGTTCATTTATTTTATAATGGAATAATGAATTACAGGTCATAAAATTATAACTTTTATTATAAATTATCTTAAATAATATAAAAAATATATTACAGATATGTAATTGAAATTGCATTATTATTATTTATACAATAAATCAGAGGTCAATTTTATCATAAAAATGTTAATCCTAATAGAACGTGTAGGTACGAATAATTATAAGTTCACTTGAAATTCACTGCGAATCTATGCGCTTGAGAAACTAATGCATTCGGATCAAAATACCGTTAGAGGTTGTCGAACCGTTCGCGGTTGTTAAATAAAAGCTATTTTTACATAAAAAACTAAACTAATTATTTTTTATTGTTTCTTGTTACCATAAAGTTTGGCTGAATGCACACTTTCTAATAACACTGGAAATTGTTAGTTAATTCTCAACCTTTCTCGAATGCGGTATGTAGAAGGTCACACATTTATAGTGCCTGCAGCTTGCTGTTACCATAAGAAATTATTATACAATTTGTTGGTAAATATAAATAACTATAAACAACATACAAAAAATATTTTCAGTTAAAATCTCTGCATAATCTCTCATAATATACTTCATTGAGCACTCAATGAACCTAATCTATGGTTTCGCTGCACGTTCAAATAGCCTGTATGAATAATCAATTAAAAAAAACTATGACTTAATTAATCAAAACCACAATTTAGCCAAAGATTTTAATTACCAGACATGTATTTTCAGATTTGCTTTCAGACGACGTCTATAAGCCTAAGTGCACAACTAGCATGAATTTTAAAATAGTTGATTATCCCGGCTCAGGTTCCAGCCCACCAATTACAGTAGCAAATGGCAATGGGGAACGCAACAATGGGGATCATTTTGGCAGCCTTAGCGCTGTCCAAATCTTTTGAAACTTGAAAGGAGGAATAATTAAAACAAAAAATTTCCCCTATTCAAGTTTTATAAGATTTAGATACCATTAAGGCTGCCAAAATGATCCCCATTGTTGCTTTCCCCATTGCCATTTGCTACTGTAATTGGTGGGCAGTACGACATCCAGACATTATTCTTGGTTACTCGCTAGCTTCACACCATCGTTGCTGGTATCATACCGGAATTAGTCATCATAATATACAGGGTGGCTTTTTGAGATGGCAGTGTATAACCAAATCCGAAACCAGGAGAGAAAAGTGAAAGGAGTCATGAACTCAATTTATGAGATAGCAAAAAACTGCATATTTAGCTTTTATAGGGTTCTACACCTCAAAAGAAAAATTTGTTGTCATCAATCACTTTGTTGTCCGTGTCTCTGACCGTCAGTCAACCCCCTTTTCTCTGGAACGCGTGGAGGTAGGTATCGAATTGAAACTAACATCCAGTACTAAAATCCGTAACCTCTTGGAGCCGTTGATATAAATCAAACTTCTAAGTTACAGCCGTTTATGAGCGAATATTTTAAAATTTCCAAAGGAATGACACGACACAAAACCTATAGGGTCAACTGGAAGTCCAGTTGACCTAGAATCATAAAATTGGCAATAAGGAAGGTCCGAAAAATCCGAAAAGCATAAATTTGTAGTTCATTCACAAAAAAAAAAAATTCGCGCCATGTACCAAAACCTATAGGGTCCTAGAACTATAAAATTTTACAAGAAGCAAGGTCTTATAAATTATACGGAACCCTCGGTGCGCGAGTCCAACTCGCACTTGACTTTATATTTTTAATGACAACTCTTAAACTTAAGTACTTTTATAATAATAATAATGCTGGACAATCCACGCAGCATCATCTAGCCCCAAGCTAAGCAGAGCTTGTGTTACAGAAAAATGACTTCTTATTTAATTTCTGTAGTTCGCCAACATTACTCATGCATCATACTATGATGTAAGTGTATAGTTGTTAATTTGAAATGGTGTTTGTTTGTATAAAACAATTAAACATTACTTTCACAATAGTTAACTAATCAAACTTTCCAACAAATGACGAGGCTATGACGATGGTCTTGAGTTTTAATTACTATGCAATTTTTTACATTTATATCATGTTTTTTATACGCATGTATCGAAAACATGAGTGTTGGAGTAGGAGCAGTCATCTTCAGTTGTTTATTCTAGTTAAAGTAAAATCATTCATAATAATTAATGATTTTACTTTATCTTTGAATTACTACTCTTTAACACACTTTTAAAAACATCTTACAAGTTTACAAAATGAAAATACAAAGAATTAAGGAAGCTATTTCGCCATCCCTCTACTACGTCAAGCAGCATAATTGGATTGACTCTTGTTCTCCTTTCATTTACTTTCTTAAAACGAGGTTGAGATTTTAATATCTCAAGAAAATTATTTTCATCAATGTCGACGAAAACTTTCACGGTTAACTTCTTGTTTTATGCAAGCGTAGAACATGTAAATTAATGGTATCCCATGGCGGATGAGATGGGATCTAAATCTAGTCACCAGCAGTAAAAGCCCCGGAGGTCGTAGCGTTAAGGGTCCAGTTAGCGGGAAATTGGAGCGAAGGTGCGAACCAGGGTGGGTCTAACGTGCCACTTCATTACCCGGCCTCGTTACCAGCGCGCGTCTTGTGCCCATACTCTTTCGCTTGCCTTGTCTATAACACTTTCCTATTACATTTCAAACCATAACATAGCATTAACCTTCTCACAATGAAAAAATTCTAATACGTTACACAGTATTTTACCACTGAATTACCCAAAATTAAAGCATATAAATATGAATTATCGACTGGAATATTATTCGTACTGTTTTAAACCAACGCCCGTTTTCTTGCGTGCGTATGATTACGTTCGGTGTAATATATTCACATTTTCACAACCTTCGCATCCTTAATATTTCGTTTCCCTCTTTGTTTATTGTGTTACATTGCGCTACGCCTATTAACTTTCTTTAATATTTAGTTCACACTCTACGAATACCACATATTTCAATTTACTTACGCTCATTGATCCATTCGTTATTGGTATGAAGGAAATACGTTTTTGTTTTATTTCGGTCAGATAACCAAAATAATTAAACCTATAAGTGGTTTTGAAATTGAGAATGTTCATCCTCAGTTCAAATGCATTTCGCTGGTTAAAGGGTTTTTTAAAAGGGAAGTAGGCGGTATAGTATTAGTGTTTCCAAACTGAACAGATAAGGTAATGTCTTCCGTTACTCTTGGTGCATAATGCAACTGCCACCTACACAAGGCGAATAATATTTGTGTTGACGACTGCCAAATCCTCCAACTGTATGTCATTTGTCAACTAAACTTTTTGGACAAACTCCAATCTATGGCTCTCTTATACGAAATTTACTAGCTTAACACATCAATATCTAAATCACTGGAGCACTACTTTCTCTATTACAATGCCTGTTTCAAACAAGCTTGTTCAATAAATATTGTCCCTGAAGCAGCAACAGTACATGACAGTTAGGTGATTCGAGCAAACCGCGCATACAGATGACTTATAATCAAAACATGTAGAGTGTCGAGTAAGCAACGCGTTCGATCGCATGACCAACTTACTGAGCCGAACGCGCATTTCGGACAATGATTAGGACCATTACCATTCGAAACAGAGAGAAGGTAGACATTGCACATTTAAAATTAGGATTTGACTACGATTTTGAAACTTCTGTTGCCCTCAATGTTCAAGTCGTCACGGCTGTCGGTTTCTTTGATATCTGTATTATGACAATATTTGTATTATGTTACTTCTTCCTGAATCAATGTAGGTACCTTTCAGGTTGGGTGTTATATTAATTATCTCCTAAAAATATCAAATAAATAATTTATAGCAAGATTTATGCGATCATGACGGCCAAGTTCTAAAAAGGTTTTGTTTGTACGCAAAGCTCGCTATTCCCATTTAAAGATTTGTGTTGTGTATACATATTTCGGTGCTTTCAGTTGATCTCAGTCCGACATAGTACGTGTCCGGCTCAAGATAGGAATACGTTAACGGTTGTAAAGTTATCCCTTTAAGTCCATTTGGATATTTCATGCCTCATTACTATTCTGCGAAGCTCGTCTTGTCATCGCAGCGGTAAACTGCGCATTTACATTTCTTCTCTACGACAAGGAATTCGGTCTAGGTAAAGCAAGGCTGGTTTTCCAAAGTATTTATTGAAATAGACACGATATGGGGGTGAGTGGCGAGGGTGCGACAGCTAGGTGCGGCTGCGGAGCCGTCGACGATGCGGCGATGATGGTGTTTTTACGATAGGGGTGCGCCGCCGAGTCGCAGGCGCGCCCGCTAATTTTGATAAAAGCTTCGCCGGCCGCACCCGCTCGCCGCCGTCACCACTGCGACCAATAAGATACACTTTATATATCGAACTTACATTGAATACGAGTATGAACATTTCTGTATACTTACTTACAAGATGGATCAAAGAAATGTATTCCTTGAACACAAGTTTAAAATAACTTAGATATTCGTCCTTACCGGTTGGCGCTTTTTTCTGAGTTTAAAAGCCAAATACCGAAACACAACGGTAGTTTGGGCCGTACTTTCTACTGATACTTAAAGAGAAAATGATAGTCGCTGGCAATTCAAGTAACGAAGTTCTAGTGACACATTGACGATACCAACGTGCGGTCGTTATATTTGACACTACAGCCAGCAATTTCACGAACGCCAGAGGCACCGTTATATGGCTTTTATATCGTTTGCACCATATCCGGGGACATGTTTAGGTCAAAATAAAGAAACATAGTTTTTAGTGCTTACATCGATTGTCCTCGATCATAGAAACGTTCGATATGTCGCCGCCGGATGGTAGAATCAGCCCGTTTATAGAATGGCTAAACGTCACAATTCAATTAATTGCCTATACCGATAGTTGAACGATCAACTTTCATCATTGTGGCTAAACTCTACACTAAAAAAAAAGTTATTATGGCGAACAAGATCTTGTAAACATGTAACTTGTTTGCATCTGAGCCTATCACGCGCGATGATTGCAGCAACAAATTTAATTTGATAACAGGAACTTTATTAAAAAATCACAAAACTTAGTTGTGTTCATCAAGGCCAAAATTAGTTGCGCGAAACAAGATTGGTGCATGTCATACACACGCACACATGCACAATAAGTTAATTACCATAAAATAAGATTATGTGATAAGTGGAGATGGCCGAGTATACTTACCCATCTCGTCGAATGAAATAAATTAGGTATTCGCAAGAAATCAGCGTTCGTTTTGCAATCGTCCTAGCCATTCTACAAACGGGTGGATTCAACGATCCGGAGGCGACAGACATAAGTAGTGCCTGTAGTAGGTAGGATTATACATGCGCATTGGGCTTCAAGAAACTGTTATAATTATAAAACGTCAAGCTTGGACTATTCATACTTTACGATCTGACTGGTCTGCATACCTTAGTACTCAGTTAATTAAGCCTTGGATTCGTCTTTACAGCTCGAGCATTGAAGCAAACTCGAAGTTTGCACGATCGATCGATACACAGAAATATTTTATAGCTATATGTTAGCTACTCTACAAAGCTTCTTGCCGAGGTCATGATTGGTTTGGCTTCAACAATCTACACCTAGTGAGGCTTCGATATAAATTAAAAAGAAACAACAACATGAAGAATCGTTCAATTCCGTAATACTGATTCTGTAAATATTATAAAATATCAGCTTGAATTATACACTACAAAACATTGTGTCCAAATGAAAAAAACGTGTCTACCAAAAACTCCTATCCCAATGATCAACCTATTAACTTATCGTGGTCAGTATTCATACAACGATTTGTTAGCGACGTCATATTTTTAAAACATTTATTATTTGACACCTCTTAAATAAAATATAGCACATGTGTGTTCACGAGCGAAATATCACAAAATATTAATACATAATAAATAATAATGCTGGACAATCCACAAAGCATCATCTAGCCCCAAGCTAAGCAGAGCTTGTGTTATGGGTACTAGATGACTGATATACATAATATAATACATTACATAGATATATATTTTTTATTATACATAGAAACGACCAGAATACCCGGAACAAATATTCGTAGATCGTAGAAACATTAGTCCCAAGGCGGGAATCGAACCCGTAACCCGCAGGCGGACCTTCGCCCGCCGCGCCACCGAGGTCCTCATATTCTAACAACTTTGTAGGTATCTATTAAGATAGATAGATAGATAGATAGATAGAAAATTCTTTATTGCACACTTATAGATAGAAACAATACAACAAAACAGCTTAAAAACTAAGTGACAAGTGGCGGTCTTATCGCTCAAGAGCGATCTCTACCAGACAACCGTATTAACGTTTAATTAGAATAGAAAAAGTTAGTTTTATTTCGGGTAGGGCGTGGGTAACAGTGGGCGTGTCCGTGCTCCGCCCAGCGGGACCGGGACACGCCTTCGCCCTTTTCCACCTTTTCGTCCTCGGCTTTAACTGTCTAGGCATATTTTTGAATACCTACACTAATAAATAATTTAATTATAGTCGGCAAAAGCTCGTAAGATTATTACTGATGAATCCAAAGTAGTCACTGCATGACTAGCTAGCTACTAGCTATAAAAGAAACATTTCTTTATATATCATTATCACTACACAATGTGATGTACAATTTCCAAGCATCATTGTTATTTGAGAGACTGGCAAATTTTTGACCATTGCGCAGAACCTTGAACGCGCTTGCAATCTGATGTATTTCTGAGCTTTGTTTAGGATAAAAGAAATAAGTAGATCCATTACAAATTGATTACATTTACGAAGAAGAGATGAGCATCGACGGGGCCCGCAGCCCGCGGGGCAGATAAACTCGTTAGAGGCAGATACGTCGGCAGTAGATCGTGCTCCGGCACGCCACCGCGCCAGGATATCCACCTAATCTAGTTGTGACTCCCTGCTTCGGCGGTGCCCATTCTCCCCAAATTACACTGAGACAATTCTCTTACAATCTAATTTTTCGCGACCTGAAATGTTTTCATCACAATTTATCGCGAAAGCTCGCAACTGTTTATCTAACAAATAACCCAGAAGACATTAAACTGTGTTTCTCTCTGGTGGGAGCACGTAGCACCTCGCCGCCGCCGCTAAAAGCTTCTTGTTGACGCAGTGTTCGATTGAAGAGGCGCAGAGCTAGCAACGTACTTGTCCTTGCTTGTAATTGATTGCTTTGTCGCGTAATTTGTTTGCTGACGCCTCGCGGCTCGGCGGAGCGCGGTCCTCGCGGGACCCGGTGTCGCTCGTCCTCTGCTCTCGTCATGTCCGCGTAAATAAATAAACACCTTGCTCGTACCGTAGTCGTACCGCCGCACCGCCCGCTCCGTGACTCGGCATCTACGTCTCCCTTAACGTTGATGAATCGCATTACGAATTGCACTAATGCCTTTATACCCCTTGCCTAGAAATTGCACTTAATTCTTATCTGAAATGGATCTTACTGAATATAGTTCAGTGAATTATATAATGCACCATTGGGCAAAGGACATCCTTCCTTTTTAATTTAAAATTAAAAAGTGGCACACAAGATTATAATGAATGTTATGAAACTCCCCAACCCGCATGCCCAGCGTGGTCATTATGGGCACAACCCCCCATGAGATAAAAGCCAATGAGGCCCTTATAAGTATAACGACCTTATTGGCCTGCGTCCAGCAGTGGACCAATATAGGCTGTTAAGGTTATGAAACGTTACATCTTGAAATTGTCGATTCATGACTAGTAATGTTTCATGAAACCTTGATTTTCTTCTTTGTTTTTGATTTAAGCACACGTATTCTCAAAGTGCATTGTATTTATATGTATTATAATATATCACGGTCACATATTGATGCTGATTTATTATGTATAAACTACAGAAATTAATCACATCACACTAATATTATAAATGCGAAAGTTTGTATGGATGGATGTTTGTTACCTCTTCACGCCAAAACTACTGAACGGATGGGGCTGAATTTTTGCATACAGATTAGGGCTTGCAAATATTCGAAAATTTTGATATTCGAATATTCGAATTTTTTTTCGGGTACTATTCGAATATTCGAATATTATTCGAATAATAGAAACAAACTATATTATTATTAAAATCACATGTTTTTATGTGTTATTTGCACGAACAAATTAAAATTACCAAATTGACAAAAGGTTGTAACGAGACATTGGCGATTTTCACGCATTCTTAGTAAAAACAGTCTTTAAAATTTAGGTGAGTTGGTTTTTCAACAACATCCTCGTAAGTAGTAGTTCTACGAACAGTAGAACTCGAGAGCACTAATTTTTTTCAATAATTAATTTACTCTCATGAGAAAATTCAAAATTTCCACAAAAGTTCGGACAGACTGCTCAAAATTAATAGTCATATGGCTTTTACAATTATTCGGTTCTGTGATTCTGTCTATTTGTACCTAAATTTACGTATTCTTTGAGATGTAGTCAACTGTGGAAACATAGTGAGCTCTTGGAAGGCTTAGACAACATAATAAAGAATACTTTATCATCGGTTTTGAATATCGATTTAGATGACAAGGCATGGTCGCAGGCCTCCCTGCCTGTCAAATTGGGAGGCTTAGGTATACGAAAATTTCAAGTGTAGCCCTACCAGCGTTCTTGTCTTCTGTCTACAGCACTAGTTCTTTAGTTGAAAATTTTTTAAATCCTTCTCCTTTGGTCCCACCTGGAATGTCATTGAAAATTTCATTTTTAGACGAAGCTCGAACGGCTTGGCATAGTGCTTGCCCCGATGCTGCTCCCCCAAAATCACTTTTGTCCCAACGGCAATGGTTGTAACAGTGCACGACAACGAAAACAAAACTTCGATTATCCTTTTCCGAAAAAATAATACGAATAGAATACGCGAATGCCCTATGCAGTCGCACGCGGCATTCCTGAGTGTTTCCGAACTCGGGAACCCTATAACGTCATTTTGTTAACCAGAACGACGTAAACTTGTATGGATATATCTCGTGGACTTATAAGTGGCATTTTATGCACATCGGAGTTCTGAAATTGGTGTTATTGATTTGAATCGAATATTCGAATATTGCAATTTCAGTATTCGAATATTCGAACTAAATTAATATTCGAATTATTCGAATATTCGAATATTCGAATGCAAGCCCTAATACAGATTATTCTAATCCTGGAATCAAACATAGGATACTTTTTATCCCATAAATCAGTTCCCATGGGATAAAAATCACCTTTAAACGTTTATAGAAACAACGCGTGCGAAGCCGCGGGCAGAAGCTAGTTAGACATAATTTTCTTTAATATTTTCTGTCATTCGTTTACACAAGGTCCTATGAGTATATAGTACCTATACAGGGTTAGTGGTAATACACAAACACTGCGTGAACTACAGGTCAAATTTGATGGAATTTTATGTAAATACAAAATGCAAAAAGAAACACATTACGCTACTTCTATATAACATAATAACACACCGTACTTATTAATAACTAGTTTCTCTCCGCGGCTTCGCATGCGTTGTTTCTATGGAAACGTTTAAAGGTTATTTCTATTTCACGGGAACTGATTTAAATAAATATGGGCTAAAAGTATTATTATGTGTTATTCCAGATCTAGACCTACCTACATGTGTGCAATCAGTGCCTGCCTTTAGTTTTGGCGTGAAGAAGTAACAAACTTGCATCCATCCATTCAAACTTTCGCATTTATGATATAATTATTAATGTGACGTGAACTGCCTAACGTAAATAATTGCGTAAAACGTGTATTATTGTAACAGACAAGCAACTTATTTAAATGTTTAAAACCCACACGTCCATAATCTTGTAACTGCCTTGTCGGTTTACTGTTGGTCATCACACTAATATTATAAATGCGAAAGTTTGGATGGATGGATGTTTGTTACCTCTTCACGCCAAAACTACTGAATGGATCTTACTGAAATTTTGCATACAAGTAATTCTATTCCTGGAATCAAACATAGGCTACTTTTTATCCCATAAATCAGTTCCCATGGGATAAAAGTCACCTTTAAACGTTTCCATAGAAACGACGCGTGCGAAGCCGCGGGCAGAAGCTAGTTTAATATAAAATAACATAAAAATTCCATTATCCTGGAAACTAAAACAAATAATGCTTTTACTAGTCTTTTGTTAGAATCAAATAGCTCAAAGCCGCAGTCGGGCTGATCTCGTGCGCTCATTCCTTCACTAATAACCCCGTAATTGGTATCGAAGCTCGCCGCAGCCGGATTACTGAACGTCTAATTGAATGCGAGACGCGCCGCCGCCGCCGCCTCCCGGAGACAGTTGTTCCCGGCAGCTTCGTTTTGTTGCGGTCAAGCTGATCTGTTTTGCGCACGTGCACTGAGCCCCGAGCCCCGAGCCCGCAGTCTAGCACGCCTCAATTACGTCGGCTTTACGAATTAAATTATTCCAAAAGCCACGTCACTCTGAGATCAAACGCGACACCCCACCGTCTCGAGTAATGAGACTCTGCAACCCACCCATCTCGAGACTTGCTAAACCGACCCGCCCAAACTTTACGATCTTAGATAATAATCATTCGGTGTCATTAGCTAATGAAAAATAAAATAGGCCTTTGAATATACGGGAGCCCTTGTAATTAAAATTACGGTGATGACTCGCTGGCAGGCATCTGTTTAAAGTCTTTACATTTAACATTATATCAAAGGTTAGTTGAGTCTGAAATTTCAATAAAGATAAGGTTTTGTAACTAGAAAAACTTCTACGAGCTTATAAAACTTTTAATTTAAGTTTTATTGTCGTGGTCGTGTTCTCGCGTGTGAAGTTATTTGTAAATTTAAAAAATAAAACCTAAAACTGTCGCATAACTTCAAATAAAACATTGCGGAAATTAAACTGAATAAAAATAAAAGACTTGGTTTACCGTTATCGGGTAACTAAGCGGCGTCGCAACCATTATCACCGTGTCCTGGCAAACGATGAACTTGATGTAATAAACATGCCATCTAAATTCAAATGTTTTCGTCTTGCAAGTAGGTTTAATTAACGATGAATCAGCTGCGTTACGGGACTAGAGACAGACGTTACGGTGTGTTTAGAGAGCAGCGCGCACCGCTGGACCATCGCCAAATAATCTCCTCAACAGGTAGATTGAGTCGCATGCGTACGCTCCTATCCTACTGACATCATGCTCTATAGACACACAAATGAATCACCTCATTCAAAATACTCACAATCTCCTCAAACTAAAATAATATTATTCCCAGGTTACGTAACGTAACTTTGTTGTTTCAGTCGGCGATGTACTAATGCCTATGCTCTCTTTTCGCACTCATAAAACGAAACGTTAATTTAATATTGCACATATAACAACTGACCGGAGCTTTCATTTGCGGATTAGGTAAAATAAAGCTAACGCCGCCGGCAACACATGCGTCGGACAGCACGAAGCTTGTTATTAACTTTTTAAACTGTGCGAGTTAATTAGCACGCGCGAGGAAGCGCACTCGAGCCTTTGCAAATTCAATAAACGATGCATTCATTGTATTCACTACTAATTAAACCATAGCATTAAACCTTCCGCATTTACTTTTCCATTTATGATAGATACTCGCTGACAACGGGTTACGTTTCAAAAAGTAATACATAAGGATAGTAGGAAATGTTTCCAATTTTAACATGTTGTTTTTTTTTGTTCGCAGCAACTTTTCCGTTCACAACAAGCAGCGGCGGCGGGCGGACAGGCGGCTGCAGCGCAGCTGCAGCTTCTGCAACAACAGCAGCAGCAGCAGTTCCAGCTGCAGCAGCAGCTGGCAGCGCAGCAAGCCTTCACACCCGGTCCGTACGTGATCAATGCGGGGCAGGAGGGCGCGCCGTACGTAAGCGCGCTGATCGCGGGCGTGCCGCCGTACTACGGCGTGGCGGCGCCGTGGGGCGTGTACGGCGGCCTAGTGGCGGGCCCGCAGCAGCAGGCGCAGCAGCCGCGCCGCCCGCTCACGCCCAGCCAGCCCGAGCAGCAGGTGAACGGCCAGGGCCAGTACGTGATCCCGTACTACGACCCCGGCTCGCTGGTGATGGGCACGCGCAACGGCACGCCGCTGCGGCTCGTGTCCCCCGGCGGCGTGCTCGCGCCGCGCTCCTACCAGCCGCACTCGCAACCGCACGCCGCGCCGCCCCCCGTCGCGCCGCAGCCGCCCCTCCCGCCCCAGCAGCAGACCATCACATCACAACCCATGCAGACAGGTATGTTTCCCACACACACACTGCTCATACTACACGCAAAACGATATTATGATAAATAGCGCACTCGTGAAATTTATTTATACGAGTTTGTTAATATTTTTTTTATCTTAAATTAACGGGTCATGAATGTCATTACAATTCTAACAGAAATAGAATCATATGTTGATCAGTGATTTGTGTTAGTTCATAGACATTGTAAATCGTTCGAATTAACAAAGCTAATACAATATTCTAAAGCATGACAAGTCAGTAGTCGAGGGGACGCAGTTCCTAGTGATAGAACGTGAATAACAGCGACGTATTGTTAAATTCAATTATAAATATTACCAGCGGTGTTTTTTTTGTTTTGCAAGTAAGCAGGTAACTTATTAATGAATATGTGTGTTATTTTCCAGTCATACATTTGTAGACACTAGATATTTCAGAAGTAAGATATACAGAGTAATTTATACAAACTGTAGCTGTAAATAATGGGTGTTCCAGTTTTAATATTATTAAGCTACTTTTGTATGCTGTACAGTGTTACCAGTTCGATTTTAATTAACGTAGATATTTCTGTAAATAATAATCTGAAATATTGAAATCGCTACAGAATTTGTCACATTAACTTGTAGTTTTTCCTTGACAAACGTATTCAGTATTTAGTTTTTCTAATATTATACATACTTACCTAATCTTAAAAGCGCGCTTGCGCAGTATCATGCATTGATGATTATCATTTTCTTATTATGACAAAGCTTGGAACACGCAGTACCCTTACGACTTGTGCTGCGTTCGTCAGCTACATTAATCGTAGTCTAGTGGGCACTCCTTGTAAATTATATTCCACGTGACCTTAACCCATCGAACGTTCGAAAGGCATCAGCCTATATATATGACGGCAGAATGTCGTAAGCGTCAGTGTGTTCCCAGCTTAGCATGCCGGACTCTCCACGTAATACCATGTAAATCGCAACGGCCGGTTAGCAGCATCTGGTTCTGTACATAGCCTCCTGAGACCACCCGGTGTCACCTTTGCTTTTATACATTTTGCATTGTTTTAATTGTTGCTGGTTTTGGTACGTTTGTTTAGCTTCTACAGTTGATGAAGCTCGGACATTTTAGATGGAGTGACGAAATATGGACAGTTATCACTGGCATATCCGTTTAACAGGTTCAATTACATTGTGTCGTTTCAAGTCAACGAAATAAAAACTATCAGCATTTTCTGACGTATTCCAAGTAATTTGTAATTATTATTTGTAAAAAGACTAACTTCGAAGTTATGAGTACGAGTCGGTACATGAACCTCTACCACACTCAACAATAATATTCCCTGTACATTTTGTGGTTGACAACTTCGTAACGAATTCACCTAAACGCTTAGATCAAGATTGTTCTCTTAGCAATACATCTTGTTGCACTTATTCACTTGGTTGGTCAGAGGAACGCGAATGAGAGTGCACAGGCTTGAGGCCGGTGTGTCCAACGGAGCAAATCTCCACAACATAGATTTGAACATGTCACAGTTAACGAATTTGTGACAGATTTTCATTCCGTCAAAAAATCGCAACTTGAGCCCTGCTCTCAACATCAAACCCATTTCGCTCGTATCCTATCCAATTATTTGGTCGTTCAGTGCGTCCGCGGGTCTCAGGAGGATAGGCACTTTCAGGTGTAGTGGAATCGGCGTCGGCGGCGGTTGGATTGGGGTCCGCGGTTGGTGCAGCGCAGAGGTACGGTTGTTGTTCCAGGAGGTGGCGCGCGGCGCGACTCGCTGGAGTACGGGCTGCAGGACTACGCGCGCAAGTGGGGGCCCTCGCCGCTGTCGCCGCCGCTCGGCGCGCTCGGGCCCGTCGGCCTACGCCCTGTCTCCGCCGCGCCCGGCGCTGAGACTGCCAAGTACAGGTACAGCTACAGACACTGCCACTACACGACGACGTCTTCTTCAAAATATACGGCCAATTAAGGGCGATGTAAAGTTAGTTTAATATCGAGTGCCCATGATGCTCACGTACAGACAAATCCGTGTTTAGGGCCAAATATTTGCAGATCGAAACACAGCAAAAAAGGTCATGATTAGATATTTAAGGGTCCGGCGGAGGATGAAATTCCCATACAAACGTAATACCAAAATGATTTGTAATTTGAGCATATTTTCACCATGGTCTGCTATTATTTGTATTAAAATAGTATTTATCTAGGTTCCTGACACAATTTTTTTTTTCAAAATACTTATCTAGAAAAATACTAAGAAAACATTTATTCTTTGATGTAAAAATGCGATTCGGTTTAATTTCATTTCAGAAAGGTATTTTGACAAAAAAATGTGTCAGGAACCTAGATAAATACTATTTTAATACAAATAATAGCAGACCATGGTGAAAATATGCTCGAATTACAAATAATTTTGGTATTACGTTTGTATGGGAAATTCATCCTCCGCCGGACCCTTAAGTGGTGTTTTCTGCTTACTTCACATCGCCCTTTGTCTGCTTATACAGGGACAAACACTCTAAGACACACCTAAAAAGTAAATTCAACTTTGATTAGTGCTATTATGGTTGTATCGGCAAAGAAAACTTGGTCACCTCGTGTGAGAAGAAGCTATAGGTACATTTATGTGAAATATAGCTACCCTACATAGACTCGATAAGGAAAATGTGTTGTGCAAATGCAATACTTGTATTCAATATAATAGATGCAAAACGGACACTACAATAACATAATGACAATACAATTAAAGGATAACGTAATAAGATTGTGTAATGCCGAAATATGTGCAGCAAACATTACCAATTCACAAAATAAAAACAATGCACCTAATTGCCTCATTCAATATTCAAAAAGTATAACTATATCTAAAGGTGTAGTATTATGTTTAAAATATGCATTATGTACCTTCCGGTCCCGTAACTCACAATCCTCTACAAAAACAAAATATACTGAACATGTTCTCTTAAATATTAAATGAATGCTGCAAAAAATCAGAGAAGCTCTTTAATAAAACGAATCGCTGACTATTACTGATTAAATATTAGCTCAAACAACAACTCTGTCTTGCTCCTACACAAACTACGTTGCATAACTCTTGTTCAACAACTGAGTCTGAGGAAAATATTGATATATCTTTAAATCTAGCTTCTGTTCTATAATGATAATATTCAAGACAAACCTCGAGCTCGAATATAATTGACCGTTAATGAAGGTCTGTAAAACCAGACAATTTTTTTCATATCATGGTTGTTCAAACGCTCCATTCCATATAAAAACTTATTTGCGTAATGTATCTAACAAAGCTTAAAAGCATCATATAGTCTAGAGCTCCGAGCTTTAATCGAAGATAATTGTGATATAACTTGCGGTTTAATTAAGTATTGAATGCATAATACGTTCGTCGTTCAGCATGTGTCAGTTCTGTGGTGACTGCATCAGTATTGTCGCGCGACGTGCGCTCGCGTCTGACAAACTGTCTAGCTGTCATCACATGCTCTACGTGCCAGGTTCATGAGACTTTGATCGGTTATGTATAAAAATGTAATTGCATGGCAATCTTCCAGTACGTATAAAAAATAAACCAGATATTTTACTAACCAGGTACTACCTCTCGGAATTAATGAATTGCGCGGTATGCCTACCAATTGAAATGTAAAAACATCGTTACTCTTTTAGATTGAAAAAAACTTAAAATACGATTACACACTCGCTTCCCACATTGCAAACAGACCAGATGTTAATAAACAAATTACACAAACGATCTATTTGAGAGTTAGGTTTTTACGTAGGAAACCTTTTACATAGTACATACTCGATTCAAAGAACAAATGGTATTTGATGGCCCTTACAGCTTGTTGCACAGCATAATTTGTCTTCGTTGTTTGAAACACACTCAATATAAATCATCATAATTTTGTATGTATTGTAAATAAAACATGTGCCTTTCTCGATAATTTGATATTGCTCTTGTACAGTTGTAACATTATAAGCGAGCATGCTCATCGTTTCATCACTTTAGGTACCTGTTTGTATATGAGTGCGTTTTCTTGAATAGCGTGTATGTTTGCCTTTCAGAGCTGTCAGCAGTTTAGCGCAGGGTCTCTCGTCGAATGGAATGTTCGGTTCGTCATCCTCGTTATTGAGCAAACTGAGCGGAGTCGGAACCATATCAGGTTGGTACGGCGCACTCTTATCCACATTTCATCACATTCTGTATATTATGTACATAATTTACTAACACCCTAACAATGTTTATACCTCATTATCAGCCATAAATTGTAAATCTAATTGTACATTATATGGAAATGTATTACAAATTACTGACCTTACTTTAATTACTCGTACAAAATGCGTAGTTCCTGATGATCGTGCGTGTTATTCGAAGGTTAGAATAAGCTTCACTTGACTAGTTTTTGTGGCAGTTGTTTGGCGAATAAAGTAATTCAATACTATGCTTACAATTCTATAGTCATGATGTGCCGGAAAATCATGCTAGGATATACTATTACGTGGTTATTTATTTTAATAACACACACAACCCACTATTCGTAGAACGTAAACCAATGCTGCTATTATTATTGATATTATAAGGTCACCTAATAGCCTCCTATTTACTAGTAGGAATCGCTGCCAATTCTAACTGCAACTGTGTACCACAGCAATTTCATATTTGTTTATGATCCTCGTTACATTATTATTTAGATAGTTACTTATAATATCATGTTATTTACTTATGATCACTGATCTTACAGAAGTTTGAATTGGTGGTTTGAAGAAACTCGTTTCGTCTAATACTACTCAAACACAACTCAGATTTTAGCGAATTAGTCGCAATTTTTGCATCTTCATTGAAAATCTGCAATTTATATAGAATTTATTTATTCTGATGAGTACAGGTTTATGAAAATGTACGGGTAAGCTAAAGTATCTATCTAGCTAGAGCTACAAACACGACACACGATTTAAAAAGATAAAAATAATAATTCTAATAATGTTCTATAAGTATATAAGTTTTATTGTTTAAGTGAATAAACGATTTGAGTTTGACTTTGAATATAAATGTTACTATACAAAGTAAGTTATATTAAGATGTAAGTAACTAATACGCGAAACGTGCTTAATCTTGAGTTGCGTTTAAGTATAAAGGGGTCAAATAAAGGTTCAAAATGGTACATTTATAGGCGGCTTCTGTCAACATTTCATAGCTTGCAAAGAAACCGAAATCTATGGACATTACATTACATTTAATGTCTAGCTAGACAGAGCTCGCCCAGGCAGAAACTTTGTATGCATTCCCCTTCCCCAACGTCCGTCAAAAATATCATCCTCCGATCGGATATTGAAATCGGCCAATATTTCTGACGATGAAAAGTAGAAGAGACAAAAGTGTCATGGAATCGCATTGGAATTCAGTTCTTAACCCATTTGGACCCAAATACAAACTGCCTGTAAAATTTAGAAAAAAACTTTATTTTCGTATTAATTATAGGCTAGACAGATATACATTGTACAAAAAAACTAAAAAAAAAACCTTTCTTATAATAAAAAAAAACACCGTCCTTAAACAAGGACTATGGGCTTAAGTGTGGTATTTTTCAAATGTTTTGATGCATTTCTTGCATTGCCAAAGAGCTTTTAATGGCATTCGACGCATCGTAACTGGGGCTTGGTAGTTTTCTGGGGAAGTGCCCAACTCCATCAGTGCTTATACTAGGCACCCTTGAAGAAGGTTTACGCCTTTTTCCATCTGGTCTTTCAGAACCTGCAGCCATCAATAGAATCGGGCTATAGCTCGGCGAAACTAGAGCTGGTCCATGTTATTTTTCCAGCCAATATGATATCTAGCTATACATTAGCTACAGCCAAATCTACTATGTATGTAAATAAGACCCACCACCATTTTTTGCCGCGTATTGCTGACCTCTATTACAGTAATAGACTGATCAGCCTGATCAACTCCTCCCATTCCTTTATTGTAATTTTGTAAACCAAATGGAATGTCCACGTCTACCTTTCGTCGTTCTGCTGAGTTCTTTAATTTACTTTGCCCAGAGAGGGTTCACAAAGTCATGGTTTGTACCCATGGTACAAACACTGTTGTCAAGCCACCGCGTTCAACTCTTCGGCGTTGTTGCATTGGTTCATCATCGCTGCTATCCCACTCATCATCGTTCCTGGTCTGAAACACGTCAACTCTCCCTGGAATATCACGCGGTAACAGGTTTTGGTGGACATTGCCTTCATCACCCTCTTCTTCATTCGTTAGGACACTCGGCTCCGGAGGAATGGCTACTAAGCTGTAAATCATCATAACCATCTAAAATATGTTGCGACAGATTCCTCAAGTCCTTCAAAATAATTTACAGCATGAAAAGACCGCTTTGCCATTGCTTACGATGTTATAAAACCGGCAAGTAAATAAAATAAATATGTAGCAATTAGCGCACTGGCCCAATTCAAGGACACCATACGGAAATACTTATATTTCAGGCTGAATCATACAAAATATTTGACAAATAGCATTATTCACTAGTAGACATTTAGTTACGTAAAACAAAGTCTAAAGTTTGAAGAAAATCTAATGTATTATGTAAAAATTTTAGACTCACCTTTGGTCAATTACTTATTTGCTCCACTATGTAAAACAATCACCGATTTCATCCACTTTTATCCAACTACTGACAATGATGTTGCTTCTATCACAAAGCTACACTATTTGGCAATGCAAATTCGATTTTTAACAAACCGCAACACATAATAGTGAAAAAATGCGGGTAGTTGAAAATATGGCCCAGATCTAGGACAGCGGGCTTAAATGGGTTAAGAACTTAAGCCGGGTTTCCATCGCGAGGGTATTGAGCGGTAAATGAGAGATGGGTGGGCGTAGTTAACGCATTCACTGCCCTGCCTCCGCCACACGGGAGAGCAGACTGCACTGGCATCTGCGTCTTGGGCCATGAATGTGTTAATCTGAACGCTTTCTGCTCGCTCACTCCTTTCCGCTCGGCTATTTGTTGGTGTCATGGTATAATAACATACTTCACCGTTGGTGTAAATACAAGTATACAGTTTACTCTTGCGAGTTAAACAGGGTCCGCTCCGCTCGCGGTGGAAATCCGGCTTTAGACTTAGCATGTATTGTATTCTAGCCTAGACAAAAGTATGTCTAGTCTGTCCATGGTAAGACTGTACTGTAATTTCATTATGTTGAGGTTGCGCTTTGTCTACAGAACTAGTAACGGGCGGTGTGGGGGTCGGCGGCGTGGCAGTCGGCGCGCTGGTCGGCGACAAGCCGCCCGCCGGCCGCAGCCGACTGCTCGAAGACTTCCGCAACAACCGCTTCCCCAACCTGCAACTCAGAGATCTCGCAAACCATATAGTAGAATTCTCACAGGACCAGCACGGATCTAGGTGAGTGAGCAAATCAAATACAACGAAAAACATTTTATTTATCTATAGACTGTTACCAACAATCAACTGCATAATGAGAAAGATTTTTTAAGGCCAATGAGGGGCTTGTCAGAGGAGGCTATGTCCAAGGCCTATACTCTTAAAAAGGAAATAGAAGTTTCTGATTCGTTTTCGTGCAAACGATAATCATAAGCAAGCGACATAAAAGTTGGTTTTGCACGACAGCGAATCAGAAACTTCGATTTTCCTTTTCCGAGTAGGTCCCCAGCTGTTGACTAGTATAGGCTAATGATTATAATGATGATGATCTAATTAGAACTACACAATAGCCGAATGCGATGTTCAATGGTTAAAAAAACCCGGTGAAACCGCGTCTTCTTATACGCAATTTTAATTATTTGTCAATTTGAGATTGTTCCTTCAATACCTACTGCTTCAATATTTTACTATAAAAATACAATCAAATAATAGAAACAAATGATCAGAAGTAAATTTAGAATTATTTTAATGGTAAAAGAATTTTTGAAATCCGTCAGTAGTTTTTGAGTTTATTCGTCAGGCGTGTAGATGATATATGGATGAGATATGGTAGTGTAGATAAAATCAGTGATATCTTGAATCAAATTAATTTAATTTTTTTGGAATTTTTTCGATTTACTATTAAATTACAATTAAATAATGTGAAGAAATTATGACTAGTATTTACAATTATTTACTATTGAATCAGAATAATTTAATTTTTTTGTTTAATAATGATGGTAAATATTATATTATGTAGAAGGAAAAACAAAGGGATATTAGCCATTTGTCAGCAGTGACTTGAACAATCAGGAATATTTAAAATTGATGTGGTAAAATTAAACGTAGTCAAAAGGCGATTAGTAAAAAGTCGAAATAAATTTAAGCTATATTTTCCCCCATCAAAATCACTTATTAAGATTTTCTTATTTTCAGGTTTATTCAACAAAAATTAGAAAGGGCAACTGTACAAGAAAAACAAATGGTATTCAATGAAATAATCGGCGCAGCGTATAGTCTAATGACAGACGTATTTGGAAATTATGTGATACAGAAATTTTTCGAATTCGGCACACCAGAACAGAAAACAACATTAGCGCAAAAGGTATGTGATTAACTCTGTAATGTACGAATAACCAATCCTAGACTATATGTTTCGTAGACAACGACCCAGGGGTCATTCCCGCTCGGTAACACCCTGTCGTCAACACTGTTGACGAATGGGAAAAAAAAGTTGCACTCGTTCACAGTGTTAGCGAGATAGCGAATTTCAATGAAAGATACAGATTTTTAAAATGGTGAGTAATAAAATAAACATACCAATTGAGTAAAAAATGAATTGAAAAAAAAACCTGTTTATTATTTCAAACAATAAATCTTTTAAATCCATAATGTTTATAAACACTAAAGTCATTTACAACGGGATATTTACCATGATTTGAGTTTTGAGCTTTCCAATATTACAGTATACGCACAGTTTCATGCGTTGTAAATGACTTATTCAATGTACTTAACCACTTGAACGTCCAGTGGCACATAAGTACCACAAACGTTTACCCCAACTTACGTCCGTGGTACAAAATGGCCACACGACGTCTACCTCCGATTTTTAATGATTTTAGTTATTACCTGTGGCTCTTGTGTACCTAGTCTGTGGTTTAACGGAAGCGGAAATAATGACCGAACGAACTAAACCACGTCTCAAATGACATTTTTACAAACTTTGTGTCTGTCAACAAAATGAAAACAGGTGTAATGATTTTAAGCTCGGAACGAAAGTATGTTTACGTTATTTATGTCGTAAATCCTTCTGTTTTATTGTATATTTCTATGATTGTTATACATGTATTTTTTCTAGATAAATCACTGGTTTTAATGGTATATGAACATCATACTTATTATTCCTCTAAAATTTATAAATTTTGAAAAAACTATCGCCGAGTACCGTTTGTGTTTCAAAATGGCCAGTGTTTTTTTATTAATTAATTTATAAATATGGTGAAAGTTTAATGATTAGGTAGATTAATCAAGTTTATTCTCTATACATAAACGTAAGTTATGTTTTTTATTGTTTTAAAATTACTCTAATACTTTTTTTTGGCAAATGTTTTTATCGTTGAAGTCCAGCGGCGTTATAAACGCGCTGGCGCTCGGACGTAAGTCGCCCTAGGACAACCGCGGCGCTGGACGTTCAAGTGGTTAATAAAATTAACTTACTTTGATTCTCACAACTCCGCCGCACTTTAATTTACGTTGACTGAAACTCCAAACAACTAACCCACTTTTATGTTTCCTTCTTGTACAGTATTGGTGACCACCATGAAGTAAAATACTCCCATGTCTTCTTTTTATGTTCCGACATAACTGAATACTAAGACTAATCCTGAGCAACTGCACATTTTTTAAAAATAGATTTCCAGAATAATGCAACAATGCATCCCGTGGTGCTCTCTTATTGGCTAATTCAAGGTCATGATAGATAACGGACCTGCCTATTCTAGGGCTTGGCTGGTGTGCGTATCTATTGTTTTACCGGTGCGGTTCCGCCATACTTACCTGCCATAAAAGTGAGTCATGTTCCAGCCACCAACTCATATTCTACAAATTGAAAAACATTCACAACAATTATTATTACAGGACTTTCTTAGTTTGAATTTTGCTCAAGTCGTAAGTATACAATACCGTTTCTCTTTTAATAAAATTTGAAAAATATCTACACATCTGACTCTTGTACTGGATGGATACGATCGGGAAATAAAAAGTTTCGTTCGTCAACACTGTGAACGAGTGGAACTTTTTATTTCCCATTCGTCAACAGTGTTGACGACAGGGTGTTACCGAGCGGGAATGACTCCGACCCAGGTTGTAATTGATTTATTATTTTACTGTGAATTTAGCTTAAAATCCGATTAGCACTTCAAACCTTATCAAATTTCATTCGTGTCGCGGTAACCGAGTAAGAATTACTTGGTTTAGTGTTTTTGGAAGATACTTAAACCTTGCATGGTATCTTTATAAATAACACAATGTAAGAACATAAATAGTGTCCATGAGTTAAATAGTCGATCATAGAAGAGTTCGTTTTAATGGGCACATAAATTTGGATTCCTGTCATAATAATCTTGAATCATAGATGATTTATGGATAAGGTATAATATGTCGTAATTACCACTTGAGTATTACTGATGTTTACAACATTACCCACTCGTTATTTTTGATAGCTCCATAGCTTTATTTTTGACAATATCTATGCCTATTTTAAGCCGAGTACGGACCGGTGGGTGCTTATCGTACTATTTTACATACAGCATGAAACGTCAAAAATTCGGCTCGTTGCGAGTGCCTTCTTTCCCCGTACCGACTGCACGAACGCTCGCCGTGTGACACGTTACGTTACACCCCGTAAAACCGGTCGATACCCGGCTTAGAAAAATAAAAAGTTGTAAGCGTAACTACAAAATTACAAAAGAACCCATCGTCGGTATCCGAAGTTAACAAAACACTATTAAAATCATTGTTTGGAGTTGCCTAATATCTAATATATGTGGTCTGACCCGCCCGGTTTTCACTAAAGAAGAACGCAGCGCAGATCTATGAAAATTCTCCCAATTCAATCTCGATGATATGCCGTGATGGTTAGAGACGCTGGTTTGACACAATTATACCAGATATGTGCTACGCAGCAATGCGGAATGTCAACCAATAGGATCGCAGAGGAGTATTCTAATCTAAGCCATAGTTTTGTATCAAAACTAAGCTGCTTAGTACGCGACGAAATGTATCTAATAAATACAGCCAATAGGATAGGTTATCTTTAAAAATCGAGCGAGCAAGTTTGGGTTAGTTAGACCCTGTTTGTTGGGCGCGTTCCCACTGACGTTAACGGTGCGGTGTGGAATCGCACAAATACGGAAAGTGCTTCCCACAAACTAGTGTTGACTTCATCCACACTTATTCGGCATCCACACGACTTCGTCCACTTGAGAACAATATGCTAGCGGCAGTCCACGCTCGCCGAGACGTCTCGTCGAATGTCTCCAGCGCTCGTCCTCTCAACAAGAGGCACCATGCTTGTTAAACTTTAGCCGAGACGAGAACTTAGCGAGGGATCATGGATCATGAGGCGAGAGAGATCTCTTTGTACATTGACGTTCATCGATAGGTCCCCTGTAAAGTTTGAAGTCAATTTCTATTAATACAGATTTTTTTTAAATGCTACTAGGAACAAGTTAAAACAAGGATTCATGAAACGAAATATAGAAACTAAAATGTATTTTAAGTTGGACAATTTTCATATTGGACAAAATTCGTGTTGGACATTTTGTATTTTGGACATTAATCGAGCAAAGCGTTTATTTCGGCTAAATGAAGATATATCAAGCTGCTTTTTTATGAAACATCAAATTCAATATTATAACCAAAACTAATGTAATTATTATTGGGACCGATTCATGGACGCCACTGGTGCACTCGTGCTCGGCCTGTCTCTGGGCGACTCGCCTAGTGTCCCTCGTTGGCTCTCGCGAGGCAAACGATGCGTCGTGGTGCCTCTCGTCGTCAATCGACATCTCCGCGAGTGTGTATTGCCGCTGTTAGCGTGTTGATTGTTCATGCGTTCAGGTTTGTATGTGTAGTGTGTGTTGCGTCAGGTGCGCGGACACGTGCTGAACCTGGCGCTGCAGATGTATGGCTGCCGCGTCATCCAGAAGGCGCTGGAATCCATCCCGCCGGAGCAGCAGCAGGAGGTGGTGCGCGAGCTAGACGGACACGTGCTCAAGTGTGTCAAGGATCAGAACGGGAACCATGTCGTGAGTACCAACCCTACCCTACACGCATACTGCTCACAACTTTGAAACAAGATTTATGAGAACTGTAACTTATATTACCTACCTACTGATAACTTTTAGTCAAATAAAAATAGCCTAGCCTGTTTCAGGTATCGTCAGCAGTTTTATGCTTCAGGGGAGCGTTCAAGTATTACGTAAAGCAATTTTTGAAGATTTTTCAAATTCAAATAATTTATTTCGGTTGTTCACCATAATCATTTTTGACCCCCTCCCCCTTGTAACGCACCGTAACGTTTTTCGGTACCCTCGCAATTTAATTATTGTTTTCTTTCAAAATAAACAACTGTTTTACAAGTGTATTTTGTGTAATTACAGGTACAAAAGTGTATAGAATGCGTGGAGCCGTCCGCGCTACAGTTCATAATAAACGCGTTCGCTGGTCAAGTGTACGCACTATCGACGCACCCGTACGGCTGCCGCGTCATCCAACGCATCCTGGAGCACTGCACGGCCGAGCAGACGCAGCCCGTGCTCAGCGAGCTGCACGCGCACACAGAACAACTCATACAGGTGATACATACGTACATCTATCTAACTATTTTACAATAGAAGTGTACGCACTATCGACACACCCGTACGGCTGCCGCGTCATCCAACGTATCCTGGAGCACTGCACGGCCAGTCTCTAGAGACTAGTCCTGCGCGCAGGATATATTATAGTGCACAAGTGTGCACACAAACACAGGCGCACTCTATATTCTCTTTGGGATGGCAGACGGACACGACCAAGGAGAGGTCAGGCGCCGGAAAAACGGACATGCCTCGCGCAAAGTTTATGTATAATTGCACCCAGAGCCATATGTTAACACAAAAAAAGACTATTGAAGTATGAAAAATGTCAAATAGAAAAGACTATTTGTCATTTTCATAATTGGACATTAGTCGTGCAAAGGGATTACACCGTGTCTAAACTTAGTCATAATGATATGTGTATGTTACAGGACCAGTACGGAAATTACGTAGTCCAGCACGTGCTAGAGCACGGCGCGGCGGAGGACCGCGCGCGGCTGGTGGCGGGCGTGCGGGGGAAGGTGCTCGCGCTGAGCCAGCACAAGTTCGCCTCCAACGTGGTGGAGAAGTGCGTCTCGCACGCCACGCGCAACGAGCGTGCGCTGCTCATCGACGAGCTCTGCGGGTTCAATGACAAGTGAGTAGTACTCAACTATGTTGCTATTTTATTGAACTTTTGATGACTTTTGTGGCACTGCAAAGTATTTTAATTTAAAGTACTCATCTGAGACGCAGAAAGTTGCAGGAAATGTTATGGTCTGCGTCTTCGAATCGGACCAGTAGTTCCGTTGATTGAATGAATTTACAAAAATGGTACATATATGTAAAATCGGGCATATCATCATCATCATCATCAGTCTATGTTAGACCACTACTGGATGTAGGCTTCCCTGTCTTTAGCTTGCCGCATGCAGCATCTGCCTGCAGTCTTTTGAAAATCAGTCGTCTGATATCTCTCCAACTATCAACCTTTGTTTACTTCGGGGCTAGATTATGCTGTGTAAAATTGTATGAGTAAAGTACAATAGAATAAAATGTGTTTTGTTCCTGCAGCGCGCTGCACGTGATGATGAAGGACCAGTACGCAAACTACGTGGTGCAGAAGATGATCGACGTGGCGGAGCCGACGCAGCGCAAGGTGCTGATGCACAAGATCCGGCCGCACATCGGCTCGCTGCGCAAGTACACGTACGGCAAGCACATAATCGCCAAGCTCGAGAAGTTCTTCATGAAGGCGCCCGAGCTCGGCCCCATCGGCCCGCCCACCTCGGCGCAGGTCCTCTAGGTACGATCCAGTATTAACGTCGCGGAGGCGCGGAGACGCGCGTACCCCCCAGCCGACCGCCTAATTGTAAAAATTGTGTAATTGTATACATTTTGTAAAGTATGGACGCCGCCGCGCCCCGCCGCCCGCCGCCCGCGCGCTTAGCCCTAAGCTCCGACCTGTAAAATCTCTCGATTAGTGTGTAATGTATTGCCGCGTGACGTTTATATTAGTTGTATGTATGTACGTGAAGCGCGCGCGGCCCGCGGCGGGCGCAGACTGACGCGCGCATGTAAATATCGGCGCATGTATTATAACGATTTGGAAAATTGTAACAATAGTTGTACAGCGACGACCACTTCGGTGCTCGGCCGTCGCCTCACCGCGACGTGACGTTTTACTGTGTTAGTCGTAAGTGTTCTAGTATTATTCGTTGTTCGTAAAAATCTATGTATAAATATTTGAACGTTTCTCAATGTAATTTATAAATCGATGGAAAGAACGGTCTGATGTGAAAATCCCGTGAGTTTCCGTAATTTTAGCTCGATGTAGATTAACTATTAGCTGGGCTAGGGGACCTTGAATCTTGGAGAGACGCGAGTTTGAGGTGTGCCTCAGGCAGTTCTAGACAATCGACACTATAGTCGTGATTACGTTTATTATTATTTTGTACTATTTCAAGTCAAGCTCTCGTTTAAGTTTAAAACCGGCTTAAATCGTACATAGTTATCGAATATTTTTAGTGCCGGAGTGTATAGTTTCGATTATAATTTTGTGAAAATGATATTTTTGTATATTTTTATGTAATTAATTTAAGTTATTTAGTTAATGAGCCCCCGAGTGTTGGGGCTAGCGGTTACGAGTGAAAATGCTTATGTTAGAGGCGCAGGCGCGCTGCCGCAAGCCGTAGGTTATAGTGATGATTGTAAAGTCCTGTACTGATAGATTAGGTCGAGGTCTACCCCCCGAACGCGTTAGGCGTAGCCCTCATTTTCCATTTGTAATTATTTTTATAGGAAGCTTAGTTTCCTTCTCACCTCAACAATTTTTTTACGTCTAGATGTAATTGAAAATAAAATTATTGTAAAATATAATTCTGTACAAAAACATGGAAAAAAAACTGATGTGATGTTGCACGAAAGAGGATGGGTCGAGAGCGGTGAGCCGCGGCGATCGCTCTGGACTCAGCCCCGTGAGCTAGGAAACATTTATATGATCCCATTTATTTAGACATTAATTATAAAATACAAGCATTTCTGTATTATTACCCTGTTGTTTTATTCCATTTTCAAACGTATCAAACTTCGATGATAGTGAGGTTATTTTGCTTCAAAACCGAAATGAGCCATTACTGAGAAAGTGAAAATTCGGAGTTAGTAAAGGGCCACCATGCTGCCCCAGTATAGTCTTGTGAGGCCACCAGGATCCCTAGGTTTTAGGATCTAATTGTAAGTGGGCGAATTGGGATCTGCACTGACATCTCGCATGGGAGTGTATTGTGCATTGTCCCCTTGCCTAACCAGGCTCTAACCAGCCCAGCTCTCGAGGTACCAGAGCAGTACGTTTGACGATTGACAGCTGTGTTGACAGCTTCGTTTCCGCTTTTCTGTAAGCGTGGGCGGGTTTGATGCTTCTATGAGACATCAATCCCGTTTTCCGTCTGGCCTCCTCTGTGGCCGTGCAGAATACCACTACATGCTCCACAGTTTGTTGATTTTGTTCTTAGAGACGCCCCGCCATTGCTTCTTGCTGTAGGTACCTACTGGTCACCAGGCCTAATTTGCCGAAACAGAAATGTAGAAGCATATTAATAAATTATACAATTGCCATCGTTTAAACATGTAAGCACCAGTTAAACAGAATTAGTCAAATAGATCTACTAAGAATAACCGTGTAACAGGCAGTTACGATATTGTCATACTTCTAAGCTCCCACGAAAAAGTGTGTATGTGCCACATACGGCATTTTATTAAGTTATAAACACCACGTAAAAATATGTAAGTGTAATAAAATCTAAACCGGTATAGATTTAAATAAAAAATAGTATCCATCTTAAACTAGATCTACAGTATGAGCATCTCACCAATTTTCACAGAAATATCTCAAAAAGGGCTCCAGTTATAGGCATTTGAACATTTTAAAACGCTCTCCTGTAAAATTTGTGTTTTGCAGATACACAACTATACGTAGGGAGTGTCGATATGGTATAGTTGTTTCCCCCACAGTACTGTCTGTGTCTAGCCATATGCCGAGGTACCTCGAGGTACTCGACCTCCTTGCTTATTGACAGTGTGTTGTACCTAGCAGTGAGGGTAGTTCTAGTTTTGCGAGTGAAGAGTATTAGTTCTGTTTTGTTCGGTTTTACTGACAGACTGTGTTTAGTGCACCATGTTTCCACAATCCATACCTAGGCCATCAATCTTTTCGAAAATCCCCGATATCATGATTGCCAAGGTCGTCTCCGATCGTAAATCTTTGTTCAGCGATTTCGTTCGTAGGTTTAGTTTCAACCCCCTTAAAGCCGTCACACACAGAACCCGGAGCCGGAAGCCATTTTTATAATCTTTAATACGGCAATCGTGCAAACAACGATGTGGTTGGACCAGTAAAATCAATTTTTCGGTATAGTTTATTTTATTTAGCGCCTTATTCGGGTCATAGGCTAAAATTTTGACGTGACAACGTCTTATAATTCGATAGAGCCGGCTGCACGCACGAAAAAACATGACGTTATGCGGCGTTACCTCATGCGGCGTTACCTCGCTCTTTTCTTCGCTTTTCGCTACCGCGCCGCGTCGCGCACGCCGACTGTTTGTGTCGCTGAGCCGGCCCGCCACGGCGGCCGTGCACCGCTTCGCCACAGCTTGCGGTGTGTGTGTAGTCTTTCATATAAATTCATACAATACAATGGTGTCAGGCTGTAGGTTTAAAGGTAACCTTGTTAAACAGATCTCTTGACACATCTCTTGAGACTGTTATTAGGGAGGCTATGTCTCTATGCAAAACTTAAGACATCCCTGAATAGTAGAACTACGAGAGGAGAAGAGGAGTGAGGGAGGCTACCAGGGCCAGATTTAGGGATGATTTATATTAGATCGGTCCGTGTCCGGGCCGAGAAGAGAATGTTACGGGTACACGGGCCCGGACGGGACACGGATCATGCACCGTTTAATATAAACTGCTTCATACAAAATGTATGTAACGTTTCAAATCCGTGCCCCGTCCGGGCCACGTACACGGCACACCTCGGGCACGGACCGGTCTAATGTAATTCTTCCCTTATCTTCTGGGGATAAAAAGTAGGTAAAGATGGTGTCACACTGCTGGGTAGGGAACTAGGATTAACCAATGAAATAGATCTCGAGAGTCGAGGCAGAATTTATTAATTCATAGCTCCAAGAGTCCATCGTCATACACCACATCGCCTAATCCTACATCTTATACTACTTTTCTTCTTTTTCCTCCTTGTCCTTAGTCTTGGGTTTGATGCTACGCTCCCGCTCCCTCGAGCGGTCTCGCTCGGACCGGTCGCGTTCTCTGTCTCTGTCCCTCTCGCGGGACCGCTCGCGCCGCGGCGACCGCGACCGCGACTTGTGGCGCCGCGACCGAGACCGCGACCTCTCACGTCTGTACGATCTGCAAAACAAAATATTCTGTAATGCTATGTAGCTACTTGCTTGAGTGGAGACCACGACTCGGCAAACGTAGTGTAGGACGCCCTCCGGCCAGGTGGGATGACGATCTGCGAAAGACTGCAGGCAGATGCTGGATACGGCAAGCTGAAGACGGGGCGCTATGGCGCTCATTAGGGGAGGCCTATGTCCAGCAGTAGACGAACATAGGCTGATGATGATGTAGCTACTACTTGATGAAGCTCGGCTACTTCTGCCACATGCCCGACGATCTTTGGAACAAGAGCTAACTGGGCCCCCGCAACGAAAGCTTGGTCCACACTAGCTTCGCGGTCTAGACTGGACTAGAGAGGGCTTTGGCCTGTAGTAAGACGATGCAATCCCGGGATTCCGGTCAGTCCGGGATGTTCGGGATTGAAAAATTAATTAGAGTAGTTAAAACGAACAGATGCACTCTTTTCACCTGTGTTTTATCAACTTACTTGTCTTGCAAGCTAAAAGTATCTACATATATGACTCGCGCCTCTCATTGTTTAAACCAAAAATAGGGGGCACGAATATAAGCTCTGGACAAATGTTTGTACGATCTGCAGGCATTTGTCAAGGGCGTTCTGGATGTTTTCTATGTATAATAAAAAATATCTATCTATGTAGTGTATTGTATTAAGTATATCAGTTATCTAGTACCCATAACACAAGCTCTGCTTAACTTGGGGCTAGATGCTGTGTGAATTGTCCAGCGTTATTTATTTATTTATAAAAATTTAATTGATTCAAGTTGAATTTTGTTGACTGACATCTTACTCAGTTCGTTATGTTGTTGATGAAAAGATAACGATAGGGCTGATTTTACAAAAAAACAACTAGTTTTTGCTTGTCTCCAATCCCGGGATCCGGGATCGCCTGAAGTCAATCCCGGAAATAAGGGCCGGGATCGAATTCTCTACCTGTAGTGGGACGATGCTCGATGCTCAATGCTTCAATTAGGCAAGGCAAATCATACATAGCAATATTTTTAGCATCGTGTGATTTACTCACTTTTCTCTGATCCTATCTGGCTTGATGGATCTTGAGCGTTCGCGATCTCTCTCCCGCTCCCTATCTCTTTCTCTTTCCTCCTGTAACAAAGAATGGCATAATAAACATGCGTAAGAAATAAATCAATACTAAATGCAAATAATACGATTGAAAAATGGGATATCTGGTTTATTCTAATGACGACCTCTGTGGCGCAGCGAGCGAAGGTCCACCTGCGACGCAAGGGGTTGAGGGTTCGATTCTCGCCTCGGAACAAATGTTTGTACCATCTGCAGATATTTGTCAGGGTGTTCTGGATATTTTCTATGTATAGTAAAAAGTATGTAGGGTATTGTTTTAAGTATATCAGTTATCTAGTACCCATAACACAAGCTCTGCTTAGCTTGAGGCTAGATAATGCTGTGTGAATTGTCCAGCATTATTATTATTATTATTATTCACCTAGCAGTAAGTATTCAGAATCAGAATAATATTCTAGATAAACAAGAAGCAAACAATGAAGCATCGATGAAGAATGGAATCTGAAATACTGGATCTTAGTGGCGCAAAATAGAGTCGAAAAAGAACCTAAAAATAGAACAATTCCCAAAAAAAACCATCCATCATATGAGGGGTGACATGTGTTACTTACGTCCTCTCTTCTCTCACGCTCCCTGCGCTCGCTCCGCTCCCGCTCGTGCGTCCGCTCCCGCTCCCTGTCCCGCTCGCGCTCCCGCTCGTGCGGGTTCGGTGCGGGGTGCGGGCGGAAGGGCGCACCGTACGGAGATGCCATCATGTGCGGTGGTGGCATGTGGACGGGCTGCGGCACGCCCATTGGTGGGCCTGGAAAAAATATTAAGAATTAAAAAAAAAAATGTGTGATGAAGTTAAAAAATTAACATCAGACTAAAAAAGTCCGCTACTGGGCGTAAAACTCTTCCAAAGATCGCCACATTCGCCGCAATATCCGGACCTGTGCTGCCTCCAGCGGGATGTCTCCAGCGGTTATCCGCAATCAGGCCGCGGCTTGTTGCTTGCGCTTTTCGGTATGTGGTCTGGTTGCCACAGATAAGTCCAAATAAATAAATTGTAAAATTTGTCTAGATGTAGGAGGTATTCTTCGGAAGGATGGGTCGAATTCGAAAATGTTTTTCCGTAATATAAAATTGGCGTGTAACCAAATCAATCTCCAATCCTGCCAAACGTAGTGATTGACGAAACACCTCTTGTTCGGGAGTTCAGCAGTGGACAGCTAGTGTGACAGTGAGTTGATGACATATAATAATATGGGTAGGTGGGCTCACCCATCGGCGGCCCCATGGGCGGCGGGCCGGGTTGGGGCGCGGGCCCCGGCGTTAGTTCCTTGATCTCGCTCGGCGCCCAGCCCGGCGGCGGCTCCCCGTGACCTGACAAACAAATCACTGCATTTAACTCATATTTGTATGATAGAGCGTTTTCAGTGGCGTCATTTACCTAACAAATAGGTTAAGTCCGATTCAGACTCCTTTTAAAGTCATTTTTTTTATTTTGGCATTGGCCAAATTGACACGCATTTTGTGAATGTTTAAAAAACTACATTTAACTTAACTGACTTCAAATTCCAGTTAATAGGATTCATCTATATTATGTTCACGTGCAAAAAAAATGGGTTTACACTTCGATAGCGCGATCTAATTTCCCTAGTGGCAACATCTAGTTCGTCAAGAATTCGAAAATGTTTGCAATCAAATAAACGTTCTGAACAAAAGAATGTATGAAGAGGAAATAACTCGATTGGAACTTGACAAACAAATTAAAGATTTAATCGACGAAAATACCTTGATGCTAGAAGAGAGAATTAGAACAAACATTGTATACAATGTGTCTGGTTACCGGTGTACGACTACACCTCAACCTCGCCGAAAATGGTATTAGAAGAGCACATAACGAACGTATTCCTTTATTGTCTTCTTAAATGGTATGGTCGTATGAATGTGCGAGCATTCGGGGTTGGTTTATTGGGAAATCTTCTCGCATACTCTCTTACAGCAGCATTATCGTTCCCGTTGCACAATCCATAGACGAAATGGATGTTGGCCACGTCCTGGCTGGAATGATGGAAATCTTCCATTTCTGTTAACTTTCGTCAGCGAAAAATACAAAACTTAACAAAAATTAATCTGACAGCGCGCCATTTTTTTTTTCAGTTTCATCACGTCCTTATCTACAACAAAGCACAAAATTGTCTGTGGACACGCAATTCCTCGAAACCGTGAGTCCAGTTGCTTATTAGCGGGATATTTAAACTTTCAAGGGTCAGATTCAAATCGTCATAACTTCTAAACTATCTTACTCAGGGCTAAGATGCATGACTAATTTTGAAGCACACATTCTGTACTATCGTTCAAAAACAAAACACATGTAACTTGACAGTTCCAATTTGATGAAAAAGTTAAAAATTTTAAAAAAATGTTGGAAAAAAACTTTTTTTTGTTTTATAAATTCTCTTTTCTTCTATTATAAAATAGAAAATGCAACAATGTTATCATTGCTTTATTGCCTACATTATTAGCAATCAATTGAGTCCTCTATCGTCCTCCTAGAACCTCTGCATGGGTAGCTATAGCTTAAACAATACGCTTGTATTGTTTAACCCGTGCTACGAGGCAAAAGAAAACAAAATGGCTGCTATTTTATCAGGGAGCGAGAAAAAAAAAATAGGGATAGTGATTTGTCGATAAAATTTACCGTACTTCACCCCCCCAAAGTCTCCGACACTGGTAACCAGACACATTGTATAACACAACGAAATCACAGTGAGTGGCTACTTAATCGTCATGAATTTCTTACGCCACAGAAAGGATTTACAACGAAGAAGATGCAAAAGAAAACAAAACTGACAATGAATAAGAAACATTTTAAAATCATGCACATAATACTACAAATAACTACATCTAAGACAATAGTGAAAAAAGAACTACACGAGAAAAAACTATTACATCACTAGCAGAAGAAAGCAACAAACTACTTGAAATAATATATAAAAATGAACAAGATTTAAAGGATCAAGAAGTTACTCTAACTAAGATATCTTTTCTGGAGCAACCGCTGCTCATACTAGGGGGTGCATTTCGAAATTTCGATAATAGTTATAAAAACTGTATGGTACATTGTTTGTAGTCTTAGAAAAATACAGGAAACATACATTTCATCTTCATTTTCATTCACCTGTCAACGATTAGGGAACTTCATAGGCGTGCATTCGTCAAAAAGAAAATAAACGCATGAACGGAATATAATCTAAAATTACTGTTTATTTTGTTTAGTCCGAGTTCATTTAAGTACCTAGTGATTCTACTGCCTAAAGTCTATAGGCCCAGGATAAGAAAGGCAAAACAGTGGTTTAATCGATTGTTAATAAGGCCTGGACGAATATATATATGTATTCAGAATGCCGTGTATTTTTTTTACGATTTCCATATTTTTTAAGTCCCGCAAATCCCACATGTGTAATCCCGCATTTCTAATTCTGCAGAAATAGTATCCCGCGATTGCAGGATTGGATTCCCTAATTTAAGTAAACAACAATAAATAAATAATTATGGACAGTTCACACTACATTATTTAGCCCCAAGCTAAGTAGAACTTGTGTTGAGGGTAAAATAGATAATAAAAGTTATATTTTCTATCTGAATTTCGAACTTTCGAAATTGAGCTTCCGAATTTTGTAAGCCAGTTTGAAATTGAAAAATATCGAAACTACACCCCCTAACTCATACTTCATTGAAGATAAAATTGAAAAGATGGGAAGCACCAATGGACGCACAACTGAAGTCAAGACGTCAGCTACTGAATCTTTAAGACAACCGTACGTACAAACTATAGTTCGTACAAAACAAACGTAAACTATAACAAAGAAGTTTCCATCTACGGAAAAGACATGGCGCATCACATCGGGAATTTTATACCCTCTTATAAAATAAGCAACATATGTTTGCCGGGATGGAGATTCAATCATATCGTAGATGAAGACAAAATATACAATAGGACAAGCGACAATAAAATAGTAATAATAATAGGGAACTACACAACAATAAATGGAAATGTTGGACAGTATCTAGACAAAATTGATAGAATAGCGACTAACCTAAAGAAAAATCAGCAACTAATTATAACCACTACGATCACTTACGGAAAAGACAAATACATAAACAACAGAATTATGAGCATCAATAGTAAATTGTACTCAATGGCATTTGTGCACAACAACATAAACATCGTTGAATTAAACGACGAAAATGGAGTAACGAGGAAAACTAATATTGAGAAAAAATCAGCACGATTTATTGCCTCTGCTTGCGAGACTGGAGTAGATAGAAGAATCCTTGTGTCACTGCACGGTTGCGAAGCGAGAACCTATAATAATACTAGCTTCTGCCCGCGGCTTCGCACGCGTTATTTCTACGGAAACGTTCAAAGGTAATTTCTATCCCATGGGAACAGATTTATGGGATAAAAAGTAGCCTATGTTTGATTCCAGGCATAGAGCTACACCGGTGCAAAATTTCAGCTCTAAAATTATGTAGGTACAGTCAGCTGCAAAAAAATGTATACACTCCGTAGTTTTCAATTTGACTGAATAGTAAGTTTATAGTAATTGTGATAGTTTATTTACCACATTCTGACAAGTACAATGACTACTTTGAACGAAAAATGTGTGCGTAGACATTTAATTTAATAGTTCCGAGTAAAATAATACTCAAATCTTGGGAATGTATACATATCTGAGCAGCTGACTGTACCTACCTACGTACTCCTAGTTCTATAATATTTATTTTCGATCGGTACCAAATGTTACAGCATTATCAGCTATGTAAGTACCTAGGTTTCTATTAATTATAAAGTAAATAAAAAAGCATGAAAAAATAATAATGATGATACTACACTGTAAAATAAATATTACAAAACTATAACATACACATACAATAACATAAATGCAGCTCAATCTCGGTCTAACACGCACACAAACACGGAAACTAGCCAAGTCCTCGTTATACTCACGCACCACCACCGCCCGCGCCGCCGCGCGGCGCAGCACCGGTAGGTAGAACAATACAGTGCGCCCAGCTACGTCACAACACAACCGTAAACACAACCAACAAATACAAATAAGTTCCTTTATTTTGGTTTCAGATTTGTTTTTTAAAAATAATAACTTACGCTGGCATTCTATTTTTAACCCCCGACGCAAAAAGAGAGGGGTGTTATAAGTTTAACGTGTCTGTCTGTGTATCTGTGTATCTGTCTGTGGTATCGTAACTCCCAAACGGATGAACCGATTTTCGTTTAGTTTTTTTGTGTCATAGATAATTTTATCCCGAGTGTTCTTAGCCTTGTTTCATGAAAATCTGTCGGGGGTTTTTTAAATTTTTGATTTTGTTCTTGTTAATTATAAAATTAAAGAATAATTATATTTGCATATCATCTTAGCGTTAATAAATTTTAATATTGTAATAATAAAGCTTGGGCGCTAGCCATAAAGAAGCTAGAAATAAGTAACCTTAAGTAATCTCATTATAAGTAAACAGTTAAAGTTTTTAATGAGAATAAATTCTTTAAGCCGATCCCTCGGGAATAAAATTACGGGACCACCTCAGGATCATTCTTTATATAAAGAATCAGCAGAATCGTAAACCATTAGCGGAGATAAAAAGTAATATACAAATTAAGAGGCTTCTAACGGACAGACAGATGGCGTAGGCTTAGGGCTTAGGCTAAGGCGTCCTCTAGACCTAGAATAACATTGCACAATACGTTTCATTGTATATACAATAAGATTGAATATCCCATTTAATCCAGACGTTCAATTATATTCAGTCAATAATATTGACAAGCCATTCGCGTCAATATTTTCGTACGAGCAACATGTCTGACGACGAAGTTTTGGCTGCCGACGTGCTGGTGATTTTATTAACAAAAGAAAAAATATTGTGCAATACTACCCCTACACGATGCAATGAAATGACATTACGCAATAAAATTTAAGCTCGCTCAAACTTACGTTCAATCGTTGCGCAATCTTCAATACAAACCCTATACGATCAATAATATTGCACAATTCGTCTTATCGCGCAATATAATTGATCGTCTAGGGCACGCCTTAGGCGTATGGGTCTTGGTAGCACACTTCAGGTAAAGAACAAACATCATGGGCGTACGATGAAAATTGCTACGTTGTGATCTGCGTGCGCCATGCGCTTGGACCACTTCGGGCTCGATAAGAAATAACGCGATAAAAAGCGCCCACTGGATCCATACTCTGGATCTTCTCTGGTACTTACCCCAGTGTTCGTTGTAGGGCGCGTGCGGCGGGTAGTAGTGCTCCGGCGGGAAGTAGTCGGGCGCGCCGGGCGGCACGTCGCGCACATGAGGGCGGTACTCGCGGCGCTCGGCTGTCATCACCTAAACAACATTCAACACTATAAAGGAGAGCAACTAACAGTTTTGTCTAAATTGTTTTAACTGCAAATAGTAGTTCTAATTTCTTTGTATTATTTTTCAGGGTTCCGTAACTTAAAAGGAAAAAAGGAACCCATAAAGGATCACATTGTTGTCACTTTGTCTGTTTCAGGAACGCGTGGACGTATAGCGTTGAAATTAACGTTAAGTGCTCAAGTCCGCTAGGAGTCGCGATATAAATAAAACTTCTAACTCAACGCACTCAAAAGTCACAGCCGTTTATGTCCGAATATTTTGAAATTTCCGAGAGAATCACATGCACACAAAACCTATAGGGTACTTCCCGTAGACCAATCATGAAAGGTGGCTTGGTGAGCAGCAAGGTCTTATAGCACAAATAAAGAGAAAAATCCAGTAACCGTTAATTTGCAGTTTATTCATTAAAAAAAAAATATTCTCGCTATGGACCAACAAAACCTACAGGGTACAGTTACTTCCCGTTTACCTAGAATCATGATAATTTGGCAAGCCACAAGGTCTAACGGACCCCTAAGTGGGCGAGTCGACTCGCACTTGACGTTTTATTTTTTTGTTATAAATACTCAAAAACGACAATTGATTCGTAGTTTGTTGAAGCGTTGGTTCTTAGCAAATAGTTACAGGGTTCCATCTACGGCATAGGCACTTTCGATATAACAATCTTTTCTGCAGGTAGAAAAATGTGTTTACCTGAATAGTGTTTTCTCTAGCTTGGAAGTTATTCTGCATGGGGGGTCCCTGGTGGTACTGCATCATCTGCGGAGGAGGTTGCATTTCTTCATGCCTTGGAGGTCCTGTAACAGTTAAAGATGGTATTGTGAGAAAAAACCTCACTCAAATGCAGTCTAAAAACCTTAATAAAATCCACTTACTTCTACGAGATGCTGAAATAGTAAATTAAATTAAAATTAGGACATATAAATGTAGTTTACTACTACTACTACTACTATATTAGTTGCAGAGCTGAGAGTTACTTTTCATTACACATCATCATCATCATCATCATCATCAGCCTATATTAGTCTACTGCTGGACTAACACATAAATTACACATACACACGTTTTAATTTTATCTAAATTATTAGATAATACATTGAACAAAATACATGTAAATTACATGTACTTAGATAAGTACATGTAATTTACATTTTCAAGCTGTAAGATTCCAGGAAAAAAGTACCTACAGGGTGGAATTTTTCGATGGGGCAGTAAAGAGAGGGACCTTAAACCGATGTAGCTACAGGAAATGGTCTTATGTATTTATTGAGGAATAACTAACAACTACATTAAACTTATTATACATTTGTGTTAGTACTTTACTAGTAAAGATGAGCGATATTATCAATGTGGGCTACATTGATAGCGCTATCCACATATGCGTTACATACATAGAGAATTAAAAACATGCAACTAGAAGGCCTAACTAATACATGAAATAAGTAAGTAGGTAGCTAGGTGAGAGCTGGACTCTTCTTAAACAACTAAGAGTAGAAACATAGTTATTAAATTATTTTGAACTGAAAATATACTATTATTTCTAGTAGAATAATAATGACAAAATATCATTTGTAGAAACAGTACTTAATGATTTATGTTGGGTTATTACTAAAATTTACTTGAAAAAGTAGACTGTATCCACTTTTTGAATTTATATAAATTGTAAATAAATATGTCTATATCTACGAACTTATTATTAAAGGACTCAACCGTAGGACGAATAGTGGATACTGTATAGGGGATAGGGAATACGCGGTGCCAATGCACCGCGTATTCCAGCTGAGGGGGCTAAAAATTTAGAGTGTTGATATTTTTGGTAAAGCTGATGGAGTTACATTTAGGAAGGCTAAAGTGTAGTTTGTTGTTACTGCAGTATGTGGCGAGTCTATTTATTCTTCTTAAAATAAAACGCAGTCGTCCAGGGTACGTATCGGCATGTAGGCTTTAAGATCGTCAGCGTATAATGGGAACTGAGAATATCGAAAGGATTGATCGATGTCGTTTATAATAGAGTACAAAGAGAAGCGGTCCCAATATAGAAGCGTGGGGAACTCCTTAAGTGACTGGTACGCTGGTAGATTGGAAGCCATTAACTAGATACTATTTTTTGAGTACGATTAACATAGGATGAGATCCAGCGGAGAAGATTACCACGGATACCGTTTAATGCGATTTTGTTTAGAAGAATGTCGTGGTCCACCTTGCGAATGCTTTTCTAAAGTCCGTATAAACGGCGTCCACTTGTACACGCTTGTCAAGGTTATCAAAAAGTGTATTGGTAAAAATTATAAGGTTAGATGTGGTGGAACGCCATATAACAAAGCCATGTTGCTCCTGAATGATAATGTTGTGTAGGATGGGGATCTCATTGTGAACAAGCCTTTCAAAAAGCTTCGACAAGGCGGACAGAATAGAAATAGGACAACAGTACTCTATGTTGTGTTTAGAACCGCTTTTGTGCACTGGGTTGATAAAGGCACGTTTCCATACTTCAGGAAAGATACCTTCTGCAAGACATTTGTTAAAAATAGCAGAGATAGGCACATAAATACAACCTGCAGTATTTTTAAAGAAACAAGGAGGGATTCCATCTGGACCAGGGCCTTTAGATGCGTCAAGAAACTTCAACTCTTTCAATACGTTATCCTCGTTAAGGTAAACGTTCGAATCGAAATCAAAACATTATCATCATTAGCAGTAGAGGGTCATCGATAACTCATTATTATTAATATCAGGAAATAACCAAGTTTCCGTTAGCATGATGTCATAGGTGAAAGAAAGTATGTTCAAATATAAAGTTTGTAACTTTATGCGTATCCCACTGCAATTTTGGTAATAAACTATTATTTTGTCGGTGTTATCCATTATACAGTCCTGTATTATATGTGTATAGGTAGTTAAGTAGGAGCTGTAAAGATTTTTTCGCTATTTTTATTTCAGAAGCCAAGATTTTAATTTTAAAATCGTGAGTGATTGAGTCCAGGTTTAAGACTGTGGAAAGTACAGTTATGAAAGGATACTTAAAACCAATTAAAATCAATATAATTAACAAGACAACATTAAATATTTTAAAAACCCGCCGACGTTTATTGGCTGAACAGATTTTCATAAAATATGGCTAAGAACACTTGGGATAAAATTATTTATGACACAAAAAAAACTAAACGAAAATCGGTTCATCCGTTTGGGAGCTACGATACCACAGACAGATATACAGATACACAGGCAGACACGTTAAACTTACAACACCTCTCTTTTTGCGTCGGGGGTTTAAAATACAATACAAGCATGCAATTTAAGAGAGTTATTGAAATTGTAAACATTGAGAAACAAAGAAATTTAGCCAGCACGTGTCGACTTAATCTTAGCCAGGTCCGATTCCGTACGTATGACGATGGTGATGCTCGATCCATAAATGTATAAAGTGATTGTTTCTTGCCTCTTCACTGCACATACGGAATAACTTTTTTTTTAATTTCAAGTGCTCGCTTAAGTATATTTTGGTAGGTGTGCCAGATATATCTAGCTGATTACACTCAAAGTTTTTGCTCTGCGATAGGCACCTAAGACGTTATCTCGCAGAATTCTAGTTGTGAACTTTACAATGATATTTTTGGGCATGTTATTGTTTGGTTGAGCGCGGGGTACACGGTGTATTGAGATGATGTCCTGGGTGGGAATAGGAACGTTCAGTGCTGCCCCTGTGTTACATATTATCGCGGATAAATTTTCATTGCGTTTTTTGGGTACATTACACAGCTCGAGGTTACACTGCCTAGCCTGCTGCTCCAGCGCATCGAGCTTAGTCTCCATGCTGATCAGGGCGGGGCAGGTCTCTACATTCCGGCTGACGGAGGCGACTTCCTCGATGCGTTTATTGAGTTGCTCATGCTCTACCGAGCAGTATTTCACGGAGCCCTTCAGATTAGCAACGTCCTGGTTTAATACAGAAAAATTTGTTTTTATAGTAGTCTGTTCTGCTTTCAGTGATCTTATCTCACCACGGATTTCAGATAAGGCACCCTTGATATCCTCTTTTATGCGCTGCACGTTATCACTGTTCTCCTTACGCAGTTCTTGGAACTGACCGTGGATCGTGCGCGCAAATGCTTTGAAGTCGCTCCCACTCTGTTGGGCTGAGTTCGCAGAGACGCTGGTATTTTCAAAAGACTGCAAAATATTCAAAGAGACCTCCATAGAGTTGTCGCACGTAGAAACCTGGCTGCAGCGAACTGGAGTATTCAAGTTAGACCTTATTCTTCTAGTCACGTTGCTGCAAGAAGGGCACTTCCCCGTATCTATATATTCTTTAGTAAATATGGTGTATTGCTATGGATTGATGTTTAAACATTCGCAGTGATAACTATCTGAACATACGTGGCATTTCAAGTAATATTTATCTGAAGATAATGGCTCCTTGCAGGCGCCGCAGTCCATCTATGCGGTCAGGTTTTATAAATAAGTAAGATACTTCTTATTTAGTTGAGCTAGCAATGAATCAAGTATTTAATAATTGTTACTTTAAGTATCCATCCGAACAATATAGTCTAATGTTACAACGTGCGACATCTAAAACATAAAGCAAAAGCGCAAGCTAGAAGCGCATCCGCAAGGTGCAGTTTATCAATAGCGCGACTCACTGATTAGAGCACAGTAGTTAAGTAGTAAGTGTTGCTGAATGTAGAAGGCGCTCTTGTCAAAGAATTCCAGATTAGCTGTGACGTGACAGAATTTGAATGTTTATGTTAGTTATTATTGGATACTCGAAGCACCTAAGTATTGCTTTTATTTTTTTACAGCGTTTTTAAAAAATTTTTTTACTACGGCCACTCCCATGTAAACAAAACGGTGTAATTTTTAAACAAAACGATGAATTACTTTGAAAAAAACTCAATTATTGGAAAAAAAACAGGAGCTCTTCATTAAACTAAAATTGTAAAAAAATCAACCCTGAATTAAAAGTTATGATGTTTTTTATGCAAAATCACCAATTTTTTAATCGATTTTTTCAATGAAATCACTACTTTTTCTAATTTTTTTATTACTTTATGTTATTTAACATTGTTGATAGATAACTATCTGATGGTAAAAAAGGCTCGTTCATTTCTCAATCACAACATTATTTTATCGACTGTTAAAGAAAGGCGTTGATTGGTGACGCACCATTGTTTTATCAGGAACCTTTTTTGTTAGTTGTTGTTGTAAATGGGCGCGGGTTAGGCTGCGGGAATGGCGAGGCTGGGCGAAGGACTAAAGGACCTTGAATTGAATTATGTTATTGTGACAGGCTCCGAACTATTCGTCGCTGCTAATTGATGATTTTGGTGATTTTGCATAAAAAAACATCATACCTTTTAATTCAGGGTTAATTTTTTTACAATTTTAGTTAGTGAAAAGCTCCTGTTTTTTCCAATAATTTCTGAGTTTGTTTCAAAGTAATTCATGGTTTAGTTTAAAAGTTACACCGTTTTGTTTACATAGGGGTGGTTGTAGTAAAAAAGTTTAAAAACTCTGTAAAAAAATAATTAAAAAAATAGATCTTTATTAACACATTTTCCGTCGATAAAATAGGGTGTAGTTTCCTTCATTTTCGTTTGTGCACCTTATGCAGCCTCACACTGTATAAAAGTCTGCAGTGACAGCTGTGACAGACAGTGTCCATGTGTAACACTTTCACTTAACATAACAATGAATGTTTAAACCGAATATGAGTGCTGAATATTTTTAATAAATAAAATATTGAGGAGTGTCTAATACTCTTAAGAGCTCCTCAATATTTTATGAATAATAAACTAATGAGGCACATTGCCTCAAGAGGGCGCTGTTTGTTGAAGTTGTAATGTGTAATCCTCTTGTGGTAATGTGCCTTTGGAGACTATCTATAATTTATAGAAATACTAGCGACTCGCCCCGGCTTCGCACGGGTGCAATAAAATACTACTATTACTATTATTATACATATAAACCTTCCTCTTCAATGACTCTTATCTATTAAAAAAAGCATCAAAATCCGTTGAGCAGTTTTAAAGATTGAAGCATAAATAGGGACAGAGAAAGCGACTTTGTTTTATACTATGGTGATTCATCCCCATTCGCAGATTGTCAAAAAAAAATTAGGTTGCAGGAAAATGGGCAATTTACACAATAACTTTTTTGATGCCAAGCGATCCTGTTTCTTATACTGATCACAAACTTATACCAGACCAACTGAGGTTGTGGTACTAAATAAGTCAGAAATCGTAACAAAACTCCCACTACAGTCCAAGAGTCATTTCTTGTAAAATTTTATCGACACCAGAGACAAAATTGGTGCATATCCATCCTACACAAATCGAAATCCGTGCTTGGGCTCCTGATTCGATAAATATAAGTATAATGCTATAAGTATAGTATACGTTACCCGGCGGGCGTCGGTTCTCGGGCTGCCGCTGCTGCGGCAGAGGCAGCCCGAGAGGCAGCATCACGCCGGCCTCGCCGACACGCATGCGGCGCTGCCGGTCGCAGTAGGCGCTCCAAGTCACCTCGTTGAACCCATAGTTGAAGTAATCTGCATAATAGTTACATCTTTACACCACCAAAACAAACTAAGCTAGAACTAAGTTTTCTTGCTAATGGTATCAGAAATCAATAACATTTATTTCTCTAGACATACTAAATGAGCTTAAACATGTCAAATTGTAAACTAAATTGTTATCAAATAAATAATCAAATTTTTAAACTCAATTGTTGTCATATAAAATATAAAGTGTTGATTCTCTTTACTGGTGGCTGGATTTATCAGTGAAGATAAATTTTTTTTTATATCTGAATACACAAATGCAACTCAGATAAAGCCTCCACCCCACAGCCGCGACTTTGAAGCGCGTCTTGTTGGCGCGATTTGTTGTGGTTTTGTAGCGCGATTCCTTAGACACAGCTGCGTTTTTGTATTTCTAGATGCCGCGCGCCATATATACCATTTATCAGTTGAGATATGCTTAAATTCTGAGTTACGTTTGAGTATTTGAGGCTAGACATTTCGATACCTCTGGGCTCAAAGGGCGTAAAGGACAATAGGCGAAAAAATAAATTTTATTTGCGCTGTAGTTTTTTTGTTTTTGGTACTATTTAAACAAAACCTAAGAAGAGAATATGTAGGATTAGTGGTACTTTCTAAATCTATGTCGATAAACTGTCCTAGTGTTATATTTACTGAAATAAATTTCGTGAAAAAAATACCTTTAAGCCACAAAAAAATCAGTCCTTGCGAGCACCTTAGGGTGTATAGCTACTTATTGCGTTCAAAACTATACAAATCAAGGACATAACTGACAAATTTAATATTTTTAGGTCATAAAGGATTGATTAGGAAGCTAATCAATAATGTTATTTTCTATGTTTTTGGGGCTAGATAATGCTGTGTGAATTGTCCAGCATTATTTATTTATTTATGTACAGTGCTCTTATTGCATTTTCTTTAAATTTTAAGTAAATAACATTTCTATTTATAAAATATGGTTTAAAATCAAATAAAAATTGTTTATTCCACACTTAAAGCCACTTAAATATGACATGATATAAATTTTTCATAAAAATTACCTATAAAAACAATGAGACAAAAAAGAAGAATAAATCCTCCCACTTATGAACCTCTCTCAACACTAAGCAATGGCTAAGAGTAGTTTGTTACCTCATGAGTGAAAAAAAAGCACTGCTCAGCCATGTTAGAAGAATTTTGTAAGAGAAAACTTATGTTAATTGACAACAAATAAGATCGGATTGAGCATTGACTAATAAATAACTACAAAAAAAAAAGCATTTACGTAGTATGTGTGGTTCGATTTGATTAATACAAGGCAGTTACACAATTAAATGTATGTTATTCTATCTCAATAAACTATATCCTAATGAGCCGAAAACTATATTTAAGACCTGATGTATTACCACAATGGCAATGAATAAATGGTTTCAGTAATTCATAACCACAAGGGATTATACATCCTTCACATCAAATCCTGTCCTACCTGATATATCAGCACCCGGCTTGTTCCATGGTTTATCTTCAATGGTATCAATGTTGAATTCCAAAGCAGGCACTCCATTGATGCTGCCAGGACCATCGAGATCCTCAAGGGATACCTTTCCAGTAGTTGTAACTGTGCGGGGCTTCTCTGCTGACCCAGAAACTAGCCCTACTCCTCTCTGCAAATAAAAAAAATATTCTCAGTAGATTCTGATTTAGACTGTTCTGCTTATAATCACATCATCATCCCCCTCATGATGATATATAAAAGAGCAAGGTTTGATTTCCTGCTAGTTTCATTTCCAACATTCTTACATAGACTTGTTTAACAATAGTTCTTTTTGTACGTTTACTGGCTGTTTCTAGTATTTATATGAGAAAAAAGAGATTGTGATCAATGATTTTGTAGTAGATTTAAAGAAAGATCACAGACAGAGATTATAATCTTTGTTGAAATAGTCAATACCAATTTTTTTTTACTCTACATTATTTAAAACTTGCTACAACACAACTTTATCTTTAACCCCAATAATTACCTTTATATTCAAGCTACCATATGCAGGTCCCGACTTGATTTCCCCAATGGTAACTTTAATATCATCACTGTCATCGGAGTCAGATTCTCCATCTTCTCCGTTCAACTTGTCTTCATCTTGGCTTACATCTTCAAAGTGTTCATCATTGAAATGGGAGTCGTTCGCTGGCTCCTGATCTTTTTCATCCTAAAATGATTGACTTGTTGTGATTGTTAGACACATTACATGAAATAAATTATCTTGTTGTCGCATGTACTTTTGACATAACTTTACAGTACAATTGAGGGAAATTTCCAAACATTAGAATGTCGTCCGACGATCACCGCATAAATCTTCGTTCATGATGTACCAACGGGACATTGAAGGATGATGAGAAGTCGGCTTATTTTGTTTATAACCTATACAAAATTAGGTCAGGTTCAGTCTAACGTTTTTGTTATTATAGTGCGTAGGCCTCGCACTCTGTATAATTTCTAAGGTTCAGTTATCATAGTCATAGGTTCAGTTAGTCATAGTTTCTAAGGTTTTCTATAGGTTCAGTCTTCTCAATGTTAAGCCACGAGTAAGTATTTAGTTGCGTTGTATAGTTACCGTTGTCGGTGCGACCTCATCTGCTCCGGGAGCTTTCTCACCATCTTCCTGCTGTTTATCACCAGGTTGCTCCACTCCGTCTCCATAAAGCCAGCTATCATCATTTTCATCACCAGGAGCGGACTCCACAACTGTTTCCGACATCCTTCGTTTTTTACTCACACCGCATAAACATACTTTTCTAACCGAATTTATAAAAAAGAAATGGGAATAGCAGAAACAAACAACCGTACAAACAACGCAAGCAACGGGCGGGCGGGCAGCCGAGCCGACATGGACATTTGGTTGTAAATGAAAGAAGCTTTTTCTCCGTAAAAATCAAATATGAGCAAACAGCAAGAGTATAAGCATAGGTATAAGCCTTTTGTTGCCGGTTAGTGGTTAGTGACGCGGTCGTAAGTAACTAATATAGTTCTTGGCCACCGTACGGTACTTAGCCACTTCCTCATAAGCCGTCACACACAGAAGCCGTAGCGACAGCGAGCGAGGCGAAGGCCTGCGAGTACCAGTGTTGCCAGATCGAATTTGACAAAATCAGTAGAAAGTCACGTAAATAATCAGTAGCTTGAAGAAAAAATCATTAGATTTTGAAAATTTCTAGCTTTTGACACGAAAAATGCGTGGTAGGTGTAAGGTTTTTGTAAAATCGGTTCATCCGCTAGGAAACTATAATTATAGTTCCCTATCGGATGAACCGATTTTGATTCATTTTTTTTTATGTTTGTCCAGTGTGTGTGTTTCACTTTTCAATGATGGCATTCATAGTACCTAAGTTGCAACGTAAAATATTCATGGCTTTTGAATTAAAAATTATGTGTTTTAAGTAGGTTTGTAATAAACTTTTTACATTGATATGAAAACATTGATCAAAGCAACTTATCATCAGCCTATATTAGTCCACTGCTGGACATAGGCCTCCCCTAATGAGCGCCATAGCGCCCTGTCTTCAGCTTGCCGCATCCAGCATCTGCCTGCAGTCTTTCAAATCAACTCATCAATCAGCTTGGAATTCGCCGAGATTTGTTCATTTCCAAGGGCACTGATCAGGTTTTCTGGGGTAGGTAACTAGGTAGTGTACAATGGTGTTCCGTTGTTCCTTTCAAGAAAAAAAAAACTATGTTCATCACAGAAAGAGGGATGCTAGGTGTCTATTTTTTTTTAAATTTCAATTTACTGATAAAACCTGATCAGTGCCCTTGGAAATGAACAAATCTCGCCATAAACCAAGCTGACTCGAGAATCGTATGAACACCAAGTGAAATTGAATTTTTAATTTCTTTTGTTATTACAAGGCCTTATGCCTTGGCCTTGAATCTCTCTCAGGAAAAACTGATTGATTTCTCGAATTTTACAAAATAGATCAGAGGCTCTTAAAAATCAAGCAGATCTATCTACTCGTAGGAAGTGTAATAATCCATTAACAAGACCTACTGCTAAATCAGTAGATCTGGCAACAAAGGAAAAGTTTATCGAAGAACGAACGGACCGACCAATCAATTCGAATAAGATGGGAACACACAACAGATGTTTACAGGAAGTGAAAGAAACGAACGCACAAAACAAACTCTTCAATTTCATTCATATTTTGTCAGTATTGTGATGAACCGGATTGGTGAAAATTTCATTGGCTTGTGAAGTGACACTGACAACTTGGGGAAAATCAGGTAGATTTCACGAAATTTTAGAAATAAATCAGTAGATCAGTAGACGGTTCAAAAAGCAGGTAGATCTACTGCTAAATCAGTAGATCTGGCAACGCTGGCGAGTACTGCGAGTTGTATCATAATCATAATGAATTTATATGAAAGACTACACTGGACTACACACACACCGCAAGCGGTGGCGAAGCGGTGCACGGCCGTGGCGGGCCGCCCCCCCGCCGCCGCCGGCTCGGCGACCAGCGTTGCCACCTTGGTGATTTTATCACTAGATTTGGTGATTTTTTGGAGTACGTTAGTGATATTCAGAAGAAAAAATCACTAAAAAAAAAATTGGTTGCCTGTAAAGTCGGTATACGGGCGAAAGTTTTACGTGACAACGACCGTAACGCAGTTTCTTGAAGTGAGCGGAGCGTAACGCAGTTTCTTGAAGTGTCACCCGGCAAACCAATTTATAAGACGTTGTCACGTCAAAAAAATTGGTTGCCTGTAAAGTCGGTATACGGGCGAAAGTTTTACGTGACAACGACTTTGAGTGGTAAAATAATTTTAATGTGAATATTCATTCGTATAGTAGGAAGTCACTTTTTATGTCTGTCTCTCTCGCTCTTAGGCGGGCTAACCATGCCCGAGTGGAAGGGACGCGTGCCTCTCACTCGCTCTCATTGTGAGCGCATAACGTGAGCGGAGCGTAACGCAGTTTCTTGAAGTGTCACCCGGCAAACCAATTTAAAAGACGTTTTCACGTCAAAATATCTGATGATTTTTAGTGATTTTTATCGAATCTCGACAATTTTTGAAAATACATACTTATTAGCAACGAATTCCCCAATTTATGTGAAAATAGCACAATCCTTTTCTTAGACAGCCGAAACGTAATTAAACCATGAATCTTCATAGGTTCGTGAATTAAACGTTTTTGTTTGATTATGCAAACCTACCTTGGGGAATCCCCGACTACTGAGGAGAACCTATCACGTACCTACTAAACTAGTTTATTTGAGTATGTATTTAGTTAGGTGCTTACTACTGTTGCTAGGCAGTTCTTGCTAAACTTCGTTCGGGAAAGTAGGTAAGTGATCAGGTGATCACATCGAAATCATTCGCGTAAGATTTGTGAAGTATTTCTTAGTTATTTCGCATTTCCTATGGACGTGCCAGTAAAAAAAAGACTTTTATTCACAAAAATATCGACAAGAATGGGAAACCGAAGAAATCAAGATGTGGTTACGGCCTGTAGCAAACGATACTACTACAGCCTTTTGTAATTTTTATCAAAAAGAAGTATTTACTAGAATTGATGACATTAAGAAACACAGGGTTGTGTGTATATAAAAAACACAAAAACAAATATCTATCTAGCTTAGTGTCAAAAAAATTTGCTATTAGATATCAGTAGTTTTTAGTTTCTTATTTTTACAAATACACTATTTTGTAGTACCTAGCGTGTAATTTCATTTTAAATTATCTAGTGATTTTTGTCCAAAATATCCCGAAAAAGTTATAAGGAGTGTCTTCACACGTTTCAGTACTCAGAGCTTCACACAGAGCGCACGCCACGCGTCGCGGTGCGGAGGCGTGCTACTAGAGTTACGAGTTGTATTTATTTACACAATTTTAAGTTAATGATCCGTTTAAGGCGCTAAATAAAATGGACTATAGAAAAATTGATTTAACTATTCCAACCACATCGTTGTTTATACGATTGCCGTACCTATGTATTTTTTTATGATAAATATAAATATTTGGAACTATAGTTCGACCGAAACCGCTGTACCGCTCCTGAGGTATGCGCGCGGCGAGACGGGGGGGAAGTATCGGCCGCTCCGATCCATCAGTCTGCCGTCAACGCTCACGGCAGTAGGTCGCCGTCGCCTTTGTACCGGACGGTCTATGTCAGATACACATGAGATAAATATCCAAAGATGGGTCGAGCGCTATCTCGTGATGTCAAGGCCATAATTTTTAAAGTGGCCGAATATTTTAAGAAAAGAAAAGCAGACAGAGAGAGCTTTGAATATAAAAGTGATGCAAATATTCCCAATTCACCTCTATTCTACTGGCATGTCTGCGTGGTCTTCACCGCATGACGCGACCACAATTGTGCCCTCATTATCGGCTCTCTTATCAAAACAAATTGCTAAAAAGAAACAGGAGGAACCGATTTATATGCGCCCTCCGATAGAACATCCTGAACTTAATAAAAAGAGGCGATGTCTCGAACTACCTCCGGAAGAAGTCACTAACTTAACCTAACCTGACCTAACCTAACCTAACCTAACCTAACCTAACCTAACCTAACCTAACCTAACCTCCAAACTTTTCTTTGTTAATAAATATGATTATCTTAGTTGTTTGCATAAATATATACCTATGAATAGAAAATAGATACGTGAAATCCCATCACGTATAGAGAAACGAAGCCTTGATTTGCCCATGACACTGAAAAAATAACTAAATTTAAATAAAATGGAATAAAATAAAATAATAAACTTATATATATCAAAATTTAAAGAAATGTAATATCAACAATAAAGAATGTCAAAATGGGAGTAGACTACCTAGAATTTTAAGTACTTGCATTGTATAGAATCGTTGAATACAGGGGTTTACAAGTTTGTGGCGATTAAATTTCACACCGGTTAGTCGAAAGATATAAATATTTCTTCTTTTGTTGAAATAAATCTATTGGTGAAAATGGTTTGTGAAGGCATTGAGGATTATAAGCAGGTACAATAGGTCCACGCCCACGTCCACGCCCACGGCCACACCCACACCCACGCCCACGCCCACGGCAACGCCCACGGCAACGCCCACGGCCACGCCCACGGCCACGGCCACGGCCACGGCCACGCCCACGCCCACGGCCACGCCCACGGCCACGCCCACGGCCACGCCCACGGCCACGCCCACGGCCACGCCCATGCCCATGGCCACGGCCACGCCCACGCCCACGCCCACGGCCACGGCCACGCCCACGGCCACGCCCACGGCCACGCCCACGGCCACGCCCACGGCCACACCCACGGCAACACCCACGCCCACGGCCACGCCCACGGCCACGCCCACGGCCACGCCCACGCCCACGGCCACGCCCACGGCCACGCCCACGGCCACGCCCACGCCCACGGCCACGCCCACGGCCGCGCCCACGGCCACGGCCACGGCCACGCCCACGGCCACGCCCACGGCCACGGCCACGGCCAAAGCCACGCCCACAGCCACGCCCACGGCCATAGCCACGTCCACGCCCACGCCTACGTCCACGTCCACGTCCACGGCCACGGCCACGGCCACGGCCACGCCCACGCCCAAGTAACCTTACCTTACCCTAACCTTACCTAACCTAACCTAACCTAACCTAACCTAACCTAACCTAACCTAACCTAACCTAACCTAACCTAACCTAACCTAACCTAACCTAACCTAACCTAACCTAACCTAACCTAACCTAACCTAACCTAACCTAACCTAACCTAACCTAACCTAACCTAACCTAACCTAACCTAACCTAACCTAACCTAACCTAACCTAACCTCCAATCTTTGTTAATAAATATGATTATCTTAGTTGTTTGCATAAATATACCTATGAATAGAAAATAGATACGTGAAATCCCATCACGTATAGAGAAACAAAGCCTTGATTTGCCCATGACACTGAAAAAATAAACTAAATTTAAATAAAATGGAATAAAATAAAATAATAAACTTATATACAGGGTGTTTGGTGGAGGGTTAGACAAACTCGGTGGGTGTGTAGGTGGACCTATTTGTGAAATACAAATTGAAGGAAAAGACCCTAACTGTTTACAATTTTTTTTTATCCTATTTTTTGTATTTTTTTAACAATTTCCGAAATTTTACGTCTCTACCCCTAGAACTTTTTTTTGGAACATGTATTCTAGTACACTTTTTACTTGCTTTTGGTTTCAGATGTATTCTTCGTCTTTTGAAGGCATTATTTATTTCAAAAAAACGTGTAAATAATTAGTTATAAGCTCTCAAAGTTAAGAAAAGTAAAAAAAATAATCAAGAAGGACATATTTGCATGGTTTTAAAAAAAAAACTAACAGTGATCGAGGAGTTCAAATGCTTTTAAAAATTTCTCTAAACAACGCTTATTACAACGGTATACCACATGTAGCCGAAAAGTCTATAAACTTGTCAAAAATTAACACTTAAAGGGAAAACGGAGTAAAAATACAAAAGTAAAAAAAAAGATTTTTATATTTTAAAATTTACATTTTGTTCAAAAACCTCTCCCCTATTTCTAATACACGTGCGACACCTACGTCGGATTTCTACTGTAGTAGTACGGAGCGTTATCTCGTCTTTCATCTTTGCAAAAGCTGCGTCAATTCTTTCAAACAATTGTTCCTTTGTTTGTATTTATTTTTCGTAAACCAGCTATTTTGCACGTCCCCATATGCTAAAGTCAAGAGGAGTGAGATCTGGGGACCTTTCGAGTAGGTACTGGTAGTGGGATTCTCGTTGAACGCTTGGAGTATGGCTTCGTCCACACCAACATGCAGCTGCGTTGCACTGACTCGTGGTTCTCGAAGAGTTAAGTTTCCCGTTTCTCGAAGTCGCCGAAAGGTATTAGAAAATGTGCTGTGGTGTGGCACACGTCTATTGGGATGCAACTCTCTGTACAGTCTCTGTGCTGCACGTGTATTTCCATCGCATCGACCGTACGCATAAATAATATCAGCGTATTCTTCAATGCTGAATTCCGCCATTGTGACAAAAACAACGATAACAAAACAGAACAACAAAGAGTTTATCAAAAAATAACAAATTACCAAAATAAGAACGAAATTTAACGTTTACAAATATTGATTCGAATTCGAAATTCGAATCTTTGAATTAGTTGGATGCCTAGGTATGATAAAAAAAGGTTTTCTTAAATTAATTCTCGTTCCTACCTTTGTATTAGAAATAGGGAAGTGATATTTGAAGCAAAATTGTTTTAATACAATATTTTATTCTTAGCGTGTTTACTCCATTTTCCCTATAAGTACTAATTTTTGACAAGTTTATAGATTTTTCGGCTACATGTGATATACTGTTATAATAAACGATGTTTAGAGAAATTTTTAAAAGCATTTGAACTCCTCGATCGCTGTTAGTTTTTTTTTTAAAACGTTGCAAAGTTGTCCGTCTTGTTTATTTTTTTACTTTTTTTAACTTTGAGAGCTTATAACTAATTATTTACACGTTCTGTCAAATAAATAATGCCTTCAAAAGACGAAGGATACACTTGAAACCAAAAGCAAGTAAAAAGTTTACTAGAAAACATGTTCCAAAAAAAAGTTCTAGGGGTAGAGACGTAAAATTTCGGACAATCTTAAAAAAATACAAAAAATAGGATTAAAAAAAATTGTAAACAGTTAGGGTCTTTTCCTTCAATTTGTATTTCACAAATAGGTCCACCTACACACCCACCGAGTTTGTCTAACCCTCCACCAAACACCCTGTATATCAAAATTGAAAGAAATGTAATATCAACAATAAAGAATGTCAAAATGGAAGTAGACTACCTAGAATTTTAAGTACTTGCATTGTATAGAATCGTTGAATACAGGGGTTTACAAGTTTGGGGCGATTAAATTTCACACCGGTTAGTCGAAAGATATAAATATTTCTTCTTTTGTTGAAATAAATCTATTGGTGAAAAATGGTTTGTGAAGGCATTGAGGATTTTAAGCAGGTACAATAGGTCCACGCCCACGTCCACGCCCACGTCCACGCCCACGGCCACACCCACACCCACGCCCACGCCCTCGGCAACGCCCACGGCCACGCCCACGGCCACGCCCACGGCCACGCCCACGCCCACGCCCACGGCCACGGCCACGGCCACGCCCACGCCCACGCCCACGCCCACGCCCACGGCCACACCCACGTCAACGTCCAGGGCCACGCCCACGTCCACAGCCACGCCCACGTCCACGCCCACGTCCACGCCCACGCCCACGCCCACGTCCACGCCCACGGCCACGCCCACGGCCACGCCCACGGCCACGCCCATGGCCACGCCCACGGCCACGCCCACGGTCACGCCCACGGTCACGCCCACGGCCACGCCCACGGCCACGGCCACGACCACGCCCACGGCCACGCCCACGGCCACGCCCACGGCCACACCCACGGCCACGCCCACGGCCACGCCCACGGCCACAGCCACGCCCACGTCCACAGCCAGGCCCACGGCCATAGCCACGTCCACGCCCACGCCTACGTCCAGTTTGGGGCCCGATAATCGCAGACGCAGCACGGCGATGCAGCCAGATGAAAACGATGTAGGTACTGTCGGAATCCCCCATGTCCGGTGAACAATTGAGACAGCACGTTAGTTATTTGGAGTTGTAGAACGATTTTATGTCCGACACGGATATTGGGGAAAAACAGTTTCGTTATCTTGCCTGTGTCTTCTTCCGTGTAACGCCTATTCCATATGTCGATGGTGTTCTGGCGGAGGGAGTACCTGAGGTAGGACACCGGGATACAGTCGTAGACGGGACTGGTCTTCTTCGTGAGTGCGGCAGCCTTTGCCAATTCGTCCGCTCTCTCGTTCCCATCAAACCCTTCGTGGGCCTTTATCCAATATAGATAAGCTTTGCCACCTTCGACTTCCATTTCGCGGATACGTGTTTGGATCTCGGCGACGATGGGATGCGTGCTGTTCGGATCGGCAATGGTGTCTAGGGTTAGTCGAAAGATATAAATATTTCTTCTTTTGTTGAAATAAATCTATTGGTGAAAAATGGTTTGTGAAGGCATTGAGGATTTTAAGCAGGTACAATAGGTCCACGCCCACGTCCACGCCCACGTCCACGCCCACGGCCACACCCACACCCACGCCCACGGCCATGCCCACGGCCACGCCCACGGCCACGCCCACGGCCACGGCCACGCCCACGGCCACGCCCACGGCCACACCCACGTCAACGTCCAGAGCCACGCCCACGTCCACAGCCACGCCCACGTCCACGGCCACGCCCACGCCCACGCCCACGCCCACGCCCACGGCCACGCCCACGCCCACGGCCATGCCCACGGCCACGGCCACGCCCACGGCCACGCCCACGTTCACGGCCACGCCCACGGCCACGGCCACGCCCACGCCCACGGCCACGCCCACGGCCACGCCCACGACCACGCCCACGGCCACGCCCACGACCACGCCCACGGCCACAGCCACGCCCACGTCCACAGCCACGCCCACGGCCATAGCCACGTCCACGCCCACGCCTACGTCCACGTCCACGTCCACGGCCACGGCCACGGCCACGGCCACGCCCACGCCCAACTAACCTTACCTTACCCTAACCTTACCTAACCTAACCTAACTATATACCTATGAATAGAAAATAGATACGTGAAATCCCATCACGTATAGAGAAACGAAGCCTTGATTTGCCCATGACACTGAAAAAATAACTAAATTTAAATAAAATGGAATAAAATAAAATAATAAACTTATATATATCAAAATTTAAAGAAATGTAATATCAACAATAAAGAATGTCAAAATGGGAGTAGACTACCTAGAATTTTAAGTACTTGCATTGTATAGAATCGTTGAATACAGGGGTTTACAAGTTTGTGGCGATTAAATTTCACACCGGTTAGTCGAAAGATATAAATATTTCTTCTTTTGTTGAAATAAATCTATTGGTGAAAATGGTTTGTAAAGGCATTGAGGATTATAAGCAGGTACAAAAGGTCCACGCCCACGTCCACGCCCACGGCCACACCCACACCCACGCCCACGCCCACGGCCACGCCCACGCCCACGCCCACGCCCACGCCCACGCCCACGGCCACGCCCACGGCCACGCCCACGGCCACGGCCACGGCCACGCCCACGGCCACGGCCACGGCCACGGCCACGCCCACGGCCACGCCCACGGCCACGCCCACGGCCTTGCCCACGGCCACGCCCACGGCCACGCCCACGGCCACGCCCACGGCCACGCCCACGGCCACACCCACGTCAACGTCCAGAGCCACGCCCACGTCCACAGCCACGCCCACGTCCACGGCCACGCCCACGCCCACGCCCACGCCCACTTCAACGTCCACGGCCACGCTCACGCCCACGTCCACGCCCACGTCCACGTCTACGTCCACGTCCACGTCCACGGCCACGCTCACGCCCACGTCCACGCCCACGTCCACGTCTACGTCCACGTCTACGTCCACGGCCACGTCCACGTCTACGTCCACGTCCACGTCTACGTCCACGGCCACGGCCAGGCCCACGGCCACGCCCACGGCCACACCTACGGCCACGCCCACGCGGCCACGCCCACGACAACGTCCAGGGCCACGCCCACGTCCACAGCCACGCCCACGTCCACGGCCACGCCCACGTCCACGTCAACGGCCACGGCCACGCCCACGCCCACGCCCACGCCCACGCCCAAGTAACCTAACCTTACCCTAACCTAACCTTACCCTAACCTTACCTAACCTAACCTAACCTAACCTTACCTAACCTAACCTAACCTAACCTAACCTAACCTAACCTAACCTAACCTAACCTAACCTAACCTAACCTAACCTAACCTAACCTAACCTAACCTCCAAACTTTTCTTTGTTAATAAATATGATTATCTTAGTTGTTTGCATAAATATATACCTATGAATAGAAAATAGATACGTGAAATCCCATCACGTATAGAGAAACGAAGCCTTGATTTGCCCATGACACTGAAAAAATAACTAAATTTAAATAAAATGGAATAAAATAAAATAATAAACTTATATATATCAAAATTTAAAGAAATGTAATATCAACAATAAAGAATGTCAAAATGGGAGTAGACTACCTAGAATTTTAAGTACTTGCATTGTATAGAATCGTTGAATACAGGGGTTTACAAGTTTGTGGCGATTAAATTTCACACCGGTTAGTCGAAAGATATAAATATTTCTTCTTTTGTTGAAATAAATCTATTGGTGGAAATGGTTTGTGAAGGCATTGAGGATTATAAGCAGGTACAATAGGTCCACGCCCACGCCCACGGCCACGGCCACGCCCACGCCCACGCCCACGCCCACGCCCACGCCAACGCCCACGCCCACGGCCACGGCCACGCCCACGGCCACGCCCACGGCCACGCCCACGGCCACGGCCACGCCCACGGCCACGCCCACGGCCACGCCCACGGCCATGCCCACGGCCACGCCCACGGCCACGCCCACGGCCACGCCCACGGCCACGCCCACGGCCACGCCCACGGCCACACCCACGTCAACGTCCAGAGCCACGCCCACGTCCACAGCCACGCCCACGTCCACGGCCACGCCCACGCCCACGCCCACGCCCACTTCAACGTCCACGGCCACGCTCACGCCCACGTCCACGCCCACGTCCACGTCTACGTCCACGTCCACGTCCACGGCCACGCTCACGCCCACGTCCACGCCCACGTCCACGTCTATGTCCACGTCTACGTCCACGGCCACGTCCACGTCTACGTCCACGTCCACGTCCACGTCTACGTCCACGGCCACGGCCAGGCCCACGGCCACGCCCACGGCCACACCTACGGCCACGCCCACGCGGCCACGCCCACGACAACGTCCAGGGCCACGCCCACGTCCACAGCCACGCCCACGTCCACGCCCACGTCCACGGCCACGCCCACGTCCACGTCAACGGCCACGGCCACGCCCACGCCCACGCCCACGCCCAAGTAACCTAACCTTACCCTAACCTAACCTTACCCTAACCTTACCTAACCTAACCTAACCTAACCTAACCTAACCTAACCTAACCTAACCTAACCTAACCTAACCTAACCTAACCTAACCTAACCTAACCTAACCTAACCTAACCTAACCTAACCTAACCTAACCTAACCTAACCTAACCTAACCTAACCTAACCTAACCTAACCTAACCTAACCTAACCTAACCTAACCTAACCTAACCTAACCTAACCTAACCTAACCTAACCTAACCTAACTTTTCTTTGTTAATAAATATGATTATCTTAGTTGTTTGCATAAATATATACCTATGAATAGAAAATAGATACGTGAAATCCCATCACGTATAGAGAAACGAAGCCTTGATTTGCCCATGACACTGAAAAAATAACTAAATTTAAATAAAATGGAATAAAATAAAATAATAAACTTATATATATCAAAATTTAAAGAAATGTAATATCAACAATAAAGAATGTCAAAATGGAAGTAGACTACCTAGAATTTTAAGTACTTGCATTGTATAGAATCGTTGAATACAGGGGTTTACAAGTTTGGGGCGATTAAATTTCACACCGGTTAGTCGAAAGATATAAATATTTCTTCTTTTGTTGAAATAAATCTATTGGTGAAAAATGGGTTGTGAAGGCATTGAGGATTTTAAGCAGGTACAATAGGTCCACGCCCACGTCCACGCCCACGGCCACACCCACACCCACGCCCACGCCCACGGCAACGCCCACGGCCACGCCCACAGCCACGCCCACGGCCATAGCCACGTCCACGCCCACGCCTACGTCCAGTTTGGGGCCCGATAACTGACAAGAAGTACGTCACAAGAAGGCTAAACCAGATCTCCAGGAAGTTCGGCATAATGGTGTCTAGGGCTCACAGAACGGCCTCGCTAACTTCTGTTCTCTGCTTGGCGGGACTTTTACCGCTGGATCTAAGAGTGAAAGAGGCTGCAAAACTGTATGAGCTCAAGCGCGGCAAACCATTCCAAGAACTGCCTGGAAGGGAAGTGGAAAGAAGAGTTGGAGCCTTTCAGTTACCCCATCCAGCAACAAGGCGCTTCATCAGCTACCAGCTTATTGAGACGCAACAGGAGGTCGTGAGCATAAACTCGTATCCAAAGCTGTTCACTGACGGAAGCAAAATCCAGGGTAAGGTTGGAGCTGCAGTGACATGGTGGGAGGATGGCGAAGAAGTCAGAAACACCAACTTCACTCTTGCACCGTATTGCTCGGTATACCAGGCCGAACTCGCAGCTATCCTGAGGGCCTTGGACTTAATGGCGAAGCACCGAGTAAAGATCGCTAACATCATCAGTGATTCAAGGTCATCTCTAGACACCATTGCCGATCCGAACAGCACGCATCCCATCGTCGCCGAGATCCAAACACGTATCCGCGAAATGGAAGTCGAAGGTGGCAAAGCTTATCTATATTGGATAAAGGCCCACGAAGGGTTTGATGGGAACGAGAGAGCGGACGAATTGGCAAAGGCTGCCGCACTCACGAAGAAGACCAGTCCCGTCTACGACTGTATCCCGGTGTCCTACCTCAGGTACTCCCTCCGCCAGAACACCATCGACATATGGAATAGGCGTTACACGGAAGAAGACACAGGCAAGATAACGAAACTGTTTTTCCCCAATATCCGTGTCGGACATAAAATCGTTCTACAACTCCAAATAACTAACGTGCTGTCTCAATTGTTCACCGGACATGGGGGATTCCGACAGTACCTACATCGTTTTCATCTGGCTCCATCGCCGTGCTGCGTCTGCGACTCGGTCACACCGGAGACTGTTCCTCATCTCATAGACGACTGTCCTAGGTACGGCGCCTGGCGTCAACAACTTACAACTAGGTTTCAATTAGACATTACTAGTAGTAACTATGGCAAGTTTGTTGAAGACAACAACTATCGTGATGAGTTTTTGAAGTTCGCTGAGCGTGTCATTAGATCTGCGGCCAGAAAAAACGGAAGCTCTATTTGTTGATTGTTATGAATAAATTGAATTAATGAATGATGATTGAAAAATGTTAAATTAAATAAAATAGTATATTTTGACAAGGATTGATTTTGAATTTAAACATGATAGTGTAATCTATATTGTAATTTTATTAAATTATGGAAAAGAAGTGTAAAATTATTACTTTTTGTATATTTATAAGGCATGTTTTCAATTTGGCTAGTATTTTAATTCATAATTTTAATATTTATGGAATAGATGAATGAAATATAATGATTATTTGAAAATGATTTGAAATGTAATAATAATGTTGTATTAGTAATGTCTAGGAAATGAATTAATTGGATCAATGAATAATGATCCTAAGATGTAAAATTAAATTAATATTGTGTATTTTAAGTAATTGATTTTGGATTTATATACAAAAGTGTATTTTATCGAATAATTGAATAATTCAAATTTGTAAAAATCCAAAACTTGAAATTTATTAATAACTTTATATTTGCAATGTCTAGGTATCTTTATTAAAGTAAATATGCTCTCGTTTCATTTGCACGCAAAGAATTCCCAATTGAATATTAATGTGGCAGCTAAAATGCTACTGGGAGTAGACTACCTAGTGTAATTAAGAAAAAAAAAAAAAAAAAAAAAAAACAGATTAAATCGCCACAAAAGAAATAGTGGCGATAATTACTATAATAAAAAAAAAAAAAAAAAAAAAAAACCTCCAAACTTTTCTTTGTTAATAAATATGATTATCTTAGTTGTTTGCATAAATATACCTATGAATAGAAAAAAGATACGTGAAATCCCATCACGTATAGAGAAACAAAGCCTTGATTTGCCCATGACACTGAAAAAAAAACTAAATTTAAATAAAATGGAATAAAATAAAATAATAAACATAATATATCAAAATTGAAAGAAATGTAATATCAACAATAAAGAATGTCAAAATGGGAGTAGACTACCTAGAATTTTAAGTACTTGCATTGTATAGAATCGTTGAATACAGGGGTTTACAAGTTTGGGGCGATTAAATTTCACACCGGTTAGTCGAAAGATATAAATATTTCTTCTTTTGTTGAAATAAATCTATTGGTGAAAAATGGTTTGTGAAGGCATTGAGGATTTTAAGCAGGTACAATAGGTCCACGCCCACGTCCACGCCCACGTCCACGCCCACGGCCACACCCACACCCACGCCCACGGCAACGCCCACGGCCACGCCCACGCCCACGACCACGACCACGGCCACGCCCACGGCCACGGCCACGCCCACGCCCACGGCCACGGCCACGGCCACGGCCACGCCCACGGCCACGGCCACGGCCACGGCCACGGCCACGCCCACGGCCACGCCCACGGCCACGCCCACGGCCACGCCCACGGCCACGCCCACGGCCACGCCCACGGCCACACCCACGTCAACGTCCAGAGCCACGCCCACATCCACAGCCACGCCCACGTCCACGGCCACGCCCACGCCCACGCCCACGCCCACTTCAACGTCCACGGCCACGCTCACGCCCACGTCCACGCCCACGTCCACGTCTACGTCCACGTCCACGTCCACGGCCACGCTCACGCCCACGTCCACGCCCACGTCCACGTCTATGTCCACGTCTACGTCCACGGCCACGTCCACGTCTACGTACACGTCCACGTCTACGTCCACGGCCACGGCCAGGCCCACGGCCACGCCCACGGCCACACCCACGTCAACGTCCAGAGCCACGCCCACGTCCACAGCCACGCCCACGTCCACGGCCACGCCCACGCCCACGCCCACGCCCACGGCCACGGCCACGCCCACGCCCACGGCCACGCCCACGGCCACGGCCACGCCCACGGCCACGCCCACGTTCACGGCCACGCCCACGGCCACGCCCACGGCCACGCCCACGGCCACGCCCACGGCCACGCCCACGACCACGCCCACGGCCACGCCCACGGCCACGCCCACGGCCACAGCCACGCCCACGTCCACAGCCACGCCCACGGCCATAGCCACGTCCACGCCCACGCCTACGTCCACGTCCACGTCCACGGCCACGGCCACGGCCACGGCCACGCCCACGCCCAACTAACCTTACCTTACCCTAACCTTACCTAACCTAACCTAACTATATACCTATGAATAGAAAATAGATACGTGAAATCCCATCACGTATAGAGAAACGAAGCCTTGATTTGCCCATGACACTGAAAAAATAACTAAATTTAAATAAAATGGAATAAAATAAAATAATAAACTTATATATATCAAAATTTAAAGAAATGTAATATCAACAATAAAGAATGTCAAAATGGGAGTAGACTACCTAGAATTTTAAGTACTTGCATTGTATAGAATCGTTGAATACAGGGGTTTACAAGTTTGTGGCGATTAAATTTCACACCGGTTAGTCGAAAGATATAAATATTTCTTCTTTTGTTGAAATAAATCTATTGGTGAAAATGGTTTGTAAAGGCATTGAGGATTATAAGCAGGTACAAAAGGTCCACGCCCACGTCCACGCCCACGGCCACACCCACACCCACGCCCACGCCCACGGCCACGCCCACGCCCACGCCCACGCCCACGCCCACGCCCACGCCCACGGCCACGGCCACGCCCACGGCCACGTCCACGGCCACGGCCACGGCCACGGCCACGCCCACGGCCACGCCCACGGCCACGCCCACGGCCACGCCCACGGCCTTGCCCACGGCCACGCCCACGGCCACGCCCACGGCCACGCCCACGGCCACGCCCACGGCCACACCCATGTCAACGTCCAGAGCCACGCCCACGTCCACAGCCACGCCCACGTCCACGGCCACGCCCACGCCCACGCCCACGCCCACTTCAACGTCCACGGCCACGCTCACGCCCACGTCCACGCCCACGTCCACGTCTACGTCCACGTCCACGTCCACGGCCACGCTCACGCCCACGTCCACGCCCACGTCCACGTCTACGTCCACGTCTACGTCCACGGCCACGTCCACGTCTACGTCCACGTCCACGTCTACGTCCACGGCCACGGCCAGGCCCACGGCCACGCCCACGGCCACACCTACAGCCACGCCCACGCGGCCACGCCCACGACAACGTCCAGGGCCACGCCCACGTCCACAGCCACGCCCACGTCCACGCCCACGTCCACGGCCACGCCCACGTCCACGTCAACGGCCACGGCCACGCCCACGCCCACGCCCACGCCCACGCCCAAGTAACCTAACCTTACCCTAACCTAACCTTACCCTAACCTTACCTAACCTAACCTAACCTAACCTTACCTAACCTAACCTAACCTAACCTAACCTAACCTAACCTAACCTAACCTAACCTAACCTAACCTAACCTAACCTAACCTCCAAACTTTTCTTTGTTAATAAATATGATTATCTTAGTTGTTTGCATAAATATATACCTATGAATAGAAAATAGATACGTGAAATCCCATCACGTATAGAGAAACGAAGCCTTGATTTGCCCATGACACTGAAAAAATAACTAAATTTAAATAAAATGGAATAAAATAAAATAATAAACTTATATATATCAAAATTTAAAGAAATGTAATATCAACAATAAAGAATGTCAAAATGGAAGTAGACTACCTAGAATTTTAAGTACTTGCATTGTATAGAATCGTTGAATACAGGGGTTTACAAGTTTGGGGCGATTAAATTTCACACCGGTTAGTCGAAAGATATAAATATTTCTTCTTTTGTTGAAATAAATCTATTGGTGAAAAATGGTTTGTGAAGGCATTGAGGATTTTAAGCAGGTACAATAGGTCCACGCCCACGTCCACGCCCACGGCCACACCCACACCCACGCCCACGCCCACGGCAACGCCCACGGCCACGCCCACAGCCACGCCCACGGCCATAGCCACGTCCACGCCCACGCCTACGTCCAGTTTGGGGCCCGATAACTGACAAGAAGTACGTCACAAGAAGGCTAAACCAGATCTCCAGGAAGTTCGGCATAATGGTGTCTAGGGCTCACAGAACGGCCTCGCTAACTTCTGTTCTCTGCTTGGCGGGACTTTTACCGCTGGATCTAAGAGTGAAAGAGGCTGCAAAACTGTATGAGCTCAAGCGCGGCAAACCATTCCAAGAACTGCCTGGAAGGGAAGTGGAAAGAAGAGTTGGAGCCTTTCAGTTACCCCATCCAGCAACAAGGCGCTTCATCAGCTACCAGCTTATTGAGACGCAACAGGAGGTCGTGAGCATAAACTCGTATCCAAAGCTGTTCACTGACGGAAGCAAAATCCAGGGTAAGGTTGGAGCTGCAGTGACATGGTGGGAGGATGGCGAAGAAGTCAGAAACACCAACTTCACTCTTGCACCGTATTGCTCGGTATACCAGGCCGAACTCGCAGCTATCCTGAGGGCCTTGGACTTAATGGCGAAGCACCGAGTAAAGATCGCTAACATCATCAGTGATTCAAGGTCATCTCTAGACACCATTGCCGATCCGAACAGCACGCATCCCATCGTCGCCGAGATCCAAACACGTATCCGCGAAATGGAAGTCGAAGGTGGCAAAGCTTATCTATATTGGATAAAGGCCCACGAAGGGTTTGATGGGAACGAGAGAGCGGACGAATTGGCAAAGGCTGCCGCACTCACGAAGAAGACCAGTCCCGTCTACGACTGTATCCCGGTGTCCTACCTCAGGTACTCCCTCCGCCAGAACACCATCGACATATGGAATAGGCGTTACACGGAAGAAGACACAGGCAAGATAACGAAACTGTTTTTCCCCAATATCCGTGTCGGACATAAAATCGTTCTACAACTCCAAATAACTAACGTGCTGTCTCAATTGTTCACCGGACATGGGGGATTCCGACAGTACCTACATCGTTTTCATCTGGCTCCATCGCCGTGCTGCGTCTGCGACTCGGTCACACCGGAGACTGTTCCTCATCTCATAGACGACTGTCCTAGGTACGGCGCCTGGCGTCAACAACTTACAACTAGGTTTCAATTAGACATTACTAGTAGTAACTATGGCAAGTTTGTTGAAGACAACAACTATCGTGATGAGTTTTTGAAGTTCGCTGAGCGTGTCATTAGATCTGCGGCCAGAAAAAACGGAAGCTCTATTTGTTGATTGTTATGAATAAATTGAATTAATGAATGATGATTGAAAAATGTTAAATTAAATAAAATAGTATATTTTGACAAGGATTGATTTTGAATTTAAACATGATAGTGTAATCTATATTGTAATTTTATTAAATTATGGAAAAGAAGTGTAAAATTATTACTTTTTGTATATTTATAAGGCATGTTTTCAATTTGGCTAGTATTTTAATTCATAATTTTAATATTTATGGAATAGATGAATGAAATATAATGATTATTTGAAAATGATTTGAAATGTAATAATAATGTTGTATTAGTAATGTCTAGGAAATGAATTAATTGGATCAATGAATAATGATCCTAAGATGTAAAATTAAATTAATATTGTGTATTTTAGGTAATTGATTTTGGATTTATATACAAAAGTGTATTTTATCGAATAATTGAATAATTCAAATTTGTAAAAATCCAAAACTTGAAATTTATTAATAACTTTATATTTGCAATGTCTAGGTATCTTTATTAAAGTAAATATGCTCTCGTTTCATTTGCACGCAAAGAATTCCCAATTGAATATTAATGTGGCAGCTAAAATGCTACTGGGAGTAGACTACCTAGTGTAATTAAGAAAAAAAAAAAAAAAAAAAAAAACAGATTAAATCGCCACAAAAGAAATAGTGGCGATAATTACTATAATAAAAAAAAAAAAAAAAAAAAAACCTCCAAACTTTTCTTTGTTAATAAATATGATTATCTTAGTTGTTTGCATAAATATACCTATGAATAGAAAAAAGATACGTGAAATCCCATCACGTATAGAGAAACAAAGCCTTGATTTGCCCATGACACTGAAAAAAAAACTAAATTTAAATAAAATGGAATAAAATAAAATAATAAACATATATATCAAAATTGAAAGAAATGTAATATCAACAATAAAGAATGTCAAAATGGGAGTAGACTACCTAGAATTTTAAGTACTTGCATTGTATAGAATCGTTGAATACAGGGGTTTACAAGTTTGGGGCGATTAAATTTCACACCGGTTAGTCGAAAGATATAAATATTTCTTCTTTTGTTGAAATAAATCTATTGGTGAAAAATGGTTTGTGAAGGCATTGAGGATTTTAAGCAGGTACAATAGGTCCACGCCCACGTCCACGCCCACGTCCACGCCCACGGCCACACCCACACCCACGCCCACAGCAACGCCCACGGCCACGCCCACGCCCACGACCACGGCCACGGCCACGCCCACGGCCACGGCCACGCCCACGCCCACGGCCACGGCCACGGCCACGCCCACGGCCACGGCCACGGCCACGGCCACGCCCACGGCCACGCCCACGGCCACACCCACGCCCACGGCCACGGCCACGGCCACGCCCACGGCCACGCCCACGGCCACGCCCACGGCCACGCCCACGGCCACGCCCACGGCCACACCCACGTCAACGTCCAGAGCCACGCCCACGTCCACAGCCACGCCCACGTCCACGGCCACGCCCACGCCCACGCCCACTTCAACGTCCACGGCCACGCTCACGCCCACGTCCACGCCCACGTCCACGTCTACGTCCACGTCCACGTCCACGGCCACGCTCACGCCCACGTCCACGCCCACGTCCACGTCTATGTCCACGTCTACGTCCACGGCCACGTCCACGTCTACGTACACGTCCACGTCTACGTCCACGGCCACGGCCAGGCCCACGGCCACGCCCACGGCCACGCCCACGGCCACGCCCACGCCCACGCCCACGCCCACGGAGACGCCCACGCCCACGGCCACGCCCACGCCCACGCCCACGCCCACGGCCACGCCCACGGCCACGCCCACGGCCACGGCCACGCCCACGGCCACGCCCACGGCCACGCCCACGGCCACACCCATGCCCACGGCCACGCCCACGGCCACGCCCACGGCCACACCCACGGCCACGCCCACGGCCACGCCCACGGCCACAGCCACGCCCACAGCCACGCCCACGGCCATAGCCACGTCCACGCCCACGCCTACGTCCACGTCCACGTCCACGGCCACGGCCACGGCCACGGCCACGGCCACGCCCACGCCCAAGTAACCTTACCTTACCCTAACCTTACCTAACCTAACCTAACCTAACCTAACCTAACCTAACCTAACCTAACCTAACCTAACCTAACCTAACCTAACCTAACCTAACCTAACCTAACCTAACCTAACCTAACCTAACCTAACCTAAGCTAACCTAACCTAACCTAACCTAACCTAACCTAACCTAACCTAACCTAACCTAACCTAACCTAACCTAACCTAACCTAACCTAACCTAACCTAACCTAACCTAACCTAACCTAACCTAACCTCCAAACTTTTCTTTGTTAATAAATATGATTATCTTAGTTGTTTGCATAAATATACCTATGAATAGAAAATAGATACGTGAAATCCCATCACGAATAGAGAAACAAAGCCTTGATTTGCCCATGACACTGAAAAAAAAACTAAATTTAAATAAAATGGAATAAAATAAAATAATAAACTTATATATATCAAAATTGAAAGAAATGTAATATCAACAATAAAGAATGTCAAAATGGAAGTAGACTACCTAGAATTTTAAGTACTTGCATTGTATAGAGTCGTTGAATACAGGGGTTTACAAGTTTGGGGCGATTAAATTTCACACCGGTTAGTCGAAAGATATAAATATTTCTTCTTTTGTTGCAATAAATCTATTGGTGAAAAATGGTTTGTGAAGGCATTGAGGATTTTAAGCAGGTACAATAGGTCCACGCCCACGTCCACGCCCACGGCCACACCCACACCCACGCCCACGCCCACGGCAACGCCCACGGCCACGCCCACGGCCACGCCCACGCCCACGCGCACGGCCACGGCCACGGCCACGCCCACGCCCACGGCCACGGCCACACCCACGCCCACGCCCACGGCCACGCCCACGGCCACACCCACGTCAACGTCCAGGGCCACGCCCACGTCCACAGCCACGCCCACGTCCACGCCCACGTCCACGCCCACGCCCACGCCCACACCCACGCCCACGGCCACGCCCACACCCACGCCCACGGCCACAGCCACGGCCACGCCCACGGCCACGCCCATGGCCACGCCCACGGCCACGCCCACGGCCACGCCCACGACCACGCCCACGACCACGCCCACGGCCACGCCCACGGCCACACCCACGGCCACGCCCACGGCCACGCCCACGGCCACAGCCACGCCCACGTCCACAGCCACGCCCACGGCCATAGCCACGTCCACGCCCACGCCTACGTCCAGTTTGGGGCCCGATAACTGACAAGAAGTACGTCACAAGAAGGCTAAACCAGATCTCCAAGAAGTTCGGCATAATGGTGTCTAGGGCTCACAGAACGTCCTCGCTAACTTCTGTTCTCTGCTTGGCGGGACTTTTACCGCTGGATCTAAGAGTGAAAGAGGCTGCAAAACTGTATGAGCTCAAGCGCGGCAAACCATTCCAAGAACTGCCTGGAAGGGAAGTGGAAAGAAGAGTTGGAGCCTTTCAGTTACCCCATCCAGCAACAAGGCGCTTCATCAGCTACCAGCTTATTGAGACGCAACAGGAGGTCGTGAGCATAAACTCGTATCCAAAGCTGTTCACTGACGGAAGCAAAATCCAGGGTAAGGTTGGAGCTGCAGTGACATGGTGGGAGGATGGCGAAGAAGTCAGAAACACCAACTTCACTCTTGCACCGTATTGCTCGGTATACCAGGCCGAACTCGCAGCTATCCTGAGGGCCTTGGACTTAATGGCGAAGCACCGAGTAAAGATCGCTAACATCATCAGTGATTCAAGGTCATCTCTAGACACCATTGCCGATCCGAACAGCACGCATCCCATCGTCGCCGAGATCCAAACACGTATCCGCGAAATGGAAGTCGAAGGTGGCAAAGCTTATCTATATTGGATAAAGGCCCACGAAGGGTTTGATGGGAACGAGAGAGCGGACGAATTGGCAAAGGCTGCCGCACTCACGAAGAAGACCAGTCCCGTCTACGACTGTATCCCGGTGTCCTACCTCAGGTACTCCCTCCGCCAGAACACCATCGACATATGGAATAGGCGTTACACGGAAGAAGACACAGGCAAGATAACGAAACTGTTTTTCCCCAATATCCGTGTCGGACATAAAATCGTTCTACAACTCCAAATAACTAACGTGCTGTCTCAATTGTTCACCGGACATGGGGGATTCCGACAGTACCTACATCGTTTTCATCTGGCTCCATCGCCGTGCTGCGTCTGCGACTCGGTCACACCGGAGACTGTTCCTCATCTCATAGACGACTGTCCTAGGTACGGCGCCTGGCGTCAACAACTTACAACTAGGTTTCAATTAGACATTACTAGTAGTAACTATGGCAAGTTTGTTGAAGACAACAACTATCGTGATGAGTTTTTGAAGTTCGCTGAGCGTGTCATTAGATCTGCGGCCAGAAAAAACGGAAGCTCTATTTGTTGATTGTTATGAATAAATTGAATTAATGAATGATGATTGAAAAATGTTAAATTAAATAAAATAGTATATTTTGACAAGGATTGATTTTGAATTTAAACATGATAGTGTAATCTATATTGTAATTTTATTAAATTATGGAAAAGAAGTGTAAAATTATTACTTTTTGTATATTTATAAGGCATGTTTTCAATTTGGCTAGTATTTTAATTCATAATTTTAATATTTATGGAATAGATGAATGAAATATAATGATTATTTGAAAATGATTTGAAATGTAATAATAATGTTGTATTAGTAATGTCTAGGAAATGAATTAATTGGATCAATAAATAATGATCCTAAGATGTAAAATTAAATTAATATTGTGTATTTTAAGTAATTGATTTTGGATTTATATACAAAAGTGTATTTTATCGAATAATTGAATAATTCAAATTTGTAAAAATCCAAAACTTGAAATTTATTAATAACTTTATATTTGCAATGTCTAGGTATCTTTATTAAAGTAAATATGCTCTCGTTTCATTTGCACGCAAAGAATTCCCAACTGAATATTAATGTGGCAGCTAAAATGCTACTGGGAGTAGACTACCTAGTGTAATTAAGAAAAAATAAAAAAAAAAAAAAAAAAACAGATTAAATCGCCACAAAAGAAATAGTGGCGATAATTACTATAATAAAAAAAAAAAAAAAAAAAAACCTCCAAACTTTTCTTTGTTAATAAATATGATTATCTTAGTTGTTTGCATAAATATACCTATGAATAGAAAATAGATACGTGAAATCCCATCACGTATAGAGAAACAAAGCCTTGATTTGCCCATGACACTGAAAAAAAAACTAAATTTAAATAAAATGGAATAAAATAAAATAATAAACATATATATCAAAATTGAAAGAAATGTAATATCAACAATAAAGAATGTCAAAATGGGAGTAGACTACCTAGAATTTTAAGTACTTGCATTGTATAGAATCGTTGAATACAGGGGTTTACAAGTTTGGGGCGATTAAATTTCACACCGGTTAGTCGAAAGATATAAATATTTCTTCTTTTGTTGAAATAAATCTATTGGTGAAAAATGGTTTGTGAAGGCATTGAGGATTTTAAGCAGGTACAATAGGTCCACGCCCACGTCCACGCCCACGGCCACACCCACACCCACGCCCACGGCAACGCCCACGGCCACGCCCACGGCCACGCCCACGGCCACGCCCACGGCCACGCCCACGGCCACGCCCACGGCCACGCCCACGGCCACGCCCACGGCCACACCCACGGCCACGCCCACGGCCACGCCCACGGCCACAGCCACACCCACGTCCACAGCCACGCCCACGGCCATAGCCACGTCCACGCCCACGCCTACGTCCACGTCCACATCCACGGCCACGGCCACGGCCACGGCCACGCCCACGCCCAAGTAACCTTACCTTACCCTAACCTTACCTAACCTAACCTAACCTAACCTAACATAACCTAACCTAACCTAACCTAACCTACGCCCACGGCCACGCCCACGGCAACGCCCACGGCCACGCCCACGGCCACGCCCACGGCCACGCCCACGGCCACACCCACGTCAACGTCCAGAGCCACGCCCACGTCCACAGCCACGCCCACGTCCACAGCCACGCCCACGTCCACGGCCACGCCCACGGCCACGCCCACGCCACGCCCACGGCCACGCCCACGCCCACGGCCACGTCCACATCCACGGCCACGGCCACGGCCACGGCCACGCCCACGCCCAAGTAACCTTACCTTACCCTAACCTTACCTAACCTAACCTAACCTAACCTAACATAACCTAACCTAACCTAACCTAACCTAACCTACGCCCACGGCCACGCCCACGGCCACGCCCACGGCCACGCCCACGGCCACACCCACGTCAACGTCCAGAGCCACGCCCACGTCCACAGCCACGCCCACGTCTACGGCCACGCCCACGCCCACGGCCACGCCCACGCCCACGGCCACGCCCACGGCCACGCCCACGGCCACGCCCACGCCCACGGCCACGCCCACGGCCACGCCAACGGCCACGCCCACGGCCACGCCCACGGCCACGCCCACGGCCACGCCCACGGCCACCTCAAACCCAAACCCTCCTTGATCATTTGGGCTAAGTTTCAACCCCCTACCCCTAAAATTGACTTTGGACTTAGAAAACTAATCGAACAATCCAAACAAAATATCTCCATTTAAATAGTTAATCCATAGTTATTTTTTATTTTAGCATAAGAATTAGGTATCTGCACAACACAACTTATTTTTAGGAATTTTTCTGGGGGTTGCAACCCCAAATTTTTAGATTTTTGGCCTAACTTTAAAATTTTATATCTCCGGAACCAGAAGTCCTACAGCAGTGCGGTTTTTTGCAAACTGTAGGACTTGGTTTGGACTATTTTTGAGTAGAGTCTCGAGGCTCTACATAGAGTCAAAAATTTTTTTTGTGTATAAATTTTTTTTTTCTTTTTGAAGTCAGAGGACTTAGTTGGCTACCTGTGTAACCATAAAATAGTGACCTTGGTAGAGTCAACTCTATAATGTAAATAGTCTCATATCTCTCAAACCGATACTTCAATCTTGACGGCGTTTTTTGCGCGATATAGAGCATAAGCAAATCTATGTAAAATATTGGTCATTTGCAGACCTGACCTATTGACTTGCGGGGCGACTCTAGGTAGAGCCAAAAATTAGAAAATTAAATTATTCTTTTGGACATAATTCAAATAAATAGGACTTACTGTCCTCTTCGAGGATAGACTAAAACCAAGACTGGTAGAGCATAGGGTTCTACATCAAAAACGGACTTAAAACTAAGGTAAATGATAAACAGTCGTGGTTGCCTAGTTGTGACGCGACTTGGCTGACGCTCCCTCCGCAATCTGAAACAAAAAAGCATAGAATTAGTACACAACTATTTACTTTTATTACTATAATTTATTTTTACAACTTTTACAAACTTTAATTTTAGGTCTCTGTATAGATTTATATTTGATTTTGACGTGTCCCCTAGCACATTTTTATAACTATGTTCGGTTTCCGTACCCCCGACAACCCAAAGACGAGCAATTCGGAGCTCGCTCCCAGGAAATTCCCCAAATTGACGGAGAAAGCAGGGCCTTCTCATGAACTGACCGAACCCTCCAAAGTGAGGCGCAGCATAGGAGAATGGGAGACGGGGAAAACGGACAACCAATCAAAGTCCCCAACCACCACCAAGAAGATTGTGCCACCACCCAAGTACTCTAATAGGACAGCGGAAGCACGAGCCTGCCTACACAAGGCAAAGCTACAGCTAAATAGTGCCAGAAACTTAAAAACCGAAATAAAAACTGAGGTCACGCTGTCGATAGAACGGTTATACCAGCTGGTGAAGGAAGGAGAACTGGTGAAGTATACCAAGGTTCAGAGTAAGGAACGAGAGCTAGGACAGAGTGGAGGGGGGAAGGAGGTAGAGTCAGTGGCCCTGCCTTCTCCCCTCCCTTCTTCGCCTGGAAGGAAGCCTGAGACTGGAATGGAAGTGGAGCTGTTGAGGAAAATAGAGGAGCACAGTAAGCTCATGAAGGAGAACACGGAAAAGATGGAGAGACTGAGGGAGGAAATGGCAAAGCAACAGAGTACCCTGGAAGGGATGACTTATGCTAGTGTGACGGCATGCCCTACTAAATCGCAGCCGCCTACCCGGGCGGCGCTTCACTCGGTCGTCATTACGTCCAGAGATGAAAAGGAAACAGGGGAACAGGTTCTAAGCAGGATAAGAAGCGTTATAAACGCGAAAGAAGGAGGAATAATGGTGGACAGAGTAAGAAAAGCCAAGGACAGGAAAGTCATTGTAGGTTGCAGGACAGAAAAAGAAAGGCAGAAGGTCAAAGAAAGGTTAAGATCAGCAGAAGAGCACCTACACGTTGAAGAAATAAAAAATAAGGACCCCCTCCTTCTGCTCAAGGACGTCTTCGAGTACAACAGTAACGAAGACGTCCTGAACGCACTCAGAAACCAAAATGGAGGTGTGTTTAAGAACCTGGGCAAACAGGATGATAGGATGGAGGTCAGGTATAGGAAGAAGACAAGGAACCCTCAAACATGCCACATCGTCATGAGGGTGTCCCCCATCATATGGACGAGAGCTATAGAGGCGGGAGCCGTCCATATTGACCTGCAGAGAGTCAGAGTTATAGACCAGTCACCGCTAGTCCAATGCTCTCTCTGCCTGGGCTACGGACACAGCAGACGTTTCTGCAAACAGACAGTGGAGAAATGCAGCCACTGTGGGGGACCCCATATGAAGTCGCAGTGCAATGACTGGCTTGATGGTGTAGCCCCGAAGTGCTGCAACTGCGCACACGCGAAACTTGAGGTGACCGACCACTGCGCCTTTAGTGAGCAATGCGTAGTGAGGCGCAAGTGGGACGCGCTGGCTCGGGCCACCATAGCGTACTGCTGAGGGCACTTATAGAGCAACCAACAACAGCATAGCAACCAACAGAAGACCCTACCTGGTCGCTCAAGCAAATCTCCAGAGGAAAGAACTAGCAACGAACGAGCTGATGATAAAAGCCCACGAAAGGAAGATTGCTTTTGCGCTGCTCCAGGAACCCTATGTGGGAGGGGCAAAATGTATGAAGAGCTACAGAGGGACGCGAATCTACCAAAGCACTGAGCAAGGAGAAGGACACGTCAAGGCAGCAATAGCTGTCTTTGACAATAACGTTGACGTAATACAGTGCCCGAAACTCACCACTTACAACATCACGGTGGTGAAAATCCTAACCAGTGCCTGGGAGATAGCGCTAGTTTCATTCTACTTTGAGCCGGATGAACCCATAGAGCCGTACCTGGAGCAGCTTAAGAGGATAGAAGAGGAGCTTAAACATACAAAGCTTATAATGGGCGGAGACACCAATGCAAAGAGCACCTGGTGGGGCAGTAGGAAGGTTGATAACAGGGGTATAGAAATGGCTGGAGCTTTGGAAGAAATGAGCCTGCAGGTGCTCAACGAGGGCGATACCCCTACCTTCGACACGATAAGGGGTAACAAAGAATATCAAAGTCATGTTGATGTAACGGCCTGCACGGAAGACATGCTCAACCTGGTGGAGGACTGGAGAGTAGAAGACGACCTGGTGAGTTCGGACCACAACGCCATAACTTTTAAAATTAGACTCACAAAGGCTAACGGAACAAAGGTAGAGAGAACAACTAGAGTATACAATACTAAAAAAGCTAACTGGAGCCAGTTTCATGAGAAACTGGACCAATTAAAAACCGATAATGAAATAAGCAAAATAAAGGTAGACAAAATAAACATTAAAGAAAATCTAGAGCAAATAGTGAATAAATATATGACAGTAATAAAACAAGCATGCAATGAAACCATACCAAAAAAGAAATTAAATGAAAAACTTACCCTGCCGTGGTGGTCCGAAGAACTCGCTGTGATGAAGAAGGAAGTCACCACGAGGAAGCGTAGAATCCGATGTGCAGCGCCAGTCCGGAGAGCAATGGTCGTCGAAGAGTACCTGCAGGCAAAAGAAAAATATGAGAGCGAAGCCAAGAGGGCACAGATAGGAAGTTGGAAAAGGTTTTGTGAGAAGCAGGACAAAGAGGGTCTCTGGGAGGGTATTTACAGAGTGATCGGCAGAACCACCAAGAGGGCAGAGGACCTGCCATTGGTTAAGGAAGGAAAAGTACTCGACCCAAAGGAGTCATGTAGGATGTTGGCCGAGACCTTCTACCCGGAGGATACAGATGAAGGGGAAGACGCAGAACATAAGCAGACCAGGGAAACGGCCAACCGAATAAACGGTTGGGCCCATGATGAAAAACATGACCCACCGTTTACCAAGGAAGAGCTAAGAGCTGCAGTATCGACCTTCAACCCAAAGAAGGCCCCGGGATCGGATGGATTCACGGCTGACATCTGCAGCCGTGTAGTGCTCTGTGACCTAGACCTGAACCTCGCGATCATAAACAAGTGCCTGGAGCTGAGCCTATTCCCGGAGATCTGGAAAGAAGCCACGGTGGTGGTACTCAGAAAGCCCGGGAGAGAGACTTACACGAACCCCAAATCATACAGGCCAATAGGTCTGCTGTCAGTCATAAGAAAGCTCTTCGAGAAAATGATCGTGAGGAGGCTGAAATGGCACCTTACCCCTAGGACAAGCTCCCGGCAATATGGCTTTATGCCCCAAAGGAGTACTGAAGACTCTCTCTATGACCTGATTAACTATATACGCGGAAAACTTGAAGCGAAAAAATTAGTTACGATGATCTCACTGGACATAGAGGGAGCCTTCGACAGTGCATGGTGGCCTGCCATCAGAGCAAGACTTGCTGAGGAGGAGTGCCCGGTCAATCTCAGGAGGATAGTCGATAGTTACCTGCAAGACAGAAAGGTAAAGGTGAGATACGCAGGGGAAGAGCACACACGAAGCACGAATAAAGGCTGCGTGCAGGGATCAATCGGAGGACCAATCCTGTGGAACTTACTGCTGGATCCTCTGCTGAAGCAATTAGTAGCACGGGGTGATTACTGCCAGGCCTTCGCCGACGACGTTGTACTAATTTTCGATGGTGATACAGCACAAGAGGTCCAAAGACAGGCCAACGCCGCTCTCGTCCATGTTCAGGAGTGGGGTGACAAAAATAAACTGACATTTGCGCCACACAAAACCAAGGCAATGCTTTTAACAAGAAAGTTGAAGTTTGACACACCATTGCTGAAGATGGGTGGAATCAACGTTGGCATGTCTTCCGAAATTAAAATCTTAGGACTCACCATCGACCACAAGCTGTCGTTTAAGCAGCACGTTGGCGAGGTCTGCAGAAAAGCCCTCAACATACACAAGCAGCTGTCCAGAGCAGCCAAAGTCAGCTGGGGACTGCATCCAGAGGTGATTAGGCTGATCTACACGGCAACGGTGGAGCCGGTCATTATGTATGCGGCATGCGCATGGGCACAGGCGACGAAGAAGCTAGGGGTGCAGAAGCAACTGAACGCCGTGCAGAGGGGTTTCGCTCAGAAGCTGACGAGAGCATACCGAACAGTTTCCTTAAACTCGGCGCTGGTTCTGGCTGGGATACTGCCTCTCGACATAAGGATTCAAGAGGCAGCCGCCCTGTATGAGTCCAAAAGAGGGATATCTCGGCCGGAGCTGGCGCTTGGTGACAGAGAGGTAGAACGAGTGGTAAGGTACACCACATTAGAGCACCCAGCAGAACATATGAGCCTTGAGTTCGTGAGCCTGGTAGACCAACAGCAAGTGGAAGACAATAACAAGCAAGCAGTCCGGATCTTCACCGATGGTAGCAAGATTGAGGGCAAGGTTGGAGCAGCGCTATCCTTTTGGAATAGCGCGACTGAAACCAAAGCCCTCAAAATCAAGCTATCATCCCATTGCACGGTATACCAGGCGGAACTCTTAGCCATATGCAGAGCAACGGAGCTCATCATCAAGCGTTCGGAATCCACTTTCGGTATTTACAGCGACTCAAGGTCTGCTCTGGAGACAATCACAAACCAGGGCTCTCTTAACCCTCTAGCAATGCGAACACGACAAAACATAAAGAACTGTAGACTCCAAAATAAGGAAATAACCTTATTTTGGATCAAAGCACATGCAGGGCTGGAGGGAAATGAGCGCGCAGACCAGCTAGCAAAGGATGCCGCACTTAAATCTAAAACCAGACCAGACTACGACCAATGCCCGGTATCATTCGTCAAGCGACAAATCCGTGCGAATTCGCTTGACGAATGGAACCGAAGATACAGGTCAGGCGAAACAGCCGCTGTGACAAAAATATATTTTCCGGACGCCATCGAGGCGTATAACATAACGAGGAAGCTTGAGCCTACCAGCGTCACGACACAGGTAATGACGGGACACGGTGGGTTCTCCGAATACCTTTATCGATTTAAGCGTAAGGAGAGCCCATCATGTATATGCGAACCCGGTAAAGACGAAACGGCAGTCCATTTAATACTTGAGTGCCCGGTGTATGGTTTTGAGAGATATGAACTAGAACAGCTAATAGAAGTAACGATTACCGCAGAAAATGTAAAACATATAATGAAGGACAAGATTAACCGACCACTATTTCTAAACTTTTGTGAGAATGTGGCAAATAGAGCAATTATAAGAAATAAAAAAGTTTAACCAAAATATGATGAATATATATAATAATTATATATAGAAGCATACATATGTAAGCTAGTAATAAATAAAGAAACATGCACTGTACATCTCAGGATTAAGAACAAGAAAAAGAAATAAGTAGAATAGTGTAAGCAATAAAGATATTAATGATATGTAAGCTAAGTAGACTATAAGAAATGTCAAATATAATATGAAAACCCAAACCCTATCCCGAAATAAATTAAAGAAAAATAAATGCTTCCCATATCCACTACCCAAATCCAAATAAACTAGGTGCAAATGAATGAAAGAAGCATAAAGAGTGAAAGAAGAGGGACAAAAGACTCTGACACTTGTCAGAGGTTTAAAAATAAAAAATAAAAAAAAAAAAAAACCTAACCTAACCTAACCTAACCTAACCTAACCTAACCTAACCTAACCTAACCTAACCTAACCTAACCTAACCTAACCTAACCTAACCTAACCTAACCTAACCTAACCTAACCTAACCTAACCTAACCTAACCTAACCTAACCTAACCTAACCTAACCTAACCTAACCTAACCTAACCTAACCTAACCTAAGCTAACCTCCAAACTTTTCTTTGTTAATAAATATGATTATCTTAGTTGTTTGCATAAATATACCTATGAATAGAAAATAGATACGTGAAATCCCATCACGTATAGAGAAACAAAGCCTTGATTTGCCCATGACACTGAAAAAATAACTAAATTTAAATAAAATGGAATAAAATAAAATAATAAACTTATATATATCAAAATTGAAAGAAATGTAATATCAACAATAAAGAATGTCAAAATGGAAGTAGACTACCTAGAATTTTAAGTACTTGCATTGTATAGAATCGTTGAATACAGGGGTTTACAAGTTTGGGGCGTTTAAATTTCACACCGGTTAGTCGAAAGATATAAATATTTCTTCTTTTGTTGAAATAAATCTATTGGTGAAAAATGGTTTGTGAAGGCATTGAGGATTTTAAGCAGGTACAATATATCCACGCCCACGTCCACGCCCACGTCCACGCCCACGTCCACGCCCACGGCCACACCTACACCCACGCCCACGCCCACGGCCACGCCCACGGCCACGCCCACGGCCACGCCCACGGCCACGCCCACGGCCACACCCACGTCAACGTCCAGAGCCACGCCCACGTCCACGGCCACGCCCACGCCCACGCCCACGTTCACGGCCACGACCACGGCCACGCCCACGACCACGCCCACGTCCACAGCCACGCCCACGTCCACGGCCACGCCCACGCCCACGCCCACGCCCACGCCCACGTTCACGGCCACGACCACGGCCACGCCCACGACCACGCCCACGGCCACGCCCACGGCCATGCCCACGGCCACGCCCACGGCCACGCCCACGCCCACGCCCACGGCCACGGCCACGGCCACGCCCACGGCCACGCCCACGGCCACGCCCACGGCCACGCCCACGGCCACGCCCACGGCCACACCCACGGCCACACCCACGTCAACGTCCAGAGCCACGCCCACGTCCACAGCCACGCCCACGTCCACGGCCACGCCCACGCCCACGCCCACGCCCACTTCAACGTCCACGGCCACGCTCACGCCCACGTCCACGCCCACGTCCACGTCTACGTCCACGTCCACGTCCACGGCCACGCTCACGCCCACGCCCACGTCCACGCTTACGTCCACGTCTACGTCCACGTCTACGTCCACGGCCACGGCCAGGCCCACGGCCACGCCCACGGCCACACCTACGGCCACGCCCACACGGCCACGCCCACGACAACGTCCAGGGCCACGCCCACGTCCACAGCCACGCCCACGTCCACGCCCACGTCCACGGCCACGCCCACGTCCACGTCAACGGCCACGGCCACGGCCACGCCCACGCCCACGCCCAAGTAACCTAACCTTATCCTAACCTAACCTTACCCTAACCTTACCTAACCTAACCTAACCTAACCTAACCTAACCTAACCTAACCTAACCTAACCTAACCTAACCTAACCTAACCTAACCTAACCTAACCTAACCTAACCTAACATAACCTAACCTAACCTAACCTAACCTAACCTAACCTAACCTAACCTTACCTAACCTAACCTAACCTAACCTAACCTAACCTAACCTAACCTAACCTCCAAACTTTTCTTTGTTAATAAATATGATTATCTTAGTTGTTTGCATAAATATACCTATGAATAGAAAATAGCTACGTGAAATCCCATCACGTATAGAGAAACAAAGCCTTGATTTGCCCATGACACTGAAAAAAAAACTAAATTTAAATAAAATGCAATAAAATAAAATAATAAACTTATATATATCAAAATTGAAAGAAATGTAATATCAACAATAAAGAATGTCAAAATGGAAGTAGACTACCTAGAATTTTAAGTACTTGCATTGTATAGAATCGTTGAATACAGGGGTTTACAAGTTTGGGGCGATTAAATTTCACACCGGTTAGTAGAAAGACATAAATATTTCTTCTTTTGTTGAAATAAATCTATTGGTGAAAAATGGTTTGTGAAGGCATTGAGGATTTTAAGCAGGTACAATAGGTCCACGCCCACGTCCACGCCCACGTCCACGCCCACGGCCACACCCACACCCACGCCCACGCCCACGGCCACGCCCACGGCCACGCCCACGGCCACGCCCACGGCCACGCCCACGGCCACACCCACGTCAACGTCCAGAGCCACGCCCACGTCCACAGCCACGCCCACGTCCACGGCCACGCCCACGGCCACGCCCACGGCCACGCCCACGGCCACGCCCACGGCCACACCCACGGCCACGCCCACGGCCACGCCCACGGCCACAGCCACGCCCACGTCCACAGCCACGCCCACGGCAATAGCCACGTCCACGCCCACGCCTACGTCCACGTCCACGTCCACGGCCACGGCCACGGCCATGCCCACGCCCAAGTAACCTTACCTTACCCTAACCTTACCTAACCTAACCTAACCTAACCTAACCTAACCTAACCTAACCTAACCTAACCTAACCTAACCTAACCTAACCTAACCTAACCTAACCTAACCTAACCTAACCTAACCTCCAAACTTTTCTTTGTTAATAAATATGATTATCTTAGTTGTTTGCATAAATATACCTATGAATAGAAAATAGATACGTGAAATCCCATCACGTATAGAGAAACAAAGCCTTGATTTGCCCATGACACTGAAAAAATAACTAAATTTAAATAAAATGGAATAAAATAAAATAATAAACTTATATATATCAAAATTGAAAGAAATGTAATATCAACAATAAAGAATGTCAAAATGGAAGTAGACTACCTAGAATTTTAAGTACTTGCATTGTATAGAATCGTTGAATACAGGGGTTTACAAGTTTGGGGCGTTTAAATTTCACACCGGTTAGTCGAAAGATATAAATATTTCTTCTTTTGTTGAAATAAATCTATTGGTGAAAATGGTTTGTGAAGGCATTGAGGATTATAAGCAGGTACAATAGGTCCACGTCCACGTCCACGTCCACGGCCACGGCCACGGCCACGCCCACGCCCAAGTAACCTTACCTTACCCTAACCTTACCTAACCTAACCTAACCTAACCTAACCTAACCTAACCTAACCTAACCTAACCAAACCTAACCTAACCTAACCTAACCTAACCTAACCTAACCTAACCTAACCTAACCTAACCTAACCTAACCTAACCTAACCTAACCTAACCTAACCTAACCTAACCTAACCTAACCGATTCGCGCTCGAACCGCACTCGAGAGCGCCACGAAAAAAGGTCCCTCCGCGTTGAAAAATTCCCAAAAATACTTAAAAGTGCTTCGATTTTCGATTGTGATACACCAAAAGACGCGAAAAGTGAAGGCGCACACGATTGTGAAAACCGCGCAGCTCTATGTGTGGTGGGCGCAAAGTTATTGCCAAATAAGTGCTTTTTTGGGAAATCCCCGAAATAAAAAGTGATTCTTCTCGCGATTTTGAGCGACGACCTACACTTTTTTAATTGTGGGACGGAGGGTATTGTGGTGCTCCACAATCCTGCAAACTTGCAGATTTTTCCAGTGCAGGAGCACGGAGAAATCACCAGAAAAACAAAAACCACGTGGCGGCGAGGTCAGTGACCCCGTGCCGCTAGACCACTTTTGACGAAAGGACCTCAAGGACGCAGTGGAGAGCAGCCGGGAGGCACCTTCGGAATTAAATTTGGACCTTTTTTGACGGAGATAGAGACTCACAAAGTTACGTGCAGTTTTTTGTTTAATAGTAAGTGTTTTTATTCTAAATCTTCAGCGACAACATAGTTTTATTTTTTGTATATTTGTAGCGCCTATGTTGTCAGACATTTCTGTGAAAAAATTTGATTTTTAGGACTAGCGGTTTCCGAGCGCGATATTTTAGACTAAGATTACCAACCGCAAATAGATTTAAGTGCTTGTTTCTCGGAAACGGTTGGAGATAGACCAGTTTTTGTTCGAATTTCTATATATTATATATATAACTAGCTGCGCCCCGCGGCTTCGCCCCCGTGGAAATTTATGTTTCCAACTTTCTTAATTTTTTCTTTCATAAGAACCTTCTCCTGACAATAACAAACACAACAAAGAAAGAATTAGCGAAATCGGTCCAGCCGTTCACGCGTGATGCCGTGACAACGCGAAACGGGTTTCATTTTTATATATAAGAAGATATATATAAGGCACATTGAAAAGTAAGTACTTTACCCCCCCCCCTAAGTTCAGCCCCCCCCCCTAAGGTAAAAATTTTAAATTCGCTGATTTGAGTGCTACATTTATATAAATTGAATTTTTAAATATAAATTTTATATGTCATAAATTTTTCCGGTACCAATTCAACCATTTTTCAAACTTTTAGTAAAAAACTTAAACATTTAACAAACGAAAATTTTCAAAGCTCTATAGCATTGGACCTAGCTGTCGTAGACTTTCAGGATTTTCTGTGGAGACATCACCTGAACCTAAACAACCCATTTCCTTCCCGCTTTATTCCCCCTCTCCCCTCCCTTTTTCATTCCCACCCACCGAATCCGACTTCTCGTGCTCATAATAGTAGTCCAAATCGCAGTGCTTTAGAAGCAAAATTGACGAAACTGCGAGGATTACACACCACAGCCGCCATTTTGTCCGCCATCTTGGAAATTTTCAAAGTTAAATATCTCGGCGACCCTTGCTCCAAATCGAACGGGACTTTTTCTATTAGATAGAAAATTATTAGACCCACCCTCTGGCTTATACTAGGTGACTCTACGTAGAGCAAACATTTTCGTAAAATTTTATTTCGTGTTTTATTTTTTATATTTATTGACTGGTGTTTATTGACACTTTTTAGACTTGCCTGACAAAGTAGTTGGTAGAGCTTAACTCTACAAAACTCTATTTTTGCGAAAACTTACCTTGCTCTTACCGTGTGACCTCGTTGACTCCCACGTTGAGTAGAGTTGTGACCTCGTTGACTCCCACGTTGAGTAGAGTTGTGACCGCGAGTCTTCAAGTGTTGCGTGGGTTGATCTCAGCCGGGACGACCTGAAACAGAAAAATTATTATTAGATTTAGAAAAATTTATTTTTACAACTTATACAAACTTACCTTATTTTTATTTTTATTTGTATTGACCCGCGATTATTGACGACATTCCTTTGACCGCAAAATGTTTGCCGCCCTTCACACACCGGTTAAGAAGACGAACCCACCTGTCATTCTGAAATTTCCTTCTTCATCATCACCACCACTACGAAAGGAACAGGCAGGTCCCCCACACCAGGCAGGACCCTCACAGCAGGCATGTCCCTCGCAGCAGGCAGGTCCCTCACAGCAAGCAGGTCCCTCACAGCAGGCGGGTCCCTCACAGCAGGCAGAACAGCAGCAGACCTCCAACGTGAGGCGGAGTGTGGGAGAGTGGGAGCTAGTGAAGGGTAGGAAATCTTCCTCGCCAAAGCCCAAAACACCGACCTCACCGAGGAAGACGGACCTAGCCCCAAAACCAAAACCGTCCTCGCAAGAAGGAAAGTTCACTTCTCAAAAAGGTGACAAATTCCCGAATAGGACTGCCGAAGCTAAGGCATGCCTCAGCAAAGCCAAGACAAACCTCGAACTCTCGAGGAACCTGAAAACGGACATTAAAGCAAGTGTCATACAAGCCGTAGACCGATTGTTCGAGCTAGTCAAGGAGGCAGAGGCAGAGTCAAAAATTGCTAAAGGGAAAACTGCAATGACTGAGAAGCCAAGCCAAGAAGAGAAAGGAAAAAAGACAGAAAATACAGAAACAAGAAGAAGAACTGATGAAGAGGAATTAGGGAAACAGCTAGAAGAAAACAGTAAACTACTGAAGGAAAATATGGAAAAGATGGAGAGCCTGAAAGAGGAGATAAGAAAACAGAATGAGACGCAGGAGAGGACCTCGTACGCGGGAGTAGCTGCAGGTCCGCACAGGAAGCAGCCCCATGAGCGGACTGCGCTACACTCGGTAAGAGTCTCCTCCAAAGATGAGAAAGAAACGGGTGAAGAGATCCTCAGCAGAATAAGATCGGCAGTGAACGCGAAAGAAGGGGGGATACAGGTGGATAGAGTAAGGCAGGCAAAGGACGGAAAAATTATAGTGGGATGCCGGACAGAGAAAGAAAGGCAGAAGGTGAAGGAAAGGCTCAGAAAGGCGGAGTCATACCTGAATGTCGAGGAGATCCAGAACAAAGACCCACTTTTGATCCTCAGAGACGTCTTAAATTTCCATAGTGACGAGGATGTCACGAACGCCCTGAGGAACCAAAACGGAAGCATCCTGGGAAATCTCGACAAACAGGATGACAGAATCGAGATCCGCTACAGAAGGAAGGCCAGGAACCCCCATATGTGCCACATCGTCATCAAGGTTTCCCCCAAGATCTGGAATCTGATGGTGGAAGTAGGAGAGGTTCACATCGACCTCCAGAGAGTGAAGGTAGCGGATCAATCACCGCTGGTTCAGTGCTCTCTGTGCCTTGGATATGGCCACGGTCGACGCCACTGCAGAGAGAGCATTGAAAAGTGCAGCCACTGTGGGGGCGCCCATATGAGGTCCAAATGCGAAGACTGGCTGAGTGGCATAGCACCTTCCTGTTGCAATTGCAGGCACGCAAAGCTGGATGCAACGGAGCATAACGCGTTCAGTGACGAGTGCGCAGTAAGGCGAAAGTGGGATGCCATGGCACGCGCTTCTGTAGCGTACTGCTAAAGACACCACTGGCGCACACTCATTAGCAACCCCAACCGGAGAGAGACCCTATCGCGTCCTTCAGGCCAACCTGCAACGGATGCAAACGGCCACAAACGAGCTGATGATCGAAGCCGACAAGGAAAAGGTGGCATTTGCATTGCTCCAGGAGCCGTATGTGGGCAGCATCAGTAGAATGAGAGGACACAGAGGTGTGAGGATCTACCAGAGCAATGACCATGGAGAAGGGACGGTCAAGGCGGCAATAGCTGTGTTTGACCACGATCTTGACGTCTTGCAGTACCCAGAACTCACCACGAACAACATCGTCGTGGTAAGGATCCGAACCGGTGCCTGGCACATTGTTGCCATCTCATTCTACTTTGAGCCAACTCAACCCATAGAGCCATACCTGGAGCAAATCAAGAAAATTACGGAGCAGGTTGGTCCGATGAGAATCATCGTTGGAGGAGACGCAAACGCGAAGAGCACCTGGTGGGGTAGCACTGCAATTGATGACAGAGGTGAGGAAATGTCGGGCACTCTCGAAGAACTGGGCCTGCAGGTGCTGAATGAGGGAAACACCCCCACTTTCGATACCATCAGAGGAGGGGTATCCTACACCAGCCACCCCGATATAACTGCCTGCTCTATGGACATGTTGGCCTTCATAAACGGGTGGAGAGTGATGGATGACTTGACGAACTCGGACCACAACGGAATCACCTTCAACATAGCGCTAAGGAAAGCAAAAGGGGTAAGTATAACTAGAACAACCAGGCTGTACAACACAAAGAAGGCAAATTGGAGCCGGTTTCATGAGAAATTGGACCAATTAAAAATAGATAATAATATTAACAAAGAAGCAATAGAACAGATAACCAACACAAAACAATTAGAACACACAATAGTTAAATACATAGATACAATAACACAGACATGTAAACACACATTAAAAAAGAAGATAACAGCAGAGAAGCTTACCTTTCCGTGGTGGTCCGAAGAACTCGCCGCGCTGAAGAGACACTCCATCACCCTGAAGCGCCGCATCAGAGGTGCATCAGAAGCCCGAAGATCCAGAGTTGTAGATGAGTACCTGGAAGCAAGAAAACACTTTTTAGAGCAGGTAGAAAAAGCAAAGACGGAAAGCTGGAAGGAATTCTGTGGAAAGCAGGATAAGGAGGGGTTATGGGAAGGGATTTATAGGGTGATTGGTAGAACCTCCACACGACAAGAGGACATACCCTTGGTAAGAGACGGGAGGCAAATAGACCCAAAGGAGTCCGCAAAAACCTTGGCAGACATCTTTTACCCGGAGGACAGAGAGGAAGAGGATAACGCAGACCACCGGCTGACCAGAATAAAAGCTGACCAAGTAAACGGTTCAGTGCATGGTGAGTCTCATGACCCACCGTTTACAATAGAGGAGCTCAGAGCAGCGGTGGAACACTTCAACCCCAAAAAAGCTCCGGGAGCAGATGGTCTCACTGCCGACATCTGCAGCCAAGCTATAGGGAGTGATCCAGAGGCTTTCCTGGCATTAACCAACAGGTGCCTGGCTCTCTCACACTTTCCGACCATCTGGAAAGATGCCACAGTGGTGGTATTGAGGAAGCCAGGCAAGGACGACTACACCAACCCAAAATCATACAGACCCATAGGGTTGTTGCCGGTACCAGGAAAGATCCTTGAAAAGATGATCGTGGCGCGGATGAAGTGGCACCTTGTGCCAAGGTTGAGCACCCGGCAGTACGGCTTCATGCCTAAAAGAAGCACCGAGGACTCCCTCTATGACATGATACACCATATACAAGACAAACTTGGTGAAAAGAAGATCGTTGTATTGATATCATTGGACATAGAGGGAGCCTTCGATAGCGCTTGGTGGCCCGCAATAAGGTGCAGGCTGGCAGAAGAGGAGACTCCTGTCAACATCAGAAGACTTGTGGACAGCTACCTATCTGATAGGCAGGTCAGGGTTAGGTACGCGGGAGAGGAGCACAATAAGGTCACAAGTAAGGGTTGCGTCCAGGGGTCAATAGGGGGACCCATTTTGTGGAACCTCCTCTTGGATCCCTTACTCAAAGGATTAGAGGATAGGCAGGACTACTGTCAGGCTTTCGCGGACGACGTGATCCTTGTGTTTGATGGGGACACGGCTCTAGAGGTCCAGCGACGGGCAAATGCCGCCCTCGCCTATGTCAGGGAGTGGGGTATCAGAAACAAATTAAAGTTCGCACCACACAAGACCAACGCTATGGTCATAACTAGAAAATTGAAGTACGATACACCACTCCTTAACATGGGCGGGGTCGACATCGGCCTGTCGTCGGAGTTCAAGATCCTGGGGCTCACGATAGATAACAAGCTGACGTTCAACAGCCACGCTGCCAACGTGTGCAGGAAGGCGTTGAACATTTACAAGCAGTTATCTAGAGCGGCCAGGATAAGCTGGGGTCTGAACCCTGAAGTTATTAGGGTTATTTACACGGCGGCTGTAGAGCCAGTTGTCATGTATGCAGCCAGCGTCTGGGCACCGGCAACAAAGAAGATAGGGATCCAGAAGCAGCTCAACGCAGTCCAACGAGGTTTTGCCCAGAAGCTAACAAGAGCGTACCGCACCGTCTCCCTGAACTCTGCTCTGACCCTGGCCGGGATACTCCCACTCGATCTCCGCATACAAGAGGCAGCCGCCCTGTATGAGGCGAAGAGGGGAGTACCTCGACCGGAACTCATTGATAGAGAGGTTGAAACACTTGTGCCGTACACTCAGACGAAGCATCCGGCAGAGCACTTATGCCTGAATTTCGGCTTGATAGACCAGGAACCAGAACATGACTCATCAGTAAAAATTTACACCGATGGCAGCAAGATTGAGGGCGAAGTCGGAGCAGCACTTTCCCTTTGGGTTGGTGATGTCGAGATCCAAGCCCTCAAGCTGAAACTACCATCTTACTGCACGGTCTATCAAGCGGAACTTCTGGCAATATGCAAAGCCACGCGGGAGATCCTCAAGCGTAAAGAGCTGTCTTTTGGGATCTATAGTGACTCAAGGTCAGCACTGCAGTCGGTGACGAACAATGGGTCCCTTCACCCTCTAGCCGTGGAGGCTCGTGAAAACCTCAGATCGAGCAGGGTCCAGAATAAAGAAGTATCTTTATTCTGGATCAAAGCCCACGCGGGATTGGAGGGGAACGAACGTGCCGATCAGCTTGCGAAGGAAGCTGCTGCGAACACCAAGAGACGGGCCGACTATGATTACTGTCCGGTCTCACACGTCAAGCGTCAGATTCGTCTGAACACGCTCGGCGAATGGAACCGGCGGTACATAAGCGGCACTACAGCAGGAGTCACCAAACTCTTCTTCCCGGACGCTGTGCTGGCCTACAAATGCGTGCGGAAGTTTGAGGCCACTAGCCTGTTAACACAGATTCTCACGGGGCACGGTGGGTTCTCCGAATACTTGAACCGGTTCAAGTGTAAGGAGAATCCATCGTGCATATGTGAACCTGGTATGGCCGAGTCAGTAGTGCACATCCTGACCGACTGTCCTATTTTCGCGCTAAAACGTTATGATGCCGAGCACACCTTGCACCTCCAGATCTCCACAGAAAACCTAAAAAAGTTTATGGCAGCGAATGATATTAGGGATAAATTTATAAAATATTGTACGGATATCGCAGAAATAGTAGTAAATAGAAATAAATAGGTACCAAAATTATGGTGTATGTATATTTATATAAATATATAGAACAGCATAAGTTCAATTAGCCATTATATAACATGTATAAAAGATAAGTATAATATTTTTAGAATAAATAGATAAATAAGACACATTTTGTAAGACTAAGTATAATTAAGATAAGATTATAATATGTAATAAGAGTATATAATAAAAGAAAAATGTTGTAGCCCTGACCGGGCATGAAAATATCCCCCCTTAGTTTTTAAGAAAAATAGAAAACAGACTTTGATTCATCACATGTCAAAGGAAAGGAGAAAAAAAAAAAAAAAAAAAAAAAAAACCTAACCTAACCTAACCTAACCTAACCTAACCTAACCTAACCTAACCTAACCTAACCTAACCTAAACTAACCTAACCTAACCTAACCTAACCTAACCTAACCTAACCTAACCTCCAAACTTTTCTTTGTTAATAAATATGATTATCTCAGTTGTTTGCATAAATATACCTATGAATAGAAAATAGATACGTGAAATCCCATCACGTATAGAGAAACGAAGCCTTGATTTGCCCATGACACTGAAAAAATAACTAAATTTAAATAAAATGGAATAAAATAAAATAATAAACTTATATATATCAAAATTTAAAGAAATGTAATATCAACAATAAAGAATGTCAAAATGGGAATTGACTACCTAGAATTTTAAGTACTTGCATTGTATAGAATCGTTGAATACAGGGGTTTACAAGTTTGTGGCGATTAAATTTCACACCGGTTAGTCGAAAGATATAAATATTTCTTCTTTTGTTGAAATAAATCTATTGGTGAAAATGGTTTGTGAAGGCATTGAGGATTATAAGCAGGTACAATAGGTCCACGTCCACGTCCACGTCCACGGCCACGGCCACGGCCACGCCCACGGCCACGCCCACGCCCACGCCCACGCCCACGCCCACGCCCACGGCCACGGCCACGCCCACGCCCACGGCCACGCCCATGGCCACGCCCACGGCCACGGCCACGGCCACGCCCACGGCCACGGCCACGGCCACGCCCACGGCCATGCCCACGGCCACGCCCACGGCCACGCCCACGGCCACACCCACGTCAACGTCCAGAGCCACGCCCACGTCCACAGCCACGCCCACGTCCACGGCCACGCCCACGCCCACGCCCACGCCCACTTCAACGTCCACGGCCACGCTCACGCCCACGTCCACGCCCACGTCCACGTCTACGTCCACGTCCACGTCCACGGCCACGCTCACGCCCACGTACACGCCCACGTCCACGTCTACGTCCACGTCTACTTCCACGGCCACGTCCACGTCTACGTCCACGTCCACGTCTACGTCCACGGCCACGGCCAGGCCCACGGCCACGCCCACGGCCACACCTACGGCCACGCCCACGCGGCCACGCCCACGACAACGTCCAGGGCCACGCCCACGTCCACAGCCACGGCCACGTCCACGCCCACGTCCACGGCCACGCCCACGTCCACGTCAACGGCCACGGCCACGCCCACGCCCACGCCCACGCCCACGCCCAAGTAACCTAACCTTACCCTAACCTAACCTTACCCTAACCTTACCTAACCTAACCTAACCTAACCTAACCTAACCTAACCTAACCTAACCTAACCTAACCTAACCTAACCTAACCTAACCTAACCTAACCTAACCTAACCTAACCTCCAAACTTTTCTTTGTTAATAAATATGATTATCTTAGTTGTTTGCATAAATATATACCTATGAATAGAAAATAGATACGTGAAATCCCATCACGTATAGAGAAACGAAGCCTTGATTTGCCCATGACACTGAAAAAATAACTAAATTTAAATAAAATGGAATAAAACAAAATAATAAACTTATATATATCAAAATTTAAAGAAATGTAATATCAACAATAAAATATGTCAAAATGGGAGTAGACTACCTAGAATTTTAAGTACTTGCATTGTATAGAATCGTTGAATACAGGGGTTTACAAGTTTGTGGCGATTAAATTTCACACCGGTTAGTCGAAAGATATAAATATTTCTTCTTTTGTTGAAATAAATCTATTGGTGAAAATGGTTTGTGAAGGCATTGAGGATTATAAGCAGGTACAATAGGTCCACGCCCACGTCCACGCCCACGGCCACACCCACACCCACGCCCACGCCCACGGCAACGCCCACGGCAACGCCCACGGCCACGCCCACGGCCACGCCCACGGCCACGCCCACGGCCACGCCCACGGCCACGCCCACGCCCACGGCCACGCCCACGGCCACGCCCACGGTCACGGCCACGCCCACGGCTACGCCCACGGCCACGCCCACGGCCACGCCCACGGCCACGCCCACGGCCACGCCCACGGCCACGCCCACGGCCACGCCCACGGCCACACCCACGTCAACGTCCAGAGCCACGCCCACGTCCACAGCCACGCCCCGTCCACGGCCACGCCCACGCCCACGCCCACGCCCACGCCCACGCCCACTTCAACGTCCACGGCCACGCTCACGCCCACGTCCAAGCCCACGTCCACGTCTACGTCCACGTCCACGTCCACGGCCACGCTCACGCCCACGTCCACGCCCACGTCCACGTCTACGTCCACGTCTACGTCCACGGCCACGTCCACGTCTACGTCCACGTCCACGTCTACGTCCACGGCCACGGCCAGGCCCACGGCCACGCCCACGGCCACACCTACGGCCACGCCCACGCGGCCACGCCCACGACAACGTCCAGGGCCACGCCCACGTCCACAGCCACGCCCACGTCCACGCCCACGTCCACGGCCATGCCCACGTCCACGTCAACGGCCACGGCCACGCCCACGCCCACGCCCACGCCCAAGTAACCTAACCTTATCCTAACCTAACCTTACCCTAACCTTACCTAACCTAACCTAACCTAACCTAACCTAACCTAACCTTACCTAACCTAACCTAACCTAACCTAACCTAACCTAACCTAACCTAACCTAACCTAACCTAACCTAACCTAACCTAACCTCCAAACTTTTCTTTGTTAATAAATATGATTATCTTAGTTGTTTGCATAAATATATACCTATGAATAGAAAATAGATACGTGAAATCCCATCACGTATAGAGAAACGAAGCCTTGATTTGCCCATGACACTGAAAAAATAACTAAATTTAAATAAAATGGAATAAAATAAAATAATAAACTTATATATATCAAAATTGAAAGAAATGTAATATCAACAATAAAGAATGTCAAAATGGAAATAGACTACCTAGAATTTTAAGTACTTGCATTGTATAGAATCGTTGAATACAGGGGCTTACAAGTTTGGGGCGATTAAATTTCACACCGGTTAGTAGAAAGATATAAATATTTCTTCTTTTGTTGAACTAAATCTATTGGTGAAAAATGGTTTGTGAAGGCATTGAGGATTTTAAGCAGGTACAATAGGTCCACGCCCACGTCCACGCCCACGTCCACGCCCACGGCCACGCCCACACCCACGCCCACGGCCACGCCCACGGCCACGCCCACGGCCACGCCCACGGCCACGCCCACGCCCACGGCCACGCCCACGGCCACGCCCACGGCCACACCCACGTCAACGTCCAGAGCCACGCCCACGTCCACAGCCACGCCCATGTCCACGGCCACGCCCACGCCCAAGGCCACGCCCACGCCCACGGCCAAGCCCACGGCCACGCCCACGGCCACGCCCACGGCCACGCCCACGGCCACGCCCACGGCCACGCCCACGCCCAAGTAACCTAACCTTATCCTAACCTAACCTTACCCTAACCTTACCTAACCTAACCTAACCTAACCTAACATAACCTAACCTAACCTAACCTAACCTAACCTAACCTAACCTAACCTAACCTAACCTAACCTAACCTAACCTAACCTAACCTAACCTAACCTAACCTAACCTAACCTAACCTAACCTAACCTAACCTAACCTAACCTCCAAACTTTTCTTTGTTAATAAATATGATTATCTTAGTTGTTTGCATAAATATATACCTATGAATAGAAAATAGATACGTGAAATCCCATCACGTATAGAGAAACGAAGCCTTGATTTGCCCATGACACTGAAAAAATAACTAAATTTAAATAAAATGGAATAAAATAAAATAATAAACTTATATATATCAAAATTTAAAGAAATGTAATATCAACAATAAAGAATGTCAAAATGGGAGTAGACTACCTAGAATTTTAAGTACTTGCATTGTATAGAATCGTTGAATACAGGGGTTTACAAGTTTGTGGCGATTAAATTTCACACCGGTTAGTCGAAAGATATAAATATTTCTTCTTTTGTTGAAATAAATCTATTGGTGAAAATGGTTTGTGAAGGCATTGAGGATTATAAGCAGGTACAATAGGTCCACGCCCACGTCCACGCCCACGGCCACACCCACACCCACGCCCACGCCCACGGCAACGCCCACGGCCACGCCCACGGCCACGCCCACGGCCACGCCCACGGCAACGCCCACGCCCACGCCCACGCCCACGCCCACGCCCACGGCCACGCCCACGGCCACGGCCACGGCCACGCCCACGGCCACGCCCACGGCCACACCCACGGCCACGGCCACGCCCACGCCCAAGGCCACGGCCACGCCCACGGCCACGCCCACGGCCACGCCCACGGCCACGCCCACGGCCACGCCCACGGCCACGCCCACGGCCACGCCCACGGCCACAGCCACGCCCACGTCCACAGCCACGCCCACGGCCATAGCCACGTCCACGCCCACGTCCACGTCCACGTCCACGTCCACGGCCACGCCCACGGCCACGCCCACGGCCACGCCCACGGCCACGCCCACGGCCACACCCACGGCCACGGCCACGCCCACGCCCAAGGCCACGGCCACGCCCACGGCCACGCCCACGGCCACGCCCACGGCCACGCCCACGGCCACGCCCACGGCCACGCCCACGGCCACGCCCACGGCCACGCCCACGGCCACAGCCACGCCCACGTCCACAGCCACGCCCACGGCCATAGCCACGTCCACGCCCACGCCTTCGTCCACGTCCACGTCCACGGCCACGGCCACGGCCACGGCCACGCCCACGCCCAAGTAACCTTACCTTACCCTAACCTTACCTAACCTAACCTAACCTAACCTAACCTTACCTAACCTAACCTAACCTAACCTAACCTAACCTAACCTAACCTAACCTAACCTAACCTAACCTAACCTAACCTAACCTAACCTAACCTAACCTAACCTAACCTAACCTAACCTAACCTTACCTAACCTAACCTAACCTAACCTAACCTAACCTAACCTAACCTAACCTAACCTAACCTAACCTAACCTAACCTAACCTAACCTAACCAAGCTGTCTAGAGCCGCCAGGATCAGCTGGGGTCTTCATCCGGAAGTTATACGTACCATCTATATAGCTACGGTGGAGCCAGTTATAATGTATGCTGCCAGTGTCTGGGCGCAAGAAACGAAGAAACTGGGAGTACAAAAGCACCTTAATGCTGTACAAAGAGGCTTCGCCCAAAAATTGACCAGGGCTTACCGCACCGTCTCCCTGAACTCAGCACTAGTGCTGTCTGGCCTACTCCCGCTTGACCTAAGGATACAGGAGGCAGCTGCCCTGTACGAGGCCAAGCGGGGAAAGCCTTTGCCGGCACTAGGAGACAGAGAGGTAGAGAGGATGGTGCGATTCGCCAAGACTCCCCACCCGGCAGACCATATGAGCCTTGAGTTCATAAACTTGGTAGACCAAAACGATGTAAATCATCATAGCAACCAGGCAGTAAGAATATACACCGATGGCAGCAAAATTGAGGGCAAGGTCGGAGCAGCACTAACCCTATGGGAAGGTAACGCCGAGACTAAAACCCTCAAAATTAAGCTTGAATCATACTGCACGGTCTACCAAGCAGAACTCTTGGCCATATGCAAAGCCACAGGGGAGATCCTTAAGCGCTCAGAGGCTAGCTTCGGAATATATAGCGATAGTCGCGCAGCCTTGGAAACAGTGACGAACCCAAGATCCACCCACCCTCTAGCCGTGGAGGTCCGTAAAACCCTTAAGAACATCAAAATCCAGAATAAGGAAGTTACTTTATTCTGGATTAAAGCCCACGCTGGACTGGAGGGGAATGAGAGAGCGGATCAGCTTGCTAAGGACGCAGCACTAAAAATTAAACGAAGGCCTGACTACGACTTCTGCCCCGCTTCATTCGTCAAGCGACAAATTCGCATTGACACCCTTGACAAATGGAACGAACGGTATATAAGAGGTGAAACCGCAGCCATCACAAAAATATTCTATCCCGACGCAATAAAAGCACATAAAATTGTAAGAAAAATAGAGCCGACTGGTGTAATGACGCAGGTTATGACGGGTCATGGAGGATTCTCTGATTATTTGACCCGTTTCAAATGTAAGGAGGATCCGTCGTGCATTTGTGAGCCGGGAGTCGCGGAAAGCGTAACGCATATTCTTTTTGAATGCCCAACGACAGGTCTCCTGAGATATGAAACGGAACAAGCCCTAAATTGTAAAATAGACGCTGATAATGTAAATATAATTATGTTAGATAAGGATATAAGATATAAGTTTATACAATATTGTAAGGATATAGTAAAACCAGTTTTGAAAAGAAATAGAGATAAATAAGTTATGCGGTATATATATTATGTTGATATATATAACTGCCATAAAATAAAACATAGTGTAAGCAAACTGTTAGTGTTTAGATACAATATAGATATGATAAGATCCTTGTAAGCCAATAAAGAATCTGCGTTACTGTTTCTTAATAAACCTGTAAGAAATAAAATAAAAATATAGATAGAGTAGAAAATGTGTGAAAGGAGACGGATAAAAGAACGATCAAACATGAAGAACGAAAGTGCGAGAGGCATTAAAGTGAGAACTGGAATGAATGGGTAGCGCAAACCAGGTCCCTGGTTAAGCTAGGGGTAAGAGTAGAAAAGAAAAAAAAAAAAAAAAAAAAAAACCTAACCTAACCTAACCTCCAAACTTTTCTTTGTTAATAAATATGATTATCTTAGTTGTTTGCATAAATATACCTATGAATAGAAAATAGATACGTGAAATCCCATCACGTATAGAGAAACAAAGCCTTGATTTGCCCATGACACTGAAAAAATAACTAAATTTAAATAAAATGGAATAAAATAAAATAATAAACTTATATATATCCACGGCCACGGCCACGCCCACGCCCACGCCCACGCCCACGCCCACGGCCACGGCCACGCCCACGCCCACGGCCACGCCCACGCCCACGCCCACGGCCACGCCCACGGCCACGCCCACGGCCACGCCCACGGCCACGCCCACGGCCACGCCCACGGCCACGCCCACGGCCACACCCACGGCCACGGCCACGCCCACGCCCAAGGCCACGGCCACGCCCACGGCCACGCCCACGGCCACGCCCACGGCCACAGCCACGCCCACGGCCATAGCAACGTCCACGCCCACGCCTACGTCCACGTCCACGTCCACGGCCACGGCCACGGCCACGGCCACGCCCACGCCCAAGAAACCTTACCTTACCCTAACCTTACCTAACCTAACCTAACCTAACCTAACCTAACCTAACCTAACCTAACCTAACCTAACCTAACCTAACCTAACCTAACCTAACCTAACCTAACCTAACCTAACCTAACCTGACCTAACCTAACCTAACCTAACCTAACCTAACCTAACCTAACCTAACCTAACCTAACCTAACCTAACCTAACCTAACCTAACCTAACCTAACCTAACCTAACCTAACCTAACCTAACCTAACCTAACCTAACCTAACCTAACCTAACCTAACCTAACCTAACCTAACCTAACCTAACAACCTAACCTAACCTAACCTAACCTAACCTAACCTCCAAACTTTTCTTTGTTAATAAATATGATTATCTTAGTTGTTTGCATAAATATACCTATGAATAGAAAATAGATACGTGAAATCCCATCACGTATAGAGAAACAAAGCCTTGATTTGCCCATGACACTGAAAAAATAACTAAATTTAAATAAAATGGAATAAAATAAAATAATAAACTTATATATATCAAAATTGAAAGAAATGTAATATCAACAATAAAGAATGTCAAAATGGAAGTAGACTACCTAGAATTTTAAGTACTTGCATTGTATAGAATCGTTGAATACAGGGGTTTACAAGTTTGGGGCGTTTAAATTTCACACCGGTTAGTCGAAAGATATAAATATTTCTTCTTTTGTTGAAATAAATCTATTGGTGAAAAATGGTTTGTGAAGGCATTGAGGATTTTAAGCAGGTACAATAGGTCCACGCCCACGTCCACGCCCACGTCCACGCCCACGGCCACACCCACACCCACGCCCACGCCCACGGCCACGCCCACGGCCACGCCCACGGCCACGCCCACGGCCACGCCCACGGCCACGGCCACGCCCACGGCCACACCCACGTCAACGTCCAGAGCCACGCCCACGTCCACAGCCACGCCCACGTCCACAGCCACGCCCACGTCCACGGCCACGCCCACGCCCACGCCCACGCCCACGCCCACGCCCACGCCCACGCCCACGCCCACGGCCACGGCCACGGCCACGCCCACGTTCACGGCCACGCCCACGGCCACGCCCACGGCCACGCCCACGGCCACGCCCACGGCCACAGCCACGCCCACGTCCACAGCCACGCCCACGGCCATAGCCACGTCCACGCCCACGCCTACGTCCACGTCCACGTCCTCGGCCACGGCCACGGCCACGGCCACGCCCACGCCCAAGTAACCTTACCTAACCTTAACTTTACTTATCCTAACCTAACTATATACCTATGAATAGAAAATAGATACGTGAAATCCCATCACGTATAGAGAAACGAAGCCTTGATTTGCCCATGACACTGAAAAATAAAATAAAAGGAATAAAATAAAATAATAAACTTATATATATCAAAATTTAAAGAAATGTAATATCAACAATAAAGAATGTCAAAATGGGAGTAGACTACCTACAATTTTAAGTACTTGCATTGTATAGAATCGTTGAATACAGGGGTTTACAAGTTTGTGGCGATTAAATTTCACACCGGTTAGTGGAAAGATATTATAAATATTTCTTCTTTTGTTGAAATAAATCTATTCACGCCCACGGCCACGGCCACGCCCACGGCCACGCCCACGGCCACGGCCACGCCCACGCCCACGGCCACGGCCACGCCCACGGCCACGGCCACGCCCACGGCCACGGCCACGCCCACGGCCACGCCCACGGCCACGGCCACGCCCACGGCCACACCCACGGCCACGCCCACGGCCACGGCCACGCCCACGGCCACGCCCACGCCCACGCCCACGGCCACACCCACGTCAACGTCCAGAGCCACGCCCACGTCCACAGCCACGCCCACGTCCACGGCCACGCCCACGCCCACGCCCACGCCCACTTCAACGTCCACGGCCACGCTCACGCCCACGTCCACGCCCACGTCCACGTCTACGTCCACGTCCACGTCCACGGCCACGCTCAAGCCCACGTCCACGCCCACGTCCACGTCTACGTCCACGTCTACGTCCACGGCCACGTCCACGTCTACGTCCACGGCCACGGCCAGGCCCACGGCCACGCCCACGGCCACACCTACGGCCACGCCCACGCGGCCACGCCCACGACAACGTCCAGGGCCACGCCCACGTCCACAGCCACGCCCACGTCCACGCCCACGGCCACGCCCACGTCCACGTCAACGGCCACGGCCACGCCCAAGTAACCTAACCTTACCCTAACCTAACCTTACCCTAACCTTACCTAACCTAACCTAACCTAACCTAACCTAACCTAACCTAACCTCCAAACTTTTCTTTGTTAATAACGCCCACGGCCACACCCACGGCCACACCCACGTCAACGTCCAGAGCCACGCCCACGTCCACAGCCACGCCCACGTCCACGGCCACGCCCACGCCCACGCCCACGCCCACTTCAACGTCCAAGGCCACGCTCACGCCCACGTCCACGCCCACGTCCACGTCTACGTCCACGTCCACGTCCACGGCCACGCTCACGCCCACGTCCACGCCCACGTCCACGTCTACGTCCACGTTTACGTCCACGGCCACGTCCACGTCTACGTCCACGTCCACGTCTACGTCCACGGCCACGGCCAGGCCCACGGCCACGCCCACGGCCACGCCCACGCGGCCACGCCCACGACAACGTCCAGGGCCACGCCCACGTCCACAGCCACGCCCACGTCCACGCCCACGTCCACGGCCACGCCCACGTCCACGTCAACGGCCACGGCCACGCCCACGCCCACGCCCACGCCCAAGTAACCTAACCTTATCCTAACCTAACCTTACCCTAACCTTACCTAACCTAACCTAACCTAACCTAACCTAACCTAACCTAACCTAACCTAACCTAACCTAACCTAACCTAACCTAACCTAACCTAACCTAACCTCCAAACTTTTCTTTGTTAATAAATATGATTATCTTAGTTGTTTGCATAAATATATACCTATGAATAGAAAATAGATACGTGAAATCCCATCACGTATAGAGAAACGAAGCCTTGATTTGCCCATGACACTGAAAAAATAACTAAATTTAAATAAAATGGAATAAAATAAAATAATAAACTTATATATATCAAAATTTAAAGAAATGTAATATCAACAATAAAGAATGTCAAAATGGGAGTAGACTACGCCACACCCACACCCACGCCCACGCCCACGGCCACGCCCACGCCCACGCCCACGCCCACGCCCACGCCCACGGCCACGGCCACGCCCACGGCCACGCCCACGGCCACGCCCACGGCCACGCCCACGGCCACGCCCACGTCCACGCCCACGTCCACGTCTACGTCCACGTCCACGTCCACGGCCACGCTCACGCCCACGTCCACGCCCACGTCCACGTCTACGTCCACGTCTACGTCCAGGCCCACGGCCACGCCCACGGCCACACCTACGGCCACGCCCACGCGGCCACGCCCACGACAACGTCCACGGCCACGCCCACGTCCACAGCCACGCCCACGTCCACGCCCACGTCCACGGCCACGCCCACGTCCACGTCAACGGCCACGGCCACGCCCAAGTAACCTAACCTTACCCTAACCTAACCTTACCCTTACCTTACCTAACCTAACCTAACCTAACCTAACCTAACCTAACCTAACCTAACCTCCAAACTTTTCTTTGTTAATAACGCCCACGGCCACACCCACGGCCACACCCACGTCAACGTCCAGAGCCACGCCCACGTCCACAGCCACGCCCACGTCCACGGCCACGCCCACGCCCACGCCCACGCCCACTTCAACGTCCAAGGCCACGCTCACGCCCACGTCCACGCCCACGTCCACGTCTACGTCCACGTCCACGTCCACGGCCACGCTCACGCCCACGTCCACGCCCACGTCCACGTCTACGTCCACGTCTACGTCCACGGCCACGTCCACGTCTACGTCCACGTCCACGTCTACGTCCACGGCCACGGCCAGGCCCACGGCCACGCCCACGTCCACAGCCACGCCCACGTCCACGCCCACGTCCACGGCCACGCCCACGTCCACGTCAACGGCCACGGCCACGCCCACGCCCACGCCCACGCCCAAGTAACCGAACCTTATCCTAACCTAACCTTACCCTAACCTTACCTAACCTAACCTAACCTAACCTAGCCTAACCTAACCTAACCTAACCTAACCTAACCTAACCTAACCTAACCTAACCTAACCTAACCTAACCTAACCTAACCTAACCTAACCTAACCTACAAACTTTTCTTTGTTAATAAATATGATTATCTTAGTTGTTTGCATAAATATATACCTATGAATAGAAAATAGATACGTGAAATCCCATCACGTATAGAGAAACGAAGCCTTGATTTGCCCATGACACTGAAAAAATAACTAAATTTAAATAAAATGGAATAAAATAAAATAATAAACTTATATATATCAAAATTTAAAGAAATGTAATATCAACAATAAAGAATGTCAAAATGGGAGTAGACTACCTAGAATTTTAAGTACTTGCATTGTATAGAATCGTTGAATACAGGGGTTTACAAGTTTGTGGCGATTAAATTTCACACCGGTTAGTCGAAAGATATAAATATTTCTTCTTTTGTTGAAATAAATCTATTGGCGAAAATGGTTTGTGAAGGCATTGAGGATTATAAGCAGGTACAATAGGTCCACGCCCACGTCCACGCCCACGGCCACACCCACACCCACGCCCACGCCCACGGCAACGCCCACGGCAACGCCCACGGCCACGCCCACGGCCACGCCCACGCCCACGCCCACGCCCACGCCCACGCCCACGCCCACGGCCACGCCCACGCCCACGCCCACGCCCACGCCCACGGCCACGGCCACGGCCACGCCCACGGCCACGCCCACGGCCACGCCCACGGCCACGCCCACGGCCACGCCCACGGCCACGCCCACGGCCACGCCCACGGCCACGCCCACGGCCACGCCCACGCCCACGGCCACGCCCACGGCCACTCCCACGGCCACGCCCACGGCCACGCCCACGGCCACGCCCACGGCCACAGCCACGCCCATGTCCACAGCCACGCCCACGGCCATAGCCACGTCCACGCCCACCCCTACGTCCACGTCCACGTCCACGGCCACGGCCACGGCCACGGCCACGCCCACGCCCAAGTAACCTTACCTTACCCTAACCTTACCTAACCTAACCTAACCTAACCTAACCTAACCTAACCTAACCTAACCTAACCTAACCTAACCTAACCTAACCTAACCTAACCTAACCTAACCTAACCTAACCTAACCTAACCTAACCTAACCTAACCTAACCTAACCTAACCTAACCTAACCTAACCTAACCTAACCTAACCTAACCTAACCTAACCTAACCTAACCTAACCTAACCTAACCTAACCTAACCTAACCTAACCTAACCTAACCTAACCTAACCTAACCTAACCTAACCTAACCTCCAAAGAAAAGAATTTATAGAATACTGTACAGAAATAGCTAATATAGTAATAAGAAGAAATAAGGATGTATAACTTTTGCTGATCATTATATTTTTGAATATAAGAAATTCAGCAATAACATTAACAAACTTTGTAGAAACATGTAAAATAGAATAAGATATATGTACTAGAATTAAGAAAACTTTAAAGTAGATTTAAGAAAACAAAGAAAATTGTTATAATATAAGCATCCCAAAACTACCTGTAATCCCAACCCAATTTGAAAATAAAGAAGATCGTATAGGTAACAAGGTATAAAAGGAGACGGATGAAAGAAAGACATAGTATGAAGAATGAAATTACGAGAAGCATAAATGTGAGAATTTGTATGAATGAGAAGCGTAAACCAGGACCCTGGTACAGCTAGGGGTAAGAGGCAGAAATAAAAAAAAAAAAAAAAAATAAAAAAAAAAAAAAAAAAAAAACCTAACCTCCAAACTTTTCTTTGTTAATAAATATGATTATCTTAGTTGTTTGCATAAATATACCTATGAATAGAAAATAGATACGTGAAATCCCATCACGTATAGAGAAACAAAGCCTTGATTTGCCCATGACACTGAAAAAAAAACTAAATTTAAATAAAATGGAATAAAATAAAATAATAAACTTATATATATCAAAATTGAAAGAAATGTAATATCAACAATAAAGAATGTAAAAATGGAAGTAGACTACCTAGAATTTTAAGTACTTGCATTGTATATAATCGTTGAATACAGGGGTTTACAAGTTTGGGGCGATTAAATTTCACACCGGTTAGTAGAAAGATATAAATATTTCTTCTTTTGTTGAAATAAATCTATTGGTAAAAAATGGTTTGTGAAGGCATTGAGGATTTTAAGCAGGTACAATAGGTCCACGCCCACGTCCACGCCCACGTCCACGCCCACGGCCACACCCACACCCACGCCCACGCCCACGGCCACGCCCACGGCCACGCCCACGGCCACGCCCACGGCCACGCCCACGGCCACACCCACGTCAACGTCCAGAGCCACGCCCACGTCCACAGCCACGCCCACGTCCACGGCCACGCCCACGGCCACACCCACGGCCACGCCCACGGCCACGCCCACGGCCACGCCCACGGCCACAGCCACGCCCACGTCCACAGCCACGCCCACGGCCATAGCCACGTCCACGCCCACGCCTACGTCCACGTCCACGTCCACGGCCACGGCCACGGCCACGCCCACGCCCAAGTAACCTTACCTTACCCTAACCTTACCTAACCTAACCTAACCTAACCTAACCTAACCTAACCTAACCTAACCTAACCTAACCTAACCTAACCTAACCTAACCTAACCTAACCTAACCTAACCTAACCTAACCTAACCTAACCTAACCTAACCTAACCTAACCTAACCTAACCTAACCTAACCTAACCTAACCTAACCTAACCTAACCTAACCTAACCTAACCTAACCTAACCTAACCTAACCTAACCTAACCTAACCTTCTCTTCTCTCAACTCTTCCTGCTTTAGCCCAATCTCTTCTTCTCCCTGTTCTGGACTATGCCGACGTCTGCTATTTAGACCTTGCCGAGGAGCAGTTGGATAAACTTGAGCGTCTCCAAAACTTTTGCATTCGGTTCATATTTGGTTTACGCAAATATGACCACGTCTCTCCTTTTCGCACCATGCTCAAGTGGCTCCCTATCCGACTTCGCCGGGATATGCACGTTCTTTCTCTTCTCTTTTCCATTCTCTTTAATCCTCTTTCTCCAGCGTATCTTAAAGAACGGTTTGAGTTCCTTCATTCTTCTAACTCTCACAATCTTAGGTCATCAGATAACTTACTCCTCAAGTTTCCCACTCATTCCCAATCATTCTATGGCAATTCTTTTAGTGTACAGGCAGTTCGTCTTTGGAACAAACTGCCTGTCGATATCAGGCTTGCCCCTTCCATCAACTCCTTCAAATCCAAACTGAAGTCCCATTTCCTTTCTACAGTCTAAACTCATGTCATTATTTCCCGGTTCTGTAACTTTGGATGTTATTGCAACTTAATTGGATAGTTAGCTTTTATTATAATTGTTTTTTTGAACCTACTGTATTCGTTTATTGGTATTTTTCTTTTTCTTTTTTTTTTTTCTGTTTTTCCATGTTATTAGATAGTATAGGTAAGTTTGTTTGTATTATAAAATGTATGTATTAGGTAAGTATATAAGTTCTGTTATTTCCTGTCTGTGCACTAGAAACCCTTTTTATTTTCTTATATCTTTTTCTTCATCCCAAGGTTGCCTGGGAGAAATCGCTCTCAGCGATAAGGCCGCCTTTTTGTACTATGTGAACCTGTCATTTAGATATAAGACTTTTATTAACTTTATTTACTTGTAAGTACAAATAAAGTGTTAATTCATTCATTCATTCATTCCTAACCTAACCTAACCTAACCTAACCTAACCTAACCTAACCTAACCTAACCTAACCTAACCTAACCTAACCTAACCTCCAAACTTTTCTTTGTAAATAAATATGATTATCTTAGTTGTTTGCATAAATATACCTATGAATAGAAAATAGATACGTGAAATCCCATCACGTATAGAGAAACAAAGCCTTGATTTGCCCATGACACTGAAAAAATAACTAAATTTAAATAAAATGGAATAAAATAAAATAATAAACTTATATATATCAAAATTGAAAGAAATGTAATATCAACAATAAAGAATGTCAAAATGGAAGTAGACTACCTAGAATTTTAAGTACTTGCATTGTATAGAATCGTTGAATACAGGGGTTTACAAGTTTGGGGCGTTTAAATTTCACACCGGTTAGTCGAAAGATATAAATATTTCTTCTTTTGTTGAAATAAATCTATTGGTGAAAAATGGTTTGTGAAGGCATTGAGGATTTTAAGCAGGTACAATAGGTCCACGCCCACGTCCACGCCCACGTCCACGCCCACGGCCACACCCACACCCACGCCCACGCCCACGGCCACGCCCACGGCCACGCCCACGGCCACGCCCACGGCCACGCCCACGGCCACGCCCACGGCCACGCCCACGGCCACGGCCACGCCCACGGCCACACCCACGTCAACGTCCAGAGCCACGCCCACGTCCACAGCCACGCCCACGTCCACGGCCACGCCCACGCCCACGCCCACGCCCACGCCACACCCACGTCAACGTCCAGAGCCACGCCCACGCCCACGCCCACGGCCACGGCCACGCCCACGGCCACGGCCACGCCCACGGCCACGGCCACGCCCACGGCCACGGCCACGCCCACGGCCACGCCCACGGCCACGCCCACGGCCACGCCCACGGCCACGGCCACGCCCACGGCCACACCCACGGCCACACCCACGGCCACGCCCACGGCCACGGCCACGCCCACGCCCACGGCCACGCCCACGGCCACGTCCACGCACACGCCCACGGCCACACCCACGTCAACGTCCAGAGCCACGCCCACGTCCACAGCCACGCCCACGTCCACGGCCACGCCCACGCCCACGCCCACGCCCACTTCAACGTCCACGGCCACGCTCACGCCCACGTCCACGCCCACGTCCACGTCTACGTCCACGTCCACGTCCACGGCCACGCTCACGCCCACGTCCACGCCCACGTCCACGTCTACGTCCACGTCTACGTCCACGGCCACGTCCACGTCTACGTCCACGGCCACGGCCAGGCCCACGGCCACGCCCACGGCCACACCTACGGCCACGCCCACGCGGCCACGCCCACGACAACGTCCAGGGCCACGCCCACGTCCACAGCCACGCCCACGTCCACGCCGACGTCCACGGCCACGCCCACGTCCACGTCAACGGCCACGGCCACGCCCAAGTAACCTAACCTTACCCTAACCTAACCTTACCCTAACCTTACCTAACCTAACCTAACCTAACCTAACCTAACCTAACCTAACCTAACCTCCAAACTTTAATAGATATAAAGTTTGGAGAAAGATATAAATATTTCTTCTTTTGTTGAAATAAATCTATTGGTGAAAATGGTTTGTGAAGGCATTGAGGATTATAAGCAGGTACAATAGGTCCACGCCCACGTCCACGCCCACGGCCACACCCACACCCACGCCCACGCCCACGGCAACGCCCACGGCAACGCCCACGGCCACGCCCACGGCCACGCCCACGGCCACGCCCACGGCCACGCCCACGGCCACGCCCACGCCCACGGCCACGCCCACGGCCACGCCCACGGTCACGGCCACGCCCACGACTACGCCCACGGCCACGCCCACGGCCACGCCCACGGCCACGCCCACGGCCACGCCCACGGCCACGCCCACGGCCACGCCCACGGCCACACCCACGTCAACGTCCAGAGCCACGCCCACGTCCACAGCCACGCCCCGTCCACGGCCACGCCCACGCCCACACCCACGCCCACGCCCACGCCCACGGCCACGCCCACGGCCACGCCCACGGCCACGCCCACGGCCACGGCCACGCCCACGGCTACGCCCACGCCCACGCCCACGCCCACGCCCACGCCCACTTCAACGTCCACGGCCACGCTCACGCCCACGTCCACGCCCACGTCCACGTCTACGTCCACGTCCACGTCCACGGCCACGCTCACGCCCACGTCCACGCCCACGTCCACGTCTACGTCCACGTCTACGTCCACGGCCACGTCCACGTCTACGTCCACGTCCACGTCTACGTCCACGGCCACGGCCAGGCCCACGGCCACGCCCACGGCCACACCTACGGCCACGCCCACGCGGCCACGCCCACGACAACGTCCAGGGCCACGCCCACGTCCACAGCCACGCCCACGTCCACGCCCACGTCCACGGCCATGCCCACGTCCACGTCAACGGCCACGGCCACGCCCACGCCCACGCCCACGCCCAAGTAACCTAACCTTATCCTAACCTAACCTTACCCTAACCTTACCTAACCTAACCTAACCTAACCTAACCTAACCTAACCTAACCTAACCTAACCTAACCTAACCTAACCTAACCTAACCTAACCTAACCTAACCTAACCTAACCTAACCTAACCTAACCTAACCTAACCTAACCTAACCTCCAAACTTTTCTTTGTTAATAAATATGATTATCTTAGTTGTTTGCATAAATATATACCTATGAATAGAAAATAGATACGTGAAATCCCATCACGTATAGAGAAACGAAGCCTTGATTTGCCCATGACACTGAAAAAATAACTAAATTTAAATAAAATGGAATAAAATAAAATAATAAACTTATATATATCAAAATTGAAAGAAATGTAATATCAACAATAAAGAATGTCAAAATGGAACTAGACTACCTAGAATTTTAAGTACTTGCATTGTATAGAATCGTTGAATACAGGGGCTTACAAGTTTGGGGCGATTAAATTTCACACCGGTTAGTAGAAAGATATAAATATTTCTTCTTTTGTTGAACTAAATCTATTGGTGAAAAATGGTTTGTGAAGGCATTGAGGATTTTAAGCAGGTACAATAGGTCCACGCCCACGTCCACGCCCACGTCCACGCCCACGGCCACGCCCACACCCACGCCCACGGCCACGCCCACGGCCACGCCCACGGCCACGCCCACGGCCACGCCCACGCCCACGCCCACGGCCACGCCCACGGCCACGCCCACGGCCACACCCACGTCAACGTCCAGAGCCACGCCCACGTCCACAGCCACGCCCACGTCCACGGCCACGCCCACGCCCAAGGCCACGCCCACGCCCACGGCCAAGCCCACGGCCACGCCCACGGCCACGCCCACGGCCACGCCCACGGCCACGCCCACGGCCACGCCCACGGCCACACCAACGGCCACGCCCACGGCCATGCCCACGGCCACAGCCACGCCCACAGCCACGCCCACGGCCATAGCCACGTCCACGCCCACGCCTACGTCCACGTCCACGTCCACGGCCACGGCCACTGCCACGCTCACGGCCACGCCCACGGCCACGTTCACGCCCACGGCCACGCCCACGGCCACACCCACGTCAACATCCAGAGCCACGCCCACGTCCACAGCCACGCCCACGTCCACGGCCACGGCCACGGCAACGCTCACGGCCACGCCCACGGCCACGTTCACGCCCACGGCCACGCCCACGGCCACACCCACGTCAACATCCAGAGCCACGCCCACGTCCACAGCCACGCCCACGTCCACGCCCACGTCCACGGCCACGCCCACGCCCACGCCCACGCCCACGGCCACACCCACGTCAACATCCAGAGCCACGCCCACGTCCACAGCCACGCCCACGTCCACGCCCACGTCCACAGCCACGCCCACGTCCACGGCCACGCCCACGCCCACGCCCACGCCCACGCCCAAGTAACCTAACCTTATCCTAACCTAACCTTACCCTAACCTTACCTAACCTAACCTAACCTAACCTAACCTAACCTAACCTAACCTAACCTAACCTAACCTAACCTAACCTAACCTAACCTAACCTAACCTAACCTAACCTAACCTAACCTAACCTAACCTAACCTAACCTAACCTCCAAACTTTTCTTTGTTAATAAATATGATTATCTTAGTTGTTTGCATAAATATATACCTATGAATAGAAAATAGATACGTGAAATCCCATCACGTATAGAGAAACGAAGCCTTGATTTGCCCATGACACTGAAAAAATAACTAAATTTAAATAAAATGGAATAAAATAAAATAATAAACTTATATATATCAAAATTTAAAGAAATGTAATATCAACAATAAAGAATGTCAAAATGGGAGTAGACTACCTAGAATTTTAAGTACTTGCATTGTATAGAATCGTTGAATACAGGGGTTTACAAGTTTGTGGCGATTAAATTTCACACCGGTTAGTCGAAAGATATAAATATTTCTTCTTTTGTTGAAATAAATCTATTGGTGAAAATGGTTTGTGAAGGCATTGAGGATTATAAGCAGGTACAATAGGTCCACGCCCACGTCCACGCCCACGGCCACACCCACACCCACGCCCACGCCCACGGCAACGCCCACGGCAACGCCCACGGCCACGCCCACGGCCACGCCCACGGCCACGCCCACGGCCACGCCCACGGCCACGCCCACGGCAACGCCCACGCCCACGCCCACGCCCACGCCCACGCCCACGCCCACGCCCACGCCCACGCCCACGCCCACGGCCACGCCCACGGCCACGTCCACGGCCACGCCCACGGCCACGGCCACGCCCACGGCCACGCCCACGGCCACACCCACGGCCACGGCCACGCCCACGCCCAAGGCCACGGCCACGCCCACGGCCACGCCCACGGCCACGCCCACGGCCACGCCCACGGCCACGCCCACGGCCACGCCCACGGCCACGCCCACGGCCACGCCCACGGCCACGCCCACGGCCACGCCCACGGCCACGCCCACGGCCACGCCCACGGCCACAGCCACGCCCACGTCCACAGCCACGCCCACGGCCATAGCCACGTCCACGCCCACGCCTACGTCCACGTCCACGTCCACAGCCACGCCCACGGCCACGCCCACGGCCACGCCCACGGCCACACCCACGGCCACGGCCACGCCCACGCCCAAGGCCATGGCCACGCCCACGGCCACGCCCACGGCCACGCCCACGGCCACGCCCACGGCCACGCCCACGGCCACGCCCACGGCCACGCCCACGGCCACGCCCACGGCCACGCCCACGGCCACGCCCACGGCCACGCCCACGGCCACAGCCACGCCTAACCTAACCTAACCTAACCTAACCTAACCTAACCTAACCTAACCTAACCTAACCTAACCTAACCTAACCTAACCTAACCTAACCTAACCTAACCTAACCTAACCTAACCTAACCTAACCTAACCTAACCTAACCTAACCTAACCTAACCTAACCTAACCTAACCTAACCTAACCTAACCTAACCTAACCTAACCTAACCTAACCTAACCTAACCTAACCTAACCTAACCTAACCTAACCTAACCTAACCTAACCTAACCTAACCTAACCTAACCTAACCTAACCTAACCTAACCTCCAAAGAAAAGAATTTATAGAATACTGTACAGAAATAGCTAATATAGTAATAAGAAGAAATAAGGATGTATAACTTTTGCTGATCATTATATTTTTGAATATAAGAAATTCAGCAATAACATTAACAAACTTTGTAGAAACATGTAAAATAGAATAAGATATATGTACTAGAATTAAGAAAACTTTAAAGTAGATTTAAGAAAACAAAGAAAATTGTTATAATATAAGCATCCCAAAACTACCTGTAATCCCAACCCAATTTGAAAATAAAGAAGATCGTATAGGTAACAAGGTATAAAAGGAGACGGATGAAAGAAAGACATAGTATGAAGAATGAAATTACGAGAAGCATAAATGTGAGAATTTGTATGAATGAGAAGCGTAAACCAGGACCCTGGTACAGCTAGGGGTAAGAGGCAGAAATAAAAAAAAAAAAAAAAAATAAAAAAAAAAAAAAAAAAAAAACCTAACCTCCAAACTTTTCTTTGTTAATAAATATGATTATCTTAGTTGTTTGCATAAATATACCTATGAATAGAAAATAGATACGTGAAATCCCATCACGTATAGAGAAACAAAGCCTTGATTTGCCCATGACACTGAAAAAAAAACTAAATTTAAATAAAATGGAATAAAATAAAATAATAAACTTATATATATCAAAATTGAAAGAAATGTAATATCAACAATAAAGAATGTAAAAATGGAAGTAGACTACCTAGAATTTTAAGTACTTGCATTGTATATAATCGTTGAATACAGGGGTTTACAAGTTTGGGGCGATTAAATTTCACACCGGTTAGTAGAAAGATATAAATATTTCTTCTTTTGTTGAAATAAATCTATTGGTAAAAAATGGTTTGTGAAGGCATTGAGGATTTTAAGCAGGTACAATAGGTCCACGCCCACGTCCACGCCCACGTCCACGCCCACGGCCACACCCACACCCACGCCCACGCCCACGGCCACGCCCACGGCCACGCCCACGGCCACGCCCACGGCCACGCCCACGGCCACACCCACGTCAACGTCCAGAGCCACGCCCACGTCCACAGCCACGCCCACGTCCACGGCCACGCCCACGGCCACACCCACGGCCACGCCCACGGCCACGCCCACGGCCACGCCCACGGCCACAGCCACGCCCACGTCCACAGCCACGCCCACGGCCATAGCCACGTCCACGCCCACGCCTACGTCCACGTCCACGTCCACGGCCACGGCCACGGCCACGCCCACGCCCAAGTAACCTTACCTTACCCTAACCTTACCTAACCTAACCTAACCTAACCTAACCTAACCTAACCTAACCTAACCTAACCTAACCTAACCTAACCTAACCTAACCTAACCTAACCTAACCTAACCTAACCTAACCTAACCTAACCTAACCTAACCTAACCTAACCTAACCTAACCTAACCTAACCTAACCTAACCTAACCTAACCTAACCTAACCTAACCTAACCTAACCTAACCTAACCTAACCTAACCTAACCTAACCTTCTCTTCTCTCAACTCTTCCTGCTTTAGCCCAATCTCTTCTTCTCCCTGTTCTGGACTATGCCGACGTCTGCTATTTAGACCTTGCCGAGGAGCAGTTGGATAAACTTGAGCGTCTCCAAAACTTTTGCATTCGGTTCATATTTGGTTTACGCAAATATGACCACGTCTCTCCTTTTCGCACCATGCTCAAGTGGCTCCCTATCCGACTTCGCCGGGATATGCACGTTCTTTCTCTTCTCTTTTCCATTCTCTTTAATCCTCTTTCTCCAGCGTATCTTAAAGAACGGTTTGAGTTCCTTCATTCTTCTAACTCTCACAATCTTAGGTCATCAGATAACTTACTCCTCAAGTTTCCCACTCATTCCCAATCATTCTATGGCAATTCTTTTAGTGTACAGGCAGTTCGTCTTTGGAACAAACTGCCTGTCGATATCAGGCTTGCCCCTTCCATCAACTCCTTCAAATCCAAACTGAAGTCCCATTTCCTTTCTACAGTCTAAACTCATGTCATTATTTCCCGGTTCTGTAACTTTGGATGTTATTGCAACTTAATTGGATAGTTAGCTTTTATTATAATTGTTTTTTTGAACCTACTGTATTCGTTTATTGGTATTTTTCTTTTTCTTTTTTTTTTTTCTGTTTTTCCATGTTATTAGATAGTATAGGTAAGTTTGTTTGTATTATAAAATGTATGTATTAGGTAAGTATATAAGTTCTGTTATTTCCTGTCTGTGCACTAGAAACCCTTTTTATTTTCTTATATCTTTTTCTTCATCCCAAGGTTGCCTGGGAGAAATCGCTCTCAGCGATAAGGCCGCCTTTTTGTACTATGTGAACCTGTCATTTAGATATAAGACTTTTATTAACTTTATTTACTTGTAAGTACAAATAAAGTGTTAATTCATTCATTCATTCATTCCTAACCTAACCTAACCTAACCTAACCTAACCTAACCTAACCTAACCTAACCTAACCTAACCTAACCTAACCTAACCTCCAAACTTTTCTTTGTAAATAAATATGATTATCTTAGTTGTTTGCATAAATATACCTATGAATAGAAAATAGATACGTGAAATCCCATCACGTATAGAGAAACAAAGCCTTGATTTGCCCATGACACTGAAAAAATAACTAAATTTAAATAAAATGGAATAAAATAAAATAATAAACTTATATATATCAAAATTGAAAGAAATGTAATATCAACAATAAAGAATGTCAAAATGGAAGTAGACTACCTAGAATTTTAAGTACTTGCATTGTATAGAATCGTTGAATACAGGGGTTTACAAGTTTGGGGCGTTTAAATTTCACACCGGTTAGTCGAAAGATATAAATATTTCTTCTTTTGTTGAAATAAATCTATTGGTGAAAAATGGTTTGTGAAGGCATTGAGGATTTTAAGCAGGTACAATAGGTCCACGCCCACGTCCACGCCCACGTCCACGCCCACGGCCACACCCACACCCACGTCCACGCCCACGGCCACGCCCACGGCCACGCCCACGGCCACGCCCACGGCCACGCCCACGGCCACGCCCACGGCCACGCCCACGGCCACGGCCACGCCCACGGCCACACCCACGTCAACGTCCAGAGCCACGCCCACGTCCACAGCCACGCCCACGTCCACGGCCACGCCCACGCCCACGCCCACGCCCACGCCACACCCACGTCAACGTCCAGAGCCACGCCCACGCCCACGCCCACGGCCACGGCCACGCCCACGGCCACGGCCACGCCCACGGCCACGGCCACGCCCACGGCCACGGCCACGCCCACGGCCACGCCCACGGCCACGCCCACGGCCACGCCCACGGCCACGGCCACGCCCACGGCCACACCCACGGCCACACCCACGGCCACGCCCACGGCCACGGCCACGCCCACGCCCACGGCCACGCCCACGGCCACGTCCACGCACACGCCCACGGCCACACCCACGTCAACGTCCAGAGCCACGCCCACGTCCACAGCCACGCCCACGTCCACGGCCACGCCCACGCCCACGCCCACGCCCACTTCAACGTCCACGGCCACGCTCACGCCCACGTCCACGCCCACGTCCACGTCTACGTCCACGTCCACGTCCACGGCCACGCTCACGCCCACGTCCACGCCCACGTCCACGTCTACGTCCACGTCTACGTCCACGGCCACGTCCACGTCTACGTCCACGGCCACGGCCAGGCCCACGGCCACGCCCACGGCCACACCTACGGCCACGCCCACGCGGCCACGCCCACGACAACGTCCAGGGCCACGCCCACGTCCACAGCCACGCCCACGTCCACGCCGACGTCCACGGCCACGCCCACGTCCACGTCAACGGCCACGGCCACGCCCAAGTAACCTAACCTTACCCTAACCTAACCTTACCCTAACCTTACCTAACCTAACCTAACCTAACCTAACCTAACCTAACCTAACCTAACCTCCAAACTTTAATAGATATAAAGTTTGGAGAAAGATATAAATATTTCTTCTTTTGTTGAAATAAATCTATTGGTGAAAATGGTTTGTGAAGGCATTGAGGATTATAAGCAGGTACAATAGGTCCACGCCCACGTCCACGCCCACGGCCACACCCACACCCACGCCCACGCCCACGGCAACGCCCACGGCAACGCCCACGGCCACGCCCACGGCCACGCCCACGGCCACGCCCACGGCCACGCCCACGGCCACGCCCACGCCCACGGCCACGCCCACGGCCACGCCCACGGTCACGGCCACGCCCACGACTACGCCCACGGCCACGCCCACGGCCACGCCCACGGCCACGCCCACGGCCACGCCCACGGCCACGCCCACGGCCACGCCCACGGCCACACCCACGTCAACGTCCAGAGCCACGCCCACGTCCACAGCCACGCCCCGTCCACGGCCACGCCCACGCCCACACCCACGCCCACGCCCACGCCCACGGCCACGCCCACGGCCACGCCCACGGCCACGCCCACGGCCACGGCCACGCCCACGGCTACGCCCACGCCCACGCCCACGCCCACGCCCACGCCCACTTCAACGTCCACGGCCACGCTCACGCCCACGTCCACGCCCACGTCCACGTCTACGTCCACGTCCACGTCCACGGCCACGCTCACGCCCACGTCCACGCCCACGTCCACGTCTACGTCCACGTCTACGTCCACGGCCACGTCCACGTCTACGTCCACGTCCACGTCTACGTCCACGGCCACGGCCAGGCCCACGGCCACGCCCACGGCCACACCTACGGCCACGCCCACGCGGCCACGCCCACGACAACGTCCAGGGCCACGCCCACGTCCACAGCCACGCCCACGTCCACGCCCACGTCCACGGCCATGCCCACGTCCACGTCAACGGCCACGGCCACGCCCACGCCCACGCCCACGCCCAAGTAACCTAACCTTATCCTAACCTAACCTTACCCTAACCTTACCTAACCTAACCTAACCTAACCTAACCTAACCTAACCTAACCTAACCTAACCTAACCTAACCTAACCTAACCTAACCTAACCTAACCTAACCTAACCTAACCTAACCTAACCTAACCTAACCTAACCTAACCTAACCTCCAAACTTTTCTTTGTTAATAAATATGATTATCTTAGTTGTTTGCATAAATATATACCTATGAATAGAAAATAGATACGTGAAATCCCATCACGTATAGAGAAACGAAGCCTTGATTTGCCCATGACACTGAAAAAATAACTAAATTTAAATAAAATGGAATAAAATAAAATAATAAACTTATATATATCAAAATTGAAAGAAATGTAATATCAACAATAAAGAATGTCAAAATGGAACTAGACTACCTAGAATTTTAAGTACTTGCATTGTATAGAATCGTTGAATACAGGGGCTTACAAGTTTGGGGCGATTAAATTTCACACCGGTTAGTAGAAAGATATAAATATTTCTTCTTTTGTTGAACTAAATCTATTGGTGAAAAATGGTTTGTGAAGGCATTGAGGATTTTAAGCAGGTACAATAGGTCCACGCCCACGTCCACGCCCACGTCCACGCCCACGGCCACGCCCACACCCACGCCCACGGCCACGCCCACGGCCACGCCCACGGCCACGCCCACGGCCACGCCCACGCCCACGCCCACGGCCACGCCCACGGCCACGCCCACGGCCACACCCACGTCAACGTCCAGAGCCACGCCCACGTCCACAGCCACGCCCACGTCCACGGCCACGCCCACGCCCAAGGCCACGCCCACGCCCACGGCCAAGCCCACGGCCACGCCCACGGCCACGCCCACGGCCACGCCCACGGCCACGCCCACGGCCACGCCCACGGCCACACCAACGGCCACGCCCACGGCCATGCCCACGGCCACAGCCACGCCCACAGCCACGCCCACGGCCATAGCCACGTCCACGCCCACGCCTACGTCCACGTCCACGTCCACGGCCACGGCCACTGCCACGCTCACGGCCACGCCCACGGCCACGTTCACGCCCACGGCCACGCCCACGGCCACACCCACGTCAACATCCAGAGCCACGCCCACGTCCACAGCCACGCCCACGTCCACGGCCACGGCCACGGCAACGCTCACGGCCACGCCCACGGCCACGTTCACGCCCACGGCCACGCCCACGGCCACACCCACGTCAACATCCAGAGCCACGCCCACGTCCACAGCCACGCCCACGTCCACGCCCACGTCCACGGCCACGCCCACGCCCACGCCCACGCCCACGGCCACACCCACGTCAACATCCAGAGCCACGCCCACGTCCACAGCCACGCCCACGTCCACGCCCACGTCCACAGCCACGCCCACGTCCACGGCCACGCCCACGCCCACGCCCACGCCCACGCCCAAGTAACCTAACCTTATCCTAACCTAACCTTACCCTAACCTTACCTAACCTAACCTAACCTAACCTAACCTAACCTAACCTAACCTAACCTAACCTAACCTAACCTAACCTAACCTAACCTAACCTAACCTAACCTAACCTAACCTAACCTAACCTAACCTAACCTAACCTAACCTCCAAACTTTTCTTTGTTAATAAATATGATTATCTTAGTTGTTTGCATAAATATATACCTATGAATAGAAAATAGATACGTGAAATCCCATCACGTATAGAGAAACGAAGCCTTGATTTGCCCATGACACTGAAAAAATAACTAAATTTAAATAAAATGGAATAAAATAAAATAATAAACTTATATATATCAAAATTTAAAGAAATGTAATATCAACAATAAAGAATGTCAAAATGGGAGTAGACTACCTAGAATTTTAAGTACTTGCATTGTATAGAATCGTTGAATACAGGGGTTTACAAGTTTGTGGCGATTAAATTTCACACCGGTTAGTCGAAAGATATAAATATTTCTTCTTTTGTTGAAATAAATCTATTGGTGAAAATGGTTTGTGAAGGCATTGAGGATTATAAGCAGGTACAATAGGTCCACGCCCACGTCCACGCCCACGGCCACACCCACACCCACGCCCACGCCCACGGCAACGCCCACGGCAACGCCCACGGCCACGCCCACGGCCACGCCCACGGCCACGCCCACGGCCACGCCCACGGCCACGCCCACGGCAACGCCCACGCCCACGCCCACGCCCACGCCCACGCCCACGCCCACGCCCACGCCCACGCCCACGGCCACGCCCACGGCCACGTCCACGGCCACGCCCACGGCCACGGCCACGCCCACGGCCACGCCCACGGCCACACCCACGGCCACGGCCACGCCCACGCCCAAGGCCACGGCCACGCCCACGGCCACGCCCACGGCCACGCCCACGGCCACGCCCACGGCCACGCCCACGGCCACGCCCACGGCCACGCCCACGGCCACGCCCACGGCCACGCCCACGGCCACGCCCACGGCCACGCCCACGGCCACGCCCACGGCCACAGCCACGCCCACGTCCACAGCCACGCCCACGGCCATAGCCACGTCCACGCCCACGCCTACGTCCACGTCCACGTCCACAGCCACGCCCACGGCCACGCCCACGGCCACGCCCACGGCCACACCCACGGCCACGGCCACGCCCACGCCCAAGGCCATGGCCACGCCCACGGCCACGCCCACGGCCACGCCCACGGCCACGCCCACGGCCACGCCCACGGCCACGCCCACGGCCACGCCCACGGCCACGCCCACGGCCACGCCCACGGCCACGCCCACGGCCACGCCCACGGCCACAGCCACGCCTAACCTAACCTAACCTAACCTAACCTAACCTAACCTAACCTAACCTAACCTAACCTAACCTAACCTAACCTAACCTAACCTAACCTAACCTAACCTAACCTAACCTAACCTAACCTAACCTAACCTAACCTAACCTAACCTAACCTAACCTAACCTAACCTAACCTAACCTAACCTAACCTAACCTAACCTAACCTAACCTAACCTAACCTAACCTAACCTAACCTAACCTAACCTAACCTAACCTAACCTAACCTAACCTAACCTAACCTAACCTAACCTAACCTAACCTAACCTAACTATTCTCAATTTTCTTTCGACCCAATAACCCCTGAAGATGTTAGGAAGAGTGTCCTATCCATTTCCTCCAAAGCGGTTGGGACTGATGGTATCAGCCTCAATATGCTTATCCCCATTCTGAACGTCATCCTCCCGATCCTCTGCCATATCCTTAATTATTCATTGGAGTATGGGGTCTTTCCTTCTTGTTGGAAGGAAGCCCAATTAATCCCTTTACCCAAGAAACCCAATCCCAAATCCTTTTCTGAATACCGTCCTATTTCTATTCTCCCATTTCTGTCAAAAGTTCTAGAACGGCTTGTGCACAACCAGCTTAACTCGTTTCTCTCATTGCACAACACTCTTAATCCCTTGCAATCTGGTTTCCGTAAAGGCCACAGTACTGTGACTGCCCTGGTCAAAATAACTGACGACATACGACTGGGCATGGATAGTCGAAAACTCACTATTTTAACCTTGCTGGATTTTAGCAATGCCTTTAACACAGTAGACTTTGACATACTCCTAGCATTCCTTCGCACTCTTAACATCTCCCAGGGGGTGGTTGACTGGTTTTTCAGTTACTTACATGGTCGCCGGCAGAGAATCCGCCTCGGCGAGTCTGTCTCGTCATGGTGTGATACTTCTGTCGGTGTTCCACAAGGTGGCGTCCTCTCCCCTCTTCTCTTCGCTATATTTATTAACTCCATCTCTCAAAATTTAACTTCTTCCTATCATCTCTATGCGGATGATCTACAGATATATACACAGGCACAGTTGGATCGTATTAGCGACGCAGTTGATATCACTAACACGGACTTACGCCATATCACTGAGTGGAGTCGAGCTCATGGTTTAAAAATTAACCCTGTCAAAACTCAAACTATAATTATTGGTAGTTCGAAACTGGTAGACAGATTGGACTGGCAGACTGTGCCTCAAGTCAACTTTGATGGAATACCCATACCCTACAGTGTGACAGTAAAGAACCTAGGGGTTACCTTTGACCGTAAGCTGTCATGGTGTCCTCAGCTTGAAGTCACCTGTAAGAAGCTTTATGCTTCAGCAGGTTCTCTTAGAAAGTTGCGGTACTTTCTGCCGACCGCTACCAAAATTGCTTTAGCCCAATCTCTTCTTCTCCCTGTTCTGGACTATGCCGACGTCTGCTATTTAGACCTTGCCGAGGAGCAGTTGGATAAACTTGAGCATCTCCAAAACTTTTGCATTCGGTTCATATTTGGTTTACGCAAATATGACCACGTCTCTCCTTTTCGCACCATGCTCAAGTGGCTCCCTATCCGACTTCGCCGGGATATGCACGTTCTTTCTCTTCTCTTTTCCATTCTCTTTAATCCTCTTTCTCCAGCGTATCTTAAAGAACGGTTTGAGTTCCTTCATTCTTCTAACTCTCACAATCTTAGGTCATCAGATAACTTACTCCTCAAGTTTCCCACTCATTCCCAATCATTCTATGGCAATTCTTTTAGTGTACAGGCAGTTCGTCTTTGGAACAAACTGCCTGTCGATATCAGGCTTGCCCCTTCCATCAACTCCTTCAAATCCAAACTGAAGTCCCATTTCCTTTCTACAGTCTAAACTCATGTCATTATTTCCCGGTTCTGTAACTTTGGATGTTATTGCAACTTAATTGGATAGTTAGCTTTTATTATAATTGTTTTTTTGAACCTACTGTATTCGTTTATTGGTATTTTTCTTTTTCTTTTTTTTTTTTCTGTTTTTCCATGTTATTAGATAGTATAGGTAAGTTTGTTTGTATTATAAAATGTATGTATTAGGTAAGTATATAAGTTCTGTTATTTCCTGTCTGTGCACTAGAAACCCTTTTTATTTTCTTATATCTTTTTCTTCATCCCAAGGTTGCCTGGGAGAAATCGCTCTCAGCGATAAGGCCGCCTTTTTGTACTATGTGAACCTGTCATTTAGATATAAGACTTTTATTAACTTTATTTACTTGTAAGTACAAATAAAGTGTTAATTCATTCATTCATTCATTCCTAACCTAACCTAACCTAACCTAACCTAACCTAACCTAACCTAACCTAACCTAACCTAACCTAACCTAACCTCCAAACTTTTCTTTGTTAATAAATATGATTATCTTAGTTGTTTGCATAAATATACCTATGAATAGAAAATAGATACGTGAAATCCCATCACGTATAGAGAAACAAAGCCTTGATTTGCCCATGACACTGAAAAAATAACTAAATTTAAATAAAATGGAATAAAATAAAATAATAAACTTATATATATCAAAATTGAAAGAAATGTAATATCAACAATAAAGAATGTCAAAATGGAAGTAGACTACCTAGAATTTTAAGTACTTGCATTGTATAGAATCGTTGAATACAGGGGTTTACAAGTTTGGGGCGTTTAAATTTCACACCGGTTAGTCGAAAGATATAAATATTTCTTCTTTTGTTGAAATAAATCTATTGGTGAAAAATGGTTTGTGAAGGCATTGAGGATTTTAAGCAGGTACAATAGGTCCACGCCCACGTCCACGCCCACGTCCACGCCCACGGCCACACCCACACCCACGCCCACGCCCACGGCCACGCCCACGGCCACGCCCACGGCCACGCCCACGGCCACGCCCACGGCCACGCCCACGGCCACGCCCACGGCCACGCCCACGGCCACGGCCACGCCCACGGCCACACCCACGTCAACGTCCAGAGCCACGCCCACGTCCACAGCCACGCCCACGTCCACGGCCACGCCCACGCCCACGCCCACGCCCACGCCCACGCCCACGGCCACGCCCACGGCCACGCCCACGGCCACGGCCACGCCCACGTTCACGGCCACGCCCACGGCCACGCCCACGGCCACGCCCACGGCCACGCCCACGGCCACGCCCACGGCCACGCCCACGGCCACGCCCACGGCCACGCCCACGGCCACGCCCACGGCCACGTCCACAGCCACGCCCACGGCCATAGCCACGTCCACGCCCACGCCTACGTCCACGTCCACGTCCTCGGCCACGGCCACGGCCACGGCCACGCCCACGCCCAAGTAACCTTACCTAACCTTAACTTTACTTATCCTAACCTAACTATATACCTATGAATAGAAAATAGATACGTGAAATCCCATCACGTATAGAGAAACGAAGCCTTGATTTGCCCATGACACTGAAAAAATAACTAAATTTAAATAAAATGGAATAAAATAATTAACTTATATATATCAAAATTTAAAGAAATGTAATATCAACAATAAAGAATGTCAAAATGGGAGTAGACTACCTACAATTTTAAGTACTTGCATTGTATAGAATCGTTGAATACAGGGGTTTACAAGTTTGTGGCGATTAAATTTCACACCGGTTAGTCGAAAGATATAAATATTTCTTCTTTTGTTGAAATAAATCTATTCACGCCCACGGCCACGGCCACGCCCACGGCCACGCCCACGGCCACGGCCACGCCCACGCCCACGGCCACGGCCACGCCCACGGCCACACCCACGGCCACACCCACGGCCACGCCCACGGCCACGGCCACGCCCACGCCCACGGCCACGCCCACGGCCACGTCCACGCACACGCCCACGGCCACACCCACGTCAACGTCCAGAGCCACGCCCACGTCCACAGCCACGCCCACGTCCACGGCCACGCCCACGCCCACGCCCACGCCCACTTCAACGTCCACGGCCACGCTCACGCCCACGTCCACGTCTACGTCCACGTCCACGTCCACGTCCACGGCCACGCTCACGCCCACGTCCACGCCCACGTCCACGTCTACGTCCACGTCTACGTCCACGGCCACGTCCACGTCTACGTCCACGGCCACGGCCAGGCCCACGGCCACGCCCACGGCCACACCTACGGCCACGCCCACGCGGCCACGCCCACGACAACGTCCAGGGCCACGCCCACGTCCACAGCCACGCCCACGGCCACGCCCACGGCCACAGCCACGCCCACGTCCACAGCCACGCCCACGGCCATAGCCACGTCCACGCCCACGCCTACGTCCACGTCCACGTCCTCGGCCACGGCCACGGCCACGGCCACGCCCACGCCCAAGTAACCTTACCTAACCTTAACTTTACTTATCCTAACCTAACTATATACCTATGAATAGAAAATAGATACGTGAAATCCCATCACGTATAGAGAAACGAAGCCTTGATTTGCCCATGACACTGAAAAAATAACTAAATTTAAATAAAATGGAATAAAATAATTAACTTATATATATCAAAATTTAAAGAAATGTAATATCAACAATAAAGAATGTCAAAATGGGAGTAGACTACCTACAATTTTAAGTACTTGCATTGTATAGAATCGTTGAATACAGGGGTTTACAAGTTTGTGGCGATTAAATTTCACACCGGTTAGTCGAAAGATATAAATATTTCTTCTTTTGTTGAAATAAATCTATTCACGCCCACGGCCACGGCCACGCCCACGGCCACGCCCACGGCCACGGCCACGCCCACGCCCACGCCCACGCCCACGGCCACGCCCACGGCCACGGCCACGCCCACGGCCACGGCCACGCCCACGGCCACGCCCACGGCCACGCCCACGCCCACGCCCACGGCCACACCCACGGCCACACCCACGGCCACGCCCACGGCCACGGCCACGCCCACGCCCACGGCCACGCCCACGGCCACGTCCACGCACACGCCCACGGCCACACCCACGTCAACGTCCAGAGCCACGCCCACGTCCACAGCCACGCCCACGTCCACGGCCACGCCCACGCCCACGCCCACGCCCACTTCAACGTCCACGGCCACGCTCACGCCCACGTCCACGCCCACGTCCACGTCTACGTCCACGTCCACGTCCACGGCCACGCTCACGCCCACGTCCACGCCCACGTCCACGTCTACGTCCACGTCTACGTCCACGGCCACGTCCACGTCTACGTCCACGGCCACGGCCAGGCCCACGGCCACGCCCACGGCCACACCTACGGCCACGCCCACGCGGCCACGCCCACGACAACGTCCAGGGCCACGCCCACGTCCACAGCCACGCCCACGTCCACGCCCACGTCCACGGCCACGCCCACGTCCACGTCAACGGCCACGGCCACGCCCAAGTAACCTAACCTTACCCTAACCTAACCTTACCCTAACCTTACCTAACCTAACCTAACCTAACCTAACCTAACCTAACCTAACCTCCAAACTTTTCTTTGTTAATAACGCCCACGGCCACACCCACGGCCACACCCACGTCAACGTCCAGAGCCACGCCCACGTCCACAGCCACGCCCACGTCCACGGCCACGCCCACGCACACGCCCACGCCCACTTCAACGTCCAAGGCCACGCTCACGCCCACGTCCACGCCCACGTCCACGTCCACGTCCACGTCCACGTCCACGGCCACGCTCACGCCCACGTCCACGCCCACGTCCACGTCTACGTCCACGTCTACGTCCACGGCCACGTCCACGTCTACGTCCACGTCCACGTCTACGTCCACGGCCACGGCCAGGCCCACGGCCACGCCCACGGCCACGCCCACGCGGCCACGCCCACGACAACGTCCAGGGCCACGCCCACGTCCACAGCCACGCCCACGTCCACGCCCACGTCCACGGCCACGCCCACGTCCACGTCAACGGCCACGGCCACGCCCACGCCCACGCCCACGCCCAAGTAACCTAACCTTATCCTAACCTAACCTTACCCTAACCTTACCTAACCTAACCTAACCTAACCTAACCTAACCCAACCTAACCTAACCTAACCTAACCTAACCTAACCTAACCTAACCTAACCTAACCTAACCTAACCTAACCTAACCTAACCTAACCTAACCTAACCTAACCTAACCTAACCTAACCTCCAAACTTTTCTTTGTTAATAAATATGATTATCTTAGTTGTTTGCATAAATATATACCTATGAATAGAAAATAGATACGTGAAATCCCATCACGTATAGAGAAACGAAGCCTTGATTTGCCCATGACACTGAAAAAATAACTAAATTTAAATAAAATGGAATAAAATAAAATAATAAACTTATATATATCAAAATTTAAAGAAATGTAATATCAACAATAAAGAATGTCAAAATGGGAGAAGACTACCTAGAATTTTAAGTACTTGCATTGTATAGAATCGTTGAATACAGGGGTTTACAAGTTTGTGGCGATTAAATTTCACACCGGTTAGTCGAAAGATATAAATATTTCTTCTTTTGTTGAAATAAATCTATTGGTGAAAATGGTTTGTGAAGGCATTGAGGATTATAAGCAGGTACAATAGGTCCACGCCCACGTCCACGCCCACGGCCACACCCACACCCACGCCCACGCCCACGGCAACGCCCACGGCAACGCCCACGGCCACGCCCACGGCCACGCCCACGGCCACGCCCACGGCCACGCCCACGGCCACGCCCACGGCCACGCCCACGGCCACACCCACGCCCACGCCGACGGCCGCGCCCACGCCCACGCCCACGGCCACGGCCACGCCCACGGCCACGGCCACGCCCACGGCCACGCCCACGGCCACGGCCACGCCCACGGCCACGCCCACGGCCACGGCCACGCCCACGGCCACGCCCAAGGTCACACCCACGGCCACGCCCACGGCCACGGCCACGCCCACGGCCATGTCATGGCCATGCCATGTTGAAATAAATCTATTGGTGAAAATGGTTTGTGAAGGCATTGAGGATTATAAGCAGGTACAATAACCTTACCCTAACCTAACCTTACCCTAACCTTACCTAACCTAACCTAACCTAACCTAACCTAACCTAACCTAACCTCCAAACTTTTCTTTGTTAATAACGCCCACGGCCACACCCACGGCCACACCCACGTCAACGTCCAGAGCCACGCCCACGTCCACAGCCACGCCCACGTCCACGGCCACGCCCACGCACACGCCCACGCCCACTTCAACGTCCAAGGCCACGCTCACGCCCACGTCCACGCCCACGTCCACGTCCACGTCCACGTCCACGTCCACGGCCACGCTCACGCCCACGTCCACGCCCACGTCCACGTCTACGTCCACGTCTACGTCCACGGCCACGTCCACGTCTACGTCCACGTCCACGTCTACGTCCACGGCCACGGCCAGGCCCACGGCCACGCCCACGGCCACGCCCACGCGGCCACGCCCACGACAACGTCCAGGGCCACGCCCACGTCCACAGCCACGCCCACGTCCACGCCCACGTCCACGGCCACGCCCACGTCCACGTCAACGGCCACGGCCACGCCCACGCCCACGCCCACGCCCAAGTAACCTAACCTTATCCTAACCTAACCTTACCCTAACCTTACCTAACCTAACCTAACCTAACCTAACCTAACCTAACCTAACCTAACCTAACCTAACCTAACCTAACCTAACCTAACCTAACCTAACCTAACCTAACCTAACCTAACCTAACCTCCAAACTTTTCTTTGTTAATAAATATGATTATCTTAGTTGTTTGCATAAATATATACCTATGAATAGAAAATAGATACGTGAAATCCCATCACGAAAATAGATACGTGAAATCCCATCGTGAAATCCCGCCACGGCCACGCCCACGGCCACACCCACGTCAACGTCCAGAGCCACGCCCACGTCCACAGCCACGCCCACGTCCACGGCCACGCCCACGCCCACGCCCACGCCCACGCCCACGCCCACGCCCACGCCCACGCCCACGGCCACGCCCACGGCCACGGCCACGCCCACGTTCACGGCCACGCCCACGGCCACGCCCACGGCCACGCCTACGGCCACGCCCACGGCCACGCCCACGGCCACGCCCACGGCCACGCCCACGGCCACGTCCACAGCCACGCCCACGGCCATAGCCACGTCCACGCCCACGCCTACGTCCACGTCCACGTCCTCGGCCACGGCCACGGCCACGGCCACGCCCACGCCCAAGTAACCTTACCTAACCTTAACTTTACTTATCCTAACCTAACTATATACCTATGAATAGAAAATAGATACGTGAAATCCCATCACGTATAGAGAAACGAAGCCTTGATTTGCCCATGACACTGAAAAAATAACTAAATTTAAATAAAATGGAATAAAATAATTAACTTATATATATCAAAATTTAAAGAAATGTAATATCAACAATAAAGAATGTCAAAATGGGAGTAGACTACCTACAATTTTAAGTACTTGCATTGTATAGAATCGTTGAATACAGGGGTTTACAAGTTTGTGGCGATTAAATTTCACACCGGTTAGTCGAAAGATATAAATATTTCTTCTTTTGTTGAAATAAATCTATTCACGCCCACGGCCACGGCCACGCCCACGGCCACGCCCACGGCCACGGCCACGCCCACGCCCACGCCCACGCCCACGCCCACGGCCACGCCCACGGCCACGGCCACGCCCACGGCCACGGCCACGCCCACGGCCACGGCCACGCCCACGGCCACGGCCACGCCCACGGCCACGCCCACGGCCACGCCCACGGCCACGGCCACGCCCACGGCCACACCCACGGCCACACCCACGGCCACGCCCACGGCCACGGCCACGCCCACGCCCACGGCCACGCCCACGGCCACGTCCACGCACACGCCCACGGCCACACCCACGTCAACGTCCAGAGCCACGCCCACGTCCACAGCCACGCCCACGTCCACGGCCACGCCCACGCCCACGCCCACGCCCACTTCAACGTCCACGGCCACGCTCACGCCCACGTCCACGCCCACGTCCACGTCTACGTCCACGTCCACGTCCACGGCCACGCTCACGCCCACGTCCACGCCCACGTCCACGTCTACGTCCACGTCTACGTCCACGGCCACGTCCACGTCTACGTCCACGGCCACGGCCAGGCCCACGGCCACGCCCACGGCCACACCTACGGCCACGCCCACGCGGCCACGCCCACGACAACGTCCAGGGCCACGCCCACGTCCACAGCCACGCCCACGTCCACGCCCACGTCCACGGCCACGCCCACGTCCACGTCAACGGCCACGGCCACGCCCAAGTAACCTAACCTTACCCTAACCTAACCTTACCCTAACCTTACCTAACCTAACCTAACCTAACCTAACCTAACCTAACCTAACCTAACCTCCAAACTTTAATAGATATAAAGTTTGGAGAAAGATATAAATATTTCTTCTTTTGTTGAAATAAATCTATTGGTGAAAATGGTTTGTGAAGGCATTGAGGATTATAAGCAGGTACAATAGGTCCACGCCCACGTCCACGCCCACGGCCACACCCACACCCACGCCCACGCCCACGGCAACGCCCACGGCAACGCCCACGGCCACGCCCACGGCCACGCCCACGGCCACGCCCACGGCCACGCCCACGGCCACGCCCACGCCCACGCCCACGCCCACGGCCACGCCCACGGTCACGGCCACGCCCACGGCTACGCCCACGGCCACGCCCACGGCCACGCCCACGGCCACGCCCACGGCCACGCCCACGGCCACGCCCACGGCCACGCCCACGGCCACGGCCACGCCCACGGCCACGCCCACGGCCACGCCCACGGCCACGGCCACGCCCACGGCTACGCCCACGCCCACGCCCACGCCCACGCCCACTTCAACGTCCACGGCCACGCTCACGCCCACGTCCACGCCCACGTCCACGTCTACGTCCACGTCCACGTCCACGGCCACGCTCACGCCCACGTCCACGCCCACGTCCACGTCTACGTCCACGTCTACGTCCACGGCCACGTCCACGCCCACGCCCACGCCCACGCCCACGCCCACGCCCACGCCCACGGCCACGCCCACGCCCACGCCCACGCCCACGCCCACGGCCACGGCCACGGCCACGCCCACGGCCACGCCCACGGCCACGCTCACGGCCACGCCCACGGCCACGCCCACGGCCACGCCCACGGCCACGCCCACGCCCACGGCCACGCCCACGGCCACGCCCACGGCCACGCCCACGGCCACTCCCACGGCCACGCCCACGGCCACGCCCACGGCCACGCCCACGGCCACAGCCACGCCCATGTCCACAGCCACGCCCACGGCCATAGCCACGTCCACGCCCACCCCTACGTCCACGTCCACGTCCACGGCCACGGCCACGGCCACGGCCACGCCCACGCCCAAGTAACCTTACCTTACCCTAACCTTACCTAACCTAACCTAACCTAACCTAACCTAACCTAACCTAACCTAACCTAACCTAACCTAACCTAACCTAACCTAACCTAACCTAACCTAACCTAACCTAACCTAACCTAACCTAACCTAACCTAACCTAACCTAACCTAACCTAACCTAACCTAACCTAACCTAACCTAACCTAACCTAACCTAACCTAACCTAACCTAACCTAACCTAACCTAACCTAACCTAACCTAACCTAACCTAACCTAACCTAACCTAACCTAACCTAACCTAACCTCCAAAGAAAAGAATTTATAGAATACTGTACAGAAATAGCTAATATAGTAATAAGAAGAAATAAGGATGTATAACTTTTGCTGATCATTATATTTTTGAATATAAGAAATTCAGCAATAACATTAACAAACTTTGTAGAAACATGTAAAATAGAATAAGATATATGTACTAGAATTAAGAAAACTTTAAAGTAGATTTAAGAAAACAAAGAAAATTGTTATAATATAAGCATCCCAAAACTACCTGTAATCCCAACCCAATTTGAAAATAAAGAAGATCGTATAGGTAACAAGGTATAAAAGGAGACGGATGAAAGAAAGACATAGTATGAAGAATGAAATTACGAGAAGCATAAATGTGAGAATTTGTATGAATGAGAAGCGTAAACCAGGACCCTGGTACAGCTAGGGGTAAGAGGCAGAAATAAAAAAAAAAAAAAAAAATAAAAAAAAAAAAAAAAAAAAAAAACCTAACCTCCAAACTTTTCTTTGTTAATAAATATGATTATCTTAGTTGTTTGCATAAATATACCTATGAATAGAAAATAGATACGTGAAATCCCATCACGTATAGAGAAACAAAGCCTTGATTTGCCCATGACACTGAAAAAAAAACTAAATTTAAATAAAATGGAATAAAATAAAATAATAAACTTATATATATCAAAATTGAAAGAAATGTAATATCAACAATAAAGAATGTAAAAATGGAAGTAGACTACCTAGAATTTTAAGTACTTGCATTGTATATAATCGTTGAATACAGGGGTTTACAAGTTTGGGGCGATTAAATTTCACACCGGTTAGTAGAAAGATATAAATATTTCTTCTTTTGTTGAAATAAATCTATTGGTAAAAAATGGTTTGTGAAGGCATTGAGGATTTTAAGCAGGTACAATAGGTCCACGCCCACGTCCACGCCCACGTCCACGCCCACGGCCACACCCACACCCACGCCCACGCCCACGGCCACGCCCACGGCCACGCCCACGGCCACGCCCACGGCCACGCCCACGGCCACGCCCACGGCCACACCCACGTCAACGTCCAGAGCCACGCCCACGTCCACAGCCACGCCCACGTCCACGGCCACGCCCACGGCCACGCCCACGGCCACGCCCACGGCCACGCCCACGGCCACACCCACGGCCACGCCCACGGCCACGCCCACGGCCACGCCCACGGCCACAGCCACGCCCACGTCCACAGCCACGCCCACGGCCATAGCCACGTCCACGCCCACGCCTACGTCCACGTCCACGTCCACGGCCACGGCCACGGCCACGCCCACGCCCAAGTAACCTTACCTTACCCTAACCTTACCTAACCTAACCTAACCTAACCTAACCTAACCTAACCTAACCTAACCTAACCTAACCTAACCTAACCTAACCTAACCTAACCTAACCTAACCTAACCTAACCTAACCTAACCTAACCTAACCTAACCTAACCTAACCTAACCTAACCTAACCTAACCTAACCTAACCTAACCTAACCTAACCTAACCTAACCTAACCTAACCTAACCTAACCTAACCTAACCTAACCTAACCTTCTCTTCTCTCAACTCTTCCTGCTTTAGCCCAATCTCTTCTTCTCCCTGTTCTGGACTATGCCGACGTCTGCTATTTAGACCTTGCCGAGGAGCAGTTGGATAAACTTGAGCGTCTCCAAAACTTTTGCATTCGGTTCATATTTGGTTTACGCAAATATGACCACGTCTCTCCTTTTCGCACCATGCTCAAGTGGCTCCCTATCCGACTTCGCCGGGATATGCACGTTCTTTCTCTTCTCTTTTCCATTCTCTTTAATCCTCTTTCTCCAGCGTATCTTAAAGAACGGTTTGAGTTCCTTCATTCTTCTAACTCTCACAATCTTAGGTCATCAGATAACTTACTCCTCAAGTTTCCCACTCATTCCCAATCATTCTATGGCAATTCTTTTAGTGTACAGGCAGTTCGTCTTTGGAACAAACTGCCTGTCGATATCAGGCTTGCCCCTTCCATCAACTCCTTCAAATCCAAACTGAAGTCCCATTTCCTTTCTACAGTCTAAACTCATGTCATTATTTCCCGGTTCTGTAACTTTGGATGTTATTGCAACTTAATTGGATAGTTAGCTTTTATTATAATTGTTTTTTTGAACCTACTGTATTCGTTTATTGGTATTTTTCTTTTTCTTTTTTTTTTTTCTGTTTTTCCATGTTATTAGATAGTATAGGTAAGTTTGTTTGTATTATAAAATGTATGTATTAGGTAAGTATATAAGTTCTGTTATTTCCTGTCTGTGCACTAGAAACCCTTTTTATTTTCTTATATCTTTTTCTTCATCCCAAGGTTGCCTGGGAGAAATCGCTCTCAGCGATAAGGCCGCCTTTTTGTACTATGTGAACCTGTCATTTAGATATAAGACTTTTATTAACTTTATTTACTTGTAAGTACAAATAAAGTGTTAATTCATTCATTCATTCATTCCTAACCTAACCTAACCTAACCTAACCTAACCTAACCTAACCTAACCTCCAAACTTTTCTTTGTTAATAAATATGATTATCTTAGTTGTTTGCATAAATATACCTATGAATAGAAAATAGATACGTGAAATCCCATCACGTATAGAGAAACAAAGCCTTGATTTGCCCATGACACTGAAAAAATAACTAAATTTAAATAAAATGGAATAAAATAAAATAATAAACTTATATATATCAAAATTGAAAGAAATGTAATATCAACAATAAAGAATGTCAAAATGGAAGTAGACTACCTAGAATTTTAAGTACTTGCATTGTATAGAATCGTTGAATACAGGGGTTTACAAGTTTGGGGCGTTTAAATTTCACACCGGTTAGTCGAAAGATATAAATATTTCTTCTTTTGTTGAAATAAATCTATTGGTGAAAAATGGTTTGTGAAGGCATTGAGGATTTTAAGCAGGTACAATAGGTCCACGCCCACGTCCACGCCCACGTCCACGCCCACGGCCACACCCACACCCACGCCCACGCCCACGGCCACGCCCACGGCCACGCCCACGGCCACGCCCACGGCCACGCCCACGGCCACGCCCACGGCCACGCCCACGGCCACGCCCACGGCCACGCCCACGGCCACACCCACGTCAACGTCCAGAGCCACGCCCACGTCCACAGCCACGCCCACGTCCACGGCCACGCCCACGCCCACGCCCACGCCCACGCCCACGCCCACGGCCACGCCCACGGCCACGCCCACGGCCACGGCCACGCCCACGTTCACGGCCACGCCCACGGCCACGCCCACGGCCACGCCCACGGCCACGCCCACGGCCACGCCCACGGCCACGCCCACGGCCACGCCCACGGCCACAGCCACGCCCACGTCCACAGCCACGCCCACGGCCATAGCCACGTCCACGCCCACGCCTACGTCCACGTCCACGTCCTCGGCCACGGCCACGGCCACGGCCACGCCCACGCCCAAGTAACCTTACCTAACCTTAACTTTACTTATCCTAACCTAACTATATACCTATGAATAGAAAATAGATACGTGAAATCCCATCACGTATAGAGAAACGAAGCCTTGATTTGCCCATGACACTGAAAAAATAACTAAATTTAAATAAAATGGAATAAAATAATTAACTTATATATATCAAAATTTAAAGAAATGTAATATCAACAATAAAGAATGTCAAAATGGGAGTAGACTACCTACAATTTTAAGTACTTGCATTGTATAGAATCGTTGAATACAGGGGTTTACAAGTTTGTGGCGATTAAATTTCACACCGGTTAGTCGAAAGATATAAATATTTCTTCTTTTGTTGAAATAAATCTATTCACGCCCACGGCCACGGCCACGCCCACGGCCACGCCCACGGCCACGGCCACGCCCACGCCCACGGCCACGGCCACGCCCACGGCCACACCCACGGCCACACCCACGGCCACGCCCACGGCCACGGCCACGCCCACGCCCACGGCCACGCCCACGGCCACGTCCACGCACACGCCCACGGCCACACCCACGTCAACGTCCAGAGCCACGCCCACGTCCACAGCCACGCCCACGTCCACGGCCACGCCCACGCCCACGCCCACGCCCACTTCAACGTCCACGGCCACGCTCACGCCCACGTCCACGCCCACGTCCACGTCTACGTCCACGTCCACGTCCACGGCCACGCTCACGCCCACGTCCACGCCCACGTCCACGTCTACGTCCACGTCTACGTCCACGGCCACGTCCACGTCTACGTCCACGGCCACGGCCAGGCCCACGGCCACGCCCACGGCCACACCTACGGCCACGCCCACGCGGCCACGCCCACGACAACGTCCAGGGCCACGCCCACGTCCACAGCCACGCCCACGGCCACGCCCACGGCCACAGCCACGCCCACGTCCACAGCCACGCCCACGGCCATAGCCACGTCCACGCCCACGCCTACGTCCACGTCCACGTCCTCGGCCACGGCCACGGCCACGGCCACGCCCACGCCCAAGTAACCTTACCTAACCTTAACTTTACTTATCCTAACCTAACTATATACCTATGAATAGAAAATAGATACGTGAAATCCCATCACGTATAGAGAAACGAAGCCTTGATTTGCCCATGACACTGAAAAAATAACTAAATTTAAATAAAATGGAATAAAATAATTAACTTATATATATCAAAATTTAAAGAAATGTAATATCAACAATAAAGAATGTCAAAATGGGAGTAGACTACCTACAATTTTAAGTACTTGCATTGTATAGAATCGTTGAATACAGGGGTTTACAAGTTTGTGGCGATTAAATTTCACACCGGTTAGTCGAAAGATATAAATATTTCTTCTTTTGTTGAAATAAATCTATTCACGCCCACGGCCACGGCCACGCCCACGGCCACGCCCACGGCCACGGCCACGCCCACGCCCACGCCCACGCCCACGGCCACGCCCACGGCCACGGCCACGCCCACGGCCACGGCCACGCCCACGGCCACGCCCACGGCCACGCCCACGGCCACGCCCACGGCCACACCCACGGCCACACCCACGGCCACGCCCACGGCCACGGCCACGCCCACGCCCACGGCCACGCCCACGGCCACGTCCACGCACACGCCCACGGCCACACCCACGTCAACGTCCAGAGCCACGCCCACGTCCACAGCCACGCCCACGTCCACGGCCACGCCCACGCCCACGCCCACGCCCACTTCAACGTCCACGGCCACGCTCACGCCCACGTCCACGCCCACGTCCACGCCCACGTCCACGTCTACGTCCACGTCCACGTCCACGGCCACGCTCACGCCCACGTCCACGCCCACGTCCACGTCTACGTCCACGTCTACGTCCACGGCCACGTCCACGTCTACGTCCACGGCCACGGCCAGGCCCACGGCCACGCCCACGGCCACACCTACGGCCACGCCCACGCGGCCACGCCCACGACAACGTCCAGGGCCACGCCCACGTCCACAGCCACGCCCACGTCCACGCCCACGTCCACGGCCACGCCCACGTCCACGTCAACGGCCACGGCCACGCCCAAGTAACCTAACCTTACCCTAACCTAACCTTACCCTAACCTTACCTAACCTAACCTAACCTAACCTAACCTAACCTAACCTAACCTAACCTCCAAACTTTTCTTTGTTAATAACGCCCACGGCCACACCCACGGCCACACCCACGTCAACGTCCAGAGCCACGCCCACGTCCACAGCCACGCCCACGTCCACGGCCACGCCCACGCACACGCCCACGCCCACTTCAACGTCCAAGGCCACGCTCACGCCCACGTCCACGCCCACGTCCACGTCCACGTCCACGTCCACGTCCACGTCCACGGCCACGCTCACGCCCACGTCCACGCCCACGTCCACGTCTACGTCCACGTCTACGTCCACGGCCACGTCCACGTCTACGTCCACGTCCACGTCTACGTCCACGGCCACGGCCAGGCCCACGGCCACGCCCACGGCCACGCCCACGCGGCCACGCCCACGACAACGTCCAGGGCCACGCCCACGTCCACAGCCACGCCCACGTCCACGCCCACGTCCACGGCCACGCCCACGTCCACGTCAACGGCCACGGCCACGCCCACGCCCACGCCCACGCCCAAGTAACCTAACCTTATCCTAACCTAACCTTACCCTAACCTTACCTAACCTAACCTAACCTAACCTAACCTAACCCAACCTAACCTAACCTAACCTAACCTAACCTAACCTAACCTAACCTAACCTAACCTAACCTAACCTAACCTAACCTAACCTAACCTAACCTAACCTAACCTAACCTAACCTAACCTCCAAACTTTTCTTTGTTAATAAATATGATTATCTTAGTTGTTTGCATAAATATATACCTATGAATAGAAAATAGATACGTGAAATCCCATCACGTATAGAGAAACGAAGCCTTGATTTGCCCATGACACTGAAAAAATAACTAAATTTAAATAAAATGGAATAAAATAAAATAATAAACTTATATATATCAAAATTTAAAGAAATGTAATATCAACAATAAAGAATGTCAAAATGGGAGAAGACTACCTAGAATTTTAAGTACTTGCATTGTATAGAATCGTTGAATACAGGGGTTTACAAGTTTGTGGCGATTAAATTTCACACCGGTTAGTCGAAAGATATAAATATTTCTTCTTTTGTTGAAATAAATCTATTGGTGAAAATGGTTTGTGAAGGCATTGAGGATTATAAGCAGGTACAATAGGTCCACGCCCACGTCCACGCCCACGGCCACACCCACACCCACGCCCACGCCCACGGCAACGCCCACGGCAACGCCCACGGCCACGCCCACGGCCACGCCCACGGCCACGCCCACGGCCACGCCCACGGCCACGCCCACGGCCACACCCACGCCCACGCCCACGGCCGCGCCCACGCCCACGCCCACGGCCACGGCCACGCCCACGGCCACGGCCACGCCCACGGCCACGCCCACGGCCACGGCCACGCCCACGGCCACGCCCAAGGCCACACCCACGGCCACGCCCACGGCCACGGCCACGCCCACGGCCATGTCATGGCCATGCCATGTTGAAATAAATCTATTGGTGAAAATGGTTTGTGAAGGCATTGAGGATTATAAGCAGGTACAATAACCTTACCCTAACCTAACCTTACCCTAACCTTACCTAACCTAACCTAACCTAACCTAACCTAACCTAACCTAACCTCCAAACTTTTCTTTGTTAATAACGCCCACGGCCACACCCACGGCCACACCCACGTCAACGTCCAGAGCCACGCCCACGTCCACAGCCACGCCCACGTCCACGGCCACGCCCACGCACACGCCCACGCCCACTTCAACGTTCAAGGCCACGCTCACGCCCACGTCCACGCCCACGTCCACGTCCACGTCCACGTCCACGTCCACGGCCACGCTCACGCCCACGTCCACGCCCACGTCCACGTCTACGTCCACGTCTACGTCCACGGCCACGTCCACGTCTACGTCCACGTCCACGTCTACGTCCACGGCCACGGCCAGGCCCACGGCCACGCCCACGGCCACGCCCACGCGGCCACGCCCACGACAACGTCCAGGGCCACGCCCACGTCCACAGCCACGCCCACGTCCACGCCCACGTCCACGGCCACGCCCACGTCCACGTCAACGGCCACGGCCACGCCCACGCCCACGCCCACGCCCAAGTAACCTAACCTTATCCTAACCTAACCTTACCCTAACCTTACCTAACCTAACCTAACCTAACCTAACCTAACCTAACCTAACCTAACCTAACCTAACCTAACCTAACCTAACCTAACCTAACCTAACCTAACCTAACCTAACCTAACCTAACCTAACCTAACCTCCAAACTTTTCTTTGTTAATAAATATGATTATCTTAGTTGTTTGCATAAATATATACCTATGAATAGAAAATAGATACGTGAAATCCCATCACGTATAGAGAAACGAAGCCTTGATTTGCCCATGACACTGAAAAAATAACTAAATTTAAATAAAATGGAATAAAATAAAATAATAAACTTATATATATCAAAATTTAAAGAAATGTAATATCAACAATAAAGAATGTCAAAATGGGAGTAGACTACCTAGAATTTTAAGTACTTGCATTGTAAAGAATCGTTGAATACAGGGGTTTACAAGTTTGTGGCGATTAAATTTCACACCGGTTAGTCGAAAGATATAAATATTTCTTCTTTTGTTGAAATAAATCTATTGGTGAAAATGGTTTGTGAAGGCATTGAGGATTATAAGCAGGTACAATAGGTCCACGCCCACGTCCACGCCCACGGCCACACCCACACCCACGCCCACGCCCACGGCAACGCCCACGGCAACGCCCACGGCCACGCCCACGGCCACGCCCACGGCCAGGCCCACGGCCACGGCCACGCCCACGCCCACGGCCACGGACACGCCCACGCCCACGGCCACGGCCACGCCCACGGCCACGCCCACGGCCACGCCCACGGCCACGCCCACGGCCACACCCACGCCCACGCCCACGGCCGCGCCCACGCCCACGGCCACGGCCACGCCCACGGCCACGGCCACGCCCACGGCCACGCCCACGGCCACGCCCACGGCCACGGCCACGCCCACGGCCACGCCCAAGGCCACACCCACGGCCACGCCCACGGCCACGGCCACGCCCACGGCCATGTCATGGCCATGCCATGTTGAAATAAATCTATTGGTGAAAATGGTTTGTGAAGGCATTGAGGATTATAAGCAGGTACAATAGGTCCATGCCCACCCACACCCACGGCCACGCCCACGCCCACTTCAACGTCCACGGCCACGCTCACGCCCATGTCCACGCCCACGGCCACGCCCACGGCCACGCCCACGGCCACGGCCACGCCCACGGCCACGCCCACGGCCACACCCACGTCAACGTCCAGAGCCACGCCCACGTCCACAGCCACGCCCACTTCCACGGCCACGCCCACGCCCACGCCCACGCCCACGCCCACGCCCACGCCCACGGCCACGCCCACGCCCACGCCCACGGCCACGCCCACGGCCACGCCCACGGCCACGCCCACGGCCACGGCCACGCCCACGTTCACGGCCACGCCCACGGCCACGCCCAAGGCCACGCCCACGGCCACGCCCACGGCCACGCCCACGACCACGCCCACGGCCACGGCCACGGCCACGCCCACGGCCACGCCCACGGCCACAGCCACGCCCACGTCCACAGCCACGCCCACGGCCATAGCCACGTCCACGCCCACGCCTACGTCCACGTCCACGTCCACGGCCACGGCCACGGCCAGGGCCACGCCCACGCCCAAGTAACCTTACCTTACCCTAACCTTACTTATCCTAACCTAACTATATACCTATGAATAGAAAATAGATACGTGAAATCCCATCACGTATAGAGAAACGAAGCCTTGATTTGCCCATGACACTGAAAAAATAACTAAATTTAAATAAAATGGAATAAAATAAAATAATAAACTTATATAATATCAAAATTTAAAGAAATGTAATATCAACAATAAAGAATGTCAAAATGGGAGTAGACTACCTAGAATTTTAAGTACTTGCATTGTATAGAATCGTTGAATACAGGGGTTTACAAGTTTGGGGCGATTAAATTTCACACCGGTTAGTCGAAAGATATAAATATTTCTTCTTTTGTTGAAATAAATCTATTGGTGAAAATGGTTTGTGAAGGCATTGAGGATTATAAGCAGGTACAATAGGTCCACGCCCACGTCCACACCCACGGCCACACCCACACCCACGCCCACGCCCACGGCCACGCCCACGCCCACGCCCACGCCCACGCTCACGCCCACGTCCACGCCCACGTCCACGTCTACGTCCACGTCCACGTCCACGGCCACGCTCACGCCCACGTCCACGCCCACGTCCACGTCTACGTCCACGTCTACGTCCACGCCCACGTCCACGGCCACGCCCACGTCCACGTCAACGGCCACGGCCACGCCCACGCCCACGCCCACGCCCAAGTAACCTAACTTTATCCTAACCTAACCTTACCCTAACCTTACCTAACCTAACCTAACCTAACCTAACCTAACCTAACCTAACCTAACCTAACCTAACCTAACCTAACCTAACCTAACCTAACCTAACCTAACCTCCAAACTTTTCTTCTATACTAATATTATAAAGAGGAAAGGTTTGATTTTTTGTTTGTTTGTTTGTTTGTATGAATTGAATAGGCTCCGAAACTACTGGACCGATTTGAAAAATTCTTTCACCGTTAGGAAGCTTACTTTTCAGGGAGTGACATAGGCTATATTTTATCCCGGAATTCCCACGGGAACGGGAACTACGCGGGTGAAACCGCGAGGCGATCGTCTAGTTGTTAATAAATATGATTATCTTAGTTGTTTGCATAAATATATACCTATGAATAGAAAATAGATACGTGAAATCCCATCACGTATAGAGAAACGAAGCCTTGATTTGCCCATGACACTGAAAAAATAACTAAATTTAAATAAAATGGAATAAAATAAAATAATAAACTTATATATATCAAAATTTAAAGAAATGTAATATCAACAATAAAGAATGTCAAAATGGGAGTAGACTACCTAGAATTTTAAGTACTTGCATTGTATAGAATCGTTGAATACAGGGGTTTACAAGTTTGGGGCGATTAAATTTCACACCGGTTAGTCGAAAGATATAAATATTTCTTCTTTTGTTGAAATAAATCTATTGGTGAAAATGGTTTGTGAAGGCATTGAGGATTATAAGCAGGTACAATAGGTCCACGCCCACGTCCACACCCACGGCCACACCCACACCCACGCCCACGCCCACGGCCACGCCCACGCCCACGCCCACGCCCACGCTCACGCCCACGTCCACGCCCACGTCCACGTCTACGTCCACGTCCACGTCCACGGCCACGCTCACGCCCACGTCCACGCCCACGTCCACGTCTACGTCCACGTCTACGTCCACGCCCACGTCCACGGCCACGCCCACGTCCACGTCAACGGCCACGGCCACGCCCACGCCCACGCCCACGCCCAAGTAACCTAACTTTATCCTAACCTAACCTTACCCTAACCTTACCTAACCTAACCTAACCTAACCTAACCTAACCTAACCTAACCTAACCTAACCTAACCTAACCTAACCTAACCTAACCTAACCTAACCTAACCTCCAAACTTTTCTTCTATACTAATATTATAAAGAGGAAAGGTTTGATTTTTTGTTTGTTTGTTTGTTTGTATGAATTGAATAGGCTCCGAAACTACTGGACCGATTTGAAAAATTCTTTCACCGTTAGGAAGCTTACTTTTCAGGGAGTGACATAGGCTATATTTTATCCCGGAATTCCCACGGGAACGGGAACTACGCGGGTGAAACCGCGAGGCGATCGTCTAGTTGTTAATAAATATGATTATCTTAGTTGTTTGCATAAATATATACCTATGAATAGAAAATAGATACGTGAAATCCCATCACGTATAGAGAAACGAAGCCTTGATTTGCCCATGACACTGAAAAAATAACTAAATTTAAATAAAATGGAATAAAATAAAATAATAAACTTATATATATCAAAATTTAAAGAAATGTAATATCAACAATAAAGAATGTCAAAATGGGAGTAGACTACCTAGAATTTTAAGTACTTGCATTGTATAGAATCGTTGAATACAGGGGTTTACAAGTTTGTGGCGATTAAATTTCACACCGGTTAGTCGAAAGATATAAATATTTCTTCTTTTGTTGAAATAAATCTATTGGTGAAAATGGTTTGTGAAGGCATTGAGGATTATAAGCAGGTACAATAGGTCCACGCCCACGTCCACGCCCACGGCCACACCCACACCCACGCCCACGCCCACGGCAACGCCCACGGCAACGCCCACGGCAACGCCCACGGCCACGCCCACGGCCACGCCCACGGCCACGCCCACGGCCACGCCCACGGCCACGCCCACGGCCACGGCCACGCCCCCGGCCACGGCCACGCCCACGCCCACGCCCACGGCCACGGCCACGCCGACGGCCACGCCCACGGCCACGCCCACGGCCACGGCCACACCCACGCCCACGGCCGCGCCCACGCCCACGCCCACGGCCACGGCCACGCCCACGGCCACGCCCACGGCCACGGCCACGCCCACGGCCACGCCCACGGCCACGGCCACGCCCACGGCCACGCCCACGGCCACGGCCACGCCCACGGCCAAGCCCACGGCCACACCCACGGCCACGCCCACGGCCACGGCCACGCCCACGGCCATGTCATGGCCATGCCATGTTGAAATAAATCTATTGGTGAAAATGGTTTGTGAAGGCATTGAGGATTATAAGCAGGTACAATAGGTCCACGCCCACCCACACCCACGGCCACGCCCACGCCCACTTCAACGTCCACGGCCACGCTCACGCCCATGTCCACGCTCACGCCCACGTCCACGCCCACGTCCACGTCTACGTCCACGTCTACGTCCACGCCCACGTCCACGGCCACGCCCACGTCCACGTCAACGGCCACGGCCACGCCCACGCCCACGCCCACGCCCAAGTAACCTAACTTTATCCTAACCTAACCTTACCCTAACCTTACCTAACCTAACCTAACCTAACCTAACCTAACCTAACCTAACCTAACCTAACCTAACCTAACCTAACCTAACCTAACCTAACCTAACCTAACCTCCAAACTTTTCTTCTATACTAATATTATAAAGAGGAAAGGTTTGATTTTTTGTTTGTTTGTTTGTTTGTATGAATTGAATAGGCTCCGAAACTACTGGACCGATTTGAAAAATTCTTTCACCGTTAGGAAGCTTACTTTTCAGGGAGTGACATAGGCTATATTTTATCCCGGAATTCCCACGGGAACGGGAACTACGCGGGTGAAACCGCGAGGCGATCGTCTAGTTGTTAATAAATATGATTATCTTAGTTGTTTGCATAAATATATACCTATGAATAGAAAATAGATACGTGAAATCCCATCACGTATAGAGAAACGAAGCCTTGATTTGCCCATGACACTGAAAAAATAACTAAATTTAAATAAAATGGAATAAAATAAAATAATAAACTTATATATATCAAAATTTAAAGAAATGTAATATCAACAATAAAGAATGTCAAAATGGGAGTAGACTACCTAGAATTTTAAGTACTTGCATTGTATAGAATCGTTGAATACAGGGGTTTACAAGTTTGTGGCGATTAAATTTCACACCGGTTAGTCGAAAGATATAAATATTTCTTCTTTTGTTGAAATAAATCTATTGGTGAAAATGGTTTGTGAAGGCATTGAGGATTATAAGCAGGTACAATAGGTCCACGCCCACGTCCACGCCCACGGCCACACCCACACCCACGCCCACGCCCACGGCAACGCCCACGGCAACGCCCACGGCAACGCCCACGGCCACGCCCACGGCCACGCCCACGGCCACGCCCACGGCCACGCCCACGGCCACGCCCACGGCCACGGCCACGCCCCCGGCCACGGCCACGCCCACGCCCACGCCCACGGCCACGGCCACGCCGACGGCCACGCCCACGGCCACGCCCACGGCCACGGCCACACCCACGCCCACGGCCGCGCCCACGCCCACGCCCACGGCCACGGCCACGCCCACGGCCACGCCCACGGCCACGGCCACGCCCACGGCCACGCCCACGGCCACGGCCACGCCCACGGCCACGCCCACGGCCACGGCCACGCCCACGGCCAAGCCCACGGCCACACCCACGGCCACGCCCACGGCCACGGCCACGCCCACGGCCATGTCATGGCCATGCCATGTTGAAATAAATCTATTGGTGAAAATGGTTTGTGAAGGCATTGAGGATTATAAGCAGGTACAATAGGTCCACGCCCACCCACACCCACGGCCACGCCCACGCCCACTTCAACGTCCACGGCCACGCTCACGCCCATGTCCACGCCCACGTCCAAGTCTACGTCCACGTCCACGTCCACGGCCACGCTCACGCCCACGTCCACGCCCACGTCCACGTCTACGTCCACGTCTACGTCCACGGCCACGTCCACGTCTACGTCCACGTCCACGTCTACGTCCACGGCCACGGCCAGGCCCACGGCCACGCCCACGGCCACACCTACGGCCACGCCCACGCGGCCACGCCCACGACAACGTCCAGGGCCACGCCCACGTCCACAGCCACGCCCACGTCCACGCCCACGTCCACGGCCACGCCCACGTCCACGTCAACGGCCACGGCCACGCCCACGCCCACGCCCACGCCCAAGTAACCTAACCTTATCCTAACCTAACCTTACCCTAACCTTACCTAACCTAACCTAACCTAACCTAACCTAACCTAACCTAACCTAACCTAACCTAACCTAACCTAACCTCCAAACTTTTCTTTGTTAATAAATATGATTATCTTAGTTGTTTGCATAAATATATACCTATGAATAGAAAATAGATACGTGAAATCCCATCACGTATAGAGAAACGAAGCCTTGATTTGCCCATGACACTGAAAAAATAACTAAATTTAAATAAAATGGAATAAAATAAAATAATAAACTTATATATATCAAAATTTAAAGAAATGTAATATCAACAATAAAGAATGTCAAAATGGGAGTAGACTACCTAGAATTTTAAGTACTTGCATTGTATAGACCGGTTAGTCGAAAGATATAAATATTTCTTCTTTTGTTGAAATAAATCTATTGGTGAAAATGGTTTGTGAAGGCATTGAGGATTATAAGCAGGTACAATAGGTCCACGCCCACGTCCACGCCCACGGCCACACCCACACCCACGCCCACGCCCACGGCAACGCCCACGGCATCGAACACGGCCACGCCCACGGCCACGCCCACGCCCACGCCCACGCCCACGGCCACGCCCACGCCCACGCCCACGCCCACGCCCACGGCCACGGCCACGGCCACGGCCACGCCCACGGCCACGCCCACGCCCACGCCCACGGCCACGGCCACGGCCACGGCCACGCCCACGGCCACGCCCACGGCCACGCCCACGGCCACGCCCACGCCCACGGCCACGCCCACGGCCACGCCCACGGCCACGCCCACGGCCACGCCCACGGCCACGCCCACGGCCACGCCCACGGCCACGCCCACGCCCACAGCCACGCCCATGTCCACAGCCACGCCCACGGCCATAGCCACGTCCACGCCCACCCCTACGTCCACGTCCACGTCCACGGCCACGGCCACGGCCACGGCCACGCCCACGCCCAAGTAAACTTACCTTACCCTAACCTTACCTAACCTAACCTAACCTAACCTAACCTAACCTAACCTAACCTAACCTAACCTAACCTAACCTAACCTAACCTAACCTAACCTAACCTAACCTAACCTAACCTAACCTAACCTAACCTAACCTAACCTAACCTAACCTAACCTAACCTAACCTAACCTAACCTAACCTAACCTAACCTAACCTAACCTAACCTAACCTAACCTAACCTAACCTAACCTAACCTAACCTAACCTAACCTAACCTAACCTAACCTCCAAAGAAAAGAATTTATAGAATACTGTACAGAAATAGCTAATATAGTAATAAGAAGAAATAAGGATGTATAACTTTTGCTGATCATTATATTTTTGAATATAAGAAATTCAGCAATAACATTAACAAACTTTGTAGAAACATGTAAAATAGAATAAGATATATGTACTAGAATTAAGAAAACTTTAAAGTAGATTTAAGAAAACAAAGAAAATTGTTATAATATAAGCATCCCAAAACTACCTGTAATCCCAACCCAATTTGAAAATAAAGAAGATCGTATAGGTAACAAGGTATAAAAGGAGACGGATGAAAGAAAGACATAGTATGAAGAATGAAATTACGAGAAGCATAAATGTGAGAATTTGTATGAATGAGAAGCGTAAATCAGGACCCTGGTACAGCTAGGGGTAAGAGGCAGAAATAAAAAAAAAAAAAAAAAAAAAAAAAAAAAAAAAACCTAACCTCCAAACTTTTCTTTGTTAATAAATATGATTATCTTAGTTGTTTGCATAAATATACCTATGAATAGAAAATAGATACGTGAAATCCCATCACGTATAGAGAAACAAAGCCTTGATTTGCCCATGACACTGAAAAAAAAACTAAATTTAAATAAAATGGAATAAAATAAAATAATAAACTTATATATATCAAAATTGAAAGAAATGTAATATCAACAATAAAGAATGTAAAAATGGAAGTAGACTACCTAGAATTTTAAGTACTTGCATTGTATATAATCGTTGAATACAGGGGTTTACAAGTTTGGGGCGATTAAATTTCACACCGGTTAGTAGAAAGATATAAATATTTCTTCTTTTGTTGAAATAAATCTATTGGTAAAAAATGGTTTGTGAAGGCATTGAGGATTTTAAGCAGGTACAATAGGTCCACGCCCACGTCCACGCCCACGTCCACGCCCACGGCCACACCCACACCCACGCCCACGCCCACGGCCACGCCCACGGCCACGCCCACGGCCACGCCCACGGCCACGCCCACGGCCACGCCCACGTTCACGGCCACGCCCACGGCCACGCCCACGGCCACGCCCACGGCCACGCCCACGGCCACAGCCACGCCCACGCCCACGGCCACGCCCACGCCCACGGCCACGGCCACGCCCACGGCCACGCCCACGGCCACACCCACGGCCACACCCACGGCCACGCCCACGGCCACGCCCACGCCCACGGCCACGCCCACGGCCACGTCCACGCACACGCCCACGGCCACACCTACGTCAACGTCCAGAGCCACGCCCACGTCCACAGCCACGCCCACGTCCACGGCCACGCCCACGCCCACGCCCACGCCCACTTCAACGTCCACGGCCACGCTCACGCCCACGTCCACGCCCACGTCCACGTCTACGTCCACGTCCACGGCCACGCTCACGCCCACGTCCACGCCCACGTCTACGTCCACGTCTACGTCCACGGCCACGTCCACGTCTACGTCCACGGCCACGGCCAGGCCCACGGCCACGCCCACGGCCACACCTACGGCCACGCCCACGCGGCCACGCCCACGCCCACGTCCACGGCCACGCCCACGCCCACGCCCACGCCCACGCCCACGCCCACGCCCACTTCAACGTCCAAGGCCACGCTCACGCCCACGTCCACGCCCATGTCCACGTCTACGTCCACGTCCACGGCCACGCTCACGCCCACGTCCACGCCCACGTCCACGTCTACGTCCACGGCCACGTCCACGTCTACGTCCACGTCCACGTCTACGTCCACGGCCACGGCCAGGCCCACGGCCACGCCCACGGCCACGCCCACGCGTCCACGCCCACGACAACGTCCAGGGCCACGCCCACGTCCACAGCCACGCCCACGTCCACGCCCACGTCCACGGCCACGCCCACGTCCACGTCAACGGCCACGGCCACGCCCACGCCCACGCACACGCCCAAGTAACCTAACCTTATCCTAACCTAACCTTACCCTAACCTTACCTAACCTAACCTAACCTAACCTAACCTAACCTAACCTAACCTAACCTAACCTAACCTAACCTAACCTCCAAACTTTTCTTTGTTAATAAATATGATTATCTTAGTTGTTTGCATAAATATATACCTATGAATAGAAAATAGATACGTGAAATCCCATCACGTATAGAGAAACGAAGCCTTGATTTGCCCATGACACTGAAAAAATAACTAAATTTAAATAAAATGGAATAAAATAAAATAATAAACTTATATATATCAAAATTTAAAGAAATGTAATATCAACAATAAAGAATGTCAAAATGGGAGTAGACTACCTAGAATTTTAAGTACTTGCATTGTATAGAATCGTTGAATACAGGGGTTTACAAGTTTGTGGCGATTAAATTTCACACCGGTTAGTCGAAAGATATAAATATTTCTTCTTTTGTTGAAATAAATCTATTGGTGAAAATGGTTTGTGAAGGCATTGAGGATTATAAGCAGGTACAATAGGTCCACGCCCACGTCCACGCCCACGGCCACACCCACACCCACGCCCACGCCCACGGCAACGCCCACGGCAACGCCCACGGCCACGCCCACGGCCACGCCCACGGCCACGCCCACGGCCACGCCCACGGCCACGCCCACGGCCACGCCCACGCCCACGGCCACGCCCACGCCCACGCCCACGCCCACGCCCACGGCCACGCCCACGGCCACGCCCACGGCCACGCCCACGCCCACGGCCACGGCCACGCCCACGCCCACGGCCACGCCCACGGCCACGCCCACGCCCACGGCCACGCCCACGGCCACGCCCACGCCCACGACCACGCCCACGGCCACGGCCACGGCCACGCCCACGCCCACGGCCACGGCCACGGCCACGGCCACGCCCACGCCCACGGCCACGCCCATGGCCACGGCCACGCCCACGGCCACGGCCACGGCCACGGCCACGCCCACGGCCACGCCCACGGCCACGCCCACGGCCACACCCACGTCAACATCCAGAGCCACGCCCACGTCCACAGCCACGCCCACGTCCACGCCCACGGCCACGCCCACGGCCACGCCCACGGCCACAGCCACGCCCACGCCCACGGCCACGCCCACGGCCACGCCCACGGCCACGGCCACGCCCACGGCCACACCCACGGCCACACCCACGGCCACGCCCACGGCCACGCCCACGCCCACGGCCACGCCCACGGCCACGTCCACGCACACGCCCACGGCCACACCCACGTCAACGTCCAGAGCCACGCCCACGTCCACAGCCACGCCCACGTCCACGGCCACGCCCACGCCCACGCCCACGCCCACTTCAACGTCCACGGCCACGCTCACGCCCACGTCCACGCCCACGTCCACGTCTACGTCCACGTCCACGGCCACGCTCACGCCCACGTCCACGCCCACGTCCACGTCTACGTCCACGTCTACGTCCACGGCCACGTCCACGTCTACGTCCACGGCCACGGCCAGGCCCACGGCCACGCCCACGGCCACACCTACGGCCACGCCCACGCGGCCACGCCCACGCCCACGTCCACGGCCACGCCCACGCCCACGCCCACGCCCACGCCCACGCCCACGCCCACGCCCACTTCAACGTCCAAGGCCACGCTCACGCCCACGTCCACGCCCATGTCCACGTCTACGTCCACGTCCACGGCCACGCTCACGCCCACGTCCACGCCCACGTCCACGTCTACGTCCACGGCCACGTCCACGTCTACGTCCACGTCCACGTCTACGTCCACGGCCACGGCCAGGCCCACGGCCAGGCCCACGGCCACGCCCACGGCCACGCCCACGCGTCCACGCCCACGACAACGTCCAGGGCCACGCCCACGTCCACAGCCACGCCCACGTCCACGCCCACGTCCACGGCCACGCCCAGGTCCACGTCAACGGCCACGGCCACGCCCACGCCCACGCCCACGCCCAAGTAACCTAACCTTATCCTAACCTAACCTTACCCTAACCTTACCTAACCTAACCTAACCTAACCTAACCTAACCTAACCTAACCTAACCTAACCTAACCTAACCTAACCTCCAAACTTTTCTTTGTTAATAAATATGATTATCTTAGTTGTTTGCATAAATATATACCTATGAATAGAAAATAGATACGTGAAATCCCATCACGTATAGAGAAACGAAGCCTTGATTTGCCCATGACACTGAAAAAATAACTAAATTTAAATAAAATGGAATAAAATAAAATAATAAACTTATATATATCAAAATTTAAAGAAATGTAATATCAACAATAAAGAATGTCAAAATGGGAGTAGACTACCTAGAATTTTAAGTACTTGCATTGTATAGAATCGTTGAATACAGGGGTTTACAAGTTTGTGGCGATTAAATTTCACACCGGTTAGTCGAAAGATATAAATATTTCTTCTTTTGTTGAAATAAATCTATTGGTGAAAATGGTTTGTGAAGGCATTGAGGATTATAAGCAGGTACAATAGGTCCACGCCCACGTCCACGCCCACGGCCACACCCACACCCACGCCCACGCCCACGGCAACGCCCACGGCAACGCCCACGGCCACGCCCACGGCCACGCCCACGGCCACGCCCACGGCCACGCCCACGGCCACGCCCACGGCCACGCCCACGCCCACGGCCACGCCCACGCCCACGCCCACGCCCACGGCCACGGCCACGCCCACGGCCACGCCCACGGCCACGCCCACGCCCACGGCCACGCCCACGCCCACGGCCACGCCCACGGCCACGCCCACGCCCACGGCCACGCCCACGGCCACGCCCACGCCCACGCCCACGCCCACGGCCACGGCCACGGCCACGCCCACGGCCACGCCCACGGCCACGGCCACGCCCACGCCCACGGCCACGGCCACGCCCACGCCCACGGCCACGCCCATGGCGACGGCCACGCCCACGGCCACGGCCACGGCCACGGCCACGCCCACGGCCACGCCCACGGCCACACCCACGGCCACACCCACGGCCACGGCCACGGCCACGGCCACGGCCACGGCCACGGCCACGGCCACGGCCACGGCCACGGCCACGGCCACGGCCACGCCCACGGCCACGCCCACGGCCACGCCCACGGCCACGCCCACGGCCACGCCCACGGCCACGCCCACGGCCACGCCCACGGCCACACCCACGTCAACGTCCAGAGCCACGCCCACGTCCACAGCTACGCCCACGTCCACGGCTACGCCCACGCCCACGCCCACGCCCACTTCAACGTCCACGGCCACGCTCACGCCCACGTCCACGCCCACGTCCACGTCTACGTCCACGTCCACGTCCACGGCCACGCTCACGCCCACGTCCACGCCCACGTCCACGTCTACGTCCACTTCTACGTCCACGGCCACGTCCACGTCTACGTCCACGTCCACGTCTACGTCCACGGCCACGGCCAGGCCCACGGCCACGCCCACGGCCACACCTACGGCCACGCCCACGCGGCCACGCCCACGACAACGTCCAGGGCCACGCCCACGTCCACAGCCACGCCCACGTCCACGCCCACGTCCACGGCCACGCCCACGCCCACGCCCACGCCCAAGTAACCTAACCTTATCCTAACCTAACCTTACCCTAACCTTACCTAACCTAACCTAACCTAACCTAACCTAACCTAACCTAACCTAACCTAACCTAACCTAACCTAACCTAACCTAACCTAACCTAACCTAACCTAACCTAACCTAACCTAACCTAACCTAACCTCCAAACTTTTCTTTGTTAATAAATATGATTATCTTAGTTGTTTGCATAAATATATACCTATGAATAGAAAATAGATACGTGAAATCCCATCACGTATAGAGAAACGAAGCCTTGATTTGCCCATGACACTGAAAAAATAACTAAATTTAAATAAAATGGAATAAAATAAAATAATAAACTTATATATATCAAAATTTAAAGAAATGTAATATCAACAATAAAGAATGTCAAAATGGGAGTAGACTACCTAGAATTTTAAGTACTTGCATTGTATAGAATCGTTGAATACAGGGGTTTACAAGTTTGTGGCGATTAAATTTCACACCGGTTAGTCGAAAGATATAAATATTTCTTCTTTTGTTGAAATAAATCTATTGGTGAAAATGGTTTGTGAAGGCATTGAGGATTATAAGCAGGTACAATAGGTCCACGCCCACGTCCACGCCCACGGCCACACCCACACCCACGCCCACGCCCACGGCAACGCCCACGGCAACGCCCACGGCCACGCCCACGGCCACGCCCACGGCAACGCCCACGCCCACGCCCACGCCCACGCCCACGCTTACGCCCACGGCCACGCCCACGCCCACGCCCACGCCCACGGCCACGGCCACGCCCACGGCCACGCCCACGGCCACGCCCACGGCCACGCCCACGGCCACGCCCACGCCCACGCCCACGGCCACGCCCACGGCCACGCCCACGGCCACGCCCACGGCCACACCCACGGCCACACCCACGTCAACGTCCAGAGCCACGCCCACGTCCACAGCCACGCCCACGTCCACGGCCACGCCCACGCCCACGCCCACGCCCACTTCAACGTCCACGGCCACGCTCACGCCCACGTCCACGCCCACGTCCACGTCTACGTCCACGTCCACGTCCACGGCCACGCTCACGCCCACGTCCACGCCCACGTCCACGTCTACGTCCACGTCTACGTCCACGGCCACGTCCACGTCTACGTCCACGTCCACGTCTACGTCCACGGCCACGGCCAGGCCCACGGCCACGCCCACGGCCACACCTACGGCCACGCCCACGCGGCCACGCCCACGACAACGTCCAGGGCCACGCCCACGTCCACAGCCACGCCCACGTCCACGCCCACGTCCACGGCCACGCCCACGTCAACGTCAACGGCCACGGCCACGCCCACGCCCACGCCCACGCCCAAGTAACCTAACCTTATCCTAACCTAACCTTACCCTAACCTTACCTAACCTAACCTAACCTAACCTAACCAAACCTAACCTAACCTAACCTAACCTAACCTAACCTAACCTCCAAACTTTTCTTCTATACTAATATTATAAAGAGGAAAGGTTTGATTTTTTGTTTGTTTGTTTGTTTGTATGAATTGAATAGGCTCCGAAACTACTGGACCGATTTGAAAAATTCTTTCACCGTTAGGAAGCTTACTTTTCAGGGAGTGACATAGGCTATATTTTATCCCGGAATTCCCACGGGAACGGGAACTACGCGGGTGAAACCGCGAGGCGATCGTCTAGTTGTTAATAAATATGATTATCTTAGTTGTTTGCATAAATATATACCTATGAATAGAAAATAGATACGTGAAATCCCATCACGTATAGAGAAACGAAGCCTTGATTTGCCCATGACACTGAAAAAATAACTAAATTTAAATAAAATGGAATAAAATAAAATAATAAACTTATATATATCAAAATTTAAAGAAATGTAATATCAACAATAAAGAATGTCAAAATGGGAGTAGACTACCTAGAATTTTAAGTACTTGCATTGTATAGAATCGTTGAATACAGGGGTTTACAAGTTCGTGGCGATTAAATTTCACACCGGTTAGTCGATAGATATAAATATTTCTTCTTTTGTTGAAATAAATCTATTGGTGAAAATGGTTTGTGAAGGCATTGAGGATTATAAGCAGGTACAATAGGTCCACGCCCACGTCCACGCCCACGGCCACACCCACACCCACGCCCACGCCCACGGCAACGCCCACGGCAACGCCCACGGCCACGCCCACGGCCACGGCCACGCCCACGCCCACGCCCACGCCCACGGCCACGCCCACGCCCACGCCCACGGCCACGGCCACGCCCACGCCCACGGCCACGCCCACGGCCACGCCCACGGCCACGCCCACGGCCACGCCCACGGCCACGCCCACGCCCACGGCCACACCCACGCCCACGCCCACGGCCACGGCCACGCCCACGGCCATGCCCACGGCCACGGCCACGGCCACGCCCACGCCCACGCCCACGGCCACGCCCACGGCCACGCCCACGGCCACGCCCACGGCCACGCCCACGGCCACGGCCACGCCCACGGCCACGCCCACGGCCACACCCACGGCCACGCCCACGGCCACGGCCACGCCCACGGCCATGTCATGGCCATGCCATGTTGAAATAAATCTATTAGTGAAAATGGTTTGTGAAGGCATTGAGGATTATAAGCAGGTACAATAGGTCCACGCCCACCCACACCCACGGCCACGCCCACGCCCACTTCAACGTCCACGGCCACGCTCACGCCCATGTCCACGCCCACGTCCACGTCTACGTCCACGTCCACGTCCACGGCCACGCTCACGCCCACGTCCACGCCCACGTCCACGTCTACGTCCACGTCTACGTCCACGGCCACGTCCACGTCTACGTCCACGTCCACGTCTACGTTCACGGCCACGGCCAGGCCCACGGCCACGCCCACGGCCACACCTACGGCCACGCCCACGCGGCCACGCCCACGACAACGTCCAGGGCCACGCCCACGTCCACAGCCACGCCCACGTCCACGCCCACGTCCACGGCCACGCCCACGTCCACGTCAACGGCCACGGCCACGCCCACGCCCACGCCCACGCCCAAGTAACCTAACCTTATCCTAACCTAACCTTACCCTAACCTTACCTAACCTAACCTAACCTAACCTAACCTAACCTAACCTAACCTAACCTAACCTAACCTAACCTAACCTAACCTAACCTAACCTCCAAACTTTTCTTTGTTAATAAATATGATTATCTTAGTTGTTTGCATAAATATACCTATGAATAGAAAATAGATACGTGAAATCCCATCACGTATAGAGAAACAAAGCCTTGATTTGCCCATGACACTGAAAAAAAAACTAAATTTAAATAAAATGGAATAAAATAAAATAATAAACTTATATATATCCACGGCCACGGCCACGCCCACGCCCACGCCCACGCCCACGGCCACGCCCACGCCCACGCCCACGCCCACGGCCACGCCCACGGCCACACCCACACCCACGCCCACGCCCACGGCAACGCCCACGGCCACGCCCACGGCCACGCCCACGCCCACGGCCACGGCCACGGCCACGCCCACGCCCACGGCCACGCCCACGGCCACGCCCACGGCCACAGCCACGCCCACGTCCACAGCCACGCCCACGGCCATAGCCACGTCCACGCCCACGCCTACGTCCAGTTTGGGGCCCGATAATCGCAGACGCAGCACGGCGATGGAGCCAGATGAAAACGATGTAGGTACTGTCGGAATCCCCCATGTCCGGTGAACAATTGAGACAGCACGTTAGTTATTTGGAGTTGTAGAACGATTTTATGTCCGACACGGATATTGGGGAAAAACAGTTTCGTTATCTTGCCTGTGTCTTCTTCCGTGTAACGCCTATTCCATATGTCGATGGTGTTCTGGCGGAGGGAGTACCTGAGGTAGGACACCGGGATACAGTCGTAGACGGGACTGGTCTTCTTCGTGAGTGCGGCAGCCTTTGCCAATTCGTCCGCTCTCTCGTTCCCATCAAACCCTTCGTGGGCCTTTATCCAATATAGATAAGCTTTGCCACCTTCGACTTCCATTTCGCGGATACGTGTTTGGATCTCGGCGACGATGGGATGCGTGCTGTTCGGATCGGCAATGGTGTCTAGGGTTAGTCGAAAGATATAAATATTTCTTCTTTTGTTGAAATAAATCTATTGGTGAAAAATGGTTTGTGAAGGCATTGAGGATTTTAAGCAGGTACAATAGGTCCACGCCCACGTCCACGCCCACGTCCACGCCCACGGCCACACCCACGCCCACGCCCAAGGCCACGCCCACGGCCACGCCCACGGCCACGGCCACGCCCACGGCCACGCCCACGGCCACGCCCACGCCCACGGCCACGCCCACGGCCACACCCACGTCAACGTCCAGAGCCACGCCCACGTCCACAGCCACGCCCACGCCCACGCCCACGGCCACGCCCACGGCCACGGCCACGGCCACGCCCACGCCCACGGCCACGGCCACGCCCACGCCCACGTTCACGGCCACGCCCACGGCCACGCCCACGGCCACGCCCACGGCCACGCCCACGACCACGCCCACGGCCACGCCCACGGCCACGCCCACGGCCACGCCCACGGCCACAGCCACGCCCACGTCCACAGCCACGCCCACGGCCATAGCCACGTCCACGCCCACGCCTACGTCCACGTCCACGTCCACGGCCACGTCCACAGCCACGCCCACGTCCACGCCCACGTCCACGCCCACGCCCACGCCCACACCCACGCCCACGGCCACGCCCACGGCCACGCCCACGGCCACACCTACGGCCACGCCCACGCGGCCACGCCCACGACAACGTCCAGGGCCACGCCCACGTCCACAGCCACGCCCACGTCCACGCCCACGTCCACGGCCACGCCCACGTCCACGTCCACAGCCACGGCCACGCCCACGCCCACGCCCAAGTAACCTAACCTTACCCTAACCTAACCTTACCCTAACCTTACCTTACCTAACCTAACCTAACCTAACCTAACCTAACCTAACCTAACCTAACCTAACCTAACCTAACCTAACCTAACCTAACCTCCAAACTTTTCTTTGTTAATAAATATGATTATCTTAGTTGTTTGCATAAATATATACCTATGAATAGAAAATAGATACGTGAAATCCCATCACGTATAGAGAAACGAAGCCTTGATTTGCCCATGACACTGAAAAAATAACTAAATTTAAATAAAATGGAATAAAATAAAATAATAAACTTATATATATCAAAATTTAAAGAAATGTAATATCAACAATAAAGAATGTCAAAATGGGAGTAGACTACCTAGAATTTTAAGTACTTGCATTGTATAGAATCGTTGAATACAGGGGTTTACAAGTTTGTGGCGATTAAATTTCACACAGGTTAGTCGAAAGATATAAATATTTCTTCTTTTGTTAAAATAAATCTATTGGTTAAAATGGTTTGTGAAGGCATTGAGGATTATAAGCAGGTACAATAGGTCCACGCCCACGTCCACGCCCACGGCCACACCCACACCCACGCCCACGCCCACGCCCACGTCCACGCCCACGCCCACGTCCACGTCCACGCCCAAAACAACAAAAATAAATTACACATTGTTTTGTTGTACTATAAGGCATCGGAACTAATAGGTATTTTAAAGTCGAAAGTTTGTGATATGTGAATTTTGATCTTCAAAACTACTGAACGTGAAAAAGTGTATGGAAATCCATTTCTAACGTGTTATTTTTTTTTTTTTTCTTAAAGATCGGCCGGTAGCTATGGTTATTTTCGTTCGGTCAAACGACAAAAAGTTTTTACTCCAAGTCCATTAAGGCCTGAGTAATGCAAGAGAATATTATCAGTACAGCGCCACCTATTAGAACATCTTTGTAACACTTTGTACTAGATGGCGCTAATGCTACTGAACTGATTTATATTATTACTAGATTCTGCCCGCGGCTTCGCACGCGTTAATTAAAAAAACATTGTCCAGCTGACAAAATTGTGAATCTAAACCATTGTAACGCTCGGAAATATCGTACCCTACCCTACCTGATCACTAGTGATTATCTATCAATAAAACTAAGTATTTTACTATAAGTTTTGTATTAAAATTGTGATTTAAAGTGGCCAATGATCGTCTAGTTAGCGGTAGGACTCATACATTGTGATGTAGTAACTCAGATTCTTTTAGAAGCTTAAGACAAATGAAATAAACGTTAAAACTACTTAGGTTATCGATTCTTCAATCCTGGTACAGTAGTATAGCACCCCTCTTTCATGGCCGTCTCAAACCATGATACTCCCATGCTCTGAAACAACTGAAATTACATAGTAAGCGAAGAACCTATAATATCTCGGCATTGTGACTTTGGTTGGTTACTCTGCCTCTCATTTTGCGGAACCTGAGAACTTTGCTTTATCCCGTATAGGTATAAGCCAAATTTATCTGGTTGGTGCCCCACTACGACGTTTCTCTTTTCGTCTCCTCGGGGAAAGTCGAAAGCAGACGGCTATCGCCCTTCCCGTACTCAGAGATAACCAGACATTTAAAAGCAAAGCGTTTGTAAATCGCTAACTCAGGAGAGTTTGATGGGGAATGATCTCAAGCGATCCAAATACATCCTACCTCACTAAAACTCTAGCCTACCTGATCCCATACCTAGTCCACGCGGGGAGTCCTAAGAAGTAAACGTGTGGAACCACATTCCAGTCCAACCGTAGGTCAAAACAATAGATTTAATAATCAGGTTAGTTCAGGGCCTTACAGCACAAGCATTCACCAACACATCCAGGAACGTTGCAGTATCGACAGAATGTGTTTAATAAATATAATAATAAATTAGAATAGTCGGTTCTGGGATGTAACACCATCCGTTTACAATACGGAGATTTATTAGAAATGAAAAGTGTCGGTTTACGTAACCTGAATCTGATTGATAGAAATTTGCAATCCATCCTAGAATTCCTCCCTGGTCTCGCTCGATGGCTGAGCCGAACGATTTCCGTCAAAAGAATTCACTATTCCTGTAAAACCTAGAAAAAAAACCCCAAATTTTCACTTTACTTCAAAACTCACGATCTCCTCCCCCTGACATCTCTGTACCAACTATCCAGAAGCCCATTTGTTTTCCTAGAATCGTCAAATTCAAACATTACTAAACTGTCGTAAGACTTAAGAAGGTTGCTATCCTTCCAGCAAAGCGTTCGAACCGATTTACAGTTCAGAATATATTTTTAGTGTTTCAAACTATATCAAAATGTGTTAATTATTTCTATATTTGCAAATTAAACGAACCAGCATAAACTGGACCGTTACAGCGACCCCAAATCCTTAAGCATTTCCAAAGAAGTAAGGATTTCCTAAAATTTCAAATAATTTACAAATATATTTAGTTTTTTTTATAATTTTTCTATTTAATTTTATTAAATAGTGCTATTATTGAACTCTTAATTTATTAAAACTTGTAATCACATACATTTTACTGTTTTGTGTATTTAAACCAGGTTTAAAACAATCAATATGGTCCAGCGCCACATTCATAATCTAATTGTCAAGTTAACTCTATTGCATTATCAACGTTTCACAGAGTAAAAACAATAGCTCCTGGAACATGGTCGTGAATCATGGCATCCCTAATAGAACATCAGTCAACTTATGATAGGGTACCAGACCTCACACATAACTCAACTAAAACCAGATCAATTGCCTGTTACCTGCTTAATGACCCGACCAATAACACAATTTCAATTTACCCCAAAATCCCCACAAAGGCTTTAAATCCCATTCTAAACTTGGAGTTTGTGAAGTGTGCTTAGTTCTGGCCTAATAGGTGAAGTATGAGGTTCTATGAAGCCAGTCCAAGCTGCAATTCAGATCTCAGATTTTTCAATGTAATCTGACAAGATCTCAGTAACCTAACTCCAGAATTATTCCTTCATAGAACCCGTATGTGATGCGCATGTGACTCAAGTCCAATAAACCGTCCCAGATTCCGAAATAAGATTAATTACGAGGGCACACTGCACTCCGATTTTACTGATACTACTAACATTCATACAAACTCACTGCTTACTCCTCTCGTATAAATTATGTATATCAATCCCTCTTCCTTCTTCCAAACCCCCGCAAACAATTCAGTCATGTCTTGCCCACAGTAGTCAATCCGTATCTGAATCCGTGACACAGAGCCTCCATTATTTTTAGTTAATTTGTTAGTTATTCACGACTCTTTATTAGTATTTTATTAGTTTGTTGCAAATTATTTTTCGTTTTCATATTTATTCTCATTCTTCCTGCCGACTATTTTTCCGATGGCAAACCATTTACCTGGACTGACAAATAACTAATTTTCTTACCAAGCTAAATAGCCCAACTTGTTGGACGGTAGAAATATAGACCATATACCCCAAGTCTATGGAACACGTAAGTAGGGTAGACACCTTGGACGAGTGAAATTAGGCCCGTCTTGTTGTTGGACAGAATGTAGACCAACCCTATGTCCATGAACCTATGGTCAAACTCACAGTTCCTGTCCAATTCTAAGGCCTACTGTCACTGTCAAACCTACAAAATCCACCCGCGTTTCCGCACTATATTCTGAAGGCAGAATTGTGTCAACCCATGATCATCATTATCAACATCATCATCATCAATGGCCTTTACATCCACAAAGGATGGTTTATGTAACCAAACTATGATATAAAGCTAAAAATAAACCGAAGAATAAAGAAGGATTCTGTAATAAATAAGGCCCCGTTCCAACGCAATCGAACCTTCATCATACTGAACCAAAATAAAAATAGAAGGTGGAAATTCTGAAATATTTAAGGTTCCATTCCATTGTAATCGAAGTTAATTTTAAGGCCCCGTTCCAACATAATCGAACGGTACGATATGGTCTCAAAAATATAAAAGGAAGATGTAAATTCTGAAATAAATAAAAAGAACAACGCTATGCTTTAATTTTAGTATTAAATTTAGTTTATTTTAATCGTTTAATTTATTATTATTATTATTATTTTTTCTTAAAGTTCAACGCTATGCTTTAATTTTAGTTTTAAATTAAGTTTATTTTAACAGTTATAATTTTGAGACAATCAATGCTATGCTTTAATTTAAATATTATTTTAACAGTTATAATTTTGAGACAATCAATGCTATGCTTTAATTTAAGTATTATTTTAACAGTTATAATTTTGAGACAATCAATGCTAATTTTAGTTTAAGTATTATTTTAACAGTTATAATTTTGAGACAATCAATGCTAATTTTAGTTTATTTTAGATGATGCTGTGTGAATTGTCCAGAATTATTATTATTACTATTATTTATTATTGATTATTGGTTATTGATTATTGATTATTGATTATTGATTATTGATTATTGATTATTGATTATTGATTATTGATTATTGATTATTGATTATCGATTATTGATTATTGATTATTATTATTGATTATTATTTATTGATTATTGATTATTATTTATTATTATAAACGTTTTAAACGACCCCGAGTGTCAAAACGCGAAATCAATGCTATGCTTTAATTTTTGTTTATAAATTTAGTTTATTTTAAACGTTTTAATTATTAATCGACCCCAAGTGTCAAAACGCGAAATCAATGCTATGCTTTAATTTAAGTTTATTTAAACGGTTTAATTTCCAATCGACCCCGAGTGTCAAAACGCGACCGTTATTCTACCTCGTGTAAAACGGCCTTAATATACCGTGACATTCTACCTACAACGTAGTTCCATATTGACACTGGCAGAGTCGAAGGCAAGCGGCCCCATTAAAAAAGAAGTTGAAATAATTCGACTTTGACGTTTCGTTCGACATGACATTTGACAAAAACGTAAACAAACAAACATTTTTTTCTTTTCAAGGCACAAACAGACAAAATAACAATTTCGACAAGATAATTGAGGTTTCTAATGTTTGTTTCCAATCCTATGCGGAAGCCTGTGATTGATAGAAACCGCGCCGCCGCGCTCCGCTGTTGACCGGCAAGAACAATTGGATATCCATAATCGTAAGTATCACTTTTTGGTAACCTCCGGCATTTCAATGTAGACGAACCAAGTCCCTTTTGAAGTCAGAAAATGCCAGATAATGACAAACAATGCCAATTCATACGAATGTTTACACATTTTTCCTTTATTTATTTCAGAAATAAACCTTACGACCCCTACGTCAACTTACCCCTTCATGAGTCAAAACAGACCTCAGTCCATCCGCAACGCGTCGTCCAGCGGCGCGCTCCTACCGGATTCCTCTGCTGAAGCTAGTAGAGCGGCGCGCTCCTCCCGGATTCCTTTGCTGAAGCTAGTAGTGAATGCGCCAATCACCTGGCTAGCTGTTCGATACAGTACTCCATTTCTCCATTGCCCCGTCCAGCAACACGCCTCTCCGGTTCACTTCGTCGAAGCTGGCAGTGAATATGCCTATACCTCAAGAAAGAATCAAGTAAGTACATTTAATTGACTTCAAGTCTTAGATATTCCTAACTAGTTTATGCCCGCGGCTTCGCACGTGTTGTTTCTATAAACGTTTAAAGATGATTCCCATCCCATGGGAACTGATTTATGGGATAGAAGTATTCTATGTTTGATTACAGAATTAGAATCACCTGCATGCAAAACCTCAACCCAATCCGTTCAGCAGCCTAGACGTGAAGATGCAACAAACGTCCATCCATCCAAACCTTCGCATTTATAATATTAATGTGACTAGCTAGACGTAATGTTCTCGAATCCCACGTCTGGGTGTGACAACTGCTCTGCACTCAATCCTCTGTGACGCAGCGAGCGAAGGTCCGCCTGCGATGACAGGAGGTTCGATTCCCGCCTCGGGACAAATGTTTATACGATCTGCAGATACTTGTCCAAAGCGTACTTGATGCCTCTATGTACAACAAAAATAAACTATCTACACTACACCTCTAATGTTAACATATTCGTAGCTAGAACCCTAATAAAATAATTTTATTTCTTGCTTATCTCAGATGACGCTTGGAGATCGTTGTCCACTGCACGGCCCGCTTCTGCACCATCAACACCGCTTCAGATGAGGCCTGGAGAACGTTGCTCACAGCTCGGCCTGCTTCTCCATCATCAATACCGCTTCAGATGACGCCTGGAGAACGCTGCTCACAGCACGTCCAGCTTCTCCATCATCAACATCGCCCATTCGACACCAGTGCTAGATATTAAGGAAAATTGAGTTATTGACTGAAATTAAATATTATTTTAAAGCGACCCCCCAACTTGTCGATTCTTGTCTAACCTTCTACTCACTTCAGCCTCTAAACCTTATTCTATTATTTCACTTGCAACATATTTTACGAGAATCGAACCCGCACCTCGCATCTAAATCTTATTCTATTATTCCGTTTGTCTTAAGCTTCTTTCCATTTCACTGCAACAAATTGTGCGAGAGTCGAACTCGCACTTCACATCTAAATTTACTCTAACCTAACTAAACCGAATAGCTATATTAGATCATTTTATTCAATACTATTTTACGCGACTTTTGATTATGGTTATGGATTAATACATTATTAGATAGATAGGTACTCATTATTATTTTGATTGTTGTTGGTTTGTTGGTTTGTTTATTGTGTTGTTTGTTTGTTAGTTTGTTGATTGTCGTTAGTTTGTCGTTACTTTTGTCGTTACCTTTGTCGTTACCTTTGTCGTTACCTTTATTGTTACCTTTGTCGTTACCTTTGTCGTTACCTTTGTCGTTGGTGTGTTAGTTTGTTGTTGGTTTGTTAGTTTGTTATTGGTTTGTTAGTTTGTTGTTGGTTTGTTAGTTTGTTGTTGGTTTGTTAGTAATTTTGAAGGATTTTGGTCATATTTTTGATATTTTTAAATGATTTTTAGAATCCTGGTCACGGCACCAAATTGTAACGCTCGGAAATATCGTACCCTACCCTACCTGATCACTAGTGATTATCTATCAATAAAACTAAGTATTTTACTATAAGTTTTGTATTAAAATTGTGATTTAAAGTGGCCAATGATCGTCTAGTTAGCGGTAGGACTCATACATTGTGATGTAGTAACTCAGATTCTTTTAGAAGCTTAAGACAAATGAAATAAACGTTAAAACTACTTAGGTTATCGATTCTTCAATCCTGGTACAGTAGTATAGCACCCCTCTTTCATGGCCGTCTCAAACCATGATACTCCCATGCTCTGAAACAACTGAAATTACATAGTAAGCGAAGAACCTATAATATCTCGGCATTGTGACTTTGGTTGGTTACTCTGCCTCTCATTTTGCGGAACCTGAGAACTTTGCTTTATCCCGTATAGGTATAAGCCAAATTTATCTGGTTGGTGCCCCACTACGACGTTTCTCTTTTCGTCTCCTCGGGGAAAGTCGAAAGCAGACGGCTATCGCCCTTCCCGTACTCAGAGATAACCAGACATTTAAAAGCAAAGCGTTTGTAAATCGCTAACTCAGGAGAGTTTGATGGGGAATGATCTCAAGCGATCCAAATACATCCTACCTCACTAAAACTCTAGCCTACCTGATCCCATACCTAGTCCACGCGGGGAGTCCTAAGAAGTAAACGTGTGGAACCACATTCCAGTCCAACCGTAGGTCAAAACAATAGATTTAATAATCAGGTTAGTTCAGGGCCTTACAGCACAAGCATTCACCAACACATCCAGGAACGTTGCAGTATCGACAGAATGTGTTTAATAAATATAATAATAAATTAGAATAGTCGGTTCTGGGATGTAACACCATCCGTTTACAATACGGAGATTTATTAGAAATGAAAAGTGTCGGTTTACGTAACCTGAATCTGATTGATAGAAATTTGCAATCCATCCTAGAATTCCTCCCTGGTCTCGCTCGATGGCTGAGCCGAACGATTTCCGTCAAAGAATTCACTATTCCTGTAAAACCTAGAAAAAAAACCCCAAATTTTCACTTTACTTCAAAACTCACGATCTCCTCCCCCTGACATCTCTGTACCAACTATCCAGAAGCCCATTTGTTTTCCTAGAATCGTCAAATTCAAACATTACTAAACTGTCGTAAGACTTAAGAAGGTTGCTATCCTTCCAGCAAAGCGTTCGAACCGATTTACAGTTCAGAATATATTTTTAGTGTTTCAAACTATATCAAAATGTGTTAATTATTTCTATATTTGCAAATTAAACGAACCAGCATAAACTGGACCGTTACACCATTCCCAGATCCCCTTGAACACACCCAAAAAATTTCATCAAAATCGGTCCAGTCGTTTGAGAGAAGTTCAGTGACATACACACAGAAGAATTATATATATAAAGATTCTTCTTCTTCTTCTTCTTCTTCTTCTTCTTCTTCTTCTTCTTCTTCTTCTTCTTCTTCTTCTTCTTCTTCTTCTTCTTCTTCTTCTTCTTCTTCTTCTTCTTCTTCTTCTTCTTCTTCTTCTTCTTCTTCTTCTTCTTCTTCTTCTTCTTCTTCTTCTTCTTCTTCTTCTTCTTCTTCTTCTTCTTCTTCTTCTTCTTCTTCTTCTTCTTCTTCTTCTTCTTCTTCTTCTTCTTCTTCTTCTTCTTCTTCTTCTTCTTCTTCTTCTTCTTCTTCTTCTTCTTCTTCTTCTTCTTCTTCTTCTTCTTCTTCTTCTTCTTCTTCTTCTTCTTCTTCTTCTTCTTCTTCTTCTTCTTCTTCTTCTTCTTCTTCTTCTTCTTCTTCTTCTTCTTCTTCTTCTTCTTCTTCTTCTTCTTCTTCTTCTTCTTCTTCTTCTTCTTCTTCTTCTTCTTCTTCTTCTTCTTCTTCTTCTCTTCTTCTTCTTCTTCTTCTTTCTTCTTCTTCTTCTTTCTTCTTCTTCTTCTTTCTTCTTCTTCTTCTTCTTCTTCTTCTTCTTCTTCTTCTCTCTTCTTCTTCTTCTTCTTCTTCTTCTTCTTCTTCTTCTTCTTCTTCTTCTTATGTATGTATGTATCTAGCAACCGGGCCTACGTCCATGCCCACGTCCACGCCCACGTCCCAAACCCACATCCACACCCACGTCCACGCCCACGCCTAAACCCACACCCACGCCCATCCACGTCCGAGCCCACGCCCACGCCCACGTCCACGTCCACGTCCACGTCCACGCCCACACCCACGTCCGTCCACGTCCACATCGACAACCACGTCCACGCCCACGCCCCACGCCCACGTCCACGTCCACGTCCACGTCCACGCCCACGTCCGTCTACGCCCACGCCCACGCCCACGCCCACACCCACGCCTACGCCCACGCCCACGTCCAAACCCACATCCATGCCCAAGTCCACGCCCACGCCTACACCGACGCCCACGCCCGTCCACGCCCAAGCCCACACCCATGCCCACACCCATGCCCACCACCCACGCCCACGCCCACGTCCACGCCCACGCCCACGTCCACGTCCACGCCCACGCCCAAAACAACAAAAATAAATTACACATTGTTTTGTTGTACTATAAGGCATCGGAACTAATAGGTATTTTAAAGTCGAAAGTTTGTGATATGTGAATTTTGATCTTCAAAACTACTGAACGTGAAAAAGTGTATGGAAATCCATTTCTAACGTGTTATTTTTTTTTTTTTTTTTCTTAAAGATCGGCCGGTAGCTATGGTTATTTTCGTTCGGTCAAACGACAAAAAGTTTTAACTCCAAGTCCATTAAGGCCTGAGTAATGCAAGAGAATATTATCAGTACAGCGCCACCTATTAGAACATCTTTGTAACACTTTGTACTAGATGGCGCTAATGCTACTGAACTGATTTATATTATTACTAGATTCTGCCCGCGGCTTCGCACGCGTTAATTAAAAAAACATTGTCCAGCTGACAAAATTGTGAATCTAAACCATTCCCAGATCCCCTTGAACACACCCCAAAAAATTTCATCAAAATCGGTCCAGTCGTTTGAGAGAAGTTCAGTGACATACACACAAAAGAATTATATATATATATAAAGATTCTTCTTCTTCTTCTTCTTCTTCTTCTTCTTCTTCTTCTTCTTCTTCTTCTTCTTCTTCTTTTCTTTCTTCTTGAGTGTGCCAAAGAGTAAGACAAAGTATACGAGGTGGTGGGGGGAAAGTGTTGCATCAAAATTCACATATCACAAACGCTCGCTAAAAATCTACCTATATTTAATCTGAGGATTAAATATAGGTAGATTTTTAGCGAGTGTGCCAAAGAGTAAGACAAAGTATACGAGGTGGTGGGGGGAAAGTGTTGCCATGCAATTTTCTTACCCCGATTTTAGGCTCCTTATTTCATGTCTTGGTTGATTGGATTTGCGATTTTCCAGTTCATAAATTTAAAAAATTAAATTATCTTAGCGTCTGGTCGAAGCGAAGCGTGACCCGAGAGCTGGTGAGTATCAGGCACAGCGCATCAGCATTGCCATACAGCGTGGCAATGCAGCCAGCGTCTTGGGGACGCTTCCGACTGGTATTGATATTGATCAGTTGAGCTACCTGCAATAGTCTGAAGATAGCTCAATTGTTTCAATTGTAAATACTAGTATAATTTTCTATTTTGTGAATAAAGGCTATTGCTAGGTCATTATAATTATACAAGTAAGTATCACAATGTGAACCCTGTTTGGCGTTAGAAGTGGAAGGCAGACCGAGGTTGTTTTTGGTAGGTAAATATAATTATGAAGGTATTAAGGTGAGTAGTACAGATAGAGAAACAAGTGTTTTTGTTTTAAAATAATCAATATTTATTACAATAATTAACGTTTATAAATTTTACAGTTTAAATCAGTCTTCAACATTTCGTTTCATTACTACTTAATCATAAAATCACAGTTTAATAATAAATGTCTTTGATTACCTATACAATAACATTTACATAAATTAATAACACTTTCAAAAAAATGGTTACTTACGAACGTAACATCGTATATTTGCTAAAAATTAGTAATGTTGCTATCTAAAAAGTACTTAACTTTCATTGTACTTGCGTATAGGTACTTATACCTAGTTAGTCACAGCATTTTTTTTTAATTAAAAAATACACACGCATTTACACAGAAGCATTTAAAATATCGCAGAATCATTATAAAAATCACAGAATCATTTTAAAATTCGCATACCAATTTCTACAAGAAACTAGAATTAGATTAAGTACAAAAATCACAGAATCATTTAAAATATCACAGAAACATTACAAAAAATTTTATTACGAAGATTTTTTAGGTTCCCAATCTTTGCGACCCGTTGCTTTGATCCAATGCAAACGTAATTCTTTATCTTCGGGAAATCTGTAACAAATAAAAACACTAATATTATAAATGCGTAAGTGTGGATGAATGGATGGATGTTTGTTATAGTTGTTCTATCTCACGAAGTCCGATGGGCTATGTGTGTCATAGTGAATGAATGTACACATTGTTTTAGTGTGCGTAAGCTCAGAAGAGAAGCATAAAGTGTCGCCTGAGACGCGGTCCGGGTCACTAGTGCTCATTGTATTCACGTCAGATTTTGGTAGCGAGTACCGTCAGCATGACAACTAAGCGCAAAGTTGTTCGTAGTGAGGTAAGTTAACGGACTTCGTGAGATAGAACAACTTACATAATTATACCTCTTCACGCCAAAACTACTGAACGGATCGGGATGAAATTTTGTATACAGGTAAGTAATTCTAATCTTGGAATCTAACATCTATGTTAGATTCCAGGATTTATATAAAAAGCCTATAGGTTTTTTATCCCACAAATCAGTTGCTATGGGATAGAAATGGCCTTTAAACGTTTCCATAGAAACAACGCGTGCGAAGCCGCGGGCATAAACTATTTTGCTATGCATAGCGAGCTACATTATCTATAAAATAGCTATGTAGGTACCTATTAAAAAATATTTCAATGCGCCATTCGGGGAATTTTATCATCGGGTGCAGGCAACCCTAAATTTTCACAATTACAAGTCAGATGAACTAAAAATAGCATAAAACATAATGTTTGAGCCTTGTGTGTATGTAAATCTATGAAACTGTAAATTTTGAACCTTTTTGTAGTCAAAAGAACTTGTACTTACGAGTGGAATGATATATTCGGCACTTTTTCTTCACTATCACTTCTACATGCAAAAACGCTGCACCGCACCATATTTGTCTCTCTTTTTTATTGTTTTTAGCTGCGGGAATGTCCACATAAACACATTGATCACATTCAAACATAAAAAACAAAAGTTTAGAACTTTTAAAACTTTTTTCACCAGTCTCGTGTCGAGCTCCGTCGATGAAAAAGGAACTTTGTTTAGCACATGGAGGTGCTAAACAATGCAAAAACCGGCACGCTGGATGAGATAGAGAGCTAATCGTCCTATTTCATTTATTCTTAGGCTTTAGGCATAAGTCGTTCTCTCTTTAGTGTGAATGCGATGGCAATTGCGCGAGTTCTATAGGTTTCTCTTTCTACGATTTAATCTGAGCCTAGTGGGGTCGTACCAGAGATTAATATAGTTGTCTCTGTCTCACTTCGGTCTTAGGTACATCTTGCCATCTTTGTTGTTCTTTATATTGCACAGGACTGGAAATGTAACTGTGAGCGTATGTGTTTGCGTGTAGTTGTAACACAGGCCAGTTGTTGAGTACGCGCTGGGAGAACGTAACCCATCTTCCCTTTTCTACATCAATGCCCCAACTCAACAGATTTTAGAAAAAGTACTGCGACTTGAGAACAGTTACCTCCAATGGAATAGGCTTTCTTCAAGCAACACCACAATTGAACAATCAGGAAAAGCCCTTTTACAATATAATTTTCGAAAATATATTTCAAACTGCAATAATTTAACTGTGCATAATAAACATGAAAAAAAATTAAACAATAAGCACCGCCAGCATCAAGGTAATTTTCTATCTACTAATCCAGGCCATTTCTTCGTCTGCGGAATGTCTTCTCCTCTACTTGTTCAACTTTCTGAGCAATGTCAGCAACCTGCTCAGATGCCTCTGAGGCTGCTGTGCCACATGTTTCTGCCAATTCCTGGATACCTTGGGTAACCTGCAAACAAATAGTTAAGATCAGGCTTGAATCAATTTTTAGAAAATACTTGTTTACCCGCAGCTTGGCCTGCTTGTATTTATTATTTACTGGATTCTGCCTGTGACTTCGCACGCGTTGTTTCTATGGAAACGTTTGAAGGTGCATTCTATCCCATGGGAACTGATTTATGGGATAAAAAGTAGCCTATGTTTGATTCTAGGATTAGAGTTACCTATAAGCAAAATTACAGCCCGATCCGTTCAGTAGTTTTGGCGTGAAGAAGGAACAAACATCCATCCATCTATCCATCCATCCAAACTTTCGCATGTATAATATTAGTGTGAAAGTGTGATGTGAATAATGTGATTCAATAATAGACGACCAGCCAGTGGCTGATGTGTCTAAATCACAGTGTTGAGCTTAGTTATTTGCTTTATTAAAAAGCGGTTAGTTTGATAATACAAACAGAAACTTCAATTTAATTTATTTCCATAGATTAAGGTTATCACTTCTGTGATCCCGCTGGATCTTTGCAAAGTTTGACCAGGGCAAAGGAACAAGTCTTATGTAAAGAAATAATTCCTCACACACCTGCTCAGACTGCATCTTTACTTGAGCGGCCTCGGCGTGCATTTGGTTGACTTCTTCATGCATTTGAGGGGCCTGCTGCAGAGCCTCAGACTCCATCACTGGAGCGCTCTGAATAAGAAGTAGTTTAAATTAGTTGTTTTATTTCTTATGCCTACCAGAAATGAAACAAACTGATGTTTTTGATATTGATAGGAATGGATGTGTCAAATCTATATAAATTACCTGTCTACATTGATGCATGCAGCGACAATGATGTCGTAGAACTGGTTCACCTGCTACCACTTCGTGCATGTGCATATCACTTTCCTGCATCTATTACAAAAATAATTTAAAAAATTGTTATAGTAAATATATAATATCTACTGGACAATTTTCACTTAGTTAATTAGGTTCCTTCTTTAAATTCTGCATTATGGAAGCTAACAAGTTTCAAAAACAACAGAATAAATGAAATCTAACTTCTATAATTGCATTAAATCTTTGTATGAAGTGAAAAAGCCAATTCTCTCAAAATTTAAAAAACAGATCTACAGCTTTTTTTCCCTTCGGCTTCAACGGTGTTGACTCTTGTAACACTGGAGTAATTAATACCTATACCTTTTCTACATAATTTGGGTCAGTGTAGTTGTTCAGTTCATTGGCCATCGGCATCGCTTCTGCGAGCTTCTCGTAACCAGCAGTAGCATTGTTGAGTGCCTGCGTCGTGTTCACAAGGTTCGCTGTGGCAGAGTCCCCTTGGTGACCACCCACAGGGTAATTAGCTGCAACTCCAAGTTTGGCTTCCAGCTGTTCGATACGATTTTGCAAAATTGATAGAGGATCCATATCGACTAATAATTAGGGCTATGAGGTAAAAATTCAGAAGAAATCAAAAAATATCCTGTTGTCGTCGTTGGAATACAAAAATAGTTGAATAAATAATTGAAGATCGCAGCCAAAACGAATTTCGAACACACAAGCACGGTAATATAATATTACCTTGACACAAGGGTCAAATTATTTTGTTTTTTGACAAGACTTCAACTTCTTTTATAATGGAGTAGGCATCATGTGTAGTTCACGAATGAATCCTTCAAATGAACTACTTCAGTTGTGCGCCGTCCTTCTCTCTCTAGTTCACTTACAATTCAACTAGTTCACTAACTCTTTTTTAGTTCAGTAGTCTTCATCTCGGTCGCGACGAACGAAATCCCGTGCGGATAGATTGTGATAGATTATGCTGTCACGCTCTGTTGTAGGTACTGAAGTGATTGTCTATTTCACTCACTAGCTCGGTTACGTTCGTTTCGAACATGATCGTATGAGAACGATTTTAGAAGTCTTTGTTTGTCACACGTACATTGCGTGTTATTCAAAAAAGGTAATCTTAAACTAACAACCTAAATTGCAATGTACAGTTAAAAACAGGTTTGTACTTACGTAAAATGAAGCGACAAGTTTCAACATGATTTTTGAGCTTTATGTCGTAACAGTAAAGAACACTTTGGCATAGGTATTTTTACCAGTTTACCTATCTCTTTCATTAGAATAATAATAATAATAACACAAAAGTATCTGCCGCTTACGGAAATTGTCTAGATTGTCAGTCCTAAGCTTGATGAAGTATGAAGGAAAAACTGTGGTATAAGTACCTACCTACTTTACTTTTTATTTTAACGAAACTTTTTTTCTAAGCCGGTACCTACCTACACAATATGTACCTATAAAAACTCATGAATCTGCAATAAATAACCGATTAACTTTAATATAAATAATGAACGAATAACTACCAACTATATTTAGGTACCTACGTACATATCTATTTATTTTGAAACAAACTCGTGTCTAAACTCATCTCATTAGCTGCGATATCATGATTGGTTGAACTGTTATTTTATATCCTTCATTCATATTTTATATCATCAATCAATATCTCTTGATGAACTTGTGAAAGAAAACCGAACGACAACAACATTTGTTACTGTTGAGCAAGTGAACTAAACTGAACTATTGAACTAGAAGATAGATATAGTTCACTTGAGTGAAAAGATATGTATCCATCTTTTCATTTCAGTGACACATTCTGCGCAAGGCTATAATGGAGCCGCAATTTACTTGACATTACTAAACTGACGGATGTTTTTCAATGAGCGGTTTTCGATTTGCATTGAGGATCCGTAACGTTTTTAGTTGAGAATGCAGATTTATAGAACTAAGAAATCCATAACACACTGTGCAAAAATTATTGTTCTACGACAAAAATTGACGATGTTATGACCTAATTACTAGCGAGGTTCACCGACTGGATTAGTTGCATTTCGTGCGTGGACATTTAGGAGTAAAATAAATAAATAAATAAAATAAAATAAATAATGCTGGACAATTCACACAGCATTATCTAGCCCCAAGGTAAGCAAAGCTTGTGTTATGGGTACTAGATAACTGATATACATAATAATATACGAGTACATAGATAGATATTTTTTATTATACATAGAAAACGACCAGAACACCAGTAAACAACCAAGTAAGTCGCAATTCGTGCGTTCTGCTACCCGGTGAAAAAAATACATAAACCTTTTGTCTCATTTCGTGCGTCGATTACGTATGAGTAGCTTGAACAAGTAATACCATAGATATACATAAACAAAACAGAATTGGCAAAAGCATAAATTTCAACATTTTAAATCACTAAAAGGATTCTGATTATTTGCTATGACCCTATGTTCATTATTCTTAGCCATCGATCAAGTATGCGGCCTCCCCCGTAGATACCTAGAACCTTACAAGAATGACACTCAAAAGTGTCCACGTTTTGTTTTGACGCAGACAGTTTGCGCAGAGCCTGTCAAGTTTTTTGCATGCGGAACAAGAGATTAGTGGAGTCGAATTTATTTTATTTTGTACTAGACGATCGCCTCGCGGTTTCACCCGCGTAGTTCCCGTTCCCGTGGGAATTCCGGGATAAAATATAGCCTATGTCACTCCCTGAAAAGTAAGCTTCCTAACGGTGAAAGAATTTTTCAAATCGGTCCAGTAGTTTCGGAGCCTATTCAATTCATACAAACAAACAAAAAATCAAACCTTTCCTCTTTATAATATTAGTATAGACATAGGTAGGAAGGTACCTAAAAATAATTTATACACTGTTTATTTTTATAAGGATTATAAAATCAACAGAATTCAGGTAAAGATAACGAATCATTTATTGATACAACTATAAATTAGCGACGCAACAGTCAACAAACAGAAGGGTCATTTTGGACATACAATAATATAAATAAGTTAACAAAAGCTAGTGAAATAAACCTAAAATACAATTCCAGGCAGGTACTTTAAATTTAAAAGAACAAGTGTCTGCCTGCGGCTTCGTAAGAGATTTTCTATGGGCCAAAGTTAAACGTTATTTCAAGTCAACTAGGATCTTATAAAATACTTTTAAGCTTACGCCATATGAACGAATACATTATTTATTATTACCTACATTTAATTTTGAACGTTGAAAACAATAGGAAAATAATCACAATAAATACCCGTTTTATATTACTAGTACTACCACCTACACAGTAATTCCTAAGTTTTGAAAATATGACGTTTCCAAATGTTTAATACCTAGGTACTCTCATATAAATTAAAGGTTTTTTAAATTAAATTCAGCGGGTCAGCTAGTTATTTTATAAATGTCAACCAGTTATTTTGAATGTCTTTCCATGAAAAAAAATTATTACTTACAACTTACCACAAATAAATAAAAAAAAATAGAATCAATAGCCGCTCCTTTGATTTGATTCATCAACTTAGAACAAAATAAATATTTTTACATAGGCAAACCCAACAATAATATTTAATGCTGATTTCTCAAGTATAAAAGGCTCAATTGGCTCATATCACAATACACAGGTAAAAATTACATTTAAACTTACTGAAAATAAGAAATTCCATCCTTGTTCTGTTGCTTGGTCGGTCGATTATTGCATTTTTTAAACGAGCACTTGACCATGCTTTCGGTCCGAGAGCTAAAATGACACTAGTTGAAAAGGTATCCCAAATGCTAAATGGGTTTGATACTGACGTTTTCAGGGCGCGCATTGTGCATCTAAGGGGGGCCAGCCGGAAATTTTTGATCGATGTTCTTAGCCTAATTTGTTACAGGCGTTTGTTTTTTGTTTTCACGCGCTGCAGACCCTTCTCTTAGCTCTATGTACTTCATGCGGTGCGGACTTTGGCAGTACCAACACGACAACGAATATATTTCCCGTTTTCATGTTGTTTGTTTGTTGCCTGATAAATCAGAGAAGACTTACGAAAGACTATTTACTATATTATGAAAAGAAGGTTTTTGTTATTATAGTGCGTAAGCCCTAACACTCTGGGCGTTATCTAATCTGTGCTCTGGGTAAATTCTAAGAAATCAAAAAATATCCCAAAAATTGGAACCTTGAGAGCTTTACGCAAAAAATTCATGGTAAAAATTTAAAGACTCACAACTGTAAAAACTCCTATGTTGTTGATTATTTATAATTAGGTTTTAGGGGAAAAATCGTAAAAATATGAATCAAAACGTACCTACTAAAACTCATCATTTTAGTAAAAAAGCTGATCTTAGTGTGAGCTTAGTAAGGGTTTGTAATGTAAAGAATAACTCTTGTTAAAAAAACTGTGATTGTCAAGAGTAGGTACCTAACTGTTTCAAAATTGGTGATTATTATTCTGTTTTGAATAATACCTACTTAAATGGAAAGGTATGAGTACAACACTTTGTTCGTTCGTATAAATTAATTATGTTAAGAGCGCTTTTAGATCTCGGCGCTACTTTTTTTTTTAACTAACGCGCCGAGCGGGCGGCGAGCTACTCAAGCGTAACTTTCTATTGTCTCGCGATTGAACTGACATAGGTCTGCCCTCGATAAGCGCTCGCGTGGTACTGAGTGAGGGTAAATCGCCCAGCATTCGCCGGCGCAATGAAATACAATTATAAACTACTTTTAAATAATTCATAAAAAAATAGCAGTGATTTAAAAATAAAATTATTATTGTAGTTTAAGCAAATGTTGAAGATTATTTTGGTTTAAATATTGTGTCAATATGATGTAGAGCTTCGGAGATATTGGGGTTTGTTTCGAAGCCCTTTCGGTCGATAATTGAATTCACTTCAGTTTTTTCTTTCTTTACATAAAGGCCTATAACGAAAATGTATTCTATTATTATGGAAGTATAGGATATTTTTTTATCAAAAAAATTTTTTTTTATTGTCTTTTGTCAATAGAATCTACAAATTAGAGCTCCAAAAACAGGTCTCCAAGAGTTTTTGCCTGAACATGCATCGGTCGGTAGAATGATTATTATAAAATAAACAAATAAGTAATCTAAAATGTATTCTATTATTACTGTAGAAGAGAAAAGGAACTATTATTAACAAGTAATTGTTATTTCAAGCAACGAACGAAAACCATATAATTTGAAACAGGTAACTGTTCGATTTCGCGTTTTCTTGTAATAGCCCTCTTAAATATAGACTAGTAAAGTTAACTAGGTACGCCATCACTTTCTTTTTATACCAAAACATTGCCTACCTTACTTTTTTCAGGGGTCTTCAACATTTCGTTTAGTGAAATGCGGATAAGAATCGAACTTAAGTTCTTTCTTCTGGCTTCAACGTCGAGTGAGACTTCACTCGAGTCATGTGTCTTCGCTTTGAAAGACCTGGTCTCTCATAAGCTGTTCGTTAGCCGACTGGCTGCGATGGTCTTCTTGAGTAAGAGCGTCATTGGGGAGTTCCAGCAGCTCCCGGGGAAGAGGTCGCCAGGAGGGTTTTGCATCTGGCGGTCTTGAGTGCAGGGGAGCGAGTCCGTTAAGGTGAGCGTGGCGGGAATTGTCCGCACGATCGTACATTTTGCGCGCCAGGTTTACCACAAACTCCTTTATGGAGGGTGTTTGCAGGTCACGTGCGATAACCGTGTTTCGCACGTATCGGCCCGCGCCTGTACAGACTCTAAGAGCTATATTTTGTTGGGCTTGAATCCTTTTCGGGTTGGTTCTCGAGCACAGGCCATACCACGCCGGTGCTGCGTATGTAAGGCGTGAGCGGATGTAGGTTTTGTACACCCCGATCTTCGTACGCAGCGGCAGTTTCGATGTTAGGACAGGTCGAAGCATGGCTCGGGCAGCGCGTGTTTGCCTTAACGCGCGCTCCACCTGTGCGGTCATCGTCTATATCTATGCCTAGGTATCGGACTGAGGTTTGCCAGTCTAAGGCTTGTCCTCGCAGTTCCAGTGGTGGTAGGACAGTGCGCTGTCGTGTGACGAGCAGCGCTGCCGTTTTTCCAGCGTTGACAGCAATTCACCATCTATCAAGCCAGGCTGGGAGAACGTTTAGCAGTCGCTGCATCTTGCTAGCGGCTGTGGCTGGGTTTGGTGAGGAAGCAAAGTAGGCGCTATCGTCAGCGTAGAGCGCTAGTGTGACATCATCTTCTCCAGGTGAGAGTTGATCTTCCAGAGTCGGTATATCATTTGTATAGAGTGCGTACAGTACTGGAGATAAGCAACTCCCTTGGGGTACTCCAGCTACGATTTTTCGAGGTTGTGATGTTCTTTCTTCAACTGCTACGTAGAAGCTTCGTCCACGGAGAAAAGATGCAACAACTTGGATGATGGCCGCCGGTGTGGGAGAGGCGATCAGCTTAAGAATTAGACCAGGGTGCCATACTCGGTCGAACGCCTTTTCCACGTCTAGGAAAATCCCAACAGTGGAGCAGTTGCTGTTCAATTGGTGGGCTAGATGATGCAGAATCCGTGTGAGTTGGAGAGTTGTAGAGTGCTGGCTACGGAAACCAAACTGCTCTGCTCTGGGTTCTATATGTGGTACTAACCGACGAAGTAGAAGGCGCTCGAAGAGTTTGGCAGTCGTCGCAAGCAGCGTAATTGGTCTGTAGCTGGCAGGGTATCGCCGATCTTTTCCAGGTTTCGGGAGTACGATGACTTTTCCCACCTTCCAGATGTCAGGGAAGTGGCCGGTGCGCAAGATGGCGTTAAAGAGCATGGTAAGGGCGGCCACGCCTCTTCGTGGTAGGTGACGAAGAGCGGTGTTTGTAAGGCCATCGTCTCCTGGAGCTTTTCGTTTTGGCAGACGGAGTATCGTTCTTTGTACTTCAGCTGGAGAGATGAACTCTCCTCCGCTGAGTGTCGGTGTCGGCCGCGCGAAGAAGTCACTTACTGTAGTCTCGATGGTGGCATAGTGGGCAAGGACTTCCTCAGTGGCGTTAACTGGTATGGGGTGTGGTGAAAATTGCGTCTCCAGATGATTTGCCAGAATTTCGGCACGGTCGCCTGGCGCAAATTTTCGTTGACCTTGTTCGTTTAGAAGTGGGTATGTTGGGGTTGGCGCATTGGTCAGCTGTCTATTGAGAGCGTGCAAACTAGTCTCTTTTTCCGCTGCCTCGTCAATCCTCGTGTAACAAGTTTGTCCTCGCCAGGTATCCACTGCTTCTGCTACTTTTGCTGTCAATTTGTTGAGCTGGGTCTTCAGTCTCGGACATCTGCTCCGGGACCACAGTCGGCATAAGGCTCTCTTATTTCTGAGCTGGATTCTTATTGTAAGTGGAAGCTCGTCGCGTCTAGGTGGTTTCAGTGGGGCCGGTTTGGAGGCTTCCGCTTTTGCTTGCTGCATTTTCTCCGTTAGAAGTACTTTACTTGTATAAGGAAAACATTATAGATGATAGGTACCTCTAATAATATAATGAGACTTCTAAAAGTTTTGCTGCTCTATGGTTAAAACTTGACAACGTTGTTGAAAATTATTATAATGTACTCGACGCACGAAATGCAACAAAAGGCTTAGCTATTTTTTTCGCCAGGTAGCAGAACGCACGAAACGCGACTTATTCGGTTGTTTACTCCAAAATGTCGACGCACGAAATGCAACTAATCCCACCGACTGACCGCCGCGCCGCGGGCGCGTGTGACGTCACTGGGTCGCTCGCCCCGCCCTTAATCCGTAGGCAGATATCAGTTTTTAGTGATTTACTCCGAAACTATAAGTTTGGGAAAAAAAGTGTCAGAACCAAATAGACTCAGTTTTGAGAGACCCATCGAATGGTTTTTTTTTATTCTTTTATATTTGATGGGTCTTTCAAAACTGAGTTTATTTGGTTCTGACACTTTTTTCCCAAACTTATAGTTTCGAAGTAAATCACTAAAAACTGATATCTGCCTACGGATTAAGGGCGGCGAGCGACATTTTTTTAGGCTGTTATAGTCGCCCGGACGTGTGAGTTGAGAATGCAGATTTATAGAGCTAAGAAGTCCATAACACACAGTGCAAAAATTTTTGTTGGACAACAAAAATTGACGAAGTTATGACCAAATTACTAGCGAAGTTCACTGAGTGACCGCCGCCGCGCGTGTGCGTGTGACGTCACTCGCTCGGTCGCCGCCCGTTAATCGTAGGCAGATATCAGTTTAGTGATTTACTCCGAAACAAGTTTAGGAAATTAAATGACAGACCCAAAGACTCAGTTTTGAAGACCCATCGAATGATTTTTTGACGTGATAACGTCTTTAAAATCGTTTTAGTCGGGTGACATGTTCAGAAACTTGTGTCACACCAAAACCTCACGAGCGCGTGACGTCATGCAATAAGACGTTATCACGTAAACATCTCGATCGTAAACCTACTTTACAAACAACCAATTTTTTATTTCTTTCGTTCGATACGTTCCCGTCGGCGTCGTCAGTCGTCGTCGTCGGCAAGTCGGTCGTCTCGTCGTCGGCAAGAGCCAAAACCATATAGAGCAACCGGGGTGATTCAGTAGGATGAATAGTCTCAAACCTCTCGAAACAAGTCGCAACGCAAACAAAAGCTACGAAACAAAGAAGAAGAAAAAGATAATTCGTGAGTGCGCTCTGTCTGCTTGCCTGCACGGCAAGCCTTTTTCTTGTTTTCTTTGAGCGATTCGACGTTTTCAGAGATAATTTGCCACGAAAATGGACGAAGAACTGGGTGGATTAACAGAGGACGATTTACACATACCGCCCGTAAAATATGAATGTGAGTGCGATATTGCAACAGATTGGGTCGCAACCTTTTTTTGCACAAAATTGCAAATCGGTATAACCTTTTGCAATGAGTTTTTCATAGATATTTTTTTATAGTACCTATGATTGTTTTACAGATTTGGATCACACGGCTGATGTGCAGTACGTACCTATTTTTGCCTAAATGAGAGCTTCAGTCTTAATCTACGCACAAGTAAACATTGATGGATGGAGGCGGGTCAACACCGCTATTCGTGGCGTCCTTTGGGGGAGGCCTATGTTCAGTAGTGAGTGGACGTATGCGGGCTGATGATGATGATGAAACATTGTGCAATAACACTGATAAAGTGCGCGAAAAATGAAAGCCAGTTCTTGATGGAAGTAAAGGAACCTTGTGGTGTCCTTATTATTGTCATCCATAGAAATTTTATAAATCTGGAAGTAATTTTTTCTCTCTGAAAATAAAAATGAAAATAGAATGAAATGGAAAATAGAAATGTGGCAGGGACATAGGCTACTTTTTATGTTGGAAAAATGTGTGCGAAGCCGTAGGCAGAAGCCAGTCATTTATAATTTGTATTATTTTAGTGAGATTCTATGTGGAAAAATTGTGTTCTATTGCAAACAACTGATCATAGCTTTCATGTAATTTCAGTCTAGTGAGTGCAGTTCAGGTAGAGTCTGATAGGCATTCATAGCATTATTATGTGTACCTACCAACAGACTTCCCACATTATCTGGCTATAATAATCAATCATCCCTATGGTAATAAAACCAAGTATGTAGATATGTTTTTCAGCATAACATGAATAGTTGAAGCAACTTCTAATGGCATCAAAATTGGTTTTATTACCATAGGGATGATTGATTATTATAGCCAGGCTATAATAATTCAAATATTCATGTTATGCTGAAAAACATATCTACATACTTTTTTACCATAAAAACTTCCGTAGTTTGACGAATTCATTATGAATGTAAGCGGGTTAACTACGAACCTATTTTGTGATGGAAGAACACCAACATTTCATCCCTGATCCCTGATGAAGTCCCTCGTTAAGGGATGAAACGTTGGTATCTACATACTTTTATATTTTAGGTTACATGCATGGGGAGACAGTCTTAAAGAAGCGTTCGAGCAGTGTGGCATGGCAATGTTTGGATACATGACAGAACTTAACTATGTACAAATAAAAGAAGTTCATTCAATAGAGGCAACTGCTGATGACATGATGGGACTCCTGTATCATTTTCTTGACGAGCTCCTGTACTTATTCTCAGTGGAACCATTTTTGATATGCAAGAAGTTAGAGATCACGGAATTTAATACAGAAGAGTTTAGGATAGTTTGTAAGTGTTTTGGTGAAGAGTTCCATATTGGGACGCATCCGCAGGGAACTGAAGTAAAAGCTATCACATATTCAGCCATGCAGATTGTTGATGAACCCAAAGATAACAAGTTTGAAGTGTTTGTGATTATTGATATCTAAATAATATATTTTTACCAAATTATTGTTTTGTTATAATTTTACAAATCCTAAAACCGAATGTTGAAAATGAAATTTAAGTAGGTAGGTACCTACCTAATATTTACCTTTTCAAAATCAGGTTTCTGAGTTGAGAGTTGCAGACTCGAAATCCAACACGGATTCAAGTGAAATTTAAACATTCTTGCAGTTTTATATATATTTTCTGCATTCTACAAGAAAAATAAACTATTCTACGTATCCATAGCATTTACAATTATTTCATTATGAACCCGTGATTTCGAGTTTTCCACTCTGATACCTACCTGATTTTAGAATAAAGGAGGAAAGAATTTTATTATTTATTATTCATTCGAGGTTGTTTGCCAGCTCCTTGTGCTGTGTAGGTACACCACACCACTCGTAGAGTAGAATCAATAATATTACCTTGGTAGAATTGTTCTGTGAGGTACACTGACCCAACGAACGCCAACAAAGGATAGGTAGGTATTTAACGTTGGCGACTGCACACTCGTTGGCCCTTGGCCTACAAAAAAATAATAAAAAATTAAAACGTCAAGTGCAAGTCAGACTCGCGCACTAAGGGTTCCGTAAAACCTTGTCTTGCCAAATTATCATGATTCTAGGTCAACGGGAAGTAGGTTTTGGTCCATGGCGAGAATCGTTTTTTTTTTGTGTGAATAAACTACAAATTTTAATTTAAGGTTTGAGTACTTTTTCCTTTACTTGTGTTATATTAGACCTTGCTTCTTGGCAAATTTTATGAGTTAACGTCAACGGGAAGTACCCCTAAAAGTTTTGGTCTATGGCGAGCATCAAAAGTATTTTTTTTGTGAATAAAACACAAATTTACTGTTTTCTGATTTTTTCTTTACTTGTGCTATAATAAGCGGCACGAGTCGTGAGCACAGATGACGTAAGCTTGCGCATGTACACTTTTGGCCAAATTTATTCAGTACCGTTTTTTACCAAAATGATTGATATGTACCTAACAAACTAATTAAAATATTAGTGGTGCTTGAAATTTTACTTTGATAGAGTAATGTTGTAGGCCTTCGTGAATAAAATATAATAATCTCAATAAAACAATATAATCTGAGTACTTATAACTGTTTTTCTTTATTTTTCAAATTATTTAAATTTGCCTCAATCTGGAGGAATAGGTAATATGCCTTCCATAAAACTAGACGCTGAGTTGGTGCTGGTAGAGGCCACTGGCTCATTAATCACCTCAACATCGTCACTGTCCTCATCCTCCGAATTGGTCTCGGAGTCATCGTCACCAACGTGAATTATAAATTCTTCTGTCATTGCATCCACTATGTGATCGTTTTTTATATACTCCTTCTCATTTTCCTTCACTTTTTGTCAAAATTTTGTCCATTCATTAGCTGCCATTAAATTAACTTTTTCCTTAACAAGACCCGTTAAGTGGCTAACGTTCCAGGTCACATTCTTACTGCCGACATAGCCTTTTATTGCAGCCCATGCCATTTCAATGGGATTGCGGTCTGGGTGGTTTAACTCACTAGTGAGTTATAGCAATGAAAAAGTCACAGTTTGGTTATGAGTGTCATTCTGTGCCTAATTGCGGTGACCATAGAGCCACTTTATGAGCAAGTGTGTTGAAAACTATATTAAAACAAAAACACTTAACAAATACGAAATAACAAAATTAAGCTACTATTTTAACATCCAAAACGTAAGTCGATAAAATTGCACGAAAGTGTACAGTAGCCGAATGACACCCCGCCCCGCCCCCATGGCTTCAAAAATTAACTACTGCTCAGGTGTCAGTTTGTGCTCACGACTCATGCCGGTCACTATATAAGGCCTTGCTTTTAGCCAAATTTCATAATTCTAGGTCTACGGGAAGTACCCTATAGGTTTTGGTCCATGGCGAGTATTAGTAGTAATTTTTTTACTGAATAAATTACTTTTATATGATTTTCGGATTTTTCCCTTTCCACGCCGTCCTGAGAAAAGGGGGTTGACAGACTAACAGACAGACAGGCAGACGGACAACAAAGTGATCCTATAAGGGTGCCTTTTTTCCTTTAGAAGTACAGAACCCTAAAAATGAAATGAAATAATATGTAAGTATGCAGTTTTTGTTTTAACATTAATTGAGGTCATGACTTCACTTTCACGACTTTTATTCTAACTCATGGTTTTGGATTTGGCCATCCACTTTAATTTCTGATTCCGTGATCCACTCCCATCTCAAAAAGCCACGGAAGCGGAGATGATGGACAACCACAGACCTTACTATTTTAAGAATAGAAAGTATACTGAAAGTAAAACTTTGCTTCAACGGAGCGTTCTTTCGTTCGGCGACCGTCTATGCTGAGTTCGATTCCTTTGATGCAAATATAGTAGTATACCGAACGTAGTCATACTTGATCTTTGCTTTGATGTTAACGCCAAGCGTGGCCAAGCTTCGGATCGCCCCGCGCCGCTGCCGCCCGCCGCCGCCAACGAGCGTTCGTTGGTGTTCGGTAAGCCGTTTAGACAGGACCAACGAAGATTCAGATTCTTTATTGGCAACATAGTTACACGTCTTACAAGTGGTATAAGTGGTACATGTGGTAGGTACTTATTCTTGATTAATTTGTAAGTAGTGCTAATTAAAATTATTATTGTAAAATAACAGTTTAAATTAAAAATTGGATTAAATAAAAACATAAGAATACTATTCTAATAATGATAAATCTTAAACAATACAATTTTAATAATAAAATCAGAATGTCAAAATATCAATTCATTTTCATTGTAATTAATTCAAGAAGGTTAGCGAGACCCATTAGTTGGCGTTCGTATATCCGGTATGCAGTAAGTATTAGACCATTTAAAATAGTGAAATGAAAGAATATACGAATTTTACCAAATTCGAATATTCTAACACCTCAATATTATAAAAAAAAATTGTTCGAATTTGGTTCGGTTGGTTGGTGGGCTGCGGGCGGCGGGGCGTGGCGATTAACATCCGCCAACAAGCCGCCCCTACCCTATAGTGATCTATTTTCCGAACGAACTTTGTCTATGGCTCATTTTGTGCTACTCATTTCCGGCTTCCGCCTCATTTCGCGGCTTATTTTGTTTTTCCGTTTCCGTCATATGATACAAATTGCTAGAAAGGCCTAGTCCTGAGTAGTCCAGAGTTTTGGGGAAATAAATCGCTTGATAAGTTTGGTCGCGCTGATTTGGTTGGCATTGTCGCAGTATCAGTGCGTGGTATCCAAGCGGGTTAAGCCTATAGATTACGGAGAGTCGAAGAAATTACTAGTAAAATAATAAATATAGCACATGTATATAAATCGTGTTTTATTTTCAATATCACTCCTTTTTTCTTACTGATGTTTTTGACACCTGCCAACATCTTCTTTTTTCGAACATAATAAAAAGGTTGAATAGCAGTAGTATTGGAACTACTTTAACACTTTCCCTTATTCAACACTATTCCAAGGGCAGTGCAAAGGGAAGAGAATCTTGGCCTTGGTAGTCCTTTAGTTAACATATCAGCTGGCTGATCGGTTGTGCCAATTCTCTTGACTTCTATTGCTCCTTCAGCAACTTGCTCTCGAACGTAAAAATGTCGAATACGAATATGTTTTGTTCGCTTGTGAAATTCGGGGTTATGTGCCAAGCGAACAGCTGCTTCGTTATCAACATGTAGTGCGGGAGTGTACTTGAGTTCAGTCAGCACCTTCATTACTCTGGTCAGCCAAACTAATTCCCTCGCTGCCTCACTGGCTGCTACTAGCTCGGCTTCGGTAGTAGAGATAGCAACCGACGCTTGCCGTTGACTGAGCCAGGATATAACACCTCCTGCATAGCGACAGGCAACGCCTGTAGTTGATCACTGGTCTCCCGATCACCTCCATGGTCAGCATCGCTGAATGCTTCTAGTATTCCTCCTGGTTTATGTTGTCCATACTTAATTCCATAGGAATACGTTCCTTTCACATAACGCAAGATCCTTTTTACTCCGAGCCAGTCTTCCTTCGAAGGGGATTCTAATTTTCTCGAAGCAACACCCACTGCATAAGCAATATCAGGACGTGTTCCAACCATTAAGTAAGCCAAAGCTCCGACGGCTTCTCTGTACGGATACTTTTCTTCATTTCCGGTTTCAACTTTCCCTGAATGAAACGTTTCCTTCTCTATAGGTGTTGTGACTGGGTTGCATTCACTCATGCCAAAACGCTCCAGGATTTTTTCCGCGTACGATTCCTGATTGATGAAGACAGAACCATCATTGTCTCGTACGATTTGTAGTCCAAGATAATACGACGCGGGCTTTGTCGTAATCTTCAAACGCTGTCGCAAATCGTTTAGAAATGAGCTCGCCAGATCTTCATCGGTTGCGGCTACTAATCCATCGTCTACGTAAAGTGTGATTAATATCTTCTTGCCATCAATTATCTTGCTGTATAGGCAACAGTCGGCCTCGCATTGCTTAAAGCCCATCTCCAGTAAAATGCTTTCGAAACAAGAGTTCCAACATCTTGGGGCTTGCTTTAAGCCGTATAAGCTTCGATTGAGCTTCCAGACTTTAGGCGTTCCGTCACTAAAGCCTTTTGGTTGATTCATATAAATTTCCTCCTCGAGCTTTCCGTTGAGGAACGCTGTAACAACGTCGAATTGGACAAGGTGCATGTTTTCTTGAGCGCTGACGCTCAATAAGGCTCTGACAGTTGCCAGACGTGTGACAGGACTGAAGGTCTGATCGTAGTCGATTCCTTTTCTTTGTTTAAAGCCCTTCACAACTAGTCGTGCCTTGTATTTTTCGATTGAGCCGTCTGGATTCCTTTTCGTTTGTAGAACCCATTTGCAAGGAAGCGCTTTTCTCCCTTTCGGCAAATCACATGCCGTCCACACGTTGTGTTCTTTCAGCGACTTCATTTCGCTTTGCATCGCTTTTCGCCATTCATCAGAGTCATTGCGTTTCATTGCATCATCAAAATTCGACGGGTACGTCTCTGTAATACAAGCATAGTCGTTATATTTTTCAGGTCTTCGAATTTCGTTGCGATTGCGTAAATTGTAACGAGGCGGTTCGGCGTCATAAAAGTCGTCTGCTTCAGAATTCTCGTGTTGCTGCTCGTTTTCTTGAGATTCACCGACTTGGTCTTCGGTTTCATGGACTTGGTCTTCTTGGACTGGTTCGAGTTCCAAATTATCTCCCTCAAGACCAAGATCATGATCGTTGGACTCAGATGCGTGATCATCTTCGATGTCTCCCTCGGGTTCGATCGGTAAATGATCTGGATCATAATGTTCTTCAGGATGTAAAGCCGGTTCCTTGTTGCTGTTGGCGTTGTCCATAGGCAGACGCAATGTGTACTCCCTCGTTATTGTATCGTTGTGTACGCAAACTGGGGGAACATCGCTGTTAGGAAGCGGTTTCTCATCAAAAGTAACATCACGCGAACGAATGAGTCTGTTATTTCTTTCGTCAGTGATCCAAATCCGGTAGCCGTCTTCATCGTAGCCGACAAGCCTTCCTTTTATGGCTTTCTTGTTCATCTTCTTACGTTTTTGCTTTGGAACATGGACGTAGGCATTGCATCCTATGATACGCAGATGTTTAATAACCGGTTTCTTTCCAGTCCAAAGTTCGTAAGGCGACTTATCTTTGTTGTTTGTCGGACCAGTTCTATTAAGGATGTATGCGGCGGTATTTATCAACTCTGCCCAAAGTTCCTGTGGCATAGGATCATGCGCATACATTATAGATCTCGCAGTTTCAACCAAGGTGCGGTTTTCTCTCTCACTCACACCATTCTGCTCTGGCGTGTAAGGCATCACCAGTCTTTGTCGAATTCCATGAGAGTCTAGCAGTTCTCGAATGGACTTGTTGTCAAATTCGCCACCGTTATCGCTTAACAGGCATTTTACGGTATGTCCTTCTGTTTTCATCTGAGTTAGCATTAAAGCGAGCTTATCCTTAACCTCTGATTTGTATTTCAGGAAGTATACCATACGGTAGCCTGTAAAGTCGTCTTTGAACAACACGTAGTACTGGAATTTTGAATAACTTGGTTGAAATGGTCCACAAACATCTGTGTGTACGAGCTCTCCTGGCGCGGTAGCTCGGGTTCTCGTACCGAATTTAAGTCTGTGAGCTTTCCCATAAATACAGCCTTCGCATAGCTCCTTATCAAGAGGAAGATCTAAGTCCAGTTCGCGTTTAACTGTGGCTTTAACATGCCTCTTGTTTTGGTGCGCGAGCCTTTCATGGTAGAGTTGCATTGTATCGGACGTCGCATAGACTTCTGCGGGATTCTCAGGATGTACAACTTTTAAGTCTAATTTGTACAAACCTCCTTCTTTTTCACGTCTTCCTATTAAGCAGGGTTCTCCGTTGACATAGACGATGCATTCTTTTGTGATTTGGCTGGGCTTTTACCAGCATCAGTGTGGAATTACCCTCGAATAGGGTGGCTATCTCTATTTATTTACTGAACTACCAACGACAGATATAACATAAATTACATAAAACAGAACAAGTTCTAAAGATTATAGGTGGCTACATAATACACAAAAAACCTGAGAGTTGGCAAAGCAAAACATTAAAAATAATAAATACAAAAGTAATATATATGTACCTACCTCTAAGTACTGTAAAAGAGGTAACATGGAATAAGGTTAAAAGTAAAACTTTAAATGACCAAGAATCACTCTCTTGACCTCTACCATTCTGATTGATATGATATTAGATGTGGAGTGAAGAGGATCACATAAAGTTGTTTGTTTATAAACTTGAATTAAATTGTTGAAAAAAATTCCACAATAAAAATAATAGAATAGTCTGAAAAGGTAATGATATTTATACTTAACTATTAACTATTTCTATTTACAAGCTGTCTAACTTGTCAAGGTTATCAATAACAGCTATGCGCTCAGATTCTGCGGTTTCGCTCAATAAAAATGTCGTACCTACCTAGACAAATTTGTTACCCAGCTGTCTAGCCTTAGCGCACGCAGCTGCGTGGAGCACTGTTGTCCTCAGAAAGGTGTTCGGCAACGTAGATCAGATGGGTTCAGTAGGTTATCCCTTGTCCCCAGCGGCGGCTGTTCTCAGGTGGTGTGTGCTTGGCGTTCCTTAAAAAATGGCCGCGGTTATGCTTGATGGCAGCAGCAAGGAAACTGTCTCGCAGTCTTGGGTTGACGAATTTGACTATTAGAACGTGGTCGTTGACTGTTCTTGTTTCTTTTATCCACCCTGGTGCAAAGTGCTATGTCTGAGCTCTTAACCTCGCTCATAATGGTTTTGCCAAGTTGCAATCAGTGGCGGCGCGGCGCAAGACCTAAACTTATTGTGGGCAAGGTACATTTCGCGAGGCCCTTTGATGGTGCAAGAAGAATGAATTGATCCGTCAAGTGCCAGTAGGTATAACTCTTGCGCCGAGGGTTTCGAACGTTTGTCAATTATTATACTTAGATATGGGGGGAGGGGTAAAATTTTGAAATCTTTTATTCAAAATATTTAATAAAATATGAAACCTCCAGTAATTTCAAAAATTGTTTTGAAACGTATAAACCGACACCTTTTATTTGATACCCCACTCGGTGAGGTAGCCCCCCTTTTTGAAAATGATTTTCCCCCTTTCTGACCATTTTTCAAAAATGGTTCGTTTTACAAACTTCTCTATAGTTTTCCTATAGATCTAAAATAGATCCCTATCTACAAACACTACCTGTACCTACATACATTTCAGATGGGTCGCTCTCCAATTTTCGGCGATGGGAGGGGATGGAGGGGTATTGTTTCGGCTTTTTAAAAATATTTCTAAAAGTATGAAAGCTAGGCTACAGGAATTTTAAAACCTGTTTTAAAATGTTCGAACCGATGCCTTTCATTTGATACCCCATTCGGTGGGGTAGCCCCCCTTTTAAATATTTTTGAGGCTTTTCAGTGGTGTGCAATAAAATATGAAGGCAAAAACAAATAAAATAACGGCTAGCGGAGCGAGCCGCGACATTTTTGTGATTTTTCCGGCAGCGGGCAACAAAATCAATAAGAAAAGACAGTGGCGGCGAGCGGAGAGAGTCGTAGAAATTTTGGAGAAGAAACATCGAAGCGAGCCGCAAATGTTTTGTGACTTTGTGGCGATCGGTAGTGTAGGCGCCGCCGTCACCTAACACGCGCAGCCCGCGCCTCTCAGAAGTCACCACAAGGGCCCATCAAACTATTATAAAATAAAACGTCAAGTGCAAGTTGGACTCGCGCACTAAGGGTCCTGTTTAGTTGTAAGACCTTGTTTCTTGCCCAATCTTATGATTCTAGGTCAACGGGAAGTACCTACTCTATATATTTTGGTCCAGGGAGAGAATGAAAAAAATTTTTTTTGGTAAAAAATTACAACTTTACGGTTTTCGGATTTTTCCCGTTATTTGTGCTGGACCTTGCTTTTTGCCAAATTTTATGATTCTAGGTCAACGGGAAGTACCCTATAGGTTTTGGTCCATGGTGAGAATCAAAAGTAATTTTTTAAAAGAATAAACTACAAATTTACGGTTTTCGGATTTTTTTCTTTACTTGTTCTGTAAGACCTTGCTTCTTGCCAAATTTCATGATTGTTGGTCTACGGGAGTTAGTTACCCTATAAGTTTTGTGATTCCATTGGAAATTTCAAAATATTCGGACATAAACATCTGTACGGACTTGAGTAAGTATTTGATGTTAATTTCAACTCGATAGGTATCTCCAAGCGTTCCTGAGAAAATGGGGCTGACAGACGGACAGACAGACAGGCGGACAACAAAGTGATCTTATAAGGGTTCCTTTCTTCCTTTTGAGGTACGGAACCCTAAAAATGGATTGTTTAAATCAGGAATTCGTGGTATGGCGCTCCATGCCGTCTGGCACCTAATGACGGCTCTGCAATATTAATTTAAAAACATTCTCATACAGCCAAATGCGCAATTATCATTGTCGTCATTTCAAACAAATTGTAATTTTGTGGAATGGCCTCTGTTTTAACAGATGCTATGTATTTGCCGTTGCCGGCGGCGGCGGCGTTGTCACGCCGCCGGGCTCCTAAGCAGTCTACTAGCACGCCGCCGCAGGCTCTAAGGGTGCGCCCATGGTAAAATAATACAAATACAATACAATGTATTATTTATTTTATTAAACCATAGGTGCGCTGACCGAGCCGAGTGTGCACCGCACACTGCACACCGCTACAACCGACCCTGTCAAAAGTAGAACAGATTATTGTTACGGTCGAGCTAGATTAGCAAAAAAAAACCTTTCTCCTCGTGAATGCTCCCAAAAATACCATAAATTCAAAGTTAATTTTATTTATCATGGGTTCATAATCAAATCAAGACTTGATTTGATTATGAACCCATGTTAAATAAAATTTACTTAGTAAAAGGTTTATGATTTGCGGCAAATTACTCTTCCGCTAGTTTATTTTCTTGTAGAAGCATTTAGAACGCAGAAAATATTTTTTTTCGTTTGAACTTTCTAGCCCTTTTCACTCCTTGTAGGGGTAGAATTTCCAAAAAATGTACACAGAGACACACCCTTCAAATTTTAAGTCTGTTAAGTCTGTTTTTTGGATATTTTTATACCCATGCTCAACCTAAGAAGGAGAAAAAGGAAGCTATCCTAGTCTAAACTTCGATCCCCATAAAATAAACTTCCGCATGAGTAGGTATCAGCAAAGGGAAAGGTTCAAAATAAATACCCTGGCATTATTACCTACCTACCTACCCAGGTTTTTAAAACAGCAAGCGCACGGACGGGCTGGCTACGGTGCACCTATCTGTGAACCGGTCAAACGATGAGGGTTTAAAAATTCGTTAATTTTTTATGGCTTCAACGAACGAGGGGAGGAATTTGGATCGAGGAACGCAACGCAACCGGCTCGGGGTAGCTTGATCGGCCGCTTCGCGCCTGCGCGCGTAGTTCGCGCCACCGCTACTGCTTGCTACGTCGTCGTCGCTTCAAGCGACTCGCTTGGCCAGATGTTCAATTCAAAAAGCTTCCTGTCGCCGCCGCCTATTCGTACTCACTCTGCCTGCATTTTTATCCGAAACAAATAATAGAGAATGCTGACTAGGACCTTGTTAATAAATTGTTTTGTGAGTGAGATATGTAGTGAATAAAATTGATAATGTGATTTGAACAATCTTCCTGTAATAACTCGAAAATATCGAGCGTCTCAATGTCCACGAGTGCGCTCGGGACCAACAAAGCGGCGGACATTTTATTTTGAGTACTCGATAATGTAGCGTTTGTGTCGGAAAACACTAAATGTCGTTTTATGGTTATAAATTTGGTGATCGTCCGCTTACACCTTTTGTAAGTATTACAATAACCCGATGGGCATTCTATCTAAATGAAAACCTTGATTTCCTCAATGCATGATCACAGGAGCGGTTATCCCAAGGTATCACCGCCGCTGTCGATATTTTTGGGTAAATGTCGTTGATAAAAGTGACGTAAGCAAAACTAGTCAGCTGGAGGATCTCTGTGGATCATTGAAAATACGCAGAACTTGCCAATTTGCCTATCGACCCGGCCCCTTCGGAGGCTTCTCGCTTGTAATTTCCGCGCGCGCGGCGCCCCTAACCTCTTTGCTAATTTAATTGTGATGATTACGGAGTGTCACAAATTGAAGAGTAGGCTGTGATCAGTCTGTTAGTTGATGGTAGGTACATTGTGTGTTGGCAGCGATGCCGAGAGGGGTGAAGCGAGGGTCGGCGGAGGGCGAGGCCGAGCTGGTGGTGCGCGCCGGGGCATCTCCGTCGCACACCACGCTCCTGGACGATAGCCCCAGCCAGCCCATCACTTACCATCTCCTCGATCATGGCTACGGCGCCACGCCACAGCATCAGATCCGGCGCGAGGCGCTTACCGCACCACCGAAGACTTCTGAAGTAAGTTTGGAACACTATTCAATCATTGTTTTGACATAGTATACTTATAATGCAAGATCCAACTTCTAACTGATATCACTAACCAAAATAAGAGTTATTGGTGTCACAAAATTGATTAGTATGCTTTGTAAAACGAAATCAAGTATGTCTTGTCTCGGACTAATGCCTTAAAAACTTAAAACACCACTATAGTTTTTCTAACTTAGAAAAACCAAATCAATGTGCTGAAATATAGACCTCGTTCATCGAGTTGCTTGTCATTGAGAGTCATCCAGGTACCTGGATGACTCTCAATGATGAGCATAATTGTGTCAGAAGTGATTCAAATGTGGCTTAACCTTTTGTTGTCAGGGCTTTCTTTAAATTAATTTACAATTTACCTATTACAACATCATTGGAATGTCTTTTCAGGATTTGTTTTAATCAAATTAACATTGCAGTTGACTAACTCTTGTAAGAAAGTTCCTTAGCACTCTCATATTTTAATAATCATTCTAAGAGAGGTAACCAGGACAAATGCTATCTAAATGCTCTACTTAGTCATTCAACTATACATTTGAAATGATCTTGGTCCGTTAATAACTTACCCAGCACCCAAACCCTATTACAGCTAAGTTAGCTATATTGTGAGAGTGCTTTGTTGTCTTCTAAGGCCCATATTAAGAAAGCTTGCTAAGTCATTGATCTATGCTTCACTAAAGTTTTTCTATGGCATAAACGTCTCGAGCATAGATCTTTGAATGAGTAAGCTTTCATAATATGGGCCTAAGAGTCTCTTACATGGACATTATTTTAAACTTCTAAAAGTTGAGAATATTTCTAGGGTGTCTTCAATCTAACATGTTAATCTATTCAAGTTTCTACTTGTAATTATAATGGGACTTAGACCTTGTATGACCTAAAAACTTCCTCGATAGGCAGACAGGCATTGCTGTTATTTTGGAAAAAACAGTCAATTTTATTACCGAAAAAACAGACAACTTGGTTCATTGTGGGTGGATTGAATACCTCTTACTTACATCTCATCAAGATAGGTACGTTGTCATAACTCTGAGACTGTAGTCAGAATAAACATTGCTTGTGTGGAAACAGATTTAAAGAATTGACATACCTATTTATTGATGATCACATTCTAAAGATGTTTCAGTTTTTATCCATGATGTTTTTTGAGCTAAGAATCCACATCTAAATCTACATCACCATTTTTCTCATGACAGGTTTATAAAAATGGTTTCATTGGTGTCCATGGTAAAGTATTATCCACTTTTTTGAGTCGGTTTATATATTATTGAGTGCAAGTGCTTTGCAACAATAAATTGAATTCCTAGGCTTAGACACTAATTCTACCATTTATATAAATGTGACAAATTCTGTTCATCGCAATTTTCTTTGAGGTTATTCAACTTACCATGTTGCTTTTTACCTATTGTTGAAAAATAAGAAATGCTATGTAGAATTTATAAAGTGAGGGGTCCCTATATGGGGTCAATGACCCTTATTGGGTCATTGAACTATCAGATGGGATGTCTATCTCTTTTGGTCTTGGTTAGGTATCTAGGCAGTTTTGAATATTCTAGATGTTTGTCTATATGTATTTGCTATGTTTGGTGGAATAAATTTAAAAAATTGTAACATTATCTGACTGGGTGTATTACGCGTTTATATCGTAATAGGTACTATAATTACGCCACAATTCATTAATATCTTTGATAAATATTTTGATTGCATAAACTGTGCTCTTTTAGAGTAAAATAATTATGTTTAGCGGGTATTGTTTACTCTGAAAATCTTTGAGGTCCAACTCTACGAATCCTTTCTATTCCATCAAGAGTTGATAGAGATTAGATGAGACTAAACACAATAATGTTTGGTGGGCATTGCATGAGTTATAGCGGCGATGATTACAACGAACCAAAATGGCGGTTGTTAGGCGCCGTGTGCCGGGGTGCGTGTGTCGACTTTTATCCCCCAAACCGCCCTTGCGAGGACCCTTCAAGGAATGCACCAATCACGAGCCAGAGTCGTTACCTCTGACGAGTTATTGGAATTTTTGGTAGGTAACTGTAGGTCGACAGGGCTTCTCTCGTGAATGTTGCTTACAAAAGTGACGGTGATTGCCAAATATTTGTTTTTACTTTGGACAGTGGTCAACTTTAGTGAATATACCTAATATATTTTTTTGCTGTCTTTGAAATGCGTATAGGTAGTTGTTATGTAATCATAAGTTTGCTGCACAAATTACATCGGTATGTACTTTGGCAATGGTAATCATCAGTTGAAATTTTTTCCTCATTCTGAGTTCCTTGCAAATTAAGATATGTGTTATTTTGTACTCAAAAAGATAATAGCATTCATGTAGGTAGGTAATCCTATTTGATAGAGCAATCTTTAAGGTCGCGAGTGTCGTTCGTGGTATTTCATTGAAGAAATTAAAGAGTAGTTTACACAACAACGCTACATAGGGCGGTAGGTAACATCTTGTAGAGATAGGTACTCTATCCGTTTAACTCGTTTCATCACTGAGGTCCGTCTGTATGTTGAATGATTTCTGTGTCACACGCGCATGTTTTTTAGATAACGACGGCTCAATAGAGACAAACAACCGTAGGTAGCGCTAGTCTGATCTGATTTCTAATAGCATGTTGGTTTGTGTGCAAAGAACGCAAAGTAGCTGGTTTGTGTTGCGCTTTCGTTATGAATAATCATTAATTTTCTTCCGGTATCTTCCGTAACCACACCTGGACCCGTATAATGCTATTAAAATTAAATGATGAGGCTATGACTCTTTGGATTGGCCCGACCGTTGTTCACGCAGATACTATGGTTCTTGACCTTATACAACCTCACCTCACCTCAACAGCCTATATTGTTCCACTGTTGGACGCAGGCCTCCCCCTGATAAGCGCCTTATTGACTTTTACCTATCTCATGGAGGTAATGCCCACTATCCCCACGCTGGACGTGCCGGTTGGGGATCCCAGTTTGGTGGTAGGATTGTTCTGCAGGGGCCGCTGCTGCCCGCTCCCGGTTGATATCCCTTAGTCGCGTCTTACGACACCCGTGGGAAGAATTGGGATGGTGTAAATTCTACGCTACTCTATACGCATCCCTATTGCTTACAAAATTATGTTTTTAAATGAGAGTCTTTCTAACACAGTTCCAACGTGCGTGCTTATAGTAAAGATAAGTAAAATATTTAACGATATTGTAGCTAACGCAAGTGAAAACTATTGAAATTTGGAGTTCTATATTCTTGAGGGTTCACCTACCTATCTTTAGGGAGAAGTAGTTCATTTGGTTGCAGGTTGCGAAACAGTGAATGTCGATATTTGGCATGCCACAGGGGAATTCGAGAAAGGGACAGGATACGTTTCTGGAATTACGTTCGACCGTTATTGTTTCTTCCGGTATGCGATGGACACGCCTTGTAGAAAACGGTTTAGCTCTTTTGTTTCGTAACTCTGTGTGATCGAAACCTATATTTAATTTTACCCCCTGTCTGTCAGCTGGTGGGCCAACCTTAAACTTGTCGTTATGTACAAGTACTTCAAGAATAGCGAATGGCAAGTGTACCGATAGGATGGGAGCCACACATGTTGGCAGTTTATCTTGTCTCGAGTGGCGTTCACCCGGTTCGCTGTCGCCACCATGTGGCTTCGTCGCTTCCCTGGCCGCACAAGAGGCCAGGTACTTACTTTTCCTGTCTCGTATTTTTTTTAAATTTTCACGCAACTTTCTTTTTTAGTGTCATTCCTAATACCCGAGATCCCTCAAGTTGTAGGTAGCCAAGATCTATTCTACCCTTCATAGTTTCAATCCAAAAAAGTTGGCGACGTACGCACAATGAGATCAGTTAAATTAATCCTTTCAGGATGCTTGCAATTTTATGCCAATATCAGGGATGTCGGTTGCATTAATTATTATTACCGTGATCGCACAAAAGAGATTGATTATGTTAATGGCGCAACTGTTTGCGCTAACAGGAGGGATGCTTTTGTCTGCTTAGACGTGAAGAAGAACATCTGCTCTGGTTTAGTTTTCGCTGGGGTCTCGCTCGCACAAAGATTCACAATCCGGTAAATTAACAATAGTCCCCGGTTCACTAATAATAACAAAAAGTTCTAAGATAAGAAATTGCCATTCTTTCGCCGGCTTCGCCCTTCCGAGAGCTCGCTGGCTTTTGTGTTGATTCTAATTTATGTCATGTATTGTTACCGGTTACCCTCCCCACACACTTCCTTTAGGGGCTTCGGCGACGACGCGCTGGATGTCCAAATTGAATTTGTTGCACGAGCTTATTGAAAATGTGTCGGGCATCTTCCGCGGCACAGTTCTTCGACTATCATAATTCGTTTTGTGTTTCTGCAATGTGCTTTTCTCTATCATAATATATTGATTACATTTCAACCAATTAATTAGAATATGGGGTCAATGTACAAATCAAAATTGAGAACATTTAGTACTAGTTACAGTAGTGTTGAAGTGAAGTTTAAAAGTACCTTCTTGGGAATATTATGTGCTTAAGTTTTGAAAGTGATATGAAGTGAAGATAAGGATGACTTACTTTGTCTTGAGAGTGAGTGGACAATAGATAAGCATTTTAATTGATTCTTCAGTTCTCATTCTCAGTGAGTGGACACACACGATTTGGTTTGAAAAAGTGAACAAATAGTATCTTCTACCTATTTATTGTGCTTGGAAATAATTAGTTTTAACAAAATAGAAGAAGAATCCAGAATAGGATATTCACGTTAGGTACAGTGATTAAGCGGAGAAACAGTTCTATCACATTGTAAAATTCCTGATCACGAAACCTTTTACCAGGTAAAGCAATGTTGATTTTAGTAGAGTTGCTCGGCTGCTTTTGGTATTTGAAATGAATAAAGTTTTACGAGAAATAATCATTAAACAATATTGATTAGTGTTATTATCGTTAATTTGCACTACAATGGACAACTTAATAGCAATTTATTTAAAAAGATACAGAATTTATCCGATAAACTAGGTCGTTTTTGAAGTTACTGTTTATATTTAAAGTCACGCTACATTGCGCAGGTCTTCAACGGAAGCCGAATGCATTTTATTGCTTAGGTAAACAGAAAATCGGCGTCGGAATTTCTGTACAAAAAACTTTTCGTTGCGGAAGATCGACGGGGTGATTAAGAACTTATTTGACGCGTTTTGGAGCCTACACTACTCACCAAAGTCGGCGACATAAAGTCCGGCGAGTACCTATGTGGGTTGGTGCGACAATTCAGTGTAAGTGTGAATATTGTAGGCAGCCGATTGTTTTTTGAACTCTTCCGGCGGCTTTGGTGTGTAGACTCTGGTTGGGATGGGATGGGGTGTTTGTTCGTACCATCGCCCACTACTTTCTTGAATGGAACTGCATGTGCTATAGTAGTGTCGTCATGGCTGTATTGCTATAACGCGATAGTTTTTATACCGAATAATACGGCTAGATGAGAACTTTGATAATAATGCGCTTTTTGCGCCACAATCGCGGCAAAAAATCGTGTGTCAGCCCACCTATTTCGTGACGTCACTTTACCGTTTCTGTTTTTCCAGGCGGTAAAGAGAAGACTGAACCTGAGCGAGAGTAGCTCTGGAAGCCAGGGTCACGTGGTGCCCATGAAGGCTGACTTCAAGACCCCCAAGCAGAAGCGAGTGAAAGTACTCACGCCGTACAGCCGACCGTCCAGTTCTATGAAGAAATACACCGAACGTTCCAGGTATTGAACATTGAGACAGGTAATTTCGATTATTGTACATGTAGAATTGTAGACTTACCAGAAACTAATATACCTACATATCAGACCCGTTTTTACAATACTTTGAAAGCGAGCAATGTTCTCGAACCTAGTTATGTAAAATACCTTTGACAGAGCAGTGTATGCAAGTCAAATCGTATGGTAAATGCAATCAAGCTGATCATAGTGTTATGTTTAAATTGTTTGATTACTTTGGAGTCTGCAGATTTTTAAAGAGTTTGTTTCAGTTGATCTCCACCATTATTCCAATTTTGGATTACGAATTGTCCAACCCGGAAATCCACAATACAAATATATAGTCGACGTTTCGGTCGTTGATTCCAGTTACGGCGTCTCTATACGCATTCCGCTATTAACCCCTAAATTGTCCGAGCAATTTACTGGTACTATACTGAAATAAGATTAGCTATATCTCGGTCCCAGCCGTCGGTTGTAATTTGTTGTGGGTATCCTTCTAATTGTGTTGGATGCTCTTGTCCAAAGAACACAGTATTCCTTTCTCGACGGTAATATAATTTTTAGGGTTTCGAGATCGGTTTCGAAACCCTTATGGTTGCGCTTTGTCTGTCCTTTTTCCCCTCTCTATTATCTCAGCAACTACCGCAGCTAAATAATAATACGTTTCATGCGCCGCCGGTACAGACTTAAGGAAAAAAACATCTTTAGGTTTCATACTTTTTGAAATATTTTGACAAAAGTCGAACAATTTACCTAATTTCCGAAGTATGCAGGGCGATCCATCTAAAATGAAGTTTCGTACCTTCTGTTTTTATGTATTCATTAAATAGCGAAGTCTCACTGGTACTTTTTAGTACATATTTGTATAATTGACAAACGTTCGAAACCCTCGGCGCGAGAGTTACACTCGTACTTGACGGATCTTGTTTTATAATGGAGTTTGTCGCACAGTGACTACGTGTCACTGCCGTAAGAGAGTAGAATATCTTTATTTTCAAAGGTGACACACATGACAAATTATAAGTTAACAAAATTTCGGTGTACAGGCTAAGACTTTTTAAATGGAAATACAAATAAAATGAAAAAATACAATAGAAATTCGCTGTATATTGGCGATAGTCAAATAAATAATCTAGTTGCTAGTAACATTGTGTAAGTGCGTACTAGAACCTTTGTTCAACTCTTTTTGTACATTAATATACTGAGTATAGTCATTCTCAAGAAACTCTTTTACGCTGTATAGTTTTGTGAAGAAGAAGTCCCTTCATTTCATTTATACAGGTGATATGGTTATTTAATCCTTTATTTCAGGTGGTAGTTTATTAAAAAGAGTGCGCCCCATTTGAAGAGGAAGTTTCGTTGATAAATTAAGGCGACTGGGGATTGGTTCTGGGGTTACATTGTTATTTCAGATGGTTCGCTTGCTTTTTACAACTCGATTTGAGTATCTATCACAGTTAGCAGCGTTTCACATATATCAAGACTTCCAGTCTGTAGACTGAGACCGATGTTACTGACATTACTAGTTCTTTAAAAAGATCGCGGCAAGACTCACACCCACCAATTCTTTATAATATAAACATGGCAAAACACACAATCACGACAAAAAAAAAAAGAATAACTTAACAATAACGAAAGAACAAATGTGGATAACACTGTGACCTGTTATGATGATTCCTGTGGCCAGGAAAAATTGCGCTTTGTGAAAATCGCTGGCAAATGCTTGATGCGGCAAGACATATCGCTATGGCGCTCATAAGGACGCCTATGTCCAGCTGTGGACGAGAATAGACTGATTTGATGATCATATCGACCCTGTAATTTCACTTCCCAGTAAAAAGTTTTACAGGAACATGATTAGTATTTCTTTGTTCCAGATTTGACACATCATTAGGTTTACTTACAAAGAAGTTCGTCGCTCTGCTGAAGTCTTCACCCAACGGTGTCCTCGACTTGAACATTGCGGCGGAACATCTATCGGTCCAAAAACGTCGTATCTACGACATCACAAATGTACTAGAAGGCATAGGGATATTAGAAAAGAGGTCTAAGAATAATATACAGTGGAAATATGGTGAGTTGTGTTTTGTATAGTAGTGTTTTGAACACCGGAGTTTGATGTGTCTATGGATTTTATGTCGAGCAATTGGTGGCACCGCCCCGCTGATAACAGTAATTGGAAAAATCGCCATAATATGATACTGCCACTGTAGGGGGGCGACAAAGGAACGAGGACACGCGCATTTGTGTTGGACAGCTGTCACAAAAATGTGCAGTTTTTCTACCGCATAAAATACTCTAAAGGTTGTTGCAGACTGCACAAAAATGTGCATTCATATATGTTACTCGTAACATTGGGCTTTTACTCTTAACATTTAGATGCATTTCGTATTGACAGGATCAGATGACAGACAGCTCGCGGGCCACTCTTGAAGCTTGTGGGAAGCCATTTTGTCTTTAAAATGTTTCTAAAGATAGCAAGTTTAAGCACACAGTTTTGTGCTGTGCGGTACCGGTTGGATTAATGTGCGCAGAACTTAACGTGCCCTTAAGGACTGTTATTGACATTAAACTCGTATATAGAGTTTTTTCCTGCCTTGTCGCAGGTTCTGTATTTTTATAAGAATTACTGAATATTTTTATCCTAAGCCTATCTTGCAAAACAAAATTAAATGGTAGTGTTATTCTGTAGGCGTATGTTGCTATGGCGACATTCTTCTGTAAGGAAAAACTATGTAGCTTTATCAATGCAGATAAAAGGCCTAGGTTTTATCCTTATTAGAACATGGTCTAGTTATCAACAAATCCACGTTATGGTCATGGTTTTGAATGCTTTACTTAATTCATCTGGAATTCGAACGTCGCTGTAGTCTATTACAAATATATAATTTCACTAGCTACGCCCCGCGGTTTCGCCCGCGAAGAAATCACAAAAATTTCAGAAATTTATTCCACACCCCCTAGCGGGTGTGGAATAAATTCTGTGTGTGGACTAAATTAATCGCTTTACTGTGTACACACATTTTGGCAGCTTTGATGAAAAAACTACAGATGGAGGGACGCGTGTGAAAAGTGTCAAGGTTCAAACCATTCATAATAGCACCGCACGTCACCGCACGCACTATCTATAACTTCTTTCATCTATGGACGATTCTGCGACGATACAATTGTCATAGTAAAGCGATTGGCTAGCAGAATTCTGCCCCTGCATAAGTCCTGAGTTATAAACAAACTTCTCACTGTAGGCGTGGGTTCAGAAGGCGGATTCAGAGGCGTGGAGGCGGACGAGGGTCGCGCGCGGCGGCTGCGGCGTGAAGTGCGCACGCTGGCGGCGAGGGAGGCGCGCGTCGCCAAGTCGGTGCAGCTTGCGGAGAGCGCGCTCAGCCGACTGTCCGCAGAGCACGGCGGCAGCGCCTACATCACCTACGCGGATCTGCGGTCCATCAGGGAGTTCCGGAACCAGACCGTTATACCGATCAAGGCGCCGCCTGATACGAGGCTAAGCGTAAGTTGAGACTAGCAGTACTACTAGAGTCTCTAAGTCGATAAAGAATCGAGACCAAAATTGCTGGTTTTATTTGGGATGATAGTGCTGCAGGTTTACTATGGTGAGATTCCTCAGGCATCCCTACCACAGCCTGTTTGGCACCACTATTCTACTGCATATTCTGTCGGATCTACAAAACGCAATAAAGCCTGACATAAAGTTAGTAGTTACTTTTCCTCATTTATGTAATATTTATGAATTCAGGAATGTTTCCCCCTTTTCAGGTCCCCACTCCAGACGAGAAAGGATACACGATACATTTGAAATCTCAGTCCGGAGAAATAGAAGTCTACCTCTGTCCAAAAGAAAGACCAACTTCACCTTCCCCACGTAAGTATACTTTATACTACTGAGCGTGCGATGCCGTGCCTTGCCGTTGCGTATGCGGTCATGGCATAAGAATCGTCCCCTAAAACTCGGCCCGTGGATGTCGCAAGGTCAAAGGGAAGAGGAGTAGCTTCCTTTTGCGTATTGGTAACACCCCCACTGCGATCAGCAATACGCCTGCCAAGCGTGGTGATTACGGCAACACCCTCCTCGTTTGGCCAGGTTTGTTCAGCAGTGGATGAAGAGAAAACGTGCGATAAATATGCAATTCTGCAAATGTAGTGCTCAAATTAGGTAAGAAAAGTAATTGAGTAGCCTGGTGAATACGGCAACACCCTCCTCGTTTGGCGAGGTTAGTTCAGCAGTGGATGAAGAGAAAACGTGCGATAAATATACGATTCCACAAAATATAGTGCTCAAATTAGGTAAGAAAAGTAATTGAGTGTTATTCTTTCAGTATCAGGCTCACTTCCATTAGACCCGCTCCTCGAGGACAACAAGGCGTTACTGGCGCCTCTCATCGCTCAGCTACAATCATTACCTTCCAGCTCCATCACGGCGGACTTCACGTGAGTTTGTAGCTTTTATTATTTCTAAACGAATTACTTAGGTCACTGATGGCTAATTTTAATTTTAAATGTACACAAATGACTGAAAATTGGTCGAAGGCCAGTATGAGGTACCTTTCTCTTGTTTCATTGAACAGAAACCTGTTGATCACAGCGAGACTTACAATGTAATTCATAAAACTTTATTGCACACCAAGAGAATACAAAAAAATACAGGGAAAGAGAGATAACAGAGTTGCACAATGGGCGGCCTTATCGCTAAGATGAACATGGGTCCTAGAGAATCTCTAAGTGATAAATTCAAAGAAATAAACATAATACCATGTCAATATATCTATGAAAACTTATTGTACACTCATAAAAATATAAATCGGTTCCCTAAAAATAGCGATAAACATAATTTTAATACCAGAAATAAACATAAACTCGCTGTGCCCACAACTAGGCTACACAAAATAAATGTATCTTTTAAAGGGCAATGTATACGCTTCTACAACAAAACTCCTAGTGAGTTGCAAAAATTATCAGTAAATAAATTCAAACAAATTGTCAAAACCTTGCTGTGCAAAAAGGCTTACTAAAAAATATCAGATTATCTAGAAGACAAAAAAGCTTGGGACGGGTTTTGCTCCAACTCGAAAAATAACAACTAACAGGCTAAAGGTTTCTTCGTCGCTTCTTTACTTTAGTCTACATACCGAAGCGACAGAAATCAAAAAATATCACTTTATTTCCGTGTCAGTGTTTAGTTTTTTATTTTGACCTTTTCTAAGTGTACATTTATTGTATTTATGGAAATAAAGAGTTTTTGATTTTGATTTTTGATTTTGAAGAGCTTCCGAGACTTCTTCTCTGCGAGACTTGTTGGTTAGAAGGACACGGCAAAATCCGCAAGTATGCTAACCTCGCGGATTTACCGTGCGGAGCTAATTTACATAAGGATCGTGAGAGACGTTCATATTACTAGCGCGCATCATGGACCACGCCTTCTTGGATTGCGCGCAGATACCGCCGTCTGAACTAGTCCTTAGAGAAGCGCAGTAATAGGGCAACTGTGCGATATGTTTGTAATAAAATGAACTATTATTTCCAGTCGAGCTCCTCGTGTACTCACTATTAGCTCTTTTTGTACTAGCTCTTAGCCCTTCATGTACTCTTTAGTGCTTTGAGTCTACACAACAAAGTCGCCGGCCCGCAGACATGTTGACGAAACACCGTCGGCTGCCTACAGTATTTATACAGTGGAATGTATGCAGACCCCTACCAACCCGGCGGGCTGTGTCGGCGGGCTCGGTGTGCAATCCAATAGCTTTACGTTTGTCTCCAGGACGCCAATAAAGCGCGAGCCGGAGGAGTGTCCCGTGAAGCAGGAGCCCGAGGCGTGTTGCTCCGCGCTGGTGGTGAGCCGGCCCTGCGTCACCGACCCCACGCTGCCTCTCGGCGGGACGCCCACGCCGCACACGCCACTCTCCACGCCAGACAGTAAGATTCCTTCATTACTAGGACTCCTTGTGATAGTCGCCCGGAGTACTCCTTACACTATTCTACCGCCACCACTATAATAGTGGTGGCGGTATTGTGGCAATAATTGCCACAATGAAAAGACTGGTTTGTGGGTGGTGTGCGAGCACCCACAAACCACAGCTCACAGCGCACTCGGAACTTAGGCACAGTAGTCGGACTAATAACACAGCGCGGCTCGCTTCGCTCGCCACCCTGTTTATGGTTGAGCGGTTGATTTTGTTCGCAGCCCTGGCATGGTATGTAGTCATACAAGTGGCTTGCTTCAGTATGATTCCACAATTTTATTCAAACAAAAGGGGGAGGGAGCAATGTCCCGATGTGCCATATTAAAATACAAAAATAGCTATTATTATTAAAGTACACAAAAATGAGGCTTTGTGTGCCCATGAAATATGAAGTTCTACTTGGAATAAATAAATAAATAAATAATGCTGGACAATTCACACAACACCATCTATCCCCAAGCTAAGCAGAGCTTGTATTATGGGTACTAGATAACTGACACAAAGGTTTCAAATACAGAAGCTCTACTCCAGCCAAACTAAAGATACAATGCTCATAAACAAGCCCCCCATATAATATTGTGGTCTCCTTCCAGACGGCGCGCGAGGCCGGCTGCGGAACGCTTTGATCGCGGACAGCGATGACTTCGCGCCCATCATGGGCGGCGGCCGGTTCCAGCTGCAGACCGAGGACCAGGAGTCAGGTACCATACCTATAACACGCATTCTAACAATACCTTGCAGCTACTTAATGTTCTGCGTAAGCGATAAACGCGACGCCCCCTTTCAAAGAAGCAAAACAGGAGCTTCTTACGACACTAAAAGGTAAGTAAGTACTTAGGGTAATCGATCTAAGGTTCGGTCGAACAGACACCGTGGGCGGCGTGCTCTGTCACTTTTATCTGTACCTTTTAGTAAATTATAGTAAAAAGTTATTGAGTTGCTTTCTTGAACGTGGGCGTCGTGTCGCGTTTGTCACTTACTCTGGGCACCCGGTTGTTTTGACTGTATTACTGATTGATGATCTTATACATCAATTCAATTCGAGTTATCGCATAAAGCTAAAATATTGTACTCAATTTGCTGTCTGTTTTCACGGGAACACTACCATCATTTCATGGGAAACTGGAACTCACATTCATGGTTTTGTCTTACCATCTTCAGTTGATCTGACCTTAAACTAAAACATGGGATTTGTAACCAAAATAATGTAATTTTTTTTTGCAAAGTCAGCGAAAAATGGCACTTCTTCACTCTAGTACTTATAACATTTGAAACTTAAAACTGCAAAGATAATTTCAGTTTCATGCAATTATTAAATTGAAAAGACCAAAACACCAAGCAGCAACCTAAGTTTAGTTTGGGTCTTGGGACTACCCAATGGGCACTAGCCCATGTTACTCGAGTCAACAGGCAAGTGTCCATGTTTCTGCAGACCTGTTCATGTCCTCATAGCACGTAGACAGGTACACGACTAGAAGATACCAGTCGCCCTTCGCATCTAGGACCCAGTCGGTGATTTGTGTGACAGTACAATCACATCACAGTCTGAGTTCTAGCTGTGCGGGGCGCGCTGTCGGCGAGAGAAGACGCGGCATTCTCATTGTGGTGTTACGAACCTGTTTCATGCAAAAATAACTATTACATGCATCATTTATGGTATCTTTTCGGTTGTAAAGTTACGGAAGAATACCATAGTGACTTGTAGTTTAGCTTGTTGGATTCACTTTATTATCAGTTTAGAAGTTGGTCATTAAATAATTGTAATGAAACAGGTTCTAAAAGGTTAGTGATAAGGGAAATCATTAGAGCACATTCCTGGGCTTTTGTAAATATTTGTCACGGTGGATTTGTATATTTGTGTTCAGTTGGCAGCACGGTAAGTGTACTTTTGTGCTAAATTGTGAAAATTACTGGCTTTTGTAAAATATCCAAACTATATAAAAATCAAAGCCGGTAATCCTCAAAACTAATGTTTTAATCTAACTACACCTAACATGCTGTCCATACTCTAATCTGCCTGTAACAAACTATCAGATGCTAGTTTTATTCACTTAAGACGATCTAAGAACTGCCTGTTTAGTGGCAAGGCGCAGTTGTCGCACAAATAGTCGCATCTGTTACTTTGCTACCACTTTAAATGTTGGTCCTGGGAAGTGCAGTAAATGTTCGCATGCTTATTCTGTCATAGCGTCCATGTTACGCCATTTCCATACTCATTTCAAGCTTTACTAACTTTGACTAAACTACTTAATTACTAAAATCAGACAGAGTAGGTATGCTACTGTATAAATTGTATAAAATTTACATATGTATGCAAATTAGTTGACGAGTTTTTACCGTTACTAATAATGTTTGTCGTCCCTTGTACATTTCTGTGGCTTGTTGTTACTCTACCAGTTTGTAAATAACGAATGAGCCATTTCTTGTCTCAGCAGCAAATAAATCCAGCTCAGATACTTTATCTGCCAACTTGGGGTTTTTATTCAGTTAATATCGCAAATAAAACATACAAGAAAAGTGAATAAGTAATACTTAGTTAAATAATAAACTTGGGTTCTAAAACGTTCTGAAAAGTTCGTTAATAGTTTTTGTTGGGTGTACTTACGAGTCATAATCATGAAAACGCTTATATTCACATGTTATGATTTAATATTGTAGGTCGATGTAAAGACCACGTTATTATAGTATAGCTACAAAACATTGGCCTAGCTAGTTAACGAACAAATTAACGTTTTTTAAGACATACATGAGGGGTTGGGTATAATCATAGTATCATGACTAATTTCTGTGTGTATAGTGTTTTTTCCACATGCTTACACGTTCGAAGAGCAACTTTCGTCGAAGATAGCTCCACATTACATGCATTTTAAAATGTAGTTCAAATTACCTTGTTTTAAGTTTCTTAAATCTTGTCTAGATCTTGCTCTAACAAAGATCGAGCATACAAGCATGTGGGTACACTATTGTTGTACATTAAGGCGGCATCGTGGTGGCGTGCGGCGGACGGGCGCCGTCGCGAGCAGTGTCCCGTGCGGCTGCGGTCCCTCGCGTAGCACCATGGGATTCAGCTCACGGCGGCACCCACTAACAACTCATCTACTAACCACCACATCGCAGCATCTCTAACTTACGTTTGCACTTGTTTATTGTGCACCAAGCTTTACTGTTCAGGTGGTGACGATCCAAGTTCGTTTCTTCTAATGCCTTGTTCGGACCGACGCGATATTCGCTATCCAGAGCAGCAGCGAAAGCCGCAGGGGTATGACGAAACCGATTTGAATCCGAGCGTTTACCGACACCGCTCCGGATAGCGAATATCGCGTAGTTCTGAACGGGCTTTGAGTTACTCCCTGGGTTCCGATTACCCTTATGTTTGTGCACACAATAGGAGCTAAACCAAGCTAAACTCTAACCTAATGCCGTCCCCTTTGTTCTTTAAATAAGAAATATGGTAAATATTGCTATATTACCATATTATATGACAAAAATTTTGCCGACCCGACGCGACCCGACCCGACACCGAACCCTTTAGTAACTGTAATATTTAATTGCCGACACCGACATCAATGGACGCATAGCATAATGATCCTATAAAACACAATACAATTGCGTAGAATTATGCGTCCATAGATGTCGGTACCGGTGTAATGCAGAACCGCCCATTATGTGCACAAACATGAGTGTAATCCTTTGACCTAAACTAGTATGTTAAATTCCATCGTTGACTATGTCCTGTTGACCTGTACAGAAAAGCTGTGTGCTTGTGAAGTTTTGTGTGCTTTAATAATGTATAAATATAAATAACATGCGTCAGTTTCTGTGTTAATGTTGTTCATGTTTTGAGCACTTAATAAAAGTTTTCAGGTTTTTGTATAATATACTGAATTTGTATTTGTTTATATCATGTTAAATAAATTCTAATAAATGAAGTTTAACATACAATAATTTACAGCAACATTTTGTAAGCTTTTTATTTTCAGTTGCACTTACGTATACATATGTGCGTCCAGCCCATAATCTACAATATAAATAAGTATCTTATTGTCATTTTAAGTGAACCGAGGGGCGAGTCTATTTGACGAGACGTGATCGTGACGTCTCCTTTCTCCATACGATTTGGTACAACGCCTCTATCATGCCGACATGGAAATACGCAAATCCCATACCAAAAAGAGACGTCCCTATCGACTCACCCCTCTGTTATTTATCCTTTGTGAGAAAAAACTCCAACCATCTTATGAATGAAAATGTTTCAATGTTAAACAATAACTAAGAGTCGTTTGTTTTTTCTAATGACATAAGTGAAAGATATATGATGAGATGATAAGGGAATTAGTGAAACACTGCATAATCTAGAACCAAACTATGGTGGTGTAGTGTGTTTTGGCCCGTCAGAAGCGATAAAGGAATGAGTAAAACACTGCATAATCTAGAACCAAACTATGGTGGTGTAGTGTCTTTTGGCCCGTTAGAAGCGCATATTGTATAATGTGTCTCCAGCCCCCGAATGCTCGCACGCAACTCAGATTGAAGTATATCAAGTCGCGACTAAGCACTAAAAATAATTGGTCGCTATTTTTTTTAATGAATATCTGTCCATAATTCGCCACTTGAGACGTGCTTTTATCTGAGTTGCGTTCGGGGGTAACCTTACTAAATATATGAAACCGATATGCTTCTGACGCGCACCAAACATCGCAATAGTTTGGTTCTCTAAAGTTGAAAGAGGGCTGTTCAGTAAGGGGGTTAAAGTTAAACCGGTGTGGATTAATGAAACGTTCCATATACCCAGCGCTGTTTGTGGGTGTTGCAGAGCCGCTGGAGTTGGAGCCCTTCCTCGCGCTGGAGCCGCCCATGTCGGCCTCCGACTACGGCTTCTGTCTGGACTACGACGAAGGCCTGGCCGAACTGTTCGACTTCGACTTCTAGCGGCCCCCTCCCTCGTACCCCGCGGTACGGTACAGTGATTCATGTGCTTTAGTGCTCGGTTAAATCAGTGATGAACTTACACCGAACTTTAGAATTCTTCACATAAAACGCGTTTCGCACGTTTAGTTTTTAATACGGACGACACTCGCTAAGCCCATTTATCGTTGTATTTATGCTTCATTGGTGTGCGCAATAGAATCGAATAATTTTCGTAATTTAATACCGCTTTCGCTGGACGGATTTCATTCTAGCGGTTCTGTGTGAAGGATTCTGAAACTTACCTTTAGGTAAATATTTTATGTTGATTTTGACGATCACGTCGTAGTTTTATATTTATTTAGATATACTTAAAGACTTGTCAGAATAATAGGAGTGATGCGGCCCAGAACTAACAATTGGATACATCTTTATCTTCCGAGCGTTTGTTTTTTGACGATTAACGTGGAATCTTTGGTCCAGAACAACAATCATCCGACGAAATTGAGTTTCTGGTCATTTTGGTGCTAAATTTTTTATGATCATAGTTCTGAGCTCCATCATCCGGTCGTCGGTCGAAACGCTTACCGGTGTCGATAGAAATGTTCCTCGTGTGTGACTGATGATGATGCGTGGCGTCTGAAAACGGCGCGTGGGCCTGCCACTTTGCTACCTCCGTGAGGGTACCTAGTGAATTAGATGAATCGCTGAGAAGGAGTTGCTCCTGTCGAAGTCGGTTTGGTGATGCTCATAGTATTGTGGTGTGGTGGCAGGGCGCAGGCCCGCGCGGCCCCGGGCGCGTGGCGGCTGCGCCTCCCCGCCGCCCTGTACATAGTCTCGCTCAACAACGGGCGCGCCCTCCACGCGCGTGTACATATTACGTTGTAATGAACGGTGATATCTTAGCGGCCTTCGATTTACTTGTAAAGCTAGCTCTAGTGTTCCATTCGTCGTACATCCACGCCTCGTATGACTATAGTTTCCATTGCACATTGTTCCGTTGTTTGCCAAATATTTAGTTGAATATCTGATTGTGGTTAAGTTCCATTATTGTTTCGTATAGTCATTGTAAATAGCAGCCGATCGAACGGGAGCGTCGCGAACGTCTACATTTTTATTTCTGTAACAATTTTTGAATACATAAGTACAAAGTGCTATAACACGAGCCGTCTGTCGTAGTGTGAGTGCATTATCTCAAACGTTCGCGCCTCTCCGTCCTGTCGTTTTTTAATAGTGTACAGCACAAAATTTCATTGTAAAAACCTATTGATAAGTGCATATCAAAATATTTTTAATGTTAGACTTAATTTGGAGACTTGTGAGAGCGGTTTGAATGTGGGAAGACGCGGCGCGTAAGTAGCCAACTAAATCTGGTTACAATCAATATTTGTAAATAAATTCACTCTGACAGCATTGATTTTAAAATTTTTCTATTTAGTGAGTTCTGTGACATAGTTGTCTTATCGGTTTGTAGGTGTTTGGGATAGGGTGGCTATGTTACAGAACTTAACTTAAAATGTTTTGTCTCTTCCAACAATATTTACGAGGGCGTCCCGCCAGACATACCGCCGCTTATAGTATTACAATACTTTTATTAATTTTATTGCGATATTGTTAAGATTTACTCAGTTTTAGGAAAGAATTATTTTTCGTATTACCTATCGCTCTCCATGGTGAGATAAATTATCTTCGTGTACTGTATGAAAAGATAAGCAACACGAATTTTAGACCACTTGTTCACGTTCAGCAACTATAATTAAGTTTTTTATTTGGTTTGATAAGATTTTTATGAATAATTTAGTTGTCTTTAATCTGAGGTATATTCCGTGTTTGAAGAAACATAAATGTCGCCAAATATTTTACATTTCTCGGAAAAATAAATGTTATTTAATTGGTTTTATCCAAATCTTGATAAACTGGCTTCTGACTAAAGAGGAACGCTTTATTCAATTCTGTTATTAAATTCTGATACATTCTGGGGCCAAAAGTACGAGAAAGAAGTACAAAATAAAATAAAATTTGCGCAAGTTTAATTTAAGATTTGATAGCTTCCCATTATCTTTTTGGCGTTATGTTTGTTTTGTTGCTACATTTCCGATTCTTTATGTGTGTGGTTCTGCTGGGTTAAAAAAATACATTGGTTCGATAACTTCTGATTTGCATTGCAATTAAATGGGACTGAGCTGAACATAACTGTTGAATTTACCTAATTTGTTAAATATTGGCACTGTGTAGTACAAATTGTATTCATTTGATTGTACCTAATTCATTTACTGTGAGTGTAACCTTGTAGTTGTAAGTAAAAGAACTTGAGTTCTGAAACTGCAACATGCATAGCTGATTTTGTTCATTGTCCGTTTTACCTGATCTTTGTACGCTTAAAATAGAAATAAATTCATAATTCGAGTTTGATGCTCAATATAAGAGACCTACCTAAGCTCTCTATATTAAGGCGCTACCCCAACCCAAATCAGCGCCACCACCTATTTTATTCAATTATTATGTTAAACGAAGGAATTTAAAAAAATCAATAGGCCAGTTTGTGATTCTTATCATAAGCTTTTTTTTAATGCCCCTGTAAAAGTTTTATTTTAGTTTTAATTAGCAGAGATGCGAAGTTGCTCTTTTTGGCCACCATGGTGGGAAAAAAGAGCAACTTCGCATATCTTCCTACACTATACAAACTAAAACATTTATAGAGGCTATAAAAAAATGCCTTTGATAGGTATAAGAAACTAGCCAGTCGATTTTTTTAAATCCCTTCGTTTAACATAATAATTAAATAAAATAGGTGGTGGCGCTGATTTGGGTCGGGGTAGCGCCTTAAGCATCGAACTGTGCCTCGTGCCGTTAATTCAGATGACGTTGTTGATAATAATAGGTGTTATGAAAATGCAAAATGTTATCATCTAATTTAAGGACACGACCACTGCAATTGTTACAACGATTTTAGTCCGTACATATGTTGCGTCTCGCGACGGTCCACAGGGTCCTAACGTAAAACTACTAATCTGACAATATTTCATTGTTTCGTTATATTTCCGTTATGCAAGGACTGTCCGTTAGTATTATTTGTTTATGTTATGTCTGACGTGATGTATCTCATAGATTCGAATGCGTCTGAAATCACGATTCGTCTGTAATTGTACTTAGTTTTGTCGTTGTAATATAATACCGCTGACACATGGAGTAAATCAAACATTGTTAGTAACGGGTTGTATCCATTACATTATATGTTTACGATCGTGGGCACTGGCCGATGGCGTGCCTACGAACTTGGATTTTTAGATGGCATGTTTTTGTGTATAACTGTAGCTGGATTATAATGTAGAAAAAATGGAAGGTGCAATGTTATTGTGTAGTATTTATATTGTCGCGCGGGCGGGCGCCGCCGGCGTCGACCGCGGCCGCTGCGGCGCGCTTCATGTTTGATTTGGATTCTCTTGTGTTGGAAGACTGAGGTTGATTATTCCAGTTGCGACGAACGAGCGAGTTATTTGTTAATGATTATAAAGTCATATATATAGTTAGGTTATATTTTTTAATAAATATAATATTGAGATATGTCATATATTTTCGTATTTCATTTATTCCAACACATATACTAGTTATGGTACAGAATGTTAGTGATGACTAGTTTCCCACAAATTATTTCTTTTGAAAAAATATTTACAATCGAAGCTTATCTCATAAACCCTAGCTTTTGAACTTAACTAATGAGCGCTTATAATATTAACGCTATGGCTAGAAACTTAAGGCTAGAGGTGGTTTATTAAAGTTATTTGATGAAGTTGTCTAGTGGAAAGTTTTGGAAGGATTTACTCCAGATGTCGGTGAAGGCGGTGCTAACGAGATCGTTGATGAGCGGCCGGATGACCGCGAAGCCGGGCCTCCACGTCGCGTTGATGATGCGGTCCAACACGCTCTCTAGTGAACATAAACGAATCGATTTTATTGCTAGAAAACTACAAAATCGATAGATGATGAATCGATGGAGTTTAGTATTTTAGATAGGCTCAGTGAGACGACTAACTTATTCTATTGCTGTGGCTCTGGAAAGGTACAAAATATCGAATCAATTTGAGCTTGGAATGGGATTCGCCCCGAGGGTGTGCTAAGCTGCGCGGCGGCGGCGCTTCGTTACGTAGCACATCTCTGCTGGATTTTTTTTTCCTGTGGCTATACCAATATCCAAGTAACTCGCTCAAGACGCCCCTACCTGGCAGCAGCAGGTTGGCCCACATGTATTTCCCATTCTTCAGAACCCTGACATGGTCTGCTTACCCAGGACCCTCTGCCACTCAGTGGGCTCTCCCCACAGGTAAGTAGGTACCTATCTCCTTACCCAAGACCCCTCTGCCTCAGTAGGTTGCCCGCGTGTATCTCCTTATCCAAGATCCCCTGTCTGCCTCTCAGCAGGTTTTGTTTTTCAATATGGTCCACGGTCCACTTACCCAAGACCCCCCTGCCCCTGAGCAGGTTGCCCACGTGGATCTCCATGTCCCCGATATGGTCGACCTCTACGTGTACATCCACGCCGGCTCCGTTGCGCTTGATGCGCGTGGTCTGCGAGTAATCGCGCAGGGTCATGTTCCAGCGCCCTTGGCGGAGAACGCCGAGGCCGAATGCGTCACCCTGGAAGAATTTGAGATTGGTAACTTTTTATTGTAAAAACTAGCACAGCCTTGGAGCTTTAAATTAGATTGTGCCTACTCGTAGCTCCACATACCTAAGTACTATCGAGGGCTCAAACGAACTTCCTGAACTTCTTCATCAATAGGTATATATATACGTTGCGCACACACTTGTGCACTAGGATATATCCTGCGCACCTGGCTAGATAAGACTGGCCGCCGTGGCCGAAATTCGGCTAGGTGGGCATCATCATACAGTTTTTAAATTGACTAGGTACACTACACTAGGAAGAGATACATAACATACGCCTTCCTAATTTCATCCGCATCCGTCGTCGCCAAGAACGAGATAAGCTTACGTATATCGTTTCGTCTTTGCAAAGAAGAAAGGTAGGTAGGAAGACAGCAGAATCTTGGAGCGAGGTGGGTGAAAAAAAACAAAGATACTTTACCTTGAACTCGTAGTTTCCTCCAAGCCATTTCTCAGGGAAGTACTGGGAGTAGATTATGCGCTGGTTTTCCCAGTCCGTTCTGTAAATAAAATCGTATAATTATTCACACCTTGCACAATGCAAAACGATAACAAAAAAAGGTTTTCGCAGTTCGTACTTAGAAGTGCGGGATAGCGCTAAACGTGTCGTAGCAAATGGTAAGTACAACTTTGCTGTAGCGATGCTACAGGGCTACGTGATTCCGTAGTGCTACATTCTCGTAGCGTTTGCTGTTACATTTTGGCAGAGGCGAGTGTTGTTCTACGCCGCTACGACTTCGTAGCGTTTGACGAAACTAGAACGTTTACCGCTACACTTTCGTAGAGGCAAGTGATTTTCTACGCTGCTACGAATCGCGCTACGTTCTCGTAGCGTTCAGTGCTACACTTTCGTAGAAGCAAGTGATTTTCTACGCCGCTACGAATCGCGCTACGTTCTCGTAGCGTTCAGTGCTACACTTTTGTAGAGGCAAGTGATGTTCTACGCCGCTACAAATTCTTAGAGTTACGTTTGTGTAGCGTTTACTGCTAAACTTTCGCAGGGTTGCTACAGCTACAGCCATAACGCGGTGATTGTTACATTTTTGTAGGGGCTAGAGCTTGTTCTACAGCACTAAAATCCGTAGCGCTACAACAGCGTAGGGTTCACTGCAACATCTTCGTAGAGGAAATTGGGTTTTACACTGCTGCATTTAGCGCTACATCCACATAGCGTTGCTACACTTAACTTTAATATTTTTGAGTACAAATAAATAATAATGCTGGACTATTCTACGTCTCAGGGACGGACTCCACCAGAGCGCAGAAGAGATGTGTTTTAAACAACCCTCACAACATTTGGCGGAGTCTGGCCCATAGACCGGACCTTCGCCCAGCTCTGTGGTGCACATGGAGGTCGTCATATCTAAAATGCTTTCGAGTTTAGGTTGTTAGGTAGGTAAGTACTTGTATTTGGTGACTGTGGATGCGGTCCATCCTCTCTCGTAGACGTCGCTGAGTGTCAGTGTGTATCCCATGCTGGCGATCGCGCGAACCTGCTTCACTTCTTTTGCGAAGTGAGGGTCGAAGGGTGCCACGCCTAGTTCTGGGATACCTAGAAATAGGTGATTGTGATTATAATAAATACATTAATAACGGAGATGCTTTGAGATGTTCATTCATTGAAATATGAAGTAAAATTACATCTCGTAGCTTCCCGACCACATTATTTTTTTTATTTTTTTATTTCTACCAACAATCATACTTAAATATTGACTACTAATTTGTTTCTATTATTTGATTCTAATTTTCATTTTGAATACAGCTTTTGTTTATAATTTAGGACATTGTATTTATGTATGTCTAATAATAGTTTGACTAACCGATTTTGAAGAAAGGTCGCAACTTATTGAGCGCCCGCTTCATGCACCCGTCGAACTCTGGGGACGTTTTGTCGCACGCTGAAAATATTCTTGCTGAAAAGACATTAAAACAATGAGAATCAGTAAGAACACTGCTGTCGGCAATTTTATGACACTAAAGGTAAGGTTTTACGGTTAGAGACTTCGAAATTTAATGAATACCTAAAACTAGTAGATACCAACCAACAATTCAAATGGTTCTCTCTGCATGCTTCGGTGATAGGGGGTAGCGGTACATTTTTCGACTTTTTTCAAAATAACTATTTCAAAAAGTATGAAACCTACAGAAATTTCAAAAACTGTTTTGAAATGTACAAACTGGGGCTATAGTAGACATGATAAAAGGCCATGTATCGGAATACAATACAGTTAAACAAACACACTATACAGTGTGTTTTTTTTAACTGGGACATTTTATAGGCCAAGAAAGGTCCCAAAAAAGTGTGTTCTCTGTTAAAGAAGTATTCATAATAAGATGTTCCAAGCACTGTGAAACATTTAGACCTGTCTGTTGCATGTGCTGGACAAAACAAGAACAATACGAATGCTAGGTTTTGTCTAGCTTTGGTGGATTCCGGAAGGTTTCAATCTGTGAATCAGTACTTTCCCAGAAGAAGAGGACATTCATTCCTCCCATGCGACAGAAATTTTAGTGTGGCCAAAAGAAAACTCTGACTTCATGACCTCAATGGAAGAGGTGTTGGATATAATAAAAGCATCATCTGTGAAACAAATTTTACAGTAGACCCAGTAAAAACAGAAGAAATTTTAAATTTTAAAGATTGGTGGGGCAAATTTTATGAAAAGAATATACTCTCAGTTTAATCACTAGGCAGAATGGTGAGAAAAGATTAAAAGAAGCGACTTAACATATCCACTTACAAGCAGTTGATTTATCAAGAAGAGGAAAGATGAACAATAGTAGCATACAATTTTATAGACAATTCGACACGGAAAAATATCTTCACGTTCGGCAACAAACCCAACATAACTCAGCCCAGTGATAGGGCATGTAATATGGAATATAAATCCCATTGATTCCAAAAAAATAATGATCTCTAAAAGCTATATAACTACATTCCAGAGGAATATCAAAATGTTTTCCTGTAGATTTATCGAAATACCTATCTACCCGTAGAATTATTCTAAATAAATTATATTGCTATTAAATAACTTGCCTAATCATAAACTAAATAAGTACGTAAAAACTAAAAATCTAGCCTTTAACTGTTATTTATGCATACCTACCTATTGTCGACTGAAAAAAATGGTCTGTGTAACACATGGGGTTGAGAAATCAACGATTCATTAAACCAAGCAGTCTTGGTAAATTATTTCAATTATGAATCAAAATGATCAAAGTGGATCATTGTGTGGTCAATGTTAAACTTTTCGATTTCATTATGAAATACGCAGTGTTGTCAAAATCTACTTAAACTTTAACATTTCCAATTTTGATAAGTTTGCAAAGTTAATAAATTGATTTCATTAACATATTGCGATTTTTGGATCTAAATTATGTAAGTTGATTACTACGAATGTAGGTTGATTACAAGACCCGATTTGAAAGGCATACCTATACTCGCAGCGGCCAGCGACCGTGGTGGAGACCATTGAAACAGCTTAATGCTACGAGCCCGAACTACGAACAGCTTGTTTACTAATTGGATTCCTCTACTTATACTAACACAGGGTGTTCAATTCTTAGAGGATCAAACGAGGTTAGTGTCCAAGGGTTCCAATCTGCATCAAATGGAATCTCATGTGTTTCTGTTTTCTTTCGGTTTGGTTTAGAAGCTAATTTTGTTTACATTTTCAGACTCATTAAAATTTCGCTGCTTTCTACGAGAGCTCGTAGAAATCAGTATTTTATTAGTAGGTACTGTTTGTAGGAACATAAAGCCTAGATTTTATAAAGAAAACCATATTAAAATTGCTTTGATGTAGAGTTATTTGGGACAAACAAAGCGACGCCACTGGCAGACAAGAGTTAGGTACAACAGCTTTTCTGATTAGACTGTGGGTATGATGAACTTGACCGCCTTTTCTGTTAGAACTCACGGTATTTTTGATTAGTAAGTAGATACCTACCTACCTACTCTTCTATTTGGTTTTTTTTTAAAGGTCGCTTTGTGGTAGGTACAGTGACATAAACCTAACTTATTGTACGTACATTGTTGGAGTTGGAACCATAAAAGAGTAGAGTAAAAACTCGCTGCTGTCTCATAAGTCATAATTCTATATTTGGATTTGGACCTATCGTCCTCACGTCTATTGAATGCAACATAGTATTTGTATAGGTAAGATATACATAAGTATATCTTACCAATTTCATTGACTGTTTTTATCCTTGAAAATTTACATCACAAGTATAATTTTGTTGGTGGTCAAGTAGCCACTTTGTGCTTGGGCGGGCACCTTGGGTACCTTTCATGTTTGCCGAATTACCTCACTTATTTCGTAGTAGGTACATGTAAATCTAATATATAAAATTCTCATGTCACAGTTTTCGTTGCCATACTCCTCCAAAACGGCTTGACCGATTCTCATGAAATTTTGTGAGCATATTCAGTAGGTCTGAGAATCGGCCAACATCTATTTTTCATACCCCTAAGTGATAATTTTAAATTTCCAGCAGCTTGTATGCGTATAAGTCTGGGTAGATGGCATACCAAGGGTTTGGCCAGAGACAGCCTGGTCCACGTCCACCCATCCCTCCCTTCCACTGGATAGCTCGGAGTACCGGGAAATTCTAGTCTTTGGTATTGGGTAGATACTTTTGTAAGTAAATAATCTTATTTTGGTAAGCATTTGTAGTGATCTTAAAGCTGAACCTTCTCTCCCGAATGAAAGATTAACGTTTTTTTAAAACAATTAATTTGATTAGTTAATTCGAATTCCATGATTTAATTTTTTTGTTAATTAGTGTGTAGGTAAGCCAATGCCACAGTTTATCATGGGTGCCGATGACATTAGAAAACACAACCAATAATTTAATTCGATGGTTGTTTGCCTTGATCATGATTGCATGTTGGTAAACATTATAATGGTATAAGTATTTCAAAATATATTTCCCAACATTATAAACAAAGTCAACCACAGACCTCTTCGTAGTTACTGTGGAATAAAACTTTAACACATTCAGTGCGCGTTGCTAACATCTCCTTATTTGAGCAGGTAGAGCATCGGCGCGCCCTCCGGATCGCATTGCAGAGGCTGGACAGTGAATGGCTTGTATAACTCATCTAGTGCCCGTGTTGCACATGTCCATTTTCGAGCATGTTGCGTGCCCCCAGGTGCGTATTGCATGTCGGACCGCAAAGGTACAGTGAATTGGATAAACAGTACCTATACAGGCTCCTTAAAGCTAGCCTCTTGTTACCAGCAGTGCTATTTTAATTCATTCGCTCGTTTCCGAATCCAAAACGTCGGATTCGAATTTCATTCCGATTCCAATAGATCTTTAGAACGCTATTTTGATTTCGTCTCGGGTTGATCGAAAGTATCCGAAGCAAATCAATTTTAAACTATAGGATTCGAAAACTTTTGACATTCGAAGCGAATCGAATGAATTAAAATACCCTTGCAGGTCTTGTTACCAAGTCAGGATGCATTGAGGACAAGTTTTCTCAAGAAATTCTAAAGAATACTAGGTACCTACTGAACCCTTTTCACTCTGATCCTTCCACTCTGATTCCTCTCACACTCTCACTCACTCTCTTTGCGTTCCTCTGAAACTCTCATCTTAAATGTCCCTGCTCACACCACCTTTTTCTATGACAAATCTTTCACTGCGGAATGCTCTCCCTCTTGACATCAGACGTGCAAAATCACTCCCTATCTTCAAAAAACTGCTTCATCAGCATTATTTATCCTTGTAAAAGTTGGACAAACTTATTATATGTTTATTTAAGTTTATTATAATGTTTGTAGGCTATATAGGTATTATAGTCTGTATGTAGTGTAAGTATTTGGTTTCTATATGTATCTAAATCACGGAATTAGAATTCTTTATTCCGATATCTAAATAGATTTATTCGGTGCCACCGTATATTTTGTTCTTTTCATGTCCAGTCCATCCCAAGGTTGCCTGGAAGAAATCGCTCACAGCGATAAGGCCGCCCTTTATACTTTCTGTATTCTAAGCTTTCTGTGTATTGTTTCTTGTCTTTGTGTTGTATACTAAAGTATTTTCTATCTATAATATCTATAATCTATAATCTATCTATCTGATCAACTAAGCATAACTAATAATGGATTCAATTCCACGTTTTCCACTCAGATCCACCGATGGATTAGATTCGACACCATGTTCCACTACAAGAATTTCTCTGTACTTACATACTCTTTTGATGCAGATTAAAGCCATCCTTCGCTTGACCTACTAAACTTTAAAAGTTTGGCGTAAATTTTTATAAATAACTCAAAGAATTTGTGATAGTGGGTCAAATGGTCAAGTGCGAGAATAGTTTATTTGCTTATGCATTATGCAACTGCATATATTGCAGTTAAGATGCAATTCACTTACCGATTTCATTGGCTTCAGACTGTGCCGTAGAGCTATTTACATAACACAACACTAGTACACTAATTACGTATTTGAGGGACCACATTTTGTAAATCACTGCAAATTAAATTTAGAAAAAAAGCAAACTTTTAAAAATCGAATTAAGAGCTTTACCAGGCGCTTGAAACTTTTTCTTTACCAGGTCTAGAAAGAGTTTAGCTTTTAATCAGAAAGGAGGTTAAATTCCAAGGGTTCTGTTTTCGTGTATGGTCAAGCGCAGTCTGGCAAGGTCTGCGAAAGTGCACGCCCCTCCGAGCTGAGGTGGCTTACGACACCCAAGTGTTGTCATTTTGATGAACAGTTCTTATGAAGACTAGCTCGGTGCTAGAGGTTAGTTTTGCAATAATATGCGTGAACCATAACCTTTCGAGATTAATTCGATATGGAAACTTTTTGATCCGATTAACAATAGGTTACTTAATACATTATGTACCTATGCATCATCATCATCATTGTCAACCCTTGTCGATCTTATTCTGAGCATATGTCTTTGCCTTTTGTCTCGGTTGTTTGCAATTAAGTAATAAAGTTCTCTAAAGTTTATTGTTCTTTTTTATACTAACTACATACTATACTACTATACTTTTATTTAAGCGTACTTAGTAGACCTCAGTGGCAGCGAGCGAAGGTCATCTGCGTCGCAGGAGGTAGCGAGTTCGATTCCCGCCTCGGACTAATGTTTGTAAGATTCGCAGATATGTCTTCCGGGTGCTTTATATGTCTATCAGTTATCTAGTACTAAAACATAACACAAGCTCTGCTTACTTTGAGGCTAGATGATGCTGTGTGAATTGTCCAGCATTATTTATTTATTTAGTAAGAGATAATGAAGCTGCATTTAAGTTGGTATTTTTTTATGTGTCCTTTAATCATACCTTATAAGAAATAACGCCTTAAATTATGTTCAACTTCTCCCTGCTGTAGAGGTAGGTAGATACTTCCTTGTAGTGTTGCAAGGGGAGTTATTTCCATGAGAGTACTATGGATGCTGTAACACATTTCATAAGCAGTCATACGAGAGCACATCACAGCGCCTTATGCAATTGTTTCCTTGTGTTGAGATGAGATGTGAAGTGCAACTCGTGACCTAGTGTTAGCTACGATATGGTCTGCCGCCCAAACTGCCTATCAACTCCAGCTGAACTGACCGACTCTTAACCCGCTTACATTCATTATGAATTCATCAAACTACAAAAGTTTTTAAAGTAAAAATAAATGCCTATTAACTACTGAATTTATTAGGTAACTACTGAATTTATTAGGTAACTACTGAATTTATTAGGTAACTACTGAATTTATTAGGTAACTACTGAATTTATTAGGTATGTACTAATTTCCGCGACAAAAACAAGAGCTTTTGAAAATCGAATTTGAGCTTTACCAGGCGCTTACAACTTTTTCTTTACCAGGGTCTCGTAAAAGTTTAGTTTTATTCAGAAAGGAGGTTAAACTGTTCAAGCGCGCCCGCGCACGCTTTATTTCGGGATAAAAAGTAGTCTCTAATAGATATATAAATATATACAATGTGTCGGTCACCGGTGTCGGAGACTTTGGGGGAAGGGGGGGGGGGGGGGGTGAAATACGGTAAATTTTATCGACAAATCACTATCCCTATTGTTTTTTTCTCTCTCCATGATAAAATGGCAGCCATTTTGTTTTCTGTTGCCTCGAAGCACGGGTGCTTGTACTGATTAAGATATAGCTACCCATGTAGAGGTCTTAAGAAAACGATAGAGGTCTCATTTGATAGCCAATAATGTAGAAAATAAAGCAATGTTAACATTGTTGCAATTTCTATTTTATAATAGAAGAAAAGAGATTTATATTATAGTGATTTGTCGATAAAATTTACCGTATTTCACCCCCCCCCCCCCCCCCCCAAAGTCTCCGACACCGGTGACCGGACACATTGTATAATGGGTACCCACGTGCTTATATCAGTGTAGCTTTTCCAAAGGTTCGTTCGTATGCTATAATATGCATAGACGTGCTTAAAATACATAAATGCTTAAGATTGTTGCCATATCCTATCCTACAGGGTGCTCTGCATTCGTGAATAATTACAAAACTTTACATATTAGATTCTTATTCTAGGTGAACTAAGATCTAATTATAGAACCATTTTAATGTTATTTCTATCTCATGAGAACCTAGCCTATTTGTTATTAATTTATGGGATGGAAGGATGGACGTGAAGGAATAACATCCATACATCCAAACTCACGCATTTATAAATTGTGTGTAGTATAATATAAAACAATCTTCAATAATTGATAATTGTTTATCTATACAGAATGTTGCGTAACATTGGCACTAAGCCAAAAGGGGATGTTTCTGGACCTCGAGAGAATCAACTTTTATTCTACGATTTTTTTAATTTCGCACATTTTTTTACTTCATTGAAAATATCTAGCAACTTTCTTTTCTATATATATTTGTGTTCTTTTTGATATGTTCTAACTATATTATTATTGTTTTAAAATTTCAAAGTGACTATTTTGACTATTAGATACTATATTTGTTGTATGTATTATTTTATATAAATTTACGTACTTACCTACTCTAGATTTTATAATAATGTTTGACGTTTTGGAATGTATTCTGTAAGTCAAGTTTGAGTAAATAAATAAATAAAGGATTAAAATCGTTTTTTTTGTAATAATTTCATGACAAGACACTAGATTTACCAACTGGATAAAACAAACAAAAACATTTGTGAAATATTTTATAACATTAAATAATGCAAAATTGTGAGTAAAAGAACACGGACAGAGAAAAAAAAAAAAGATTCTATTAAAGCTTAATTTAGTAGAGCAAATCGTTACCGAATCCCTCCTAATACCTCTTAAAAATGGGAATTTCTGTTGGGCTTACATGCTACATGCGATGTCACAAAAAAGGATTAGGATTTCTGTATATAAAAATCTTTTAAATATATTTATCATTTATTTTATTCCTTACGTTGCATGTACCTATTTCTTACACTAACACTGTTTTAACTATATTTTAAATATATTTTAGACCGACTTAAAGTAGGTACCTAGTTAATTGCCTACCTACTTATTATGTTCAAAGCAAACATAAACCTACTATTATAAATACTTATCTAGTATGTCGGTTAGGGGAGTATTCCTACGGTTATTTTGGTGAATGTCTATAAATAAAAAAACTAGCTAGCCGCGTCTTCGCATACGCCTTTAAGTGGCCTATGTCTGTTTCCAGGATACCACTACCTCCTTGCCAAATTTCATGAAAATCCGTTCAGCCGTTTAGGCTTGAAAAGGTAACAGACAGAGACAGACAGACAGTACACATATTACGACATATTAGTACGGATATGAATAGAAAAAGAAATACACTGTAACAATCTTAAGTTGGTACTTACTAAACCGAGAAAATTATAAATGACGTAGGTACTTTTCCAAAGATAATAATATGAACCCTTTTCGATATTTTCCATAAATTAAATAAATAATTTTGCTTTTTAAACGCAGAATACTTTGAACCAAATATGTTTTCTTACCAGCTTTTAAATTTTTTTTGTTTAAATAATACTTACTTATGTAGTACATAATGCATTTTTTAGAAATTTTATACATAACTATTGCAACTGCCACATAAAACCAACGAAATATATCAGTTACCTAAGTATATGAAACATAAGAGTATGTATAATTTAACAATTATGAATTTAACATGTTTTGGATTGTGTTCGCGCAAACTCAGCCATTGTTTATAGGTATTCTATTATTTATAAAGGTGTCAAGTCTTATAATTTATGTGTTCGTAGCGTGTGCGACCCAGTCGTCGTAAGGTATGTGGTCCAGGATATGCTTCACGAAGCGCGACATCTTCTGCGCGAGGTCTTTCTTCAGGTCCGGTTTCATTTCTTTCAGCAGCTCCTGTGCGTTTGTGTTGATGAATAGGTTCAGTGCTGCCTCTGTGAAGGGAAGAACATTCGTGTTAAAATATATGTAATCGCTGATCTGCAATATTACAGATGCTTTTGATTATTGTCAAAACGGAGAACTTGAATCAAACCTCCTTTTCATAAAGACATAACCTTTAAAGCAGCTGAGGTAACTCGATTGAAAGTCTATTGTCTATTCTATAGCATGGGAGAGAAACTAGTTCGACTAACTAACTACGTTCAGTTTATAAGTTCATATTATATGAGTCACCAAATCGGCGGGCTGCCGATACGGTGACAAAACACTTGGCTGCCACAACATTCTTAAGTAGGTAGGTACATTGAAACTTAGAGGTAATTATAATTGACCATGTTGATCCGCTGCTATGACTTACAAACTTCAATAAACCTATGAATTGCTAATTTCCGTTAAAACCATGCCTAAACAAACAGATCAGATTACATCAAGGTCAGGCGCGGTCGCAGCCCAAGACTTTGGGGGGGGTCACACTTGGTGCGGGCCGTAGCACACAAAATTTACTTGTAGGCGGTTGCAGACTAGGGTGTCCCGTAGAAACTTTTTTTTTATTTCCGTAACGTAAGACCACTCGAAAGTTGCGAAATTGTATGTAGATTACGAATAAAATTTAAAAAAAATCTAATAAAATGTCTTTAGGTCTCTACCGACCTTCAAAGTCTTCAAAAAATTACATTTTCAAGTCGATTTTTGACTCTTTATAATTTTGAATCCAGAAGAAAGTATTATTATTTTACTAAATTTTAGTGTAGAACCTGAACGGATCTTTAATCTTCGGGGTTGAAAACGTTTCCAGCAGCTTCGTATTTGTTAGGGTTACCCTCAATTCCATCTCCAACTACCCTCAATTTTCAACTCTTCTAAATTATATTCTTTATGTGACTCGCGACTGTTTTGTTTGTATCCAAAGTAAATTTTATGCCTTAAAGATACAGTTTCAATTACAATAATGTCAAAAGTGGATATTATTGACTTTAAAGAATGAGTTCGTGGCGAAGTGAAATATATTCTATATTTGGACATCAACAAAATTTAGACGATAGCTTCAATTCCAATCGTTACTAAGGCACGAGTTTTACAAATTACTTAAAGCTTATTTTATATGGTACCTCAGTTTAAAAAGATAGCCCAAAAACAAACGAAATTATAGTTATCAAAACGTACTGAAATGTTTTGTTGAATCGTCTTGACGTTGCTGCTTATAAATGCATTTCGTTTGAGTCTTGTTTGTGGTTAAACCATCAGAAGTTCATCGCTGAGCGAAGTTTTTTGTTGGACCATAGTAATCAAATGAAAATGGTTATCAGCAGTTTAAACAGACAAGAAACGGCTAAATTAGTTAAACGACATCTGAGATTTGAGAGCCGAAAAATGTGATTGAAGAGCTAAGTACGGATAAAATCATTGTGAGATATGTCAAGCTGTTTCAGCTGGTTCCTGCACTCCTGAGCTAGCTAACCGTCAACCTGGGAAAATGGTGCACTCGAGATGGCTTACTACAGCTAATCGGTTGTTCAGACTTTACGTGAGTTCTGCAAATCCATATGAAAACCTACAAATGCTTACCTACTACGTTCTTAGACTTCACGCACCGATTTGGTTCTTAATCAAGCATAAGGCATCTTTTAAGGGGGTATAGTACCTCAAATTGCTTATTTTCAACTCCGTCGGACCTCCATATCTTCCAAACTACTGAATATTTAACTTTGAAATTTATATATGGTAAAGTTCAGGACTTATTCTATCGATCATATGTTTCGAAAACACGATGCCATAAAATTTTCTCGATAGAAAAAAATCGCAAAGTTACCTCTAATTTTTTACTAAAACCCTAATTTCTCAATAAAAACAGATGATACGATCCTGAGATTAAGCATAGTAATTGAACTAAGTATAAAGAACATTTTATATGTTGCCTTTTTTTCAATTAACTATTCTAATGTTTGTGGGGAGCAAATAACTACTAAAAACTTGATTTTTGGGCTTACGCCGCTTTGCTCTGTCCCGCTCCTGTGAACGTGAAATTATATGCCTATCCTCTTCACACAATAACGAGGTAGGGTACCCCCTTAAGGAGTATTTATATCAACTGATTATGTTTTCTCGACTCTTACCTGAACTGTTGTAGATTCTGTGATCGCAAGAAACGCATTTTTTGCGCATCCAGAGAATATACTTGTCGGCATGATTTTTGATGAAAGATACACATTTGGGAACTAGGATTATGTATGTAATCAAAGTCAGAGAAGATGAAAATAATTCAAAACGCCGAATATTTAGGCCTTCTAAAATAAACTTCGATGTAAGTGATCACCGAAATGATAATGAGGCAAGAATGACAAGTTACCGCACCGCCGCCGGTTCTTCGACACATTTCAACTGAGGACCTTCAAAAAATGACTTTAGATAAAGATTTGCGTATTGAAGACCTTCCTTGCGACACTCAATCTGATGAGAGGTGTGTGAAATTAGTGACAGAGGCCTCACAAAGCGTAACTGACGCTAAATCGAGAGATGGATTTATTAGAGCCCGGATACAATCTCGTGCTGAAATGCCATAGTTTGGTCACAAGTAAAGTTTAGATTTTTATCATTTGTCCGTAACTTTAAGATTATATTTTATTTATTTTCATTGTTTAGGCTTTGTTTTATCCCTTAAATTCATTAAGTATGTTCTAAACTTTGTTTTTGTTATATTTAAGACCCATGATGTAGGTCACTAAAAATTTGAAATTTACAAAACTTCTAAGAGCGGTAGAGGCCTCAAGATGGGGAGTTAGTTTAGTTTTTTTACCAGTTTCTTAATCTACGTGAAATATCGCAACTTTCGATACCTCTTACGTTGCTGTAACTTGAAAAAAAAATATTCCCATACATCGACGGGACACCCTATTGCAGACCCCACTGAAAACCACTAAACTTTATCGGCGAGCGGAGCGAGCCGCGGAAAATTTTTCGGGTTGTCACAAACTGGTTCAGAAAAAAAATAACAGCGAGTGGAGCGAGCTCTGAATGAGCCGCAGCCTTTTTTGAAATTGGTGAGGTAGCGTCCATGCAAGACAAGGAAGCTTAATTATGAGCTTCTGCCCGCGGCTTCGCACGCGTTTTTTCTATGGAAACGTTCAAAGGTAATTTCTTTACCATGGGAACTGATTTATGGGATAAATAGTAGCCTATGTTTGATTCCAGGCTTAGAGCTACACCGATGCAAAATTTTAGCTCAATCTGTTCAGTAGTTTTGGTGTGAAGACGTAACAAACATCCATCCATCCACCTATCTATCCATACAAACTTTCGCATTTATAATATTAGTGTGAAGAACAATTTTAAAGTTTTACGAATAACAACCAAATATGCGGACAACAGACTAGACACCATATAGAATCAACGGCGAGCGAAGCGAGCCGCGAAAATGTTTATGATCTGGCTGTACGTGTGAGTTGTTTGGTATTAGATATTTTGCAGTTGCAAGCTCGCCTGAAACGGAGAAGGAGTCCTGAACTAGAGCAAGCCAGAAGCTTATCAAAACAGCAAAATGTTATCAGAAGCAAGCAGAGCGTGCTGCGATAATTTAGTGGTTTCGTTAGATTTTTGGAGTGTTTGGAAAACTGACCTCAAACGAGGGATGAGCCCATGATAAGAGGCAGACAGTGTAAAGTTGCCGGCAAATTTGGCAAAGTGACCTAAAGCGGGCCAGGTTTTAAGCTTTGGATTATAGTCAGAAGGAACAAATGTTATCAGCGACCAGACCAAAACGCGAAAATTTTGTTGTCTACTAATTTCTTGTACTGGTTGACAGTGACCTCGCAGATTATTTGTTATATTTTGTGCTTTTTATTGTGGTGGTTGGATTGATACAAACTGACAATAGCGGACCAGCCAGACCAATAAAATTGGGAACGTTGCCTCTGTGCTAATCAAAACACAGAGCACAAATAACAGTAATATCGGCGAGCGGAGCGAGCCGCGATTTTTTTTATTGCTGCAGTTGGTAACCATAATCAATGTAACGGAAGTAAACAGGATAATATAATGATCAAGCTGTGGGTTGCAATTTTTTAAGTACCTAAACTAAGATTTTGGGGGGGGTCATGACCCCCGTGACCCCCCCCCTGGGACCGCGCCTGATCAAGGTTGAGGAACCGTGGAAGAGGCTCGCAATGGACCGATTAACCGGCCGTAATGCAAAGGACCTGAGGGATGATTATATTTTAGTTTCTACATTCTTCTCACGGTCTTTCTCTAAGGTCATCGGATACCCTGCTCCTCGCATCTCCAGTACAGAGAACATCTTTTTACAGCGACTCTTTCACTGCTCAAGCTGTCAGACTTTGGAACGATTTGCCAGTTGATATTAAGACGTCCACATCACATCACGCTTTTAAAAGGAAAGTCTTCAATCACTTTCTTAACGTCACGTCAGACTAGATTATTCAGCATGTCCAATATAGTTACTAAGTAGGTATAATTATTTTGTTGTATGTATTAGTTTAGTAGGTATTATGTGTATTAGTACCTATTAATAGTTTACAGTTTATGTTAAGAAGCACCGCCATCCTTTATTTTTCTCCCATCGTTTTGGTTGTCTGGAAGAAATCGCTTTAAGCGATAAGGCCGCCAGTGCCATTGTTCTCTATATGTTTCGTGTAAAATTTGTTTTTTGTTAAGGTGATGAATAAAGAATTATATATCTATCTCTATCTATATTTGACGTCAGTAACGAGACGGGATCGTCACGTCTCTTTTTCCATACAATTTGGTACAGCGCCTCTATCGTGGAGACATGGAACTACGCAAATCCCATACAAAAATTGGTTGTCTGTAAAGTCGGTTTACTTACTGACGATAGTTGAACGTGACAACGTCTTAAGAAAATACTGATGGAATGGTAGCATTTGATACTCGATCAAAACATGTAAATGTACTATAGTATAGCAGCTGTCCACGCAGACGCATCGCTCACTCAAGTAGGAGAGAGACGGATGTCGAGCGCTCTCGCTTGCACTTCAAGCCTTACATGGAACGCCTCAGAGCGAGGTAACGCCGCATGACGTCATAGCGAGGTAACGCCGCATGACGTCATGTTTTTTCGTGCGTGCAGCCGGCTCTATCGAATTATAAGACGTTGTCACGTCAAAAAGAATACGTCACGATCACCTCTGGTTTCTAACGTCAAATGAACTCGCCCTCTGGAACCAGCATTGGACCATTGGCTGCGACCATGATGATAATGATATGAACCATTCACTGACCTAGCACAGGGTTGCTGTTCTGCAGGTTGTTAACGCCCATCTGTATGTCCCGGACGGAGAAGTCCAGCTTCAGCTGCTGCAGGTTCAGGAAGGTCTTCCCGTCGCGTTCGTACGGCTCACCGCGGAAGTACACCTTCGCTTTTACACCGTCTGGAATGGGAGAGAATGCATCACACTAATCACACTTCATCACACTTATCACACTAATATTATAAATGCGAAAGTTTGGATGGATGGATGGATGGATGTTTGTTACCTCTTCACGCCAAAACTACTGAACGGATTGGGCTGAAATTTTGTATACAGATAATTAACGTTTAAAGGTGATTTCTATCCCATGGGAAATGATTTATGGGATAAAAAGTAGCCTATGTTTGATTCCAGGGTTAGAATTACCTGTATGCAAATTTTCAGCCCGATCCGTTCATTAGTTTTGGCGTGAAGAGGTAACAAACATCCATGCATCCAAACTTTCGCATTTATAATATTACTAGCTTCTGCCCGCGGCTTCGCACGCGTTCTTACTATGGAAACGTTCAAAGGTAATTTCTATCCCATGCGAACTGATTTATGGGATAAAAAGTAGCCTATGTTTGATTCCAGGCTTAGAGCTACACCGATGCAAAATTTTAGCTCAATCTGTTCAGTAGTTTTGGTGTGGAGACGTAACAAACATCCATCCATCTATCCATCCAAACTTTCGCATTTAGGTATAATATTAGTGTGAAGTGTAAAGTGTGATAGTGTGATGTGATATTACAGATAACTTATAATAATAATAGTGTTATTCTTATAGACGAGACGGACGAGTAAACCACAGATGTTTGTAAACTAAATTTTCAGTATATTTTTCACTTATGTGAAGAAAACCAGCTTCGTATATGAATGTTTTATTCTGAATCTGAATCTGAGTAGACATCAGTGAGGATTTTTGATTGCCATAAAAGGAAGTAAAATATAAGTTACTTTAGCTGTAAGCGATAGAATGTAGGTACACACACTTATCAAAACTACAGACAGGTAGTAGGTAACATTGATATAAGTAAAATTCTGTAGATATTATGGTACGTCCTTCCAGCGCTATCACAACAAATGGCCTGTGTTACCTACAACTGAACGCAAAGACACGCTATTTCCAATCTATTGCAATATACCTACCTAACTATTGTACAACAATGATGGAAAGACGTATCTAGACCGAAGTGCGATCACACGCGAAACACGTACGCTGGCAGCGCCGCCGGTCCGACTGTTACTGAGGTGGGTGGACACAATTGGTCTCAATTTGAGCGTTCCACTTTTGAGAAGCCAGTGCCCAATCTTCCGAATTTTACATACATCGATGGGTAGTAAGCATACAATGATAGGTCATCAGTTAGATGACAAAATGTGCTGCGTCGGAACAGTATATAGTATGGTAAATTGTATTATTTTTAATTCTTAAATGATTCAAAAACAACAGTGTTATTCTTGATCATCTTTCTTGTTGAAAAACATATTGGTAGTTACATTAATAGAATGGTAGGTATGAAGTACATTCTCCACTGGAGTATAGTTAGTGGTCTCAATTAGGCAAAGCCGCCACTATCAAGTCTTTAAACTGAAATGTTTTTTTTTTCAGACGCTTAAGTGATAATTACAACCTAACTAATACATGACTTGTACCTACTTTTAACTCATAGTCAAGGCTCTATCTTTAAAGCGCGTTCCATATTCTCGTCCAGATTCTCAGCAAGAATCTCGCGTACCTACTTTAGCAAATAAGCGCGCTCCACATTCTCGCGAGAATCTCGCGAGAAGGCGAGAGAGAACAACACGAGAAACGTGAGTGTGGAACCGATTCACATGTTCTCGCCTGTTCTCGCGTTCTCGCGCTCTTTGTCTCGCGTCAAAAAACCGACAAAAAGCGGAGAACTAGGCGAGAACGTGCGATGAACATGAGAATCGGTTCCACACTCACGTTTCTCGTGTGTTCTCGCCTTCTCGCGAGATTCTCGCGAGAATGTGGAGCGCGCTTAACACTTTCATGGCCTAAGACCTACCCTAACCTCCGGTTTTATTTGAGAAGCCATATTATGGCCTCTTGCCACGTGAGAGGCTAAGATGCAGATGTCCTACGTCAGCTCAGTGGGGCAGCCGACGCTGGGCAGTGAATGCAGTATACTAACACTATCATGGCCCAAGACGCAGATGTCCTACGTCTTATTGCCTCATAATTATAAGGTAAAATGTTAGACAAATAAGAGTTCTGTTAATTATGGTAAACGGTGGCAGTCCAAGAGGGTCAAGTGGAACCTGTGAGTGGCAGGCCGACCACATTGCATATTAATTCTAACGGTCGGTGACAATTTTGCTATCGGCTTTATTAGGCCCATTATAGCTGTAGATCATTGCAGTTAGTAGACAACCTTATGAAAATTATAAACCTTAGTATAGTAGGTTCTTACCGTCTCAGACTCGACGGTCTTTTTATGGAACAAAATAAAACATGTTGCTGAGAAGTCATGTTTTTCCAATCCCCGGTGGATTTGAAAAACATGACTTCTCACTGAGGACAAACTTTAAAAAAATGAGCAAAATATTTTTTGGAAATTTTTGATTTAGTACCTTCTCTTACAATCTGTGTAAAATGAAACATGTAGAGTCAGTTAGCTTGGAAAGAAAATTTAAAATAAATGGAAGAATTGTGTTCACTACACCGTAGACGACAGATGCGGAACACCATTGCCCCCTCAGGTGTGCTTCTGCTGGTGCGTGCCTCTGCGCTCAAAACCACTCCTCAGCGGTAGTGATGCGCGGCCCGAACAGAGCTCATACTACCCTGTCTATCTTTCATAACCACGAGGTACTCCATGATAACAATGAGTTACTCACCGTATTCGCCCCAGTAGTCGCCACCGCCCGAGGCGCGCACCAGCAGAAGGACGCCCGAGGAGCGGTAGCGGGCGCGCGCGCTGATGTGCGGCCCGAACAGTGTCAGCTGGAACTGGTGCGTCTCCAGGTCAGACCTGATGAAATTATACGGTTAGTTAGACGGTGAAATTGCATATGTGCATGCAATGGCAAATGAGCCTACCTACACCTGTTTTTTTTTTAATAATAATAAATCTTTATTTCAACACCTGTGTATCTAGGGGATTTTCACGGGGCATTATCGAGCGCTTTCCTAGCGGATGTGCCCAAGAGTCTGATAACACCAGGATGGACGATATAGTTTAAAGTTCGTATTACCATACGGTTTTAAGCACTAAGGCCCGTATTTTGGTCCGTATTATAAAAGCTTTCCCAGTCATACTTGAGTTACAGATTTCCTGTGTCTAAAATGAGTCAAAGTAAGTCAAACATAGATCGAATGACTGAGCGTGGATTGAGTATACAGTCCTAAGAGTCCAGTCAAGTAACAAGTTAAGGTTTATAGTAAACATAAAAGGAGAAACGTTAGAAATTGTAGGAAGTTCCATATTTTTAGGAATCACCTGGATAATAAACTTCAATGGGGGCCCACACATAGATAAGCTATCGAAGAGACTTAGTCTGCAGCGTATGCAGTCAAAAAAATCCGTCATCTTACAGGCGTGGATACATCTAGACTTGTTTATTTCAGCTACTTCCATAGTATTATGTTTTATGGTAGGTATACTGCTGTGGGGAAACGCTGCAGATATTAACACCGTATTTGTGCTGCAGAAGAGGGCTGTTTGAATTTATCACGTAGGGAGGCTACGTGATAAATTCAAAGAAATAAACATAATTACAGTAGGTACCTACGCTTCTATAACAAAACTCCTAATGAGTTGCAAAAATTATCAGTAGGTAAATAAATTCAAACAAATTGTCAAAAGTTTGCTGTGCAAAAAAACTTACTATAAGGTATCATAAATTCACACAAATTGTCAAAACTTTGCCGTGCAAAAAGGCTTACTATAAAGTATCAGATTATCTGGACTTCTAGAGGATAAAAAAATGCTTGGGACGGGCTATGCTCCAACTCAAAAAATAACAACTGACAGGCTAAAGGTTTCTTCGTCGCTTTTTTACTTTAGTCTACATACCGAAGCGACAGAAATAAAAAATATTACTTTATTTCCATATCAGTGTTTAATTGTATAATTTGACCTTTTCTAAGTGTACATTTATTGTATTTACTTATGGAAATAAAGAGATTTTGATTTGATTTGATTTAAGTCAAATAGTATGTCTACTATCTGATCTGATCAGATCTTTGTTTATTTTGGTGAAACTATACAATCGTATCACGAACTTTGAGCGTGTGTGATATTTATTTCTATCATAATTATAGGATCTTTTTAGTGAAAAATGGGTACCTACCTATTCTAATTAGTATGCTTCTACCTCAACTCTCAGAAGTCACTACTTACCATTATTTACGATTAGTAATCGGTGATTAGCAAATACCGAATCGAATAGAAAAATCTCCCAGATGAATCACCACTTATAAACAACGGTCAATTAGCAAACGTTAAAATGATCATTAATTTACAAAACAAACTGACAGTGTTTGTCGAACAAATCTATTTATTTTACCATTTGTTTTGTCGTTCGACTTGAACTATTATTTTTCGTAAATTCTCGAAGCTACCAGCTAGACGATGCAAATTCATAATTAGTACCTACTTAAAGGTCAAATGCCACTTTCAGTACCTATTACCAAACAATGAGCGGTAAACCAAAAATATAGTAGGTACCTACCTAAGCTATTAAAAAAGTTATAATTAATCTTTCATAAAGTTGAGTTGAAGTTGTTGCATTACAAAATATTCTAGAGAATAAATCGATTACTAGAGAATAATCGAAACCAAGCTGGATGGGCTCTGTTCTAATCTAATTCGAAATATAATATATAAACTAACAAGTAAGAGGTTGTTGTTGTTTTCCTTCTTTACCTACTTAAGACTCTCTCTTTAACATAAATAAAATTTATTTCCTAAGTTTCCAATGTCTCGTTATCGCCACCCACGATCACAAGGAAAGCTGTTATATATATTGGACTTTTTTCTGTAGCCCCAGGCAATGTTGCAACAAGGAAATCAATGTTCACTGGTTATTCATCATCTTTGTAACGAGAATATATTAAGATAAAGAAGCAGTAGGTATTCGAAAAACCCTCTTTGTCGGGTCGTCGTAATTGTGTAGGTAAGAGAGGACAATGAACACTTGTGGTCATGAAACGTGCTTGGAATAAATCACAGGATTTAGTTAAACGTGATTATTCCTGGTAACGGTTAACTCCAACGATTGGCTTAGCTGAATTGACTCTGTGCTAATAATTTTCATGGAAAATTATTCTTTTTTCGCATGTGATTGACCAAATAGAAACATGTCTGTAAAAACTTGAAAACTTAGAATTCGTAACTAATTTTCATGAGAAGATGGCCTAAAGTGGCATATAGAATGAGTTGATTTCTCTTTCAAACATTTTCAACTAGTTTCTGCCCACGGCTTCGCACGCGTTGTTTCCATTTAACCGCTTTAAGGTTATGCCTATCCCATGGGAACTGCTTTATGAGTTACAAAGCCTATGTTTTATTCTAGGTCTAGAACTAAATGAATACAAAATTTCCACCAGATCCGTTCAGTAGTTTTGGCGTGAAGAGGTAACAAACATCCAATCCAAACTTTCGCATTTCCAATGTGACGCGATTGTTTTAGTCCTTTTGAGGGCTTAGGGTAAAAATGTCACCGGGTAAAATTGTCATCGTAAAAATTTAGTGTAACTTTGTCATCGCTCAAATTATTTTAATATTTTTAGGGTAAATTTGTCACGGCAGGCTCTTTATGACTCGTACCTGACATTAGTGATGGTCATGTTGGAAGCCCCCGATGCGTGGATGTCCTTAAAAGTGGCCCTGTAGCCATCCGGCCCTCCGCCGAGCGCGATTGACAGCTCATCTATTACTATTGGCTCTGACTGAAAAAAATGTCTTACAATAATAGCAATAATGAAAAAAAAATAATGCTGGACAATAATACTAATATAATGCTTTATCTTGGGGCGCTTCCGACTGCTATTGATGTGGATCAGTTGAGCTACCTGTAGACTGTTTGCAACAGTCTGCAGTTAGCTCAATTGTTCCAATTGTAAATACTAGTTTAATTTTCTTTGTGATTAAGGCTATTGTCCAAGTAAAACAAAAAAAAATGCTTTAGAAAATTCATATAAGTACAATATCATGTTTCACCTTTTTTTTACCCGCGAAGCGTGGGCTATCTTTTAAAAGTCCTTCATTGTGGTTTATTTATGACCTCCAAGCATCAAAACGACTTTGATGAATGAGGTACCATCAAAATACTTTTCTGGTCTCCTACATGGTTCTTAACTATATTTTGTAGGTCTTCGCCCTCTGACTTGGCGAAAAAATTGGAAAAAGAAAAGGCCGAGTCGGGTTTTTTATCGTTTTAAATGATCACTTGACTGTATTTAAAACTTAAAGCGTGGCGTTGTCAAAAGACACAAAAGTATGAAAAGTTTTAGTATCCGAATGGGATGCGCACGCTTTTGGATTCTTTGTCTTTCATGCTTTTGTTTGACAGGAAAAAACCACGCTGATGTCTTTAGTATTGTTCATAACTAATAACATTTACGTGAGATATATTTCCATACGAAATTGTCAAGCAAAAACGTAACAAAAAATACTTGACATTGGCTCTATTGTAATATGGATGATCTAACTAAACGTTAGCTAGGTTTACTTCGTTTGACAATAACACAGATTTGCATACTTGCATAGTTTTTCACACTAAATAATCTACCTCTTCAATTCCGAACTCCGGTGCCCCTCGCTTCAAGTAGTTGAGCAGGGTGTTAAAGCTTCGCAGGAGACATGCGTCTACATTGGGGTCCTGCTGGGAACAGGGACCACCGAATATTTCTGGAACAATAAAACAATTATTTATTACTCTTTTCTGCCTGCGTTGTCTATGGACGATTCTACGTTTTATGGTTATTTCTATCCCGTGAGAACTGATGAGATAAAAAGTAGCCTATGTTTTATTTCAGTGCTAAAACTACCTGTATGCAAAACAGCCCGATCCGTTCACAATATTGGCGTGAAGAGGTAACAAATATCCATCCAAACATCTATAACAACGAATGTACGTATTTGTGATGCTTACAAATATATGGGACGTGGTTTTATGTGGATTTTTATGGTCGCAAAGCGACAAAGTCCTTCGTTAAAATAAAATAATAAGAAAAAACCATCGGTACATTCACACATCCAAACTTTCGCATTTATATTAGTGTGATAGTGTGAAGTTAACAAGTTAATCTTAAATTACTTTCTACTTCAACCTACTATTACTAACTTCAGCCCGCGGCTTCCCACGCGGTCTTTCGGGATAAAAAGTGAGCCTTCACGAACATCCACGAACATCCACGAACATCCAAACATCAATACATCTAAACATCCAAACTTTCGCATTTATAATGTTAGTGTGATAAAAGCGAAAGTTTGTGTAATTATTTTATAATTTTAAGTGAGGTAGTGAAATGATCGGGCGAAGATAACACAAAAACTGCTAATATATATCACATTGAAGTTTTGTATTGTAGGCCTGGAATTAGATTACTTAAATAAAGGCTTTTTATTCCGTTGGCAAAAACTAGTGATTTTATAGGACAAAGACATTATTATTTACACATTTATTTATTTACACAAGACCATAATATTACAGATTCCTCCAAATCGTTATGAATGCCTTTTGACTACATACTATTGAAAAGTCTTCCTAGTACCTACTATGAAATAGATTCGGGCTCTAGCTAGATACTCAGGTCCTCAGCACACATACGTCCCACTGTTGATCATGCCTCAGAGATCAGGGCCGCGATCACTGTGTGGTAAGGCACGGCATTACGGCTGAAACGTTAGCAGTTGAAACGTTAGTGCGCGTTCAAAGGCCGGCATCGGACAATCGGCTGACAAGTGCGTCCACTGATCGGCAATCCGAATGACGTCATTCGGATTAAATGGAAAAGTTGCCTTCAAGAATCCAGCATTGCCGACGGTCCGCTCCGTGCGGTACGGATCTTTTATGTCAAACCATTGATGGGGACAGTGCGGATTGTCCGATGCCGGCCTGTGAACGCGCACTAACGTTTCAACTGCTAACGTTTGAGCCGAATGCCGTGCCTTACCACACCGTGATCGCAGCCCAGAGGTACACTGCTCACTCACTCACTCACTCACTCTTGAATGAGAAGAGTATGTGTTTATGTCAAACCATTGATGGGGCCAGTGCGGATTGTCCGATGCCGGGCTGTGAACACGCACTAACGTTTCAACTGCTTACGTTTGAGCCGTAATGCCGTGCCTTACCACACCGAGATTGCGGTCCCTGGTACCTAATCGTAAGTCAATACCAATTGACTTGAATTGAATATTAGGTGCTGTGTGGTGTCGGCTTAGAATTCGCACCACCAAAACTCTTGGCGCAGCGGGCGAAGGTCCGCCTGCGACGCAGGAGGTTGCGGGTTCGATTCCCGCCTCGGGACAAATTGTTTGTACGATTTGCAGATATTTGTTCAGGGGTTCTGGATGTTTTTCTATGTATAATAAAAAATATCTATCTATGTAGTCTATTGTATTATGTATATCTGTTATCTAGTACCCATAACACAAACTCTGCTTAGCTTGGGGCTAGATAATGCTGTGTGAATTGTCCAAGATTATTTATTTATTTATATTTATCTTCCCGCGGGTGTTGTAAGAGGTGACTAAGGGATATCTATAGGGGGCGGGCAGCACCGAACTGGTATCCCCAACCCGCGTGTCCGTTACGTGGGTATTATGGGTATTACTCCCCTATAAGATAAAAGCCGATAAGGCGCTTCAGGTGGAGGCCTGCGTCCAGCAGTGGACGAATATAGGCTGTTGAGGTGAGGTGACGAGGGAATAGTAGTTCAAGGAAAGGTTTGTATTTATTCCATCGTAGGTACACTTGATGCACATACATAGGTAGGTACTTCGTTATAGGAATCACCATAATGTACAAAGGTAAAAAAACAGACAGACATGACTGAAATATTAAATAAAACTAATTAGTCGGAGTCAAATAAATACTAAATTAAATAATTAAAGGGTATGTGTGCTGCTGTGTAAGGTTGTTAGATAGGGGTATATAATTCACTAATTTTAACTCTAGAATATAACAATTTTGATCCCACGGTCTTAGATCACACGTGGACTTGACGATTTATACGTGAAACACGTACTAAATCCACCTTCACAAATAACCAGCTGTCAATAACTGCTTTCGACCATTGTCCACTCATCAGTATGCAAGTCGCAGATCTAACGGTGAACCGGTCAGTGAAAACAATGACTGTAGGCGCCAGGCCTTGGCATTCTTTGTAGATGTTTGAGGAAGATATTAACATATCAGAAGAAAGAATTTATGAATAGGTATAGTTGTGGAATATTTTGTGACGTGGCGATTACAGCGTAAGAGTCGACCATCCAACTAAGCTCGTGGTAGTCCTAAGAGTCGACTAAAAGTACCTACCACAGGAAGAGCAAAAGCAAAGCTCTCTTCTGTACATGTAACACCTCCACTGCGGGCACAAATCAGCCTGCCACGCGTGGGGGTTTATTTTATTTTGTTGTATTCGGAGAACAAACAGTTTTACACACTTTATAAATAAATTTACAAAGTAACTGATAACCATTTATGTGTTCTCGCATCTAGAAGCTAAAAGGCTCAGGAGGAATGGAAAAACAGTTCTGTCTAAACTAACAAAAAACAAAACTTATAAAATTACGTACAATATTTAACAAGAAATTATATAGGTACACAAGACAGGAACTGATAGATAAGAAAAAATAAATAAATATAAAAAAGATATTCAAATAATATTCACTGATAGATAATTGTGAGGCACTCTTGATTTCATTACACAATACATAATGATTAAATCTTTTTTTATTATTTTATTTTTACATAACACATGTTTTTGTCTTTTTCTAATCTTTTGATGCCATCCTCTTTTGAGATTAAAATTGTCTCTTTTTAACTAACTACAAAAAAGGAGGAGGTTCTATGTTTAGCTGTATGTTTTTTTTACTTTTATTTATTTATTTTCGTTGATTTCTTTGTCAATTATGGACCAATTTTATAGAGCTATTGTATAGAGAATTATCAATAATTATCTTCTCTATCCAAATGCAATGTTATGTAAATACCTATGTGTACTAATGGTGCAGTAGGTATTGGCTAAAATATGTATACCTTTATAAATAAATAAATATTCTAAGTAAGTATTCTGTTCCGCATTAGTATTTTGTTCCGCAAAACTTAAAAAATAATGTGAATGTCAAGTAATTTGAAATCGGTTTTTAGTTTTTTTAAAACAATTAAAAAAATTATCTCAATTAACTGTTATCGAACAGGTAAAACGCAGAACGGATGATGCACTTGCGGGGTTAATGACCTGTCCGCAGAAGGCAGACCCGATCTAGCAAAAACCGCCTTACTGTTATTATTAGTACCTACATTTCATTAAACCATACCAGTTTTTTATCTTCAGTATCGTGAGATCGGAGCCCAGTGTAAATCCTGTCCTACTTCCTATCCTACTAATAAGTACTAATATACTAAATTATTATAAATTCGTTTCTCGTAAAGTTTGTGAAATGTGAATTTTTTTTTGCGTAGGATCTCCAAAACTACTGAACAGATCAAAAAGAAATTTGGCAGAAGTACATTTAGAATGTAGCCTACATAACTTAAACATAGGCTACATTTTTTAGGGCTTCGCCCCTTGATTTAGGATTTAAAAAGGGTTTGATAATTTAGGTAAACATCACGTCCAACGAGAACCTAAAACATAGATAAAAAGTCCGTCTATGCAATGTTGTCTATTTTTGTCCAAATAGTGATTGAATTTGTGATGTTGTCATAATATCTGCTTTGTAAATAAGTATGAAAATTAAACAGAATGTTTTTCTCCAGTAAAGAAACGAAATAAGTCAATTAATTGCTAAAGGTACATTCTATAGATAATATAATATTTAATGCTTCGTGTGTTAGAAGTCATAGATGTATTCGCTTTTTCTATGTGATGTAGTATGCCCTACCTTTAGTTGGGTACCCTACCTACTACGCTAACGAAGTTGCGGGTAACAGCTAGTTAGGCATATTTTTGCATACCTATGCTGGAAGTGTATTTTCCCAAGAAATTATGAAAACGAATTTCATAAGGGCAGAACTCTAGTTTTTGAAGGAAGGGATGCATTAATTTGCTCGAGCAAGAGTTTAGTGTCGTGTTTAAAATGAAGATAATTCAAGTTAAAAATAAAGTTTTTACGAAAAAGAATGATTTGTATTTGCTAACAGAGAGGTTATCGTTTTCAGGAGCAAAATATTTATCATTTATTTGTAATATTATTACAAATTGTAATATTATTACAAAGAAAAGTACAATGAAATTATAGAAACAATTCAGAACTAGTATTTGTTTACAATTGAAACCATTGAGACAATTAACGGCTGACTGTTGCAAACAATCTACAGGTAGCTCAACTGATCCATATCAATACCAGTCGGAAGCGTCCCCAAGACACATTGCATTGGCTGCATTGCCCCGCTGTATTATTACATATTATATTATATTATTACATAAGACAACCAACCTGTAAATGACTCTAATTTGTTCTTCGGAGGCCACAGAACAACAAGATCTAGTTAGGACCACATCTATCCAGTTATTTTCTGCCGAAGGCTGCACGCGAAAAAATACGAATTTAGGTTTTCATAACTACACGCAAATACTACCTACTATTAAATTATTATTAACTAATATTGAATTCTCAATTCAATGCGTTTATCAGACAACATTAAATTATAGTACAAAAAATAAGTTAAAGTTCGAGACTTACTTACCTACATACCTAATAAATAAATACAAAATTAAAATCAATATTAAAATGAAAAACATAAACGGATACTTAACCAGATCACAATTAAAATCATCATTAAAATCTTATATTTTATAATTATTAAGGGTTTTACAATTATTAAGGGGGGCCTTCTAAATTGAAGTTTCTTCTCTTGAACTCCGTTTAGGCAGTCCTAGAATACCCTGACCGACCCTGAGTAAATTATATGACAGATACAAGAATAACCTAATACCACCTCATTACAAGCGAATTATCATTAGGACTTATGTCATTGCGTGCGCGAAATCTCTGTGACAAATGACAACTTAACATCTACATAATCACATGAATTAGTGTTTTCAATCATGGCTATGCTAATGAAGGAGTATGTTTGTTCAGAATGCCGGAAGTTACGTATGTAGACCCTGTTATTATTATATTATTGTTATTTTTGTTTATAAAAATAAAGTAGCTGTTTGTTTTCCTAAAACTTTATCATGAATAATTTATAGTGTAGGCATCTCATAGCAGACGGAAGTTAAGAAGATTTTTTTCCTATATTTTTGTGCTTATGAATTAGTTTCCAGTGGAAATTTTACAATTAATATATTTTATATGCTGCATGGGTATTCTTTTTTTATTAAGATTTTTAATATCCATATTCATCACCACTGTGAACTCTGTGTTATTCGGTTGTATGGCAAATGTTGAGGTACCCTAATTTCCGCTTAATCTGGCCGATTTTGCTTATGTTTTTTCGCACCCAACGCGCATCTTGAATGAAAGAAGCAATGCTTTTGTTTATTGTTAAGACCGATGGGAACTTCCTGAGCAAGGAACTACAACACGTCTCAACCTAAATATAATCGCTTTTCGTCTAATAAAAAAAAACTAAAGTGACAGTAATTATAATTGCTGTCTAATTTTCTTCCATCTTTTATGGATATAGCGATATGGCCGCCGCAACGTAATCTGTATTTTGCTTCTCCTGTCCTGTGTTTATGTTTTAGGTATTTGGTGTGGAATAAAGAGTACTTGTGTATTGTATTGTACAGCAATGAAGTGTAATCCAAAAAAGGAAAAGACCATTATTATCTTAGAGCTCATAATATGACAGGATCTTTCGCGGAGAGAAGGCACACAATGCAGCGCTGGGTTTCAGTGGTGCCAGGGTGCTTAGGAAAGAAAGAGGCCTTTTGCAGTGGAAGAATACGTAACATGTGGTGGTGGATGATGATCATGTGACAAGCAAACGCTCGAGCAAGCGTTACGGAACAGACTTGCCGGTCTTTGGTTTCCAATGTGCTGTGCTGTGCAAGTGCAAATCTCCATAAGTGTCGCTTAGCTCACTATTACTTAACTCAAACATTTCTATTTTCTTGTCTTCCGCGTTATTTTATGCAACGAACAATTATTGTTCGTAACCAGAGCGATGAATAATATGATAAAAATTTATGTGAAGTGTTGACAACAATGGACTCAAGAATTCACCAGGTGTTGTCACAGTACAGTTGCTTTGTTTCGCATAATATCCCATTACCTATACCAAGAAGTGTAGGAAATGTGTTTAGTATTGAGTGAGTAGGTGTTTGTTAACTAAAAGTCTAGGATACCTAGTCGGCATGGTAGTTTCGTTGCCTAGGAACCTTTACGCATAAAATATGTAGGTATGCAAAGCTAGGTATTATATCGAATTAAAATTACAATCAACTAATAGAAACAAATTAGAACAACAAACAAAATGTTATTACTTAGAAAGGCCGTGTGTAAGCCCGATTCGCACATATCAGTGAAGTCACAGTTCAGTATCAGTGAATCTCAAATTCGGTACAGAATATTGTACAGATCCGTGAATATTCTGTACCAAATTGGAGATTCACTGATACTGAACTGTGACTACACGGATAATTATGTGTGAATCAGCTCTTAGAATTTCCCACCACCATCCCAACTCTTCCCGCGGGTATCGTAGGAGGCGACTTACGGATATCAACCGGGCGGCGAGCAGCGCCTCCTGCAGAACAAATTATACCACGCATACCCAGCAGCGTAGGGATTACGAGCATCGACCCCCATGAGATGAAAGCCAATAGGGCACTTAACCGGGGGAGGCCTGTGGGTGGCTAGCAGTGGACCAATATAGGCTGTTGAAGTGAGGTGAGAACTGGTACTTATTTACGATTGAAATAGTTGAGCTAACTGCAGACTGTTGCAAACGATCTACAAGTAGCTCAACTGACAGGTAAAAAGGTAGGTGAATTAATAACGGTTAGCTATAGGTAAACGAAGTGACTTGGAAGTATTGGAACATAAAAGTTATCGATTAACCACAGTCGTCACTTGGTAAAGTAAACAAATGAAAGTGCAAAATTGTGAGTGAAAGTTTATATGACATTTATTTAAAGAAAGTATGCACATGGTTTCAATCAGTTCTTTAGGTCATTGTGCAGAGCTCGAGTTGTCAGTAAATCATTATAATATAACTAATATCCCTTCCTCTTCATCAGACCTTCTTCATCAGCACACGTATGTGGATGCAGTGGACAGCAGTGGACAGATGTCCACAGCTGAACATGCCCCCACAAAAATAAGGGGGGTTTTTTCCATTATTACCTACCAAGCCTTCCAGGATGTTTTTTAATTGTCAGAAATGCCAATTGATCAGGCCAATTGACCATTATTAAGGCGAGGATTCCCGAGATGCGATGATTGCGAGTAAGTGAACAAGACGGTGCGCAGGCAGCCGAGCACGATTTTGTAGGTATTTAGGTGTTTTGAAAAATATTTGTATGGCATATAAAAATATTTTCTAGTGATGCACTGCGTAATAACGTTTGCAATGTTTTGGTAAACATTTTGTGTCATTTTATTCATTTTTCTATTCACACTGATCATTAAAAGTTTCATTTAGAGGTAACTTTGATATTTTTTTCGATCGGGTGAAATATCACCAATCGTGTTTTTGTCTAGTGATGCACTAGAAAATATCCTCAACTATAATATGTATGAATTTCAAAACTATAGGCCTTATAGTTATTGAGGTACGGACAGTTAAAAACCCCGAAATCCGGGAATCCTCGCCTTAAAGTCTTCTAACCTCATTGGATAAAAATAAGCATGGGATAAAATAATAAGCGCTTGTTTTCTTTTTGCTCTAAGTGGGTTCCTATATCTATTGCCGTGTTTTGCCGGCTTAGAATTTGAAGCCCTACTCTTCGCGACTAAGGGATACCCACCTGGGGCGGCCAGGACCAACCAACTGCGATTCCCAACCCGCATACCCAGCGTGGGGATTATGGGCATTACCTCTCATGAGCCAAAAGACAACAAGGCGGTTATCAGGAGGAGGCCTGCGTCCAGGCTGTTGAGGTGGGCAGAAGGTACCTATCTCCCGAAGGCCGCATAGTTTCTCACGGTTAGTTTATTATTCAAAATAAAACTACTTTTAGATTCTTACCTCTTATAAGACTCTAAAAGAGTCTGCTCTGGAAAACAGGAAGAAACCAATAAGAAACAATCAAGCACTATGAGGGTGATGAACTTGATGGACTGAATCCAACCGTATCAAGCTCACTATCAGTCTATTATCATTGCAAATCAAGTGGTCCCCACGCATAGTATGTTTCAATTTCCACTGTAACCTCAATAAATTAAGGATAATTAAACATTAACTTTTTATTTTAATTTTCAAGTTATTTAGTCCTATATCTTTGTTTATGTACCATATTACTTTTTAGTTTAATTCTTTGGAAATTTGAAATAGCGCGCAGCTTCAGTATTTTTTCATTTAGTTAGGTTGCTGTTAATTTCTTGAATATTGTAGAAATTTAATATATTGTAATGGTCGTTATGTTGTGTGGGAAATTCTATCAACTTTCAAAAATTAGTCTTACTAACGGAAGCACTAAAAAAGGACATTGTCGACAGTGTAATTATGCTAAGAATTAATTAAACACAATTCGTTTCACAAGAAAGTGTTTTTGAACATAACTTACCTATGTTCTTTCTTATGCACTAAATTAGAAAAGTAGGAACTTAATTATTGGGACAAAAATAATCTAGAGATTACTTATTTATAACAATCTAGTACTTAGGTAGGTATCTACTAAAATTAATTCATGTTTGCGCAGACACTTGGGCACTATAATATGTCCTGCGCATCTGGCTAGTCTCCGATGAGACTGGTCGCCGTAGTCGAAATTCGGCTAAGAGGACATTATTATCAATAATATTGAGAAGCTATACCAACGTATTTTTACTGTAAAAGCTTTCGAGATCAATGTCTGCTCAGAAGGTATGGCACAGAAAAATGACACACATAGTATCACCCGTTCCACCACTTTCTTCTATTCTATCACTTACTTGAGTTCGATGCGCCTGTTGCTATCACCGCTGCAAAAAATAACAAACACACTTGAAAATTCGCCATTTTTCCTATACTAATTAAAAGTTTGAATTTAGAATTTTGACGGATGTTTGTTTTTATTTTTTACGCAAACGTGCGTCCGGTCTTGCCGCAAGAGGAGCACTGGCGGTTTTGCCGGAGTGGACGTATTAAATCTGTCGTTTTGCGGAGCCTATCGACGGACGTGGGACAGCCTACGGACGAGACTTTTACCAAGATGCATTGACCGCGGGCTTCCCGCGTTATGGAATAGGTATTACATACTAGCTTCTTTCCGCGGCTTTGATTGAATGCGCCTGGTTAAAATTATAAAAAGTGATTCCTGGTAATCACCACTGGTGGTGATGGAAGCTGTATGTAGTTTGGGTATTTCGATGCGGTGCGAAGAAGAAACGTTACTTTGAGTGTACTTAAGTACCTAGTACCAACCTATCTTTACTATCACACTGCTTGTAATATTAACCGACTTCGATAAAAGGAGCAGGTTGTATTTTGGGCTGTATATATGTATGTGTTTTTTATGTGCCTGCCTTCGTCGATTTTTCCGCCATTTATGGACTGATATGGATGATTCTTTTGATGGAAGATAATTCATTAAAAAAATATTCCCAAGGTGTTTGTAATTATCCCGAAAACTTACAAAAACAGTTTTTTTTTACTATAAAAACTTTCGTAGTTTGACGAATTCATTATGAATGTAAGCGGGTTAACTACGAACCTATTTTGTGTTGGAAGACCCCTGATGAAGTCCCTCGTTAAGGGATGAAACGTTGGTGTACTTCCAACACAAAATAGGTTCGTAGTTAACCCGCTTACATTCATAATGAATTACAAAAACAGCTTAAAAACTAAGAGATTAGAAGTCAGTTTTTAATTTTTCTTTAAATTAATATTACAAATGGTAAAGCGTTTGACTATCAACCGCCTCACATGCCTTTGGTTTATTATCTACTTGAAAAAGACTTGAAAACCGATTTTTGCAAACAATAGCTTTTATTTCTTTACGCTTACAAAAGATGCTCATAGCCAAGTCTTTTACTCGTGCCCGCAATTGTAAATTTCACCTAATTAATTTACGCCCATCCCATGTCTAGAATTAGTTGTTTAATGTAGGCATCAAAACTTTGATGTAATTTTAATTTATTTACCTTTAGCTAGTAAGTATCTGGCGCAGCGCATCAGCATTGCCACACAGCAGCGGGGTAATGCAGGCAGCGTCTTGGGGACGCTTCCCACTGCTGCACTGGTATTGATATGGATCAGTTGAGCTACCTGTAGATTGTTTGCAACAGTCTGCAATTAGCTCAATTGTAAATACTAGTTCTGATTTGTTTCTATTATTTGATTGTAATTTTCTGTGTTAATTGATCTCTACCTGTCCGGTATTAGGTGCTTTTCTTATGGTTCACGGTGCAGTATGATGTTTTTTTTTTTTAAATATAAATGTGATGCCTGGCCAGACCCGCTATAGACGGTTAGTTTTTATTATATGTTCTTTCTCTGGTTTTCGTATGCCGTTTAGCCCTTTGCGTACAAAACATTACACACTACTCACGCGAGATAAACATGTAGATAAATATGAGTAAAAAAAGGAAACATTGGTTGAGTGCGTCAGTTATTATTTCTGCTTAGTCATCCATGGATGTGTCTATTACAATGTTTGGAACAAGACAATCAACAAAAACAACTTATGTATGTATAAAAGCCATATTACTTTGTCTTTACGCGTGATTTGTTATTGGTACGACGACTTTGGCTTAGCCTTTTCGACTATATACACTATTTTTACAAATTACCTTTATTATGGTAGTCTTACCTACATTTTTATTTATCCTTTAAATATGCAGAATTCCTCTAACTAAGCAAAGCGCAAATAAGCCGGTTTCCTCGTTTACCTTAGTAATATTATGTTTTTCGTAAGTTTTATATGTTTCATTCTGTAAATATTGATCACCTTGACCGTCGCGCGTCGTCTAATAAATCGCATCTAGTAGTTAGTTGAAAAAAAAATTATGGCATATTTTCGAGACTTAAATCTCTTAAAACTTTATAAAAACACTAGGTATTGTTTTCTTACCAATTAAATGAAACCAAGTACTCTATATAAGATTATAGAGCTTTATACGAATATCTACAATTCTCTAGGACAGGATATTTAAACATAAGACTACTTAAACTAGAAGTTGAAAAACTCATCATCATCATACACTACATCCTCTTCTACAGGCTCTGCGTCTATTAAAGAGGAAAGTTTAACATTTTGCATTTGCATTTGGTCTATCTCAGGCAACTTCTGAGTAATCATTTCTTCAACATTTATCTTGTCGAGCTCGAGCTGAACTTTCTCTTTAACTGGACCTTCGATGGCGTCCATAATCTGGTATCGGAGGAGGTTTGGAAGTACGTTCACAACAAATTCAATGACATAGTCGAGTGTACCAGCTCCGTTGCATCGCACCTGGATATTCCCCACTTCAAGATCCAAACTTCTGAACTCTGGCTTCTTCCTTGTATCCAAGGGCTGACCTAGTACCATCCTCCCATTGAGGTATTCCACAGAGAAGGACGCGGTGCCAGCTCTAGACACGAGTCCGCTCACTGCCGATATATCCCACTGCGTCATTCCTTCCAACTTCTGTGTTCCGATCTCGAAGTCAGCAATCACTGTATTGTTCTCCATCTTCAAAGTGATATTTCCGACTCTTTGGAACGAAGATATGCCAGTGATCCATGTGTTTTGGAGGGCTACTGTGAATATGCTGACAGTTGTATTGTAATCTTTGATCTGCATGGGGTCCTGACCCATACTGCGGACCTTCTTCCTAACATCAGCGATGACCATATCCAGCGGAGAGATGGAGTTCGGGAATTGTATATCTCCAGCAATTTTTTCTAATTCGTCGTTTATTGCGACTCTTACTTTTGTGTATGCTTCTTTTAAAATAACAGGTTTTACAGAATCAAATATGACTGTGCCCATAGTGTTAATGATTCCTTGCAACATATTTCCAAAGAGGCCGAGATTTTGGAAGTCAACGGCGATGTTGCTGAAAGAGAGGTCAATCTTGATGTCTTGTGCACGGACCTTGCCGTCTCTCTCTACGCCAAGGCTTGCTTTTGCGTTGACAATGAGGCCAGAAACGTCGACTGTGTAGGGGCCTGCAGCTCTGTTCAGCCAAGTTGACATGACATAATCTCCACGAGCTTGCAATTTGTCTATTTTCATCGCTGCATTCACCTGGAACACGTATTGATGGCTTGAAATTTAGAATTATTATACCTATACTTAACTATACTGGATGAGATTGGCGCAGGACCGTGTGGAGTGGCACAAAAGTTTGGAGACCTATACCCAGCAGTGGGTGAAGTCGGGTTGCGGATGATGATGATGATGATACCTATACTTATTTCAGAATCAAACAGTGAATATCATCACACGAAGTTTGGATGGATGGATAGATGGATTGTTTCTTCCTCACGCCAAAACTACTGCACGGATCAAGCTGAATTTTTTTATATTATGTAGTGTGGGTAGGTAGACCTACAAACACTACGCTACCAATGTGTCTAGGTTATGAATCTGGAATAACACATAGCCTACTATTTATCCCATAAATGAGTTCAATATAATAAAAATAACCTCTAAACGTTTCCATAGAAACAACGTGTGCGCAACCGCGGGCAAAAACTTGTCATTAATATATCATGGTTAGAATTAATAGATAGAAAACACTATTATATCACACAAAGATAGGAAACAATATAGAGAAAAAGCTTAGAATAGGAAGTATAAAGGTCGGCTTTATCGCTGAGAAAGATCTCTTCCAGGCAACCTTGAGATGGTATGGACATGAAAAAACACCATAGGCGTTGGCACTGAATAAATCTATTTAGGTAGTTAAAGAAACCAAATACCTACTTACACTAAATACTATAATACCTACATAACCTACAAACATTATAAATAAACTTACTTAAACATAAAATAAGGTTCTCTAACTTTTACAAGGATAAATAATGCTGACTAAGCAGTTGTTTGAAGATGTGAAGATTGAGTGATTATTTTTCTGCTGTATAATTAAGTACATTAAATTATCTTACTTCCATAGCCCCAATTTCAGCATTGACATAGAGAATCCGAAACTTGCTGATGCCGTAAACAGCTGTCTTTTTGAAGTAGACCGTGGCAAAATTCAGCGTCTGTTTCATGTCAGGCACTGGGTAGGGCTCCGGTATGTCTGCCCCGGGCAGGCCTATGGGATCCGGATCCTTGTAGTGCTCTAGGATGGCCAAGATCGTCTCGCTAAGTTTTTGCTCCCCATTGGCCAAATGGGCCTCCGTCGTGACTTCTTCTGGAGCATCTGAAGATAAGCCAGATATATAAAGTTAGTGCAAGAAAGAATTTTGATTGTGTTATATATTTCGTAGACACCTCCTTACTAAATACTAATATTATGTAGTTAATTCAATGGTTAATTATTATGTATCTTACAGATGAAAATCGCCTCGCCACAGATATTATAATACTGCCTCGCTAAACAATTAAAAAACAAAAAAACACCAACTCTTGGCTATTGCAATGATTCGTTTGTTTTCTTCTGTCGCAATAAAAGCACTGCTTAGCTAAACTAATGAACTGATCTTATCTGATTCTGTTCATAAAGTTATCATTTTTTTGGGGTTTATTTGTGAATACCAAAGCAAGGAGGTTAGATAGGTAGTGAACTGTAATCCTAAAAGACTCTACACGCCAAACCCGCTAAGAATGACCATATAGTGCGTATGTTTTGATCCATAAACTAATCGTTAGATAAATGGCACTAGGCAAATAAAAAACACATCACAATATTTCATAACCAAACAACACAGCACAAAGACTCCAGCCAAACATTTGAACAAACACCGCCCCACCAAGTAGGTACAAAAACTCAAATATTGATCACCTTGGGTCCAAACACTAGCAAACAACGCGAAAAGTATAAAGAACTGCATGCTGGACTTTATGTTCAATTGCTATTTCTCCAGTGACGTTACGGATGTCTCATATCGAGACACTCATTCACTACTGGACGCAGTGGTGTATAGTAGGGTCACGGGTCGATCCTTATCGCTCGTTTCGTACTAATTTGTTATCGGATCTTGGCTATTTGTCTCTGGAATTGCCACTTGTTTTGTTTATTAGCTGATCAGTCTGTTTGTTGCATTTTTGTATGGTGGTAATTAGCTAAAACCCGTAATTAATTGTGTTATTTCGACTCACTTTGATGAGGTAATGTAAACAAATGGACGGGAAGGTAGAGCTAACCCAATTTGAAGTTCTTTTAAGGGAGACGATACGACTGTTTAATTTAAATAAATCCTTTTTTATTGTTCGAGTACATAATAGAAGATATAGGTAAGACTAGTCTTTAGCGTAATTACCTACTGAGTACCTACTTTTCAATAATACGAATTTATTAGAAGATACATCATTTGGTTATGCAGTGCCTTAATTTGTCAAATACCTACCTAAGGTTACATTGAATGAACAACAAATGAGTTTTCGATTGGTATGCTTAAAGGTTACATGTACCCCTAAGTTACATCTAAGATTCTCCGAAAGATAATTGGATAATTATATAAATAATTAGGTAAATTTATAATAATTAATAAATAAATAATTAACAAACAATTAGCAGCTTCGTCGGTTGACTTTTACGTATAATGTATGAAAACACGTCAAAAGCATCAATAAAAATGTAATCAAAAGTATGTGTCAAAAGTAGGTTAATGCAGAAGTCTATAATTCATTTGATTCGGAATATACAATTACTTACTTTTAATGTTTTTCTCACCAGTTATGTAATAAAAACATGTGTACAATCCATGGAATTAGAGTAAACACGAAATAAAAATGATGCGTTGACAGTCAAAAAGGGGTGCTCGCGCCACCCCACATCCTTGAGAGATGAAAGCTATTATAAGTTAGAATCCCTGATAGGTTAAATTCCTTCGTGCGTATCATTTTCACAATAATCGGTAAGCATAAAGTTCGCAGACCCATCTCTGTTTTTAATGCAATACTATTACCATGAATCATCCAACGTCGATGTAAGAAGCAACATTTTATTACATCGCTCTTGCGCATGATCAGTGGTTACCCGAGAGGCTTCACAAGCAAGAACCTCAGCAGGTTTTAGTAACACAACATAGATGGCGCTTTAGAATGATTAAGTGTCAAAAGCGTGTATAACCGAGGTATAACCTCACATGGAAATAAATTACACTTCTAGCTTATAATATGTCACCTGTCTGTCCTACATGTCTTGTAGGTACCTAGTATTAGTAATGATTTGACAGGATAAGAATATGTATGTAGGCACCTGGGTAGCCTTGTCAATTTTACAGTGATTCCAAGGTTTTCGAAGAAATCAATCAGAGATATAAGCTGCATTCTCGGTGGACAACGGGAGCGTATTTAAATGGTACGTATTTTCGATAATTTTTAATGGACTTCATAATCATGGCATTTCGATATAAAACAATCTATCAACTGTCGAAACACTTAACTGTGTCTTCCTGCCATTTTGCTCTACTACTACTTACGTCTGCAGTTAGCTCAATTGTTTCAATTGTAAATACTAGTATAATTTTCTTTGTGAATAAAGGCTTATAGTCACTACCTATTAATAATACGGAATTCCCACGGGAACGGGAACTACGCGGAAACCGCGAGGCGATCGTCTAGTTAATAATATTTACAGCAATTGTTTCTCCTGAAATTGAATTGAAATTGAAATTGAATTGGCTTCTAACTAGTACGCTAGTCTATGAATTCATTTTATAATTTTGCAACTCTACCCGTGTCAAATAAATGTTTTCTAAATGTTAGATCTATTGTGAAAAGAATGAGTTATTTTTAGCTATAATTGTCTAAAAAAATAGCGAATACAAATTAAAGCGAATTATTTATTTATTTATTTATTTTTAGGGAATGAACTATCAGAATAGTATTTGTTGATTTTATATTCATATTATATAAAACCATGTTGAATTTAAAAAATATATGAGTAAAAAAACATCAATTTCATAATTAAACCTCTATTTTTCCTAAAAAGGTCGAAATCCATAATATTTTACGTGAAGTGTCCATCACTAAATAAATAAATAAATAAAAAACTTATAGTCTCGCTTTGTCTGTTCTTTTTCCCTCTTTAATATCTAAGCAACTACCGCAGCTATCAACTTGAATTTAAAATAATAAAACATTTAGTGCGCCCATCGAAATTTTTTTTTCTTTATCTGTACAGGCGCACAAGAAAATGTATTTTTTTCAAAATATTTCAATAAGTATGAAACCCACAGAAATTTCAAAAACGAAGTTTTAAAATGTACAAACCGATACCTTTCATTTTGTACTCCACTTGACCTTGTAGGCCTCTTCAAAATTTCAAGATCACAATTTGTATGGGAAATTTTGTGAAAATGATTTTTTTTCATGGTATGAGAATAGATTCCATTTTTCTTAAAAATGATCTTAAAGGGGGGAATTATTTTCAAAACCCTACCCTGCTGAATGAGGTATCAAATGAAAGGTATCGGTTTGTACATCTCAAATCACTTAACTACTGAAATATTTTGAAAAAAGTCGATAAATTATCCATTCCCCCTATCTCCGAAGTTTGCAGAGCGATCCATCTGAAATGTAGGTTACTATTTTTAGGTTTTCATTAAATAGCGAAGTCTTTAACTGGTACCTTTAGTACATATTTGTATAATTTGACAAACGTTCGAAACCCTCGGTGCGCGAGTTACACTCGCACTTGATAGATTTTGCCATGATCTTGCTTACGGGTAAAAATCAAAAGGGTTATAAAAATCTGTCAAATATAAACAGTTCTTTAACAGGGGTTTTTTACTCCAAATTATGCCACCAGAAGAAAACAAACGACTCTCAGCTATTGTTAAAATTAATAAGGTATAACAAAGAGAGAACTCAAAAGCTCTACATTTCCTACAAAAGCTGTCAAAAGTTTGTTCCCGCTTCCGCTCTTGCTGTCCACGGAAAATGAGCCCTTATGTTATCTCATGCATTTACATAGATCATAATCAGAATCTTGAATAGTGTCAGGGTATACCTGTCTATTTAGATGTTAAGTACCTGAGGTGGCCGTGGTAGTCACGGCGGAAGATACGAGATCACCAACTTAGCCAGTGGATGTCGTAAGTCGTCATTAATCACGTGATGTTTTTGACGTGACAACGTCTTATAATTCGATAGAGACGGCTGCACGCACGAAAAAATATGACGTCATGCGGCGTTACCTCGTCATGCGGCGTCCATTTAAGGCTTGAAGTGCAAGCGAGAGCGCTCGACATCCGTTTCTCTCCTACTTGAGTGAGCGATGCGTCTGCGTTGTCACGTTCAACTATCGTCAGTAAACCGACTTTACAGACAACCAATTTTTTCTTAGTTTATCGAAGTCAAAGTCGCAGGTGATTGCTCAATTAACCACTTGCTAATAAGGTACCATAAGTAGTTCGATATTTACTACAATGATTTTGATTAGTTATTGATTCGGTTAATTGATGGATCATAAAATGTAGACTGCTACTAAAAATAGATATAAAAACTCTAGGTACCTACCAACTTGTTATCAAAATCTATTTCCTTATAAATATAGATAGGTAGGTACGTAGGCAAACCGAGGTATTTAATTAATCGTGATCATTTTGCACGAACGGTCAATTCAAAGTAGTATAGTTAGGTTTTAGTACTAAACTTTGGCCATTCTTAGGTAGGTACTACTTATGGTGACTAGACTTGGGTCGTATGGTCGTACCTAACCTTAATTTTTTTATTAAGTAGAGGCTTTCCTTGGTAAGTAACTTTACTAACACATACATATATAAAAATGAGAAAGTTTGGATGGACGATAGAAGTTTAAGACGACCAATGTGGCGCGGCGGGCGAAGGTCCGCCTGCGACGCAGGAGGTTGCGGGTTCGATTCCCGCCTTGGGACAAATGTTTGTACGATCTACAAATATTTGTTCCGGGTGTTCTGGTCGTTTCTATGTATAATAAAAAATATCTATCTATGTAATGTATTATATTATGTATATCAGTCATCTAGTACCCATAACACAAGCTCTGCTTAGCTTGGGGCTAGATGATGCTGTGTGGAGTGTCCAGCATTATTTATTTATTATTATTATTATTTATTTAATTTGTACTATTAAAAGTACAAATTAATCTACCGGATTGGACTGAAATCTTGCATAAGTTTGTAAAAGTGATTCCAGACGTGCAATAAAGCTAGTAAAAAATAATTTGGTGAGTCTTTTTTTTGCTTTTGATTATTTATTTGCTTATTGTGATCAGATATTGTTGGCGGACACTATTACCTCCAGCTCCAAGCATCAAATCGGCTAAAGCGATTTTGGTTAATGAGTTATGAAAATACTCGACTGGTTCTTTTAAGGTTCTTAGGTTCATTTTCCTGCCCTCGCCCTCTCATTTGGCGAAAACAAGTAAAAAAGCTGACTGACTCGGGTAAAAACCCGTGGACTCGGGTTTTTAAAAAATTCAATAGATTACCTATTTCTTAAGTACCTACCAGTTCAATTTTTTTACCTAAGTATCAGTTCAATTTCACAAGAACTCGTAACAAACAAATTAACTTTCGTATTGGAATGAAGGGTAAAAAAGTAAGGATAAAAAACTGTTTTTCATAGCCATCTAAAATAATCATTTGTCATGATTTCTTACGTCCGTAATCTACTCTATGCTGATCATTATAATTTGTGATTCTGATTCATTATTAATGAGTTTTATAATGCTGGTGCATTTTATTCCGGACGCTGAAACTAATTTGTTATCAGATTTTGACTAGGTACATACAAAAACATCAAACGATAACCTTTTAAAGAGTTTTTAAAAGTATAAGGTATATAGACAGTGTATTTTTTTTACTGGGACCGTACGGTATCTCAGCCTGTTACCTGTATCTCATACAGGTGCGGTTTATTTTAAATCTTCAGCTCCTTTTTGGAGAAAATCATTTTGGCATTAAAATTTGAGTATCGCCTTAAAATGAATAAAGTTGGCAAAAATTTGATGCCAATCGACTCAGTCCTTCGTAAGCATCATTTTACTGCTTCGAACGAAAAAAATCTGAGCAGCGGAAGTTAGTCAAATTTGATAAACTGTATTCTCATACAACAGGACAAAGCCAAATTCCTCCAACAAACATTTTATGCTTGACCAAAAACATTTTAATGCCAAAATATTTTACTCCAAAAAGGAGCTAATGTTTCAAAAGAAACTGCACCTGTATCTCCTCTGGTTATGGGTGCCCCTGTACTGTCCCAGTTAAAAAAAACACACTGTTTACTCTAATGATAAGATATTGACCCCTGTGGCGCAGTGGGCGAAGGTCACTGCGAAGGTCACAGGAGGTTGCGGGTTCGATTCCCGCCTCGGGACAAATGTTTGTACAATCTGCAGACATTTGTCCAGGGCGTTCTGGATGTTTACTATGTTTAATAAAAAATATCTATCTATTTAGTGCATTGTATTAAGTATATCAGTTATCTAGTACCCATAACACAAGCTCTGCTTACCTTGGGGCTAGATAATGCTGTGTGAATTGTCCAGCATTATTTATTTATTTATTAATTATATCTTATCATCAGAGTAATTTTTACCGGGTTGTTCAAATTTTTTGGCAGGGAGAGAACCGTAGACGCAGGCGGCTGCGGATTCGATTCCCGTCGCGCATTATGTTTGTGTGCTCTGCAGATAATAAAATTTGTTCTGGGTCTGTGTGTTTTCTTAGTATAATATTTTTTTAAATATATAAACAATCGTGCTAGACAATTTACACAGCATCACCTAGTCCCAAAAATATTTTAAATATTGATCTGCAAGTCATCCATCACGATTTAGTTCCCATAACACAAGCTCTGCTTAGTTTGGGTACTACTATGGTTTTGGAACTTTATTGATCTAAGTTGTTCTATTTCAAGTTAATCGCATAGGTCCTATGCAGTCTTATGCAAACAAAAAAAAACTGTTAAAAATGGCTACTATCAAGGCGAGAGCCAGACAATTAGAAGTGTTTTAGTAGTAGGTAGTGTTTTTTAATAGATATTTTAATTATGATTATATCATCCGATAACATCTTTTTCGCGAATCATTCTCTTACCAAAACAATGAGGAAAACCGACAAAACCTTATAATATTCCACAGTTTTTGTTAAGTCTGCTCCACGGCTATGTACCTTGAACTTCATTGAAGCTATGATCGAAGCAAGTCCAAGTATATATTATCCACCGATTGTGCAAACGCGGTAGTAGATCAAGAAGCGTTGTCGTGGTCACTAAGTTCAATTAAAATATTCCATTGTAAGAAAATGTTGCAGTGGAGTAGGGTATTCGCAACGGGGTTTTTGCTATGTTGTGTGTTTGAGGGAGGGCTGTTTAAACAAATACGTAAGTTGCTTATAATTAACCAAGGGGCTAAAGCAATGTCACGAGCTCTAATTGAATCCCGAGCGCAACTCGGGATTCTACAGGTAACTCACGAGCGGAGCGAGAGAGTTACTAGATTCCTGACTGTAAGAAGGATTTAAACACGCCCAAGACTAAGATAGCTTTATTCACAGGTGGTGAGATTTTTTTTAATTATTGCTGCTATTTTTAATAATTATGTCCTCCCAGCCGAAATTCAAGTTTTTCGCAACGTCTCACGTGAGTTTCGACTACGATGGTGGCCAGTCTCAACAGACACTATCCTAAAATGTGCACTGGAATACAATTGTGAATTTGAAATTGAAATTGTGGTGTACAATTGTGTGCGCACTGATGCACTACATATTTTCTCATTTTCAGTGACGATCTATCAAGTAACGATTTAGTACATAAGCATAATTTAGTTTTTTTTTTGGTTTTTCACTACTAAGTATTCTTTATAAAGGCACTATACGAGCAGGTACCCATATCAGATTCTCCTCATCAGCACACATACGTCAGTTGTTGAACATTTCCAACAACAACGGGGGCTTACCATAATCGCCACGCTTAACAGGCTGATACGTGATCGCTGATCACTGATAAGTGTACATACATATATTATATATAACATGAGTTATATATTATAAAAGGTTTTCTGTAATTTTGTCTAAGTGGTTACCTACTCCCAAAAGCCGACGCAAAATTAGATCTTCGCCTTCCGTCATGTCATAATTAAATATACGAGTAAATATTAAAATTTTTAACCATCTTTCAATTTTATTTAGCACTATCTCAATGAAAGCTAAACAAAGTAGTAATAAAGAAAAGAAGGTGGAAGCTTTTATGGTTTTGCAGAATGTGTGAAAAGTAGACTATTTTCGTATAAGGCGTGCTTGAATCCCCTACGCACTCACTACTCTCTATACTCAGGATTCTAGTAACTCCCTCGCTCCGCTCGTAAGTTATCCCTAGTATCTTGAGTTACGCCAGGGATTCAACTTATGATGTATGACATTGCTAATAATAATCCCCTTGGTTAAATTACCAAAGTTTTGTGACGGTGCAGAGAGGCCCTGTAGGTAACTTGTTCATATCGTCATTTACAAAGATGTTCATATTCTCCTTGTATCATCTCCTTGATTAGGTACTACATGCACAGTACGTTAATTTGTGGCTAGCCAAGCTAATCATCTATCATCTATGGAAACGGGCTATTATGTTACATAACGACGCATCTACCTTCCATTAAATATCACTAGGGTTTCCCCTCGACTCGGTTCGCTAAGTTTTCGTGTCATGTCTCTGATGGATTAGAATTATCAATTCATCATGCGATTGCTTTGAGAATGGTCTTGGTGCGGCTAATTACCATTGACGTAGTTGTCGGCCTAAAAACTGAAGAATGACTCGTAGGAGCTCTTGCTATGTGTGTTGAGAAATAAAAAAAAATGATTTATTAAAGGGCATTTATTTAAGACAGGTATCCAGGTATACCGCGTTCCTTTTCAAGCCATTATTATAATGAGTGATTATTAATAAATGATTTTTTATTTATTTATATAACTAGAGATATCTGGGAATTAATGCACCTAAGAATATGATAGGTAGAGCAGCTCTAAGCACATACATTCCATATCAAATTCCATAGTTGTAACAACAATGCGCAAAACAATTTCTGAAAAAGGGAAAAGGGCTGGTTTTGTGTGATTTCCAATCCGATGCTATTGCAATGATTTGCCTAGGTTTTGAATTAAAGAAACAAAACCTAATAAATAGATTGATTGGTAGTAGGATGGGAAATATCATCAGGTGCCTAGTTGCGAGAGATCAATTAAATTACATATCGCGGAAGTCAAAATGGATGCGGCTAGCGAAGGACTAACTGGTCGGTGGCACATACTTTAAGACGCTTATTTATACCCAGCAGTGGGCAAAACCCGGTTGCAATCGACGACGATGAAGATAACGAGTTAGTAAATGCAACCAGCCAGAAGAAAAACAGTTAATCTAGGAAAAACGGCTAATCTAGAATGTATTTCTAGTTTGACAAGTTAGCAATGACGTTGATTGCTTGCATTGTATATTTTCAAATAAAAACCAGAATAGATATATTAAATATTGATATAATATGTTGACTGACTGACTACTTATGCCTACAATGTATGATCTTTATCTGCAATAAAGCTTCTATTGCTGGAATATAATTTACATAGTGTGTAATATAAGTTTAGCACATGTAATCATAAAGTCGATGTTTATTTACATGACAGTAATTGAAGGGCTTGGGCTCGATAATTTCCTGTACCATCTATTTTGCATAATATAACTTGTCTAGATGTAACAATGTAATATTGTACGTTCATAATGCTGAGATATTGTAATTGTTAGAAATCGTTGTGCCACAACTATTCCTTTGGGATCAACAAAAAAGTCTTGTCTGATCTAGCAACAATGCCTCGTATCCATATATGGTTTCTCAGTTGGTGATAGAAGTTTATCAACCAACAAACCATTCATTCATCCTTAGATAGTTTGTCGGTTACGATTGAAAATGGAGATTAATAACGAACAAACTAGATAGATTGTCGGTTAAGGCTCTACCTCCTCGAACACTAGCGCCGCCACATATTTTATCTTATTATTACGTCGAAGAAAGGAAATTCCAAAAATTACGTTGGGCAATTTGTGAATCCTATCATAAGCTTTTTTTTAATGCATCTGTAATTTTTTTATTTTGTATACTTTAAGCAGAGTTGCGAAGTTGCTGTTTTTGGCCACCATGGTGGCAAAAAAGAGCAACTTCGCTTCTCTACCTACACTATACAAACTAAAAAATTATAGAGGCATTAAAAAAATGCTTATGATAGTTATCACATTAAAAAAATTACAGATTCATTAAAAAAAATGCTTATGATAGTTATCACAAATTGCCCAACCTAATTTTTGGAATTTCCTTTCTTCGACGTATTAATAAGATAAAATATGTGGCGGCGCTAGTGTTCGGGGAGGAAGAGCCTTAAGAAAAATAATTACTAACCATCCAACTAGGTGGACAGCGTGGTTAGTCGGTTGGTAATAGACGGTGCAATATCGTGTTATATATTTTGTGGTACCTAATCCATTTTAATAAAACATCACTTTACCAGTCGATCACAGACAATTCTATTATCTACCAAATACAACCCTATGCTCGGTTCAAGAACCCAAAACATTTTTGGCAAAACAAGACCTTTATGTAGGTATGCAATCAAAACGTTTATGTAGGTAGGAACTAATAACAATAACATACGGCAAGGCAATCGTATCGTAACATCAAGGTAACCACTACAAACAAAAACTAAACAACGCATACCTAATTGCACACGCGCAGCGTAATAGATGCACAGTCGAATTCAAAACACATCTTTCTCAACAAAACATTTTTTTATATTCAAGAACAGAGCTCTGCATGATTGATAAATTTACTGACACTGCGTAAACTGTATTTCTGCCCATCATCACGTTTGTGACAATCATGGATTGGATTATGAATATGTTGATAAAATAAATTAGTCTGTGATCTGATGGTCCGCCAATAATAAGACATAATGCCAACTGTACTATAAACAATAGATTTGTGGTTAAAATTACGAGTGGTCCCACTCGCCCAACGAAATAAACAAGAAAAAACTAATCAGGTAACTGGGACCGCGGTCCCAGTTTTGTAGTGGGCCCAGTCGCCTGTATCCTAAATAAAATGCCGTATTTGCTATGTTTCAGCGGACTATATAAACATCTGCAAGCGGAATCCAGACACGATCAATGACTGCGCGCGGCACTCCATCGAGGCGCTGCGGCCCCAGCTCATCACAGGGATCCCAGAGCTGGAGGTCCCGGGCCTGGATCCTTTCTATATCTCAGAGGTACTTTGATTAGTATTTAGTATTACTCTTCTTTATTTTTTAATATTATTTAGTATTACTTAATATAACTTATTTATTTAATAACTTAATTATTTAATAACTTAATTATTTAATAACTTAATTATTTAATGACTTAATTATTTAATAACTTAATTATTTAATGACTTAATTATTTAATATTACTTCCTTTATATATATTATAGATAATGCTGTGTGAATTGTCCAGCATTATTTATTTATTTATTTATATATATTATTCTTCTTCACTTGTGGACAATCAAAAGTTAAGGGAAGTAAAAACCTATATTTGATAATAATTTATAGTTTCACTTTTGACTGATCTAAGATTATAACTTTTGTTTCTTTTCTAAGCCTAAAGAAATAAAAGTTATTCATTTCTGATTTAAGATTCTACTTACAAACATACCATTGTATACAAGATCATTTACTTTCCTACATATTAAGTTAAACTCCCACACGATATTCCTGCTAGCCCCTCTCTCTTCATTTTCAAGCGTAAAGTCAAAGAGCATTACCTATCTTTATGATTCTGTTGTATTTTATGTATTTATTAAATTTATTTATGTATATAACTATAGTATTTGTTAAGTTATAGTATTTTATGTATTGTATTATATTATGTAGTAGTCTATTTAATAAGTAGGTTAAAATTAAATCTTGTATCCTTTGTTTAAGCACATGTACCCACTTTTACAAATTTGTCTCTCTCTCCCAATAACGTTTGCTGGAAGAGAACTCTTTATAGGGTTAAGCTCGCCTTTGCCATGATTTTTCCTGGAAAATGTTAAACTTGTACCAATTTTGTGCAATAAAGAATTATGAATTAAGTTGTTACAAATTTACGTCTAGTATTTTTGGAAGAATAAGTTAGGTAGAGTCATGACATCCAGTGACGTAAGAGTCGACAACTTATGGGACTTCCTTCGGACCTAGGACCGTTACAACTAAAAAAATTACTCCGAGTGTGAGGGCTTACGCACTTTAATTACAAAAACCTAAGGTGGAGTTGCCTTATCTACCATGCCATAGGTACTGCCAAAACTAGCATTTGCAAGTGGGCTCCAGTTTAATTAATCTATATACCTCTATATAAAAATGAAACCCGTTTTCCTTGGTCACGGCATCACGCGTGAACGGCTGGACCGATTTCGCTAATTCTTTCTTTGTTGTGTTTGTTATTGTCAGGAGAAGGTTCTTATGAAAGAAAAAATTAAGAAAGTTGGAAACATTAATTTCCACGGGGGCGAAGCCGCGGGGCGCAGCTAGTACTAATTAAAATTAAATAGGTAATTAAAAAACTTAAAACTAAAAGTTAATTCCGATTGCAATCTGACTTTATGTACAAAGGTACGGAAATGGAATGCAATAGACATTTGCTTAAATGTACGCTTACAATGATGGTTTTAAAATCAATATATTTGACTTATAAGTCGTGCAAATGTTTATTAATAATTAAGACTTCTTAGTTAGAGTACAAAATTTCTTTCACAGCAAGTTTTTTGCCATGGTGCTAATAAGGCCTAGGTGTAGCTCTGATCTGATGAAAATAGTCGAAAACTTTAGATGTTTGTAACCAATGGTAAAAAGATTTTGTTAAATTATTGGTTGACTTGCAGATAATTCCGGTTACTCCTGACAATAGCCCTATCAAAGCAACCGGCCGAGATATCAAAGTCTCAGGCGCTGGAAACTTCACCATCAAAAGTTTATCGTAAGTGTAACATAATAACTTGCTATTCGTGTTCTCTTACACGCACTCACATCACAAATCAGTTCCACACATTATTCAACATAAAAAAAATATTGCAGAAATGTTTTTTCAGTAAAACGAATGTTTTGTCATGCAATTGTTACCAAAAAAATTATGTAACTACTTATAACCTTTGAAAATTCAAAATAATAATATTATTTTAAGAATACACGTAAAAGAACACGAATTGGACGTACATCAATTTGAGACTCATTAGTTTATACTCCATTCAATTATTTCAGGGTTGACCTGGACAGCTTCAAGATCCGAGCGCGGGTTCGCTTCCCCAAGCTGCACTTCGATGGCAACTACAAGCTGGACACGCAGCTCTTGACGCTGCCCATCCATGGAGAGGGGACCATGACCGCTGATGCTGGTAAGGATGCACTGGTGGCAGACGAACCACTATCTATCTGCAGGTCAATTCTGACCTATAAATAAATAAATAATGCTGGACAATTCACACAGCATTATCTAGCTCCAAGCTAAGCAGAGCTTGTGTTATGGGTACTAGATAACTGACATACATAATACAATACACTACATAGATAGATATTTTTTATTATACATAGAAAAACATCCAGAACCCCTGAACAAATATCTGCAGATCGTACAAACATTTGTCGGGAATCGAACCCGCAACCTCCTGCGTCGCAGGCAGACCTTCGCCCACTGCGCCACAGAGGTCCTATCACTCATACTTACTATTATTGCCACTCTTTTGTTCATTTTTTTATGTTTTATTTACTTATTCGAAATAAAAAGGCAGCCAATGAGCTGAAAATAGTCTGGGTTATACACATACAAATAACTCTACGACGACCTCCGTTTTCCGTCCTCCGAATTGTTTCTTAGTTTAAGTGTGCAATAAAGTATTTTCTATCTTATATCTATATATCTAGGGACCTACTTTTATTAACATAAAAAGATGATAAAATGGTTAAAGTTGGTGGTCAAGGGTAAAATGGATCCCAGCCTCAGCATGTTGCAGTATTAAAGCATTTGCCGTGCTGTGATAACTATGTGATGTGATAACTATTCTGCTTATACAGGGTGTTCGGCAGATGTGTCTCTGACTAGTGTGGCGGTCGTCGCTGGAAATATCCGCCGAATAGCGCCAAAATCTGAAATTAAAAGCGCAGGTTTAGGCATACTTTGTTCTATGACTCTGTCTCTAAACTCAGTTACTGTAATAAAGTCAAAATACAGCGAGCACTTCTATTAGTATCCTCAAAGGCGCTTATTATTCCGAATTTATTCGGTAAGTTCAGCTTTACACGCGTATTGCGTCAAATCGCAGGGAGAGGAAGTAAAAAAGTGAGGCCAATGCACAGCCCAGCAGTGGGACAGTTACGGCTAAAAACAAAGTTCAGCATTTTGTAGAGTGGATTCTGAGCTAACAAAAAAAATTATGATCTTTACAGGTAATATTTTATACCTGGCGCGATTGTCTTTTGTCTTTTCACACAATTGGATGTTTTCTATGTATAATAAAAAATATCTATATATGTAGTGTATTGTATTAAGTATATCAGTTATCTAGTACCCATAACACAAGCTGTGCTTAGCTTGAGGCTAGATAATGCTGTGTGAATTGTCCTGCATTATTTATTTATTAATTATCCACGCTAACGTCACAAATCCAAAGTATACGAAAAACAAAAAAGAATTGCGCTAGCTTTTAAATTAATCTATACTTACTGCAAATACTAACTAAAATATCCTCGTGTTCCAGTGAAATGTGATGCAGAACTGGTCCTGACCGCGGTGATCACGGAGAAGGACGGCGCGGAGTACATCCAGTTCAGCAAACTGGAAATGGACATCAACATCAAGGATTACAAGATCAAGCTCGACGGACTCTTCAATGGGGACAAAGTTCTGGGTAGGTTTTCAGAAATCTCCGCTCAGGTTTTCGGCCTGTTAAAATGAAATGGTGTGATTATAATTTTGTGCAGCATTTCTGGTCGAATTTGGACGCCTTCATTCTATGAGATTGTGTTTGTTGGATGTCTGGGCGTGTGTCACCACACCAACATGACCATGCTTGGAAATAAAAAAACATTCAGTTTTTAAATTTTCTAAACATAGGTCTCCAAATACCTCTTTGTAATTTTCATTTTCTATTCTAACAGACGAACGTAGGGAAACTTGATACGTGATTTCAGAATTCCCATGAATCGATATTCATTGTACTTGGTCTTATGTAATGTCTCTTGTATTGTATTGTAAGACTTCCCATGAATCGATATTCATGAGAATTCTGAAAGCACTTATCAAGTTTCCCTACGTTCGTCTGTTTGAATAACGACAAATTAACGATTTAATTTGTGCTACGAGTATAAAAGCCGTTTATATTTCGCATTTCATTTATTGAATCCATTATAGGTAGGTACCTAGTTCTACTATTCTTCTTATTTGGTATTTATTAATTATGAACCCGTTAGGATGTTCTGTTAAAATACCGCTTTCTTAAAAGTCACCTTTACAATATATTACAAACTTACTTCAACCTTCCATACCTCCAGGTGAAGCAGCCAACCAGGCCATCAACCAGAACCGCGGCGAGTTCCTGCGGGCCGCGAAACCCTACGCCGAGAGCACAGTCTCCAGGCTCCTGCTGGACTTCGCCAACAGGATCGTCAAGGACCTCACGCTGGATCAGCTGCTGCCAAAACCTTGAAGATATCTGCCATCGTACTCTTGTTAAACCTGAACGCACAGCTTTCCCAAACAAAGACGCCAAAGGAGTCAAATGAATCAGTCGGACGAACCGTCAGAGGCCTTAGAGTGATTTGAGAGAAGACTATAAATGTTTTCGTTTTTTTTTCATAATTAAGCGATACTAAATATTAAGAGGAACTACTTTATGACGGCAATCCAATAGTTTTTCAGCAAGCGGTAGTAAACTGTGACGTTCTCGAATACCTTTTCTAGTTTGGGTTTTTGCAAACTCGTACTGAGTCTCAGAATTTATTTTCGGTAATTTCATTTACTGAATTTACTGAAAATTCAGTAGGTAAATTAATTCATTTGCTTCAGTTAAATTCTTTCGGCGCAGAGTTCGGATAGGTGTGCGTTTGGTTTAATAAATACCCAATTGTGATACAAGTAAAGTTTTAGTGCAGGTTTCAGCAATTTTTCAAATCATCCGCCTCAATCTTGCAATTATACTTTTTTGTTCTGTGTTTTGGCGTAAAAAGGCTACCATGACAGCGTAGAATTTTTGTTACTTAATGTTTAAGTTTGTCTCGTAAGAACTGAAACAAAAAGCTACAAGTACCTAGACTTAATTTAAAAGTCAAACCTTTGTAACAAAAGTTGACTCCGTTTTCTTTTTGATCATTAGGTTTTATGGTTAACTAGGATTTTATATAAAAATATATTTTTTATAAAATTTCTTTTGATTTTCGGTCATTCACAAGTGTCAGTGAGCGTTTAGTTGGTGTTATTTTACATGTTGTATAAATAAAACAGCTTAAAGTATAAAATACCTGCAGCACTGACTCCAGTTTGTAAGTATTTTACCATTCGCCCACTGCCAGTGAGGGTATAGAGAGTGCATTTGTGTTTGCGGACACACTTGTGCATTACAATTATGTCCTAAAAAAAACACAAATGCACTCTCTTTTATACTCGTATGCACACATTGCTAGTCTCTGTTGAGATTGGCCGCGCCGTGTGCGAAAATTTGGCTGGGAGGCAATCAGCGCTGCCAACTGACAGGAGCTGGGCCTTGTCTCCAAAAGATTCGACAGTAGCAAGGTACACATTTTCTGAGGTGAAGACCGCGACCACAGATTAGATAACGTTACTTCGTAACAGATACCTCACTTACTCGATTTAACCAATCTACTTTGAGTCTTAAGGGAGAAGAAATAAAGTTCGTAACGCTCTACTCGCTGTTAGCAAGGCGGCTCGATCAAACCCACCCGCGCCCCCCTACCTCTACAGTTCCCTCGCCGGCCCTTGGCTTGACGGTAGGGTTGACCATCGATAGTTTTTGTCCAAGTGCGGATAATATACTTTAAGTGCCTTAACTCTCTCATCCAATATAACTAGGTATCCCACCTACTTAATAAATAAGTCGCGACTTCGCAAGCGCGGGGTACGACATCCTCCAATCTTTGTGAGATGACGACCTGCGAAAGACTGCAGATGCTGGATGCGGCAAGCTGAAGAAAGGGCGCTATGGCAATCATTAGAGGAGGCTTTGTCCAGCAGTGGACTAGCATAAAGCTGATTATGATAACTATGAGGAAAGGCATTAGGCACTTACGCCGCTGCCGACATACCAATGATTGATGCAACATGGTGGTCAAGGCAATCTACCACTTGACATCTCCCATTACTAAGATATCGATTTGCTTTGCGAAATCATAAATTAGGATATACTTAGTATTATCACAATAGTACAGCACAAGTGCTAGTCTTTTATTGGTAAAAGTTTGCAAGTGGTGAGAGGAGGGAGTGAAAAAATACTGGCACCTTTCGATGTTCACGAAAAATAAAACACATGCTCGAAGACGTAGAGGTACATAAGTACGTAGAGGTTTTATGTGGGCTACAAGTATTATTTTTTAACACATTTTCCCTCTCGCTACACGTAATAGTAAATAGTATTAGTAAATTTTTTAAAGTTGTTTTTTGTTTTTGTATACTCGAGGTCTGGGTTTGTGACGTAGATAAATTATTGAATGAAAAAAACAAATTAAAATCGCGCCAGCTACTTCCTATGCTTATAAAGCGTTTTCAATTGCTAGTAATTATTCCCAGGGAATAAGAATTTATATTGTTTTGAGTGGTATGTACGTACATACTACATTTAATGAAGTATTAAAGTTACTTAGGTACCTACATATAAAAAAAAGTCCTACAGATTTTTTATTTCTAATTCCTATATAGGAACTAAGAATAAAACGAATAAAACGTTTGTGTTCTTCCAACACAAACTTGGTTCGTTGTTAACCCGCTCACAATCTGAACTAAGAATAAAACGTTTGTGTTCTTCCAACACAAACTTGGTTCGTTGTTAACCCGCTCACAATCTGAACTAAGAATAAAACGTTTGTGTTCTTCCAACACAAACTTGGTTCGTTGTTAACCCGCTCACAATCTGAACTAAGAATAACTTCGAATAGGTTTACCAAGTATCTACTTATCGCACTTAACACCTCGTGAGGTCAATGCTATAGATCAAAACAACGCCAAATATTGATTTGACCTACAATCTATCGCAGGATACGGCTCTCGGAAACGGGGTACGTTTATTCGCAATCTATAATTAATAGCAGTTTCTATTGCAATTAACTCATTGTTATTGAATAAAATCGACACGGATTTAGGCTGAAATGTTTATTGATTAAAGATGATCATGTATAGATCAGCTAAACATAATCAATGTAATTTTTATGATAGACTAGCTTCTACCCGCGGCTTCGCACGCGTTGTTTCTATGGAAACGTTTTGAGGTTATTTCTATCGCATGGGAACTGGTTTATGGGGTATAAAGTCGCCTATGTTTGATTCCAGGGTTAGACTCACCTGTATGTAAAATTTCAGCCTGATCCGTTCAGTAGTTTTGGCGTGAAGAGGTATGAAACATTCATCCATCCATCCAACCCTTCGTATTTATTATTAGTGTAATGTGATGTGATGTGATGTGATAATTAGTGTAATAGATAGAAGATCTTTATTGCACCATCAATACACAAAAAAAAAAAAAAGAACTAAATACTAACTATATAATAATGTGGCACAATCGGCGGCCTTATCGCTAACAGCGATCTCTTCCAAGCAACCTTTGGATGGATAGGATCGGTACGTATTAAAGCTGACGGTGGCGTTATTGACGATTTACTAAAATAAGTAATAAACAATAAAGTAGGTACTTTAGAAAACAGAAATGCAATAATATATAAAAAGAGAGCAAACAGACACAAAAAAAAGGATTAACTAACAAAATAAATAAAGAATATCAGGAAGACTTATCAAGAGCGGTGTGCTGTATGATATACTATTCAATAAAATGATAATATCATTTTATTACTCACAAATTATCTATTCACATAATATGTGAATACAAATTATCTATTCACATATTATGTGAATAGAAATAATTTATTCACAAAGAAAATTATACTAGTATTTACAATTGAAACAATTGAGCTAACTGCCGACGGCAAACAGTCTACAGATAGCTCAACTGATCCATATCAACACCAGTCGGAAGCGTCCCCAAGACGCTGGCTGCATTGCCACGCTGTATGGCAATGCTGATACGCTGTGCCAGATATTCACCAGCTCTCGGGTCACGCGTGTCGCTTCGACCAGACGCCCAGATAGTTTTTTGAAAACCCGAATAGATAATTTGTGAGAGTTAAGTGTTAGACATAATGATGATGATGAGGTTCTCCTAGCCGAATTTCAGTCACGGTGGTCAGTCTCAACAGAGAGCTGAAAAAAATTCTGAAAATTCAAAGTGATTCATTTTCTTTAGGTCCTTTTCACACGTCTGAGATTTCCTATATTTTTTATCTCCTAGACGAGCCAAGACCTCATAGAGTTCTAATATGATTTTATTTCCAGTCCAATCACAAGAAATTGTAATTTACTGTCTGTATGTGTGGTTAGGATATACATAATGTAGGTCTTGTGTGATCAGTTACCACCGTAGAGGTCACTCTATATTTGTGGTTTAACGCTTACTATACACGCATTTTATTTACTTTTCAGCCTTGGTCTTATTGAATCAGATATTTCTAGAAGTTCTAAGTAAACAATTATTATTTCTAATCAGTAAATAATTTGCGATTTGTATGCATGTGGTCTCTTCTCTCTGTTTGAGATGTGATTCTCTATGCCCATGTTTCAAGCAAATAGGTCTAACTCGGGTTAGTTATACACCGTCCACGAATTTATTTTCTGTTTGGTATGAATTTCCTTAATTGTAGACAGGAGAGTGAATGAAAACTGAAAGACAGAATTCAGCATTTTATAGACACAGTTACTTTTGACAGATAGAGATGCGAATCACTCGAAAAATCTCCCCATATTTTTCGAGTCGACAAATTCGCACTTACGAAACTTTCGATTCTTAGAAAAACCATTATAAAACGTTATAAGACCTACAAAAAAATTATTTCATGGAATAGGTAGGTATAGACCTGACAGGGTGCCACGGAAAGGGTGTACTAAGCCGAATGTTCGAAATTCAAAAAATCGTAGAACAAACGGTGACCTCCATGATGTCCAGAATCACCCCTTCCCTTTCCGAGGCATTCTGTATATAATACTATTTTTAGTTTTTAGTACTAAACACAAATTGCCATGTAACGGTCGTGATTATACTCTGCATAACCGTTTTATGCTCATCCTTATTGCATTACTAACCTGCTAGTACATTTGGTTCAAATTGTAAACTTGATATGATGATATTGGCACAAATATGTCATAAATTGAAATGAAGACAGCGAATGCGATTTAACAATTAATTTATAACTACTAGCCGCGGCGGCTTCTCTAATGTTTCACTAGGATAAAAAGAAGCATAAATTGATCATCTAATTCATTTCAACATCAGTTCAGTTTAACGAATTTATTTACTCAAAAGAACAATGTTCACTTAAATGAGTAGGTACGACCTTACTTACTATCTTATTTAATGAATATTACATAACAGAATTTTACTAATAATTTTCGTAGCAAGTTTCACCATAATGGTTGGTACCGTTACGCTAACTTAAAAGATATTTTTATAAATATATTGTTTTATTCTTTTTTTAATATGATCATTGATATATATGTTCTTAATTATCAGGTAAGTTGTATAACTGCGCACCTTCATAGAGAATGTTTCTTTTACCATAATTGGTTCGTGGACTCCTTCGTGTTAACCTATATCTATTTCTCAAATTGTAGGTGTAGTTTTTTTTTTGTAAGTGTTATTTGTGTAAGTATGTATTTTTTTAGTTAATATTTTCTTAACAAGGATGCAGGTTAGGTAAGTATATAGCTGTTTGATATTAAAAATGTTGGTTTGTAAATAATACATGTGCTAGTTAGGTATGCATATGTGTAAAGAACTTTAATAAATTTTTTTTGTGATATTTGTAATGTTTTTAGATTCGTCAACGCTGCCGTCCCCTACCGCCGACCTCTAATAGATTGTATTGTAAATGAGATGTAACTAGGGAATTGTAGATAGTCATCAGAACTTTACGCATCCCACTAATCTCTGCAGTGCACCTGAGTAAGACTAATTTAGTTCTTATATGCTCAATATGAGATAGCCAGGTTAGGCCGTCGTCAAGTATTAGACCTAGGTATCCCTCCGGTCACGAGCGGTGCACTATCGAATTACCTCTAATAAGTGATGGTAATATGTTTCAGCTCGATCTGTTTAGGGAACGTACCCATACTACGTATTTGTATTTTTTTTATTTAGAACATTAGGTTGGTACATCTACCATTACAGGTAAAAACATAAAACATATGTAAACAGAAAGAGAAGTAAGACCTAATACTTGTTGTATTCAGGACTGCGGCTTAACACGCGTTGTTTATATGGAAACGTTTAAAGGTTATTTCTAACCCATGAGAAACGATCTATCGGATGAAAAGTATCCAAAATCCCCTTCGCAGAGGATTCTCTAAGGGGATTTTTAGACCAAGCCCTATGTTTGTTTCCAGGATTAGAATTGCCTGTATGCAACATTTTTACCCGATCCGTGTAGTAGTTTTGGCGTGAAGAGTTAACAAACATCTAAACATCCAAACTTTTGCATTTATAATATTAGTAATGTGATATTATTAATATATATGTTTTTTATATTATTAGCTTTTATTTTATGATGATAATACGATGCAATAACATAACCCCAGTTTACTTTATTCCGTCAGTGAGATTGAAACAAGACATGATAGGAAAGCCAGGAAACAAACAACCACAAATTGAGTGTCGCTCGCTACTTCCCTATGCTTGTGGTCTCTGGTTAGACACTGTTAAATGTTATTATTTTATTTCTCAAGATATAAGAGAAATGTAGGCAATCGGAATCAGTTGACAATGGGGCTCACTCAAATGAAACAAAAAATAAACCGAGCGCGCGGTTCTTTAGTCAACTGATCCCGCTCTAAACTCATCCTACGGGATGAGTTGACTAAATTAATTCATTGACTACATTTAGTCAACTGATCCCGTCGTTATATGACATGGGTTCCAGTAAAACGTGCAACGTTAGTCTCGTTCAGATCGCACCACACTTTCATCAGTTGTAGACGATGATGGAGGATTTTTCGACTTCCTTATCTAATTTTTCGAGCGCTATGTGATAGTATAGCTCAAATATATTGTTTTTAGGGTTCCGTACCTCAAAAGGAACCCTTATAGGATCACTTTGTTCTCCGTTTGTCTGTCTGTCAACTCCCTTTTCTGAGGTAGGTACACGTGAAGGTATGAAGTTGAAATTATCATCAAATACGCAAGTCCGTAACCTCTTGGAGCCTCAATATGAAGAAAACTTTTCACATGCACACAAAACCTTTATGGTACTTCCCGTAGACCTAGAATTATAGATTTTTGCCAGAAACAAGGTCTTATAGCAGAAGTTAAGGAAAAAAACCAAGAACTATAAATTTGAAGTTTATTCACTAAAAATAAATACTTTTGATGTCACCATGGACCAAAAACTACTTCTCGTTGACCAAGAATCATGATAATTTGATAAGACACAAGGTCTGACAATTATACGAAACCCTTAGTGCGCGAGTCTAACTCTTTTTAACGTTTTAACATTGAAAATTGCGATTTGAAACCACATTTACCATATAATTAAGCGTTTATATTTTTTTATTAAAATTTTTGTACCAACATTTCACTATGTAGGCAATCGTGATCTAAAATCAAACCTAAGTCAATCTCGTAAATGCTTTTTGCGACTCGACATAGGAAAGCTAGGCCAGGGGGCAATACATCTTCAAAGAACATAACAGTTAGATTCTCAATAAGCATGGAATCCGGAATTATGGAAATTCACCAACTTTTAGCTGATTTGGAATTAATTTCACATTAACTGGTCAAGGTTATACACTAACTGTAAAAGCGCACTAAATAGACACTGCTATACATATTAAGGTTGTCGCAGATCAGGGACGCATTACTAGTGCACAGCACAAAAATATGGATTAAGATTTGGAGGCTTTAACTTGTAACATTTCGATGCGTTTTATGTTTAACATTTAGATGTATTTTATATTGACTTCATCATATAAAAGAAAGCTCGCGGGCCACTCGTTTGAAGCTTGTGGGAAGCTATTTTGTCAATGTATCTAAAGATACAAGTTTAACTCATTGAATTTCCAAACTCATTTGAATGTACGTTTATGTGATAAGCAGTAGCGGCGTTGGATGTGCGCAGAGCTTTACTTTACTATGCTATGTACGTGGTAGAAGCAGTGGCAAATGAGTTCTACTTTGGAATACAATACTCTATGGCACCTACCGACTCGCGACGTTTTTCTACCTTCTATAAAACTGTCTCAGACTCCGGTCAACCAAAATCTACTTGGGGCTAAATCTGTTTGCAGGTAAACGGTACGTGATATTTTCTTTTGACCACAAAAAATTACTTCCTACTCCGGCTCACGTATTTTTTATTGATGAATGGTCGAGCATTTACCCACCCCAGGAAAAGCGGCCCCACTATCGATCACCAACGATGTGGCGTTTTACAAAGTTTTTTAGGAACATTACTATGACCACACAATGACGCAAAGAGCGCTTCCTTCGGACGCTTCGCAATAGAAGACCTGCAGTATCCAGGATAACGGAACCAGCTTGAGTTTCCCGACGGCGAGTGCAAGCGGATGATGCTTGTTAGTAATTTATAGACGCCAGTGAACCGTGGAAAAGAAGGCGAGAGTATGAAAATAGATGAGGAACTGGAAATACTTTCGTTTTCGAAGAGGGTCGGACTAAAGTAGTTTGAAATGGAACAGTCTAACTAAGCTGATGAAAGTCTGTTACTCAATTTGTATCTGTAAAAAAATCCAAGTAATTTACGGGGATTTTCGGTTACAGAAGAACCAATAAACTTGAAGTGTGTCTTAGCTTGCATACTTTACGTATTATCGTGGACTTCGGAATACAAAACTCGTTCCTAGTTCAAATAATACTTACCTAGCTATAACCTACCTATTTCGTACAATTCCACCAGGCAGTGTTGCAACAGCGACCTCTACGGGCAAGATGATCAAATCTAGTATAGCGTAGGGCTGCGTTCCAACGTCCTTCCTCGGCGGAGCTGTGTGAGCTGGGTGTCGGGCCAGTGGCGGCCTGCACCGCGACCCAGGTGGCCGACAAGCCTTGTCGCGAACACAGTTGTGCAACTCGCTAAAATGTTGACGACAGCAGTGCTACTGGTCGCGCTGCGATACGTTGCTGCTGAAATTCGTAAGTGGAATCTTTAGTTTACTGATATGAAAGTTGATTTTGATATGAAAAATTCTGGAAGAAAATTGAAAACCATTTTAAAAGTTCAACTATTAACGTCTTTTATCAAGACTTAATTTTTGATGTGGTGTTTTTCTCGATCCTTCGAAAATTTAGACCGAGCCTAGATCACAATAAATAAACGGTTGGATAAACTCGTTCTTCTATTATTAATGTGCCAAAAACGTACCAGTATTAAAAACCTTTTATCGTTTTAAACTTTTTTCTTGCTAACGCTGCTCTAATTTTAATGTAAACAATCGTTTCAATATTAGTTACTTTTTTCTGTAACGAAAACAAAAGAAAGACCTATAGAACGTCCTCGAATTTGGAGTACTTTTGATTATCTAAATTAGCGTCATTATCTAATTTCCACTGGAAACACTAGGTGAGTACTGCTTTCTGCAAAAGTACCACTACGTATAACGCAATTTACGTTTAGCAATAAGTAACACAAATCTAATATTGTCGTATTTGTCTCGTAACGGCGTGTATTGGGACCGCTGGTGTTGACATTCTATTGCAGAACATATTGCGATAAACATAGATTATAATAAGCATGACAACTTCTCGAGCTATAGGCGAGGGTCTTGCCTTGGGGCCAGGTGCCAATCGGAACCAAAAAACAATGAAGATTATAATTGAAACAAACCGTCAGTTACCGAAGTTATTTATCAACAAGGCACGAGTATCCAAAAAAAAGTGCCATATTCAGCAGAATCACTGCTCTGTGAAAACTGCGAAATTTTGACCAACAATGTCCATATCAAACATTTTGTGAATAGCTGATGGCAATGGCAAAATGACACATAAGCATAAGCCAAAAAAGGAAAACATAATGTAATTTGTAGACTTCTGGACTTCTTCTACAGACTGCAGGCTTTTGTAGGTAATTGGGTACATAAAACATACCCGATAAGACAGTTTTCCAATATTAACTGCGACCGCGGTATTCGTCCAAGCTATGTATGTAACAGTGACGTAAGGATGTCGGTTGACGTGCTTGACCAAACTCACTACGTCCAGTTTTGTAGACGTTTCTAATATGTAGAATAAACTACTAGTACCAGAGTAAATTCACCGCAAACACATAAAAGGTATGAGAATAGCGTTAGGGTGGAAATAGTGGAAATACCTACTGTAGATTTTTAGGCATAGGGAAGGGGCATTTCCTAACCGGATTATATTGTTCTCACGCATCTTTCTTTCACCAGTGGCGTACCTCTGAGCTGAAGCTGCTCCAGCACTTTAGCAAAATAAGCAAAATACCACAGTAGACAACAAAAATAATTTATAAATACCTAATACCTACTATAATTGCTTAAAAAAATAGAACTGACTTCAATCTTCATAATAACTTAATAACACAGTTATTAATTTTTAATTTTTAACAAAAGGAAAAAAGGAACCCTTATAGGATCACTTTGTGGTCCGTCCGTCTGTCTGTCTGTTTGTCCGTCTGTCTGTCCGTCTGTCTACCCCCTTTTCTCAGGAACTCGTGGACGCTATCGAGTTGAAATTAACGTCAAATATTCAAGTCCGTAACCTCTTGGAGCCGCGATATAAAATAACTTCTAAATCAACGCACTCAAAGCTGTTACAGTCGTTTATGACCGAATTTTTGGAAATTTCCAAGAGAATCACATGCACACAAAACCTCTAAGGTACTTCCCGTGGACCTAGAATCATGAAATTTGACAAGAAGCAAGGCCTTATAGCACAAGTAAAGGCAAAAATCCTAAAACCGTAAACTAGTAGTTTATTCACCTAAAAAATTACTTTTGATTCTTGCTATTGACCAAAACCAGCGTACTTCCCGTTGACAATCATGATAATTTGGCCGTAAGACACAAGGTCTTACGGAACCCTTAGTGCGCGAGACCGACTCGCACTTGACGGTTTTATTTGAAGTCATATGTTTTAATAGTTTTTTAGTATGTGTAAAAAACGCATACTATTTGATGACATTTTTTTTTCCAAGAAAAGTCAAGATTCGCGTTAGTAAAATAAATGTGTTTTCGTTGATTTCAGCTCCGTACATCAAGGTCTGCAATCGAGATGACCCAAATTTGGATATCTGCATCAAGAACTCGGTGGAGGAGCTCAGGCCGAAGATAAAAAAGGTATTGAAACAGTCTACTCAAAATTATTTTGATATAGGTACTGAATAATCGAGTGAACATGCTAGAAATGATACGACGGAATGATGACTATATTTAAGTATGCTTTATTTGGTTTTATCTAGACTAGATTAGCTATTTATGTAGTATATATTACGCAATGGTATATTTTCTTTCCGGAGTTGTATGTGGTCAAATAGGTGTAGTTTATCCCGACGAAACCTTTGTGATATAGAGTTAGGGTAAGCATACATTGAAGGTTATAAGCTATCTTCGTTGTCTTTCGAAGGTTCTTAAGAACTCTTTGAGTCCGAAGTCGTTGCTTTTTCGACACTCTCGGAGGAAACTTTTGGAACTGATTCGGTAACTTTTCCTGTAGTTTCTGTGCCAGGTTGTGTAGGGATTGTAGTTTCATCGCTCTTGTTAGCAGCAGTAGTAGCTGAGTCAGAGGATTCAATGATTGTAGTCTTAGCCGGATCTGATTGTGCATTTGTAGTTGCTGAGCCTCCGTCTCCATTTTGAGTATCGGCTATAGTTTTCACAACAAGGGATGTATCACCTGTATTGCCGCTACTGTCCTTTTGTTCATCTGATGCTATCGAAGTAGCTGAGGAATCTTCTGTGTTTAGTTCTGTGCTTTGAGCTTCTAAAGGACTGGAACTCACGGTTTCGACAATCGTATTTTCAAGGTTCTGGATTGCTGTTTCTGCAGGAGTTTCAGTAGTGAAGTATGTTGCAGTACTTCCAGAATTTTCGGAGTTTTGAGGATATATTCCCGGATCTGATTGTGTATTTGTAGTTTTTGATCCTCCGTCTTCATTTTGCACAACGTTTGTAGTTGTATATTCAGTAACAATGTATGTATCACTCTCGCTACCTGTATTGCTGCTACTGTCGCTTTGTCTATCTGATGCTAACGAAGTAGCTGAGGATTCTTTTATGTTTAGATCTGTGCTTTGAGCTTCTGAAGGGCCGGAAATCACAGTTTCGGTTACTGCAATCGTATTTTCGGGGTTCTGGATTGTTGTTTCTGCAGGAGTTTCAGTAGTTATGTCTGTTGTAGTACTTCCAGAATTTTCGGAGTTTTGAGGGAGTGTTCCCGGATCTGATAATGTATTTGTAGTTTGTGATCCTCTCACTCCATTATGGGCAACGGTTGTGGTTGCAGTTTCAGTAACAATGTATGTATTACTCTTGCCACCTATATTGGGGTTGCTGTCGCTTTGTCCATCTGATGTAGCAAAAGTTACGCTCTTGTGTTCTACGATCCTTCCTTCTGGCTTATGGGTGGTCTCACTTGCAGCACTCACGGTAGTCTTTGCTGTAACAGGTAAATCTTGAAGGTTTAGTTTCAAACCTGAACGTTGATCTCCATTCTAGCGGTTTCTGCACATGCATTTTTGGGATATGGTACAAATGATTTTCAGAAAGGAATATGCATCTTAATGGTCTTTCTTCTTACCTTTATTTGGACTGGGGATGATGACTTCGATGGTGGTTCCAGCCAAGCTTTTGTGAGACGTAGATTTATCTGTAACGTTCAATGTTCGACGATAATCTGGAGCGGTTCATTTTGAAATAGGGGGTTTTGTTCGTTCTTTTTTTGTTTTCAGCATTTTTTTCAATCCACTGGTTTCTGCATCTGCGTAGACTTATTTTCTTCTCGTGTAAAGGTCTAGGTAGAGTCTAGTAATTAAATCTTAAAATATGCTTACTAGGTTCCTTAGGCTACCAATAGGTGTTCTTTCATTTTGCTTTAAGGTTAGAGTAATGGATTGGATTCGAGCGTCAACAATCTAAGAAGCAGCGGCAGCTGCAGCAGTTGCTTCATCACCATCCGCTGTTGCTGCTGTGGCAGCAGAAGCATCATCTGACGCTGCTGCAGTAGTTGTGGAAGCTGAGCCATCATCTGAGTCTGCTGTTGTGGCTGAGGCAGCAGAAGCATCATCTGACGCTGCTGCAGTAGTTGTGGAAGCTGAGCCATCATCTGAGTCTGCTGTTGTGGCTGAGGCAGCAGAAGCATCATCTGACGCTGCTGCAGTAGTTGTGGAAGCTGAGCCATCATCTGAGGCTGCTGCTGCTGCTGCGGTAGTAGAGCCATCTGAACCACTCGCCGCCGACCCCGCAGCTGCTCCAGATTCATTACCATTTGCAGCTTTGTTATTATTCGATTTTACAGTTTTGTCAGCGGAATTAGATCCATCTGTGTTATTAATATCAGCTTGAGTGTTTGTTTGTGATACAGATCCTTGACCGTCATCTGTAATTATATTACTTTTTAATTTTGAATTACCAGTCGATTTACCTTTTTTATCATGTTTTACTAATACTGAAATATTAACTACTTTATCAGAACCGGGAATAAAAATTAATCCAGCCGTGTTTGCTGTTAAGTGATCGCCAAACTTATTACTAATGGCACTGCTTTTCCCAGAAGTTGACGTAGGACTGCTAGCTGTAGTTTCATTCTTATTTAACAGTTTAACAATAACATCTACAACTTTTTCGTCGGTTTCTTCGTATGCTTGTGATGCAGCTTCCTTACCGTGAGCTCTGCTTCCAGTGTCAATAGTCAGTGTGATTCTTCCAGTTCTTGATTTTTTTGATGGGATAGAAGCAATGAAACTATTTGGGAGAGGAGTAAACCTGAAGGGGTTGTTGCCGTTGCAAAACTGGCACATGTTGTTGTTCCAGAACATCGGGTAGGGGACTCGGGTGTTAAGCTTTGGACTATTGCCTCCATTGAAAGAGCACACGGGTATTCTTATTTGTATTTTAGTACACTCATGGCCGGAAGCAAACTGAAAAAAAGAAAATTCAAGATACGACACAGAGAGGCAACCTCTTTCTTTAAATTATTCATATAATTTAAATACGTTTTATAACGTTTTATATCATAAAGAACACAATCGACATTCAACACATCTTCACTTACGAAAGTAAGTCGATCAGAAGAGAGGCAAATGAAAACTCAATTCGTAGAAGTTAGGGTAAAATTAGATGGGCAATAACTTACCTGAAGCAAGCACAAGGAAGCTAACACTAAAACCACTTTGTACCCCATGATTGAAAGGTAGGTATTGTTTGTTTTGTTAATTTGCCAGAGTTGCCTTTTATACCGCCATTCTTAAACTGATAGAGAGACTATTCATCGCAAATGACGTCCAGTCATCGTTTCTATTGACCGAAAGGCACGTAGAGATCGTTTCAACAAAAATTTAGATCACTACTTTGTTTTCATGCTGTTATCTTTTTGTTTTGTGTCGTGAACAACACAAAATTTTGTAGTTGCATTGTCATTTCAATGGTTCATTTCAACTTGCTGATTCAATGATCACAGTAATTATTTATAATAAATAAAACAATGCTCAACATTTCAAACAGCTTTATTTGGTCCCAAAGTAAGCCGAGCTTGTGTTATGGCACCAGATGACTGGCTGGCATTACACACAAAACAACACCGTGAATAAATGTTTACAAAATCATAGATCATACAATGGTCCTGAAATCAAACCTGCAACCTTGCACCACAATGGTCGTCAGCAACTCAGCACCCAAAGTAGTATTTCCGTTCGGATATGTTAATCATCGTGGGAGCGGAAAATGTCCAAATAAACCCGCCACAGTCACGTGCAGACAGTTTCCCAACGAAACCGGTCCTCCTCTCACCCTCCGGGCCCAAGGATTATAGCTAAGCTATACATTATGTACTGACAGAGACAGAAGAAAAACACCAATAGATTTTATTTTAAAAACATCGTAGTTTGACATTTTATAATATGAATGTAAACGGGTTAGTTACGAATCTTGTTTGTGTGAGGAACACACTGATCGACTGATCCTGAGGAAGTCCCTTGTTCAGGGATGAAACGTTGGTGTGCTTCCCACATAAACAAGGTTCGTTGATAACCCGCTCACATTCAAAATGGTTTTTTTTATAGATTTATTGAATGGAAATCAGTCATAAATATTTTTAGCATAATAATTTTATAGATTATTAGCTCTCGTCCTCCCACTGCTGGGCAAAGGTTTACCCAGCGCAGTGGGAGGACCTCCATTTCCCCCAGACATCACATTTCTGTGCCACCTGTGTCCAATCAGCACATAATTTCCAATAATTGGGCCTCGTAACAGATATCTGATGATGGAACGATTATTTTTATAAATTTACCCGAACTACATACATTTTTTACAATTGCGATGGAACGCCTTTATTAACAAAGAAATTTACAAATAAGTAACAAATTTATTACTATTATTTGATTGTGAACTAGTATTTACAATTGAAACAATTGCAGACTGTTGCAAACAATCTAAAGGTAGCTCCACTGATCCATATCAATACCCGTCGGAAACGTCCCCTAGACGCTGGCTACATAGCCCCGCTGTATGGCAATGCTGATGCGCTGCCCCAGATACTCACCAGCTCTCACGTGTCGCTTCGAACAGACCGAACAGATAATTTGTGGTGCTAGAATGTTATTAAAACTTTTTTCTATAATGGTACCAGACTGGCTAAAATAAGTCTGGTCTACGCGCTATTCTTGAACCCAGAACAAAGAAAGAAATTATACCATTTGCCGGAATGAGCATCTTCCACATCAGAGACAAAAACTTATCGTTACTTATTCAATTTCTAGAAGCCAAAACCAACCATTTCCTGTATTTCTTTCATCATCATCAACAAGTATAGCTAGGTAAAACAAACAGCACAAATTCAGTTCAATTATTCTCAGTAATGGTTTCTCCGCTGAGTGTATCAAATCCCTTCGCTCGTTGCATCAGACAGATTTCCTTTCGAATATACCTCGTAGCTAATATTTAGGTTCATTGATTAACCGTGTGCAATTTAATTATATTTTTATAAATACCAGCAATTTTAGTAATTGGCTAGATTAAAAGCGTGAAACTTCAAGATTAATCTAACTGAGGTAGGTACTCTGTTTATAATAAGTGCGCTTAAAGCGTTTATCTCATCATATTTATCATAAACCTAGGTCTCACGCGATGGGTTACTGGAGTCATGGACATCCACTTTGAGGATTACATACTTACATGCATTTATGAACCTCATTTACCTACAATGTTTCTATCTTTAAAGCTAGTAGGCATTTTTGTACTACCTATAGTCGATTGAGTGCCTCGCTGGTATAGCGGTCGTGTCCAAACGGTGATAATGAGGTTCTGGGTTCAAATCCTGAGTTGGGTCTTAATAGTTATTGGAATTTTTCTAGCAAGAAAAATTCACAGTGGCAGCCCGGAGTCAGGAAATTGGCGGTGTTACACCCTTCTCGGTGCCTCGGAAAACCCCGCGCCTGAACTAACCTCGGTCGTGTCAGTCTGCTGTCCTATCGGTTTATGAGAGTGAGGGAATAGAGAGTGCAGGAGCACTCTCTATTCTGTTCGTGCACACACTTGTGCACTATAGTATGACCTGCGCATTATGTTTAGTATCTGTTGAAATTGACCGCCGTTTTATGGTGCGACATTTAGGTGTATTGTAGACTAGGCAGCCAGCAGTGTTTGGCCACCTTGTCGCCGGTCCGCCGACTTTGGTGTGTAGACTCCATAAGATGCAAGCCAAGGTTACTCGAAATAACACATTTACCAATCATTGTTCGTGAAATTGGCTACCCAATCAAAATAATGAGTTGGTCTATGAATTACATGTGTGAACTTACAAAGGATTGACCTCTAGAAGGAGCATAAGTACTTTATAGCAAATTGGAAAGTATGTCATTGTCAAGTTTCATCATCAGCAAACGAGATGAAATAAGTAGGTATTACGAATCAACAAATAGGATAAACTTAATGTGCAATGATCATTTTCAAGTTCGAGCTTGTCTTTATTTTGTTATATTTGACACTGGTTTCAATTTATAAGTCGCCAAAACGAAACTAAACTAAAACTGTTGCCGTCCCTTTCATAACGGTCTAAATAAAAATGATGGCATCATTTTTAGTTCTGTGTGTGAAGAGTTCCCTGCTTCCACCCATAGGTGCACTTGTGCACCTAGGCGAAACCTCCCTTCCTCTCGTAGCATCTGGCAACAGCCCAAGCCGAGGCTCGCACCTAAGTGGTGGCTCTTGTGCGTGTTTCCCCAACCTAACTTTTAACCGGCGAGGCGCCGCCCTCTGCGCCCGCCAAAAGTCCGGTAACGCTGTCATGCCCATAGGCGGTCAACGGCATTGTAGTCCAAAACAAATAGTTCTATCATATTAGTTTAGTTAATGACATCTGAACTGACACTTCTTTAAGCTCTTCTGGACCGTGCTAAGGGGCTTTATCTTGTGTGGCGTTCATCGTAAGCTGACCCCCCAGCTTACAATGAACAAGTACAAGTTGGTGGCAGATTGATAGAGTCCCTTTATATTTTGTTCTAATTGAGGCAGGGCATGTTAATCTATGTTTTTTAATTTTTAGATCATGTTTATATTATCTAGGTCTGACAAATACTATTGTTTTTATTGATTTTTTACTATTGCATTAGGTGCCCCTGTAAAAATTGTGTAAGTACTTTGTTTAAATAAATAAATAAATGTTGTTTCATAACTTAAGTTATCGTCATTGTGCCTAATGGGTCTTATTAAGTTATTATTATTATCTCAACTTACCGTATTAACTTAATCTGTGTTAATAAATTAAATTGTCAGTTTACAGTCTAATTTTGTTTTATTATAATAAATTAACTACAAAGTAATAAACCGGTCAAGTGCGAGTCGGTCTTGTGCAATAATGGTTCTGTCACATATTAATAAACTTATATAGGGTGCCATGTAACATGTGTAGTAAGCCGAAAGAAGGACCCGGAGCGGTCAACTTTTGTGCTCAGATTTATTGGATTTTGAATATTTTAGTTTTAAGAAAAAAGCTAGGACTTTTTTCTTCATACCATTGTTCTTTCACCATGTCTTAGCCTTCAGTTGGCCATCCTCTTTCAGTAGGTCAATAAACTTATTTGTTTGTATTAATTTTATTTGTAGCAGCTACATAATACATTATCTGCTCTAAGAATTACGTAGTCCGCATTTTTTGTGTACCTACATGCAAATAGTTTGTTCTAGTTTTGTATCTCTAAACCTGCATTTAACTAATTCTTAATGTGTATGTTTGAATTCCAGGGTATTCCCGAGCTGGACGTGCCCGGCATAGAGCCCCTAAGTCTGGGGCAAATAGCTCTGGCTCGAGGGCCCCAGGGGGCCAAGCTGACAGCTGTCGTCAACGATGTGAAGGTGCGGGGGCCAAGCGATTTCATCATTGAGGAGCTCAAGTGAGTGTTTCATAGTCACTGAGTTGGGGACAGATAGCTCATGCTCGGGGGCCACAGGGGGTCAAGCTCTTGTTTATGATGTAAAGGTACGGGGGCTGTGCAACTTCATCATTGAAGAGCTCAAGTGAGTTTTTTATAGTTATTGAATCGGGGGCAGATAGCTATTGCTCGTGGGCCACAGGGGGCCAAGCTCTTGTTTACAATGTGAAAGTGCGGGGACTGTGCAACTTTATCATTGAGTTTTTCATAGTCACTGAGTTGGGGGCAGATAGCTCATGCTCGGGGGCTACAGGGGGCCAAGCTCTTGTTTACGGTGTGAAGATGCGGGGACCAAGCAACTTTAGCATTGAATAGAGCAAATGTCAAGTTCGAAGCTCGCTCAAACTAATCGATCGAATCGTTTTATATGCGGTTTATACGGATATTAGCGGTGTTATGTAATGGTTTGTCTTGGACTCCGTTGTTGCTCCGATTTGTGCGATGCTTAGAGCCGTCTTTGAATACCTGAATGCAAAGCTTCTTTGTATTATAAAGGAATATTTCTATGTCAAGTAGTTATACTTTATTCGCAAACAAAATTAGAATCAAATAATAGAAATAAATTAAAACTAGTGTTTACAATTGAAACAATTGCTAACTGCAGACTGATACAAACAATCTACAGGTAGCTCAACTGATCCATATCAATACCAGTCGTAAGCGTTCCCAAAACGCTGCTGTCTGCATTGCCCCGCTGTATGGCAATGCTGATGCGCTGCGCCAGATACTCACTAGCTCTTGAAGCTCGTGGTACGTCTGACCACAAGAGATTTTGTGGTGATTTAAAAGGACTAAAAGTATTATTTCCTTCTAAACTTCCTTAAAGTAGAATAAACTTCCATCGTCTCGAGTTTTGACTTGTCTAGGTGCTTATTTTGTCAACCTAAAGAAACAAAACTACACCTCTCGTCAAACGAACTAAATGTAACTTTAGTCTTTGAACAGGATTGGATAAACTTCAATGATTTCCCTGTAGTTGGAACTAACTCTAGCACCGCTGGCGCTAGAGTCCGTATGAAGTCCCAGAGTTTTGGACTACTACGTCACTTGACCTCGTGGTGTAGTTGGTTAGCACATTCCCGGAAGGATGCAGGTTCAAGTCCCGTCTTAGTCAAAAATTTTTGGGATATTATTTGATTTCTTAGAAATTAACCTGAGTGTGAGGGCACTAAAATTACAAAAACCATAAAGCAATAAAGTAATTGATTTCTGATTTCTCATAATTTCGCCTGTTTATTATAAATCTAGTTTGACTCGCATTTCAGGTCTGACTTGGACAAGAACCGCTTTGACATGAAACTCCTCCTCCCTAAGTTGGACTTCAACGGAAAGTACAAGATGGACATTCAAGTGCTGCTGCTGCGGCTGCAGGGAAGAGGGAACATCACTGGCACATTCAGTTAGTACCCATCTCTATATTTATTTACATCTCTATATTATTATTTACATCTCTATATGAACCGTTGGGGTTAAAATAGTTTTTGCGTGCATACCGCGACTCGGCAAACGTAAAGTAGGACGCGCTCCGACCAGGTAGGATGACGACGAAAACTGCAGGCAGATGCTGGATGCAGCTTACTACATCCAGCATCTGCCTGCAGTCTTTCGCCGTGTCTTCAGCTACCTTAGTAGCTGAAGACAGGGCACTCTGTCGGTCATTAGGAGGGGCCTATGTCCAGAATGGGACTAATATCAGTCTGATAATGATGATGTTAAATCTCTAATCTGGGCGATAGGCGTTGTGTTGACGACAAAGTCAAAGAATTCAAAGAGGGCCAATACCCGCCTGCCTATTCGCCCTTATGTCACCCAATGATTATTGGGTGACATAAGGGCTATTAAGATGATGATGATGATGAATTTGGGTTCCAAATACTGTTCTATTCGATAGAGTATGTTTGAAATTTTTAAAATTCAAATTATAAAATTCTGTCAAAAAAATCGGTATATCCCGACGATTTAGCCTACGACATATCATATCAAAGTTATCAATTATATAGGTACCTACTCGTAACCTTGCACGAGGAAGTAATTGGCTGACGAAGTGGACACCTTCACTTTCAAAACCTGTGTCCAGGTAGCCCTCGATTCCTTAAGGAATTCCGTTATCACTTCGAACAAAAATAGGATCAAGTTGGAAGTTCTTTGAAATGAATAGACCTTTTTAATATGCTAGCTGATTGCACCAAGTTATTTCAGCAACCGTAGGTCCCAATTAGTAGGTGTCTCGCAAAAGCTATCAAAACTAATTTCATAACAACCACGTGATTGACCCAATACTTTGAGTTTTTTCGTTGATTCAATATAAGTATAAGCATTAACTTATACGCATTCTTATAAGCCAATAAGTACAACCAATCATTTGATGAAATCGCAATTTAACACTAAAGTGTTTACTCGTCAGGTACCTACTTCTAATGTGTGTCAAGTTCAGATCGGTAAATGTTACGATTCTAGCAAAAACATGTTGCATAATGTGCAAGTTGCGAGCTAGTGCATTCCGACGATTTGCGGTGAACAGTACAGAAGGTGCTACACACATTAGAAAGAAGTGCTGACACGTATTGGTCCTATTTTTGTCCTATTCTAAGAACCGTATTGTTTTGTGTACTCTATTTTCCGCACTTAGACTCGGTTTGGTCCATTGTGCGTGTTATTCTAAGAACCAGTTGGTACGTAAAATGTAGTCCATCTGAAACGGCATACAAAATGATGAAGACAAAAGGCGCCCGTTTCAATAAGCTTCTTGACTCATATCAAATTTGGCGCATAAATATTTTGTGTAGTATTTGACTTAAGAACCCAATACTTTTAGATTTCTGATAGTAAAAGTTTGAGGTGACTACATAATAATATCAATTTATTAATTGTTTTTTTAATTTTTAATTTTGAACTCTGATAGCGCTGTCGGCAATCTTATACGAGTAAAATTCACTATGAAGTACGTCTATATTTTTACAATGATGAACATTTGCTAGTTCCTAGAAGAATGTTAATTCCTAGAAGAATGACGTAACAGATAAATATGACTGACAGCGTTTTCATAAAATAAACTTATAGTAGCGTTACTTTTACAGTTTTGATCTAGATTGAAAACAATAATGAGAACATAGAAAAAATAATGTTTTATATTTATATAAATAGCTTTATTTATAACATTATATCTATCATTACCAGCATATTATTAATATAAATAATTATATGTAAGTCAATCAGCTAAATAATTAAAAACAAATGTCAATAAGCACAATAAGAAAATAATTCAATACAAATGGCAATAAGCAAAACCATTCTATAATCAGTGAACAAAAATAATTTCATGTTGCATGCATTATATTTAAATTACACTAAGGCGTAGAAACAAAGGACATTAACAAACATTGTTACTGAGATCTTAATATAACAAGATTTTTTTTAAACACCGTACAATGGTTGTTATCGAAGATATCTATGTTTTGGATGCTTTACCCCGAAAGTAAAATATAAATATTCCACGTATTATTTCCTGATTGCAGAGGACTACGCCTGCAACGTGACGATGCGCGGGCACAAAGAAAAACGCGGAGAAGACGAATACCTACAGTTTGATCCCTTCAGAGTGAAGCTGCGCGTGGGCCAGTCCTCCATCTACCTTACCAACCTGTTCGACGGCGACCCCGTGCTCGGACCTGCCACCAACCGCGTCATCAACGAGAACTCTCAGGTACCTATATCTATACTAATATTATAAACAGGAAAGATTTGATTGTTTGTTTGTTTGTATTGAATAGGCTCCGAAACTACTGGACCGATTTGAAAAATTATTTCACCGTTAGGAAACTTACTTTTCAGGGAGTAACATATTTTATCCCGGAATTCCCACGGGAACGGGAACTACGCGGGTGAAACCGCGAGGCGATCGTTTAGTTTATAATATACCTTTATATTATACTATGTACTAAACCGAAAGTAGGTGATTCTGGACATCGAAATAAAAAAAAATCGTAGATCAAAAGTTATCTACGATTTTTTTAATTTCGACCTTGTATTCCGTTTTTTAAAAAAATTTAGACGTTTTTTTTTATATTCGTATTGTTTTAAAGTGATTTCTTACATTATTATTATTGTTTCAAATGATTTATTTCATTTTTTGTAATACATACTTTCATGACACAAGAACAAAATTAAAATTTTTAAGGGTACCGGGGTGGGGAGGCCCACCGGTTTTCATGAAAAATGGGTAATCACTCGGGATAAAATTATCTATGACACAGAAAAACTTAACGAAAATCGGTTCATTAAACTATAACACCCCTCTCTTTTTGCGTCTAGGATTAAAAACTAGCAGTGGTATGATGAAAATGGTAGAATAAAACTTTATTCAGGAAGAAAATGACAAGTAATAGATACAAGTATTGACAAAATATACACACAGGCAGAAATTTGAAATAGTACTCGTCCTAAGGTTTTTGTTATCATAGTGCGTAACCCCACACTAAGGGTAATTTCTAAGAAATCAAATAATATCGCAAAAATTTTCGACTTCGACGGGGCGCTAGAGACCGTAGGAAGTCGCAAAGATTTTCGACTCACACGTCACTTGACCTCGTGGTGTAGTTGGTTAGCACATTCCTGTACTGAAGGAAGGATGCGGGTTCAAGTCCCGTCGAAGTCGAAAATTTTTGCGATATTATTTGATTTGTTAGTACTCGTCCTTCCGCATTTCCGCTCGTTTAGAGTAGTGTGGTAATGCTGTTAAGCCAGCGAGCTGGACTGGACCGGGAGAACTGTAAGGAGAAAACTGTATTTCAGGCAGAGAATATAAATACATAAGTAACCAACCAGGTACCTGCATGGATGGAATTTTATGTCCACCTAAATTCCATCAGTAATAACCCGTGACGCAGTGGCTGAGGGTCGGCCTGCGAAGCAGGAGTTTGCTGGACGTTGGGTTCGATTCCCGCCACGGGACAAATGTTTGTTTTATTTGCAAAGAAGTATTTCGGGTCTGGGTGTTTTCTATGTGTAACAAAAATAATAGCTGTGCCTCGCGGGTTCGCCCGCGTGGAAATTTATGTTAGAAACATAAATATAATATAAAAGAAACATAAGTTCTGCGCAACTTTCTTAATTTTTTTCTTTCTTATGAACCTTCTCCTGACAATAACAAACACAACAAAAAAGAATAAGCGAAATTGGTCCAGCCGTTCACGCGTGATGCCTTAACCAAGAGAAATAGTGATTTATTTATATTTATATTATAATAAATAGAAGTATAAATAGAATAATAATAAAATATAATAATGCTGGACAATCGATACAGGTATTATAAATAATATACATGTTATGGTAAATATCTTTATTTACAAACAAACAAAATTAAAAACAAAATTACAATCAAATAATATAAATAAATTAGAACTAGCATTTACAATTGAAACAATTGAGCTAACTGCAGACTGTTGCAAACAATCTTCAGATAGCCCAACTTATCCATATCAATACCAGTCGAAGCGTCCCCAAGACGCTAGCTGCATTGCCCCGCTGTATGGCAATACTGATGCGCTGCGCCAGATACTCACCAGCTCTCGAGTCACGCGTCGCTGCGACCAGACGCTCAGTAATAGTAATATAGATTTGATTAAGTACTATATCTAGACCCATAACACACATAACTTGCTTTAGGGCGTTGTTGATGCTGTGTGAATTGTACAGACTTATTTAATGATGTGTCATTTCCACCCCCAGGTCTTCCTCTCGGAGATCAGCCCGGTGCTCGAGCGCAGTCTGGCAGACCTCTTCACGGAAATGGCCAATAAGATCACGTCTAAGTTCACCTATAAGGAGCTGTTCCCGTGATACGTAGCTCAGGGGGGGAGGTAGCTTGTAAGTGAAAGATTTTCGGGGTTTAGGAACTTTGCTGGCAGAGGGCAGTCTGATATAGAAATGGAGTGACTTTCGCGTTAGTTTTTAACCTTTGTGTTTTTGGACAGGGGTCGGCGGATACCTTGATCGATGACTGTATACAATAATTTGGGAAAAGTTGGGCTTGCTTTTCAAAACTAAAAGTCAATATTTAACCGATTTTTCGGAAACCGTACTGTTTATATCTTTAAAAGATTAGCAACAAGCAACCGAATGAGTTTGCTATGATAATTTTTAAAGAAGTCACGTCTTTTACTGCTATGATCACGTTCTATGTCTGCCTTCTGAATACTAAGAAATGATAAGTTAATTTTCAATGCATTAAAGAATCAAAAAAGCAAACGAAATGAAGCAAACTCTATTCTGATAGTCGAGTGTTGTTTGCATGTTGGCTCTTTCTGTAATTCTGTTAATTCTTTCTGACTCTGGCTAATTTTACCCTTGGCTTATTTTTATTAATCTAGGCACTGGCTCCAAACTGAATTTGATGCTGATAAAGAATTTCATTGTTTATACATATTCATACTGTGACATGAATGTAAGTTATATCTAAAATGTGATAGTAAGATTTATAGGTGGGAATTCCGGAATATTATTATGACAAATGTTAGATTTTAAGAATTTGAAGTGGGGGTGTTTTGTACATAGTGTTTAAGGTAAGAAAATTTTATTTCAACGCAGTTATACAGTGTCTCACGGCCATCGGACATGGTAGGCAAGTACCAGAAATATTGAAGATGGAAGGAAGTTCTACTGAAAGGCTAAAATCATTTTTTTCTTTAAAATTTGACATACTGCTTTCACAGAATTTTGAAAAATTACTTGCTTTATCCAGTTATCGAACCCACTAAAATATAAAAAAAACACCCTATATTTTTATGAAACCGATCGGTTTATTCAAATAAAACAATCAAATCTATTTTCAATATTTCTGGTAGACAGATACTCGCCTACGGGCTTTAGTAGTTTTTAATGCAATATATCAAGTATGTACGTCAAACTTTCATAAATACCTTAGTTGTTGACAATTTGTTAAATATGATATTTGTTTTTCAAACAATCTGTAAAACGCTGAAAACTGTAACTTTAACAAAATATAAATATAGATTTTTTATAAAAGATATTTTTTTTGTTTGATTCAGATAATGTTGAGTAAATTTTCCAGCATTATTTAACTATTACAACATAGTTTATGCCCGCGGCTTCGCACGCGTTGTTTATATGGAAACTTGTAATGGTGATTTTTCTATCCCATGGGAACTGATATATGGGATAAAAAGTAGCCTATGTTTGATTCCAGGATTACAATTACCTGTAAGTATGCAAAATTTAAGCCCGATCCGTTCAGTAGTTTTGGCGTGAAAAGGTAACAAAAATCCATCCATCCATCTATACATCCGACGATGACGACCTCTGTGGCGCAGCGGGCGAAGGGCTGCCTGCGACGCAGGAGGTTGCGGGTTCGATTCCCGGCTCGGGACAAATGTTTGTACGATCTGCAGACATTTGTTCAGGGCGTTCTGGATGTTTTCTATATATAATAAAAAATATCTATCTATGTAGTGTATTGTATTAAGTATATCAGTTATCTAGTACCCATAACACAAGCTCTGCTTAGCTTGGGGCTAGATAATGCTGTGTGAATTGTCCAGCATTATTTATTATTTATTTATTTATTTATACATCCATCCAAACTTTCGCATTTATAATTTTAGAGTGTGATAAGATTCATATCTCATTTTTAACTCCCGACCTAAAAAGAGAGGTGTATACCTTAGTATAGGTAAGTTTGTGTCCGTCTGTGTGTCTGTGCATGTCTGTGGCATCATTGCGCACAATCGCAAGAACCACTGAGGTTTTTTTAATATGATCTAAGCGGAATAGCATGCAGACCCGCTGTCATCTTCAATCCCATTCTTTATCTACACGACTTATACTTCATTTAAGTAATTTTAGATGGAATTTGTACGAAATGTTAGTACGAACAGCTAATATGGTTATTGGCAATTCACTGACGCTGTGTGAACTGCAGGTTTGCCCATCATCACGACCACGTTCGTGAAGACGACGCCACAAACGTCTTAAATTTGGTATAGGTAGTACGTAGGTGATGGGCAGAACCTGCGGTTCAAGGCAGTGTCAGTAAATTACCAACAACCCGGTATAGTTATTCTGTCGTGTGGTTCCGGCTTAGAATTTGCACCACCCCAACACTTCCCGCGGGTGTCGTAAGAGGCGACTAAGGGATATCCACCGGGGAGGCGGGCAGCAAGTAGAATTGTTTTGCAGGGGCCGCCCCCTGCAAAACAATTTTACCACCGAACTGCGATCCCCAACCCGCATGCCCAGCGTGGGGATAACGGGCATTACCCCCCAAGAGATAACAGCTAATAAGGCGCTTATCAGGGGGAGACCTGCGTTCAGCAGTGGACCAATATAGGCTGTTGAGGTGAGGTGAGCTGAGTTATTCTGTGGAAATGTTTCTGTCAAAGTACATTTTTAAGCGACTTCAAAAAGCAGGAGGTTCGCAATTCGTCTGTAAGTTTTTTTTTGTTTGTCGACTATTACTCGTCCCAACAATACGTTTAGGGGTGGCGTGATTACGGGTTAGGGTACATCTGGTCCGAATCTCAAACTGATCCACGGACGAGATGTCCACTTCACTTTTGAGTAGGGGTACATCTCGTCCGAATCTAAAATCTCTTTCGGATCAGTTGTACCCTCAACCAAAAGTGAAGGGGACATCTCGCCCGACTCTCTTTTTTTTCTTTTCAAGGGTTCTGTATCGAAATGTCTTAAATACACATCCAGCACAAATGCTGCCAGATTTCTAATGGTAAATAGTAGTAGGTACTCGTCGAGAACTACATTTCGGAAGACAGCCTCAGTCATTAGACAGACAGTCCTCAAATCATTAATCTCGGGAACTGTCCATCCTAGAGCACTAGTTTTTATAGGTAAAACTATACCCATGTCAAATTACAGCTTTCTATGTAGTCAGTCAGTAGTTTATAAGTAGTCTAACAGTAGTTTATAAGTAGTCTAACAGTAGTCTCTGAGCCAAGCCGCTCTAGGACAATTTAACCACACCACAGGGCGTGATTGGCCGAAGAAATAGAATCCCGTGGTTAAAATGTCTTTGTCGAAACTATAAGGGTCCTACGGGTGCTGCCAATTTAATTATTTTTAATTATCATCGCTGGGATTTGTCTAGTGACGACCTGCTGTCAGCGATGCTGGGTGACACAATCTGATGAAGGGCGCTTTGGTGCACATTAGAGATGCTATATAAGTACACACTTCTAGAATTCAAAATAATATTGTAATTATCACAGACATTATCAAATGAAATCTTAACTAAAACTACTAACAATAACAAAAAACAACTAGGTAATGTCGTAGGTAAAGTCATTATGAGTTTTGAAGTTTTTGTTTAATGTTGTTAAAACGTAACGTGAGTTATAGACGCTTGAAAAAAAATCTGCTTTTTACCAATTTCTAGGTTCTATAAGTAATTTAGATAGCACTTATGAAGTTTTCCGCACATGGTTAGTCATTTGCTATCTATCTATAGTGCATTTAATCAAAAACTCATAATCGCACACACGTAGCAAAAATGGTGCAAACATCAAAACGGACGAGAGACATGAAATCATGAATGCAAAACCAAATGCTTTCAAAACCAAAATTTGTTTTGAACTTCTGTGATTTTCTCCGATGATATTTTCTTAATATTTTCCACCAACATTTCTTTACCAAAAAATATCCAGGATCCTAGACACGAGTAGCTGGTCCAGCTGTGGCTTAGCATAGGCTGATGATTATGATGACTATGTGCCACGGACATCCTAGGCAAGACTTTGTTTATTCAAGGTCTGTGCAAGCCACGCGGGCATTTGAGTCATCTATTTTAATTTCAGTTGGTAATTTGGGATCTACTGATATGAGAAGTAGATCAAGAACAGCAGGACAGTCGTTTTTTTTGCCTACCCTTGTAGGCAAAAATAAAGGATTGCATCAATAAAAATAACTTCACGGGCTGTACTATAATAGGTGGTACTATTACAGAATTTGGTTTTTCCGCAATGAATAAAATTGGTCTCGTATTGTCGTAACACAGGAAAGAGCAACCACTCTAGGTTGCACCATTACACCACAAAATAAACCCAGCCAGCAGGCCAACTCGAATAAAGTAAAAACTTAGATACGCTAGACATGCTGAGATTCAGGATCCACATGATAAGCTCCTAAGTACTACTACTCTGAACAGGGAAATATATTAGGGTACCTGTTAGACTTTTATTCAGCTTTGTTTGGCCGGCCTATGATAGCCTTAGCCATACTCTTTGTAAAACTGTATTGTGGAACCTCTGTGGCGCAGCGGGCGAAGGTCTGCCTGCGACGCAGGAGGTTGAGGGTTCGATTCCCGCCCAGACATTTGTCCAGGGCGTTCTGGATGTTTTCTATGTATAATAAAAAATATCTATCTATGTAATGTTATCTAGTACCCATAACACAAGCTTGGGGCTAGATAATGCTGTGTGAATTGTCGAGCATTATTATTATTATATATAGTTTCTGCCCGCGGCTTCGCACGCGTTGTTGATATATAAACGTCCAAAGGTTATTTCTATCCCATGGGAACGCATTTATGCGAAAAAAAGGTATTTTTCCTATCCATATCCATGTATTATTCCAGGCTTAGACCTAATTTATGTATGGAATGTCTGAATGTTGTATTCGTTGATGAAGTTCATTATTCTAGTAAGTTTTCCTTTGGCCGCGCTCCGCTGTAGTTTGAGCGTTTCAAATGTTTCAATGTTTTCCCCTGGTTCCAACATGGTGAACCACGATATGAGCACAACACGTTGTGCGTAGAAAGTAGCAAAGGGGCTTTGCTTTTAAATCACTGAGAAATATTCTGTTCACTTTATTTTGAGAGGATGGGATTATGTCTAGTGAAATTTCAGCCAGACCCGTTTAGTAGCTTTGGCGTAAAGAAGTAATAGAAATGCATCCATCCATTAAAACTTTCGCATTTGTAATATTGTAGTGTGATTTGATTTCATTTGTTTTTTTCTTAAATGGGTATTTGGTATTCGAAGTTTGAATTTTTAATAACAAATGACATTAAAACTGGCCACATGACTGGTACTGAACTAATTTTACACAAATTAACTATAAAATTAACATTGAAATGATTCTAACGAGTTTCTTAAAACGTAGTTGAGGGCTCAATAGAGGGGAAAAATACTTGGCTTATAAATAACAAACTCGATTAATTTATCTATAAAAAAAAAATGGATTATCTGTTAGCTCGCACGCACAGTAAGACTTTTTGTCGGAGGTTCTAAATGGTGATGTCCTCCTAGCCGTATTTGGGCCACGGCAGCCAGTCTCAACGGGGGTAAGCCAAGCACGCAGGACATATTTAAGTTGGGGCGACAATGCTCGTCTGGGCACAGAGGTCGACATTCGCGGTGTCAACTGTTTCAACTGTCCTGTCTGTGTCCTAATCGGGGGGAGGAAACGTGACGGAAGAATGGGGTCGGCGAGTGTGTGGATCGGTGGGCTCACCGGCCATGTAAAGGAGGAAGAGGGGACGCCAGTCGGGCCGCGGTAGGTTTTAAAGGCAAAGGTACGCGTGGTTGGGAAAAAATAGCGAGAGAGGGACACCGGAGAGGTTTTTAGTGGGTATTACGTCCGCGGGGCATCGAGTCCCACATATTTCTGGTCCTCCCTAGACCAGTTTATTCGTAAACGAATTTCTCCAAATACAAAATTTACATATTAAAGTGCATAAGTATGTGCGCAAACACAGGTGCACTCTCTGTTCCCTCCCTCTCATACTCTGATGGGACAGCAGACCGACACGACCGGGGAGCGTTCAGGCGCATGACCAACGACATAACGTGCTATCCGAGGCACGGGGCTCTGGACTGCTGCTGGAAAATTTTCTTTACTATGTCGGCTATAGTCTTCGTTGAGAATGACTGCCGTGGCCAAAAATTGGCTAGAATTCCATCAGCCTCAAAAACAAGTTTATGATAAAAAAAATACGAAAACCTTTGCCAAAAAATATTTATGACATTGGATTCATGGCATTGGACATTGGATTCATGGCATTTATGACTTTGGATTCATGACATGTATGACATGGATTCATGAATGTATGACATTGGATTTATGAAACGACATTTGGTATAGTCAACGACGGAACTTTGGACTAGTAAGGAGACAGACATAGGTAGGTCCTAAAAGTAAACCTAACCTAGTCCAAAAAATGTTCCGAAGTCAAACTTTTTGCATCCGACTTTTCCACCCAACCTCCTCTTTTGAGCACTCATTGACTGAACTAATTTACCTGTTCTGAAAATGAATCAAACTTTCTTAAAACATAAATATTTGACGGGGCTAAAATTGCCTCCTTTTGGTTCAAACTCAGTCGTATAGATCGATAGAGTTGACGGATGTCGTTCGTGATCATTCTGGGTGGTGTAATGAAGACATAGTAGCAATTTTACTGTCCAATTCGTACCCATAAAATGAGATAAGTATTACAGCCACGGTTTATATAATCCAACGCAATTGCAAACTGATCAGATATTTATGCAACTGTACGCGGAACTAGGTACATACTGATGCAACGGAGGAACCTGGCTGCCTGGGTCAGTGAGGAACTGATTAATGTCCAAGATGTGATAAAATTATAGGTCATCATCATCATCATCATCAGGTAATGTACGTACGTGCTCTAAATAATTTGTTTAATATAGATACAATTTGTTTAATATACAAGTATATAATTTGTTTAGTTTTTTAATAATTTAGTTATAGTAATTGTAAGCACAAAGTGTATGATAAACATACATTCATCCATCAATCCATCCAAAACGCATTTATAATTATTATTGTGTAATGTTTTTTTAATTTTACGGAAAACATCTTTAATCTTAAAGAAAATTACAATCAACAAATAGAAATAAATTACACTACAAATAGAAATAAGTATATTTACTATTGAAACAATTGAGCTAACTGCAGACTGTTGCAAACAGTAATTGTACATTCACAAAGAAAATTACAATCAAATAATAGAAATGAATTAGAACTAGTGTTGTTGTTGTTTATCTATTTAAGAGGCCACGACACAAAAAAATTAAAACTCATTTGCTAGGGCGTCAAGTTCCAGATATAATTGCAAGCAATATTTATTGAAGGACGGATCTACAACAATCGACAAGTATGTAAATTGCGTATAAAAGGACGCGGCAAGAGAGTAGATTTTAGGTTAAGTATGGACAGTTTTCATCGAGTTCAAACGAGTCCAAACATTCTTCATCGAGTTAGCTAGTGAGGCTAGCGAGTTAGGCGAGATGTCAATTTTATTTGAATAATGCACAATAATAAATAATAATAAATAAATAAATAATGCTGGACAATTCACACAGCATTATCTAGCCCCAAGCTAAGCAGAGCTTGTGTTATGGGTACTAGATAACTGATATACATAATACAATACACTACATAGATAGATATTTTTTATTATACATAGAAAAACATCCAGAACCCCTGAACAAATATCTACAGATTATACAAACATTTGTCCCGAGGCGGGAATCGAACCCGCAACCTCCTGCGTCGCAGGCGGACCTTCACCCGCTGCACCACAGAGGTGGACATTACATTATTTGCAACAGACTGCAGTTAGCTCAATTGTTTCAATTGTAAATATTATTTGTAATTTATTTCTATTTGTTGATTGTAATTTTCTTTGTGAATGTTTTCCGTAAAAAACAAAAAACATTACAGAATAATAAATAGAAATGCGAAAGTTTGGATGGATGAATGTATGTTTATCACTTCTTCATGCCAAAACTATTATACTACACGATTTGGCATAGATGTAAGTAGGTAACCCAAAATAGCACAAAGCCTACTTTTTATCCCATGCATCAATTCCCATAGGATAAAATAACCCTTAAACTTTTCCTCAGAACAATAACCCTTGTTGACATGGACATGGATGTTTAACTGTGGACTACTTAATATTCCGGAAACAACGCGCGCGAAGCCGCGGGCAGAAGCTAGTATGTGATAATTTGATTTACATGTCTAAAAGGTCTCTAGTCTGCCATAGGTAGGATTTAAAATAATTTAAAATAGCCATGTCTTAATATATCATGTCTTGTAGGTTATTATTTTTATGTTTGTAGTGAGGCATAGATATTTTTTCATCTTATAAGGCCTAAAGGCAATACGTCGTTTAATAGTAGCCGTAGAGTTAGTCTTAGACCAATCCCTTCTATGGTCACTTGCTCCAGCGCTTTTCATAAAGTCCTTCTTTTTGCCCTAAAACGAGATCGTTTTGAGGCTGACCGGTTGGTATTTTTAAATGATGGCAGGCAAAGGTACCCTGGAAACTTGGTATCTAGGAGCTAAACAGGTCTGTATAAAAATGCGTAAAAGACTATTTTTAAAAGCAGATTACAATGCATGCGGATGTTAACGTGGAGTGACACACACGCTATAAGATCATATAGCACAATGAGACGCACTTTCAGATCACATCGCCGAAGCCGGCAGTGAATGTGTTAAATTGTAATTGAAACAAGCCGGATTTAATCACATTTAACAAAAAGAACAATGCTCATTAACCTGAAATCCAGTCATGGTGATCTGTAATGACGACAAAAGAGGATAACCGTGTGGAAATTATTTTAATTGAGTCTCTAGGTTTTTGTAGAGATTGTATAAAAAAGGAAAGAAAAAGGAACTTTACTTAAGGTTAGGGTTTACGTTAAGGAAAAATAAAGTTTACTTGTTATTGACATTATTATTTGCCTTAACATTGAAAACATTGTGGTCGTAGGTAATCCGTTGTGGTACCTACTCATTTATTTAAGTATTTTCAATGTTTTTGTCTTGGACTTTGAGATTTGTGTTCAGTAGTAGTATACTAACTTACTAAACCAAAGTTTCTAAATATATAGTTAGGTACATAAGTAGTTACATAAGGAGTAGGAAAAAAAGACTAATTTTATTTTATTATTTTATTCTTAGTAGTAGATAGAAGATGTTTTTTGTTAGAACATCTATTATAAATCTTTTTTCTCTTTTTTCTCTTTAAATAGATAAACTTATACAGGATGTGGCGTAAAGAGTGGTCTATACTTTACTTACGGGCAGGGGGCATCAGAACTGTTCAGAAAAAAAAAATGTTCCCAGTAAGAGTCTCACGGTTTTCGAGTTATTGGACATTTCGAAATATTCACCCATGTCCATTCTTTTCGATCACAAGGTTACGAATCAAAGAATTTTCTCAATCTGGTTTTATTTTAGCATTTTTGGATAACTGTGCTACCAAATGCTAACTGCCATTTGTGTGCCAAAAGAACACTTTTTCTTTTACAACATGCTAACTAAAAATAATAAAGCGTAAAATGCGATTTGGACTCGCGCACCGAGAGTTTCTTATCGTTCCTTGCTTCTTGCTAAATTTTGTGATTCTAGGTCAACGGGAAGTATATACCTACCCTATAGGTTTTGGTCCAAGACGAGAATCAAGAACTATTTTTGTGAATAATTTACAAATTTACGGTTTTTGAATTTTTTCCTTTACTTGTGCTACCTTGCTTCTCGCCAAATTTTATGGTTCTATTACAACAGAAAGAACCCTATAGGTTTTTATCCATGGCGAGTTTAAAACATTATTTTATTGTGAAAAAACTACAAATTTACAGTTTTCGGAGTTTTCCCTTTAATTGTGCTATAAGACCTTGATTCTTGCCAAATTTCATGATTCTAGATCAACCAACGGGAAGTATAGAGACAGACAGACATACAAACGGAAAACAAAGTGATTGTAAAAACCGGTTTTTGAGATGACCTGGGCTATGGGGGGGACTACCACCCCCGAGTCTACATCCTAAGATGCATCTCTCGCGACTCCACAAAGACCACCAGTATTAGATTTATTCTACCTAATGTTAAACAAGTGAAGGCTGATAGAAAGTACTGTGTTCTTAGGAATCACCTTAGATAATTAACTTCAATGGGGCCCACACATAGATAAGCTATCGAAGAGACTTAGTTCTGCAGCGTTTGCAGTCAAAAAAATCCGTCATCTTACAGACGTGGATACATCTAGACTTGTTTATTTCAGCTACTTCCATAGTATTATGTCTTATGGTATATGTACTGCTGTGGGGGAACGCTGCAGATATTAACACCGTATTTGTGCTGCAGAAGAGGGCTGTTCGTGCAATCTATAATATGGGTCCCAGAGAATCCCTGCGTGATAAATTAAAAGAAATAAACATAATGACAGTACCATGTCAATATATTTATGAAAACTTGTTGTACACTCATGGAAATATAAGTCAGTTCCCTAAAAATAGCGATAAACATAATTTGAATAACAGAAACAAACATACGCTCGCTGTGCCCACAACTAGGCTACACAAAATTAATTTATCTTTTAAAAGGCAATGTATACGCTTCTACAACGAAACTCCTAGTGAGTTTCAAAAATTATCAGTAAATAAATTCAAACAAATTGTCAAAACCTTGCTGTGCAAAAGGGCTTACTATAAAATATCAGATTATCTAGAGGATAAGAAAGCTTGGGACGGGTTTTGCTCCAACTCGGAAAATAACAACTAACAGGCTAAAGGTTTCTTCGTCGCTTCTTTACTTTAGTCTACATACCGAAGCGGCAGAAATCAAAAAATATCACTTTATTTCCGTGTCAGTGTTTAGTTTTATAATTTGACCTTTTTTAAGTGTACATTCATTGTATTTATGGAAACAAAGAGTTTTTGATTTTGATTGACCGGCCAATGAAGGCAAGCAGGTGGTGGGATCTGGTTCTCTTGGGATGCCATTCCGCAAGCGGAGACGAGAACCAGGAACTTCCCCGGGAGCACTCAGTGGCCGTGGTGTCGCTACTCGCCAACTCTCCACAAGCTTCAAATTATTTCACAATCCTCAAGACAATAATATCAGTCAAATAACATAGTACGACTACAATTATAAGCAATGACTATTTTACAGGATTCGTGCAATCCAAAAATAAATAAAAACTTAGGAAAATCCCAGGCAGAAACCTTGAAACAGTAAAACTTTTGTTTGTTTTTAGATGCTTTTAATGTTCCTGGACCGTGAATGTACTACGTTAAGCGCAGTACCTGTCTACAAATAACACAAATTTCGGCGCGGGCGCACATTCATAATCGGACATTCGCGTTGCAGACTTGCACTGTAGGTCCTCTAACTAGACAAGGCCTGTAAAACAACGTAAAATATATTTTTTTAAAGTTGGGTTTATATAAAATTTTATTTTGAATGTAAAATCTCGATTTTAGCAGATACTTTAAGATTCGTTACTGAAATATTTTAAACCCAGTTAAAAATAAATCGATTTCCTTCATATAATAAATAGATCTAGTAATATATAACCAGTGAAAATGAAAGTGATTATTTGCATGGCATTGTGCTTCGTCGGTGTTTACGGACAACAAACTCGTAAGTACATAAATTTAAGGCTAGCAAGTTTAATATTAAGATAGGTTACATGATTCTCCTGGTTTACCGGCATGGGTAATGGTCTCTGGCAGCACAAGTAATTTTTTCTTGACTTTTCACTCAAAAGCCGGCCCAAGTGTAGGTACATCTTTTGTATTGGCGAAAATATACATATTTTCTGATTATTGTAATTAACTACCTATATCATCGTCGAATTAATTGATGATTAACTTGACTTAAATCAAATACAAACTGCAAAGTAAACAAAACCTATTAATCGTTGATATCAATCGGTAAATCCACGCTCAATAAACTGTAGATTTATTGCAAACTAGCTAGCAAAGCAATTACCAATTTAGGACAGCTTTACACTTGATCGACCATACAGGCTAAGTGCTACCTGCAAATCAAACCTTAGCTCGTCGCAATAAGGGATGTGGTCACCGAAATGTGACGGTCACCATGTTTGCAGAATCAAAGGGGACACTTGCAAAGGAAGTATGAAAGGGCACAAGGATTTTCCATTCACTGCGCTTTATTAGAATTTTCCCGTTCGGAAAATGAATTTTGCGAACGAGTCTTATAGATTTAGACACGTGATAAATTTAGATAGATTTAGAACGAGTGATGGAATTAGATAGATTTAGAATTCGAGTTATAGATTTAGACGGCATTAGTTCACGGTCAACTATGTTTAAGGTGTCTAGCTTCTAAATGAGCCAGACGAACAAACAATTAGGTCCACTTACTCAGCTTCCTTAGGTTCTTTACATACCTAGTAAACTCTCCATATACGAGTTGCATGCACTTGGCTGATATTATTAGGTGTAACGTAATGGTTTCCAAGCATGTATTGATGTTGAAACCTTTTTCATTTGTAAACACAGCCACGGAACAGAATTTATTATGGATCTGTGCAATGCAAAACAATAACGATTCCTGTCTTAAGTTTTTCTACATGTGCTCTATAAATATGGGTCTTTTCTCCCTTGCAGTTGTGAAATTAACTTGTATAAACCGATCAATATTTAATGATTTATTTAGTTTGATTTTAAAGCGATTTATTTAATAAGGAAGTGTAAGAAAGTTGTAGCGGACGTACAATTAATATTAATATGAAGAGACTAGTATCGAAGCGGAATACAAAATTAACGAAATTAATTTATTTGCTATTTCAAAGTGAGGCTACTCTAATTACCGTTTTAATTACGACAGTAAAGTAGTTTACTAGTTTTATAAAATACGACTTTTTTTCTAGCGGAGTTTTTCTTATCATGCAAAAGAAGTGACCCAGAAATTGAGAAATGCATACTGAATGGCATAGAGTCCCTAAGGCCTCGGCTTAAAGAAGGCATCCCAGAGTTCAACGTTCCTGGACTGGACCCCTTCAGCGTGCCTCGTCTGAAGCTGAACAGAACTGCTCCCAATCTGAAGATCAAGGCCACGATCAAACAGGCTACCGCGTACGGAGGCAGCGACTTCAAGGTTGAGAAGTTGAGGTAAACTATAAAGCCTTTCAGTGCCATAGCTATAAACTCAAACCTTATTATTTCTTGCAAAAACCTACAACAGGTTAAGAGATCTTATCGATTACAGGTGTAGTTTTTTAAGTGTCTCTTGAAATTTAAAATACAAGAGCAGCCCCATGAGCTCCCTTAAATAACGAATGACTTCTAAATTAAATAAAGAAATGCCCCTTTATAGTGACTCTAAATTACTGTACTCTTTGGAAAGTGAATATGACTTTTGGCATAGGTACATGGCATTTCATGCCTCACATTAGTTAGTAAAAGAATGTGCAAGTACTATCAAAAGGTTTAAGAGAAGATACTACTTGTAAGAAACAGCTAACATCAAATCATAGAAGAGATTATACCGGTAAATCCCTCCTGGAACTATAAGGTGTAATTGAGTTAATATTATGCTTTGGAATGTACTTCACGGCAATTAAATAACTACATTATCACATCACCAGTTTGCTGAATCATGTTCTGCAGTAGCTTTCATAATATGTTGGTTTTGGCTCTGGCAAACAATGGCAGTGTGTAGCGTAATCCGGTCAAAACGTTTTAGAAAAAAAAGACGGGATTCCAGTTATTCAATAGTCACGTCACATGATCACATCACACGAATAGGTAATGAATAAGTTTTAATATTTTAAAAAACCTTTTTTAAAAACAGCTTTTGATGCAATGTCATCCAAACTAAACGTATATACAAAATTTCAGCTCAATCGATTGAAGATATGTGCTTCAAATTGAGTTGCAATATTCCACCCGTACAAACATAGTTCTATATATTGCAAGTTAAATAATAGCTTGGAAAAATGGATGCAAAGGTGATGAAGAGGTAACGAACAACCCTCTTCGCGAAAGCTAGTGAATGGTTAGGGCTGAAATTTTGAATAAGTAATACCTACCTACCTAAAGTTGTAGCCAAGAAAAACATATAGGCTACTGTTTATCTCAAAAACGCGTTTGAAGGCGCAGGCAGATTAGTACTTTATCTTCCTGTTCTCATTGAAAAGAAAAAATAATAGCCACCTGTTATCTTGACACATTTTTAATATGTATTTTGTGTTGAAAGATGATAAATGAATAATTAAAAATGAAATGTTTCAGACTCAACCTAAACAACAAATACGTGGCCGAAGTAAAGCTGTTCTTCCCGCAACTGTTCGTGACCACCAACTATGACACTCGGGGCTCCAAGGTCCTTACTCTGGACATCACTGGGAAGGGGAAGATGAAAGGAAACTTTAGTAAGTTCTACATCACAGGAATGGCATTTAAGTACTTAGAACATCTAGTAATCTAGAGATTATCACATGTACATAGTACATGTAGTAATCTTGTACGCAGATAGCTCAACCGTTTCATTAGTATTGTGTAGGTACATTTTATAAATACTGTTATAATGTTCTTAGTAAAAATTAACTAAGCTGAAAGTAAATCTTACCAAGCTGACAGCGCGCAAAGAGTCAAAGGAAACTCATTTTTACATTCGTTTTTTTGAAATCTTATGAAATCTCATACGTTAATTCGATTCCTTCGGCTCAGTCGACGCGTTCACCATGGAAAAATATGTGTTCAGTAAAAAAAATATACAAATAGGCGCGAAACCTATGAATTTACAGTTTTTGGCAATTATTATGGGCTGCTGGCGAAGAAAAACAAATCACACTAGCAACAAGTGTAGGTACTTATAGTAGGTAAAAACGTTATGAACAAATCACTGAAAATAACACGGCAACTATTGCAATGTTACAGAACGACTAATTGTAGCCAAATATGTAAAGAATAGTCGAATATCGTGTTGCGGAATAGGTGTCCAGTTTTCTAATACATATTCAGTAGGACTAGATTATTCTAGTCCTACTGAATATGTATTAGAAAATTTGAAAACTTATGTTTCAGTCGCAATAAAAGGTTGTTTTTGCGCACAAAAACGACTGACCAATACTCGGTTCTTGGTATATTTGTAAGCAAAGGGGTTACAAAACCAAATAAATATTGGTGGAAAATATTGTACGACACTGGTGTCATCGGAGTTCATCGGAGAATTTCGGAACAATTTTCGGTTTTGAAAGCGTTCTTTCATCATTTCATTAGTTCTTCCCTTTCGAACTCTAATTTAAATCTTTTTCGCTGTGCATGTGCAATTATTTGCTGTCGAAGCTAGTGTTTTTAATTTTAGTAATTACTTTGTGGTTTTCTGCTATTATTATCAGTTTTGGTTTTCGTTTTCATTCATAAATGTCTTTGTTGACATAAAATATCTTGGATTCTAGAACAGAAGGAATTCTGAAAACCGGTGACGATACATATAATAAGGCAAAGCAAACTAAAACTATGAAGTTCGCTGCTATCGATTGATAACCAACTGAAACCGTGATGTTAATTAACATAAAAATCGTTATGCAGGTAATGTTGCCGTCTGGAAACAAAGAAACGCATGTCCTTGATATAAAATCAACGCTCAAAATAAAACCTAGAGGATGTGCACGATTGCCTCATGAATCCATATAACCTGATTACAATTATTTAACCCTAATCACGTCATCCAAACATGTAGGTAATAGGATCATAATGATCAACAATATGTCGTTAGAATTTATAATTAATGTATGACGTCGACTTACCAGAAGTAGTCGAAACAAATATTAAAGCTTCTTTACACTCGCGCGCGAATCACGCTCGATCGAAGACACAAACCCCCGCGATCGATGAGTGTGGATCCCATTCGCAGATCCTTCACGGATTCGCGTCGCATTCGCGCCTCGAATGTAACGCGAAGCCGTAGTTTGGGTTTGCGTTCGGTAGTTTGTCGGTTTTTTGGCCCGCCACAAAGAGTTTGTAAGACGCGCGTGATTCACTCTGGCCTGGGCAGTTTTGCCGTGATTCGCACTGAGATCTGCGCCGCGATTTCACGCCGTGATTTGCGAGCGAGTGTGGTACTTTTAGCATCCTGGATGTTTCTTCCAAACGATGTCGATGTATTTTACGATAAAAACTGTCTACGAACTCATTAAGAATGTGAGCTAGGAACGTTACCTAGTGTTCTTTGAAAGTTACAAAACAAACAAGATTCTGAGTTAATCCGCTCACATTCATAATGCATCGATGTATCGCTTGAACAAAGAGACCTTAATCAATGACCTATAAAGGCAGATAAAAGAGATATTAGAGATAATAGAATAGTAAAGCCAAAAACGATACATGTGAATTTAATAACTTGACAGCACTATCGTTTTCTTCCGAATATTTAATAATCGAAGTGCATAGTATCGCCCTTGTCAATTGTTGCTTCACGTGTAACAAAGCGTCGATTTGTTGATCACAAACGTGAAACGGACCATATGCACAAATAAATGAAACCAATTTAGCTGATTTTATAATTAAACTAGCTTCTGCCCGCGGCTTCGCACGCGTTGTTTCTATGGAAACGTTTTGAGGTTATTTCTATCGCATGAGAACTGATTTATGGGATAAAAAGTCGCCTATGTTTGATTCCTGGGTTTGTTTCCTGTACGCAAAATTTCAGCCTGATCCGTATAGTAGTTTTGGCGTGAAGAGGTAACAAACATCCATCCATCTATCCATCCAAACTTTCGCATTTATAATATTAAGTGTGATAGCTGACTTGTCATGTCTTTGTAAGGGTAGCTTAATTTAACTTTTGCAAGTACAAATACTAATAAAATACTAGTTGTAATTTATTTCTATTAATTGGCTGTAATTGTCATAGTCATTAGACTATCTGAATCGACACTATTTTTTGTGTTGCCAAATTGGTTTAGTCTTGGCGACATCTGAATTATAATATCATAATTACTATCGTAATACTCTAATCTTATTGATTATGTATCCTTCTTGCAGCGAACATCCAAGTAGTAGGCAAAGGCAGCGCCAAGCCAATCGTCAAGGACGGCGTGGAGTACCTGCAAGCAGATAAAATCGTCATCAAGCTACGAGTGGGAGACGCGCAGGTCGAAGTGGATGACACCACAAACGCCCTTGCTGGTAAGGATTTTGATATTTCTTATTGTTATTCTGCGGGCAGGCAGAAGAAACAATAATAGAAATAAGAGTAGGTACCTAAAAGAGGCTGGAACGCGATTTCCGCCAAGTTTTTGCCTATAAATGAACACTCTGTGCTATGTTGGCTTCGGCCCTGCGTATGTCTTTGAAAGGGCCAACCCTTTCGATATCTATAAGACCCGAGATCATGAAAAAATGAAAACAATGATAAAAAAATAAATGGATGATGCTTTGTAAGCACCAAGTGATGATGATGTCCTCCTAGCCGAATTTCGACCACGCCTGCCAGTCTCAAAATTTACTAGCCATTGTGTGTAGGGCATATTATAGTGCACAAGTGTGTGGGCAAGCAGAGTTGCATTCTCTTTCATAATCTGTGTCGGTCTAAAATATATGTCCATCACACTAATATTATAAATGCGAAAGTTTGGATGGATGTATAGATGATGGATGGATGGATGTTTGTTACCTCTTCACGCCAAAACTACTGATCGGCTGAAATTTTGCATACAGGTTATTCTAATCCTGGAATCAAACTACTTTTACCGGCTACTTTTATCCCATAAATCTGTTCCCATGGGAAATAAATCACCTTTAAACGTTTATAACAACAACGCGTGCGAAGCCGCGGGTAGTCTATATAATAAAAATATATTTTATGATTTTATTTACTTTTTTCAGCGAATTCAGCATCAGCATTCTTCAACGCGAGTCCCCGTGTGATCCTGGATATCATCAATCCGCTGATCGAAGAGACCGCCGCCGCCGTCGTCAAAGCCTATGTCAACAAGATTCTGGGCAGCGTCCCTCTCAAACAGCTTCTACTTGACTAGTTCAGACGAAGTTAAACATTCCGTATGAATTGAAATAAATGTACAAATGTCTATAGTAGCGCGTCTATATCCACGTGTTGGCCCAGTCATGGCGAGCCTTGCCTCGCTTCAATAATGTTTTTTTTTACGGTGGATAGACCTTCGTTTGACCACAATCTCACATCTACACACCAAAGTTCGGTTGGCCGGCGACCGGTTGACAAATCACTGTACTTCAAATTTCGCACCAACCGGGCTGTGATATCAGTTCAGTCCTATATAATATTAATGTATACTTTAATACCCTTTTCAAGCTTAGTAATAGATTATTAGATAAATTATTTAAAGCTGGCACTATTAGCTATTGTTTTTTCATACAATGATCCACGCTATGACGTCACAAATCCAGGCGTCCATTCAGTATACGATAAACAAAAGAGGTACGAAGATTTTTTTATGCTGGGTGGTAACTTCGGCCACCACTTTGTTTTTTTTTTTCAAAATCGCGGCTTACAATGAAATACAATTAAAAAATGATTATGAGCTATTGTCATAAAGCGTCTTTATATTTACAGATGAAAACTATTGCTCCAACGTTTTTTTTTAATCTTTAAACCCCTTTGTCTATGGTAATAAATTAGAACAAAACAAATGAAGATTGTGATAGATGACTCTCCCAATATGTGGACTAACCTTAACATATTTTGACGATTTATTTTTAATGTGGGGTATCGTAGCGTGTTTTTGACTGTGTAAACAGTGAAAATAGGACTAATAGGTAGGTAGATATTTATAAAAGTAATAAATAGGTAAGTAAGTATCCAGTGAACGTCAAGAGTAATTAACGAAAATTCTTTGTAGAAATTAGTTTTGCTGTTCCTTCTTGAAATAAAAACCATTGGTATTAATGCTGGAAATGTCACACAGCCTCGTCTAGCCTCAAACTAAATGGGTTTGTGATATGGGAACCAAATGTCTGATAATCTATCGATTTTTGTAATTAAATACATTATTATTGGTTCAATTTTAAAAGTTGCAATCCAGAGCTTTGAAAACGAAATGAGTTTCAGTAGCCAAAGAAGTTTGGTGAAATTTATACGGCATTCTTTTGTTTTAATAAAAAGATCCAATTGTGTTTTCTATTTTTTTATTTTATTGTTAGTCAAAATCCGCTTCTTAAACTAATATGACATTATAATGAATGTAAGCGGGTTAACTACGAACCTAGTCTGTGTTGGAAGAACACCAACGTTTCATCCCTCTTCGTCCCTTTACCTACCTTATATCGTGGATTCAAATAAGGATAAGATAACAATAAGATTCACCTATCATTCTACGAAATTACGAACAAAATATTATGTTTTCTTGCTACTACGACCTACTACGACGACCTCTGTGACGCAGCGGGTGAAGGTCTGCCTGCGACGCAGGAGGTCGCGGTTTCGATTCCCGCCCCGGGACCAATGTTTGTACGATCTGCAGACATTTGTCCAGGGCGTTCTGGAAATTTTCTATGTATAATAAAAAAATATCTATCTATGTAGTGTGTTGTATTAAGTATATCAGTTATCTAGTACCCATAACACAAGCTCTGCTTAGCTTAGGGCTAGATAATGCTGTGTGAATTCACACAGCATTATCTAGCCCCAAGATATTTGGACAATTGCCCAGTATTATTTATTTATTCATTATTTATATATTTCTAAAGCCAAACCATGTAAGGTAAATGATGTAAGGTCAGAATCAGAATTTTCTTAAACATTCATGTCTTAGGATCTCTGCGGTACATACCCTATTGCAAGGTAATTATTGATTTGTCCGGAAACCAAATGAGTCTCACGAGTAAGGCAAGGATTGTAATGTCGGAAGTAAGACTACATTATCACTATAAATACCTAACCTACTATGGCTTACGATACGACTAACAGCGTCAGTAACTTTAACCTCTATTTTAATTCTACAGAACATAGTCGTGTACTTACTTCTAATGAGTTAATCTGCTGCTTTGCTACATGCTACAAAAGTACATATTTTAAATATCTCCAATCATTTTGACGTGACAACGTCTTATAATTCGATAGAGCCGGCTGCACGCACGAAAAAACATGACGTCATGCGGCGTTACCTCGCTCTGAGGCGTTCCATGTAAGGCTTGAAGTGCAAGCGAGAGCGCTCGACATCCGTCTCTCTCCTACTTGAGTGAGCGATGCGTCTGCGTGGACAGCTGCTATACTATAGTACATTTACATGTTTTGATCAAGTATCAAATGCTACCATTCCATCAGTATTTTCTTAAGACGTTGTCACGTTCAACTATCGTCAGTAAACCGACTTTACAGACAACCAATTTTTTAGCTTATCTACTGCTGGATATAGGCCTCCCCTAATGCTATAAAAAGGTCCAAAAATAATGTAAAATCAGTTTAAACTAAACATGCACAAGTGTAGATTATTTACTAGGAATGTAAATGTCGACGAGTTGTCCTTAGACCTAGCGAGGTTCTCGTCCCCACATATGGCATACCAGTCCTGCCTTATATTAGGTATATTAGTTAATAAAAAGTCTAGATCTAGTTGGATCGAATCAGACTGTAAAATGGAGGGAAGTCTGTTGTTCAGGTTTGTGTTAGGGTGTGTGTTTGTGAGTGGAGTGATCGGCAGGCGGGTGCAGAATTATACCAGTGAAGAGAATAATGGAGATGACATCTGTAAGTACTTGTCAATAAAAAAACATTACTTTAAAATACTGCTGTGTCTCAAACGAGTAGGTATCACAGATACTCCTACAAGACAGGTTAAATTTACCTGATATATTTACTGTGTAAAAAAAATCTACCTAAAGGTCTTCTGAGATTCATACCCCAATTAAAATTACCAAAAAACGGTTGAAACTTCCTGTCTCTGATTCCAGCACGTTCATCGATATGCCACTACAGCGACCCTAACGTGGCACTCTGCATTCGAAGAGTGGCTGAGCAAGCCCGTCATCTCCTAGCTAAAGGAGTGCCTTCCTTCAACATCCAACCTCTTGAGCCGTTGAAGATACCAAGCATTAGGTTAAGGCAGCATCACATGCCAAAGAAAGGATTCAAGTACGACGCTTGGTTGTCCGAGGTCATGCTAAAGGGGATCACGAATTATACTTTCAATAATTTGGAGTAAGTTTTTCTTTTGGTATAGAGCTGATTTTAAGTTTACAAGCGGGCAGATTAAAGAATTAATTTATTCGGGGTAGAGGTAGGTAAACAAGAATATAACTGTCTTGTTATGTCATGTCTTGGGGACGCTTCCGACTGGCATTGATATGGATCAGTTGAGCTACCTGTAGACGGTTTGCAACAGTCTGCAGTTAGCTCAATTGTTTCAATTGTAAATACTAGTATAATTTTCTTTGTGAATAAAGGCTTTTTCCCTAATTTAAGCACATAACGAAATACGATTGAATTTATGGAGCACCGCTGTATAAAGCGTCTTCTTGTGCAACTTGAGCCAACAAAAACTAGAACAGTGGAATCTTTAGCTTGGAGTGTAGTGCTCATATTTTATAAAAAAATTAAAGAAAGCTTATATTTTTAGTGTGTATCCTGAAGAGATGAAGGTGACAGCAAACATAAGTCTACCGCAGTTGCACATGCACGGAGAGTACGTGGTCCTGGGAGAATTCCAAATGCTTCCAGTCGAGTCCACGGGCAAAATGGCTGCTAACTTTAGTAAGCACAGGATTTTGCATTATGAAAGCTATGCTCGATAATAACCTTAGGTTTCACAAGAATGATATCGTTATCTCTTCTCTCTATCATCGCTATCGCTTTATACGTCTAAAATTGAAGAAGGTGAAGATGAATTATGGTTTCGAGCTATTGATATTCTAAAATTGGAGGACACTTGGTTTTAGAGAAAATGGCTGTTAATAATGATGATGATAAAGTGCATTTGTGTGACGATAATAATCGCTATCTCACCCTAGGCATGTGCACAGCGGCCCTCGAAGCTCTTGGAGCTAGAGTGCACAAGCGGATGGTGATCCGAGATGCAACAGTAAAGCTGCGTTGTACGGGACCTGTCAAGGCTGACCTGATGGAAGCACACTCCACAACGGGAGAAATGGGTATGTTTTTCGGAAATGAACACGCTGCTGGATCCAATTGTTGGGAAAAAAAATCGTTTCCTTCATCATCTCGACTCTAAAGCGGGTGTTCCTTAGTCTGGTCAAATAAGTTTCTTCCTTTTATTGTTTCCAAATATACTTTTCAAATCTATCAACTATTGAAAGGTCTAAGAATTTGAATTCTTATCTCCGAAAATTCCCTTAGTGTGAGGAGTTGCGTACTATAATATCAAAAAACCTTAATAGAAATCCACTTTTGAATCAAAAGTGAAAACCTTAATAGAAATCCAATTTTGAATCAAAAGTGGATTTGAAAAGTTTTGATGAATCGTATGGAGGAATCGGATTTTTTTAGGGGTGATATGATAACAATCCCACTTTTCTCTTCTTTTTCTTTGCTACTAATTCTATAAATAAAAGGGGTTTTACGTTACTTCCTGAGTAACACGAACCATGCGCTTGTGTTGCGTAGGCCATAACGAAAACATTCATTATGCCTATCTCTCATCTCGATCTCGAAGTAGAGAAGATATTACAAATTGATTAGTTCAATTAAGTATTATGTACACCGAACTCTGCGAACACTGGAAAATACAGTAGTTATAACTTAAAAAAGTAAAACATAGTGTAGATTTACTTGTTTCATAAAATAAATATAGATGGCAAGTTTGTTATTTGCTTTGCCTTGGATCCATGACCTGAAATTATTTATGTACCTTACATAAACCTAAAAACACAGTGAGCTTGTTAAAATTTCGCCATGACTATTTGTCAGGGCACAATATGGATAAGGAAATAGGATTTTGCGTGCTTATTTCTCCAACAAATATTAATTTTCCTGGTTACTAGGTACCAAATGTTAAACGTAATACACGATGATAGACATTACCCAAATAATAATGTAGGTAAAGTAACCAAAGAAAATAATGGATTGCGTAATTTTTAACTGACAGAAACAAAAGGAGGTTATCAATTCTGCTGTATGTTTTTTTTTGTATGTATGGAATGTTACTTCTATCTTCTACTAGGTACCTTCGCCAATTGTGGTTCGATTTTGATAACTCTTTCGCTTTTGTATAGGAAATGATCTTGAGTTGATCCCATTTAAGGTACTTCTTTTTTTTACATATTATTCCCTCGGAATCTCTTTTCATCCCATATTACTTAAAAGACACTAAAGTAAAATATTTAGAGAATTAAAGTCGATTTTTAGTTTTTGTAAATAAATCTAACTATCATCTACAGAAATGATAACGGACCACATAGTGAGTATGCACTCCTCCGACATAGCCAAGGAGGTGCAGCCAGCCGTGGAGACTGCCCTGGCGATGGTGCTGGAGGACATCGCCAACAAGTTCCTCAAGCACGTGCCTTCCGAGATGGTGTTCCCGAATTAGACACTTTTGTGGGCCTATAGGCCCACAACCATTGTTAGGTTTTATGTGCATTCTGAAAGGTCAGTTTCATATGCGGTAGCTGAAAATAATTTGCCAACCTTTTTCATAGTTAATTGTAAGTACTTACTATTAAAATATGCATGCATTTTTTAGTTGTGTTTTGTTTATTCGTTGTGTTATCTATTATGGGTGAATATTTTTGAACCAGTATTAACTTTTAATTTAGTTTAGGATTAGTACTACTATTATAAAATTATTATATGTACAGTATCGATTCTTCCTCCCTGTAGTTAGTTGATGTTCGACGTATATTATTTTAGAGTGTATTTTGTTTATAAATGTGTGTTGTGAACTTATTATTTTCTACTGGTGTTACAGTCATTGTTAATCGCTGATTTTAGCGTTTGAAAGCAATGCAATTAAAAATATTGTTGTTAGTTTCTTGTTTTATTTATTTAATCCTTGCTGTTAAATAATAACCTAACAGCTGCAAAATAGTTTCGAAATACAAAATGTTCAATAAAGATTTCGAATTTGTTCAATAAAGATTCCTTAATCCATTTAGAACCTTTAGTACTATAATTATTATTATGACAGCACCTATCACCTCAAGGTTGTAATTTTTCAGAGCACCCAAGAGTGCTACTAAAATACTACTAACCATTTTAAACTCTATCACTATAAAAACAAGGTGTTTTACTCAATGACGTTTTGCAAGAAGTCTTAAGTATGTCAATATGCCGTAACTGCAGCGGCCAGGCCTATAATTGTTACCTCATATTTAGTAACCGAGTTACAACATTGCCTTTGACTGTACTTTGTTGTTACGCAAGCGATTATCAACTTTACGCCCAAGAAAATTATGCCTCAAGATTATTGGAAAATTTCTTGTCAAAATGGTAGAAGTTTTAAAGCAAATATAATATCTTCGAGCAAATTTGATATTTGCTTTAAAACTTCTGCCATTTTGCATTCGAAACATCGAGTTCTGAATTATGTCTTAAAGCCAGTAAATCGTATGCTGATATCTCGACAGCTAACTAATGCCAACTAATAATCAATGTTCAAATCTCGTGCTCGTGTTGACAAGAGATTTGATCGATTAGATCGACTTGATTGATAAGTTAATGAGAAAATGGATACACTCATTAACTAATCTAAATATGGCTGTAAGAGAATGAAAACGAAACGATGTCATTAAATTCCTTCGATAAAATTACAAAAAAAATTACGATACATCGTCGCAACGCCTTTCGAGTCTCTAGCATTTGGTATTTTCCATAAAAAAAACTTTTTTGTGGAGCGAGGTTTTAATCAAGTATATTTCAGCAAAACCACGTTTGATCTGACGAGAGAGATAGTTATCAACTGATACCTACATGACTGAGTTATCATCACGTTTCGAAAGACATTTAAATTAAAACTCTAAGATAAATCTTTTAGTTAATTTTAGATCGTAAGCGTTAAAAATGCGGTGGTTGTTGGTTATTTTTGTGACGATAAGTGTTACTTGCGTGTACGCAAAGAAAGCTGTCATCAATTGTAAGTAAATAATTTGCTTTTTATCCCTAGACTAGAGGAAAGTGCCTGTAACTCATTAGGTTATAGAAGAAGCTATTATTAAAACTTCCGTTACCAGAGTTGCTAGTATGAGTTTGCACAAAACCGAAACGGAAAAGATTTCGTTCACTATCGCTGACTTGTCCAAGTTGTCAAAGTTTTACCGCTAAATTGCAACTAATCACACAAAATCATTTGACAAATATCAAATTTGTATGAAACTATCGGATCCGTATCAAACTTGATATTATACACTTGTTTTTGTGTTGTGATTCTTTTGTTGGATTTTCTAAATAATTTGGTCAAAAGCAGTCCCTCTCAGTATCCAGTAGGAGCGTTGCTAAGCGCTAATTGTATGGAAGCCAACGAAATCTTTATAGTTTTTGTAAACTTGCATAACTCATCCTAAGGCTTCTAAAATTGTTTATTATTGATTTATTGACTTATGAATAACATTTTTAAAAAACAGCTTTAACATACTCAATTGTAATATTTGTAATATTTTACAGTCGGGGGCTTCATTTGCCCTAGCGATGAGCGAGCGCTGAACCTATGCCTCCGAGATGCACTCAACGCCTATATTCCTGAACTAGCAACGGGTAAGTTAACAATCATACGTGATCGTACTGACCGGTGTCACCGGGCGTAATGTAACATTCGCAGGGAGCATGAAACGAAAAAAAATCGTCTCGTTGCTTGTTGCTAGCGCCTTCTTTCCTCGTACTGACTGCACAAACGCTCGCTGTGTGACACGTTTCGTTACGTTACATTACGCCCCGTAAAAGAAACAAAAAAGTTTGCTGAAAGATCCCCTAATATAAAAAAATATTAGTAATCTGTAATAAAATATTTATTTAGCACGTGAAAAATAAAATAAAATAAATAAAACACCGGTCAGTATTTTAGATATTTAAATTAAACGCAAAAACCTAAAATATCAATAATTTCCGCCTCTAGTATTCTAACTCCTAACTTAGATCTGTATCAAGATGTCTAGGAACAAAAGGTACGTTTTGGATTAAGTTCCCAATACTAAAGTCACTTATTATAACGGGATATACACTATGATTTGTGGTGGTTGGAGTTAGCTTATATTTCGGCACAGTTGCATGACAAGTACAAGTTACCAAAACAAAATAAAGGGCTGACTGCACGAACTTGAGTTCGTGCCTTCTCTAGAGGAGTTTGGTGGGAACCTTGCGAGGTCGTGACGGACTTTTATAATGTTTTTAGTTATTTCTTCGTGAAATTGGCAAAACAATTTCGAATTAAAACTGTGTACCCAGGCCGGGTAAACAGTCATCTACTGCGTTTGCTATCTTTATAACCCTGTAGCCCCTCATTTTTCCAGGTCTCCCCCAATACGGAGTACCACCATGCGAGCCACTGCTCATCCCAGTCCTGACTGTCCAGCAGTCCACCGGACCCATATCCGTGAAGTCAACGTTCTCTGACGTCACCGTGCGTGGCCCCTCTACGATGAGAGTGAGGGAGATCAAGTAAGTTTACCAGTCACTCGCGCTCTAGTAAAAGTTTGAACAAATCTGTATTAAACAATTTGGATCGTTTAATACAGATGACAAATCACAAAATTTTGCAAAACCAAAGACACAGTCATAGCTTGATGATTGAGGTAAAGCTTTATGACAACGACACTCTTGATATCTTTTGAAACTAGAAGTTTTTGATCAGGACTCGCATGTGACGAATTGCTCAGATGTATTTTATTTCATTATGCCTGGAAACCTGATTGTGACTTAGGAAATAACAAATCTACATAAGTGTTAGGTGGTAAACATGTAACCTTTTCAGGGTGAACGGTCGCAAACACGAAGTTGTTGGAAAACTGTACATCAAGCAGCTCAAGATGAAGGGTAACTACAACCTGTCTGGGCAACTGCTTGTGCTACCTATAGAGGGAGAAGGACAGTTTGCCGCCACTTATGGTAAGACTACCACAGTACCTTAAAAGTCTACATCAAGGCTAAACAGCCAGTTAAAAACAGGCGCGGTCCCAGGGGGGGGGTCACGGGGGTCATGACCCCCCCCAAAATCTTAGTTTAGGTACTTAAAAAATTGCAACCCACAGCTTGATGATTATATTGTCCTGTTTACTTCCGTTACATTGATTTGATTATGGTTACCAACGGCAGCAAAATAAAAAATCGCGGCTCGCTCCGCTCGCCGATATTACTGTTATTTGTGCTCTGGGTTTTGATTAGCACAGAGGCAACGTTCCCAATTTTATTGGTCTGGCTGGTCCGCTATTGTCAGTTTGTATCAATCCAACCACCACAGTAAAAAGCACAAAATATAACAAATAATCTGCGAGGTCACTTTGTCAACCAGTACAAAAAATTAGTAGACAACAAAATTTTCGCATTTTGGTCTGGTCGCTGATAACATTTGTTCCTTCTGACTGTGATCCAAAGCTCAAAACCCGCCCTGCTTTAGGTCACTTTGCCAAATTTTCTAAAAAGTTGCCCAAAATCTAACAAAAATCAAAAATTGTCGCAGCTCGCTTAACCTAGCCGGCAACTTTAAACTGTCTGCCTCTGGTCATGGGCTCATCCCTCGTTTGAGGTCAGTTTTACAAACACTCCAAAAATCTAACGAAACCACTAAATTATCGCAGCATGCTCTGCTTGCCTCTGATAACTTTCTGCTGTTTTGATAAGATTGTGGCTTGCTCTAGTTCAGGACTCCTTCTCCGTTTTAGGCGAGTTTGCAACTACAAAATATATAATACCAAAGAACTCACACGCACAGCCAGATTATAAAAAAATTTCGCGGCTCGCTTCGCCCGCCGTGGATTCTATATGATGTCTAGTCTGTTGTCCGCATATTTGGTTGTTATTCGACAAACTTTTAAATTGTTCTTCACAATCACACTAATATTATAAATGCGAAAGTTTGGATGGATGGATGTTTGTTTTTTCACACCAAAACTACTGAACAGATTGAGCTGAAATTTAGCATCAGTGTAGCTCTGAGCCTGGAATCAAACATAGGCTACTTATTATCCCGTAAATCAGTTCCCATGGGATATAAATTACCTTTGAACGTTTCCATAGAAAGAACGCGTGCGAAGTCGCGGGCAGAAGCTAATAATAATAATAATAATAAAGCCTTCTTATTCCAAACTCCTAGTTTAAAAAAATTTTTACGGGTTAGTATTTTATGCTTAGAATTAAGTTAGTAGGTAATATTAGTATTTACACTTCTTGGGAGAGTTGGATCCCTTCTTGGGTAAAGGCCTCCTCCATCTTCATCCACGACTGTCTGTCGAGTGCCTGGCTCATCCAGCTTTTTCCTGCTGTTTGTATAATGTCATCAGCCCACCGTCTATACGGTCTGCCAACATTTCTTTTGCCATCTGGTCCCTTCCATCGTGTAGTCCGTATGGTCCATCTTTTATCGGTGAGGCGTGAAATGTGCCCAGCCCATTTCCACTTAAGTTTTAGAGCTTGTGTGAGTGCGTCTGTTAGCTTGGTCTTTTGTCTGATTGAGCTGCTTCTTATTTTATGTATTTTCCTTGTTTTGAGAATGCTCCGTTCCATTGCTCTTTGTGTAGACCTGACCTTGAGTTTGGCTTTATTCGTAAATACCCATGTTTGGCATCCATACAGTAGACAAGGTAAGAGACAACTGTCAATGTCCACCTTTTTCGTACTTAGGCTGTAGTTTCCTTTTAGTATTTCTTTTAATGACCAAAACTTCCTCCAAGTGACATTTACTCGGCGTTCTATTTCTTCTTCGTTGCTAGTCTTACTGAATGATACTTGTTTGCCCAAATAGACATAGTTATTTGTATATTCTATGTTGTTACCATTCACATTGATAGGCATTTCGTCACTGTTTGTCATTCTTTTTGTTTTGTTTGCGTTCATTTCTAGTCCTACCTTGGAGCTTTCTTGGGCAAGCAATTGTATCATTTCTTGTATTTTTTCTGCTTTTTCGGCTAATACTACTATATCGTCAGCAAATTGCAGATGGCTAAGGTATGCTCCATTTATTTTTATGCCTTTGTGTTTCCAGTCTAGCTTTCTGAAGAAGCAGAAGCTAATAGCTCATAATTAAGCTTCCTTGTCTTGCATGGACGCATGCCTCACCAATTTCAAAAAAGGCTGCGGCTCATTCAGAGCTCGCTCCACTCACTGTTATTTATTTTCTGAACCAGTTTGTGACAACCCGAAAAAGGGATCAAAAATTTCGGCGGCTCGCTCCGCTCGCCGCTACAATGTCTTTTTTTGACGTGACAACATCTTATAATTCGATAGAGCCGGCTGCACGCACGAAAAACCATGACGTCATGCGGCGTTACCTGGCTCTGAGGCGTTCCATGTAAGGCTTGAAGTGCAAGCGAGAGCGCTCGACATCCGTCTCTCTCCTACTTGAGTGAGCGATGCGTCTGCGTTGTCACGTTCAACTATCGTCAGTAAACCGACTTTACAGACAACCAATTTTTTTTTATTTTTAAATTTTTGTTAATCTCCTTTACTCCGCTCGCCCCGATTTATATTCATACCTTTATATCTACCACCGCAAAGTATTTAAAATTTTCGGGGCAGGATTCGCTCACTTTATTTTGTCACAGGCTCTGGCTTACTTTTCCCCAAACGTCAGAAAAAATCTCCAACATTTTTGAGGCTCGTTTCGCTCGCCATTACTTATACTTCCTATTGTTGGGTTGGGAGTTGGGGGAAGGGATGTCCTGTTTGCGGCCAATATGCAAAACACTGCATTTTGCGGCTCGCTCCGCTCGCCGATAGTATTTTGTCCTTCTCTGTATTTGGTCCAGTGTTTGACACTTGTTTAACATCATTTTGCTCGGGTAGTTACCCGAAAAAGTAACAAAAATTTCGGCGGCTCGCTCCGCTCGCCGTTACATTGTTTCCATGTCTTTTTTGTATTTCCAATTTTTTGTTGATGCCCTTGCTCCGCTCGCTCCTATTTAGAATTTATATCTACTACCGCAAAGTCTCTAAAATTTTCGGGGCTTGCTACGCTCGCTATCATTTATTTTTTATAGATCATCAACAACAAAATAAATGATGCGGGCGAGAGTAAGCAAGTGGACCTACTCTTGCTTACTTTTGCCTAAACTTCAGAAAACATCTCAAAAATTTCGAGGCTCGCTTCGCTCGCTATAACTTATACCTACTATTGTTGGGAGTTGAGTATAAATTTTCCGCGGCTCGCTCCGTCGCCGATAAAGTTTAGTGGTTTTCAGTGGGGTCTGCAACCGCCTACAAGTACATTTGGTGCTACGGCCCGCACCAGGTGTGACCCCCCCCAAAGTCTTGGGCTGCGACCGCCCCTGGGACTCAGCAAGTTATACAGCGTGTGCAAAACGCATGTTGCCGTTTTTGTTTCACTATCCCGCCTCGGAGTCACATTACTCCTTATTTGAACAAAATGTCTATGCTCAACATGGAATCGCGTAGAGAGTTGCACCTTGGGGGGTTGGTTTTTGATATTGTCAAATTCAATAAACCTGAATACCTGCACTCTAAGCTAAAATTCACAAATACGACTCGAGGCCTGCGGTCAATTAAATCAGCACTCCTGTATCATAGCCATAAAACAGCAGCGTTTAAAGGTAGTTTTCGATATCTGGCAACGAAGTGTTGGAACAATATACCTCCACCCTTACGTAATCTCAACACTAAATTCACTTTCAAATTACATCTCAAGCTTTTACTGTTACAGAAACAAAACGAGGGTATTCCGAAACGCTTCGTTTGCCAGAGATAGGAAACACTGGGGCTGCTACTTCTACTTATTTAATGGTTCCTAATTCCAGCCAAAGTACAGTATACCTACGACAAATTATACCGCCTCAAAAACACCAAACCCTTATTTATTATCATGTGCTTAAACACTGCATCAGTCAAGATCCAACATTACTTAAATACATAATAATGCATGCAATCACACATTATGTTTTATTAGTTTTCGTTCTTCTGGTCGCCTCTAAGGGTAATACTGAAAATCAGTGTTTTGCTCTTCGAGCAAAGCTTTTCGCTGAGCTATTGCCTTTTTGACAGGCTGCAGCACACACACAATTTCTAAAAAATGTACCTATTTCTTAAATTATTTACTATTATTTACTATTCTCAAGTTTTGTACCATCAAAAAATTAATATTCTCTGTGTTATTTTAAGATGTGTCTTAATTATTGTAATCGTTTTATATTATGTGCTGCAGTGTCAAATAAATCTTTTATCTATCTATCTATCTATCTATCTATCTAATTTCTGACAAGAAAATAAAAGGCAAGGATATAAACGTAAACACTTTTTTGTTCATTGATATTGACACTTTCATTTATTTAAAAAAAACATTTGAGTTTGACTTGACACATTTATTTACTTATCAAAAAAACAAATCAATTTACGATTTTGGTAAAGCCATGTGGGGTAACCATATCGGCTAAACACTACGAAATTTGTTATGGTAAGTACCTACCTAGCTAGTCAAAAATATACCTAGGTAGTGTGAAAGATACTTATAAAACAAGTATGGATTGATGGATTGGTATGTGTTGATTAGGTACTTCTTTACGCGAAAACTTCTAAACATCTAGGTAGGTATATCCAAACTTTAAAAACATCCACCTACATCCAAACTCAAAATATGAGTGTGATAAAATATACGCAGGATGCCACGGAAAGGGTTTATTAAACCGAAAAGGGATAATTCTGGAATCCGAGAGATTCAACTTGTGAATAACGATTTTTTAAATTTCGAATATTTATAATTTATTTGTAGGTACGTTTTGTATACCTAAGAATACACGTAAAAAACGATGAAAAAACGTCTAATTTTTTCCTGTTTACTTTCGTTACATTGATTATGGTTACCAACTGCAGCAATAAAAAAAATCGCGGCTCGTTCCGCTCGCCGATATTACTGTTATTTGTGCTCTGTATTTTGATTAGCACAGTGGCAACGTTCCCAATTTTATTGGTCTGGCTGGTCCGCTATTGTCAGTTTGTATCAATCCAACCACCACAATAAAAAGCACAAAATATAACAAATAATCTGCGAGGTCACTTTGTCAACCAGTACAAAAAATTAGTAGACAACAAAATTTTCGCGTTTTGGTCTGGTCGCTGATAACATTTGTTCCTTTTGACTATGATCCAAAGCTCAAAACCCGGCCCGCTTTAGGTCACTTTGCCAAATTTTCTAAAAAGTTGCCCAAAATCTAACAAAAACCAAAAATTATCGCAGCACGCTCTGCTTGCCTCTGATAACATTCTGCTGTTTTGATAAGCTTCTGGTTTGCTCTAGTTCAGGACTCCTTCTCCGTTTCAGGCTAGTTTGCAACTGCAAAATATCTAATACCAAACAACTCACACGCACAGCCAGATCATAAAAAATTTCGTTGATTCTATATGGTGTCTGGGCTCGTTTCGCTCGCCATTACTTATACTTCCTATTGTTGGGTTGGGAGTTGGGGGAAGGGATGTCATTTTTGCGGCCAATATGCAAAACACTGCATTTTGCGTTTCGCTCCGCTCGCCGATAGTATTTTGTCCTTCTCTGTATTTTGTCCTTCTCTGTATTTGGTCCAGTGTGTTTAACATCATTTTGCTAGGTTGTTACCCGAAAAAGTAACAAAAATTTCGGCGGCTCGCTCCGCTCGCCGTTACATTTTTTCCATGTCTTTTTTGTATTTTGAATTTTTTGTTGATGCCCTTGCTCCGCTCGCCCCTATTTATATTCATAGCTTTATATCTACTACCGCAAGTCTCTAAGATTTTCGGGGCTTGCTACGATCGCTATCATTTATTTTTTATAGATACCTATCAACAACAAAGTAAATGATGCGGGCGAGAGTAAGCAAGTAGACCTACTCTTGCTTACTTTTTCCCAAACTTCAGAAAACATCTCAAAAATTTCGAGGCTCGCTTCGCTCGCTATAACTTATACCTACTATAGTTGGGAGTTGAGTATAAATTTTCCGCGGCTCGCTCCGCTCGCCGATAAAGTTAAGTGGTTTTCAGTGGGGTCTGCAACCGCCTACAAGTACATTTGGTGCTACGGCCCGCACCAAGTGTGACCCCCCCCAAAGTCTTGGGCTGCGACCGCGCCTGGTTAAAAATTGTGGAATGTAAAAGCTACAAATTTGCCTAACTGAATTATGCTTAGAGCATACAATTTTGTTTAACATCTTTTACGCTTAGAGTAAAATGGATACTTAGAGAAGTAATTATTTATTTATGAAAAATCCGCCTGTACTAAATCGGTCTGTTTTTACGAACTGTATTCTGTGTGATCAAATCAAATATGCTAGTGTTGGAAACAGCTTAGAGGGCTGCTGGTCTTTTCAGATATTTTTGTGAGTGTAGCACTTTTAATATTTTCGTCGCATAATGGCTGCATTTTGATAACGAATTAAAAACAGTAAAGAAGCAAAAGAAATGAAATGGGAAAATTGTATGAGAAATAAAAAAGAAGTTATGCTGGACGATCCACACAGCATCAACTGGCCCCAAGTTAATCAGCCTAAGAGCTTGTTTTATTGGTACTAGATATCTAATATAGTCATATAGAAGCAAAGGCAGCAACATCCCATTTTTTTACACGGATGTTGTTGCCTTTGCTTCTATAATACAGTACCTACCTAATGGAGATTAACGCGGGGAAGACCACCAAAAAGATGGGTTGACGACATCCGACAACACGCAGGCCGTGATTGGATGTCGAGGGCTCAAGACCGTGAGCCGCGACCTAGACCTAGAGAGGAGGCGTTTGGAGGAGGCCTACATCCAGAAATGGATCCATAACAGGCCGCGATGATGATGATGATGACCTGCCTAATGCATGGATGATAGTGTTTATAAATAAAACCTTTGTGTCTTCAGGTGATATTGACGCTACAGTGACGATCAAGCTAGGCCGTAAGCCACAACTCAACGACGTTGACAAGCTGACATGCGAACGGCTCGACGTTCATTTCACAGTGGGAACTGCCACCATGAAGCTTGATAATCTTTTTGGGGGAGATGAGGACCTAGGTATGAGTATGATGAATTGATGGGATTATCGTAAAATAAACTGCTGATTTTTTTGCAAGAAGAAAGTGGATAGAGTGAAGGGAAATAAGTTTATTCGTTTTTTCTGGATAGAATGCTGCTTGCAATGTAATCCACATTGCATTGTAAAACCTATCGAACTTTTTTACTATAAAAACGCACTCGCCCTGATGAAGTTCCTTGTTAAGGGATGAAACGTTGGTGTTCTTCCAACACAAACTAGGTTCGTAGTTAACCCGCTTACATTCATAATGAACTTGTCTGTGTGAACTGTTTCTTATGTTCTTGTGCACAATAAAGAGGTTTTGTTCATAATTTAACCATACACTATACATACATTATACAAACGTAAGTAAAGTATAAGCTCGAAAAGACACTAAAGTAAGGTCTGGTTTTACTCTTTAGGAAGTATACGTGCTCCGCTGCCAAAACAACTTTGTGTACACATGAAGTTCTTAAAGGCAGGTTAAATATGAAGCCTGAAAATTCAGCTAAATGTTTAGCCATCCAATATTTAATTATGATTTTCAGAAATTCTGTGTTTTGACAGTGGGCACGTATACGGTACGGTACCAAGGCAACTATACCTAATTTACCATAATTGTATATTTTCCAGGAGACGCAATGAACAAGTTCCTCAACGAGAACTGGCAATACCTGGCGGAAGAGCTGCAAGCGCCTATGGAGGAAGCTCTCAGAGACTTCTTGAAACCCCTTGCTGACCACGCCTTTGGCACTCTCAACGCTGATGATATACTATATGATTTATAATATTATGGGTCCGCAAATATACAACAGGTTACCAGACACGATTAAGGAGGCTGCAGGCAATGCTATTTTTAAACGTCGCCTAAAACGTTGGCTTATCGAGCAAACGTTTTATAGCTACGATGAGTTCATAATATTTTTATTGTTAATTCTATTGAATGTTGTTATTTATTTATTTTTTATCTGTTGATTGCCTTTAGTAGGTATGCTAAAGCTAAGTTATTTTTCATGTTGTGTGTAAGTAGGTACAATTGTAAAATTGTATTTCATACAATTTTACAATTGGATACTTCTTAACTAAATAAGAAGTATCCTGACATGTAACATTTTCTGTTATTAATAAAAAACTATGAACTATACTATCACTCTGAGTTCTAGATGGTTGAAGATCTAAAGGTGATAGCAAATATTTCGTGTATAGGAATAGCGAATCTATGAGTTATATGTTGATTATTTATTAAATTAAAACTAGTGATTTATTGTTTTGTTGTTTCATTTATTTTATTTTGTTTAAATCTGTGACCTGCAGAATCTTCGAGTTCCCTCACACAGCCCATTTCACCAAGCTATGCCTACCTAGCTACCTACAACAGGTGCAAGTAGGCATCTACGGAAAAATCGACTAAAACAATTCGTCTAATACAATTCGACTAAAAAAGTTAGACTAAAACACAATTCGACTAAAACACGAAGACCTTGATTTGAGCCGACTTGTAGGCCTACCACCCCCGCGAAGCGGGGGGGAGGTCAACATTAACTTACTCCTAACGAAGCCCGTCCAAGGGGGGGGGGGGGTGTTCGTGGCGACTCTGTGACTGAAAGGGTGTGTATATGTATAATTGCACCCAGAGCCTAGATATGATGACGAGAGATAATGGTGACACAACATTTTCGTTGTTAAAACGAATTGTTTTAGTCGTTAGTCGAATTGTTACTAGTTGAAATGTTTTTAGTCGAATTGTGTTTTAGTCAAATTGTTTTAGACGAACTTTCCGCAAAGCGCAAGTAGGTACTAATTGTTTAGCCTGGCTAGGAAAACAAACGAAATAAGATTGTATTTTATTGATTAAATTTAACATTCTTTCAAGAACACTTTTACTTACTAGCTTAAATAAATAAAACTTAATTTTATTATATTTCTATCGACATAGCATACATACATACATCTTAAACAACAGATATAGAATAGAAACTATTGCGTAAAAACCTATTCCTATTTTTCCCTATGTATGTATTTTGCTACGAGTAATATTTATGTAGTAGCTAGTATAGTATTATAATATCTGTGGTAGTAGGCATTTTGTAAGAATTTGACTCATCGACCCTTTTACGATTCTTAAATGACTTCGTTTCTCAAGTGCGATTTTTCATTGAGTTTTATGTTCATTATAATAATATTTTTTTTCTTAATATTTTAATCATTCACTGACATCATAATTTTTACATTTAATAATCTACACCCATACTTCGTCATGATATACCTTGACGAAGACGAAGTAAGGGTGTAAACGAATCTACATAAGTTTGGAAACTCTATAGGTACGAGTACATACATAAACAGACTCTTCTATATTATTTACCTAAGTAGGTGTATCACTTGATCTTTTAATACTTATAGACATCTAGTACAAAATATTGTTTAAACATATATGTAAGTAATCACAACACAACGCTTGTCTAAGGTATACTTTAGATTAGAAGCTATGTTATGTCAACTTGCTAGAATGTTGAAATGTTGCAGATTTGTCATGTTTTTTGAAATTTGATGACTGCAAAGGCATTAGCCACGTTAAATATCTAGCCTATCTACAGGTCTTTAAACTCCTGTTTTATCCTTGGCTCTGCAGGCTGTTAGAATAGTAATTGTTCACTGGATAATTTATTCATTGTTTTCAGGATTGTTTTTGATTGATTAAACTCACAATTGATCAATTCAATATTCACTGGATGGATATAACATTTCTAATATTTTATTACATTGGAATATCCACTGACTCTTAAACAACGTACAGTTTTTACAAGTTCGGGAGTCTATGGATTTAATGATTTTTGCTTTACTTTTTTATTATACCGAATTAATTCGTTGCAGTATTAAACCAATTTTCCTGTGTTATGCCGTGTCTTTGTAATGTTCTTGTCCTTGATGAAGATAAACTGTTATCAAAGACAAGAACATTACATTAGGTTCCATGCAATCCATTTGATGTTGTGTCTGAGCGGTCTGCTTGAGTAAACAGTTTAGGTAGAGTACCTAAACGACGTAACAGCAACATTCTTACAAGTGAAGAAGCTGACTAAGGCTTGAGCCAGACGTCCAGCGGGATCTTGGTGAAGGCTGCGTTGATGAAGGCCTGGAAGTGCTTGGCGATGGACTGCGAGGCAGCCGGTCGCATCTCCTCGATGATCTCAGCGGCGTTGTTGTTCAGGAACTGATTCATGGCTTCACCTGGAATGGTGAACGGTAGTAAGACGCTGGTTTTTGAAACTCTGTTCACCCAATCCATCTTCCAATACCATTCTATGAGCTTGTACAGAGGAATAAAAACGATGTCCAGAGAGCCCTCACGGAGCCCGAGGACGGGGCTCCGCTAGAGATGGATACGCCTCTCAGATAACTTAAAAAATGGTTTGTTGTCAGTGAGCAACAGTGAGGACATCTTATAAAATACCTCTTATAGTGCACCAGGGAAATAGATTGTATTCCCGGGGAAAAGCGAGCGAATCCACAAGCAATAGCTTGTTATGTTAGTAAATATCAGTTGATTTGCAAATTCAGCTGCACCTCACACAACAGTTCAGCATAATTGCCCCTGACAAATCTGACGACTTTGTTCGTTTTAGCGCGTTGATGTCTCTTGCAGGCAAGTTTACTTCAGGAGCAATGGATTGACTTTTTAACTGATCGGCAAAGAAATGTTAATATCGGTAGTTGTCACACGTTTGTTGGTATTGTGAATTTTAATGCCGTAATTAGTTCTTGTCTGATATAATCTTTTGAGTTTTTCATATTTAAGTACATATAATATTCTTCCCGACAAAGAATTTAAGTGGATAAAATATAATAATAATAATCTACTATTTTTAATAAACCATCACTATTTTTAATAAACTGCCTGCAGACATAAAAAATTAAAAACTTGACTATTTGAATATTTTTAAGAGAAGATTAAAATAAATACTTATACGTAAATGTTATTATACAGTGGATGAATTCCCTCTAAAAGTACATAGTAGGAATATCACTATTTTATGAGTATTTTATGACAATTGTTTAATTAGAGCTTAGATTTTAATAATGCATTGTATGACATAAGTGGGTATATTATATCATTGTTTTACACGAATTTTGACATTTACAATCTGCTTAAAATGGACATATGTTTAAAATTTTTATCTTATTTTATCACTTATCGACATACATTTTAATAAAATGTTTAATATTTCTGACATAATAATTATGATAAACCTACTTATAGGTGATGAATTGCGTATACTCTTCTCTTCTTAACTAACATATGCTTGAGGACTAAATTAATAATGTCAAATTGTAGACCATTTATTTGTACTTAAGAACTCTAACTTAGAATGTTGCAACGCCCTTACAGGGTTCATGAACATTCTACCTAAAAATGTTAACACCTTATAATGGACATGAATGCAATAAATATATAAATAAAATAAATAATGTTGGACAATTCACACAGCATTATCAAGCCCCAAGCTAAGCAGAGCTTGTGTTATGGGTTAGTAACCACGATAACTAATATACTTAATACAATACATATATACATATTTTTTTATTATACATCGAAAACATCCAGAACACCCTGAACAAATATCTGTCGATCTTACAAACATTTGTCCCGAGGCGAGAATCGAACGCGCAACCACCTGCGTGGCAGGAGGACCCTCGACCGCCGCGCCACGGAGGTCGTATCAATTATCACTTTATTTCTTATTTATGTTTTGTTTAAAATTTTATTAAGTGCAGAATGACGTTTATTTCTTTGCTTGTAAAATTTTATTTTATAAGCAAAGAAATAAACGTCATTCTGATTCTAATCCCATTCAACAAAGTTGAATCGTCAGGAAACTTACCAATAACGCTGCCATGGTTGACAGTATCCCGAACCTTGAACCGGGAACTCCTCAACTTGAAGTCGACTAACAGCCTCTCGGCTGCCATGTACTTGACGCTGTCTCTCTCGATCTCCTTGCCGAAGATCTTCGCTATCGCTGCAACGTCACCTGCGGATAAATAAATAAATAAATGAAGATACTCTTGGGAAGAACCTACCAGAGAGAGGAAGGCCAGCGCCTTCATTCTGTCCATTTTGATCATTTCCACTGTGATTACCAATCAGCCTGCCAAGCGTGGCAAAACCACCAGCAGGACATAGATGTACTAATGAGGATTCTTGGAAGAAGTAGTTACACCTACCTAATTTGCCACAGGATGTACCTAAAGACAAATTTCTGCTGAACTTAAGATGACAAATAAGCATATAGTGGTGGTATTGACAAAAAATCAAAGGATATGCGAAAGGATGTCAGAGGACATGACTTTTTTCGAGAAACGAAGAATTCTATAGAACGGATGATGACACACGTCTGTACCTACATACCTAAACAAGACTAACAGCCCGCTAAGGTAATTTATATTATGTTTTCCTTGGCACAAAGCGCAAGGACACCGTATTTCCTACATTGCGTTCATCATATGGATTATCTTATGAATGCCAGCAATGTGGTATTTTAAAAATGTTGAAGATGTATTGAAAACTAGCTGCGCCCCGCGGCTTCGCCACCGTGGAAATTTATGTTTCCAACTTTCTTAATTTTTTCCTTCATAAGAACCTTCTCCTGACAATAACAAACACAACAAAGAAAGAATTAGCGAAATCGGTCCAGGCGTTGTTGAGTTATGCGCTTACAAACACATTTTGCGATTCATTTTTATATTATAGACTAGCTGCGCCCCGCGGCTTCGCCCCCGTGGAAATTTATGTTTCCAACTTTCTTAATTTTTTCTTTCATAAGAACCTTCTCCTGACAATAACAAACACAACAAAGAAAGAATTAGCGAAATCGGTCCAGGCGTTGTTGAGTTATGCGCTTACCAACACATTTTGCGATTCATTTTTATATTATAGATAGATAGATATGACAATCATGCAAAACAACTGAACATCCCGACTATGTTCAGTCAGATGTTTATTCTATGCTATAGTAACGTCAAAATGTAAAGCCACCACACAAAAGTCTAACGAAACCCCCGTTTACAAGAAAATATTCAAGGTTTTAAATGAGGATCAAGCGCTTCAAGTTTCGTCAAAACCAGTACTTACTAAAAGCAGCCCAGAAGTCGCCCTGAGACCGAACAGGGAAGAGCAGCACTTGTCCTGACACTTCGTATCTGCCCGTGATCTCGATCCTCGGCAGCACGAGACCCATGTCAATACGCAGCTTCTTCAGATCTGACCTGGAAAGGTTAACAATGTACCTTTTATTTCCTACTTTTCTTTATGTAAAAGTGTAAAGCGAAATTACCGAGGTGGTTTTGGTTTAGGAAGAGTTTCTTCAATTTCTTGCTGTAGAGGTTGGTAAACCAGGTGTTTCCAGAAGGATAACATAACTTCTCCATTGGACAAAGTTAATGCCTTCACCTTAATGATGATTACTTATTTCTCCAACCATTTACTTCTTTTAATATTGTCTTTATGTAAAATACTTGAATTTATGATAAATTAATATATTTTGAATGTGATGTTGAGTAATTATGAAATGTATTAATGATTCCTTAACACTATATCAAACGGCTTTCGGACAAGCAATGCCCATTTGAATATAAAATCTAACAATACATAAAAATTATTAATACAAACAAGGTTGAACTTCATTTTGTTGCAAGTTTAGCTAATTTAACAGAGATTATGAAGAGAACCAAGGTTTTTCAGAAGCCGATTATGAAGGCCTGTCGCAAGCGCCTCATAATGTGTTGCAAGCTAATTGTAGGCACAAATACGATCATTAGCCAATTCACCCGCAAACCCGCGTAATGGGCATAATCTAAAACCATCAACATTAAGTTTATGAGGCTAGAATGATTCATTCTCGTGTTCACACCGTATCTATTAAAGTTTAGCAACACTTTTGTATTAGAAGAGATAAGATTTTCCTTGTTATAAGCAACAGATGTTTTTAGTGGCACGACCACCTACAAATTTCCCTGTATGATCGCTTATGCGATATTTGCTAGCTTTACAACAACCAATTCTCTAGGATTCTATCCTAAGGTAAATACTCAAATAAATATTTTGACAACATAGACTTACGGTTTAAAACTAGTGAAAATTATGCAAATAAGTTTACAGAGAACACTCATCTCTATAAAATGCCATACCCACCTAATCTTAGTAATGGTGTAGTTGCTAGGTCCAATAACGGTGATATTACTGAAGGCAGCAGTGACCCGCACAGGACCAGCAGAGTTTTCCATCACTAGCCTATCGATGAAGAGAGGTTCAACAGCCGGCACGCCCAGCTCTGGCAGACCCTTAGCAAGGTATGGCCGGAGGTGGTTGAAGGAGTTCTTGATACAGTGGTCGAGTTGAGGGTCGCTCTGTCTGCAGGGGAGGATGTATTCCGCTGTAATTGAAAAATAATCGGTGTATATTATTTGGAAGAAGAGAATTTTGTTTTTGTGTAGTTTTTGATGGGTCACTTTGGTTTATTTTATCAAAAGGTATCAGATAGTCCTGAGCCTTAACTATCTGAGTCTTAGATGGAAAGTTATCTTCCTACGTAATATATGACACGACACGGCAGCTACAAAGTATTTATTGATAAAGAAAATTGCAATCAAATAATATAAATAAATTAGAACTAGTATTTACAATTGAAACAATTCAGCTAATTGTAGATGTAGACTGTTGCAAACTATCTACAAGTAGCCCAATCGATCCTATCATATCAATAAATAAATAAATAATGCTGAACAATTCACAGAGCATTATCTAGGCCCAAGCTAAGCAGAGCTTGTGTTATGTGTACCAGATAACTGACAGACATAATACAATACACTACATAGATAGATATTTTTTAATTATATATAGAAAAACATCCAGAATACCCTGAACAAATATCTGCAGATCGTACAAACATTTATCCCGAGGCATTTACTCCTGCGTCCCCAAGACGCTGGCTGCATTGCCCCGCTGTATGGCAATGCTGATGCGATGCGCCAGATACTCACAAAAATATATATTATACTAGCGACCCGCCCCGGCTTCGCACGGGTGCAATAAAATACTACTATTACTATTATTATACTTCTTATGATTTCTCAATCAAAGAGCAAAGAGTTTTCATTCAAAGAAATTAGACCGAACCACAGATCACTATATATGTACCAAGCTACGATCAAGGAGTATTTATATACCCAGGGGAGCGATTTTTTCCCGAACCATAAACATGTTTATACTTAATTGACATGTTTACTTTGCAACGCCGTTACAATTTTTTTAGCAATTTATTCATTTTCATATTGAAACTACTCGATAATCCGAATTTTCCGCCTATAAGTTGTCGACTCGGATCGACTAATTTTTTACGCTCTTCAATTTGATGTGCATTTCGTTCGAGTCTACCGTAGACCGGTCCGAAATTATTAATATAGATATATAGGTAAGGTTATTGAAATATCGAAAACATTTGTTATAAGATTAAGTTGCAGTAGCTTCCTAGCCTTAAGTTGACATGTGATTTGCACAAATGACATCTCCAACTCAAAACGGCGATGGAATGCAACAGAATTTCCCCACCGAGGTGCGCTCTTACATAACCACTGAAGTGTACCACTAGGTAAGCCAATGGTGACAAGGTGATGCAAAGTGCGATGACCGACCATTTTACCTCAGAAGTGAAATCTCGTTTATTAGTCCAAGGACAAGTCAGCGACACGACGTTGGCAAATCACGCATGTTCGCATAATGGTATAGAATTGGATTTGGTGATACTGAACGTTGTGTAGCCAAGGTTTCTGGGTCAAGGTAAAACGCCTAAAGTACGGTTATGATTATTATGCGACTTAATTGTTTCCTAAATGGTAATGTGACTTTTCAAGGAAGGTAATTACTGGATACCATAATGGGGCACAGAAGCAATAAAAAATGTAAAAAGTGTATAATGCAGGCGCTCTGCTACCCCTTTTATAGGGTAGCAGGGCTCAAATTGGCCCTAATACCCCCAAATACCATTAATCAATTTATAAAGCGTGTTTGTTACATAAAACAAATGTATATGCAAATGAAGTTGAACTTGAACGCAAAAAGGCAGTTTCACAAGGTCAATTACGTAAAACAGTTATACAACGAATTGCTTTGGCCCAATGACCCCGATTTTGAGTTAACTCTTGATTAATCATAAACAAACAATGCTTTAGTTAGGAATATAACATCGGGCATTTATAGAAGACAGTTATGTGACAATGGTATCTTCGTGTAAATCGACATCAGTTAAACCACGTACGGATACATTGTCGGAACCTATATCCCGAAGGTGTAAGAACCGAGACCCACCCTTGACCTCTTGTAATGCACATTTTCAAGGTCAACAGATAGTATCATCGACAATTTTATCCGCAAACCAACATTCAAAAATGTCAGTGACAATAACAAGATAAGAATGGCACGAGAATTTATCGACCACTTAGTACCCAGACCAGGAGCATAATTATTAATTCTTTCCATGTAGAAACGATATATGCATTCTTAAAATAGAACCCACGATATACAGAAACAATTCCCACAAAAACGTGATTTAGTTGTACCTATGTGGAAATTTTGGCTCAATCAAAGTTAGATTGTAGTCGCCATTGTACCAGTCAAAATCAAGGCAATTTATTTCTCATGAACCCTTTTTCTATTTTGTTTCACACCAGATAAATACAGCATGTTGCAATGGCTCTCTAGTTGGTGCAATGACCATCATCGACCGTGTCGGCTTAATTTCACTGGCTCCAACAATTCTAATAGGCTCTGCGGAAACGCACACTAGAAATAAGATCTCACTACCAAATCTTACATTAATCTTTTTTTTTCGGCTAACTACAACTTAGGTATCTTGCCTTGCGCAAGAGTGAATAGCTCAGTATCAAATATCAAAGTGTCTTATTTCTTTTAGACCTTAAAAGATTCTTGGAAACGTCACAAAATTCAAATTAGGTACCTACCTACATGCATTTTGTCAATTTTTGAATGGTAAATTTTTCGACTCTTTTCAACGTTTTTCAAAAATTATGAAAACTAAAAAAATTCAATAACTGCTTTGCAATGTACAAACTGATACCTTGCATTTGTTACTTAATTCGACCTTGTAGGGTCTCTTTAAAAAAAACAACTATACAATGTGTACAGAAAATTTAAATTGTTTTTATTTTTCAATTTGTACAGATGCACGAGATATATTGTTATTTTAAAAAAGGACAGACGGAGCGAGACCATAAGGGTTTCAAGCCCGGTCGAAACCCCATATAGCTCCCGTCTGTTCAACTCAATGTCCATGATACTGTATAAATAAATTTGGTATAACTAGGTAATTATTTTCCTTCTTTCTCTGTGTATATTCTGTGGGTATAGCAATTTGTAGCCATGTGCATCTGGGTAGTTATTTACAAACGTAATTTTAACCAAAGACGTAATACGTTACATTTTATTGGCGCCTGAGTAAGATAACCTTGGATGAACTTTAAGATATTGATTGGAAATGTTTTGATTTTAGTTGACTAATTAGTCTCCGAAATTGAGCGTCAAAAGATCATCAGAGATACCATAGGTCATCAATAGCAGTTTGCTATGCACATTCTTTATTCACTTTTCGGTGTCAAATAATCCAGGAATGTCGAGTGCGGAAGACATTCATAGAATTTGCAGTTCAATGAAATGAAAACAGAAGATAAGAACGTCGTCTTTGTTTTCGGGATAAAATTAAACCCCCTCTTTTTCGAGTCTTTGATTGAGTTTTATTCAATGCTAATCCTGTAATGTCTATCATCCTAGCGGCCAAGGTGGTCATCAAAAGGGAGCCGAGCGTGAGGTTACTACCAAAACGTAGGTTTTGCAACCGTTGGTGCAACCGGTGTCAAGGCTGCGCGCGCGCCGGCCACACCGCCCCAAAAGCAGAACTTGTAATTTTCAATATTATTTATAAGTTACTACAACTATAGGTATCTTTGATAGGCTTTCGCATTCATGAACAAAATAACTGTAAGTTATAGCTTTTAGCACGGATATTGGTCGTAGTTTCCCGGAAAAGCGTTTGCAAAATACCCATGTTTTTAAGAAACTAAAATTTTCTGTAATCATTGATATCATCTTTATGATCGTTGGTAGAAAAACATGATGTAAGTGAATAGACAAAACACTAAAGGGCAAGGCCAGCACCCACCCTGGAAAATCGTCAGTCAATCCACAAGGGCTCTAGCTATACCATAATTCAAGTTGATATTTAAATTTGGCGAGTAGATAAACCATCTTCAAGAGTCTTATTCATGTTAATAGCAGCGGTATTTATGTCCTGATTATCATGGACATGGTCCTTTTCGTTGTGAAATATTTTTTAATTATACAATGAGTCATTTAATGTCCCTGCCACCTGGCAGCACTTCCGATGTCATTAATCAAGGCAAGTTAGGGAGGTTATGGTACATCCTGAGGTCACACACACTTTTGGAAACCATTTCTTTATTGTCAACTTGGTTTGGCGCTTTACCGCTACATCGAAGATACGAATGCTCAGTGGCTGAATAAATGAGGAATTGGTTTATAGATAAAAAGTAGACAAATAATGTTGGATATTTCCCAAAACAAAGCTTCTATTACGTTTATGTAGTTTATGTATGTATATACGTCGGGTGAAATGAAAAAATTATTCTTCTGTGTCTTTGTTGAGGTCTATGTTTCTTTATACCTACTCAATATTAATATGTACTAAGAGAAAGGAACGCGGAAAATCAACTAAATCGTTTTGTTTATTACAAATATCTAAAACAATTATATTGATTGAACTGAAAGGCGGCCTTCATTTTCTGCAAATCAACTTTTCTTCCTTGATACCTTCTAAAACCCGTGATAAAGTAATTCCTATTTATCCGACTTCAAAAATAGAAGGAGGTTCTTATGTTCAGCAAAATGTATGTTTTTTTATTAATTTTTTCGTGATCACCATCATCAATTTTTCGATTTTAATGATTTTTTGTTATTATTTAGAGAACCATCCCGATATGGTCCTTTGAAAAAATATTCCTGAGGAATTAGTATTTATCTCGTAAAACATAAAAAACAATATCTACAAATATTAAGGAATTTGTTGTCGGTATTTAGTCAAATTATATCTAAATATACATAATGATTTGTCCGCACACCAAGCATATTTGTATGTATTTATTTATTCCATCTTAGGTACACTTGATGTCGTTACATTCTACATTTATGTACAATTTTAACAATAACACGTATAGATAGATATTTCATTATTTTCAAATATCATTATTTTCCTCAAACTGACATAAAAAGGTTCACCATGCGTTCACTTTTCCGCCTAACCATCTCTGGGCGGTGAAAATTCAGCCCACGATCGACCTGCCCTTATAAAACATAACGACGTATAGAAAAGGTGCACCAAGGATGATCTCAAACCGAATTAAAATTGTGATGACTAATCTACAGCTGATGACCTTGATGATATTGATAGACTAGAGTTTATTTTCATCGTTAAATTAAGGTTACTTACCTATGAAATTTTAGATGAGTTATTTTAAGACATCTATGATTTCATAGGTAAGTACTGGCAGGGAGTATACAAAATAAAGGTATCAGATTTATGGGAGTAAATTTATTGGTATTTATTTTAAATTTGATCAGCTGGAAAAGTCAGCTTTAAGTCCCAGATTTATTAGGAATGTATTTTTTTGTAGATATTACAATAAAGCATGTGTATTATTATAAAGTATGTGTTTTGAATTTTAAGTAGGTACTTATACCGGTTAGTACTACAAAAGAGTATTAGTTTGTTATTTCAACCATTGACAATAGTTAAATAGACAACGCCAGATAGAGTGCTATTTGTCGATAATGGATGATTGTAGGCAGAGAATTAAGATTCATAGCCGCACACCGCCGTAGGTACTACGTGCAAATGATTTCGAAATATTTGCTTCACTCATTTATGTCCAGTGTTGCTTATGTGAGTAGGTACCTATTGTTTTTTATTAAAGCTCTTAACACATCGGTGACTGAATTTGCAAGGAATGTGTATATGTGCCTATCTTCAGCCGATTACTGAATAGAAGTTTCTTGTTATAATTTTTCCACAAGTGTCCACTTGTGTCCACTCGCCTATTATTTAATTTAATATTCCTGTACTTTAGGTGTAATGGCGACATTAATTTTTAACTTTTGATCGTTTTATATAACAAAATAATTAAAATAATTTGCTGTACTGCACCATACAAACCTTGAAAGATTTTGTTCTTGGTACTTACTCATATTGGTCATACCGGATAATAATATGTATCTACCTATATACATTTCTTGAAATACAGAGCCTGAGAAAATAAAACAAATGAAGATAGCATGTTCGAGTGCCTATTGGCTAAGCCATGGTTTGCAAACGGAACCTACTAGTTTGGCCTTGGCACGAACTGCTTGTCGTATTCTAATCTCTGCGACCAAATTACGCATTACCAGTATTATGAGCTATTACTGCATACGAACCCGTACCTAATTGCTAAGCATTTAATTGGATATTTCCATACAACATTAGATAGGATATACGAGTAATTAAGTTGTGGGTGGCATCCTTTCGATTGATAATTTATTATACTTGTACTCACGACACAAGGCATGAAGTGAGGTCAGTGTTAGTAATTTATATAGGCTCGTTCGTGTGAGTTATCGTAAAATAGAATCAGTATTTTATTACAAAATCATATAAGATCTCAATTAATTTTGAGGTGGGTCTCATGACAAATTGCCAATACTGGGCTCAAGGCCTAAGCGCCCTGTTCCTGATTATGAAAACCAAACCATATATCATACCTACTCTATTATTTATTCATAGAAATTGCAACGAGGCAAAGGTCAATTTTGGAAAACATAAGTTTCTCAACAGTTTCAACACGATCCTAAAAAGGCGGGACTGTTATTTCATAAGTATACTTATTCAAATACAATAACTGAATGTAATAGACTGGTTGTAGATACATGCTCAGTTCGTTCATTTGATTGAAATTATTCTATGATGTTGATGAATATTGTGAAATGCAATATTCAAACGGCAAAATCGGAGATTCTGAATTGATACGATGAATGCACGTAGTAAATGAACAAGAAAGTCCTACGATTAGTCGGTTAGTCAACGAAGGATTGTAGATGGAGTATTTGAAAGCAGAGTTTGACTTCGGAACTTTGTTTGGACTAGTTAGGTGAGCCCTTTTTTTATTTGGCGACGAAATTCGTCTACGAATAAACTGGTCGGGGGGCAGAATTAAGTGGGACTCGACGCCCTGGGAAAAATGTAATACCCACCAAAAAATCCTCTCCGGTGTCCCTCTCTCGCCATTTTCGCCGAACCACGGGTACATTTAAAACCTACCGCGGCCCGACTAGCGTCCCCTCTTCCTCCTATAGATGACCGGCGAACCCACCACTTCACACACTCGCCTTTCTCCAGTGAGGAGTTTTATTACGTAGTATAACAAAATTTCCTATGACGCATCATTTACGAGATGTAAGCGAAACGGTACCTCCTTTAGGCTTACCTTACAGGGTTGTCGACTTTTAGTATGTTTGTCTCCTAACAGTTCAAAAAAAGTTCCGCAGACAAACTTTCTGCTTCCGAGTTTTCCACCCAACCCCCTCTTTTTGAGGACTCGTTGACTGGTGGACGTAAGTTACCAAACACGTTAGCGATGTTTGATTGTGATAGTGAAAACAAATAAGTGTTATCCTATTATAAATATTATAAAGCGGAAAGTATGTGAACTGTGATTTTTTTGTTACCTAGGATCTCATAAACTACTGAATAGATCAAAATGAAATTTGGCGTAGGTTTAGAACATAGCCTAACTTAGACAATAGGCTACTAACTTATTATAACAAAAATACGCGAAACCCCGGGCAGAACCTAGGAATATTATAAAGCAGAAAGTTTGTGATATGTATATTATTTTATTAAGATCTCCAAACCTACTGAACAGATCAAGAGGAAACTAGGGGTACATCTAGAACTCTGCTTAACTTATTTAATAGGCTACTTAATAGACCGAAAATACGCGTCCGAAGCCGTGGGAAGAAGCTAGTAGATTTTAAGTGGTAGAGATGTACGTACATGCCATGGATTTAAGACAAGATGTTAGACTCATGGCATGTCTGACTCTATACAACAATACAAACAAATGTCAATTCCATATCAGAAAAAATAAATGCATGTCTGTCTATGTTTAAAACAAAAAAAGTCGATTAAATTTCAGTCAATATGAGCTCTAACTTATTAACAGCTACCTCCTGTCCGCGGCTTCGCACGCGTTTTATGGAATAAAAAGTAACCTATATGTTATTATAGGTCCACATCTTCAGAACGGTATAGCGGCACAAACTTTCGCCTTTATGTCTTTCGTCTTATCTATATAACATAAATACGAGTACATTATGAATGTAAGCGGGTTAACTACGAACCTAGTTTGTGTTGGAAGAAAACCAACGTCCACTAACGAAGATAACCAAGGCGCGACGCGAACCGCACTCACCCTGATGAAGTCCCTCGTTAAGGGATGAAACGTTGGTGTTCTTCCAACACATACTAGGTTCGTAGTTAACCCGCTTACATTCATAATGAATTCGTCAAACCACGGATTTTTTTATAATACGAGTATATAAGCGTTAGCGCAGAAATCGCTGTAGATCAGAGCCCGTACTCAAACGAAATCGAAAAGTTTCTGATTCCTTTTCGTGCAAACGCTAATCATCAAGCGACTCAGTTAGCAAGCGACTCAAGAGTTGGTTTTGCAGGACAACGAAAACGAAACTTCGATTTTCCTTTTCCGAGCAAGCTCCCAGATTCCATAGATTTCTTCAATTGCATTCGACGAAACTACCTACTCCAAATTAATACAATCTATTTTACGTTAGGTACAGTTACCGAATTTACTGTACCTTCACTATGAATTACGAATCTGTTGTTTGTGTTGAAATAACACTTTTACAAAACCTTCTTCATTATTTTATTCAACGCTTAAAGTGTCTGTTTTTATGGTTCTTATTTCACCTGTTTCTTAAGTAACACAAGTAACTGAGTTAGAAATATGATAGGGTTATGTCACATCACCTAAGTACCTCCTTACTAGGTAAATTAGTATGTCAGGGATTGCAAAAACCACTTTAGAGGTTTAGCTTGCAGTAACCTAATCATGCATGGTGGTTACAGGAAAAAGGGTATCTTAAGGGTATTAATTATGGAAGGTAATATTAACATTATGAAAGGTATACGAAAATAAAGTAATTTCTATGTAAGTACACGTATGTATATCAACTTCCATTTATTAAATATAGGTATCAACGTCCATCTATTAAATTATACATAAATATATATTATAAGTATTTGCATACCATCTTTTTACATGTAGGTACTTAATTGCAATACTTTTACTTTTTACTTTTACTTTTCCATACATATAATATTCCTATGATGAGATGCATTGGAAGGAATCATGACATCTTAATATTTTAAAGCCCACAAAAAAGCTCGTAGGTATTGTTAAGCTCCTTCCAGAAAATATTTTTTTGCTAAGGTTTTTGGATCGCAGTATTTGTGAACAAACACCATGTCATTTTTTATAAAGGTTGCCTTAATTATGTCGCAGTGTCGTATAATTTTTCTACAGAGTTCAAGTAGTAACTTTACTATAGAATATTTATACTAACTTTGACCTGCAAGATAACGGGGGCAACGCAGTTGATTTATTGAAAACGCATACCCTTTGTTTATAAATTATCATTCTTAATAAACATGATAAATGTTTAGTTCCACAAAACTAATTACTTACGCGCAGTGAGGGTGTTGTCTTCGGCAGCTCCATTTTGGCAGAGAACCGTCAAACTCAAAATGAAAAGGGAGAATACGCAGCGATCGGCCATTTTCATCTTTCCTTTTTCAAAAAACAATAGATAACAATCACGTTTTTTTAATTCATCAACTGTGCATCGTTCGGTTTCACAGTTCGTAAGTCACTGGCAGTTTGTAAGATTCGAATTTTGAATTTTATTTGACAGTTTGTTTTTTTTCCGCCGCGTGCGCTGTTCTGCGGATTTCGTTGGCAATAGGCGCGTTGTGGTGTCTGGGCGGACAGGCAGTCACCTTATTTTGTTGAGGTGAAAGCACACAGCTATGTGTGTTTTTCGTCATCCCTTATCCCCCACTACACCATCGAAGTCTTCGCTAGCACTTATGGAATCGTGCATGGTGTCTATTGTTAGGCTTGTTGCTTGGGTTAATAAGTAAGTAATTAACTCGATTATGTCATTGCAGGCAAGGTAGAACAAGAGGGACACTAGACTGTCATTCTCGTTCATAATACCACCAAATATTGATATGAAAATATTTGTTGAAAAAGAAATACACAGTAACAATGGTTAACTCTATGTAAACCTAAAGTTAGGTGTTATCAGTTTCTCGTCAAGTAAAATTAAGTATAAATTATATAAATTAGTTTGGCTAATAGAAAACAGGAAAGTTTCGTCTTTGAGGAATTACAAATTGTTTATAGTCATTAATTAGGATTTCACTTAATATATATTTTATTTATGAGAATATTATATTAGGATACAGAGTATATGGTTTTATATAGCAGAAGAAGTTTCATATTGTTCATAAGTTACGAGGCGAATACACAATGGAAGTTTGTTAAAAAGTTTAGGCCCAATTACTTCCGGTTGCTTTTTAGAGATGTATCTGAGTCGTCGAACAGTTCATTCTTATTACATTTGATGCCTATTACTGTATTTACTTTGGCTTCCTCTTATCTTAAATTGAGACATTTTGTATTACAAACTTTAATATTTCATATTAGTATTAGTATTTTTAGATTTTTTAAATGTTCTCTCAAGAGTCTTCACATTTGGCGCTAACCAGCACCCTAATCGCATGTTTCTGCATCTTTATGATATCTTTCACAGTTCGTTTCGAGAGTTTTCCCACAGTATAATGCAATAACGAATTATAGAATGTATATATGAGTAAGAAATGTCTTTGAGATTTACTTGGGATATCATATGAAGCAGTTGTTTTAGAGCATATAATGCCTTAAGCCATTTTTGTACAGGTAGAGTCGATATAATTTTTTCAAGTTAGGGCCGGATCTAGTCCGAAGCCCAACAGTTTTGTTGATTTTGCACTACCTTTTTGATCTACCTCTGCTCTTTCAAAGGGATATTTAGTGATGATCGTCTAGCAGACACTGCATTAAAGACGGGCACTAGTTTTGTCCTCTTTTAACATTAGTCCATTCATTGAAAACCTTAGAGCATTCAGGACGAAGAACGTTCTGAATGTTCTAAGTTGAAAACCATACTTTAGTACTTTAAAATTGAAAACTGAAATTTCAATTTTATTTTTCAATTTTAAAGTACTAATTGTGTCACTATTATTATTATTTACTATTCAATAGTCCAACGATGGTGGTATCGTCCGCATACTGTATTTTTTCCCTGTGATATTTACATGAGCAGTCGTTCAAAAAGATTAAAAATAAAGTACATATTTACAAACGACGAGCCCTGTGGAACCCCTTTACTTATATGGACATTGTGACTTCGATTTAAGATGTTTATCATTCCTTCTAATTTCTATCATCTGTGTCCTGTGCTCTAGATTTTTTTAAGATTGTGACATTGAATCCCATAGACATTGAGCTTTTCTGTCAGTAATTGATGCTGAACAGAAACAAAAGCTTTATTTATTATTTATTTATTTAAATCTTATATTTTTAAAGGGCTTTTAGCCAAACACTGACTACGTCAGCCCTGTTAGTACATTCAATTAGTTGCTAACAGCGTTGCCATTTGGCAACTTTGGTTGCCATTTTGGCAACATTTGACCCTTCGTGGCAACCAAATGGCAACCAAGCTCAAATGGCAACTTTTTGGCAACTTTTCGACTTGTCGCGCGATCATCAGTAAGAAAATATCGAATATCTTTCGCAGATAAACTGAACGCATCGAATTGAACTACCTAAATCAAAATCTTGAACGCATTTTTATTCCCAAAAATGAAAACAATAGGTACATAATTAGTAGACAAACAAATTGTACCCGTATTTCCACAAGCAAAAGGTCTATTTTGGTGAAGCTAGAAATAAAAGTAATTTTATGTAAACTCTAAAATAAAAATGGATGTGTGTGTCTGTCTGTGTGCAGCATATACGTATGTATCTCTATTGGTCTGTGGTGTGCAGTGCAGTATGCACTGTGTGCAGTGCAGTGCAAAGGAAAGGAAGTTTTTTCGTGAATTTTAATGTTACGGCCACACTATCGCGATAACGCGAAGTTTTGCGCTGTCGCGACCAGTCTGGCCAAGAATTTCGTCCTGTCGCGAAGCATCATCGCGATAACAAATGCCCTTCGCGACGTTGTCGGTAAACTGCCGGACATCAAAGGGTTTTGTCGCGACAAAAGTTCGTGCGGTTGGCAGTGTTGCCAGATCGAATTTGACAAAATCAGTAGAAAGTCACGTAAAAAATCAGTAGCTTGAAGAAAAAATCAGTAGATTTTGAAAAAACTACAAATTTCTAGCTTTTGACACGAAAAATGCGTGGTAGGTATCTAGTAAGGTTTTTTGTAAAATCTTTGATTTGATTTTGATTCATATTTTTTGTATGTTTGTCCAGTGTGTGTGTTTTCAATGACGGCATTCATCAAAGTACCTAAGTTGCAAAGTAAAATATTCATGGCTTTTGAATTTCAAAAAATTATGTTTTTTAAGTAGGTTTGTAATAAACTTTTTACATTGATATGAAAACATTGATCAAAGCATAGCAACATCAGCATGGAATTCGCCGAGATTTGTTCATTTCCAAGGGGATCAGGTTTTTTGGGGTAGGTAACTAGGTAGTGTACAATGGTGTTCCGTTGTTCCTTTCAAGAAAAACAAACTATGTTCATCACAGAAAGAGGGACGCTAGGCGTCTAGTTTTTTAAAATTTCAATTTAAATTTTAAAATTTCAATAAAACCTGATCAGTGCCCTTGGAAATGAACAAATCTCGCCATAAGCCAAGCTGACTCGAGAATCGTATGAACACCAAGTGAAATTGAATTTTTAATTTATTTTGTTGTTACAAGGCCTTATGCCTTGGCTTTGAATCTCTCTGAGGAAAAGCTGGTTGATTTCTCGAATCTTACAAAATAAATCAGTGGCTCTTCAAAAATCAAGCAGATCTACTCGAAGGAAGTGTAATAATAATAATCCATCTACAAGATCTACCTACTGCTAAATCAGTAGATCTAGATGGAAAAGTTTATCGAAGAACGAACGGACCGACCAATCAAAAAAAGATGAACACACAACAGATGTTAACAGGAAGTGGAAGAAACGAACGATCAAAACAAACTCTTCAATTTCATTCTTATTTTGTCAGTATTGTGACGAACCGGATTGGTGAAAATTTCATTGGCTTGTGAAGTGACACTGACAAGTGACAGCCAGCTTACATAATAGACACGGAGCCATTGGCGCTCGGGAAAAATCAGGTAGATTTCACGAAATTTTAGAAATAAATCAGTAGATCAGTAGACGGTTCAAAAAGCAGGTAGATCTACTGCTAAATCAGTAGATCTGGCAACGCTGGCGGTTGGCTACACTTCGCGCGCGCTTTGTTGACAGCGAGACGCCGCGCGCCGCCGAGCGGTGTGCACGTAGGTATTGTTGCTGATTTGTGTTATTATTATTATTAACCTATGGAGTGGACAAATGATCGAATTTTGTAATTTATCAAAAATTACGAAGCTGAGCCTGTTTTGTGGAATCCTGAAGAACCTAATCACAAAAAACATGAATTATGACGCCATGAGCGCAACCGCCGCATCCATTTTTTCCGTAAAATGAATTATCGTGACATTTTAGATTATCGCGACGTTGCGAAGTTTTTTTCCAATGTGGCCAAACACTTCGTCGTAGAACGAACACGAAGTTTTACCGCGACAACGCGAAGACGAATCTTCGCCTTGTAATGTGGCCATAGTATAGTACTTTTGTTTTTAAATCTACTGGAAAGTTCTCTTTTTATTGTTTTAATCGAAGAAACTACATAAAGATCTATTTGATAAATCAATTTTACTGATTGAATCATCATTCATTCATTATTCCTTATCAGCCCTTCCCAGCCTTTTGGGTAGGAATAAGACGTTGCTCATAATTACATAATGCATGCATGAAATCGACGAAAGGTACCTACCTACCTAAGTAGGTACCTAATTTTGGCTGCTTAGTGTTTTTGTTTTGTCTTCGAGTTTCAGATTTTGTCTAAAACAATGTAAATTTCAGCCTTTGTTTTTTTAATACAACTAGGTACTTACTAAATTAATATTAATGAAATTCAGTATCATTACTTTGTATTCAGAATTTATTCGTCTACACTAAAACTCCTGTCAGTTTTGCCGCGCATTTCGCGCGCGGCGCGAGTGTCAAGCAAGACTCAACAAGCGCGATCTGTGTTCGGTGTACACGTCTAATATATATATATATCATACATAACACTACAGTAGGTTCGAGAACAGCTCCATTTCAGTTTTACTTATTATATATTTCGAAAAACAAAAAATGCTCTAATAAAACTAGGCAAATGGTAGGTCCTTAAATAGTTGCATTCAGTTGCATCAAACAAATTGGTTGGTCTGTCCATCCTTTGTCAATGTCAAACAAATGAAAGAAGGAAAGTGTTGCCATCTTATTATTTTTTAGATAGATGTTCATTAACATCCAATTCAGGATAGACAAAGGTTATTATTGCTGCTTATTTTTCAGATTATATTTTTTAGATTATATATTTCATTGAGTTGGAATTCACCAATCCAATGTGTGTGTGAGTGACTCGAAAAACTTTGAAAAACTTAGGTGTGTTATTTTTCAGTTTTTTTTACGCAGTTTTTTTTTACTGATTTTTTCTAATGGCAACTTTTGGTTTCAAATGGCAACATTTGAGCCTACAAATGGCAACCTGGGCTGAGTAGGCTCTGGCAACACTGGTTGCTAATCTTATAAAATATCATAAACCATTTTATAGAGAATTCCTTTTAAAAAGGTCTAAAAAGATGCCTGCTACTTTCTTTTTTTCTCTAGACCTTTGTTTATGGTATGTATGACTTTCAGGGTTGCTGACGTAGTAATTGTCCACCACAATTCATTTAGGACACCAGAATTGTCTTAATTAATTGTATTTAGTGTGCCATGCCAATAAGCTTCTTATAATTTTGGTTGTGATTTGACGTACTAGTCCTTGCTTCTGCAAATTAACCTCCATAAAATTGTCCGCTTGGTTTTAGAATCAGTCTGTTTGTACAATGGCTTGGCCGTTTTCATAATGTCGCCAATCAGTCAAATGCTTCAGAGAGTTCTTGTCAACTTACTTTGTTTTGAATCTGTATAAAATTAAGCTATAGGCCTTTCATAATAACATTTATAAATTTTAAAAAATAACCAAAGATACGTCGATAACGTATCTCAAAGAATTGAGGGGGGCCTATGTCCAGCAGTGGAATAGTAAGGGCTGATGATGGTGATCTTTAAAAATTTAATCAAATTATTATTATTTAATTACTGTTTTAAAACGACTTCATTTTATTATATTATATAAATCTTATGTCTAAGCACTCAGTAAATACTAGGTATTGTATTAAAATAATCGATTACCAAGCAAAGATAAACGGCAAACATAATTTAAATAACCTATCTAAGTGATGAATACGGAACAAATAAGGAAATATAAAGCCTACCCGACAATGAGCTCGTATCGCTATACCTAACGAATTTATTGCAACTTTATCGAAACGAGCAAGAAACACTTACGTCTCTGTTTACTGTGTACCTTTTAGTATTATCTAGAAGGTATTCTAAATACATTTTAAGTGTGTTGTATGTTTTTTAAATATTTTCGTTAATATCTTTATGTTTTCATAAGTTGAATTTATTAATACAAAATCTTCTTGATCGATGATTGACTAGGAGTCAATGTTTGAATCATTGGCTAGATATAGATAGCTCTTAAATTACTGTTTTAAAGTGCCCCTGCTAAAACACAAATAAACATAGTTGCTACAGTTACTACTGCGTTTTATTTAACAAAAGCTGTTACAGTCTTATGATGTACCTCCTTATACGAATAATTACCTATTATCTTATACGCGGTCATTCCATTGCTCCCTCAACCCTAGACGGATCGACCTTGATACGAGAGAAATCTCTGGAATTCCTCGTACATTACTGTCATCTGTTGTTTCCTTTTTTACTTTTGTTATCTCAAGCAGCAATGTTTATTGAAATATAGCAAATAATCAAAGTCCAAGAGAGTTATCAGTAGCGGAGGTCCAGATTGTCTCCAGAAATCTCACATTTAGTTTGAAGACCGCGTTGTGAACTGATATACAAAAGGATATAAATTATTAAAAATGCTGCGTAGAAGCAAGTGAAAATATTTTTTTTTAAGACTATTAGACGATTTTTTTTTAATTTAACAATGGGTTTTGACTTTACAAGAAGACAGTGGTCTACGATAATAGTGATTTCAATAGCAGATTTTTGCAATGCTATTTGCGTTGCGCTTCAAGCACCGTTTTACCCACAGGAGGTACGTTATTCGATTTATAGAATCTAAAAAACCTAAAGTTTTAATATTTAATTTGTTTGTAATTATTGGTTTGTTTTTTCTTGTTTTTCTTAAACTAAATTGTAATCTTTCTTAACCAATACAAAATACTTTACACACTTTACACACCAACAAAATACATTACTTATGAAGTTATGATACAAGTACAATGGGCGGCCTTATCGCTTAGAAGCGACCTCTTCCAGGCAACCAGCAATTGCAACAGGTTATTGTTAACCATGCTTATTATTACCTAAATTACGAAAAAAGTAGCTGAATTTTTAATGTTTTTGGAATTCAATTCACTTTACAAGAATTTTTAATTTCGGAGGAGACCGTTATCATCTGCGACACTGTTTTTTATTTATTTTTTTTATTTTTATCCATTTAATCTTGTTGTCTTTGGTCCTAAACGATTTATCTATTAAGTTATTATTTATTTATCGAAAACTTTTACAAATACAGCCTACCTACTCTATCTGTAGTAGTCTATCAAGGTCTAGTAGGTACTCGTAGTGGAAATAATAATAAATAATGCTGCACACACAGCATCATCTAGTCCCAAGCTAATTAGAGCTTGTGTTATGAGTAGGGACTTTGGATGACTGATATATTAATACAAGAAGTAAAAATAGATACTTAAATGTTTTTTATTATACATGGAAATACCCAGAACACGTAGAACAAATATTTGCAGAACGTACAAACATTTGTCCCAGGGCGGGAATCGATTTCGCAAACCTTCTGCGTCGCAAACGGACCTTCGCCTGACGCGTCACATCGGTCGTACAGGATCTCATAGGTAGAGTTATTTTATAAGACCCTTTGTGCTAATAATTATATGGTTTTAAGTAAGTTTCGTGTACCTGATAAAACGTAACAATTCAGTAACTTTTAAAACAACGCTTTAAGGCGCTACCCCGACACAAATCAGCGCCACCGGCTATTTTATCTTATTATTATGTTAAACGAAGCAATTTACAAAAATCGATTTTGCAGTTTGCGATTCCTATTGTAAGCTTATTTTTAATGCCTCTGTAAAAGTTTGGTTTTGTATAGTGTAGGCTGAGATAAGCAAAGAGAGCAACTTCGCATCTTAATAATAAGCTTATGATAGGTATCACAAATGGCAAAATCATTTTTTGAAAATTCTTTCGTCTAACAAAATAATAAGATAAAATAGGTGGTGGCGCTGATTTGGGTCGGGGTAGCGCCTTAATAGACCAGCGCAGAACAGGACGTGGACATCGTAGATATACTTACAAAGTTGATTTATTTATCTCACTTTGAATCATACGAATTGGGTGACATTCACAGCCATAATAATTACTCCACTGTTGTTTACGCCAATTTTCTCGGTCGTGAGCTTTGCGCATTCACCAATGCTTCTGAATAAACAAATCTCTATTACCCATAAATTTTAGCACCAAATGTGTGAATTTAGCAGCCAAATAATCAGGCGACTGCTGGACATATTGATAACCTTTGGTTACTACAAGTCATTAGCTACTTCACCTCTTCATAATCGTCGATGTACTACGCAGAATAGGATTTTGGGACTCGATCACGTTTCTGTACATGAAAATCTTCTACGTTTTATTTTCTTTGCGTATCGATCGGTTCTGCGCTGAACTTAAAAGTTTTTTTTTATTATCTGATTAAAATATTCAATTTCAGTTGACCTATCTGTAGACTGTTTGCAACAGTCGGCAATTAGCTCAAATGTTTCAATTGTAAATACTAGTATAATTTTCTTTGTGAATAAATGTTTTTATTTCAAGGAAGATTTTATAAACACAGCTAAGAATTCACTAGTATAATGGCCTTCATACAATCGAATGGATTAGCCTGCTAAACAAAAGTTTCAGATATTTATGGAGGCTTCCTTCTAGGTGTTCTATGTATGTATATTATTAACTAGAAGATCGCCTCGCGGTTTCACCTGCGTAGTTCCCGTTCCCGTGGGAATTCCAGGATAAAATATAGCCTATGTCACTCCCTGAAAAGTAAGCTTCCTAACGGTGAAATAATTTTTCTATTCATTTTGCCTATTCAATACAAACAAACAATCAAATCTTTCCTCTTTATAATATTAGTATAAATATAATTGATAAATTGAATCAGTCATCATGTGTGGAAGGAAACCTACATAACGACAGTTTCCAACATAATATTCTATACGTCCGCCCACAGCAAGAGTTCATAACCTCTTTATTGAATTATACTTATCGCAAAACAAAATAATCAATCGCAAAGTGTCTGTTTAGCTTAGCTTTATCTCTTTATTATGAAATAATTTTATAGCATCTAGTAACTAGACAAGAACCTAGTTACAAGCACTAGTAACTAATCTGTGACTGAATCATGTGATCGATAACCAATAGGTCGGTAAATACCTATTATAATTATCATCAACGTTATGCTTTGCACACTCAGCAATTTTGTTCAGCCGTTATTTTAATTGAGGTCCAGAACTCAACGATACGATATGTAGGTATGTACTCGGCTATGTCATATCTGTGGAAACTTTTTATTCGACCCTCAGCACACATGTGCTAGTCCGTGACGGCATGTAGGTACTTAGTATAATATGTAAAGAACCATTTTTAAGACCTATAGTTGTAAGTTTCTCTAAAATCAAGAGAAAAGAAAATAAAAATAATATGTCTATATCTACAAATTTTCAGTTCAAACCTTTAAGTCGTTTTGGCGCTGATATTTTAAAATAAACTTTTACATAAATAATAACAAGTAGCATAAGATTGTCATAATTATCATGCTCAGAGATAAACTAGTACCTAGTTCTACGAACAGTAGACCTCGCGAGCACTAATTTTTTCTAACAATTAAGTTACTAAACTTATTTAAAACGGGATATTTAGGTAGGTTTGTAGGTGGTTTGTGCCTTTTTTGGAGGAAGTACGCCTCTTCATTATGAATGTAAGCGGGTTAACTACGAACCTATTTTGTGTTGGAAGAACACCAACGTTTCATCCCTTAACGAGGGACTTCATCAGGGTGAGTGCGGTTCGCGTCGCGCCTGTACCGCGTCCTTCCGCGCACTACGGGCAAGGTAATATTATCCTATATTACCGTGCTACGGGCTAGGGCACGCAGAGCACGGGTCGTAGGCGCCGGGGGTGGTGGGGGGCACGCTGCTTGTCGATGCTGTTGAGTAGGAGAGCCAGCTTCTCGCGGAGATATCATTGTAGTTATACTTTGTGTACATACGGAACTAACAGTATCTACATCCGGCTCTATACTGCTATCCGACTTCCCAAGGAGACACGGCTTCCTAGTACGAAGTACGCCTCTAATCAAAAAACCCCGACGACAAGAAATTCTATCTTATCGTAGAATCTGTACACCAAGTTTCAATCTGATCGGTTTTAAAATACGACCTGTAGAGGAGTACGGACATACTGACAGAAACGCTAATTTGCTAGACTTGATGCAGAAACGCTTCGCTCACTTCGTTCGCTCGGTCAACACAGAATTATCTAGCCCAAAGCTAAGCAGAGCTTGTGTTATGGGTACTCAATAACTGATATACCTACTTAAAACATACACTACATAAATAGATATTTTTTACTATAGGTACATATAAAACATCCAGAACACCCGGAATAAGTACCTGCAGATCGTACAAACATTGACAAATGTTTGTACGATCTGCAGGTACTTATTACTGCAGGAGGTTGCGGGTTTGATTCCCACTTTGTGGCGTCGCAGACCTTCGCTCGCCGCGCCACAGACCTCGTCAATAAATACCTAATGTTTGTTCTAGGCAGAGAGAAAAGGCTGTCAGGCGACGGAATATGGTCTAGTTTTCGGTGTGTTCGAGCTGGTGGTCTTCATCATCAGCCCCTTCTACGGAGCCTACCTCAACAGGATAGGGCCGAAGCTGCTCTTCAATGGAGGTATTCTCACCACGGGGACCTGTGCTATATTGTTTGGGTAAGTACTTCCTTATATTCTGTTATCCTAGTAATCCTATCCTATCCTACTAATAATATAAATGCGAAAGTTTGTGAAATGTGAAATTTTTGTTACCTCTCCAAAACTACTGAACAGATCAAGATGTTTGGCATACAATTAGAACTTAGCCTAACTAAAGTAAGGGTATCATTTAAACAAAAAATAACTTTTTGGCTGATCAAAAATAATTGTATAATCCTGCAGATCATATAATTAATTCTGCTGATCAAAACATTAATTTCGCCGATCAAACAGCTATTTATTTTTTGACCAAAAATAACTTAGTTGCCGACCAAGTGTTGCTGGTGGTTTTTATTTTACAGCCGATCAAAACTTAAAATGCTGCTCAAGTAGTTTTTAAGCTGACTTTTCCAGCTGATCAAATATTTAAAATAAATACCAATAAATTTACTCCCCTAAAGTAATAGGCTACTTATTATACCGAACATACGCGTGCAAAGCTGCGGGCAGAAGCTAGTAATATTATAAAGCAGAAAGTTGGTGAAGTCTGAATTTTTGTTACCTAGGTAGGATCCCCAAAACCACTGAACAGATCAATATGAAATTTGCCGTACGTTTAGAGCAAAGCCTAACTTAGATAATAGGCTACTGATCATACGCGAAGCTGCGGGCAGAAGCTAGTACTTCATAAAAAAAATCAAAAAATATGTATTACGTACTTACTATGACTTTATTGACAAAGAAAATTACAATCAAATAATAGAAACGAATTAGAACTACACTAACAATTGAGGAAACTGCAGACTGTTGCAAACAATCTACAGGTAGCTCAACTGTATCAATACCAGTTGGAAGTGTCGTATTTGTGTGTTGAATTAAATAATAATAATAATAGGTAAATGGTTTTGGTTTGATTGTTTTGAATAAACTAAAAACGACTTCAAATTCCTTAACACATTGCTGGACAGTACCGCCCACAGACGTAGAAAGTAAAAAAGCGATACGACAGTACGCCTCTCGACGTAAGAGTTTAGGTTAAGCCAAAGTCAGTACGCCCCAAGACGATTGATTTTCCATACAAACATTAGGAAGGGCATGCTGTAGTGTCACCGTAGAGGTAACTTAGACTTTTATACTGTCACCATGAAATGAATTATAAAAGTTCAAAACACCCACGGTCACGCACACGTCGACATTTTTCCGCTCCCCCTCCGCACGCACACTACGCCCGTGGACGTCGTGTTTTCATACACTCAGTCGAGTAGTGCGCAGCGGCGGTGCCCCGCGTGTTTTCGCGCCATTTTGGCGAGTGAATCGTATTGAAAGGTTAGTAAATGTTTTTTCTAAACGTTATTTCTGTTGTTTTTATTTGTATAACACTAATTCAAGTTTATATTGTGTCCGTAAACAATATATTACTCATGAATTTGTATTTTTTTGAGCAATTTTTAGTGATACTAAAATACATTGATATTATTTGCAGATAACGGCTAGGGATTCCTATGAAGAGCAACAAAAAAGACTCCAAGACTTGTTTGATGCGGTTTCTGCTCCTGAGTCAAGTGAAGACCCTTTTGCTGACGATGGGGTATAGGTTATTTCCATACTCCCCGTATGGAAATGGCCTATAGATGACGCCTATAGACGTACTGTCGTGTTACATTATATATTTTACCACGCGTTGTGACACTACGTCTATAGACAATGTATGAAAAAAAGTAGTGACATATCAGTAACAATCAGTATACTAGTAGTGTCCATCAACGTGTTAATATTTTATCTTTTTTTTAATTTTGAGGGACTAATACTAATACCAGCAGAAAAAAAAATATGGGACCACCTCGGGATCATTTCCCATGCAATAGTGAAAGAATTATCAAAATCGGTCCTTTATTGAGGGAGAAATCGATGAACATACATAAAAAAAACCTTACAGCCGGACATAGAATCTCCTCCTTTTTATAAAGACGGTTTAAAAAACTCTGAAGATCGAAAGACCTACTAAAACAACGTGACAACATAAATATATATAAAAATCGACGAATATACATATAAAAAAACTTACGTACAGGCGACCATATAACCTCCTCCTTTTATGAATTTTTGAAGTCGGTAAATAAAAATAAGCTAAAAGAAAATGTACACTCATTATAAAATATTCAGTTGCCAAAATTTGCCAAGTTCACTTCTGGTGACGTTTGTCAAGAATATATTTTCTTTATCTCTCATTCAAATTCAATTAGTCTACATTACAAAACAGTGGTTTAATGATTTATGGCATTATGTAATGTGGTTATCACACAACAACAACAACGGTTATTCTAATAATCTTCCAATCTCAAAGGTTCTTGAAAACCAAAACCATCATCAAACCAAACGCTTCCAAAACTACACTCCAAGGTCTTGCAGAGATTGATCAGATTTGCATCAAGGTCCTCACGCAATACCTAACACTCAAGCATATAATTAAACCTATGATAACGACTTCGTTAAAAACATTCAGCCATTCAGAGATAGTTTGTACTGCATTGCTTTAATTCGGCTAAATGAGAAGGGAAACTGCATTGATCTAAGTTAACTAAATCCTTATCGATGACTAATATAAAAAGAATGCAAAATTAAATATTTAATAAAAAATGGGTACCTAGATACGTCAGTGTTTGAAATATATATGAATACTAGCTTCTGCCCGCGGCTTCGCACGCACTACTAATAAATTAAAAATTAATTAAAAAAACATTGTCCAGCGGACAAAATTGTGAATCTAAACCATTCCCAGATCCCCTTGAACACACACAAAAAATTTCGTCAAAATCGGTCCAGTCGTTTGAGAGAAGTTCAGTGACATACACACTCACAGAAGAATTATATATATAAAGATAAATATAATGCTGGACACAGCATCATCCACCCCCAAGCTAAGCAGATCTTGTGTTATGGGTACTAAATGTAGATATACCAATAATTTTTTATTCAACATATCCAAAATCAAAAAGTCAGGTACAATTAGTGTATATATTACATTACACAGATAGATATTTTTTATTATACAATATTATATTATTTAGTTTGGTTGAAACTAACGTTGATTTTCATGAACGAATTCGAACCTCGTTTCTTTTTCCAATCATAATAATAACTATCTATAAATAATAAATAAATAATAATAAATAAATATATAAATAGTTATACTTTATACCTACAATACTCAATGTATTGTAAGTATAAAGTATTTTTTACGGGTTCAAGTCCCGTTAAAGTCGAAATTTTCTGATTATTTGATTTCTTAGTTAGTCAATACCCACAAAAACACAAGCTCTGTTAAGCTTGGGGCTAGGTAGATGATGCTGCGTGAATTGTCCAGCATTATTTATTTATTTAATGGACTCTACACACGCTACACACCGAACCCCTTCATACACTGAAGTGTTGGCACTTCAGTGTATGAATGCTTTAGGCAGCCGACATTGTTGGCGGGCCGCCGCCGTCATGTTGTCAAAACACATTTGGTGTGTAGACTCCACATCTGATTTATCTTCAGGATGTTGGACAAGGTGGAAGGGCACGTGCCCTTCATCACGCTGAGCTTCGTGATCCGCATCGTGGAGGCGATGGGTAATGCTGCCTTCCTCACCGCATCATTTGCCATCATAGCCAAGGAGTTCCCGAATAACGTCGCTACTATGTTTGTGAGTGTTGTACCACCAACAAGCGAATGACTATTCAATTCAACTTATTTCACACTCACACGCTACGATATAATTAGACAATGAATTTGCAATGATTTCACCATAAGTCTTTTACATCTGCGATAAGGAATTTACATTCGAGCATGATTGAAAAGACCTCGCGACTCGGTGATGTATTCGAGCAATCCACTTTGAAACCTATAAAGGATATTGTAGGCACTGATGGTTGAAGATACCAAAAGGCCTCGTTTGCATAGCCGTCAAAAACCATGACCCCTCTAATTAATGCTTAATGCTCTTTTATGTAATTAATCAAACACATCCATGATCAAGCCTCTACGAACAGCGTCCAGCCAAAAGGCTGGACGTTGTCAGATTTTATTAGTTAGTTTTTTTTTCTATTTCCAGGCATCATTAGAAACATTCTTCGGCCTAGGCCTGATCGTGGGCCCCACAGTCGGAGGAGCCCTGTATAGCTACGGCGGCTACTCCCTCCCGTTCGCGGTGCTTGGCTCAGCTCTCTTCGGCGCTGCTGTCATGAGTTGCGTGGCGTTACCAAAGACACATGATGAGGAGGACTATTCTCCTTCAGGCCGTAAGTGTGATGCTCTTTCTGATGTGTATTTTTCATGCAAAGATCCTAGCCTACGATCCGGAACGAAGGCTGCTAGAATCTTTGCTTGTATGCTTTGCATTTACCTCTTTGTTATGTAACAAAGAGGCTTTGTTCAGGTATAAGTAAATACAAAAAGTGAATACTTTTTGTCACAATATTTTAGTAACCTTTTTTTGCAATATTATTAAGACAGTGAAATGGAAATCTGTTTTTTTGCACGCTAGAGCGACTCGAGCTACTCATACTAGCGTGAAGCCTTATGGTACCTAACTTCATCATGTTTTTTCCGCTGACATGGGTGATTGTACAGGATCAATCTGCGTAGATACACGATTATTTAAAAATTCATAAGTAATGTTCTGTAAATTTCTTGACTCTACATGTGTGTCATGGGGACTCTACCGGTATGATAATATTGTAATTTCTGTCCACAGCCACAATGTTCACTCTGCTGAAGATCCCTGGCGTTTTGCTGGCAGCAATCAGCATTATATCTACGAGCATGAGCATCGGATTCTTGCAGGCAACGCTCGAGCCTCATCTTAGAAATGTATGACAGACTTACAATTAGTTATCTATCCGTATAGCTTGTGTTATGGGTATATTAGTTATTAACAACGGGATATTTACCATGATTTGAGTTTTGAATTTTCCAATATTTCGGCACAGTTTCATGCGTACCAACCGGGATGTACCAACCGGGCCGCGTTCTGATACCGTTAGTGTTGTGTGTCGTGATCGAGTTGCGTTCGATAATGAAGCCGGTGGTAGTAGTAACGTTCGTAGCAAAAGACAAAAAATGAGGGTAGATAGATATATCTGCCAATAACAACTCACTCGCAGTGCCGTCAGTTATTCCGTGATCATGGCGCATGAAACTGTGCCGAAATATTGGAAAGCTCAAAACTCAAATCATGGTAAATATCCCGTTGTTAATGACTTTAGTGTTAATAACCATGATGGATTTAAAAGTTTTATATTAGTTATATACCCATAACACAAGCTCTGCTTAGCTTGGGGCTAGATAATGCTGTGTGAATTGTCCAGCATTATTTATTTAATTATAGCGTCATTCATTACTGAAACCTTTTAATATTGTCATGTTTTCTCTACGAGTATTATTTATTGTTAACTAGATTCTGCCCGCAGCTTCGCACGCGTTGTTGCTATGGAAACATTATAAGGTTATTTCTGTCCCATGGGAACTGATTCATGGGATAAAAAGCCTATGTTCTATTCCAGGCCTAGAACTACCTAAATCAAAAATTAAATCTCGATCTGGTTAGTAGTTTTCTAGAAGTAATAACATCCATACATCTAAACATAAAAACTTTCGCATTTATAATATGAGTGTGATTATCTAAAGTTTTGTTGACCTCCACAGTTCAACTTGTCCCCCGTGGTCCTGGGTCTCATGTTCGTGATCAACGGCGGTGTCTACGCGGTCTCAGCGCCCTTCTGGGGCTGGGTGTGCGACCACCCCCGCATGAAGCCTAAATACGTCACTGTCATCGGCTGCGGCTTCGTCGCAGGCGCTTTTCTGCTGATCGGTCCAGCGCCCTTCTTTGATATGCCTACGTGAGTATTGACACAGAAGACGTCAATGCACAGAAATGTTTTTCAGAGGCTACCCGACTCATGAATATATGGACCTAATGTCAGTTTGTCTGCTCTATTGTGAGAAGGATGAATGACCGAATTCTTATAATAAAATAATTATTGATCGTGTATAATTTTATTCTGACATTTTATTTAAACTTTATAATTATTAATTGAATTTTATCTTAGTTTTGTGTGTTAAAAATAAATTATTATTAGTTAGTGTAATTGGCAATCGCCGTTCTAATTAATAAATAAATAAATGACTAAATGAAGTTGGTATTGATGGCCACCAAACTCTGTTTTCGCATCTCTGTCTAAACTATACAAAATTAACCTATTTTGAGCCAATACAAAAAGCATATCATGATAGGTATCACAAACTTAAATATTCAACGAAAATATAAGAATAAATAAGTGGCGACGCTAGTGTGAGTCGGGGATACGCCTTCATAATTTAGATAGTGGGCAAGTCATTGCAAGCCTAGACTCGCTTAGGTTTGTAGAAGGCTGCTACAAATCTAAGCCTGACAAAACCAAATGAGTTTTGTGATGATTCAGCATCACAAATTGGTATAACCTACGGCCGCTATGTCTGTAGGTACGGTACCGCTGATTATATCAGCATCTACCAAAGCTATCAACCTTGTTTACAGGCAAATCGCTTTACAGGTTGCTCTGGTAATTATTTAAGGATTTGATAATCATTGACTTGTGGTTTTTATGCTGATAACTTACATTTCAGGATATTGTGGGTGAGTATAATAGGCCTGGTGCTGCATGGCTTCGGAATCGGGAGTCAGCTCGTTGCATCATTCACTGACGCTCTTGGAACTGCAATGTAAGTCTTAATTGGATTGGTATTGATTTGCATCAGTCTGCATTTAGCTTAACTGGTTCAATTTTATTTATTGATGTAATTGATTCCAATAGTTGTTATTTTCGAAGTTTTCATTTAAAAAAAACATTATTTAGAAGACAAAACAAAACTGACTGTGTTGTTAGAATTTGCTTGTACTTGGTACATATAGGTATTGAAAAAAGCTGATTATAACAGAACTGACAAAACGACATAGGTACACACACCCCAAAAACATTACCATCCTTCTTCGTAGTCGGGTAAAACCCACTAACTTCAATGATTTCAAACCTCAAAGCAGTACCCTATAAGTGCTTAAATCATAGGGTCTTCTTTCCAGTGCAAGCGGTTTACCAAACTCCATAGAAACATACGGGCTGGTCTCCGGGATGTGGACCTCGACTTTCGCCCTTGGAGCCTTCATCGGGCCCACCTTGTCCGGAGTTCTGTTCGACATCATCGGATTCCCCAACTCTACGCTCTTCATCTGCGTATTACATATTGTTGTGGTGAGAAATAATAGTTAAATTACCTTTACTTTCTTTAACACTTTACATCGGTTTGACGTTCGTAACGCCTTTAGTACACCTACGCATTCGTATGCGGCAGCGAGTCTCTGCGGAACTACTGCGTAGCGAAATATCTGCGGAACGTTAGTACACAGCAATGTTTTCGCAACTTTTTCGCAATGATATGCCATTGTAATTTTTATATATTATTATTATAAAATTATTATAAAATTGTATTTTTATAATCTGCGTGTCCAATTGCGGGATAATCTCGAATAGAATGCAAAAATAATTCAGTATTTTCGGCTTCCATTGTGCGAAATTCTGTCCTCACCGACAGAACGCGAGCTGACGCTTTGCGATGCGAAACATCACTAGCGAAACGTATGCGTCTGTGTAACGGCCATTTCGCAGGTCCTTGCGAAACAATACCGACAAGGACGCAACTATTTCATCTAGCTATACACTCGTAGTAGAGCGAGACATAACACATGCGAAACGTTGCCATACAACTTACAGTTTTTTCGTCGTTTCGCTGCCGCATGCGATTGCGTAGGTGTACTAAAGGCGTAAATGGAGACAATTTTTTTTGTATTTATTTCATTCATTGTAAAAAGTTCATTTTTATTGTATAAAGTTGTCGGAACTACACGAATACGGAACGCGGCTATGATGTCATAGCCCGCCCCAAGTCCAGTCCGTACGAAATAAATGAATTTGTAACACGTACGTGTTGATTCCAAAAGTAAGTTACATCAAATCCAACACTGTTCTCTCTTTGGCTCGCTCTTATCAGAGAAAATACTGTAAGAGTAAGTTAAGCACCAATAAAAAAGCAACAACAGTTTGACGAGATGTGTATTCAAATAATATGTGATAAGTCGACTCCTACACATGTTCTAACCGCTCTGAGTCAGTGGGAACGCTACGCACCCTTATTAAATTAACAAATTGAATCAAAATATAAACACTACAACTAACTCCACATTCGCTCCTTCCAGGGTATGGTCGTCTTAATATTCCTGTGCACCTGCGACCGTTCCTCCAAGATGGACGTGTCGGTATCTGCTGGTGACCTGCTGCAGATCGACGGGACCCTGGACGAGAGTGTGCTCATCGGAGACAAGTTCCCGCCGCCCAGAGTTAAGAGGTATAGCACTCTGATACCTCCTGAGATGCGCACGTAAGAGTTATCTTAGGGTTTGTGTGTGGTTGTCCATTTAAATTTGCAAGCTGCTGGTGGTAAAGTCGCAAATCGTTAAGAAGATGTAAGTTGCACCTAGTGCTTAAAGCAGTGTCTTAGGTCACGGGCGTAATAGAAACCCGAGAGCAACTCAGAATTCTAGAATAACTCGTGAGCGAAGCGAGGGTTACTAAAATTCTGTGGCGAGAGGAATTTAGTCACGACCAAGACGAAGTCTCTTTTTACACTTTCTGCGAGTAAATTGTAAAAGTTTGGTAACGTGTTTCTCGGCATTCGTTTTTAATTTCGCCTTCCGAGGTTTACTTCGGAATTCGAAAAAAATCACCTTGTACGGCTCACCTCATTTTCACATTATATTCTGATGTTCAGAAATCAATTTCATTATTCCCTCAGGAGGACTAATGTTTATTATTCCATTCAGTTAGTAATAAGTTTTGAATTTTGGTAGCTCAAAATATGTACAGAAATGTTAAACAAAGAGACGAGTCTCTTTGTTTTTTCACTAAGAGATCTCCTTGGATTTGTTTGAATTTGGTAAAACCTTCACCTTTTTCAGCTAACAGTTCTATAACCACTTGCTTTCGGTTTGCGCTACATGACGTAGTATAAACTGCGTTTTACGAGCACGAAGTGTGGAAACGCTATTTAATTATTCTGCTATTACGAGAGTGTGATGATCACAAATTCAAACAAGTACCCGCTCCCTAGAGTCAAACGGTATTTTAATCAGATACTACCTCCTGAGTTGCACACGGAAGAATTGTGTCAGCGTTTGAGTTAGATAGGTCGATAGAAAATGCTTTATTGCACACTTATTTCGATAGAAACAATACAACAAAACACCTAGAGCTTCTTTCATCTATAGAGGTTCTGCGACCATTTTGTCACAGTAAAGCGATGATGGTTATCAGAATTCGGCCCCCAGTTTGTTTGTATGCCCGCAACGCGGAAATTATTTGGAATAAAAGGTTGTTGAGTGTGAAAGCTGTGTGGTGCTCGCTTAGAATTTGCACGACCCCAACTCTTTCCGCGGCTGTCGTAAGAGGCGACTAAGGGATATCCACCGGGGCAAGCAGCAGCGCCCCCTGCAGAACAATTCTACCACCGAACTGCGATCTCCAACCCGCATGCCCAGCCTGGGGATTATGGACATTACCCCATGTGATAAAAGCCAATAAGGCGCTTATCAGGGGGAGGCCTGCGTCCAGTAGTGGACCAATACCAGGCTGTTGAGGTTGAAGAGTATAAAAGATGCATTTGTCATTAATCTGCTACCTATTACAAGACTGTGCTGATCTAGAAGTTCCCGCCGCCCAGTGACAAGAGGTTTAATACAAATGCCTCCTGAAATGTGCGCGGAAGAGCTCTGCGTTTGAGTTTGTCCGTTGAAATCTTGGTTGAGATACGTGAGCTCAACTACGAATTTTGGAAGAAGTTATTTACCAAATCTCTATCAATGCATTTTCGTAACTCTGCTTCGTAACCTTTCAAATAATTTCTGAATTGCGAGTAAACCTACAAACAAATAGATCGATATGTTACAGGCCAAAGGCGAAGCAGCGAACAATTAAAAACAAAAGAAAGCCTGACATAAGCTGCTTTTCGTTTGTTTTCGTTAACGTTTTTTAAAGTTTCCATATCATAACCAACTGAATCCTAGAAATCTCGTACGTAGCTGAAAATGAACCTTTAAAGCAAAAAGATTAATTTCCTTTGCAGTCGCAAGTGCGGGATCACGGTGGAACAGTCCCGCCCGCCCGGCATGAACTCTCTGATCGCCTGCTCCTCCTTCAAGAACCGCCGCAGCCCCTGGAGTCAGCGAACACCTGTGTACCGCCCTTCCTACGGGAGCCTTGACCATAGATACAGAGCAATACATAAATAGATATACCATGTTAACGATGATATAAAGCGCTTAATTGAAACGTTGTTTTACTGGTTCTTGAATAAGGAAGTCATATGTAAAGCACTTTTATTGCAGTTCTACAACTGGATTGCTGTGTACCACGTTTCGTACGGCAGGCTCGGCCGCAGAGACATAGCGATAAATTATACCTTGTGAACGATGACATAAAGTGCTAAATCGAACCTTGGTTTTATTAATTCTTTTGCCAGTAATCGATTATTTCTACCACTAGAACTGTGTTACTTCCTCCTAGGGTAGCCAACCCTACTATGTTATTTATTATCCTACTATATTTTGAGCTTCGCCTACTAAAATATATAGTAGGTAGGCGAAACTATTTTATTTTTGTGGCCTAAAAGAGCCCAAAGGAATATGACAAGCAGAAATTCTTTTTTGCGTGAAACGGAACGCATACTCGCATTTTGAAGGAATCCTTGGCTTGAATAGCTAAAACTTTTGTAACCTCTAGCTTATAGTTTTAGCATGTGACATTTTGTAGTAAGTAAGCCCTGTTATAATAATAACAGGGCTTACTTACTACAAAATGTCACATGTGTTCTGTGTAATAATAACACAGAATAGTGTTGACAAAATGTAATATAGGTAGGTAACTATGTTCAGCAGAAACTACTTACTTACCTACTCTTTTTTAAGATTTTTCCTAAATATATATACCTATATATCTAGCTATAAAAGTACCTATTTAAAATATTATTGTAGATATCTCTATTAAAGAAAAGCTGTTGAAACTGTACACTAAGTTATACCTAAGATCTTTTTGTACAACAGTTAACAATAAACATATTTCTGATTCTGGTTCCTATCTTACTATGTTTTTACGAGCAAGATCCCGAAACCTACTATATTCAAACCAAAATAAGTTGGTAACCCTACCCCCTCCTGACCTGATGGCAGCTTCCACTACAGATGTAGTAGCAGCAACCTTGCAAACAATGATTTAAATGCTGATTTTTTTTTAACTTGTTCTTGTATTATTCTTATTATCTTATTATATTAAGGAATGTTCTGATTATTATGATTTAACGCTCACGGGCAGAACTGCAAAAGAGACACTTTTGCAGTTCTGCCCGTGAGCGCCTGATAATATTCAACAGCAAGGTTGAAAACTTGCTGCTCTACCTGCCTTCCACTGTCATACAATCAAACAACTTACAATTAATTTAGTCTAGAGTCTGTATTCTCTAAAAACAATACTGGTTCGTATTATTCCAGTGCAATACATTTACTTTCTGGGGAGAAACTGAGAAAGATCGTCGTAAGAATTCTTGTGATAACATCATCGATAAAACTGCTATACTTAATTGTTTTGCATTTTGGAAATTGAAAGCTCATCCGCGCTCTCTCTTTGAGATTCTCCATTTTACTGCAAATTTCACTGCGTTTCACATTGCACAATAGGTATGATAATATTCTGTACACACACTACAACTTAACCTTTCTCAAACTCTTTTATTTTGCAGACATTGTATGAATACGTGGTGAAAATTTTGCACCCTATAAAGCCGATGTTGATGGTGCCAAAATGGGTGAGAGAGAGCTAGACTTTACTTGATGTTAGAAGTTCAGTTTGTGTTCGACGTTAAATGGGTAAAAAAGCATGAAATTCTATCGCAGATGTTACATACCTTGATTATAATGTTATTCAGAAAACTGCAAAATATAAAAAAGAGTAATTTGAAAGCTACGCCATAGTAATAATTTGGAAGCTACTCTAAAATAGTACAGTTACGTTGTAGTAGTGGCACATGCTGAGCCAACGCTTTTGCGGAAAATTCGACTAAAACAGTTCGTCTAAAACAATTCGACTAAAACATTTCGACTAGTAAAACATTACTAAAACACAGTACTAAAACATTTCGACTATTCGACTAACGACTAAAACAATTCGTTTCAACAACAACAAAAAAATTAAATTTGTGTCAACATGTAGTTCTGGGTGCAATAATACAGACAGGTCGTATACAGGTCAACTCTAGGTCGAATTGTTTTTTAGTCGAACTATTTTAGTCGAATTGTATTAGACAAATTGTTTTTGTCGAATTTTCCGTAGACGGAGCCAACACCTGTATCGACACAGGCTCATTGAGGGGGAAACCCGATTTGACGCCCACTATTTGCGTCAGTTAGCTTAAAAATCTCCATGTCTTTGTTAAAATAATTTTTTAAAATATAATAAACATAATAAACGTTGGTGTTCTTCCAACACAAAATAGGTTCGTAGTTAACCCGCTTACATTCATAATGAACTATTCTATGTTATTAAACATGTTTGTTTACTAAGCCGAAAGGGTTCAAAATTCAAATAAAACGTCAAGTGCGAGTCGGACTCGCGCACTAAGGATTCCGTAAGACCTTGTGTCTTGCCGAATTCTCATGATTCTAGGTCAACAGGAAGTAGGTACCCTGTAGGTTTTGGTCCATGGCAAAAATCTAAATTATAATATATTTTTTTTGTGAACAAACTACAAATTTACAATTTTAGAATTTATTCCTTTACTTGTTCTATAAGACCTTGCTTCTTACCAAATTTTATGATTCTTCGTCAACGGGAAGAACCCTATAGGTTTTGTGTGCATGTGATTCCCTTGGAAATTTCAAAATATTGGGACATTATACGGATGTAACTTTTGAGTGCTTTGACTTAGAAGTTTTATTTATATTTTATTGGCTTCAAGAGGTTACGGACTGGAGTATTAGACTTTAATTTCAATTCGATACGTCCACGCGTTCCTGAGAAAAGGAGGTTGACAGACTAACAGACCGACAGCCAGACAGACAGACAGACAGACAGACGGACAACAAAGTGATCCTATAAGGGTTCCTTTTTTTCTTTTGAGGTACGGAACCCTAAAAATTGTAGAAAAAAAGTTCATCCCCTCGGGGTACAGAATCACCTCCTATCAGCTTTGTACACAATATAATTAGTTATATATAAGAAGTTATTGATGGAGGTAAGTATTTTCTGTGCTATATCTGCTATAAGATAGTGCAAGTTGACTTGTTAAACACTGGGAAGAGTTAGAGGCGATTGACATTATGACCTTTCCCAAGAAGCTTTCCTATTATGATAACATTTGCATATCTTATGTTTACATGAAACTATGATAGAGGCATTTTCAAGTGTTATTATGGCGCGAAAGCTTCAATCTCTTCAGAGTTCAAGTATTATATTACGTACACTGTTAGATCTAAAGAAACTGTGTTAATTACAGCAAATTTTCATAGATTTTAAAGTTTTGTTCTCAACTTCTTTAGTTCGAAAGGAATGCCCGTATATGAGTGACAGGGTGGAACAAACTGTCGAATACAATCTATCAATGGATTAGCTCAGTGGATCAGATGGATGGTAATATTCTTCGAAAGATAATCGAGCGATTAGCAGCTTCGTCGGTTAACTTTGGCGTATAATGTAAGAAAACTTACGTCAAAACGTGAATTAAACAGTAATCGATTATCGAAGATCACATGCCGTATTATTGACTAGTTCTCATAAAAAATAAGCCTAGGTTTAATTACATGTTTAGAACTTAACCACGCAAAATTTCAGCCTGATCCGTTCAGTAGTTTTGGCGTGAAGGGGTAACAAACATCCAAAATTACTGAACGAATCGGGCTGAAATTTTGCTTAGATGTAGTTTTAGACCTGAAATAAGACATAGGCTACTTTCGGCTACTTATCACAAAAAGTGAAAACGCGTGCAAAGTTGAGGCAGAAGCAAATCACATTAATATTATTATATAGCGAAAGTTTGGATGTTTAGATGTATGGATGGATGGATGTTTGTTACCTCTACACGCAAAAACTACTAAACGGATCGGGCTGAAATTTTACATATAGATAGTTTTAGGCCTCGGATAAAACATAGGGTACATAGGTACTTTTTATCCCATAAATGAGTTCCCATAGGATATAAATAACCTTTAAACGTTTCCATAGAAACAACGCATGCGAAGTCGCGGGCATAAACTACTTTATAATATTAGTGTGATTGATTCATAAGTCAAGATTTATTAAGTCAATCGCTATTAAATTCGATGAGTATTTAATACATAGAAAGCTCTAACCTCCGCAATTTGTGACGACTCTGAGTACAATGGTAGCTACAATAGCATACAGTACAGAAACCCGTCAGACAGGGTTGAGTCACGACTCGGCTCAGGTTCCAGCCGCTTCCCAGACTAAATAAAGCCAAGATTGAGTAAAGCTGTTTGACCTCTTTGCTTAACTGTTAGCGATAAGGCCGCCGATTGTGCCATATTCTATATAGTTAGTATTAAGTTCTTATTAAATTGTTCTGTGTATTGATGGTGCAATAAAGATATAATCTATCTATCTATCTATCTATCTTAACATGTGATTCAATTTCTTACACACTTTAATTTTTTATTCTCGGTATTTATCACGTTTATCACACTCATATTATAAATGCGAAAGTTTGGATCGATGGATGGATGTTTGTTAACTCGTCACGACAAAACTACTAAACGGATCGGGCTGCAATTTTGCATACAGGTAATTCTAATCCTGGAATCAAACATGCTTTTTATCCCATAAATCAGTTCGAATGGGATAGAAAACGTTTTATAGAAACGCGTGCGAAGCCTCGGAAGAAACTAGCTTACCAATAATAATGTGTTCTGATCGCGTCAGATTAAAAAACTTTATCTACCTATTAATTGTTTAAACAGTAAATCCGTTTTTACCGTAAGTTTTGATAAGACGTAATGTGACATAGGCATCTAGATAAGATAAGATAAGATAAGAAACATTTATTGTATGAACTGTGTACATAGTTGGTCTTATGAACTAGTAATTGTCCAACAGTTTGTCCTTTCGGACATACAATAATATAATTATTTTTAACTTATAATTATTTTTAATTATAATTTATAATTATTTTTAATTATTTTTAACATTATTTAACTTAAAATTATGAGAATTGCACATTTTCTTTATACTTAAATAAGGTTAACAATAGGAGCTAAATAACAATGATTAGGTACTATCTAAATTTTGGGGGGGTACTGTCAAAATATTCTTTGATATTATAATGAGTTTTAGATATCAGATATTTTCTTAATTTTAATTTGAATTTATTATCTTCTATTTCTTTTATTTCTAATGGTAAATTGTTGTAAATTTTAATGGCAGAAATATATGGACTTTTCTGGAACATTGCATTGTTTACTTGAGGCATACAAATATTATATTTGTAGTTTTTGCGTAGGTTATTATGTCGACTAGATTGGTTAGCAAAGAAGATTTTTTTGTTGTTTTTTATAAATAAGCATATTTCTAAAATGTATATTCCAGTTAAGGTTAAAATATTATTGTCTTTAAATATGTTGCGAAGAGATTCTGTACTTTGTAAGTTAAAAATAGCTCGTAGGCACTTCTTTTGCATGATGAAGGTAGATTCTATGTCCACAGAGTTTCCCCAAAAAATTATTCCGTAGCAGAGATGAGGAAATACATGCCCATAATATGCATTTATTGCAATTTGTTTTGAGCAGTTGTTTGTTAGTGTTGATAGAGCATAACAATATTTTGATATTTTAGAGTTAACTTTTTGAATGTGAAATTTCCAAGTTAATAAGTTGTCTATGTTTACACCAAGAAATCTGGTTTCATTTATCTCTTTTATATTTATACTATTATATGAAATGTTTAAGGTTATGTCTGGTGTTTTATAATTTTTAAAACGTAGGTAGTTTGTTTTTTCCAAATTCACTTTAAGATTAACTGATTCTAACCATTCTATTATTTTGATTAAAGTGAAGTTTACGTCTGATTCTAGTTGTTCTATAGTTTTATTTTCTTGTGGAATATAGATGGTAGCATCATCTGCATACATAACACAGAGATGATTTGTTATGTTGGGTAAGTCGTTTACATAGATTAGGAATAGTAGTGGGCCAAGAATACTCCCTTGTGGAACTCCTACATGTAGGTCTTGAAAGTCTGATTCTATCCTTTCTATTGTTTTATTATCTTTATTATATGTGTTAACAACAACCGACTGACTTCTTCCCTGTAAATATGATTTGAAAAGCTCAAGAGCTTTACCTCTTATACCAATATTTTCTAGTTTATTTAAAAGAGTATTATGAACTACGCAGTCAAACGCGCGTGACATGTCAAGATACAGGGCTATACCATGTTTCTTTTTGTTCAGCTCATCTCCCACTTGTTTTAAAGTTTTAAAGATTGCAAGTGAAGTGTTTTTCCCTTTTTGAAAACCAAACTGATTTTCATGTATGATATTATGAGCATTTAAGAAGGATACAATTCTAGCACATAAAGCTTTTTCGATTATTTTGGAGAAACAAGATAGTATTGCTATTGGTCTGTAATTTTTCATGTCGCTTTTTTCGCCTTTTTTGTGTAATGGAATGATTAAAGCTTTTTTAAGATCTTCTGGAAAAAATCCGGTCTCAATACATAGGTTTATAATATAAACCAATGGTTCTGCTAAGAAGTGGATGCTACTTTTCACTACTTTAATGGGAATATTGTCTACACCTGCACTTTTTTTATTTTTTAAGCCTATTATTATTTTTACTATTTCGTTATAATCTACTGGTGTGAGAAACATACTACTAGAGTTATTCTGTGTTGAATATCTTTGTTGACTAGAAGATTGAGTATCTGTTTTGTTAAGATTAATAAAGAAATCATTAAAAGATTTAGCAATTTTAGAAGAGTCTCTTATTTCTATTTTATCTATTTTTATACTTTCTATCATTTGATGTATGTTGTTATGCTGGCTTGTATATTGTTTTATTATTCCCCATGTAGCTTTACCTTTGTTTGTACTGTTGTTTAAAAGTTTTATGTTAGAAATTTTCTTAGATGCTTTAATCACATTTTTCATTACTTTACAGTATGTTTTATATATTTCTACAGCCTCACTGGCATTTTTCTTTTTTGTTTCTAAATATAGTGAATGTTTTCTTTTACTAGCTATAGTTATGCCTTTAGATTTCCAATTATTTTTCTTTTTATATGTAATTTTATATTTTTCTAAAGGAATACTGAGATTAAATATCATCTTTACGAGATCGATAAATACTATAAAGGCAGCGTTAGCATTTGTTTGACAATATACCTCCGAGAAACTCAATTGTGATATGTATTTTATAAAAATGTCTAAATATTTATCTACATTCCTTTTTTCTACATACCAGAATTTTTCTTTGAAGCCTAAGCTTGTTGTTGTACTTAGTATTTGGCAAGTATGATCAGAGATACCTAAATCTAATACCTGTATCTTATAGCGTTTGATATTGGTTATTATGTTATCTATACAAGTTTTAGAGTGAGAGGTTATTCTTGTGGGTTCATGAACTGTGGGAAACAAGTTGAATATTTGCAGGGTATTTGTGAATAGTTCACTGTCTTTATTTTTTAAAAGCAAGTTTATATTAAAGTCACCTGTCAGAATAATTTTCTTCCTATTATTTCTTGTTCTGACGGTTAATTTATGTAGCAGATATTCAAGGGTTTTTATAAAAAGTTTAATATCGCTATTTGGTGTTCTGTAACAGCATATTATTGTATAGCCTATTTCAGGTAGTGATATGCCACAACATTCAAAATGTTTTTCAATTGACATGTTTGAGATCCAGTCAATTTTTTTGTAGTTAATTAAATTTTTAACATAGATACTTACACCTCCACGAGATTTATTTTTCCTAGAAAAGTTTGATGCATTTTGATACCCTTCTAATTTTAGAATTTGACTTACATCCTCTTTTAAAAAAGTTTCTGAGAAACAACAGATATCTAAATCATGTTCATTTGTAAATAGCTCAATTTGGTCCAACTTGGATCTAAGCCCTTCACAGTTCAGATGCAATATATTGAGATTTTTGGTTCCTATTGTCCCTGATGAAAAGGAGTTGATTGAACATCAGCGGAAGGCTCTGTAATTTTAGGAGACTCTATGGTTAAATTTTTTGTGTTCTGAAAATAATAGGGAATTGTCCCTGACTTAGGTCCCTGTGTAAATTGGTGTTTTATTTCAGATCTTCCTGAAATACTGGTTTTGGCCCTATTCATCACTTTGGAGATATTTTTATCTATAAAACAGTCATCATAATCATTTTTATTTATAAAGTTGTTTATGATCCTATGTAGTTTTGGAGCTGAGCGCACTTGGTACGTGTTTTTGTATAATGTTGGGAGATAGTAACAAGTTTCTATGGTTTTTGTGAAGTTTCTTATAACACTGTTCAGCTTTTTGACATTGAGATTCGCATTGTATTTTATTTCTGGAATGATAATTTTGGGTTTTTGAAAAATCTTCACTGTGGAAGACAGTTCCATGAAGAGCTTCGTGGGATTCTTGTCGTTGGTGCCTGTAGATAAAACTATCCAATCATTTTCTGTTAAGTTCATGGTCTTTAGGTTGGTATTTTGTAGTATGACATCCGTTGGAGCATCTGGATAGCAGAATGTGGTTACGTCGTAGTCCTTCGTGTTCTTTTCACCATGTCGTTCGTGTATTAATTTTATGCTCAGGTCCTTGCATGTTTGATCACCTATCACAACAATCTTGGGTTTGTTTTCATTGGGTATTTCTTGTGCTCTTCGGTCCTTTATAATCTTGGGTTTATTTTTGGTATGTTTTACTTGAGTTCTTTGGTTTTCTGAAACTATGTCTTTAAATGGTTTTTCTGGGCTCTGTGATGCAAGAGGAATCCTAAGTGTGGTAGCAATGGGCCTGTCTTGTTTCAACTTTAGGTCTGTATTCTCCACAAGCAGCCTAATTATTTGTTCATTTGCTTCAAGTAGCTTTTGTTTTAGCCTTTCTATTTCTAGCTTGAGATTATCAGTTTGGTCCATTGTGTCTTGGAAAATGTAGGGCTCTAGAAATGGATTGCTATTGTTTAGAGTGTCCCCTAGGATACTTATCTCTTCATTTGAAGATTTTTCGATGGGTGGTGTAATAATGGCTTGATTTACCTCGGGACATGGTCCTACAATCTTGTTTATGTTGCTAGTTTTTGGCGCTCTGCTGTAGCAAGCTGGGCAAATCCATGTCTCACGGCGCTCTCCAATAAGCGTGCCGTAGAACCTTGTTTCTGATACGTTGGCACATTCTAAGTCATAGCATTCGGTGCATTTTGAGCATCGCAGATATTGTCTCGGAGGGACCTCCTTATTACATCCGGCACACACCGGTAGCTCGTTCATTTTAGTTTGTTATTACTTTCCATGAAAAGGATTCTACAAAACAATGTTTATGTTTTTTACGTCTATTTTTATGGCGTTGTTTCGCGGCGTCAGTTGCATTAATGAACTATTCTTTCTATTCTATTCTATTTTTTTTCTTTTTATTCTATTCTATTTGCATTAATGAACGTCTGTGGATTTTGTTTAAGGAATGAAAAAATAAATGATTCGTGTCTTCACGAAGATCAGGGAGAAATCTTATGAAATCTTAGGGCCGAGAGAGGAGACTCCTGTCCAGGAGAGAGGAGACTCCTGTCCTCCAGTCTAAGTCCTCCTCGGACTTAGACTCCTTCCGGGTCAACTGGTGGGACGTACGCTCGCTGGCGAGCGTGAGTCATGCAAAATTTTGGGGGAGATCTTCGACCAGCAGTGGGACAACGTAGGTAAATAACAAGAACCAAATAAAAAATAAAAACCCCCCCACAGATTTTCATGAAACATGGCTAAGAACACTCGGGAAAAATTATCTATGACACAAAAAAAACTAAACGAAAATCGGTTCATCCGATTGGGAGCTACGATACCACAGACAGATACACAGACAGACACGTTAAACTTATAACAACCCTCTCTTTTTGCGTCGAGGGTTAAAAAAAGTGGAGGTAAATCAAATCCGAGGAAAAAGTGTCGTACTGGTAATGCTATTTATTAAGGGTTGTGCATTTTGTATACATATAAAAAAATTGGTTGTCTGTAAAGTCGGTTTACTGACGATAGTTGAACGTGACAACTCAGAGCGAGGTAACGCCGCATCACGATGTAACGCCGCACGACGAGGTAACGCCGCATTACGTTTGGTATAGTGTTACCTTGTTATAAACAGGAAACCTTAACTTCATGGTCATTCATGTTACCTTATGATCATCGTGTTACCATGATCAATGCTCTATCAATGATCAAATACCTGGTGATTACATTTCGTCAGGCTTCATTTATGAAATCTAATGGCCAATTCACATAAAAACGTGTCGAGATGAATGATACACTCACGAAGTCATTGGCAAGGGCAAATCTCAAGAGTGGCAAGTTTTGACGGGAGCTCTGTGCTTGCCTGCATTTTTACTTTTTGTAACAGTCGTTACAAAGTTGCGTTGCGTTTTGACGATTCTCCACATATTCGTTTTGATAATTTCCCATACATTATTTTGGCAGGTCAATTATCCTGAAATCATGCTTTAGTGCTACGGAGGTTGAGCAAAATAACATTAACAACATTATTACGTACCTATTTATTTTTATTTGATCATATACTAATATGTCCTGTACTTAATTACGACAACGACAACGTACGGTAAAAAACCAAAATGACGAATGACGAAAAATTCATACAAAAGACATCAACGCGCTTCAAATCATTTACATACATTTTTATTGCTTATTTTTATCCTAAAGCTTTTACACATTGTTTTGTACCTATTGTGCTAAATTTATTGGCTCCTAATGCTCATTTATATTTGATTCGCACCAAAAAAGTAAATTGACGAATCAAGACCGGTTTAACGGATTGAGGATTGGTTCACCTTGACATCGCATAAATGTCACAGCGAAAATAACATAAGACTTTATTGTATATTGATTTATGTTACTAATTTTGTTTAAAATACGATAATATCTATTGACGATAAGCTTAATTTTATTAATTAGGCGCCACAGCAACATACAGAATTAAAATTATTAAGTTGAAGGAAACCCGGAACTCTATGAAGGAAACCGACTAAGTAAATAATCGAAGCGACGCGTGACTTGAGAGTTGGTGAGTATCTGGCACAGCGCATCAGCATTGCCATACAGCGAGCGTGGCAATGCAGCCAGCGTCTTGGGGATGCTTCCGACTGGTGTTGATATGGATCAGTTGAGCTACCTGTAGACTGTTTGCAACAGTCAGCAGTTAACTCAATTGTTTCAATTGTAAATACTACTATAATTTTCTTAGTGAATATAGTAATAATTTGATTCGACAAAAAAGTCAGTAATTGAAGACTAAGTTAAGACATTACATTAACTTTCATAATGCTTACTTTTTTCTGACATATAACTGGAATTATTAATGTTAAGATGATTTGTATTTGATAAATGGCGATGACTTCTCTATGAGAGGATAAGTACTACCAGATACACACCACCACGGTACAGCTAACCACTCTATGTCTGAAAACGGTGGCAATTAAGTGGCCATCAGTAACAAGAATAGCCTTACCCAATGCTTTAATTTATTACGTAACAAACCGTCGTCTCGATTTCCAAATTAGCACGTCTACAAACCAGTAGGCAAGCAACTAGATATTTGTTTGCCCTACGTAACGAGTCGGCAAATAATATCTTCATGCCTCTCCATGCCCTTCACTTTCGATCTTTATTCACTACTCACGGGTCATTTTATTTAAAAACTATTGGTTTGGAATGTATAGAAATAGAAATCTAAAGAAAGGTAGAAACTGCAGTGGCAGCTATGTGTTGTATTTTCTTGCCATGTCATTATGATTATTTGTCTTTCACTTATTCATAAAACTGGAGAAAATAGAAGCTGTTTCTCGCTTTTCCAATATTTTATACGTTTTTTGTAAAAAGTCAATTAAATTATGAACTAGTAGAAATCTATATAATCTAAAATAGGAACAAAAGATTCTGTACTCTACCGTAGGTATAAAGTCTACCTCTTCCCTAGTATAGTGGCGTTCATCGATACTTCTTTATGTAAATAAATATCGTATAAAATATTTCATTCGTTGATTCTGTATAAAACAGCTTGCTATCTTCATTTTACCGAGAGACTCTAGTTTTAAAATATTTCTATTTTTGTAAATTGACTTTAAACTTAACAGGAACATATGTATAAACGACGCTGTACTTACTTTCGACTAGACTTTTTTAATTATCTATCATAGTAAAATCTGGGGGATCTTCGAAATTAACTTTGTTTGCAAGACGACATCAAAGACAATAATTGCCTTAACCTCAGAATATTTACATGCTCATTTGTAGGAAATTTTATGAAGAATCCAAATATATATAGATATACTAGGTATTACTAGATAATAATCAAGAAACGTCATCAACAAAAACTAAACACTTCCTCGAGACAAGAAGTTAATGAACCTAAATGTTTCCGAAACCTGGCAATTAAACTCGTATTTTCAAATGACTCAGTGCACCGTCATTGAGTTAAAAAGACCCAATGGCATGGCGGATGATTTTCGTGAGAACAACATTACTTTATTTGACCCGATGATTAGTGTTTGTTTCCATAAACAACCGCAAATGTTTTCACATTATATAAGGAATTCTTAAACTTTCAAAAATTATATATGATTATTTCAAATGCTTTATACATGTCGACAGTTTGGTAAGTGATGATCAAGCGCTAGCAATCAATTAATGTGACAGAAAACCAAAGCCCGCAGCATAGGCAGCCATAGACGAGTACGAAGGCATATTTGGTAATCCAAAAGGTCATTTAGATACCAATGAAACTATAGAAATTATAACGTTGGTACAATGGAAAAGGTGGCCAAGTAAGAGACCTTTCAAAACACTTTGCACTTCGCAAAGATGAACCTCTCACGGATGCTTAGCCTCGGGCCAATGTAACTCAAATGTTTTCAGCTTTGTTTTGCAAAACCAGTTCGAAATAATGTAACTTTTGCGAATCCAAAAAGGTTTAACTTGGGTGGTGAATTAAGAAACTCAAAGTAAGTACCTATGCATAACAACAACCTAGGTTCTGGGAATTGCAAAAGCATCACTGCACTACAAACATTTGGTGCATTTTATTGGCCAAATCAGCAAATTACCAATGCTGTGCCCATAGTTTTATAAGCATATTTGTATATGTACATAATGCAATATAGCATTGCTTACATTGCAACGAGTTTAAGTAGTGCATGTTCTGATGTTTATACTTAACAAGAATAATGTACGTAACTACCTAGCAAAATATACAATCTAACTCAGCCTTTAGAACCAATTTAATCCATGTCAAAACAAAAAGACTTATCTGAGAGGCCCTCAAAACTAAACCATCAACTTTGCCAACATATTTCTGATACAACTTTGCCGATATTCTGTGGTTTGGGAACAAAATGACGTCAGGATCTCGGTCGGGCGATGACTCCTGTCCTGTTTACCCTGAACCGATTCTAAGAAGATCTGCCCAGACATGAACAAAGCTCGGGCTAGGAAACGATGATTCATTTCATGCAATGAGATTCGGCTATCAGCTAATAGATCTGACTTCGGTAGTCACTCATCTTCAGAAACTTATTTGCTCCTCTGACTAACTTAACCCAAGTCCATGTATTGTTCACAATAAGTTTGATGACAAATCATGGTGCCTAGCTTCTCATTTTGTAATCATAATCTTATCCCGAGATCACGATTGCTAAGCCTTCCGCTGTTAAAATTGTGCCACTTACAAAGCAACATAATATGAAGGTCTAACAATAACATCTAAACCGCTATGCTTGTGTTCATCAGTTAATAACCCTTAAAATACCCGATCAATTAAAAATCATATAGGAACCCAATTAAGTGAAGTTTTTAAATAAATCAAGTGTCTAGTGTGGGTCCCGTAACTGCAAAAAATGATAGACGGAAAATTGTTTCATCGGCAACTATTCATCAATACAACGTTTCCTCGAATCCTTGTTTCTTCGGTGCTGCATTAAATCGTAACGTATTAGTCCGATGTAACGTTACTGCGAAAATGATTCTTGGAATACTGTTTCTACGACTGTTTGCATAACCGAATACTGTATTCCATGCTTTATTTCTACAGCGCGGTTGAATTAAGCCTTCTAAACGGACCTTTTTTAGGGTTTCTGTCAATGAAACCTAATAATTATGCTATGTTTGATTTTTTTAATGGATAAGAAGTTAATAATTTTATATTTATATTCAATCATTAGATAAGTACCTACTAGTGTTTTTTATTTACGTATTTTTTTTTTTGTCACATCAGTCAGATATTAGGCGCTGCCGTTGCGTTGGTGACTCATCCAACGGATTGTAAGCTCCAGTCGTTATCATTCAAAGTTTTTTACATCATAATTGAGCAGTCCTCACGATATGTCTATGAATACCTTTGTAGCTGACTTACCGCCGAATACCTACTCAAACGCATCTTAGATTTAAGCACGTCCCAAGTGAAGAATTTTTGACAGGTTTTCATTGAAAACTGTCTAAAAACTACGACTTGCGACACGCTAAAACCTGAGTTGCTTTTGAGTATTTGAGGGTTATCGGTAAAATAATGCAGGGAGACGTGCAATTTTGATTTGCGTCATTATTAGTCAATTATGTTAACTTGTCTAATTGATTGATTACAAAACTACCAGGAATTTTAGATAATTTGTATAGAACATTGCAAAAAGTACAGTTTAGCTAAGAATGTTGATATGATCTCATGTTTATGCAATGGGACTAATAAGACAATCGAAACCGGTGAACCTAAATTTTACCTTCTGATTCATGCAACAGCAATTATTTGAATACCTTTCGGTACATGCATACAAACACCTACAATAGTACACGTGGGTATCCTTGAATGATAGAAGATATTGTACGAAGCTGAATGCTTTTCTGCTAACCCATCCCATTCATAATTTCAGGTAGGCGGAAGAATTCCTAACTAAAGGGATTGGCATCCTATTCTTCGAAAGGGATTCCTCAAATTCTTCTTTTTTGCTACCTTGCCCTAAAAGATTAACCTTTGCTTTGTTTTAAAGGCTGGCTGAGTAAAAACCCAACATAACATTCTCAAAAAATAACAGAGAAACAGATGGTCAATTTTATTATATAAGATTCTCGCTCCAAAAAAGCTTTGAGCTATTATCCCAGCCTATTCTCCAACAAAATACATAAAGCTACGAACAATACAGAGGTAAGATCAGGAAACACAATACCGGTAACTTTCTCGAAATAGAATGAAGACGAGATATCCCCTCACAATCGATATATGAGTGAAGTGGACCTGGTCACGGTCAAAGTTGCATCGGACACAGTGCTAGGAGAGAGCACGGAAACTGTATTTAAATGCAGTAGGTATAATTAGGATTATGGGCTTTACCCCCCCGTCATATAAAAGACAGTCAGGCCTTTATCAGGGAGAGGCCTTTTTTTGTCCAGTGGGAAATGCGCACGCATATCGTACTGCCACGGGGAGACAGCACGATGATGTGGGACTCTAACACCACTACAACCCTCAGGGTGCTTCCGCCTCTGCCGCTTGTGGTAGGAACGTGGGGACGCTATATCTTGCCTCTCACTGGGGGTGTGTAGCACCCCCTCTTCACGCGACCATCTCGGGGACCTTACCCGCCAATGGGCGCCAGACGACCCCAATCACAAAAGCCTTTACAACATGATATGACCGAACAATCACAAACGTTTCTTCATGTTTATTTTATTTCACAGCAAGTACATGTACAAATACAAGCCTAGCGAGTCAAAAGTCGCCAAGACGCTACCAACCTGACTGTAAGATATCTCATGTCACGAGGCACAGTAACTGTGTTAGCCTGTCTTTCATGAGCTGTGTAAGTCTCGTCTGTCGCGCTTCGCTGCCGGACCGGAGCCCCACTTGTGCAGCACTTCCTGCGACGCATGCCTTCACCTGGTCGTATTATAATCAGGTGTCAACCACATGTGGGACGTGGGATTTGGAACGGAGATGGGATTATTATGGCCGCTGAGACTTACAACCGGTTGTCCGTAAGCTTAACATTACTAATCAATGATTTCTGGTTATAATAATCTAAGTTCGTTTAAAATGTGTCATAATATGTATGTGTTTGGTGAACCTTTTAAATAAATAGTCAATCCGGGTTGGTGGAAATTGGCGTGTATTTTTGGATGAAATCGATATCAATTTCCGTTGACCTTGACAAGAGATATAAACGTATAAATCTTTAAAAAAAGATAAAGCTTGGTTGAAATTATTCTTGTATTGGCCTAAAGGCCAAACGGACTTTTTTTTACATGAACAGCACAACCATATGGCCACAATACATAAATCTACTGTGATATGGCCCACTTGATAGATGACTGTATGTAAGTGTTATTCTTAACCATACTTCTAAAACAGCAGAGCGATACCTCGCAGAGCACAACCGATAAGTGTGCGTGCACTCTACCTAAGATCTGGTTCTTAGACTGTTTCTTTTTGGGAATAGGCACTACCTAATATTGCAAAAAATATACTTAGTTCAGAAAAAAGTACCCAATGAACTTCTTATTTGGTGTTAGACACTATTTTCACCTACAAATCAGCCAAATATATTGTTCATGAGCACATGTAATTTTCGCACCAAATAAGCACTTTCACTAATCTCTCCCATCACTTTTGATCTCTGATTGGAGCAAATCGCTGGCTCGTGACAAATCTTCAGTAGATTGAAAGCTCTGCATTATTTATACTAGGCGCATCAGTTCTTAAAATAATTGAAGGGGTGTTAGCCCAAATACAGTGATAAACTGTGAAGACGTCGTCATTGTTTTATTGAAAAAGAAGATAAGCACTTACCTACTTACTTACGATAAAAATCAAGAAAAGCTTATTTGATCCCCTTGGAGTCGAGACCCTAGGTCCGTGGGGTACCGAGGCTCTTCAGGGTTTTAATAAATTATCTGAGCATCTGGTCGAAGCGACGCTGCGTGACTCGAGAGCTGGCGAGTATCTGGCGCAGCAGGGCAATGCAGCCAGCTTCTTGGGAATGCTTCCGACAGGTATTGATATGGATCAATTGAGCTACCTGTAGATTGTTTACTACAATCTGCAGTTAACTCAATTGTTTCAATTGTAAATAATAGTTCTAATTTATTTATATTATTTGATTCAAATTTTCTTTGTGATTATAGATTAATATTTTAAGTTCTGAGAAGCTTGAATACACGAAGGGTATTCATTATCATCATCGTCATGATGTCATGTAGATGGTAGACCAGGTAGGCCCCTCTTTGTTAATGCCATTCGCCTCGGTCCTGTGCCATTTATGTCTATGCACCAGAAAAAAAAATCGTTTAGTGGCCACCTCTCGGAGTAAAATCGTATTCTGATGGCATAAAGTATATGTTGAAGTAATTTCTATGCAGGAATGACTACAAAAATAAACGTATATAAAGTAAAGTACCTACTTTTTCTAGTTAAATAGTATCTTAGGTAAATGCTAATCACTTTTCGAAATGCCTAATGACTAATGTATTTGCAAGAGTAAAGAATGCATTTGCCGCAGCCGCATTAGAACAAATGAATGCCGAGGTGGTGGTAAGTAACAATCGAGCGATTCCGAGTATTTCCAGGGGCGATAACGAGCTTACCTGCCCGAGCTTTGCCGATGATCGTCGCTAGACGCGTATTATCCGACTAAATTGAAAATTCTACTTCATTAATTTCGCAGTTAGTTGCAAAATTTAAGTTAGATTTTTCGTGAGTCAGAATTGCTATTTTTAACTTTAAATAATGTAAAGGTAGTTTGCAAATATTGTATTTTATTGCGTTTCTTTAATATCTTAATTTAGCTGAGAACTAGAAACCTTTTTTGAGAAACCTTTTTTGTCACTCATATGATGTGAAAATTATACACTGTAACCTAGGTACCGTAATCACTCTCAAAAGTCCAACAACGTTGATATTTTAGACTTAGAAAATAAGCTCTTACGCAAGTTAAATTGTTAACAAATAAGGTTTTTGCTATTATAGTAAGTAGCCTTCAAACTCAGGGTGATTTTTGGGACATTATTTGATTTGTTATCAAATAAGTAAGAAATAACGTGCTAGTTAATACATTTTTCACTTTATTGTTTTATCAACTATCGAAAGAAGTGAAAAATAAACCACATCAAAATACCATCTTAGTTTTCGTCTTGCAGTAAGATAAGTAAAGTACTTAACATTACTTAAATAAACGAAATTAAGAAAAATTTTATACTACACTCGACAAAAAATACCCAAGAAACCCTTGCTCTATCAAAACCACAAAAAAATATGAGTCATCAAACCTGTTCATTAGAGTTGGCCACAAAGGAAGAAGGGACCGGAAAAGGGAAAGAACTTTAACCAAGTGTAGTATGCACATGCCACCTTGCACAGCCTGCATAGCTTGTTGCACTCACCATTTTAATTCGGCAGGGTAACAGGTGTCGGCGGCCGGTGGGCGGGCGCACGTGACCAGGCGACATTCGCGCGCGCACCGCCGACGCCGCCGTTCGAATTTGAATCTGGAACGTTGAACCGTTCCTTTATTTTTTTAATTTTAATTTTTGTGCCAGTGACACTGAACTGATTGAGGATTTTGTGATAGTGATTTATTTTGTGCCAGTATTATTGCACGTAAGTTTTCATTCACGTTAATCTTATGATTTCAGTAGGTATCTGTTTCATCCTTACTACATTTTACAAGTTAGAGATTAACGTGTACTTTTGAATTTAAAAAAACTACGACGAGGGAGTTTCCTTTTTATACTTAAATAATTAGTAATACATATTATACTGTTTATTTCTCTTTATGATTTCAACGGGTGTTGATTCAATAATCAAGCGTAACGTTTAGTAACGGATCTTATAGCTTTATTTTTATCAGACATGGTTTGAATGACACATATCCTTTGATCTTCTGAAAAATTATTCATTATTATATTTCGATTTGGTTGGCTTAATAAAGAGACGTAATATGTTCTTTTTAATATTATACTGTTCCATTCTCTTTAATATTACCAAAGTTTTTGTATAATTTATGGTAAAAACGTGATTCTCATTGATTTTATTTCAATCGATTATAAACTTTTTGCATATACATACACATATCATATGTACATATCTACCTAATATATACCTATGTTAAAAGGTTGTGCGTGTTAGTTGATCGTGTAACGTGACTTATCATCACGTTGGACATATTCGTGTTTCATGAATGTGCAAGATACATGATAGTTCTTTAATGCTGACGTATGGCAGATATTATATAAAACTTAATAGGTAATGTAAGCCGGTATATGTACCACTTGGACAATAAATGTTTCAAATAAAATTATAAAACTTTTAAAACTACCTATCAAGTTTAGTTAACACTTAAGCTTTTTCCAACCAACAATCATGGTAAATATCACTTTGTACATGACTTCAATAGTAAAATTATACTTTGGGAAAGTCTTTATTTTGTACTCACAATGTTCCTATAAAATTATAATTAGCTAGGTAACTATTAATGTTCCTACACACTCACTTATTTACATTATTTATCTTTTATTAACTTAAAAGCACTTTGATACTGTAAACTTAATAACCTTTAGTTACCAACGTCTTATGAATTTCATTCGACCGACATTGTATATAGGTCTTTTGTTCTATTGTCATGGTTTTGTGATAATTAACTAAATGTTGTGGAAAACTTGTTTTTCAAGCCCAATGTTCGTATTAACGAAACAAAAATATTGCTTTGTTCAATTTCCTTTAAAAGCCACAACTTATTTCACTAGGTATTTACGATAAATTTACAAGGATTTTTTAAGAGATTTAAATAAAAAATTCAAAGCTCTTATGAATAACAGAATAACGACATGGCCAAAACCATAAGTTAGGCAAAATGTTAATGGGTTCAGAAGTCAAGGTAACTTTGCATCCCTACTTGATTTATTAAAACTGATGCATTTTAATGAGATCAGTGATAAAACTTGATTCGATTTGTTAATTTAATGATTTATCAAGGAAATAATAATGTTTTTACGTACCTACTTAAGCGCTAAGACACTAAAAAAACATGTTTTTTGTTTTTCTTATATATTTTGATGACTTAAATTCGTATCGTGCATGCTTAATCATTAAAAGACACCTTTTTATCAACCTCAGACATTCAGGGCCATAATTCAACTTTTAATCGCTTCACCACAGACATTTCAAAATGTCTGCTTCACCATAACAATAATGGTATCGTCACAAAATGACACTTTGTCATTTCACCATTGATGAAATAAACTACAGATAGGATCTAAGCAATCAAATTGATAATCATTTATTTACCAAACACAACCGTAAGTACATAAATACAAAAAAAAAAACAAAAGCATCAAGGATAATCAAAATATCCGATCTTCGCAAAGGTCAAAAGTATAAAAACCTCTTTTCAAAACCTGATGGGGGCATCATTCTGAAGTGTTTGTGTCGCAAAAACTCTTCGACATTTACGTGTTGTAATGAAATTCACATGTTTCGAGTTGATATGATACTACTCAATATATATTCCTAAAAATCTAGAAAAGGTAACTTCGAATTCAAAATGTTATATGTGTAGCCTTTAGTGATCAGTTTTTAGTGATCAGCCTTTTGTGATCAGTTCGTAGCATCAGTTTTTAAATTCAGTTTTTTGTATCAAAAGTGATAAGTCAAACCATGTTTTGGTAGACAAGAACGACGTTATTTGTCTTTACACCCCAATTATTTTCGAAGCCACCCCTCGGTATTCCCGTTAGGTATTGATAAAATATGTTGCCTAGATGTAACACGACTCTACCATAACTTACCTACTCGTGTGTATTTTAATAATATATAGTAATAAATTTTGCCATTTTTACTATCGTTTTGTTAGTAACCATCTGACCTACGAGTAAGACCGATTCAATTTTTACTCGAGGAGATTACCTATGTTTTTCTAGTGTTTCTAAGTGGTTATCTATTTGAGACTTTTTATTGGGTACCGCGAGCATCCAAAAGGCTGAAGGTAGTTTGATAAAAGAGGTATCAAAATACTCATGTGGACAGAATCATTTGGTTTTTAGCTAAATTTTGCGAAAATAAGTAAAAAAGCGGGGACAGAGTCGTGTTTTATAGTTTTTAGTTAACTACAACAGTACAATATACTACTCTTGTAACCAAAATCCCAATCATGTTAAACCCAACCAAAATTATAAAGTATAGGTAGGTAGATACTTTGAAAAGAGGAACAATTTAAGGCATTTGGTTCCTACTTTCGGAAAGTATAGTTGATGTTAATGCGATACTTTATATTATAATTTAAGTGTTTTACTTAAATTACTTATATCATAAAATATAACTTTCATAACTTGAGCTAAGCTTAATTAATAGATACTATTTTACTACTACTTTCTACCTGCGATTGGAAATGATTGATTAAAGGTAGTAGTAATCTAGTAGGTAATCACCACTTTACTAAATTGGGGTAATGTTACCTACATTACGCTACTAAGCGAAGAGATTCGGCTTGACTACCTCACTCGGAAGAGAACAAATAAATACATATTCGGTAAATCCCCATTTGTCAGAAGTCAGTCCCTAGAAAAATCTGTTATTTTAATATATAAACTATTTATTTATTGCTCACATGTACCTACTAAGCTGTACCTATATGTACGTACATGTACCTAAGTACATGTATAAAGCTTTGGTCTAAATGTTGGCTTAGGTCAATATTACATAGGGTGCATGTGTAGGGCACTGCAAAATATTTTTTATAAAATGACAAATTTGAGTTTAAATTAATATAGATAGGTATCAAATAGTTATTTCACGGTCAGGTGAGTCATGCTTGTCAATCTTAATTAAAGTAAAATAATTAAAACAGAATGTCAAAAGCGAAGATTTAATTTCTTATGGCGTCTAGGGTAAGCAATTGGCTTATTGGGTGTCATAAAAAAAAAACATTCACATAGCTAAATGATCGAAATAAACATATTTATTTTCCTAATTTTTGTAAGTAGGTACCTACTTACCGAGAATATTCCTATGTTAGTTACGTAGCATGAGTTTTGTTTCGCGAAAGCTAGTTTTCTGAATGTTTCACCTGAATAGAAGTTATGCCGAGCCTGTTCTTTTATTCACGTGCTCGTTGTGTTGGAACTTTCGTCATGGGTCCGTGACAAGGACGGCTGCACGTCGCCGAATAAGGTCGGAGCGAGAGGTACGTCGGGCGTATTCGGTGGTAGGAGTGGTGCAGTATGCGTTTTTGCTGGTTGCATTTCTGCAGTTTTACTTGGGGTATGAGACATAAGCGAGAGAGATTGTAGAGACTTCGTAAGCTTTATGTTGACCAACCTGGCTGGTGTAACATCTCATTATGTTACTATTAAATTAACCCCTCAGGCCCAAAGCGGTAGCCGGCCACCGCGCCTTACGTCAATGCACCGTTCTCTCAAACCCCAAGCGGTAGCCGGCTACCGCTCTCCTGCATTTGATTCAGGGCCTTATTTCACATTGATAGAGACTACTTTTCTTTAGAGAAGTTTGATGAATTTCGTTCTTTGATATATTTTCTTCATTCTGAACTATAAAGTTTTGATGACATCGGTCTACATTCAGTTTGTTTATGGCGGCTGTTTCTCGAGTTCAGTGCACTTGTTGTTGTCAACATGGTTTCCAAAGTTGAAACTAGTGAAATGAATATCGTATTTGACTATTCACTATATTTTGATGCCTGATAGATAGAAAATATATCAATTAGTACATTGTCGTTTACAGAATGATAAAATATGGTTTGTTTGTAGAGTTATTACATATTTTGTACAATGCAGTATTTACGACGCCATCATGATAAAAGGCGCACTGGCTGCCATTATTTTTTTGACAATTAGGTGTCAAGACTGAAGGGTTAAATTAAGAAAATGTATATTTTTTCACGTAATTCAAATGATGCCACATTGTTAACAATGGCTTCTACATACTCTACAAGATACTAGAGATACAAGATACTTACCTACTACGTATGGAGAAATTACCCGTTCCATTTCTGGGCAATTCAGCAATGCCTTATCTACTCAGTATCTTTTCAGGATAGAAAATCAAAGTTAAGATCAGCTTCTGCATTTGTAAGTTCATATATTATACTTATGTAGGTACTATTTTCGCCATTATTTTTTTCGAATTCCGAATGCAGCCATTGAGCGGCGATCGAATTTCGTTTGTTTGTTTACAAGTTTACTGCTAAGTATTATCTCTATGCTTAATCTAATTGAGCATTAATCAGTTGAGCTACCTGTAGATTGTTTGCAACAGTCTGCAATGCTCAATTGTTTCAATTGGGAATACTAGGGTAATTTTCTTCGTGATTAAATAAATTAATAATCTAGTTTATCTAAATACCTACAATACATGTAAAATCCCGAAACCTCTCGTGCCTTGCAGCCGCGTTAGACAAAAGCGCGCCCGCGCCGCCGGTCGGCCTTCGCTCGACCGGTTGTTGCCGCTTACTTTCGCATTGCATCCACCCCACCGGCTCAATTATATCAAACTGTTCGATTTATTGCAAGATTCGCTTACACTTGCCTGGTAATTGTTGTAATTATCGAAGTCTTAATCTGGGTTGAAGCTTATCTATGGCCCAGAGAAAATAACAGCAGCTCTATACATTATTGCAGCAAGTTTTAGTCTTTTTTGTAGTCTTGTCCAGAGATATCCAAATATATTTTCTACTGCCAGACTTTGATTTAGCTATGATGTATACTGCCAAGGCCAAAATGGCCGCCAAACTTTTTTTACGCCGGGCGCTTAAAACTAAAATAAGGGCTGTTTTTTGTTAAAAATTATACATTAACCTGTTAAACACGTGGCGGGGGTGAAAAGCCTGGTAGCTGAAAATATATTATAAAATTTCGGGTGTTCTAATTTCTATTAAAATAATGAACTATGGCAACAATGGTAAAAGTCTACGACGATGGTAAAACGAAAAGCTTGAACAGAAAAAAAATTTAATATAAATAAAGTAGGGAAAATTATGTCCTTGAAATCCGTATTGATATGGATTTTCCATTGATATCGATTGATATCAACGGATCCAAAATATTGCTTGCATAAGCGGAATTCAAAAAATTTAAACCCATGTTCAGCCGTGGACGAAAACGGGCTGATGATGATGATGAAGAACCCCTTCTGCATATTCTTCCCCTTCTTCTTCTTCATATTCAATTGAAGGGCAGGGCGGTTCAGCGAATAACTTATGCTCTTGTTCAGTCACTGAGAAAATAGTGTTAATTGTTTTAATTAGAAGGGTTTCGCAAGAGACAGGTTTAGCCTTCGCGGTAGGATGTTATAATGAAACTTTTGTTAGGTACCTACTTAAGTTTAGCTGGATGAATAATTTTTTCTTTAGTCCTAAGAGAATCTTTGACTTTGAGATTGTCCTTGTAAGATCCGAGCATGCTGTGTGGTGCCGGCTTAGAATTTGCACCACACCAACTCTTCCCGCGGGTGTCGTAAGAGGCGACTAAGGGATATCCACCGGGAGCGGGCAGCAGCGCCCCCTGCAGAACAATTCTACCATTGAACTGCGATCCCAAACCCGCATGCCCAGTGTGGGGATTATGGGCATTACTCCCATGTGATAAACTAATTTATGTAATTTAATTTATACATAATTTTACTTGACGAGAAACTGATAACACCTAGCTTTAGCTTAACATTGAGTTAACCACTGTTATTGTGTATTTCTTTTTCCATAAATGTTTTCATTTCATTTCATTTCATTCATAAAAGCCAATAAGGCGCTTATCAGGTGGAGGCCTGTGTCCAGTAGTGGACCAATTCAGGCTGTTGAGGTTGAGGTTGTAAGAGCATTTGATCGACTTGGCACTTAAATAATATTTTTAGACCCAAAGATTGCGGGTCGATTCCCACTTGGAAACAAGTTTGTACGATCTGCAGATATTTGATCTGGGGTTCTGGGTTCTGTAGTCTATAGTAAATATATCAGTTATCTAATACCCATAACACAAGCTCTGCCTGCCTATTTCGGTGCTAGATGATTCTGTGTGGATTATCCAAATTTAAATTTGTTTATTTATATCTGTTAATGATTATATCGGGTATTTATCGCGTATTACGTGAAACGTAGGGGAAATAAAACAAAAGGTACGCGATAAATACCCGATATAATCATTAAGTCGCCCCGTGACCACGATCGCTGTAACGCGGTAGAAACGTAGGGGAAATAAAACAAAAGGTACGCGATAAATACCCGATATAATCATTAACTATGTTAACAAATCGCGAAAGTTTAAAAAGTTTTATTTATATCTGATTAATGAATCCGATCACCAAGTGGTTCTTTCTCAATTAGGCAGCAGTAGGTACCTAAAATATGTCTTATCTACTAGAGGTACCTTTCATAAGTGACCTTCGGGTGTTATGAGCTACCGAGCATTGTAAGGTCGTGCTCGTTCAGTAGGTACCTATCTAGATCAACGAGATCAACATTTCTCAGCCTGGGCCAAGGGGCTTTATTCTGAGGCCTATACGAATCATACCTACAAAATGTTGTAGGTATGAGTCGTATAGGCCTGGTATTGTATTGGTCTTAATAATGATTAAGGCAAATACAGCTACGTTTTACAATAAACGATATTTAATATAATAACACCTCAAAAATGGAAATAAAATGACCAAAAGTTTAAATGGTTTGTTCAAATCCGTTTTCTAGCTCGATATATCAGAAGACTTTGTCGTTTGATTTGGATTTTCGAGATCATGTTATATGAAACGTGTTTTTCTGAATATTTAATATCTCATTTATATTCCAAGCTTTATAAATAAACGTACCTATGTATGTAGATAAAGAGCTGATTTAGTAAAATAATTCACATAACTTTTCATCATATTGAAAGATGGAAATAAATAAGTCAGACGGGTATTTTCCTAATAAAATACACGGTTTATGTTTATGGCCAAAGGTGTAAGAATAAATTGTTATTTATTTAACAATAGAATTATGTTCGTTCTTAACTCATAAATGATGATCCATTTGCATGTGGAAACAAAGTTTACATAGACTAATTTTTTCGCCTACCAGGCAGGCGGTGAAGAAAAAAAAACAGTAGTGCCAAAACAAGTTTGTGCATCCTTCTTAAGGAGTCTACGAGTACACACTAAAGTCGGCGGGCCGCCGACATCTTGACAAAACATTGTCGATTGCCTACCTCACTCCCTCACCTCAACAGCCTATATTAAGTCACTGCCGGACGCAAGACTCCCCATGATCAGCGCCTTATTGGCTTTTATCTATTTATCGACTGCCTCCAATGTTCATAAACGGAAATATCGCACCAACCCGCGGCCGTTTGTCGGACGATGTCAGCTTTGGTGTAGGGTTAAGAATGGCATTTACGCCAAATTATGGACCAAACTGTAATCAAAGCAAGATTGCAAAAAGCATTTAACGAATCACAAGACAATCTCTACCGTTCTATCGTTCTATCATCTCGACAATCTCTTAAATTCTAGAATTGAACCACGGTTGGCGTGGTTGCAAGTCCTGTGAATACCTACCAAATAAATAACAAGTCGCAGTTCTGTGACCTCACCCAGATCCTATAACTTGAAAATTTAAGCAATAAAGTGTTCAAAATGACAATAAAGTCCGCGAGATGACGTTGCGACACAGTTCTGTGTCAAAACCGATACGGCACGATGTCGTGAAACCGAAACCGCTGAACAGTATTTGCACGTACGTGTTATAAGGCTTATTTGCACTTATTACATAATTTTGGTTTTACGACACTGGTACTCGTAGTGTGATATAGGTCCACGTGAATGATCTACACTGCACAGCACACACCTTTAGTTCCGGTCTATGGAAAGTAAATTTAACAACATAAATAACTATCAAATTGTGCCTATTAGGCCCGAAAACAATAGACTTTTTCTATCTTTCCTGGGAAGTAATAAATCCTAACAAAGGGACCAGCACAATCAATAGCGACTTACGCAAATTCAGAGATCACAAGCAACCATACACCAGTGGGTCAACAATATATGACGAGGCCACCCACTCGTATCTGACATTTACAAGGAATTCTGTATAAGAACAAACCACTGATGTAAAACTATATATGAATTTGTCCTTGAGCTTTAGAAAAAAATTTGCAAAACGCGTTTCCTACTTATTAATAGGTACTGGTTTAACATAAAATAAGCCAGGAAAGTACCTAAACATGTTGTCGGCCTTTTTAGTCTCTCATACTCATAACTTCAAAACGTTTTATTTTGCTAAATTTTTTTTTCTTTTTTTTTTCCGCCATTACTGTCCCACTGCTGGGCAAAAGCCTCTCTTTTCTCCTTCCACTCTTCGCGATTTAACGCTGTCACAGGCCATGATGGATTGCTAATCTTGCAAAATATATATTCAATCTGGTGATATACCATACCAATCTTCAGATATACTATCACCACTGATAAAAGTATATTTTGTCGGCCTTTTTTAATACCTACCTGTCTCATAACTTCAAAAAGATTTATTTTGCTAATCTTGCACAATATTTATAAAATCCGGTGATATACCATACCAGTCTTCAGACATACTTACTATAAACACTGATAAAAGTATAGGTATGTAGAGGTGTTTCTGTTTGTCACAAAACCAAACATTTTGTTTTAATTTTTTGGAAATGTCACTTTATTGTTTACAAATCCATATTAATATTTCGAGATTAGAGAATAAGGGTCCATCTACAGTTAATTTCTACGTGGCAGCTTTTTATAACTGATGTTTTAAAGCAAGCAATACACATTTCGCCAGCTCGTTCGCAACTATAATTATAGTGCATTAATTATTAAATGCATCGGGCACACATCGAAACTGATTATACCAGCTCTTTTTGTGGCAACACTATGTGCATTCGTGCGTATGAGTCCGACCCTTGATGACACAGATCTAGTTCAACTGATTCTTGTTCTACGCCAAAGTGCCTCTAATTATGTTTTAACTTGGAATGTACTTAGATCATATCTGTGCAACAATGAAATGGTTTCTTTTGCTACTGGACACGTTTCACATCATTTACTTTTTCATTCATGATGTTTCTCAATCAATTTGTCTAGTACTTCTAACTTTTAAATATGTGTTTTTTAATACTAGTTTTTTTTTTCGACTTTAAATGTAAAAAAAAGTTTTGCGTGGTCATACCTAAAAAAAATATACGCATCGACTTGAGAACCTCCTCCGTTTTTCGTCGGTTGAAAAACTAGTGTTTGTCGTGGTATTTGACACATCGCAAATCTATTTTGTTGTTAATAAAGTAATTTCGTCCGCTGTTGGCTGTCAGCAGGGCGACCCTCTAGGTCCGGCCATATTTAGCCTTGCCATCCAACCCATAATTCAACGTCTCCAATCCAAGCTTAATGTTTGGTATTTGAATGATGGAACATTAGATGGAGAGGTGAACGCAGTTTTTGATGATCTAAAAATCATCACAGACGAATCTCGACAAATAGGTTTGGAATTAAATTTTTCAAAGTGTGAGCTTTTTATTTCGGACTCTTGTGTAGACAAAAACAATATCGGTTATAAACAGTTTTCAAAAAACTATCTGAGCGTCTGGTCGAAGCGACGCGTGACCCGAGAGCTGGTGAATATTTGGCACAGCGTATCAGCATTGCCATACAGCGTGGCAATGCAGCCAGCGTCTTGGGGACGCTTCCGACTGGTGTTGATATGGATCAGTTGAGCTATCTGTAGACTGTTTGCAACAGTCGGCAGTTAGCTCAATTGTTTCAATTGTAAATACTAGTATAATTTTCTTAAAGGTTTTGTTGTCTACCGAATAAAACGTATCTTATTATTTCAATTTTTTTAAGACTGTGTATATTTTATGTGTTTGATTATGATTCAATTTTTTTATAAAATTTCGAAGTGATAAGGACCCATGATGGCACCAAAGTCGTTGCGAGTAACTCCAATTTACCTACTCCTGCCCTAGTCTTACTCTCCCTTCTCTTATAATCCTACGAGTAGAATATAACCGGCATGCCTGCCTCATTTCTAAAGTAATTTGTAATAAATTCAATTAATATATCTTATATCAAAAAGATTTATAATCAACGAGCACATAATCATAAGTAGTATAATAAATAACATAAAGTTTTATGTAAATTTAATAATAACAATACATCAAGAGAAGGAATTATCTTCGCGCTTAGAGACATAACTTTGATTGTAGGTACGGAACGTGAGAACATCTGCGTCGAATGAACCGTGATGCGTTACTTGAACCGTTCGTTGGGAGCCTCTGGTGGCTGGTTTATGGTTCCTCTGTTAAAAACCAGTTCACTGCAGATAATTTAACCATATAGTGATATTCAGAAGTATAACTAACGAAAAGTTAAGGAATAGGTTCCTATACCGGTATGTATAGGTACCACTCAGGCAGGGATAAGGTAAACGAGCTAATTATTTGGAAACACAAATTTTGTATCGAACGAGTTTTTCTAGAAGTAACCTACTTGTTTCAAGCAAACATACGTAAAATATCAAATTTCTAACGTACCCTTTTACCGTCATTAATATTCATAGCAACGTCATAATTCTTGGGAAAGAGTATTGTCTCAATTAAATATAACATTAGTATACCTTTCTTGTATAAAACCAACAATGCCCGCATGCAGTAGGTTAGGTACCTATCATTTTATTTATACAGGCGGCCAGGTTACCACAGTCATCAGGGTTTTTTATATTTTTGTGGTTCAGAGAATAGGTACATACCCGAGTAATTAAATTTTCATTAAATTTTATAGCATTGCGATTGCGTGTATACTTCATGCCTATTTGTATGAAGCACACAGATCCCCTAGTACTATCCAATGATCCTATCCATCCATGGTTGTCTGGTAGAGATCGCTCTTGAGCGATAAGACCGCCACTTGTCACTTAGTTTTTAAGCTGTTTTGTTGTATTGTTTCTATTTATAAGTGTGCAATAAAGAATTTTCTATCTATCTGTATGTTCCTTAATTTTATATTTTTCGTTGTTCTAGATTGCGACAACTGACTATCAAATAGAAAATGTACCTAAAACGTACCACCAAGAGATAGTGTTATTGTCGAGCAAAAACAGCAAACTGGTGCTTATTCAATCGACCAGTGCAGTGAGTGACCCAACTGGACGGTGCATTTCTCACTCGGCCGTTTCACCTTGGTAAGTTGTTTTTGGTCATTTACGAATAAGGACATAAAGTGAACTGGACGGAAAACATTAAATAGCAATCATATAGCCCGCCCTACTCTACACGATCGACAACCGACAACAACCGACAACCGGGTAAACGAGTTCTTGAGTGGAGACCACGACTCGGCAAACGTAGTGTAGGACGCCCTCCGGCCAGGTGGGATGACGATCTGCGAAAGACTGCAGGCAGATGCTGGATGCGGCAAGCTGAAGACAGGGCGCTATGGCGCTCATTAGGGGAGGCCTATGTCCAGCAGTGGACTAATATAGGCTGATGATGATGATGATGATGATAATGATGCCTCTACACGATATTGCGATTTGCTATAAATTATATTCAGAAAATATTATTTCCAAGAGGTTTGTAGGTACACAAATCAGGATTTTCTTCAGACAAAGGCCCTCTCTGTGGTTTACCATTGAATTTCTTATGATAAGGTCGGTATTGTCTGAAATATTTAGAGCACAACACTACTTTGTAAGACGTAACGAGTCGGTACAAAACCTTGCAAAGTTTTTATCGATTGGGTTTATTAATAACGAGTTTATGCCCGCGGCTTCGCACGCGTTGTTTCTATGGAAACGTTTTGAGGTTATTTCTATCCATTGGGAACTGATTTATGGGATAAAAAGTATCATTATGTTTGATTCCAGGATTAGAATTACCTGTAAACAAAATTTCAGCCCGATCCGTTCAGTATTTTTGGCGTGAAGAGGTAACAAACATCCATCCATCCATCCATCCTAACTTTCGCATTTATAATATTAGTGTGATTACAAGGTAAAGTTTTCAATCGGGTCTATACCTGTACTGTCAAAAATCAGTCCTTGCTCCCGTCGCCTTCTAGCGAAAACGGACCCTATGTTTATACCGTTCCTGGGTAAGATAAAGGTACATAACTTTAAAGTCATCTTAACCCATACCTGCTTAACTGGTTTGGCATCTTTTTGTTTATAAAATACACACCATTTTGACCTATCTTGCCATGATATGAGCAACTTGACTTTAGTAAGAGTATTTGAGCGAATTTGCATATTTTAAAATCAGTTTTAAAAAATATCATCAAGATCAAATTATCCTCCAACACCACACATAAGTTTTGTGTGTATTCAATTGGAGCCTATGATTCATTGCTGGAAACTGTTAGTATTTGTACTCAATTAAAGAAACTGTTGAAATTATTTTATTGCTACAGCTGCAGCTGTTAACATTTAAACAACTGAACAAAAGAAAATGTAATTAGATCACCATCCATTTCATATTTCAAATTAAATGAATATTAAAGCAAAGGTTACGAAACTCAAATTTAAGGTGTCTCAAGTAACAAATTTTTACAGATTTTCATTGAAAACTGTCAAAAAATAGCGACTTGAGACGTGCTCACAATTATGTAAGTGGCGTTTGAGTATTCGGGATAGTTTTGTAATGGTGAGTACAGATCAAGCGAACGAGAGCGAATATAAACGAGTGAGATTCGACGATCATCGGTACGTTTATTCCATTTTTCTTTGTTGTAGCGACAGCTGCCAGAGCACGGCCGAAGGCGAACGAAGGACTTCGTTTGGGCTCGCTTGCTTTCGCAATGTCGTCCACACTGGTTCTTTCGCGTTCGTTTGTTAGCCTTCGCTTGCTCTCGCTCGCTTGGTCTGTACCCGGCATAAGTTTTCACAGCTAATATGACAGGAAATTACGTCACTGACAGCTGTCATTGTAATGCGGCAACTGATGGGGCTACTCTGCCATCGGATATGATTAGTGGAACTGCCCTTGTCCACGCCAGTCAAGGCCATGGTCATGTCACATATTTTCCATGCGAAAACTAAATTATTCTGGTACGTGAAGTGGAACCAACTATACAATCATGAACAAGTTATTAGAAGTAGAGAGATTATAAATAATGCAAAACATCGAATTTAATAAAACATCGCATGCAGTTGCCGATATATTATTGTGAGCAGGGAATATTGAAAATGTAAGTAAGAATATTCTCAAACCGGACACAATAAATTGCCGCATGCAAACCCTATCTACCTGCTGACTCAAAAGGCTCCAGCCACAATAAATGAGACGGCTGACGTCACTCATGTGTGAGGTCCGCCTGAAGGCAGAATGCAGGTTCATGCGTGTCCAAGGGAAAGTAAAGGTGTGTCAATCCGGCATTGAGATAGACATGTTCCTTATGTGGCCACTTGGCACTTGAAGAGGAAATGGAAAAGCTGCTCCCGTAATGAGGTGCGAATTAGAATGATAAGCAATTTTGACTTGCGTTTCGATTTCGCTAGAGCTCAGTCAGGGTTTTTGATAACCAGAAATAGTTGTTTTCAGTGTAGCTATAGAATTATGAAGAATCAGAGTAATAGTAAAATGAGCTTAAAGTTAGAGCCCTGAAAGCTTAAACTCCTACAAGGATAATCCCTAGGTGCGCCGATGAGACCTGCTAGAACTGGAAAGCCGAAGTGAGCAAAAACGACCTACATCGAAACCGAACCTGTCCGTTACATAACCAACCGTACTCTCGAATGTACTGATATCTGAGTGCATCTATAAAATGCACCCAACAAAATTGAGGGTAAACATTTGTTTGTATGTTGCATATCAAAGACATTTATTATAACAAAAAGTAACTCGACAGAAGAACATATTCGTTAATACACGGTTAAATAATTGAAGCTTAACCATGCTAAAAACCTGTTCTGGAAAAACCACTTTACTGAAAAACTATTCAACAAAAGCAGTACTAATCGGACAAGAAGTAAAGTTCACAGAGCGTCAAACAAAAACTATTAGCAATGACCTCAAGCAGACTGCGAAAACAAAACAGCACGTTTTAATTATTATATATTTTTAAACTGGAAGATTATAAGACTATTAAGAAGCTCTAGATATAACAATACAGAACAGATAATATAGTTTTATTGCTTTTTATTAATAAATGTATGTATGTTATTGGCCGTAAGTTAGATTGGGTAAAAACTGTTTAGACTTAAGGGCGGTTGATTTTGTTTTAACAATAAAAAAAATGTAATTTAGTTTATCAAACCAGAAAAATGTAAACCTTATTAAGCAAGTAAAACTGCCTCGTCAAATAAAAAATATGGAAAATTACTTCACGCTACACGTTAGAGTCAAAAATATGTTCTCTGATCTCATAAATGATTGCTGATCCAATCATAAAAGAGCTATAAGCTCTGCTGCATTCCTACGGTTACAAAATATATCATCATTAACGTGCAATAAAAAGTGGATGGTTAGGTCGTTCGGATACCAGGACATCAGAAAGTTGAAGTAGTGGTCTCGCCGAATATGGCGGGGTTGGCTTTCGCGGGCCGAGCCGTCTGATGCGGCCAACGGCACTTGGGCAAGTGCAAAAACTAAGTATACAATATTTCAATATGCAATCTTCGGTGTGGCAAAGAGTTCTATAAGGTCCGGTTCTTTCCTTATACAAAGGTCCAAAAGGTTCGAATGACAGGTTTATTGCGGATCCTGCTAGTCAGTAACCAAAGTTCTGAGAGCTGGTCGGCAATTTATAGGTACATACTTACACAACTTTTATATAAAAGTACAGTACAACTAAGATACAAATATATAAAATATGGTAAGATGCGATTGCTATTTTAAGCGTCAAGCAAGCTGTTAATCTTTGCAACATGGAGTCGTATGAATATGACGATCCGCTGTCGAGGTCAGTCGTGAGGACCTCTTTAGTACAATCATATCAGGTATAACAAAAATATCAGCGAAATCGCAAACATTCGTGAACATCTAATAAATGTCAAAAAATTTTACGTGTCAATTGCAAAGTAATATAATATCTAACATTACATAAACAAAAAAAAAATGCTGAATGGATGTGTGCCGATTAGGATGTGTAAGTACTGTACATAGTGTACAAACCTACATAGCAAGTCTAGGAGTGAAATTATAGGCTCATTAACATCTTGGTCATTGTTAGCAGCAATCCCATTTATACAGGTAGTCATTATAATAACATTTTATTTGACGTATAACTTTACATTGTTAAACCACAAAATTGAGCTCTAGATACGGAGACATGGGATGCCTTTTATAAATTGATACAATTTTGTAACCTAGACTAGAATTGCCTACTACATAATCATTTAATCACAAATTATAGATTTTTTATTATAGAATTATAGATTGAGGTAAAGGCCACAATTATGTCACTTTTTTATCCAAATATCATCATTCAACCATCAAAATTGATTGTATAATTCGAAACCCGGTCGCACTGTTTGTCCACTTGCTCAAGTTTTGCTCTCAGTGATGTAACGATGAACTTTCTACGACACATGCTTGTGAAGATGCACTAATGGAATGCCTGAATGTAGTGATCGGTGGTCGTCGGATCGAAGTGTCGTTTATGTAACGATTCTTATATTTGGTTATGAACATGCAATGAATGGAATGAAATGCAAAATGTACTTAAGTATACACAGAAAGTCGATTTGTAATAAGTTCCCACTTATATTTTTATACCGATTCTAGGTTGCAAGAAATCCTGCAATTTTATATGAACCTAAAAGAACTAAATTTTCAATTTGATTACTTCACATCAATACCTACTTACTTTTAGAAAGTACCTACCTCCCTGAAAACACGAGGCTTCAACCATCAGTGTTCAGACGTAGCAGAACTAGTGGTGGTGAAAATTACACTTCACAGCCCACAACTTAGAAGCGCAAACTGATTGTACGAGTAAGAACTTGTCTCGTGAAGCCTAAGATTACCCAGCCAATTCCAAGTACGCGTGCTGCTGATATTCCTATATAAATAGAAGGCTTTGTCCGTATAACTGTCCGGTCAGCGTCGTCTATAGAGGTCGTTAACCGTTACACTTATCAGATGGGTATTCGCAAAGACAAGAGTAGGTCTTGATTGTTTAATTGACGAACGGTTCTTCCTTTGATTAAAACTGTGTTCACGTCTCACGATTATATGTACCTTTTTCTATAGGAAATTTTATTAAGTTAAAGTTACATGTTGATCGCATCATGGCAAGCATCGACACGCTCAAGCTTGTTAAGGCTGAAAATATATCATCGACCTACATGATCATCATAAATATCTTTTTGATGACTCTGCTAACATTTCGCTGCACCATAACATTCCTAGCATATAAACCTATAAATATAGGTAACAAAAAATGTTGCAAGAAAAACAGTTTCCTTCCGAACATCAAAAAAGTTTTATGGCCATATAAATGTTAGATAACCATAGATAATTTGGATAATTACCTGAATGATCTTAATGCAGGATACTCCATGTCGTTACCGCGCGGCATTGAATTTGATCGTAATTTGATGTCCAAGGCTAGCTAACAATGATGTGTCATTTTGCTATTCGTTTTAAATAATATTTCTGGACCTAAGTATACAAAAAAGTTCTGTTCATAGGGTGGTCAGTGAGTAGGAAGAAAAAACACGGAAAAGTTTAACGCATTCTCTGGCCAGCACTGCATACTCCCTCCTCCCCAAATTACACGTGTGTCTCTTAGGCAGTCAATGTAATAAATCCAAGGAATAAACATAGATTACAGTTTTGTACAATGTACATACACAAGATTTGAAATTATCAAAAAATAGGGCTGCCTTTTCTATCTTGCAAAACAAAAGCCTTGAACCAGCATAAACTCAGCACTAGCACTTGTCAACGCAGCACATACCCACTTACACACGATAATTTATTCGTTCGCAGCATAATTACGGATTTACATAATGATCAAATAAACATTACATTTTTTGCGTTGCATTGGCTAAGGCTTTGTAACAGAAAGGTATGTGCATATGTCGAAACTGTTGGACCTATTAATTGCAAGGCTGGCCGCAGTTAGCCACATACGAAATGTTTGGATTAAGATAATTCATTGTTGTTTTTTATTTCGTCACCAAGAAAATTATACGGCTGCATTGGTCCCTTAAATAGCCTGAGCGATTAGTCTGAGTCCAAATATTTTTAATTTAGCATTTAAGTCATCCCAATTTTTCTGTTTTTTTTTATTTTTTTAACCTGACGTGTAATGAATCAGTAAATACAACACTTCGTTGCGTATAACCATGGTTATAAAAATATTTATAAAATAGTTTTCTTTTGGGTTGTCGCGAAAAAAGAAAACTATTTTTTCGCGAGAAGTCTGTCAAATATACCAAAAATTAAATGAAATCTAGTTGAACCAACGATTTTTGATAATGTGACAATTCCTATATTCGTGATGATCTACACTATATCAAGCTAGTCCGTCCATAATGTCAGTAGAGTCATCGAAAACGTGCTTTGTGAAGATAAATTTGCCAGCCTGTATGTATAAGCCTAGGCTCGCCCATATGTGGTTGGACCTTAAAAAATCTACGCCTGATAGGAAACTCGAAAGATCGACTAAACTAAAACATCTTTACATCTCTTCTCATAATCTCTTTTTACAAGATTACTTTTACTGCTAGGTTTTTTGTCGATAACCTTGTCTCTAGAAGTCAATCCAAGCGGGCGTAGCCCAGGGCCGTCTGGCACCCACACGTCACTCTCGATTTCAACACTGATTTAATTGAGAGCATTTAGACCGCTATCTATAGACAGGTAAAAGCCTTGCAGGTTGTAACGATCGAGCATTATTCTCTTAATGCTATGCTTTGTTTTTGATGAGGGAAAGATTAGTAAAGTTTAGAGGCAGATGTTACGGCTATTCAACGTGGCCTTTTTAGATTATGCAATCAAGTTGTATCATACTTCATTGGTTTGTGTAAGCCTGAAATGTCAACTATAGTAGTTTGCGGTCGTTGTCTCCAAACAAACTGATCTATTTCCAGTCACAAAAATAGCTTCTTAACGAAAGTTGTGTAAACGATCGAAAGTTTTATTGCTATTAAAAATTAATAAGGAAAGTAAAAAAAAAGTTAAAAATGAAAGTCGAGCGATTATCGCATAAGTTGTTGACTTAATAAATAAATTGTATAACCACGAGGTATTCGTCAAGAAAAACAACCTTCACCGCCCTCGCTCTATGTCAAACTGTCAACGTCCAGTAGCACAAATTAGAATACTGTCAAAAAGTTGACGAAATAGTTAGTTCGAGAGTTATGTTTAAAAATTCCATGATTTGCCAGCTGTGTTTGTGATGTACAAATGCTGATTGGTACTTTCTTATAATGTTTGTACGTCATTAAAAAGGGCTTTCTGTTTATGATTTCTCTAGTTAATCTCCGTTGTTATATGCGTCAATACAGGCAAAGTTTGTAAGGTCCAAACAAACCACAAAATGTCAAACAACGTCTACCATGTCTACTTTCCTACAGTAATTAGTAATTACATCAATACACAAATATAGAGAAAAATTGGTGGTCTGTAAAGTCGGTTTACTGACGATAGTTGAACGTGACAACGCAGACGCATCGCTCACTCAAGTAGGAGAGAGACGGATGTCGAGCGCTCTCGCTTGCACTTCAAGCCTTACATGGAACGCCTCAGAGCGAGGTAACGCCGCATGACGAGGTAACGCCGCATGACGTCATGTTTTTTCGTGCGTGCAGCCGGCTCTATCGAATTATAACACGTTGTCACGTCAAAAAGGAATAGAAAATCATTCATTGCATCAACAAGCGATTCATGGTACGGTGGTATAAGGACCTGTATGTTCAACCATGAAGATTATTGAAGATGAAGTGCAAATGTCAACAGCGATTGTGTGTGGCATGACAATCGATAAATTTTGTAGATCCATCCACATGGACCAAAGCTTGCTGCTACAGCTTGAGCTAGCTGCTTGTACTCAGCCGGCATACTCGGCTGCAAGCTTCTCTTAAACCAGCTCTAGAGCTGATTGTACCATTAGTGAACGTAATTGCCTTGTCTTGTTCTCATTAGTAAAGGTGCTTACGTGCCCACTAAGCGGATAATATCGCAGTTATTACGATTGGTTACGTTACAAGATAGCGATAACCGTTCGCACATCCGGCTACAACGGAAGTAACGGTGATCGTCGCGTGCGCTTTATCAAGTCTAGATGCCTGCATCTGTGTCACTGCAACACCAGTTTTACCTCTGTGGTCTTATGAAACCATATTGACTTTCATTTGCATTGAATTTTAAGATGCTGTTATTTTCCATAAAATTGGACTGCAGTTTACATTCACTTAATTTAAAAATTATGTCGATGCTCAGGTTATTAATGTTGCTATGAAATTTAATATTTTGAAATCAAAATTATTCTTTAATTTTAATCATCTTTATTTAAAAAACATCCATTTAACATTGTTGAATGGGAAATCGAATTTCGTAGATCATTTAAGTTCATTACGCACTGTTGAATGTGCTGTTTATCGCCTACTATTTAAGTGTTCATACTATCACCATCATCATCAGCACTGAGAAGTAAATCATTGTCAGATCATAGTCATCAACATGACCACATTGGAAATTACAACCCTGACTTGCTTTTCCTGTATATTAGTAGGAAAATCCCGTCTGATCATTTACCTAAAGAAACCACTGACCTTATACATTTTATGATGATTCACCAATTGTTACAAATGGACTCCAAAGATACTACCCACATTCAGATGAATGTCGAGGTCGACCGGGCTTTGATGGTCAGGTAAAAGTTAAGAGTTGTATTATACTTCCTGTAATGAACAATAACAATAGATTGCCTGATAGTTGTATTTACGAGGCTTTTATGTCTGTTTTTAATTTTCAAGAAAGCTAATGATCCGTCCTCCCGTTGGCCGGGTAATTGCAAACATACCTACTTTGTGATGAGTCTACCATTTGAAAGAAAACTTATACTAAAAACCTTCGTATATCTTTGTAATCTACTGAAAAAAGTATCAGAATAAAGCTTTCTTAGGTTAGCTTTCAGCTTTCTAAATCTTTCCTGCGTCTGTTTCAGCGAAGCTATTAAACAATTTGGCATAGTTGGGAAGGTAAATTATTACAAAGTAAAATTATCATAACACAGTACCTAGACCTGGTATGTGACGAAAACCTGACCTGTGTCCCAAGTTTTGCTGTGAACTGTCATCCCAATTACTTCATGAATAAGTTATACTAATGTATGAGACACCCTATTGTGTCACACTGGAGAATGCAGGCTATGCAGGTCGCACCCAAATACTTGCGCAGTGACAGAGACATGAATGTGAATGATATTGTAGGAAATTCGTCGGTCTACCTTGACATGCCTTTAGGGTAAGAAACTGCTTGTTATATCTGGTAGTAAAACCAAGAGATTTTTCATTCGGACGAGTTGTCCACTATGCTTTTTTAGAACAAGTACGAACACGTACGAAGTCCGCGGACGAAATGTAGGGTACATTTCGTCCGCGGACTTCGGTAGATAAATATATATTTATCTATTGTGCCCTAAGGCCCTAACCCAGTTTATCAGGGAGAAATAGATAGATATCTTTATTTATGGATACCTACTTATCTTTATTGTCCATTTAGCACACACAGAGAAAAAACAATAACATGCTAAGAGAAGTAGGGCTTATTGCTTTGTTGGACTGGACATAAAAGAACAATAATTATGTTGACGGTGGAACTTGAATAAATCTGTGACTGTGTGTGTCATGTCTCTCTCTATCTCTCTCTCTGTGTGTGAGTATGAGTGGAATACTGGATTTTGGGTCAAAATCTCTGATATACATTCATTACTTGGAATTTGGAGTAGAATGGAGTTTTTGACCTTGTTCTCGTATTGTGATTGGTTGGTCATGATCACGTTTCTAACTTGCATGTGTTTTGAAAACTAAACCTGTTTTCATGATTATTGCATTTGATAAAGTTTTATCTAGTCATCTCGGAACGGATACAATATCAAAAACCTATTATTATACTTAACGACATTCGCGTTTGACCCGCGTGGGTTTGCAATGCAATGTCATCCTGGCCAATACTTTATATCCATAAAAAACTGTGCCTTAAATGAATAAAGTTTACTCATTTTGCTTCCCTACTGAAAAAGTAAGCAAAAACTATGAACTATATTTATTTATATATTATAACGGTAAGAGGATCATAAAATTTCGTGACACAAAAAAATACTTCCTCCATTCCAAACTGATCTAATCCTTTCAATGACACAATTAATAGAAATCAGTTGATTGTAACCTTTATTATTACCATTTTAGATTGGAACTGGCATTCCAATAACTCTAACCTTAAGAACAAAGACAGAAATATGATAATTATAGGTATTTACATCTTTAGGAAGACCATTTAAAGCAATGGTAGTAGAATTAAAATAACCAGTATGGGCTACTGCGTAGACAAATCTGATGCATCATAATAATCACAAAGAACATAACTTACCTGCAAAAAGAAACATTTTCCTTCAGGTGTAGTTGGATTTTTTATCAAACAGCAAATACAAACGTATGTACTTATGAACCCTTAAACTAAATACTAATTGTTTGCAGTGAATATTAGAAAGGACTGACATTATGCTCATGATGGTGATGATTAGAAAAGCATAGAGATAGCTGTTAGACCAACACAATTGACCTGCTGTTAAACCCACTTTAGAAAAACACTCGAAAGTTCAAACGCGTTCAAAGGAAGAGCTGAACAAACTCCTTAAGTCTTAAACCTTGTAGAAGCTACATCACAGAGTCCAGTGCATTGGCCGCCGTTGGCCGATTTACAGTTAGGTACATCCGAAACAGACCATTTCCGCTTCGCAGTAATGAAGATGCTCAATCATCAATCATTTTGACGCCAAAACAATCGCGATTCAATCATCATTCACAAGCAATTGTGACTGCATGATTAACTTTTTGTTTTAGGCGTCTAATGTTGTGGTTCGGTGATAGAAAGTTTTGATTTTAGGCAATTTCTTCTACAAAACTATACTTAGAAAACTTTCTGACCTACTTTATGTTGTTTTGAAAGTGGGTGGTCTTTCTTATACGTACTAATCAAAGATTATAAAGAGGTGAATAACTGAATAATGTCTCTACGTGATCTTTTGACCGCAAAGAAAAACTACAAATATCATGTGCACGATAGATACATTACTGGTAAATATCAGCCTACACAAGCATTCAATTAGCAGACTGGTATTATTACCATAATATGTGCATAACCAAGTATTACATACTATAATACCTTGGTATTACACTCCTTAATATTCTTAAGGCAATTTGCTACAATGATACCACCTGCTATACAGATACCGATATACTATACCTGCTGCATTAGATAATGGTCCTCATTTCGAACATATATCTGATACCAAATAACGCGTGTCATATTTTTTACCCAACAGGCGTTACAGGCTATTTGTAATTATAATTTTTATACCCCAACAAGGCGGCAAACGGGCGTGCGACAATCTTGATGCGGTGACCGCTGCTTTCTAATAGGCGCAGGCAATGGACGCCTGTAACATTAGGAACATTACAAGACCCTTTAAATGTCTTGGAAGACCCTTCTTGAGGAACCCAATGAGTAATCCAATCAAGTTAGTTTCAAAACGGTTAGGAGAATTTAACGACCAAAGGTATTTCCTAAATTAGCTAACAAACGGGCAAATATGTCTTCGTTTCATGGCATCACCAGACATTTACTACTTGTGTCGAAATAGTAAAGTACTACAAGCTTCCAAATTAGACATAGCTGCGACAAGAAATTCCAGTGTTCGTAGGTACTTATTAGGCCTTTGGCATTCCGACATATGACCTCAAGCCTTATAGACAGGCTCTACCGATGACAAAAGACTATCTCCAGTTTTAAGTTTCTTCTGACACTTCTCTTTGCATATAAATGAGGGACCTAGAGGGTAAAGTAATACCTAATAATGCTGGACAATTCACACAGCATTATCTAGCTAAGCAGAGCTTGTATTATGGGATAACTGAAATATACTTCAATCATCTCAGATAAGAGATTTCATTAAGACAAAGTCCTAAATTAAATAGTTTTAATCACTAGCGTTCAATCAGCATTTGAAGTTATTCGAAACAGCATACGCGAATTTTACCATCCCGCCCGCGCGTCTTCATCAATTCAATTCATTTATTTCCTTTAAACAAAATACATTGTGTGTGGAAAACTTAAATCTAAAACTCCGGAGTAGGTACTTACACAAAAAATTCATTGTACAATCATTCTGTTAGGCGCTGCTTTAACAATAATTCTACTCCAAGTGTTTTCTCTAAGGTGGTGGATTCATATAATATTGTGAATTATTCGTTAATTAGCCATTGCAATAGAATTCATGTTGGCACGGGACTCAAAGTCGAAGCGAGGTCGCCCGCCACCGCCGCCGCCGTCACGACTGGCGACCGTAGGGCGGATTGGCATTCCTCTCAGCGCAGTGAATGTTACTTATACTTACAAATTACATTATTTGTGAAGGCACCTTGATCTGGAATATTACTTGCAGTGTTCCAAAGGACCTAGAAAAAATCGATAGTTTTCTTCGCGTATGTATTTCAACTTTTGCCTCCATTGACGCCCCCCGACGCATATTATGTCGTCGACCCACCTCGCAACCGGGCGTCCGACGTTTCTTTTTCCCATTATTGGCCACCAATCAGTTGTTTTGCTCCACCTATCATCACCTCGCCTTGCAATGTGTCCAGCCCAACTCCATTTTAGCTTCATGACTCGAGTACCAACATCCTGGACTTTTGTCATTCGTCGGATCTCGGTGTTCGAGACTCGGTCTGTAAGGTGAATGCCGAGCATGGCGCGCTCCATGGCTCTCTGTGCAACTCTGAGCCGGTACACAGTCTCCTGGGATTTTGTTATGAACCGTATAGGGACGCCCGGTTGCGAGGTGGGTCGACGACATAATACGCGTCGGAGGGCGTCAATGGAGGCGGTTAGCACAGGACCGTAGTGGATGGCACAAACTTCGGGAGGCCTATACCCAGCAGTGGGTAAAATCCGGCTGTGGATGATGATGATGATGATGATGTATTTCAACTTTTGCAGCTAACAAACCCTCAGGGACTTCCTCCTAAAAAGACCTTCGAAGAACTTCCAAACCACCAACTACCAAAATATTATAAACTAATTTATGCCCGCGGCTTCACACGCGTTGTTTTTATACGTTTAAAGGTCATTTCTATCCCATGGGAACTGATTTATGGGATAAAAAGTATATATTGTAACAAGATTCCAGGATTAGAATTATCTGTATGCAAAATTTCAGCCCGATCCGTTCAGTAGAAAAGGCGTGAAGAGGTCACAAACATCTACCCATCTATCCATCTATACATCCATTATAATATTAGTGTGATATTCTTGCAACTTCCTGGTAAAAGCTCTGCTCTACGTTAACACCTATAGACGCTTTTGGAAGATTGACTACCCAGCAAGTTTGTCGTTAACTTTTCATAAACAAACACCCACTATACTTTATCCAGGCCCCACAATTCACAATAGCTACTTATTCTGAATTAATTGATAAATCACGAGCACGATTCGAACCACCTGGAAGTGTGGGCTCCATAATGAACCCAGGCGTGAACACAATGTACGAGGTCCCACGCACACGCTCCGAAAGGGCACAGATGATATTATACTAATGCTAGTAGTACGGGGCAGTGTACACGGAGCTTAGGTTACTCGAATAGCGTTACATAGCCTACACTAGGCTACTCGTTGGATTGAAGAAATGTTATGGTAATCTCGCCCGCGGACGAGTTGTACCTTTTCTAAAAAGCAACTGTGGACAACTCGTCCGAATCAAAAGTCTCTTGGTTTTTGAAACCCCAAAGTGAAATGGTCAACCCGTCGTTACTTTTCAAGGGTTCCGTATCGAAATGAAGTAACGACCTAACAGAAGCTAGTGGAAAAATGTTATTGTGTAGCAGACGTAGGACGTATCTATACATTTCAGTTACAATTAATAACTATAGTATATGGTGGAATCTTTTCTCATTGGAAATGTTGACGTTGACAATCCTTTACGTAATAGAACCAATGATCTAAAATATGTGACTTGGAGCAGGAATTGGATTAATATAATTAGATAATAGATTTATAATTAGTAGATTTGCAGGCGAAGAGAGCGCGTTGAATTCTTTTGTATTAGTTTCGTAGGTGATTGCTATTTTTTTAAGGTAGCATTAGGTTTTTATTAGGTACCTCTATCACTTCAAATATTATTTAATTCGCCTATCTCATTAAGCACAAGCTGATGTACTTAGTCAAAGTGAATTGAACTTCTATAGATTGGAATCTACCTTATGAACATCAAGATACAATACAACGCTAGAAGCGTACAGTTCACTGTCGGTCAAAAACTACATGAAAATACGAATAAACTCAGAGAATATTAACCTTATTTCTTTTTCAAAGTTTCTAAGTCTAGTCGTACCTAGACATAGAGCATTCTGCTATTCTGTCATCAACATCATATAAACTTCATGATTATGCGCATATTAACATTTATTCGCGTGTCGATATAACTAGGTTCTAAATATGTAAATATTTCGAGGCTAGTCTTATGATTTTGACGACCAACGTGGCAAGCGGTCATGCGGTCCATCTGATGGAAAGTGGTTACCCAGTCTATGGACGCCCGCAAAATCAGGGACATTACACGCATGTTGCCGACCCTTTAAATGTCTTAAAAGTTTTTAATGCATTAAATATGTAGTTAAATCCAAGTTTAACTTCCATATTGATTAGATGTTCTAAGTTATGATTATTAATTTTTGTCTGAAACAAAAGAAGATAGGTTTCTTAGTAAGTCCGAAATTTCAATAATATTGATGATAATGTTGATGATAACGAATCGGCTATCAAGCAATACCACCGATTGTATGCAAAGGCAGATGCCAAACTATTCCGCAAGTCGGCATGCACAGAATCTTCATACGAACATTGCATGAATCTCCAATAGTCACTTTAGGTAATTTGTATGTTTACCTACCAGTGTCTATGTTAATGTAAACCTTCCGGCCTTGAAGAGGCATGCTAGGAATCACAACTCGTTCCTGTGATTTAGTTGACGTATCACCTTCGGGAGGAATTTATATTGGCACGTGAAAAGCCTTGATAGAAAGACTGACGAATAAATGATGAGCCGTTTTGGAGAATGCAAGTCTCAACCTTGCCAACAGAGCCAAAGTTGTGTAGAGTTTCCTTTACCGTTGGTTTTCCTTTCGATTTTCAGGTAAGGGAAGAACCATTTATAAATGCTAATGGCTCGCTTTTCCAAGTGCATCATCAGATTAAAATGCAAGATCTGCAGTCACTCAGAACAGGAAAAAGGACGTCAACGAAGAGGCATTGGGTTTTTATGAGCTGCCCAAGATCAGGAAATAAATACAAACTAATATCAAACCGTTCCGTTTATAAAGCAATTACGTTGCCTGTCGGTTTCTCGTATAGGGTTTTCCTGACACGTTCATGATCAAATCAAACCATACCTACCTAATAAATAATACCTACTGAAGTGTATAGGTACTTATGATATTATATAATAGCGTTGCGGGGTTACTCGCAATATTCAGCTGAGCATGGACCTTTTCTGATAGCGAAGGCAACGGCACTGATCATCACACACGGCCAGATCAAAACAATATTAACTTAGGCACGTTAGTTTTAAGCAATTTATACTTACATCTAAATCTTTTTAACGTGTGTCGTGTTTGTTGCCCTAGCTTACCTATATATTTTCTTATACCTATACCTATCAGAATAAATCTATTTGCATTACATTTATTTCTTTTTATTCTTTGCCTACGGGGGTGGGAAAGCTCTTATTAGCTTGAAAGCAAGTCAAGTTCAGCACTCAAAATCCTTGCCGATAACTTCGTGGATATTCTTGAACTGAATCCGGTTATATTACTACTTCCTTTCATTTCTCAGTTTCCATGTTCATTGATTTTACATACAGCAACTTGTGTAACAAACGTACAAGGTTCGTTCGTATGTGACAAGTTGCATATTTTATACGACTTAGTATCAATAATTAATTAGTTACTGTACTTTGTTGGGAAAATATGTGTTTTATCCTTTGTTCATACTATAATGTCTGGACTTTGTCATATACTTCTACTTATTACGTTTGTTTTATCGTTTTACAATTTATTAATCCTTGTCAATGTTCTTTTGCTAAAGATAAGTTATTTTCACTAACTCGGATAATCCTCCTAAATGATGTCATCGCTATAAAAATCCATGACATCTTACCTATCTATAATCATTTGATACTTTTTCACAATATGGTGTGAAGTGGCAATAGCAACATGGGTAATTATTCGCGACATCTACTTTATTTGCATATGATCCGTACAGTGACGTATGTACAGAATCAGATGATCTTCAGATGACTTATGGAGCTTAGCTTCGATAGGAATTTGCTTTTAAGCTTTTTCATAATTCATAATTCTTTATTGCACAAAATTGGTACAAGTAGAACATTTACCGGGAAAAATAATGGCAAAGGCGAGCTTAACCCTAAAAAGAGTTCTCTTCCAGCAAACCTTATTGGGAGAGAGAGACAAATTTGTAAAAGTGCTTTCGTCAAATTACCTCTTTTATTCATTTTTGTTTTATTTTAAATTACTTCTAAATCTGTCCACCTGATCTCACCTATAGTACTTAGGAAAATCACGGCTAGGTCAGCAGCAAAAGCAAAACCTAAAGCGAGAGGAAGACAGGTTCGTCTTCAAACCTGACCTTTGCCTTTCACTGGTGGTAGTAGGTATTTACGTACCTACTTATCTACGTAATATAGGAACAATCATAGCGGTGTGTTGGTTCAATGAGCGCACACAATGCCGCACAGACCTCAAACATTCTAATGTACTTACCTGCGTACCAATACGTTGTTTTTTGACTGTTGTGTTCTATCGAGTTGGTTTACTCGGGTATTAAGAACACAGACCCGTTAATGGGTAGAGACAAGACCACGGGACCACGATAAACGCTCGCGATTAAACGAAATGGCACCATGAAAATACCTACATTTTTGCTGGAGTCTAAGAAGACTATGCCCTCCTAAGCCCCCTGATTTCTGGTTGATGGGGTGAATCTACAACTGTTTTTACTGCCTGTTGTAAATGTTAGTGGAGGTGAACCAAGTAAGCATATTTCTTTTATTGGGGGGTTCCGCCCCCGATAGTAGGATAGGTTAGTAGGATGGTACCATGAAAACACGTTTTTGCTGGAGTCTAAGAACTACTTCATTACGTTTTTGTTATTACCTATAGTGCGCAAGCCTCGCACTCTGGAACAACAGGATTGGATAAACTTCAATGTTTCCCCTGTAGGTGGAGCTAACGGCGCTTGAGTCCATAGAAAGTCGCAAAGATTTCACATCGATCAAGAAAGGTTATCACATCCCCGTACTGAGGGGAGGACGCGGGTTCAAGTCCCGTCGAAGTCGAAAATTTTTGCGATATTATTTGATTTCTTAGAAATTAGAAACTACTTCATTATTGATCAAACATTGACGATTAGGCTGGGGTGGTAGGTACCATTCATTCTTTCTTAGGTTGGCTAAAGGCTGTATTTTCGGTGGAAATAACGCGCGCGTTGGGCTAACGTAAGTATATTGAAAGTAATAGAAAATCCGATGTCACCGCTTACCGATACCGCTTGTGTGTATGGCGTGATTTATTTTTTCACTGTCTACTATACCTAATCAAAGCAAATTTAAGTATTACCCATGGCTTTAACCTTAAATACTAAATAGCATTTTATTCTCAAGGTAGTAGAGACTAATTTAGACAGGATCGTGCGAAAATATTGAAATCATACATAACGAAACGTGAAACCTTGGAATTCGATTCGTTTAGGCATTTCTGCAAGCGCTAGATTTGTGAAATAGGTGCCTACTATACCCCGTCCACGAATTTATTTTCTATTTTGTATATGCACGACTATAAAGTTTCCTAATTATTAACAGGTGAGTGAATGAAGACTGAATGACAGAATCATTACCTCATCATACCATTGACAGATAGAATAGATATGCGAATTTAAGAAATCAAATAATATCGCAACAATTTTCGACTTCGACGGGACTTGAACCCGCATCCTTCCTTCAGTACAGGAATGTGCTAACCAACTACAACCACGAGGTCAAGTGACGTGGGAGTCGAAAATCTTTGCGACTTTCTACGGTCTCTAGCGCCGTTAGTAGTTGGTTGGCCGTGGTTGTAGTTGGTTACTACATTCCTGTACTGAAGGAAGGATGCGGGTTCAAGTCCCGTCGAAGTCGAAAATTTTTGCGATATTATTTGATTTCTTAGAAATTACCCTTAGTGTGGGGTTACGCACTATAATAACAAAAAACCTTAGTATATGCGAATCTGTCACTCGAAAAATATGAGGATATCGAAAATTTCGATTTTTACCGAGCCGACATAGTACCTATGTATGTATGTAACGAAGATTATTCTATACTTAGGTGCAATTGGTAGTTCGACTGACAATCAAATAGTCATGTCGATTTTTTATGACAATCGATTTTGTCTAAGAAGAAGTTAATAATAATAAAAATAGAAATAATAAATAATGCTGGACAATTCACATAGCATTATCAAGCCCCAAGCTAAGCAGAGCTTGTGTTATGGGTACTAGATAACTGATATACCTACTTAATACAACACACTACATAGATAGATATTTTTTATTAGCATTAGCGTTCTGGATGTTTTCTATGTATATTATACATAGAAAACATCCAGAACGCCCTGGACAAATGTCTGCAGATCGTGCAAACATTTGTCCCGAGGCGGGAATCGAACCCGCAACCTCCTGCGTCGCAGGCAGACCTTCGCCCACTGTTGACCAATCGACCTTCGACCACCGTCGAGTTGTAATCGATTTTATATTATTGCTCAACGTTTTGTTTTATTTTACAGACTTTACTCGGGCGTCTAACGAAATGACTTCAATGACTTTATTTTTGGAATCAGAATATTCAATTGAATAAAATAGTATTATTCACACAAACAAGCTTGCGTATGCGACAAATATGGCGGATTAAACTTAAAATATCTTGAAGTCAGATTCGTAATATTTTGCTCTCATTATGTGAAATCAACAGTGAATAATAAATCATTGACAATGATTGACTAAGTAATCGATTTTTTTTTTAAAGTTGGAAATTACTTTATTCACAAACGATAAATAAATAAATAATGCTGGACAATTCACACAGCATTATCTAGCCCCAAGGTAAGCAGAGCTTGTGTTATGGGTACTAGATAACTGATATACTTAATACAATGCACTAAATAGATAGATATTTTTTATTATACATAGTAAACATCCAGAACGCCCTGGACAAATGTCTGTAGATTGTACAAACATTTGTCCCGAGGCGGGAATCGAACCCGCAACCTCCTGCGTCGCAGGCAGACCTACGCCCGCTGCGCCACAGGGGTCGTCGATAAAAAAGATGCTGGCATTATTAATGAATTATTAATTACCTAGTAAATATGCATTGTTGTGGAATATCTGTTCAGCGTCAGCTCATTCTCTGAATGACCACTTATTGTCGGTCAGTATTCTTTTACCGTGAAGTCATTCATACAAATAGGTACCTACTTTCTACAGGATGCTCTCGCTATGAAATGGCATACTGTTTGCGTTTTATGGGAAAAAGTAAATGATTTTTAATTAATTTTGATCTACGAAACGTAGGTACCTAGGTACTATTTACTACGTAGAATTTTAACTATCCTTACCTGAAATTCTAATAAAACCGTGAATATGTATAGTATTAAATATATAAATTCTCGTGTCACAGTTTTCGTTGCCATACTCCTCCGAAACGGCTTGACCGATTCTCATGAAATTTTGTGAGCATATTGAGTAGGTCTGAGAATCGGCCAACATCTATTTTTCATACCCCTAAGTGATAATTTTAAATTTCCACGCGGGCGTAGCCGCGGGGCGCAGCTAGTATTATTATATATTCTCTGGCAATAGGGTGTGAAAAAGGATATAGAGTGGACAGAGTTAAGTTTTCAGTTAATCGCTGTTACCATTCATCTATATCTCTTTTTATCTATTAGGTATCTATCTATTTATATAATTCAATTTAATATGTATTATGTCTGGTTTGATTTGGGAGACCTTTGCCCAGGCGTGGTACGAAAAAGTCAGTAAAAAAAACGAAATTCAATGACAACCTATGTTTGCAGTTTGCATATACCAATTACTTACCCTACGCCGCGTATGGCCGTAGAGATGGTGTACGTTTAAGAGAGCGTAGGTCTCTAATCTAGGACCAATTTCGTTTTAGAGAGCCATTTAAGAAGGCACAATGCGCGCCACTTTGTAAAAAGGATAGGGCATAGGATTTCGCGTTCATAGGAGCGGGACAGCGCAAACGTCAAAATTAAGTTATTGTTTATTTACAAGAAAACTAAAATCTAATTAAGAAACTGGCTTATATGAACCAACCAATTAGTAAAAACGAATCAAAACATAAGTCATTTCAATAGATCGCAGGGTTCCTGAGATTTCAACCAAATTATGTATAACACTTAAAAATTTTTATCGTAATTTTTTTACAATCATCTTTTCGATCCTTATGGGTTCATGTAAAAGAGGAATCCGTAATCTATTGGATCGCTGTCATCAATGAGGCCTATATTTTTTTGCATTTGGTGGCTTTCCTGTCACTGCGACCATGATAGGCCTATTGTGATCGCCACTTTGTGTGTTCAGCCTCAAAGCAGCGGCGTTTATAATTCGCCACCAACACATGCAGCTACTAGAAACTGTAGGATTTTCTTCGGAGTGAAGTCTCTCAGCTCGTCTGGGCTAAGCAGGTGCTTGCCCAGATGGATGCTCCGTTTTTGCATCAGTGCTCCGCACTCTCTTAGAAGGCGGAGAGACGTTTCCTCCGCCTGCTCACAGAATCTGAAGGAGGCCTATAAATATTGCCTACACATCATCCCGTGTTTGCGACGATCGACGATCAATATTATTGTTTACGTGATTGTTTGATTCGTCACCTGAATGCGCGGCGCACGGCCACTAGCTTATTACCTTAACCACCTCGCTCGCCAGACCCGTATTTTTTCTAAAAATTAATATTTAAAAAACAATTGTATAGACACTGAAGATAAATCAATTATTTTCCGGTTACAGTAAAATTTGCAGTGAATTTTCATAAATTAAACAACTGTATAGACACTGAAGATAAATCAATTATTTTCCGGTTACAGTAAAATTTGCAGTGAATTTTCATAAATTACTTCAAGCCTCCTAACCATTGTTACGAGACTAATCGCAATAAAGTTAAATTTGGTTCCGTTATATGTGTATGAATATCATTATTACTTTAGTAAAAAACTTATATACAGATATATAATCACATTTATTTGATAAAACGTACTAATAAGACAATTAATGCAAAAACCAAACAATTTAACCGTGCGTTGTTTTAATAGTAATAAAATCTTTAATATTAGCCTTAACTTTCCAAAAAAAATTACGACAAATATTTTAAAATCAAGATTAGTAGGTATGTGATAGGAGTGAAAATGACAGGTGGAGGGAATCTAGTCAGGTATGAGCGGTACCGGAAGTCGCCCCGTGCCAATAAATCTGCCCATGCGCGGTACTACTACACCCGGTCCCTGGTGCTGGATTCCCCGGTCAAACGGAGGGCCAGGTCCGCATCGTCACCGAACAGGAATGCCAGGTAACGAGAGAGTTCAAGATCGAGTCAAAAATGTAGTTTTAAAAGTGTTTTGGAACTTATTGTTAACACACGAATCATTATTTTAATTTTTGTTATCTAGCACTACCTATTGTATTATATTTCTTTATAAATCAAAAACTTATACTATTCTTATTTACAAGACACTAAATTGTAGTCCACACTACCCAAAGGTTAGCATGTGGAGAATGCTATTTAGCGTTATGTTCACCTAGGTACAACTTTTGTGTAAAAAAGTATACTTATTCTATCTCGCTAGGTAGGTACCTATTTTCCCCCGTTCCCGTACTGTAGACAAATCATTCTTCCTTTGAATTTTTCTATTTGATTTTTAGTTACTTCCCTTTACTTATTGGATTATTTCTACGTGGATGTGTTTCACCGTCTATATTCTTTTATGCCATTTTAACAGTTCTAACTTGTCTCCACGCGGCCAAATCATCGCAACGATATTTTCTATTGACTTGCCACGAGACCTTCGTCTGTAAGGTGGTCCCTAATCATCTATACCTTTAGAAACTTAATTATTAAGCTAAGCTTAGCCGAGTCTAAATAATTTTGCCGAACGAATTATAGCAAGAATCCTCTCGCCCACGTAGATGAACATAGAATCTTAAATCTTGATGCACGCTTGAACAGTTTCAACATGCCGAGTGGAAACCTAAAGGTTATGTAGTACCTTTGGATCAGAAACATTAAATTACCTTTACATTCCATTCCTCATGCCTATTTTATTATTATTTTAAGCCCGTGTCCCACTGAAGGTCGAAGGCCTCCCTGTCCAAATTCCAAGGCACCAGTTTTCCGGGCACTTAGGTACTTACATACGGAGTACCTAACTTCTAATCTGCGATATATTCTTAGCGCAACCGACTCTACATAATGTGAGCTAACTCATGCCAAACGTAGACTCTTGTTTTATCGTCGATAGAACTTCGTTTGACCGCAATCTCACCTGATGGTAACTGTCGATGTCACGAACACGAAAGTCTAGAAGATACCTATTCTTCTTATCTTGAAAAGACCCAGGCTGTAATCAGGATCCGTAACGGTTTTAGTTGAGAATGCAGATTTATAGAGTTAAGTAATCTATAACACTATATATAACACAGTGCAAAAAAATTTGTTCTACGACAAAAATTGACGAAGTTCTGACCAAATTACTAGCGAAGTTCACTGAGTGACCGCCGCGGGTGCGTGTGACGTAACTCGCTCGGTCACCGCCCGTTAACCGTAGGCAGATATTAGTTCTTAGTGATTTAATTTCCTAAACTTATAGTTTCGGAGTAAATCACTAAAAACTGATATCTGCCTACGGTTAACGGGCGGCCACCGAGCGAGGGACGTCACATGCGCCCGCGGCGGTGACTCAGTGAACTTCGCTAGTAATTTAGTTATAACTTCGTACGTAATGGTCCGATTTGGATAATTTAAAAAGATATATCATTCTTATGTCATAAAAAATAACGCGGATACTAGTTCTATTGAAATTGCTATAACGTTGCGGATCCTCATTGTCTGCAAAAACAGCAGCGGGGAGCGTGTTTCAAGCCCAAGCAGCGGTACGAACATGGAAAAAAAACCGCTTAGTGCGAATGGACGGTATATCCACCAAGTAGGGATGGTATTGTGCGGTGCGTTTGCTTATCCTGGAGTGGAAAGGGGATGGTGGGATCAGGGCATGAAGTTCCTGTGAGCATTCTCCGAAATGTATCCCATAAAAGATCGAGAGATAAGCGACCTTGCGGCGGCGGTCCCCATCTTCTTCTTAAAGCTAATTAGTAGACTCAATGTAGTTTCAACGGTGATCAATTGATTATGTTCACAAACATTAATCGACATGCTAATCTACCGCTTGCTCTACCTGTTATCAAGGCAACAAGATAAAGACAGGTCGTTTATTTCACGACATTTTGTTCCCTTACGGCCTCTAAGCAGTTTGACCCTGTGTCACCGATCATACAACTTTAATATAAAACAACGCCGGTAAAAGGTTGATTGCCTCGCCCATACGCGTGACGACTAAGGACAGCATCTATTGAACAAACACTGGATGTAATCCGCAAGTGTAACAATGAATCTCTCCTGTTTAGTATTTACTGTTTGTTGTCATCAAAACAATGCGTTTCGTTTCCGTTGTCTTTCGGTGGAATGTGTTTTTAATATGATCTATATTCAGTGAAATTTTATACGATTTACAAAATGCGGTTACTTATACCTCATCAGCAAACATGACGTATTCACTGCTGAACATCTTCATCCTCAACAGCCTTTATTGGTCCACTGCTGGACGCAGGCCTCCCCCTGAAAAGCGCCTTCTGCTGAATATGCTTTCCCCAAACAAGTGGATTTTTCCAAAATCACCACACACAAGTAAGCTGCTGCCATACCTCTAGGAGGTTCCATTTTTATATTTTTTATTAGTATTTGGTGGATTTCGTGTCTAGGCTAAGCAGGTGATTGACCAAGCTGGATGCTACGTTTTTGCATCAGTACTCCGCACTCTCCTTTTTTTACGGTTTCTGGATTTTTCCCTTTATTTGAAAAAAAATTAATTATGTATAAAGAATCCAGGTTACAAATTTACCACCGGGCTCCGCACTAAAAAAAGCAAAGCCTGTATCGCGGAGACCGGATGGAGAGACGTTTCCTCCTCTTCACAGAATCTGCAGGGTTGTTTGTCGCTTAGCCCCAGCGGAGAGAGAGGCCAGAGGTTCCCTTAGTAGTCCCCTAGTCGCCTCTTACAACCTCCACCGGCTGATTTGGAGAGGTAAATTTTTACGCCGTGGCCGCCTCCACTGCCACGATTTACTGTATACGTCCTCTAAATTTTCACTGCCAAACTTTGTTTTCAGTTTGATAATGTTTTCATCAGAAATCATAGCAGGAAAACTAGCTTCATTGTATCTTTGGTAAAGTAAAGGTATACTTAGCTCTAAAAGGTGCAAACTGAACGTGTTGAAAAAAACAATATCACCAGCAGTCGCAATATTGTCAATACGTCGCATGCTAGACTCATTTTTGCAGTTTATAAAAGAATCGCCAAACAATAGCTAGCTACAACAATTACATTAGCTTTGGCTATTGTTGATAGTGAGATACTGCATTGTTCATGATGAACGAAATTCTGTCAGGCCTGACCGATTGCGGCGGCGGCGTTCCGATTGTTATTGGAAGTCTAGTTTTAAAATCATACATATTTATCTGACAATTTTGACTAAAACAGCTTTGTACGTATTTGTTCTTGCTGTCAGCGTAAAGGTTGAAGTCATTCGCGGCATTCAAGCAAGGAACTCAAATAGAGGAAATAGAGGATTACTTTGAAAAAAAACTAACTATTTGTCTAAGAGTTCAGCTTATGGAGAACCGTGATAAATGACATTGATTGGTCTAAAAAACATCGAAAGTATTTTGTGAATATTTTTTAATCTAAATTTAAAAGCGTTTGCTGGAAAAGTGATCGATCGTCATAACGAGCACTTTTACAACAAACGCTTTTTTACGGTAATTTAGGCTCGAAGGTAAGGTACATACATATATGTACCTTCGAGCCTAAAGTACTTACTCAATAATTTTAAATTTTGACACAGTGGCAAAAACTTACGTTCATAACAAACAATTTATACAGAGTTACTGATTACGTCGATTTAGATCAGAGAATTTTAGTTTCTATCATTACTAGTGAAACAGTATATTATGATGTTTTATAGTAAAATCAGTCAGTAATGACGGAAACTACAACCCCCTCAAGGATCTAGGTTCAGGTCCAGTAGGTACCAAATCGAAACCTGTGGGGCGTGTTTATTTGACGTTTGACGTTAGTATCGATACGTGATGGTGACCTCTCATTTTTGTATGAGATTTGCGTAGTTTCCTGTCCGTACGATAGAGGCGCGTCAAAATAAAAATAAAAACCTCTTTATTTCCATAAATACAATAAATGTACACTTAAAAAAAGTCAAATTATAAAATTAAACACTGACACGGAAGTAAGGTGATATTTTTTGTACTGTACCAAATCCTACGTAAAATTATGAGACGTCATAAGGGCTCAGGATAAAAAAAGTCCAACATTACCACAATGATAGTAAATAACATTGCCTCATCTATGCTAACGACAATATTCCTTGTCCACAGATGTCACTCCGCTCCAAAAATAATGGATAGCCACAGTAGATCGGCGTCGCCCCGCGAGGCACAGCGGCCGCAGATCCGCCCGCCCTCCCCGCCTTCTTCACCCTCGCCAACCGGCTTAGACAACCGCGCCTACCAGCACGACGACGCCGACGCCAACCACAACCAGTCCTTCACCTCCAACGGAACCAACGGAACCTCCATACACCAGAACGGCCACAAACCCAACGGCGATACGAAGCTAGAAGCGGTCAATCTAGAACTGATAAACTTGACGCCTAAGAATGCCTCGAAGAAGGACTCCTCGGTTGATATGAACGCCAGTAACCCTTATGATGAATACTTTGTTCCAGTGAATGAGCACAGGAAGTTTATGAGGTGAGTTGCTTTTTAACCGCTTAATTTAATAAGATTTTACTTTAGGACATTTAAATGTGTCGGAAAATGTCTCAAAATGTGTCCTTGAAAAGTTAGAGGAGGTACCGTTGCTTAGGAGATACAGTGATTTATGCCATATTCGTCCCGGGAAAGTTCGGCCCAAATCAAAAAATCTGCTTTCGTCCCACATTGTATGCCGTACACAGTTTCATTGGTAAAGTATAGCCAACCAGCGATTGCAGGCAGTTCTACCAATTTGCTAATAATTAAACCATCAATCCGTTCTTTGTCTACCAAACAGGTGTAGCTAATCGCAAACATCGATCGATAAGAAAAGAACGGCACAGATGTTCTCTACAAAACTCGAGTGCCGTTGGTTCACCTCAGGCTATCGGCTCTGATTTATATAACCCCTACGTCTTTTAAAGTTTAATTAGCTACTGAGATCATAAACATCAGACGTGGACAAATTAGTAGGACTTCGTGTGGGTGAGCAAATAACGTCAACTTTAGATACTTGAGCAGGCTTTGCCGATTATGATTATATAGCCGAACGATTTAAGACGTTAGGAGTTAGAGAATTATGGGCGAAAACAAAAGCCTTTCTTTAAAAATTTGTGGGTTTATGATTTCCCACTTTGACGGTTTGAAAACATATTGCAAGATGCATATCTTCGCAAACAGGTAAGGGTAATTACTTAAACCTGCCTAGTAATAGATGATGAGTCATTAAATCTCAAGTCTTTCAACCGTGTCTATACAATTAGTCACAGCCCCTATTTCCGCTTCTACACTTAAGTTATTTTCAATTCGGTCCGTCCTTGGGGCCTTTATTCTGTGAAATAAGCAATTTAGCTAATCCGCCGTAAATTTTGCCATAAATAATGTTTGAGGAGCCATTGTTTAAGTTTGACGACATTTTCTGCTTGATTGGTTGCTCTTAGAACTGTAATGTCACCCAACTCTGTGGTGATCTGGTCACTTCAGGTCAAATTCCTAGGCGTTGTGCTGAACTATCTAAGCACCTTTTAATATAGCAGCTTCTTCGTCAAGTCAAAACTTGCTATATGAAAATACACATAAGAATATAAGATTAAGGAATATAACTTCCACATTAAATTTAGAACAAACCAAAAGCTGATTTCATTTATGTTGGTAGCTGAATAGCTATTAGGAGGTTGTCACAACTGGGTTCGACTAGGTTGGACGTGGTGCGGCCACAGAATGTGGCTGCTTATGCAATGGCTGGCCACTGAACTGTGACGTCACAGCTAGGCTAGCGTCATTTGTCCAGCAATATTTGCATTTCTGCAACATGGCCAATACTGTCGAATTGCTAAATAACTTGCAATTATTTGTCTATTGCGAATTCGTTAAGTGATGAGCTAATCGGTAAACGAATTAGAACTGGTATCTAATTAGGTGATCAACCAATAAAAAGTTAAACCCAATTAGAATAGAAGACAAACAACGACATAGCTAATACCATTATGACTCGTTTTAAAACTCAACGTCGATTTAAGCGTTTTTTTTTTAGCCTATTTCGTCTCACTGCTTTACAAAGGCCTCCCCTACACCCTTGCAAACTTCTCGATCTTTTGCACACAAAACTTTTACCGTTACAAAAATGAAAATTATTCGATTTACTGACAACACTGGATATTCAGGCTACGACCTTCAGACCTTTACTTACGTCTAGAATAACTTTAATAGCAGCCAATACCAGCCAAAACCCACATTTTTGTATTGGCCTTGAATTGAATATTATAATTCCGAATGGACCGCGTCGTCGTCGTACAAAATCTTCGCGAAGCTTTCGGAATTGCTAATTAGTCACTAACATGCGTAAAATTCTTCGGCCACTTGAATAGCTACGCGTTTTGAGTAACTATAATATTATGTAGGTATAGCTAGGTAGGTATTATAATTAGAGTACCTACAGAGTAGAAGCTTTTGTAGGTATTTCCTTGAGTGACCATAATTCTTTGCACAGAAGATTGCATCGCAAAAGGACACCCTCAATGACTAATTTACGTTGGTTAAAAGCAAGAGGGAAATGCAGTAAAAACAACGTGTGTCTAGAAACTTGCTGCAAGTCTCAGTCGTGAGTACACTTACTTGTTTTATGACTTACAACTGCACCCCTACACATTTGTAAATAAGTAAATAAATAATATGTTGATTTATTGAGACATCTTAGTGTATTTTTACCGATCTTCGAAAATAGAAAGAGGTTTAATGTAGGTGCATAATTGTGTTCGCCAATTTCTCCGTCATTGATGGATCTATTTGAACGATTCTTTTGCAGTTGTATAGATAGAGGATAATCCCAGGTGGAAAAAAAAATATTTCCGAGGGATCAGTATTAATCCCGCAAAACTTAAAAACTGCTTAAAAATAAGGGATAGAAAGTCGGTTTTTGGTTTTTTCAAACAATCAAATTCTGTTAAATCTGAAAGACAAACAATCAAATTCTGTTAAATCTGAAAGACATAGGCATATACTCAGGTTCTTAGAATTTATACCCAAAAATTTACGACCTAGACGAGAGTTGAACCCGCAACCTTCCACTAAGTAAAGTCAGTATACTCAGGTGTTTCCAGTCTTATAGGTAACCTGGTGATTAGGATGAATTTACCCACTGAGCTTTGACCATTTCCGTAAAAAAATATTGCCTATCAAAAAAACTTTTGATAGAAAAAAAATCAGAGCATAATTTTAACCAACAAAATCGCGGAGCTTAGATTGGAACCCACAGATGATCTCAGATTGGAACCTTGGTGAGGTCCAATCTGAGATTATATCTTCTTCGTATTGAATAACTAGCGTAGACCACCCTGTAGAACCAGTGTATACGTAAATGTTTTCCTAAACACTCTCTCTGTAGGTAAAACACGGTAAAACAAAGCTAAGTAAAAGTTTTACCTAGTGGAGACGAGAAAACAACGCTATCTGAAAACAATTATTTGCAATGGTCTTTGTACAGTTCACTTTATTGTTCATTCTACTCAGACATAAACATAACTCAAATATTTAGAAAGTTACTAATTCTCATTGCATGTTTTGCTTTGTTTGCGAACAGCAAAGTAAACGCGTTCACTGCCTAACTGAAGCGATGCTAGAGGATCGCGTCGCTTTACGAGTTGTCCTACTTGTCCGTGTGCATCGGTGGCAGTCGAAGTGTTAAAAGATCCACTTCTAATCTTCTTCCAGTCTTTTTGTTCTTGTTTTTTGTCATGGTGCGTAAGCCCTCACACTCAGGTTAATTTATAAGAATTCAAATATCCCAAAAAAATTAGACTTCGACGGAACTTAAAAACCCGCGTCAGTCCCGTCGAAGTCGAATTTTTTTGGGATATTTGAAAACAATTTTTCAAAATCAAAATCAAAATCAAAAACTCTTTATTTCCATAAATACAATAAATGTACACTTAGAAAAGGTCAAAATATAAAAGTAAACACTGACACGGAAATAAAGTGATATTTTTGATTTCTGTCGCTTCGATATGTAGACTAAAGTAAAGAAGCGACGAAGAAACCTTTAGCCTGTTATTTGTTAATTTTCGAGTTGGAGCAAAACCCGTCCCAAGCTTTTTTATCCTCTAGATAATCTGATATTTTATAGTAAGCCTTTTTGCACACCAAGGTTTTGACAATTTGTTTGAATTTATTTATTGATATTCTTTGCAACTCACTTGGAGTTTTGTTGTAGAAGCGTATACATTGCCCTTTAAAAGATGCATTTATCTTGTGTAGCCTAGTTGTGGGCACAGCGAGTTTATTCTTATTTCTAGTATTTATATTATGTATGTCGTTATTTTTAGGGAATTGATTGATATTTCTATGAGTGTACAACAAGTTTTCATAAATGTATTGACATGGTACTGTCATTATGTTTGTTTCTTTGAATTTATCACGCAGGGATTCTCTGGGACCCATATTATAGATTGCACGAACAGCTCTCTTCTGCAGCACAAATACGGTGTTAATATCTGCAGCGTTCCCCCACAGCAGAATGCCATAAGACATAACACTATGGAAGTAGCTGAAATAGACTAGTCTAGAAGTATCAACGTCTGTAAGATGACGGATTTTTTTGACTGCATACGCTGCAGAGCTAAGTCTCTTTGCTAGCTTATCTATGTGTGGGCCCCATTGAAGTTTACTATCTAAGGTTATTCCTAAGAATACTGTACTGTTTACAATTTCTAATGTTTCTCCTTTTACGTTTACATCAGTCTTAACTTGTTTTACATTAGGTAGAGTAAATTTTATACATTTCGTTTTGGTTTCGTTAAGCAAAAGATTATTGACACTAAACCAATGTACTACTTTTGAGATTGCATTATTCACATCGTCGAAATTTATGTTTTGTCGTTTCATTTTAAAAATTAATGAAGTATCATCAGCAAACAACACAATCTCGTGATTATTCTTAACAAGATGTGGTAGGTCGTTAATATAAACTAAAAATAGGAAAGGACCGAGGATAGAGCCCTGCGGTACACCCATTGTAACTACAGACCCCGAAGACCGTTTCCCATTAATGTCAACTCTTTGTATCCTATCACTCAAGTAAGATGTAAGAAGATCCAAAGAGGTGTCTCTTATTCCATAGTGATGTAGTTTCCTGATTAATGTTTCATGGTGTACGCAATCGAATGCTTTTGACAAGTCGCAAAAAACACCTAAAGCATCTTGCGACTTCTCCCAAGCATCAAAAATATGCGATACTAACTCTACACCGGCATCAGTAGTTGACCTGCCCCGAGTAAATCCGAATTGCTTACCATGTAGCAGGTCATTGCCATTAAAATGCCTAAGCAATTGATGTAAAATAAGTTTTTCAAAAACTTTGCTGAAAGTTGGCAGTACTGATATTGGTCTAAAGTTAGTGGGGTCAGACCTACTACCCGATTTAAATAGTGGGATTACTTTACTACATTTCATTAGATCAGGAAATACGCCACAACCAATAGATTGATTGAATATAAAAGCTAGATCTGGTGCAATCGTATCAATTAAAGGTTTAATAATAATAATTTTGAGATTTTGGGATTTTATTTGATTTTTTAAATTTTGGGATTTTATTTGATTTTTTACCTATTCACCAATTGAGTAAATGAAACTTGTGCTTCCTAATTAGTTTGCTATGCTCATCCTACTAATATTATAAATGCGAGAGTTTGTGTGACTGTTTGTTACCACGTATCTCCGTAACTACTAAACCGATTAAGATGAAATATGGTATGTAGGTAGCTTAGATTCTAGAATAACACAAAGGCTAATTTAAATTTCAAAAATTTACGCCTGATGGGGTTAAAAAGGGTGGTAAATTTTCTATCGAAAATTATTATTCCTTGGTTCATTTACTCAAAACTTAGTTTAAATAAACTATAAAGTAAGTAATGAATTAAGTACATCTTTTTTTTTACAAAACTGCCCTCAGGGTGGCAGTTTGTAATGTTGTGAGTGCAATAGATTTCTGAAAATAGTATGATTTCTGTTGACGTGTGTTTTCTATAGAAAATTATTATTCCTTGGTTCGATTTACTCAAAACTCAGTTTAAATAAACTATATAATAAATAATGAGTTGCATATTTTGTTTGTTTTTTTACAAAATTACCCCCAGGGGGAGTGCAATAAATTTCTGAAATTAGTTTGATTTCCACGCGGGCGAAGCCGCGAGGCGCAGCTAGCTTAGCTTATATTAAACCGAAGGAAACAATCAACCACATTCAGTATCCTTATTTAATAACTTGACGCCCTCAGTTGGCCCACTTGGTCATTATACTTAATCGCAATCTTCCTCAATTTCAGTGAAACTTGTTTCGACACTGCTACTTGCAAAACGGCTGAATACCTAAACGATTAATACCTTTTATGAAATAGTAATTAATTAAATTTTGAATTGCTTTTGTGCGTGTGTTAGAACTTAATTAACTGCTTAGTCACTATAATTACTGATTGTCGGTAAACGACTGTTAAGCTTGCATGTCACGCATTGATTTTTGGGACTCTTTAAGGACTCAAGCGCCGTTTCTTCCACGTCCAGCGGTAACATTAAACTTATTTATTTCTGTTCAAAGACTAAAGTTACATTTAGTTCCTTCTTAGAATTTTCTCTTAGTGTGGACTCGAGCTCTATCAAAAGATCTTAAAATAACTCATTGATGTAAAATAAAAAAGGCATCGAAGGTATTCATTATTCTGAGACAAGCCTACGACGATGTCGTAGAAGGAGGCACAGGAGGCCAGTGAAATGATACAAAATAGACGGCAACTGATCCGTGAATGATCCCCAACCCGCATGCCCAGCGTGGGGATTATGGGCATTGTGACCATGTGATAAAAGCCAATAAGGCGCTTATCAGGGGGAGGCCTGCGTCCAGTAGTGGACCACTACAAGCTGTTGAGGTGAGGTTGAGGATGAGGATGAGACCGTAACTCAGTTCTGCAGGCAGCCGTAATTTTCGAAAATATAATATGATGGTGAATATTACAACTAAAGAATAAAAAGAAATTTGAACTAGTATTTCATTAAGGTACCTAGAAATGAAACAGTTGAGCTAACTGCACTGCAGACTGTTGCAAATAATTTAGAGGTAAGAATCTCAACTGAACTATAAGTTGGTATTAATCGTTGAATTCTGCTGGTCACCACGCAGAAGGTTAAAATCAGATCAGTTTCGTATTCAAGGTCATTATCAGTGAATTCACAAAAAACCTGATATCGATCCATTCACTTGAGCTATTCTTGAATTGGCTAATTAAATATGACACTTTACACTTAACTGACTCAGATTATGCAATAAAAACTCCTTGAATGCTGCTAGACAATCGTATTAGGTATTTTAACATTATCGAATAAAATAAACGCATGACATTGAATTTTATGAACGAAATTAATTGCAATTTTATTTTTAAATGATTTTTGATGTATGTTTTTTCTTTTCAAATTGTACAATTTCTGATTTGCCTTGTATAACGACCTATGTTATAAAATAAAATAGGTAGGTCACAGAGTAATAATTAGGTCATAGAGTAAGGCTTGGAGATAAGTAGTTAGTTATGAAACTAGGTAAAATCAAAACTATATTGAGGCCACGATCCACCGCGGTTATTAACAATCAAAGAGTTTATCTCTGCCAAATTAAAACATTATTTGGTAATTTTTACAGTGTCAATTTTAACGCGTCTGTCTGAACTTTCGCTTATAATGAATAAAGCTATCCCACGATTGAAAGGCCGGAAATTCCGAGGAAGCACACGAGGCGGTGGCTAATAGGTACTTGATGCATTATTATGCAATCCATATTCATTGTTAGTTGTATGCCAGTCACTACCGCGGTCATGTCTGTCTGTGCTCACGATGAATGCAAAAAAATTGGTTGTCTGTAAAGTCGGTTTACTGACGATAGTTGAACGTGACAATGCAGACGCATCGCTCACTCAAGTAGGAGAGAGACGGATGTCGAGCGCTCTCGCTTGCACTTCAAGCCTTACATGGAACGCCTTAGAGCGAGGTAACGCCGCATGACGTCATGTTGTGGTAACGCCGCATGACGTCATGTTTTTTCGTGCGTGCAGCCGGCTTTATCGAATTATAAGACGTTGTCACGTCAAAAGTATGTGATCGGCGGCCGTTAGGGATTCTTCACACTTTGCGGCGCGATTATGTTCCTAACGCACCGCTAGTCGTAATTGTAAATGTGAATATCATCCTGAACAATCTAATGTAAAAAAATAGTTTATGAATTAATGAACACTTTATTGTCTAGTAAATAAAGTTAAAAAAAGTCTTATATCTAAATGACAAGTAAACATAGTACAAAAGGTGGTCTTATCGCTGAGAGCGATTTCTCCCAGATAATTAGGTTTAATGTGGCTACTATAATGGAGACAGCGACCCTTACAGTAGGTAGTAGGCACTGTTTTGCGATTGCAATGACAAAGTGGCCAAAATAACAACAAACATTGTCTAAGAAAATAAAACGTATTAATATTATTGAAGAATAACGGCATTTCCACTGTGATCTTAAGTAACTTTACAACGTTATGTGCTACGCCGTAGTACATCAATGCTACGGTAAAGTGTGCTACGCGGTAGTCTGCTACGCTATGTGCTACGCCGTAGTAGTGTTCTACATAAAGAGCTACGTCGTAGTCTGCTACGCCGTGCTACGGAAACAGGACGTCAATGTCGTAGACAGCTGCACTTTATTGTAGCATTGTACAACGGTAATTTGCGACGTGCTACACATTTACGTCGTAGCGTCCGCTACAATATTTTTGACTAGACCTACCAAACCGTAAATTCTAGCCCTAAGGCAAATTATTTAGAATCGCATGAAGCTACGATATTATACCGCACCGCGTATTCTGAGCCTAGTGCACGAGCTTTTAAATGCTTTCCGGAGCTGGCAGGTGTCTTTTTCTTCACGTTAATAGACGGTGAGCGACGCCGGCTAGTAAACCATCTCGTTCGCAAGCTGTTTAGACTTTTAATCGAATTCGAAATGGGTATAGTGGTAAGAACGAATGTGTTTTTTAGTTATTTCCAGATTAATATTGTACTAGCTTCTGCCCGCGGTTTTGCACGCGTATTTTCGGTATTATAAGTAGCCTATTATCTAAGTTAGGCTTTGCTCTAAGCGTACGCCAAATTTCATGTTGATCTGTTCAGTAGTTTTGGAGATCCTAGGTAACAAAAATTCAGATTTCACAAACTTTCGGCTTTATATTATTAGTAGGAAGTAGGATGATACTCGTAGTGTAGTTTCGCAAGCTGATTTGTCAGTAGACATGGATAAGAAAGGTGTAAGTATAGAAATGACAGCTGATTGATAGAGGAGAGTGGGGAAAAGAAGCCTGTTGTGCCGACGCCATCTAGCGTGGGATACGGACCGGAGGATGATAAGCACAGTTAGATTACGATACGATGGAAGAGTCATAAATGTATACAAAAATGATAGAAACTGATTTTTTATAAACCTTTAGCACCTGTTAACCATCATAGACAGTTGCTCCGCTAAAGAAAATAGTTTCCAAAAACATTGATCGTCACACAAAATCACTTGTACGAAAGATTTTACTGTTAGGACCACTGAAAGCAGATCTTCGTTACGGTCCATCGCAACTCATTGTCATCTCACATGAATATTCAACACTTTCACAGAATGCCGACTTTAGCCGGCGCAGGAGTTTTAAAGGCCCTGATACACAAGCCTCCTTTGGCATGCCATGACGCTACCTATTGGCTAGAAGGCTTTGCAACATTCCGAATCAGCACAATACTGCTGAAAATGCGTGCCACAAACAAGGGGGATTTTGACATTATCACTACGCTTAGAGTCTTCCAAGTCTTTAGCCACGAGACGCTGTGAGCTAGGCTTCTCCACAGCCTGTAGTGGTCCACTACTGGACGCAGGCCTCCCCCTGATAAGCGCCTTGTTGGCTTTTATCACATGGGGGTAATACCCATAATCCCCACGCGGGGTATGCGGGTTGGGAATCGCAGTTCGGTGGTAGAATTGTTCTGGAGGGGCGTTGCTGCCGGCCGGATATCCCTTAGTCGCCTCTTACGACACCCGCAGGAAGAGTTGGGGTGGTGCAAATTCTAAGCCGGCACCATATAGCGAAGGCAGCTGTGAGGCTTACGATTAGTGTAATGAGTTATTTAAATAAATAGTAGTAAATTATAGTCTAGGGGAGAGTCAGATAACCATGGGTTAAGTTAGTGGCATGTGTGTTGCCAGCCTTATGTTTGAAACTTTCTGCCGGATTCTGACTTAGCCGCCAGAACAATGGGCAACGGTTGTGCAACCTGAAGCCGCCTCTCAGGCACGTAATTTGAAAGTATGGAATGGGTTTGTTTTTCAGAAATAGCTCGCTAACAGGCAAGTGCCAATAAGCTGAGCTACTTTGAGATCCTGTGAAAATTCACATGTAAATGAAATATTAAAGATGTTTAAAGTTTTACAGAAAGGAAACATTCCTTTATTTTTAAAATGAACACAACAATGAAAACTGCATTTACAGAATTTTGTAAAATAACTTGCCCTATCCAAAAATAAAACCGTGTATTTTTTATGGCACCGATCGTTAGAGTCTCTAAGAATCAAATCTGTCTAATAAACATTGCATATTAAGGCGCTACCCCGACCCAAATCAGCACAACCACCTATTTTATCTTACAATTACGTTAAACGAAGGAATTTACAAAAATCGATTGGCCAGTTTGTGATACCTATCATAAGCTTTTTTTAAATGCCTCTGTACTCTCTCTCAGCGCCTGGTGGTGGCGCTGATTTGGGTTGGAGTAACGTCTTGATTATAGCAGATTTCATGGTGTTCAGACGAAGGCCTAGGTCCCAAATAGGTAGATAATATAAAACAGTATTTTTTAATTAAATGAAATGCAAAGCACAATCACACTACAGTTAATTACACAGTTGTTTCAAACATTTTCAAGTACCTACGTAATTCCATCCACGTCCAATGTAAACAAACCTTTAAATTCTTCAACCCTAACTTCTTTATCATAAGGGTTATATTGTTATAAAACGGAGCCGAAAGATCCGAAGGACCGCAGACCTCACATGAGGTGCTTTAAAGTACAGTTTATATGCGTTGGATACCAGTTCCGACTTAGGTACATTATCACAATTATCTGAGTAATTTTATCTGTTGCTTTACCTGTTTTGAATATTGAACAAGATTTTTAACCCACTTAGAAAAAAAGAGGAGGTTGTATGTTCCGTTGTATGACTACCTATATTTTTGGAACGAAGTTCCTTAACGCGCCTTGCGAAAGGGGGCTAGACGGAAAAAATTAAGACCAAAAGTTGTAACGACACTTTTTGCTATAGTTGTAAGCCGTGCGGCGTGCGCGTGTTTCTCTGTCTGTCTCTCTCTTATAGAAAGCAAGCCAGTTATTTTCGTTTCATCTTTCTATTTCGCATTGAGCAGTGTGGTGTCGCGACGATTACAATTCCTTCACTAATTAATCGAAAGGAACTTCTTTCCATCCGTGTCCCTTGACACCTCTCAAGTTTTTTTTTTGTACGTTCGTCGATTTCCGTTATGCTACGGCTCCACCTGCGTTAGCGTTGACGTTAGTGTTAATGTCCATTAACGCGTTAATTAAGGCGCTAAAAATACACCTTGGCTACATCTGCGTAACAACGCCGTCAAGAGGAAATTCCTAGTGAAGTGGGATTAGCGTCGAATGTTATTTTATTAGTAATGCCGTTAAAAATGAACACTTGGCCACATCTGCGTAACGCCCAAATTAACGCGTTAGGACGCAGGTGGAGTCGTAGCAACCAAGGTCCGATTTTAAAAATTATTTTTGTAAAAAATGATCCCGAGGTTATCCCATAACAATTTTATTCTCGAGGGATTAATATTTGTCCCGTATATCTTAAAAACAGTATAAAATTAAGGGATAAGTCAAAAGAATTATCAAAATCGGTCCACAATTATTGACGGAGAAATCGATGGACATACTTACCTACATGGAAAAAAACATACACACAGCCAAACCAAAACATAGAAATACCTTCATTCGAAATCGGTGAATTCTCGTAAATTGCCAAGAGGTACCTAAGCAGCAAATTTCATGAACAGCACCCTATGTTCCAGTCGATCCAACGTAGTATTAAATAGGTACTTACTCCATCCAGGCACCCGCATTTTGGCCTGAATATATATGTCGTGGCCATATCCTAGAATTGATCACTTCATGATGTGACCTAACATTTCAAGAAATGGTAGAATTTCATGAAATGGAAAATACGCGCTGGCCATATCATGATGTAGTCTAGCCAGATCAATGAATAATCAGCGTTTAACGATATGAAAAACTAAACGCACGGCTACTTCATGATAAGGTCAAACAATATCATAAAATAGTTACATTATCCACCGTTAGAGGCGCTGATATTGTTTTGTTTTGTTTTTGACATCTGTGGTTTTTGAGTGTTTGTTTGTTTCTGTTCTGTGATGCATCATGTCGGCGGACAATTATTTAGTTAAAAAAGCGAATAATAATGTGCAAATAGAAGACAAAAATGAAGTAAGAAGCCGTTACGATAAAAAACTACAGGAATTTTATAAAAGTCACTCGAAAAACGAGCATAACGTCTAAACTGAAAGCCAACTGCATTAAGCAATTTTTAAATATAAAGTTCCTTCCTAATTCGAATTTTTCATTAAACCTTTTCATCATCATCATCAGTCTATATTAGTCCACTGCTGGACATAGGCCTCCAGTAATGAGCGCCATAGCCTTAAACCTTTTGATGTCATGGAAACCCTAGGTACATAGGTAAATGATATGGCCAAACGTTGATGGAAATATCATTAAACGTTGATGCTTAAACGATATAGTCAGTTTTAGCTGGCCATGTCATGAAATTCTACCATTTCATGAAATGGTCGGTCACATCATGAAGTGATCAATTCTAGGATATGGCCACGACATATATAAAAATAGTCAAGCGGTAGATAAAAACCCTTAAAAACTGACAGTCAATTTCCGGCATCGCTAACAGTAGGTAGGCAAGGTACTTCAGCTAAGCCATGCGTCAATAGTCATTGCGTAAGAGAAATGGCACACTGATATTTAGATCCATTCATGATTCAATAGGCTTGCTCAATGGTGCTCTGTCATCTCACTAGTACATCTCGGTACCAACACTACCTACTTATTGTAACCGGGTCATCTACTCGCATAAGCACCACTCTCTATAAGATGATTAGTTTTCGTCATTTAATTTGATGTCACTTCGTCACAATAGATAAAATAAAATAAATAATAAATAAATAAAATAAATAATGCTGGACAATGCACACAGGATTATCTAGCCCCAAGCTAAGCACAGCTTGAGTTATGGCTACTAGATAACTGATATAGGTAGGTACATAATACAATACACTACATAGATAGATATTTTTTATTATTAGGTATATAGATAAAGAGTAACTTCGTCCTCTTAGGGAAGCAGACAAAAAAATAGTTTTCAATGACCTGTTGATCTGTGAGAGAGATCTAATTGACCTGTTGAACCTATCAAAGTAGGTAGTTTGCAAAGATCAGATCTCTGGGACTTCCTCAAAGAAAATCGAAATTTATTCATTCTGGCCTACACGGAAGACCAACTACCTATGGCAGGATACATCCTGCCATAGCATCTGCCGAGTGTTGGCCATTGTTGTTGCCTTTATCTTGTTACTTTTATATTATAATCTTTTGTATGTGCTATGTACCTATGTATGGAATGGTTACAAAATAAACGCTTTTTTACTTTTTACTTTTACATTCATCATCATCATCATCAATCAACCTATATTAGTCTAAGTACTTACCTACCTACTAATAGGTAAATTTGCCTACTATTGTATAAATACGCGGGAACAGAACAGCTTCTTCAAAATTTATCGGTACAACATTATACCAACGCCGAAAGACGCGTCGCGCTGCGCTGCCATAATTCCCTTGGCACATTACTGTGTGGTCTGCCTCGGCCGTTGAAGGACCCATAACAAAGCTGATTGTTCCGCTCTGGGTCTGCCAGGAACAAAGGAGGTCGTCGACCCCGCGACCGCGGTCGACTCTTGCCACAGGAACGAAGTTAGGACTGGGATACTTGGGGCAACTTGGGATAAAACGTCATCTATTGCCCATACAGACCTGCCCATAATATTAAAGGACAAAAAAACTGAAAGAATAGGTGAGGCTTTTTCTCTGCAGTAGGACAATACGGGATTGATAATATATCCCTCCCTTAGGAGGGTTGGTTTGGTAGGTTGGATCATAATTTCTTATAAATTATAAACACCATTTGCCATTAATTTGTCATGAGGAAAGATGATTAAAGAAATAATTCAAGTAAGTACCTACCATAATAGAAAATTAGAAGAACAAAATTTCAGGGTTATTTATTGCGTTAATGCTCCAAAAAGAGCAGTTGTGGTTAATAATAAGTTAAGTACCGTAAATTTTAATATTTCTGGTAAGTACATTATAATAACTTAAAGGTTGTTTGCCCATCGCATGCGGTGGTGGCAGCATGTGGATAACATGCTGTCACTAACTTTGTATTCTTCTTTTTAATTTTCCAAGAATACCCTGTGAGGTACCCACTATCCTAGAACCGCCCCTGTAAAAATGTTTTATAATAACATATTTGCTGATAGCTACAGCCCTGTCGTTCGCAGTTACTTGCAAGTTGCTTATAGATTTATTGCGTAGACATAAAATAGGTACCTAGGTACGTACGTCTAACGATTCTAATATTTCCTTGAGTGAGGCGCACTGTCAACATCTGGCTCAATATTTTATGAATGGGTTGCTCAAAAATAAACCTATATTTACAAAGGTGTTTTAATACGCACACAAACACAAAATACATAGTTTGAATTTCATATAAAGACATAAGTATTTTACGGAATAAAATTCAAACCATAGACAAAAGTTGAAAGCAAAACTACCTTAAGTGAAAAGATACTCGTTATTATTCAAGTTGAGGATACTTAGTTGAAAAGTCTGTTTGTTTTTGGCGTCCTCTGCAAATTAAAGCAGTTTATTTTATTGTTGGGATATATTGTTCTGTGATTTTATTGTGAAGCAAGCAAGGTCTCGCTGAAAGTCTACACTACAGCTTCTGAAAACTGGCGATGGCAAAAGATATAATTTATGAAAAGTAAAGTATTTTTTTTGTTATTTTGTAATAAGTAGATAGGTACCTATCTACTTATTCTAACGCTAAATTATTTTGATTTCCTATGTTGTGAATCGTAATTTATCGTGGCAACTTGTGTGATTTCATTATTTGATTGATTATGAGCTGCGTGCGCTGTGTTTCAAAATGACAAACAAATGCAAACAAAATTCTTCCGGATGTGATCAAAAGTTAAAATCCGGATAGAGCTTTTGTCGACAACAGAATTCGTTTATTTGTGGGCCCGCCATTTCGTCTAAAACTTTGAATATAGGTACTTTAGTTGATACTTATTTTGCAATGTACCTATTTTGAAAATCCAGCTTATAAGATCCAGCTGGTAAGCATTTATTTGTGTGTACATTCACTTTTTGTAAGTTAGTCAAAAAAAACCCAGTGAGTACTGGTACCTTATGTCCTACCTACCTTACATGTTATTGACCAGTTGCTGTGAACAGCTCTGCAAACAACTAACTCTAAGATTTAATTAAGTAGTTAGTTATTTATTAGATACCTGCTTCCTCGCGTCGTTAACCTACCTATACACTAGCCAAACTCGATGTGGAATATTAGTAAACAAGCCCATACGTTATAGTAAATTAACTCTGCTGCCGCGTCTTTTTATACGCGATTTACAATTACTTGTCAATTTGAGATCCTTCAATAAATATTGTCTACAATTATATCTGAAACTCGACGTCAAGCAAGTTAGTTTTAGTTTTTCTGTGTCGTGGTCAAGCTTATGTCGTACTTAGTTCAGCCTAATTATGATAAAATGTTTGTAAACAAGTCACATAACATAAATTTAAAAATATCTTTTAAGCATCGAGTTAATAGAAATAATATCTTGCCAACATTAAGTTTATTTTTAGGAAGGTCTCAAATCGTCACAAGTACAAATTCTGTCAAAAATTAACGACAATAACTGATTTTTAGCTTGGGTACAGGCCATATGGGCTTGTTTACAAATATTGGATCTTGATTTTGGATGGAGTATAGAGGTAGTAGGTGCCTATAAGTAAGGAAGCTTCGAAATTATAAAAACCATCATAACTCCCATCACTCGTAGCATATTCCTCAAGCATGTCACGTTGTTTCAGAGGAGAGAAGCTGTACGTGACAGCGGACAAGCGCGGCGAGAAGAGCAGCTGCAAGCGGCCGCTGTGCTGGACGCTGCTGGTGCTGGTGGTGGCGGCCATCGTGGCGGTCATCGTGCTGGCAGCCAGTGAGTACCTACCTACTATTTCACTTCAAATTACTATCTCGCGACCATTATTTTATTGTAGGCAAGTACAGTCGGCTGCAAAAATATGTATACGCTCCCAAGTTTTTAATTTGACTAAATAGTAAGTGTATGATAATTTATGTACCGCATTCTGACGAAGTACGATGACTACTTAGTACGAAAAACGTGTGCATGTCCTTTTATTTAAAAAGTTCCGAGGAAAATAAAAGTTAAACCTTGGAAGTGTATACATGTCTGTGCAGCTGACTGTACCTATTTAAAAATGTGTTTGATTATGTAGCCACTAACCTAGTATTCCAAGTATGATCTCTACGGATTGCAAAACTTGTGTGATGTTCACAAAAAGATGGCCCAGCCTTCATCGTTGAGCCCAGCGATGAACAGCTGGGCTCATCGATACCTTGATCGATGAGCCCAGACAATAAAAAAGTGGAATATAATTATTACAAATGAAACAAAAACGCTAACACGTTATGCGATCTCTTTCAACTAGACAAGATGCAAGAAACAAATAAGTAGGACTATTTTATGAATCTGAAATGTTCTCTTTGCAGCCGGCGTCCTATTCTCAGGCCAACCGACAGCCCTCAACCCTTACAACAACACAGTATCATCAGCGCGAGCATTCGGCTCAGTGATAAGCGACCATGACCATACTCCGAACGACCAAAACAACCCCGATCACAGCGGCCACGACCACAGCGGCCACGACCACAGCAGCCACGACCATAGTTCCCACGATCATAGCATGCATGGCCCTATCGACCATGATGAGAGCCGAGACACTGTGACGGATAATCAACATGGACCAGACACGGAACCACAGAACGACGATGCTGATAGATTAGTTGAGGATGACGGTGACGTGTCAATGTATGGTGAGTGCATATTATAGTATTTCACCTGATTTAGGTACACTTCAAAGTGACCTTTATGTGAGACCTAGTGCCCACTCTTTGCAAGTCGGTTATTAAATCTTGTCGAAAAACCAGGCAGAAAGAGCTCGTTGATATCTTTTGTATGGAGGAATATTATTTTCAAACATTTTGCCAGACACAAAAACCTTACAATGAAAGAGCACATAAAAGAAGAAATCAGTCAGTCTCAGCTCATGGAAAGACCCAAAGGGATATTTAGAAGACTCAAAAATCTAAATTTTACTAAGCTGGAAATAATGTGCTATTTGACTATCTTCACTTCAGAAGTGAAAAAGAAAGTTAAGTTAAGCTAAGGAGTTAGAATAAAAACATCTCTTCCGTAATAATACGTTGCTATAGTTTACATTAATAATCATGATTTGGGATTGGGGTTTGTGTCATTTGGGTTAGTTACTCTCTGATCATGGCGCATGCAAATGGATATTGGAATAGGTACTCAAAACAACCCAAATCATGGTAAATATCCCGTTACCGGCGACTTTATGATACTTCGTTTTAAACGTTTAACGAGGTAGGTACGATCGTCCCACTGATCGTTCTTCTCATTCCAGTGCCGCAGACGTTGGAAAGCAGCCTGGTAGTAGACAATGAGGAGTATACTCCCGAGCTGGAAGACCCTGAAAGTAATGAATACCGCGAATTCGTCAACACTTTCGCGGAAGGACTCAAGCGGGCTTTGTTCAACCGGACCGTCATCGATTCCGGAGACAACGATATTGCCATTGAGATCATAAAGCTCAGGTAACCATCATTTACAGTGATTCATTCGTTAACATTACACTATCAAAATTAACTTCTGATCTGATAGGTCAAATGAGAATGTTTGGATGTTTGTTATCTCTGCACGCCGCCGCCATAGTTTTGACCTGAACTTGAACGGATCGGGCTAAAATTTACATGTGATTCTAGAGTCTAGTCTTAGAAAAATATAATTCTTAGAAAAATATAATATAGTAGGAAGCCGCGGGTAAAAGTTCGCAATGATGCACCAAATTTACTAAACGGGTGAAAGGATTTGGATTAAATTGGGTACCAGGATAGCGTATATCCTGGATAACATATAGACTACTTTAAATACCGGATAAGTGCAGTTTTTCCGTGAGATGATCAAATTATTCAAATACGTTGATCAACGTGGTGACACATCTAGTTTAAATGTAAATGCAATTGCTTTTACCGGAAGTATATATTATAATTTAAATTTTACAGGGAGGGCTCAGTGGAAGTCACCTACCGAGTCCACTGGAAGCCAAAGAGCGATGAAAAAGAACCAGCCAACGACCTCCTCACCACCCGTACCTTGGTCAACAAAATAAAAAACTACCTCGAGAAGAACAACCGCATGATCAACATCTACCACATCGCAGAAAATAACATCAAGGCCAAGCCAGTCCTCGATATCTGCCAGGTGGACAACAACCAATGCGAGTACGGCTGTGAGTTCGATGAAACTATACTCGAGTTCACATGTACATGCCCACATGGACAAATGATAGACATGAATAACAGTAAACGATGCGTGTCTATCTTAGAAAACGCACAATCAGATGCAACAGACAACGAAAACAATGATGATAATGCTACTATTGTCAAGTCAGTTGCATCGACATACAAACCTATACCCGATAATGAAAAACCGATAAGCGAAACAGTTCAAGTGTCCAACGCATCTTTTGACTGGAAAGAAACTAACCACGACACACATCCGACTACAACAGAAACCGAAAATGATGTTAATTTCTCTCATATTTTTGGCCATAGTGATCACAAACACCAAACAGAAGCAGCAACAGAACCAACACCTGAGCCAGAACCAACGGCAGAACCTAAACCTGAACCAGAACCGAAGGCAGAACCAGAATCAACGGCAGAACCAAAAGCTGAACCAGAACCAACGGCTGAACTTACAGCTGAACCAGAACCAACGTCAGAACCCAATGCAGAACCAGAACCAACGGCAGAACCTAAAGCTGAACCAGAACCAACGGCACACCCTAAAGCTGAACCAGAACCAGCAACAGAACCGAAAGCTGAACCAGAACCAGCAACAGAACCTAAAGCTGAGCCAGAACCCACGGTAGAAACTAAAGCTGAGCCAGAACTAACGGCAGAATCTAAAGCTGAGCCAGAACCAACCTCAGAACCTAAAGCTGAGCCAGAGCTTGATGGGTCAGTAGCGAAGCCCGAACCTACTGCCGAGCCAGCGGCGGAACCAGAAGCGGAGCCCAAACCTTCTACTGAGCCAGCTTCTGAATCCGAACCCACTGATTTGAAATCTTCCGATTTAGAAAATAAATACCATTCAGTAACTATAACTACTGAGTCTACTTCAGAACCAGAACCAACGGTTGAACCACAATTTGAATATAAAATGAAAACCGAAATTATTTCTATACCAAAACCGACATCAATGCCGAAGCATTCGCGAACAGGAGATATAGATTTCGATTTTGATTTGCACCCTAGTTCGGATACAGAATCGACAATAGAAGCGGAAACTACGTTAGCTACGGAGCCGTCATTTGCAGAAGAGGTTTCAACCTCGAGGCCAATGCACTCTGGAAACTCCGACTTTTTGGAAATTTCAGATTTCATAAATAAAAATTACAACACAAATATTACAGAAGGAATACAAACCACAACAGAGCAAATATCACTACCTAACAAGAAGGAATCATCAAATTATGATCCAGCGACAGATTTTATTTCCTTATTCGGAAAACACAGTAATATTCCAGAGATTATGGCTGAAGACGATGAGAAAGTTGAAGCTACTGAGAATTCAAAGACTACTGAAACCACGGTTTTTAACGATTGGCTTGAGGATATGACTACTCAAAAAGAAAAGAAAGAGTTCTCTAGTACTGAAGAGTCTGAGCAGTTCAAAATATTTGATATGTCTAATGAACAAACTACTACCATAAAAGTAGAAATAAACGCGAATGATAACGTTAATCAGACTGTAAATAGTATTTTACCGAATGAAAACGATAAATCAGAAGAAATATTTACAAATGCACCAGCAGAAAATAACGAACACACAACAATAATTAATAGTGTAACGGAAGAATCTGTAAAAAAAATAAATGATGAACAGATATCGACCTCAACAACAGAAAAACCTTTCGTTAATTATATTGAAAATTCTGTTAAGTTATCAACTAATACAAGTAGCACAACTACCGAGGAACCGAACTCTGAAGTGGAATACTCTTTGATTTTGGAACATAATTCTGGTAACAATGAAGAAAAAGAGTTGATAGAGGCACTTAATATAAAAGCTAATGTGACACATAACGAAACCGGAAAACCTATTGAAAATAGCAAGCAGGACGATGTCATGGACATTACTTTCGATGTTATCAATAACAATATGTTTAATCGTTCATCTAAGTCAATTGAAAATGGTACACATGATATCGAAGCCAATACATCATTGTTCAATTTTAATGACACAGAAACCTCCACAGATTCTGATTGGCTATCAGAACCAGTACTGAACTTAACTATGAAGATGAAATGAAAAACCAGAACAAAATGACAACAGATGTAATGATTACTAAAGTAGACGAAATTTTAAACGATGCGCGTTCAAAGGACGACTTTGAAGCCAGATTATTTGATGACGACTAGCCACCAGAAAATAAATGAACATGAATTGCCGTCATATGGAATGGGGCTCGATTATGTGGATGATGATTCTAGGGTGAAAAGAGTAAAAACGGACGCCTTTCCAAAAAAGAGTTGAATGAGGAATCCAAAGAGAAAGAATCTGTTACTAAAATATATGTGCCAGTAGAAGCGACCCACGGTCTCTGACTACATTATAAAACTGCTGTAAAAAATTCACCTGCCACTAACGAAACAAACAACAACGAGGAATCAGTACCTGCTCCTGTTTGGAAGAAAACGAGCGTGATTTAATGGTAAAAGATTTATTAAAACCGACGGATATCCCAAAAACAACAACTGCTCGTGTCGTTATGATCGACGATATCGTGGTTCCTTCAGAGGTATCACTGACAACCACTATCACTCCTGAAAGTCAAAACACCTCTAACAGCAACAACTTCCATGATCGACACATCGAGCAGCGTTATAACAGAGTCAAACGGCGTGGGAGAATTCAACAATCTTAATGTGACTATTTATGAAATACCTAACCATAACAATTCCACGGGTACTAAAGATGCACAAATTTCTGATTTCGAGGATCACGAAACAGAAATGAATCCCTTTTTACCCGAAGTTGAAAACAATAAGATTCTGGTAAAAAAGCTTCAAGAGGGTCATGACATTGAACCTAATAATCTAACAGAGACCCAAAATGAAAATAATGAAGAACACAACAATGTTTCCGAAATAACAACTCGTCACTCCGACACAGGTGAAAAGAATATGGAAACATTAACACAACAACCATCTAACGCCAGTACTACAGAAGATTTCACTTCGTTCCGTTATCTAATGAAATCTCAACAGAATAGCACTAAAAATTATAAAAGAGGAGACGACGCAGAGGAAGCCAAAAAAATATTACCAATTTCTACATTTCTACTAGACACGGATGACTTGGATGTTATCAGAGAGCCAACGACTGAACGTAAAACTACGATATCTGATAATAATTTAGAAAGGGAAGTGGTTACTGGATCACCACAAGTACCAGATGATAAATTGACGGTTGTACCAATTGAAGAAGAAAGATTGGGTGTTTTAAAAACTTACAGTAGTGAAAGCATGCAAGAGCTAAATGATATAAGTGATTCGCCAAAAAAGAGTGACAGAAGGACATTAGAGGAAACCAAATTCCATTCCGTGCTTAATAATGAAGCGTAGTTTTACATTTATCAGTAGTGTAAGTTGTAATTTGTGTAATTTTTCTATCTTTGTATCCTGTGATGCTGTTGGTAAGGAGATTTTATACATACCTTACCTACCACTATTATTCCCAATAATTATGTTGCGGTTGAACAACGTACTTATAATTTAATGTTAATGATCAAATAATTTTATCTGTAGACTAGTCAAACTAGAAAGGAGTCATCTTGAACAATTAAATAGATTTATTTATTAATTTTGCACATAAAATACCTACTACAAAAATCAAGGGTCAAGCGCAAACAAATTTTGATTTGTTATTTAAAATTGTACAAAATCTTACTATTCTGCGATTCTAATTGATAGAATTAAGAACAAACGTTAGCCAGCCCGATTTGAATGTTACCATAGCTAAATGTATATTTTTGATTGTTCTGATCATATAAAATTCTACTCTTAGTGAGCGCGCGGCATTCCCGGACAGATTATCTAACCAAAAGTAGAAAAATAGTAAAGGAATGGCTTTAGACATCCTTGAAAGATATTACGCATCCTTCTATTAATAACTTAATGTGATTTGATTATTGTGCGTAAATGTCGAGAAGACGCGCGCAAGTCTAAGGTGGACTGCCTACCTACACAACTTCAATTAGTTAGGTGCGTTATTAGCTACATTTATGTACTTGTATAATGTAATGAATGAGTCCGTAGTTTTATCTTGTTGTGGGGCAATAGAAATATAATGAAAATAATAATAATTTTATTGTTTGTATGTGTGTTGTTGAAGGAATCTTTGTCTGCCATGCCGTTTGTGATACCTACATACATTCCAATTATAAAATTTTACGTAGTAATAACAGCAAGGTCTGATACATGTATGTATAATAATAAATTTAGCATGTATTTGTTAACTAAATATATTGTATAAATGGTTGATATTGTAAAAATTACATTGTAAATAAATAAGTTAATAATTATCAACGAGTTTAATTTGCAATAAAAGCTACAAAACGACAATATACTAGTAGTACATAAACAAAATAAACGCAGTGATATTAAGTACTGCTATAAGTACACTATTAACAAACCTTAAGTACAATAATCACAATTTCAGCCCGGGTTTTGGTGTTATGTCGTCGATCTCCTGAGCCAACACCGCCCGGTCTTCAACCCCCATCATCCTTGCGCAAAGGCAACCTTCTCCGTTCACCAGGCAATTCCCTAGCACCTCTTTACACGTGCTAAACGGAATGAACCTTTCCTCTTCCAAATTATTCTTACTTGCTACAATTTTATCTGTTCTTAATATATCGTCGTCGATAGCATCTTTTAGCTTGATGATCCCATTTCTGTTTTCGACATTCGTTGCGATGTCTACTAGAATGTCTATTTTCGGTGGTAGTGTATTAGGAACGTCGTACATCGATATTTTGGCTTCGCAAATATTTGCACAGTCACATCCTTCACACATGTCTCTTTGGTCTACTTTATAATAATCATCCATAGCATTGACTTTCACAATAACAGGCTGATTATCAACATTCTTAGTTACAGGATTTCTAAAACACTGTTTGTTATTGGAAGTATCCTTCTCTGGTTCATCATTGACATACGAGTAATCTTTTGTATCACAGTTTAAACAGTTTTTACTATCAAGTTCAGAAGTTATAACTTCATAATCATTTGGTCTAAAAGGACTACTGGGCCATTCTTCCACAGTTGTGTTGAGCACTTCTTCCTCATTACTAATTTTAATTAAATTCGAGCAGTCTTTGCTGTTATCTATAAGTTCGATCTTATCAGAAACTTCATCAGTAACAGAAGTTATAGTCGAATCTTGTAAGATTTTACATTTATCCATATGTATAAAATATTCCTGTTGTAGAACGGTCTGCCCACAAGTTGAGCACAAGGTGGATTCTGAAAAAAATCGATACAAATGTAAAAGGCTCTTCTGCGAAATGTCTTTAACATTTTGAGAGAAATTGTACGCCTACTTTAATTGCAAATTAAATAAAATACCTTGATTTTCTTCTTTGAATGTAGTTAAAACATCACACGAATTGGAATCAGATGACATGCTATAATCTGATTGGTTTTCTGGAAATAAAGAATAAGGACACTTTTAAATTTTCTCTCATAGAGTCTCACATAACACCAAAGTAATCGACACAGCCAGCCCGGCGCGCGGGGCGGCTGGATGCGAGATTTCTGTGTGTATTTTAGACAGCCGCGGTATGTGGTCTTTTGAAAATTTGTCGGCGTCCCGTCGAATTTGGACACCATTAGTTGTAGACGACCCCTGTGGCGCAGCGGGTGAAGGTCTGCCTGCGACGCAGGAGGTTGTGGGTTCGATTTCCGCCTCGGGACAAATGTTTGTACGATCTGCAGGCATTTGTCCAGGGCGTTCTGGATGTTTTCTATGTATAATAAAAATATCTATCCATTTAGTGTATTGTATTAAGTATATCAGTTATCTAGTACCCATAACACAAGCTCTGCCTAGCTTGGGGCTAGGTAATGCTGTGTGAATTGTCCAGCATTATTTATTTATTATTATTATATATTAGTTAGGTAGTGGGTAGTTCTACATTTTTAAAAGATGTAATAGGTGTCGTCGCCGCCGGATCGTAGAATCAACCCGTTTGTAGAACTTATTATAAAATGAACGCTGATTTGTCAGGAAAACCTATCAATTAATTATTTCATTTCATTCGACGAGATGGCTAAGTGACTTTTCGCCATATTGTTGAACGTTGATAGTTCAATAATGGGCATATCTGAAATGTGACGTTTTGTAATTCGCCTAGCCATTTTACAAATGGGCTGATTCTACGATCCGGCGGCGACACGTATGCATCGATCTAAGTGAAATTCGGGAGATTGGGTACTAGCTTCACCCCTGTCACAGTTATACAAAGCAATACATTACGTTATACAAAGGAATTATCAAAAAATCGGACCGCGCGTAGACGATATCTATCATAAGCTTTTTTTAAATGTATCTGTAATAATTTTGTTTTGTGTTATTCAATCAACAACCTTGTTTGGAGAGCTTGGTGGCCACCAATAGGAACTAAACTCTTGAAACAAGTATCTGCCTAAATAATACAGTACAAAACTATTAAAGATACATTTAAAAAAAGCTTATGATAGATATCGTCTACGCGCGGTCCGATTTTTTGATAATTCCTTTGTATAACGTAATTATAAAATTAAATATTTAGTGGCGCCACTATCGCCCCTACTTTTCGCCTTAAGTTGTAATACAACACAGGACATTTGTTCAGTTAGCGCGGTGGGAGAACGTATTATATCTACAGAATTTTACTCATATCTATGCACCTATAGATACATCATTTTAATATGCAGAACTGCCTACTAGTCTTTAAGCGGTAATAAAATAATACTCACTATGAGTAGCCATGTGCCGTTTCCTAGCATAATCTGTTGAGAACTCTTTCTTACAGCCTGGAAAACTGCAGCAAAGGCGACCAGTTGGGTCATGGCTCTTCAGGTGTGTCTTCAGGTGGTGGGATTGAATGAAACCTGAAAAATATAATTTATTACAAAACAATATATCTATCAGCGCTTATACGTCCACTGATGAACATCATTATCATCATCAGCCTATATTAGTCCACTGCTGGACATAGGCCTCCCCTGATGAGCGCCATAGCGCCCTGTCTTCAGCTTGCCGCATCCAGCCCATCTGCCTGCAGTTTTTCGCAGATCGTCATCCCACCTGGCCGGAGGGCGTCCTATACTACGTTTGCCGAGTCGCCGTCTCCACTCTCTGATGAACATGCCTACCCCAAACAAGGGGATTTTGTCATAAAAACTATGATTGGTAGGCGGATTAGTGATGATAGTACTTAGTGTTAAAAGTACACAGAATGAAGCTCCTGCCCTTCTTCTGGTAGATTCCTATAGGCTGAGTTGGAACGGTCGATTCTTGCGCCACGACCACCACGCCACAAAAATAGGAGAGGTTGCTCCGCCACAGAGGTCGTCGTATTGTAGGTTCCATACCCACGAAAGACGTCTCGACGGTTTGTTGTTATTATTTATCCGACGACGACGGTGTATGCGGCCGCGCTATTTCATATAACTCTTGAAGTGTTACAAAGATGTTCTTATAGGTGGCGCTGTACTGTAAAGTGTGGTGTGCATTGAATTTTTGAACGAAATGTTGCACAAACACATCAACCATTATACCAATTGTACATACAAAGTACCTAAGTTACGTTCCTCAGCAAAGCTCGAAATTCTGTACCTAGGTATCAATAGATGGCGTTGACCCATCAGCGCAAAGTTGTTGTTATTATTTAACCGACGACGACGGTGTATGCGGCCGCGCCATTTCATATAACTCTCGAAGTGTTACAAAGATGTTCTAATAGGTGGCGCTGTACTGTAAATGCTCTCTTGCATATTACTGCATTTTGCGGAGCTATTCTGCTCGTCATGCCGAAAATCCTTATCCGATCTTTACCAAATTTTTTTATGAACAGTTTAAAGTTATTACCTTTCAATTAAAAATACAAAAGACTTTCGTTCACACGTTCACGACGTCAATAAGTACCTATCAGTCTATGATAAGATTTCATACATGAATGTCTCTGTTTACAAAAAATATCTTAGATTCTAGAACCATGTACAGAAATAAACTAAGGTACCTATGCATGAAAACCATCACTTACCCTTCCCACAGACACTACAATAGTGCTGCTTCGCATTAGTGTGTGTAAGCTCATGATGCTTCAGATGGTGTGAGAAGTTGAATGTCTTGGTGCATCCTTTGTGACTGCACCTGAACCTCCTCTCAGCTTCTGGCTGGTGTGTCTTCATGTGCGTGCGGAGAGCCAGCTCACTGCTGAACTTAGAGTTGCATTTGTCACATATGAATGTTCCTGTACAAATAAATATTTGTTTTTTTTTTAGTCTACACAAAGTCGGTAAGGTTGATTTGACTGTGAAAGGTAAAGTCAAGAAAAATTAGACACAAAAAAAAAATAGATAGCGACATCATCCCTGAGGGCTGTTTTATCCAGCTCTCACATGAGCACAGTGCACACAGTGGAATATTGATAATGCTGTTAAATAACCAGTCAAAGAAAAAATATATTTTATATTGTACATGTACCTTTGTGTGCATATTTAATGTGGCGCTGCAGCAGCATGTCATCCCTGAATTTCCGTTTGCATTTCTTACACTGCACACTACCTGTCCTCTCATGTTGCTTTTGATGCCGTCTCAGAGCAGAGCTAGAAAAAGTAAAGAAAGGTCAATTAAGAGTAAATCAACTTTTAACCATTTTAACAGGACATAGCTGTCCAGAAGCTAAAGAAATTAGACCTTTTCTTGTTTTTTATTCAGTAAGGAAATTTGTTTAATAATAAACTGAAACAGACTCGACACCCTGACACCCTAAGGTCGTAATACCCACTAAAACCTCTCCGCTGTCCCTCTCTCGCCATTTTCGCCGAACCACTGGAACATTTAAAACCTACCGCGCAGCCAAGGAAATTAGACCTAACACTAACCAGAAAAAAAGGTCCCTAGAAACCTAAAGTATTGATAGCAAGCTCTGGGTAGCAAGAGCAGATTAAACATAATGAATTATTTAAACTTACACAAAACTGAAAGTCTTGTCGCATGTTTCGCATTCGAAATGGGGGAAGTGGCTCGACTCATGCCTCATCTTTTCGCTGTTGTATCGGAACTGTTTAGTGCAGTGCCTGCACTGCAGCATTTTGGTACTCTTTTCTTCCTTCCCCTTCATACCTAAATGCATAGATTTATATCGTCCTAAATGGCCAGTAAAAATACTCCTGTTCTAAGTTTATTACTGACTAGACGATCGCCTCGCGGTTTCACCCGCGTAGTTTCCGTTCCCGTGGGAATTCCGGGATAAAATATAGCCTATGTCACTCCCTAAAAAGTAAGCTTCCTAAAGGTGAAATAATTTTTCAAATCGGTCCAGTAGTTTCGGAGCCTATTCAATACAAACAAACAAACAAACAAACAAACAATCAAATCTTTCCTCTTTATATTATTAGTATAGATAACAAAGGACATGTTATCAGAATACGTGCCGATATTTATCACTATTATTTGGGTGTTGATAAGTACTTTGATGGTCAATTCTAAGAAAACTTATACGCCACCATTACGAAATTACTTCGTAAACTTCTCGTAATTAATTAAGATTTGTATAACTAATACCTATTTTGAGTTGCAAATGTTGCAATGCAAAACTGAAGTTTATTTTATTTTATGTTTTGATTTCGTAATCAGCTGAGCTGACTCGAATGTGTCAGTCAGCTATGTCAATTGTCAATGTCAGTCAAATCTTCAAGGTGCTCCTCATCCGCCGCGCACGACCGGGAAAAGGCGATTTCGACGAAATCGCCTTTTCCCTTGCTCTAAGCCATTTCCCCTTTTCCCGGTCGTGCGCGGCGGATTATCATCCTTCGTCCTTGGACGAACGAAATCATTTCGTTCGTCCAAGGACGAAGGAAGATAGAAAGATGTCACGATGACGATGTCAATCTCAATCAAAGTCAAAAGCAGCTGAGATTTGTTTTCGTTTTTGGTTCAGTCAGCAGCATTTCAAAGAAAAAAATTAAATAATTTTATCGTCGTATCGTTGTTGCAACGAAAATACAATAACTACGTAAGAGTTGTTGGTATTGTAGAAACATGGGAAAAATTGCCACAAGTTTATCCTAAATTTACGCCAAAATCTTTATTTCTGAGAAGTTAGAAGTTGTCCGGTTCTACTCATTGATTAGGCCTACCTATCTACAGTATGTCGAACTGTAGAAGTGATTCGCCCGCCGCTCGGCCGCCTCCGCCGCGCCGGTTGAGAACGAGAAGCCAGTTGCCGCACGAACTCGTGACAAAACGATCGTATCACTCCGCAATAACCTTACATAACGTAACCTTCTCGTAACTAAGATCGCGCCAAAATGAGGGAATGGGTTACAGTGATGCTGATCCTGTGTGCTTTCGGCACGCTTCGGGAGATCCGCCCGTCGGAGCCTTTCGTTTCGGAGTTCCTGCTAGGGGAATGGAGAAATGTCACTGAGACTCAGCTGAACCGGGATGTCTACCCCCTGGGGACTTATTCTTACCTGGGGCTTTTGGTTTTCGTGTTTCTCGTCACTGACTTTCTGAGGTTCAAGCCTATCATCATACTTTCTGGTAAGTTATACTTTTAATTACATAAAACGCGATCTTTTAGAGAAACCGATTAGACTTGGTAAAATATGAGAAGGACTAAGAATCCGGCGACGGTCGCTCCCAACTTCAATTGGAGGCGCGTGCAAAAATCGGCATCTGTGTTTAGCTCAATTAGCTCACAGACGACAGAATTATCTAGATTGAGTGATGTGTAATATGAGTGAAAAGTTTGAAACTCATCTCGGTTAGACTAAGTAAGTTGATCTATGGACAGGCAGCCAACGAGATGCGCTAAACTATTTTTTTTTTTATAATTACTTACTCCATTTTGTGTTCACACGCATTCACGATCAGCTAGGCTTAAAAGAAGCCTGAGACTCGGCAAACATAGTGTAGGACGCCCTCCGGCCAGGTGGAATGACGATCTGTGAAAGACTGCAGGCAGATGCTGGATGCGGCAAGCTGACGACAGGGCGCTATGGCGTTCATTAGGGGAGGCCTATGTCCAGCTGTGGACTACTATAGGCTGATGATGTTGTCTTGTCAGTTTACAATATGATGGCACAATAACATTATCTTGCAAAAATTATCAGTAAATAAAATTAAAATATTTAAAAAAAATATACTTAAGTATATTTTTTTATTTGTTTTATAGGACTTAAACTTTTTTTACTATACACTGTGCACCCTTTACAAAGAAAACGTTATAATTTCCGAAACAAGTGGTATCGCCTGTTAAAATAATAACAGTACCTAATGCTTGTTAATAAATAACAGACAATGGGTAAGGAATACACTTAACCTCGAAAAATTAATAGCATCACTTAGAAATAAGCATGAATTTACTCTGTAAGTATTTCTAGATAATTGTCAAAATTCTCAAAATAACACCTTTTGATTTCTTAACAATTTTTTCCGTCAATAAAATTGGGTGTACCTAATTATAAAAAATCACACTGTATACCTACTTAATATAACTTATAAAAATCAACATATAAAAACGTAGCAAAAAATAATGCATTCTTTAATCTAATCAAAGTGTTTATTTACCTACCTTGGTACAATTGAGATAAGAACCCAATTATAAAACAAGCGTGAATACATCTTATCTTTTTATACTCATTTGACCATAAAATCCAGACAGTCAAGTCTTAGAAATTGCGACTACACAAATCCTTAATCTAATCAAAGTGTTAATTTATCTACCTAGGTAAAATTGAGATAAGAACCTAATTATAAAACAAGCATCAATACCTCTTATCTGTTAAGCTTATAGAGCATGAAATTCATACAGTAAAGTCTTATAAAAATAAGAAACATTTTATTGTTCAAACTGTGTACATAGTTGTTCATAAAAACTAAGTAGGTACTTTTAAATTGTTCAACAGTATAAATTGCGACTACTCAAATTCAATTGCTAATAATCATGAATATGTTCAAGGCTAGAGTTTTTTTGTTGTATTTCTTTCCACGATCTATATTTTTAGTAGCTCTAATGACTATACATATAAAAGTTACACACTGACTTTATTTGTATGTAGGCAGTTAATCATAGACAAATACATAAGTTGTGCTTTTTGTTGAGGGTGGGAGGCAAAGTGAACATACATTATGTCTCCTCCCACAAGCCAATATTATCGCGATAATTTGTATCGTCACCCGCCTCACCTATGGCGGTGAAATCTAGTTGTAAGGTTATGAAGAAAAAATTATCCAGGCTGTCAAAACAAAGATCAACAAAACCAAGTTCAACTTGATCGAGTTCAAATCTCGGTATTCTATTGTGTGACATGGTAGCTCTTAAACTCGGTTTAACGCTCGAACTTGATCAACTTTATGTCGGTAAAACGCGCGGAACTCGTTTAAAGCGCTAAACTGAGTTTATCATGCACTCGTTAAAATTGCGAGGGTGAAATTTATTTCTTTTGGGATATTATTAATTGCATACCTAACAAATCAAACAATCACCTATCAATTTCTGCAAAGCAAATTATAGTGACTGCAAAGCTAATTAACCAGAGTGTACCGACCTGGAGGCGTCCGACCCCAGCGAAGCCCGGTTTTTAGTTGAGTATTTTGCTGTGCAATCAGTAATTTTTGTTTTGCGTTTAAATACTTCTCCTTATTTTTTTATTCATAGGTAATCAAATGTACTTGTATGTACTCTATTTTTGCATGCGTACCCAATGAATAGAGTACCTACCTAGTCTTAACATTAATTAACATTTAAAATTGTACCTATTTATATTGTTTGATAGAAAGAAAGAAAGAAAGAAAGAAAATTAATTTATTAGTTCACTAGAAAGCTTGCAACTTTTACAATACTTATACTTACATAAGAATATTACAATAACAATAATAAAATAATAGTACCTAACAGTAGCAAGCAATGCAGCGAACCAAAAGGAACCTATCTCAGCATAATGTTGATAGATAGTGATGTCTTTTCTACAAAGATATAAAGGTTCATCTTATAACGCTGCTCATGCCCTTGCAGAAATCACATTACACTGATAATAACATCACACTCATAGGTATTATTAATCCGAAAGTTTAGATGTTTAGATGTATGGATGGATGTTTGTTACCTCTTCACGCCAAATTTACCGAAAGTATCGGGCGGATATTTTGCATAGATTCACCTGGAATAATGGGGGCTACATTTCATCCCATAAATCAATAAAATCCCATGGGATAGAAATAAAGAAGGCCATAGAAACAATGCGTGCGAAGCCTCGGGCAGAATCGATCTATAATGTTCTAGTTGTCGTGACGTGTCAATGGATGGACGCACAGTAGGTACATGAATTGTGGAGTGGAAGCCATAAACTTGTGGAGCCTTACACCCAGTTGGGCAAGCACGGGTAATTGTTGTCTAGGGTAGAATAGATAAAGATTACGTCACTTTGTCATCGAATGCATAATTTATTTGAAATTCATTCCTTCAACTTTCATAATTTATGTAATGTATGACGATGCGGTGTCATTATTGTCGATTCTACCCCAGAGGACAATCCCCGTGCTTGGTCTATAACTGTTGGTAAAATTCTGCTTATGGTAATGATGTATCCATCATTAACCCCATACCCTATAACCCCTGCGTTTTCCAGGATTGAGTAGTATAGCAGTGTATAGAACCAGAAGACGCACAGAAAAATACCACCCGTACTTGGTCGACATACCACAGTGTCGAAACAAAAAATTCTGCTCTACTTTTATAGTAAGCACGGCCAAAGAGTGGAATGAGCTTTCTGCGTCTGTTTTCTCGCTAGAGTACAATCTTGGAGTCTTCAAGTCCAGGGTAAATAAGTTCCTTCTGGGAAAGCGTGCTCCGTCTTAGGCCACATCTTCACTTACTTTAAGTGAGTTGGTGGCCAAACGCTTAACCATTATCAATAAAAAAAAGTATACGCCACCAAAATTATGTGTATGGTTTAATGGCGTATGATTTTAAATCTTTCTAGTGTGATTTCGCCTCATTCTTCTCAATATGAAAAGTCAAATAACTCTGTTTAGGCTAGCGTTACTAAAAAACTAACAAAAACCAAGATTTATAGCTAGTCTTCAAAGCAGATGCACTTGAGGTTTAAAATAAATAGTGCTTGTCTTAGAATCTCAGAATATAAACAAAGATGTAAATGAATTTATAGACACTAAAATCATAATGATCTTGTTTGAGATTAAAACACTTGCTTTCAAGGCAATTTCCTCAATTTGCTAGTACGTAAGAATAGACGCAAGACCATGGGCTACATTACAGACATACCTATTTGATTTCAATCTAGAACTAAGTTGTAAACATCGATGGTTGTAAAAGTACTATAGTTCTCGCTTTACTTATAAATAATAAATAAATATAAATAAATAAATATTTGGTTTATAGATAGATAACCCCTGCGTTTTCCAGGATTGAGTGGTATAGCAGTGTACGCCATCCTGCTATGGACAAGCAGCTTGGAGTGGCTTCAGGCATCGCAGTTCTTCTACGGACTTTATATCGCTACAGAGATAGCTTATTATACGTACATTTACGCAAAAGTAAGTTATTTATTAACTCCTAAATTTGTAATTCATCCTTTTCAGTGGATTTACCAGTTGACAGTATTATTTGATCAACTGACAATACTGAAAACAATTAATCAGTAATAATCAAATTGGATCAAAGATTCAATTTGATTAATGACATGACATCTCAGCTGAAATATGATGGACAATATGGACATAGGCCTTCCCCAAGAATCGCCCCCTAATTTATTTTAATAAAAAACTTAATTTCCCATTTATTAGACCGTAATGCTGGCTGCCTTTCCACCAGAGATGTGCTACGTTTCTAAGTTTCCAGCCGACCAATATGACGCGATAAAGAATCTGACGAAAATGACGCGATAAAGAAGGGGATAATGGGAGGGAATTCTTTATCGCATCATTTTTGTCAGCTATGAAAATGACGCGATAATGGAGCGACCCTATTGGTCGACTGAAAACATAGCAACATAGCACATCTCTGGTGGAAAGGCAGCCTTAATGTGTTCATCCCGCGCATACCTAATCAGTAATCACACAAAGATTCTAAAAAGATTAAGCTTTTTTATATTAGGCACCTATCACATAATTATACGCCTGATTAAACGTTTCTTGACATAAATCGGTTTATTGCCAGCAATCGAGACAAGCAATCGCAACAGCAATACAATCCGTCGTTGTTTGCAGGTGGACACCGCAAAGTATCCAATCGTCTCTTCGTACACCCGGATAGCAACGCTGACGGGCCGCTTTCTGTCCGGCGTCAGCGCTCAGTTGCTGACTCACTTCGGACTCATGGACTATCGGCAGCTGAACTACATCACTTTTACAGGTCAATACTAGTTTTATTATTTATTTACTGGCCGGTAGCTTATCTACAGGCCGGTGCGTTTCCTTTTCCACTGACGCGGAGCTGGGCGGAGTGGAGAGGAGCGGACCGTGAATTGCCCAATCATAGTGCTCGAAATTCGACTCCACGTTAGTGGAAACAGTGTAAGTGGAGCGGAGTGGAACTGAGCGGCCTTTGAAATAAAATATATGAACACGCGGCCCCGAGCCGGACAGAACGGAGTGGACATGCTGTGCTGCCGAACGGAGGGCGCTAAGCGGAAGCTAGTATTTCCATTGAAGCTCCGCTCTTCTTCTTGTCACTTTTCACTGTTTTTCTCCGCTCCACTCCGCCCATCCCGTAGATGACGTAAGAGCCGACTAAGGGAACCTATATACCAGTGGAAGGACAGCAGCTTCCTTCAGTGTATTTGTAACACCTCTACTGCAATCGCTAATCCGCTTGCCAAGCGTGGATATGTCAAAATCCCCTCGCTTGGGGGCAACGTAGGGGAGACCGGGTCTAAATAGGATAGTTAGGAGAAAAAAAATCATACTTTGGTGAGCTCTGGAGGTTGAAGCGTGGCGGGTGCTATGAGCTGTAAATATGTTAATATCGATACCACATTCATGTAGAGTTGTCCTAATCCAACGGCTTAAGGTTTGTATTGTTACCGTTTTGTGAGGTTTTTTGATATTCTACGAAAAGATTATTATCATTACGCAGAGGGGCGGTTTGATTTGTATAAACTTTTATTTGATAAGTAAAACTATTACTAAGTAGCAATATTAATAAATCAACTACATGTATTTAAATTGTTTTAAAGGCTTTATGTGTAACTTAAAATTATAGGAATTGCAAAGATTTCCATATACAATAAACGTGCACTTAGAAAAGGTCATATTCTAAAGATCGCAATACCAAACATCCTGTATAATGTAGCTTCAAAAACTAACCTAGGAACTAGTTATTCTACTTTTTATTCGAATCATTAATTGTATCTTCTATCTATAAAATAACAGTGTGATTGATAGTGATCATTTAAGTAGAATGCTGCGCTTCCTATTTTTGTTACCTACTTCATGTGTATCTGCTGACACTAAAAGAGTACGTAGTTGATTTTATCGCAACAATTTTGTATATTGCGTCAGCTAATGAAAGCAAAACGTTGCTATCTTCACCAAATCTAATATCTACTTAGGTAGATTGGTACCATTTGAAGTTCTACTAATCCTGCTTCCTATCCTACTAATATTATAAATGCGAAAGTTTGTGAAATGTGAAATTTTTGTTACCTAGGATCTCCAAAACTACAAGACAGATCAATATGAAATTTGGCTTACATTTAGAATATAGCCTTACTTAAACAATAGGTTACTTTTTTAGGGCTTCGCCCCTCGATTTAAGATTTAAAGAAGGGTTTGATAATTTACACAGATAGATAAAAAGTCCGTCTATGCAATGTTGTTTATTCATGTCAAAATAGTGATTTGTGATGGTGTCATATCTGCTTTGTAAAATATGAGAATTATACAATGTTTTTCTCCAGTAGAGAAACGAAATAATGCAATTAATTGCTGAAGGTACATTCTATGGATACTAGTATAAATGCTTCGTGTGTAAGAAGTCACAGATGTATTCGCTTTTTCCATGCAAATGTTTTTTTCCGTTCACTGATGTGTCCTTTAGTAAGGTAGGTACTCAACCATAGAAATCTAAATAACAGTGCCTTGTTATTTAGATTTCTATGTACTCAACCTGCCACACTAACGAAATTGCGGGTAACAGCTAGTTATATTATAATATAATGTTGTGTTGTGAAGATGTTTGGCCGTGGACAACGCCAAAACTACTGAATGGATTGGGCTGAAATTTTGCACACATTCTTTATTCCACAAGCGCATGCGAAGCCGCGGGCAGAATCTAGTATATTAAAAGTACCTACTCAGGTACTTAGGTATTACTATGATATTTTTTATTAGATGTAATGTAATTATGTTTTTGGGAAAGTAATTTTGCTTGAGTTTTTAATACAAAAGTCCTGTGGGTCCCATACCCACAGGACTTTTATGGTAGAACAAGCACGGGGATTATTGTCTAGGGTAGAATAGATTAAAATTTCGTCACTTTGTCATTGAATGCGTAAATTATTTCAAATTCATTCCTTCAATTCAACTTCAATAATTACGTAATGTATGACGATGCGATGCCATTATGGTCTATTCTACCCTAGAGAACAATCCCCGTGCTTGGCCTCAGTACAGTACCTATCCAACGTTAGGTTTACCTTAGATGCAACGTAAAACGATCTACGTTTCCATTCAATTACCAACAATTATGTCCACTGGAAATCAATCAACATCCTATCTTTGTTACAAAAGACACTTTACACTTATACATACCTACGCAATAGGTACCTACCTAACTGTCAGTCATCATCATCCTTCCATAAATCGTCGGCTATTGATTTTTACCTAAGTTTTTTAGTGTGGAAACTTGTAATTAGCTTTCATTCAATTAGCCCTCTGGAAACTTATAATTAGCCCTCAGTAGCATATCATGCATGTTATCTTTAGCAAAGACCTTATTGTAAAATCATAGCTGTAAGTTTTCTTAGAATTCGTAAAATAAAATCATCCTCCTTTAATGGTCCACTACTGGACATAGTCTCATCTAATGAGCGGCTTGTCTGTATGTATAATGAATGTCGCTGCCATATCGTAGAATCAGCCCGTTTGTAAAATGGCTAGGCCGATTGCAAAACGGTGCAATGAGGATCCGTAACGATTTTAGTTGAGAATCTGCTTGAGCTAAGAAATCCATAACACACAGTGCAAAAATTATTGTTCTACGGCAAAAATTGACGAAGTTATGACCAAATTACTAGCGAAGTTCACTGAGTGACCGCCGTGGGTGCGTGTGACGTCACTGGGTCGGTCGCCGCCCTTTAACCGTAGACAGATATCAGTTTTTAGTTATTTAAATCCGAAACTATAAGTTTGGGAAAAAAAATTACACAACCAAATAGACTCAGTTTTGAGAGACCCATCGAATGGATTTTTTTTATTATTTGATGGGTCTCTCAAAACGAAGTCTATTTGGTTCTGTAATTTTTTCCCTAACTTATAGTTTCGGAATAAATCACTAAAAACTGATATCGGGTACGCTCCCGAGTTACTAACGTATGCAAATACTGATGTATGCAACTCGGGAGCGTCCTTCCCCCGTCCCGTCTCCTGCCCCCCGCACGATTGCTCTGACAGAACCACGTCAAAATGCCTTCGTCGAGCAGATATTATCACAGCCTACCTAGGTAGGTATATGCATACCTATACCTAGGTAGGCTGTGATAATAGAGAGAGACATTTATACAGCTGTAAGCTGATGGTTAGGTAATGGTTGTTCGGTGTTTCCAGCTCAGATCTTGGCGACAATGTGCGCGTTCATGCTTCCTTCGATGCAGTACGGGATCTACTTCCACCGGCGGAGCTCTCCGCTCAGCATGCCCATGGACAAGCAGACTGCTAGAGTCGAGAATGAGGTACTTCAAAATAAATAATGCTCGGCAATCCACACAGCATCATCTAGCTAGCCCCAAGCTAAGGGGTCGTTCATTAATAACGGGATATTTTAACAACTTATTTTGCGTTGCTAAAAACATCTTTCACTCCATGGTGAGTGGTAAGTTTTTTAGACTAGAAAACACTTAGAACACCCGGAAGAAATAAGAACAGATCGTAGGTAGGTACGAACATTTTCTGAGGTGGGAATAAAACCCACAACCTCGTCTAACTAGCTAACTAGGTACCTTCATCTTCGCGTGCCTCGGAAAGCAAGTTCAGCTGTTGGTCCTGTGCGTAACCTCTCCCCGGTCTTGTCGGTCTGCCATCGCATCGGATTATGAGAGTGAGGGAATAGAGAGTGCACCTGAGTTTGCGCCCACACTTGTGCACTTTATTAATGTCCTGCGCACCTGGCTAGTTTTCGTTGAAACTGGCCGTCGTGGCTGAAAGAGGGCATCATCGCCTTCATCATCGCCTTCATGGGCTGAAAGACGTCTACTGCTGGGCTGTAGGCACGTGTGCAGACTTCGAGGCTTACTACGTTCAGCAGTGGACCTAACTTGGAGTTGTGTAAATTATTCAGCGTATACCTTCAAGCAATGACAACCGCTAGGGTAAACATGTTCTTGAGTGGAGATCGCGACTCGGCTAACGTAGTGTACTACGCCCTCCGGTCAGGTGGGATGTCGATCTGCGAAAGACTGCAGGCAGATGCTGGATGCGCAAGCTGAAGACAGGGCGCTATGGCGCGCATTAGGGGAGGCCTATGTCCAGCTGTTGACTAATATAGGCTGATAATGATGATTAATAGATCCAGAGAATAACAGTTTTGATGTTGGTAGTAATCTCCGAAAGTACTGGTCTGATTAATTCTAAAAAAACTATAAATCAGATAAGATTGTGGTCAAACATTGTCTTCAATGCTATAAGCTATTTATTTGATCCAGCGGTCCCGCGTGAACAAAGCTACGGGCAGCAGCCAATCCTGCTAATATTATAAATGTGAATGTTTGTTACCACCGTATCTCCGTAAATACTTAACCGATTTAGATGAAATTTTGTGTGTAGTCAGTTTACGTTCTAGAATAACACATAGGCTAATCTAATTTTCCTCTGAAGGGGTTCCAGAGGATGGTAAAGTTTCTATTGAAAATTATTATTCCTTGATTCCATTCACGCAAAACTCTGTATATATAAACTATACTTACCTACAGTAAATAATGAATCACGTATTTTTTATTTTACAAAACTACCCCTAGGGGTCTGCAATAACTTTCTGCAATTTCCACACGGGCGAAGCAGCGGGGCGCAGCTAATCACACTAATATTATAAATGCGAAAGTTTGGATGGATGTTTGTTACCTCTTCACGCCAAAACTACTGAACGGATCGGGCTGAAATTTTGCATACACGTAATTCTAATCCTGCAATAAAACATAGGCAACTTTTTATCCCATAAATCAGTTCCCATGGGATAGAAATCACCTCTAAACGTTTATAGAAACTACGCGTGCGAAGCCGCGGGGCGCAGCTAGTATGTAATAAAGCTGGATCTATCTAACACCTATACTAATTATACCTAATTTAACTTCTGTTTCCAGCAACCCCTCCGCTCGAACATCGCAAAAGCGGCGATACTACTAAGTCGACACGCATGCTCTGCCTACTCCCGCCCCAAAGTGCTGGCGTGGTCGGCGCTGTACGCAGCCTCGATGGCGCTCTTTGTGCAAGCGCAGATCTACGTGCAGCTATTGTGGAAGCAGATACAGGAGGACACTGGTGCGGATGTGAGTTTGTACACATCCACCACGTTACTTAGTTTAGTACCAAAGTGCTGGCGTGGTCGGCGCTGTACGCAGCCTCGATGGCGCTCTTTGTGCAAGCGCAGATCTACGTGCAGCTATTGTGGAAGCAGATACAGGAGGACACCGGTGCGGATGTGAGTTTGTACACATCCACCACGTTACTTAGTTTAGTACCAAAGTGCTGGCGTGGTCGGCGCTGTACGCAGCCTCGATGGCGCTCTTTGTGCAAGCGCAGATCTACGTGCAGCTATTGTGGAAGCAGATACAGGAGGACACCGGTGCGGATGTGAGTTTGTACACATCCACCACGTTACTTAGTTTAGTACCAAAGTGCTGGCGTGGTCGGCGCTGTACGCAGCCTCGATGGCGCTCTTTGTGCAAGCGCTGATCTACGTGCAGCTATTGTGGAAGCAGATACAGGAGGACACTGGTGCGGATGTGAGTTTGTACACATCCACCACGTTACTTAGTTTAGTACCAAAGTGCTGGCGTGGTCGGCGCTGTACGCAGCCTCGATGGCGCTCTTTGTGCAAGCGCCGATCTACGTGCAGCTATTGTGGAAGCAGATACAGGAGGACACCGGTGCGGATGTGAGTTTGTACACATCCACCACGTTACTTAGTTTAGTACCAAAGTGCTGGCGTGGTCGGCACTGTACGCAGCCTCGATAGCGCTATTCAAGCAAACAAAATTATCTAATTAACACTATCCAAAACTGCAATAATAATTGGTACCTAGTAATAAAAGTTATCATCCATGTAATCTCTAGCTAGACAGATATCATCAGTCGTTGTTTACCTACCTCGGTGTTATAACTGTAACGTAAGTCATGATGTATGCATAAAGGGACCATACGTTTCCGTTTTGATACCATCCTTTTTTTCGGTTATCTATACCTGTGTCTATACCATTATAAAGAGGAAAGATTTGTATTTTTGGAGTTTTGTATGTTTGTAACGAATGAACTCAAAAACTACTGGTCCGATTTTAAAAATTCTTTCACCATTAGAATGCTACATTCCTGAGTAACCTACCTGAGTAACATAAAGCTATATTTACTAGTAGTTCTACGAACAGTAGACGTCGCGAACACTAACTTTTTTCAACAATTAATTTATTTATTAATGCACTAAAGTAATTTAAAACGGGATATTTTGGTAGGTAGGTTCGGTATTTTGAAAATAGTCGAAATGGTTACCCTTTCAACCCCCCCATTTCCGAAGATTGCATAGCGACCCATCTGAAATGACATCCACAAACGCTACATAGGTTACCTACCTAAGTAAGGTAGGTAACCTATGTAGCGTTTGTGGATATGGATCTATTATTTTACAGGAAAAATATACTTTGACAAGTTTGTAACAGTAGACCTCGCACGCGGTATATGTACCTACCATGTTTTTCGGCGGTGACTCCTTGCAAATCACCATGCCAGTGTGAAAGCATCTTATGTATCACGGAGCAAAAGTGCATAGGTTTAAAAGTGCACCTACTTATCAGAATAAGCACCAGCATAGGTAGGCACCAGCCTTCCTATAATGGTGCTAATCTTGTCTTATGTATGTACCTATTATAGGTAAGTACCTAATTTCTATGTAATTATCGTTTGACGCGTTGTAAGAAAAATCCTATGGGTAGGTAGGAAGTGTGCCTACACTTTACCTACCTAAGCAGATACCCAGGTAGGTATACCCAAAAATCAGAAAAACCCTTATAAGTAGGTATGTACCTAAATATTGGTTTACGCTAGTGTGGTGTGCAGTGCATTGAATTTTTGTTAGAAATGTTGCACAAACACATCAACATTATACCAATTGTCCATACAAAGTACCTAAGTTACGTTCCTCAGCAAAGCTCAGAATTCTGTACCTAGGTATCAATAGATGGCGTTGATCCATCAGCGCAAAGTTGTTGTTATTATTTAACCGACGACGACGGTGTATGCGGCCGCGCTATTTCATATAACTCTCGAAGTGTTACAAAGATGTTCTAATAGGTGGCGCTGTACTGTAAATGCTCTCCTGCATATTACTGCATTTTGCGGAGCTATTCTGCTCGTCATGCTGAAAATCCTCATCGGATCTTTACCAAATTTTTATAAGAACAGTTTAAAGTTATTACCTTTCAATTAAAAATACAATCATCAAAATCAGATCTCTTAAAGCGGAGATATTCCAAATCCGCCTTTTTGCCTTATTGTGGAAGAAGTACGTCTTAAATCAAAAAATCCCGACGACAATAAAATTCTATAAAATCATAGAATCTGTACACAAAGTTTCGTACCGATCGGTTGTAAAATACGACCTGTAGAGGAGTACGGACATACTGACAAAAACGCTATTTTGGCCAGACCTGAAACGAAGACTTTCGTTCACAACGTTCACGACGTCAATTACTTGAAAAAATTAAGGATCCCTACTAAAACTTCAATAATGTAACCCAACGTGTAAAAAATTTGCCATAAATTGTCTATCATCGCATGCGCTGCGGAAACTATTGATGATAGAACAAAAAATGTTCTACAATATTAAAGAACATATAAATATCTACAAAAACTAAGCGATACCATATGTCCAGCTATTGTAGTTATGTCACTATAACTACTTTTTATATTTTAAAAGTTGATAAAAATGCCGACCAAAATCTGACCATGCTATCCATACCTTTGTTTTAATCATTATCGAAATTTATAATTACGTATTTCAGACTGTCTCAATACCTGTTGATTACTTTTTGAATTATATACAAATCGGACATTCCATTCGAAAAATATTACGAATTTAAAAATGTCAATCTAATTAAAAAATTTGCCATAAATTGTCTCTCATCGCATGCGCTGCGGAAACTATTGATGATAGAACAAAAAAATGTTCTACAATATTAAAGAACATATAAATATCTACAAAAAACTAAGCGATACCATATGTCCAGCTATTGTAGTTATGTCACTATAACTACTTTTTATATTTTAAAAGTTGATAAAAATGCCGACCAAAATCTGACCATGCTATCCATACCTTTGTTTTAATCATTATCGAAATTTATAATTACGTATTTCAGACTGTCTCAATACCTGTTGATTACTTTTTGAATTATATACAAATCGGACATTCCATTCGAAAAATATTACGAATTTAAAAATGACAATCTAAACAAAATAGAAAAATAAATGCCGCCGCGCCGCCGCCGCCGCCGCCGCCCCGCGCCGTGGCCCCGTTCAATGCACGCGGGGAACGATAGGAGGGCTGACCGACACGACCGGGGAGAGGTCAAATGCAGGACCAACGGCTAAAAGTGCTTTCCGAGGCACGGCCCCGTATTCCAATTATGTTTTGATCAGATGGGGTTTAAAGATTTTAGCCCTAACATCGGTCACCATTTTGTTTTTTTTTTTAAATTGTTGCGCTCAATAAATGTTATAAATTTGGATAGAAGAGAAGACGCTTAAAATGATAAATAAAATGTATTATAAAATAATGTCCTAAAGCGTCAGGTTTCTGAGATATTCACAGATGAAAATAACTTTATATTTTCTTCATTGTGAATATCGCAGAAACCCGACGCTTTAAAACATAATGTTATAGAACATTTTTCATTTGTTTTAGTGTCCTCTATCCAAATAAAAAGGTAACATTCATTGTGATTCTTGCATGGCCCTAACATCAGTAACTATTTAGTTTTTTTTTTTATCGGGGTGCCCAACTTAATATGTTATGTATTCAGACAGAAGTGACTAAAAAAAAAAAGTTCTATAACGTAATGTCTTAAAGCGTCCGGTATCTGAAATATTCACATATGAAGAAAGAAAATTTAAGCCATCTCGTTTGGTCCCACCTGGAATATCATTGAAAATTTCATTAGTAGACGAAGCTCGAACGGCTTGGCATAGTGCTTGCCCCGATGCTGCTCCCCCAAATCACTTTTGTCCCAACGGCAATGGGACGGGCCTCTGTGTGAGTTGACACGGAATTGTTTGTTACAAACGTGCTCCAGCTCTGCAGATCGTGCCCGCCTCCTGGCCGTTTCTAAATGGGAGTCAGGACATTGGTTACAAGCATTTCTTTCATATAACACTGGTACTTTATTCGATCCCGTAACTTTCCGTATCGCAACATGTCTTCGGTTGGGTGCAAGGTGGCGCGCCTCATCAATGCCAGTGCGGTCCGGCTGTCGAACAGCTTGGTCATCACGGATTATCGTGTACTAGGGCCGCCGCGCCGGTCGGATATCTCGCCACGCCAGCCTTAACGACATCATCCGGCGGGCCTTTGTCACCGCTAACGTACCAGCTATGCTCGAACCGAATGGTCTGTTGCGTGACGATGGTAAGAAGCCCGACGGTATGACACTAGTCCCATGAGAGTTGGGGAGGCCCATTGTGTGGGACGCTACATGCGTCGACACACTTGTGCCTTTCCATCTTTCTAGGACATCCGTGAGGGCGGGTGCGGCGCGGCGGCGGCAGATTCGGCCGAAGATCTCAAGAGGCGCAAATATGCAGGTCTCGACAGAGCCTACGCATTTGCTCCCCTTGGACTCGAGACCCTAGGTCCGTGGGCTACCGAGGCTCTTCGAGTTTTTAAAAAATTATCTAAGCGTCTGGTCGAAACGACGCGTGACCCGAGAGCTGGGGTGAGTATTTGGCGCAGCGCATCAGCATTGCCATACAGCCAGCGGGGCAATGCAGCCAGCGTCTTGGGGACGCTTCCGGCTGGTATTGATATGGATCAGTTAAGCTACCTGTAGATTGTTTGCAACAGTCTGCAGTTAGCTCAATTGTTTCAATTATAAATACTTGTTGTACCTAATTTATTTCTATTAAGTATTTGATTGTAATTTTCTTTGTGAAGAAAAAATATTAGTTAGGTGAATATCTGAGAAACCGGACACTTTAGTACATTATTCTATATGCCATTTTTACTTGTTTTAGTGTCCTCTATCCAAATTTATGACTTTATTGTGCGCCGCGATTTAAAAAAAAAAACAAAATCGTAGTGCCCTCCATAAAAAAATCTTCAAACCCCTTTTTGGTTAGTTTTTAATTAGATTTTTGTTTTTATTGCTAACTGACGCATATAACCGATGTCCCGTTTTGAGTAAAAAATAAATGGTCACGTTATGTATGCATTGTTATCTCGTTTTAGCAGATTAAATGATAACGCTAGTGCAATATACTTTTATTATCTCTATTAGAGTAAGTTCCTGGTTCAGTGCTCTTGACAGCAAAATAAGACAATAAACGATGTTAGATAATAGGCAAGTACCCACTCCTGCAGCTTAGAAAATATAAAAGCTTGGGACGGGTTTTACTCGAAAAATAACAACTAACAGGCTAAAGGTTTCTTCGTCGCTTCTATAATTTAGTCTACTTACCGAATCGAACAAAATCGTAAATATCACTTCATTTCCGTGTCAGTGTTTAGTTTATAATTTTACCTTTTCTAAGTGTACATTTATTGTATTTATGCAAATAAAGAGATTTTGATCTAATCTACAGTTCATCTCTGTTGGAATGACAACTTTCGAAACCATATTTTACACCAGTAGAACATACCTACCTACTTATGACAGTGATTTGGTACGCAAGGTTTGCTTACTTTGAGGCTATACACTAGCAAAACTCGATGTGGAATGTTTGTAAACAAACCCTCCATAACTAACCTAAAAACCACTCTCTTGCCGCGTCATACGCAATTTACATTGTCATTGTTTTATGAATGTCGTTAGGTATTATGAATGAAGTTATTTACGGGAGGTACCTACCTAGGCCAAAGAAGGAATGGACAGGTTGTGTGAATGAAACTGATGTGATGATTGATGAATACGAAAGAAATGAGATGACGGCTAAAGTGTAGAAAGAGTGTATCCTATGCTTATAAGAAAAATAATGTGTCTGTCAAGCTAGCAGCCCTGCCATGGAATTGTGTCCGTCAAGGTAGCGTACCCATAATCGATTTCACGTTTGTTGTTATGCCAATGGTTGGTGAAAAAAAGGTTTAAGAAATAATGACCATTCTTAGTGGGTACGCTAGCTTGACGTCAAGCTGGCGTACACATGACCGTACTCGAAATCGGCTTATACTATATAGCAACAAAATTTACACACAATAATAGAGCATAAGCACCGCACTAGCTATGCATAATTTCATAATGATTGCTCTTATAGGAACGGAGATATTGAACAAGACTTCTCAATAACATTCCGGCCAACGTCAAGGCAGCCAGCGTACCCATTAAAAAACGATCCTATAGAAAACGAGCTTTTCTTAATATAAATGCTATAGGTACGTATAAATAGAGCGAGAAATACTGCTTCTGCCTGTGGTCATACTTTATGCAATTTCGTACTGCAACAATATAAAAAGCTAGAAACAAGTGCATTATGGTACAGTTGCACACATCAAATAATTTATTAGTGAAATTATACACCGAATAATGTAAGTAGGTGGTTAGAATAGGTAGTTTCGTTACTATAAGTGAGCTATTATGAGTATTTAACCAATTATATTTAATATCATTGTATTTAACCTTTATTTAGCTACATATAAAGCTAGGAATTCGTATGTGTCTAGGTACATTATGTTATTTTCATCCACCTAGCTAGGGGTTGCAAACTCCGGATAATACGCATTTCATCATTCACAAATCCGGATATAAATTCGAATAAAATGTCAAATTTAAAATAACATCTTTTAACCAGCTTTTGTTTGCGGTTTCCCACGCAATTTCTTCAGCGTTCCGTAGAATTGTAAGACCTTTTTTCTTGCCAAATATTATGATTCTAGGTCAACGAGAAGTGGCTTAGGTATTCTATTATAGTTTGTGGTCCATCGCAAGTCAAAAGTATTTTTTTTTTTATTAATAAACTACAAATTTATGACTTTCGGATTTTTTCCTTTACTTGTGCTAGAAGACCTTGCTTCTCACCAAATTTCATGATTCATGAGTTTTATGTGCTATAGGTTTTGTGTGCTTGTGATTCCCTTGGAAATTTCAAAATATTTGGACATAAACGGCCGTAACTTTTGATCGCGTTGACTAAGATGCCTTATTTATATCACGGCTCCAACAGGACTTGAGTATTTGATGTTAATTTCAACTTGATACCCCACGCGTCCCTGAGAAAATGGGGTTGACAGACGGACAACAAAGTGATCCTATAAGGGTTCCTTTTTTCCTTTTGAGGTACGGAACCCTAAAAATGATGATATTGATTTAATTGTTTGTTACAGGTGGCATACAACGGTGCAGTGGAAGCGGTGCAGACTCTACTCGGCGCAGGCGGCGCTTTCCTAGCCTCTCTGTGCACCCGGTCTGCCTTGCCCGCGCCCGTAGCGGCGGTTCAAGGCCTGGCCGTGTTCGTGGGGACCTATGTACCCAACGTGTTCGTGTCTTACGCCGGGTATATCGTGATGGGCATGCTGTTTCATTATACCATCACTCTGGCTAGGTGGGTAGTGACCTTTTTGACCCTATTAAAACAACCGGCGGTTTTTCGAACAAACTACTAAAGTAATGCTTAAAATATATGACGACATTTATGGCGTAGCGGGCGAATGTCCGCCTGCGTCGCGGGTTCGATTCCCGCCTCTGGACTGCAAGCTCTGCTTAGCTTGGGATTAGATGCTGTGTGAATTGTTCAGCATTATTTATATGAACCTATCTAAGAGTTTCTCTTAGATAGGTTCATATACTTGTTCTTAGACTAAGCTTAATAAAATCTTTTCCAGCTCAAAAATCGCCAGCCAACTAAGCGACGAGAGCTGTTTCGGACTTATCTTCGGAGTTAACACGCTCGTGGGCACAGGTCTCCAAGCTATCCTGACCCTAGTGCTCATACAAACGCTGGAAATGCCAATCCAGAGCCAGTACTACTCCATCAGCGGGCTTTTCATGCTGCTGGCATCCGCTTGGGCCGTGGGCTGGATGGTGCAGCAGTGCCGGCAGAAACGAACTCTGAATAATACTACTTAATCTAAGATTTATGAAGTTTGTAGCTTGATTTTTCAATATCTATACGAGGTTTATATTCCAGAGAGTTAAGATCTCTTGTACAAGTGATATACTATAGATATACTCACACGAATACTGTAGCGCTCGTTGATATAACGCCTTATAACTATTGAGTAGTTCGTACAACGTACTTAATGACGATATTTTGATGGACTTTTATTGGATTGTTCTCAAAATGTTTGAAATGCATATAAAACTGTTCGAAAGTATTTTAAGTATAACACATGTAATAGTAGATTATACACCTAGGGCAAAAAGCAGTGATTTACGTCACGGGCGTCATTGAACCCCAAGCGCAGGTGCGCTCGGATTCTAGAATAACTCACGAGCGAAGCGAGGGAGTTAATAGAATCCTGAGTGAGATTTTTAATCACCCTCAAGACGAAGACAGAGAGGTTTGTGCGCGAGGACAAAGCTGTGTCTAGGGACTTTTCACACTTTCTGCGAATAAATAGTAAAAGTTACGTATGTATTTGTATGTGTGGTTACGTGTTTCGTGGCATTCATTTTTTATTCCACCTTCGAGTTTCAAAGATCTCATTCTACGGATCTTCTTGGTAATGGATCCAAATTCACCCGCGTCCTACAACAAAGAAAAGTACTTATCTAAAAAAAATAGTATAAACACATGGCATACCTCCAAACTCCATTCTTAGAGTTTAGCAATGATAAACTCTATGTAAATTCGTTGAGGCACACTTATTATATTACAATATCACATCACATTATTATTATAAATGCGAAAGTTTGGATAGATGTTTGTTACCTCTTCACGCCAAAACTACTGAACGGATCAGGCTGAAAATTTGCATACAGTAGGTAGGGAGTTCCACCATCAAACAAGCGGGGCTGCCAGCTTGACGTCAAGATAGCAGCCACTGTGAAAGACCTAAATATCTCCCTAAAGTACTGGGCCACTATTTATTTAAGTAAGGGCATCGGGATCCACTATTTCATGCACATTTATCGGCATACCTAGTTGAAACCACCAAATTCCATGGCGGGGCTGCTAACTTTACGGACACTGACCATCGAACTAATGAGCTATCCATATATATGATAATTAAATCTTGATTGTTTATTCATTAAGTAATTCATTAGCATTATTAAATAGAACAGAGTAGGGTAGACTTTATTAAATTCCAAGCAAAGTTCCAAGTCTACATACTGTTTTGATTATTATTATTATTTATTTTTATGAGCGAGTCCAAAAAAACAGTAGGTATGCAGACTTGGAATTTCCCATAGCCTACCTTATTCTAATTTTGTTTGTAAAAAATTTAATTTTAATTTCTCTCTAATTTAATTTCTCAATATTATAAAATTGTGCATATTGCCCCAGAACTAATTTTCAAACCAATTTTTTATGTTACCCTGTAATTATGGAGTTTGGACGTACCATCTTTTTATACTTATAAAAATCAATTTAGTAATTTTATAATTTAGTATGGAACATGATTGTTCTTCTTTTCATGAATGAGCTTAAAGTGTGAAAAGATATTTTAATTAGTTTGAAGGTAGCTTTGGCTGCTTTCTATTTCATAATACTTATTTGATTCCTTTTTTGAGTTTATGATCTACTAAAGATACTTATGTAATGCAAAAATAAGATAGACCTTGATACTAAATGGCAGATTTTTTTGTGTTATTCATCATCATCATTACATGACTTATCAATCCACACCAGGCCACATGGACTCAAAGAAAAGCATGAGAGTATAATCAGATCTCGGTTTGGTACTTGGGGTGTCACTTAGAAGCTTTATTTATGTGTAGTACCTATATGCAAATGGATCCATGAATGTTATCCATAGATCTAAGTAAAATCTGTAGATGTGGTATGTTCTCTCAGCATTCATTCGACAAGTGGCCTGTTTTACAACTATACGCTAACACTCACAGTAAAATTTCTGCTAATTATAATGAATGAATACGAGGGCAATGCTGTAGTTTTTAAGTCAATAAATCTCATTAAAGTATGTTGTAGCAAGCATTTGTACCACAAACGCCGCCGGTCCGACTATGACAGGTGGGTGGACCTAATTACACCTAATTTGAGCCTGCCACTTTGAGAAGCTAGTAAGTACATCATCTCCCATTTTTTACTTTGATTGATTATGTTATCCTCTAATTTTATAGTTATTATATACCTGCTAAAATTATTGAAAACCTTTTTACAGCACTTTTACACTATATTCAAAGACCAAAGGTTATTTATTATTACTGTGATAATCAGTTTAACAAAGATCATCTACCTAATCTACTTACATACATCCTAAAGCAACATTATCCATACTTATAAAGAAACAAGAAATAACTTTCCAAAGTCTCAATTATTTTGTTAAGGCGGTACCCTACCTCGTTATTGTGTGAAGAGGATAGGCGGGACAGAGCAAAGCGGCGTAAGCCCAAAAATCAAGTTTTTAGTAGTTATTTGCTCCCCACAAACATAAGAATAGTTAATTGAAAAAAAGGCAACATATAAAATGTTCTTTATACTTAGCTCAATTACTATGCTTAATCTCAAGATCATATCATCTGTATTTATTGAGAAATTAGGGTTTTAGTAAAAAATTAGAGGTAACTTTGCGATTTTTTTCTATCGAGAAAATTTTATGGAATCGTGTTTTCGAAACATATGATCGATAGAATAAGTCCTGAACTTTACCTTATATAAATTTCAAAGTTAAATATTCAGTAGTTTGGAAGATATGGAGGTCCGACGGAGTTGAAAATAAGCAATTTGAGGGTAGGTACCCCCTTAATGTAATAAATATTAAAATACTGAATATTTTAAGAAATTTACATTTAATGCAAAGGAAACAATGATATCTAAGCTGCCTGGAATGTAGGTATAGTTACATTAAGTACAAATAATGAGTACTCGCAAAGTATAAACAATTTTCCAACTTAAAATTATAAAATTATTTAGTGCACTTAGTGTTTAGTTTTGATGAACCAATCACACCTTAATTATACTACTTCAGAACTGATGTATTAAACTACTTCAGATCAAGTGCAACCAAGTCTTGCACTTGATCGATACTACATCTTGTTCCACAAACTACAAACAAAATAATTATGAAATTAATGTACCTACCTACCTACTTTAAACTTAAAATTTATGCCTTCTCCATAGAGCTTGGCCTGGTGTTCATGTACAGGTATAGGTATATACACAGGAATATAATAGCTAAAGTGGGCAAAACTACTGTACGGATCCGCTGACGCGATTTTACGAGATCCTGTTTCCTTTCACGCTTTTGTTTTGCATTTTCTTTTAAACACCACCCTTTCTGTTTCTTCATTGCCATGTGTTTAAGATGAAAGTGGTTAGTTCTTTGCACTGAAACAAAAGTGCTAATAGAATATGAAATACTCATGCTACGTTTATATTAATAGCAATTGCAACAGTTGGTAGACAAATTGAACCTGAAAGCAGTACATACGCATCACTTTTGTCCCAAAGGCTATGGGACGGGCATCTGTGTGAGTTGACATGGAATTGTTTTTACAAATGTGATCCAGCTCTTCGGATCATGCCCCCCTCCTAGCCGTTTGTTAATGGGAGTCAGAAGTCCTGACCAATAACTAACATAGTCCTGGAGTCAGGAGTCAGGACATTGGTTGCAAGCATTTCCTTCATATAACTCTGGTACTTAATTGGATCCCGTAACTTTCCATATCGCAACATGTCTTCGGTTGGGTGCAAGGTGTTGCTCGCGTCGTCAATTCCAGTGCGGTAGGTACTGCTCTCGAATAGGTTGGTCGTCACGGATTATCGTGTACTAGGGTCGACGACGGTCGGATTTCTCGCCACGCCAGCCATATCGACATCATCCGGCGGGCCTTTGTCACTGCGTACCTTACCATTTGCTCCCCTTGGAGTCGAGGCCCTAGGTCTGTGGGGGGTGGTGCCGAGGCTCTTTAAGTTTTTAAAAATTTACTGAGCGTCTGATGGAAGCGACACGTGACCCGGGTGACCTCTAGGTCACTGACCTCATCACAACGCCCCCCCGCTTCGCGGAGGTTGGGCGGGCTTTAATGTTGAGAGACACCCCCCCCTCGCTTCGCGGGGGTGGGACGCCTACACGTCGGAACAAGTTAAAACAAGGACTCCATTATATTTATGAAAAATTCATTGAGCGACACATTTTGATCTATAGCGCCAAGGTCACTGAACTAAGAGGTCAATGACACTAAAAAAAATTGCATCCCTAGTGACCCTCTCCTCTCCACGATTCTATAAAAAAATATGTATGTTAATTAAGCATTAAAAAAGCTTTCGATTTTTTTTTAATGTTTTTCGCCTTGTAATTGAGCGACACATTTTGACCTCTAGCGCGGAGGTCATTGAACTTTGGGGTCAGTGACCTGATCAAAAGTTGCCCCCTTTACGATACCTACCGTAAGAAAAAATATCATGTTAAAATTTTAATACCTAAGCATAAAATTTTCGTCAAAAAATTTCTGTCTTTTTTGCCTTGTAATTGACTGTGTCCCGTAAACTATACTCCAACCGTGATCTGGTGAGTATCTGGCGCAGCGCATCAGCATTGCCATACAGCGGTGCAATGCAGCCAGCGTCGTCTTGGGGACGCTTCCAACTGGTAATATGTAATATGGATCAGTTGAGCTACCCGTAGATTGTTTGTAAAAGTCTGCAGTTAGCTCAATTGTTTCAATTAGTACTAGTTCTAATTTGTTTCTTGTAATTGATGTAAAAATGTTACATGTACTTACGAAGTTTACGATGATGCATACGAAGTTTGTGTAAAACACGGCGAGTAAGTTGTTTGTTACCTGGTACACCCCAACAAAATTGAAATGGAAGCAATAATTTGTTTTGTAACTACAACCTTGTTATTTATTAAAAATAATCTCCGTAGATACGAACGAAACGAACCCGAACGATCTGTCATACGCAGTGTTGCCAGATCGAATTTGACAAAATCAGTAGAAAGTCACGTAAAAAATCAGTAGCTTGAAGAAAAAATCAGTAGATTTTGAAAAAACTACAAATTTCTAGCTTTTGACACGAAAAATGCGTGGTAGGTGTAATTTTTTTTGTAAAATGGGTGGATCCGCTAGGAAACTATAATTATAGTTCCCTATCGGATGAACCGATTTTGATTCATTTTTTTGTATGTTTGTCCAGTGTGTGTGTTTCACTTTTCAATTCATCAAAGTACCTAAGTTACAAAGTAAAATATTCATGGCTTTTAAATTAAAAACTACCTAGGTGTTTTAAGAAGGTTTGTAATAAACTTTTTACATTGATATGAAAACATTGATCAAAGCAACTCATCAGCTTGGAATTCGCCGAGATTTGTTCATTTCCAAGGGCACTGATCAGGTTTTTTGGGGTAGGTAACTAGGTAGTGTACAATGGTGTTCCGTTGTTCCTTTCAAGAAAACCAAACTATGTTCATCACAGAAAGAGGGATGCTAGGTGTTTATTTTTTTTAATTTCAATTTACCTGATAAAACCTGATCAGTGCCCTTGGAAATGAACAAATCTCCCCATAAACCAAGCTGACTCGAGAATCGTATGAACACCAAGTGAAATTGAATTCTTAATTTCTTTTGTTATTACACTTGTAATGCCTTGGCCTTGAATCTCTCTCAGGAAAAACTGATTGATTTCTCGAATTTTACAAAATAGATCAGAGGCTCTTCAAAAATCAAGCAGATCTATCTACTCGTAGGAAGTGTAATAATCCATTTACAAGATCTACTGCTGAATCAGTAGGTCTGGCAACAATGGAAAAGTTTATCGAAGAACGAACGGACCGACCAATTAATTCGAAAAAGATAGGAACACGGAGCCATTGGCGCTTGGGGAAAATCAGGTAGATTTCACGAAATTTTAGAAATAAATCAGTAGATCAGTAGACGGTTCAAAAAGCAGGTAGATCTACTGCTAAATCAGTAGATCTGGCAACGCTGGTCATACGTTAGTAATAGTATCCCTATATAGTTTGTGGATCTGTCCAGTGTTGCCAGATCGAATTTGAGGAAATCAGTAGAAAGTCGAGTAAAAAATCAGTAGCTTGAAGAAAAAATCAGTAGATTTTGAAAGAAATACAAATTTCTAGCATCCGACACGAAAAACGCGTGATAGCTGTTCGTTTTTTTTGTACCTATCATTATAGTTCCCTATCGGATGAACTGATATTGATTCAGTTTTTTTTGTTTAAAATGCTTGTGTGTTTCACTTTTCAATGAAAAACATTTATTAACGTATGTAATGAATTTTACAATAAAAATTGATATGAAAATATTGAACACAGCAAGCAGCTTGGAGTTCGCTGAGATTTCTTCATTTTCAAGGGCACTCATCAGGTTTTTAGAGGTACCTAGGTAGTGCACCTACGATGGTGTTCCGTTGTTTTTTATCTATAAGAAAAAATAGACGCGATGTTGACAGGAGAATAGAATGAATACAAATGAAATTGAATTTTCAATTTGTTCTATTGTTACAAGGCCTTATGGGTCTCTCTGTGGGAATGCTGGTAGATTTTTAGAATTTTACAAAATAAATCGGTAGACTGCTCAAAAATCAAGTAGATCTACTCGTAGAAAGTATAATAATCCATCTACGAAATCTACTACTCAATCAGTAGATCTGACAACACTTTTCCTCAACAGTTTATCGAACGAACGAACGGACAGACCAATCTATCGAAAACGTTATGGACACAGATGTTCACAAAAGTGGAAGGAACGAACGAACAAAACAAACTCTTCAATTTAATTCATATTTGTTGTGGCGAATCGTTGGTGATCATGATCAATGATCATTTGAATGAAATTGGCTTGTGAAGTGACACTGACAAGTGACGGCATAGATACCTAAAAGTTACGGAATCATTGACGCTCGGGAAAATCAGGTAGATTTCACGAAATTTTATAAATAAATCAGTAGATCAGTAGACGGTTCAAAAAGCAGGTAGATCTACTGCTAAATCAGTAGATCTGGCATCACTGGATCTGTCCAATAAAAAAGTACTCTGTGGATCTGTCTGTTCAACTTCAACTTCTTTCTTGGTTGATTGATAGTTTCTGCGCGAACGATCTGTATAGTGGAGGTTTATTGTCACGTAGGGCTGGATAGGAGTGTTGATTATTTTTTTGCTTAGGTCTCAAATTTAGTGCGGACTGGCTTATACTAGAGGTGTTAGTTTATTGTAGTATTTTAAGTTATTTTACTAGTTGCTCAGGTAAGGTACTTAATTAAAAAAAATTGCCCTACAACAAACAATAAATTGGTGACATTGACATGTATCAATGTCACTGCTAACGTAACAGAACGAGAACAGAATTACAGAACAGGCTGCTCATTTAGCGTCAGTAATTATCTCACGCAGCAGGGCTATTAACGTAGAAAGAGAAACCTATAGAACTCGCGCAATTGCCATCGCATTCACACTAAAGAGAGAACGACTTATGCCTAAAGCCTAAGAAGAAATGAAATAGGACGATTAGCTCTCTATCTCATCCAGCGTGCCGGTTTTTGCATTGTTTAGCACCTCCATGTGCTAAACAAATTTCCTTTTTCATCGACGGAGCTCGACACGAGACTGGTGAAAAAATTGTTCAAAGTTCTAAACTTTTGTTTTTTATGTTTGAATGTGATCAATGTGTTTATGTGGACATTCCCGCAGCTAAAAACAATAAAAAAGAGGGACAAATATGGTGCGGTGCAGCGTTTTTGCATGTAGAAGTGATAGTGAAGAAAAAGTGCCGAATATATCATTCCACTCGTAAGTACAAGTTCTTTTGACTACAAAAAGGTTCAAAATTTACAGTTTCATAGATTTACATACACACAAGGCTCAAACATTATGTTTTATGCTATTTATTTTTAGTTCATCTAACTTGTAATTGAGCCATTTTCAAAAAATATGTACATTTCGTGAAAATTCTTGTCCAGCATATTAAATATTAAATAAAAAAAAAAGTAATGTTGCTTTTTTAATTTTATCAAGTTTTTTTACAAATTTGAACTTTTCTCTTATGTTCCCACTAAAAATATATGGATCTATTAAATCGATTGTATATTAAAAACTCTTTTTAATTATTTCCACCCTCCATGACCCATACAAAAATAAATGTCCTTTTTGCACTTTAGAAGCTTCAAATCATATTATTGGCTCCAACATGTTGTCTAACAAACCTAATCTATTTATATAATGTTAATAAATATATTTCCTGTTATTTATTGAGAACCAATAATATTTTAGACAATATTTCTAAGATAAAAAATACTTTAATGTTTGTCTCAGGTTTTAAACATGTGAGTCACTCAGAGGATGACGGATGATTTCCATAGTTTTCGTTGTAATTCTGCCACTTAAAGTTATTTTTTTATTACTGACAACTCTATGCGGCCTACTAGTTCTCAACAATAACTCGGCCATTTGGTTTTAGTTCCATTTTTTGTGTTGACAAAAAAGACCGGCCAAAATTCCCAAAAAAAATGTGGTTTTACAAACGAAGTAAGGTGTGTATTATTTTCAATTATTTATAAAGCATAGACCTAACAAATGCTAGTTAGATTGTGTGTTCCATTCATCTGTATTGCTAATTATTTTTACAGAATATTTTTGGAGGTTAGGTTTTGCACAGAATGTTTACCAACATGTTAGTCACATTTCGTGAATTTTCGTGACTCATATGACGTGACTCACATCAACTTGCAAAGTAAAGGTTTGCTTACACTAGCAAAAAAATATACAAAATGTAATAATGTAACTTTTCTGAACGGATTTTCTGTAAAACCAGATGCTTTTGTTTTATTAAATGAAACAGATTCAATTTACTTCTAAAATTATATTGTAACCTTGCATCTTACTAAACGTATTTCTGTTAAAACATGTCATGTTAGTTAATTTTTGATTGCAATAATAGTAAGTAATAATAGTAGTAAAAGTCAAATAAAACATTTTATTTTAACCGCAAACTAATTTGTAGTTTTGTTTAAAAAACTTTATGTGCATACGCCCTTACAAAAAATGTGACTCACATTTACTATAAAAGTACAGGTATATCACGAAACAGTTTAGTCACAATTTCAATCATGTTAGTCACAATGTACATATTTTTTGATAATGACCCAATTGTGAAAATTTAGGGTTGCCTGCACCCGATGATAAAATTCCCCGAATGGCGCATTGAAATATTTTTTAATAGGTACCTACATAGCTATTTTATAGATAATGTAGCTCGCTATGCATAGCAAAATAGTTTATGCCCGCGGCTTCGCACGCGTTGTTTCTATGGAAACGTTTAAAGGCCATTTCTATCCCATAGCAACTGATTTGTGGGATAAAAAGCCTATAGGCTTTTTATATAAATCCTGGAATCTAACATAGATGTTAGATTCCAGGATTAGAATTACTTACCTGTATACAAAATTTCATCCCGATCCGTTCAGTAGTTTTGGCGTGAAGAGGTAATATGTAAGTTGCTATGACACACATAGCCCATCGGACTTCGTGAGATAGTACAACTATAACAAACATCCATCCATTCATCCACACTTTCGTATTTATAATATTAGTGTTTTTATTTGTTACAGATTTCCCGAAGATAAAGAATTACGTTTGCATTGGATCAAAGCAACGGGTCGCAAAGATTGGGAACCTAAAAAATCTTCGTAATAAAAAATTTTGTAATGATTCTGTGATATTTTAAATGATTCTGTGATTTTTGTACTTAATCTAATTCAACTGTCCAAATCTAATCTAACTGTTCCATATAAATAAGAAAAAAATATCTTAAGTAGGTTCTTGTAGAAATTGGTATGCTAATTTTAACATGATTCTGTGATTTTTATAATGATTCTGCGATATTTTAAATACTTCTGTGTAAATGCGTGTGTATTTTTTAATTAAAAAAAAATGCTGTGACTAACTAGGTATAAGTACCTATATGCAAGTACAATGAAAGTTAAGTACTTTTTAGATAGCAACATTACTATTTTTTAGCAATTATACGATGTTACGTTCGTAAGTAACCATTTTTTTAAGTGTTATTAATTTATGTAAATGTAATTGTATAGGTAATATAACTAAGACATTTATAATTAAACTGTGATTTTATGATTAAGTAGTAATAAAACGAAATGTTGAAGACTGATTTAAACTGTAAAATTTATAAACGTTAATTATTGTAATAAATATTGATTATTTTAAAACAAAAACACTTGTTTCTCTATCTGTACTAATCACCTTAATACCTTCATAATTATATTTACCTACCAAAAACAACCTCGGTCTGCCTTCCACTTGTAACGCCAAACAGGGTTCACATTGTGATACTTACTTGTATAATTATAATGACCTAGCAATAGCCTTTATTCACAAAATAGAAAATTATACTAGTATTTACAATTGAAACAATTGAGCTATCTTCAGACTATTGCAGGTAGCTCAACTGATCAATATCAATACCAGTCGGAAGCGTCCCCAAGACGCTGGCTGCATTGCCACGCTGTATGGCAATGCTGATGCGCTGTGCCTGATACTCACCAGCTCTCGGGTCACGCTTCGCTTCGACCAGACGCTCAGATAATTTAATTTTTTAAATTTATTAACTGGAAAATCGCAAATCCGATCTACTAACACATAGACATGAAATAAGGAACCTAAAATCGGGGTAAGAAAATTTCATGGCAACACTTTTCCCCCACCACCTCCTATACTTTGTCTTGCTCTGCGGCATGCTCGCTGAAGATCTACCTATATTTAATCTGAGGCTATTAATTATATTACGCAACGTTAGCGTTAGCATTAAGCGAGTTAGCGGCCATTTTGCGCGTTTACTTCTTTGAGCTGATTGGCTAATCAACTGAATGAACCCTAAATTATCAGTCGAATATACAATCAGCTCAAAGAAGTAAACGCGCAAAATCGCCGCTAACCCGCTTAACCGCTAGTAGTATTCTATGCGCTTAACGCTAACGTTGCGTAATAGCCCTCCTGGTTAGCTGCCATTTTGTACGCTTAAGGCCTACGCAGACCGGGACGGCGGCATGGCAAGGGATTTATTTTTTTACCAATGGACATTCAAACGTATAGGAATACTTAAGGTTAAGTCGCCTAAGATCAGATGTGACATAAGATCGGATGCATGGAATAACTCGCAAACTAGGCAATATTTTCCACTGCTGGTGACACTACTAGATCCGCCATTTTATTCTGCCCTTCTCCTCACACTGCGGCCGGCCAGTGACCAGACGGGACGTGCACACAGGTGATTCGGCAGAAAAGGTGTATTTTGTGGGAAAAATCGTCGATCCGATCTTACCTACAAAACTTTGATGGCTCATTGTGGTGGATACTTTCATTGAATTAATGTACTTAATTAATTATTTTGGGGCAGAATTAGCGAATAATCTTTCGATCTGTATACTTTGATTACGCCTAGGACGTTTACAACCCAAGATCCGGTCTTCCCTCCCAATGTCGAAGATCGGATATAGCTGTGTCCGTTCATGGATGTCAAAAAATAATCAGTAGTTTTCAAGTGTTCATGCCCACTAACGACGCTATGATGGCGCTTAGACGACGCTATGACTATCAGATCTTCATTATTAAGTCCTAGGACACGAAGGATAAAAGTTTGTGAAACTTATTTAGGACGAGGAGGGAAGACCGGACTATGAAAACGCAAAAATAAAGAAAAATCGTATCTGTTAAAGTTTTTGAGGAATTTCCTGACCGGATCATTGATATTAATTTAATATGTATATGGACATTATGGACGAAGTCCGGATGTTTTCCTAATGTGTACTTTATTATTAAACGAATAGAAGTGAAGATACTACATAGTCCGATCTTCGGTCGAAATGTTATTTTCTTCACTATGATAAGTTGAAAAAGTCTGTTATTTAAGCTCTTAATTTGCCTAATTATATAGCTTAGAAGCAAACGAAAAATTTAGGGGTTAACCAATATTTCATTGTCCTTAATTTACAGTAGACTTCAACCGAAAAACGACATTGAATCATGAGAAAAAAATTAAAAATGCAGTACGTCTACAATTTTCGGCAAATGCGTCCGATCTTAGGCGACCTAACCGTACTATACGACATATTGTTATGCTTTAAAATGATGCCGTGGCATCGAAAGGGATTTCATTGCATGACATTGAAGCACGCGACAGGATGCCGTGGCTTACTGCGGTAGGCAACGGCATGCGGCATGCCGAGGATCGTGCCGCGCGTCATGAGGACGCCGGCGCTCGTTGTGATATACCGCGTAGTAAGTAAAAATTATAATAATAATAATTGAGATGGTCTTCTCTGATGAAATCTGTATGTTTGAACTCATCGCACGACGAGAACGCATCGTGTCATCGTACGATCGCGGTCAATTAGGACGACGCCTTAGAGTTGTATAAAGTAGATAGTAGGTACCTACTCTAAGATCATTCTTGGGACCATTGTATGAGGCAGTGGAACACTGTTCTTCGTCATCCAGGGAGCCGAATGGATCCTCCTACCACTCAATGATCTGATAAGAATAGAGAGGGGTATATTCTAGGGCGACAGTCTGAGTCCCTTATGGTTTTGCTCAGCTCTGAATCCACTCAGTACTCTACTGAGAGATTCAGAAATAGGCTATCGCCTTCGGGGAGATGGTGGGGTAATTTCTCACATACCATCGAGCAACCACCATATTCACCAGATATGGCTCCAGCCGACTTCTTTCTTTTTCCTAAACTCAAATTAGGTACCACTTCGTGGCACCTGTTTTCAATCGGTAGAAGTTAATTTATAGCAGAATTCGCGGCGAGAACTGAACTCAATTCCGGAAACAGCGTTTAAAAAATGTTTTGATGATTAGATTATTCAATGGCGATACTTTGAAGGTGATAAAATAAATTTGGATAAATAACAAATATTTTGTGTATTATTGATCTTTTCTCGGCACCACAGATATTATACAGGGTGTTAGCGTAAACAGTCTTATCATTGAAACCACGTATGTACACCCCTAAAATAAGACGATTCAAGTTATTTTTAAAAATAAAAGTCAATTAGTTTCGATGGAATTTCATAATTCATTTCTCTGCTATCCTACGTGATTTCATGGACACCCTAGTGACCTTATCACGCCGCGCCGCGCGCCGCCCGCTCTCGCCTGTAGCCGGCCGGTGGTGTAGGTATCGAATCGTAGGTACCTACAACTTGTGATGGAACTTTCCCTTCATACTTTTCGCGCTTAGGACAGGCAAAAATAGCTACTCTAACACATTTGCCAGTAAGTAGGCTAAAGTAGGTAGGTACTTTTGGCGTATTTAAAAAGTTCATCATCAATCAAGTTTTATGTACCTACCTACAATTCAATTAAAATTTACAGCTTTATGTACAGTTTGATTTACTCACATTAGGCATAAAATGTTTTCATGACTTGTGCATGACTAGGCACGGTGAACTGGCCGTAGGCACGTAGCCTTTGTGTAGCCGCTAGGATCGTTTCCCGGCTTGGCACACGTTGTTCTGGTTACTATTTAGTCAAATTGAAAACTTGGGAGTGTATACATATTTTTGCAGCCGACTGTACCTACCTGTCTTGGTAGACTTGGTACGGTAGGCTTGTATTGGAGATACAGGTAGAATTAAAATAATAAAGGTTTTATGAACTTATAGCTAAGTGTACAATAGAAGATACGTCATAGAGAGTCATAGAGAGAGAATTAATATAGGTAGGTCAGAGAGGTAGGTAGGTATAGTAAAAATAAATAAAGGACCCTACCTTTTGTGATAATAAGTATGTGTGTTGTGTGTGTGTGCGTGTGTGTGTGTTGGTCAGTAATTTTGGTCTTCCTTGGTAATCCATTCTATGTTAGTCATAATATTTTTAGATAGATATAAAGAAAACACTTTATTATACCACACAAATACAGGAAACAATACCTACAGAGAAAATGCTTAGAAAAAAAGGAAGTATAAAGGGCGGCCTTATCGCTGAAAGCGATCTCTTCCAGGCAACCTTGGGATGGACTGGAAAATAAAGAACAAAAAAGACGGTGGCACTGAATAAATATACCTATAGATACTTACCTATTTAAAGAAAACGAAACAAATTTTTGCGTAGGTATGTTTGTTAAATAAATTATTGAATTCAGTCTTGGATTCTCTTTCTTTCCATAGATGATCAACCCAAAATCTTTTTCTATCCCTATTATTTGGCCTGTGCACCTTCGTGTGGAATAATCGCTTTAAACACCAAATCTCAATCTACCATTTTAAAAGGCGAGGCACACTGGATCAAACGCAACTGAAGACTAAATGTGTAGGTACCTATTGGGAAACTGCATCAGCAACAACCCTGATTCAGGTCATAGAGTAACCTAAATACTGATTCAGGCTCTTGTACCTATGAATGCAAACTCTTATGATGCTTCTCACTCAGACCTCTCTCCAATCTTCTGGTGCAGAAATGCAACAGAAGATTGGAACTCAGTTGTAGGTAGGTAGGTACGTAGACCTAGGAGACGACCGATTATACGACGTATTGTAATATGTAGAAGTAGGTACACCATGAGTACACCCTGCACATAATAATAAAAAGTAAAACAAAGGTCTGTTTCATTAGTAAGCAGGCAGATAATAATTTATTTTATTAAACATAATGTAGGTACCTATACTTATTCTCTACCGACAAATGCCTCTTTATACATGAAATTCTCCTCCATCTAACTTTTCATCAGATAATGATGACAGAATACTAGCAGAGGTACTTTGAGAAATCCAAATCACATACAAAATCAAACCTTCAAGTATGCCTAGGCCTGCCCCACACACTACATCCAAAATGTAGTGGCGCTCTGCTAACACCCTTGACAAGCAAATTGCTGTCACCCAAGCCAAAAGTGGAGGATAGAATAACATTGAAACAGGATCTAGGTACATTAGAGTAAATGCAATTAAAACAGATCGGCTAGCATGGCCTGAAGGGAATGAGTATTTGTCTGGGTTGATAGATAGCAGCTTGTTCATGGGTATTGGCCGGCGTCTTCTGACGAATGCTTTCAGTGCAGCTATTACTATTATATCCAGGATGAGGCCTGAAAAAAAAGAATCGTAAATTAAGTTTGCATGGTGCTTTGAAATTTAAATTAAGTCATGCAAACGGTTATAATTCATCAATTTACCAATTAGGAGGTTTACTTGTAGCTGATACAGGTCCTTATTGTTAAAGAGCCAAATAAAAGTCAACCATCCTGCCAACCATACTATGCCATGACATGATACCTATAAAACAGAGTGAATATTATAATATAAGTTTGAATAATATGAACTGTGAACTGATTAAAATCTCATAATGTCACACCCACAATGATCAGTGAATCATTGTAATCACCAGAGACTGGATTATATGCAATTGCATATTTAGCCCATTTTCATGGGTCATTATTATTACTTATTTTACATAAAATCTTGTGATAATGCACATTTTAGCTATATGGGCTGCCACCGAAAGGTGTCCGTCAAGATAGCCTACCCGTAATCGATGTCACGTTTGTTGTTATGCCAATGAATAGAGCGTTAATCAACTACTGACACTATGAAATTGCGTGCGAAACCGCAAACAAGAGCTAGTTAAAAGATGTTATTTAAAATTGACATTTTATTTGAATTAATATCCGGATTTGAGATTGATGAAATGCGTATATCCGGATTTTGCAACCCATAGCTAGGTGGATGAAAATAACATACCTACCTAGACACATATGAATTCCTAGCTTTATATGTAATCGTAAGTCGTATTTACTTAGAAACCGAGGATCGAAATTCCAGTGTCAAATAAAATTAAAAATGTAGGTACCTACTCTCATTATTTCAAAATGGAAAGGCAATTCACTTCATACGAAATTTTAGTCTTCATTTACTTAAAGAGTACCGACCGAACAAATCGAATCGAAATTTTGTAATGAAGTAGGCGCCCAGTTTACTAAAAACCTTAGAAGTAAAATGTATTAAAATATCAGAATCATAAAATTCATCTGAAAACGACCCTTTCGTAAGCAAGCAAGAACAATGACTTTTGCAGCCATACTTTGCAACTGCAGATGAAGAGAACTAAAGTAGGCTTCCAGTTTCAACAGATTTGTGAAGTCAGCATAGTTCATTGTAAAAAGAAAGATAATATCGTCGCCGTAGAGCGAAAAGTCACTAACTAGGTCATTTGGTGTTTTGAGTTATGAAGGTTTAAAGTTTTGAAAAACAAAATAAAATCATAAATTTTTTTCGGTATGGGATATTTCTAATTTTATGGTCTCATATGTTAGGAAATATAAAAGCTCTTAAGGTCAATTCACTACAGTCAATGAATGACTGATATTTTCAGGGAAAATGAAAAAAAAACTGACTTAGTTACTTTTCGCCCTCAAGTCTTGTACTAACTTTGTGAGACAATGATTTGTTAAAAGTCACCAACTGACTTTTCACCCGTGTTTGGATAAGTTTATTTAGTGTTTAAGTAATTTTTCTAACGCTCTTATCTGCTTAATTTTATATAATTTCTATTTCTCGAATCAGGTAATCAATAAGAAAATGATAAATAATCAAATGCAGTTGTCATACATCCTTGAAAAATACAAAAAAAAAACGCATTCAACAAGTTATAAGTAAATTAATGTTTTCGACGTATTGTTAAGATTTTAAATATGGAAATCCTATTAAAATGATTAATGATAACATTCTGGTCCAGTGAGTCTTAACATTGTGAATGTCGTAATTCTTAATCATGATTATCGCTTTTCCATGGCATAATCGCTTCTCAAACATAGACCGATGACTGAGTAAGCTTTCACAATACGGCCTTATAGTGGCATCGGGCACCAGCAGCTTTTCTGCAACATCTTTGTGTGTAGCTGTAAAGTAGAGAGTACTCGTACAATGAATGAAAATAACGGGGAATGGTCCAGTTCAGACGACGAACGCATATCAACGGGTTTTTTTTTCTTGGCCTCTGAAATACATTTCAATGTGGTATAAACGAACATTACCTGGACGGAGGGCAGTTACCCGAAATATTCAAGTTTTACTGAAAGGAAACATTCCTTTATATTATTTAAACTGCTGGACTACTTGAGAAGGCAACAACAGCCTGTAGTGGTCCACTACTGGACGCAGGCCTCCCCCTGATAAGCGCCTTATTGGTTTTTATCACATGGAGGGTTATGTCCATAATCCCCATTCTGGGCATGCGGGTTGGTGATCGCAGTTCGGTGGTAGAATTGTTCTGCAGGGGCGCTGCTGCCCACCCCCGGTGGATATCCCTTAGTCGCCTCTTACGACACCCGCGGGAAGAGTTGGGGTGGTGCAAATTCTAAGCCGGCACCACACAGCGAACTACGCTGAGTCCTCGCCGAGTCATCCATTCTTTACGGGAGTGACATGGTCATGTTGACAAAACTCCTTTAAAATAAATAAAGAAAAAAAGATTCATCCATACTGCAATGCTTGAAAACGAATGTTTTCAATCAGTGCGTCTTACCCGTCATGACCTACGGAGCTGAGACGTGGACACTCACCTTAGGGCTGTTCCACCAGTTCAAAGTCGCTCAACGAGCTATGAAAAGAGTAATGCTCGGAGCTGTTCTAAGGGATAGGACTCGTAACGAATACATCCGACAGAGAATCAAAGTTATCGACATAGCTCTTAGAATAAGCATGCTAAAGTGGTAGCGTGCCGGCCATGTCTCGCAAAAACCAACAACCGTGTTCTTGAGAGGAGACCGGGACTCGGCAAACATAGTGTAGGACGCCCTACACCCAGGTGGACACGGCCTGCCATAGACTGCAGTCAGATGTCGGACGCGGCAAACTGAAGACACGGTGCTATGGCGCTCATTAAGGGAAGGCCTATGTCCAGCAGTAGACTAACGATGTTGATGAACCAGCGAAGACGTTTTGGCTAGGGCCTTATATAAGTCACTAGCCACCGAGTAAGCAAAATCAAGAGCGTAAAAGTAACTAAATTGCACGTTTAATTGTCTATCCTAACACAGACGTACGAAAGTTTGGCTTTAATAAATCAACAAAACACTTTAGCTATCATTCAAAACCAAACTTTGTAGTCAAAATTTTGGGGCGAAAACTAACTTAACATGTTAAATGATTTCTTGCTTTAAAATTATGAAGTACAATTATCGCAAATAGCGATCTAGAAGACACTAAGTCGACTTGGTTAGTTTTCGCTCTCAAGTTGTGTATCAAACCTGCTACCACATAACTAATCAAGTATATTTAGTTATTTCTCGACTAGACTGGGTCCTAGCAACAAGTTATTATTTTAGAAAAGAAAGTAACCAACCCGACTTAGGTTTATATTTTGCAATTCTTTCAAGTAGGAAAAAAGTATCTAAGCCTACTTAGTTGGTTTTCGACTAAAATGCTGTAAGCCAAATGTAGAGTTAGTGAATTTTTTGCACAACCTAAAATGAAAACCGTGATAGCTAGGGATACGGTTGTCAGACTGAAAAATGCAGAAAAAATCGGGGATTTTGATGGCACATCTAACTCGATTTGGGCCAAATAGCGAGTTAGTGACTTTTCGCTCTACGGCGACGATATGTAATGTTGCATATTTGACACTTCATGCATATTTCAAGGATTTTATGTTGCATATAATCCAGGCTCAAGTAATCACTGATTGAAACTGGTTGAATTTGTTAACAAGTTACCTCCAGGAATCGAGAATGGTTCCGCAAAGATCTCAAGGCAGTGATTCTGATTGAAAGCTCAACAAATTTCTTTGTGATCTGCACATCGTAATTTAAGATTTTTCTCAACATTAGTGGAACTTCACGTTTTGACTCTTCACCAAGCTGAAAACAATGTCATAATAAGATTGTGTTCTAATCATAAAGCAAGCAAGTCAGTGGGTTCGTCATACATAATGTACACAGCTGTTTTCATTATCTATGTTCTAAGAACAGTACTATATACCTACTCTAAGTAGTATGGACACACAATGGACTGAAAGAGTTGTAGGACGTCATCACATCACAGGGTATGAGGACGCGAATAGACATAAGTTTAGAAAATTGAAACCTTACCACGTCCATGCTTTGAAGATAGCGATAGCTACTTATTTACAATTAGCAAGGCGAGTCCTCAGACAAAAATAGATTTTGTTAGATAAAAGTTCGTGTAATGGAAATGCACTGCCACTGAGTATGTAGTTTTTAGAGGTACTATGTAATGGTGATTATCAAACAAAATTTCATTTTCTATGAAGCCCTAGATGTGCTTAATTTGATGTAAAAGAATGTGCTGTGCTGCTCACTAACCACATCACAATAATTCAATTTCAAAAGCAAAATTAAAAATCGAAAAGTGTGAGTGACAGAAAATATCCATTTGACAGTGACATGACCGACCGGCAGAGATTGACATACGGAAGACATTGACATATTTAATAAAAAAAGAGTTGCCATCAACAATGAGAAGTTAACAAGGCGTGGAATATAAACTAGCCATACTCGATGTTGAATGTTTGTAAACATGTCGCCCATACTTAACCTAAAATTCATCTGCGTCTGTTGCCGCGTCTTGTTATACATACTGTGGGTCCTCCGAGTCCTCCCTCAGCTCGTGTTCTTACACTTCCTCAAAAGAGGCCCTCGCACACTTTTCCAAATCGTGGTGGCCAATCTCGGAAGAAAGAAGTAGAGAGGTGCTTGTGCTAGTCCAGGATCCTTAAAATTTGGTCGTCCCAATACCAAACACTCTGCATAATTTATTAAGGATTAGCTACGATACGAACCTTATTTGTGTCAGAAGAACACCAACGTTTACCTACAACACAAATAAGGTTCGTAGTTAACCCGCCTACATCTTCTCGGAGCTGTTACAAACAACGCAGAAATAAACTGGAAGCTGGGATAACATAGTCCACTCATAGTTCACTATAACTGTGTTAAAGTCATTAGGGTTTGCTTCTCCGTGCAATATTTTACCAGGCGCGGTCGCAGCCCAAGACTTTGGGGGGGGTCACACTTGGCCCGGGCCGTAGCCAATGCCCCAAAGGAACCTTTTGGGGGGGGGGGGATGCTTGCAGACTCGTACAGAAAAGCACTAAACGTTATCGGCGAGCGGAGCGAGACGCGAGAAATTAGGGTTTTTGTTAATTTTTGTCGGTGGTGGCCAAACTCATCTTAACGCATCCACTGCCCAGCCTCATCGCGACACGACGATCGAGAGGCACGTCTGCATCACAAAAAGATGTAACGGCGAGCGCAGCGAGCCGCGAAAAATTTGGGTTTTTGTAAATTTTTCGCGGTGACGAGACGAGAGATAAACAGGTGTAGAGAGAGTACTGGACCAAACTAAGTGAAAGGTAAAATACTATCGGCGAGTGGAGCGAGCCGCGAAATTTTGTGGTTCCGTTACATTTTTTGCAGTGTTTTGCATATTGACCGCAAACACGACATCCCGACCCTAAACTCCTAACAAGAGCGAGCCTCGAAACTTTTTTGAGATCAGTTCTGATGTTTGGGGAAAAGTAAGCAAGAAAGAACTTACTTCTAACAAAAATTATATAGCTAGTCAAAAGAACCCTGAATACTTTAAAGACTTTGTGTTGGTAGATATAGGACGAGCGAAGCGAGCGAGGCTCAAATAATTAGCAATACAAAAGATGTAACGGCGAGCGGAGCGAGCCGCCTAAATTTTAGTTACTTTTTCGGGTGGTCACAAACTGGTCTAGAAGAGTATGAAAAAATAAATATCAGCGAGCCTATGAAAATTTGGAAATTTTGCTATGCTTTGAAAAGTTATATCAGCAAATGGAATAAGCATTTGTGAGGCATGTGTAGCAAGACAAAAAGCTAAATAATTACCTAAGAACAGTTTATAGTAAAAATATCGTAGTTTGACGAATTCATTGCGTCTCTCGTTGAGGGATTTCGTTTTAAATAAATTTATTCTCAAAAAGACAAAATTACATGTCACTTACTTGAGAACAGGGTTTTACATAAAATTAGGTTTACATAGGTTATGGTCGTTTAAAAATTTACTCGTTCAATGTGCTTATTTTTTGGGAAGTGAATCATCATTAATGATATGCTCGGTTAGTTTAGATTTAAACACATTGAACGAGGTTACATTTTTAATTTGGGAGGGTAGGTTATTGTAAAGCTGTGCGCCCTCATAGAGTATCGTTGTTTTTCCATATTTCGTGCGTGACCTCGGTAGAACAATAAAGCTGGCGCGGCGTGAGCTACGTTTGCTAATTTCTTTAACTTTAGTGTACGATAGGTTTGTATGAACGGTGTGGTTTAGTATTTTACGAACGAGGATGCACGTACTTTAATTATATAACTGTTTAAGGTTCATTATATGAGTTTGTTTGTAAACTATTTTGGTGGGAGTTAGGTGGGGAAGATTAAATAGTAATTTAACAAGTTTATTTTGTAGGATTTGAAGTTTAACTAGTTTAGATTTTGCTGCACTACCCCATAATTCAATCAAGTATAATAAATGCGGTTTTACTAGCGAGTTATAGATGGTATAGCGTGTCTGACGTGGAACACAATGCATGACGTTTCTTATTGCACCAGTTAGCGACGAGAGTTTAGATTTAATGTGTGTGATGTGTGTGTTCCATGTCAAACAACTATCCAGGTGTAGACCTAAATACTTCTCATTGTTCTTTTCTTGCAAAGCAACATTGTTTATATTGGGACGGTCATAAAAAGGTATTGATTTGTTTCTGGCCTTAAAAATTATGTAGCATGTTTTGGAAATATTTATTGTTAAAAGATTATGTTGGAACCAAGAAAAAAGAATGTCCAGGTCATCCTGAGCCTGTGACATAATAGTATGTATGGAAGCACCAAAATAGAACAGGCATGTATCGTCCGCGTATAGAGTTATATCACCACGTAAACCTATTTGATCTATACTATTTATGTAGATGAGGAAAAGAAGGGGACCCAATATAGATCCTTGCGGAACTCCACAAGTTATAGGTTTCGCTGTGCTTTGGGTATCACCGATTTTAACCACTTGCGATCTATTCGACAGGTAAGATTTAAACATTATATAAAGCCGTTCCTTTGACACCTATACATTCTAACTTTTTTATAAGTAAATTATGACTTACAGTATCAAAGGCTTTTTTTAGGTCTATAAATATTCCCAGTACAATATTTTTTTTATCTATATTTGATTTTATTTTCGTTACAAGATCGACTGTAGCTGCTAAGGTATTACTTTTGGAGCGAAACCCATATTGTTGTTTGTAGATAAAATTTGTATCTTCAAGGTAATTTTCTAGTCGTTTGTGTAATATTTTTTCAAAGATCTTTGATATAATGGGTAAAACAGAGATAGGCCTGTAATTACCTGGGTCGGTTTTAGGTCCCGATTTGAATATAGGTGATACCTTTGCTACTTTAAGGGATGAAACGTTGGGTGTTCTTCCAACACGAGCAAGCCTTTGTGAAATAATTTGAAAAAGCGCTTTCTCTCGCTTTTTTCAAATTATTTCACAAAGGCTTTATGAAACAGCAAAATGTTATCATCGGTTTGCAAGCAGAGCATGCCGCGAAAATTTCTTTGATTTTTTGAGTATTTTGCAAATTGACCTCAAACGCGGGATGAGCCCGCCCATGACCAGAGGCAGACAATAAAGTTGCCGGCGAGCCGCGACACTTTTAGTTTTTGTTAGATTTTTGGGTAATTTTTATCAGATTTGGCAAAGTGACTTATAGCGGCTCTGGATCATAGTCAGAAGGAGCAAAATGTTACCGGCGAGCGGAACAAAGCACGAAATTTTTTTGTTTACTTCAATTTTTTTTGCGCTGGTTGACAAAGTGATCTCGCAGATTTTTTGTTTTATTTTTGTGCTTTTTACTGTGGTGGTTGGATTTATACCTGACTATAGCAGACCAGCTAGAGCGCTCAAGTTTAGTTCAGTTCTAGTCATAGGTAACGTTGATTGCCGCTGCGCTAAGCAAAACAGACAGTACAAAATTCCAGTTAAAGGTATACCGCACACCATACTTTATATAGCTCCGGCGAGCGGAGCGAGCCGCGATTTTTTTGGTAATCTTAATCAAAGTGACAGCAATAAACAGGAAAAAATAATCATCAAGCTGTGGATTGCAATTTTTTAAGTACCTAAACTAAGATTTTGGGGGGGGGGTCATGACCCCCGTGACCCCCCCCCCCTGGGACTGCGCCTGTATTTTACATATATGAGGGAGTGACATAGGTCACGGAAGTAACAAAAAATGTTGTCAAAACATAACTAGGGGCAGGTCACCTGCCCCTAGTTATGTTTTAAAAACCGTACGAAGGGTCCCCACCTGCCGCAGGTGGGGACCCTTCGTACGGTTTTTACATTTTATTTCATCACGACTATTCCACTTAAAAGTGAACTGATTGCATATAAAACTAGTACCTATATTGAGATTAATACAAAAAATTGTCAGGCGATTAAACCTATTTAATGCACAATAATGATTTTACCAGGATTTTAACAGGACTAAGACAACACTGTAACAAAAACGGCGAACAGCTCTTGAAGACGTCGCATTGTGTGGTGGGCCCAGATGTTTCCAGAATTCAGCAAATCTTTGTACAGCATTGTAATGACACAGATATTATAATACTATACTAGTAGTAATGACTTAAACGCAATCTGGAATTCGTACGAATCTGCCCCACGAGAGAGGGGTACTTTCATACAGTGTCGGGGGTAGGTACCTTCGGACGCTATGGGCACAATACTTATCTACTGTGCTATGGGGTAGTTTCGTACTGCTAATATAATCAAAATTAAATTATTTGGAAATAAAATAATACTTATTCATAAAATTTATGAAGACAGCAGCGAGTTTTTACTCTATGGATGCAAATGGCGCGAAACTACATTGACTTAATGGCTGCTGGGAAACTTACGTGCACGTAGGTAATGCAAAAGGAACGTCCACGCGCCTTTTCGTTGGTGTTTTTTAACTACTGTACATATACCGTGACTGTACGTATGTGCCCCGCGTCGCGTACGAAGGGTCCCCATTTTCCCCTACGATGGTTTTCATTATATTGAAATATGTGCGACTATAGGTATACTTACATGTTTAATTGTAGGCAAGTAGGTACTTACTATTTAACGAGTTACTTATCGAATAAATATAAGTTAATAATTAAATAAATTGAAATGTTACAAAAAAATAAGGACTTCTAATTTTTTTTCCTTACGAAAACGGGGCGATCACAAACACGGAAGTGACATTTTTGACATTTAATAAAAAAATGACAGCGTGGCTTATTTATATCATGAAAATTAATTTTTTGACTGAGTATTACCCATTTCATTTCATCTACATTTTACTAAATTAAGGAACTCATCCCATAAGCGCTCGCACGCGACAGCCACTGGCTGTGGCCGGTGGACCTTTTGGGCCTAGCCTATCAGTTAAAAAAATGGTGGTCACTAATGTGAAATGAGAATTACCCATAAAATAAAACAAACCACAGACTAGGTATTATAAATTATTAATATTCCATTAAATTCGTTACAATCAGTACATTATTATCAACTGAGGCGTTGCGTGGTGTAGTGTGTCCAACCGTTTACTTGTTATGTGCCACAGGTGTTGTGGTTAGCGCGAATGTGCGGGCGGATGTTGCCCCTATGAGCGAAGCCAGCTCCACATAATGGACATTTAAATGGCCTTTCTCCTGTATGTATCTGGAATGTGAAAAACAACATAAAAAATTTGGAAAAACAACTGTAAAGGGCATTAGCACACCTCCGCTGGGAAACCATAGCAGTGAAACCGCAGCAGTTTTCGCGAATTTTGCGTTGTGCGACAAGCGAAACAGAGGCGAAACTGCCTGTTCTAGCGCAAAGATTGACAATGATTCTATCTCTTTCCCGCACGATTTCGCCGATTTGCTCGGACGCCAGCTACATCTTCGCACTCGGTGGAGATGTAGCATGTAGCGAAACAAAAGCGGTAGGTAAGTAATTGCAACAAAATGGGACGGCCATTTTGTTGCAATAGGTACCGCTTTTGTTTCGCATGTATCATACATAACATAAGGCAGTCGCCAATTTATGCGTGTGGACTAAGAACTCACTTTTGAAATCCTTGCAAATCGAACTGAAAAAATCACAGATTTAGTAAAAATATTGTAAAACGTGAAGATAAGGTCCATCAATTAGTAAAACTTAAATTAAAGCCGGTATACCTAATCCCTAGACTGGAGCTCTCAGTCCACACGCTTGATGAATAGGTATATCGTACCTATATGTCAGAAATTACTACGTCTATGTTTTTAAATTCTTTTTTAGGATTTAGCAAAGAATGTGCAGAGGCTATTCAGAAGTTTTCAACTTGCTAGAAAACGCTGTTACAGAGTTATAGAGGTTCAACTACATAGATACGCTGTGGTTGCAGTGCTTGTATGCAACTCAGTAGTTTCGTTCCCCAGTCTCGTCCCTTGACCCCACCCCCCGGCTTGCCTTGTCAAAATGCCTTCGTCGAACGACTGTATCTACGTAGGCTGTGGTATAGGTAAGTAAGGCCCACGCATAGTTAGGCTATCGAGAAGAGACTTAGTTCTGCAGCGAATGCAGTCAAAAAAATTCGTCATCTTACAGACGTGGGTGGATACAGCTAGGCTTGTTTATTTCAGCTATTTCCATAGTATTAAGTCTTATGGAACGTTGCAGATATTAACATCGTATTTGTGCAGCAGAAGAGGGCTGTTCGTGCAATCTATAATATGGGTCCCAGAGAATCCCTACGTGAATTAAAAAAAAAAACATGAAATGACAGTACCATGTCAATATAAGTATGTATTTATGAAAACTTGTTGAACAGTGTACACTCATGGAAATATCAATCAGTTCCCTAAAAATAGCGATACACATAATACCAGAAATAAACATAAACTCGCTGTGCCCATAACTAGGCTACACTAAATTAATGTACCTATCTTATAACCTGTCAAGGATTATTTTCAAAACCTAGGACATCCGTCAAGGATCACAGCGGTGGAGGGGGTAGACGATATTGTTTTTTTTTCTTTTTCTATGATTTAATTTGATCTAATTTGAATTAAATTAAATGTAGTAGGTAGGCTAAGAATACTAACACTTAATTTAAGAGATCTTTCTGCTACTAACAAATTATGGATCACAGGTTATCGGAAAATAAATGAATCTGAATTTGAAAACCTTGCTGTGCAAAATGGCTTACTTACTATAAAATATCAGATTAACTAGAGAGGATAAGAAAGCTTGGGACGGGTTCTGCTCCAACTCGAAAAATAACAACTAACAGGCTAAAGGTTTCTTCGTCGCTTCTTTACTTTAGTCTACATACCGAAGCGACAGAAATCAATAATATCACTATATTTCCGTGTCAGTGTTATGTAGGTATAATAATTTGATCTTTTTCAAAGTGTAAGTACCTACATTATTTTATTGAATAAAAGGAAATAAAGAGATTTTGATTTGCTCTATCTCAAAAACAGTTGTGGCCATGAAAAAATCTTCGAAGTATATTTGTATCAAATTTAATATCATTGGAGCTTGGAGCTATAGAAACCTAGTAGGTAAATTGCGAAAAACCAATTTTTGTGACATTTGACCTTCAATAACTCACGAATCAAATACGATATTTTATTTGACTTTTGAGAAAACTTTTACTAAACGCCAAAATAAATTAGTATACGAGTGTCCAGCTCGTTATCTCGGAATTCCAAGGTGAAACCCTAATATGACTGGACTAAAAGTAGTAATGTTGTGCAACGAAACTTGCGTTGCGGTTTCTCATCTTTTTTTGCGGCAGAGTTATGCCAACGCCCACTGCTGTGGGTAGGTACTAGACAACGAGATATAGGTACCTACTTCAGTAAATAATACTTCATTAGAAGGAGATAACTGATTTATGTACATAGTACAATACTTGACTGATAATACTTAGTATGAACCTCCTGCGTCGCAGGCGGATCTTCGACCGCTGCGCCACAGAGGTCGTCGAAATTCCCGGTTAGTCCAACCGCGAATTGGAAACAACCTCTTGGTCAGCATACAAACTGGGCCATTTGCGATTTTTTTCGATCAAGGGAAAATGCGAGCTTTCTGCGCCTCAAGAGACTTACTCTCATATGAATCATGATGCTTCCTCTGCTCTTAACCTTCTTCCCGCAGAAATCACACTCCAGCATCTGAGCAGGATGTGTCCGGTAGATGTGCTTGCGCATCTGCGCCCTGTTCAAGAAGGTCTTGGGACATTGGGGGCAGGTGAAGTTATGCACATCGCTGTGGGTTCGCTCATGCTCTACATGGTCATATTTTTTCTGTGAAAAAAAAATTGGTTGATGAATTTTATGTTGTAATTGACAAATTTAATAAACGGAAAACAGGATTGTATGTATTAAATTTTCTATTTTAACTTAATTTTTACGCCGCCCCGCAGAGGTCGTCGTGGGGGTCCTTTAATAGACGACCTCTGCGGCGGCGTGGTGGGCAAGGGTCCGCCTGCGACGCAGGAGGTTGCGGGTTCGATCCGGCACAAATGTTTGTACGATCGGGAGATACCAGGTCCAGGAGTTTTGGATATATTCTATCTATACTAATAGTTTAAAGAGGAAAGATTTGATTGTTTGTTTGTATTGAATAGGCTCCGAAACTACTGGACCGATTTGAAAAATTCTTTCACCGTTAGGAAGCTTACTTTTCAGGGAGTGACATAGGCTATATATTATCCCGGAATACCCACGGGAACGGGAACTACGCAGGTGAATGTATAATAAGAATATAATATCTATGTATTGTCAATATATATCTGTGTATTGTATTAAGTTTGTCAGTTAGGTATCTAGTACTCCACAAGCTCTGCTTAGCTTGGGGCCATATAATGATGTATGAATTGTTCAGCATTATTTATTAAAATGCCAAGAACACTGCTGGACTTTGAACTACACTTTATGCGTCATGGGTAGTACTCAATGTGTTAAATATCTTCAAAATCATCAGCCTTTCTACCCAATGTGTTTTGATAATGATTAAATAAAAAAATGTTATGGATATTATGATTCATCATTATAGTACTCAACATACTTGGGATGCATGGCCGCAAAACTTGCAGATAAATATTTTGCCTGTCTTTTCGCCGTATGGATACTTCTTGTCTTGATGCTCCCATTGGTAGTGGCGGAAATGTGCCAATCTATTGGGAACTTTATAACTGCACTGGAAAATAAAGAATTAAATATGCATAAAAGAAAATCTTAGTGGGTAAAAAGTAAATTATTACTTATTGTCCTAGTGTAGGGACTATAAATATGAAATCGTACACTTTGACTGCTGAAATTGGTGTAATTTCAGCAGTCACAGTGTAGTTAGTATGTGTTGTTTTTTCACACACCTGATCTGAAACGCAACATAAGCGTAAATCCGCACTTGCGCAGCGGCTAAGAAAACATCTGTGTGACTCAGAACAGCCGAAACATGTTCTTTCGAACGAAACTCCTGTGCGGCGCTCACAACACCTGTGTGCAGTTAGTTAAGAAAAAGTTCGTAGGCGACGCGACGTGGTGTTCGCAGATGGTAGGTCACGCGTGTAGAAAAAAGCGGGCTTTTACTATTCTCAAGGCTCTACAAGTAATTAAGATGGCAGATAAAACAGGCAGAGATGCGAAAACAGAGTTTGGTGGCCAAAAGGAGCAACTTTGCATCTCTGCCTACACTATACAAAATAAAACTTTTACAGAGGCATTAAGAGGCCGCATTCCGCGCCATTTTGTGAAAAGGATAGTCATAGGATTTCGCGTTCATAGGAGCGGGACGGAGCCTACGTTTTTGGAACGGCGTAAGTGCAAAAATGATGTTTTTGCTTATTTAAAAAAAAACTACACAACGTAAGAAGAAACTGTATTATGGAACCAAATCTGTGTTAATTCTACATAGTACTCAAACAGAAGATTTTATGCTTACCAATTTTGTAATTCTGCTGACCAAATAATAATTTTGTCGACCAAAGTATTAATTTTGCTAAATAGATTATTAGCTGATTTATCTTACTGACCTGGTATTTAAAATTATAAGGTACCAATAAATTTACTTCCATCTAAATTCTCTATTATACCTACATGGTCACATTTGACAGGGTAATCAGGGGCCATAAGCTGCCGTGGTCCATTCGAGTCTTCAGTTCCATTGTACTCAAATAATTCTGCATGCTCTTTATTAGAAGGCACAGATCTTTTTTGGTTCTTTTTTTTATTTAAATTTAGCTTCTTAGGTTTTTTATTTAAAATTCTAGTTGATGCTAAAATTTTGTTTGCTACTATAGAATTATTTTTCTTTACTGTTTTGTTAGCCTTTTCTTCAAAAATCTCATCTTTTACTGTTTCACCTAGAGTAGTGCCTTCCAATTCATAGTTTATAGCTTCAAAATTATCATATGATACATCTAACTTTTCCTCTTTAGAAACTTTATCAAAAAAATCTTTTACATCTAATTTGGAACTTGTTTCTAAGTAATCATTTTTTAAGGTATCAAGGTCAAATGCCTTTACATCATTATCTGGATTTTGTAAAAGATCCTCAGTGAGAGCATTATTCATTTTTACTTCACATTGATCATTCTTCAATATGTTATTTTTTGTGTTATTATTATCTTCTTCTTGAATATACAAGTCAATGTTTTTGATATCTTTTACAAGTATTAAGCCAGTCACTCTTCTATCAATTTTTTTCAATCTTTCAGGAGTGATCTGCAAGTTTGAATAAAATTTAGTGTTATCTATCAAAATAGTGGATAAACCATTAAAATCGCTAATTTATGATAAGCCCTACTCACTGCTTTTTTTTCTTTTAACATGTCATATAAGAGTTCCTGTGCTTTGAGAACCCTTTTTATAAATTTGAACGACTTATCCAATAGAGCTTTGCATTCAAAGCAGATGTAATGGGTTTCTTGCAGCTCCTGAAAAAAGATTTTAATATTCAAGCAAGTGCACTAAATAAAGCAATGAAATGCTATCAAAAATAAGGTTATAAAAATTTTAAAATATACGTATGAAAATTTAAGTTATACATATGATTATGGTTACCTGTTGACTTACCTGATTAAACCCATTCTGCATGAATATATTTTCAATAAAAGACTTCGCTTCATTGTTACCAAGTTTGTAGACTTTGTTATCTATTGCCAGACAGATTCTGCAAATATCCATTGCTACACCAACACAAATATGTTTGTCTCTCAAATGAATGTAATGTAGCACTTTGCAGTTTTAATATCTGAAAAAATATGGTTAGAGATAGATGAGGTATAGGTAGGTAGGTACCTATTAAAAAGTAGTTTAAGTCTACCTAAGTTACACTGTAGGTACCTACTGTGGATGTGGTTCTTTTTTAGATCTACTGGTCAATTCGAATTGAACCAGGACTTGCCATACAAAAGCATTTTATTACTTCCACACCCAAAACGCTCTACAGTAGGTAAGTAGGTACTTCAATTTATTATTATTATATTATTTCATCTTTGTCCCACTGCAGGGCAAAGGTTTAAAGGGTAGGGAGGCCTTTGCTCAGCTTGAGATTTAGAAAAGGCTTGTTGTTTATTTACCATCCTACCTTGGTACCTATCGAGTTTTCTACAAACTGCACAGATTACCTACTCCTGTGAACTGGCGCCGCCGCCACCGCCCCGGTCGCGATAATAGGCACAAATACTTTCAGTGATTCTTGTGGCATTGAAAAAACAGCAGAAACAAATGGTAGTCAACACCGCGACAATTCCTTTTTGGAAATACAACTTCAACTTCTTGTTTGATGGCTTCTGCGTCTGGTTTGGTTTGACAGAAATACAAGATTCGATCAAAACAAATGCCAATAAAACCAAAAAGTTTGAATAATGGTCTGGTTTGGACCACAGAACAATCTTATCGTTTGGACAGTTCCTTGCATGTCATGTCAGTAAAGTCAAGAGTAAAACTGATAAACTGATATTGACAGCGGTGCCATTATATAAGAAGTTGAAGTTGATATTGACTGACAACTAAAGCCTCCACCCGACAGCCGCGATTTAGAAGCGCGTCGTCGTCGTGTGTCGACAAATTAGTTTGCAGTACACATGCACAGGCGCGGTCCCAGGGGGGGGGGGGTCACGGGGGTCATGGGAAATTTTCGCGTTTTGGTCTGGTCGCTGATAACATTTGTTCCTTCTGACTATGATCCAAAGCTCAAAACCCGGCCCGATTTAGGTCACTTTGCCAAATTTTCTAAAAAGTTGCCCAAAATCTAACAAAATCCAAAAATTGTCGCAACTCGCTCAACTTGCCGGCAACCTTACACTGTCTGCCTCTTGTCATGGGCTCATCCCTCGTTTGAGGTCAGTTTTCCAAACACTCCAAAAATCTAACGAAACCTCTCAATTATCGCAGCACGCTCTGCTTGCCTCTGATAACATTCTGCTGTTTTGATAAGCTTCTGGCTTGCTCTAGTTCAGGACTCATTCTCCGTTTCAGGCGAGTTTGCAACTGCAAAATATCTAATACCAAACAACTCACACGCACAGCCAGATCATAAAAATTTTCGCGGCTCGCTTCGCTCGCCGTTAATTCCAAAGCCTGCGGCTCATTTAGAGCTCGCTCCACTCGCTGTTATTTATTTTCTGAACCAGTTTGTGACAACCCGAAATAGGGAACAAAAATTTCGGCGGCTCGCTTCGCTCGCCGCTACAGCTTTTTCTATGTTTTTTGTATTTCTAATTTTTTGTTAATCTCCTTTGCTCCGCTCGCCCCGATTTATATTCATAGCTTTATATCTACCACCGCAAACTTTTTAAAATTTTCGGGGCAGGTTTCGCTCACTTTATTTTGTCATAGGCTTACTTTTCCCCGAACATCAGAAAAAATCTCCAACATTTTTGAGGCTCGTTTCGCTCGCCATTACTTATACTTCCTATTGTTGGGTTGGCAGTTGGGGGAAGGGATGTCATGTTTGCGGCCAATATGCAAAACACTGCATTTTGCGGCTCGCTGATAGTATTTTGTCCTTCTCTGTATTTGGTCCAGTGCTTGACACTTGTTTTGCTCGGGTAGTTACCCGAAAAAGTAACAAAAATTTCGGCGGCTCGCTCCGCTCGCCGTTACATTTTTTCCATGTCTTTTTTGTATATCCAATTTTTTGTTGATGCCCTTGCTCTGTTCGCCCCTATTTATATTCATAGCTTTTTATCTACTACCGCAAGTCTCTAAGATTTTCGGGGCTTGCTACGCTCGCTATCATTTATTTTTTTATAGATACCTATCAACAACAAAATAAATGATGCGGGCGAGAGTCAGCAAGTGGACCTACTCTTGCTTACTGCCCAAACTTCAGAAAACATCTAATAAATTTCGAGGCTCGCTTCGCTCGCTATAACTTATACCTACTATTGTTGGGAGTTGAGTATAAATTTTCCGATAAAGTTTAGTGCTTTTCAGTGGGGTCTGCAACCGCCTACAAGTACATTTGGTGCTACGGCCCGCACCAAGTGTGACCCCCCCCAAAGTCTTGGGCTGCGACCGCGCCTGCACATGCAGTACATAATGTACCTACTAGGACGCATAAGGGCTTACACACTTCTGCGATTTAGCATTTAGCGCGCGGCATCTAGCAATCGCGCTAACAAAAACGCAGCGGAATCGTGCTATAAAATCGCGCGACACAAGACGCGCTTCAAAATCGCGGCTGTGTGGGGTAGAGGCTTAAATAAAGGAAGACCTCTAAGGCTGAGCGCAGACTTGAGTCACGACAGTTTTGACAGACTATTGCTTCACAAAATTTATGAAGATGTGCACACTTCGAACAAAACGTCTCATAGACAAAATTGTCTAATACCTAAAAGAACTGCACGGCGGCGACAAGTCTGACTAACGATTGTCGGCTTCCCTTTTGTATGTATGCGGGCACGCACATCAAAGACAAAACAGTCTAGTGACGTACCCCCAGGGCTGCCATTTGTACGATTTAAATCGTATATGTAGGACTTTTTGCAAGATTTTTGCGAGTAAAAATCGTTCCATAAAAATCCGCTAGAAGTCGCTAACCTACCTCATCTATTGTGACCTCAGTAACGCTCAAACCGAAATGCTCTAGGTAGTGTAGTTGTGGTTCTATTCCTCCGTAGTTGTTTGTTCTATTCCTACTCTTTGACGACCTCTGTGGCGCAGCGGGCGAAGGTCCGCATGCGACGAAGGATGGGTAAGTACTTGATAACGATATCCTTAAAAGGGACATTATACTACCTACATAGATAAACATCTATGTTTTTTCTAAGGGTTTTCTATATGTATTTTTATTACACATAGATAACACACGGAACAAATATCTTCAGATCGTACAAACATTTGTCCCAAGGAATTCGATATGTGTAATAAATAAAACGTCAAGTGCGAGTCGGACTCGCGCACTAAGGGTTCCGTTTAATTGTAAGACCTTGTTTCTTGCCAAATTTTATGATTCTACGTCAACGGGAAGCTTTTTGTCCAATTTATTCACTAAAAAATTACTTTTAATGCTCGAAAGTAATTTTTTTTGTGAATAATTTACAAATGTATATTTTTCAGATTTTTCCCTTTACTTGTGCTATAAGACTTTGCTGCTCACCAAATTTCATGATTCTAGGTCTACGGGAAGTACCCTATAGGTTATGTGCATGTGATTCCCTTGGAAATTTCAAAATATTCGGACTTAAACGGCTGTAACTTTTGAGTGCGTTGACTTAGAAGTTTAATTTATATCGCGGCTTCAAGAGGTTACGGACTTGAGTATTTGACGTTAATTTTAACTCGATACGTCCACGCGTTTCTGAGGAAAGAGGGTTGACAGACGGACAGACAGACAGACAGACGGACAACAAAGTGATCCAATAAGGGTTCCTTTTTTCTTTTTGAGGTACGGAACCCTAAAAATATAATTATCTATGTAGTATAATGTACCTATTAAGAATATCAGTCATCTAGTAACCATAACACAAGCTCTGCTTAGCTTCGGGCTAGATGATGCTGTGATCCATGTGTGATGGATGTCCAAGCTTATTTATTGCTAGATGGTGATGTACCCCAATCTACTTTTTCTATGAATAGAATATACGTCTAGAAATTGTAAAAAAACGTTATTGACCTTTCTATTTCGTAAATAGGGAGCCACACCGCCTAAAAGTCGTTAGAAGTCGCCAAAAACTTTTTTCTCGCTAAATTTAGAATTTTGCCCGCTAAACACCCACAAAATCCCCTAGTGCTAGCGACAAAGTCGCTAGAACGGCAACACTGGACGCAGACGGTGCGCGATGTCGTAATAGACAAAACAGTTTCGTTTTAGGTGTGCGACGTGTCGTAGACAAAACAGTTTTGTTTTCGTTTTAAGACAGACTTGTCTATGTGAGGCAAGTCTGTCTTAAAACTATCGTGACTCAAGTCTGCGCTCAGCCTAAGGCTAAAACAACGTACTTCCGCCGCAAAAAGGGTGATTTCTACCGTCCACGATAAATGGCAGCCTACCTAAACGTCATTACGTTTTCTGGCCTACGTACTTACAAACAATTGGCAAAATTGTGTCAAACCTGACGCAGAAGCCATCAAACAAGAAGTTGAAGTTGAAGTTGAATCCATACGTCAAATCAGTCAAAGTGTTCTCATTTTTTTCGTAATCTATTTATTTATTACCTTTACGATTTGTTCACTTTGATTAAGGGGCTTCTAAACGGGCAATATTTTTCTGCAATATGTGGCTGCAACACAGTGGCCGGCCATCATATTGCAGCTATGGCTGGGCCATGTGTTGCAATGTATCTGCAATTGAGCTGCAATAATATTGTCACTGTTTCAGACTCGTAAACGGGCTACACAATTGGGCAATAATAGCTGACAAAATCAAGAATCAACAATTATGACACATTGACAACTGACAACACAACTGAATAGGTATAGCAATTAATCACGGCGTCACTCACAGCAAACGTCATGTCGCGTAGAAAGGGATAGGTACACTATAATATAGCATAACAATAGAGATTGAAACAACAATTAACTTGCTGGGCAATATTGCAGTCATATCGATCGCTCAGCGATCGTCCGGCAACCTATCAAAACAACATTGGCCATACTGGTTATAGGCCGATATATAACTTGACGACCTCTGTGGCGCAGCGGGCGAAGGTCTGCCTGCGACGCAGGAAGTTGCGGGTTCGATTCCCGCCTCGGGATAAATGTTTGTACGATCTGCAGACAGCGTTCTGGATGTTTTCTATGTATAATAAAAAAACATCTATATAAGTAGTATATTGTATTAAGTATATCAGTTATCTAGTACCTACCCATAACACAAGCTCTGCTTAGCGGCTAGATAATGCTGTGTGAATTGTCCAGCATTATTTATTATTTTTTTATTACTGCAATATTGCCAGTCTGTCAGGTATTGCTTGCAATGTTGCCGGCCACTGTGTTGCAGCCACTTATTGCAGCAAAATATTGCCCGCTTAGAAGACCCTTTATACAATTACGTATAATTTTACACAGGGACGAGGGAAAATATCGTCGCCGTAGAGCGAAAAGTCACTAACTAGGTCATTTGGTGTTTTGAGTTATGAAGGTTTAAAGTTTTGAAAAACAAAATAAAATCATAACATTCTTTCGCTATGGGATATTTCTAATTTTATGGTCTCATATGTTAGGAAATATAAAAGCTCTTAAGGTCAATTCACTACAGTTAATGAATGACTGATATTTTCAGGGAAAATGAAAAAAAAACTGACTTAGTTACTTTTCGCCCTGAAATCTTGTACTAACTTTGTGAGACAATGATTTGTTAAAAGTCACCAACTGACTTTTCACCTGTGTTTGGATAAGTTTATTTAGTGTTTAAGTAATTTTTCTAACGCTCTTATCTGCTTAATTTTATATAATTTCTATTTCTCGAATCAGGTAATCAATAAGACAATGATAAATAATCTAATGCAGTTGTCATACTTCCTTGAAAAATACAAAAAAACGCATTCAGAACAAGTTATAAGTAAATTAATGTTTTTGACGTATTGTTAAGATTTTAAATATTGAAATCCTATTAAAATGATTAATGATAGCATTCTGGTCCAGTGAGTCTTAACATTGTGAATGTCGTAATTCTTGATCATGATTATCGCTTTTCCATGGCATAATCGCTTCTCAAACATAGACCGATGACTGAGTAAGCTTTCACAATACGGCCTTATAGTGGCATCGCGCACCAGCAGCTTTTCTGCAACATCTTTGTGTGTAGCTGTAAAGTAGAGAGTACTCGTACAATGAATGAAGATAACGGGGAATGGTCCAGTTCAGACGACGAACGCATATCAACGGGTTTTTTTTTCTTGGCCTCTGAAATACATTTCAGTGTGGTACAAACGAACATTACCTGGACGGAGAGCAGTTACCCGAAATATTCAAGTTAGCAAATTTTACTGAAAGGAAACATTCCTTTATATTATTTAAACTGCTGGACTACTTGAGAAGGCAACAACAGCCTGTAGTGGTCCACTACTGGACGCAGGCCTCCCCCTGATAAGCGCCTTATTGGTTTTTATCACATGGAGGGTTATGTCCATAATCCCCATGCTGGGCATGCGGGTTGGGGATCGCAGTTCGGTGGTAGAATTGTTCAGCAGGGGCGCTGCTGCCCGCCCCCGGTGGATATCCCTTAGTCGCCTCTTACTACACCCGCGGGAAGAGTTGGGGTGGTGCAAATTCTAAGCCGGCACCACACAGCGAACTACGCTGAGTCCTCGCCGAGTCATCCATTCTTTACGGGAGTGACATGGTCATGTTGACAAAACTCCTTTAAAATAAATAAAGAAAAAAAGAGTCATCCATACTGCAATGCTTGAAAACGAATGTTTTCAATCAGTGCGTCTTACCCGTCATGACCTACGGAGCTGAGACGTGGACACTCACCTTAGGGCTGATCCACCAGTTCAAAGTCGCTCAACGAGCTATGAAAAGAGTAATGCTCGGAGCTGTTCTAAGGGATAGGACTCGTAACGAATACATCCGACAGAAAATCAAAGTTATCGACATAGCTCTAAGAATAAGCATGCTAAAGTGGTAGCGTGCCGGCCGTGTCTCGCAAAAACCAACAACCGTGTTCTTGAGAGGAGACCGGGACTCGGCAAACGTAGTGTAGGACGCCCTCCACCCAGGTGGAGACGGCCTGCCAAAGACTGCAGTCAGATGTCGGACGCGGCAAACTGAAGACACGGTGCTATGGCGCTCATTAAGGGAAATCCTATGTCCAGCAGTAGACTAACGATGTTGATGAACCAGCGAAGACGTTTTGGACAGGTGGCTAGGGCCTTATATAAGTCACTAGCCACCGAGTAAGCAAAATCAAGAGCGTTAAAGTAACTATATTGCACGTTTAATTGTCTATCCTAACACAGACGTACGAAAGTTTGGCTTTAATAAATCAACAAAACACTTTAGCTATCATTCAAAACCAAACTTTGTAGTCAAAATTTTGGGGCGAAAACTAACTTAACATGTTAAATGATTTCTTGCTTTAAAATCATGAAGTACAATTATCGCAAATAGCGATCTAGAAGACACTAAGTCGACTTGGTTAGTTTTCGCTTTCAAGTTGTGCATCAAACCTGCTACCACATAACTAATCAAGTATATTTAGTTATTTCTCGACTAGACTGGGTCCTAGCAACAAGTTATTATTTTAGAAAAGAAAGTAACCAACCCGACTTAGGTTTACATTTTGCAATTCTTTCAAGTAGGAAAAAAGTATCAAAGCCTACTTAGTTGGTTTTCGACTAAAATGCTGTAAGCCAAATGTAGAGTTAGTGAATTTTTCGCACAACCTAAAATGAAAACCGTGATAGCTAGGGATACGGTTGTCAGACTGAAAAATGCAGAAAAAATCGGGGATTTTGATGGCACATCTAACTCGATTTGGGCCAAATAGCGAGTTAGTGACTTTTCGCTCTACGGCGACGATATTTGACATTACAAATCTATTAAATTTTCTTTTTTACAATTATTATTCAGTGGTGTTAATAGGATATATTTTGTTCTGTGCTCGCGGCACATACACCTACAGTTACTAATACTAACAGTTAGGATTGCATATCGCACCTGCGTGTCAGATCATGGAATTTTTTGGTCTAACTCTATATGGCCCACAAAATTACATCAAAGATATAATGAGGCCCGAATACCATGATCCAGTGAATAAGGAAGATGCAGTCGCGGTTCTAAAGGCTGTTGAAGAATATTCAAGTCTCCCGAAAGAGGTAAAAAATAGGAGCCACTAGCTTCTGTCCGCGGCTACGCATGCGTTTCTTAGAATAAAAAGTAGCCTATGATATTCCGGTGTGTGCAAAAATTCAGCCCGATCCATTAAGTAGGTACCTAGGTACTGTAGGTACCTAGTGAGTTTTGCGTTTTCTTCGGCCAAACAAGCAAAAGTTTATAGGTCTCTTCACAACGCGTTATGAAGAGACCTACAAACTTTTGCCTCTATAATAATAGTACCTACCTAGGATATTCATTACGGATGTAAGCGGGTTAACTACGAACCGTATTTGTGTTGGAAGAACACCAACGTTTCATCCCCCTTTTGCTATTGACGGTTTTTGCGTTAAAAAACCGCTAACATCGACAGTTTTTGCGCGCGCATGCGGCGTCGCCCCTTGAGTTTTATTTTACGTCTAGCGATATAATGCTTTTGAGTAGGGTGATTCAGCTTACTTTATCTGAAAGCTATTGAAACAAGCTATAAGACTGGCTATACATGTTTTGTATTGTGTTTTTATTTTATTTCACACAGACCTAAGTTTCTACAATAAACATAATCATGTTCTTTCTGAAATAAAACTAAAATATACAGGGTGGAATTTTGTAATGCCACCTGGAGGGAAAGTACTCTTAATACTGTGGATAGAAAATTTTTCTCAAAGAAAACATTCCTTTAATTTTGAAAAGAAAGAAAACTGCATTCAAAGATTTTCGAAAATTCGCTTGCCACACCCGGGAATCGAACCGACTAAAATCTGTAAAAATTACACTCTGTACTTTTATTGCATAGATCTTTAGGGTCAATTATAAGGATGAAATCTCTCTAACAAACTTAATAAATTAAATGAAAGGAAAACCATGAAATCTTAAATTATTTACAATAAAAAGTCAACTAACGAATAAGATGCTCAAAATGGACTCCATTTTCTTGGATACACAAATTTATTCTTCTAACGAATTCATTTCTAGTAATTTATAATAACGTGTTGTGGTGAATATTATAAATCGTATTCTGAACTTCAACTCTCAACTCGTTTACATTCGCATAAGATTTCATGTAAATTAGATTTTTTACATATCCCCACAAAAAAAAATGTAAAGGGGTGAGATCTGGTGAATTCTGGTGATCTCGCAGGCCATCTGATTGTGCCGTTGGTACCAATCCAGGTGGGTACCTATTTCAATTTCAGTTCTAAACATTAATTCGTCATTTTAATGGATAAATGACGTCAATGATAATTATTAATTACTGACACAAGTAAACAGATGGATCTTTAAGTTAAAGTGCTTAACTTGACCCATTCAATTTATAATTTAAGATTTCATGGTTTTCCTTTCATTTAATTTATTAAGTTTGTTAGAGAGATTTCATCCTTATTATTGACCCTAAAGAACTATGCAATAAAAGTACAGGGTGTAATTTTTAAAGAATTTAGTCGGTTCGATTCCCGGGTGTGGCAAGCGAATTTTCGAAAATCTTTGAATGCAGTTTTCTTTCTTTTCAAAAATAAAGGAATGTTTTCTTTTAGTACAATTTTCTATCTACAGTATTAAGAGTACTTTCCCTCCAGGTGGCATTACAAAATTCCACCCTGTATATCCTTTAATAGTAATATTTTGAGATTTTCACGCTGAAGCATACCCACTAAATTAACTATAAACAGAAATTGCACGCGTTAGGGCAGTTCCTTCAAAATCATTTTGTGACTAGTTTTTTAGTATCTAGGCTTTTCTACATTTATATGCTGTTCGATAGAAAATTTATTCAGGGTTTACATTAAGTATATCAGATCAGATAATTCAAAAAATCTATACCTAGATACCTACCTTGTGAAGCAAAATGTCGGCAACGGTAGGAAATTCATGACAAAATGCCATTATAAAACGTGTTTTATGTTCATAAAATAGGTAGGTACCTACCTACTTTTACAAAACGCCAATGAAATTACCTTTCTAGTAAGGTATACCAGGTAAGTACATACCATAGAACAAAAAATCCTTACAAATGATAAGTAGGTACTTGAAATGGCCTTGCGTCAATACAAGGGCACGCTGCCTTGACGGACACAAATCCGAGAACTCGAGAGCAAGCGTACACGTGTTTACACTGCCGCCGTATACAGCGGGATCTTTTTTCGGGTAAATTCGGAACAGAAGTTATTATTTAGGTACCTTCACATAAATCTGCTTTGTTACCGTGCAGGCCCGGTGGTTAGACTTAAGTAAATAAAAATTGCTAACAAAGAAATCTGACACTGGACGCGTGAGTTTTAGTTGTTCTGTTGGTTTGTTTAGAAACATTTCACATCGAATTTGGCTGGAATATGGTGTCAAGTTCATGTTTATTATATTTTTTATTACAATGTAACCACATTGCAAGTGAAAAATATGGTCAAAAATATACTTCTGATATTTAAATAATTATCTTTTACCTAAGTCTAAAGTTTTGGACGAGTAAATGAAAAACAAAATTAGGTTTAAGTAAGTAGGTATATTAGTTTATACCTACAATCGGTACAAAAAAAATTACAATCAAATACCTAATAGAAACATTAGACTAGTACTTATTTATAAATGAAACAATTGAACAAATTGCAGACTAATTTTAGAGAGAATAATTTTTGTACCATGATAACCGCTTACGCCATTCATTCTTCAATCACCCCATCTCTCAATTGTCCATCTCAGTCACTTTCTCGTATATTCCATGTCTTTTACATCCTTCAATCATCCATCGCATTCAGTTCAACGTATACTCCATCTCCTTTCATCCCTCAATTTCAAATCTCACTCGTGCTGCTCGCTGCATCGGGGAGCGATGGATAGATTTTCATGTGAGTGATTAATTGATAATCTATCCAACACTCTCCGATACACAACGGTACCTGGCACAGTAGGCATATTGTCCTGACCAGGGTCCGTTTCTTGAGCATCTTGCACTGGGCACACGAAAACTTCCTGCGCACTGCAGAGTTCGGAAATTTCTCCGTGGGCACCGGAAAATGCTTTCCCGGTTGGAGCCGAAGAGACGGGTTCAATATAGGTGGCAGCGGAACTCGAGCTCTCCCGAATCGGGCAAGCAACCATTCGGCTACACCACGCCGAAAATCTCGGTGCGAGCCAGGCGCGGTCCCAGGGGGGGGGGGGGGGGGGGGTCACGGGAGTCATGACCCCCCCCAAAATCTTACCAATTGCAACCCACAGCTTGATGATTATATTGTCCTGTTTACTTCCGTTACATTGATTATGGTTACCGACTGCAGCAATAAAAAAAATCGCGGCTCGCTCCGCTCGCCGACATTACTGTAATTTGTGTTCTGTGTTTTGGTTAGCACAGAGGCAACGTTCCCAATTTTATTGGTCTGGCTGGTCCGCTATTGTCAGTTTGTATCAATCCAACCACCACAATAAAAAGCACAAAATATAACAAATAATCTGCGAGGTCACTTTGTCAACCAGTACAAAAAATTAGTAGACAATAAAATTTTCGCGTTTTGGTCTGGTCGCTGATAACATTTGTTCCTTCTGACTATGATCTAAAGCTCAAAACCCGGCCCGATTTAGGTCACTTTGCCAAATTTTCTAAAAAGTTGCCCAAAATCTAACAAAAACCAAAAATTGTCGCAGCTCGCTCAACTTGCCGGCACTTTTACACAGTCTGCTTCTGGTCATGGGCTCATCCCTCGTTTGAGGTCAGTTTTCCAAACACTCCAAAAATCTAACGAAACCACTAAATTATCGCAGCACGCTCTGCTTGCCTCTGATAACATTCTGCTGTTTTGATAAGCTTCTGGCTTGCTCTAGTTCAGGACTCCTTTTCCGTTTCAGGCGAGTTTGCAACTGCAAAATATCGAATACCAAACAACTCACACGCACAGCCAGATCATAAAAATTTATTATGGCTCGCTTCGCTCGCCGTTGATTCTATATGGTGTCTAGTCTGTAGTCCGCATATTTGGTTGTTATTCGTGAAACTTTAAAATTGTTCTTCACACTAAAATATTATAAATGCGAAAGTTTGTATGGTCATCCATCCATCCATCTGATGGATGGATGGATGTTTGTTACGTCTTCACACCAAAACTACTGAACAGATTGAGCTAAAATTTTGCATCGGTGGTGTAGCTCTAAGCCTGGAATCAAACATAGGCTACTATTTATCCCATAAATCAGTTCCCATGGGATAGAAATTACCTTTGAACGTTTCCATAGAAAGAACGCGTGCGAAGCCGCGGGCAAGTGCTAGTAGCTCATAATTTAGCTTCGTTGTCTTGCATGGACGCTACCTCACCAATTTCAAAAAAGGCTGCGGCTCATTCAGAGCTCGCTCCACTCGCTGTTATTTGTTTTCTGAACCAGTTTGTGACAACCCGAAAAAGGGAACAAAAATTTCGGCGGCTCGCTTCGCTCGCCGCTACATCTTTTTCGATGTCTATTTTGTATTTCTAATTTTTTGTTAATCTCCTTTGCTACGCTCGCACCGATTTATATTCATACCTTTATATTTACCACCGCAAACTTTTTAAAACTTTCGGGGCAGGTTTCGCTCACTTTGTGTTGTCATAGGCTCTGACTTACTTTTCCCCAAACATCAGAAAAAATCTCCCAACAATTTTGAGGCTCGTTTCGCTCGCCATTACTTATACTTCCTATTGTTGGGTTGGGAGTTGGGGGAAGGGATGCCATGTTTGCGGCCAATATGCAAAACACTGCATTTTGCGGCTCGCTCCGCTCGCCGATAGTATTTTGTCCTTCTCTGTATTTGGTCCAGTGCTTGACACTTGTTTAACATCATTTTGCTCGCCTCGCTCCGCTCGCCGTTACATTTTTTCCATGTCTTTTTTGTATTTCAAATTTTTTGTTGTTGCCTTTGATCGGCTCGCCCCTATTTATATTCATAGCTTCATATCTACTACCGCAAGTCTCCAAGATTTTCGGGGCTTGCTACGATTGCTATCATTTTTTTTCTTATAGATACCTATCAACAACAAAATAAATGATGTGAGCAAGAGTAAGCAAGTGGTTACTTTTGCTTACTTTTGCCCAAACTTCAGAAAACATCTCAAAAATTTCGATTTCGAGGCTCGCTTCGCTCGCTATAACTTATACTTACAATTGTTGGGAGTTGAGTATAAATTTTCCGCGGCTCGCTCCGCTCGCCGATAAAGTTTAGTGGTTTTCAGTGGGCTCTGCAACCGCCTACAAGTACATTTGGTGCTACGGCCCGCACCAAGTGCGACCCCCCCCCAAAGTCTTGGGCTGCGACCGCGCCTGGGTATATAACTCAAAACTGAGCGCGAGTGACGGAGCACTGGTAGTACTCTATCCTTCGGGGAGCGCAGTAAGTACCGCAGTTGCGTTTGAGCTCGAAAGATTGCCTTTCCGCTGTAGCATGCAACTGACCGATCTTGTCCGTGAGCCCCTTTACAAAGGGTAGGTATGCGACCGCTCTCTCGACGGAATGGGGCCGCTTTTTTTGGGACATGTTGGCAATACGGCAGCTCTGTCTCCAGCCATAACCATTTTACTCTAGTACCTACGTCTTTGCTTTGACGTGCTTTAGTTCACCGTCTATGTATTGTGGGTCACATAGCCTTAAAGCTCTATTTATAAGAGTACGTGGCACTGAACACTCACCCTGAAGATGTCCCTCGTTAAGGGACGAAACGTTGGTGTTCTTCCAACACAAATAAGGTTCGTAGTTAACCCGCTTACATCCGTAATGAATTCGTCAAACTACGATAGTTTTTATAGTAAAATACCTAGGATATACATATTTGTCGAACCACTGTGGCTTGTAATATCTTAATTGCGACGAAATTAAATATTTATAGCGGTGGTGACTATCAGATACCTACCCGCATTATGTAAGTCTGCCTGGTAGTGGACCGAGCCTTCCATCAAACACATCTCTTTTTGACGTCGTGAATGAAATGAACGAAAGTCTTCGTTTCAGGTCTGGCCAAAATGGCGTTTTTGTCAGTATGTCCGTACTCCTCTACAGGTCGTATTTTACAACCGATCGGTATGAAACTTTGTGTACAGATTCTATGATTTTATGGAATTTTATTGTCGTCGGGATTTTTTGATTAAAGGCGTACTTCTTCCACAATAAGGCAAAAAGGCGGATTTGGAATATCTCCGCTTTAACCATTGATGTAGAAAAGGGAAGATGGGTTACGTTCTCCCAGCGCGTACTCAACAACTGGCCTGTGTTACAACTACACGCAAACACATACGCTCACAGTTACATTTCCAGTCCTGTGCAATATAAAGAACAACAAAGATGGCAAGATGTACCTAAGACCGAAGTGAGACAGAGACAACTATATTAATCTCTGGTACGACCCCACTAGGTATAATAAAACAAATTCGGGATTTCCCCGAGTTACGGTAGGTACAATAGTAGAGTCGTTCCTTTAACCCACACCATCAATCTTGTCCCAACTGGTATGAGCGGACGAATCGTAAAAATGTTATACGCTTCGTTAGTAATTTGAATTTTAGTACAGTCAACCAAAAAAAGTTAGTAAAATAATAGGCAAGAGGTATATTTATTTTGTGTTTTGTACATAAAATAATGTGAAATGAATACAAATGATAGAGGTTCCACATAGAGTTTGTGATTGTACTCGACGTATAAATTCAATAGAAACAAAGAGTGATGCGAGTTGCAGATTGAAAATAATACCTATCATCTTTACGATTTGTCAACTCACACCAGTTGGGACAAAATTGATGGTACGAGTTGAAGAACGACTCGACTCGCAATAAGGCTATTGCTATCTCTGTTTACACACTTATGTTTCGTATATTTCTATCCCTCTCTGCAAATGGCGAAAAAAGGCAGTAAATTAATCAAAAAACTAAATTCTTTGGTGTACTTACGCGTGAAAAGTGATGCCTTGGGCTTTGTTTTTGGTTTTTGAGCTATTTGTACACCTTGTGAACGAACACGAAGGCATTGCTTTAGTCTTTTAGTCAGTAAAACACAGTCAGTACGTCGTAGCAAGCACGCGAATCACGTCCGCCCGCGCCGCCGGTCCTACTATGACTGCGGCGAGAGCACACAATTGGACTTCATTTGAGCCTGCCGGTTTCGAGAAGCTAGTGCCTCATCTTCCCCTTTTCTACATCAATGGCTTTAACAGATCTGATTTTGATGATTGTACTTTTAATTGAAAGGTAATAACTTTATACCGTTCTTATAAAAATTTGGTAAAGATTTGAAGAGGATTTTCGGCATGACGAGCAGAATAGCTTCGTAAAATGCAGTAATATGCAAGAGAGCATACAGTACAGCGCCACCTATTAGAACATCTTTGTAACACTTCGAGAATTATATGAAATAGAGCGGCCGCATACACCGTCGTCGTCGGTTAAATAATAACAAAAACTTTGGGCTGATGGATCAACGCCATCTATTGATACTAGGTACAGAATTTCGAGCTTTGCTGAGGAACGTAACTTAGGTACTTTGTATGGACAATTGGTCTAATGGTTGATGTGTTTGTGCAACATTTCGTTCAAAAATTCCGACAACAATCGTATCGCAAGTGAAGTGATCTGTAATACCTACCTACCTTTCCAAGTGCACCTTACCTACCTCACCTACCCTACCCACAAACAAGATTGAATCCGTTCAGGAGAAACAGACGCCTATTCTTGCACGGTGGGCATTATTTCAAAGGTAGGTACCTAAGGAAATCATTTCATTAGTTTTGAGCTAGGTATATAATTATACCTACTAAACAATTACCCTTACCTACTTACCTACCACCTAAGGTTGGTAAGTTGCCCAATGCACACCACACTAGCGTAAACCAATATTTAGGTAGGTACCTACCTACCCATAGGATTTTTCTTACAACGCGTCCAAAAGTAAGAGGCACCGATAATTACATAGATATTAGGTACCTATAACTTATGACAAGTTTAGCGCCATTAAAGGAAGGCTGGCGCCTACCTATGCTGGTGCTTATTCTGATAGGGCACTTTTGCTCCGTGATAAGATGCTTTCACACTGGCATGGCGATTTGCAAGGAGTCACCGCCTAAAAACATGGTAGGTACATATACCTAAGTACCTAAATATCCCGTTTTATATAACTGTAGTACTTAATATAATATAAGTTACTAATATATTGAAAAAAAAGTTAGTGCTTGCGAGGTCTACTGTTCGTAGAACTGCTAGAACATCATTGAACTACTAGAACATGTAGGTACAAGAACTTTTGAGAAGGTGTTAGTTTTACAAACTTCTCAAAGTATATTTTTCCTGTAAAATAATAGATCCATATCCACAAACGCTACATAGGTAGGTACCTAGGTACATTTCAGATGGGTCGCTATGCAATCTTCGGAAATTGGGGGGGGGGGGGGGGGGGGGGGGTAAAGTATGAACCCCACAGAAGTTCTCATTATATAGGTAAGGTCAACCGGGGCAAATGCGTCATATTTCTCGATCACTTCAAGTTATCGCCTCATTGTGATCAAATGTATGGCATTATCCACTTTTTGAAACTGTAGTCCAATATTATGGCTATTTCTGCACAAAGTTCAAGCAGCGATATCTTCGCCGGAGCTTTACAGATGTTTCAAATTGGCTATTTATTTTAAATTGGAATTTTAGATGCATATGCCCCGCTTGGGGTAAATGCGTCTTTATTGAATAAAAACTTAATTGGTAAGCTTTTCGTGATAATAACTAGGTATTACTTTTTGCTTCAAATTTCTTTGCAATAGTATGATAGTTAAACTAGTCAAAAAGAATAATTGACGCATTTAGAGACAATTTAGTAAAAATGGGGCAAATGCGCCTATATTTTGATAGACGCATTAGCCCCTTATCAAATGCAGATGCTGTCAACATTTTACTTGGGTTGCTCGCGCTTACTACCTATACTGTACTAGTAAACAGGTATTGTACCTGTTATAGTTATAAAATTTTGTATACATATAGTTATTAGTGGTGACAGTTGTGAAAAAAAATTTGGAAAGTAATATAAATCTTTATTAAAATTAAACGCGTGAGATTTTGATAGAACCGTAGAACAATACAGATTATAATAAAACACAAATTTGAAGGCTACACCGCATTTTTTTAAATTTAAGTTTAAGTATATTTAGACTTTTGTATATTTTCAAATAATAATTTAACAAAATCGATATAAAAACCTCCATGGGGCCAGAAATTTTTTGAGGGAGTTCAGAAGATACCAACGCCATTATATTTTATCAAACAATGCACCAAACGCCCTATATTATATTACATATAACCTGTATATATCTATCTATATAATGAATTGTATTAAGTAAATTAGTCTAGATGACTGACCCATAACACAAGCTCTACTTAGACTAGGGCTAGATGATGCGGTGTGGATTGTCCAGCATTATTAAATTTAATTACGGATTTATCTGATACATTGACATGAGCATTTGATTTTCGTATTAAAATGTGCCGACATAAAAAGGTTGATGATATATGTTTTGGGGGCAAATGCGTTCCATAGTCGCAATTGCCCCATAACAGCAGACGCATTTACCCCAAGAAATTAATCCTAACCTTATAAATGGAGACATTATTATTTCTTTAAATAAAGCTATTTCACTAAAAATAACTGTCTGTGTAGGTAGCCCATAGGCTATTCCATAGAATTATTATTGAATAAAATCAGTTAATTGAAGAAAACTAATGATTAACATGGATTTAGTAACTCACCTCCCGCAGTCACAAGTTGTTCAGAAACGTGCAATTTTCAAAATGGCCAAATACTCGAATATGTGAACTGCAACGCCATCCGCACGAACTACATGTTCAGTATTTAGTTCAAACAAATGTAACTAGATGGCAGAAGTCAACGTATGTTGAACAGTTTTTGAATAAATTCAAAAAGACGCATTTTCCCCATAGACGCATTTAGACTGGTTGACCTTACCTACCTACCGGTACCAAAATATCCCGTTTTAAATAAAATTACTTTAGTACATTAAGTATTAAGTAAATTAATTGTTGAAAAAAGTTAGTGTTCGCGACGTCTACTGTTCGTAGAACTACTAGTTTTATTTACTATCAAAGAGATAAGTAGTTTTATATTATGTACCTTAACTACCTAAATTATAATCAATGTCTGCGAATAGTTTAATTTTATAGCTTTAACTACCTACCTATTCACGGCCATTTATCGAGTTTAAGCATGTAGGTACCTATCTATTATCCCCAAACGTTCTAGTACATTTAAAACACTGTCGTCGTGGTCACGGGATGTTTTGTGTTGTCTGAGTTTGCAGTGCAGATGGACATGCCTAGTTCAGAAGACCAAATGACAGTTTATTATAAAGTGTTTGATAGCGTGATTTAAAAAAAAGTAGGTACCTACTTTTTTTTCAGTTCTACCTACACTACTTACCTATCTCTTTGTTTCAGTTTGAAAGACTGGACATCCATACAATACGCGTTATTGACTGTTACTTAGGCAGAGTAAATGGTTTCTCATATGGATCGTGGCAACGCTTTATGAAGATGAAACGTAAAGGTGTCATCAAGCCTGTTGGACCATGTGATATGTACAGGGAACCACCTTCTACATCTTTTGAGGTGATTGGTACTTACCTACCTACCTATCCTATGTTTAAAAAGCATTGCGGAAGGCTTGCTTATAAGCGGCAAAACTGATAATAGGCAAATTAGTTTTGCCAACGAGTGTTTGGTTTCTAATATGAATTAGTACCTAGGTATAGGTACCCACTATTGACCACTATTATTATAAAACCTTTCGTAAGTCGCATGTTCGCAGCCGCGGTGGATAAATTATAGAGCTTTCCGTCGGCCTAAAATCATGAAATACTGCTGTACCATAGATATCTAAATAACAATGTTATTTAGATTTCTATGTGCTGTACCTATCTGTTCTTTAATTCTTTATAATTTAAGTACTTACAAAGATGTTACCTTATTCAAATTCATTACCTATATCAAAATCAGTCAGCATAGGAAAAACTAGCTAACGCCTTATCACAAGCCTGCTACTAGGCAAAAACCAAAACTACCTAACCAATAATACTATGTATAATGTTTATAAACGCGTCAGAAGTCTATGTCATTCTCTCTGTCTGAGAATTTCTTGAATCTAGTTAAGACTACTTGCCGTAAAAATTGTTCTATGTTTCCTAGGTAGGTTACCTAGGAAGTTACATCCTACTAACAATAATTTATTTTATGATTCCAGTTTGGCTGGTTTTACCATGACCCTGCCCTTTTCAATAAGACGTGGTATAAAACTATTCCCAGATATCCTCAACCATCTTCACCGAATTCAAGGATTCTTAACCAAGCCAAACAATGTGATAAATACGCTTCATTGTTCTAATACAAATAAATAAAAAAAATTATAAAGTTTCCTTCGTTTTTCAAGATGTTAACATTTGAAGCCTCCACACAACAGCCGCGATTTTGAAGCGCATCTTGTGTCGCGCAATTTGTTGCGATTTTGTAGCGCGACTCCGCGTGGCTTGCCCGTGGTACAGTTCAGATGTCCGGTCAACCGACCGGACTTCATGAATCTATTAAGAGTCCTTGTTTTAATTTGTTCCTACTTGAGTTAACCTGAGTAACGTGCAGGCGTCCCACCCCAGCTAAGCGGGAGGTCAACATTAACTTGCTCCTAACCACAGAGCAAATGGTGTCGCTTGGTCGCTTTTAACCCAAAAAATGAATTTTGTGAAGTGGTCGCATCGGACCTCTAAATAATTATCATGGCTTCTAAGTGAGCTAACGGAAAATGTGTCTTCGGAGATGGTAGAGGAAAGTCTTCTATCATACGCCTTGGCATTAATAACTCACATTCGCAAAATCGAGGCTGGTCGCTTTCTTGCATAACCACGCTCAAGTAAACGGGAGAGATCGACTAGAAAAAGGGACCTCTCTCCTATCAGTGTGGTGCAAAGATCGTAATAGCCTACGTTTCGCTGGTGTGTGGTCGTATACGGGGTAAACCCGGGTCCTTAAGACCCGTTAAACCGGGGCAGGGGCCCAACTACTCGCTCCTTCTTACCTGCAAGCATGCTTGCACTTTGCATAAACCAGTTTACGCAGGTAAGAACGACGGGCGGCGGGCGGCGACGACGGCGGCGAAGGCACGGCTTGTCACTTGTGGAAACTTTGACATGCTGATGACTGGATGCAGTTGGATTGCGCAGGCAAGACGAAGCGTAACTTGACTTCTTCGTTAATGGCAACATTTCTCATCCATCGCGGTCTTCGCGGGTGATGCAACTTCAACTTCTTTTTTAATGGCGCTGCTTGCTTTTCGCTACGACTCTGCCAGTGTCAGTCATGAATTCATGAACATGAATCTTTTGAGTAAACTGGATCGCACACGAACATATTTCATTCATTCAAAAGTACCCTGTAATTGCATAAATTTAAGGCTCATTTTTCTAATTATTGATTGGTTAGAAATAGGTTCATGGTGTCAGTAAGGAATCGGGTGATTCATTCGTCCAAGTCGGGGGTCAATTCAAGAATCGTGGCTGTCAATGTCATATGTCAGTGTTATGTCAATGTCACTTCAGTCTCAGTCCATTTTGTCAACCAACTAAAAAAAAAAAAATTACTATTTTCTTTCTTTCATTTGTCAATCATTGTGATAGACAGAGGTCTTATCTTCGACAATGTCGTAAGTTGGCGAAATCCCTATATATTTCTGTAATCACAACCGTGTAATGTGTAAATAATACACAGAAACATTAATTATTATCAATGCTAGCCGCTTTTCATTATATTTTTCTTAGCTGCTTAAATCTACACCTCTGCTGAATATAACCTGTAAATACTCATGTTCCATTCATGATTTCTCAACCTGTGGCTATTTCAGGTCCAAAGTGTCTCGTGACACGCTCTATGAGTGTGTGAACGCCGTTATCCAGTCATCAAAAGACAAGAAACGCAACTTTTTGGAGACGGTGGAAATCCAGATCGGTCTGAAGAACTATGATCCTCAGAAGGACAAGCGTTTCTCCGGCACCGTCAAGTATGTTTACCTGGAAAGAGCATTTTTGTGGGACACGCTATAAATAAATCCCACCAAAGTGAATCTGTACAGGGAGTTGGATTATTATCTGACGGGACTTGACCCAGAGTCTCTAAATAATGGGCAGGTTAGCTTCGGCATACCGAACATATAAACTGGGATCTACTCTATGAGGTAACCGTAACTTAAAACTGTAATTCGGGATGTAAAGAGATACTTCAGTAAGAAATCCTAAATACCACTTGCACTCAATTATGTAGATCTACCTGCAGGATATTCTATATTGCTATTTACCCTCCACTCCTAGCTAACTATCAGTAACTTGAGGGTAACTGATCACCAGTTACCATTGACCTCACCCTGAACTCAATAAACCTATCAGCCATTACCTTCGAAGGAACCTGGGCACCCACCATCTAATTTAATGTCATCAACATAAATCTCTTTACATCTCGCTTAGACATTGTTATACTTAATGTTAGTCACAAATTTAACAGTTTTGATGATTTATTCTTGATGTAATTTGTAAATTGATTTCAATATACATGTTGTCACGCAATAATTAAGTATTGATGTTTTACAGGCTGAAGTACATTCCCCGTCCTAAGATGCAAGTGTGCGTTCTTGGAGACCAGCAGCATTGTGATGAGGCTAAGACCCTGGATGTGCCATGCATGGATGCTGAGGCTCTGAAGAAATTGAACAAGAACAAGAAACTTGTCAAGAAACTAGCCAAGAAGTGAGTTGAATTATTCTCTTAAAATCAACAGTTTGTTCCGTATTTTTTCCTGGAGCTGCCTGCCTTTTGCACATGCATTATGTGGGTAAAACATAGTCTATGTCACTCATGGATATTACTTAAAAAAAAACGAAATTGGACCAGTAGTTCCACAATAACATTCTGCTCTACTCGTTAACTAACATTTCTATAAAATATAATTGTAGGAATAATATTGGTGTCAATATCATAAAAAAGAGACTGCACCACACTAGTTTAGGTTTGGTGCTAACAAAATGAACATAACACCATAGTCAGAAAAATTAACATCCAAAATGTATTTTTTTTTTTCAGGTATGATGCTTTCCTCGCCTCAGAATCCCTCATCAAGCAGATCCCCCGTCTGCTCGGTCCTGGTCTGAACAAGGCTGGCAAGTTCCCTGGTCTCCTCTCCCACCAGGAGTCCATGACACAGAAGATTGATGAAGTCAAAGCCACTATCAAGTTCCAGATGAAGAAGGTAATTTAATACCTACCTAAATAATGCTGCACCATTCGCACACCACTGAAATGTTTGTTAACAAACCAGGACCCAAAAAAAAAACTTGCTTGGAGTCTGGTTTTTGGTATGATTGTAAGCCATATTTATTGATGTCAAATGGTGCAAATTGTACCTATATAAAAAGATGTTGTAACATGAATGTTAGGTTTGTTTACAAACATACATTGAATTTACCTGGTATATCTTCCCAAGCTAATGAGCTTCTGATCATGTCTGAGTCGTGCAGTGCCTGGATAAAACAAACCTATGTTACTCAAGGATATTATAACTTTCTCTTGGAAGAATTTTCATGCCAAGACCGATGCATCGCGAGGCTGAAGCTAGGCTGTCCAGCATCTGGTTCAGCTCCTCATTCCTGCTCCCAATAATTATGCCATACATTTATTCCCGCGGATAAAATTATCTTCAAATAATCATTTGAATTATTAATAATAACCATGAAGGAAAAATATTGAGTTTTTTTTTTTGTTATTAAGTCTAGCACATACAATGATATTAAAATAAAGTGTAATATGTAAATAAATGACACCATGACATGACATTAACCACAGAACTAAATAAAGGGAAATTTAAGTTAAACATCATCTATGTACATAAAAGAGAATAGAAAAGTGGACTCGTCAAGAGATCTCTGAAACTACAAGAGCTCGAAGCTCAAATGTTGCATGGAGGTTCCTTTCAGGACGTAGGCACCCGCTTAGAACGGATTTTTGGAGATTTGTATTCTAAGGGGGTCACAGGTCATTTTTATAATAAGTTCAGAACCAAATTTGTAGCATGTAGGAAGTATAAATAGACACTTACGTATTTCAGGGTTTTTTGAAATTCGCACTCTAATGGTTAATGGTGTGGAGTCAGAGTTAGGCTTTTCTAGATTTTCTTGATAAGTCAGTGAGTGCACAGACTTATCAAGAAAATCTAGAAAAGCTACAAGGCTGAAATTGTGCATGTAAATTTAGGACGTAAGCAACTACTAAGAACAGTTTTTTTAGAAATTCACATTCTTGGGTTATTATTTTCATACCTAAACTTCTATCTGCGTGGTACTCGGGTTATATTACTCGGATGTACATTAGTACTACTACTAAAGTCCACGCGAATGAAATCGCGACGGGTCAGCTAGTAAATAAATAAACTAGTTTTAAACTTGCGACCGTAAGTAAATAATCATTTTCCTATTATTTTCAGGTCTTGTGTTTGTCAGTCGCCGTTGGTCACGTAGACATGACTCCAGATGAACTTGCCCAGAATGTGCATCTTTCCATCAACTTCCTTGTGTCGCTGCTGAAGAAGCACTGGCAAAACGTGCGTTCTCTGCACATGAAGTCTACCATGGGCCCACCCCAGAGATTGTACTAAGTTGACACAATAAACCTTGACCTAAGTTTATTTTTTGTTTTGATTGATATCCCAGCCGTCACATACAGAAACCGCAGGCGGAGCGGAGGTAGACGGTAGCCGAGCCATCCGCACCGCGACGCGTGGCGTGCGCTCTGTGTGATGATGACACTCCATAAATTTGTTGAAATACAACGCTCATACGACACGTCGCGCACGTCGACTGTCTTGTGTCGCCGAGCCCGGCCCGCCACGGCGGCCGTGCACCGCTTGCGGTGTGTGTGTAGTCTTTCATGTAAATTACGCGGCTTCTGTGTGTGACGGCTTTAATTATCCTTTTTTCACATCAGGCATATTGTAGGGATTAAGGCTGAGGCTCATAAGCGTTATTTTTTGGTCTCAAGTTCTTCGCATCGCATCACGAATCGGTGGTTTTAGCAGAGAACAACGGGTTTCTGCTTCATGCTCGTGGTCCCGTTGATTGGATCACGGCCACGGAATAATTCCGTGATCACGGCAAAAAGTTTCGTTGGTCCAGAAAACTACCACGGAAAAAAAATCGGTGGTCCCGTTGACTGAATAATAGATTTCGAAGATGCTTTCCTTTCTCTAGCTACACATCGATCAAGGTAGCCAAACCACAATGAAAGTTTCCATCCTGATACCTAAATGTCTTTTGTTCACATCTTGTTGGTTCCCGCTGGCTGGTTCCGTAATAAAATAACTCTTCGATTCTCAGCTTCGCGACATATGGGTAATTTGTTTTTCTTAATATGTAGGTAATCAATAATCTGTATTGATTAATAAGAAAAACAAATTACAAACTTAACAAAACTTTGATGAATAAAATGATGCTGGACAATCCACAGTCCACACGGCATCCCCAGTTATGCACAGCTTGTGTTATGGGCACTAAGTATATGTTACCTAAACAACACATTAAGTACATAGCAAACACCCAGAATAAATATTAGCAGATCATTTGTCCCAATGAACCCGCAACCTCCTGCGTTGCAGGCGGACCTTCGCCCGCCGCGCCACAGGTCAAATGATAAATAATAATAATAAAAATATTTATTCACAGAAAGGTTTATAATATTCGTACTACTTAGTCTAATTATTAATATTATTATTATAAGTACATTTCGACTGGATCACACATCTAGCACAAATATCTATAATATAAAAATGAATCGCAAAATGTGTTGGTAAGCGCATAACTCAACAACGCCTGGACCGATTTCGCTAATTCTTTCTTTGTTGTGTTTGTTATTGTCAGGAGATGGTTCTTATGAAAGAAAAAATTAAGAAAGTTGGAAACATAAATTTCCACGGGGGCGAAGCCGCGGGGCGCAGCTAGTGCTTAATATAAACCTATTAGGGTCAAAGAAAATGACTCCTCGCTCTAACTAAGTTAAAATAACTTGTATTGAGACACAAGGGCTCTTCCCTCCGGCTACAAACAGGCTCAACTAACACCAAGTGTCTCCCCATAAAGCTTGCGCGTTTACTAATAAAACAAAACATGATTTAAAATCAGTGTATTACAAAATTATAGTACTATATACCTACATGTATCGTATCAAAGTAAAATCAAGTGCCTGCTTACGTTTAACCCACAGGTAGGTACTTAGCCATATGTACCTACCAACTTATCTGCCAGTAGGTAGGTCATTCATTAAACATTATAAGTAGGCACCAGATCACATATTCTAATCTTTATATAAGTAGCTTAGACAATATCACTAACACTTTTAGAATCGGGGTCTAACATTTCTTCGTCACTGTCGTTGCTATCGTCATCTTCTGGTAGTTGTTCATCACCGTCATCAAGAGAATCTTCACTCGCTATACTTTGCTGTGTTGCAATAATCTCACCGTGTATATTCTTATTTTTGAGATTCCCCATCCAAAATGCTTCAGAGCATTTATTCTCAGCTAAAACAGCTTTCACTTTGTATAAAAGCGTCTCTAGTAACTGCCTCATAAAGGGAACCTTACTCATCAAAGCAGAGTCTTTTTTCAATCTCGAATGACAGCATAGAGATTGTAGAAATCTGGTAGACTGTTGCAGGATTTTCAATATTTCCAACACGTCCTGAGTGTCATTTTTGAACTGCAGTTCTAGAACAGGCATTCCCTGAGACATAAACAGTTTCAGAACTGGGAGAGATTTCTTGAAGAACGCAGATAAATTATTACGACTATCGAGGGTCTTTGCAATGTCAGACATATACTTGAGAGTTGTCACTACGTCTTTCCATACCTCTAGATGTTCAGGGTTAGTCAAGCCTTTGTTCAATGTGCTTTTAGTAGTTTCGTACAAGGAAGTCCCCATATTCCTGTATAATATAGGGAAATTATTTTTGTTAATGCATTTTAAAGAAGTTAGTGTATCATTACGAGTTTTCAAATTGCTGATATCATTAGTTAGCTGCAGTGATAGATTCTTCAAAGCTAGAATTTCATTCTTCACAAAATAGATCGATGCAAGGCGATCCACGCATTGATTAAAGAACAACCCTTTTTCTGGTACTCCATCTAGCGTTTTCCATTTTTGGGACATGAAGTTATGAGCCAAGTTCTTCAATATTTTGAGAACGATTTTGCTGTCCGAGTGGATTTGAATAGCTGTCATAAATTCTATCAGAGCAACAGCAGTAGATAGTTGCATGCAATACTTTTCGTGTTCTTCAAATTTTTTTGCGACAGCTAACACTAGTTCTTTTAGTGAAATGATAGCAGTGCTTGAATTGGCAACAGTCCGTAGTGTAGTTTTCAGTAGGGCATTGTTATTGTTATTCCTGAAACCTATCCATTTGAAAAATATTGTCAGCACACTGTAAATATTCTCTAAGCATGTTATATAATCTACTGTCTCAGCTGTATGCATAACATCACTTTCATTTTGAGTATTTGGGTTTATGTGCTGTTCTAAGACATTTGTAACTTGAACTAAGTGGCTCATTAGTTTTGGTAAAACGTCAGCAACAGCTTTTGCTGTTTCTTCAGCTTTCTGAGGGTCGTAAGCAACAGTTTCTTGTTTTGAGAGAAAGGTCTTTCTTTTTACCTTAGAAATCAAAATATTTTCGAAATTCTTGTTCACACACTTTAGTAGGAATCTCAATGTTTTTGGAGTTAATTCGGATTCAGACTCGTTTTCTGTGGTCATGTTTAATTTGAAAAGGTGAAGCAAATTCAAATTTAACTGCCTGAAGTTAATGTTATGACAGCAATCTTTATTTTTTGTAGCATTATTATTCTGTGATATTTGAGTTCTTGCTGTTTCAGGTAAGACTGTATCATCAGGGAGAGGTTTCTTTTGTTTTTGTTGAACTTTCAGTGCTTTCTTCTCTGTCTTATCTCCAGTATACTTATTAATATTGAATGTTGTAACTGGTGGTTTGTATGATATTTTACTTCTTAACAAGATCTCACAAATAACAAGCTCTATTTCTTCTATATGTAGAACTCTCTTAAGAATTTTGCTTCGCAATGCTTCATCATCTTGGGAAGAAAATGCATTAAGAAGTTCTCGAAACCAATTCACACAATGAAACAAACAATCCAGTATTTTAGTAACCATTTCTTGATCCATGTCTTCAATTGAATCTACATCAAATTTTGGCATTACTATGGCACATCCTAGCAATGCATCAATACTAGTTAGATTGTTGTCTTGTTGTTTACTGTGCAGTGTTTGAACGAGATGAAACAGGGGTGATAGTATAGCCACACATATTTCAGTCTTAGACTGCAAAGTCAAGCCTGCAACATTTATTGCAATAATTTCATCCATTTCACTGTCTGCGTTAAGGCAATATTGCATACATAGTTTCAAGTCCTCAATTTGCTCGGTCCCAATAGAATCTACCACAAAATTGTGTTGCAGGTCATTGGTGACTGCATCAGTTAACCATGACAAGAAATGTTTGTTGATGAATGCAGCTGATGTTATTATTTTGGATAGTTCATCATAGAAAAATGCAACCATGTCTGGGCATTGCTTTGTACTGCAACTTATCAGTTCTATTATTTGGGCAGCTTCACGTAGATCCCCTTCTGCTAAGTAAGTCACAGAACTATAACTTATGTCATCTGGCATCTCTCTAGTTTCAGCTTCATCTGCAGCAGCCATTAAATATTTGACTGCATGTATTCCAGCCAAGATGCCTTGAACTTTAATTTTTGAATCAGAACTGCTAAGTTGCTTTCTTATGATCATGTGCAGATCATCTCTAATTACAGAATTTTCGTAGCCATAGGCGAGACCACATAACAAATTCATTACAGCTCTGATTTCACTAAGAGGCATCTCACTTGTCCTGTCCAGTAATGTCAGCATTTGAATACTTTGTGGTTTCAGTATCGACATATCTTTTTTAGCAACATTATTAAGAATGTACAACACATTCATGACACATTGTTTAGAATCTAAACTCAATTGCAACAATTCTGCTACAATAGTTTGGCAACAGTCATCCAATTCTGAGAACATCAGTGTGTACAAATGAGACGAGAATGACTCCACTTCTGGATCTGCTTTTGTTTTCAGCAATGAGTTAGCCAGTTCTATTAAATTTTTCAAATTATCTTTCAAAATAGGTTTGAATTTTTCAAAAACTTCATCTAACAAATTTTCTCTTAGTATGTCTAGTTTGATTTGTTTTCTTATGAGATTTTCAACTTGGGTTTGTTTATCTTCTGAGGTAGTAAATAGAATCAACAGTATAATGAAATCAATTGGTTTCTGGTCTGTGTGGAGTTTACAGCTATTAATCATTTTCAGCCAGGCATTAGCTATTGCTTTGGAGGATACCATTGTGTTTCTTATAGCTGTAGCTGTCAGTACTTGACTTGAAGCTATGTCTTGCATCTTTGCTCCAGTCGTGGGCCAGCCAAGAGCATTTCTGATTCCTTCAACGGCTTCCATGTATGATGCATCTGTCACACGATTGATTAGTAAGAACTTCACAAACTGAGGAAAGTAACTGAATTTTGAGAGAGTCATTAATATGTTCAAAGTTTTCTTTTGGAGCTGATCATACTGCTCCTCTGATAGGCATAGATAAGATAAGCAGTCTAAAACAGCTGGGATGAGTTCATGATCCTCTGTTAATATTCTGCTCATTTCAGTAGCAATATTGTTATGTTCTTGGTCACCAATGATATCTGGAATAGCTGTAATTATTTCATGCCGAACCATACTTTCTGATGTTATATCCAAAAGATTGATTAGGTTTGAGAACAGTTTTTCACTGTCCATGATGTTGTCGAGAGTTGAGAAACATTTTAGAATCATCTGAATCCAGGGCCCACATGTTCCTTGCGCTGCTAAATCTATGGCCTTCTCAAAGACAAAATCAATAACTTTGTTTTGTAAAATTGGTATACTTAGCAGTATTTTCATTACACTGTCACTTACTAAGTGTTCTTCAGAAAATTCATCAGATATCCTTAGTATGTTTGGGAACAAGTAATGTTTGAAAATCGCCACATCATCGCATTCTTCCATGAAGTTCTTGTAGAAATCTGCTACATTGCGAGGATATTCAAAATGCTTTTCAAGGTTCTTTTTGATGTTCCTCACGATATCAATAGTCTTACGGGATGCTGTACACTTTTCTGGAGGATGTTTTAGTTGCAAACCACTTTCGTTGAGAGTTCTGTGAAAGTAGTTGTTTGTATCTGGATATTTTTGCTTTTTTGTCTTACTTGGATTATCATTGTTCGACCGCTGAGATGAAGTTCGCTTTAAATTCATTTTAATGCTTCTAAATTTTAACCATTTCCCGTGATACTAGTTACTTTGTGATTCTAAAAAATCTCCATACCACATCAATTTTTACAGATATTACCGCCGTTTTTTGTTTTCAACTGGAAAGGAAAATATGGTTTTCTCTTCTTCTTCTTTTACTTTTGGCTCTGCATCATAGTTTGACACAATTCTGCCAATGTCAGTTTTAGAACGAATAAGATTAAAATTTATGGAGGTTGAGTTTGTAATAATCAAAATAAAAAGAGTAAAATTTAATCTCAATAAAGTTCATTACGTACAAAAGTAACCATTAACAACCAAAATAAATAGTAAGAAGCTAGAATAGCTCCGAAAAGCACTAAAATAAACTATCATAGTGTTGGACCAGCATTGAAAAGACAAGTGCTTTGAACAGAGTTTATTATCACTTCAACACAACTTCACTTTACAAGAGTTTTACAACGACTGCCAGTATTTAGCAATGGCTCGTTCCCAAGTAAAGTATTGCGCGCCACCGGAACAAACAACATCAGTGATTGTCTAAATAAGTATTTACTTGGGAACGCTGCAGTGATTTAAATATTAAATTATCAATTAAAATACTAGGAAAAATAAAATAATTATTTACATAAATTAAACCAATTCTAAAGACTAACTTCACACCGGAAGTATTCTAATTAAAAGTTACAAAGAACTACTAAAATAAATCAGTAATTCACAATAATTATTGGTACTAATATGACTGCATTAACCGTAATAGAAACTGAAAGCTAACAGTCGGCCTTTCCTGAAATTTTCACGTCTCGGGAAATGAATTAGTATTAATTACAATTACAACTTATTCTTACTAATAACTCATACATATTTTTTTCAGTAATACTACTAAGTAGGTACCATACATAATATGTAAAGCTCCTTCATGTCTTCAGTCCCTTATCTACATTATCAACTCGATCATTATTATTTATATAACCAACATTAACCCCTACTGAAATCCCTACACGTTTTCAGAATGAATGTAACAAAAACTTATGTATACTGAAACACCTATACATGTTTCCAGAATGATTAGGTATAACAAAAAATGAAAATAAAAATCTTATCCATACTGAAACCTCTACATATTTTCAGAATGAATGTAACAAAAACTTATGTATACTGAAACACCTATACATGTTTCCAGAATGATTAGGTATAACAAAAAATGAAAATAAAAATCTTATCCATACTGAAACCTCTACATATTTTCAGAATGAATAAAATTATATAAAGTTATAACCGTATTTTCTATTTAAAATAATATGTATTAGTTTAAATATAACAGTAATTTTTAGGTACATTTTTAGGGAAATTGTTTGGCTATGTTTGCAACACTTTTCTAATCTTGTTATGTTTACATCTAGGTTTACAATCTGGTTCACTACTGTAACTATATTATAAAGTGTATACATTTGATTGTAAACTGCTTTGTGAACTTATTATAATAAATAAATAAAAATAAAACAAATATCTGTTTAATACTTAAAACCCTTATGTTTCCAGAATGAATGTTTGATCCATTCTTAAACACCTACACGTTTTCAATTTATATGTAACTAAAATCTTATATAAACTGAAATGTTTTCAAAATGGATATAACAAAAATCGTATCCGTACTGAAACCTCTACATATTTTCAGAATGAATGTAACAAATATCTGTTTAATACTGAAACACCTTAATGTTTCTAGAATGAATGTCTAATCCATTCTAAAACACCTACACGTTTTCAATATAAATGTAACAGAAGTCTTATCCAAACCGACATGTTTTCAGAATGGATGTATCAAAAATCGTATCCATACTGAAACCTCTACATATTTTCAGAATGAATGTAACAAATATCTGTTTAATACTGAAACACCTTAATGTTTCTAGAATGAATGTCTGATTCATTCTAAAACACCTACATGTTTTAAATATAAATGTAACAGAAGTCTTATCCAAACTGACATGTTTTCAGAATGGATGTATCAAAAATCGTATCCGTACTGAAACCTCTACATATTTTCAGAATGAATGTAACAAATATCTGTTTAATACTGAAACACCTTAATGTTTCTAGAATGAATGTCTAATCCATTCTAAAACACCTACACGTTTTCAATATAAATGTAACAGAAGTCTTATCCAAACCGACATGTTTTCAGAATGGATGTATCAAAAATCGTATCCATACTGAAACCTCTACATATTTTCAGAATGAATGTAACAAATATCTGTTTAATACTGAAACACCTTAATGTTTCTAGAATGAATGTCTGATTCATTCTAAAACACCTACATGTTTTAAATATAAATGTAACAGAAGTCTTATCCAAACTGACATGTTTTCAGAATGGATGTATCAAAAATCGTATCCATACTGAAACCTCTACATATTTTCAGAATGAATGTAACAAATATCTGTTTAATACTGACACACCTTAATGTTTCTAGAATGAATGTCTGATTCATTCTAAAACACCTACATGTTTTCAATATAAATGTAACAGAAGTCTTATCCAAACTGACATGTTTTCAGAATGGATGTATCAAAAATCGTATCCATACTGAAACACTTATATGGTTTCAGAATGATTGTAACAAAAATCTTATCCATACTGAAGCCTCTACATATTTTCAGAATGAATGTAACAAATATCTGTTTAATACTGAAACACCTTAATGTTTCTAGAATGAATGTCTGATCCATTCTAAAACACCTACGCGTTTTCAATATAAATGTAACAGAAGTCTTATCCATACTGATGTGTTTTCAGAATGGATGTATCAAAAATCGTATCCATACTGAAACACTTACTTGGTTTCAGAATGATTGTAACAAAAATCTTATCCATACTGAAGTCTCTACATATTTTCAGAATGAATGTAACAAATATCTGTTTAATACTGAAACATCTTAATGTTTCTAGAATGAATGTCTGATCCATTCTAGAACACCTACACGTTTTCAATATGAATGTTACGAAAATATATAATGTCATAAGTACCAGAAAGAATAGTCTTATTATAAATGAAGCCCCTTCATGTCTTCGATACTGCCCTTGTAACGAAAAGGACACAATCTAAAAGTATTTTCCGATTTGAGATATATACGTGGAATCGTTTCTTAATTTAGCATGGAGCTTCAAGAAGCCTAAAAGGCACATGTAATGTCAAAATTCATATTATTTTTTTAAAGACCGTAAATGAATTATAATCAGTTGCTTCCAAGCGTTTTTCTTTGAAAATCGAGACTTTAAGCATTTATAGTGTTTTGGTTGGATAGCTGCGCAGCACAAAATAAAAATTGGATTCTGTATTCTTATCTGGTTCATCTAGTAAACTCTCCCGAAGTTAATTTTGAGACTATCACACTGCGATATCTGGAGGTCGGCCACACATTCATGGCTGCAGATGACTTCCACCACAGAGTGGAGCTTTCTTTTAAAAGGCCAAACGAGTCTACGACTTTAGAGACCTTTCTAAAGCTCCGATACAGGTACAAACACTAAAGTAAAAATATGACTGTACAAGACTTTTATGATTCTGAAGACTGTTCATCGATACATAAATAAGCTACAACACTCTAAACCTCGTGCTTATTATGAACAGCATGTGTGAAACTTTTTTTCGAAGAGGATTTACATCACTGTTGTATAAAATCAACCACAGCCAGCACAGACGATCAATTCGAGTTACATTTTCTTAAGAATAAGAACATAAAAATGGCATTCCACCATCACTGCAAAAGTTGGTCGAGAGAAGTGCTATTCTCTGCTATTTTGACAAAGCTGGGTAAGCATTTAATCTCATGCCTTCCAATAGAGGAATGTTTTGGGAGACTTTAGCAGTTTATGATTATTTTAGTGACCTCACTCAACTTATGAAGATTAACAGATTTATTGTTGAAACAAAATGGAGAAACATTCTAAACCAACGTTGATTAATTTCATAATCAGTTAAAAAGTCTTCCATTTAGGTATATTTCTAAGTCTAATAATTAATGATCTCAATCATTTTGGTGTGCCATCTACTTATTTAACCTTGATTAATAATAATAATAACAAGTGTGTGAGGAAGATTGGGTGATAATTAGGTAAGTAAGTACTTATAACGAAGGGGTCAAATAATGTAACCTCTTTTAATATGCAAACAATTAGAAGGTAAACTTGTTGATTGATTTTAAAAATGTGATTTTTTATTATGTTATTTTTGTTTCATTTAAATCAAAAATAATCTGCTGCTTGGTAAGCAGTTGAAATATTTTTGGATATGCGTAAAAACATGTAATTGTACCTATTATGTATAATAATTTCCAAAATAAATTGTATACAAAATAAGTGTATTACTATGTAAAATAATTTCCAAAATAAATTGTAATGATATTACATAAGAAAGACTATTGAGTAGAACGTCTCCTTTTATTGTAATATTTAAGACAGTATAACATTCAAAAGTTACATTTGGTTAGTTGTGACTTTTTGATGTTATACTGATACTCTAATTAGTTTTTTTTTATTTAGTTCAAAGGAAAAATTATAATTTTAAAATAATGGCATTAGACAAATATTTAATATAAATATGTTTAGATAAATCTTCCGTAAGTATATGCAACTGACTGCATTCAAAAATATTTTAAACAATGTAATTTCAGAAAAATATTATGAACTTTAGACTCATTTATCTCTACCCATTCATCACATTTACAATTTGTTAGTTGTGCTTTTCTTCGTTGTGAGAGCAGAATACTGCAATAACACTCTGTAGGTATAATGAATTAATAATAAACAAATTATTTAATACACCTACGTTGAAACTGAAGCCCTTTTTTAGAGTATCAAGTTAATTAATTAATTACATTGCCTCATTAGGGGAGGCCTATGTCCAGCAAAGGACCAATATAGGCTGATGATGATGATGATGATTGTATCATAGTGTAAATGATTCAACTGGTCCCATCTTCATTGTAACAAGCTTTCCTCAAAAAGCTATTAATTACTATTTGCTTAATGTGTTACTTAGTAAATTGAACAATATTTTACTTTATTTGAAATTATTCACAATGAATAATATGTTTGATGTCACAATAGTTGTTTTTTTTTTTAATTTTGTTTTTATTTAGTTTTATTTAACTGTGACATAATGCAATTACTTTGAGCCAAACTGTGTCAATATCATATTTTATTCCTATTATTTTCCTGCATATAATATTGTTTCTATGTGATAAATTCAAAGAAACAAACATAATGACAGCTGCAGTACCATGTCAACAGATTTATGAAAATGTTTGAATAATTTAGGCTACACAAAATTAATGCGTCATTCATAGGGCAATGTGTACACATGTTTGTACAAGAGTTGTTTACAACAGAACTCCTAGAGAGGTACAAAAACGATCAGTAAATAAATTCAAACAAATTGTCAAAACTTTGCTGTGCAAAAGGCTTACTATAAAATATCAGATTATCTTGAGGATAAAAGAAAGCTTGGGACGGGTTTTGCTCCAACTCGAAAAATAACAAATTACAGGCTAAAGGTTTCTTCGTCGCTTCCTTTACTCTACATATCGAAGCGACAGAAATCAAAATATTTCCGTGTCACTGTTTAGTTTTATAATTTGAACTTTTCCAAGTGTACATTTATTCTAAAGTCATTTACAACGGTATATTTACCTACCATGATTTGAGTTTTGAGCTTTCCAATATCCTTTAGTGTTAATAACCATGATGGATTTAAAAGTTTTGTACATTTATTGTTCTTATGGAAATAAAGAGTTTTTGATAATAAATCAATTAGATTTGATTTTTAGTGTAAATAACCTAATCAATCTATTTTTATCTTTACTCAAATCTTACTTGTAACAAATTCTAATATATTTTTTTTTATAATTAAGGGAACAAAGCTGTAATGAACAAAGAAACAGGACTACTTGCCAAAATCCAAAATAATCTCAATCACATTGAACAAAATTAAATATTAGATCCGCCTTGTAATGCAATATTTTAATGATATATAAAATTGTAATCATCTTTATCTAGCTCAAGATGAAATATCGACTATCAAAGTGCTTTATTTCCTTAAGACCTTACAGGACTCTTGAACGCATTAGAAGTTTGAACTTGGCTAGTGACATACCTACTTACTACTCTCGTTACATAATTCACTATTTCTACCTCTAGAAGGGCCTTCTAAAACGGCATAATCACAATATATTTTACCAATCATACCCAAAATAAAAAATAAAATAAGAAAAAGGTTTGTACCCAAAAACTACTACCAGTAAATTTATATAATATACATAGTGTTGTTTTATGAAATTGCTTATTTACGAAACAGACTCGTCCCACATATTTTTTATCTGAACTGTTTTACTAAAATCGAGGCATCCAAAATCTTGCTGGATTCCCAGTGATTCTAAGTATACTTAAGTTCAAAGGACCAGACAGTTTGTAAACTGTCTGGCTGAACTGTCTTGGTAGTTACCAAAGCCCCTCAAAGTTGAAAAGTAATTTTTCTATTTTGTGCCTAATTAACAATACCACAGTGGACTCGGTGCGCATTGAACACTGGCCCCAAAAATTCAATAAAACTGTGACCGTTCACGAGAGCTCGTTTAAAATCTAAGAAAAAACCAATCATAAACACATCACGAAATCTTTTAAATTTACGAGGCTAAATAAGCTAAAAAGCCGAAAAAAAGGGCCAAACGCCATGGCATCTAAAATCTATAATAAAATACCGGATATACTAAAAGACGAGGGAAAAGACCAAGTATTTGAAACCAAGTTGAAACAATACCCTTTACATAAATGCTATTATGATTTAAATGGCTTCTTCAGCTGCAACTGCGACCGCTGCGTACCGTAGCTACATCGCGGACTGGGCTGCGACTGCTCCTCCTGCAGCACGATGCTGCTCACCAGGATGCTGACTGCAGGCTAAGCTGCAACTGCGACTGCTGCGTACCGTAGCTACAGCGAGGGCTGGGCTGCGACTGCGCCCCCTACTGCACGATGCTGCTCACCAGGAGGCTGACTGGAGGCTACTACGCCCGGCCTTACGTCGCAGCAACAGCATGCAGGCGTCCCTCCATGTATATTCTGGGGTTCATGATTCTGCAAATAAATTTAAGAACAAGTAGCCGTTTTTTTTTGTCGTTACGGAATCAATAGTTGCTAGCTTGTAAATAAATAAATAATGCTGGACAATCCACACAGCATCACCTAACCCCAATCTAAGCAGATCTTGTGCTATGTGTACTAGATGACTGATAAACCTAATACAATACATTACATTACATAGATAGATATTTTTTTATAAACATTTATAATACCCAGAAATCCCGAAAACAATATTTGTAGATCGTACAAATATTTGTCCCAAGGCGGGATTCGAAACTGCAACCATTTGCGTCGCAGGCGGACCTCCGCCCGCCGTGTAAGATCGGTCGTCAAATTGCTCGATTTATTCTTATTTCATTTTATTTTAAAACATTCAAAATAAAAAGGAATTTATCAAATAAAATAAGAAAGCAGAAAATCATCATTGATTACTAAAGCATTTAAAGTAGAAAACAAGAATTGAAAAATGATTTGACACAAAACCAATTAGGTATATGACACCAAGAATAAAATGTATTTTTTTTTCAATCACATTAGAACATTATTAAACTGCAAACCCAATCATTTACCAAAACATTAAATTGTAATTATATAAAATGTTCCATAAAATTTATGACTAGGTATTTTATCAAAATTATTAACCTCTTCATTAGTTAAAAACCTCTATTTATCAAAATTACTTAGAGAACCAAAAATAAAGAAGTAGGTAGGTACTTTTACGACAATGATAAAGAAAATAATAAAATGTATTTTTCAATGCGAAATATTTTCCACAAGTAGGCAAATAAATAAATGAACAATTGAATAATCCAAAATAGGACACACAGAAGGCGATTTAAAATTATTTTTGAAGCCATTATAAATTTTTCATTAAACTGATTTACAATACGGGTTACCTTTGCACTTTTGCAAATACAAAATTACGTTGAATTGGCGAAAAAAATATATCATTGGTTTCATTAACAAAAAAAACCACAGAATAGGTAATGTTAATTCGTAAACTTTCAAGATACCGAAAACTTAATCTAGTACTTAACTTGTATTTTGTAGGCGCAGGGTTTCACCAAGATCGTTCCTCTCGGAACAATTTTTTTCTTGATGACGACGTACCACTTCTGATCTGTTGGACCAGCATTGAAAAGACAAGTGCTTTGAACAGAGTTTATTATCACTTCAACACAACTTCACTTTACAAGAGTTTTACAACGACTGCCAGTATTTAGCAATGGCTCGTTCCCAAGTAAAGTATTGCGCGCCACCGGAACAAACAACATCAGTGATTGTCTAAATAATTATTTACTTGGGAACGCTGCAGTGATTTAAATATTAAATTATCAATTAAAATACTAGGAAAAATAAAATAATTATTTACATAAATTAAACCAATTCTAAAGACTAACTTCACACCGGAAGTATTCTAATTAAAAGTTACAAAGAACTACTAAAATAAATCAGTAATTCACAATAATTATTGGTACTAATATGACTGCATTAACCGTAATAGAAACTGAAAGCTAACAATAGAAAATAAATAAAATACATAGGTACCGAGAAGTTTAATCAGTGTTCTTCAACTTCTTGTCAAATGGCTACTGCATCTGGTTTGACACAATTTTGCCAATGTCTGTCTCAATATGATAGCATCGCAAGCTATAAGGAGTGAGCAATAACCTCTATGTCGCACCTTCACAAAATATAGAGTAATGGAAAAATTTAAGGTTTTTGGGAATTGTGGGATTCAGTCAATCCTATAGGGAGGGAACTGGGAACAGAAACACGCGAATATGTTATAATGGATCCCACTCGAGAGCACCGCACTCGCACATCGCCGCGCCGCCGCGTGCGGACTGGCCCGACGAGGCGACGTGAGGGTACCTCGGGCGTAATCCCTTTAATGTAATGTTACACTGTATCTCACAGGAATCGTCATTTAAAGATTAAAATTGACCTAGGTAATGTACAGTACTATTTACAAAAAAAAACTCCACAAAACTACAAAACAAAAGGAAAATTATATAAACTGCATCTAATGTTCCAAGTGGGGCCAAGATTTTCAAGCATTTTTCGATTGCTCTTCAATTCTCAGCCAAACTAAAATGGTGTCAAAATAATGAGACCCAAATAAAAATGGACATTATTGCGACACAACATAAGTCCAAAAATTATGCAAAGTGAACCAACAAACTGAACATGAAACCGAGTGTTCCGGTGAGCGTGGAGGGCATTAGTGATCCCGTCCAGATTGCTAATAGGTTTAAGGAGCACTTTAGGGTACAGTCCCCACTGGGGCCAGCACATACGGGGCTGGGTGGGGAAGGGGTGCGCGGGGGGGAGAGGACCCTGTTTATTGCAGCGAAAGAAGTTGTGCGGGTAGTGAAGAACATGAAGCGAGGAAAATCCCCAGGCCACGACTCACTGAGCATTGAACACCAGAATGCAGAATGCAGGTGTTCATCTGCCAGGGGTGCTCGCCATGTTTTTCACCCTCTGCGTCAGCCATTCGCATTTACCAGGGGATATGCTAGGGACTGTAGTTGTACCTATTATTAAAAACAAGACTGGAGACGCTTCCAGCATAGGCAACTACAGACCTATATCCCTAACTACTGCGATAGCAAAGGTACTTGACGGTGTGATTGACATGCATCTTACTAAACATGTGAACCTGCAGTATTATGCCTCAAACATACCGTCCAGTACTACACCAGCAGAAGTAAACCTATCTACGCCTACCTCCTCGACTTATCGAAAGCTTTCGATCTAGTGGCGTATGATAGGTTGTGGCAGAAGCTAACAAAGGATACCGACCTTCCCCGAGAGCTCATATCACTCCTCAAACACTGGTACGGCAACCAGAGCAACAATGTGAAGTGGTCGGGATCACTATTATTATAATTATTATTATTAAGAGCCTACATGATCCCACTGCAGGGCAAAGGCCTCCCTTTCCACCTTCCATTCCATCCATCATTCATACCATCCGTCGGGATCACTATTAAATAAATAATTTAAAATTGTATAACTGTGTACCTGCTCACCTACCTAATATGTGTACCTACCTTATATCATGTTACTATACTTTTGTTATGTACTATTTTTCCTGTGCTGTTTGTGTGTGTACTCAATAAAAGTCTATCTATCTATCTATCGGACGAGTACAGGTTGGAATGTGGGGTGCGGCAGGGCGGGGTGAGCTCGCACCGACTTTTCAACCTGTACACAGACTGTCTGATTCGTGAGCTCAGCGGCACTGAGATCGGCTGCTCTATTGATGGTGTTATGGTCATAACATTAGCTATGCCGATGATATGGTTAATAAAACTGCTCGGGATCTGTGTGAGATATGCGGAGGCCCACGGGCTCAGATACAATGCAAGCAAAAGCGAATTCATGGTCTTTAAATCAGGCAATAAGACTTACAACACTATTCCGCCGGTTTTTCTGAACGGCGGCAGCGAGCTGAAGCGAGTGCTTTAAGTAATCTGGGCCATTGGGTCACCGAGTCTCTTACGGATGACCAGGATATGGAAAGTGAACGCAGGGCATTATCCATCAGAGCTAACATTCTGGCCCGTGGGTTTGTGTGCTGCACTAAGCAAGTGAAAACGACGCTTTTCAGTGCTTATTGCCAGTCGTTTTATACGTGCAGCCTCTGGGTCAAGCACACCAAAAAGTCTTGGAATGCCCTGCGGATCCAATATAACAACTCGTTCAGGGTGTTGTTGGGGCTGCGGCTGCCGCGCTTCTGCAGCGCATCAGGAATGTTTGCTGACGCAAGAGTAGACGGGTTCGCGGCGGTAATGCGCAAAAGATCTGCGTCCCTGATGCGCCGGCTGCGTGACAGCTCCAACAGCCACCTACAGCTCATTTCTGTGAGGCTTGACACTGACTGTCTCTTTATGGAACATTGGACAAGAGCGTATATTGTCCTGTCTTCCAGTGTTCCATAGGTACTCTGATAGATCTTATTTTGATTACCTATGATTTCAGTGATAATTTTTGTGATTTTGGTTTTAATTTTAGTACCTACCTACGCATTGATTTTAATTTTGTATTTAATTTTAATATGACTCGAATATGGACACTCTAACTTATTTTTGTACATATTATAATTTATTGTTGTCTGAAATAAACGAATTGAGTTGAATTCAGTTCTTGGTTAATGGCTCTGCGTCTGGTCGACACAATTCTGCAAATGTCCGTAATGTTATATGTTTATTGATTGATTATTGTTCATTATTGTTTGTTTATTGTTGATTCATCATCATCATCAGTGGTCTTCAACAAAACTATAAAACTTTAGTTAGGGAAAGTAAGGTCCAATAATATTTAGCAAATGACCTCCTCTATTTGCGAATTCGCTATGGCGGGTTGACTTCCAGTCACCCTGTATGTGAAAATAGCACTATCCTTTTTTTAGACAGCCAAAACTTAATTAAACCATGAATCTTTATAGGTTCATGAATTAAACGTTTTTGTTTGGTTATGCAAACATACCTTGCGGAATCCCCGACTATGAGATGATGATGAGAATCTATCACGTAGGTACCTATTTAACTAGTTTATTTGAGTGTGTAAGTATTTAGTTAGTTGCTTGCTTCTGTTGCTTTGCTAGGCAGTTCTCGCTAAACTTCTTTCGCGAAAGTAAGTGATCGCATCGAAATCGTTCGAGCAAGTTTTGTGAAGTATTTCTTAGTTATTTTGCATTACTATGGACGTGCCAGTAGAAAAAGACATTCACAAATATATCGAAAACAATGGGAAACCTAGGAATTCAAGATGTGGTTACCTCTTCTTCACATCTTGAATTCTTTAGGCTTTTGTAGTATCGTTTGCTACAGCAAATGACTTTACGAAAGCCTTGGTACTTATTATAATAAAAAGAAATGGGTAGGTAGGTAGGTACCTATTCACAAGAATTGGCGACATTTAGAAACAGAGTTATAAAAAAACACAAAAATATACAGGGTGGAATTTTGTAATGCCACCTGGAGGGAAAGTACTCTTAATACTGTAGATAGAAAATTATACTAAAAGAAAACATTCCTTTATTTTTGAAAAGAAAGAAAACTGCATTCAAAGATTTTCGGAAATACGCTTGCCACACCCGGGAATCGAACCGACTAAAATCTGTAAAAATTACAACCTGTATTTTTATTGCATAGAACGGTCGGGTCAATTATAAGGATGAAATCTCTCTAACAAACTTAATAAATTAAATGAAAGGAAAACCATGAAATCTTAAATTATTTTAATTATTTACAATAAAAGTTAACTTACTACTAATTAGTTGCTCAAAATGGGCTCCATTTTCTTGGATACACAAATTTATTCTTATTATGTATTCATTTCTAGTAACTTTTAATAACGTGTTGTGGTGAATATTATAAATCGTATTCTGAACTTCAACTCTCAACTAGTTTACATTCACTTATGATTTCATGTGAATTAGATTTTTTACACAAAAAAAAACAATCTAAAGGGGTGAGATCTGGTGATCTCGCAGGCCATCTGATTGTGACGTTGGTACCAATCCAGGTATGGGCTGGAGCACCATCTTGCTGTAGAATTATTTGGTTTCGCTCCGCCTCGGGGAAACCATTTAACTCATTTCTTAAGAGATCCAGTATTTTAAGATAGAAGAGTCTGCATTAGGTACAAACACGTGCAAATTTCAATCGTCTTATCTAAATATCAATTCGTCATTTTAATGAATAAATGACGTCAATGATAATTATTAATTACTGACACAAGTAAACAGATGGATCTTTAAGTTAAAGTGCTTAACTTGACCCATTCAATTTATAATTTAAGATTTCATGGTTTTCCTTTCATTTAATTTATTAAGTTTGTTAGAGAGATTTCATCCTTATTATTGACCCTAACGATCTATGCAATAAAAGTACAGGGTGTAATTTTTACAGATTTCAGTCGGTTCGATTCCCGGGTGTGGCAAGCGAATTTTCGAAAATCTTTGAATGCAGTTTTCTTTCTTTTCAAAAATAAAGGAATGTTTTCATTCAGTATAATTTTCTATCTACAGTATTAAGAGTACTTTCCCTCCAGGTGGCATTACAAAATTCCACCCTGTATATCTATCTAGCTTAGTGTCAAAAAATTTAGCTATTTGATATTAGTAGTATTTTAACTAATACATTATTTTGTATTAAACTATTCAGTGAATTCAAGTAATTTTTTTTTTGGTTTAGAATATCCCGAAATCTAATGAGTTTCCTAACCTTCTGATATTTCTTTCTGCAAGGTGGCAGCACTCATTCATGATTGGTTTGTTGGTACCGTACATTAGCCAAGAAGTTGAAGTTGAAAATCTTGGTCAGCGATTGTTTATTTATAATAGATAGATCTAATTTTTATTAAATAAAAGAAGGGAGAAGTTACTAAAGAAGATAAAAACCGCAATTATGAATCTAAATGTATCAAACGCAAGTAAATTTGTTTGGAAATCTCAAGCTGTAGCGGGTTTCGGCGTAAGTGTTGCTCTCCGAATCCCTTTTGGGTCGTTCATCTACCAGAAACTCTATTTTAGAGTTCTACCGAACCTGTACCTACCTAGTTATTCGTCTCATAAAGAATCTCAAACTAACCTTATCTTTTCAGTTTCAACAATTTCGTAACAAATGGGCGAACGCGCTTATGATCAGAGATGTAAAGAGACGTCGCATGAGCGCGGAGAACTTCCTAGAGAGAACAAGAATAAATGCAATGCGTAAAAATGATGTCCTGCCCGTGGAAATAAGGGAAATAGCCGACAAAGATATCAATAAATTTGAGATGAATGCTATACCCATGAGGATAAACAATAGATGCGTGATAACATCAAGGTATTGATTAACCTCCGAAATGTCCTTTTTTTGTATAGATAGTCACTAGCTATGTGGGTTAACTGTCCTTAATGCAACTCACGGGATTAAATAGTAAAATATCTCTGGAACTACTTGCTAAACGTAACTGCGGGCTATCTTCTCGTTTGATTTAATTACCTTTACTTTCAGACCCCGAGGAATCGTTCCGGAGTGGAGAATGAGTAGAATTGTTTGGAGACACTTAGCAGACTACAATAAGCTCTCAGGAGTTCAAAGGGCCATGTGGGGTTGAAATTTTATGGTTGTCATCAACCAAATTTAGATCCAAATAATAAATTTTTGTTAGATGTTTCATTGTCTTTTATTCAGAGGCGGCTTTTGGGTGTGGTAAGCTGGTCATACTTAATACCTACTAGGTAGTTAATAATGGAGATAAATTAGAATGGATTATCATCAAACTAATGCATGTAAAATTTTGGAAATCTGTCTATGGAACTAATATTACAGATGTCATGTAGTTTTGGCACAACTAATTGTTTCATAGAATGCATTATAATTTATGAAACTCATTCCTTCAACTGCAATAATTTATACAATGCATGAAATCAATGTCATTTTTCTCTATTCAACCCTATAGACAGCAATCCCATGCTAGGCCTACGGTACCCACCTAATTTTCTCACGATCTTTTTGGTTGCCTCGAAGAAATCCCTTTGGCCGCCAGTTCCATTGATGTTCTCTTTTATAATGAATTTTGTAAAATCTGTTTTATAGGGCAATGAATAAGAGTATTATCTATCTATCTATTCTCAATATTAAAATTACATTTTCAGCACTTGTTTCACTGAAGCTATGGGTAACTTATTGATGATTAATATGCCAGAGTTTATGTATAAAAACAACCCAATAGTTTGTCAACTTTAATAAAAAGTAATTTCCTTACAGCTAAACGCTCCGTAAAGCTTTTTAATGGAATACCACAGCTTTAACGTAAAGCTTTTTAGTCAAAGAGACCTGAAACAAAGACAAGAAAATGTTATACATCTAGCCATCGTGTGCGTTACCCCAGCAGGATTTTTTCTTCTAGAATGAAGTTTGTTTTACAAATAATTAGAGCGTTGTACACTGTAAATGTGCGTCAGGAAAAAAAATTTGTGCGTGTCCCCGTTTCGGAATAAAACGCAAAATACGTTTCCTGCTGGGGTAACGTTCTTCCAGCAGGAAGATTCTAAACGAATGGCCCTAGACAAATTTAACTTATATGGGCAGATAGCTTATATTTGTGCATAAATGTGCGACTAAAAAAAAAATTTGTGCGTCTTAAGGTTTTTGAGATATTCGATTTCCTGCTGGGGTAACGTTTTACAAAATCTTATTTCTCGGAAACCATTGAATGTGCATCTACAAAATATACATACACTAGTAGCCCTTGATTAGTGCTTACATATAACATAGAAAAAATTACGTAAATACATACAGTTTTTATGTAATCAGGCTTCTTTTTATAACCTAAAAAAAATTCTAGCTCTTCAATGGACAGATATACAGGTTCATAATAAACGGTATTCGGTTTTTGTTGTCATTCTTCGTATCCATAAAAAGTTTCAAGAAGCTACTTAGACGCGTTTTTGAATAATATCGATTAAGACACATCGGGTGATGTCATAATTTTGACGTCAAAATGCAAGAAACCTTTTCAACTCAAGATCGTCGGTATAAACTAAAAAACTAGAGTGTTTAATGATTATTATATCCTGAAAATTTCAGCTCTCTACGACTCGTATTAAGCTAGTTATAAACAATTGACTGAATTAAGACCCACACTTCATAATCAGTCTTAGCCTACCTGGTAGTCCGACAAAATTAGAACGACCACTAAAAAGCGACTGTTTCATACATACTGATGACCATCTTAATTTGGCTAACGAGACGCATTGGGCCTGGGTACACTCGAGTACATAAGTTATGGATTACTTTTGCCAACTATTTCAGGTTATTAAGAAATCAAGTCAGTTGGTATTCTACCTACCTATCTTTTTAAACGACTCCCTCGGAAGGTGGGTTAAGTTTTTCGAGAATTGTATACCTACTTACCTTAATGATTTTTTACGTAGGTAGGTAGGTAGTTTGCTACACCTAGCTAGACAGATATTTTCTCGAGTAAGGCTAGTCAAAATTTACCTACCAGTGACCCTGGTTCGAAAAAACCGTAGGTAGTTAAATACCTAGTAATAATAATAGATGGCACAACTACGTTTGTTAATATTTTGTATTCGAGTACCTATTACTGTTTTTCAACATAAACTTATCTAGTTTCACTTAGTAAATAAGTAGGTAGTAGTCAGGTAGGACCTATGTCTAGTACTAACTACCTATGTAGTTTACTAGGGCAGATCTCACACCGGAATCAGACAACAAAAACAACACTGCACAGTACAGCCCGGCTTCGCACACTTCACTCTACCTACCTACTACTACACACTAAAAAGTATTATAATTATAAATGAGAAATTTTAAATGGATGTCTGTTACTTCTTCACGCCAAAAATAGATAGCTACCTATAGATATATCAATACTAATATAACTACGAACGGATGGTGCTGAAATTTTGCATAGATAGCAAAGCAAAGTACCTATAAGCCTGAAATCAAACAGGCCATAAGTATCTTTAATATTTCATCTGGGTCATTATCAAAAAATATGTACATTGTGACTAACATGATTGAAATTGTGACTAAACTGTTTAGTGATATACCTGTACTTTTATAGTAAATGTGAGTCACATTTTTTGTAAGGGAGTGTGCACATAAAGTTTTTTAAACAAAACTACAAATTAGTTTGGGGTTAAAATAAAATGTTTTATTTTACTATTACTTACTATTATTGCAATTAAAAATTAACTAACATGACATGTTTTAACAGAAAAACGTTTAGTAAGATGCAAGGTAACAATATAATTTTAGAAGTAAATTGAATCTGTTTCATTTAATAAAACAAAAGCATCTGGTTTTACAGAAAATCCGTTCAGGAAAGTTAAATCTTACATTATGTATAATTTTTTTGCTAGTGTAAGCAAACCTTTACTTTGCAAGTTGATATGAGTCACGAAAATTCACGAAATGTGACTAACATGCATTCTGTGCAAAACCTAACCTCCAAAAATATTCTGTAAAAATAATTAGCATTACAGATGAATGGAACACACAATCTAACTGGCATTTGTTAGGTCTATGCTGTATAAATAATTGAAAATAATACACACCTTACTTCTTTTGTAAATCCACCGTGATTCACATGATTTTTTTTGGGAATTTTGGCCGGTCTTTTTTGTCAACACAAAAAATGGAACTAAAACCAAATGGCCGAGTTAGAGGGGTGTAGTATCAAAAACCACTATAATAACTTTCTCAAAATTTTCACAGATTAGAAATAACTGTTAAATCTTGACCAATGAATCGTAATTCATAGTTTTTGGTCTTGCCGATTAGTCCTGGGCATGGCGCCACTAATCTTTGCTTTACCAGCAGAAATCATAGAGAAAATACTGAATTATAAGCAAATTAAAATTCGTTTTAGAGGATTTTGAAACTAATCTTGCATAATGGCGGGTTTTGAAAATGAACAGTCATATTTTGGCGGGTTTTGCAACCAACCAAAACCAACAATAAGATGGTGGATGGATGGCGTTATACGACATAATTTTTAAAATAGGGGTTGGAGGTAGGATATTATTTTATTACTTAGGTGTATTGTATTTGATTACTATGTTTTCAATAATAATAATATAATATTTTTAATTGTTGTGTCATTGACACGTAAAGGAAGAAAAATAGGTAGGTACCTACTGTTAACATAGCAAAGATATTTTACCTAAAATGTATTATTTACTTGCGTACATACATAAAATAAAAAGATATTAAGTATTTTTATAGTTTTTATTCAAAATGTATTAAACACGAGTTTCTACGTACATAACTGACTGAAAACTTAACTAGGTACATCTTGCATAAAACTTTTCTTGCTAACTTTCCAGGAGATTTTTGTTCAATTTTCACTCACCATTTCTTGCGCTTCACTTCACGTTTCCATGATGACGGATCGCGTGGCCTCTTCGTCAAATGCTTCGGATCTGATTTTTGCACAAACTAGGCTAATTCTTCCATGTTTTTGCATTAAATTTATTAAAAATCCGAACACTTGTTGTACACAGAAAGTCACAACCGCCATACTATTTTCTCGATGAGGCGACGCAAATCCGGTGCTGTGATTGGTCGATTGTGTTGTAGAGGATTTTGAAACTGACCTACGCTATTATAGTGGCTTTTGATCCTAACATCGTTCTTTACCAGCGAATTTCTCTGTGTTTTAGTGGGTTTTCATAGAAAAGCAGCCAACCATTTCAAAGCAATTTTTAAGAACTTTTGATTGATGGTACTAACACGATATTGGTCAAAAAGCATTATAGCGGGTTATGATACTACACCCCTCGTTATTGTTGAGAACTAGTAGGCCGCATAGTGTTGCCAGTAATAAAAAATAACTTTAAGTGGTAGAATTACAACGAAAACTATGGAAATCCTCCGTGACATCCTCTGAGTGACTCACATGTTTAAAACCTGAGACAAACATTAAAGTATTTTTTTATCTTAGAAATATTGTCTAAATTATTATTGTTTCTCAATAAATAACAGGAAATATATTTATTAACATTATATAAATAATAAATAATGGATTAGGTTTGATAAAGAACATGTTGGAGCCAATAATATGATTTGAAGCTTCTAAGGTGCAAAAAGGACATTTATTTTTGTATGGGTCATGGAGGGTGGAAATAATTAAAAAGAGTTTTTAATATACAATCGACTTAACAGATCCATATATTTTTAGTGGGAACATAAGAGAAAAGTTCAAATTTGTAAAAAAACTTGATAAAATTAAAAAAGCAACATTACTTTTTTTTTATTTAATATTTAATAAATGCCGGACAAGAATTTTCACGAAATGTACATATTTTTTGAAAATGGCTCATCTACGTTTGTTTTTCTACACCTAGGTACTCATTATTATGTAGCTACCTACTTAATAAATCAGTGAATTGCATGAGAGAGTTAGGTACATAATGCACGCTTTTGCATGGTCAAACCTACCGTCAAGCCAAGGGCCACCGCCCCGCGCCGCGCCGCGCCGGCGAGAAAACTGCAGGGGTTGCTGGGCGCGAGTGCGCGTTGATCGAGCTGCCGTTTATTGGTGAGGTCGAGTAAGTAAGATGTTACAAGGAAACATTATTTCATCTGTGGTTACACTAAGTAGATATTACATAGTTATGTAGGAATCTATGTCGTCGCCTTTAGAGTTTACTAGGGCAGATCTCATACCTAAGAACTTAAACATTTAAATAACATAATTAAACCATAACCTACTTGTCTGATTATTCAGTTTTTTATAAATCGATAGTAATTAAAACAAAAACCTGCTTTAAAATATTCATTTACCTACTATTATATAGGTACTACGAGTACCTACACAATCCGTTGGTGGCGTAGACTTAGACCTATGTATGTGATACGTAGTTAGGTATAAATTTATACCTATAGCCTAGGGTTTTACACACGTGGTAGCCTACGTGACCTTCACATTTTATGAAAAAAAAATGCATTTCTTCGTAAGCACGAACCTACAAGTACCTAACCGAAGTATAAGATTCATGTTCGTAAGTAACATTTTATTTTATTCAGTTTAGAATACACAAAAATATTCACGAAATCCTATAGGGATGATCTAGTTCAGCCAAAAAACTTTGTAGAGTCGATCTCGTCTCGGCTAATTCACCAATCGGAACTTCATTTAAAAAATAAATAAATCCTTCAATTCAACATTATCAATAAACAAACAGTAATAAAGAAAACAAATAAATAAGACATTATTATTAGAATTCTTAAACGTCATGTTGGACTCTAGCGGCGGTGGGAAAATTTGAGAAAGAGAAAAAAACCAAAGCAAAAACAATGGTGAGCGTAGCGAGCCGCGTAACAGTCGCTAGAAATGACGCAATTCCTTTTGTTACTTAAAGGGCTAAACGGGTCTTAATAAAATTTGACAGGGAGCTAAACGGTTTCCCGGACATAAGCTACCTGAAAAGCACTTACAAAGCCGCGGGCTGAAGCTAGCTATAAATAAACGAAATTAATTCTGTACTAGTGGTGAAATTTCTAAAAATTATTTACATATCTAGTTTGACCTATTCAGGAATATCGGCGCGCTCGCACTGGGCATTGTGTCCTTTCGCTTCCTAGGAGCAAGAAAATTACATGGTTGTAGAGAAGTTGGGTTGCTCCGTGGACCACTATGCGCCTCGCAATTCGAATTACAAAGATGTACCTACCTACTTAAAATTAATATGAATATTGACTGTCATTAAACTTAATTTATCGCATTATGTAAAATTTTCTCAGCAACCTTGTTTTGGTATACTAAACCTATATTTTTTGTAATTATGATCAGTATTGTCGCGGAGCCCCGGGGCTCCGCGGAGCACACTTTGAGAATGGCTGCTCTAAGGGGATAGAAAATGGTTTCTAGTTTAGTTTACAAAGAGATTCGGCAATTTTTGGCTTAACTTCTCGATTAAACTTCCAGTTAAATCCATAAAATTTGATACCTAGGTATAAGTATTTAGCGTTTCGGTCAGTAAATAAATAAGACGTGCTTCAGTATTTTTGTAAATTTATCCCTTGAGGTATTGGAATTCCGTTACTTAATTTTGTAGTTGAAGCCATGAAAATTGGTAGGTATTTTGCCTATTGCTTGATGGAAAATTACGCGTTCACCGTTTTTAGAAATTTACCCCAAGAATATAAAAATTTGCATTTTTAAGGATTTATGTTCATTTCAAAGTCTCAAGACGAGAGGGGCATAGCCCCCATGCCCCCCCCCCCCCCCTGTATCCGCCAATGGTAAACAGCATATTATTATTATTTAGTCTATTGTCATGTCATGAATCAATCGTGTATCGTAAGGGTCAGCTCATTGCAGATGGCCATGACACCGTAACCGGACTTTTGCCTTAGTTGAACCTTCATGTACCTACTTACTTTTAATATTGTTCCTTTTACTTCAATATTTTAACCGTACAATATCGGAAACTTCTGTACGTGCAACACAGACAATGTACGCTGGGATTCCCCACACGATTTACAATCCAGATCGGACAAAATATATTTTATAAATGAGTGCAAGAAAAATTACTGACAACATGAACGTCGTGTCAATGCGGTTGACCTTGATATAATTATATTTTTAGATTCTAACAACAACAAAATTAAAAAGGTAATTTCAGCTTGTACATAGGTACTTCTATAGATCAGCGTTGAAATAGCGGGCATCTCTTTCTACACTAAACAAACTGAGCGAGACTTCAGACTTCTTAGTGTGTTGTAGCTAGGTAGGTAGGTAGAGTGAAGTGTGCGAAGCCAGGCTGTACTGTGCAGTGTTGTTTTTGTTGTCTGATTCCGGTGTGAGATCTGCCCTAGTAAACTACATAGGTAGTTAGTACTAGACATAGGTCTTACCTGACTACTACCTACTTATTTAATAAATGAAACTAGATAAGTTTATGTTGAAAAACAGTAATAGGTAGTCGAATACAAAATATTAAGAAACGTAGTTGTGCCATCTATTATTATTACTAGGTATTTAACTACCTACGGTTTTTTCGAACCAGGGTCACTGGTAGGTAAATTTTGACTAGCCTTACTCGAGAAAATATCTGTCTAGCTAGGTGTAGCAAACTACCTACCTACCTACGTAAAAAATCATTAAGGTAAGTAGGTATACAATTCTCGAAAAACTTAACCCACCTTCCGAGGGAGTCGTTTAAAAAGATAGGTAGGTAGAATACCAACTGACTTGATTTCTTAATAACCTGAAATAGTTGGCAAAAGTAATCCATAACTTTTGTACTCGAGTGTACCCAGGCCCAATGCGTCTCGTTAGCCAAATTAAGATGGTCATCAGTATGTATGAAACAGTCGCTTTTTAGTGGTCGTTCTAATTTTGTCGGACTACCAGGTAGGCTAAGACTGATTATGAAGTGTGGGTCTTAATTCAGTCAATCGTTTATAACTAGCTTAATACGAGACGTAGAGAGCTGAAATTTTCAGGATATAATAATCATTAAACACTCTAGTTTTTTAGTTTATACCGACGATCTTGAGTTGAAAAGGTTTCTTGCATTTTGACGTCAAAATTATGACATCACCCGATGTGTCTTAATCGATATTATTCAAAAACGCGTCTAAGTAGCTTCTTGAAACTTTTTATGGATACGAAGAATGACAACAAAAACCGAATACCGTTTATTATGAACCTGTATATCTGTCCATTGAAGAGCTAGAATTTTTTTTAGGTTATAAAAAGAAGCCTGATTACATAAAAACTGTATGTATTTACGTAATTTTTTCTATGTTATATGTAAGCACTAATCAAGGGCTACTAGTGTATGTATATTTTGTAGATGCACATTCAATGGTTTCCGAGAAATAAGATTTTGTAAAACGTTACCCCAGCAGGAAATCGAATATCTCAAAAACCTTAAGACGCACAAATTTTTTTTTTAGTCGCACATTTATGCACAAATATAAGCTATCTGCCCATATAAGTTAAATTTGTCTAGGGCCATTCGTTTAGAATCTTCCTGCTGGAAGAACGTTACCCCAGCAGGAAACGTATTTTGCGTTTTATTCCGAAACGGGGACACGCACAAATTTTTTTTCCTGACGCACATTTACAGTGTACAACGCTCTAATTATTTGTAAAACAAACTTCATTCTAGAAGAAAAAATCCTGCTGGGGTAACGCACACCTAGCCATCTGCTAGAATAGTGTCACCTATTGTTATATGCAAGTAGTGAATCTTTCTCAGTATTATTATGTTTTCAACATTGATTCTGCAGCTAATACATGCAAGCATCATTGAAAAATTCACTATTTGAGGGATCATGAACAGAAGAACATTGCAGTGCAATTATAGCAGTTACACAAATTGAAAATAGTCACAACATAGCTAACAGAGTAGGTATCTACTTTTAAGGGTCTAGTTCGACCATCGTGAGAAATATGGCAACAATCATTAGCTGATTACTGTATAGCAACAGACTTGTTCTGAAATATACCACTAAAGAGGTTTACTAACCGAAGCCCATGTCGTCATCAGACTCTTCGGGCTCCTCCTCCTTCTTCTTCTCTTCCTTGGCTTCAGCCACAGGCGCAGCGGCGGCAGCGGCGGCGGGAGCACCGCCAGCCGGCGCGGCACCTACGCCTGATCCGATGTTGGTGATGAGCTCCCTTACATTCACGCCTTCCAGGGCTTTCGCAAACAGACCAGGCCAGTAGGGCTCAACGTCTACGTTAGCCGCTTTCAGGATGGTGGAGATCTTCTCACCCTACAAATAAAAACAATGTACACATCGATTCGCACCACAACATCACATAAATACAACTGAGGATCACTAATTCTCGAAACCACAGGGTCGGCAACACAGAATATTGAAGGATTTCAGTGATTTTCAGATGGATGAACACGGATATGTGGCCCCGCTGTTGGCGGGGAACATAACCTAAAAGAGTCCATCACCACATTCACCACACCACTTTTCACGTTTTGAACTTACAGTGACGGCAACATCATCATCGACGAGGATGAGAGCGGAGTAAACACAAGCTAATTCAGCCTTGGACACCATTTTAGAATAATTTCGTGCAAGTCGCCGATAGGCCTTAGCTCGAAGAGAACAAACACGATTGATTTCTCAAATTGAAAGAGAAACGAAACGAACGATCGTCGAATGGAGAAGGAAGTGTCAGTCAACTTGTCAAAACGAAAACAGTTTGACAGTTTTGACAAGACAGCAAGAAGTATTGCCATGATCCAAAAAAGTATGGCCGAACGCGGAACCCTCCAGTTCTGCCAACCGGTTTTTTTCTGTCCACGACAACTCGGTACTAAAAACAAATTGGTTGTCTGTAAAGTCGGTTTACTGACGATAGTTGAACGTGACAACGTCTTATGAAAATACTGATGGAATGGTAGCATTTGATACTCGATCAAAACATGTAAATGTACTATAGTATAGCAGCTGTCCACGCCACAGTAGATAAATGTATACAGTAGAATGACTCAGCCGTCTCTTTGAACTTTATACCTACAGTTGAGCGGAGCGCTAGGGTTGGTACAAACAAGAAATCTAATTTTTCTGTGCTTTTCTCAGTCGTTGATTTGATATGGGGCCATTCATTTATTACGTAAGACGATTTATTGGGCGACCATGTGTTATTTTTATTTTTTCTTACAAGGGGGTGGGAGTCTCGATAGTTCTTACGTAAGATCACAAAAATGCGCAAAGTTAAAAATTATACTTTGAAAAAGCGCGGGCAACCGCGCGAGTGCCGAGGTTCGATCGGATGCGTACCTATACGAGTAGGTAAACGATTTCCATGGCAACGGACCCGCGCCACTCGCACTGCGCATCCCGGGAACTCCCCGCTTGTGGACTAATTAGTACCTAACCTACCTTTGTAAGTAGGTACAAATAAACATTTCTAAAATTGTTACTTTGAAAAACAAACCAAACGTGTATTCATTTTTTACTTTAGATTCATACGTACTTAATAAATATTAAACAGGGGAAGGGGGTCGGCCTATTTTTATTTTTTCTTATAATAGGGGGGAAGTGGGTCAAAAACTAGCGAAAATCGTCTTGCGTAATAAATGATTGGCCCCTATCTATGGATTATAATAGGTAGATAAGTAATTATCTAATCTATTTATTTTAAGGTTATGTTTAGATATTATCAAGTGGATGGCACAAACTTCGGGAGGCCTATACCCAGCAGTGAGTAAAATCTGGCTGTGGGTGATGATGATGATGATTATCAAGTACTTATTAAGTATGGTAACGTTATTGGGTACCAGTTGGTTCTAACGTTATTAGAACAAAATACCCAGCTAATAACTGTTAGAAAAAATACCTATAATAAGAATAACTCCCATTCCCATCTCTAGCAGCGGCAAACGAAATCTGTGATGCGTGTGGCCCGGAGCGTGTTTTGACGAGCGTGTTTTGCTCGCGGCACAACTCGCGGTCGAGAACCGCACGCGGGTGCAAAAACGAATGACAGGAAAAGCGCCCTTAAAGCTAATATGTAATGTATACCTACATTACATATATATTACATTAAATACATAGCAGAATTTCCCATACATTTTTAATGATAGTACCTACCTATTAGCCTACCTATCATTTGTCCATCACCCACCTCCGAAGAGACAAACAAGAAAGCGAAGGCCAATTGCGTGTCGACTTGGCACATTTAGGGTTCCGTACCAAAATTAGGTCTTTTATATTTAATGTAGAATACATTTAGACCGCAAAATAAGTAGGTAGGAAAAAATAAGTGAATTTCAGAAAAAATAATATGGAGGTACTACATAAATATTTGTTAGTAACATTGGCATTACTTATACTTCAGGTACGGAACCCTAAAACGTGGTAAAGACTATATTTATTTTACCTTTCAGCATTAGCAGGAAGTCGAAAAAATGACAGTGTTGGTTTAACGAACGTTGAGTTTAGGCACCCGTAAACACTGCAGTATACTCGTGGTCGTGATGCCGCCATTATTTAATTTATTATTTCGCGCACTTGCAACGTTGAGGTACCGAAACGGGAGCTGACAGCGCGGGGGTCGCGGCACAACAAACTCGTTCAGCGCAGCGACCAGTCTCGGCGGCGCACAGTGATTCGCGTAGAACAAGCTAGCTGGACAAAATTATTTATTGGGGTATTTTGCTTCATACGGCTTTCTTATGGTGTTTTAATGAGGTTTTAGTACAAAACAACAAAATATAAGAAGGTAGGTAGGTAAGGATCGTGGGTACAAATAAAACAAAATATAATAATTGATGTTCCGTATATTAAGACTTGTAGAAAAATAGCAGTAGAAAAATTATTAACATTGGGACATTTGTTACTACTTATTAACAAATTTTGTTAACTTAAACAACATGCGGATAATAAAACTAACTTAGTATTAAATTAATCAATATAGTTACAACTAATAATAAAGTTAGTAGGGTACGAAGCTTAGTTTATTAGTACAATAATATTTATATCTCTTATTTATTCTACATCACTAACTTCTTCTTCTGAAGAATCTTCTACATTATAATCTGACATATTACTAACATTTTGACTAAAACTACTAACACTTACATTAGAACTTATATTTACAGTAGGGGGTATTATTAATTGTAAAACTTCAGCTGGAAGCTTACTTGTCGGTTTTTTGGGAACTTCTCTCAGACCATTAATTACAGGATCAGATGTTATCAGTAACATATTCAGTAAATCCCTATTCGTGGCAATACGCGAATTTTTTCGAGTATTGTGCTCTCGGAATCTTCTACAATCTTTATTGCGCGCTTCCTGAGCTTCCTCAGAAAGCTGCCCGATAGGTAAAAGAGCCGATTTCACAATATCTACACTGTGCACAAGAATTTTGTGCACGGTAACAGGCATATAATACCACGAATAGAGACTGAGATACAATTTTTTTGTGACCTGTGTTAAAGAATTAAATTTTTCAACATCAATATCGTAACCTGAAGCCAAAGTTCTAAGGATTGTATCAAAGTTCTTAATTAGAGTCACATATAAGCCTGTAATATCGGCAGCTAGTTCAGGATTCTTGAAAAACCGACGAGCAGTATTCCCATCATTCGTATTACCGAATCCTGGTTTTGGTTTATCTACAATTAAACCCATTTCAGCCTTAAACCTATCTTGGATAAGAGCCGAACGTTGCTTCACATTTGCTTTGTCACTTTCGTCTCGAAGTTGCCATTTTTTAACTTCGAGACGATAGCTTATGTGAAGTAAACATTCGAAGGAACGTATCCAAGCGTGGAGGGGAGATATACCAAAACCAAGGTTTTCCTTATTTACTACAAATTCCTTAGACTCATCATTCATAAATTTAGGAGTAGCTCCACAAATGTAGCATTTTTGTGCTGAAGAAGTTTCAGTCATAGCGTTGCACACTTTACCGTCAATCATCGTGAACAGTAATTCGTGTTTGACAGATACCTCATGACCATCTTCATTACCTATTGTTGTTGGCACCAATTGATTTATTTCCTCCAAAATTTTATTGGTCTCTCTTACCGTAAAATCTGTAGTTTCTTTGGAGAAAATAAACTTAATCGGCCGACAATACATAGTAGAAGATGGTCGAGGATTCTGCCAAACCACGTTACCACTATTGTCACGTAACTGAAGCGGTACGAATGAGAATACAAACAAAAACTCATCCGTGTCTTCACTGTTTGTAAATTTTTGTTTGTAAGTGCTATGACCGGAACTTCCATCGCACCCCCACTTGCTTATAAGGGAGAATGATGAGCCAGGAGTCAAAGATTTTAAAACTTCATGCTGTGTAGAAATTATACGTTCAGCCGTTTTATTTAAAACCGCCTGAAGTTTAATTTCTGCACGCGTTTCGTTAATAAAAATCTGTTCCTCGGAAGGGTAACAATCAAGTTTTGCCTGACTAACACTATAAAATGATGGAAATACCTGATGTCCCGCTTTGATGCTCCACTTTCTTGTTTGCTTGTATGAGTGGCTTGTAGATTTGGCATCTACATAATATGCCAAAGCCTCTTCTTTCGTTAAACATCTTGGTTGTTCCCGATCACCTACACTTTTTTTCATCAATAGGCACTTGTCGGGACTGTTACTTGCTTCCTTGATCACAGAAGCCAAGTTCCGATGTCCGGACATTCGCGCCGAGATTTCAGCTGCCACTACCAATTCATTAACGTCCCGCGACTGAAGAAGGTCGTCCACGCGCCTCCTTTTTGTTTTTTCACTAGCTTCATTGAAGTCCACTGATGGACGCCCGGGAGTCGAGGGAGGAGTCCTTGATGTTGATGGTGCTGAGTGGTGGACGGATACTTTGAACGTAAAATATCCAGCCAACCACTCAGAATTCTTAGTCAGGAAGCGATCGCGGCGCTTCCCAGAACTTTCCCATTTTTCTGTCAACTTGGATGAAAATCTTCCAATTGCCATGTTAAGTTCCCTCGCAGATGCGTCCGTAATGTTTGCTAAACCATTTTTCATCAATAGAAAATGATATAGTCTACTATTACGGTTCTCTTTGGGATGTTTCTGCCATTCATCAAAGAACTCCATCTTTGAAATAGAGAATTCGTGTTCTGAAAAACAGAAAAAAAACTAAGTTGCACTCAAGTGCGCAGACTAAAATGTCTAACATTTGAAAGATAACAGACATGGCTATGACATATATAATTTCTAGCCCGGGTACAAGAGGGTACAAGTACTTCCTAGTCCAACGAATACAGAAAATCTTCAAAAAATTACATAAATTCTTTAAACTCGAGGTATTAAAAAAACATTGAGCTAAGTATATCCATATACTAATTATAATTAAAAAGTACATACCTTGAACTTGAAGATCCATCACAAATATTTTTCAAATAACTAAAACTCACTGACATATAGTGTTACTTCGGTAAGCGCAAAAATGCAACTAATCAGTATTTTTTAACCCTTTTTGTTAAATACTTATCTTATCAGTGTAGGCTTCCTGATAAAAAAGTCATTAAAACACTACATACAGGAACTAACAGGATTCTCAGATAGATTAGCATTACTCAACATCAAACTACCAGGATATAAGAAACTTTGGACAATCATACAAGTATACTCACCCACCGAACAAGCTGATGCAATTGACATTGATAATTTTTATAGTGACTTAAACAACATCATAAGGAAATACAATGGTAACCACCTCATAGTTATGGGAGACTTCAATGCACAGGTCGGCATCAGAGAAACAGGCGAAGAATTTATTTTGGGAAGCCACAGCTATGGGAAAAGAAGCAAAAATGGAGGTAGACTAATAGAGTTCCTTATGCAAAATAACCTAACACTGCTCAACTCAGTCTTTAAGAAAAGCCCCAAAACAAAATGGACCTGGTTATCCCCAGATGGGAAATACAAGAATGAGATTGATTTTATCATAACAAATAAAGCAAAATTCTTCAATGATACACATGTTATACAAAATCTTAACTTTAACACTAACCACCGTATGGTACGTTGCATTTTAAAGAGTAGCACACCAAAGAATCCCAGACAAGCCATATCAAACACGCCTAAACCAGTGGAACAATACACGAAGAATATAGACTCAACTTCTACCAGGTCACTAATAGAAACTCTCAACTCCGACAAAAGTATACCCCAAAAATATGACAAGTTAGAAGCGACCCTGTCTCAATTGAAAAACACTAAAGTAGTAAAGCATGCAAACAAACTCAGTGAAAAAAGTATAAAACTCCTGGAAGAAAGAAAGACACTAATAGCAAAAAACAATTACAGTCAGGAAATTAGGAACCAAATTTCAAGCCTCAGCAAACAACTAAGAGAAAGCATGAGGAAGGACCGTAAAGCCAATAGAATAAAGGTACTAGAAGAAGAAATTGAAAGGTCAGGGGGAACTAAGAAAGCTCTCAAGATACTTCAGGAGCACGGGAAGCAATGGATCCACAACCTGAAAAACAGTACATCCAACAAAGTAACAAAACGTACTGAAGTCCAGAAACTCGCCACAGAATACTATAGAACTCTCTACTCCAGTAACGAAACCGATCCAGCAATTATTGCCAACAGGCCACAAACAAATGACTGCGGAACTCCAACTATACTCACACAGGAAATATAAAATGCCATCACTACGCAAAAACTTGAAAGAGCTCCGGGACCTGACAATATACCAAATGAACTAATGAGAGGTACAATACAAGAACTAAGCCCAATTCTAGCCATGATATTCAACGACATACTTAAGACAGGTACTATACCAAAACAATGGAGAGAATCACACATAATACTTTTACACAAAAAAGGAGCCCTAGATGACATTGGCAACTATAGACCCATAAGTCTCATATCAAATGTGTATAAAGTATTTGCAAAAGTAATACTACAAAGAATAGCGAGAACACTAGACGAAAATCAACCCATCGAACAAGCAGGATTCAGAAAAAACTACAGCACAATAGATCATATCCATTCCATCAAGCAAGTCTTAGAAAAATACAACGAATATCAGAAACCCCTGTACATAACTTTTATAGACTATAGTAAGGCCTTCGATAGTCTGAATCACAAATCCATCTGGCCAACATTGAGACAACAAGGGGTAGACACTGTCTATATCCAAGCTATCCAAAATATATATAGGGAAAGTACGAGCCGCATAAAGCTTGAAACCAAAGGAGAGTCATTCCCTATAAACAGAGGAGTCAGGCAGGGGGACCCATTATCTCCAAAACTCTTCAATGCCGTGCTTGAGAATGTTTTCAGGAAACTAGACTGGGACGAATTTGGGCTCAACATCAATGGCAGTAACCTAAACCACCTACGTTTTGCAGATGACATCATTTTGCTTGAGGAAGATCCAGTAAAACTACAGGCTATGATACAAGCACTAGATGAGAAAAGCAGGGAGGTTGGACTCAAAATGAACACTAGCAAAACTAAAATGATGACCAACTCTGTAGAGGTAGATATAGTCCTGGAAGGAAACAAGCTGGAATATGTTAGCGAATATGTATATTTAGGACAGATCATCTCCCCCAGTGATTCTATGACAAAAGAAGTCAACAAAAGAATAGCAAGCGGATGGAAAAAATATTAGTCACTAAAAGAAATCATGAAAAGCAAAGAACTTGGCATACATATTAAAAAGAAGACCTTCAATACCTGCATCCTCCCATGCCTAACTTACGGATGTGAGACTTGGTCACTTACAGCAAACCATAGAGACAAGCTAGCAAAATGCCAAAGGGCAATGGAGAGAAGCATGCTGGGTATAAAACTGAAGAACAAAATCAGAAACGAAGACATAAGAGCAAAAACCAAAGTCACTGATATACTTACTCGTATAGACCGTCAGAAATGGGGCTGGACTGGACACATGCTACGCAACAAAGCAAACAAGTGGAGCAAGCAAATCACAACATGGTATCCAAGAGACGGCAACAGAAGCCAGGGGCGTCCTAAGACAAGATGGGAAGATGACATTAGGCTTACCCTTGGGCCATATTGGACAAGAGTCGCAGAGGACAGGCCTCAATGGAGGCAGTTGGAGGAGGCCTATGCCGAAAGGCACACCAAACTGAGAGACATTTTGTAGAAATAACACGTAAATGGCAACAGAAACAAGTCAAAGAGCATTTGTATAGTAGTAAATTAAATTTAAGAATCTTTCAATTAATGTCACACAGTTTTGGAAATAAAAGGCTATATTATTATTATTATTATTATTATATCTTATCAGTGTATCAGTGGTTGACATTAGTGCAAAACAATTCTCGGAATTGGGACAGTGGGGGTTCCGGTTAGGGGCTCAGGTAAAAAAATCCGGGAAATTCAACAATGACTTTTGTCCAGCTAGCTTGTTCTAAGTGAATCACTGTGCGGCGCGCGGCGCGCGGCGTGACACTGGATAGATGTGCATGCCGAGACTACCTTAGCGGCCGTGTAAATGACGCCTATATGTGCGTGCGTCGATTCGGGCGGTCTAGTATGGAGTCGGATTACTGTATATTTATGTATTGTGCCACGCAGACGCATCGCTCACTCAAGTAGGAGAGAGACGGATGTCGAGCGCTCTCGCTTGCACTTCAAGCCTTACATGGAACGCCTCAGAGCGAGGTAACGCCGCATGACGAGGTAACGCCGCATGACGTCATGTTTTTTCGTGCGTGCAGCCGGCTCTATCGAATTATAAGACGTTGTCACGTTCTCCTGCAAAATAGAAAATGAAAATGCCCCTACCTTTCTAGTCCAGCATCATAAACATACCTTCCAATGCGCTTGTGAACAGTTTCGGGGACATGGCATCTCTCTGCCTCACTCCTCTGCGCAATTGGATGGGTTTAGACTGCTGGCCGAAGACACTCCGCTGAAATACAACGCTCACACGCCACGCCTCCGCCGCGCCACGGGCGGCGGCGGCTCCGCGCCGCGTCGCGCACGCCGACTATATCGCTGAGCCGCCGGCCCGCCACGGCCGTGCACCGCTTAGCCACCGCCCGCGGTGTGTGTGTCGTCTTTCATTCATAGAAATTCATATGATACAACTCGCACGCCTTCGCCTCCGGCCGGCCGGCGGCGGGGCGGCGGCCCGGCCACGGCTTATATTTTAGCTCTTCGTGTAACCCCCATTTTATAGTTTTACGCTACCGCTTTGTAACACTGTTTGTGCTACGGTAGCGCAAAAAGCTGTGCGACTTTTGTGCTACTGCTGACGACCTCTCGGTGGCGCGGCGGGCGAAGGTCCGCCTGCGACGCAGGAGGTTGTGGGTTCCATTCCCGCCTCGGGACAAATGTTTGTTCGATCTACAAATATTTCTAAGAAATCAAATAATATCGCAAACATTTTCGACTTCGACGGGACTTGAACCCGCATCCTTCCTTCAGTACAGGAATGTGCTAACCAACTAGGTCGAGTGACGTGCGAGTCGAAAATCTTTGCGACTTCCTACGGTCTCTAGCGCCGTTAGCTCCACCTACAGGGGAAACATTGAAGTTTATCCAATCCTGTTCAAATAATAAAGTGATTTGATTTGATTTCTGAAGTGAAGCGATTTGATTTCTTATAATATATAGGGAATATATCATCCATCAGTCATCCAGTACCCATAACACAAGCTCTGCTTAGCTTGGGGCTAGATGATGTTGTGTGGATTGTCTAGCATTATTTATTTATTTATTTACTGTCTCACAACATTTTGTGCTACTATTGTGTGACTTGTACCAAAATTTTGGACTTTAACCACCTATAATACCTACCGATGATAGAATAATGAGTGGGGTATGTAGGTAAGGAAAAGACATTCTAATAATTTCATTTAGGTACTTATTAGGTACCAACCTTCAGAGTTATGAATAAAGTTTTATTTTATATGATTGATTATATATGCAGGTAATAATTGTATTAACAATGTTTGAAAATAAAATGCTAATAAATGACCAGACCTAAAGGTTCTTGATCTTTATGTACTCAGTATACTTTATAATATAACTACAAATAAACTTACATGATAAAATAAATAATTAAACGAGACCTACCTTTAAAATCATAAAATTTTTAACATTAGCATTATCCTAAAAATTTATTTTGATTAATATTTTAGGCAAGAAATAATCTACTGGGTACTTACCTACCTAATTCTAAATAATTAATAATGTGAAAATATTTTCTGTCAACACTTTTATAATTTAAATATTTGATTACAAGTCCCATGAAAAAAGATGATGTTTTACTAGCATATCTCTAACCCCTTCCTTTAATGGTTGATTTTGAGTGTCTTTCTTTACAGGAAGTTCCCATTCTGGGTTTAAGTTGAATCCAAATTGTGAAAGAATCCGTAGCTCACATTTGATTTGAACCCACCCCGGAGAATTAACAAACGACCACGGGTGGTACCATTTCTGTACAACATCAACGCAGGAACAGAGGACCTCTAACCACAAGTGAAGCGCCTCTTCATTCAGTCCCATGCATATCAAAGTTCGTAGCTTGACATCCATTTGTGCATGGGCATTATCGTGTGACAAATTGATTGCTTGAACACATCTGTAAAGTAATTCTTCTGGAGTTAAGACTTTACCGTCTTCATCCAATCTATATGTTTTACACAATACTAAGCGACTATAAACTGAATTAAAATCTTTTTCCACTTCTCTTGATGAAGCTTCTTCAATAAACAGCCATGGATGACAAGGTCCATCAAGAAAACTAGGTTTTTTTATGCCATGAAGAAGAACTCTTTTAAAAGCTGGCGCTAAAACACCGCGAACTAAATGGGCTATCTTTTCTGTAACTGAGTCATCTCCAGCTCTACTGTATTTAACTCCCTTTTCATCTAATAACTTAACGAAACGTGCTGGAAACCAACCCCTTAGTCCATTTAGCTCACCAATCCAACAATGTTCATCTCGAGAACTTAACACATCTATAACATCATTTTTTCTAAAACCAAGTTCATCACCATCTCTCCTTTCAAAATCTAACAATGCCTTTGCCCTTCTTTTCTTGCTTTTTGATACATTCACATATCTTTTCCTGTCTGCAGCATGACTTTGCATGGAATAATCTGCAGTCATTTGAACTTCAGAAGCTAATTGAGGTTCAAGAGCAAGAAAATGACGAGCTACTTGTAATATTGCTTCCCGTAGATCTACTAGTATTTCTGTTTGTTTAACATTTTTGGAGATTGCATCTTCATTGTTACTTTCTTCTCCAAAAAGAATGGTTTGAATAACTGATTTGTTCTTTTTAATTTGTCGTCTTTGTAACTGTTGCTTCGGTAAGTTTGATACAGCACCTGGATTACCTACTAAACCCCCCTGGTCTGCCATGAGGTATGCAAGATGTCTTCTTCTGTGTGTGTCTATTAAAGTTGGGCTCAAAGTATCTCCACATACTTCATCAATAGTTTTTATGAGTAAATCAACATCATTTATTTCTCCTGGGATATCAGAAAGTGCATTGAAAATTTGAGCGGAGTTCGAAATTTCTGTAAAACGATTTTCTTTTATCTTTAACATTGCCAGGGTTACTTTAAACAAAACTAAGGATCCATCTAAAAAGAAAAGATCCCATATTCTTAGTAATATTTTCATATGAACAACATTTGCATACAATGTCAGAAACCAATGCATTGTAATCAATGAGAGTTCTATGTCATGGGCGTTTAGAACTTGCTCTATTCCGGGAAGATAAGTGGAGATGAGGCTCCTCAAAACTTTTTGATCTGCTTGTATTCCAATCAATGTTGATGAATAGTATGATGCTGGCAAGAGATCTTCAACAGTAGTACACATTATCCAAAATGCTTCTTCTTCCTCCATCAATAGAAGTAATGATGCAGCAATCATGCCTGTTCCTTGACAGTATCCAATATCAGGATACAGCCACGCTAACGCTCTAAGAATTCTTCGTAATCTGGGTATGCCAGTGCTTGTTGGATGCGAAAAACAAACATTGTTTGGCAAGATCTGGACAAGATCCTTTTCAATTTGCTTACTAGTGACCAAGCCATCATCACTTGATGCCCGTACTATATCATGATAAGTGATTTCTGTTGCATCTCGTTTTTTATGGGCACCACATAAATGCATCCAAACCTGTGGGCGAAGCGAATGTGGTACTCCATCTTTAACCATACTTTGTAATTTTTCGGTTTTTTCTAATTTTCCGTTTCCATCTGAGAAGTTTATTTCTTTACTGTAAAACTCCCATTGAAGACAATGTTGATCGTCTTCACCAATTTTATTTGAAATTGGTGATCTATCAGAATTTTGTTCTGGGTCATCCTCATGATCAACACAAAACCCAAATTCATCAAATCTGTAGTCCGGAAGGCCACCACCCTGGCCTTCAGATTCTGGCTGAGCTAATTTGGCCATAATGTCTTGTGGAACCATACTTGGCGTAAGAGCAGAGAAAGGACCACCAGGAGCAGGAATAAGCTCATCGGCTATGTTTAATCCCCGTATGGCGTCTATAACATCTTCTGGGTCATCATCAGCTAAGGACGAATTTATTTTTCGTTCGTGGTCTTCTTTTCCCACGTATCCGTCATGATCTCTGGAGCTGAATAAGGACTTTGCCAAATCCATGTCTGAAAAATTTGTTGTATACCTAAGAAGCACTTTGAGCCATTCTTATGTGTTTTTATTACAAGTTTCACTTGATTTCACACACAAAACGTACCTACCTAAAAAATGTAAGGTAGGTAAATATTGATTTTCTTTTCTGTGTGCCAAGCAGGCAAAATAAATGTCAAAAATTTAGTGTTGCCGGCTGTCAAAATAAAAAAGCTCCGATCCGAACGCCAAAATGGCCCGAAATATGACAAAAAGATCCGTTTTGCAAATTTTGTATAAAAATTACTTGTCGTAACGGGGATATTATGACATCCTCATAAATTGTACTTTAGGTTGTTGTTGAACTTCAGTAAACTTCGCTTATTTTGTACAGAACATTTTTAAATATCGAAAGGTACCTGAAAATAGAATGACAGGTAAGGTATTGTAAAGGTTGGAAGACTGAGCTAAAAATAAATTAAAAAAATGTCCCACCCATAAATGCATTATTATAGAGCTAACGAAGCGCCCTTCAAAGATAAGCCTATGAATTAAAAGTTAAAACCAAATTGTTCGAAACATGCATCTTCCCAATACTCACATATGGCTGTCAATCTTGGGCACTCACAAAGCAGCAACTAACAAAACTCAGTACCTACGTGTCAAAACTCAATGGAACGCAGCATGCTAAATATTAAAAGGAAGGACAAAAATAATAATCTCACATCTGAGACAGAGTACAAAGCTAAATGACATATCTGACAAAGTAAAACAGCTCAAATGGAGTTGGGCAGGCCACATAAATGGGCCAGATAAATGGAGCAAAGAATCAACAAAATGGTTTCCCCGAGAAGGGAAAAGGAATCACGGCAGACCTTTTACTCGATGGGCCGATGAGCTTGTCAAAGGAGCAGGCAAGATATGGACGAGGAAAACCCAAGACAGGGAGGAGTGAAGAAGGCTAGGGGAGGCCTTTGCCGAGCGGCAAACAAACTAGTGTTCTAATTGTATGCATGTATGTAGGTAATGTTTTAAATGTTGGTAAATACCTACTACCTAGTTTGAATAAAGGCTCATATTATTATTATTATATTATTTAACGAAGCGCCCAACTCTGTCGCCACGCGAGTGAAGGAAAACAGAAACTTAAGTCTGTTGACTCAAAAAATACTAGGTATATCTACTAACCTAAGTTTGCTGTAATATGTCTGATTCCCGTCACGCAATTACATTCAAACCTCAGAGATTCAAGCACGTAGGTACGTCTTCAGTCAGTTCCTTGCTAATAGGTACTCGACATTCGTTTAAATTCAAACAACCAAAAAGTGAATTTGCAAAAACTCACTAAGTCCACCATTCCATTCACCGCGAAAGTTATGTAAAAATATAGACAAGAGAGAACCAAAAATGTAACCATATGGTGGGAGCACCATATGGTTACATTTTTGGTTCTCACACTGCTGTTAGAAAATGTTTATAAACATTTTCTAACACTATAACATTTACTAGCAAATGTTATAAATTGTTTAAACATTTTGTTAGAAAATGTTAGATGTTACAAGTGCTCCTACACTACTGACGGAAAATGTTTACTAACATTTTATAACATTTTTGGCTCGCAGTTTGGTTTTGCGTTCTGAGGTGTCTACATGAAAATGGAAGAAGATTTGCTCATTGGAATAGCTTTTATTTGTTGTTTAAAAAAAATAAAAAGATAACAAATGTTTTATTTTGTTATAAAATGTTTACTAACATTGTCTAACATGAAAACATTTTATAACATTTGTGATGAAATGTTTGTAAACAAATGTTTACTAACATTAGTTAATATTTTCTAACAGCAGTGTGGGAGCACCAATAGACGTAGAGCAAATTTTCTACTTTAATGAATGTGTCCTACTGGACATGCCTATTGAGCCATACTGCGTGGCCTTTTTTGTAGGTACCAGAGGATTTTTTTTCCAAATATTGAGGTTTGCTCTGGGATGTACCGAGGCCGTTTGAATAGACGTTTTAGTCCGAAAAGATCCGCAAAGAGTCATGGTCCGCAAAAGATCCGCAGAGGCAGAAAAAAGTCCGAAACGGACCAAAAAGGTCCGCACCGGCAACGCTAAATTTCAATCGAATAATGTTGCCAAAATATATAAATAGCTCAAACGGTAGTGATGCTAGATTCAATGACTGGTTTGTCCATGGTTTGTCCAATTTATTTTCCGGTTTTTAAAGCAACTGGCAAGTGGCAAGTTTGAGCATGAATCTAATCTATATGATTAAATAAATTGACATAAGAAATTGTCAAAATCACCATTATAAACTTGAGGTTATGTTTACGTGAGCGATGTGAACGCGTCTATAAATATAAAGCCGTTCCGTTGAACATATCCCGATATCTATAGAAATCGATCTCAAAGAAATCCGAACGACTTTGAGCGCTGTTAGCGCTGAAATCGATTATTTTTTATATACCTACCTACGGAACGCAGTGGTCTCAAACCTACCGATTTTTCGGTATTTCTACCGATATGAGCTCTTTCCTACCGAAATACCGATATGTAACGATTTTAATGAATTATAATGTATTGTATTTTTTGTCACATACCGATTTTGGGTACAAATATACCGATTTCAGTTGACAGCTCGCTCTACCGATTTCGCACTTGTATGAGTATGACGTTCGAGACAGCGTTGCCAGAATGTTACTTTTGTAACATTTTACGTTACTTTTGACCCTCTCATGTTACCTCCATGTTACACGACTCAATATGTTATATTGTGTTACTTTTAGGTCCATTTAAAAACTTGAAAAATATTTTCCAGCAAACAAAAAAATATCGTGAAACGGAACGCATCCAAGAATGTTTTTGCACACTTGATTTTGTGGACTGGCCTCTGAGTACTGAAACCAAAGGACTGGCAGACTGATGCTCAGATTATAGGTTTCTCTTTCTACGGACTGATGCGACGTCCGCGCGAAAATTTGTCACTTCGTCGTGCCTCTTACTCACTCGCGTGTATTTCTCGATCTTCTATCTCGCTTACTTAGGCTAGCGAGCAAGCGAGTGGTGACTAGGTACTATATTATATTTTGTTTATTTGTTTGTTTGTTTGTGAATTGATTGTATGTTTTTCCTTTTTCAGCATCGCCAATCGATTATTCGATAAACAATTAGGTAGGGTAAAACACCCGGTAGTCAGCCCCGCACCAGTAGTCAACCTTTACACACATTATTTCGATATAAATAGTGTTGAAATTTATGTACAACTGTAAAATAACGTTCAATCGAATCCAAGTTTCATTATTGGATAATACGCACACCTTCGAACCAATAGCATCACGGGTTGACGAGCTACAGTCATTCATTTGCACTGTCGCCAAGGATATGACTAAATGCGTCACTTTTTCAATTTTTTTCTTAAGAAAACGCGTTCGAGTTTTCGTTAAGTTTTTGTGTGTATTTGTTGTAATTTGTGGTGGATTGTTATACTGTGTTACAATAAAATGTTTATTTTGTGATAAAATTAACTATTACATGCATTTTATTGGTTTATTACGTTGTAATTTAGGTGGCCGACTACTGGTTTTTTCACATTTCTCTTGTATGTAGTTGAAATTAAAGGAGCGAATAATCCCAATTGTGCTCATTAGATTGGGATTAACTCCTCTGAGACGAAAAGTGTATTTTACGTCAGCCGCGTATAAATTTCAGGGGCCGACCAATGGGTCTACAAATCCAATAGTCAGCCATTATTAGTCCTGTTGCAAAAAATTGCACCTTAAAACCTTTCAATTAGGGCTAAATTTATTCACGGTTATTTTAGCATGAAAATCATTTGTTTTAGAATTCCATCATGTCAAAAAGACCGATCCAATGGCAAAAAACAGAATCAGGTGCACTAACTATGAAGACGAATGCACTAGCTACACAGAAATTAATGACTGAAAGAATATTGGATGTGACAGCTATTTGCCCTGTATGGTATAGTTTAGAATGTACTGAATTCGCTGGAGACATATTAAATGAAAATAGGTATAGTTATACGTAATATAATAATTAAAATTCTATGTCAAATACGCAAGATTAAGAGAGAGGCTGACTACTGGGTAAGATATGGCTGACCTCTGGAAAAATGAGGCTGACTACTGGTGAAATGTGCCATTATTTGTTTGTTTTTTTTTTGTTGTGTTTAATATTTAAATTACAGTTGATTCAAATTTGATTCCTCACTAAAAGGCTGACTACTGGGTGTTTTACCCTATTACGATATTTTCGAAGTTGAACAAATAGGACAGGACAGACAACTTATTTTAGTTTTTGTGTAACAAAGTAGGTAGGTACCCTAGTAAAGCATTAATTACGTAAGTCGTTTTTCACTTATTATAAGGGAATGTAACTTTTCTCGGGAAAATGTTACTTTTTGAGCTGTCGCAAGTTATATTTGACTATCTGCCACTGGCAACACTGGTTCGAGACCACTGACTGACACCACTGACGTAACGCAGCAATATGCATGCTCTGCTCTTGCTCCAGTTTTTTTGCTGCGTTTGGCTTTTGTTGTGATAAATTTGTGAACCTTATTTCTAGATTATTGCTGCGTGATTGCAAAAATCGTCAGTGTTTAATTCGATTTCCATGTTACGATACAATAAGTATCGTAAAATCTACCAAGACAATCCGAGCCGATCGTACGTTCGAAAGGCACAGGTGAGTGGTATTGAAAAACCTAGGTTTTCTCGTAATGATAACATGTTCTCTATCTACAAAGCATAGAGTTCTCACCTGACAACGAAAGGTTCAGATGATAGTTCCTCTTATTAGCTGGGTCATACTTCACCCGTACTTTATCATGCAACATTCCAACATTGTTTTGAAATCTGAACTAACGCCCTAACAAAATATGTACTCAGCTCAGAATAGAAAGTAACTCAGAGCTGTATTATCTTGCATTACACTACACTGTTAAATTTTTATTCATCACTAAATAACACAACCTAACAGCTGATGTTTGATCTTGTAGATACCAAAAAAGCCAAAAGCTATTTGCTCTGTCCTAAGACAATATGCCTTTAAAAAGATGTAGTGTTAAAACTTGTAAGTCATGCACAACAAGAAATGAAGATAAAGGTGTTACATACCACAAGTTTCCCAAAGATGATGATATACAAGGCAAATGGAAAGCTGCTACACACACTTCCATTGTGAGATCCATGCCTCTCTCCTTTGTATGCTCAAGGCATTTCTGTAAGGGAGATTTTGTAAAGAACAAGGAAAATAAATATAATTTGAAGTCAGGTATTCAGACAAAATTTATTGCTTGTTGGATGTTGTACCTGTCTATATCTGTAGTTTACTCTTGATTTTGAATAAATTGTAGCTATTTGGTTATTCAGAGCTTGACTTGCCTAGTAGTTGCATTTTATTGGCATGAAAACATTAAAGTCACTATCACTGAATGCTAATGTATTTCTAAAACACTTTGGTAGAGGTTATTCACCATTATACAAAATACTGTGTGATTTGTCCAGCACTATTTATTCATAAATAGGCACACTGCGGTTGTGTCAAATTATACAAGTACATTGCTTACCTGTCCTGATGGGCTTCGACAATTATTAGTGTTACCAAACGACACTATGAGGTGGGGCTAATGTCTCTATAAACAGGACTATACGGGGTCTTTTGGCATAATTCATGCCATGTGGGCTATTTGTTAGAAAGGGGTGGCTAATTTATGAGTGGTTTGACATAGTGCGAGATGAACTTTACATTGTGAGGTTTCAGAGTAGCTTTTTAATTGAAGGATTTCGCTGAATCAGCCTTCTGTATGCATTGCCTACTTATAGTTATTCGGCAGAATTAAGTCGTATTCTATGCTTCCTTTGTTTTAAACGTTATGTTAAATGTATCTTATATTTAGTTATGTTTAAATAAACAGGGTGCCATGAAAATGGTGTTTCTGGAAATTGAGGGGGTCAATGTTTGATCCACAATTTTGATCATATATTTACTTAAAAAAAAAAATTGAGACGTTTTTCCTTCATATTCGTGTATTCTTACATTATTATTTTTGTTTTGACATTTCAAAGGATTGACATCATATTTTTGTGATAATATCATGACAAAACAAGCAAAATCCTAGAGTGCTTGTAACAGAACACGAAAAAAAAGGAAAAAACTTTATATTTTGCAAAAAAAAATACTCGAAATAAAAAAATCTATATTCATTAGTTGAACGGGGTCCCCCCCAATCACCCCTTTCCGCTTTCCCTTTTTCCCCTTACACCACCATAGGGCACCCTGTATAATTTGAGTTGGTGCAGTAGTGTCTGCATGTTTCATGGAAGTTATTGAATAATAAATAATATATATTAGATTTGAGTTTAACTGGTGATTATATTACGATTTTCTTTCTATTATTGTTGGAAAGCATGTACAACAACCTTTCAATTTTACTAAGTATTAATCAACAAAAACCATCTTTCAGGTGCTGTTCCTTCAATATTTCCATGGAATTCTAAATCTTTAATCATGGAGGCTCCACAAAGTTCAGCAACTGAAGAATCTGCTCAGCCAGATGAAGAAAGTGCTGCTAATGTATCTGGCAGCAGTAAAGGATCTGAAATTGAAAACCTTGACAATATAAAAAAGTTCATTGAAGCTCAAGAAAAAGACATTCAGAATCAAATAGATAAGAATGTAAAACCAATTGACCCCTATGACAATGAGGTTAATACAGAAAGCATTGAAGCACTTGTAGAAATGGATCTTGGAAACCGAGAAAACGTAAAAACATCTGTTGAAAATATAAAAAAGCCTGACCCAAATATAAAACAACAAGTTGTAGAAAAAATAGATGTAAATGTAGCTAAAAACACTGATGATGAACCACTTTCTGTTGCCTCTAGTGTTATGGAGATGATTCTAACTAAAACTGAAGCAAAAGCTATGGAGGCTGAGCCTATGGCCAAGGATATTCCTAAGCAGGCAATTAATCCAGGTAATATGAAATTAATGGTTAAAAGGTGCCATGGGGACCCTATGACTAAGTCTCCGCTGCTTTTCTGTTTGTCCATTGCACACCAGAGCCGTATTTTTTGAGCCATATCAGGTAGATGGACGCTTCAACCATACTGCAAGCCTAGCGCGGTTGTAACGGCGGGCGCGAAGTATCAAACTTATACTATGAAACCGCCGCCCGTTTCGCCGCCCGTCACTCAAGCCCGTCGGGATTGAGTGAGTTAGCACGCGTAGTTTTCAAGCGTTCCTATCTGCGCGTTATGGCTGAGTGGTGCCTAGAATTTGCACCACCCCAACTCTTCCCGAGGGTGTCGTAAGAGGCGACTAAGGGATATCCACTGGGGGCGGGCAGCAGCGCCTCCTGCAGAAGATTCTACCACCGAACTGCGATCCCTAGCCCGCATGCCCAGCGTGGGGATTATGGGCATTACCCATGAGATAAAAGCCAATAAGCTGCTTATCAGGGGGAGGCCTGCGTCCAGCAGTGGACCAACACAGGCTGTTGAGGTTGAGGTTGAGGATGGGCCAAGTCAATAAGCGACCTAATGAGCGGGTCGCGGGGGTATCAAACCTTTTGGGTCTTGTCGCGCGCGCCTTTAAAACAGCCATAGGTATTATAAGATTTGGCATATCACCGAATATCTTATATAAATCTTATGTATAAAAATCAATTGCTGTTCGTTTGTCTCGCTAAAACTCGAGAACGACTGGACCGATTTCGCTAATTTTGGTCTTGAAATGTTTGTGTAAGTTCACGGAAGGTTTAAAAGGTGAGAGCGGTACGAAGTTCGCCAGGTTAGCTAGTAGTCTATAAAATAAGGTATGTAGATTCAGGCAAGCGCGGATCCAGAGGGGGGGTCATGGGGGTCATGACCCCCCCCTTTGGCTGGGTACAGCTAGGTACTTTGTATGGTGGCAAAGGGCAAACTAGGTATACTTAGAACAAGGCACAGGGTTCGTATTACGAAAACACTAACTACCTAGATAGGCCCAAAAACACGAGTATTTTATGCTCTCAATCAACCAACACACTCTAAAAAAGCCACTCCGTTAGATACGACGTTTAAATCCAATAATTATTAATTACACAAAAATATTAAAATCGCGCGCGGCTTCAGCGACGACGTGAACGTCACGACGACGACGATCGACCCGACCATTTTGGACGCTGGGACGTGTCTGTGAAGTTAGCAAGCATAAATAAATTAGAGTTCTGTTCGCAAGCCGGTGAGTTCTATAATTCCTGGTAATTTTAAGGAACAGTTCTGGCGTTTTTTCATAACAAAAAAATTATGTCAAATTATTGCTCTGCTAACTTCGCATAGCAGAACATTTTTCAGGTATCGAAATAAAAGGTACATCAATTAGGTACATTTCTGTTCCATTCGTTTTGATACTTTTCAGAATAATATCTTTTGAAATTTTCATGAAATCAGTCCTTAAAAAATTACGAAAGCTGAGACATGTGCGTTGAATTCGTATTGACTCAAACACCTGTAAAGCAATTTTGATTAGAGTTATATTAGCGTCCATTGAGTTGTAGACAAACAAATATTTGTTTTTATAATTCTGACACTTTTAAGAAGCAGGTGAAATTTTCATGAAAAAATACTTAGAAAAATGATAGAATCAAATTTATTCTCGTCGAAAGTATAAGACAAACACAGGCTTGTTCTTATGATTTGTATACTTTCAGATGCAGAATATTTCAGAAATTTCATGATAACGGTCTTTGAAAATTTTTGAAATCTGAGATTATGAGCGTTGAATTTGTATTGATTAACACCTATAAAGCAATTTAGATTAGAGTTCTAATAGCGCGCATTGTGTTGTAGAAAACCGAACGATTGTCCTTATGATTTTGATAAATTTCAGAAGCTGAACTTAGTTTTCATTAAAACGAAGTTAGAAAAATTACAAAATCTAAGATATTATCGTCGGAAGTGTAGTGATACAAACACCAGTAGAGCAAGTTTTATCGAAGTTACAATAAGATGCATCGGGTTTTAAACAAACACCTGTCTGTTTTTATGATTTGGATACTTTTCAGAAGCAGAACTTCTAAAATTTTCATGAAAACGGTCTTCGAAAAGTGATAATATGCGTTGAATAGCAAGTTCTTAAACAGTTTCAATGCCTTCATCTTCATTAGTACCTATAAGTGTACCTAATGATACTTTTCAGAAGCAGAACTTCTCAAGTTTTCATGAAAACGTTTATAGAAAAATGACAGAATCTAAGATATTTTCATCGAAAGTGTGTATTGTTTTGCCCCAGATTGTTTCATCCAACACATCGCTCAATGCTTTTTTCGAGGTTATTTATTTAGATGCCTACTATTAACTCCTATCACATTGATTATAGCCTCCAAACAAGAGAATAAATTTGCGGCTCGCTCCGCTCCCCGATATTACTTCTACCTACTTGTTTCCTTTCTGTGTGACCTGTGCTGTGTTCAATTCAACCCAAAAGCAATCAATTATTTACCCGTGGTGTAGCCTGGTCCGTTTCAGTGCGATTTAGTTTGCCAATCACTAAAAATTAAAACAATAATCCGACCAAAACAGAATATTTTTTCGAGGCTCCACTCGCCGATAATAACACTACCGCACCAAAAAAAATACACGATAATAATAACAATACAAAATAATATAAATTGTTCTTGATTAAGCCCAGAGCCTGGTCTCCATGTTTAAGGTCACTGTGCAAACAATATAAATAAACAAATAACATAAAAATCGGACAATCCACGTTCATGTTTTTCATTTCTATTAAGTAACATGTCTTTGGTCTCTATTGAGGGCTTAGCTCCCATTTAAAGTGAAGGGGAAAACCCAAAATATCCAAAAAAAATCACGGCTCGCTCCGCTCGCCGCTAGCAAGTATTTTGTGCTTGATTTAGGCCAGGGCCCCCATTTTCAGGTCATCTTTCCCATCACCGCTAACAAATTACGAAAATCTAACAAGGTACGTATAATTTTCGCGGCTCGCTTCGCTCGCCGGTAAAGTATGTTATTACGCGGCTCGTGGCAACGCCCCCTCCCCCACCAATGAATTTGTGGGCAAGGAGGTAAAATGGCAGCGTAGTTATTCCACAGTCGATTTCGGATTTGGTAGAAAATGTGATAAGGAAATGTATCCTGTAAGAAAGTAGGTATTTATGTATTCTTGCTCTCTCTACCTACTGTTAGTGTAGCGACGGCAAAAAGGTCTTTTTCTACCCTCCGTAGGCTATAAACATGGCCAAGAGCTTCCATGGCAGAAGACCGCATATCTGGGCTAGCGCTTCTCCTTGTGCACAAAACAATACCTATTGAGGTGGACTCGTTTCGCAAGAAAAAAGAAAAAAAGAAATAAGAGAAAACCACATTTTGTAATTTATATTTTGAAGAATAACTTTGAAACTAAATAGAAATCGAAGAGACCACTTTATTTCCCACTTTAACACAAATCATTTGAAATATCGGACATGTTTCAGAGTCCTGTAAGGCCTAAAGAAAACGATTTACGAATTTTAAACGATAATAAGATTTTAAGATATTGTTTTCGTCTGCTAAATTCGTCCCACTACTGGGCAAAGGCAAATCCGGGCCCTTAAATCCTTCCACGTTTTCTTTTTAACTACAGGAATTATTCTTTTCACGTTCGAGCCAGTCCTGATCCTGACTAGATTTTGACTATATGACCCCCCCCTGAATTGACAGCTGGATCCGCCCTTGGATTCAGGTCAAGAACTCTAAAGTTTCAGCCTGTTCAGTAGTTTTGACGTGAACCATCCATCTAACCTTTTGCATTATACAAATAGGTAAATATAATTTGTATCCACCTCCAATCTCAGGATCTAACTGCCTAGTAAAAATAATAAATCCTCGTCTATGGTTTGCCATACACGCACGCAACAACAACCTGCTCGTCACTGTCGCCACCGCACCGAAATGCATGCGAACTCGCCGTCTCGCGCCCGCCTCAGCCCTGTGAACTCACTTAGAGCACTTTTAAATTTTAAGTTTTCAAAAGGAAAAACGAAAAATAAAAGTACCTTCCTATTTTGGGTGCATATGTTTTGTGTTGTTCATTGTATTGAGGTGGTCAGTACCTGTGCACTTGGCCAGTTTACTTTACTTCTATTACTCTTTTCCTTGCAGATTGTAAAATCGAACTTGCAGGAAACAATAGTATGCATCTTTCAGTGGGTTGCAAAGTTGATGCCAAGGATTTCAGTGAAGATTGGTTTCCAGCACAAATTGTAGAAGTGGACTATGATGAGATGGAAGTACTGGTGAACTATGAGATTTCTTTGAAAAAGTGAGTACCTACCTACTTGCACTAAACTATTTTAATGCCACAGTATTGATTAAAGTACCCTAACTAAATTAAGGGGACCACCCTTCGGCTACGGTTAACTGATCAACTCCCTGGTAACAAGTTTAAATAACAAACAAAACAATCAATACACATTACAGGATATTGAAAAGTAGCACTTTGCATATCAAAACTATTTAGTCTTCTATCCTATTTGGTCTAATGCAACCCAACCTTGGTGGATTTAAAAAAGAAACTTGATGGTCTAAGTCAAAGTTGACAACTGTTCTTATTTCAAATTGGCGTTTGTAGTTTTCGAATTCATGGCCGCGTAGTTTTAGTTTGAATTCGATAATTTATTTGTTTTCCAAAAATGTCGTATTCCTATGAAACACGATATAAAACACGACAACGAGAAACACTCGAACATAGGTGCTTAATAAATAAAATTTTGCGTTTTATTGTTACAAGTTTTATTATGTCTAGAAGTCTGAATTTCACCCACAAGATTGTGCAACATTTATAATTATTTCAGTACTTGCAAACAATTCTGTGTACTCATTTACATTTTTTTATTGTGTGAATGCATAATCAACTATGTTTATTTTCCAGACCGGATGAATGGATCAACGTTAGCAGCCCAAGACTGCGACCTTACACCGGCATCACCACCCCCAAGCCCGAACAAACACCCAAGACTGAACAAGCGCCCAAGCTTGAACAAGCTCCCAAGCTTGAACAAGCGCCCAAGCCAGAGCAAGAACCAGAAGAGACTTCACAACCTCTGGTCGAAACCAAAGAGGAACCCAAGACCGAGGATAAGAGCCAATATGTGGTCGGAGAGAGATGTCTCGCTCGCTGGAGGGACAATAGGAGATTTGTCGCTGTCATTGACAAAGATCTGGGTGATGGTGAGTACAGTGATATTTGGATTTATTATTTGCAAAGAATTCTCAACTAAATTTTATTTATTTATGAAGGAACTGAGGAAGGCTAGCATCTTCCTCCTGTGTATTATTCAATACCTTTCTTGCAATTTTTTTTTACATCACTAATGATGCCCTAGCTAGCTGATCTATTTATCATACCAAATACCTATTTTTGTATGTACCTACATTCCTATATAAGTTTCTTGTTTATTTTCTGTGTTGTCTGTTTTATGGATTTGAATTATATAACTTGAGCACCACATGTAACCCATAAGTATATTTAAACTGACGTTTCCAAGTGTGCCTTGTGCTCCTACGTCGAATAAATATGCTAGGCTATGGACTGTTGATGATAGTTAGGGAAAAAGTAAAATGAGTAGTTAGTCTTTATAATACAAGCTTTGCTTACTTTGGGGCTTGAGGATGCTGTGTTTATTTTCCAGCGTTATTTATTTATGGTCTTGTTATACCTACCAAGACAAGGTATGTAAATGTATGTAAATAATTTCAGGAAAATTCGAAGTGATATTCGATGACGGCTTCCGTTGGCCCTGCCCCGTTTCCCGTCTGAGCAAGCTGAAGGACAAGCAAAACCCCCTCACCATAGACACAAGCGTGGACCCATCCAGCGCATCGAGCGGAGCTCCTTCACCGATCTCACAAGGAGGTCCAAGTTCCAACTCTCCCTCGCCGGTCCCAGCTTTCCACACGCATTTATTCGATCCTACTAGAGACTATTTAGGTTCTAAATCTGAACGTCGGGAGCAAAAACGAAAGTTGAACATAAAAGAGATTTTCAACATTGGACAGAAGAAGATGAAGGTGCCAAAGGTTGAGAAAGATAAAACGCCTAAAGAGAAGAAGGTGGTTAAGAAAGTTGTTAAGCCGAAGCCAAAGGTTAACTCTAAAATTCAAAAGCCGTGTATACCGGGTATGTCTAACTTGATCTAACTTGAGCTCTACAAAACTGTATTTTAATCCTGCATAGGTTCATTCAATACCTATTCAAAATGGTGTCATTATTCTTTGAATAAATATAATTCTGCAAATATTTATGGGATCGTATGATAATTACAGATGCTGTAGCGTCCATTATTGGCACGTTTACTGAAATAAAAAAAGAATCAAAAGATTTTAAAATGGATATTGATGTCGATGTCTTGGAACAGCCTGATGATTCTCTAGATTCTAAATCCGATCTGGATATGGTGAGTTTAATTTTATTTTTGTGTCTGTTATTGAATACATACCTACCTATATAATGAGATATTTTATGTAAACTCAGCATTGCAAGTAAAATAAATGGTGTAGCTTAGCTTTGTAGAGCAGTTTTGAGTTCGAAATAATTTTACAGTTCTTTTTATTTGCACTAATTACTTTAGTTAATTTAGATTAGACTTTGTTGTGTATGGAATTAGTGTTTAAAATACAAAGGTAGGTAAATTAAACACATGGATAAAAGACCACAAGACATCGGTTTTTGGTTGGCAGGTAGATTATTCTTTGACGATAAGCCCACCCTACCTAATTAATGTAAGGTAGCATGAAGCTGAGGTCGAACCCTTTGACCTACACCGTTACAGCATGGAGCATAACTACACTGGTACTTATGCAGATTTTTTGTATGCACCCCTTTTGTACTGCAACCCACACGCGTGACATGGTGGGTAGGTGCCTGCCTACGTGCCTACCTACCTGCAGGTGGGTGTGGATGTAGGTATCTCCTACCTACACTTTTCCCTACATTTTATTATTAACGTTTACTATATTTAATCTAGTATTTAAGTTTGTATAATTATTTACCTATGTTCTGTGCTGTAACTGAGTTGTTTCTCTAACTCTAACTCTAACTAAGTACTATGCTTAGGGATAAATAAATATATCTTGAATTAATAAAGAAAATAAATATATCTTGAATTAATAAAGAAAATTACAATGAAATAATATAAACAAATTAGAACTAGTATTCACAAGGTTTCTGTCATTATAGTGCGTAAGCTCACACATGCGGGTTCAAGTCCCGTCGAAGTCGAACATTTTTGGGATATTATTTGAGTTCTTAGTATTTACAATTTAAACAATTGAGCTAACTGCAGACTGTTGCAAACAATCTACAGGTAGCTCAACTGATCCATATCGAGTCGGAAGCGTCCCAAGATGCTGGCCAAGACTTGAATAAATATCCTGTCTAAAATGTATAGGAACTTATATTTGATTAATTTATAAATCTAGATTGAAGAGGAAGACAAATTGGAAAGATTTGATAAACCAGACCAAAAAAAGCATGATGAAGTGATCGACAAAATGAAAGAAGTGATAAGTAAGCTTGAAGATAGAATCAAAGAAGAATGCTTTTCACCTAAATCAGTACCTGAAGAAAAAACAATTTTAGATGACTCGCAAATAACCATTGAACCACAAACTATAAAGTTAGATCCACCAATTACTGATATTTTAATAACAGACATCAAAACATCTAAGGATATTAAAGAAGAGGTTCCTCCCCTCAAAACACCTACTTTAAAACTCGAGGCAAATGACACATCGACCACAGATATAGAAGTATCGATCGTAGACGTCCCATCGCCAAGCTTGATCGACACGTCTGACGCTGACTTCGAGAAAATAGTACCTGATGATGACTCAACAAAGTCGGACATCGATATGGGCCCCGAATCGCCACGACTCGATCTCGAATCGCAGCCAATCCTTGTCGATATCGACGCACCGCTCGATATCGACCAGCCAGACGATTTACCAGTCATAAAGAAATCCAAAAAACTTAAGATTAAAGACTTTGTCAAGAAGCCAAAGAAGACGAAAAAGGAACAGAAAAAGAAGCTGCTGAACCAGAAATGGAAAGAGGTCGACAAGGTTAAGAACGAACTGGCCGAGATGAGGATCAAAATGAAAGAAATGATGCTTGAAATCGAAAGGGAGAAAAAGGTATGTTAGTGGAATACACAAATACACCATGCGGCCATGTTACAAAGTTGCTACATCTTATCAAAATCAAGCTTTTGTTATAAATTAGTCTTAATTCTCTCTACCCATTTAGTTTATATAGTGGCTGTTTTAAGTGCTTGCTTTCAGCTGAAATTAACAAGGTTAATACAATAATATTGATCCGCCAGTCGAAGACAACTTTATAATATAAAAAAATATTATATTATTATTTTAGTAATCTAGTTTAGTAACAGTAAATAACTAGGTATTCAGTAAATTGGCTTAGAATTTTAATTAAAATCATTAGATTCATGCGTCATACCCATTATTTATATTTCAGTTCATAATTGTATTCTACATAATTATTATTGTAGGTGCTACCTATTTTTGCTTAGAGGGCTGAAAACCGAAATATGCATAATTATGCCTGCTTTTTGTGGGTAGTTAACAGTATCAAACTTGCTACTTTGTTTCCTTGCAATTTTTTACCGCAGCAGTTCTATGATTTTGTTTTGAAAGCTAGTTGACATTTTGAAAACTTTGATCTTGGTTTAATTTAAAGTTTTTATTATCAGGCTGGCGGCGGCATCCCTCTGCCCGAGAGCAGCCTGCTTCCCAATGAGTGGGCGTGCCACTGGGTGAACGGCCAGCCCGTGGGCAAGGTCAGCGAGATGGAGGCGGAGGCCAAAACGGACGCGAGTGGCAAGCCAGTGTTGCCACGGCGTAGCGTCGAGGTACGTACTTAATGTACACCATGCTCCAAGAAAACAAGGTCCGACACTCCGAGAGTGACAAATTCTACGTCATCGGCGGATATGGCGGTTCTCAAACTTTTTAGTTTGGGGAAAAAGTAGATCTATTCATTAGCTACACTCGACGTAGAATGTTTGTAAACAAACCACGACACAAATAAAAACTACAGTCAAACCCCGCTCACGTTCCATGCTCTTTCGCCTGAGCCAACTTGCGTTGTTAAGCTGCTAAAGCTAAATCTGGCCAACACAGCTAACAGGATCCATTAGCTATGAAAATCGAGTGAGCCTATTCAGATATAATTCAGCTGCGGTAGCGCATGGCTGGTGGAACTCCACGCTATGTGCTATTCTGTAACTCACATAGGATACGATTGAGATTGAGGAGTGTGTGTGTGTGTGTGTTACACACATAGGATACGAATAGCCAATAAAAATAGGATAGATAAAACTCCATGATAAAGAGCGACCTTAGCCTTAGCGGCCCTAAGCCCTTATTGTTTACTAGCCTATGTCATGTCCATTATAATGACGTATTGTTGCATTCAGGTGGTGGACAAGCGGCTGCCGGAAGGCTGGACCAAGCACATGGTGCGCCGCTCCGTGGGACACTCGGCTGGGAAGTGGGACGTCGTGCTTGTGAAGTGAGTCATACGCCAAAGAACTGCCAATACTGTAAAGTAAAGTAAAATACTGATTATAGGGCTGATAATCCCCGCCTACCGTCTGATCAAGTTATTAATACGACTACGGCATATTAATCGGCTAGAGCTTCACTGATTAAAACGCATTCATAGTATTTTTAACCATACTAATTTGTGAAATGTGACTTAAACCACCGGTGTACTTCACACTAATCACATCACACTAATATTATAAATGCGAAAGTTTGGATGGATGGATGTATAGATGGATGGATGTTTGTTACCTCTTCACGCCAAAACTACTGAACGGATCGGGCTGAAATTTTGCATTGAAATTGTGCATACAGGTTCTAATACTGGAATCAAACATAGGCTACTTTTTATCCCATAAATCAGTTTTCATGGGATAGAAATTACCTTTAAACGTTTCCAAAGTAGCAACGCGTACGAAGCCGCGGACATAAACTAGTAATATAATAAATGCGAAAGTTTGGATATTTGTATGGATGTTTGTAACTTCTTCGCGCCATAACGACTGAACCGACGACAGGCTGAAGTTTTGCATAGATGTAGCTCTAAACCTGGAATCAAACGTAAACTTTTATCCCATAAAGCAGTTCCCACGGGATAGAAATAACCTTTAAAAGTTAATGTTAACAACGCGTGCGAAGCCGCGGGCAGGAACTGAAAATAAATAATACTGGATAATTCACAGATAATCACCGAGCCCCTAGCTAAGCAGAACTTGTGTTAATTTATGGGTACTAGATGACTGATATGATATACCTACTTAATACAATACTAATGTATTGGATGGATAAATACTTTTTTATTATACCTGCATAATAAACACCCAGAACACCCGGAACAAATATCTGCAAATCGTACAGACCTGTATCCCGAGGTGGGAATCGAGGGAATCGAACCCGCAACCTCCTGCGTCGCAAGCGCACCTTCGCCTTCTGCGCCACATAGGTCGTCAAAATCAAAATGGAAATCAAAAACACTTCATTTCCATAAAAAATATATACAATAAATGTACACTTAGAAAAGGTCGTCAAATGATACTGTACTTTCCAACAAAATAAATTTTAAATTCCAGCCCAGAGAACCGTAGATTCCACACCAAGACCGACATGCGAAACTTCCTCGAAACAGCTGACGAGACTGTCAAAGCTTACGAATTTGCTCTCCTGGACTTCGGCGTCCATTTGAAGCTCGCGCGCAAAATGGGCTGGATCGTCAGCACTCCAGACGGGGTCGCCGAGGCGCCGGAGACCATCCTACCCGCTGATAGCACGAGCTGCCTGTCTCCGCTGGTGAAGAGAAAACCTTTGAGTCTTAAGAGAAGGCCGGCAGGGTTGAAAATGAAAGATAAGACAAAGAAGCGGCCTATCAAGCTGAAGTTGCAGCGGAGATCGCAGACAGTAAGTTTTCACCCACTAATGTAAAACCTAAGACCTACCTAACCTCACGAGTCACGAATGGGATTCAAAATGATGTCATCTCTCACGCTCAGATCGGATTCAAACTGAGCAGGACAGCATGAACGATGACGCAAAGGTCAATCCAATTCTATAATTACGCAGATTATACCCACAAATTTTACCATGAACTTTGTCTGAATTTAGTGAACTTTCATGAGCACTTTTTTAGCACGAGCGGAGCGGGTTCCGATTCCGAAGTCAACAAAAACCCCTTATTTGATATTATTTGTTGTTTACAGTACGATTCGCAACTAATCGACGTGGAGGGCGAAACAATGGTGCAGGCGGAACCAGAACCACCTCCGATGCCGACACTTGAGGATGGTTACGGTGAGTTAGCACACTTCAAATTTACATTAAGTGGTACCTTGTTAATACAGTTATTAAAGTAGTACCTTTTTAATATAGTTATTGAAGTGGTACCTTTTTTATACAGTTATTGTTACTGCCCGCGGCTTCGCGCGCGCTGTTTCTATGGAAACGTTTAAAGGTTATTTCTATCCCATAGGAACTAAATTTTGTGGTATAAAGTAGCCTATATGTTATTCATTGTGTGATTATACATATTATATGTACATATTATATGTATTATTTGTTGTGTGGACCTAGGTTACGTTTCAAGCCAGATCATTATAATTTTTTGTGTTATTATTGCTTGTCATGCGTTTTGTGTACCTAATAAACTATAATAAAATAAAAATGAAATTCCAGGTCTAGACCTAGATATACATAGGTCTAGCTATCTAAACCTATGTATACAGGGTGTCCCATAATGAGTGGATAATCTTGAAACGGCTTGTGCGGGGGCCCAAGGCCAATCCGAAACATTTTTTTGTTTTTTTTTTATCTTGACCCGTTCGGAAAATATTTAACTTTTTGTAAATTTGGAAAAAATTGTACCTTTGTTCACATTTTTAGACTTGGTGCCCACAATTTTTTATTTTTTTTTATTTTTGTATTTGGAATATATTAAGTAAATATAGCGTAATTGAACTCCGTTTGAATAATTTTGGTAACTAGGAGCAGTAATTTTCAAGACAGTATTAAAGTGGAAAATTGAAATTTTTCATTTAATTTTACTAAGTTTAAGCATCTGTGGTTTAAAAAAAAGGTATGAAAACCTAAGAAGCCATGTACATAAAAAACATGTCCATTTCAAGAGGATTCTTAAATGATAAAAAACTACGAAATTTCATACAGTAAAAAACGGAGATATCGCTACTTTTGTGTAAACAGGAGCCATTCTTACTAAAAATAAAATTGAGCCATCACACATTAATAAAATATCTTTTCGCCACTCTCGTTCTAAAACGGTGAAAAGTATGCTTCGCACACGGAAAACACTTAAATAAACAAATAATTATAAATAATAATAATAATGTAGCCGAAAGTAAAAGGAGTTAGTGTTATGGGTACAAGATAACTGCTTTTTTTACAATTGCGAACTAAAAATAAAATTAAACCAACATAATTGTAAATAATTTTATATTTTTTTTATTACAGTAGATGTTCGAACTGGTGTCCTGCTTCTCTGATGCATGCTCTGCATCTTGTAATAAAGGATTTTTTTAGCAGACTTCCGTAGTTGCGTTCGTTAATTTTGTCCGCAGCGTTTTGAACTCGACGTCGAAGTTCCTCTATTGAGGAAATGGGTTTTTTGTACACCAGTTCCTTCAAGTTGCCCCAGTAAAAGAAATCCAATGGATTCAAGTCCGGCGACCGCGCTGGCCACTGGATTGCGCCAGCACGCCCGATCCATCTGTTTGGATACGCTTCGTCTAAATATCGCCGTACCTGTACGGCGTAGTGTGCCGGACACCCGTCATTCTGTAGCCACATTCTATGTCGTGTGGCTAGTGGCACTTCTTCTAACAACCCAGGTAGGTTGTTGGTTAGAAAATCCAAGTAGCTGGATCCATTTAGATTTCCCGGTAGCTCGAATGGACCGATGATTTTTCCATTTAAAATCCCAGACCAATAATTTATTTTAAATTGGTACTGGGACCTTTCTTCGCGCATTAAATGCGGGTTAGTTATCTGCCAACTATGTAAGTTGTGCAGGTTTAAGTAGCCGTCTCTTTTGCAAGAGGATTCATCACTCCAGAGAATTTTCGCAAAAAACTCAGGATCCCTTTCGATTTTGCCTAACATGTCTCGGCAAAAAGTAACTCTTGCTGGGTAATCCCTCGGCTGCAGATTCTGAACGCGAGTAACATGATAGGGATGAAATTGATTTTTCCTTAAAATCCTGTGAACTGTTGACTTGGGTATACCTCTTTGTCGCTGAATATCTCTTGTTGATACGGTTGCATCTTCTTCAATTGCTTCAAGCACAACATTGTCGTTACCACCAATTTCGTTACGCCCGCCGCTTGTACCGCCAACGCCGCGACCTGGTATCCGCCCTTCAGAGTAACAGCCGTGCACCCTGATAAAAACGCGATAATCGGGATAACGCGCATTTGGGTATCTTTCTCGATAAAGTGATGCAGCTGCACTGGCGTTGCCTCTACATTCTCCATAAATAAAATGCATGTTAGCATACTCTTGGGCTGTGTACCAATTTTGAAGCATTGTTAAAGGAGAAACTTAAACAAAATGTTGATCAGTCCGGGGACGCGCCAAGTTGTCTTGCTTGATGTAGATCCATTACAGTCCAGTCAAAATGCAAAATAAAGTCCAGAAGAATCCCAAATTATCGTAAACAGCACCAACCAATAAAAATCCAATCGCAAAGCACAAAACAAGTTCCAGTAGAAAGCCAAATTGTCGTATAAAAATAATTTAACAAAAATTAAACGAGAGAGCACTTGTAACTAATGTCGAGTGACGCGTAGAAAAGAATTTTCCACAAATGGCAAAAATTATTCAAAATAGGAATGGTCAAAAGTGAAAATACTCCTTAATTGCACTTTGGCTTCACCAAAAAGGTGGAAACCATTGCTTTGAACCTCGTTTGATCGGAGTTCGTATCTCCTTTCCAAATTAAAATACCACCAAATAAGAGGCCACACATAACACAAACTCTCTTTACTTTCGGCTAGATTATTATTTATTTCTTTGAATATAAGAAGCATGTTTAAGAAAAATAGATTTTCTGTGTTTTTAAGTAGAAAAGTTACCGTTTCAGAACGAGAGTGGCGTTAAGATATTTTAATAATGTGTGATGGTTCAATTTTATTTTTAGTAAGAATGGCTCCTGTTTACACAAAAGTGGCGATATCTCAGTGTTTCATTCTATAATATTTCGTAGTTTTTTATCATTTAAGAATCCTCTTGAAATTGACATGTTTTTTATGTACATGGCTTCTTAGGTTTTCATACCTTTTTTTTAAACCACAGATGCTTAAACTTAGTAAAATTAAATGAAAAATTTCAATTTTCCACTTTAATACTGTCTTGAAAATTACTGCTCCTAGTTACCAAAATTATTCAAACGGTGTTCAATTACGCTATATTTTCTTAATATATTCCAAATACAAAAATAAAAAAAAATAAAAAATTGTGGGCACCAAGTCTAAAAATGTGAACAAAGGTACAATTTTTTCCAAATTTACAAAAAGTTAAATATTTTCCGAACGGGTCAAGATAAAAAAAAACAAAAAAATGTTTCGGATTGGCCTTGGGCCCCCGCACAAGCCGTTTCAAGATTATCCACTCATTATGGGACACCCTGTATATGTATATGCAAAATTTTAGCCCGAAGGATTCAGAACTAGCGTGAAGAAGTAACAAGCATCCATCCATCCAAACTTTAACATTTATAATGGTCGTGTGTCGTGATGCCTAACGAGTTTTATCTTTTTCCAGTGTGGGTCGGCTCGCTAAAAGTACAAATAATCGACACCCTCCTACGCTGTCCAGCAGAAGGCTGCTTGAAAAACTTCCGGAACAACACCCTTCTTAAAATGCACATCAAACACTATCACAGGGAGCTTCGCAAGATGATGGGCGCGACGCCCAAAGTACTAGACCTCGCAGCCGCGCGGACCAAGCCGACCGCCGCCGAACTCGGCCGACCCGACTCTAAAGTCCTCAAGGTCAAGATAAACCGTCCGCCGAAACGAGAGGAACCCAAACACGAATACAAACAAGAACTAGAGTTCATCGAGCCATTGCACGCTCTGACCAAGAACGAAACACTTCCGAAAATACCGCGCAGCCAGGACTCTCCAAAACTGCGCAACGCGCTTGTCAACAAACCAGTGAAACGCCCCAAGGTCTTGCTACCAATGAGGAGGCTAGAATCAGAGCTGAATCCAGAATTCATGGAAGACAACGATTTTGAAATGCCCACTCAATCGAAACCTCCCTCAGATGTCCTCGACTTTGAAGCTGCTATTTCCACCCACACGGTAACCAAACCACTTGAACAGAAGAAGAAAGGAGACAAAAAGAAATCATTTGCGTCATTCTCTAAGAATATAAGCGAGGATGAGGAATGGTTTGCTATGAACTCTGATGAGCTGGACACTAGGTCGAGTTTTCCGCGCTCCGGTACGCCTGATGATTCAAAGATTATTGATCCGAAGACCGGCTTTATGATGTCATCTGATGCTATGGACGACCCAATGGATCCTTCATGTTACACTTTCACAGAGAGTAAGTACCTACCACGTGATTACAATTCATAGGCCGTCCAATAAAATTTCCAGTGTCAAGTCGCTTATAAACATCGCGTTAGAAGTTACGAACTCTAACAACATACACTAGCAACCTAACATACTCATGAATGCTTTACTACGTGAAGTCGATATTCCTTGTCACACTAACAATAAAAATGCGCAAGTTTGGATGTTTGTTACCTCTTCAGCTTCACGCTGAAACTACTCAACGGATCGGGGTAAAATTTTGCATAAATAAAGTCTAGACCGGGAGTAAAGCGCTACTTTATCCTGGAATAATTGTTTGAATGTATTTCAAAAACATGTTCAATCATATTGTTTTGGCTCACTGAAAGATTTGTTCCTAAAATAATGAGACAACCGATAAGGATGTGATGGGCACAAGGAAAATTAAGATCGGTGAGTCTCAATTTGCGACATATGAGGACCATAATTAGTTCTTGACTTCCTCACCTCACCAGCCTATATTGGTCCACCCTGATAAGCGCCTTATTAGCTTTTATCTCATGGGGGGTAGTGCCCATAATCCTAACGCTGGGCATGCGGGTTGGGATCGCAGTTCGGTGGTAGAATTGTTCTGCAGGGGGCGCTGCTGCCCGCTCCCGATGGATATCCCTTAGTCTTCTTACGACACCCTCGGGAACACTGCAAATTTTAAACCTGCACCACACAATTTGACTTCATGGTAACATAAATTTATTTATTTGCATTTTATTCCCTCTTCCAGCTGGCCAGCGCATCAAGATAGTCCGTATGAGGCGCGAAGAAATCATCAACTGTCACTGCGGCTTCCGCGAAGAGGACGGTTTGATGGTGCAGTGCGAGCTCTGTCTGTGCTGGCAGCACGCTCTTTGCCATAATATACACAGAGAATCTGAGGTGAGTGTTCCATTATCTCTTCTTTCTCTATTGTCAGCCACTGCTGAACTCCAGCTACTCCAGCTAACTCCAGAACTGTATAACTGCCTTATTTAACCTATTGCTGCAGCCCAATTTATAACACACGCTATATATTGACATTAGATGGTGTTGTGTCGCTGTTATGCACAAAATAACGCTCAAACGGCAAAATTAGTGTTTTTTACGTTGAGTAGCGCGTGTTATAGTTACCGACTTCAGGCGCTGCCTGCACTTATACCCGCTACTTGCGCTTATATTAACACGTTAAACCTACGATTGAGCTGTGGCCCCGGAGGATTGCGCAATCCTCCGCGGTCCTGCATCCATTACCGCACCGGGACGTATACCTACGTCGCGGTGCGGAAATGGATGTCCACGACGAACTGCGCAACAGGGGTTCTGACGCTTTTTTTTTGCCGATCCTTGACCACCAATCGTCACATAACTTCGGAAAAAATAACAGGTTAGAAATGGATTTCCTTACACTTTCCTCTCCCGCTAAACGCGTGAGAAATGAAACTCCATAGAGTTTTCCCTCCCGCATTTCAGTACGCTTGCAATGACGTACTGTGTCTACCTTATATTTGTAAAACGAATATGCAACTTCTGACCAGGTGTAGTATAAAAATCTATTCATAATCTCCCAGGTCCCAGAAAAGTACACTTGCAGCATCTGCCTGAACCCCCGCCGCGGGCGCCGCTCCAAGCGCTTCCTACACGACCAAGACCGACTGTACGATGGAATACTGCCGGGCGCTAAGGCGGACGAGTGTGTGCGACGGTCTCACGAGCTCTCCGGGAATCTGCTGAGAATAGAGGATGCTCTGCACGCGCTGCGGGTCAAGTCTTATGTGGCCACGTGAGTACTTACTGACTGCTGTGGCTCAACGACTCAAAGTTGCAAACATTGGATCTTGAGAATGGCTCGATCAAGGCCAGGATGACATGGCTCTCAGTTCTAAAACGTCTATCGTCAGTAAGCAGCGTCGAGTTCTCTGTGATCCGCTTCCACTTCGTCATCCCAGACGGGGCAGTCGACTGGTCTACTTACGCCCGAAACTGTGATGTACCCTATGATGTTTCGTTCCCTCATACGCCTTCGTGAAAGTTCGGACTATCACTGTTCTGGCGACGACGTGTTCGTAAATATGAATGATGAAGACTATCGGCGCTGTCAAAATAAGTTACTTTATGAAATGCAGCAGAAGAATCGACACCAACGCAACTCCACCCAACCAGATTCCGAAACGTTGCTGTCGAGCACAAAGCCCTATTTAATATTTATATTTATTACTAGACGATCGCCTCGCGGTTTCACCCGCGTAGTTCCCGTTCCCGTGGGAATTCCGGGATAAAATGTATCCTATGTCACTCCCTGAAAAGTAAGCTTCCTAACGGTGAAAGAATTTTTCAAATCGGTCCAGTAGTTTCGGAGCCTATTCAATACAAACAAACAAACAATCAAATCTTTCCTCTTTATAATATATTAGTATAGATAGTCTACTTTCGATATTTAATTTTGTTGATAATAGTGGTGTCCCGATATTTATCAATGAAATGCGCCATGAAAACAATTAAATGCTTATTTTGTCTTCCCTTTCCAGTAAAAAAGACCATCCGAAACTGTATCTCTGGGCCAAAGACTGGGAGCAGGCAGAGATGACATACAAGATGCACTCTGATTACTCGGACCTCAGCATCATGATCAATGGAATGGACAAGGAGAACCTTCCGATGAAGCCTGAAGAACCTCATCTCATGGACATGCGCGGGGCGAGCGAGGACGATCCTGATAGCGACAGGTAATTCTCAAGCTTTGAATTTTTTTATAAACAAGTAATTTGCCAAAATGCTTTGAGGACGTGTAATTATTTTACAAAAAAATCTTGAAATTTGTATCTGGTCTTCGAGTCTAACATGTCTCAAACTAACCAAAATTTGTGCATCCTAAGGCCGATTTACACCAGACGAGCGAATGCTCATTCTATCCCCACTCTATCAAATTCATGTAGTGTAAACAGACGTAGAGCATTCTTTCGTTATGTATAAGTTCACAAAGATTCTATGGAATATTATGATTCTATGGAATATAAGAATGCTCGCTCGCTTGATGTAAACGGCATTATAGCGTGCGAACAGTTCGTTTGAGCGTTCTTGCGTGTTCGGACGTGCTCGCTCCTCAATAAAGCGCTTTCGCAAGAAAGAATGCTCTGGTTTTAGCTTTTTCTTCGCTTGGTCTAACTAAGCCCACCTTTACTTACTTTTAGTAAGCCGTTTTTTTTGGTCCTTTAAAAGTTATTCTCGAGCGCTTTTCTGTCCCACCTCTCGTGTTTTAATAGTGTTATCGTCGCCTATCTGCATTAAGTTAACTAATAAATCTGATTCATATTACTTAATTTACAGATACTCCCAACGTGACAGCCAGCTCGGCTCGCAGGCTCTGCTCAGCGGCCTGCTCTCCAGCCCAAGCGCTGCGTCCTTAGAACTGCCCATCAGCACCTCGGAACTGGAGCGTCTTGCTAAAACTGTTCAAGGTATGTTGTATCAAAAGCCTGTCCCACTGCTAGGTAAACCCTCCCCGTCTGGTCCCTCCAATGAGACTCAGCTGGACTCGCTCTGTTAAAAAATATATGCAGTTGTTTATAAAATTCAATTACTTCATGGCAAATGAACTGATACGATTAGAGCACTTTAAAATATTCACGGGTTTTTGTCGTGTGTTGATTTTACCGACATTACAGCAGAACTGTAGTAAATAAACGCAAGAAATACCCATGTATGTATATTATGTTTGTTCATGAAAAATTATAATTTTTTGTGTCCATTTCTGTTGAGAAGCGGCAGCCGAATGGCACGGGCAGGCTGCGCCGGTCCCGCAGCCCGAAGCGGCCATCGATAACGACGTGTGTCGCGAGCGGCTGCTGAAGCACATCATGCGGTGCCAGGCGTCGCTGGACTCCAGGATGGACTCTATCGATGCACAAGTCGCGGGTAATTTTAAAAACATTATTTAATGTGTACACAAGCAAGTGAATGCTAGCTTGGGCACCACACATCTGCTCCAATACTCGACTTTTATATCAGCATCCCGGGAAGAGGTAGCCACGATTCCTACATGGTCCTTCAAGCCGGATTTTGTGTGTCTAAACAAGGTGCCACGGAAAGGGTGTACTAAGCCGAAAGGGGTGATTCTGGACATTCAGTTGAATTTCAGTTGAGTTTTGAACTTTGATCATTTTTTTCCTTTTTTTATTTGGTAGTTTTTTCTCCATATTCGTGTTTTTTTACGTGTATTGTTACATTGTTATTATTGTTTGGAAATATCAAAGGATTAAAATATTTTTTTGTAATAGTGATAAAACAAAAAAAGAGTACGCGTAAAAGAGCACGAATTAGGAAGAAAAGTTAACAAATAAAATATTCGAAATTGGTAAAAATCGTTATTGACAAGTTGATCCCCTCGAGGTCCAGAACAGAATCACCCCAGTACACGCTTTCCGTGGCACCCTGTATACCCAGCTGTTTGAGGAGTACCTATTGATGTAGAATTTCTAAACTGATGCATGATTTCTTTTTATTCAGAGTTGGAATCACAAGATCCATCGTTCGGCGAGCACTACGAAACAGCAGAATACTACCCGCGCATCAAGCAGAGCGTTCAGATGCTGATGCGCGATCTCGACACCATGGAGGAATTGGGTCTCATCACATAACCAGAGGCTCTTCACGCCTCCCCGCGTGAAGAGACCTGCACCCAAGCGAGCGAGCCGAGTGAAGTGCCCGTGCCGAAAGGCAAGGGCAAGATAGTTAAGAACATCCCGGTAAAGACCGCGCGAGTTATGTTGCCACTTGTTCGTGTGCCAGCACGCAAGCGTACGAATACCAACACTCACAAGCGAAAGGACAAAGTGAAGTTGAATAAAAAGTAGATCTCAGTATGTAATCCTAATGATTCTTCATTCATGTCTAATTAATAACAGTAATTCATGCTTTTTTTTTGCACATGTATTCAAGTAAATATTATTTATATATATTAGTTATAATATTATATTATAACATTTATAACTTATAATTATTATTATAACCAATATTGCTATTTCCTGTTTGTGAAAATCAGTATTACAAACTGTTACCTGGCTAAATTAGTTAATTTAGCCACTTGAGTAGTTGTCGTGAAAAAACACATAATTCTGCATCACTGTTTGAATATGAGTAGTAGTACTTACATGTATAGTAACTAGGTAAGCACAGTATACTGTCTTATTTTATTGTAAATAGTTAATAATGTAGTAGGTATATGTAACAATAAAAATATGAAGTACTTATACAAGCCTCATTGTTTTACTTTTACATTTCAAGGGTAACAATTCAACTAGGTATTAAAAACAAGTTTACAAATTAAAATGCTTTATTACAAATCCTAAACAACATTAACCCTCATAGAACTTGGGTAGCTGGTCACCCAGGATTACAGATCGCTCAACACCCTTTTCGGTGATCACTCCCAATCTGACCACACCACCCGAGGAGCCATCTCGGTGGATAGCCAGCGTCAGGGTGTTAGTGACAAACTGAACAGCCTGTTCTTTAGTCATGTTGGGCTTGAAGTTGGCATCAACGTAACCATACACATAGGTGGATCCTGATCCTCCAATGGAAACAGCCTGCCGTTGCACCATGCCACCAATAGGGACAGAGTAGATTTGACCTAAAACATAATCAATTTGTAGAATCGAGTTCAATATTTAAAGAATCAGGTAAAAAAAAAATACTTTGTAGTTATCATTTATTTGTAAGTATGGAGACATACTTCTAGTAATACTCCTGTTAACTAATTTCCTAACAATCTAAGCTATCACTGGAAGGCAGCGCCCATAATGCTGTTAGCATTGCCACATTAAATGGCAATGCTGATTTGTTGACCGAAATAGAAGCTAGAATTGTGATCAATTGGACTCTATGTTCACAGTTTGTTAAGATATTTATATAAGTAAATATTTGTATTACCTCCTTTTTGCTTATCCCATCCAGCTACTAAAATACCAGCAACTAATGAGTCACGGTAGTTGTAGCAGAGTTCACGGAATATAGAGGCTGCAACCTCTACCTTTGGGGACTCTCCGAGCTCCATCTTGTGGAAATCTAGAAGTGAATAAACAGTTGTAAAAATTGTGTTAACAACAAAAGTAGAATTACCACTATGGGCTTTCGACAGTCCAATAATCAAATGATAATGGTGATATATGGCACAAAACTAAACAATCAATTTGATAGTAAATTTCATACAGGAAGCTTCACCATGAGTATCTGGTTTGGCAATAGTCTATCAATGTCAGTTTTACAATAGCATTATAGCTGGAACTCACTTAGATGGTAAGTCACGATATCAGCAATGGCTTGAGTATCAGCAGCAGATCCCGACCGACAGCAGTAAATATGGTCCGTGATCCTGGTCAACTTGTCTGTGACTCTGTTAGCAATGTAGGCGCCCGTGGTGGTGCGGGAATCGGCCCCGATGACGACGCCTCCGTTGAACTCGCACGCCATAATCGACGTGCCTGTGCTGTGGGGCGCGTTCATCCAGCTCATGTTAGGATCCGCGTACGCGTTTACTACAGAAGTCGCCATTTTACTGGAAGTGATACAAACTTGGTAAATAAATAATAGTTCTACTAGGTTACTGGATAGATTCACGGAGGGTTTGTTGTTTGATTTGAAATGTAATACAAAATGAATTCATCAAATGTGCGAATGTTCGGTTGAAATGGTGTTATGTTGGTTTGGTCAAAATTTAGTCTTGACTTACGAAATAATTATTATATCGTTAATGCTTTCAATTGAGATACATCACGAACTGCTAATAAAAATCTTTGAGTACTTACGTTAGAAACACGAATAACAAAATAAATTTTTGAAAGTCACGAAAAACAAACTCCGGCTCTTGCACTTGTAGCGAATATTAGTGTTTCCAACTTTACAATACAATACAATACAAGTACTCTTTATTGCACACCAAATAAAACAGAAGCACAGGACAGGAAAAGACAAACACAGATTACGTTGCACTTTACCTTGATTTGATATTGTTTGATTGATTAAAAATGCCAGATTTATATGTGGAAATGTTTTTTTAGATACCTCTATAAAAAATCTTGATTATTAGAAAAAAAATACTATTAAAGAATACCTACAAACAAACTAGAACTAGACTATTTACAATTTATACAATTGAGCTTACCTACAGCGACTGATGCAAACAATCTACAGATCAACTGATCCACATCAATACCAGTCGAGTCGTTCCCAACCCAAGACGCTGGCTGTGGCGATACTCTGCAGCTCTCGGGTCACGGTGTGGAAATGTTGATTTCCGGAATGTTAATATCATCTTATCAAGATTTTACAAAGCTTGGCTCATTTTAACATATGATGATAAACTGATCTACCATTGATTGACGACGACGATGACGGATCCGACTGCACCGTTGTTGTTGCAGTAGTAGCCTTAGAAATTCGGTTTATCTCTAGAAGAGTAGATAACGGCTAGTTCTGGCGTTCAATCTAAACCGATGGAAACACAAAAATTTTCGAAACGAAATAGTCATGGCGTTCAAGAAACTGTCATTGTCACTGTCACGCATTAGCTGTTATCAATGTCAAAATAAGAAATTGCGAACGAATTCATTCAAACGCATTCTACTACGATTAAATTAATGTTGATCATCATCATCAGTAATCATCACCATCGAGTGAGGGTAACAAATTTTCAACCAACTTCGAAAAAGGTCTTCGCCAATTTGATTCTTCTCATTTTATCCCGAGGTTGTATCGCGTTCTAATATTGCAATTTGTTACCTACCTAAAACTTAAAAAAAACATAGTAAGTATAGGTATCTGTTTAGGAATTTGTAATCCCTATTTAGTTTTTGTAAAAAATATCAAACTATGATGGGCATAGTTAAAATATGAAGAGATTATAGAGTAGGAACCTACCTATAGGTATACCTACCTACTTAGACCTCATCATCATCATCATCAACAACCTATATTAGTCCACTGCTGGACACAGGCCTCCCCTAATGACAAGCGAGGATCCAGGGGGGGGGGGGTCATGGGGGTCATGAATAACTTTCAGAATCAGAACTCCTGAAGTTTTCATTAAAGTGAACTTAGAAAAATGATAGAATCGAAGATATTTTCGTCGGAAGTGTTCACTACACTACCCAAAGAATGTTAGCCAAAGAAATGTTACCTACTTACCTTCTAATAGGTAACATTTCTTTGGTCTCGATTGAGGGCAGAGCTTGGCTCCCTTTTAAAGTGGAGGGAATAACCCAACAATATCCAAAAAAATTCACGGCTCGCTCCGCTCGCCGCTAACCAGTATTTTCTGCTTGATTTAGGCCAGGGCCCCCATTTTCAGGTCATCTTCCCTACCACCGCTAACTAATTACGAAAATCTATCAAGGTACATATAATTTTCGCGGCTCGCTTCGCTCGCCGGTAAAGTTTGTCAGTAGGGTGCTCGGTGGCAACGCCCCTCTCCCCCACCAATGAATTTCTGGCTACGGCTTGCTATAGTTTTCATCACCAAACAGTTACTGGTCCGTGACAAACCAGAAAGTGGTCATGCACATCCATGGCAGAAAACTGCATAGCTGGGCTAGCGCTTCTCCATCTCCTTGTGCACAAAACAAAACCTATTGAGGTGGAAGAAGTAATTACTCGTTTCGCAAAAAAACAAAAGAGACAACTACATTTTGTAATTTAATAAGAATAATTTTGAATAAAACTCTAAATATTAAAAATCTAAGTGGTGACTTCGATTTCCCACATTAACACAAATCATTTGAAATATCTAACATGTTTCAGAGTCCTGTAACGGAAATGATTTACGAATTTTAAATAAGTAGTAATTTCTTTTTCGTCTGCAAAATTCGTCCCACTGCTGGGCAAAGGCATCCCCCACGTTTCTTTTTAACTACATTTATTACTTTTTTCACGTTGTAGCCCGTCCTGACTAGATTTTGACTGTATGACCCGCCCCTAACTTGACAGCTGGATCCGCCCTTGCCTAATGAACGCCATTGCGCCCTTTCTTCAGCGTGCCGCATCCAGGATCTGCCTGCAGTCTTTCGCAGGTCGTCATTCCACCTGGCTGGAGGGCATACTACACTACGTTTGCCTAGTCGCGGTCTCCACTCAAGAACACATTTACTAAATTGTTAAATTTTTAAATAGGCCTCGGTTAAATCGAGACCTAGACGACACGATGGATGTCTAACTTCCACTTCCACTTGTGCCGTTTTGAACTTGTGAGTCACAAGTTCAAAACGGCACGAGTGGAAGACACCGCAACAGAAGGACATTGCAAACAGTTGCCCGTTGACAATAGAAATTGCAAAGTCACGGATGCGTGGGTGTCCTCCACTCATTAGCTTCCCTTGTCCCGAAAACGCATCTAAAAATAAGAAAAAATATTAAATTCGCCACGCATCATTTTGTACGTCATCCCAAAAACGATGTTTATTTAAAAGTTATAAAAGAACGCAATGAATAGAAGCGACGTATTTGATAAATCACCATTTTATTCGGCGTTTCTATTCAATAAGATTTGTATTATTCATGAATATTGCGATTCGCCACCGTTGTTCAGCAGCGATGGCACACGTCTTAGAAAACTTAAAAAAATATTCGTAGATTTTAATTGTCAGCTTTGATACTTTAGATTGGGTCATCTTTTCATACTTTCGATAACTCACGCATATCATTTATTTAGTTATGTATGACCACCAACTAGACATAAAACAAAAGAATACAAACTTTTGGAGCAAGAAATGCTGACTGTAGCTAGTAAGTACTTAAGTAGAGATCACAGATTTATAAATTATTCCTACATCTGTGGTAGAGATAAACCATTCTAAAAGTGCACGCCGAGTGTGACGATGACCTATGACGTTTTGTGAAGGGGCGTGCATTCATTACGGACGTAAGCGGGTTAACTACGAACCTTATTTGTGTTGGAAGAACACCAACGTTTCATCCCTTACATCCGTAATGAATTCGTCAAACTACGATAGTTTTTATAGTAAAAGGGGCGTTCATTTTTAAAATGGTGTATCTCTACCTATTACAGGTTTCTTAATATGGGTGAAAGGAAGATGGACGTAGTTGGGGGGTAGGTACCTTACCTTACTATCAATACCTAGGTACCTAATCTTGTCCCCTCGTCTCGTTAAGATACGAGACCGTATCGTATTTATTTTTTACTGTGAATGAACCTTCGTTTGACCACAATACTACACCTGATGATAAGTGAATCGCGTTACCGACGACGTACCACCTTCTTCTTGTACCTAATATAAACGAACCGCTCCTTTGCCACCTATCTGAGCTATATCTCTAGCTATGCTAAAGGATCAAGATCAGGCAAGAGCCCAACATTGCTCAGCTTGAATAACTAGGCGTATTATTGAACTCGCTGGAAGGACGCAGGAACTGAGGGTGGGACACAAAACCCACGAATGGAAGTGGCTGTCAATCGTACTTGAATAATGACGCGTGCGGTGCAGATATTTTGTTACCTATTTATTTATTTTGTACACAAAGTATTGTACAGGGTGAGTCAGAGTTTACTTTATACTTACGCAATCCTTGAGTTAGGTAGTCTAAAGCCGTCACGCACCGCACAGTAGTACCACTCAAGTACCTTCACTACTATAGTTTTATTTTAATTTATAATATTTTAATTCAGTATTTTAAAAAATTTGCATTATTTAGACATTTTTTTCTTTTGGATTTAATTTAATTTTTAATATAATTTTACTATTTTATAATTCATGAATTGACTGAACTGTAATACTTTTTACCAATAAATTGATTATTCTGATTATTCTATACCTATACTTAACATAAGTATCTACTATGATTTGATGGATGATGAATAAACTATAGGTATACGTTATTTGAATTAAATGAAACCTTTGATTATATCTAGGAAGGTTTCTATCTCTTTTCTATCTCTGGACTCAAAACGACGACGGTTTTATATATTATTATATTAGAAATTCTTAAATGATTTACCTTCTATCCTACCTATCAGCTATACACATTTTGGTCAACGTTTAGCAACGTGAACGGTTGGTGAAATTAAACACCCTGTATACCCGAATTGGCGTCCACCCCCGCGACCGCTAGACAATGGCCAGATGTTCGTTTTTTCATCGACAATGGTTGAAGTTGACGGTTGAAGGCCGCTTCCGTTGGCCCCTGACATGACACCGTCTGAAAGGACCGTGAAAGGATCAACTGAAGCGCGCGTAAGGACCGTTTCATTGCCATTTATCAACAGCCAGTCTGTAGTAGAGTATCTATATTTAATTCGGATAGCTTGAATTAAAATCTGAGTGTAAAGTAAAAAGTAAAGTAGGTATATTATACTAGCTGCATTCTTACTACCCGTTGTCCTATTACCCGTTTTTCCGTAGGAATGAAGCATTTTCCCGCGGTAAAAAGTAGCCTATGTTCATCAGGAATAATGTGGGCTTCTAATGGTAACATAATTTTTCAAATCGGTAGTTCGGAGCAGTAGTTTCGGAGCCTATTCAATACACAAAGAAACAAAATATCAAATCTTTCCTCTTTATAATATTATTATTATTATACTAGCTGTACTCGCGACTTCGTTCGCGATTGTCATACCTGCCGACTAATTAAGTTCACATCTATCCACAGTTTCTCTCATATTATGAAACGCCGTGCAAAAAAACTTCAATGCGCAGAATTGGACCTGTTACACTTTTAATAGGTTAAAGTATCTATATTTGGGTACCTGTGTATAAATCTACTATAAATCTACGGGGGATAGCATGTTGTCATCTACAATCTCAATCCTTATCGACACGACTTTTAGCTACGACTCGGCCAGCGTCCGTGTTAAGAAGTGTCGTACTCGTTTCACTTCCTACTCATAGATCCGGTCAGCTGGGACCCTATTCTGCTAAACTAATCGCTTCACTATGACGGTGGTATCGTCACAGAATGACACGTTTTGACCTTAAATTAAAGAAATTATATTCAGTCAAAGTGTCAAGTTTGAAACTAATAATTTATCTCGGCAGTGGGCCGGCCATATCTCGCGAAGAACCGACAACCGCTGGGAACGAGTTCTTGAGTGGAGACCACGACTCGGCAAACGTAGTATAGGACGCCCTCCGGCCAGATGGGATGACGATCTGCGAAAGACTGCAGGCAGATGCTGGATGCGGCAAGCTAAAGACAGGGCGCTATGGCGCTCATTAGGGGAGACCTATGTCCAGATTAGGACTAATATAGGCTAATGATGATGATGATGATGAATTTATCTCGCACGCACTACCTGGAGTTTTATTAAGGACAAATCCGGGGAAACCCGGTCGTATGGCAGTCCTAAATATACCGGACATGACACCTACAACCCACCCTCTCATTGTAACTGTTCCGTAATCGAACGTGTCACGAACACACCCTGGTCACGGTAATATTATCCAAATTACCTTGCCCTGGTGTCATCATTGATGAGAGGCTAAATTGGAACGCTCAAATAACGGCCTTGGCTTCTAGACTGCGAAGACTGATCTATGTTTTTAGGAACGTACGATCGGTAGCCGACCACAACCTAGCAATCCAAATTTATAAAGCACTTGGAGAGTGTATTGTATCTGAGCGTGGGGCTCTGTTGCCAAAACGCACCTTATTACAGCAGAACGCCCCCAACGTGCTGTCCTGAAAGTGCTTCTCTACCTCCCATATAGGCACCCAACTAATCTTGTCTATGACAGAGCCGGAGCTCCTGAGCATCAGAAAGCTCTTTATTTCTGAAGGTATCCGCCGTTATCATCGACAAGCCGTCCCTCCCGCATCCCCTACAATATTGACCCGACGACGCAAAGCAAAATGTCACATACCACAGGCCAAATCAACTTTTGCTCAAAGGCTGATCGAATCGTACATTGTAGTTGTCCTGCATCAATACAACATCCTAAATGAAAAACACGAAATTAGGAACAGTAAAGCAAACGAACTCAAAAAGTTTGTACAAACATGGTTGAAAAATTTTGATTACGACGATATCGAAGAAATGCTTGTGAATTTACGCCCTTAAAATTTAAAACGTTTACATAATTAGTTTAACATATAAAAGCAACCTCTTTTTAATTTTAATCATGACTATAATTTAACATAGAATCATTGTTTAGATCGGAAGTGAGAAGCAGAGATAGACCATTCCTCTCTATTCCATTATCTTTGTCTTTTTTATTTTTATTTTTGTGTATTAACACGAAATAATTGTCCATAAGTACTATTATGTTAAATTTTTTGTAGGACACAAAATGTTTTTTACCTGGGAGAAGCCACTGAGTCCTGAAAAACAGTATTATACTAGTTCGGGATTGATTTAGATTAGATTAATGTATGTTTACTTGTGTCAAATAAATAAATTTTACTTTTACTTTACAAGAAGCCTACAGGACTACAGGTCTCTACTTGATCAGTTAACCAATTGTATGCGTGTTTTATGTAAAACTAGTCGCGTATTTTCGGTACTTATAATAAGTCGCCTATTATCTAAGTTCAGCTATGTTCTAAATGTACACAAAATTTCATCATGACTTGTTCAGTAGTTTTGGAGATCTTAGGTAACAAAAATTAACATTTCACAAACATTCGGCTTTATAATATTAGAAGTATGATTTGATTAACTTACATAGGTACTAAATTAGCAGCAACCAACGAATAAGCAACGTTAATAAGTTTCAAACACTGTGTTGGTAGGAGAATCATTGGATCAAAGACGCGATTTGGCTTCCGCCCAACCTTGGAGCTATCTCTCAAGTCTTTGAAGCCCAGATAAAACGCTGTACCTACATAACTTACCCACTTGGAAAACATGTACTTAGGTACAGAAATCAAGAAAGTCAGCTTTCAAATGCTTTCGTAGTACCTTTTAAGATGCAAGAGTTACTTAAACATACAAGAATCATAGAACTATATCTTTTGTATTCGATAATTTATTTAACATATAAATAAATTATATACTGCACACTTAAATTAGATTATTTATCAATCATGATTTACAAAAGTTATATTAATGTTCACGTTTATTTTGTATATTATGAGACTGCGTAAAAAGTTTTAGCTTCATGTAGTTAGGAACTTATACTTAAGGTATTATATATTTTAAGCTAAAGTTTTTTTAGTGAAATCAGACTTCTTTTTCTTAAAAAAGAAGAGTAAAATAAAACCCACGTGCTCCAACACGTAACGAACACCCAAAGTAAATACGAATGGCCACATAGTCGACTAAATCCATCAAAACATCCCTAAGGTTCATTCACGAGTCGAATCAAAAGGTTTTTTGCTCCTTCCGCGTACCACAAAAGCTCTTCCCATTATATAAATTTGATACGATATTTTATAGAGGACTATTGTAGCACGCGCGAGGCTGTTTTTATATTTTTTTGCTGTACGTGTGTGGATGGGAGAACCTCTCCCTTAGGGGTGGGGTAGGAGGGTGAGACTGCCCCTAAAAAGTTATGTATTTTTTCCTCTTTTTTCTCATAGACGTGATGAAACCCCGGGCGGTATCGATCTGGCTCGGAGAGTGGTTTCATATTTTCTTTCTGATATTTTAGTATGTACTGGCTGCGCGCTTGCTTGGCCTCTTTAGTAGGTACCTAGGAGTTTGTGACTACTATACTAGGTTTTGTTGGCATGTGTAGGGGACTTAAAGCATTTGAAGTGCGTTGGTTGATTTCAATGGTTTGAGCTCAGTCAAGCTTAAAGGTATTATATATTACTAGCTTCGGCCCACGGCTTCTCATGCGTATTTTCGGTATATTAAGCCTATTATCTAATTTAAGCTTTGCTTGGCTTTTTTCTAATCGTAGGCTAAATTGCATCTTGATCTGTTCGGTAGTTTTCGAGATCCTAGGTAACAAAAATTCACATTTCACCATCTTTCAGCTTTATAATATTTGTAGGATTTATGGTAGAGCTATGTAAGTAGGTACCTAAATGCAGCCTAGTCATGCTTCTCTTATAAAGGTATTTTTTTAGCCACCCTTTTTCAGCTCGATGTCTTCTCTGAAAGAAAACATAAACTGAAACGGGCAAGTTAAACTTTCATTGGTAAAGGAAATCTGCATTATAATACTTTTTTCTTACTTTTAAAATGGAACGAAAATAGCTTATCTATATGGGAAGCGAGTCTCAACTGAAACCTTAGAGGCGGATCCATATTGTTCTTATTTTTTCAAGGACAGGTGTGTGACCACGCGTCTATCCTTTATGCCGGCAAGCTGCTTGCTACATCGAGTGGCCGACCACTGCACATTGTCTGTATACAGGGTGTTTGAAGGATTTTATATTTTGTTTTCTTCAGATTTGATTTAAGTACATCATAACTAGTTTTTGCCAGAGGCTTCGCGGGAGTTGTTTCTATAAAATTATTAAAGGTTATTTCTTTCTCATGGGAACTTATGGGATTAAAAATAGCCTATGTTTTAATTCCAGGTCTAATAGACCTACATCTATGCAAAATTTCATCCCGATCTGCTTAGCAGATTTTGCGTGAAGAAGTTACAAACATTAATCTATTTATCTATCCAAACTGTCTTCAGCTTGCCGCATCCAGCATCTGCCTGTAGGTTTTCGCAGTGCGACATCCCACCTGGCTGGAGGGCGTCCTACACTACGTTTACACTACGGTTACAACACGTTTACCCCATCGGTTGTCCGTTCTTCGCAAGACATGGCCGGCCCGCGCTGTGTCGATAACTTTGGTTCTGTTATCATATTCATGTAAATTAAGAAAAAAGAATACATAATTTATTAATATTCAACACAATCATTATGTGCCTAGGTTACTTAAAAATAAACACAAACAAAACTTAAAGTAGGTAGGACATTTTCAGATCTGCAGAGCACTTGTTTAGGTTAATGTATCGAGGAAAATATAGTCGGTAAGTACTTGAATATTATTTTGAATTATCCTAAATGTTATGTAATTATTTAAATAATTTCTTCCTGTACTGTATTATAATTAGATAATGACAGAGAGAAAAACAATGACCATTTCCCCCCACAGTGGGATAAACATGATATTTATTTACTAAAATGTACGAATTTCATCAACTTTAGATACCTAGGTACTTCGTCCACGTGTTTATTTTCTTTTTGACACATGTACGCTTAAGAAGTTAGAAGTTGACAGGTGAGTGAATTCTTATACACGAATGAAAGAAAACAATATTTCAGACTAGTTTTTTTTAATAAAATTGATGCGAATCTGTCGAGTCGCAAAATGTCGGGAGTAACGAAAGCTATTTAACGAACGATATTTAGCCGACAGATTATTACGTAACGAAGATTATTCAAGTTGACTTTTTCATGAAAAATATAGACATCTAGTTTACGGCCTGCGGCTTCGCACGCGTTGTTTCTATGGAAACGTTTAAAGGTGATTTCTATCCCATGGGAACTGATTATGGGATAAAAAGTAGCCTTACGGATCGGGCTGAAATTTTGCATACAGGTAATTGTAATCCTGGAATCAAACATAGGCTACTTTTTATCCCATAAATCAGTTCCCATGGGATAGAAATCACCTTCAAACGTTTCCATAGAAACAACGCGTGCGGAGCCGCGGGGCGCAGGTAGTCTATAATAAGGTAAAAGTTTATCGTTGTTATGTTTGTAAGTAGGTATAAGTTAAATTCTTGTAGTAAGTAAATCTCTTCAACCTCAACCTCAAATGCCTATATTGGTCCACTGCTGGACTCCCCCTGATAAGCGCCTTACTGGCTTTTATCTCATGGGTGTAATGCCCATATTCCCCATGCTGGGCATGCGGGTTGGGGATCGCAGTTCGGTGGCAGAATTGTTCTGCAGAGGGCGCTGCTACCGGTTCCTGGTTTGTATCCCCATGTCGCCTCTTACGACACCCGCAGTAAGCGTTGGGGTGCCACATAGCACGTAAGTAGAACTAAAAATAACTAAACAAACATAAAACAGAATTACAAAGTTATTGTTCTGAGTGGTATCTGCTCTGCCACACTTGTGCTAATAAGTAAGTACCTAAATTCATTAAAACTAGTAAGAAGCCACAGGTGTTTCGATAAAACAACTCATTAAAAACTGCGTAGGTACGGAGGAATCTAAATATAGAATTTAAATATAATGAACGTTTATTTAGTACGATAGGAGTTTTTTTCTATTTTGACGGTTTTTGACGTGACAACGTCTTATAATTCGATAGAGCCGGCTGCACGCACGAAAAAACATGACGTCATGCGGCGTTACCTCGCTCTGAGGCGTTCCATGTAAGGCTTGAAGTTTTGATCGAGTATCAAATGCTACCATTCCATCAGTATTTTCTTAAGACGTTGTCACGTTCAACTATCGTCAGTAAACCGACTTTACAGACAACCAATTTTTTCTTTAGTTTTTAGGGTTCCGTACCTCAAAAGGAACCCTTATAGGATCACTTTGATGTCCGTCTGTCCGTCTATCAACCCCTTTTCTCAGGAACGTGTGGAGGTATAGAGTTGAAATTAATATCGCGTACTCAAGTCCGTAAATTCTTGAAGCCTCGATATAAATAAATCTTCTAAAGCAACGCAATTAAAAGTTACTAGTCATTGATGTCCGAATATTTTGAGATTTCATATTGTTAATATTGTGTACTTTCCGTTGACCTAGCATCATAAAATTTAGCGAGAAGCAAGGTCTTCATAGCACAAGTAAAGGGAAAATCAGAAAACCGTAAATTTCTATTAAAAAAAACCTTTGATTCTCGCCATGGACCAAAACCTTTAGGGTACTTCGCGTTAACCTAGAAATTAGGCAAGAAGGTCTTTCAATTATACGGACACTTTAGTGCGCGAGTCTGACTCGCACTTAACTTTTTTTTTTGTTATGGCGGCGCCTAAAAAATCTGTAACATTTGACCTGGTGTCGAAAACAATACCTACCTACCTTCCTAGTTATGGTTTGTGGTGTATATTTTGCATAGACACTTTAGCTACTAAGCCAACTAAGCTAGCTAATCATTACTAAATTACTCACATAAACAGGAAAAATAAAAAACAGCCCAATTCTATTTTTAAGTGATATCTACCCACGTCTGCTTGATCTTAATTTTTTATACGTAAATTAATATAATATATATTCATTTGTATAGTTATTTTTTTTGTTTATTTTTCATATTATCCAAACCACTACGGGGAATTTTTCTTGAAAGTCTCAGAACTCTGCTTAGCTTGGGGCTAGATAATGCTGTGTGAATTGTCCAGCATTATTTTATTAATGTTATTTATTATTTATTTTAACTTTAAAATTAGCCTGAAAATATCAGTATACGTTTAATGCAGAACATTTTCTGTCCGGGGCCACGAACACGTTGTTAGTACAGAAACGTTCACAAGGTTATTTATATCCCATACAGACACACCAAGAAATGTAAATCCAACCAAACCACAGGCATTACCTAAATCTCATAAGACGGAACAAGGCCGATGATAATGATGATTTCCCATGTAAGCAGTAAGAAAGTAGCTTGTTATGTTATTCAGTCTGGATGTAGGCATCTTTGCAAAATTTCGGCCAGATCCGTTCAGTGGTTTTAGCGTGAAGAAGTAACAAATATACACCCATTATGTGACAGAAAGTAGCCTATTATGTTATTCCATCTAGACCTAAATCTATGCAAAATTTCAGCACGATTCGTTCAGTGGTTTTGACGTGAACAAACATACATCCATCCACCCAAATGTTCGCATGTATAATATTGGAGTGATCATACTGAAATTGAACCATCATCCTGTATCCTTACACATAAAAATTCTAACAAACGCGCGATTATATTTTTTCTGGCGTCACCGCTGCCCGACTCAATGGTCCAAGGGTACTCTTTGGGGTCACTTTTTGGAGATTATTCCCTTTTGTGCGCAAGAGTCGAAAAATGAGCACAATAGTTAGAAGCCCTGTTGACTGACCGATAGCAGCGTTGGATTAAATAACTTTTGTGCAAGCAATGGCGGATTATGGCTACCTTAAGATCGGTTACACATCTTGATTTGCGCGTGCGTGTTTTGATACGCATCTCCTAATCAAGATATCCATTTTGATGGATCGTGAAATTGGCTAGTTTTGCAAAAAGTTAGGACTCAATTGTGCGATGCTCTGATAACGTAGGGGCATAAAGCCGTGCCTCGTGTAGATGCAACTTCCAACATGATATTTAAAAAAAAAGATAAAAGAAATGGCTTTTAGAGAGTTCTTTTTGCTCTGTAGACGAGTTCTACGCTGTGCCTATTATTTAAATTGCGTCATAAATAAATTTACTATACAATTAGTTAACTTTATTTATATTAGATAGGTACTATTTTTACTTAAGTCAATATTGAATACCCTTATTCCTTTTGAGCTGTAACTTGGCGTATTTATTATTCTATACTAGTATTTACAATTGAAACAATTGAGCTAACTGCCGACTCTTGCAAACAGTATACAGATAGCTCAACTTGGCGTTATTAATAAAGAATTGTATTGTATTGAACAGTATATAAATACACAGGGTGTTAAGAATTCAACAAAAAATCCTTTTTATTTATATTTCAATCACCAAATATCTTTTGCTCTGAATCTGAAGATTGAGATGATCTCATCTCATTCTTTATTTACACAATTACTATTTTATTGGCACAATTCACACATTAAGAAAATACCTACCTACCCTACCTCTTATCAGTAAAATCCTGCGTTAAAAGTATTTAATACATCTATTAAGAAATATTGTTACTTCATAAACCCGGTAAAAAACAAAAAAAAAATGCAGTGGGGTATATCACCCTATGGTTCGTCAAACTTTCTTCATAATAACATGCGATTATCACGTTTTGTTCCCCTTCTTTATATTTTACCTATCCAATAATGGTGTTTTACACACTCCTCTGCAAAAAACAGCCCTAAAAAGTCCCCCAAAGTTTTTTAGCCGCACCTCGCATGAATTGCCCTCCAATTTAGTTTAAAGAGAGTTTTTTTGGTTATTGTTGACGGAAGTATGACCTGAAGGCGTTAAAACAAGCCTTGTAAAAACGTTGGTAAAAAAATGCTTCGTGGGGGATCGTAATAATTATTTTCTTATGTTTAAGTAATGTTAGTACCTATTGTTCGAGTCTTTTACTGTGGTTTAAACAATGTTTTTTTTTGTATTTTTTAGCAAGGTCACCATTTTGTCTCACTGCCGTAAAATGGCCTCTACCACATCCCTTTAGCTATAGCTACTCCGGTCTTTGGACGCCAAAAACTTGGGTCGACAAAAACATTTTAGGCTTTGGGTACCTTACCTATTGAAAAAGATTGATAAGTAAGCTTAAACCATTGCTCTGCTCTACCATTATAATATTCTTAGAGTGAGTAAAGTTACCCAGCCAAAGTACCTCTACATTTCCATGCATTCATTGAAATTATAATTTGTAACTTAAATTTTGATGAAAGTCCCCCAATACCAATTAGCCTCCACACGCAATTCAACCACACATCAACATGTTTGCGATAAAAAGCACAAAAAAGCTCCCGTGTGCATTTAAAAAGATATAAATAAATAATTTACTTTTTTTCGACGGCGCGTGTATGTTTTTTATTCTGCGGTTTTATCTTAGGGCGGGCAAATGTCAAGTGACGTGGTTCCGGTATTGTGTGCTACCCTCGAGGTAGAGGAAGTAGTTTTTGAATTTCGAACTGTGGGCACACTTCACTTCTTTTCATTCAACCGTTTGCACCTTTTGGGGGCAGATTCAAAGATTTTAGGTAAGTAAGATGGGGTAGAATCAAGTAATAGTAACTACAATACTTTTTTGGGTGGAATAGTCAAATATACTCATCTAGGTTTTTTGATTATGAAGGGATATTAGGATGGTTTGTGAAACGCTTGAGTAGGTAAGTACTAGGTCTTAGTTTTATTAACTCTACCTATTTTTAATAGCTATGCTGAGGTGCTCTATACACAGTTCCAGATCTTTTGTTAAGAAAGGATACCTTTCGGATCTCGATACGCCTAAAGAAGAATTTAATCTTCTATTTTATGGTTGGCCGACTGAGAAAAACTGTTTTTTTTCAAAACCGTTTTATTTGTTTGCCGGTCGAATTTTTTCGCAATAATCCTTCGGAACGGAAACATGAAAGCCGTCCTCGAAAGCACCGTTACTCCATCTATGTACACAACCTAAAAAAACAAAGAGGAACAAAATTAATGCTATTGTCCATTAATCAAGTTAAAGGGATTTTCGATCGCAAAAACTGTGCTTTTGATGACTGGCAACCCTTTTTTACCGGCGTCGGTACCGGTACCGTTAGCCTCGGTCATATTTAGAACATTTTCTTTGTAATTTTTCTAAGCTTTTTACGACGGTCCGCGACGTCGGGTGCCGGTCTTTTGTAGTCGGCACTAAAAGTAATATATTTGCATATTCAAACAGGAGATTTGCATTTTGTACCCATTTTGCTATTGACGGGTTAATTTTTATGTCGCTCACGTTTGTCACAATGACTTAAAATAATAAAATGTAAATTGAAGAAAACAGTTTCTATTTTAAGAGATGTTTTGAGGCCGAATAGAAAGTTTTTTGTTAGAATTCCCAAAAACTTTTCGGCTGTCAGAAACCATGTCAGAAACATGATTTTTTCACACTGCTGGATAATTTATTTTTCATAGGTGGTTCTGTATATTTTTATTTTAAAACTAAGAAATAGCTGTTGATTTATATCATGATGTCTACGGATCTAGACAGTCAATTCAGTTGTCGTGAGTGTAGGTATCTCACGCCGCTCATGTGTATATTTTATTTTGTTTTTATTCGCACATAATCAAAATTAAGTGTATTCTCTGTTGGTGGTGCTTATAGAAATAAATAAAAATGTAGCCAATTAGCGGCAAAATAGTATTAACTAGTATCACGAATACACGTGCATAAGTATACACGTATTTATGAAAATCATGTCCCTACTTACCTACATAGTTTTTTCATAAACGACAAGAAACTGTAGCATTCTATATTTTTTGCTAAAATAAATGGAACATGCGATTCGTTTCACAAAAGGATTAAAAGTTACGAACATATTTTTGAAATCTCTTTGCCGCTTTTAATTGGACAAAAGATCGCCATTATGACAAACTTTTTCTCCTGGTAAAGATCTAAAAGATATTTTTGTAATATGGCAATCACTGGAATAACATTTAAAAATGGAATGTGCATGTGGCTGTAAAGGGACAGTGTAAAGCAGGTACTCGCGTTTTTGCATTTCCTTTCCTATCTTTTTACAATAAAAACTTTCTTTTAAATAAATAAATCCCGACATCGCTTGACGTGTTTGACGTAAAATAATAATGGTCTGTGTATTAACTTTTTCTCACATTGAAAAAATTGTCTACCCTTTATCTAGTTCATAGGTAGGTATATCTACTTAGTTGAATAGTTATGGTGGTGACCATTACGTAAAAAAGTGCCACGAAATACCTTCTCGTAGTACCTAGAGATAAAAACATTTCATTCCTACTGATTTAACGGACTAGGAGAGTAAAGAGGGTGGAATGGAAAAGAGGGAAAGCGCCCATAAATTCGGCCAGTCTCATTTGAATTTCGAATCAGTGCATTTATTAAAGCCCTCTGGAGGGAGAAACGGAACGTACCGTATTCATCACATTTGAAATAAATAAAACAACAGATTCCATTATTCTTATCGTTTTTTCCCCTCTAAAAGAACCTTTTAGTTTAGGTTTACGAGAAAGTATTCTTACATAAACTCTAAGCTGGGAGATGGAAAGTACAATCGTACTTAGCTACTGGTTGTAAGTACTTACGAATCTATTTTAGTTAAGTTTAGGGAGGTATTTTCCGCACGGAAAATTAAACAGGAAAATCTATGCTTTATCCGGTCTATCAGAATTAACAATTATTAAAACAAAATAATGTTCTGGCAATTAAATATAATTCGAAATAAATAAATTAACTCAATTCTAAAATAAGTTGTTACCAACCTGTCTAACATGGATAGGACGATTGAAATTAACAATTCCTTTGAACAGTTTATTTGTGGTGTCTGATTCGATAATCCTCTTCTGGTTGTCCATGGTGTCGATTGAAAGATATGGCTGCGGATTCATTTGGAAAAAAAAAGGTTTTTCCCCAGGTTCTCCATATTGCGACGGAACCAATAGGTTGGGAATTTATTTGTGATATATATAAAAAAAACGGTTCGAACTAACGCGAAACACGTGTCTCTAACCGAGAAAATGAAATAATAGAGATGCATGTGTCGAGGGAAGATTAAGCAAGTGTTGCTTTGGGGCACAGTTTCAAAACACAGTAGAAACACTTAAGAATTACAGAAAAAAAACGAGAGGATAAAATTTTCTTTTCTTGGGAGAGGCTTTTACCGACGGAAACGAGCTGATCAAAACCAAAAATTATCGAAATCAAATATTAATTTTAATCAGATTCAAATAAAATCAGATATTTGCTGGGAACTTAAATAAAAAATATGTATTTTATTAAGTTCTACTTACAAAGCGAGGAATACTCGAATATTTTCCATTCCTAATTATAAGCTAAAAAAACGTAGGTATTGAGTAATTTTGTTTTATTTATTTCTTTTTTCTCATTTTTATTGCGCGATACATAGAATTATCATAGAGTATTCAATTTGTAAGTAATAATTCTTAACCTACTGGTAGAATTTTTGATCCTTTCAATATTGTGCCTTTTTCTCTTCCTGGAACGCGCCAAAATCGAACTTCTAATAATATCTTCGCTTGTTTTGGGGATTAGAGACAGATAAAAAAACGGATTTGTGCGTAAAAAGTCGCTTTATAATGCAGATGTGCGGCTTAGAGCCGACTTAGATGGATAGACACGTCCATAGGTACCTTGATTTGTTTTTATATGCTGGAAGAACTGGCCTAAGAATTATATAATTCTTAGGCCAGTTCTTACCATCTTCTTCTTTTGTATATAAAAATCAATCCCTATTTCCCTTGGTCACGGCATCACGCGTGAACGGCTAGACGAATTTCGTTGATTCTTTTTTTGTTCCGTTTGTTATTTTCAGGAGAAGGTTCTTATGAAAGAAAAAATTAGGAAAGTTTGTCTCTTTTCCCAGTTTCATCTTACATAGCATTTTAGCATTAGCATTTTACACAACTAAGTAACTTATTATATTTTATACGGAAAAAAATGCCAAGATTGAAAACTTTCCTGGACTATCTCCATAAAACACACATTTCCAAGAAAATCCACATCTGGTATTTCAAAGAATTCCCAATAGTAGTATCACTTATCCGAAATAAAAAATTGGACAGCATGAGTGGTCATCAAACAACAGCTGCCTTCTTGGCGGCAAAAAAAACGGCAGTATAAAAAAACTCGCCGCTTATGAGGTTTCGAAGCGTGCCGCCTCCGAACCGCCTCTTTACGCTAAAAACTGCAATTTTATTTTTAATACGTGGTTGGTGTAAAAAAATTGCAGTCCCAGACCCTCGGTCAGTGGCCATATGGTTGATTTGATTTGAAAATGTGTGTTTAAGAAGCCTTGAAGCTGTAAAAAAACTATCATTGGGCCTTAATCAGAATCACTTATTTTCCCACTATCACACCTAAAGTTTCCCCAAAAAGGGGGTTGTCTGTATCAACAAAACAACTCTACTTTTATGTTTCTATCCATGGACATCATCATTTAATTTAGTAGATACTTTAATTTAGGATAGAGAATGGCGAGGATAGAGGTACCTCTATCCTCGCCATTCTCTATCCTTTTATGATCAAGTTGGTCGTTGTTGTACTTACTTGATCTAAAAGAAGGTTTACCCATAAAAAACCGAAATGTGGTAAGCTAAAAAGGATTTACGTACAAACTTTTAAAAATGGCAACATTTTTTTCTATTTTAAGATATTCATTAATAACGATAAATATTTAATGGAGAGGTGTGTGTGAAGAATCGCAAATTACGGGTCAATGGATTCTAATTCACGCTATTTTTTAAATATTAACACCGAGTAATGCTACCATTTTTAACTTTATGGCAGACCGTTTTTTTATCGAAGAAATAATTAAGGTATTGTTTTTTCATGAAACCGGAATGGTAGGTAATAGTTATTTTTAGCCCGAAAGAATACTAATTGTTAGTGTTTTAACAAAAAGGTTTTACATATTTAAAATAAAACTCGATGTTGCCTTAGCCAAATGAATAGGTACTTATCATCTTATCACTTAGCTTAACCGAGCGTCTATTACCAACCGACCAAGCATGCTGTCCACCTAGTTGGACGGTTAGTTATTATTTTTCATAACTGACAACCTGGTTTGACGAGACCCCTGTAATGGTGTGCTTGCAAAGATTTTCAAAACCATTCCATAAAAAATCCTTGAACGGTTCACATATCCAACCATAATGATCCAATCCAAATTCTAAAGTTTTGCGATTCAAATGCGTGTTTTATGCAGGTATTTTGAAATAAAACCTTTTTATTGTGCAGCCTGCAATGACACCTGCATAGGCACGAACTTGGCAAAAAAGTGATTTTCTATGGAGCCACCGATTCATGGTTTTATAGGAATGTATGAAGGATAGAAAAGGCGTAGAGTCGATTATGCTAGAGAGATTTGATACAAAAAGTAGCCGGGGTGATTTTCGTCTGTTGAGAATACTGTTGTAAAAAATAGGCAAACTTACGTATCTAAAGTACAACCAAGTCTATAGGATTGCAAAACAAAATAAAGAAGTGTGATATCCATTCAGCCCGAATGCCAGCACTCACTATTGGCTAAAGAAACTACAAATTAGAAATAATGGCGCAGTCTTTTTACTTCATGAAAAAAGTAATTGAAAATAGTCTTCTCCTAACATTTGCTGTTCTGATATCTGTATGGAGTTAAGTTGAATTCTTTTAAAGTTTTTTTTTCAGGTAACATCCGCTGGATTTGGGTCAGGCGACAATTGGGACTTGCGATCGGTGGGTTGAATGTTGAATGGGATTTATATTGATAAAATATTGCCAAAGTGGAAAAAGTGCAACGCATGAACCTTCTTGGAAGGTATGAAGAGGTGGATACTTTTGAAAGTTAGATTTTACTGGATGAAAAAACCGAAATGTGATTTTTAATGTCTGTTTGGTAACGATACTATCTTTATAAAATTACGTACTCATTTAAAATTTAATTGTGCAACCGTCGCTGCCTTTTTTACAATTTTCAAATAGGTTAAGCGTGTCGCCAGTTACTTTTTCAGTAAAAAATAAATACCAAAGTACTAGATTCGATTGGAGAATGTTTTTCATTTTAATTTAACCAGGGACATTTTAATAATCACTAAGTTCAATAAGATATTCCCTTTTATCTCTCTTCTTTTGCTTACCATTTAATTATATAGAACACTCGCTTCGACAGCTCACTTGACAGATAACAGATTTATTTTTCCGTATCTAACCCAATTTTTCGTTTGGTGAAAAAACGTAACTTACAGAGAAGCTGGAGGCCTACTCGGAAAAGGAAAATCGAAGTTGTCGTTGTCGTGCAAAACCAAGTCTTATGTCACTTGCATAAGATTAACGTTTGCACGAAAACGAATCAGAAACTTTGATTTTCCTTTTTAAGAGTACGGGCCCAGGTCCAAGAACACAACGAGAACGTATGTTTTCCCATTCGAGGTCTCATGTGTACGGAACTTTTCCATAGTCTATGTAGGTTCAGTAATGTTTTGTTCGTCTCTCGAATATTTTGTTGGTATGTAGATAAAAGTCATTCAGAGATACAAAACTGTTTTTTGATATTTTCGATATTTTTTTTTATTCCTATTATGTTCTTTTACATTACTTACCTACCTACCTATAATACCTACGTACTAAAAAGTTCATTTTTAGGGTTCCGTACCTCAAACGGATAATAGAAACTCTCATAGGATCACTTTGTTGTCCGTCTGTCTGTCCGTCTGTCAACCTCCTTTCCTTAGGAACGCGTGGATGTAATATTCAAGTCGTAACTTCTTGAAGCCTCAAGAAAAATTCGAAAGCTGTAAATTTGTAGTTGATTAACAAAAATCGATTTTTGATTCTCTCCTAGGACCAAAATATACAGGGTACGTACTTCCCGTTGACCTAGAATCATGATATTTGGCAAGAAAAAAGGTCTTACAATCAAACGGAACCCCGTTTGATTGTAAGACCTTTTTTCTTGCTAATTATAATAATAATAAATAAATAATGTTGGACAAATCACACAGCCCCAATTCTTTGAGCTATGTCGATGACTTTCTTTCTATCGGGCTATTTTCTTAATTAATGTTAATACGACGAAGTACGAGCAATTTTTGAAAACGTGCTATTTTTAGCCATTTTAGTAAAACATGCCAAATATACATAGATTAGGTAGTAACAGAATAAATGAGTAAAATAATTCATATAAGCTGACGCGAGGTTAATGAGGACCATTGTTTTAAAACTCAGAAATTTGTAATTATATGCCAATTTTTAGTAAGTAATGGCAATTTACCTGCCACATTGTTTTGCCATTTTTTTGCGCAAAAAGATGACATGCAACTTAAGGTCGCCATGGCTTGAAAATGAAGCCCAGACACATTATTTTTAACCGACTTCGAAGAAAAGAGGAGGTTCTATGATCGTTTATTTTTAATGTATGTTTTTTCCATACCTACGTTTTTTATGGCCGATATTAAAAATTCGAGAGATCTTTTTTGAGAGATTTTTTTTATATTAAATATTACGTCAAGTGCGTGTTAGACTTGCGCACCGAGGGTTCCGTATAATTTTTTTTAAATCATTTATTTAGGGTTTGTTCAATTATTTCAACATGCCACCCTTGAAAAGTACACAAATTATAATAATACAAAAGACAACAGAAAAAACAGTTAGAGAAACAAATTAAACTACGAGTAAGTAAGGTACAAAAGGGAAAAATGGCACAAAACCTTAATCGCGTGTTTTAATTGCCAGCTGACACAGCTTGCACAGTATAATTATAAGACAGAGATATATAGAAATTTACAGTTTTGGGATTTTTCCCTTTATTTGTGCTTTACCATTTTTTCTTGCCAAATTTCATGATTCTAGGTCAACGGGAACTACCCTATAGGTTTTGTGTGCCTTGGAAATTTCAATATAATCGGACATAAGCGACTGTAACTTTTGTTTGAGTTGACTTAGAAGTTTTATTAATATCACGGCTCCAAGATACAAGATACAAGAATTTATTGGTAAAATATAAATTTACACGTCAAATTTAATTATATTATATTACATAGTCTTCGTTTCATTTACATAGATATATTATTTATTTTCGGATTATAATATTTCACTGATTTTACTTGTTTCGCTAATTAATTAATCGTATCCACTATCGACTAAGGTACCTTTATATTTCTTCGCGCTTTATTTTTTCCTATTTTATATGCATTAGGCACGGGGGTTGTGCTCTACAGTTCCGGTAACTCTAGGAACTCCCCGAAGCTGTAGAACACTCTCTCCAGCAGCCATGTTTTTATTCGGTGCTTGAATATGTTGGAGGAAGCGGCATCTCTTATTTTGTCGGGTAATCTGTTATAGACCGCGGGGCCCATTATGTACACGGATCTTTCCGACTTACAAAGTTTGTGTGTGGGTGTTCTTAATCTGTAGTGGTAGTCGTTGCTACGGAGTGCGCGGTTCGGGTTAACTCCACGACGCTGGAACAAGTCCAGATTTTGATGGGTGAAAAGCGCTACTTGGTAAATGAGCTCGCTTGGTAGCGTCATAATTTTAAGTTTTGCGAAGTGTTCCCTGCAGGATACATCGTCCGGGACACCCACAATGGCACGGACGGCCAAGAGGTTACGGACTTGATTATTTGATGTTACTTCAATTCGATACCTCCACGCGTTCCTGAGAAAATGGGGTTGACAGACGGACAGACATACAGACGGACAACAACGTGATTCCTATAAAGGTTCCTTTTTCCTTTTGATGTATGGAACCCTAAAAATTGGTTTCACCTGTGTGAAATACTTTTTGTCGACCCTTCGCCGTATTTTGATACCTACCTAACCTAGTTAATAACAAGGTACCTAGATAATTATTATTATTATTAAGTACATGAGACTTTCCAGAATGTCTTCGAAAATAGCGCTAAGTATAATTCATAACAAGTTTTTACCGTAACGGTGACATAAATACAATTGTTTTGTAAAAAAACAGCTTCATAAATAACAAGTGTGGCAGACAAGAGAATACGTTATTTTTATACCGTTGTTTTAACTTCGACGGTACAATTGTAGAATATTTTTAATTATTTAAATTATGTATAGGTAGTAACTACTACTTACGTTATTTATTTTCATGTAGACTGTTTGCAACAGTCGGCAGTTAGCTCAATTGTTTCAATTGTAAATACTAGTATAATTTTCTTTGTGAATAAAATAAATGATTTTTTTTTAAGGAAAATGAAAAATCATGTTAAAGAACAGGTACTATGGCTATACTATGGCTTGGCTATTAAAAATACGGCCTGCGATTTTGCTTTAGGTTAACGTATTCACTGCCAACGCATCTGATTTTATTATTGTTGATTTTTGTTGGTAAAATTTTATTGACGCTGGTTTATTTACATAAACTTCGTTAATTTTATTTCGGATCAACATATGTTTACTATTATTTCTCTGTATTTGTAGATTTAGATATACATAATAGATAATATTAGATTTTTTGATTAGTTAAATTGTCACTATACGTGAAAATCTTTAATTGGCTCTCTGTTGCTATTACGTAATTTGATCAAGTTAGTTTAAGCCGTTGGTTTTCCAATAAATTAAATAAATAAATAAATAAGTAGGTTTGGGTAATTCAGACATTACAATGTCTACATAAAATTAATAAATTTAAGGTTACTAGAATTTTTAATTTTGTGTTACGAGTATTATAGCCTAAGTTAAATTTAGAACCTAGTGAACGTGCAATAACGCATTAGATTAGTAAATCAGTCATGTTATTTATTATTGTGTTTAATAAAGTGAATTTAATTTAATATAATCTAACGACCCCTGTGACAGTAACGCAGTCACAACACGCTGGATATCTACATAATAAGTATGCTTCATGGTCACTGAAAGTTTTGACACCATCACGGACGACGCCCGAAGCACACCTCCGCTGCGGAACACGAGTAGCGGACCCGCTACTCGCATGAATTCCGCAGCGATCAAGTGTAGTTTGAGTTGCGGAACTATAGCGGAGGTGTGGCTGACGTCGGAACAGTTCGACGAAACCGCGCAGGGAAAGAGATAGATTTATAGTCAAATCTATGCGTTAGAACAGGCAGTATCGCTAGTGTTCCGCTTCTCCTATATACGGACATGATAATGGCGAAATTACTGCGGTTCCGCTGTTAAGGTTTCGCAGCGGAGGTGTGCTAGGGGCGTTGAAGGTGGTGTGGTGACATCAACCTCAAAATCTAGGCTTATCAATTGATCTTTTCGGATGTCAAGGATCGAGAATACCTACCGACGTGGCGCGGCGACCGAAGTGGCGTGGCGGGCGAAGGTCCGCCGCAGCAAGAGGTTGCGGTTTCGATTCCCGCCTTGGGACAAAAGTTTGTACGATCTGCAAATATTTGTTCAGAGTGTTCTGGGCATTTTAGATGTATGATAAAAAATATCTATCTATGTATTATTGTATAAAGTATATCAGTCATCTTCCCATAACACAAGCTCTGCTTAGCTTGGGGCTAGATGATGCTGTGTGGATTCTCCAACATTACTTATTATTCTTTTAAGTTATCTAAATCTAACTACAGTGAAGCAATCAAGAAATGATGTGAAAACTCTTAAAACCCTGGCAGATATAGTGATAGGAACTAAACGCTTGAGACTTAATCTATTTTTGTTAATTTTAAGTGAGTAAATATACTTATAATTTTATGAAATTGCTATAAAAACTGTAATTCTGAGAGGCTGAGAATAATTTTCACAGGCTCTGTGGCAATAATGTTCATAAATGTCAGTAGCTACTTAATTATTGAAAAAGTTGTTTTGTACGTTTTATTTTTTGAATTATAAATAATTAATAGAATTATAATTAATAGAGATAAGAACTTTAGAAAATGTGAAACATGTAATTACCTTATCATCTTTATGGACCTAATTATGTACCTACCAACACCTTTTTGGACAAGTATATTATTTTATATCAATAAATGAATCTGAATCTGTTAAGGGAAGTTCGAATTAAAAGCCAAAAATTAAAATTGATTGTTTATTATGCGCACGCATCCAACACACAAATAAAAGATCGCATGATAGTTACGTAGATTGAGGTACATGACTGACTGTTACGATAGTTAAGAACATACATAAGCACACATGCTTCATTTTTTTTATTTCTACTCAAACAAAACTTATATTTTAATAACTCACATACTAAACTACCGCTACTCGGCGACTTCGTAGAGGATAAATAAATATAATAAACTTTTCTCGAATATAAATACACTCTGATTCACTTATTTCATAATACACTTAGCGCATACAGTTAATTACACAATTTATTTTTTAACATCATATCTGACTTATTTATAACATTATGACTAATAGGTAACGATACCGCTTAATTTTCAAATGTACAATCACTTATAACAATAAAACCACGAGAATTCTATTTTTGTACTTAATCAAGAGTTACAGTCTTGTCTTACATTGGTCTTTTGGTTTCAAACTACGTTTTGTAATCAACATCATTAGTGGTTTATTTTAATACACAAGTCTATTATTCTATTATTAAAACTAAAATCTCAAAATTATGTCTTTATCTACGAGCATTATGAAGTAATGTTTCATAGGGGAAGAAAGACACAATCTGAAGATTTAAGCTACACTTTACATACAAAACTCATGAACATGCCCATACACAACACACGCCAGAAAAATATTACCTATTACATGATGTATGAGATACTTATTTACAGCTATTATCACTAAAATGCTTACAAATACAACCCGCTTTAAAATGAACATGGTAAACGACACAAGTCTTTGGCCTTAACTTCCAAACTCTAGAATAATTTATTTTATTTACAGGCATAACGCTACTATGGTTACGGCTTACGATACAAACAAGCTTTGACTAGGGATATAAATTAATGACATACTTATGCAAACCGTGTAGGTGTAGACAAATTGCAATCGATTTTTCCGAAAACATTATGAATTACATTTATACATCCTGAAATAAAAAAAGAACGTTATAATACTAATAATTATTTCAGGTTGAGCGGTTTGATTGCAATTTGTTGTCAGGATATATGAGTAAGCCTAGCTCAAATGCTGAGCCCGTCCGAGATGGATAAAGAAGGCCACTTTATCAGCGCTTCTTTCACCACATTTGTTGCACATGAAAGGGTCATTGTACCCGTGGAAACCCATGTGAATGGTGTGCATGGTTAGGTCTCCGAACGTGATGTCACAGAACTGACAAGTGTAGGAGCTAGGAGCGGTCGTGTTCGCCACTTCCACAGACCCCTCAGATTCTGACTCCGATACCTCCCCGTTGTGAACTTTCTCATCCTCGTGCTGCAGTCTCAAAGCTGCTGGTTGCAGTTTGAAAGCGCGCCCCTTTCTCCTGTTCTTGAGTGCTGTGGTGGGAGTAACGGGGGCGGCTCGCTCCTGGGCAGGAGGTGGAGACCCAGCCTCGCTGGTTTTAGTACTGGTCAAGTCTAGGGCATCAGTAGTCTGGACTGGAGGCGAGATTCTCTGTAACGGGGATGTTCTGACCGTAGTGGGGGTAGTGGGCAGGATCTCTGGGGACTTGATCGGTGGAGATGTGATTCCAGATTCAGAAGGACGCTCGATAGCCAAACGCTGGTGTAAGAGAGATGGGGGAGATGGACTGCGCTTATCCATTTCAGGTTGTTTTGGAGAAGTGCGCTGCTCGTAATTATTGTTCGGTGGGAAAAGGAAAGAATGAGGTAACATTGGTGGCAAGTAAGGCAGGTTTACGGGGAAGTGGTTTCCAAAAAGCGGGTGCGTCGGCGTGGGCTGCTGAGGTGGCTGGTTATTGTTCATCTGTTGGTGCTCGAACATTTTATTGAAAGGCTTCTGTTTGGGCCCTCGGCGTGTTCCGTACACGTCGATTATAGGGAGAGGGTTCGGAGTACCGTCCATGTTGAGAACCATAGCCGGGTTGTGTTGGTACTTGCGCAGGTGAAGCTTTAAAGAGTGGCAGTATTTAGTGGCGTAGTTGCAGTCCGCGCAACGGTATTGGTAAATGTTAGAGTGAGATTTGAGATGCGAATTGAGCATGGATTTGTTGACGCAAGAGTACGAGCACTGAGTGCATTGGAACGGCTTGGAACCCATGTGGTTCCTCATGTGGTATTCCAGGTGATGCTTGTACTCTGTCACAAACGGACACTTGCGGCAGCACAACATCTTCTCCGGTTTGATGTGCTCCTTGCTGTGTTCCCAGAAACTGAGTTTGGTAACAGCAACAAAGTCGCACTGCTTGCATTTGAATGTTTTAACTTTGCCATGCGAATTTACCGCCGGGACGCGTAGACCGGGCTCGTCGAAGTCTTCATCCATTCCGGATCCATCGCGATCATCGTCGTGATCTTTGCCCTGTGCGTCAAAGCCTGAATCGTGGAAACGTTCGAAGGAACGCCTATCATCTCTGTCTGGTGAGGAGGGAGTTCTGGGTGATTTGGGCGGAGTAGCGTCCGCGCGGGCTAGAGGGGTGGACACGTGCGTCGGCGGCGCCAGGCTTCTGGGCGAGAAGCCGTCATATCCCGGCGACTGTTCCCTGCCGTCGCTGGAGCGCGGTTCGAAGCCGGGCGGCGTGAGAAGGCTGTACGGCAGGCCGTTGCGGAAGGCATCTAAGTGCATACCTAGGTTAGTCTTGGCTTTGAGCGGCATGTCGTAGAACGGGGAGGGCTCGCCGGCGCTGCCCACGCTGCGCGGCGAGTGCCCGTTCGAGTCCTTGGAGGATGACGGCGACGCGCTGTGGAAGCCCTCCGAGTAAAATCCACTTGTCTGCTCCTTCGAGAAACTGCCATCGTCCATCGGCTCCGATTTCTATGAAAAAAGTTGTAGCATTAGATAATTAAACAATTTTTAAAGTTCTAGAATTAATTTTTAAAAATTAATTCTGATAAAATTAAATTAATAAAATTAAATGTGACATCGGTGTATAGCATAAAAACTAGGTGTATTATAAGTATTATAACTTACGATTTGTGGAGGCTGCAGCAGCGAGCCCCAGGGCTGGGAGTGACCTGAATGCGGCGCGGGCGGCATGCCGGCGGGAGACGCGCAACTTAACATTCTACAACAAAAGAAAAACAGAATTAGAACTTGCTCAATAAAGGAATGACACCACAAATGAGGTCGAAAAGTATGTAGCCTTCTTTAGACGATAAAAGTGCTTAGCAAACTATTCGTGTCATTTTGTTCTTCAAAAACCAATCGTTTTCAGAATAAGAGCCAAATAAGCAATAATGGCGGTGTAAATAATGCGGAACGCGTTTGTCACGTACTTATTTTTATGGCATCTATCGACACAACAATTTTGAACAACCAAACAGTTATACGAAGTAGAACTCGATAAAACCGCTTCAAAGACTTCTATGAAGTATTTTCTCAAAAGTTAGACTCTGATTTCGTAATGAAAAAAGGTACAATGGACTTTGCTAATAGAGACTCATTGTTTATTAATTTGCAAAAGTCATTACTTAATTTGCAAAGGTGCCGACGAATGTAGATAATTGGCTTGTAGTGTAATTTTTCTTTGAAGTGTAAATTATAGTGATTAGCTATCTTTTTAAAAACCTTTGTTATTAGCATTTAACAAGTAGGGTACCTATTTAGTAATTTCGGCTGACCTGATTGAAACATCAATCTCATTTGCATTTTGTTTTTACATAGTATTAAGTATTGCCGATTTAATATGAGTACCTATAGGTACCTAAAGTTGAAAATTATTTACATAAAAGATGTAAATGATTTGAGAAATTAATGCGTTCAAAGCTCTATTACAAATTGCAGAGGAAGTTGATACTACGCTAGACCCGTATAGATAATGTTTACCAAAATATTTCTTTAATAGGCATGATATAAGTTTTGCCATGATTGGTTGCAAAAAGGCCGTTTCATCGGTATAGATAGATAGTACGAAAAAATCAAATGGATACATCGATTTGTTAACTGTAAAAATGGATTACACAAACATGTATCGCGAGTATATTTTATGTGAAATGAAAACAAATAGTCTTGTGTATCCCACTGCTGGACAAAGGCCTGTTTCTGGTCCTTCTTTGTATCTCGATGTATTTTTATAGTAAATTGTATCGAAACAGGTATTTGTATTAGGTACGTAATTAAATAATATTTTGTAGAGCCGACGGCATCGACGGACGTAAATTTTACCTCTCCATTCCTTTTAACGTGCTGGCTGCCTTATCTCGCCAAACAAAACCAAACTTTAACTTAAGTTACTTACATTAAATATCTGAATAAACATGAAAAATAAACAGGTGAGTTTGTTCCACAAATAGCTTATCTAAGTTAAGAAAAAGCTTACATAATAAAAGCTTATCTAATTTAAAATAAAGCTTACCTTCTCTTTACTGCTCAGCAAAAGTTTTCTATAACACAACACTGCAATAAGTTCTCATTAAAGTCCAACTTCACAAAAATCTCGCTTTCACCAAAGATTTCAACAATGTCCACCAAAAATCAACAAATCGTTTTTTGGGACAACCCTTCGCTTCAGCGGCCGAGCCACGTCTGCACGGCACTGGCTCTCACAATGAACTGAAAAAAATCTGTCAATTTTTATGCTCCAAACATCGATAAATGTATTCTACATTTGAAGGCGACGAGTTTTCTGGGAGAGAGAGACGCAGGTAGCGTCAGATACGCGCATCCCTTTCGCTCGCCCCGCAGCCTATTTTTATTCGAAGTATTCGAACCAATACGAAGCCAGCTACTGTGGGAGGGGATCAAGTTATTAAGTTATTGTTTATGCGATATTAATAATAAAAAAATAAGCATCCCTTGGTGCTTTCGCTGTTGTTGTTGTAGGTAACTCATAGGCGTTATTATATCATGCTATTATGACTATACGGCAAACACAAAACGAAATTAGATTGTTTTTGTAATGTATCGCCCATTGCGGTAATGTGATTTTTATGTTTGCTTGTCTCATTTATAATTACGGGAAATAATAATACTTATCATGTACCTACTCTGCAAAGAGGATAGTGACATATTAACGGACAGGGTTAATTTAATAGGTAATTATCATTTAATAATTGTCCTGCCTTTCTAATATAAACACCTTACTCATATGAACTTATATTTAAAGGTGTGTTTTTCCATTTCTCCTCCAGTTTGCTACTGGAGGAGAAATGGAAAAACACACCGCAGTCTTTTAACATTCTATATGCGATGACACATAAATGGTTATGAGTTATTATGTAAGTTTATTTATAAGGTGTTTAAAACTATTTGTGCTCCAGCAACCTGAAATAAAATGAAAACTTACTACCTACATAATAATACACCTACTTACTACATAAATACCTGAGCACATCCAGACATATTATGTGTATCGCCCTCCCCATGCGTTGTTTTTATGCCCAAAATAAAAATAAACGATAAAAAGCGTCCGCGAGGCAGGCGCAGCGAGGGGCGTACCATTTTTTAGAGCCAATCGCGGAGCACCGTCTATTAAAAAATAAATTTCGGTACATAGGGTAGGTAAGTATTTCGTTACGCACAGAAATTTTCTAATTTTAGACTTAAACCTATTCAAGGAGCATTCCTGTCGTGCCATACCCTCGATATACACCATAAATTTTTACCAATACACCTGCACCGAAGAATTTGTGACTATTCTAGTTCTTATGTAGGTACTTATTGTTTTTTAAAGGATTATAAATAAAACTAGCATACCCAGCAAGGATATAAAATAAACTTTTTGACGGTGAGATTACGAACCATATCGGTCCTTAAGATTAAAAATAAAACGTTCGAAATTCGAATTTAAACCCAGCGGCTGTTTTGATAAAAGAGATTAACTTTATAAAACAATAGACGGCCAGGTTTCGTTTTCGTAGCGGATAGCGGTATTGGGCCTCTTTGTCTGGGTACCGCTGCGCTAATAAAGCTAAAGGTTGTTTGTTTTTGTGATTTTTCGGGATTATTTTAATCCTCAACAATTTATTTTAATCTTATTAGGGCGGGAGGTAGAGTCCATAGACGGTCTTGGTTTCTAGCGTAGGAACTCTTACCTACAGGTATATTTTACTTAGTTTTTAAGTAACTAAGTACCTACTACTCTTTATGCTTTTTCAGCATGATTTTAAATTAGTCAGGATAAGGAAGTTGTTAGGAATAGGTAGGTCTTAGATTAGATGTGGCGGAAAGTTAGTCACGAAGTGTTTGAATATTCATTTTAAATATGCGAAATGACTTCCAAAATTTATCTAATTATACTTCCGATTAAAAATAGACGTCCTCTTGGAATGTTTGTGTATTTTTTTTATAATTAATAAAGTACCAATTTTTTTTTATAAACATTAACTCCACATAATGAGCAAAAGCTTAAAAATATTCGAATATCCTTTAGTGTCTGGAATTGGTTTTAACCTTTAAACCTTAGATGTACACCTCAGTAATTATTACTGGGATAGCCCAGTAACATGATTTGGGAGACGTAATTTTGTGTCTATTAGGTATTTGAATTGAATTATTAGCTATTAGCTGAAGACAGCGCGCTACGGCGCTCATTAGCGGAGGCCTATGTCCAGCCGTGGACTAATATAGGCTGATGATGATGTATTTGAATCACTGTTTTTACAATCGTATGTGTTTCCGAACTTAACTGACGCAGGCGGTAAGTTAGAGAAGTTAAGTAAATCGGTAGATCTCGAGTCTCAATACGAAACAATAGAATCAGAAGGAAAATACTCGAAATCTCAAAAAGTTTTTTTTGCAATTCTATTAAATAATTGACTGGAATTGATATGGATCAGTTGAACTACCTGTAGATTGTTTGCAACAGTCTGCAGTTAGCTAAATTGGCTCAATTGTAAATACTAGTGTAATTTTCTTTGTGAATAAAGGCTTTTGCCATTTTAAATGTAAAAATTCAAAAAATCGTAATCGAAAATCGAATTCGCAATCGAAAAAATTGAGCTAACTGCAGATTGTTGCAAACAATCTACAGGTAGCTCAACTGATCCATATCAATACCAGTCGGAAGCGTCCCCAAGACGCTGGCTGCATTGCCACGCTGTATGGCAATGCTGAGCGCTGTGCCAGATACATAAAAAACTCTCGGGTATAGAATAGAATAGAATAGAATAGAAAAGCATTTATTTCGACACACATAATATAAATCAAACAAAACCAAACAAATAATAAGTACTTATATTAATTTATTTAAATGATTACCTATTGATTATTATTTGTTTAGAGAATGTTCCCGGCCTGGTCACATATACATTTTATTCCCTAAGGATTTTCATTTGTCCCGAAAATCAAAAACAGCGTACCTAAAGAATTCGTAGTAGCTTTTTAGTTTATATAAAAAAACCTCAAATTATTAGAATTAGAAATCTATTCACTGATGGAGCCACGGACGTCACGGAAGACCAACGGCTTAAAAGTATAGTTGTTAATGGGGCTTTTTTTATTTTTATTTTATTTTTATTTCTTTGGAAGACAGACAGTACATAGATATATAACGAGATACAATAAGAATTTTCTTAGACCAGTAAAGTCTCCACTATAAACAAATTTACATATAAAAACTGGTGAACAGACTTATATTAACAAAGATAGAATACTATTTCAAACAAAAGCAAAAAAGAGGAAAAGACAAGGCAAAATAAAAAAAAATTTTAGTTAAGTAACTTGGCGGCAGCAATGTCTACAAATGCTTCCACGAAACGTGACGGCGGCGGTTGAATCGAAAATATCTTTATATTTCGTTGAAAAATTTATTGTAATTATTGCAAGCTCTATTCAGAAAGATGTTCTGCCTATATTTTGTTCTAGAGGTTGGAGTCCAAAAAGTTTTCTTTTTCCTAGAGAAAGCCCGTGGGCAGTGTAAATAAATATTTTCAAGCAACAACTCGGAATCAATTTGATTGTTCAGTAATTTATATAAAAACACTTGATTTTGTACAGTGCGACGAATGTCTAGATCTACTATAGAGTCTATAGGAGCTGTCGGAAAGCGGAATAAATAATGTTTTAAAAATCTGTTTTTCTAGAAAGAAAAATATTCAGCAGGAGTATAATATTCAGCAGGAGCAGGAGAATTCAAGGCACGGGGGTGTAACACCACCAACTTCCTGACTCTGAGTCAGGAAGTTGGTGGTGTTACACCCCCGTGCCTTGAATCTGTTCACTAATCATAACATAGGCATGCAATATGATCAAACCGTATCCTAATTCATTTGTTTATTTGTCATATTCAAAATAAGGGCTACGTGCCATTTACTACTAAATGTTTGTTGTTGATTATTCACTTTGTTTGTTACTTGTTATTGACATAACATTATTGGCTGCCGACGCCACTACTTATCAAACATATTGTTTTAGTGAGTATTGGGTGTACTAAACTGGATTTAATTTAATTATATACCTACGAAATTTCTAGGTCTACCTTCTCGAACCCGGGTAAAATTACTTTCACTATTCAATTGTAAATACTAGTTCTAATTTATTAATTGTTTGTAATTTTCTTTGTGCATAAAGTTATGGTGTAGTCTCAGTAGTCCGGTTACATTTAATTGAACCGGACTACTGAGTTGCTAGATGTATCAGTAGTCCGGTTGCTTAATTGAACCGGAGCTATCTTTTATTATACCCCGGTTTATAAGCTGCTGTGGCTTTTTCGGTGCCGCTCGAGCCGTCCAACTCAGGCGGTCGAGATGTAAGAATTGGCTTAAGGAATCTATCAGAGGAAGGAAGAAATCAAATTACCTACAATTGACGTAGCTTTGGCGGATAAAAACATATTTTACAGTGAGGTACTAGGTATTGAAGCTAAGGTATGTACATGTTAAATAGCTATGAAAGTTAAAATGTGAGTGTGACTTATCTCAGAACATTATTATGTTAAAAGAAAGATAAACGAATTGACTTGAAAAAGGGTTTCAGCTTTTTACCTATGTGTTATTTATCATTTTCACTGCCCACCATCTGGTAATTCTGGCAAAATACTCCCTTAGTTGGTGGAGGAATGGTGCTGATGGGTATACTACCATCACACCAGTCATGGGAATAGAGAGATGGCGAACGTAATTTATTGCTCATCTCAGTCTCAGGTTATTCTCTGGTCTCAGTGTAGACTGTAGAGTAGAGTCCAACTCAGGGTTAACTAACCAAAGAAGGTGCAAGCGACATTGTTTAACGAGCATAAGTAAATAAAAAAATGGGTTAAATGTGTCGGTTCCTATGTATTCAGAAGGCAATTAGCGTGTGGGAAAGTAAAACAAGATAAAACAGAAATGTATTTATCTGTTGGCCTTCTCTATGTGTTGGTATCTACAGCTTGATAGCCCAGTCTGACCAAAGTATAGTGCATTTTACAACAAGGCGAGAAAGTGATCAATTCCTACCGGGTGTGTCCTTAAAACACAAGAGGTAGGAATCGCACTTTCTGCCGAGTGATAAATAGTGCTTTATACTACACCTTCGAGGAAAATAAAAGCAGAATTAATTATTAATTGAAATCGCGCCCAATGATGTTGGTAAAACCTCATTGACCGCGCCAGCCTTTGGGTTCTTTTTTCAAAATATTGTTCGGTAATCGGAGGAGGCCTAATGGACTTTGAGTAAAAACTTTTTGTCGTTTGACCGAACGAAAATAACCGTAGCTATCGGCCGATCTTTTAGGAAATTAAAAAAAAATAACACGTTAGAAATGGATTTCCATACACTTTTTCCTCCCGCTAAAACACGTGAGAAATGAAATTCCATAGAGTTTTTCCTCCCGGTTTCCTATAGGCCTGCAAAGACATACTTTCTATTCTATAAATGGAAAAGGAATAGGCAACTTTCCGAGCAGGTGTAGTATAAAAACAATTCTTTATTTTCTCTCACACAGCACAAGAAAACTTTAGAGGCCTTTATGAGTTTAGGAATTATCTGTTGCCCTGGTGGTAGCGACGTAAGAATCTAACTTTTCGACTCAACTGTGAGTGGTTTTAAACTTGCAGTGCTTTGTCTATCTATCTGGGTCTGAAGTCTCGCTGAGTTTGCATAGTGTAGAATGAGATGCCCTCTATTTCAACGCAGAAAGACCGCTTCTAGACAAATAGCTGAAATCAACTTAATTGCATTGCAATTGTAATCTAAAATGTATTTTTTCCAGGCCTAGATAGATGGGCCAAAAAACGTAATGCCTATGTATTCCTTCAGAACCAGAGGAAAGGCTCATTGCTGTGTATTTTTGACGCTGCTACCAAGTGTGGTGATTATGGTCAAACCCCCTTGTTTTTGGGGAGGCACCTTCAACAGTAAACAGATAAGGGCTGGGGAAGAGAAGGATGACTCCAGGATCTACTAATCTACCCACTTTAAAAGTTACAGAAAACCCACGATTGGTATAGCTTTTCCCGATGGAATTACCTAAGTCATCTATTAAAGCTGGCTCTTCCGGCATCCTTCGCTCTTTCCTCTTGATGCCTAATAATCAGTAGTGCTCACGGGCTGACCAGATAGATAGATTTTTTTTCCGAACTCTTTTTAGTCACTAATTCAAAAGTGTTTTCCTTCCAAATGGCTCGTAAACTTTACATATCTTTGGTTGATTTGCGTCATGAGTTATTTTGCGAAACAAGTTTATTACTTAATTTACTGGTAAAATATAGTAAATAGACACTAAATAAGGAAAGTGTGATGCAATAATGGAACGGGTTATTCCATGAGTAATTTGTATAACCAAAATTATTACAATAATTAATCATTAGAAACTAATAAAACCAGGAATCAGAAAGCCTTAAGGCTTATTATATTACAAATTAAAGAACCGCAATATCTTCTTCAAAATTAAAACAACTAAATAGAGGTATGGCGCCTGACTAATGTTTTAAATTATTATTTTACTATTAACGTGTCTGGGTGAGATTTTTTAGCTTATTTAACTAGTCTATGAACAAATTGAGTGGTTTTAATAATTAATAGAGAGATAACATTTGGCTTATGCAATTTATTGTAATACATATTAAAGATCAAAACGGAAAGCGACAAAGTGGAGTGGATAATCCTTGAACTACAGGAAGGGGGCATCATTCAGAAAATGAAAGAAATGTGAAAAAAAAAATTCAGTCTGACGGTTTTTATTATTTTACATTGGACGAAAGACATTGGACGAAGAAGAAATTATTCTGTTTTTTTTATAGCATTCTTGGATAACTGTACTATCAAATGCTAACCGCCGCCGGTTGTGTGTCAAAATAACAGTTCTTTTTTTTTAGTTTTTTTTTTATCAAACATGCTTTTTTTTCCAAAAGTTTGATTTTCTGCGGCTTAAAAATTTTTTGCGTCACCTGAGTGACTAACTAAATAATAATTTGCAAAGAATATTCCTGTTAAAATTGGTAAGGATAATTTGCAAAAATTACAAGTCAGACATCAAAACAAATCAGAAATTTAATATACATTTATTGCATTGAAATTTCCTGGAATAAGAGTTAGTGATAGCCATTTGGGTTGGGGCAATCTAAATGGTGTCTCTTTTAAGGTAGGAAACTAAATTTTACGGTAATTTTCCTTCCTCAAACCACAGAGGATTGCAATTAGAGTAAAAGTAGAGTAAAACTTAGAGTGATGATGATATAGCCAAATTTCTGCCACGACGACCAATCTCAATGGAGACCAGCCATGTGCGCAGGACTTCATTAAACTTAGTGTACAAAATAAGAGTATTAATAAGAAGAGTAATGAATTTCTTTTTTTAGTAGCGTAGCTGTTAATGTATTCCCGTACAGAGTGGAAGGTTGCGGGTTCAAGTCCTGAGACGGTAGTTTTTGGGGTATACAGGGTTATTGGTAATTTACTGACACTGTGTGAACTGCAAGTTCTGTCAATAATCACGAATAAGTTCGTGAAAACGCCATGCCAGACTATTCTTAAAAGAATTGTAGATCACCTGTGATGTAAAATGAAAACCCTGAACCCAATGAATGACTAAAGACCGATCTCCCACTCCTGTGATGTAAAATGAAAACCCTGAACCCAATGAATGACTAAAGACCGATCTCCTGTGATGTAAAATGAAAACCCTGAACCCAATGAATGACTAAAGACCGATCTCCCACTCCCACTGTTAATTAAGGCCAGAGGCGTTTTTAAGCTTAGTTCCAAAAAAAACCTCTAAAGATCGATTTTATTGAACGGATGGTGGTACCTAACAATACCAAGTTTAAGAATACAGTCCTGGCGTTTTCACAAACGTATTCGAGGTGATGGGCAGAACCGGCAGTTCACGTACTGTCAGTGAATTACCATTAACCCTGTATTATTTTTTTTGGAATTGTCCCTAGGTATAAACACTATAAAAATGGATAAACTTAGAGTAATGATAATTACGAAGTTCTTGTAGGCTGGTGGTCGCTGAATGAAATATCTACGATCACTTGCATTCCAACATGTTCTCGATGCGAGTGGTATCCGGATAGCCCTTGGTTGTCTGTTGGGCACCCACCATTCAGCTAGTGTTGGGACAACTTTCACAACTCTAAGTAGGTAGGTACTCCTTTGTCGATGTTCGTTGCATTTTATTTCATTGATTGATGCTGAAATCTTGGTGATTTCACATCGATCTAGGATGTAATTTCGTTCCTAATAGTGACACCCCAAGTAACTGCCATAAGTACCATTGTGATATGAAATAAAAGTAGTGATGATTTGCCCTTATTGCTATAATCAAGAATGTCTTTCATCTCAGCATCTTCAGCATCTGGTAACATCCTAAGTCCAGGTTCGCACTGAGTGGTGGTTCTTGTGCGTGTTGCCCCAACCTAACTTTACCGGTGAGCTGCTTTCTGAGCCCGCTAAAAGTTCGGTAACGCTGTCGTGGCCGTCTGCGGCCAACAACATTATAGTCCTTTCGAAATATATAAAAAAGCGCAAGTCGACAGGTGCGTTGCGATCCTGCGCTAGAGAACGGCGTTGCTGATGCACAGGGGCAGCAGCGCCAACCACCAGGGCTACCTACAGGTCATTGCAAGAAGGCTGGACACTGCCTCCCGGGGAGGCCTTTATGCATCACTGGACGAAGGTGCATGTTGTCTGTTAGTGTTTAGTCTTGTAATCTTGTGTGTTTATGTCTGTTTTTAAAATGTTTCTCGTTATGTGGACTGTGTATGTTACAGTCTGAAAAAAATATACTTATGAGATATCACAGTGATTTCTGGGCTCGGTAATATTATGCTCTACTGAACCTTATAGCCAGCCAGACATTCTAAAAGACAGCTCAAGGAATTGAAGTTATATTGAATTTTGTCAATGCACCTTAGCACATAAACTTAAGTTATTATTATTATAGAACGGATATAAATAAATCAATAACGCAGAGACAAAAAAAATAAATTAAATGAAAGATCTTATCAACGGAGCACATCACTACACCCAAACTCAAGCTAGATCCAATAGCAGTAACTCCGGTAGATACTTACGCAGAAATATGTCCCGCATTTAGGGCCCTGAAGAAAACCGCCCTTATCGCGAGTAAAAAGTAATGCGTTCAGCTTTTATGGCAGTTTCGGGACACGCTCTTTATTACGGAGGGACGAGGGCCCGGCCCTGCGGCCAAGGACAGCGGGAGAAACCATCAAGGAGGGAATTTTCACTTAAGTTTTTGGAAGATTTTTTTTGTCTACTTCAATCAATATGACGGTCGCATCGAAATACGACCGTCTCATATTGTCATATTAAGTTCAAGCGTCGATATTTTTATTTTACTTTTTATATCAGATTCAAATTTGACTCTAAGAATTGCTATCATTTTTTCGACGATGGGCCCAGATCTGTTTTTACGCTATTCTTAGTTATTTTCATAGGCTTACACGAAGCTCTGAGAATATGTAAATTCTTAAACTGAATATAAAAGTGAAATCATGTTTTAATAGATTCTCCTCACTACATTTTTATTTGAAATAGTGGGCTTTGTATCTTGGAATTTTCCTACTAGTGCTCTTGACTAGTATCGGTACTCTTTACTAATGTTGACTCATACCCAATCTCATTATCACCCTCCCAGTGTATCGCCTACTCTCCCCTTCGCATAAAAAATGATTGTACCTTCAAATCTATCCCGAGGGTGACCCCTCCCACCCTCTCGACGGCTCCAAGTTATCTTACGCCCTAGCAGTGGTTTAAATGAGAGGGATTTATAAATAAAGCCCTGTCTGTGTTGTAAGACCTAGATAACACTTTTATTTGTTAATATAGATAGATATGTATAATAGGACCTATTCCGAGAGATATCGCATCTATACAGGGAGATAACACACAGCAAAATAATGTCTCGTGTTTTTTGCGATATTTTTTTTTGGTTCGATAGCAACTTTAAAGAAAATGCGAAACCAGCAAAAAAACGGATAAAGAAGAATAAAATAAATTTATAAATAGTTCAACAGAGGTAAGGTATACAAAAATACATAGAGCAATAATAAAAATTATCAATAACTGAATGTAGTATTTGGAAATTTACTTAAGAACGGAATGTCTACAAAATGAAAAAAAAAAAATTACTTACGGATTACAATGAGTTGTAAGTAAAAATTAAAATTATTCAATATAGGTAACCTTGCAATGTTTGGAAAGAGACTTAAATTTTTTCCGACTGGGCAAGAAGGAGGATAATGTTTTTTATTCGAATGAAAATTTACATTTGCTGTTGTAATTTTATATTCTAAACTTATTGATGTTATGCTAAATATAATACTTACCTAAATATAGCACCTGAACAAACTGGCCGAATCCACGAATTAATAGAAAAAAATGCTTCATCAAATACCTATATACCAACAATAGAATTTTACGACAATTGAGTAAACGAGATGTTATGTTTGGTCCTGTATTTTTAAACAATGTGTTTGACGTCATTACGTTATTATGTTTTTAATTTTTTTTCCCGAAACGGTCTAGTTAAAATTGGTCGAATTGTAGAGAAAAGGTACTAAGTACATCCATAGATCACGAAAATCCCATCATAATGATGATGACTCACTAGTATATTTTCAAATGAGCTAAGTTGCTGGTCGGCCATGCCTTGTTCCACTTCGAATTTGGCTTCGACCCAGTCTGTTTCACGACTCTGACAAAACTAACTTAGCAACTGGTAGGGTAAGTATCTAAAGAACTTCCAGAAATCGATTCAATATGTCGTTAACATATCCATTCGTACCTAACCCGTGACGCGCGTTTTTGTTTCCCCATAAAACGGAGTAACAACAGCCACGTGTCGATTTTTCGCCCCAAATCGTAGAACACGGAAGCAAAAAACAAGTAGCAAAAAGCGAGTGGCTGTAAAGCGTTTTCTACTAAAATAATTTATTGCGGTACATTGCAATAGACATTAGACCCAATTGTTTAGCGAATCGGGTACTTTCGACCAGTTTGGACCCAAATTTTGCCGCGTTTTGCGACGTTCCTGCCATTGTTTGAGATTGGCCTCGTTTTACAATAGGTATAGGGTGCTGTTTGTAGGTGCTACTGATGCATTTTAGGTACAAACAAGGTTCAAACAATTTAGGTACTTGCAACATGTTTGCACAATTACAAACTTTTTTGAGTGTTTTTTAATGTTTTATTCTTTTTATCTATACTAATATTATAAAGAGGAAAGGTTTGATTTTTTGTTTGTTTGTTTGTTTGTATGAATTGAATAGGCTCCGAAACTACTGGACCGATTTGAAAAATTCTTTCACCGTTAGGAAGCTTACTTTTCAGGGAGTGACATAGGCTATATTTTATCCCGGAATTCCCACGGGAACGGGAACTACGCGGGTGAAACCGCGAGGCGATCGTCTAGTAGTTTATATACTTACAGGGTTTTAATAATACACCACCAGGTAGGTAAGTACCTACAATTATACACTATTGTTACCTACTTGAAATGTTGTAACTTTACCTATGTATATTTTGGCAGGCTTTTTTAATACTTACCTAAGTATTAATTGATCGTTGATAAAAGACAAATGTAAGGCAATAATGTATTTGTAGCCGCTCGCATAGTTGGCATCTGCCTGTATAAGTCAATAAACTGACCTATGAAAGTGAGCGCCATTTTTTTGCTTTACAAAATTGTGTGACTGTGACTCAGTTCAGCTGCAGTCCACTATAAATCAAGTATTGGCCAATTCAAGCCAAATTGGTGGTCTTTTGTCACGTCACTAGACATATATTATTTTATCTAAAGGTGGTTATTTATTTAAAAAAACACTTTTAACGAATTTAAAACGCCCGGAACAATAAATTTTTACTTTTCTAACAACATAACTAAGATGTTTTAATTAAAATCAGGAATATCACACGCAGTTTTTTTATAAAAGTAAAAAAAAAGTCGAAAACTATCATTTTATCTGAAGCCATCGAAAAACTGAGCACAGAAACGGTGTTCAAAAACAAAAGCTGTCAAAAAAATGGCAGTTAGTTTAAGCATGCAAAAAGCAGCGCGGGCGCAAGTCGGCGGCACGAGATGCAGCTGCTATACTTCCTCTTCCTAATGTGGTAAAAAATAATGCTGGAACTTGAGAGCTGTCTCCAAAGAAATCGACGCTTATTACTTTGCAAAGATTTTACTCCCAATAGGTACATGGTAGGTAACGGATCAACTATGCGCTGCACTAAAAATTTACGATTCAAATCATATAAAATAGAAAACATAGATGCATATTCAAGAATTTAATCTATGTATGTATAATGCTGGAACGGAAATAACTTTGTATAAATCAGAAAACTGAATTTTAAAAGTAACCGTGTTGTCTATTGTTCTTTAGGATTCGTGGGTGTCGCAAACCCAGTAGCAGATTTGCGTTCATTCCTAGAAGGACTTTGCACAAAACAATACTGCATACAGAAAGTGAATGCAAAAATATCTCCTTTGTTCACTTTTGTTTTCTATAAAACGAAGCTAAAAGTTTTTTTTTGTACAAAAATATGCATTAAAAATAAGCTACCAGCTTTTATTCGCAACGAGAGAAAAAAGCTTTTAATGCGCCTACCGTGAATTAAAAAAGCTGATTCACCTCGGGGTCGTTTTAGCAGGTTCGTAAAAAACGCGGCAGGTTTTTACGATAAAACGAACATTGGTTCGCGAGGGTCTTTTTTACCCTCCCATGGTTTACAGGTTAGTTTTTGTGGAGATACAGATCTCTCTCACGTTTTTTAAAGGTTTTTTATTGGCGTATCGTGTTAATTTGTACGATTAAGGGGATGGTTAACGTTGACTTCTTTTGTTCGTTTTATAGTGACGATCATTTGAAGTTTAGCTATGTAGTCATTTAAACGCTGTTTTACACGTCACTGTTTAATTTTAAATAAATACAACCATAAGGAGAAAAAATTATAGGTACCTAGTGGTAGTAATACATAATTGTTTAATTATACACTCTCAAATAAATAGGTTTAGAATTTTTTCGTTTCATTTACAAAATTTTATGTCAAATGGGGTCAAGTTTTTGCTACAATATTTCAAAAAGTCTTTGTTTCCTAAACTGACCCATGTTAGAAAATGGAGCGTTATATTGAATTCAAAAAGAATTCTATACTTTATTTTAATGGTGACCTTTGTACGTTTCTATTGTAAATAATCAGTAATTTATAATTTATGTTATCTCAATAAGCATTGTGATTGGTGTTATTATTGTGGCCTGCTGGCAGTAAGACGCTGGGGTCTTTGTTGTCCACTCAGTGGGGTCAAATGGTCGAGGGGTCAACGATTTATTACATGAAAAAAAAATCCTAAAATTCCAACGTCTAAGTATCGTAATGCTGATTTTCCAATAATATTTTTGAGAACATGACATAGCTCTAACTGTGTAAAAAAGATGTATAAAAAAGATGAACAGACTCTATGTGTCAACGGAATGTAAAATAGGTTTTTTGAAGAATTTCAAATAAGTAAGTACCTTATAGCATTGTGTATTTTTTATAAGGTGCAAATGGCCTTTTTTGCTAAACACTTTTTTCTACACGTGTACTTTTTTTCTACATCTATGTCTTAAGTTAAATTAAATATTTTACACTTAGCATACGGGCCAAAAAAAGTCAAACTTGACAAATGTCTACCTACCCTATTACCTATTCTTTGCTAGGCCACCACATCAAGAATCGGTTAGGTTAGGTTAGGCGAAGGTTAGGCGCTGTTTTTGTTAGAAAAAGAATTCAAACGCAGATTTTCTTTTGAAAACGACCGTTAACCTATGATCCTAAGAAGTGTGCGACCTTCTGACCGTTATGTCATTTATATCCCAACACAATCGAACCTATTGACCCAGAACCTAAACATCTTTTTCACATCCCTAAGAATTCCAATTTCAAATAGTTTCCAACATAAATCAAAGGTTCGAAGCGTTCGATATTCGAAAATGTGTCAAAATCGAAAGCAACGGTCACCGGACAATGGCCGACTTGAATATACGGTTACATTTTATTTTATTTCGCCAAAAATGTAACAATGTACAATTGTTATCAAGGAAAAAGGGTAGTTGGTAATCTTCTTAATGGCGTGTGTGAAAAGATTATAAATTAAAGTTTCTGTAACAAATAAAAGTGACCCCTGGTATTGTCGGGGTGTCAATATGTGTGACCGGTGCATTGTGCATGACCCCATCGGCCCGAGGCGGGCTTAGCACCAATTTGCGAATCTACTGCGCAGCGTGTGAGCCTACTCATTCAGAATTTTTAAAATTCTACGGATTTTGTATCATTATCGGGATTGCATTGATTTTTTTTCTGTTTGCTTTGTGCTTCCGAAAATGATTGAGAGAACGTAGTTTTTTTTTGTATGATAAACTAAATCAAAACATTTATTTACCTAGGTATTAGACTTAGCGATTGTTGTATCTACTGAAAATCATACAATGTGAATCAACATAATACCATTCAGATGAAATTGTGTCTATGATTCTGAAAACGACTGAAACATATATACTTAGTAGTAGAAATAAGCCATTCTAAAAATGCACACCCCCTTCAAAAACGTCATACAATCGACGTGCATTTTTGGAATGGTTTATCTCTACCTACGAGTACCTACAACAAACTTCATAAATATTTTCAATCACCATTCAAAATTGTAGCAATAAAATGCATCTGAGATAAACTGCAATGGCTGACCATTGTCGATCTTGACCCCTCGCTAAAAATAATGGCCGAGGGCAGATAAATTAAAAATGGTCCGAAATACCCCTTGACACGGCGATTTATAGTCCAACTTATGTGCCGGAACATTTTAAAGGCGGGCCGATGTGTCGAATGAAATATAGGACCGTTACACGTTACATCCATAAAGTAATTTTTCTGAGATGCTACGGTTTTCCGATCTACTACTGAGTAGGTAAAAAAAACCACACTACATTGGAACTTACAAGAATATCAGAGGAGCTTTTTCTGTAGCTCGTATAAAGCTAGTATTATCAAACCTACCGAAAATCGAATAACATTTTGCAACTTAGCATGTAACTAAGTAGTGTATATCTAAGTAGTAATGTAACTACTTAGGGCAACCTAAGTAATCACAAAACCTGAGTTCCTGGAAATGTTTAATAACATGGGAAATATTTCAAAGCCAACTGAGAAACATGTAAAAAATCGATTTCTAAGATTTAAGTTTAAACGCAAATTCTTTGCGCAACAAAGAACGTAACAATTAAATCTTTAGCTGCCACAAATTGTAAGATCGATGTGCTTTTTTTAATCTTCTATATTTTTTAACTTTTTCTTTGCCATCGGAACTTGGAACTTATTGCGTAGGTGTTTAAATCGAAATGTAAGATTTGGATTTTCAATTCATAGAAGTGTACTTTTTAATGTCCTCTTTTGTGCTTTTTAAAGGACAAGGCGATTAGGCATGTCCATTTTGTTGGGTATTATGGCAAAATGTAGTAAATGCCACTTTTGATCGATGATCTCTGTTCCGCACCTGCGAATTTTTTAACAAAGACTTTTAAATTTTGTAATTTTTATAAAACTTAGAAGAAATTTTGTAATTTTAATAAATGGTTATGTTGCCTTTTAGGTAATTAATAATAAATAAATAAATAAATAACGCTGGACAATTCACACAGCATTATCTAGCCCCAAGGTAAGCAGAGCTTGTTACTATTACCCACCTTATGATAATTATGGATATACAGTACCTACTGTCATATCACTGCCGTCGTTTTGTGATTATTTATCAGGTTTTAAACTGATAATTTTCGCTAGGTATCACTGGATCGACGAAGTGGAAGCCGATCTCCGCGAATTCGATACCAATGGCTGGCGAGAAACAGCTCAGAACCGAGATGCGTTGAGAAGTCTTGTGTCGAAGGCCGAGATCTACTTGGGCTCACTGAGCCACAGGAATAAGCTAATAACTAGGCTAATCTACTAACTAATTATGTTTTAATATAGTAAGTAGTAGTACAGTAGTACAGCAATTAGGTAAAAATAATTTTGAGAAGGAGGCCAAGAGGAGGATCCAGCTAGGCTGGGCAGCGTTTGGGAAACTACGTCGAGTCTTCTCGTCATCCATACCGTAATGCTTGAAAACGAAAGTCTTCAATCAGTGCGTCCTACCCGTCATGACCTACGGAGCTGAGACGTGGACACTCACGGTAGGGCTGGTCCACCAGTTCAAAGTAGCTCAGCGAGCTATGGAAAGAGCTATGCTCGGAGTCTCTCTGAAGGATAGAATTCGTAACGAATACATCCGACAGAGAACCTAAGTTATCGACATAGCTCAAAGAATTAGCAAGCTGAAGTGGCAGTGGGCCGGCCATATCTCGCGAAGAACCGACAACCGCTGGGGTAAATGAGTTCTTGAGTGGAGACCACTACTCGGCAAACGTAGTGTAGGACGCCCTCCGGCCAGGTGGGATGACGATCTGCGAAAGACTGCAGGCAGATGCTGGATGCGGCAAGCTGAAGACAGGGCGCTATGGCGCTCATTAGGGGAGGCCTATGTCCAGCAGTGGACTAATATAGGCTGATGATGATGATGATGATGAGTACAGTAATAATAATGATGTTAGGTCTTAACCTATGAAATTGTCGTTTTGTATGGAGAATTTCAAGAAGACTGATTTCTCAATACATTTTTTTCTTTGGAATTACAAATCTTATTCTGTTAAAATTGTGTGTGTAATAGGACATCATTGTGAAAAATTTGCGTAGCCTTAGCCTTAGCAAAAAAAAAATAGCATTAAACCCACATGGTATGAGCTTTTTATTTATATGTTTAGGGTATGAACCTCCCCAAAAATAAAATATTGCATTTTAAATCTTTGCAATCATAATACGTTCAGAACGTAAATTAATTTTGTACCTAAAAAACGGCAATTTCATATAAAAAACCCTACTTTCCCCCTATACCAATTTTTCCATTACCCACTCCAATCGTAGGGACTTACAACAAAAAGAAGCTCTTATCTAGAAATTTCATCTCAGCATCACAAATGAGTAAATAACAAAAAAGATTTGATCGAGATCACAGATACCCCTGATTCGTTCCCAACGCCACATGAATAAAACATGGCTCCAGGGGGTGGGGGTGGCCAACCCTTTCCTTTAATAAATCCACCCCGTTTTTTGCGACAGAGGGTGGCAGAATCGATATTTTTTTGAGAGAAAGCTGCGAAAGTTGATGGATAAAGTTGTCCATGTGTTGTGAACAGTTGGCATTTTGGATTGGAATGGGGCTGTTTTTATATCTTAGATATTAATAGGTACTTACTTTTGAAAATATTTAAAGTTGAATTCATCAAGCAATATTTTCAAATAGTTAATCCGCCTCGGGACAAATATTTGTACGATCTGCAGATATTTGTTCAGGGTGTTCTGGTCGTTTTCTATGTATAATAAAAAATATCTATCTATGTACTCGTATATTATTATGTATATCAGTTATCTAGTACCCATAACACAAGCTTTGCTTACCTTGGGGCTAGATAATGATGTGTGAATTGTTCAGCATTATTTATTATTTATTTAGTTAATGATTATATCGGGTATTTATCGCGTACCTTTTGTTTTATTTCCCCTACGTTTCTACCGCGTTACAGCGATCGTGGTCACGGGGCGACTAGATATACAGGGTGTCCCATAATGAGTGGATAATCTTGAAACGACTTGTGCCAAAGCCAATCCGAAACATTTTTTGTTTTTTTTTTATCTTGAACGGTTCGGAAAATATTTAACTTATTGTAAATTTGGAAAAAATTGTACCTTTGTTCACATTTTTAGACTTGGTGCCTACAATTTTTTTATTTTTTTTATTTTTGTATTTGGAATATATTAGGAAAATATAGCGTAATTGAACACCGTTTGAATAATTTTGGTAACTAGGAGCAGTAATTTTCAAGACAGTATTAAAGTGGAAAATTGAAATTTTTCATTTAATTTTACTAAGTTTAAGCATCTGTGGCTTAAAAAAAAGGTATGAAAACCTAAGAAGCCATGTACATAAAAAACATGTCCATTTCAAGAGGATTCTTAAATGATAAAAAACTACGAAATATTATAGAATGAAACACTGAGATATCGCCACTTTTGTGTAAAAAGGGGCCATTCATATTAGAAATAAAATTGAATCATCACACATTAATAAAATATCTTTTCGCCACTCTCGTTCTGAAACGGTAACTTTTCTACTTAAAAACACAGAAAATCTATTTTTTCTTAAACATGCTTCTTATATTCAAAGAAATAAATAATAATCTAGCCGAAAGTAAAGAGAGCAATTGAAGAAGATGCAACCGTATCAACAAGAGATATTCAGCGACAAAGAGGTATACCCAAGTCAACAGTTCACAGGATTTTAAGGAGAAATCAATTTCATCCCTATCATGTTACTCGCGTTCAGACTCTGCAGCCGAGGGATTACCCAGCAAGAGTTACTTTTTGCCGAGACATGTTAGGCAAAATCGAAAGGGATCCTGAGTCCACTTTAATACTGTCTTGAAAATTACTGCTCCTAGTTACCAAAATTATTCAAACGGTGTTCAATTACGCTATATTTTCTTAATATATTGCAAATACAAAAATAAAAATAATAAAAAAATTGTAGGCACCAAGTCTAAAAATGTGAACAAAGGTACAATTTTTTCCAAATTTACAATAAGTTAAATATTTTCCGAACGGGTCAAGATAAAAAAAAACAAAAAAATGTTTCGGATTGGCCTTGGGCCCCCGCACAAGCCGTTTCAAGATTATCCACTCATTATGGGACACCCTGTATAAACTATATATACGGAGTATATAAACTTATAACTTATAACAATATTTTCAAAACATAGAATTTGTAACTTTGTCTTATTCCATAGGGTCTACGGTGCGTCTACGAGTTTGCTACGAAGTGCTACGAGAGTCGTAAAGACTAAATGCTAGGTAAAAAGATAATACCCTTTTTAGCAATACATTTTTTTTGCCATCCAATCTATTTTAAGTAGATTCTTCTGTATCCGAATCGGGTGCTCTGAAAAAGCTGATTTAAGAAAAGGCCTCCCTGATGGAAAAAACTAAGAACACGTTAATCGCAGTCAACCATAGGTGTACATTTTCCTCATTTTCCTTTGATTTAAATGGTAATCAAACCTTCAGAAGCAGGTCCAAAATAATTAATTTGAAAAACTACGCAGTCTTAGAGCTCTTCACTCACGTAGGTAAGCTTATGTGGAAGCATTTACTTTTAAACATGGCTACCCCCTTCCCTTTATATATTTTAATCTGGCAACTACTCCCGTGATTTGGCAGAAGGGGTAACACAATAGAACCTCATTTCTAAAGCACCCTTCATTCTATGATGTTACCAAGTGCCGTGAGAATGAAATTGTATTCCATTAGAATAGCCGATAATATTTTGGATTAGATAATGTTATAGTGAAGGGGTTGTTCGAAATATACCCTCAAATAAAATATCATACACATCATCCTTATCTTCAAAACTAATACATAATTTAAAATTACTAGTATTTCCATAATACTTAATAAGGTGTTTTCATCTATGAATAAGACTTTTATTCTTGAATAAAACATTTTATAATTATTATCTTAGATTTTCACGTAGTTTATTCCCAAGATGTTTCATGGTAGACCTTAAACTAACTTTCATGGCACGAAGCTCCTGTGATACTTGATAAGAGAGCAACTGGACAGTGAAAGCGTTAATATGTTATCATCAAGATTCGTTATTATATAATATTTTAAGATTTTTGTTATTATTGTGTATTTTTGGGACATTATTAAATTTCTAAAATTTAATGGTTTGTTGTAGATAGACAGAAGATAGAAAATTCTTTATCGCACACTTATCAAACAAGACCCGTCAAGTGCGAGTGTAACTCGCGCGCCGAGGGTTTCGAACGTTTGTGAACAAGTAGGTACCTATGTACTAAAGGTACCGGTTAGAAACTCCGAAATTTAATGAAGACCTAAAACTAGTAGGTAAACAACAAAAAATACAAAATATGTGACATTTGGCGGTCTTATCGCTTGAGATCTCTACCAGACAACCGTAGTAGGTATTCTGTATTAGTTAATTATTTTAATTACTTTAACACTATCATGGCCCAAGACGCACATGTCATGTCCATCTGCAAGTCCTTGCAGCGTCATCATCATCATTAATGGCCTTTACATCCATAAAATTTATGGATGTAAAGGCCATTAATTATGATGATGTTCTATGCTTATAAAAAATTTCACCGTTATTTAATAATGGTTAAATTTTTTATTAGCATAGAACAATGCATACTCACAACATGCTTAAAACCAAAAATACACCTGACCTTATGATGCAATGCTGAATGCATATAAGTAATAGAATTAACCTCATTAACCTTACCAAGGTGCCTAAAAATAAACGTGGTTCTTGGATACTCCGGTAGAAAATAATAAATGACTGTTCCGGAGTCATAGTCACACTAATATTATAAATACAAAAAAAAGTGTGGATTGTGTGTATATATCAATTTTGGATAAGTGATGTATCACTTATCCAAAATTGATATAAATCCATATAAATCCGGGATGTTTGCTACCTCTCATGCCATAACGATTGAGCCGATCGGGCTGAAATTTAGCATAGATATAGCTAACTTTTATCCCATAAAACAGTTCTCATGGGATAGACATTAAACGTTTCCATAGCAACAAGGCATGCGTAGCCGCGGCCGCGGGCAGAAACTAGTTATAAATAAATAAATAATGCTGGACAATCCACACAACATCATCTATCCCCAAGCTAAGCAGAGCTTGTGTTATGAGCACTAGATGACTGATATATACTTATATGTTTTTTCTGCTTAGAGCTAGCTAGATGATGCTGTGTGGATTGTCTAGCATCATTTAGGTAATTATTTTTAGTTTATAATAGCTTGTGCTGTGGATACTCCAGAGCAAAGGCTTCCATATAGTTTATTTTATAAAATTTTTGTTATTACTCTTCCTTTACTTGCCAAAATCCTCTCCTTATCCCCTTTCACTGGTCGAGATTTAGCCCAGTTTTACTTAGGAATAATATTTTTTGTCAATACAAAACGTTTATTTCAGAAATGTGTGTAACAATTCGGTTAGAAAATTGTCTCCTGTGGTAGCTACAATGCAAATGTGCTGTGTTACACGAACAACTGTTCCTTGTAGTTGACATAATTTAACCTATCTATTATTTTAATGAGTAAGTTGGTTAATGCACTGTACTTGTCTATAGGTACTTAAGTAATAATCTATATTATCTATACTAGCTGAATCCTCAGATATTATACAGACTCATGGAAAAACAATCAGCAAAACAAATATCAGAAAGAAAATAAATAGGAACATTTTGCAACGTAAACAATCGTATCAAGAACGAATATCGCGAGATTTATGAAGCGATATGACTTCAGTTTTCCTTTTCATATTATGAGTAGGAAACTTCCTTGGAATGGTACAGTCATAACTGGATAACCGGAGAAAATGATTTTTCCAGAATAATGTTACCAACTGCGCCCAGCGGTGTCACCCGCGTTGATACACATATTTTAAATATTTAGTCATACCACGGGAATACTGCACTTTTCTGATATCAAAAGTAGCCTATGTTTTAATTCAAAATATAAGCTATCCTGGTGCAAAATTTTATGTAAATCCGTTCAGTTGTTTCAGCGTGAAGGAAAAACAAACATACATAAAAACTTACACCTTTATATTATTAGTGTGATTTGCTTTGAATATTAAATGACGTAAAAAAACGTTAAGGAAATGATGATTTTGATTTCATCAATGGATTTCGATAGAGTAAGGAGGTAATTTAGGTGAACACCTGACTCAAATCTAAATTCGGCTTCCGTTAGTTGCGTTTCACATTGCAAGATACCCACGTTTCAAAAGCATACAAGTTATTTCTAAGAGTACCCAGACCTCAAAAATATAATTTTCCAACTTATCCACTCTATCGTTTCGCGCGTCTCATATTTTATACTCCCTGCGAGGCAGAGCGGGACGGCTGAGAGAGGGAGAGGGAATAAAATCCATACTTATAATATTTGCAGCCTCCACACCCACACGCGCGATTTAGCGCTCCGTCGAGAGTTTCGGACACTGTACATGGTGCTGCTTTTTAACGTTTATTAGTAAAAATACTAAGAAAAGTGCGAGAAGTGCCTAGGTACATTTTCTTTTATATGAGACGGGTACTGTGAGAAAAGTCTCCTAACCTAAACCTTTCTACGAACCACGTTCGTTTGCGAATAGAAAATATTAATATTATAAGGAGGAAAGATTTGATTGTTTGTTTGTATTGAATAGGCTCCGAAACTACTGGAGCGATTTGAAAAATTCTTTCACCGTTAGGAAGCTTACATTTCAGGGAGTGACATAGGCTTTTAGGCATATTTTATCCCGAAATTCCCACGGGAACGAGAACTACGCGGGTGAAACTACGAGGCGATCGTCTAGTAGAAAATATAAATAAACCGGTCAAGTGCGAGTACACTCAGACCTATTTCTCAAATGAAACTCTAAGAACACCAACTGTTTGGAGACCCCCTTAAATTTTCCACTTTGTTTTATTTTTAGTATTTGTTGGTACGAGTATTAAAGTTGAAGTCTTACATAAAGAAAGTAAAATGTGTTTACCTATTATGGTTCAAGAGATACAGCCTCGAGCAACTTATAGCAAAAATAGCATTAAAATCTTGTTTTTAGGGTTCCGTACCTGAACAGGAAAAGGGGATCCTTATAGGATCACTTTGTTGTCCGTCTGTCTGTCTGTCCGTCTGTCAACCCCTTTTTCTCAGGAACGATAGAGCTACCGAGTTGAAATTAACATCAAATACTCAAGTCCGCAGGCTCTTGAATCAGAATCAGAAATTACAGCCGCTTATGTCCGAATATTTTGAAATTTCCAAGGGAATCAATTGCACACAAAACCTATAAAGCACAGGTAAAGGCAAAAATCCGCAATACCGTAAATTTTAAGTTTATTCTTTAAAAAAATTACTATTGATTCACACCATGGACCAAAACCTACAGGGTACTTCCCGTTGACCTAGAATCATGTTATTTGGCAAGACACAAGGTGTTACAATTATACGGAACCCTTAGTGCGCGAGTCTGACTCGCACTTGACGTTTTATTTGTATGGGAGCCCCTTTAGACTAGGTAAAAATTGCAATTGCTTTTATACCTAGATAAAAACAATTAAGTACCTATATAAATAAAGTCACGCATTCTCAGTTTACTGTCACCATCCCGTTGTGTGACACCCAAAATGCCTAAAAATTATACCCAACATACTTCAGATGCGACTAGAATTCGACTAGAACACCCTGTATCCGTCCACCCACATCTCTGCTCCTTCGGAAAAAATGTACGACGCCATAAAAAATCAGCGGTGGTTCGCTCCCGCAATTTTTACCCGTTTTTTCCCCTCGGAGGGTCGCCCGTTGCTATGGCAACACCGCCCCGCCTCTGGACCCGCTAAAAGCTTCAATATTTTTATGGGAAGTGAAAGCTTTGCTTTTACGGATGTTCTTTATTTGAAGGAGCGGATTCGGATGTAGAATGTGCGTTCCCTGTTTGAATTTTACCTTTTTCTGCTATAGCATATCGTAAACGAAGATTTTAAAACCTCTTTGTTTTGTTTACTTTTAAAGGTTCCGTACCCAAAGTGTGCCAACGAGACCCTGTTACTAAGTACTCCGCTGTCTGTCCGTTTGTCCATTGGTTAGCGGGCTATATCTCATGAACCGTATTAGATAGACAGTTGAAATTTTCACAGTGTGTATTTCTCTTGCCGCTTTTTCTGTTTGTCGAGTCACTAAATGGATCGGTATAACATTCGTAGGATATATTTTTTTTGTTTTAAAGAGCTTTTAAAATATTCGTTTACGATAAACTAGAGAAGAAGGTTAAATTCACACAGGGAACGCAGATTTAGGTACACCCGAATCTTTCAAATAAAGAACATCCGTAAAAGCAAAGCTTTCACTTCCCATTAAAATATTGAAGCTTTGAATCAACAAAAGAATCAACCGACGATGACAGGCTGACCCCGGATTGAACCTCAAACAGGAAATGAAGCGTCTGGTATAGCATAGTAACTCAAATGGCGTTACATACTACCTATCTATGTACTAGCTAACAAATAATTGGAAAAAACTCGTCTTTCCTCCAGACATGTTCGACTTTGCGAATTTTAATTAGCAAAGGTCACAAGGATTTCCTAGACAAGTGTCAACTGTATTAAAAATAAACTAGTTTCCGCCCGCGGCTTCGCACGCGTTGTTTCTACGGAAACGTTTAAAGGTTATTTCTGTCCCATGGAAACTGATTAATGGGATAAAAATATCCATCCATACTACATCTAAGCATCCAAACTTTCACATTTTTAATACAGTCCTATACAATACAGTTCGCATGTATAAGTGTGAAGTATTTTTCAGGGTTTTTGAAAGATTTTTCAATTTTTTGGTACTTTCTGCCGAACACCCTGTATAATTCTAGACCTGAGATTACGATGCTATTACACTACAATAAATAACTATCCCACTCATATTATAAATGCGAAAGCATGTGAAATGTGAATTTTTTGTGACCTAGGATCTCCAAAACTACTGAACAGATCAAGATTAAATTGGGCATACACTTATAACGTAGCCTAACTTAAACAATAGACTACTTATTATACCGAAAATACGCATGCGAAGCCGCGGGCAGAAGCTAGTACTTATATAAATAAATAAATAATGTTGGACAACCAGATAACAATTACTAGCATACCCGGGCGAACCCGCGGAATACGCGAATACGCGGCTAGTATGTTTTAGCTTTAATTCTCACATTAGCTAAGCACTGTCTAGCTAAATACTAATAAACGTGTAAAATACAAAATATATACTTTTACACGTCTCAAGGTGTGTCCAGATAAAGGAATAAAACATAGTTTATTTATAAAACACTAGCTGCCGCCCGCGGCTTCGCACGCGTTGTTTCTATGGAAATGTTAAAAGGTGATTTCTATCCCATGGGAACTGATTTATGGGATAAAAAGTAGCCTATGTTTTCCAGGATTATAATTATCTGCATACAAAATTTCGGCCCGATCCGTGCAGTAGTTTTGGCGTGAAGAGGTAACAAACATCCATCCATCCATCCAAACTTTCGCATTTATAATATTAGTGTGATAGTTACTTAACATCAACATTATAAACATTTATAGAACTATATTATTTAACATGTTTTATCAGTGTGGACGAATTATAATAACAACATCAGTATGGTTTTTGTTCCTTTTTCTGAGAAATCAAATAACGTCCCAAAACTGTTTCGACTTCGACGGGACTTGATTCCGTACTGAGAGAATCAATTGGAAGTTTGAAGAATTTAAAATTAATGCGTTTACTAAATTGCAATGAGTACTAACCACTCTGTACGCTACATTTAGTTGGTTAGCACATTCCCGTACTGAGGAAATCATTACGGGAATGTGCTAGCCAACTACACCACGAGGTCAAGTGATGTAGGTTAGCAAATTCCCGTACTGAGTGAAGGATGCGGGTTCAAATCCTGTCGAAGTCGACATTTTTTGGGATATTTTTTTTATCAGTATGGATGCTATGTATAAAGTATAGTTATGTAACATGTTGCTTAATCTGGCGCACCTTATCCTTCCGTTAGTAGGTTTGATGCTCCAATTCTTTATTCTAAGTACGTGTCGTCGTGTATCACTATTATTCTTTGTGATGTTGTCCGAAGAATAAAAATATACCTACCTAGAACTTGGTATAAAAGGTCAGTTACCCAGTAAATACGGGCTGGACACCACTGATATGATTGTATCAATACTTAATACTATAACGTAACACATAATTATAAATTCGAAAGTCATTCCGTCTGTCTGTCTGTTGCCTGTTCACACCTAAACGGCTGAACGGATTTTAATGAAATTTTTCATGGGAAAGATAGTATCCCGGGGCTTTCCCCCGGATACTATCTGTCCCCATTTTCCGCCATAATAAGTGTATGGTATGTCTTTACATACATAGGCTACTTTTTATTCCGGAAAATGCGAGCGAAACCGTGGGCAGCAGCTAGTAATTTATGAGTTAGTAAGAAATGCTAGAAAAGACATTGTGGAGATTATTGTCGTCAAAGATAATGACGCCAGAGCTTTTTTATGAATACCATAAACTGATACGTTGGTAACCATAACTAGACATTCTCAAACGACCATTGTAGTTAGGTATAGGAATTCACAAACTAAAAATAAATATCTACTTAAGTATGTATAGGTACCTGTTCACTCGACTTGAGAAGGAGAAGAATATCATTGTGTCGTATAATGATGAAGTTGAATGCAAATAGGTATTGTCCAATCCTAAGATCGCAAACAAAGAAATATATCAGTTCTGAGTAGTTGAACAAACAAGCGATTCGACGTAACTTAATATTTGGGAAACAATTGCCCAATGGGGCTGAGTGAATATTAGTAGAGCACTAACGAAGAAAGACGTAAAAAAAGAGTACATAAGTACGCACTTAGGTTGCAAAGACGTAAGTACCAAAAGTTTAAGGATTTCGTTAGCAACGTAGAGCCCTCGTAGCACGAAAATTGCTGTAAATTAGATACACGCCTCTTTTGTAATAAAAACTCTATTTACCACCATATAGGTAACATAAAAAAGTCCCCTAACGTTTTTTACCGTTATAAAAAGCTTTCCGATTGGTCGCGTTCCCCCAATAAAAAAGTTAAAGACGCGTGCTACGGCGCACGCGTTCCACCATTCAAATTCAAATAAGGAACGCACGCGCTACCGTATGTAACGTACGGAGCGCGCCTGCAACTTATTATTAAAACGATACCATCCTAAAAAGAATGTCATAAACAGGCTACTTCGACGTTTCGAAGGGTCTCCAGAAAATGGTTAGTCCCGCGTAAAAATACACACACGGAAAAAATATAAAATAAACGGTAGGGAAGTACTTTAAAAATAGCATTATTCCGTTCTCCCTTCGGAAGGGGAGTGACGGCTTGATATATTGCTAGAGTTACTTGGGATTTTAATAATACACAGCGTGTGTTGGTTCACTGAGGCCGTAAGATTTGTCAATATGGCATGCTGTGGGCGCTATTTTAGGTCGGTCGCGTGGCGCCCTACGAATATCAAGTTTCTAGATATTGTAATGTTTACTCACCTACACATTGATGTCTCCCACAGCACGGTGTTTGTCTGGTGGATAGAATATCTCACAGTAGCAGCAGTGTATGGATTTCAGGAGGAATACTTACGAGCATGTACCAAGTTCAGTCAACGTTGAGTCCAGACCAGACTCGAGTAAGTATTGAAATCTGACCTTCATATGAAATAAAATGTAGGTAAGTAGGTATAACAATTATGTACTACCTACGATGACATAACAATCGTCACATTTAACACAAGGAATTACAGACTTTGGTACATGTATACAATGTAAATTCATTCATTATAATGTAGTGTACAAAGTTGATTGAATAAAGTAAACTATAGGTATGCCAAAATAAACTTGCTAAAATAACTTAACTCACAATGAATTTATTACACAATGAATTAACATTCAATGTTCTATTTTAAATTGGTTCGATGTGACAATACCAGTCTTAAGTCAGATTTTACATTTGTAAAAGACGACTTGTTTGATCTAAAAACGTAGTAATTTTTCAGATCTTTATTTACCTTAGTGATTTTAATTATGTGCATCCATTAAACAAATAGACAAAAATAAAGATCAATTTAATTATCATTACTCACACGCTCTAAGCCGGGTTGAAACCGACAATTTATTATTATGGACCCGTATCCAATTTAAAACAACGCACGACCGAATAGAACCATTTACGAGGGGGACATTGTTTTGGGAGCAGAGAACATAGAGGGGAATCCTTGTGGAGTTGAAAAAACAATTTAAAAATAAAATGTAATAATTATAAAATGGAGGGAGGGCCGCGCGTGGCGTGCTTTATTTATTTCAAGTTTGAATCGTCAGCTGCCGTTTGAATATCGAACGCTTGTGACATGTGGTTTGAAAACTTTGAAAAAGGTTAGTTACACCTGTCTTTGTTCATGTGCAGTATGGATGGAGTATGTATCTTGGAGTGTGCCATTTTACGGTTGGGTTGGGTAGATATTTTGATGTGTTAGGTAATTAAAATTACATAACACGTGTTAGGTAATTAAAATTACATAACACGTGTTAGGTAATTTTAATTTTTAATATTAAGGTACTTATGTACTAGCACGCAAGACACGCACATAGAAAGAAGTAGGTACATGATACTAAAACAAATTATATACTTACTACTAGTTTCTGCCAGTTCACACGCGTTTTTTGTATGAAAACGTTTAAAGATTATGATAATTCATAATCTTTAAACGTTTATCTAATAATTCATATAATTCAAATAATTCATAATCTTTAAACGGATCTGATTAACGGAATAAAAAATAGTAATATTCCAGTCTACCACATCAAGGTAAAATTTTACATTTATGCCCGATCCGTTCAGTCGTTATGGCGTAAAGAGGTAACAAATACAAACATCCATCCAAACATCTAAACATCCAAACTTTCTAGTGTGATTACTTATTATGTACCTACAAAGGTACTTACCTACATATTTAGTCACAGTAAAAAGTCTGGAATGTTAAGTCTGTCCTAGGTATATAAAATATAATATTAAAAAAAGTGGTAGTGAGGTTAATTATTCATTTATAAATGGAGGGCTGGAGGCATCCACAGGGTGATTTCCACGTCGACAAACCATTATCAAAATGAAAACTGATAATTTCAAAGCCATGATAGTAATCAATGCGGGTAATCTTAATTAGAAAGCATACTGGCGACTGAGAGATGAAGCCAGATAGATAAGTTTAATATTCTTATTTGGATTGTAATTTGTCCAATACAACCAACCAGCGACTCCGACGAAAAGCACAGAATTTTGGTCGAGAAAGGCGAGATGTTTTCCCCCATTCGTTCCAAAAGCGTTTTAGTCTAAAAGCTACACTGAAAGAATAGAAAAGCTTTAACCTTACAATCTTTTAAGTCTGTAAATAGGTTGTTAACTACATCGAAAGTAGGTAGAGTTAGGTATCTAAAAAGTTACAGAGTTACTTACAGGTAAATAACTTTTTTGATAGTAAGGAACTCTACTTACTTTCGATATAGTTCATTCAGTTACTATAAATAGTACGTGTCAACGCGGCTTTAAGTCTGTAAATTTACAGACTTATAGCCGCGTTGACACGATACGAGTCTGCTCGGGGGGCTTGACCGAGTGGACTCCGAGTGTGTACAAGGATAGCTGTTGATATTAACACTTTCATGGGCTACGACGCAATGTCCTGTTCCAGGCACGTTTAGTGGCGGCGGTGGGGCAATAATGCGTTAACACTTTCATTGCATACGACGCAGATGTCCACGTGCTGAAGCATCAGGGGCGGCGCGCGCGGCGGTGGCGGCGTTCCTCTGACGAGGCGCGAGGCCCCCTCGCGAAGCTGGGCAGTAACTGCGTTAACTTAGTTCACTCAGATGATATTCTTAGTCAACATCGAAAAATGTCATGAGGCGCTTGGTTGTTGTTACTAGACGTCATTTTGTTTTCCTACGAGCTAGCTCGGAAAAGTTGGAGGCGGTTAGTCGTTACTTAGATCGGACGCCGTCGTCCGAGTGCGCTCGGACTAGGGGTTGTCAGTTGTCATGCTACAATACGAGTTGCGTCCGAGTAGGTATTATACACTCGCTCCGAACTCTTTTCGTGTCAACGCGGCAAAAGCTTTTCTTTCGGATATATGTTTCAGTTTAGCAGGTAGGTGGCTAGTCAAGTTGTCAACAAATGTAGAACATACAAAATGACATTGCATGGTCATTGCGTACCTACCTAAATAAATGAAGGAATGAATTTTAAATATTTTACGCACTCAATGGCGACGAGATGTATTTTTTTTTAGTTTTAGCCCAGACAGCAATCGCTGTGCTGCCTACAGCTTACTCCCGGTGAAAAGTTCACATTTTATATAGATCAATGTTTTTTTCGAAAATCAATCTTCATCTGTCAAAGCACAAGGTAATTTGTTGTGGTGTTCAGTTATCGGCCATCTTGCCACCTACCAATTTCTCGGAGATTGTTCTGGGCCATAATTAAACCATTTTAGACTGACCACTGTTGGACCACCCGTTAGATGTTTGTGTTTATTTTAATGATGCTCAAATATCGCACTTTTTCTGTAAATGGAGGTCCGATCATAGATTTAGCAGAATGGTAAAATTTACTTTACCGTTGTCTGTTTTACTTCATAATAATTTAAAAGTATTCTGTCATTGCGTCTAGGTATAGCTATTTTGGCCCGGCTATGGCCACTTAAGTTAAACAAAGAAAGATTTACTGGTAGGTACCGATTACAAACTTTCATCTGCAAAGAGGTTTGCACAATAGTTTCGAAAGCTCTAAAAAGTTTCGTAAAAAAGAGGCGCACCGAGAAACCGCTCTTACTCTATGGTCTCGTCGTTTTTTTTTAAATTGGCTCAACAATGCACTTTTTATCATTCTGCATCTGCAACCGGACACTAAGCGATAACGTTAGACCACAATGACTACTGCATACATAAATCTCCTTCCAGAAAATTTACAATTATTTTAGGATATTTTTTGTTTAGATTATTGATCGTCCACCCTCGCATCAGGGGCTATTGTAAAAAGAGTGTGATTTTTTCTGGTCATTTTAGGGTGCTTTGTAAAAAGATGTCCCCTAGACAGCTGAAGCACGTTTTTGTTCGGACTTTGGATAGGAAAGTGTGGATTACTCCGCGTGATACTGGAGAGATCTTTATTGAATCGTGCGTGGTCAAGTAGGCTTATATGGATATCTGACCCACATAATGCAGATAAGTATAGTAGCCAATGGTAATAGACATTATACTATATCTAAAGCTTTTTAAAAAGAAAAGGGAAGCCCAGCACTGGTATACTAAAGGCTCACAATAAAATAATTGCTATAAGGTATGGATTGTTTCGTAAAAGTAGAGTTGAGTAGAGTCAAGATTCATCGCGGTAGCCATAGAGTAAAAACTCGCTGCTGTCTCAGTAGCCATGTTTTAATTACATTGCGTCTATAGTTTTTATTGTTTCTAGAGCAATACCACCTACTTCTAATAATTCTCATAATTTTCTAAAATATATACGAACGTATACATACATATTATAATAGTTAACGGCTAGTGGAATGAATTACCTTAACAAACCTATAGATTATAAAAATAATAAAAACTAACTTGATAATCTCATTAGAAACTACCATATTTGTCTCAGTAACAACTAAATTGAGTTATTTGAAACACGCAGTTGTTTCAAAAACAGCCAGGGTGTAAATTTGACCTCTCACCGTCCTTTTGACATGGGTGAACGTTGACAGTCCGTGTCTGCGATCCTTCCATCCAACCTTCCAGTCAGCCCATATGGCACCATCACCATGGTAACGTTAGTTGTAACAGAAACCTGATAAAAAATCGGGAATTTGGGACAGATTCGGTAAAAATTAAACGTCTTATTAATTGCACATTATTTGACTCAGATATTATCATCGAATCTGTCCCAAAGGTAAGTAGGTAACAATAAATCTCAAAAACAATTTGCCGTGTAGCAACCGATGGATTTTGAAAAGTTTTCTTCCTTTTGCTACTTTAATTTTATTTTAATTGCTCTGTTCATTACAGTTAAGTGGATACTTTTCCGTTCATGATTGTAATTTCCCCCTTCTTTATAGATTAACACTTTCCATGCTCAGGAAGCACTCGTCGCGTCGTCCCTTCGCTTCTGTAGCTGCGGCAGGGGCCTGCCCAGCCCCTGTCGCAGCAACGGAAGCCCGTAAGCACCCTAGCAGTAAAGTAAAAAGTATTTATTATGTGTCACAAAAATTACATGTAAAGTTGCACAAATAAATAAAAGTTACAACAGTGACATCAAAAAGGTCGTCGCTCAGCATGATGCAGTAACGATGGCGCTACTGTGCGCTGGTTGTATGCGACACCTAGAGGGCGCAGCAGCAGCAGTAGTAGCTATAACAAGCCCTTACGACATTAACCATTCTTTTTTCAAACAATCCCTCCACAAATGAAATAATCATAACTGCTCAACATGAGTGATAGTTAAGTTAATAAGCGACGCATCTTTTTAAGAGTTCAAACATCAATTCCGAGTATAAACTGCCTCCGTCACATGCAATGAAGACGAACGACCCGTCTAATGAATGATAGACGACAAAGAAGAGCTGGGATAGAAGGAGCATCGGTATGTCGAGTCGGGTTAGAACACGGAATTAGAAAGATATTCTATTCCGTATTATAATAAATAAATAAATAATGTTGGACAATCCACACAGAATCATCTAGCCCCAAGCTAAGCAGAGCTTGTATTATGGGTACTAGATGACTGATATACATAATATAATACATTACATAGATAGATATTTTATTATACATAGAAACGACCAGAACACCCGGAACAAATATTTGTAGATCGTACAAACATTTGTCCCGGGGCGGGAATCGAACCCGCAACCTCCTGCGCCGCAGGTGGACCTTCGCCCGCCGCGCCACCGAGGTCGTCAATAATAAATTTATTGCAAAAAGAATCATGTCAAAAACTTAACATAAGTAATTAATTTGTTTTGCATTTATAGGTTCCTGAAATAAGGCTAGTTCGGGCACCCTATCACGTCATACTAATATTATAAATGCAAAAGTTTGGATGTTTTTTGTGTGTCAATATGAAATTAGTTTAGTACTTACGTAGTAAAATTCTTGTTCAAACTATTTTGTAGCCTCAGTTGCCTAAACCAGACTGAGAAGTCTGTTATATAGGCAGCTGCTCTCCTTGGGTTAGATGGAGGTAGATGTGGGTAGGTTTTCGATGTTAATTTCAACCAACCTAACAACACCTTCCTTACTAACAACACGTTCCTTAGAAAAGAGTCTTGACCGACAGAAAGACAGACGGAGTGATTCTATAAGGGTTTCTTTTTTCTCCTTTTGAGGTTACGGAAACCAAAAAAATATGAAAGTAAAGGATAAGAATAAACTCAAAGTATTCCTCGATTTAATCTTAGTATTCATTTCTATCGAGGTTACTACACTGGCGATTCGAAGTAATTTCACACTGGCGATTTGCGTGCGATTTCAAAGCGATGCGATTGCGCAGCGACGACGAACAATGTTCAAAACGCGCTGTGACGAGACGGCGACGAGCTCGCGATGTCATCGCGGCGTGCTCGCTGCGTTGTCGCGTCGCTTTGAAATCGCACGCAAATCGCCAGTGTGATAGGTAAGGCTCTATCTATAGGAAATGTTGGAATTCCAAAATTATATATACGTACTTAGATATTAAACGAAAGAATGACAAAAGTTTTGGTAGGTATTATAACATTTTTAACGCACTACACTACAACGACATGTCCTTTCTGTCAACCAATCCCCAGCGCACATTTGGTTTCGAAATGAGCGGCACTTGTTCCGCTGTAGCCAACTTTTTGTAGGAAACTTTTTACATGAAATAAAAAACAATAACAGAAACACGAGCCTTGCAGTATGCGGATGTTAGTCCTGGCCATTCATCACGGGGAGCTCCAACTAGACGCATTTCATGGCTTTTCAAGACTTTTTTCGATACTTCGGTTTGTTTTATGGACTCCATCGGTGTCCAAAAAACAAGGTTCCTGAAATAAGGCTAGTTCGGGCACCTATCACGTCATACTAATATTATAAATGCGACAGTTTGGATGTTTAGATGTATGGGTGGATGGATGTTTGTTACCTCTTCACGCCAAAACTACTGAACGGATCGGGCTGAAATTTTGCATATAGGTATGTATAATAGTTTTATACCTCAAATAAAACATAGGCTACTTTTTATCCCATAAATCAGTTTCCATGGGATAGAAATAGACTAATGTAATTTTTTTTATAAATTGTATTAAATTTGTTATTGTGTCAAATTAACTGAAAGGCTACTTTGAAATAAAGTCATTAATCAGTTTTTATTTTAGGGTTCCGCACCTCAAAAGGAAAAAAGGAACCCTTGTAGGATCACTTTGTTGTCCGTCTGTCTGTCTGTCCGTCTGTCAACCCCCTTTTCTTAGGAACGCGTGGAGGTATCGAGTTGAAATGGAGATCAAATACTCAAATCCGTAACCTCTGGAACCCTCGATATAAATAAATCTTCTAAGTTAACGCAATCAAAAGTTACAGCCGTTTATGTCCGAATATTCTGAAATTACCTAGGGAATCACATGCACACAAAACCTATAGCGTAGATACTTCCCGTAGACCTACAATCATGAAATTTGGCAAGAAGCAAGGTCTTATAGCACAAATACAGGAAAAAATACGAAAACCGTAAATTTGTAGTTTATTCTTAAAAAAAATACTTTTGAGTCTCGCCATGGACCAAAACCTATAGGATACTTCCCTGTGACCTGAAAGTTACAGCCGTTTATGTCCGAATATTCTGAAATTACCCAGGGAATTACATGCACACAAAATCTATTGGGTAGATACCGATAGGATACCGATAGGGTAGATCCCGTTTACACCATGTATGTTTGAAATATAACAGTTATCTAGTAGATGGAGTAAAATAGAATATCATTTAATGTCTAATGTAAGGAGCTACAACAAAATTGTCCTTAAAAAACCTAGTGCGCGGCACAATACAATGGAGTCGTCAGGTGAATTAACACCTAAGTACACAATTCTTAAATATTATAAGTAGAAAAAAGTTTCTTGTACCCATAACACAAGCTTAGCTTGGATCTTGATGATGTTGTGTGAATTATTCAGCATTATTTACATTTATAACATTATGATTCTTTACTATCATCTGACCAAGATTGTAGGTACATACCCATTTCCAGGTCTAGGCGCCCCAACATGTACCTGTGATGTTGAAAACTTCTATAAAATAATAGATAACATATAAACTAGGTAGAGTTTATTACCAACCTGTTTTTATCACGACTCGTAAACATAGACTTGAATATAAAAAAGTTTTTTAATTACCTGGATTACTTAAATAGTTTTAAAATTAGAATAGTTGAGCGGTAATTGATTCTTTTATATTTAAAACTAGCAGTAGGTACTTTACTTAAAATAGAACAATTAATTGTTATAAGACTTTAATGGTGTCAATTCAGATGTCGATAACTAAATAAACTTATTTGATAGCACTAAAAATAATGTCATCCTTATTAAACCCCCGACGCAAAAAGAGAGGGGTGTTGTAAGTTTGACGTGTCTGTCTGTGTGTTTGTGTATCTGTATGTGGTATCGTAGCTCCCAAACGGATGAACCGATTTTCGTTTAGGTTTGTTATGTGATCGATAATTTTATCCCGAGTGTTCTTAGCCATGTTCCATGAAAATCTGTTACGCCAATAAACGTCGGCGGGTTTTTAAAATGTTTAATTATGTCTTGTATTTCGATCGTTATGAAAGGGAAGGCATCTTTTATAGTAATGTCGAATTAGTATAGTTTAGTTTTGGCGATATCTGAATCGACACCACTAAAGAATGGTTTAGGACTAAAATGTCTGCGTATCTATAGGGACCTACTCGATTTAGACTGAAACTATGGGCTAAATTCTTCTAACTAATCGCTTTACTCTTGTATTTCAATCGTTATGAAAGGGAAGGCATCATTTTTAGTAATGTCGAATTAGTATAGTTTAGTTATGGCGATATCTGAATCGACACCACTAAAGAATGGTTTAGGACTAAAATGTCTGCGTATCTATAGGGACCTACTCGATTTAGACTGAAACTATGGGCTAAATTCTTCTAACTAATCGCTTTACTCTTGTATTTCAATCGTTATGAAAGGGAAGGCATCATTTTTAGTAATGTCGAATTAGTATAGTTTAGTTTTGGCGATATCTGAATCGACACCACTAAATAATGATTTAGGACTAAAATGTCTGCGTATCTATAGGGACCTACTCGATTTAGACTGAAACTATGGGCTAAATTCTTCTAACTAATCGCTTTACTCTTGTATTTCAATCGTTATGAAAGGGAAGGCATCATTTTAGTAATGTCGAATTAGTAAAGTTTAGTTTTGGCGATATCTGAATCGACACCAGTAAATAATGATTTAGGGCTAAAATGTCTGCGTATCTATAGGGACCTACTCGATTTAGACTGAAACTATGGGCTAAATTCTTCTAACTAATTGCTTTACTCTTGTATTTCAATCGTTATGAAAGGGAAGGCATCATTTTAGTAATGTCGAATTAGTAAAGTTTAGTTTTGGCGATAGCTGAATCGACACCAGTAAATAATGATTTAGGGCTAAAATGTCTGCGTATCTATAGGGACCTACTCGATTTAGACTAAAACTATGGGTTATTCTTCTAACTAATCGCTTTACTATGACTATGGTATAGTCGCAGTATCGTCCATAGATGTAAGAAATTCTAGTTAGTGCGTGCGGTGCTATTTGCTCGGAGAGATTGATATGGTGCTCCCACACTGCTGTTAGGAAATGTTTACAAACATTTATCTAACACTTATAGTGTTAGATAAATGTTTGTAAACATTGTTTGTAAACATTGTAAACATTTACTAACAAATGTTATAAATTGTTACATTTTGTTAGAAAATGTTAGATGTTACAAGTGCTCCTACACTGACGGAAAATGTTTACTAACATTTTATAACATTTTTGGCTCGCAGTTTGGTTTTGCGTTCTGAGGTGTCTACATGAAAATGGAAGAAGATTTGCTCATTGGAATAGCTTTTATTTTTTGTTTGAAAAAAAAGAAAAAAGATAACAAATGTTTTATTTTGTTATTTATAAAATGTTTACTAACATTGTCTAACATGAAAACATTTTATGACATCTTATAACATTTGTGATCAAATGTTTGTAAACCAATGTTTACTAACATTAGTTAACATTTTCTAACAGCAGTGTGGGAGCACCAATAGATTTTTTTTAACCTTGACACTTACCTATGACACGCGTCCCTCCATCTGTAGTTTCTTCCTCATCTCACCTCAACAGCCTGTATTGGTCCACTGCTGGACTTGGCTTTCATCTCATGGGGGTATGGCCCATAATCCCCACGCTGAGCATGCGGGTTGTGGATCGCAGTTCGGTGGTAGAATTGTTTTGTAGGGAACGCTGCTACCCACCCCCGCCCAGTGGATATCCCTTAGTCGCCTCTTATGACACCCGCGGGAAGAGTAGTTTTTTTCATCAAAGGTAAGATGCCAAAATGTGTAATTCTGAGATGCTACCATTGTTACTCGTATAGTGAACTTATTAATTTAGTGGAATTAGAGCCCTGAATGCAGTACCCATTTATAAATTATTTCAAGAGCCACATCTCTTTAAAAGGGTTGCTTTTATGACTAGTTAGAGACTATCTATTTTCGTATTCTACTGCTTTTGTTTAGCTTTAATATTACGGTAAATGATATCAATCGATCTCAAAACATAAACCTTTCTTCATAGGCATTTCTGATAATATTTCTGTATGTTGGATCCTGGCTTATCCATATGGTAAGGAAATGAATCACTCTACCAGAAGTCTAGGTTTTCACGATACTCATGAATCTTTCTTTCTTTCTTTCTAACAAATGCGCATTCTATTTAATATTTAATTTATTGTATTTTCGCTACTTAATTATTTATTTGGTGGGAACACCAAATTAACAATAAGGTAATTAATTGAAAACTACACAAAACCCGACTCGGTTCCCGCTTTGTTATTTTTTATTTCGAAATGTGGGTAAAGGCCTTCAAAATGTAGCTAAGAATCATACGTAATGTATGAGAGTCTATACGAATATTCTGAACATACCTCGTTTATTAAAATCGCTTTAGCCTTGTGGATGCGTCAAGGTAATAAATCGATAACTACATTGAAACTCCCGTAAAACTTAACCCTCGCAAGAAAAAAATAAAGGGGTCATAAAGGAAGATAAACTTTAAATGGTAACTTAACCGTTACTGTCTTTTGTTCATTGTCTTTTGATCTTGATTTTTTTAGAAAATTAAGGATTAAAATATTTATATCTATTTTTTATTTGTATTTTTCTTTGTGAATAAAGATTAATTTCTAAATATTAGATAATAATATTATATTATTCCAGTGTATTTAAATAAGTATGCTAGATTATACAGTAAACAAAATCTAAATATTTATAATCTAACTCCTAGTATTCTGTCGCTTATACGCACCTGTATGGAATGGGTAATGATTGGTTGATTAACGATATAGATTCGTTCTAATATGCAACTCAAAAAACACTCTTTTTCTGAAACAACCCAAAAGCTTTGGAAGCCGTCATCGTTTCTGCATGCTTGTTTTTTCCAGCATACCTTCAGGGTTGCCGCAAGTTCGTTCTACCAGGAAATGATGTTCAGGAATGAGGATATGTACTCGTTAATTTGCGTCATAAATCAACGAAAATGCTCGTTTTCGCCGGCAGAGGGCAGTGATAGAGCTTTTTGTCGTTGCGCTCCGTTGGATCGGGTTTCGGGTTTTTTGCTGGCGGTAAATTGGTGACTTTTCGAGTTGTGACTCATTAGGGGTTAAGATTTTTGTTTGGTTTGCTCACTTCTAAACTAAGCTGGCATCTGTCCCCCTTTGACCCCTATATAGTCCATACTAATTTTTATAAATTCGAAAATAACTCTGTTACCTTTTTACGCCTAACTGGTAAAAAGTAATAAGTAAGTAAAAATGCGTTTATTTTGTAATCAGCACATACATAGCACATACAAAAGATAAAGGTTAATACAAAAGTAACAACATAAAGGTCACAAAAATGGCTAACACTCAGCAGATGCTCTGGCAGGATGTATCCTACCATAGCGCTGGTCTTCCGTGGAGGCCGGAATGAAACGCGTGAGTCGCGGCGTAACTCACACATATAATTGAAAGTAAAAAAAAACACATTGAAAGAAAAACAGGAGAAATCAAAAAGAGTGTACAACAGGTTACAGGACATGTGAAATCCTAATGAAATTTGTCAAAAAGGTAAATGGCATCCCGGGGACGGACACTTAAGTAAGCTATTTGAAAATGCGTGGGAAACCGCGGACAGCAGCTTTTCTGTATTTTTTGTATTAATCGCCTAAACAAGTACCCACTTGTTTAGGCGGATTAACACAAAAATTATAGAAAAAACGCGACCCCGTTTTTAACTTTTAATTTTTTTTTTATTGTTTGCGAAATGAGGGGTAAAATGTCTTCAAAATAAAGCTAAGAACACTAGTGTGCTCTATAATAGTTTTATAATTTAGACGAGTGTTTTGATGGCACATCAAAATCGCTTGTTTCCGTTTTAATGATTCGAGGCAGGTAATAAAGAGTGTCAAATAAACATTTGAGTAGGTACCTATCTAGAAACACACGAATTAATTACTTAACTTTCTGAAAACATTTTCATGTTTTCAACCGACTTCAAAAACAGGAGGAGGTTCTAGATCGGCTGCAAGTATATTTTTTTAACTTTTTTTGTGTCGATTACTCCTATTGTGGACCGATTCGGATAATTAATTTGCTATTGTATAGATAATGATTCCGAAATGGTCACATTAAAATTGTATTCCCGAGGGAATTATTTGTCCCACCCAACTTAAAAAACAGTGTAAATATGAAGTAAATTATTCAACAATGTTTTCGTGACTGAATGCCAAAAAAGCAGCTAAAAAACCAACTGTAAAAATTAATTACTCAACCTAGAAAACACGAAAAGCAATCCCCTACAAAGTTATGTATCTTCGCGGATGATATTACGATTGTTTTGGGAATTTGCCAGGACTTATTGACCCCGGGGGAGGCAATCGGGAACTTTGCAATACTTCCCACTATTAAAATATGACGTGATTTATAACGTGGAAGTATTTTAAAAAAGTTTGCTGATATGTGAAGCTGGTTCTCAGGGTTTCGCAGAAAAATGTGAAAAGTTGGGTTGTCGTCATTTGTGCGGGATATCCGGATACAATCTAAATTATCAGCATCGTTATCTTGTAAAATAATCGTATTTGTGTAAACGTTTATCTATGCTCTAAAATTTTTTCGTTGGTCACAAACTCAAAATAATTATTTTCGATACCTTTGTAAACTAATGTTAAATGATTGTTTAAGGTAAAGCGTCTGTATGAAGACCAAGACCCTGAGAGCTCCAAATACGGAAATACCTAAGAAATCAAATAATTTCCCAACAAATTTTGCCTTCGACGGGACTTGAACGAAAAATTACCCTGAGTGTGAGGGCGTTTATTAACCAATATCACGAAAATTTACACAATACTAAGTATTATAGGTGTGTGACACGATTTACTTTACCCTCTTGATCAATTGGTCTATCTAGCTAGGGTGCTAGGAATTGAGAGCAATATTGTTTAATAAATCAAATAGTATCCCAAAAATTAGAAATTACCCTGAGAGTGGGCTTACGTACAATAATAACAAATACCTTTTAACATTCTTGTAGATCAACGTCTTCCAAAATCGATAGCTGCAAGTTACTCGCTTGATTATTATGTAGTGTCGATGATCGAACTCCCGGGTCAAAAATGTAATAAATTTCAACAAAATATTTTTATTCCGTTATGGTAAGTATCTAATTTTTGCAAGGCCAAGCTTGCTTCTTAGGGTTGAGGCTTCTCATTAACCTTTCGAATGCTAAAAATCTCTTCCTACAACCATAACTCACACTCATTAAGTCCACCTCAAATGTCAAATGGATACCCTTAATTAGTTTATCGTGAACCCTTAGGAAATGCCTCGAATACCCCAAGGTTCAGAAGGTACAGGGTTCGAGTCCCGTGGGACCCCAATCATTAGGTACGGAACCACCTGCGCAAGCACGTGGACACTTGAAAACTTTTTTTACAGGATTTCACACTTTGAGGAACTCTAAGTTGGAGTTGTTCACACTCTTGTTTTCGGAACTTGTTCTGCCAGGGGAATTTCATCCTTGTAGGTGAAATTTGGAGAAGGAAGCTAAATGTAGGTAAGTACTTACTTAGGCTTTATTTGTTACGGGGTCGCGTTAAGAGGGCTACTTGATTAATTAAGAATATTATTAAATTTTAATTAAAAACTGTCAGAGACCTTTGAAAACAGAGACAGAGATATTTGAAATTTCAAGGTTTAACTTTAAGGTAAGTTTAGAACTAAGTACGGATAAGCGCCTAGCCACGGTAATATTATCCTATACAGTATTTGAACTCGGCCGTATCTTTGAAATAAATGCCTACAGCCGCGCAGTAGGTAAACATGCGATAGGGCTGCCCGCCTCCAGCATTTTAATTACATTTGCCTACTTTGTGTTTCCATTTAGTTTTGTGATTGTAAATATAGGAAGGTACTTTTTTTATATAAACAAATAAAATACTTTGTGAATTGAATGGGAAGTGTTCAATAAAAATGCGTGTTGTTTTTTGATTGGTAGATTTAATTAAAAAACCGTGTTTATGTTTGTATAACAAATCGGTCTTATAAATTTGCGACCGAAAAATATTTGCGCATCGACTGAGACGTACAAAATGCTTTATTATGAAATTTTCGGAGATTTTTTGGAGAAAAAGGAATATCTTTTTTTGGTTATAGATACCTGCAGTTACTTTATTAAATATGTACCTGAACTTATTTTTAGAGAAAAAATCGCGCGGTTATTGTTAAAAAAACAACACACCATCCGTTCGTCACTGCGGCACAGTCGCGACTGTCTGCATGCCGAGCGCATGCCGACATCGAGGCGCGTAGGTATAGCTCGCGTTTCGTCCGTTTGTATGAAGTCGGATTACTGTATAGGATAATATTACCGTGGCCTAGCCCTTATCCTAGTACGATTCCAGAAACTAGTTACAATAGCTGTACAATATTACCGTCTCAAAGAAAAAAGACGCATCAGACATTTTTTTTCCAAATTGAGTTATTAATCGGAGTACCTAAGGAAATTGTTCGTTATTCGAAACAGGAAAAAATGACAATTCCTATGGCCAATTCAATCAATAAGTAAGCTCACCGGAAGTCTGAACTTTGATCAAAATAAAATTGGTGTAAGCAGAGAAAAGCTGTGTGGTGCCGGCTTAGAATTTGCACCACCCCAACTCCCGCGGGTGTCGTAAGAGGCGACTAAGGGATATCCACCGGTGGCGGGCAGCAGCGCCCCCATGCAGAATAATTCTACCACCGAACTGCGATCCCCAATCCTTTTGGGCATTACCCAATTGGGATAAAAGCCAATAAGGCACTTATCAAGGGGAGACCTGCGTCCAGTAGTGGACGAATAGGTATAGGCTGTTGAGGAAGCAGAGAAACCAATCCGCCTGCCCAACGTGGGGATTTTGGCAAAGCCTCTCTGCTTTGGGGGAGGTTCAGCAGTGAACGTATTTGTGCTGAAAACGAAGCAGAGATAAAACCTGCTTAGTTACCTACCTCTTTACAAAAACTAAGGTGCGCTTCTTAAAAAGAAATGGGGTAAAAGCACCCATTGTTGCCCAGCTTTTCAGAAACACCTTGCGGATGTTGAATATGTACCTAATACATCATCGCAATTTCCATTCAAACGAGCAAACTAAAAACGATTTACATCAATCCTTCCAATCTCTTTGGTTATTGTCATTTTTTGCTGAACATCCTTTTGTGGAAACACTTGCGTAGACGTTTATTTGACAAAAATCTTTCTCTATTCATATTTTATCTGTGAAAGGTGTTCTATATTTGAAAGTAGGGTAAAGTCCGCAGCTTTCGTTATCAAGGTGTGGATGGGTTATTCAAATTATTTTTACTAGAATTTAGACTTTATCGCCTAACTTACAGTCAATATATTTGTAAATCATCAGAAATAATGTTGATATGTGTTTATTTGCGAATACATCTGCTTAGCGACATTTGTCAATTTTATTTGAAAATATAAATGAGTAGCTACTTGAAATTATTTAATATTTTTATTTCATTCGTAGGGTTATGTTTTATAAGATAATAAGCGGCTTCTATTGGTTTTGTTGAAAGAGGATTTTAGGCTAACAAAATTGTATTGAAATACTTTCCACTTTTTTTGCAACGCGTGACCTGAGACCTGGTGAGTATCTGGCGCAGCGCGTCAGCATTTCCATACGGCAGCGGGGCAATGCAGCCAGCGTCTTGGGGACGCTTCCGACTGATATCGATATGTATCAGTTGAGCTACGTGTCGATTGTTTGCAACAGTCCGTAGTTAGCTCAATTGTTCCAATTGTAAATACTAGTTCTAATTTACTATTTGATTGTAATTTTCTTTTTGAATAAAGCTTTTTTCCACTTAGGTATAAATCATCTTTTGTAGCTCGTAAACAAATGCTCCAAATCTAATTTTGAAAGAGCTATCTATTGTCTCATAGAAATTACGCCATATTTGCATTCCCACAAACCAACCTCTTTAGATCAAACAGGTAAGCTTTTTTTTTAATTCGCAGTGAAAAAAATTAAACCCAATAGACTCCCCGGTGAAAGTCTTGTACAAAAATCCGTTCGCGAACAAACAGACATAATGCAGTTTCTTTTTATAAATAACAAAAAAAAGTTCGGACCTTTCTCCGAAATGTACAAAAGGGTTTTGGATTTCACTAACAGATGTGTTTTTTTATTTCGCATGAAGGCTTGCAAAAATGTACCTATGTTGTATGACATCTGTCACTGTGATTCATTTTTGAAATACTTTATGCCCATCATATGTCTAGATAATGCTTAGTCAGGTACCTTTTAGTATGCTATGTTAAAATACAAATACATACTTTAGCTGTGCTTTAGGTGTGTATTGTTTTTCTATTAGCAGTACCTAACCTAGGTACCTACTTACTGGTTAACTCTAAAGAACTTTTCAGAATCACTCCCTATCTTTAAAAGCTGCTTCATCAGCATTATTAAAATTTATCCTTGTAAAAAGTTAGGAAGTCTTATTATGTCTGTCTATGTAAGTTTAATATAAATGTTTGTAGATTATAGGTATTATATTATAATATGTATGTAGTGCAGGTATATGTTTTCTTTTTTCTTTGAGTACATTTCTAATTAGATTTATTTAGTGCCATCGACTATATTGGTTTTTCATGTCCAGTCCATCCTAAGGTTGCCTGCAAGAGATCGCTCTCAGCGATAAGGCCACCCTTTGTGCTTCCTCTGTTCTAAGCATTTTCTCTGTATTTTTAAGACAGGAAACAATAAATAGGTGTTTTCTATCTATTTGTCTAAGTATCTAACTATTCAAAAGTGGACAATCTCAATTTGTCTTAAAACGGTGCTGGAATTATATTTTCATGACTAAATCAAGCCACAATCCTCTGTTGACAAGAAAATTATTCTTCGGTTATGTTTGATAGACAGGCACCTTTAGGCCCCTTTGTACTTTGACACGCGCGACCTTTCATGTAGGTGCATTCAATATTCATACAATAATCTGTATCGACCAACTGCTAAATGTCAGAATGAAATCATCCTTAACATTTTATTAATTTTATTTTTATCTATATTTTACGAATTCTAGGAAAACTTACAGCTATGATTTTACAATAAGTTCTTTGCTTAATATAACATTCATGATATGCTTATGCTACTGAGGGCTAATTACAAGTTTCCACATAATTACTGAAAAATTAAGGTAAAAGTCAATAAAAGACGATATAAGGAAAGTAAACTGTACCAAACATTAGGATTGAGTATTTTAGGGATTCAATTCAATAGACATAGATGATCATCTCTAATAATGGACACGGTAGGGCTGTTCTACCAGTTCAAAGTCGTTCAGCGAACTATGGAAAGAGCTATGCTCATAGTTTCTCAGATGGATAGGATTCGTAACGAGTACAGCCGACAGAGAACCGAAGTTATCGACATAGCTCAAAGAATTAGTAAGCTGAAGTGCCAATGAGCCGGCCATTATCTCGCCGAGAACCGGCAACCGCTGGTTTAAACGTGTTCTTGCGGAGACCGCGACTCGGCAAACGTAGTGTAGGACGCCCTCCGGCCATGTAGGATGACGATCTGCGAGAGACTGCAGGCAGATGCTGGATGCGGCAAGCTGGAGACTAGCAATGGACTAATATAGGCTGATGATGATGATGATCTTTATAACTATCTAATCTCTCGTCAACGACAATTCGGCAAGTCAATGGGTCATCCATTTGCCCAGAGACTTGATCATTGATTAGTTAATTAGCGTATTTCACCTCACCTCAACAGCCTGTATTGGTCCACGGCTGGACGCAGACCTCTCCCTGATAAGCGCCTAATTGATTTTTATCTCAGTTCTTTTATTTTATTTCTATTAGCGTACGAACTCGTGATCTCAATCAGCGTACAAACAACCGGAATTAACCGGATGTTAAACTAACCAAACAAGGAATAAATGACACAAATGGTTTGTTTAATTATTTATTTGACGGATTATTCTAAAACTATCGTTCTAACATTAAATTTAAATAATGTACTTTATTAGTAAATGCAAAAATGCATTGTTAGAGTATTTCAAATGCATTAAATATTAAATGCTAGTCTTACATTAAAACTACTCACTACCAAAATACAATTATTTGTTCATTTATCTTATAACGTTACATAAAGTCATCTAGGAAGCTTAATTCAAGCTTCTTAGACGAAAATAATTTGCTGCAAATCATAATTATCGCCTAATTTCAAATGGCTTGCATAATTTTTTTTAACTCCATTACATTTTGCAGCAAATACCCCATCGTGAATGTTACCTTTTAAATTAAATAATAACCCATAAACTAGTCTAAAAGTGAGTATTTTTTGAGATTCTTATGGTTTATGTTCTGGATTAAATAACTATATAAGGTGTTCTACAAAAAACCTTAGTAATCGTATACTAATAAATGCAATCGAGACGAGACACATTAACTAATAAAATGTGCCGTAAGTAAGGTACCTTAATTTTCTCAATTGATCAAAATAAGGATCTTAAATTGTGATCTCTTATTGATGAGAAAAGAAGTCAAAAAGACTTCTTCTCTAAAATCTAAAAAGGTTCAATAAACCTATCCACCTACCAGTCACTTTACCCTATTGACTTGACAAAGCTCAGCGGAGATTGTGCCTTGCCTCCTAGATGTAGAGGTCGAAGTCGAATGCGCCGCCACCGCTAAGGTAGTCGTAAAGATAGACCTCCATCTCCTCTAGAGCCTCCATGCTGGGGTCCCGGGTCGCGTCGCGGGTGGAACGGCCGGCGCGGGAGAAAGATCTAGAAAGACATGACCAAATCAACAAACATCGAGTAGTACAGAAACTAAAATCCGCTTGCTAAGCGTAGGGATAATGGCAAATACCCTTTTCCCCACTCTCGTTCGAAAACGGTGACTTTGCTGCTCAAAAACAGTGAGCAACATCGGGTTTTGCTCACATGTGGAAAAGAATATTCTTCAACTTGTTGAAAAAAGTAGTTTGAATTCAGGACAATGCACCCTTCGTAGAAACAAAAATTCGTCCATTCATGGTTTGAAAGAGGTTTGTAGCATTTTTACCCTCCACGGTTGTTGACCAAAATGAGTTTCTGACATTCGACGTCTTTTATAATTTACAAAATATTTTCTCGCTAGTTCGTGGTGAAAAGTTGTATGTTTAACTCGAGGGGTAATATTTTTCATTTCGTGCCTTTTAAATCCCTCGCTACCTCAGCAGTCTCCTTTAGACTAGATTGGAATGCTAGTCCATTCTAGTCAGTATAAGTTTCTCTACTTTTGGTTCCAAGGGAACCCTTAATTTTTGCAAATTTTTCTCTTTTTTGAACTGGAGGAAAAATAAATAAAATGATTCTATTACAAACGCTCCTATAATTTGTATAACCTGGCGCGATTGTCTTTTGTTTTTTCACACAATTATCCACGCTGACGTCACAAATCCAGGTTTAGAGGCCTCCAGTAGGGACACGAGAAACAAAGGGGAATCGCGCCAGTTTTAAAAAAATATCTTTACGGTACATAACTTCTGTATCATTAAATATAAAGGAAAGAAACGAAGGAATTCTTTTTCGAAATACGAATACGAAAAATCTTATAAAAAACTTGATAAGTATGCAAAAAGTTTTTATATTTACCCAAATTCAGGCTCTGTGTCGACGACATACTCCTTGCTGAAGTGCTCGCTGATGTCCTTCATGATGCAAGCCTCCAGCTTCTTGTGCTGTGGAAATATCATTTGTTAAATCATCATTTTGACTTCGAACTTGACGAAACAAAAAATATATAATGTCACAATAAGTAGAAAATGGATTTGCGAGTGTGAAGTCGCCATACTAAAGAGCGCTTATTGGCAGAATGCACAAGGTCGTTAAGTTGGTACCTAGTACCTACATAAAGCCTTAGAAGATACTTAAATGCTAAAACCTTAGTCCATCCGACTGTAACGTAACGGTACAAACCTTGTAGCATCTGAAGAAGAAGATAGCCTTGATCTGCTCTTGAGGCCGCGGGACGATGTTCCTCTTGTCTTCAGGCACGCATTGCTGTGAAGAGATCACAAAGTCAAATCAAACACTCGGTGTGAGAGCAAGAATATTGTCTTTACTTCAGTTCTGTTAGCAGAAGTCTGTAAGCGAATCACCAGAAAATAAGCCCTTCTTGAATAGGGTGCATGCAAAGCGTTGAGAGATTTGCAATGACATGGCTCTGTTTCGAACTGGAATGTTTACCAAACCATTTAATTAAATATAAATAAGACATATAAAAATCCTAGTGCAAGCGCTAAGAGTATCTAATGTAAGAATCAAAACTCGAACTCACCGAGAACTTCTGGCAGAAGTTAAGTCCTTCCTGTATATCATTCTTAAGTTCTGTCGCAACAGGCAGATTGTTGATGCGTTGAGTGATGAGCTCGTAGTTCGGCTCCAGGTTGTGGTCGACGTAGCCGAGGGCTTGCATTACGCACGTAACGTTCTCATTCTGCGGACGGTTCAGGCCGAGACGGGTGCGGAGGTTTAGTTGACGCTGGGGATAGAAAAAACATTAATAAGTACTTTTACTCAATAAATACAATTTTACCGACTTTGCATTATGTTAAGACCACACCATTAAACAACAGGGACGGTGGTGTCGGTGACTTTCAGACAGTCGCAAAAAATCCGGTCAAGAATTAGCTACAGCTACCTATTATAAGTCGAATCATAAGACAAACTCAACATTGTTGTTGAAAAAAGTCGCCCCGTACGTACTGAGGATACATGGGCCAATACGGCGATATAAGTCACATGCCACCATAGTCTGCGGTTCCACTAAGAAAGTTTTCTAATTGAGGCCCATTGTTCCCGAAGTAAGTGTACAGGTTGTACGCTGGTACTGGCGGTTAGTGCATGTCTCCTTATGGTAGGTTACGATTGTACCGAAGCTAGAAGCTAGAATGTTCTAATGAACGCGTTCTAACAGTTCTAATTCTAAATCCTACTTGCAGAGTCCCGTTTGTTCCCGAAGTACGGCTGAGGATAGTATTGCTGCGGGTATTAACTGCAGGTACAAGCAATATATGGCAATAAATTGTACTATTTGTACTGCATGTTGAACGTTCCAAACAACACGTTCTGATTTTCATACTGCACTAACCGAAGCACGATTGTTCCCGACGAAGAAAGGCTGCGGGCGGATAGTACTAGTACCTACGGGTAGGACGCGGGTATTGGCGGGTAGTACATGCCTCTGTTGGAGGTACCTACAGATCCGCGGCCATCAACACGTTCTAATTATAAAATCAACTCTTACCGAGGCCCGATTGTTCCCGAAGTAAGGCTGCGGATAGTACTGCTGCGGGTACTGCTGGTAGTACGGGTTGTACGCTGGTACTGGCGGGTAGTACATGCCTCTGTTGGAGGTACCTACAGATCCGCGGCCATCAACACGTTCTAATTATAAAATCAACTCTTACCGAGGCCCGATTGTTCCCGAAGTAAGGCTGCGGATAGTACTGCTGCGGGTACTGCTGGTAGTACGGGTTGTACGCTGGTACTGGCGGGTAGTACATGCCTCTGTTGGAGGTACCTACAGATCCGCGGATCAACACGTTCTAATTATAAAATCAACTCTTACCGAGGCCCGATTGTTCCCGAAGTAAGGCTGCGGATAGTACTGCTGCGGGTACTGCTGGTAGTACGGGTTGTACGCTGGTACTGGCGGGTAGTACATGCCTCCGTAGGGGAACGGTTGGGGTGCGTTGTAGGGCCTGAGCTGGGGTACACCTGGCATCATGAAGGGGTTCATGGCGGATTGGAACTGACCCTGGAAAAATGAACAAGAATCGTAGGCGATTGGTTTGAAAACACGCCCAAAAAATAGATACTGGACCTATTCACACAACCATTTTTACTGTAGTCAAGATAAGAAGAGACTGATGTGAATGATTTGATTAAAATGACATAATATGTCATTTTAATCATTTGTTTAAAACACGCCTAACTATATTATAGTTAGGCGTGTTATAACTAACTATAAAACGACTTCAAATTCTTCTAGTGACGACATCTAGTTAAAATTCGAGTCTAATTTAGTTTGATGACACATCAAGGTATACCCTATCCAATAAAAAGAATTATCAAAATCGGACTACTCTGGAAAAAGTAACATACATTGCAATCAGTAAGTGAATAATCAATCATCCCATGTTTTCCTACCTTTAGGGTTGGATTCTTTTTTCCAAATTTGTATGGGACCTACTTCAGGGTATATTTACCCTTTCCAATAAAAAAAAGAATGATCAAAATCGGACTAGTACTGCGTAGAAAGTTATGCGTGGTATAAAAAAAATGAACGCGTCGACTTGAGAACCTCTTCCGTTTTTCGTCGATAAAAAATTAAGTAGGGAAGTACCTATTTATTCAATAATTTTATTCCACTAAAAAAAAATGAGAATAATATTAGGTACTTGATTTTTTTAACTTGATTATATAACTTATTTAAAATATATTTATATATCCAATAAAGTAAGTGCCCAACCCTTTTCTTTTTATCGGTTCAGCTGTGGACCGTTTCATACTGTGGATGATGATGATTGATGATGAAGTAGGTAGATTTTTGATTAGTTCAAACAAACAAAAATTATGTACATATTATGTTATGTACTTATATCGTATCAAACCAAAGTGTGGTTCTTCTTGAGAACTGATAAAAAGTAATCTCAATAAAATAATCATCATAGTGACTCATATCTTGTTGAAGATAGGTTATGATTGTTAATTTCGGCAAGTCATCCATGGCCTCTTTAGCTCAGTGGTAGAGCACTGGTCTCGTAAACCAGGGGTCGTGAGTTCAATCCTCACAGGAGGCATCGACGGTAAAGATATTTTGCTTTTTGTATTTTTCTATTAATTTTATGTTTTACCTGGGGCTGAGGTCTAAAGGACAAAACGCCACCCATAGGAACTTTCGGTTGTTGAGGTCCATCATTAGGCAGGTCATTTTCCTGACTGTTGCTACCAGCGCCATCTGACGGTCTTGTTATGGTTTGCGAGTTAGGGTCCATCGCGAACCCGGGCGGTAGCTTGCTAAGCAAGATGGCCGGCATGTGTTGGTTCATCTGCTCTCTCACAGGTGGCGCTACTGAGCATTTTGCATAGGCCTCCTTTAGTTCTGCTGCAATTTGTTTCAATAATGCCGTGCCGAAACAGCTTTCGTAAATCTGTAAGTGGCAAATAAGGTAAAATAATTTACAAAATGGTGTGATATTATATTGTATTACAATTCAGTGTAGGCACATTACAGTTTATATATATATTGACAAAGAAAATTACAATCAAAAAGAAATAAATTAGAACTGACTGGTTCCAAAAAATATCAGGTAGCAGCTCAACCAACTGATTCATGCTAGTTTATTAAAACTATTCTGTGAAATTGATACATAATTTCAGCACTACATTCAACAGCAGGCGTGGCCGAGCGGTTAAGGCGTCTGACTAGAAATCAGATTCCCTCTGGGAGCGTAGGTTCGAATCCTACCGCCTGCGGAGTCTTTTTTACAATTTTTGAATATAAAGTTTAATTTAATTTTTTCTTTAGTCATTAATTTTAATGTTCTTACTTTTAGCATGGCGTAGTCCTTTATGAACTTGTTATCGCCGCTATCCAATCCGTTCGCTGTAGCGCACAGGGCGAGCGCCAGTAAAAATATTCTCTGCATCTTGAAGGTTTCTGAGAACAACATTATTTATTTCATCTTTAATGATAACTGATAAGATAAGATAAGATAAACTTATAATGACAAATACAATAACAAACATTATTTATTCCATCTATTATTTTATTTATTGGGAATGAAAGATCCTACAAGCCTACGTTCCGACTATCTATGGGCTGTGCTATGGGGAAAACAAACTACTTTTTCAACAACTTATGGGCAGTATTATATTATATTTTATTATTATTATATTATATTTTATTAGTAGGTACTTCAGGTAGGCGCCAAGCTGAGTTTGAACTACTGGAAGGGTCTTTTCGAACCCAGTGTACCTTTCTAATAATCCAATCAAGCCTACCGTAAGGCACGGTACGGTAATATTAATATATTATACTATTTATATACTTAATACTAGCTACTGCCCGCGGCTTCGCACGCGTTGTTTCTATGGAAATGTTTTGAGGTTATTTATATCCCATGGGAACTGATTTGTTGGATAAAATGTCGCCTATGTTTGATTCCAGGGTTAGACTTACCTGTATGCAAAATTTCAGCCGGATCCGTTCAGTAGTTTTGGCGTGAAGAGGTAACAAGCATCCATCCATCCATCTGTTTACTTCTACTAACACCACCACTACCACTACTACCATCCAACTTTTTATTCCATAAATAATTTCCCATGGGATAGAAATCACCTTAGAAACAACGCGTGCGAAGCCGCGGGCATAAACTAGTAAAAATATGTTATGAAGTTGTTTATTTTTTATTTTTGTTTTTGTTACTCTCGATCTTTTACTATTAGTTCTTTAGTCAGAAGATATCTTTTGAAGGAAAAAGATTGATAAGATGATAAAGATTACCTATGCTTTGAAGTATAGGTAGGTAATCTTTTTATGGATAGGTTTTAAGAAATGAATGGCTTTGAAAAAAAATCATGGAAGTTCTCAATACAATTACGAATTTTAATGATTGGAAAAGTTTGGATGTTTGGATGGATGGACGGATCTTTCTTACCTCTTCACGCTAAAACGACTGAACGGATCAGGCTGAAATTTTGCATACAGGTAGTTCTAGGCCTCGAATAACATAGGCTACTTTTTATCCTATAAATCAGTTCCCATGGGATAGAAAAAAAAACCCTTAAACGTTTCCATAGAGTGCGAAACGGCGGGCATAAACTAGTCTATCTTTATAAATAAATTAAACCCGTTTTCCTTGGTCACGGCATCACGCGTGAACGGCTGGACCGATTTCGCTAATTCTTTCTTTGTTGTGTTTGTTATTGTCAGGAGAAGGTTCTTATGAAAGAAAAAATTAAGAAAGTTGGAAACATAAATTTCCACGGGGGCGAAGCCGCGGGGCGCAGCTAGTCTTATATATAAAAATGAAACCCGTTTCGCGTTGTCACGGCATCACGCGTGAACGGCTGGACCGATTTCGCTAATTCTTTCTTTGTTGTGTTTGTTATTGTCAGGAGAAGGTTCTTATGAAAGAAAAAATTAAGAAAGTTGGAAACATAAATTTCCACGGGGGCGAAGCCGCGGGGCGCAGCTAGTTTTTGATAAACTTGAATCTAACTTCAGTTAGTTCTTGCCTCACCTAACCTTAGGTCTTGATAAAAGTTATTTTCTAGTTTATTATACAAATACAATCCATGCATGATAGAGGCGCAGTAATATCTCATACAAAAATAGAACACTCAGTTTATATTCTTAACTCAAGGATCAGGCAGGTTTCTGAGGTTTCTTTTTAATGGCTTTGAGCCTATTTTGGACCAAGGCCAGTGCTTGATGCATAGCAGCCATTTCCAGACCAAATAGAATATTGTTTCTGTACAGAAATAATACAGCCGAAAGAGCTTAGAGAGTCGAAGGAATTGAATTTGAAAATTCTTAGTGTGAAATCGTTCATGAACATTTTCCCGTGTTGAGTCGAACCAAATCATCTGAATACATTTTTTATTTTTATTTATTAAGGACTCCCAACAGAAAAATCACATAAGTAACATGCAGATTATCAAAGTAAGTACCTATAGTGTTTTTCTAATAAAGGGTGCCACAGCATCGTGAACAAATAATGGGTCTAATAAACATATAATGCAAAGACAAAGGTGAAAATAGTAGAAATAGAGTTGTAACAAGAAAAAAATTAAAAATTAGGCAACCTCTCAACCGCCGCCAGTGCCTGCGCGTTAAGTTTATTTTTTTAACAGGTCAACCCACTCTGGGTCGACCGGTTAAAAAAATAAACACATTTTCTTTTTTCATTAAAACCACTTTAACTGAAAAATATAACAATACAACGCTGTGCGAGATGTCGAAACATTCTGACGTGTGTTCTACTACTACCTTCTAATATTTTTCCCTACCCTAACAAAAACTGAAACAGGGAGACCACAACTGGACAGTGGCATTTATTTTTACCGAGCCACCTATCCAAATTATAATCAGACAAACCTGTCTCCTAAAGAACACGTCCATCACCTATGCTTGCGAAGACAAAAGCCCCGGAAGAGACCCCTCTAAGATGACAAGACATTAGCAACAGAGTACGTTTCATATTTCAAATATTGAATCGCGTTAACCCCGCCAGCCAGCACCGACTGTAGAGTAGAGGTATCTTCAAAGGAGTCCATAATAATCAGTGGTCATAGTCATAGTACGAAATCGGTAGAGCTGCCTACTAAAATCGGTATATTTGTACCCAAAATCGGTATAAATGACAAAAAATACAATAGTATGCAATAAAATTCGTATATTCATCAAAAACTAAACGAACAGTCTAATTTATGTACTTTCATCGAACACACTTAAATCCTATCCGCACTCGGTAGGTATTATTGTGAATTTCTGGTGTTTGTTCCCGAAAAAAGAACACAAAACTATGGATGGTACTAAGCAGCAAACAGTTCGTAAATGATGATAGAACAGGGTTGTACAGTGTTGTACGAACAATGTGTAAATTCTCATCAAATTGGTCCAAAAAAAGTTTACATACTAGGCCTACTAACTAGGCGTCTAGCCGTCTGCCATCTAGCGACCCTGGGCGCAGTACAGGATTATTATTATTTTCGATCTTTAGGATCATACTAATATGTTTTGGCCATAGCCGCGGTCATCTTTGAATTAATTTCCAAGTCATACATAACAAATAGCGTCATTATAGAGTCGTTTAGCATGACATGTAATAGACTAGTGATTGACTCAGTAAAAAACGACCACGAAAAAACCGTGTACAAAACTACTCGAAATCAGCTGAAACCCTATTGTGAGTCGGAAATTCCTGAATGCAATGTTAATATTTTATATTGTTCTAGGTACTTATAAGGTTAAGCTATTTAGTTGTTTGCTTTTGATTATTTTAAAAACGAACAACTACTTACGGTGTAAATAAGTGGATCAGGGGATTTCTGGAACTCTTGTCCACAAATCCCCTGTGCGTCTCCTCTTTGAGTCGGCAGAGGATTATTGCAATAAGCCTTTTTTTGTTTTGTTTCGTTTTGTTTTGTTTCTTAAGATTGATTATGAAAAATCGGCTATTGTATTCTCTGAAATCGTGGAAAAATCGTTGCATTTCGGTATTTCGGTAGGACAGAGCTCATATCGGTAGGATTACCGAAAAATCGGTAGGTTCGAGACACAGAAATCTGAATAGTGCCTTGTTATTAAGATTTCTGTGGTTCGAGACCACTGATAATAATTAATTGTCAATTTTATGCGTTCAACACTTTCAGTGTGAACAAGCTAAAAACATTGGTTTGTTGAGAACGCGCTTACCCAACAATAAGGGGTGAGGCGATGAATATGCCGGTAAGGAACTCTACACTCTGTAAACGTGAAACGCTTCGATAGCGCCTTCTAATTTTACTAGTGGCGCCATCTAGTTACAGAATGTGCCGTAAAATTTCACAGTCATTTCAATATTTTACTGGGTTTTAGAGAACACTATTTGACACGTGGAAATCATAGAAAAATAAACATAAATAAATAATGCTGGACAGTCCACACAGCATCATCTAGCCCCAAGCTAAGCAGAGCTTGTGTTATGGGTACTAGATAACTCATATGAGTAAGTACTTCAATACATTGAATACACTACAGTGTAATTGATATATATTTTTAGTACCTATGCATAGAAAATGTCAGCAAATATTTGCAAATCGTACCAACATTTGTCATGAGGCGGGAATCGAACCCGCAACCTCCTGCGTTGCAGGTCGCTTTTTCGCCCGCCCCGCGCCACATCGGTCGTCATTAAAAATCTGAAAAAACTTTTTGAAAAATAGTCAAAAAGGGGGGGGGGGGATCATTTTCAAAAGGAGTAGGGGTAGCCCACCCCGCTGGGGTATCAAATGAAAGGTATCGGCTTGGACATTTCAAACCAGTTTTTGAAATTTCTGTAGGCTTCTGTAGTTTGGATTAAGTAGTTGTAGTTTGGATAGATTTTATTGAAATTAAAATAAAATAAAGGTAAATTTTTAAAAAATTTACCGCTACCCCCTATCACCGAAGCATGCAGAGAGATCCATCTGAAATGTAGGTTAGTACCTACTAGTTTTAGGTATTCATTAAATTTCGAAGTCTTTAACCGGTACCTTTAGTACTTGTTGACAAACGTTCGAAACCCTCGGCACGCGAGTTACACTCGCACTTGACGGGTCTTGTTTCTATTCTTTGAACTCTCGGCACGATCGTCTAAACTTAAATAATAATACAAAATCTCGTATGTTCAGCTCTAAAATGATGATGTCTTATTTCTCCTAACAAAAGGTAATTAACCCCTGACGTGCCGAAGCCCGGAAGGGATTCCGTTATTGTAAATTCCCTTCATTCAGACTTGCCAGTGCTAACTGTATTCCACGTTATTTACAAGCCGGGTTTGAGATAGCTAGACAGAATGATTAAGCATCCTTTTATCTTAGAGTTCTAGGCGTAAATCTGTCCTTATTCTGAATAGACGCTAAAGCCGTTTTGTTTAGCTGGGGAAATTATATCATAGAAAGTCATTAGAAATTAAAGAAAATCCGCTTGATGGGGTTTTACAGTCGTGTGCATGAAATGCTATGCATAATGTCAATCATTGGACAGGTCGGCATTATTTTTTGTGAATAAATAATCTAGAATAAGCTCTAAAAATGTATTGAGTAATAGTTTGATCTTTATTCACAAAGAAAATTACAATCAAATAATATAAATAAATTAGAACTAAGCTGTAGTTTTTTACAATTGAAACAATTGAGCTAGCAGCAGACTGTTATAATATTAATAATTTGATTGTTTCGAAAAAAGTAAGAACCGTCTTCGAACCCCTTAGTTTTAAGTTTTGGGGGATAAAATACAATTGGGCTATGGGCCCTCTTCGGGATGATTATCTATACAACTGTAAGAGAATCATCCAAACCCGTCCAGAAATGACGGAGAAATCGACGAACATGCATAAAAAAGCACACAGCAGAAAAAAGAATGGAATATCCTCTTATTTTCGAAGCCGATTAAAAGGAGTTCTGCCAAATTTCCAAATTGAAGTGATGTTTGTGTAGAGAGAGTTACGAAAACCCGTTGGAGGTGTTAAATAAAGCTACTTGTAATGGTTATAAAAACAAAAAAGCTCATAACTTTAGATGTAGAAAGAATAACGGAAGCGGACTTAGGTACTAATGGAAATAAAATGCAAAAGCTATCATCAACGCTGCGGCCACGCAAAAACAACAGGAAGGTAACATTGCAAGCGCTTCGGAGCGAAGCATGCTGGCTTATAATACCTACTAGCTTCTGCCCGCGGCTTCTCACACGTTTTTTTCGGAATACAAAGTAAATTAATGTGTGAAAAGTTTCAGCTCGATCTGTTCAGTAGTTTTGGCGTTGTCTTCGCACAAATATCTATACAACACGGTACAAACTTTTTACAGAAAAAAAACTAGACCATCAGGGAGGCTTCTTTGAAGTACAAAATACAAAGAAGTTCGATCATCTTGAAGCTGAAAGCAATTAAGAAGAATATGGTTCGTCCACCAGGTCACTAGTGTATTTTCACTAAAGAAGAGGAAGACATTGACTTTTGCTAAAACATGTGTTCTAATTATCAAAATCATATGTTCTTGAAAGTTGATCTGTACTAACTATAACGCATTAAAAAAACAAAAATTTATTCCAAAAACATTTTTTTGTCATTATCAAGGTTACTGGACCATAGAATCAATGTAGGCACCGAACAATAGTCATCTGTAACATTATCACACGTTTTAAGCCTCATTTCTAAACTGGACTATAGTTGAAGGAAGCACAGGCAGGAATGGTCCAAAATATAAAAATAATAATTGAAAAACTATAAACTTTTAGAATTTATCAATGCTATATGATAAAGATACGTCTTTTACATATTATTGTTCTGCAGGGGGCGCTGCTGCCCGCCCCCGGTGGATATCCCTTAGTCGCCTCTTACGACACCCGCGGGAAGACTTGGGGTGGTGCAAATTCTAAGCGGGCACCACACAGCCAGAGATACCCACACACACAGGAACAAAGTAGAGATTGCGAAATTTTGAACCATCTTTGTATGATTTTACGGTACTTATATTAATATCACTGCCTATATTGCTACGTACGGTACTTCTGTCGGTAGCAACGTGTAAGCCCCAGCCACCGGACGCACTTATTTACTTTATTTATTTTATTACTATTTAGCCACCGCTCTCACTCCGGAACACTAACTATTAAAGTCATTAGGGTAGGTACCTACTTCATATAATTAAACCTTGCTTCTGTCTGGGGATTCACACGCTTTTTGGAACGTTTATTAGGTGCGTATGGACGAAATAATCTATGCTATGGCCGAGCTTAGATTAAGCTGTAAATAATTTTTTAAACTAGCATCTGCCCGCGGCTTCGCACGCGTTGTTTCTATGGAAACGTTAAAAGGTGATTTCTATCCCATGGGAACTGATTTATGGGATAAAAAGTAGCCTATATTTGATTCCAGGATTATAATTATCGGTATACAAAATTTCAGCCCGATCCGTTCAGTAGTTTTGGCGTGAAGAGGTAACAAACATTCATCCATCTATACATTCATCCAAACTTTCGCATTTAAGTATAATAATTATTAGTGTGATGTGATTGTGTTTAAAAATCAACAACGAAATATTTTATTTTAGGTTATGTATTGTGGGATTGCTTATCATTTTTGCAAGTAATTAAAAGACCGAGTACCTATAGATTGGGTAACGTCAAGGGAGCGTTATTAATTCTGCTAATTTTGAACTACCTTTCCCCTAATGATTATCCCCACCTTTCCCCTAATGATATTTCCCAAAATGAAATTATAATTATGATTATCTGAACTGTCACGAGACAATTGAAGGTAGAGTTACTTAAAAAAATAAAGGTTTTGGTATATTTTTCTACAATTAAGTCATAGTCCCTTTGGAGGGTGGGGTCGCTATAAAAACAAATTATCATCTGTCGGGAAATTTAGTTAAATTTAATTTAAGAAAGTGTTTTGATGTTATCTATAAAATTCAAATACCTACGACTATATCACTAGCAAATTTACGTCAAATATTGGTTACGCGTACATAACCAATGTCAATCTAGTACATTTTGTATCGCACCACTTCTCCTTTATAGACATTTTTTTCTTGATGAATGATGGATGATAGATTCACATTATTAGTGAGTATATCACACTATTTTCGCCATTTATTGGTTCATTTTCTTTTGTTTTTTATTCGTAATCAACAATCACGAAAACATCTGAAAATCTGAATTGACTAAATAAAAACAACAACGGTTCAACAATTTTTTTTCCAAAGAAAGCGCCACATTTTTAGTTCCGGTAGCGGGAATAAATAGCTCACTCACACTAACGGATGCTACTTAGAAACTCTGGATTCCTTGTTTGCTTACGGAACTCTAAAATTACCCAACGTGAGAAAAGGCAGCGCGCAAATTACAGACCGTTACATTGTTACAGTGTGAGTTCAATGGCTAAGATCAACTAACGAGCAGCTTTATGGCTGGTTACATATATAAAATGAATTCCTCTAAGCGTTTAAATGAATAATAGATTCAGGCGTTACTTTCCGGAAATCCTTAACTGTGTTTAGGAAAAATATTAGAATGTAGAATACATATATAGATAGGCTGATAGAGGAGTGAGAGGAGGAAAAATACTTGTTGTGCCGACCCGGAGAAGGACCGGAAGATGATGATTATAATGTAGAATATTTAGTAACAATTTAGTGCAAAACCAATCAAGAGATCCAACAAAATGCAATAAGGTTGCACTGCGAAAAGCTCTAAAAATAACGAGCTTTCTTTCATAAGAAATGTGCAAAGATAGTCAAAAATTCCACAAGATCCTGCCCCAAAAAATCTTTAAGAGCTCCTTCTGCCCACCGAAAGGTGGGCAGGGGTTACTTTTTATTTTTAAAAAGAAAAGTACATTTTTAGATAAATAAGAAATTCGCAGACTGTGAAATTATGCTTAGGTACTGTCTTGCACATAATTATGTATATTGCGATAAAAATTGTAAGTGGGCACTTATAAAAAAAGTCGTAATTCACTTGGCACTTGGCAGTCGAGCGTTGAAGGTGTAATTTGAATAACGGCTTTAGATTATTATAATAACGCTTCAGTTTAAAAACCGTTAATTAGACGCTTCAAAAGTTTAATTACCTACCTCTTTAGTAGATTACCGCTCATGTACTTATCTACCTATTATAATTTGTAACGTGATTTCGATGAATTATTTGATTTGTTTTGGTTTATGTACTACTAGAGCTTTATCTATGTCGCTGTCTAGCTTTGTCTATATTTTAGTTTTATGTTTTAGAGCTTTGTCCATGAAGAGCATAAAGACCATTATCATGACATTATCAGACTTCGGAAGAGAAGGCAAAAAACTAATTTACAAGAATCGTTCATTCTTCTCTTCATAAATTTCATTCGACGACCTCTGTGGCGCAGCGGGCGAAGGTCTGCCTGCGACGCAGGAGGTTGCGGGTTCGATTCCCGCCTCGGGACAATTGTTTGTACGATCTGCAGACATTTGTTCAGGGCGTTCTGGATGTTTTCTATGTATAATAAAAAATATCTATCTATGTAGTGTATTGTATTAAGTATATCAGTTATCTAGTACCCATAACACAAGCTCTGCTTAGCTTGGGGCTAGATAATGCTGTGTGAATTGTCCAGCATTATATATTATATATATTATAATTATCTCTACTAAATTATCTCAGTTTATATCACAATGAACTAGTTTCTGCCTGCGGCTTCGCTCGCGTTGTTTCTATGGGAACGTTCAAACTTCAAAGATTTTTTCTATCCCACGGTAACTGATTTATGGGCCTATATGTTGTACCAGGTCTAGACAAATCCATGCAAAATTTCAACCTGATCCGTTCAGTATTTCTGATTGAAGAAGTAAGCAACATCCTTAAATCTATTCAAACTTTCACCTTTATAATATTAGTGTGATTTGCTTCCATAAAATAATAACTTTTGCATGTTGAAATGGTAAAATATTATAATATAACCTATATTAAGTTGAATCAACTGAACTGCTAAAGTATGGCACGTACCTGCCTACTTACCAAACCAATCAGTTTTTAACAACACAAAAAATAAACATCTTACTTAATATAAAAAGTTCAACAGTTGAGTAAAAAATGGATACCTACGCCTACGCCGAATAAGTCATCACTTTTTCGAAACAATTTTTTTTTTTTTTTTTTTTTTTTTTTTTTTTGTTAACCTTTTTGTTAACAAATATCTACACTTAGGACCTACTCGTTTTTTCATATTTTTTGTTACCTCGGCGGCCTTAGAAAAGTGTAATGAAAATTTGCAAAAGCTTTATTTTGGCACGGTATTATAATTTAAGATTTTTATTAATTTTTGTCTCCTGGCAGATTAGGGTTTAATTATTTTATAGTAACTTGATGATTTGCGAAAAAAGCTCACTTATTCTGCGTGAATAGTTAAAGCTCATCAACTTCCTAACGTCAACGATCTATATTTTTATATAATTATGATTTAACAATAAAATTTAAATTAATAATGATTTAACAATAAATAAATTTCTGATTCTGAACTGGCTTTTCGTTAATGCGCGTGCACATTTTTAATGTACCCAAGTACTATTTTTGCCATACAATATTTTGTGACTATGATAGTCACAAAATATTGTAACAACATAATTTAAATTAAAATATCCCTGATTTTTTATTTATCATTATTTTTCATAATTATTTTTAAAGAAAAAATTACGCCAATATAAGAAATATCAAAAAAATTATACAAGCAAAACGAAAACCTACCGCAAATACAAATAAACAAAAGCACTCACCGCACAATCTCTCCGTCGGAGCCGCGGTGGCGATCTGCGCCTGCGCAAGTATGCAGGAGCAATGACTCGACGCGCACTTGACCTTGCGAGTAGCCGCGAAACCACTCTATGTACACGTTTTATACCAGCCAGGGCTTCAAATGAGCCCTAGAGACACTAAGGGCAGCAAACATGTATTCTTCATTATTGCAATCTTCAAAAGTTTTTAAATAAGCAAAGGTTTAAAAAATAACAACTCACAAGTTATGTTTACTAGGATTAAATCTACACTAGTAATCCTGTTTATTATGTTAGAAATTCTAATACTGAAACTGATCTCTGAAGTTCTTTGGGCACACACGGCACTCAGCACAAAAAATAGACGAACTTTTTATGGTCTAGGGTCTATGAAGTGCAAAAGGTCCCGTGGTCTGGGTCCACTGGATGGTTGAGCCTTATCTCTTCTCTAACACCGTCTACCATGACCGATGATGGCTCAAAATAGGGGCATTTAGAGGTACATTCATTGCATTGCAAGAGCAGTCGTTGAACAGGGCCACTTTGCCAAGGGCGAACGACTGAGAAACTTGCTGTAAGAATACAACAGCAAATGCTTATCTACTATTAGAAACCAGAAATTTGAGACCGGTGATTCCTTCGTCAAGGCACGTATCTACTGGCCTTAGAGCCAAAAACGTGCTTTGTTATTTGAATCTCAGCACAGGGTTTTCAAAAACCTCGATACTGGCCTTAAATTATAATAAATAAATTAAACTAGACTTACGCACTCGACATCATTTAGCCCCAAAGTAAATCAGAGCTTCTGTTATGGGTACTAGATAACTGAATGCATGGACAGAAATTTTTGCTATACAAAGAAAACAACCACAACACTTCGATCTAATATCTGCAGGTTTTACAAACATTTGTTTCGAGGCGGAAATTGAACCCGCAACCTCCTGAAGCACAGCGGATCATCGCCTGCTGTGCCACTGTGGTCGACTCGATTTCAAAAGGTAGTCGAAAAACTGAATGCTCCTCAAACTAAGCGTCCGTGTGTCCGGTTCACTTACTCATTACCAGTTGCGATGGCAGAGGCGATTGCACCTGATGGAAAAAGGGATCGTCGTTCCTTCCATCAGCTTTTTGTTTACGCAACTGCGCAAGAAAGGTGTAGCTTTGTAAACTCACCGTAAAGAAATACGTTTGACGACGACAGTAGCCAAAAGGCTGTCATCGTGACATTTTAATTATATCGATCTATTTATAGAGAATCTATAGAAAATAAAACGTCAAGTGCGAGTCGTGCTCGCGCACCAAGGGTTCCGTATAGTCGTAAGACATTGTTTCTTGCCAAATATATTCTAGGTCAACAGGAAGAACGTACACTATACCGTTAAAAAAAATTGTGAATAATCTACAAATTTACTGTTTTCGGATTTTTTCCTTCAGTTATGCTAGAAAACCTTGCTTCTAGCCAAGTTTCAAGATTCAAGGTCTACGGGAAGTACCCTATAGGTTTTGTGTACATCTGATTCCCTTGGCAATTTCAAAATATTCGCACATGGCTGTTACTCTTGATTGCGTTGACTTAGAAGTTTTATTTATATCACGGCTCCAAGAGGTTACGGACTTGAGTAATTGATATCAATTTCAACTCGATACCTGAACGCGTTCCTGAGAAAACGGGGTTGACAGACGGGCAGACAGACAGACAAGAAAATTATCCTATACGGGTTCCTTTTTTCCTTTTGAGGTACGGAACCCTAAAACACTACACAAAAATAAATGAAAAATATATTTTTATTGTGTTAAGCTCTGCTTACTTTGAGCTGTTGCTGTGTGGATCGTCCAGCATTATTTATTTACTATAATTACATGTTTATTTCGATGATAACGGCGTTGCTGATAGTTCTCGAATAATAAAGAAAGAATCTCAGAACAGGGAATTAATAATAAATAATAAATAAATAAATAATGCTGGACAATCCACACAGCATCATCTAGCCCCAAGCTAAGCAGAGCTTGTGTTATGGGTACTAGATGACTTACATATAAATTAGAATAAGAACCTGCAAAAAGCTATCTGGAATTAAAAGCTGTCAAAAATCCACTTCCACCCCCGCTCTCGAAACTATCTCGCTGAATAACTAGAACGAACTAGGAATTTAGATGTTAAGCTCGCTAGGAAGGTGGGTACCTACTTGTAATTCATCTCTACTTATTTGAAAGCTCGATTTATCAACACCCACTGCGCAAGCGCCACCGAGCGCATGTAACTTTGGGTGCGCTACTGAGTACTGACACGCAAGGTGAGTTATGGATCTTAGTGTTCCTATTTAAGAGGGCGCAATGCGCACCATTTTGTGATAGGGATATGCATTATAGTTCACAGGAACGAGACCAAGCATACGTTTTTGAAACGGCATAAGCACAACAATCGAGTTAATGTTTATTTACAAGAAAACAACTAATAAAGAAACTGGTTCTAGAAACCAAATAATTATTATGTTATGTTCTCCGGTGGCAAGAGGCCATAATATGGCCTGTCAAAAAATACCGTTGTGTGGCCTCGGTGTAAGTTTATGATAGGATTCACAAACTGGCCAATCCATTTTTTTAATTCCTTCGTTTAACAGAATCTTAGAGATATATAATTCTTCTGTGAGTGTGTATGTCACTGAACTTCTCTCAAACGACTGGACCGATTTTGATGAAATTTTTTGTGTGTGTTCAAGGGGATCTGGGAATGGTTTAGATTCACAATTTTAACGACTGGACCGATTTTGATGAAATTTTTTGTGTGTGTTCAAGGGGATCTGGGAATGGTTTAGATTCACAATTTTGTTTAATTAACGCGTGCGAAGCCGCGGGCAGAATCTAGTAATAACATAAAATAGGTGGTGGCGCTGATTTGGTTCGGGGTAGCGCCATAAAAGACCCAGACTTGGACCAAATATTTAGGAATCGAAACCGCAACTTCTGCGTCTCACGGTTTCGTCCACTACGCCAAAGAGGTCTTTGAGGAGAGTGTACGGTAGTTTTAATTACTATTAATTTCATTGAGGTTTTCAATTTTAGTAGCGTGTCGAATTGCACGGATGATGGTGCAAAGTTCAATACTCCTTTATTTGACCTACAACGTTCGTATCTACTCAATGCTGTTGAAAATAAACTCTCGAACAAGTACTTAAAGAGGAAGGATACCTTATTTAACTATAATCTACTACGAGTGTGGGTTTAAGTTATGGTTTCTGAATAAAAACCTAATTCATTGCACCTATAGCATTTTTTTTTTCATTTTTAGGGTTCCGTACCCGAAGGGTGAAAACGGGACCCTATTACTGAGCCTCCGCTATCTGTCCGTCCGTCTGTCAGCCAGAGGGCTGTGTCTCATGAACCGTTAGAGTTATACAGTAGCAATTTTGACAGGGTGTGTATTGCTATTGCCGCTATAACAACAAATAATAGAAATAAAATAAATTTAATAATTGAAGTTGAGTACCGATCACCGAAGTTAAGCAACGTCGGGCGCGGTCAGTACTTGGATGGGTGACCGCGGCATGTTGTCTTTTTGTTTTTATTACGATCCATAATAAACAGTTTTTTAGGGTTTCCTTTGCGAAATACTTTTATCAGATGCCACGAAACCTCGAACCGAAGACTTGACTCACACTTAGCTGGTGGTTTTTATACATCTTTGGCCATTTTAGCCTTATCTTTAGTGAGATACACATTCATGAAATAATAATTTGTATATTATTTAAGTGGTCATTTTCGATAATTTGCTTGTATAGACAAGCAAAATGGGAGCTTCGATTACCTTTTCAGCACATAGGTGCATATAGGGACTCGAAGCTCCCATTTTCCTAAAAATAATGCCTCACTGGTGAACGGTTACGATCCCTATCCACCAAATAATGCAATGTTCATAATTTTTGTTGTGCTCCTCATAAAACTACGCAAGTAGAGTCGCAGGAAACAGTGATTACTTTAGTGAACGTGTCTATAAAGCAATCAAATCAACTGTTTTAAAACCGTATGATTTAAAAGCAGGCGCTTTTTACGGCTGCGAAAATAAATGACTTTTAAAAGTGATTATAAATATGAGTAGTTTTATTAATTTAATGATCTCGGATACGATAACTCCGAGATTTTATGCGGTAATGATAATAACGATAGGTAGGCTTTATGGTAAACGATACAATTTTAGCACCACCCTGAGTTATCTAATTTTATTTATTGCACATTTATTAACAAAGAAAATTACAACCAAAGAATGTACCTAAAAACAAATTAGAAACAATTGAGAAATGTAGACTTTTCCGAGAACAATGGGTTGGGCTGTGATAGGAAGTAGCCCATTATAATAATACTAGTTTATGCCCGTGGCTTCGCACGCATTGTTTCTATGGAAACGTTTAATGGTTATTTATATCCCATGAGAACTGATTTAAGGGATAAAAAGTAGCCTATGTTTTATTCGAGGCCTGGAACTACCTATATCTAAAATTTCAGCCCGATCCGCTCAGTACTTTTGGCGTGAAGAGGTAACAAACATCCATCCATCCATCCGTACATCTGAACATCCAAACTTTCGCGTTTATAATATTAGTATGAGGCAGGTGTGTGTACTCTAAGTATTGTCATCATCATCATCATCAGCCTATATTAGTCCACTGCTGGACATAGGCCTCCCCTAATGAGCGCCATAGCGCCCTGTCTTCAGCTTGCCGCATCCAGCATCTGCCTGCAGTCTTTCGCAAGTATTGTAAGTATTGTACTTCACGCTAATATTATATATGCGAAAGTTTGGATGGATGTATAGATGGATGGATGTTTGTTACCTCTTCACGCCAAAACTACTGAACGGATCGGGCTAAAATTTTGCATACAGGTAATTATAATCCTGGAATCAAACATAGGCTACTTTTTGTCCCATAAATCAATTCCCATGGGATAGAAATCACCTTTAAACGTTTATAGGAACAACGCGTGCGAAGCCGCGGGCATAAACTAGTTATCTATACTTTACAAAGTTGCTAATTGAATGTGTAAATCAGAGAGATATTTACGATTTATGAAGCAGGTGGGTCAATCTTCGGAAACTCATTTTTTGGTTGACTTTCGTGTCCCATTTTTTTTTGTTGAAATTACACATAATGATGAAATATTCTGATTAAAGATTTAATTTCAAATTTATTGGTAGCAGAGGGCACTTAATTGGCTCAATGGTTACGAAGTTATTCAATTTTAAAAATATGGTGTCCACGGAAATCAGCATTCATATCACCGAAATCAAATATATAAAAATATTCGACATTTATATTTTAATACATACATTTTGTGAGGACTAGCATATCATAATCATTGTAAGATGGAATTTCGGGATGGTTTATAAATAAAATAATGTGTTTTCAGTAGAAAGTAGATTGAAAGTTTCTTAAAATTAAGGTTCAATTTTATAATTGTTGTTTCATTTTATAATTGTAGTTATCTTCTAAAAAAGTATAACAAACTAATTTAACATCAAAGAAACACTCTTAAATCACTACTATATTTACTTCTTAATCAGTTTTTGAGTTATAGTTTGTTTATTAGAGGAGAATCTGCTTTTATCTCTAGCAATTCATTGCTGACGAGGATCTAATTCACTAACTGATTTTATCTTCTCTTTCGCGCCGGCTACTCCACGACGTCACTGACGCGCGAGGTGGTGCGGCGGGTGCTGGCAGCGTGCAAGCAGAAGTTGCAAATGGCCGTGTTGTGCTGCGACCTATCTAAAGCCTTCGACGTGGCCAGCCACGCCGTACTTGCTGCCAAAATGAGTCATTATGGGATCGAGGGAGCATCGTTCGCCGTACTTATGGAGATGCTACAAGAGCGATCACAAATTGTTGTCGGTGGTACTGAGCGATCAGAGCCCCTCTCCTCCACCATGGGGATAGCGCAGGGGTCATCTGTCTCCAACATAATGTTCTCATTCTTCTTGAACGATCTGCCCGGAGCGGTGACCTCCGCGAAGACCCTCATAAACGCAGATGATGTGGCCGCGATCGTCACCGCAAAGTCCGTAGAAGCTCTGGATGAGAAGCTGAACGCGACGGCCGGCCTACTGTCTGGATGGTTCAGGATGAACGGTTTGGCTCTGAAACTAAGGAAGACCCACTACCTTCATGTCTGCCTATCTGGCAGACATGTCGAAACGGCTTGTAGTCTATGTGAACGGAACGGCCATTAGCCAATCCGAAGCCACGATATTTCTTGGTTTTGAAATGGACAGAGCCCTTAGGAGCCCTGGGAGAGCCACATAGACAAAATATGCGAAAAGATACGTTGCGCATGTTTTGCGCTCCGACGGCTGACTCGTGTGGTTCCGGCGGAGGTGGCACGAAGCTGTTACTTCGCAGCTGTTCACTCGGTGCTACAGTATGGTGCTGAGCTATGGGGGTGCGCTGCTGACTGGGCACTGCCCAGCATTGTGATAATGCCAGTGGCAGTGTATATGTCTGAACCTAGATAAACACATGAAGAACGGCGACACCCACTCGTATGGGACGCGGAACGCAGGAAAGCTCTTGACTATCGCCCGCTCCCTCACGAAGTCCTCAAAGTTAACTCACGTTATGGGTCCGGCGGTATGCAACAAACTGTCAGAAGCTGTCACAGCTGCTGGCAGTCGTTTGAGTATTCGGGGGTAACTAGCTTCAAGTTCCGTCTGAAAGGTTATCTTGTCGAGCAAAATTTTTATTCTATAGCAGAATTACTTACTCGAGAAAACGGAGACTAATGTTAATTAATTTTAATATTTTTATGTGGTTTGCGACTTTTTAATAACTTATTCTTGATTATTTAATTACAGGTGTTTTGTATTGTATTTATGTGTACTTCGAATTATTTTAAAACTTGTATACGCTGCGTGTATATAGGTACAAAAGTTATTGATAGGTATGTAAATTGGCTTTATGAATAAGTTGTATTTCTGTATTTGTATTTCTACTTAGGGCTATCCTCCGTCTTTCAGCCAATCTTTTTGCAACTAAGCGATTTTCTCGTGAGTAGACCATATTCCCAGTGAGTAGTAGTGAAAAACCATCATAAAATTTAACCATATAAGAATGTTAACCAACATGCAAATTTAATTTTCATGGTTTATATTGACATTCTGTACTTTTTGCCCACGGAAAACACGAAAATCAATACCACGATAATCAAAAAAGAGTACAAAATAATAAATAATTTCCAAAATTGCTGGTATACATTACGTTAGCGTCTGCAGTCGAAATTAGGAACCCAAAAGGCATCTATTATTACAATCATTGAAACAATAGGATTAGTATAAACGAATTTATAGTCTACATGGTAATCAACATTTGCGGTATACCAAACCACGGAAAGTGATTACTTACCTTAATAACAGAGCGACGCGGAGAGATAGAGAAGTGTTGTCCACACCATTGATGGAGCGCAACTGATAGTTTGTCTTGGTCTAACAACTATTCACGTAGTTACTAAAGTACAGTATATATGAATGAATGAGTGCGTGCCAGGGGTATCAACGCCAAACGTCGGACGCGAAGTTATCTAGTTTTAACTTTTCAACTAAAGCTTATTTTTGTATAGTAATAGTGTCAGTTAAGCTAGTAACTATCTGGTTATTTGTTAACCTGTGTGAAATAGTGCTATTATTCATAGGAAAAATTTTTAAAATGTTTTAACAGTGGAAAGTCAATATTTCCAAGGTTTTTATTTATTTTTACATATTAAGAATAAGAAAATTAAAAAACAAAAATAGGCCTCCCCTATTATTTTCGTCTAATCTACTATACAAAAAAAATCAAAGGGCTAGGGATACTTTTAGTATGTTTTTTCGAGCCGGACACGTATTTTTGAGCCCCGTGAGAATTACCCAGGTTCACCTTTAAGTTAAGTCTGTAGATGGGAACCGGAGCAGTCAAACAGGGATCTGTAGATTAGCATGGCCGTAGGTAGAATAGAATAGAATTGTAGGTGTTACTTCATTAGCTAGAGCTTGGAGAATATTAGGTACTAGACGATAGCCTCGCGGTTTCACCCGCGTAGATCCCGTTCCCGTGGGAATTCCGGGATAAAATAAAGCCTATGTCACTCCCTGAAAAATAAGCTTCCTAACGGTGAAATAATTTTTCAAATCGGTCCAGTAGTTTCGGAGCCTATTCAATACAAACAAACAAACAATCAAATCTTTCCGCTTTATAATATTAGTATAGACAAGTGGTGTAGTTTGCAATCTGATGGAAATAAGGATATTTCCTTGAACTTCCACAACCTCAACCTCCACGCTGTATTGGTCCACTGCTGGACGCAGACCTCCTCTGATAAGCGTCTTATGGGCTTTTATCTCAAGGGGGGTAATGCCCATAATCCCCACGCTGGGCATGCGGGTTGGGGATCGCAGTTCAGTGGTAGAATTGTTCTGCAGGGGGCGCTGCTGCCCGCCCCCGGTGGATATCCCTTATTCGCCTCTTACGACACCCGCGGGAAGAGTTGGAATGGTGCAAAATCTAAGCCGGCACCACACAGGTTATGGATGGCTTGCTTTCAAATACTGTATCTTGAGTTTATCTGGAGTATAGACAAAGCTATGGGTAAAACTTAGAATCTAATATCAAGCTAGTTATTAATCTAGGCAGATTAAATCTGAACCAGCCAACATTCGCCCATAACATTCCGTGGAGCAATCAAAGCCGTACCTGGGTAATTATCTTAGCCATTGACCTGCGGAGTCGGGTGAGTGTACTAGTTTTACAACATGGCAGTTTATTGATTCAGTCATGGGAAAGATAGAGATTGGCTTGAGGTTGATTTAAAAAATTAAGTGATAAAAGGGCACTTTGGTTCTTAGTTATGTATGAGGCAAACATTTAATGTACTTACAGTTTGGTTTGTCGCTGTGTGGTGCCGGCTTGGAATTTGCACCACCCCAACTCTTCCCGCGGGTGTCGTACCCCACCGGGGGCGGGTAGCAGCGCCTCCTGCAGAACAATTCTACCACCGATCTGCGATCCCCAACCCGCTTGCCCAGCGTGGTGATTATGGGCATTACCCACCATGTGATAAAAGCCAATAAGGCGCTTATCAGGGGCTTATCCAAAAATTCTGTATAGGGACAGTTAACTCCTGCACGCGGCTTCGCATGAGTTTGTCCTATATGAAAGTAGTTTACGTTATTAGGTCTAAGTAGATTAAACCATGATTAAACTAACATATTCATGGCCCAAGACGCAGATGCCAGTTTCCGCCCCGTGTAGCGGAAGCCGGCGGCGCGGCGGCGGCGAGACTGGGCAGTGAATGCGTTAACGTACATCTTTGCACATTTTAAATTCATTCCATCTTTGCACATTTTCATTCCATTGTGGGTGAAGGTCCGCCTGCGACGCAGGAGGTTGCGGGTTCGATTCCCGCCTTGGAATTTTTTTTTTAAGGCGGTACCCTACCTCGTTATTGTGTGAAGAGGATAGGCATAGGATTTCGCGTTCATAGGAGCGGGACAGAGCAAAGCGGAGTAAGCCCAAAAATCAAGTTTTTAGTAGTTATTTGCTCCCCACAAACATTAGAATAGTTAATAGAAAAAAAGGCAACATATAAAATGTTCTTTATACTTAGCTCAATTACTATGCTTAATCTCAAGATCGTATCATCTGTATTTATTGGTTATAGTAAAAAATTAGAGGTAAATTTGCGATTTTTTTCTATCAAGAAAATTTTATGGAATCGTGTTTTTGAAACATATGATCGATAGAATAAGTCCTGAACTTTACCATATATAAATTTCAAAGTTAAATATTAAGTAGTTTGGAAGATATGGAGGTCCGACGGAGTTGAAAATAAGCAATTTGAGGGTAGGTACCCCCTTAAGATCTGCAGGTTTTTAGGGTCTGCAGATTTTTGTTGCGGGTGTTCTGGGTGGTTTCTATGTATAATAAAAAATATCTATCCATGACTCTTTTTAATAAAATGTATTCGATATTGAAATACGTAGGTACCTACTATCAATTCAACTATATAGTACCCATAACACAAGCTCTGCTTAGCTTGGGGCTAGATGCTGCTGTGTCCAGCATTATAATTATTATTATAATCGTCGACCAACTAGACTTAACAAATTCCTACTCGTGTCACATAACATAATTTTCCAAACTGAATTTATAATTTAAGCTTTACTTTGATAAGAGTTTAAGAAACATTGATCGGTGGTAGAAACATAGTAGATACCTAGTTTAAATAGCATACGAACTTGCTAAGTTCCTACTAGTAATAGAATTATGAGTAAGACTCCAGGAGTTACGTGGTGCGGAGCCAGCTGCAGATATCATCATGGTTTCTATGGGGATACGTTTGACCCCAATGACTGTTGTAAGGAGCAAGCCGATTATTTAGCAAAGCACTCAGAGGTAAGATCTCAGCTATTTTACACGATTGCCCAAAAAAAGGAGTTATTTTTTCAGGGTTTATGTACAGTCAGCTGCTCAGATATGTATACACTCCTAAGTTTTCACTTGTATTTTACTCGGGAACTTTTCAGATAAAACTCCACGCAGACTCTGTTCGTACAAAGTCGTCAACGCACTAGTCAGAATGCGGTATGTATAAATTATTACAAGTACTATATACTAACTATTTAGTCAAATTGAAATCTTGACAGTGTATACATATTTTCGCAGTTGACTGTACTTACATATGTACACATTACCTGCTAGCTGTGTAAGTAGTTGTTGTAATTTTACAAAAATTTTAATGTCCCTGACTATTTGACTGGCAATATAATCCGTAGATGGGCAAAAATCTTCGAGTTATTGAATAATTAAATTTCAAGAATGACCCACAGAAAAAATATGAAAATTATTCATAGGTAATTATAATAAGTGAATTTGCGGAAAATATCTCCCATACAAAAGACATAAACGCACTGCAATGCTCAAATCCAAACGTAGGTAGGTAAGTACTATTTTATTAACAACTGGGCTAACGGTGATTTCTTCCAATTATTTCAATCAATGAAACTCCATCATGGCTATGATTATAATTTTAAAGTTAAATTTATATGATTCTTCCAACCTTAATATAGAAACCATAGTATGAAATAGTACCAATTATTACGATACCGTATGAACTTAGTAAACGAGATTTCTTAATTGAATTCCAACTAGGAAATAAAATACGATTTATAAGTACGTAAGTAAAAAGATTGTGTGTGATGCCAGCTAAGAATTTGCACCACGCCAACTCTTCCCGCGGGTGTCTTAAGAGGCAACTGAGGGATATCCACAGGGGGAGGGCAGCCGCGCAATTCTACCATCGAACTGCGATCCCCAACCTGCATGGAACCCGTGGGGATTAAGCGCATTACCCCCCATGACATAAAAGCCATTAAGGCGCTTATTAGGGAGAGGCCTGCATCCAGCAGTAGACCGATTGGCTGTTAAGGTTAGTTGTTGAGGAAATAAATAGATCGTCATCAAAAGGCACGGAGGACATTACCGTATGAGACGGGTCCAAGATCGACAGGAGTGTTAAAGAAGGGCAGAGGCCTAAGGAAGAGCCGGAGTAAGAGTGCTCAAGATGATCCACGAGGACCTAAGAACGGTGGTGGGTATCATCGCTGGTCACTGAGAACTGAACCCTCATCTTTCCAAGACTGGAGCCAAGAAATAAATAAATATAGCGTCTGGTCGAAGCGACGCGTGACCCGAGAGCTGGTGAATATCTGGCACAGCGTATCAGCATTGCCATACAGCAGCGTGGCAATGCAGCCAGCGTCTTGGGGACGCTTCCGACTGGTGTTGATATGGATCAGTTGAGCTATCTGTAGACTGTTTGCAACAGTCGGCAGTTAGCTCAATTGTTTCAATTGTAAATACTAGTATAATTTTCTTTGTGAATAAATTTATTACTTTTTTGTATTATGAAATAAACAATTTCTAGTATTCCCCAACATCGGCAATGCCTGTTGGTGAACGTAGCATTGTATTCAGCACTCGGTCAATCCGTTTGAAGCCTAGAATGCTACGCTCCATCGCCCTTTGGCAAATCCTGGAGTGGTGGAAGTCTGCAAAAGACCGAGAAGTTTGGAAGGGTGCGGGGGAGGCCTTTGCCCAGCAGTGGGACGAAATAGACTAATTAATAGTAAGTGATTCACAACACAAGTCAGTATATCTGTATCCGCTGGATCATAGAGTCAGCTAGTTTGTTTAGACAGTTTACAAAATGTCATCCTTGATCACCAAAATCAACTTTCAACATATGGCTGCAAGTCGCTTGGGCATCTCGTTAAGTGTAATTATTGGATCTTGCATATTTTATCATTTGGGTTGGGTCATCAACTCCACTTCATCATCATCATCATCAGCCCGTATATGTCCACGACTGAACATAGGCCACCCTCAAACGACGCCACGAATACGGACCTACAATGTCGTCGATCCATCGAGTGGGAGGTCTTCCCACACTCCGTTTCGCATTGCATCGCAGTCGTCACTCGAGAACCTTTACTCTCCAACGGTTATCGTTTCTGCGAGCTTTATGGCCTGTCCATCGCTACTTAAGTCAGACTGCTAATTCTGAGAGCTTTGTCAGTTACTTCGATTCTTCTACGGATTTCCGTATTCAGGATTCTATGGTATTGAGAAACTCCGAGCATAGCTCTCTCCATAGCTCGCTGAGCGACTTTGAGCGTTGAGAAATTCAACTTTACTCAACTCTACGTACAATAAGCATTTATTGTCTACCATAAAGTCTTATAAAAACTTCTAATACATTTTAGGTAACGACTTTAGCAGCGCTGTTCGTATCCCACACGGTTCAGAGAAAAGTATGGTGCCAAAATAGTCTGAAAGAAGCAGGACTGTTCTTTACCAGATCTACTGATATCTTGGAGGATGAAATAAAACAAGAACAGAAGAGAATTGGAAAGTCTGAGGTTTTAACACCTAGAGCGAAGCAGGAAAAAGCGGTAAAATAATTAATTAATTGCTAGACAATCCACACAGCATCATCTAGCCCCAAACTAAGCAGAGTTTTGTGTTATGGTTCCTAGATGACTGGATATATGCTTAAAGCATTACATAGACAGATATTTTTTTATTATATCTTAAGTTATTACATAGAAAACAACATCCCGGAATAAATATCTGTAGATCGTACGAACATTTGTCTCGAAGCAGGAGTCGAACCAAACAGTAGCTAAATATGCTAGCTAAAGGGCAAAAGATACGCGATAAATACCAGATCAATAATAAAATCATTTTCACTTCTCTTGCTCAAAAAGTGAATCATAATAGTGCAGCTTAGCGGGCCTAAAACTCGAGTTTAATACCTAGGGCTAAAAAGTATTTTTTCTTTTTAATTTTTGTCTAAAATCATCAGCCCGTACAAAGCATTCGTTCTCTTACATAAAAACTCGACTTCTTGGTGCTCCGTCAATCTTTTTTTTTTGAAAATAGAACCTTCTTGGTGATGTTTTATGAAGGTTGATTCTTCCTTTCACGGTAGAATGCGAACTGTTTCGTAGCGGGTTAGATAGAGACTCTTCTTTTTATTCTTCTTATCTTTTTATTTTCTCGCAATCGAAGCGAAAAGTAGTGTTTTACTAGGGCCAAAACCACCCATTATAACTCCTCCGTACCTATATAATGGGATGGTTTAGTCCCTTGTACCTAAAACAATCTACTTATTATTATTATGTTATCAAATCGCGAAGGTTTAAAAAGTTTTGAATATGCTCAGTTTAAGCCACCTTCGCTGCTGGTTGTAAGCCCCTAACAATACCGTCGTAAGCGTTTTAGTTTGAAGTCTAGAATCTAGTCCAGAGCAGTCAAGTACGTATACCTCAGTACGAAAGAAAACAAATGGGAACTTAGTCACTAAGTACTGTGAAGTCATGGAAACTAACAAACAGCATCTCGTTCTGGTTTTCTTTTTTAGTATTATCCAGAAATATAGATGCTATCCACTATGAATGTAAGCTGAGCGGTTCGACGACCTCAGTGGCGCAGCGGGCGAAGGTCTGCCTGCGACGCAGGAGGTTGCGGGTTCGATTCCCACCTCGGGACAAATGTTTGTACTATCTGCAGACATTTGTTCAGGGCGTTCTGGATGTTTTCTATGTATAATAAAAAATATCTGTATTGTATTAAGTATATCAATTATCTAGTACCCATAACACAAGCTCTGCTTAGCTTGGGGCTAGATAATGCTGTGTGAATTGTCCAGCATTATTTGTTTATTATATATTTATTATTTAATGTAAGCTGGTTCACTACCAACTTAGTTTGTATAGTAAAAAATAGATAGGTTATGGAAAAATTAAAGAAATTTTGCAAAGAAAAGGAAAACATGCATTATGAACCTCTATCTGCAGTAATATAATTACAAAACCTTAAAAACACCGACTTAATTTTTTATAAATATAATATGTATTATTGAATTCAGACAATCAAAACGGATTCCTTCCATACAAGGCGAGAGGAACGTACCAAGGTCTCGTTTTCAGAGTCTAAACCTGAACATAAAGCCTCTGTGGAATCCTTATATTCTGGCTTTGTAACTGAAAGTACCACGGCTAGTACTATGACAGTTGCAGAGGTATCGGCGGGTGAGTATTTTGTTTTCTATGTTAGATGTCCTTTGTCACTAGGTTGCTGTTTTACTTGATGAAATCAAATACACAACCTTAAAACTTGAGCTAGATATATTTGTATAGGTACCTAGGTACAGTAGGTAGGTAGATCTACCTACTAGTAGGGAACCTACTATGAAATACCTACAAACTTACTCCATCCAGGTTCAGTCAACACTTTCAGGGATTTCCAAATAATACAATTAGATCAAGCTAATAACTTTATATTCACGAGGAAGAACTAGTTTTTAAATAACAACTATCCTTTTAGAATAATTACAAGACATGAGACAATTTCTAGATCAGTTACAGCTGAAGGCATGAATCTTCGTTCTACCCGCAAATACAATTAAAGATTATCAGCAACTTCTAAGCGATTTCCAAAGTTACCCGCATTTTGGCCTGAATATTATAAAAATAGTAAAGCGGTAGATGAAAACCCTTAAAAACTGACAATCAATTTCCAGCATCGCTAACACTACCTACTGAAAGAAAGAAAGAAAATAAATTAATTTTTATCTACAGTCATATAGGTACATACAGATAATATACGATACTGAGTAGTAGCTTTTATCTAATTGTAATAAAGTGATTGTAATTATGAATTAAGAAAGGGCTCAGCATGATTGCTGCGTGTGCTGGTAAACCGAACACATGCAGCGCTGATCTTCCCCATTTCCTACAGACAGTAGCAGCTGGACCTACATTATGACTTTTTAAAGTTCAATCTACACTGACAGTAGGGTTGCCTTAGTAATCTATTTTACATGGCGTACTTTTTTTAACCTCTTACCAGGTAAATTAAACTCTATTTTCTCAAAAAAAGGTGGCAACCCTAACTGGCGGTATAGCTTTTTTATTCCGTTCATAAGTACAGGAATTTTATCAACCTGCTCCTCAATTTCTCGAACCTCAAATTCAATTTTTGTAACATTCTTGCAGAAGAACCACGTAAACCGACATTGACCGAATTCATGCACCAACTTATTTTAAACATAATGAACACGGGTCTAAATGAAATGTATGATACAAGAAAGAGTGAGATAGTCTACGATGAAGCACACCTCTGTCTCATGAGGTCGATCCAGGTGATCGTGGAAACGAAGTGGAATCCGATCATCAATGATATCAAGGAACTTCTAGAGACTATGCTTGACGATGTTCGCCGGACGGCTTTGCAACGGCATCTAAGTGAGTTTGTGCCAGAAGCTTACCTGCGTACTTATACAGTGTGTAACAAAAAGTAAAGACCAAACTTTCAGAGATGGTTTAGACTCGATTATGGAAACGAGAAAAAATATGAAAAAAATTCCGACTTTTAGTTTTCGAAAAAATTATAAACGAAATTACTACTAGACAAGGCAATGACTCATAGATGTGCATAAATATCATTAAAAATAAAATAAAAGGCCTAGTAGGAACCTGTTTACATTTCCGTTAAAACACAAAACATCTTCGTCGCATATAATCGGAGCGCGATAGGTACGAAAAATGTTTTTTTCCTCGGTTGTCATTGCCCCGTCTAGTGATCGTTGCGGTTTTTTATTACACCCTGTAGAATGGGATTGAGAATGACGTCTCACGCTGTCTTGCTCAGTCCGAATACCTACGATCTGAGTGGAACAGCATGAGAGGTGTCGTCATTTTCAAACCCGTTCATTAATTCCCTAAAATGTTGCCCAGTTTAGTATTGTTAGCCTTAGTTATTTTGAAAATCTGCACTGACGCTTTGTTTTACCTTATCTACCTACGTTATTATTTATACTTATGTATTCGTTGTAAGCAATTTTGCCTGAGATATAGGTTTTACCTAGTTCAGGCATACGTAATGTAGGTATAGAATTTAACTTATTGTTATGTTCTTAGATTATGAATTTGTTTTGAGAAATTTTTCAATAAATTATTTTATTTATTTATTAAGTAGGTACCTACGCATATCTACGTCTTAGTAAATATGTCGCCCGACTAACGTCATGTTTTTTTCAGTGAAATTGAGGGCTATTGACAAAGTGCCCATCAAAGTTGAGCGTTTGAGGAATAACTACAGAGGTAAGGATAGAACCATAATTTACAGCGCGTCCCACGGCCATGCCACATGGTGGGAAAGTATCTTCTTTCACTAAAATTTTCTATACTAATTATTTAATTTAGGATCGTAAAAATTTGATAATAAATATTATTTTCAGGATTTTCAAGTGAAGAAAATCAACCACCAACACAGGAAGAAATTGTAAACACCATGAAGAAAAGAAAATCAAGCTTTAATCGCTACCCCAAGGATGCTTTTGGAGTTTACATCAGCTCAGAAAACGAGAGAAAATCCAGCGTGACTCCAGAGTTTTCAGAATACGAATTCTCATCGAATAGTCTCGATTCTATCGTAGCTTCACAACGATCTTAGGCGTCTACCTGCCTGATGACCATGCCACTTTTACTATTTCTACCATTTCCATCTCGTTCGCGTTTAGAATTGCCGATCTTAAGATCGATTGTAGGTACCTACTTAGATCTACTTGTGCCAGTTCCATCTAGTTCTACTGAGCTACTCGTGCCCACTTAACCCAATTCAAGTGTAGCACGGCCAATCGCGCTAACTGCCAAATCCATCTCATTCGAGTATTGAACATTCAACTCATCAATAAGTTATTAATTGTTATTTTCCGAAAGAACAGACCATATTTCTATTCCTAACACATCACATCATAGTTTTATTAGAATTTATAAATAAGTACAGATATTGTATGGACATACTACTAGAAAGAGATAAACTACTACTTTGGGGTCTCTCACTCGGCTCGTTTCTATGAAACAGGTATTATGTTCATGACTTTGACAACATTGACATCCTCGTGCAATTTAAGGTTATTATTTTGTTTTTGTTCGAGATTTTTTGTTGTTTGTGTTTGTCTTTAGTAAAAATTACCGGCATATCAAAATAATTAGGTACTTATTTTAATTAGTTCCTTTTAATTGCCCTGGTAAAAAAACCCAAAATGACTAGCAAACCCAACTCGAAAAGAACAATTTACGTGGGTGGTTTAGCAGAAGAAGTAGATGAAAAAGTATTGAATGCAGCTTTTGTGCCATTCGGAGACTTGGTCGATGTTCAGATACCTTTAGATTACGAGTCTGAGAAGCACCGAGGCTTCGCTTTTATTGAGTTTGAGAATGCTGAAGATGCTGCTGCCGCTATAGACAATATGGTAAGCTCTAAAACTATTTTCAACTTTCGTGATTTGGTAGGTACATATCTGATATATAATTATAACCTTTACGAATTCCTAAAGTTAGACTTTAGAAAGGCAGCAAGCTTTGGTATAGGTACCAACATTCATTATGGTATGTCCGATTCATAAATCAAAATCAATGATCAGAAATAGTGGAATAAGATAAATACTCTCACAAGTATCCATAAATCTCAACGCTGGCCAAAGTGATTTTTCTCTTTGCTGACTATTTCTGTTTACATTCCAGAATGACTCAGAACTCTTTGGCCGCACAATCCGAGTGAATATTGCTGCCCCACAGAGGATCAAAGAAGGTTCCACTCGGCCAGTGTGGTCAGATGATAACTGGCTGCAGAAGCATGCTGGCGAGACGCTGCAGATTAATAAAGATAATGAAGGGGAAGATGGGACCAAGGACAATACCACTAGTGCTAGTGTGAGTATTTATTAGACTATAACCTACTTGTCTTTAAATATTACCACCTTTAACTTGTAGATATTCCTTCCACACATCTCCTCTACCTTTATCATTTGTACTGCTAAGGTGTCAGTATTTTATTCTTCCTGGGTTCAGAAATCCTTTTATAAATTTTGCACATACCTACATATTTTAAACCCCCGATGCAAAAAGAGAGGGGTGTTATAAGTTTAACGTGTCTGTCTGTGGTAGGGCTCAGGAAATAATCAAGCCTCCTTGTATTCATTAATTGGCAGAAGAGTAATTCATTGTCAGTGTCAAAAATGAATTTGACATGAAAGAATAACATAACAAATGTAACTTTTCCAAAGAAATTTCAGGAAAAAGGCAGAAGTACAGATTTTTAATTTCTGAAAGTAAATCAAGGCAGAGCTAATCATAATAATTTCTAATCAGAGTCCTCTTAATATTTGGCTGCTGGGCCAAGATGTTGGACAAATAATGTTCTTGTGTTTAGATAACCCAAGAGCAATATACACAAGTACTATATTCATAATACAAAAATTTTTAAAATATCCTACAAACTATTAGACAAATCAACCAAAATTGGTATAACCATTAACATAAGGTAGCAAAGCATGGGTGCCAAATTGGCATTGCCTTTGTTAGGTATCTGTACAAGTAAGCAAAGCTCAGAGCAATCAACTGCGGATCTAAGCCAAGGTAACCATAAAATATGTCCAGAAAGTGATATTGATCAATCATGCCATGATTTTAAAATAGGCCATGAAGGACTTGTTCAACCTCCTATAAAACCAGCACTTAAAACACCTGGCGCTACAATAGCTCCAAATAGTAGTCATAGATCAAGTCATTTTGACGATTCGGATATACCAGGGACATCAACTTTACAAAGCATGGTCGCTGATGAGATACAAGCTGGATTTGCCAGATCCGATGACAACGGAAAAGTAACACATCAATCAAAAGCATGTGAGAATTTGAAGGATCACAAATATGATCCGAAACTTGATAAGAAAGCTAATGCTGACATGCAAAATAAGGATCAGCAACCTCATTTGAAGTTGAAAAAAGAAAATGAAAGGAAACATGATCTGAAACAGAACCAGACAGCTGAAATGAAGCTTGATCAAACAGCTGCTTTAAGATGTGAAAAGAAAACTGAAGTATGTTTCACACTTGGAACTTTGGATTGGATTTTTGTCATAGAGAATAGGTCCTTTTGTCCCTACAATTTTATTCATTTCGCAATCAGGAGTAATTGACACAGTATTTATACTTTTGGACGCACGCGTGCCTTCTATTTCTGTTGAAGGGCGTTCAATTTAATTAGCGCGGGAGATTAAGATTTTTCGCAGACTACATTTTTTTCTGCGTTCTACAAGGAAATCGCAAATCACTTTCAATGAAACCATGTTGCTACGAACTTCGATTCAATAATACTTAGTCTTCATGATGTCAGAAATCTTTAGAAATGAAAATCTAAAGATTTTTGACAAAAATAAACTTTAGTTATCCAAAACACTCCAAAAGTACTATTGAATCAGAGTTAGTTTTATTTTGTGTCATGGATTGATAATACAAATTACTTTTTCGCTACTTTCCTTCCTTTTAGAATGTAGAAAAATTCAAAACGCGAATAATTAAACTCACGCGCAATGTTCATCGATCCACTTTAACTTATTTTGTGTCCGGTTATGAAAATTGTTCCAAAATAACGTCTTTCCTTTAACTTCCAGGCTATACCAGCGAAACCGGCAGAGAAGCGGAACCCTCAAGTATACTTCGACATATTAGCCAACAAGCAAGAGCTAGGTCGTCTGATCATAATGCTGAGGTCAGATGTGGTGCCTCGTACGGCTGAGAACTTCAGAATGCTCTGTACACATGAGAAGGGGTTTGGGTATCAGGGGAGCTGCTTTCACAGGATCATTCCGGAATTTGTATCCTTTTATACATTTCGCTAATTTTATACAAGCGGCAAGCTGAAGACAGGGCGCTATGGCGCTCATTAGGGGAGGCCTATGTCTAGCAGCGGACTAATATAGGCTGATGATGATGATACAAGCAGTGTAAGAATCGTCCCCTGCAATGCAGTCGTAAGAGCCGAAGGGAATCTACCAGAAGAAGAGTAGCAGCTACTCCTACTGTATATATTTTTGTATTTATTGTATTTGTAACATCTGCCAAATGTGGTGATTATGGCAAAACGATCTTGCTTGGGGGAGGCACGTTCACCAGTGGACATAGGTGTGCTGATAAGTGATGGATGAGGCATACAAGAAGAATACAAAATTTATTAATAAAATCATATTTTATACGTCCATTGTTTAATATTTATACAACATTACAATTAATGAATTATGAATATTATGATTCATCTTGTGAAACATTATAATATTCATAAATGCATAAAGTTGAATTTATAAGTTTTCAATTTTGAAGGTTCCAACATCTTTTGGAAGATAGTTGTCATACATTTATTTATTTAGCACATAGAAAATTACAATAACTACCTACTATTTACGCTTATATCTGTTTCTTAAAAATCTAAGCCGTCACCAGCAGGCAGAGTGCCCAGAATGCTGGCAGCATTGGCACATTCAATGACAATGCTAACTCGTTGAGACCGAAATAGAAGCCAGCATTCCGATCACCTGTAGACTCTATAAAAAGTTTGGTAAGATCTTTATAAATTGCGTGTGCCCCAGGACCCCCAAGGACCAAGGACTCTGTTTAAAAACTAAATGAGCTATGGTATGGGTTTTTGAGAAGTGTAAGGCAAATGACACTGTTAAAATATGTGTTTACAGTTCTTATTTCCTCCATGGTTCTACCTACTTTGTAAATCACTACTACCTACTTCCAATAAGCATTTTGAAATTGAATTGAAATTCTCAAGCGGTGTACGTCGTAGGCTTTGTTTGAATTTATTTATTCATAATTTTTTCAACTCACTTGGAGTTTTGTTGTAGAAGCGTATACATTGCCCTTTAAAAGACACATTATTCTTGTGTAGCCTAGTTGTGGGCACAGCGAGTTTATTCTTATTTCTTGTATTCAAATTATGTGCCCCTCTGACACCCTTTAAATTGCAACTTATTGTAGGATGTTACAATTATCACAGCAGACCACACGTATATTTATCCTTAGCCATAAACCAGATGTGTCAAGGCGGCGATTTCACGAACCACAATGGAACGGGCGGCAAGTCGATATACGGACGGACCTTCGACGATGAAAACTTTATGCTGAAACACACAGGGCCTGGCATACTCAGCATGGCGAATAGCGGGCCTAATACTAACGGGTCCCAGTTCTTCTTGTGCACGGCCAAGTAAGTAGCTAAATAGGAGCGCAAATGTAGAGATAATCTCTTAGAAATTTTTCAAGACATTGCTTACCAAAAATATTGTAAAGTAAAAAGTATTTATTCTGTAGCACAAAACTACAGGCAAAGTTGGTACAAAGAATCTATGTTACAACCGTGACATCAAAAAAGGTCGTCGCTTAGCATGATGCACAGTAACGATGGCGCTACTGTGCGCTGGTTTTATGCGATACCTAGAAATCTGGTTTTGGCTATCAGTAGTTGAATATTAACATTTCTTGTATAAAAAGTAGCTTCTGCTTGCCGTGCTTCGTTTCTGTAGTACCTAGGTACATCGTTTAATTGACCGATTGTTTTTAATTCTTCTCATCATAAAAATTTGGTAAAGATCTGATTAGGATTTTTGGCATGACGCGCAGAATAGCTCCGCAAAATGCAGTATAATGCAAGAGAACATAAATACCTAACAGTACAGTGCCATCTATTACATGTTTCTAACTTGTTTTGAACATGTTTGTAACTCTTCGAGAGTGCTATGTAGCGCACGGACACGCATGCCTGCCAGTTTGCGAAAGTAAGAAATCAATTGTATAGATGGCGCTAATGCTACCGAAAGTCTCTGATTTATGAGATTTGATGTCAAAGATTATTCTTTAGTAGGTAGTGGACGCGCAAATCTTTATGAGCTCTGTGAAGTTGACTTAACGGCTGCGCACCGAACCGTAAATAAGGCGTTGAGGGGAAAGAACAGGGTCAGAGGGGATCTGTCTGTCAAACCAGGGTTACAAGCAAGAATTTTGGCGTTTTTATTTATTTATCTTGCACATGTTGTTAAAAACGAGTAAGTGAGATATCTGTTACGAATTAACATTTCCTGTACCCTAAGGGCAAGTTCTCGTTATATACCTACCTACAAACAGAAAATACAAAATACTGAAATACAGAAATACTGTAATATACTGTAATATAAACATAATGTAAAATATATAAATTTATTGATTTTCTTAAATTAGTTGACATGGCAAAAAATATGGTACCTACCTAAATATCCCGTTTTAAATTACTTTAGTAATAAGAGTAAATTAATTGTTGAAAAAAGTCAGTACTCGGGAGGTCTACTGTTCGTAGAACTACTAGTCTAACTAGATATAAGTTGACCTACCTACATCACTCAGGTATAATCTACCATGACAATAATATTCAAAAGTCCAGCAAAGCTATTTAAGGTCTCCGTGAGCAACTCACAGAATCCTCGTAATTTGTCGGCTATACCGACTATCTTTATTTTATTTTATTGAGGTTAGGAAAGTATTTGACCACCATCACACTTATAAAAGTGACGATGTGGCCTAAGATGAGGCACGCTTTCGGAGAAGGAACTTATTAAGGATATTGTGGTAAAAAAAACAGACGTATGCAATAAGACATTGCCAAGTCACTTGCGCATATAGGTACAACTCAAATTCCGCAAAGTAACGCCGTTCCGCAATTCAATTGATATGAATCTATTATTATTTATCTCAGAACACATTTGTTTTCTTTACAGAACGGACTGGCTAGACAACAAGCACGTAGTATTCGGCCACGTCATCTCCGGGTTAGATGTGCTCAAGAAGATGGAGAAATTCGGCAGCAACTCAGGAAACGTGAGCTGCAAAGTTACTATAAGCAATTGCGGAGAATTACAGTAGATTTAGTAAGTGCTTCTGTGTTTTATTTTAATTTATTTACACACACCTAAATACCTATTTAAACAACGCGGTATCCGCTACCCAGAGCGGCAGTGGTAAATTTCGCTAGGATTTCGCTCGTGGGATCGCGCGGTTCGCGGTGATCCGCCGAGCATTTTAGTGACAATTAGGATTACCGCATACCCGCATACCCACGTGGATACCGTAGGTCTGAATAGCTTAGCGACTCAAGGGCTGAGTTAGGTAAGTTGATAGCATAGCATCGTCTCAAAGACAAAACATCTAAGTTTTGTACGTATGGGATTTGGTACAGCAGCGCCTATATCGTGCGGATCTGAAACGATTACGTATCCCATACAAAAATGGATGGTGTTGCCGTTGAGACGTTACAATTTACGACTCCCCAAATTCAGGGCACTGAAGTGTATCCAATAAGCTTAAGAGACCATCTAAGAGTCGCCATTTTGGTCGGTTCTTTGCAGACCATTTCCTGCTACTTTTGGGTTAAGAAACTTTATTCTCAAACGAATTTCAAAAATTCACTTAAAATGAGAACTAAAGGCTATTGCTAAAAAGTAAATTTCATTTGCGTACTACAAATAGGTAGGTAAGTAACTAAGTATGTATAACTGTGTCTAAATTGGTAAGTACTTTGGTAACCAAAACATGATAGTTTGGAATGGGATGTGTTGATATACATCCATGCATTTTATCTAAACAAGAAATTGTGTAGGACAAGGTAATTTAACAATAAAAGTAGGTAGTTATTATAAATACCGTCCCCCCTATCTCCGAAGTTTGCAGAGCGATCCATCTGCAATGTATGTAGCGTTTGTTAGATACATATTTTGTAGGATAAATATAAAGAAGTCTAGTCTGTCATTTTTGAACTACACTTGCGAGCTTTAAACTGGAATCGCTTCAAGGGTTGTTCAAGACTAATTTTTACAATTTCTTTGCAGTGAACTATGAGTTATGTTTTCCCTTACGCAGGATTTATTGGCGACGATAAATTTTGATTTAATGCACGATAATGTCCGCTGCCACACCGCGGCAGTGACTAGACAGTACCGACAGACGTCTTTCATGTCGGCATTCCCACACTAGACTGGCCAGCCCTTATTCCTGACTTGAACACAATCTGGCGTATGTGGGACGAGCTAAAACAGCGGATACGAGGGAGAAATCCAGCTAATCCAGCTCCGGCGCCGATAGAAGCCGATAGATGCAACTTCGACCTATTGCAATAATTCCCAAAATGTAGGTAGCCAATTTAATTAATTTTAAATCTTCTTGATATCACTTGAAAGGTAACAAAATTACTTTTCAAATGATATACCACAATCTATAGTTCATTGTACATAAATTGTAAAAAAATTGTTTTGATCAACTCGCGATGAAGCGATTCCATTTTAAAGCTCGCAAGTGTAGTTTCACATGTGTTGGGGATTGCAGTTATTAGACAGACACCCTGTATATGATCCACGATTCTGCCCAAGTTTGCTTGGAAAGTTTCATAGTGGTACAGTCAACGGCGAAAGAACTTGACAGGGTCAACTTTCCAATAGTGGTTTTTAAGGTTACATACCCGATAAATTGTAATAAAGTTATATTTTCATAAAAGTCTGCCAGTTTCAGGAAGTTCTTATTGAAAAACTGGATGTGGAGTAAAATATCCATATATAGACCAGGGCGGTAATACGGACCATCAACGTTTCTCAAAGAACGTTCTTTGTTTTGAGTCGACGGACAGCACACGATAAGCTTCACCCCTAGCTGCTCGCCAGTCGTTTGCAGGCAGGGCCCGTACCCTTAAAAACTAAATCGAAGTTTCCGATTCGTGTTCGTGCAAACGCTAATCTTATGAAAGCGACATATGAGTTGGATTTTCAGGACAACGAAAACGAAACTTCGATTTTCCTTTTACGAGTAGGCCCCCAGGCAGAATTTTTTTTTGTCACTTGCGATGTAAGTAAAGTCATCACTTCAATCAACATTATTTAATAATAATAATAAATAATGCTGGACAATTCACACAGCGGTATCAAGCCCCAAGCAGCGCTTGTGTTATGGGTACTAGATTTTGTTACTATTAATATTAAGTTGTAATGTAAAATTTTCTGTACATCAATATTAAAACTATACCTTAATACTATGTGGTCTATAATAGGTTTACTTTTTGTAAGTTCGTAAAAATGACATATAAGAAAATGTCCATTATTTCTAAAACTTTGGCGTTTCTTTAGATATTTTGTTATAGTTCTTGATACCAAATAATTATAGAACAGTTTAAATTAATTGAAGCGGGTCACACTTCAAAATTCGGCTTTTTATTTACTAAAATCCTTATGGTGGTCCATATATGGCTCTTTTACTCTACACAATTTTTTTACATCATTTGAACGAAAAATAACGAATCTTTTGGATCTCCTGAACAAAAAAAAAAAAAAAAAATATAATCCGAGTGGCCACTCGGATTTTTATTAAATTTTCTAAAGCTACCACAATTCGTTCCACACCAGCTCCTAAGTATCCGTTTCATCAACTGTGTATGCGAGTACCTACTTACACTCGAAGCGAGGTAAGAGGATTAAACTAGGTGTAGACGGCTCGCATCGTAAATCATTGTAGGTTTGAAACTTGTAGCGCCGGCGGTGTACTTAGGACCCGTGTGGGTAATTACAATTTCTAAGGTATGAGGTATGAGGCAGGATTCTAGAGTATGGGGTAATTGGGGAATGATCGGTTAGTGCATAATATATTTATGGTTATTGGGTAAAACGCTTCATAGAAATTTGGGCCAATCTATCTAGTTATAATGACTTCTGAGTTTTAGAGGCCCATTCAATTTAGCACAGAAACAAATAAAAACTATTACCTAAGTAGAGTTGAGTTAACTGCATAAGTACTGTTGCAAACAATTTAGAGATAACTCAACTGATCCATATCAATAGTACCTAATCGGAAACGTCCCCTAGATGCTGGCTGAATTCATGATCATCAGCTTTTATTAGTCCACTGCTGGACATAGGCCTCGTTGGCTGCATTTCCCTGCTGTAATTCATTTCAGTCTATTTATTTTATACGTAGGCTCAAAAGAAAACTCAACTCAATTATCAACTTGCCTTCTTGACTGGGTGAGTAAAAAGTCGAGGTAATGTTTGGGTAAATGTCAAGAGCACACATAAAATTAGTCCCAAATTGATTTGCGCGCAATTTTGCCACAAGAATTTCCGTAACAATTCTTTTTTCAATCAGTACAGAAAAAATCCTGAATATTTCGCATTCACAGTTAAACCAATCAAAATCAACCGTGCCCAAGCATCTCTTATCAAATTAAATTCATGTTATCTTAAAAATAAACGTTGAATCCATTGTTTTCGCTAATTAAATGATATCGACGCATGAAAAGCAAACCTTACTAAGCGACAGTATGGGGTCAATTGAGTTTTATATATCAATCGAATCGCCAAAAAATTCCGCGTCGATTGGTCTGAGTCTCATAGCGCTGCGATGAGTTTTGTTGTCGCTTAAGAAGTACGTGAATTCTTAGTATTCTGAAATATTCGGCCCACTAAGCGACACAAAAATACGCATTTTACTTTATTCGGTTGGTTGAACAAGTTGACTTCATATTTTTTGCGGATAGTAATTTGTTCATCATTTGAATTTATTTTATCCATTGACTTAAATAATTTTTCTTGAATAAAAATCATGAGTACGAAGCAGTAAGGTATTTTTACCTGAATTACGCTTTTCCGTCAAAGTCGCTTCGCAAATTTTATACGAATTCAAAAAAGATCCAAGTGTTTCCTTAGGCACTTGTTACTGTTATTGTGTTTAGCTCTATTTGTACTTAAATACTATTGCTTGTTATGAAATTGGCATAAAAATCAACTTGGTCAATTTTACATTAAAATGAAATATTAAATTGGTGTCGCTTAGACAATTTTACCTGTCAAATTCGTTCGAAACTGAATGTCGGTTAGATATTTTTACCGGCGTGAATATTGTATGAAAAATGTCCCATAAATTATTTAACGTGAATTGTAAAACGAGTGATGACGGCGGTTAGGAAGCGCAGTTTTGTGTCAAATGTCGGTTAAAAACATCGCACTGCGTGCAACAAATGAATCCGCAGGCATTCGTTCGACCGCGGCGCGTCGGTTAGAGAGGACGCTGCGCGGTGCGCTCGCCGCTTTTTCTTCGATTTTGGCGCGTAGTAAATAAGAAAACTGTAAGTAAAATTCTTATTCACTTATATAAAACTATTCAAGCTCTAAAGAAATACTTGCCAAGTATTTAATTAAATTAGGTATAATTGCGTAGATATCTAAATCATGCACAAAAGACACCGCTCATCTAGAATCATCGACATAGCTCTCGCTTCTGCTGGAATAGGAGCATCGCCCAAGTGTCGACAAAAATTAAACTTCGATGTAAGTATAAATTGAACAGGTACCTACCTACCGATACTCGTGACTACACTCACATTGTATACCTACTACAACTACCTACTTGCTTCAATCTAAATTATCTACCTATTTGTCCAAATTTATTACAACCCATGTACTTGTTTTCATTTCTACACACTAGATGCACTAAGTACTGTCAAGGCACTCGAAACTACACAAACACACGTTGTATACTTACCCACCTACTCCAATATTCCATCTTCTTCTGTTTACATTTCCTGCTTAAAACTATTATGAGACCAGGTACTTACATGTAAGTACCTGGTCTCATAATAGTTTTAAGCTGGTAGGCTATAGGTCTACTGCACGTGCTGTCGGTCATCAATTAATTTCAGCGTCCTATCTATGTCACTTTTAGAGGAAGAACTTGTAGACTTTTCTACTTTTTACGGAGATATTGATGATTCAGATGACTGGTCGAATGGACAAAGAGAAAGCGACGAGGAAACCGATGACCAGGACTCAGCTGGTAAAAAGAATAAGAGCTTTAGAAGACGAAAAACTAAAACAATGAATCTGCAGATCAGCAAGAAACTGTTGGTGACTCTGGAATCAGGATTAGAAAAGTTAACGAAAGAAAAGAAAGGGCTAAAAAGAAGAAATCTGGAGAAGAATATACGACTAAGAAATTGTATCAAATCTATATAACATTTATAAAAAGCATTTCGTGGATTTCATGTGGTGAGTGAGAGGCATTGTTAAATTAATATTGAGACTGATTATTAAATGTGATCTCATTGTGTGTCAAATACTTTTTTAAGAGTAGATACTACCTAATTAGGTTACTTGGGATTTTTCAAGTATAAGTTTTTCTGTTTTTTACTTGTAAATTAAAACCACAAAAAGGAACCTATGTTTGTTAAACTTATTAACTTTCTATACATGCCATTTCTAATTATAATTCTTGCAATAAATACACAATGAATACCTACAAAAAATTGTTTTCATTATTTAAGCTCATACAAAATGTCGGTTAGTTTTGCAAATATTTCAGTATAATTATTGTTTGGGTTTATTTTCTTGACGATTCTCACTGAAGTTAAATCATTAAAACAATTTTCTCAGTTTAGAAAATAAATATTTTTATGACTGATACATTTATACCTATTCTCATAGACATTCACTTATGTAACATAAAAAAATACACCTGTTGGTAACTGAGAAGATTCTGGCGTAAAGATAGTTTTACCTGAAATGTTTATCGGGTTAATTATTATCTAACCGACTAAAAAGTATGAATTTAAAGTGTTACGGTAATAATTTATTTGTGAGGTTATGGCCTACAATATAAGAATGCCTAGGCTGTAACAATTATTTCTTTATGACAAAAACTGAAAATTTTATAAACATTTTTTTGAAAAAAAAAGCTTTTATCAGCCCTCCTATACATTCAAATCCATGTCGGTTAGTAAACTTTGCCTTTCAAGCGTCGATATAAATCGGGCTCGCAGACGGCCGTGAGTAAATACCTACGCGCCGCAAACAAAGAAGCGCTCCTGAATTCGTACGTACATACTCTGTAGGGATGGGAGAAGCAATGAAAACTATTCATTTTTGAGTTCTTGTTTTCACTATCTATAGTAATATAATATTAGGAAATATTTGATTGTTTGTTTGTATTGAATAGGCTCCGAAACTACGGGACCGTCTTGAAAAATTCTTTCACCGTTAGGAAGCTTGCTTTTCAGGGAGTGACAGAGGCTATATTTTATCACGGAATTCCCACGGGAACGGGAACTACGCGGGTGAAACCGCGAGGCGATCGTCTAGTAGGTAAATATCTTCGTTTATTTAACTACAAAGAACTTTGTTCAACTCGAGTACCTACTAGATTTCAGATTTCAATTAGGTACCTGGTAGGTACTTTATTTCTTTTGGGCTTACAAAATAAGCACTTAGCCAATCAAATTTTACACTGAGCTTTGGTTTTTTTTTAATTTTACGAGTTTTGCTCTAGCTCGAAAACTACACCGTAACAAGGTAAAGGTTTCATTATGAATGTAAGCGGGTTAACTACGAACCTATTTTGTGTTGGAAGAACACCAAAAATTAAACAGAAAATAGGTTCGTAGTTAACCCGCTTACATTCATAATGAATTCGTCAAACTACGAAAGTTTTTATAGTAAAAAAGGTAAAGGTTTCTTCTTCGCTACTTTACTTTACCTTAAAAAGATCGAAGTGAACAAAAAATCAAAGGAATCACTTTATTTCCTAGTTTTACTTATGTTATTTGAATTTTTTGACGTGTCCAAGAGTCTTGTAAGGTCTAAAGGAAATAAAGCACTTTGATATAAGATACTTTAAATTTTTATCCAGGTCATTAATTGAGGGGCTCGGGGCCTATGGAACATTAACGGTAATGAGTGTGCCGATGAACTCGCGCGTTCCGGGCCAAGGGGACTCAGCTGGGCACCGGGCCCTTCTGTGGCATACCTAAAAGCCTGGCTTTCAGAACCCTCTTGGATTCTTGCTACGAGAAATCGTCCAATCTCTGGAAGAATTCCTCGGGCATGAACCACTCAAAATCATTGATAAAAGCCTTCGATAAACGGTACACCAACCGAATCCTAGCGCTAAGTAAAAGCAACCTTCGCATCATGACAAAAGCCCTAACTGGACACTGCCTCAACAAACACATGTTGAAACTGGGGCATGGTTGAAACGACACAGATCCTGCACGTTCTGTTGGGAGGCGCAGGAAACGCCTCTCCATCTTCTAAGAGAGTGCGGAGCACTGATGCAAAAACATAGCATCCATCTGGGCAAGCACCTGCACAGCTCAGACGGGTTACGAGACATCACTCCGAAGAAAATCCTACTGTTCCTAGCAGCTGCAAGGCTAACCCTTGCAGCTGCTAGGAACTGGCGAATTATGAAGGCTTCGAGGCTGAACACACAAAGTGGCGATCACAATAGGCATATCATGGCCGCAGTGATACGAAGTGACATAAAGCAAAAAAAAAATAAAAAAAAATTGCATAGCGAGCGAGTCAAGTAGCAAAACTAGGTGACTGAATTTGAAACTGTTCAGCTTTTGGTATTAATCGTCACACAGTCGTGTCCCCTCCCTAGCTGATTAAACCGACGCTGTGGCACTAGAGATCTCTTTATTTAAGGCCCTGGCTGCAGGCCGTGCGTGACTCCATTACTTGAATGGCACCACGAATTAGAGGCCAGGGACTCGACTCTGGGGTACAATAAACAGATCTAACCGCCCTCTCCACAAACTCGTCGAGTCGATGCTTGAAATTGCAAGGTAGCCGTAAGCTGGGTACTGTCCGGTTTTACACGTAATGTGCTTTTCGCGCGATGATACGTTACGCCGTGTGTTAAAATCCATCTCGTTGCTCCTGTACGCAAAGAGCAACGAGATGGATTTTCCTTCCGTTCTCTCCCCGTACTGACTGCACGAACGCTCGCTGTGTAATACGTAACATTATGCCTCGTAACGCCGCCGGTACCCATATTTATCTGCCAGTTCCTCAAAGTCGGGGCCATGCCGTTGATTTGTCGCCTAATTCTACGCATACGTGCCTATTTGTATGCCAACTAAAAGCTTCTTTGTGCTTAATTTTAAAATTAACCTTTTTGTCTTCTTAATTTAATTACTTACCCATCTAAACTCGGGAGAGTTTGGGTCACTAAGTACAAGGGGTCACTGGAGGTACAGTCAACCGCAAAAATAGCTGAACGGGGTCAACCTTCTCAAAGCAAGTCCTTTGGAAAGGAGGATGGGTATTTTGGGCCCGTTTGGGTACTTAGTCCAATCAAGACGAGTCATACGTCGTTGGATAGCTATTTTCACGTGGACAAAAAAAATCTACTACGACGAACCCGTTACAGTTGTCCGGCATGAAATATATTTTTCTGAAGATGTTGAATTTTTATCAGATAAAAATTCTACCATCAGGTTCAGCTTAATTTTTGCGAAACTCACTGAGTGTAAGTAGATGACAATCCCTCCTCATTATAAACCTTTCTTGGGCAAATAAGCATTGGAATGGCTGAATAAGAGTCGTTTTTTTAACCGAATAGACCTTTGTTGGACCACAATCTCCGATGTACCGATTAATCACGAAGGTTTATATATATTCGCTCTAGTCTTGAAGAGACCCATAATGTTGTTCTGTTGATATAAGTCACATTGTAAAAAAACATTTCTTAGCCTATTAAGTATAAGGGTAGGGTACTCAGTAAAGCATTATCGCATTCACTCTCTGCCTCGTTGGTCTAGCAGTCAGCTTGTTCAACCGCTGATTATGAGGTCCTGGGTTGCGAGTCCCGGGTCGGGCCAATAGTTGTTATTGGGGCAGCCCGAAGTCAGGAAGTTGGCGGTGTTACACCCTTATGCCTCGGAAAGCACGTTAGGCCGTTGGACCTCTCCCCGGTCGTGTCGATCTGCCGATTATGAGAGTGAGGGCATAGAGAGTGCACTTGTGTTTGCACAAACACTTGATATTTCTTGCGCATCCGGCTAGTCTCCGATGAGACTGGCCGCCGTGATCAAAATTCCGCTAGGAGGATATTATTATCGCATTCACAGCCCAGAATCGGCGGCGGTGTGACCATGCTAAACACGAAGGCCTTACTGAGCCAGCACTGTTTTCAAATGGTACCAAGACATTTGCGCGAAAAACACTTTGCGAAGGACATTAGCGCGAGTAGATTCTTGCGCGAATGACACATGGGTGAATGGCATTTGCACGAGTGACTATTTGTGCATGTAGACACTTGCGCAAAAATTCCAAAACTCCCAATAACTCTCGAAGTAGACGTCGCATATTTCACCGTAGCTAGGGGATTGTTAGGGGGCTCTTGCCTCTGATATATCCCACGTTCCCTTAACCCTCCCCCTTTCTTTAGATCTTCGTAGCACGTGCTACGATGGGCCGTCGTAGCATGTAAAATACTTCAACGCCACCCTTCTAGCACTTTTCTACCCCACACTCAACTGCTCATAGCTACGAAACTAATACACCTGACGAGTTGGGGTTTTCGGAATGATAATGTAAAGCTTTTGCTCTTTACAATCAATGTACTAACTTTTTGCTACCCCTGCCCATTACTTCCCCGAACATAAATATGATATTTCGTAGACTTACGAAGCGCATGCGGCGTAGCCAACGAGTTTTTTACGCATTCATGTCTGCGAACAGTGGTACTCAGTAAAGTGGTGACTTGTTTTTACTAATTACTACTGGCAGCTCTGAATGTCTCATGTACACACACATGGCCGCCGGGCGGTCCGCCGTAGTATAGTAGCTAGCACTATGAAGGTCTACAAAATAACACATTGGTCTACTGAGAAGGAAGGGAGAGGGGTAGGCAGAAAACATTGATACTAAGGAACGAGAACTTTCCTTTGTCATACTGAAAAAAGCAACTCGTTAGTTGTATTCGTTTTGTAGCTAAAAATATTTTTTTGTGTATAGTAGATAAACTGGGTGCGCGTTGAAGTCTGGTATGCTACGACGGTCCATCGTAAAATCGTTGCACGTGCTACGAAAATCTACGTTAAAATGTGTATCGTTATGGGAAAGTAAGGGGGTGGAGCAGGGGAAGATGAGATGTGTCAGAAAAAAGAGGGCAAAATCACACACAATGGTGCGATCTGCAATCTCTGCAACGTCTATTTCGAGAGTTATTGGGAGTTTTGTGATTTTTCGCGCAAGCGCAGCATCTACTCGCGCAAATGGTCACCCGTGCAAATGTCCTCCAACCAAGTGTCATTCGCTCAAGTGTCTAATCGCGCAAGTGTCTACTCGCACAAATGTCCACTCGCACAAATATATTCTCGCGCAAACGTCTTTCGCGCACGTTTACCGAGATTATTATTATTAATAGTTAATAATTGAAAAACGCAGTTTTTCTGAAGGATATGGTGATTCGTAACTAAACTAATACATCCGACAGTCAATAATAGTTATATCGATGTAGCTCAAATAATTAGCATTATTTGAGCCGGTCATGTCTCACGCAGAACCGCTAGGGTAAAAGTGTTCTGAGTTAAGACCGTGACTCGGCAAACGTAGTGTAGGACGCCCTCCGGCCTGAGGCCAGGTGGGAGGACGGCCTGCAAAAGATTGTAGGCAGATGCTGGATGCGGCAAGCTGAAGACAGGGCGCTAAGGCGCTCATTAGAGGAGGCCTATGTCCAGCAGTGGACTAATATAGGCTGACGATGATGATGAATTGTAAAAACAATATAACTTATACTTAAAATGTAAAAAAATGACATATATTTTTTTTAGGCACCTTTTATGATACCTTCTACTCTAGTAGAAAGTGTCAAAAAACTCGAAAATAAGTAACTTTCAGGGTAGGATTACTCAAAACGGACAAGGAACCGGGACTAGCGCTGCGGTTATTCTTATTCTACAGAAAAAGAGCTTTCCAACGATATATCACTCATTTCGATTGGTGCCGGTACCAGGTTCCATACATTTGTGCCCATCATCCTTTGACAGTAATTTTTTTTAAGTAAATTTTACTGGACAAACCACACAGCACCATCTAGCCCCAAAGTAAGCAGAGCTTGTGTTATGGGTAGGTACTATATAACTGTATACATACCTAATATCATTTTCTGGTGAACACAACAAAGCATTTTTATATTGTGTTGTACATAGAACATACGTATGTAGTTATATATATTTTTACTTTACATAGAAAACACACAGAACAGAAGGAACAAATAATTGCAGATTTTACAAACGACAAATGTTTGTAATGTAAGACTTGGGTTGCGGGCTCGATTGATGAATGAAGGAATCCATTGATTGTGGCGTATTTCCTGATCTAATGAAATGTAGTAAAATAATCCCACTATTTAAATCGGGTAGTAGGTCTGACCCCACTAACTTTAGACCAATATCAGTACTGCCAACATTCTGCAAAGTTTTTGAAAAACTTATTTTACATCAATTGCTTAGGCATTTTCATGGCAATGACCTGCTGCATTGTAAGCAATTTGGGTTTACTCGCGGCAGGTCAACTACTGATGCCGGTGTAGAGTTAGTATCGCATATTTTCGATGCTTGGGAGAAGTCGCAAGACGCTTTGGGCGTTTTTTGCGACTTATCAAAAGCGTTCGATTGCGTACACCATGAAACATTAATCAGGAAACTACATCACTATGGAATAACGAACACCTCTTTGGATCTTCTTACATCTTATTTGAGTGATAGGATACAAAGAGTTGACATTAATGGGAAACGGTCTTCGGGGTCTGTAGTTACAATGGGTGTACCACAGGGTTCTATCCTCGGTCCTTTCCTATTCTTAGTTTATATTAACGACCTGCCTCACCTTGTCAAGAATAATCACGAGATTGTATTGTTTGCTGATGATACTTCATTAATTTTTAAAATGAAACGACAAAACACAAATTTCGACGATGTGAATAATGCAATCTCAAAAGTAGTTCATTGGTTTAGTGTCAATAATCTTTTGTTAAACGAAACCAAAACAAAATGTATTAGATTTATTCTACCTAATGTTAAACAAGTGAAGGCTGATGTGAACGTTAAAGGAGAAACTTTAGAAATAGTAGAAAGTACCGTATTCTTAGGAATCACCTTAGATAATAAACTTCAATGGGGCCCACACATAGATAAGCTATCGAAGAGACTTAGTTCTGCAGCATATGCAGTCAAAAAAATCCGTCATCTTACAGACGTGGATACATCTAGACTTGTTTATTTCAGCTACTTCCATAGTATTATGTCTTATGGTATACTGCTGTGGGGGAACGCTGCAGATATTAACACCGTATTTGTGCTGCAGAAGAGGGCTGTTCGTGCAATCTATAATATGGGTCCCAGAGAATCCCTGCGTGATAAATTCAAAGAAATAAACATAATGACAGTACCATGTCAATATATTTATGAAAACTTGTTGTACACACATAAAAATATAAGTCAGTTCCCTAAAAATAGCGATAAACATAATTTGAATACCAGAAACAAACATAAGCTCGCTGTGCCCACAACTAGGCTACACAAAATTAAAATATCTTTTAAAGGGCAATGTATACGCTTCTACAATAAAACTCCTAGTGAGTTGCAAAAATTATCAATAAATAAATTCAAACAAATTGTTAAAACCTTGCTGTGCAAAAAGGCTTACTATAAAATATCAGATTATCTAGAGGACAAAAATGCTTGGGACGGGTTTTGCTCCAACTCGAAAAATAACAACTAACAGGCTAAAGGTTTCTTCGTCGCTTCTTTACTTTAGTCTACATACCGAAGCGACAGAAATAAAAAATATCACTTTATTTCCGTGTCAGTGTTTAGCTTTATATTTTGACCTTTTCTAAGTGTACATTTATTGTATTTATGGAAATAAAGAGTTTTTGATTTTGATTTTGATTTTTTGATTCCCGCGGCGGGAATCGAATCCGCAACCCTGCGTCCCAGCCTGGGACGCAGGGTTGCGGATTCGATTCCCCCAGGCGGACCTTCTCCCGCTTTTTTGTTTTCGTTTTTCGAGATGGCTGGAGAATTCTCTGTCTAAGATTCACTGAGCAATTTTTTTCGTTGACCGTTCCTACCTACCTGTTAGGGTTGTCTTGAAAATATTGGTTGTCTTGAAAATATTGCACGGTATGGCCCCAAGCTTAAGGGTTAGGTAGTGACGATCGGAAAAAAATATCGCTTCAAAAAAAAAGTTCTGTAATTTATATAATAATAATAATAATATAATAATAATACATTTATTTCAGACAACATTAGAACAAGTATAGATCTTATTCACTTATTCTACGGTCCATATGAATATATACCTTAAATCTAACATACATAAAAATATAAAAATTTAGATAAGTACCTACAGTTTTACGCACATCGTATTCCATTTGCTATGAATGAACCCTAAAACAATCTACGAATCAACTGTCGTTTTGGGGTTCTATTGACATTATGATTTTTTTTATTAAAATCAACAATATGTCGAAAGACTCCAATTGATTAAGTTTTTTTTACCAAAGATTCAACAAAAAAAAAAAGCAAATGTGCTCAAAACTTCTTATCTACTATCTAAATTACTTGTAGAAAATAGTAAAAAATAAGTTTTTTTTTAATTGTTACTAACCAACTTAAAGATAAAGTTTATTTATCTTTAAGTTGGTTAGTAACACACCAACTTCGATCCAAAAGTACCTTAAAGGTTCGAATTACGACTCTATGTCGTCTATTCGCGGCTGTGTGGTGCCGGCTTAGAATTTGCACCACCCCAATTCTTCCCGCGGGTGTGGTAAGAGGCGATATCCACCGGGGGCATGCAGCAGCCCATGCCCCATGCAGAACAATTCTACCACCGAACTGCGATCCTCAACCCGCATGCCCAGCGTGGGGATTATGGGCACTACCCCCCATGGGATAAAAGCCAATAAGACGCTTTACAGGAGGAGGCCTGCGTCTAGCTGTGGACACATAGGTATAGGCTGTTGAGGTGAGGTGAGATACCTATTCGTAAGCTGTCACAAATCATAAGTCCATGTAACTCTACGTGGGGTGCCACGTAGAGTTACACAATCATACCTACAAGCAGTCCTGTTCGGGTTAAATGGCAATTTGCATCCGCCCGGTACACCTCGCTTAGTTAACAATCTCATCAGCATAACCTAAGTTCTGTGCCTGTATCACTCGTCAACTATCGTAGCGTAACGGCTGCCATTACGGAATAGGTAAGCAGTCCCATTCGCACGACAGGTCAATGCAATTTCGTACGCGATGATGAAGAAGAAGAAAGAAAGAAACTTTAAGCAGCATCTTTATGGGCCAGTCCAGGCATACATGCCCTCCCAGTGTAAGTAGGGTAGCTATTTCTTCCTTTACTTCCTTGTCTACTATAAGAAATTTAGTAGGTAGCAGAAAAAACGCGGTCGTCAAGGGGTAAATTTTAAAGAAACAGAAGTTAATTATTTTGTATTTCTAGCGATTGCTGCGGGCTCTTCTATACCGTACCGATCGATCGAAAATAAGCATTCGCCCCTCCGCCTCGTCGCATCGCTGAAGCTTGGCTGTGAACTTGCTAATTAACTGATCACCTTCTAGCCCAAACGATATGCTGGCGGTTGGTAAGCTGTACTTCACCATTATGTGACCATTCAATGTACGTATGAAACAATGATATACAATGATTCCCGATGGCAGTTAGAAAATAAGCATGGTTGTAGTATTTTTCTAGAGTACCTACCCGACTCTATTTCAGCAGACCCGATACTGTCCCCACGTTTGGAGAATGGCTAGGCAGACTGCAAAATGGTGCAATTCAATTAATTGCCTATACCGATTGTTGAACTTCAACGTTCAAATGTCTAAATGTCACTTAGCCATCTCGTCGAATGAAATTAATTGGGTTTTCCCAAAAAACCATTATTCAGTTTGCAATCGGCCTAGTCATTGTATGCCGGGTACAGACCAAGCGAGCGAGAGCAAGCAAAGGCTAACGAACGAATGCGGAAGACCCAGTGTGGACGTCAAAAATGGTAAAAAAAAAATTGAACGAACGTACCGATCGTCGAATTCCACTTGTTTGCATTCGCTCGCTTGGTCTGTACCCACCATTACAAATGGGCCGATTCTACGATCCTGCGGCATCGACAGCTCGACCGCGCTGCTTTGTTTACGTTTGCTTACGGTATCTTATTCGTGCTATAGGCTCTTCATCTCGGAGGCATTACGGTTTAGTTGTAGATATACGTCGGTACTACGCATCTGTAGAGCACCCTTAATGCTACGTGCCACCTATGATTCATGTTGGGACTGTTTGTTCTACCTCTGACGCTTGATGGGCGTCTAACCTTACGTTTAGGTCTCTATATCTAAGCCTATACACCCTACACAACATAAAACCGTAATCTAGACTGTAATCTAGAAGTCCGACCTTAGTGTTTTCTGGTGACAAAATGTTCTATTGTCTCCTGAATTGATCATTATCACCCACTGTCGAGCATGGAACTATAGGTACAGGGTGCCACGGAATTAAAAAGAAAGTGATTCTGGAAATCGAGGGGGTTAACCTTTGTTCTAAATTTTTTTGAATTTTGATAATTCTTACCTTTTTTGAAAAGAATTTGAGACCATTTTTCCTTTTTTTTGAAAAAAATTTGTCAAATATTTTGTAATGTTAAATAATGCCTGAGTGTCTGTAGAAGAACACGAATAAGAAGAAAAATAACTTTATTTATAGCAATAAAAAAATATCGATATTCACAAAATCTTATAGTGCACAAGTTTATCCCTCCTCGGAGTTCAAAAATCGAAAATAACTACTACAGGCTAAAGGTCTCTTCGTCGCTTCTTTACTTTAGTCTACATACCGAAGCGACAGAAAATAAAAAATATCACTTTATTTCTGGGTCAGTATTTAATTTTATAATTTGACCTTTTCTAATTTTTTTTCCGACTGGTGTTGATATGGATCAGTTGAGCTATCTGTAGACTGTTTGCAACAGTCGGCAGTTAGCTCAATTGTTTCAATTGTAAATACTAGTATAATTTTCTTTGTGAATAAATTTATTGTATATATTTCATTTGTACAATTTTTTTTAAATAAATAAATAATGCTGGACAATTATTTATTTATTTAAAATTTATTTATTATTATTTATTTATTATATCAGCTCACAAAAGTCCACTGCTGGACATAGCTGTCAACTTGAAAATCTTGAAACTTGGTCAATGGTAAGCTTAATTTGAAGTGACACGTGAAGATCAACCTGAATTTCTAGGTTAAGGTTGGGCACGACTCTAGGCAGGTACCCATTCATCCATGAAGAGATCTGTACCTACTGTATCTTGCCTAGGTATAGTAATTGAATACTGATCGTGATATCAATTTACATCTATCTACCTGCATGGCCTCTAGGTACCTATGTATTATAGGTACCTTAAGAGCAGATATGGTTCCGAATCCAATTATGCTTCAGATCAGAACATAGCGAGAGCTGATCGTTCCATACAAATGCAGTTCTTATTGTTCCAGTGAAATAGTTTAATATAACTATTGGAATCGGTAGTAAGTTCTTTCGTTGTAAGCTGTGGTTTTATAAACGTAGGTTCTAGGTACTTACCTGAATAAAAAGTAGTGACAAGAAATGGACGGGGCTCAAGAATAACAGAATAAGACAAGGGATGTGAAAAATTTTAAGAATTAGGGCCCGTACTCTGAAAAACGAAATCAAAGTTTCTGATTTGTGACTCGTGCAAACGTTGATCTTATGCAAGCGACGTAGAATTGCACGACAGCGAAAATGAAACTTCGATTTTGCTTTTCCGAGTTGACCTTCTTCAGACTCGTGTAGTATCACCAATCATTCTCGCCCATTGGTGGGCGAAACGATAACACCTAGTTATTTTAGCTAGTAGCGTTTCGCTGAGTTCCTTCCGGATTGAACTCATTACAAAGAATTTCTTAATTATGTAATCTACTGTATAAAAATAAGTCGGGTTTTCCTTCCCGACGCTATAAATCCAGAACGCACGAACCGATGCTCCGTGAGGTTTATAGCAAAGAAAAAATTAAGAAAGTGGGAAACATAAATTTCCACGCGAGCGAAGCCGCGGGCGCAGCTAGTTTTTTATGTATTTTACAAGAATAAATAGTCGATGTCCTGATTTAAAATCAGTTACAAACTAAGTCGACAAAAAATTACTAATATCGAGTTATTAATAACGTCTTGTTGGCTTCTTCCTGGGTTCAAATCAGTTTGTACGGAGCGCGGCACTGACACCCACCCCCTTTATCATTGTCAGCAAGTTGTCGGCTGTTAATTAAGTACATGATGAATTGATGATGATAATCTTCTACCTACCTGTGGCTGTGAATAACGTGTACGGAACCCTCAGGAACAAAGCAGGGATTAGCGAACCCTAACCATCCTTAACTTTAGGCCCCGATGGCAATTGTTTTTAATTAAACCCCAGGTTAACGTAGTTGAGGGAACCTTATTTAGTTTTCATCATAATATTTTATAACATTTAAAGAGTATAAACAAATTAGGACTAGTATTGACACTGGGAACAGTTGGACTAGCTGCGGACTGATGCAGCTGAACTCTTCCTTAGCAATACCAGTCGGAAGCGTCCCCAAGACGCTGGCTGCATTGCCCCGCTGTATGGCAATGCTTACGCTCTGCGCCAGATACCAGCTCTCGGGTCACGCGTCGCCTTTGTTTTCTATCATCACAATCATCTCAATAGACGTCCACTGCTGGACAGGCTTCTACAATGACTGGCCCAGTTCGGCTCGCATCCAATAGGTCCCACAACTTTCGCGGTGGTCATTTAATTTTGTTTTTAGCTTTTTATTAAGATCAAAAGGAACGAAGTATTCGTCGACCACTACTCGTTGAAATCCATTAATTTGTGACCAAAGAGAACCAGCTACGGGGGCCAGTGATGGAAACCTTCCATTATAACCTCTATAGGCACAAAGACCTTTATTTTACGCGCCAAAATTGCCGGAAAATAGTTAAGTGAAATCCAAATTAGAACCTCCTTTGTGGTTTCCTAGTAGGGCAGCACCATTATTACTTTTAGTAGTGTTGTCTAAAAAAGCAGCTTATCGATGTTACGGCGTAGGTATTCGATCCAAAATTACTCTTGAATTCACTTAGGTACATCTTCTTTGACGTTAGACGTTAAATAGGCCAATCGTAGCGATTGTTGTAGAGAGTGGAATAGAGAAAAATTAATCTAATTTTAATGAAATAAATTTAATTTACATAAAATACATATCAATTCTCTACATGGAATTCATTCTGTAAACTTCCATAATTTACGCGTTCTATGACGGTGCCATGTCATTTTATTTTTTATTATTAGTTTAGATTTATTTATTGCCTTCATGTCCTTTTGCAAGGTGCTACAATTTTTAGGTAGAATCTACATAGTCTGTTAGTCAAGATACAAAAATAAAATACACAATTCATCACCTTTGAGTAAGTTTATTGTAATGATAATGTCAGATTTGAAAGCATGTTTTCGTCTAAGTATTCTATCATAGACAACAATCGTTTTGCTTGGCCTACAACTTTATTTTCAGATAGGAAACATGAACGATCTTCTACGACGTAGCATCGTAGCGCTGCTACGTAGTCTACGCCGTAGCTTGTGGAGCACTTTCAGTCGGGGCTCATCATCATCATCCTATACTTGTCCACTGCTGGACGTAGGCCTCCCCTAATGAGTGCCATAGCACCCTGTCTCCTGCTTGCGGCATCCAGCATCTGCATGCAGTCTTTCACAGTCAGTCCAGTTAGGATTACCTACATATTTGTAATGTTTAAAATGCCATGCTACGATGGAAGGATTGTACATGTATCTTAAAAAGAAATAAATTAAGCTCTACGTCTTACGTCAAAAAATTAGTATCTAAGTGAATTCAGGAGTATAATTTCGTATCGATACGCCACTACGCTTTACTTTACTTTTTTTTTTCTCGGGCAGAAAACATCTTACATTTCATCGATAGGAAATAGCCCTTCACCACGCGAACGTGTTTCGAAATTATTCATAGTAATAAAATTAAACAGTTAACTTAGAAGCTTAATTCAGTTAATGGTCTTAAGAAGTGTGATATTTGACCTGAATACCAAAATTCACAACAATTTTCGCTTGTTTTAAAAACAAATGAGCCCTTAGATGTGTCTTAAGGGCTATTAACCTAGAACCAACCGAATATAAGAATTTTTAACTTCATGATTTGTAAACCTATAAAAAGTTATATTTTCGGCCCCTGCACCTACTTTTTGTTTTGTAAAAGTGCTTTATACAAATATTAAAAAGGCTTTGTAAAGAAGTGAAGTTATTTGTATGAAGACAATATCAAAAGAACTTGTCGGATCTTCCTCAAAATTTGCATACACAGCTACATGCTACGTTATATCCCGAAAAAAGCGAAAAATGCGAGCCATCACCACGCAACGGGTGGACGTGGAGGTAAACGTGTTCTTGAGTAGAGACTACGACTCGGCAAACGTAGTGTCGGACCGCCTGCGGCCAGGTTGGCCAGAGGGCGTCCTACATATCCTACAGGCAGACGCAGCAAGCTGAAGACAGGGCGCTATGGCGCTCAGCAGTGGACTTACATAAGCTGATGATGAAGATGGCTCTGCAACGGATTTCCAGACGATTCAGGAGCAGTTCTTGCTCGTTACTCGTTATGAGATTCAGTAATAGTGTGCTTTGACTTTATCTACCTGAATCTTTGACTAGGGGTGGGTAGACACTGGACGCGAAGTTGGAAACTGAAGCAACAACGTACCTAAGTACCTATAGGCAAGTTTGCGAGTTCTTTCTGGTACATATCTATTTTATTATGGACCTTATACTTAGTAAAGTAAGTAATCAAATCAACAAGCAAATCAACAATGGGTGGACATGACCTAAGTACAAAATAAGTATACCTACAGAAAAAATAATCAGAAAACAATATATCACCATAACAGTATTAAGCACCTAGGTACACATCATCATCATCTCATCAGCTGATCGACTTCCACTGTTGGACATAGGCCTCCCCTCAAGATCTCCACAACGACAGATTTTGCCCTGCCCGCATCCATCGACTTCCCGCGACCTTCATTTGGTCGTCGCGTCGGTCCATTGTGTGGGTGCCTACCAACACTGCGCCTTCCGGTACGAGGTCGCCACTCAAGAGCCTTGCGGCCCCTGCAGCCGTCGGTCTTACAAGCTATGTGCCCTGTCCACTGCCACTTGAATTTCGCAATTCTGAGATCTATGTCGGTTACCTTGATTCTTCTAGGTACACATACCAATCTCCTAATAAAAATGAATAGGAGAGAGTCAAAGAGAGTGTCACAACCGGAACATGTATCGGATGCCAAAACTCACTAAGGACTCTGCGCCAATAGAGTAAGGGAACTTTGAACCGCGTTCTGCCTTGGAACTACAGCTTGGTTTTCACAAATACCTAAATTTTAAATCTATACAGCCCATTTTAAGGTAGATGGCACGAAAACGTTCCAGCTATACCGACTTTAAGAGTAGGTAAAATTCGGTTTGGCAGTATATTGGTTTCAAAGGGCTATTCTTTGTTCCCAAAAATCTGTACTTACCAGAAAGCCAACTGTGGCCTTAATTGTGATTTAATTAATATTGTGCGTGGCGTGGATCATGTTAGGGAGTCACAGGGTTAAATTAATATAATTAGAATTTGCCGCTGAATCCAATATTGTACTAAATAATTAATTTGTTGTTTGTATACGTAGAGATTGGAAGTAGTAATATTTGGTAATAGGTACCTACTGAAAAGTCGCGTCGTCAAACAAGAGCAGAGCCGTTGGTGTTCTTCCAACACAAAGAATGTTCGTAGTTAACCCACTTACATCCGTAATGAAGAATACAAACCAGAACGGAGATTGCTAAATGAGACGTTTTCCAAAAAAGAAATGACATTATTGGGTGTTGTTACTCATCTTCTCTCCGGCCGTTATCATGGCTGGAGCACCAAGAAAAGCTCTTGGTGCTCCAGCCACCCTAGAGACTACTGTTAAAAATACAAAATCAAAATCTCTGTATGTCCATAAATACAATAAATGTACACTAGAAGGCAGAGTGCCCAGAATGCTAGCAGCATTGCCACGTTGAATGGCAATGCAAAGTCGTTGACCGAAATAGAAGCCAGCATACCGATCACCTGTGGACTTTCTGGGCACTCTGCCTTCTGGTGACGGCTTAGATTTAAAAAAAATAGATATAAGTGTATAATATTAGTTGTTATTGTTTTATTCTGTTAATGTAATTTTCTATGTGCTAAATAAATAAAACATAAATGTACACTTAGAAAAGGTCAAATTTTGAAATTAAACACTGACACGGAAATAAAGTGATATTTCTGATTTTTGTTGCTTCGGTATGTAGACTGAAGTAAAGGAGCCACGAAGAAACCTTTGGCCTGTTAGCTGTTATTTATCGAGTTGGAGCAAAACCCGTCCCAAGCTTTTTATCCTCTAGCTAGATAATCTGATATATATTGATTGTTTGTAGTATGCCTTTTTGCACAGCAAGGTTTTGACGATTTTTTGAATTTATTTACTGATAATTTTTGCAACTCACTAGGAAGGAGTTTTGTGGTAGAAGCGTATACCCTTGAAAAATATATTATTGTGGTGTTTCTTCTGAAAGATAAATTAACCGGATTTTTACATCCTAGCCCTTCAGGGTGATTTTGTTCGTCACGCCTTCTAAAGCCGTATTTGGTCACATTGAGTCTATAAGCATTTTTAGGGAAAATATTCGGCCTTATTGTCATTTATGAGGGTTTTTAATTCACATTTCGGGTCCAAGCCCCGGTATCCCCAAGGTCTCCATAAAGGGGGGGGGGGGGAATGGGTTAAATTCATCACGAATGAATGCGACGGAATTCCTGAATGTTGCAGTTTGCGGCTCCCTCCGCGACTGGGTGCCTTATGAAGTTTCTTGGAATTCGGGAATAGTTTGACGACCTTCGTGTCGTAGTGGATGGGAGGCTTTTGCTGTTGCGGGTTCGAGTCCATCCGTTCTTGGTTTAAATCGGCTGGGCCAATAAGTCTAGGTGTCATTTAAAGTCTTTTTAAAAGTTTACAAAAAAAGTTTCTTTAAGGTCCTTTGCATCGTAGGGGAGCTGACTGTACTTTGCCTATGCAATTCATTTGCTGTAATAAGTATCTACCTACCTAAGTAATTAATATCGAGCCACATTAAGTGACTGAGTACCAACTTAGTCATATTACTTTTTGCCTCTAGGCCTCTGACCTCTGCTGCGAATATTGAGATCATCATTTCGCCAAGCAATAAGTACATATACCAGCAACCATTAAGACATAATAATAAAACCATCGATGGTAAGTAAAATTCGAAAAATTAGGTACTAGCTTCTCGAAAGTGGAACGCTCAAATTAGGTCCAATTAGGTCCACCCACCTCAGTCATAGTCGGACCAGCGGCGCTGCCGGCGTTCGTGTTTCGAATCCGTATTGTCCCGGTCGCACTTCGGTCTAGGTACGTCTTTCCATCTTTGTTGTTTATCATGTAAGTATTGCAAAAATTTGGAAAAAGCGTGTCTTTGCGTTTAGTTGTAACACTACACGGGCAATTTGTTGAGTTACCGCTGAAATAACGTAATACCTATCTACATAATTTTACATAAATAAATAAAACTTTTAAAACTATGATAGTTTATTCACACTAAAGTATTTTACAACGGCACTTCAAGTCAAGTGACATCAGTTATTCCGTTCAAGGAGAGAACCCAAATATTGGAAAACTCAAATCGCTAATCTTCTTTGTAAATGACTTTAGTGATTTATTGACTTGGGTTGATACGTAACTTAGGTAGGTACTTCACGAGGGTCAACATAATACCAGTGCTGAGTAGGTAATCCAACTTATCTACTCAGCAACATTCTGAGTTGACACCTTTTTGGCTCGATACTCCGTAGTTTGACAAACGTTTGTTTTCTTTTGTTTGTTATTAATAAGTTTAGGTTACGATAGGACTGACATAATTTGAAAAGTAAAAGTCCAACAAAAATTAATCTTAAAAAAAAAAGCTAGCGGTTTTAACTTCTTAAATAAATAAAATAAATAACTAAATAAATAATGCTGGACAATTCACAGAGCATTATCTAGCCCCAAGCTAAGCAGAGCTTGTGTTATGTGTACCAGATAACTGATAGACTTAATACAATACACTACATAGATAGATATTTTTTATTATACATAGAAAACATCCAGAACGCCCTGGAAAAATGTCTGCAGATCGTACAAACATTTGTCCCGAGGCGAGAATCGAACCCGCAACCTCCTGCGTCGCAGGCAGACCTTCACCCGCTGCGCCACAGAGGTCGTCAGGATGGAAATATAGGCCTTAGTTAAATTTTGATTTAGGTAACTTGCATACCTACTATAATTTTTAGTTTTTCTCTCAATCTAAAATTCCTACTGTTTTGTGTCGTGCTAATTAACTTTTTTTCATTTCATTTCGCATAGAATACGGCTCTCCAAAACCATCAATGAACGATGTGAACATAGAGTGAGCATGGATCTAAAGAAGAATCATGACGCAGCATTATACGTCAATGAATCTCGTATTTGTTTGATCTAAACGTTTTATTCGTCATTCGTACAAAATAAGCGATCCATCAAAAACAATAATTGCAAGCGTTGAAAATGGGAACCCGAGTGTCTACGAGTATGTCCAGAATTTTTGATGCGATCCAACATCCCAACGACTGCTAGATTTTCCCGCCAGTTTCTCACGAGAGATTGCTAGCATCGGACGGCTGTGACGTCATCGCGAAAATCTCCCGCGCGGATTCGCATTTCGAATTATTCGAATTTTCTTTTTTTCGCACGTTCGTAAATTAAAAAGTTTGCAATCGTTTTAGTGATAAAGAGGTTTTAAGTGATTTAGTGGATTTGTGGGAAAGTTTAGTTGAGGTACGCGGTGGAAAGTTGAGGTGAATTAAGCGATTTTCCGCCTGAAAACGGTAAGATAATTAACTTAGTAAACTTTGAAAGCTGTAAAACTTTTTAAATGGCCTCGGCTAGTAGATTAGCTCCCTTACTTACTACTTAATTTACTTTCCTGTCAGGTTAATATTTTATTAAGTTGGTACCTTACACAAGGAATGACTCAACTTTGAAACATAATTAATTTCCCTGATACTATAAGTTTGGCAAATCCACTTTCAATTAAAAATGTAGGGTACCTACATACAGAGATCACAGTAGATACCTAAATTAAAAAAAAAAAACGCTTTAGGTAAGTTTGTAATTAACTCTTTCGTGATCGCGACAAAAAACCAATCTATTTCCTGTAGTAGGTAGAGACAGCGTCAGAATTAAGTATACTTCTTAAGTATACCCCCCTGCGTAATACAATGCAGGTTAGAGTCGGGTTTTGTGTGTGTTTTTTATCTATTCGTTCTGTTTTTATGTTAAGTACCTAAATATAAATATACATAATTTATTTTCGAATTTTAAAACTCCCACGATTAACAGGTTCGGATTTAAACCAGCATGTGTTTTCCAGGGGGGTTACTTAATTCTGACGCTGTCTGTACATAACTTTATCCATCGACGTAAACATAACTTGTAGGTGTAGTCGCGTGTCACCGCTAGTTCTGCAATTCATCAACTTTTTGTCCGCGCCCTGTCTTTACACTCATGTCTGTGATTTATGGCCCGCAGTCCACACATGACCATGCGTTGTAATTGTTTGAAAAAGTCCGAACTCGTAGCTACTTGTCCATGACGAGAAGGCCGGACGAAAATAATAAAAATATTTTCCTGCGGGGAAAAGTGCTTAGAATTATTTGTAAATGGTAACATCAAATGAACGATCTATTATTGTCTCTGGTTCCTGTTTCCTATGTACTTGTTCTTGTCTACGAATAAATCACGTAACGTCAACTATAAACAGAAATACGTCGTTTTATTTCAATAAAAAGTGCTTAGGCAAGTGGTAGACCACCACTACCAGTTAACTTACTTCGAGATGGTGTCCAAACGCTTGACTAATCCTCAATTCTTTATCAAACTGATTTTAGAAGTGTGGTGAATTCAGGCCTCTGTGCACACTCCAGCACTGCCTTATGGCGATTGACAATGGCGTCGCCATAAGGGCAGTTCTTGAGTGTGTGAGTGCTAGTTTAAACCCCCAATATTCAATTGCAACTCAGATTTAAGCACGTCTCGCAGTCACGGTTTTTGGACCGTTTTAATGAATTTTAATGAGTGTTGCGGGGTAAATAAATTCGTTTATCTTTCGTACATCGGAGGTAGGCACCGTAAATTTTCCGTTAGGCCCTGCTTCTGCGGACTTCATCTCACATAAACCAGAAAAATAATAAAGAGGTTCAGTTGATTAATATGCGACATCTTGTGACTAGCCTACAGACAAAGACAAAAGTGCTGAGATAAAATCTCGGGGAAAAAAGTACAAAATTTAATTTTAGACCTACAAGGAAAATAAACTTTATGAATTACGGCTTCCGAAAATTAATAGCCCATTGTTTTCGTAAATATTTACTTATCTTTAATTTGTAATTTCATGTTTTGCAGTTTTAAAAATATACATGAAGATTTGAGTTATGTACCTACTAATTCTATACCTGTATATATGTTTCAATTCAACTACTTATACTTATATGTAAAACATGAAATCCCGACATCAAAAAACTACATCACACTACCAAATTGTCGATGTAAGCGTTTATTTTAAAGCATTTTTTCAGCCATAGACATTTGACTAAAGACATTTTAACCTTTTTGAAAATGTCTTGACACATGTTTTGTGAACTCTAAAATTTTTCAGATAATATTCTTGATCGATACACTCGGTACCACTATGCCGCACAGGTCGTCAGTAATTCACCCCAGGTGTAAAAGTGAAACTGGTTTCTAAACAAGCAATTACAGCAGTTAATTTCCAGCTTTACGTGTTTACGCACGCGAAGCAAAACGTCGGTTAGACATATTGCTCTGTTTATAAAAGCGATTTAAATTCAAATTTAGGTAGAACAAGCGGCCATATTATTTTCACACCTGTGATTTTCACGGCGTGAACGAATAGAATGGATTTTTCCAATACTTAACGTTTAAAAATAAATGTGATTTAGACAATAACATGATTTGGTTCATAAATAAGGCTGAGGTACCTACCTACTTCTAAACTTAACTAATACCTACTTACGTAGTTTTCACTATTAGTTTGACTTTGTTTTGCACGTAAATGAAAGAGGGCTCTTCCACGATCATTCGGTTTTTCAAGAAGCTAAAATGTCGTCATGCACAGATCTCAATGTGTCATAGACTGCGTCATACATAGACCATAGCGTAGTGTAGTATAGCACTTTTAGCCTTAAAGCGGATTTTATTTTGTTAATTATTTTGTGTTGTTCATTGTACCTACCCAATTTCAGAGGATTTGATGAGTCAATCTTGAAGATTTATAGCTAAAGAGCCTTTTTTTTGTATGTAGATAATCCATCGATATTCTTATTTCCTTTCGGAGCCGAATTGGCAAATTGTGTGACTTTCTTAAGCTTTGTTTGATTTGGTTAGGGGATCAAGTTGGAAAAGAATTCGGTTCTGAGTTTTCATGTTTGAGCAGAAATGGCGTAGATTTTTGTCAGACACAAAATGAAAGACAATCGGTGCAGCATGGTAGAGCACGTTTCAAATATCTGCACTGACTATACTCGAGCCACCCCACCTGGCCGAAGGGCATCCTAAGTACACTACGTTTGCCGAGTCGCGACCTTCACTCAAGAACTCATACTTACCCCAGCGATAGTCGGTTCTTTGCGAGCTATGGCCGCCCACTACCACTTCAGCTAGCTAATTCTAATAATTAGTATGGATTAGTAAGGCTGAAAAATCTGCCAATGAGCGGCAAAAATACTATGTGTGCGGCCACACTGCGAGCCTAGCGCGGTTGCGACGACGGGCGCGAAATATCAAACATATGAAACGCGCCTTTGTGGCCACAGTGTGAAGTGACTTAGGCGGAAGCCTAGTGCGACGGGCCTGAGCGAGACAGCGCGCGTAATTATCAAACGTTCCTATCCGCGCGTTCTGGCCACACTACGGGCCTAGCGAGCGAGCGACCCAATGCGCGGTTGGCGGGGGTATCAAACCAGTTCGGTCTTGTCGCTCGGCGTATGCGCGTCTTGTCATGAAATGGCTGTAAATACTGACTACTACTAGCTGATATCTTACTTAGTATGTAGTCAAATGTTGACTCGGGCATTCGAGTGTACTCAAAAAATTTTGTAGGGTAGAATCTCAACTTTTCGTATAAGCTACCAAATTCACCAGTTACTCCTCTGTTTTTATTTATTTCGTGCACACCATCTCTAGTGTTCAACACCTCCCATCTCAGGATAGGACTATCCAGCAAAAATAGCAAATCTTGATCCATAGTTTGCGACACCTGATATACGTCGAAACGCTACAAGAGCTCGCGCGTCACTGTGGCCACCGCGCGCGCCCGCTTGTCGCGCCCGCCTAGGCCCCAGCCACCGCTCATTCAGTGTGGCCGCACACTATGAGTGATAAAAATACTTCAATAAATAATGCTGGACAATCATTAGCATCTAGCCCCAAGCTAAGCAGAGCTTGTGTGTCTATGGGTACTAGAATACTAGATAGATGACTGATAGGCTTCATACAATACATTACACAGATAGATATTTTTTTATCCATAGAAGATACCCAGAACACGCGGATCAAATCGCAGATCGTACAAACATTTGTGCCAAGGCGGGAATCGAACCCTTCTGCGTCGCAGGCGGACCTCCGCCCGCCGCTCCACATTCGTACGTCCCACTCATTAATAGCTCCGAATCTACCAGCAGGCATCCGGTTCTGAGCTGGTTTATCGCCATTAGCGCCAAGTTCGCAGGGCTCGGTTTCCACTTCGTTATCGAGCGATACGTGAAGGCCTATTCAGACTCTCCGCTACCGAGTCATCGACAAGGAATTTCACACAGATTCGCGCGAAATTCATATATTTTTGCGGTTTTTGATATTTACTGCGTTCTGCAAGGAATTAAACTACCAGAAAAGTAGTTTTCTATAAATCTGTACGGCTCGTACAAGGCTTGACTCAAAAACTCTCGTCTTCGCTGGCTCGAACACTCCAAGAGAAAGAATGAGGATCTAACTATCAAGAATACCAACCCCATACCTACGCCAGGTATGGGGGGGAAACCATCGAAGCGTTTACCAGTCAACCGTCCCAGGAGGGCTATTCAAACTCTCCGCTACTGAGTCATCGACACGGAATTTCACACAGATTCGCGCGAAATTCAAATATTTTTGCGGTTTTTAATATTTACTGCGTTCTGCAAGGAATTAAACTACCAGAAAAGTAGTTTTCTACAAATCGTAAACCACTTTCTATGATTCCATTCCCATGTTTTAGGTTCAGTACGTCGGAGATATGACATGTGATAACCAATGACCGTGACGACCAATGTGGCGCGGTGGGTGAAGATCCGCCTGCGACAGAGGAGGTTGCGGGCTCGATTCCCGCCCTCACAAATGTTTGTACGATCTGCAAATATTAGTTTCAGTTCAGTCATAGTATAGTCTATCAAGTCTATCTAGTATATCAGTCATAGTAGTTGATGTGTTGGGTATTTTCTATGTAAAATAAAAAATATCTATCAAGTGATGTATGTAGTAAATCAGTCATCTAGTACCCATAAAACAAGCTATGCCTAGCTTGGGGCTAAATGATGCTGTGTGGATTGTTCAGCATTATTTATTATTATTTATTTATTATATTAGTACCGCTACGCTCATGGAACTTCTTTGCTATAAATGTAGAATGGTTTTACCCAGCATCAAATTATCATAATATTTTTGTTAACTTTTGCAGTTTTATTTTAACGGACTTTATTACGATTGCGTTTGTTTGATTTTTCAATCGTAAAACCCGTCGGGAATTTCAAACAATAAGGTACTACATCGTAAAATCTTATTTTAACAACCATGAGATACTTTCCGTAAATACCTACCTAGTATCCCAGGACTTTAAGTAGTTTATTATTTGTAGTATAGTTTAAATAGGTACCTACCTACCTACGGTACTATTCCAATACATAGAACAAACCATACAATAAGTACATAAAACAAACCTAATTATTCGAAATAATTAAAAAACCCCACCCCGCTTCGCGCTTTTTCACTTTTAGTTCTCAAAATTAGGGGTAAAGGCCGATGTATAATAAATGCAGCCGAGAATCATAAACGAGTCCAGACGATTTATATATTATCTCACTTAAAATCAAAATCGATGCAGCCGTTTGGATGCTTCGATGTAAAAGACTTTTTTTTTAAATTTTGACGCACAAAACATAAAATATTCACAGAATATACCTACCAAACTTAAAAAATATGGGTTTAGAACTTGATCATTTCAGAAATTATGATCATACAGAGAATCATACGAGCAAAACATGAAGAGCAAAAAATTCACAATATTCAAAAAATATGAAACAGAATAAAGGAATACCTTAAGCTAAAATTATAGGTAACTTACTAAGTTAAGTGTTTAAGCACACCTACCAACAATTTACACCATTGTATGCTTAGAATGAGGAGTTTAATTTACATGAGTTTAAAGTTCGGGTAAATTGGTTCAATTTGGGGACAAAAATGTCAAGTACAGTGTTATCCTGAGACATTACCCCCCATGGGATAAAAACCAATAAGGCGCTTATCAGGGGGAGACCCGCGTCCAGCAGTGGACCAACATAGTCTGTTGATGTGAAGTGAGGATATTAACATTGTTTGATGCTGTTTTGTTTATCAAAGTTTCTCCGTTTGTAAGGCTTGCTGTACATCGGTATAAAACGAAGTGGGCTACTCCAGATACTTGTTTAGAACTGGGTACATCACGAAGTGGGTAAATCCAGAACTGGTCACATCTTAAAGAAAGCATTTTTCGAAGTGGTCACGGAATTTTGCTCTGGGGGTATATCCTAACGGTTAACTGAATGAAGTGAATTATTATTATATTGATGTAAAATAATTTGACATTGTATATTGACGAATTTTATATATTATTGTGTAATTGAAGTTTTTAGTTCATGTAATTTTAATTTTTTTATTTTAATTTACATAGACTTTTTACACTATTGCATTAGGGGCCTCTGTAAAAATAGTGTGAGTATTTTTAATAAACAAATAAATAAATAAAAAATCTACGTCTGCAAGTTATGGAGACATAGTAAGTATTAAAGGAAGCGGATTTTTGATGGTTAACCCATAAAATCCGGTACGGAATTAAAAATCCGCTAAAGGCACAAGGGGGGCCTAAATATTCATTGAAAACTTTAAAAAATCCGATCCCGCCATCGCTTTCACGGCCAATCAAACGCAACCTTAGAAGTGAAGTAGATACTTAGTATTTGGACCATGTACCTAAGCGCCGTTAAGCGCCATTAATTACTATCAAGTTATGTTTTATCCTCTCTACCGTATAAATCATACCAACCGTTCTCTAATCTTTATTACCTACACGAAGAAGTTTATTAAACAGAAATATGGACCTTCACAAATTGCCTACCTCATCGCACCTATGGGCACAGCCCAAAAAGGAAATAGCTAGTGCTCTGCAAATTCTCATTATTGTAGAGTAACAATATCAGGTATTAGTGAATAAGGAAACTTGTCTGTGGGAGTACGGGTAGACAGACACATAGACAAAATATCGGTTTCTCCTATTTCATTCTTTTCGAGTCTTCACACCAAAGTCGGCGACGCAACCCACCGGGTTGGTGCGGATTTTTAGTGTGTAAATGTTATAGGCAGCCGATTCTGTCTATTGTTTCCGGGCGGGGTGGCTGGCGGCGGCCACCGCCCGGAAACAATACTGGTGTGTATAGGTTGCCTTGGTGTGTATAGGTGTGACTCCTTAAGACAGACACGAAAACAAAATGTCGCTTTGTCTTATTTTATTCTTAGGTCTCATTTCGTAGTAGGGACCTACAATGTACATACGTTTAACTCTGAGTTAAAATACTTGCCAAGTCACACAGTCACCTTACCCAAAATCAGCTGAGACGAAATCATCATCATCACGCGATAATTATTTTGTCCTAGACATTCATTGAATTAAACCGAAATAATAATATAATATTTTCTGTCAGCAAAACGTTTTGACATAGACAGCGGGTAAGAAGGTCTATGGCAATATGTGACAGAAAATACCTATGACCAAGCTGATTCATTAGTATTTGCTGTGATAACATGTGGAACCCTAATAAATAAAAGATATGTATTATATTCGACGCTAGAGCACAGCAATAACTTTCGCATCTCGCTCACTAAATTAGGATATTCCAGTAAATAAGGTACCCTTGCCTCGTCGAAGACAAGTGGTCCCGAAAATATTCGGAAAATAGTGCTTTTTATTCTTAGCTACGAAATAAAGCTATAAATACAAATAAGGCTACATTCGGTGTAAAAAACTTTTAGGCAGCTGGAGCGGTTTTTTAATTTCAAGGAAACCATCACGTGCTTGACAACGGTCTTCTAAAAATAAAATAAAAACCTGCTGCTCGCCTGAAACGCACCATTTAATTGATATTTTTTAAATTAAATGATTTGACTTTGGGATTACTCAAATTCCTTCGACCTGCTCTTCCTATTATGTATATCAAGATCTGTTTACCATTATTTATTATTTTTCTATACCTACTATACCTACATGATCTTCCAATTTTAAAGGATCAAGGTGTTTAGACCTCCAATCAGCAATTTATTTTCTTTTTAGAGCTGATCGGCAAATTAAATGCTTTATCTATTTATCTGAGTTTCATCACAATCTTTGAAAATTTCGAAAGAAAATTAGCCTTCCTACAAATATATTTTTTTAAACATTATATTCGACTGCTATCCGTGAAATTCGTGTTCTGTGATTATAGCGTCTACCAGTAGCCGTGCCCAAGAAGCTGTGCAGCCTTTTTAGTAGTATCTCAATGAAAAGTGGATCTGCGATCCATGTGTGTCTTCCACTACAGAGAGGCGATGAATGAAGACTCTTTAGTCCATTCACAGCGCGTCTAAAAATACACGTAGAACACGCTTTAATCTTGTAGCTATTTTCAAGTATTTTCAGTGTGCGAATGATAATGCGCAATTTTATGTAGTGAAACCTTGTTTCTCCTTTTTAGATGTGTTTTCACTTTCTAAATCATTGTTCTTTAAATTGTTCTTTAAGGCGAATAGTAGGGTGGATAGTGGCGCCACTACATATATAATTTTATAATTACGTTATACAAAGGAATTATCAAAAAATCGGACCGCGCGTAGACGGTATCTATCTTAAGCTTTTTTTAAATGTATCTTTAGTAGTTTTGTACTGTATTATTTAGGCAGATACTTGTTTCAAGAGTTTAGTTCCTATTGGTGGCCACCAAGCTCTCCAAACAAGGTTTTTGATTGAATAACACAAAACAAAACTATTACAGATACATATAAAAGCTTGTGATAGGTATCGTCTACCAGCGGTCCGATTTTTAGATAATTCCTTTGTATAACTTAATGATTAAATTAAATATGTAGTGGCGCCACTATCACCCCTACTATTCGCCTTAAATTCTAACACCGTTAAAAAGTTACACAAGCCGCTTATATCAAATAAAATAAATAAATAATGCTGGATAATTCACACAGCATCATTTTGCCCCAAAGTTAGCAGAGCTTGTGTTGATTGGTACTTCCCCATATTATTTACTAGTTTCTGCCCGCGGCTTCGCACACGTTGTTTCTATGGAAACGATAACTATCCCATGGGAACTGATTTATTGGATAAAAAATTTGGTTGTCTGTAAAGTCGGTTTACTGACGATAGTTGAACGTGACAACGTCTTAAGAAAATACTGATGGAATGGTAGCATTTGATACTCGATCAAAACATGTAAATGTACTATAGTATAGCAGCTGTCCACGCAGACGCATCGCTCACTCAAGTAGGAGAGAGACGGATGTCGAGCGCTCTCGCTTGCACTTCAAGCCTTACATGGAACGCCTCAGAGCGAGGTAACGCCGCATGACGTCATGTTTTTTCGTGCGTGCAGCCGGCTCTATCGAATTATACGACGTTGTCACGTCAAAAGTAAAGCCTATGTTTGATTCCAGGATTAGAATTACCTGTATGCAAATTTTCAGCCCGATCCGTTCACTAGTTTTGGCGTGAAGAGGTAACAAACATCCATCCATCCATCTATCCATCTATCCAAACCTTCGCATTTATAATATTAGTGTGATAGTGTAGGCAGATAGGTGAAGTGGCTCGAGCAACTTCGCATCTGTGAGGAGAGCATTTGAGGAGAGCTGAGAGGCATATGATAGGTATCACAAACTGAAAGTTCGAGTTTTGAAAAATCCTTCGTTTAACCCGTTCATGGCCGAGACTGGGCAGTGAATGCGTTAACATAATAATAAGATAAAATAGGTGGTGCCGCTGATTTCGGTCGGGTTTGCGCCTTAAATAAAGCGCAACTCTATTAATAATTTTATCTCGTGCTAATGGCCAACCAACACAGCTTAAGTTACACCTTCACCAAAAAGATAATATTGTTCCAAAAGTTCCAGTTGTAAAGGCTTAGGCACGCGTTGCTTTTACCTACCCACTTTTACGAACACGATTCGCAGAAAAGAAAAATTTAGTAGGTACCTACGTGAAGTTCGGGGAAAAACAGCTTAACATTGGTCGGCCTTAGAATGGCGCAAAGTCGCATAAAAAATGGTAGGTACCAACTTATCAACAGAAAAATAAACCTACTCATGAATTTGTTTTGGTAATCAGAAGCTTCGTTAATTAATTCTGACGCATAATTAGTATTTTTTTAAAAGAAAAAGAACCGTGCGAAGAATTACTCAAATAAATAAAAAATATCAATAAATAATGATGATTGTCCTCCAGCCATGTGCGCTGGATAATATTATAGTGCTTGTGTGCACACTCGTGTATGTCCGCAAACACAAGTGCACGCTCTATCTCATTCTCATAATCCGATGGGACAGCAGACCGGCACGACCGGTGATAGGTCAACCGCAGGACCAACTTCTTTCTAGTGAATATAAATATCTTAGCCATCATCGGAGAAATCTATTAATACCCAGAAAATACACGGAAGGAAGGTTAGGTCAGTTACTGATCTAACTTTCCTTCCGTGTATTGTTAATACCTCCACTACACTACGACCAAAAATTCCCCTGCCAATTATGAAACCTCTCTTATTTGCCTCCCCAAAATTTTCATGTCCAGTAGTGGACGTACGAGTATGTCTGGCTATCAGGAGGAGGAGGAGGACCTACCCTAGGATTTTTTAATAACTTATTTGGCACTAATGTTGGGCATAATTACACTTCATACTAATTACACTAATATTATAAATGCGAAAGTTTGGATGGATAGATGGATGGATGGAAAGATAGATAAATGTTTGTTACGTCTTCACACCAAAACTACTGAACAGATTGAGCTAAAATTTTGCATCGGTGTAGCTCTAAGCCTGGAATCAAACACAGGGTACTTTTTATCCCATAAATCAGTTCCCATGGGATAGAAAACGTTTCCATAGAAACAAAGTATGCAAAGCCGCGGGCAGAAACAAGTTCCCCATAGTTATATTGATATAGTGACTAGATTTATCTATCCTGACTGTTGTATTAGTCTGCACGACACGGGGAATCTTTGTGTAGATCAAGGTACCTTTGTCAGGTGGGATGACGATCTGCGAAAGACTGCAGGCAGATGCTGGATGCGGCAAGCTGAAGACAGGGCGCTATGGCGCTCATTAGGGGAGGCCTATGTCCAGCATGGACATTCTCTTTTGCATACTATTAAAAAAATGTTTCTACAAAACATATTACTTAGCGTTAATCACTCACTTCTGTAGTAGGACTCATATCCCGCCCACGAGCACGTTGCACCCGCCCTCCTGTCTAGCCGAACCTTTAGTCGGTAATTATCAAACTAACTGCGACGTGCTCCGATAATTTACGGTAGTTTGTTAATGTATTCTTGACTCTACTTATTTTGGTAGGTAAAGAGCGTTTTGACTAGATTTCCGCTCACCTAATTCATACCGAAGAATTAAAAAACATTGCGAAAATACTACCTTCAGGGTAATAAAACCGTCTCTTACTTCTGAAGAAAATACCTAAATACAAAGAAAATGTGTCATTTACGCCACCGTCAAGTTTTATACTCACCGACCGTGTCCATCCAAAGATTTAAAGAGCCTGGAAGAGATTGCTTTCAGCGATAAGGCCACCGATTGTGCCAAACAAGATTTTATTAGGAGTTAGTGTTTGTAAGTTATTTTATAAGTTTTTGGTGGTACAATATAGATTATAATTTATAATCTATCTAAATTTTAATTGTATGTTCCATAATAAACATGCCTCGTGGTTTGATCCCTTCATAATGGAAAACGCAGTCATTTTCTCAAGTTTTCGTTCTTTCGCATCTACTCATAAAATTACCTACTTACCTACCACCCCGCAACCAAAAGTAGTAAGTAAATTTTTAAGACTACTTTTTCAAGGATGGTCCTTTCAATTTATCTTCAGCTTGTCGTGTCGCGTAGTATGAAAAACCTCAAAGGATTTACACTTAACACCTAGTAAACCCAAACCTACCTAAAGTGGAGAAAAATAATTCCTGTCACATTCAGAAGCTTTTCTCGAGACACTTTTCTACTTTAAAATGAATATTAAAGCTTGCATGGTCTTTCGGCTTTTTTTAGCCGAAGCCGAAAACAAAGCGACACTCTTTAAAATTATTCTAAGAGCGAGCAAAGAAAAACCCGCAAAAAAACTCTTATGCCGCCGGTCACCAGTCGTGCATAGGGGTAAACTGAAAACCAGCGCCGATATGCTTGATAAGCTTGTCGGCATTATCATGAGCTTATCCCTATTGCCTGAAAAAAGCTATTGCTACTAATGTCATAACATAATAGACCAACTAGATTATTACGTAAATTCTATACTTAATTCTTCTTCTATTATATTGTTAGTTCTTGTAGTATATTGTATACCTATGGATCCTGGTTTATACAGGGTGGTTTTTTGAGAAGGGCGGTGATGGCCAAGTCCGAAACCACGAGAGTTAGAGAAAAGTCGTGAAAGGAGTCATGCCCTGGATTGATAAGAAAACAATAACTGCATATTCAGTTTTTTTTTATCTTTTCTTCTTAATGGAAATCCACCCGAATGATTTATCAAAAAAAAAAGACACCCTGCAGATACTATTGAACAAATGGATTCTGTTGCTGACTGATCTTTCGAATAATCGATCTTTCCAAAGAAATGTGTTACTAAAAATGAAAGGAAATAACAAATTTTCTGGGCTTACTAGGTTGGCTGGCTTTACTAGGTGTTAATTGGGCAAAGGTCTCCTCCAAACTTTTCCAACAATAGCGTTCGTTGGCCCACCTTATCTAAATTTATTAAATTCAAAGCCGAAACCGAATATCACATTCGGTTTTACCATTTCGGCTTCATCCCCTCACTGAAAAGACGATTTGCCCGTATTTTCATTACAGAACCAAATGAATTTCTGAAATACCTCTCAGATCCCGAGTAACGAAGTCAAGTGATTTTCATTATAGCCGCTGCATCTTTCATTTATATCTCTGAGTTTTTGTATTTTCGCGAACGCTGGATACCAAGTTATTAATTTTGGTTCTGTAATGAACTGAAAGCGCAGAGAACGCTATGCAGTAACCTGATGTTTAGATACTTTATCTAGGTATCTTTGTTGAGTATGATGAAGGTACAGTTGCGTTCATAATTGTAGACACACCTCAAAGTTCATACTCGCTTGAAGGTTACTACGATTTAAAATAGTAAATTTCAACTCAACATTATTACTGTATGTTACACGCGGTATGCATAAGCGAAATATTACAGAATACTTATGACAAATTGTTTTAATAATATTTAATTGTTATTTACTTTTGAGGTTTTATTTCCTAATAAAATAGCTAATATTGTAAGTCTCAAAATTTTGGTAATTACGAGTATTAAGTGTAATTGAATCTCTGTGGGTTTCAACCTAGGACCAAAATAATAATACATTTTAAAATGATCGTGCAAGACAATGTCTTTAGAATCTAGGTCACCACTTCTGACCGCCACCGTACATTATCATCAAACTCAGTAACTTGCCCTTAATGGCTCGCGTAAGGACCTGATCTGGGCGCCTCGTCTAAATATGATGTTTCACTTTTTTGAGACTTTGATTCATTGCTGACTATGTCGGTCCCGTAATTTAACGAACGAACTACCTACTTAAAACTAAATAATATCTGAAATTAACCTAAATAATTTTATTGCCGCATCATTTAGTGGAGCGGCTAAAATTATTTGGATTATGTACCTATCCCTACTAAAATAATAAAGCCGAAAGTCTGTGAAATCTGAATTTTATGTTGTAACCTATCATCTCTTAAACTAATGTACAGATCAAGGTGAAATTTGGCGTAAGTTTAGAACATAGCCTAACTTAGACAATAGGCTACTTATACCAAAAATACACGTGCATAGCCGCGGGCAGAAGTAAGTGTTTGTATAATTGAAAAAAAAAAGGTAATCCTCCAGAACATAAGAACATTTGTATGGGGATAACCCTGTGAGATTCGTACAACTTTTACAAAGACTCGATTTAAAAAAAAAGTTTAGTTTTTTAGACAACGGGATGAGTGTACATAAAGTAAGGTTAAGTTTATAAACGTTGTAAGCAGATATACTTATATTAAAAGTAGTAAGTAATTGAATAAGAAAACATAAATAGATAAATTATCCTGCAAAATTCACACAGCATCACCTAGCTCTCATGACTTCTCTACTAAATGATGAAAAAGAGCACGCTAGCAATAATTAATACCTTAGCTATCGTGCTGCTTTTCATTACCATTGCCGCAAGCATTATGGTAGCTGCCCAGCTTCAAATCATTGATGGTAATGGTTTTAAGTATCTCACAAAGTATAATAAACACAACCAAAGTTTCCAAATTAATCTCTAAATCTGCGATTGATGTTGTAAGCTGGGAAATGTTTATTTTGGTTATTTGAGCTGATAAATAAACTAATTGGCCTTCTGTAAACTCACTGGACCTAAATACGGAGGAGTTCCTCATGGAATAAGCAGCAGCAGATCTCATGTTTTGGTATCTATAAAATAAAAGTACCTAGTTATGCTTTATTGTACGTACACCAACAAAAATATATTTCAAACAGGCAATTGATAAGACATAAGTCTTTATCTACAAAGAAAATTTCAATCAAATAAAAGGAAGAAATTAGAACTAGTATTTAGAATTGAAACAATTGAGCTAACTGCAGACTGTTGCAAACTATCCACAGTTAGCTCTACCGATCCCTATCAATACCAGTCGAAAGCGTCCCCAAGACGCTGGCGGCAATGCCCCGGTCTATGGCAATGCTGATGACATAGTAGAATGGAGTAGTCAGACCCGAGAAGAAGAAGACAGACGCTCTAAAAATGTGGTGCTGGAGAAGAATGCTTGGTATATCTTTTACTGAGTTCCGCAACAACGACTCCATTCTCCAAGAACTAGGTGTGAAAGAGCGTCTGTCTTCAATCGTACAATAGCGAATTTTGAAGTTTTTCGGGCACGTATAGAGGCGAGACAATGACTCCGTTGAACGGCTAGTCGTGCAGGGAAAGGTGGAGGGTAAAAGACACCAGATCGGGTAGATAACATATGAGGTGGACCGACCAGATAAGATCTACCGTAGGTGTCTCCCTGCATGAATATTCCAGAATGACCACCAACAGGGAGAGATGGCGATATAAATAAATAAATAACAAATAATGCTGGACAATTCACACAGCATTATCTAGCCCCAAGGTAAGCAGAGCTTGTGTTATGGGTACTAGATAACTGATATACTTAATACAATACACTACATAGATATATATTTTTTATTATACATAGGAAACATCCAGAACGCCCTGGACAAATGTCTGCAGATCGTACAAACATTTGTCCCGAGGCGGGAATCGAACCCGCAACCTCCTGCGTCGCAGGCAGACGTTCGCCTGCTGCGCCACAGAGGTCGTCAAATATATCGTGAGGCGTGCGATATCAGCCCATACAACAAAATACTAGACTCATGACGACCACGACCGTTCTGCCAAGAACGCTACGAATGAGAAGAAGTAGAATGGGCGGCCTTAACGCTTAGAAGCGATCTCTCAGGCGTTAGCATTTAAAATAAACATTTTCTAGGTTTAATAAACTCCACACAACGAACCCGCCAACGACATAGGCCGTCGGGTTGATTTCAGTGTTAAATATTGTAGGCCACCGATAGTGTTTTGTCAATTTTTTGGCGGGCCGGCGACTTTGTGGTGGTTATTTTCATAAGTGAGGTATTGTTGTCTCTTCAACGTTATAGTTATTTGTGTTAGAGGTAAAAATCCCATTGGTGTTTTTTTTTTAATTTATCGCTCTTTTTATTTTTATTTTTTTTATCCGTCTCCATTCCACGACTATGAAATATCCACGGACTGGACACTGGTAGTATGTGACAAACTAGACGCATATTGCCCATAACAAAGAAGTCAACATTTTGTTGCGTACTTTTTAGTAGAGCATCTATTTCAGCGCACCCTAGGAATGTCCTGTACGATGCACCAACAGAGTCCGATTTCTGTTTCTGATTGTTGGTTAATCATTCAAAATTAAAAACCTTATTGCGAAGCTCCTAGCTCCGATTATGATTGCCTTCTTTCCTCTACGCAAGCGAGCCACGGAAGAAGCTGCAAGAACCAAGCTAGATTTCATCAAACATAAAACAAAGATATGCTAAGATCTGCTAAACACCTACGAGTTCAAAGTTCACTTACAAATTGGCGAAGTTATAGGCAGTAAAAATGATTACCTACTCAAAAATATGACAAAAGGCCGAGTCCTCGTTTTTCTTATCTACAATTTATATTGTACCTTCTATTATAGGAAAAGCAATTCGTCAAAAACATCTTTCGGTAACAAAAGAGACATTTATTTTTAAATCCACAATACGCATAGCACATGAAAACATCCATTTCCTGACAGTTGTCGGATAATCACCGGCAGGGTTTGGCATCATGCCACAACAGAAAATAAAATGTTAAAAACCATTGTATAAAATAAAAATTGGCCCTCCTCATATTTCTGCAAAATTAAAAGTTGTTTGGTCAATTTCATAACTATGTAACTACCCGGGATGCTTGTGCCAAGACAAAGTTGTCTTAGATACCGAGAATAAAAACAATAATGATCTACCTATCCTACTATATGCCATCAATTAACCTGTTATAGCATTCACTGCCCAGCACAGTCTCGAATCGGAGGGCGGGCGGCGGGCCGCCGCCGCCGCATTACGCAGACGTTCATGGGCCTTAGCGTCGTGGGCAACCAAAGTGTTATTAATTCAATAAGTACTTACATTATTTTAACTAAATACGTATTTCGTACACGGAATTTAGTGTAGGAAATAGGAATATAATAGACGAACTGTTTATTACTACTGTTAAATAAAGTAACTGTTAGTTATAGTCTTACTCGATCACTGGTATTTACGCAGGAGTGGCTGTATCTACCTTCTTTCTAAAGCTTACTTATGAGACCATCTGTTACATAGTTGCCTTTGTGTTTCGTAACTAGTTGGTAGTTGCAAGAAATCCCATTGGCTTTGATAGTGTTGTGCATTGTTCCTTCGGCTTCGCAAATCCTCACCGAAAGCCAATGGAATCAAATTGAAATAAATCAATTCTGACAGTTCATCCGATTCCCTTGGCGCATTCGGCTGTGAAAGGTTTGTGTAGGTAGGCTACACGCTTTCGGCCTAAACTGGACGAAATTTCTGCAAAATTGCTCACAAAAATTTAACGTGCACGATGTATCGTAAAATATGTATAAATAATCTTGATAGCAGTGGCTCGCCCCAGGATACCCAAAGTGTATATTCGGGCAAGCAACACCATAATACTAGATAAGTAGATACATTACATGTACCTAGTTTATGGCTCATAAAACCAGCCAATAATGGCCGCTTAAATATGTGCTTAGATAACCGAAGATTTGATTGCCACTTTAGCTGAATAAAAAACTTTATAGCTTTGACTTCTTGGGAGTTTTATGATGACTTTATTAAAATGATTGCATATCGCGTATGTATTGATGGTTTTATGCACAACCTATATTTAAAAGACATTTAAGTATTCACGTATTTATTTTGGAATACTGTGTATATTATAAAAACTCTCTGACTGATTCATTCTGCATGGACGATGATTCTCGTCAAAGCAACATAGCCACTGTAACTAATGTAGTTATTTATTGTTTAGTTTTGTAGTAGTTTACATTGTTGTTTTTTTATTGTATTATTTTATTTTGGTTGCTTCTTTCTTTTCTATCATTATCACGGAATTAAAGTAAGCTTCTATTTCCGTGATCATTATCGTAGTATTAAATAAATTGCTTATCTTGTTAAAATGTCTACTTAACATGTTTAATTATTTGTTGTGACATAGGTTACGTCTCAAGCCAGTTCGTATTTTTTTATTTATTTGTATATTATTATTATTCCTTGTTATGTGTTTTGTGTACCTAAAAAAATATATATAATCAGTTGAGCTACCTGTAGATTGTTTGCAACAGTCTGCAGATAGCTCAGTTGTTTCAATTGTAAATACTAGTGTGATTTTATTTGCGAATAAAGGCTTCTACCAACCTAATAAATATAAATAAAATAAAATGTCCGAGATGACAGTTCATCGTCATGAACAAGCGATAAGTAAGTGAATCTAAATGACAAAATCCCCCTTGTTTGGGAGTCACTTCCAGCAGTCGACGTACTTGTGCTGCTGTGGAAGAAAGTAAGTGAATCTTACATCGATAATCGAATACCGAAATCCGAAAATAGCGGACGGAAGATGCCCATCCCTAGTAAAAACTAAAAGATTGCATTAATTACAGTCAGTCTGGGTTTAATTTAGTCGACAGCGCAGCGATCCCTTTGCAGCTCAAATACTTGCTCTTTATTTAATTTGTGAGAGCTTACTCTCCTTTATTCCTTCGCCAAGTTTTTAAACGAGATCGTGAACTATATACACAAACGCGATCTTTCAAAATAACCCACTATGTTTACTTGTATGGGAGTTAATTTGTAAGTATATTATATTGGTTATTTGTGTAACCACAATTGAATGAATAATATAAATAATATAATGAACGGCGAAATAGTATGAGTGATACACTCACTAATTAATCTGAATCGACCAGTAGGACAGCTTTTGCAGATAGGAGCTTATTCCTAAGCACTACCTCCTTTGACAGGGTCCTTGTTTTTGTCGAACAATAAACAAAAATAAATAAATATCTTTGAATGCTCGTTGTTTTAAATTACATTGTCTCCTAAGAGTGTGAAACTCGAACTCAGACAATAGGCTGGTTGTTAAGAACCTAAATTATTCTTTCGTTTCATCTGTGTATTTCGCTAAAGATGTGTGTTAACAGATAACTACACGGATTTAGTGAAATAGTAACTATGAAGGTACAATAATATACTTCATCCGTTTAACTGCACATCCGGTAAACCCGCTCAAACACAGCTCTAATTGAACTGGTAAAACGCAAACACCTGTTTTCTGCCTAAGCCTGCCCGCCCTACATCTCAAGGTTGGCACAGCTTGCTAGCAGTTAGTACGGTAACATGAACCTTCGTTATGCTCTATTAAAAAGCACTCGAGACCTGCTCTACCGGTCTAAATGCGCGCAAATGCATGCTCTAACGCATATTGTCGCGGCCAAGTTGCGGTTTAAGTTAGAAATTAGATTTTTTTGAGGTTTCATAGTACTTAATTGACTAGCCACGCTAGTCGCCAGAATCGACATGTCTCAGCACGTGAATGTCGAAAGATTCGACTGAGCGAACCTATTAGAGGAAAGGCAGCAGCTTCTGTGTGTTTATTTTTAACCCCTCAACTGCGATCGCCAAGCCGCCTGCCAAGCGAGGTTGTCAAATCCCCCCCTTGTTTGGGTTGGGGGAGGTACGTTCATCAGTGTGAACAGTGTAGACATATGTGTGCTGAGGAGTTTCTTAGAAATTAACTATAGAACTAGATAATTAGTCCCAAATTAACAAAAATAGCGATGTGGTCGCTCAGCGACAAAGCCGTTTGTTTCGTGAGAAATAAAAAAAAATTATTGGTAACCATAAAGAAGTATGTAAAAAAACAAGGTCAAGTAGGAATTAAAAGGATTTAAAACAACGATTTAAAAGGAGTTAAAACAACTTACTGCAAGCGCTCTTTGAAAATAGAAAACCATTACTTACCTATTAAAAACTGTTTTAAAATGGAAAATGAAAGCACTTTGTGTTTTATAATTTAACCCTTTGACACCCTACTAGAAGGTATGTTTGTACGATTGTTCAAAGATTTTTGTTTACATTGTTACTATTCAGAACAACCAAATAAAAATGCTGTGAAAAGTAAAATTTAACCACTGCATAAACACAAAAGTTAAGGCACTTCTGCTTATAGCAAACCGGGACGAGTTTCAGCTCTGAAGCTATTCATTCATGAAAATTACCACCTGCTTTTAGTTTACATTGTTGTTTAGCATACCTACTAGAAAACGTTCAAAAGTTTGATCTGCGAAGGATTTTGAACCTTATTAAAACCGGTGAACATGCATATTGTAAATTATCCAGAATATTCATGTAATTCCAATATTTCCGCATGGCTTGCAACTTAAAATGCACGTTCATAGCATAAAAGGCTGCATTCACGTCAACACCGTCGTTATATCGGTGTTCAATAAACTCATGTAAACACGCCTTTAGAATTCTGTACCTATGAATTTTATTGAATGAATATTGCGGCTAATGACGCCTTTAGTAAGCTGGTAGGTGCTTAAACATCTGTGTATCCCTAGCCTTATAAATACAAATTTCCTTCGCTCTTATGCATAGCGTGCTTTAGCAGGTTTTTAAATATATTTCTGTCTAAGTAGATAGATCGATAGAAAATTCTTTATTGCACACTTATAGATAGAAACAATACAGCAAAACAGCTTAAAAACTAAGTGACAAGTGGCGGTCTTATCGAGCCAAGAGCGATCTCTACCAGACATGATGTGGATGGATAGGATTATTAAGTTGGTACATGGTGTAGCGAAACAACTAACGACTCTACGTTAACGAAGACAAGGTTGAAATTAACTTCAATCAGAGACCAATATCCGTGCAAAAAGCTATAACATCGGCTGAAATAGCAAAGAGAATGGATACGCTGATTACCTACCATAGAATCTGAATGTAAACCGATTTTCCATACAATCTGAGCGCGATCTGGAGATATGCATCGCGCCCGTAGGTATAGGGCTAACAGCCGACAGTTAGATTCAAGATATCTGGAATTTATTGAAGGTTAGAGTTGTCCCTATTCTCCACAGATCAGCATAGAAGAAAGCCTAACAATCTAGACTTAACCAAGTGCCCTGTAATGGTTTTAAGGAAATATATTTTCTTTCCGAGAAACTCGCGCGAGACTTTGTTAAAAGTCGAGGTTTTTGCGAACTTCGTGGTAGGGTTTGTTTATTCTTTCAAACATGAATGATTGAGTTCAAGATTTGAATAGAGGTTTTGAAATGGTTTGTTCCGCCCAGACAACTAAACTTGACAACTGGTTGTCGACGTGGAAGAAATTTTCCGCGGGACAACCAGTTACATGGGCGGAATTAAAAGGTCAAAAATCCTTTAGATACAACAAAAAAAAATTGGCATCCGGGTCTCAGAATATATTCAATTTAAAAGTCTCGTTAAATTGTATTGCCAACGGCGATACAGTGTCGAAAGTCAGCCACATTTTATCGAGTCTGGGACATCATGTTTATGGAGCAGCTTGTCCAGCCTCAGTCACTGTGCCATTCTATCGGATGTAGGTTCTACTTCAGTCACAGTATAAATATCCTATCCTTTCAGTGGGGTTATTTTTCCTACTAAAATATACTTTAAAGCAGTTGTATAACTGAATATCGGGAAGAGTCGAGATTACAACGCGATAAAAGAAAGTATGCAATAGCTTTACCAGCCTTGTAGGAGTGAAGTAAACATATTTGAGACTTCCGGTTATTATAAAATCGCACCCCTACTACCCCAACCCTAGAATAAAAGCTATCTAGATTTGTATGGATATGCCAGAAATCTGTTGTGGGCTTACTGATGCCTCTACCAGAGATGTTGTACAGTAGTTTTAATAGTAGGTAGAGCGATAGATACCTAGTTGTTTTGTGATAGGTCTCCGATCTATACCATCAGCGTCACCTCGCTGCCTAGAATTTCGGATAGGAATTCCTCTTGCTTACCGATAGGATCGTTTGATTTTCATAGCTAAGCGATCGTAGGTACCGGTTTTGATACATTCCATGGCTAGCTACCACAATATATTATCATAAATTTGAGCAGAAACTATGTAAGGCTCGCCCAAAGAATTTAGAATTCTTTGGGAATGTAGTTTGCGGCGTCAAAGTCATCACCATCACCAACACATCCCTGTCAGCATTGGTACGTCCACTAATGAATGTGCCTCCCCTAAACAGGGGTGAGAGAGTGCCATAATGACCGCGATTTGGCTGGCGGATTGGTGATTGATGACACCTCTACTGTGATGGCAGGAGAGGTGTTACATTATACAGAAGGAAGTTGCTGCCCTATTTCTGGTATGTTCCCTTGGTCTTACGATATGACATTCACAGTCTGAGTTGGAGTGGTCGATTCTTACGCCACGACCGCCACGGCTACCTGCAGGGGTATATATATTCGTCGGAAACGCCGTCGGATTCGATATCGGAAACATTTTCATTAAAAAAAGTTTCCGATATCGGATCCGACGGCCTTTCCGACGAATCAAAATACCCCCTGCTGGACCCCCACACTACACTGGTGAAAAACTGGTTTGTTCTTACCGAAAATTAGTAGCAAAGCTAGCGCCATCTTTGTGTTCTTACCATGATGTCAAAATTTACAAAGAGTAATCACCAGCCGCATACTAAAATATTTCAACCATTCTGTATGGCCGTCGAGTAAATAAATGATGGGATTCAGTTGGTTTGTTATTCGCAGAGCAATTACAGGGACACTAATCCGGGACTAGAACCTACCACTAAATAGCTACGTGCGGTACAGTCGGCGTTAAAACGATTCCATTGTGTATCATAACAAGCTAATTTGAAAATTACCTAATAATGTCCTCATCCTCGAAGAACTTCGTATCCTGAGAGAATCGTGGACTGTGCAAATACGAATACTAAAGTTCTTTCGGCTCGTTTTAAGACTCGATGGAGCGTTTCGTGGCCCAGGGCAGAATGGAGGGCAAGAGGCCTCGTGATCGCTATGCAACTAGATGGTCGGATCTCATCACCTCTCTGACACAATTAACTATAACCGATTGCTCAACCCGCATGCCCAGCGTGGGGAGCTTATCAGGGGGAGGCCTGCGTCCAGCAGTGGACCAATATGAGATGAGGAGGTGATTGCTTCTACAAAGCAACGAACGAACAGGGAATGATGGCGGCGCATTGCATGAGCAGCCGTTCATCAGGTACCCATCACAACCACGACTACTCTGCCATGAGACAACGACTAAGAAGAAGAGTTAAATTCAAAACAAAAATGTAAACCCCCAAGGACGATCATACTTCGAACTATCACGAGATTACAACGGCTCCTCTGATTGTCTTCAAACGTAGCTAAGAAAAGAACAGTCTCGTGATGTCACTTTTCAAATAAAATAACTGAATTTTGGAGCTACGTAGACACATGCAAACACACACAGGATAAGTTGATAACACACAAGTCAAACTTAAAACTCTTCTGTTTTTACGGCAAGGATTAAAACCAAGAAATTCTGAAGTGTTAGCAAGAAGAAGTAGCCATTCAACAGAATATTGAAGCGATTGAAACCAATCAATACACCATCTACAGCTACACAAACATTTGCTATCCTATAATGAGCTTATACTGAAAAGCCACAAGGTTTACAGTTGACTGTACATTGTCACGTAGCCTAACGAAGTGCTCGTTACGTGTTATCAAGTTATTTAGTTGGCAAAGTAGTTTTGCGCGTGATATGCAAACAATGCGCGTGATTTGCTATTACGAGGGATCCTTTATTGAGATGTTCTACAATATGTTACAAGCAAATTACATATACATATTATACCATGGTGATGTTGGGATTAGAGAAAATCATTGAATTTTTCCAAAAATTTAATATTGAATTTCACTTTTTCTTTGTAGGTATTTATTGGGACAATGAAAATTATAATAATACGAAATAATAAATAATACTAGAGGCAAAAGTATAAGAATACGTGCGTTTGACTTGACTACCTAACTGTTTTATAAAATCTCACCCAAATTCAGCCATTGAATCACTGTTATACGAAAATTGGCTCCTCTATACCACTCTATCCAATACGTTGGGCAGGAAGGTGCTAAATGTATGGGAAGAAAAAGAAAACATAAAAAGTTTAACATAAAGTAATGCACTATATAATAATAAGGATTCAGAAGAAAACAAACTACTTTTAATCTATTGTTATGGTTGAAAGAAGTGACGCTGTTACTTACAAAATTATTTCCTTTTTATGTACATATTTAGGTATTAACTACTGGGTAGGCAACCACTTGTATGTCAAGGGCTTTTGCACCATGTATTGAGCTAATAACAAATAATTTTGCACCCAACTGACATTAAAAGCCACAAGAATGTTGGCTCGCAGTTACGTTGAGTTTTAATAGGGCAATAAATCGATAGATCAATGAAACGATCTAATTTTGTAGAAGTTCTCGTAATTTCAATATTATGCAAACATTTTCATCCTGTACTGAAACGATGAAATCTTCAGTACCTAGGATGTTAGGAGGAAACTGTTGAAATGTTTGTTCCGTTATATGATTTTGGATCAATATAAATTTATTAGACTTTAGATGGATAATTAAATTACTTAGCTAGCTTCATTTGTGGTCTTCCGGTTATTCTGTAATGATGGGGTATGCAACTGTTCTAAGATATTATTGGAAAGCTCAAAACACCCCATGGTAAATAATCCAGTTAATGATACCTAATTATTACATATCCAAATCACGGTAATATTATCCAACAGTATTTGGACTCGGCCGTATCTTTGAAATAAATGCCTACAGCCGCGCGGTAGGTAGGTAAACATGCGATAGGGCTGCCCGCCTCCACCATTTTAATTACATTTGCCTACTTTGTGTTTCCATTTAGTTTTGTGATTGTAAATATAGGAAGGTACTTTTTTTATGTAAACAAATAAAATACTTTGTGAATTGAATGGGAAGTGTTCAATAAAAATGCGTGTTGTTTTTTGATTGGTAGATTTAATTAAAAAACCTGTTTATGTTTGAATAACAAATCGGTCTTATAAATTATTTGCGCCTCGACTGAGACGTACCTACAAAATGCTTTATTATTAAATTTTAGGAGATTTTTTTGGAGAAAAAGGAATATCTTTTACTTGGTTATAGATACCTGCAGCTACTTTATTAAATATGTACCTGAACGTATTTTTAGAGAAAAAATCGCGCGGTTATTGTTAAAAAAATATCACACCATCCGTTCGTCACTGCGGCACAGCCGCGACTGTCTGCATGCTGAGCGCATGCCGAGATCGAGGCGCGTAGGTATAGCTCGCGTTTCGCCCGTTTGTATGAAGTCGGATTACTTATAGGATAATATTACCTTGTCCAAATCCTATAAAACAGTTTGTTCTTCGCTGGTTTAAACCTACAGAGAGTAGAGTATCTAAAGTCCGTATTATAAGAGCTTGCTCAGTGATAGAGCTATGCTTGAGTAGCGATTTTCTATGGGAAAATCTTTACTTAAGTATAGATCGATGACTGAGCGAAGTTTCATAATACGGGCGTTAGTGTTTATTTCAAATATACTCGTAGCTTATCTGTAAAACAAGGAATAACATGACCGATTATCCTTCGACGCAAGATCCTTGAGGAAGAAACTAATAAAAATTATAATTATTAGTCCAGTTTTCCCCCTTAGGGGGGATTTCAGGGGAGGAAACTCGAATAAGAATAACCCTGAAAAAGGTAGGTTTAAAATGATTTCCGCCAAGTTGGAACTTTGTAACTTGTTGGCACTCCTGCCAAAGAGAGTTCCTATGTGAGGTGAATAAGGAATCAAATCAAGTAGGTACAAGTGGATACAACTGGTAGGTAGGTAGTTAGTAGATTGTGCTACAAGGGACCAAAAAATGTATTTAGGGCGGAGCGATTTTTTTAATCCAGAGCGAACCGAAGGATTCTAGAGCAGAATCCAACTACGTCGCTCGAAGTCAAATAATTTTGGAACTGTGTGGCACACTCTGCCTTTCATCAAATTAGGTCCAGTTAGGTCGATCCACCTCAGTCATAGTAGAACCGATGGCGCCGCGGGTGTTCGTGTTTCACGTGCGGATTGTTGTCTCAGTCGCACTTCGGTCTAGGTACGTCTTTCCTTTCCATCATTGTTGTTCATTAGTTTTATAAAAAATTGGAAATTGCGTATAGTTGTAACACAACACAACACAAGTCATTTGTTAAGTTAGCGATGGGAGAACGTACTATATCTACAGAATTTTACTTATGTCTAGTTACCAACAGAACAAACACAACTTGTCTCGTAGAAATTCCATTGCGATGCGTAAAACTTAGTCACTTATGTTTTTGTTGATTTACCTACATCAGTGCGAACTTAATTATAAACGTGGTGCTACTTTTAACTAAGACTCACAAAGAATGATGGATTTTTTACAGTTACATGACACATTCACTTCATTGCAAACAGGGTGGTTGTACTTACTAGACTAGTGGTCTTTCAGTCTTGCGTTTTGGCCTAGCTAAATTAAATTTATCATTAAGTCCCGTAAGGTATTTATTATGTATACTGATTGTTTTCCTGTTTGGAAATCCTTCAAAGTTCTAATTGGTTGTTACAACAATTGCTTTAGGTATCTACTTCATCTTAGGTTTATATTTTTAGCCTAATCGATTTATGAGAATTTTGGCCGTAGTGTAGGTAGATTAGATATCATAATGTTCAAACAAGTATTTCTGGGTTCTTGTGGACCACGGAAAAATGGCTAGGGTTGTGTCATTTAGGTATATAGGTACCTAAACAATGTAATCATAATATTTTTATTTAAATTAATAAATCTATATTCGCAAAGAAAATTACAATCAAATAATATAAATAAATTAGAACTAGTATTTACAATTAAAACAATTGAGCTAACTGCAGACTGCTGCAAACAATATACAGGTAGCTCAACTGATCCATAACAATACCAGTCGGAAGCGTCCCCAAGACGCTGGCCGCATTGCCCCGCTGTATGGCAATGCGACAGATACTCACCACCCAACAAACAATTAGGCGTCAATTAGAGCTTCTTTTAGAACTTAACGAGATATAAAGGCGGTACAGCAGTAGCAATTATAACTTTTGGCGACGAAAGAGCGTAGACTAGCAAAATATTTCACTTAGAGCTGTACAACATAGTTTTAAGGGCAATAACAAGGTGAGTTTAAAGGTTAAAGATATACAGCAGCAATTTTCAACACTACAATACAGGTAAAGCATCTTGTGTTAAAATTAAGTGAATCTTACAACTAAAGGATCTAAATAAGAAGTAAGCATTTACTACAACCCCCCAAAGTGCTATGCAAGCGCTAATTAACTCTTGCCAAGAACCAAAAGTTGTACAAAAGCAATAATTACCGCTACCACATCTACAATGGTGCTCTTAAACTCTTGTATAGCACTAAATACCTGAAGAGGTACAAAACTCTCTTATATTACTTAAAGTCGAACAGTAGGAATATTTTTCGCCATCATAGAACTTCTAGTGCTTAATCTCACTACTGTATATGTTTAGGTCGAGTAAAAGATCTTAATACCTCTTCTGTAACCCGTATTTGATCACTTGTTGATATCAGTGCAATGGCGACGCACTACAAGTCAAGCGGGAGTTTTCTGCAAAAATCTGATCTGGGTTCCGTACATAGTTTTTCAGAAAATGTGTGTGAAAGTGCTACAACAACAAGCAATCATGAGGAAGTACTTTGTGAAAATATGGATCGAGGTTCCGCACACTCAAATTTGATTGATATTGAAGAAAGTAGTGACAGTGAGGACGTTTCTAATGACCATTTAAAAAATCTTAATTTTCGAGAACAATTGTATTCTCAATTGTTCTCTAGATTTTTTAAAGTTATTTCAAAAATTGATAAATGATAATGATATTGTAGAAGTTAAAGAAATTCAGTAATTACCTGACTTCGATGTTTTTCATATTCATGGTTAGAAAATGAAGAACAAACTTGATATATTTCCGCTCCCGATTAAGTCATCGTAGCTAAATAAGTTATTCAGCTGAGGATAAGGCTGACAATCGTGAAGAAGTTTTGTTATATGTTATGTGAGATGTACAATGTAACCTAGCTTGTATTCTCAGCATGAAACATCACTGTATTTTTTTCCTATACTTCACACAATTGAAAATATCAAAATAAATAACCACATCTTTATTCACAAAGAAAATTATACTAGTATTTACAATTGAAACAATTGAGCTAACATTAAACAAAATATTTCAATCACATTTCTTTTATTCTCTTCGTAAAACAAATTAACTTAGTTTTTCTTTGAATTAATTATTCAAATAAATAATTATTCATCACACTGAATTCTTATATTTGTCTTCTAAAAAACTATAAAGCAACCATATTGTATGATTAAGATTCTTGAAATTCAGCTTACCATCAAGATTTATCGTAAGTATATTGGTAATCTAAATGTTGTACTTATACCTATATTCACGATTTCTTATCTGCTAGTCTAAGAACAAAGTTATAACATTTTTACTGATTTTTTGCAGTAATACCTCCTGATTCCAAATTGACAATAGTAATAATATGATACAAATATTCAAATAAGATGAGAGTAGCAAGGCTCCAAAATGAAGATTTAGAGTAGGAAGGTAAGTGTGGCATATTTAAATGTTAAAAAAAAAACAACATTGAGTGAACATAAGGCCAAATCAAATCTAGTTAACACAAACATAACTTATATGAGACGAATTATTGACTGCATTAGTCACTGTGATTAATTACTGATGACGATGAGTGATGATCAGGTACAGCAGTGTAGATGGGTTGGTTGTAAGCTTCACCACATACGGGAGAGTTCTCTTGGTCTGCATACTGAAAAAAAAAGTAAACAATGTTTTGTACGTGTTTTTAATTTTCGATTTTCTCTTTTTTGAGTATCACTTTCGACAACTATACAATAACTTTTGGCACATTATAAGAACCTCGGTACCCCACGGACCTAGGGTCTCGACTCTAATTCTACTACGGATCCCTAAATTTATTTATTTGCAAGGTTAGAAAAATACAAGAAAATACGGTTTAAATGCAATATTTTACTTTTGCTTCATTAAGTGTTCTAATATAATACTAGCACGATACCTTAAACTGGAATAAACAACGTTTTATTGGATTATTACAAAAGTTTTATGTTACTCCATATCTAATACATTATTTATTTTCAGTAAAGAGACACCAGACATCGGGCGCTTGAATAATTTGTTAATAATACATATACTTATTCACAGTGTACTTACCTTCGCAGTGAAAAATTGACCTCCTAGTTCAATAAGTTGAAACACGATTTCTTTTATTTTCACTCTCCAAACGAATGGCGCCGTTTTGGACCCGACAATATATTATAAATAATTAATACGCATAATTTTACGCACAAAAACGAGAAGAGAAATTAATATTTGTTGATAAATAAAAAAAACCTGATGTTTTAGCACCTTATAATAGCCCTTGTGGATATATACTAGAGCTCAAAGCGTTAATAATCACCTATTTGCCACCCTCATATCACTTAAAGACATAGTGAGTGACATTGTAGTTCTACTGTACCGCTTATGGAGTTAGTATTCACCTATTTGCAGCCTTCTTAACACCCAAAGAGTTAATAAACGATGTTTTAATCTATTGTACCACTAAAAGAGTTAATTTTTGCCTATTTATCACGTTTTTATCCCTTGTAGTATCAGTTTTCGCTACTATAGCTCTCTTAAAGCTCTATTATACCTCTGAACCCAATCTGTAACTCTGCTTTACCGCCATTAAGCAACCCAAGGTGATAAAAAAGTGTGCCCATTTCGGGGTTATAGTAGAGTTATAGCGCGCTCTAACTCCTAATACTAACACTTATTTATAACTATAAGATCTGATTAGCGCTCTAATAGATTTTATATAACTCTTGTCTTAGCGCCTAAGTGTTCGTTGGGCAGCTCTCGGGTCAGGCGTCGCTTCGACCAGACGCTAATTTTGTAAAATAATTTTATTTAAAGAAATGCCTTGTTTCAAAATAAACTAATGCTGATATTTTTTAATTAAGCGTATAAACGGTTGGCTGAAGTAACATGAAAAAAAAAAATAACTTATGTAAAAACAGGAGAATTCATATGTATCGCGGCAAATAAATTAATAGAATAAATTAACCGTATTCTTAATTAAACAGATTCTAAGTCCATACCTACAGCTAAACTATTAAAACTTCCGTTACCGACTCTAGCCTTCTTCATAAAATAGCTCGGTTCCCGAAAGTTTGTGAACTCTAATTAATTTTTGGCGACAGACAACCCGCCCGTTTGGTGTTATTATCGAAGTGCGGTTGTCGGGACACATGTCTACCAACCGCATTTTGTACTAAACTTGCCAAAAAGCTTGTAAACAACATACACAGTCACTCCGATCTATGCCACGCCGTCCGATCATACTAATTCGCCCGTCCATTGATCTCAGGAAGAGTGGGCATAATTGATAATAATTGGAAAAAGGAATGGAACTCCAATGGCCTTGGCGACCGGGTAGTATAATTCCTTTAACTTGTCAGAATTATAATCATTTATTCAGTTGTCACATTGAGATCATATGATAAAGTGAGATCATAACATGAACCCCGCTGGGGCGCTATATCTGTCAAAAGCATTGACTTCGGTCATATTCAGATTATTTGGTGCGCCTATACAGTTGAAAGAAAAAAAAGTAGAGGAAGAAAGAAAATTCTCCCTATAAACTGTGATGTCATAATTTTAAAAGCGACCTACAAGGTCAAGTGGGATATCAAATAAAAGGTATTAGTTTGTACATTTCAAAATAGTTTTTGCAATTAAACACCGAGAAAGGTATTGGTCAGGAATCAAAAATATATTGAAAAAGTCAAAGAATTTACCACTACCCCTTAATCACCGAAGTATGCAGAGCGATCCATCTAAAATGTAGGTTGGTACCGACTATTTTTAACTACCTAAGTACCTATTGATTAAATAGCGAAGTCCCTAACCGGTTCCTTTAGTACATATTTGTATAATTGACAAACGTTTCGAACGTTTGTCAATTAACAGTAGGGACTTCTACCCTCGGCGCGCGAGTTACACTCGCACTTGACGGATCGGGTATTTCGTTTGACAACATTTTTTCCATTCTAAAACTTAATAAACATTTTATGAAACGTCATTTGAATAAAACTTATGCGCGAGCTCCCAAAGGTTCTTTATCAGAGGCAGCACGATCGGAATCTAAAGGAGGCTCAGTAAATCAAAGGAATATCCATGAAGGACTCTCAATCACTCGCAGCTGAACTAGAATACTAGATTATGTACGTGACGTAAGGTTTTGATGAGTTATGGACTTACCTAAGGGACCATCTGTACGGGCGCAGCTATCGTGCGAGTTTCAACGTAACACTAAGTTCACAATGAGTAAATAGTGACCGCTGATAATATAGGCGGCTGTGTCCTAGCTGTGTGGGGCCGGCTTAGAATTTGCACCACCCCGACTCCTCTCGTAAGAGGCGACCAAGGGATATCCACTGGGGGCGGGCAGCAGCGCCTCCTGCAGAACAATTCTACCACTGAACTGCAATCCCCAACCCGCTTGCCAAGCGTGGGGATTATGGGCATTACCCCCCATGTGATAAAAGCCAATAAGGCGCTTATCAGAGGGAGGCCTGCGTCCAGTAGTGGACCAAAACAGGCTGTTAAGGTTGAGGATATTATAGGCCCATGAACAAAAGGCTTAATACCTGTGTCGCAGGCTTAAAACTTGTGCGCAGGTTTGAGAACGTGGGACAGTGTATCGTACAATTTATTAAATAATCACTGAACTAAAAAAAAACAAAAAAAAACGGTAGTACAATAGCTCACTACGATATTGCTCAGCTTAGTAAAAAGCGATGTATATCATCAGGGCTATTGGGGTAGTGTTCCATCAATTTATGAGGTAAAAAAAATAAAACATAAAAATAAAACTTTTTAAAAAGTACGCGATAAATACCCGATATAATAAACAACTATATTAAAAAAATCTACTAGGCGATATAATCGCGTCGATACTTCTACTGACTTGCTGAGACTCCATTGGTTACTTTTTGTGTACAGTTGTTCTATTCATCTAGACTCTACCAGACTGGGAATAGGTAAACAATGGGTTTGTTCCGCCCAGACAACCAAACTTGACAACTGGTTGTCCACGCGGAAGAAATTTTCCGCGGGGACAACCAGTTACCTGGACGGAATTTTATTTCCATCTACACATCTGTGCTCGATAATAATACTAGTCTTAAAATGTGTCTTCTGTGGAAGTGTGTCCAGATATCTAAGCAGTTTTTTTATGCCTTCGTAAATTTGGCCAGACTATTACGGCGGATGTCTATTGTCAGCAACTGCAAACCATGATGGAAAAGCTAGCTGCTAAACAACCGAGGCTGGTCAATCGCTCTAGGCCACTGCTGCTTCAGGACAACGCTAGACCACACACTGCACAACAGACGGCTACCAAATTAAAGGAGTTTTAATTGGAATGACTTATACATCCACCGTACTCCACGGACCGTGCTCCAACAGATTACCATTTTTTTCGAATTTTGGATAACTTCTTGCAAGGGAAAAAATTCAACTCCGATGGGGCAGTCCAAAGTGCCTTCAAAGATTTTATTGATTCCCGTCCGAATGGTCTTTTTAGTAAGGGGATCAATGAACTACTTATGAGCGGTGCAAAGTGCATAGATAGCAATGGCACATACTTTGATTAAATAAATACATTAAATTTTAAAAAATCGACTTTATGTTCCTCCCTTACAAAACGCTAATTTCGTATCTAAGGACCTATTAATATCTATGTGACATTCCTAGATTTCAAATGGATGATTATCACTCTTAGTGTTTGTTACCTAGGTGTTTATTATCAAGTACCTAGTTAACGAGTCGGTACATAAAACCAACATTCGAAACCGTTATAGGCCTAGTAGTTTACCATAATTAATTTCAGAATTCCAACTCTGTTTATTCTAATCGTTATCAATAAAAGTTAAGGTAATTCGTTAAGAAACGAAATTCTTTTTATGTATTTACTGAATAAAGTGCTTTAGATTTGCCTAAAACTATTAGTTCCAGAAAGGTCGATAGATTATTGTTATTATTGGCAATATGCCAAATTGTAGGAAAACATAGGTACCTGCAAGATCAAGTTCATGAAGTTTGCATTCGCTCGTACCATGGACAAACGAAGTCGCTTCTCCATAAATCAAGAATGTTTGAATTCAAGGGGTTCATCGTAGATTCACAGAAAAAAAAATTGAAACTCGAACCTTCTTACTACCAGTGGCCTCTATCGAGCTACTTGGCTCTAATGGTCGTAGATTATTTAATAAATTTATGCCTCCTTCTGTGCCGTCATGGTTTTGATTGGGATCACAGGGCCAATAGATGTAGATAGATAGATAACTCTTTATTGTACCACACAATCATAAAATACAATACTTATGGAAATGCTGAGAATTAAGGAAGTACAAAGGGTGGCCTTATCGCTTTGAGCGATCTTTTCCAGGCAACCTTGGGATGGACAGGACATAAGAGAACAATATAGAATAGACGGTGTACCTACATCTACACCTGGAATTACATCATAGGCTTCTTTTTTCTGCAAAAAGCTTGTGAAGCGCCGGGCAGAAAAATTTAGTACTTCAATAAATTAAGTCTAGGCTTAACCAGCTTTATTTATAACGGGCGTTCAAGTTCAAAGCACACTCCTAGGAGCTGTAGTGCCAGCTTCGAATTAGAGGAACATTGTTTGTATGGACGTCAATTTGCCTGGAGTGGAACCATTACAAAGATGAAGTTTACATTAGATAGGGCCATTGAAATGATACGTTAGGCGGTTGCCAACTGCTAAGATGTTGTTTGCTTCTTGTTATACAGTACAGCAATACAATAATACGTAATACAATACTGTACAGCGTAGTTTTTTTTAACAGCTGATAATTAAAAACATACTTTATTCACAAAGAAAATACAATCGAATAATAGAAATACATTAGAACTAGTATTTACGATTGAAACTATTGAGCTAACTGCAGACTGCTGTAAACAATCTATGGAAAGATTAACTGATCCATATCAATACCAGTCGGAAGCGTCCCCAAGACGCTGGGTGCATTGCCCCGCTGTATGGCATGCTGATGTGCTGCGCCAGATACTCACCAGCTCTCGGGTCATTTAATTATAATTTGATTTTTATAAAAAACTTAAAACTGACTTAGAATCCCTCAGTTATAGATTGTTTTTTTAAGTTTACATACTAATCCCTCGGAAATAAATTCATCAAAGGATCATTTTCTATACGACTGCAAAAGAATCATCCAGATTGGTCCATGTGTGACGAACAAATCGACGAACATACATACATACTGCCGAACATAGAACAGCTCCTCCTTTTTTCGAAGTCAGTTAAAAATTACATGATGGAGGCAGATTTTGTGGTAGCTTACTGCTAGTGCAACCAAGCTTCTCAAAAAAATTATTTTAATAACCTCTTGGCCGGCTTTGTTCATCGACATTGATAGCTAAGAAATCAAATAACATCGCAAAAATTTTCGACTTCGACGGGACTTGAACCCGCGTCCTCCCCTCAGTACGGGGATGTGATAACCAACTACACCACGAAGTCAAGTGACGTGGGAGTCGAAAATCTCTGCGACATCCTACGGTCTTATGTCGCAGAGATTTTCGACTCCCACGTCACTTGACTTCGTGGTGTAGTTGGTTATCACATCCCCGTACTGAGGGGAGGACGCGGGTTCAAGTCCCGTCGAAGTCGAAAATTTTTGCGATGTTATTTGATTTCTTAGAAATTACCCTTAGTGTGGGGTTACGCACTATAATAACAAAAAACCTTATTGATAGCTAAGTTGACTCAACATTTCTATGAAATCAGCAAATTATCGAGTAAAACGAGGGAGATGACTTTGAAAAATAACATACTTAATTGTATTATTCAAAAGAATAAAAAAAACTTTGTCATTGAAAGTCACTGACTTATCAAACTGCCTACTCATGTCAAAACTCAAAAGAATTCACCTATGTTCTGCTCTTGTCTTATTTTTGTATGAGATTTGTGTGAAGTTCTGGTGATCTACATACGTAGGTACATCTAAAACCAATAGTGCACCTATCCGGATTTCCTCAGCTTCGACGAAAACTAAAAATAATTTCAAGATTTACCGAGCCGTTCAATTCACATTGGAAAGAGATTTTCCATTTATCCTCTACACATGAACGAATAGAGCACACTTCAGTTCCCACCCACACGCTGCAAATACGGTATCGCTTCCACACAAAGGCCACGTACGTACTACGTCAACAGTGTAGGTGGAGGTACCCACTGAAACAAATATACAGGGTTATTGGTAAATCACTGACATTGCGTGAACTGAACCTGCAGTTCACGCAATGTCACTGCACGTCATCATCATGAACACGTTTGTGAAGACGCCTGATCTTAATTCTCAAATTTGGTATTGGTAGAAGGTACCAAAATCATTCTTTAGAGAGGCTTTATTTGAAACTAAACTTAATGGCTATTATTTGAAACTAAACTTAAATTATAATGGCTCTGTCCTCAATTAACAGTAGATGTGGGATTGAGAGATTGGTCTTTAGTATTCATTGGGTCCCGGAAAAACGTGTTTTTTCATATTGTATCAGAGGTGATTTTTAAAAATATTTAAGAGTTGAGACCTGGCGTCTTCTGGAAAGCATTCGTGATGATAGGCGAAACCTGCAGTTCACGCAGTGTCAGCGAATTACCAATAACCCTGTATAAATGTGAATGCATTCTTCATGGACACCGCGAGCGGAATTTGTCAGTATTCAAAGGTTTTCAGCTTTAGGCAAACTTGCCATTGGAAACTTTTGAGAGAACATCCGTCCACTTTCACTGCATGCAGAATCCACCTATAATTATCGGTAGATAGTAGATACTATTTGTGAAGTTGCATTAAACATTCGTGTTCCTGTTTTGGTTCAAGATCATCTTTGACTGCAAACGAAAAAGATTTAATTAACCTTCTCATGTGGATATAAAATTATATTTACCTTACACTAATAGCTCGGCTCCGGGCCTATATTGAAAAATAATAGCGCCAGAAGCCCAGAAACACGGATTCAATTGGTAACTGAAACCCGTCTGTGCATAATATGACTTTCTGTGACACTGTCGTCGTTTCATCGACGCCCAGAAGTTGACAGAGCCGTGAGGGTCTAGGGAACCATTTCCGCTTCAAATATTTACGTAATCAGATATTTGTTCCGCGTCTAAGCTCAGTCCACCGTGTGCCCAAAAGAGGAGGACGTTGACCGACAAGCAATTTTCACCCTTACATTACAGCCGAAGTTCGCAACTCGAATATACTTTCGTTTGTACGACCTGTGTATTCCAGTCGTTTCTTCCGAAGATTGCATCTTTTCAGCAAACAGCTTGGTCTTAGTAAATCGCCGGCAAATATTGGAGAGGACCTCTTTGAGGTTGATTTTGTGGTGTCGAGTGGGGTAGGCTTTTTACTCAAATCAGTGGGGCTCAACGTATTCAGAGGTAACTAATAAATCGGTGGTGATTTTTATCCCACAGGAACTGATTTATGGGATAAAAAGTATCCTATATTTGATTCCAGGATTAGAATTACCTGTATGCAAAATTTGAGGCTGATCCGTTCAGTAGTTCTGGCGTGAAGAGGTAACAAACATCCATCTATCCATCCATCCAAACTTTCGCATTTATAATATTATTGTGATAGTGTGATAATAACGGAAATTTCAACTGTTCTCTCCACGTCGTAGATCAGTCACTATAAGCAATGCAAAGTACAGCTACCATCTCAGTTAAAGTTATTCATAAAAGCATTCACAAAAGAAATAGGTAATAAAATGCTGCCAACAAGACCTGGACTTTCCCAGCATAATCAAATCAAACAGCAAGTTTGTTATTCCGTTGTTTTACAAGTCAAAGGAACTTTTGTATTGGGCTTCTTGTGATGTTTTTCACGCCTCGTTCTCGCTTATCATAACTCGGCTCTTGACCCAGTGGCACACCCTTGCCACTTTAATACAAGTTTGAGATTGTTGTGAACTTATCTCGGTCATAAGCTGGGCCAAAACAGCTACAGCCTATAGCTATAGCTCTCGGTTGTCTTTGTTTAGTAAGTACCTATTTTAACAGATGTGCACGAGTGCCCGTGGTTAGTAAGTCTCTAAGTTTAAAGGGCATGTTTATGATGGGAGTGGGAGTTTTTGTCATTAATCATTATGCATCAGAACTTTTGACACCGTGCGCACGACTTTCGTTGAAAAAGAATACTTAAGGCGAATAGTAGGGTGGATAGTGGCGCCACTACATATTTAATTTTATAATTACGTTATACAAAGGAATTATCAAAAAATCGGACCGCGCGTAGACGATCTATCATAATTATATCTATCATTATCTATCATAAGCTTTTTTTAAATGTATCTGTAATAGTTTTGTTTTGTGTTATTCAATCAAAAACCTTGTTTGGAGAGCTTGGTGGCCACCAATAGGAACTAAACTCTTGAAACAAGTATCTGCCTAAATAATACAGTACAAAACTATTAAAGATACATTTAAAAAAAGCTTATGATAGATATCGTCTACGCGCGGTCCGATTTTTTGATAATTCCTTTGTATAACGTAATTATAAAATTAAATATGTAGTGGCGCCACTATCCACCCTACTATTCGCCTTAAACAAAAGTCTGATACCGCTCCAGCTCCCCCTGTCCACTCAGATGCAGCATGGTACTCTATTATTACACTTATTGTTCTTCACATTGCATTTACACTTAAGCTACCAATCCACCTACAAACAAAAATATCTGAAATAAATCTCTATATACGTATATGGAAGAGTTTTGTGAGACCTTTGCACAGCAGTGGGACAACATAGGTAAGATAAAATAAATATAATGGATACGTAAGTTTTACATACCTTACCACTAAATGACAAGGATTCCTATAAATGAATTAGGAAACGTCAACAATTTTCTGAGGTTGGGTCCTAATTATAATCTTTGTGCACCTAAAACAATTTAACTTCACAATGGCGGCTTTACCAATAAAAAATCACGAACTGACAGCAGATCTACCACGAAACTGGAAACAAAATACCATAACACCATAGAGCATTGAAAACTTTTGACTTCAAATCATGGCCAGACTGACCATGAAATTTTAATATAAATACTAACTCTACGTTAGGTTTCCTTGTACCGAAAGGGATCTCTTTTTTCATTGGCTTAGACTGGCTGGAAGACTAACAAGGCAAGGCTTTTATTTTAATTCCTGAAGGTTACAATTTCATTGTTTTGATGTGGACGACAAGGATAGTATACTAAAACAGAGTCTAATATAAACGGTGTTCATGAGCAACAGAACAATAAACAAAACATGTATTGATAGATGCACGAGTTAAACTCTAAATACTATATATATTATCTCTGAGTTATGGCAAGGTGTTGTACTACGTAAATATCCTCAATTTATCTCAACTGTAGGTAATCGCTCAGATGCGCACAATAAAACGAGGTGGTCCATATTTATATATCTCTATAGAACCTGGAGTGGAAATATAAAACTAACATTGCACAATATTTCAACGCTGGGTGTTGCGTAGGGATGTTTTCATAAATGTGTAGCTCTGAACTTATATTTCCCGTGGGGATCAACTGAAACTTCAATAATACTTACTTATTCCCCACATTAAACTTTTAAAACTACCTGAGTAGAGTATCATAGCTTCGAAAACTATTATAACTTTTAAATGAATATATGCCGTTTCCGAGTGGGAATCAGGACTTTGGTTACATATTCTGCCTTCCAAAAATCTAGGTACCCTTTTAGATAATAACACATTTCGGGTTGCCACCTCTTTGCGCTTAGGTTCTCCTTGCCTAGTTGCACACCGTTGTCAGTGTGGTGAAACCGTCGATAAGTTTGGTCACCATGCACTGGCATGTGTCTCTAGTGCAGGACGTGTGTCCCGTCATGGTTCAATTAATGACACCATCCGTCGGGCTTTTACCAGCGTCAGTGTGGCAGCTACCCTCGAACCACGTGGCCTTATGCGAGATGATGGTAAAAGACCTGACGGTATGACTCTGATTCCATGGAAGATGGGTCGGCCTTTAGTTTGGGATGCCACGTGTGTAGATACCCTAGCGCCTTCACATCTTGCAGGGACATCGGTAAGGGCCGGTTCTGCAGCAACATCAGCGGAGTATCTTAAACGGCGAAAATACGCTAACCTTGACCGAGGTTACCTATTTGAGCCGTTTGGGGTTGAAACCCTTGGTCCGTGGGGCCCTGGGGCACACGCAATTTATAAAGATCTTACTAAACTTCTTATAGAGTCCACAGGTGATCGGAATGCTGGCTTTTATTTCGGTCAACGTATTAGCATTGCCATTCAACGTGGCAATGCTGCTAGCATTCTGGGCACTCTGCCTTCTGGTGACGGCTTAGATTTTTAAGAAATAGATATACTTACTTGTATATACTAGTTGTTATTGTTTTATTCTGTTAATGTAATGTTCTATGTGCTAAATAAATGTCTAATCTTTAAATGAATCGATAAAATAAGGTCATTAAAAGATTTACGTGTTTTACCCCATTGATGCATTAAATTTCACACTGGATAACAAATTCTACCAAAATTCTGACGAAAGCTTGATTTACAAATAGGTAGGCAATACATATTTGTAAATCTCTGGCACAAAAATCGCGAGCAAGAAGCGAGCGAGAAGCCGTTGCAGTAAAAATGTGCAATAACTCTCTTACTCACAACTCTTAACATTTACATGGATTTTATATTGACGGCATCAGAAGATAGACAGCTCGCGGACCACTCGTTTGAAGTTTGTGGGAAGTCATATTGTCGCTGTAAAATGTATCTAAAGACAACGAGTTTAAGCCCCTATTTCAATGCAATTTTTGGGCTGTGTGGTAGCGGTATTAGCTTAATGAACGCAGAGCTTAAGCAGCTTGTAAAGTGGAATCGCGAGTTTCTCAGTCTTCATTTTCTCCATTAAGAATGACATGACACATCACAGGAGAAGTTGAAGCTGGTACCAGAGTAGTGGCGTCTCTCGTTTATCTAGCCACTTTGGTTTAATAGCTCAAATATTTCTGAGACACAGCCAGATCATCTGGGATCCTAATTCCATTACTCTCGGTGAGATCACTAAGGAAATCAGAATTATAGTTCTAAGAAATAATTTTGATAATGATGTAAATTTTCTCAGAACTGTATGTGTATTTACGAGGTCTGATGGAAACTAACTTCATGAGTGTACGTATTATGTGCCATACCAAGGTATTATGGAGTACCATAATATACACGGTGGACTAATACAGGGTGGAACAAACGAACGTTAGGAGTGGAGGTCAAAACCCGAAATACCTAATAAAGATCGCAAATTTTATACAAAGAAATCATTCCTTTATTTTGAAAAATAAGTAAAACTGCATTCAACGAATTCTGGAAATTTATTTGCCTTAATTAGAAATCGATCATTTAACATCCAAAAAACACCGTTATGTTTTCCGGTCGTGTGGGTCTGCCGTCTCATCCGATTATGAAAGTGAGGGAATATAGAGAGTGCACCTGTGTTTACTCACACACTGGTGCTCTAATAATGTCCTGCGCACTTGGCTAGTTTCCGTTGAGACTGGCCGCCGTGGCCGAGATTCGGCTAGGAAGACATTATCAGGTATAACACATAAAGGTGCAAATGAAACTCCAAAGTAAATGCTTTCTCATTGCCAGCGACTGTAAATTAACAATGTTATAATTACCGTAGTAGTATAGCTTTAGACATTCCAAGATGTTCGCGACTGCTATTAAGTTCAGGGAGGCAATAAAGTTTGCATTTGCCCGCATTCGGCGATGAGTTTCTTGTTTGGGGCGTGGGCGGTGTGAACGCTGGTAGCTGTTTACAGACCATTGAACATGCAGAGAGATGCGGTTAGATAGATTTATTCAGTTAAAAGAAGAAATATACGACGATAATTTCCCCTTTCCTTCCTTCTATTTGTGACGTAATCGAGGAATTGGGATCAGCAATGATGGATAATAATAAATCGGAGAGAGCTTTTGTGTGTGATCTATGTGCAACTAACTTTATTGATTTATTTATCATACTTTAATTAACACGGTAAAATACACCACTTACATTAACTACAGGAAGAAGTAATGTGGAACTTACTTGTAAAATATTAGTATCATTCGATGCCTCAATACAGCAGAAATAGAGTGTTAAATCAGTGTCTCATAATTCTCAATGCTGATGTCGTTATGGTTTATGTAATTTCACGTTTTATTCACATGCTCGTATGTTCGTTATACGAGCTCACTGCTCCAAATAAACAGCATAATTTATGACTATTATAATCACAAATTAGGACTTCTATCCCATTCTATTCAACCCTTTCGGAACAGCCATCAAATCGGGAATAAAAGTGGCGGAAACCGTTATTATGATATTTATAGAGTTTATGGGGGGAGTATTCCGCCATAGGCCTTTTAAGACTCTTTGTGTAAATGAGGAAAGAAATTGAGATTATTAATCGTAGTTTTTACGAGATAGAGAGGGACTCTTAGGTATATTGGGAGGTAATTTATGAAATCCTCTTGGCATTCAGTGCTCATGTTGCGAAATGAAAAAAGACCCATAAGCTGATGAAATAAGAAGACAAATGCGTAGTCTTTTGTTTCTTGAGGTATAAGTGGAACCGTAAGCCAAGCACGGGGATTGTTGTCTAGGGTAGAATAGTGGAAAAAATTACGTGACTTTGTCATCGAATGCGTAAATTATTTGAAATTCATGAAAGAAGATTACGTGACCCGAGAGCTGGTGAGTAATCTGGTGCAGCGCATCAGCATTGCCATACAACGGGGCAATGCAGCCAGTGTTTTGGGGACGCTTCCGACTGGTATTGGTATGGATCAGTTGAGCTACCTGTAGATTCTTTGCAACAGCCTGCATTTAGCTCAATTGTTTTAATTATAAATTCTAGTTTTTATTAGAAATAAGTTAAAACTAGTGTTTACAATTGAAACAATTGAGCTAACTGCAGACTGTTGCAAACAATATACAGGTATGTAGCTGATGTTGCTAAGGCTGGCATGGTGAGATATCTGACCGGCGGCGGCCCTAGTACACGATAATCCGTGATGACCAAACTGTTCGACAGCAGTACCGCACTGGCATTGATGAGGCGTACAGCACCTTGCATCCAACCGAAGACGTGTTGCGATACGGAAAGCTATGATCGGATCCAATAAAGTGCCAGTGTTATCTATGTGAAGGAAATTCTTGGAACCAATATCCTGACTCCCATTGAAATTGATTCTTTCAACTTCAATAATATACGTAATGTAGGACGTTGACGATGCGTTGACATTATTGTCTATTCTACCCTTGAGAAAAATCCCTGTGTTTGGCCTACTAAAGGTGCGCAGGGTTTACTTTTCTTTGCCATTTTGCCATCGGAAGGCTGTTCGATTTTGTCGATTAATATATTGTTTTGCGGAGTAGACACCTAGTCTCCTAAAGCGAATGGAAGCCATTGCTGGAGTTTGTTTGGTCATTGTTATTATTATTCACAACAAACTCGCTTCCACCCTGACCACCGCCCATGATATTTCAATAAAACCACAACCTTGAGTCGACGTCCATCCAAGTCCATCTGAAATCGTGTGCAGAATATTACTTCAGAATGACTGCACTAAGTTGAGCTCAGGCTCTGCTATTTTCCGCCAGAAAGCCATGACTATCTAACTAGCTAAATTGATGATTTGTTAGCGGTTCGTCGAAACAGCGATTCGTCTAAATCGCGATTCGTCCAATAAGCGGTTCGCCAAGAATCCATACGCAGTTTATCCAAAAAGCGATTCGTCCAAATCGCGATTCGTCCAATAAGCGGTTCGTCAGGAATCCATGCGCAGTTCGTCCAATTCTTACTATACTTATACACTAACAAAGGCTAGCCTTGCTTGATACGCACATCAGAAAAATATGGCATTGTTTTTGTTGAAAATGGGGACTCAAGTTAGAATTTGTGCGTGCTTCAATATTATAAAGTCGAAAGTTGGGAACATGTGAGTTGAGTGAGACAACCCCTGGCCAAAACTGCTGAACGGATCGGATTGAAATTTTGCAAGCATGAAGTCTGAACCATCACCTACCACTACCTAACCGACTAACAATTTCAAAAGTATTTTTTTCAAAAAGTAATGAATTTAGTTACTATTGTAATTCGATGATGCCCGCAGTAGTTTTTAGTAAAACTATGTCGCAGACACGATCGCCCACCTCACAGACAGGGAGAGACACAATTTTTATATAACGACAACAATCTACCTATAGGCTACATTTTATTTAGAAAAAAACGTGCTAACCCGCGGGCAGAAGCTAGCTTAAATAGTTTTTGGGTGGACTTTCTTTTGAATCATGACTTTGTACTTTGGATTTTGACTTTGAATCATTGACTAAATAAACTTCTTTAATAGCGGTCTTCACTGTCATCAAGTACCTACTTTAAATGCATTCGTAAAATGAATTATTAAGGCTTACACAAAATGATCCTATTAAAATATATTACGCGTTGATGGCGCGCAAATCGAGTTTTCAGCCGCGTAATTATTGTCCGCGTCCCAATTAACTTCCCGCCTCGTAGGGATCATGCAGCGGCGAAGTTAATAACATAAACAGACCGAAAATTATACCTACTTAAGCTTGTAAATAACATTATTAACAAAATAACGATCAAATGATTGAAACAGATTAGAACTAGTATGTAACTGTATGTAGTATGTAGCTGTGTGGTGCCGGCTTAGAATTTGCATCACCCCAACTCTTCCCGCGGGTGTCGTAAGAGGCGATTAAGGGATATCTACCGAAGACGGGCAGCAGCGCCCCCTGCAGAATAATTCTACCAACGAACTGCGATCCCCAACCCGCATGCCCAGCGCGTGGGGATTATGGGCATTACCCCCATGAGATAAAAGCCAACAAGGCGCTTGGCGGGAGGCCTGCGTCCAGCAGTGGACCAATACAGGCTGTTGAGGTGAGGTGAGGAGAGAACTAGTATTTCCTAGTATTGGAAAACCACCTAAGCAACTTTGGACCTTCGGAGCTCCAGAACGCGCCTCATTGAAGAGGCATAGAGCGAAACCAAAGTATTCACGATTGCAGGCAGATGTTGGTTGCGGCAAGCTGAAGACAGGGCGCTTTCGCGCTCATTAGAGGAGGCCTACGTCCAGCAGTGGACTTCTATAGATTGATGATGATGATGATGAGAACAAGTAATTACAATTGAAACAATTGAGCTAACTGCAGACTGTTGCAAACAATCTACAGGTAGCTCAACTGATCTTTAACTATACCGTAAGTTTAACGATTAGTTCGGTTAACCATGGACTTTATTTCGAGGTTTGTTGCAACAGGCTGCAAATTATAGAGTGTAGAATATTCTGTAATGTACATATATTGTATATGTATACTGTAATGATGCTTAAACGATGTCGTCAGTTTTAGCTGGCCATATCATGAAATACAACCATTTCATGAAATGGTCGGCTACATCATGAAGTGATCAATTCTAAGATATGACCACGACATATAGATAAATCTATATTGTTCACTACTCACGTCGAAATCTGAATATAAGTGTACATAAGACCAGGGTTACGAAAAAACAACCTAATCTGTTGTAAGGGTGGTAAGGGGTGATTTCCTTCATAATCGAAAGATAAGGAAATTGCCGAATTTCACAAAATATAAGGGGAAATGAACATAAAGTAAATGTTTTCCGAAGAAAAACTCTGCATATTGATTTTAAGTTAAGTGCTACCTACAGGTGGGTTTAGGAGGCTGTGCAATAAATACATATTTATTCCATCGATGTAAGTAAAATTCGCGAGAATGGGTACTAGCTTCTCGAAAGTGGAACGAAAGAAAGTGGTTATAATACACGTAAAAAATAAGAAGAAGAAACGACATTTTTTTTTTCAAAAAAGTAACAAATATTCTGAATTCTATAAATCGTACACCCTTTCTGCCTTTCCGTGGCAATATGCTTTGTATATTGTATGATATACATAGCATGTTATGCTGTACTTATTCACATATATACGTAGATGGTTGAACACTTTCATGCAGCAATTTATAAAAAGAAGGAAACTCAGGAGTGCTGAAGTCAAAAACAAACAAAAGACGTAATTGGTGCTAAATTTACAAGTTGTCGAAAGAATTTTAAACGAAACTCTCTAAGTGGGTCTTGTCACTGTAATTTGAAAGTTTAAGTTAACAATTCTAACTCTCCATAACTTACAGTTGGAAAACAATTTCCAACGTAAAGAGGTAGGAAGGTCTGACGTGATGAGTTCCTATGAGGTTCCTATGCTGCCTTAGGTATTATGAGAAATAGTTTCCAGTTTCCACATCAATTGGCATGCTATCCGGTGAATAGGGTAGGGCTACATCCGTTTCGGTAGATGTATTTCTGAATTTTTAATGAAAATGAAAGTCAAAAGTTTTGCTGGACTGAACTTAAACCACAATAATTATCTTAGAGTGAGATTATCACTTAAAAAAAAATGTTTAACGTGATTGGTAAAAGCTTTCTTGTGACCTTTTCTAAGTGTACATTTATTGTATTTATGGAAATAAAGAGTTTTTGATTTTGATTTTGTTTTTTTTTGTCGTTTTATGATGTACTAGCTTCTGCGCGCTACGTATTTTCGGTATAATAAGTAGCCTATTATATAAGTTAAGCTATGTTCTTAATGTACTCCAAATTTCATCTTGATCTGTTCCTTGAGTCGTAGCGAAAAGCAATTGGCGCCATTCAGAAAAAGTTGAAGTGGAAGTTGAAATTTAAAATGTTTTTTTTTCTGGATCGTGGCATCATTGTACTCTCAACCCAGCTCTATCGCGCCAGATGAGAAGCGCCGATGTTTATCTTAACTAGGTCATTTGTTTTGCATGTTTATGTAGCCTAGACCTCGTATAGGGACTGTACTTTCTACTCCCAGGTAAAATATTGCAGACGAGCAACTTCGTTGCTATATCAGCATCAGTTGTGTTTTCAGCGCCGTACGTTGTTGCCAGTTGTCACTTTTTGCTGGCAGGCTGTTTTTTAACTTTTTTAAAGCTTTATCTATTGATGTTTAGTGACCTTATTGTAAGTGGTGTGCTTAATTCAAATAAATCAATTATTACTTACTCAATCGATCGAACTTTGCAGGACGATAAATAATTAAAGCTATTTTTATAAGTAGGTATACTTTCTGTGTTATTTTTTTTATAAGTACTTAGTGCTTAACTCGCTTAAGGCCCGCGAGGGCTCTGTGACCAGCGGCCAGGCGACCGGCCATCTTGATGTCAAAATTAACCTTGAAATGTTTAATTTCCTCTAAAATATAAAGGAAGCAAATCTCTTATTGTAGGAATTGTAATTAGAAGCAAATAGGCGGCAATTTTTGGATAGCATTTCAACGTTAAATATGACAGAGGACTCACCCTGACGGTAACCGCTATTGTTTAAAGTTGGTGAGGTACCATACCAACTCGTTAATTAGTTATCTATGCTATAATGTAGTTTTCTTGCAAACGAGTGGTCATACGTAACTGTAGGTGGCTCGTCTGCAACGACCTAGCTGAGACGTATAACAGGCTTATCCTAAATATATCATGATGGATTTATCGTAGACACTTTTGGACATGAACAAATTATTTTATTTCCAGAAATTAGTAACAACTAACGTTTTCTCAGAATGTTTGAAATGTTTGAAAAAGTATTAGTGATCAATGGGATTGACTGTTTATTATTTGAATGAATAACGATTTGATACAAACTCATTGAAGTTGAAAAGAATTTCCGGGAATCATTCAGATGGTTATGTGATGGGATGCCCTCCGGCCAAGTGGGATGACGATCTACGAAAAAGTGCAGGCGATGCTGGATGCGGCAAGCTGAAGACAGGGAGTTGTGGCACTCATTATGGGATCCTTATGTCCTGGACATAAGGATCCCAGAATGAGTGGACTAATATGACGACCTCTATGGCGCAGCGGGCGAAGGTCTGCCTGCGACGCAGGAACAAATGTTTGTACGATCTGCAGACATTTGTCTAGGGCGTTCTGGATGTTTTCTATATGTACATATAATAAAAAATATCTCTCTATGTAGTGTATTGTATTAAGTATATCAGTTATCTAGTACCCTTAACACAAGCTCTGCCTAGCTTGGAGCTAGATAATGCTGTGTGGATTGTCCAGCATTATTTAATTTATTTTTATTTGATGATCATGATTCATAATTTGTTGTGTGTCGTACTGGTGCCACCTTGTCGGAGTAAATATCCGACCGCTTTTATTTCAGTTCGAAATGGTTCCATCTGGTTTTGATCGAGCGCGGGCTTCGAACTGCTCGGATTGGATTTGCATCAATTTATAAAACTTTTGGTTACAATCTAAATAAAGAAATCATTTTATGGGTGAAGCGAGAGAATTAAAGGGTAATTCTAATTCTAAGACCCGTATCATGAAAGCTTGCTGAGTCATAGTCATATGCTTGAGTGACATTTTAATGCCATAGAGAAGCTTTACTCAAGCATAGATTGACTGAGCAAACTTTCATAATATGGGCCCAAGTGGGGGAACTGGGGCCTTCACTGACATCTCGCATGGGAGTGTATTGTCCAATGTTTCCCTTCCCAATAATGTAATGTCATGATAATACTCTGTAATACAGGTAGATATCCTTCTAGCCGAAATTCGACCACGGCGGCCACTCTCATCGGAGACTATCCAGATGCGCAGGACATATTATAGTGCACAAGTGTGTGCGCAAACAGTGCACTCGCTATTCAGTCACTCTCATAATCCGATGCGACGACTGACCGACACAACCGGGGAGAGGTCAGGCGAAGGACCAACGGTTAAACGTGCTTTCCGAGGCACGGGGGTGTAATACCGCCAACTTCCTAACTCCGGGCTGCACTGTAAATTTTGCTTGCTAGAAAAACTCCAATAACCCGGGATTCGAACCCAGGACTGAATCAGCGGTTGAACAAGCTGACCGCTGGACCAACGAGGTAGACATTTTTACAGGTAGATATAAAGAACGAAATAATATCGCAAAAATTTTCGACTTTGACGGGACTTGAACCCGCATCCTTCCCTCAGTACGAGAATGTGCTAACCAACCACACCACTAGGTCAAGTGACGTAGCAGTCGAAAATCTTTGCGACTTTCTACGCGATTATTTATTTGATTTCGACGTCACTTGACCTCGTGGTGTAGTTGGTTAGAACATTCCCGTACTGAGGGAAGGATGCGGGTTCAAGTCCCGCCGAAGTCAATAATTTTTGCGATATTATTTGATTACTTAGAAATTACCCTGAGTGTGAGGGCTTACGCACTATAATAACAAAAATCTTAGGTAGATATTAATTGTTACACCCGTAGGTATTAGATACCCCGGCATTAGAAGTTTATATAGGGAGCTATTTATAGCTTGAGATAACTATCTACTAATGAGTCCCGTGTAGTAGGAGGTGCGTTAATAAACACTGCGTTATTGGAAACGTTAAATCTTCTGTAGTGATGTATTTGCCTGTTGGGTATTGGATACCTACCGAAGCAATGGTTATCTCGGATCCACATAGTAACTAGCGGCCTTCCGGTTTTAATTTCATTTGAACAAGGTGATTTGTTAGGTAATTTATGATTTAGTTATGATGTTCCATCTACTCCCAGTTCCATTTTTCCAAAGATGTGTTGTGTATTATGCAGATAAAAAAAAAAAGTCTTGGTATATTGTTAAGTGGATTTTTAATAAAAATTATCCTATTGGTGAGTTATTTTATTATGGTTTGTTCTGCCCAGACAACCAAATTTGACAACTGGCTGTCTATGTGGAATAAATTTTCCGCGGGGACAACTAGTTACATGGGCGGAATTTGTTCGATTTTTTGATAATTCCTTTGTATAACGTAATTATAAAATTGAATGTGTAGTGACGCCACTATCTATAGCAAAATGCTAACACTTTAATTCTTAATTATAGATTTAATTGATGTAAAGTTTAATTGATGATAATTAATTGATGTAAAGCACTAAAAATGCTGCTGTCCCTTTCATAACGATCGAAATAACAAGACAAAATACAAAATATTAAAAACCCACCGACGTTTACTGGCTGAACAGATTTTCATGAAACTTAGCTAAGAACAATCGGGATAAAATTATATACTTATGACACAAAAAAAAAACTAAACGAAAATCGGTGCATCCGTTTGGGAGCTACGATACCACAGACAGATACACAAACAGACACGTCAAATTTTTAACTCTCTTTGTGCGTCGGGGTTAAAGAGCATCATTTTTAGATCTGTCAAACTAGTTAGGTACCTACCGAAGTTTAGTTTTGGCGACATCTGAATGGACACCAGTAACGGGATATTTAGGTTTCCAAAATTATGCCAAAACCAAAGAAATATTGGTGGAAAATTATATATGACATTGGTCTACTTATCGGAGCACGCAGGAACAGTTTTTGGTGTTCACATCTTTCATTAGCCTCCGTTTTCTGCCTCGAATGTGAACCTCTCTTGCTGCGCAATCTGCGCATGTACAATTAGGTATGCGTTGTTGAAATCTGTTTTTGTTTTTGGTTAGGTACTTTGTAGTTTTCTGTTACTATTACTTATTAGTTTTTGTTAAGTTTTCATTCATATTTGTATGTCTTTGTTGATATAAAATATCTTGAATTCTACAACCGAGTATCGGTTTATTATACTTACTTACATATAATGAGCGTCACGTGACTTCACGCTAAGCAAACAAAACAACGATCAAATAAAAATGTAAGTCCTACACATCACCTTGACGTCACGCTAGCTGTTGGAATAAATAAATAAAATAAATAAATAATGCGGGACAATTCACACAGCCTTATCTAGCCCCAAGCTAAGCAGAGCTTGTGTTATGGGTACTAGATAACTGATATACATAATACAATACACTACATAGATAGATATTTTTTTTTTAAACATAGAAAACATCCAGAACACCCTGAACAAATATCTGCAGATCGTACAAACATTTGTCCCGAGGCGGGAATCGAACCCGCAACCTCCTGCGTCGCAGGCGGACCTTCGCCCGCTGCGCCACAGAGGTCGTCAGGAATGCAGCTTTATTGACAGCAAATTGAATTTAAAGCCGAATCTTCAATTCATCAAATTTTTCATCAACGGTTGTTTTCCAAATTAAATTGATGGTTGGAGTATTTTATATCAGGCGACACGATATTGTGTCTTTTTAAGTTGCCTCGTAGTGTATTGTGTAGCATGGGCTGTAAAGGTGGGTACTGACCGTCGTTACGGGGCCTAACGTATTGTGTTACACAGCCAGCGTTCGTCCAGTCGAGGAATGAAGGCGTTCGTAACGAGAAGGATTTTTTCAGTGCCCGGGTTATGATGTCAGCCAAACATAACAGAAATTTGTTAACAGCAGGCGATGACAAGTCAAACAATGAATGGATTACCGACACGTCATGGTGTTGCGATGTCTGTGTGGCCGCGTCTTCGACAAATCTGGTTCTGTAATTTGAACATTTAGGAATACAATTATTAAACTCTTTGTAGGTGCTATCAGGCAAGGTGCTGATACCTACTATTTATTTTATAAGTACCTATTCATATTCCTTTAGAAAAATCACATAATCCTATTCGCTTAGAGACGTAACCGATTTTCTGGAATTTATTTTAAAAGTAAACAACAAGGTGCACCTTAGGTATATGTGATTTTCTTAATGACACCTTATTTATTGCACCGATTAGAGAAATCTAAGCACTGCTTATCGGTTTCACTGCTAAAGGAGTGATCCTTTAGCAGTGAAATCGATGTCGTATCGTAACAGTGTAAAATTACGTCCGTTCACACGTCACTACAAATCATTTTGGTATGCTCAATGAAACTGAAACGACGGGGCAGATTTACGAGGACGGAAATATTTTCAGTTCATTGCTAGTTTTTATTTGGTTTTATTGGAAATTTGTACGTCTTGATTTAAACCGTATTTATGCTTTGTAAGATAAAACACATTTAGAAAATTGAAAATTCAGAAAACCTGTCGACCATTTGTAGGAAAATATTATTTTAATCTGCATCGCTTTTATGACATCTGAGCTAACAAGTATATTGTGCGTACGGTCCAAAAATTTAGTTCATGGATTTTTTCAATTGAAAAGGCTCGACTTTGGAAAACGTGGAAAATATTTTTGCAACCTATTTTTTCCAACACGGAATGAAACGAGGGATGCAAAATATTCCAGTCTTGTTTCTGATGGATGCAACTTGTTAAAAAATAGGTCAAATCTTTACAAACTTCGTCAAAAGAGCTGCGAGCAGAAACAATACCGAGCCTCTCGTTCATACTCGTATCTATGAAGAAGAGACTTCATACTACTGAAAAGAAAGTTGTAGTTTGAAAATCTCTGAAACTAGGGAACTTCACCAACTGAAACACGAGGAACCAATAAAAATATCCTATCTTCTTTTTCAATCATCCTACTTTCCTGTTTGCAACAGTCTGCAGTTAGCTCAATTGTTTCAATTGTAAATACTAGTATAATTTTCTTTGTGAATAAAGGTTTATCATCCTACTATATCCTATCCTACTAATATTAAAATGCGAAAGTTTGTGAAATGTGAAATTTTTGTTACCTAGGATCTCCAAAACTACTGAACAGATGAATTTTGGCATACCCTTAGAACGCCTAACTTAAACAATAGGCTACTTATTATACTGAAAATACGCGTGCGAAGCCGTGGGTAGGAGCTAGTAAAACTATATATTATTTGTACAAGTGATCATCAAAAATCTTCCACCTAGATTGAATTCTTTCTAAATATGCTTTCTAAGCTTTTCTAAAGCACACATTCCTGTTGTTACAGATGTCATCAAAATGATCCAGTGATGCCCAGTCATGTTGCCTCACGAGGCGACATAGCACCCCCATGGAATAACGGCCATGTCGAACTTCACCTACCTGGACTCAGCGCTCCAGGACCTCCACTGCCGTCTGATCCCCGGCCAGGGATGCGGAGAGAGCCTCCTAGGCCTCGACTGCGGCGAAGAAAGCTACTCCGAATTCTCCTGCGAGCTAAACTTAGATGTGCAAAATGAGACGTCCTACATCTGTTCCGCATGTAGCCTGGATTTTATCAGCAACGCTTCTCTATGTGGCGTTGGGTTTAAGCTGAATATATTGACGTTTCTCTTCGAGAGCGCTTTGAAGAACTTGTGGGTCAGAGTCCCTTATAACTGTGAGGAGAGTTTAGTCTGTTATGGCGATTTGAACAGAACGTTTGACTTGAACAGCAGTTATTCTAACAATACTGTGGATGGGATTGACAGCTTTCAGTGTAACTGGGATCTGAGGATTGAAGTGCCGTCTGTGAAGGGGTACGATTGGAGTTTTCTGTTTGTGATATTGTTTATAATAGCCGGTGGGGTGGGGAACATCCTGGTGTGTCTGGCTGTATGTTTGGACAAGCGGCTGCAGAATGTGACGAACTACTTCTTGCTGTCGTTGGCGATTGCTGATTTGTTGGTCAGCTTATTCGTCATGCCGATGGGAGCGATACCAGGGTTTTTAGGTGAGTTTTCATTTTGTTATGTTGTTTTGGTATACCTAAGGCTTGACAATCCACACAGCATCATCTAGCCCCAATGTAAGACGAGCTTGTGTTATGGGTACCTACTAGATATCTGACACTGATACTTAGATATTACATACCTACATAGAAAATACCTAGAACAACCAGATCAAATATCTGCAAATCGTACAAATATTTGTTCCGAGGCGGGAATCGAACCCACAACAAACCCTATAGAAGCATAGAGCGAAGTATAAAAATTATACGTTCCTACGTAATTTTTATACCTGACTCTATGTTTTCTATTTACCTACATAAACCGTGGATGTATATCGTAGTAGTATCTTTAAAAAGTCCGTCGTCGAGTAGCTTTCAGAGATGATCTTTACTTAGGTAATATACGTATTTTTACGAATTTGCTAGAAGTAAAGGGTATGTTAAATATGAACCGTCTCGATTGGTCTCACATAGGCTTCCCTTATTGCTATAAGCCTGCAAACACGAAAAGGGCGGCAAAGTCGGGTGATAAAACGATATCCGTAGACTATTACATACATTTCTATTTCGACAGAAACAGTTACCGCGTTTGAGGAAACCAATAACATTCATATCAACTTCAGAGACGCAGGAAATGAAAGGAATTTCAATAAAAGCAAAATTAGGACGAACTTTTGTTAAATTGTTTTCGAGATGTAGGTACTTTATTCTATGAAACGGCATAATATCATCAAATATCTCGACGATACCGCTATAGGATCTAATTCTTGAACCTTAACAAGTCTTAAATGCTCTGTATCGTACCAATGGGCAATTACATAACGAAGTACCTATCCTGACAAAGTACCCACACTATTTTTGAGAATTTTGCTGGCGAAATTTCTAAATTGTGCCATAAACTGTAAAGTAAGAAGGATCCTACTTTGTTGTAAGTATTTTAGCTAAAGTCTGGAGTTTTACAAGATTTTTACGTTATTGTTCTCACGCTCAAGTTTAATAAGACCTTCTTCTTTCTAAAAAACTCGACTCACTTTTCTGAAAAGGGTTTTTCAGAAAAGTGAGTCGAGTTTTTGAATCAGTTTTTTTTTTAATACTGATATAATCACGAAAAAACTCGACCGAGGGAATAGAACTCTTTCAACTAAGATAATGCAACTAAAGAAGTCAAAACATTCGAAACATAATTTTCACATCGGCTTATTGCTGGAACGCGGTCGCAAGGAGTTTTGATGATGGTTCTTTTTGACATAACAAAAGAGTTTAATTTGTTTCTTCTGTAGGTTACTGGCCGCTGGGCGTGGTATGGTGCAACATCTACGTAACCTGCGATGTCCTCGCGTGTTCAGCCAGCATCATGCACATGTGCTTTATCAGTATTGGCAGGTATGTTTACCGTATTCTTATTTTATTACCTTAGTTTTTGAATATTTTTTATTGCTGGTACTCTTGAATGAAAGCAACTCTTTGCACGATTTCGTTTGAATTTGGAACCTTGATGTTATAATGAAATGTATTTCGTCCTTAACTCACATATTTTTAAAATCAATGGTGTCAGTTCAAATGTCACCCAAACTAAACTAAACTAATTTGACTGCACTAAAAATGATGCCGTCCCTTTCATAACGATCGAAATAAAAAGGGTGAATTGACACCAAAATCTGAATTGACACCAAAATTTGTATCGTGTCAAATTCAAATTTTAAATTTTAGGTGACATGCATGACAAATCACAAAGCTCGATCAAATTATTAATTTAGATTGTTATTATACTGACTTGTTCCAAACGATAGAAGGATGTCCATTTTTAAAATTTTGAAACTTGTTACTGCGCCAAACGGTGTCGAATTCACTTATACTTTATCCTGCCTGCTATCGAGAAAATGGCCAAAAGACCGTTGAATAATGCTTTGATGAATGTCGTCTGTTAACAAAGCATGCCCTTTTTATTTTGGCTAATAATGATTGAAAGTCATTGTTCACATGACAGGTGACAAGGTTTTGAAATTAGAACATTGTTTGCCTTTACGACTATTCATTCATTTTGTGTCGTTATATTTATTGAGGAAAATGTGCTGAAATCTGTCGAATAATCCCAGAATTTAATAAAATAAAAATTAAGCAGATTGAAATAATGCGTTTAGGTATTACATGCATTGATTCAAAGGTCAATTCAACGGCCAATATGGTCAAAATGTTAATGTTATGCCTAAGAAGGCATAATGCGGCGTGGATAAAAATATGACGTCATAGTTTTATTCACTCTGCATAGATAGATTCCGTATTTCTGTGTCGTCATGTCACATCTCATACATTATGCGAATCTGTAATAAAGGTCTAGTTAAGGATATATACATTTAAGTGTCTGAAAGGTCAATCGTGGGTACTCCATTAGGCAGACGTGAAAGGCCTATAACGACGTTTTTCAATTTAGCAATAACGTTAGTTATAACGGATAGGTAGAAATTGAAGCTATATATTTTACCGTTATCACGCCGTCGCAAAAAAAAGACCTAACATTATTGAAATAAGTTTAATATTGCAATAATTTGTATTCGACGCACGCCCGACAAGCTCTACGCCAGTACGTAAGTACGCATAAGCACTTACAGCTGTTAAAAGGTATGTCACTCAGCAGTCCTACGGGAGGTAGCCCAGTTTTTTACGGAAAAATTTACACATGATATGGTTGGAAGTACGTGATTTTACTTTTCTTTACGAGTCGACATGAAAATGAACGAGTGATGCTGCCATGCCATCGGTATTTTTCTTTATTTTTATTCGGGGCATATCTCGTAGGTTACACCTACATTTAATTTACTTACAAAGGTCTTGTCTGAAAAAATATATAAATGACTCGCTTTTTCATATTTTAGTATTGGCTATCGATTACCTAGAGGAGCGAGCATGATACCTGGCTATGAAACATGGCTACGAAAACCGTAAGTACATTCCGTTCTCGTAACTGGTTATCAAGCAAGATAAAAATTCTATGTTCGTATCTGGTTATCAAAGATCAGTTACGAACGTGGACTAAGGGGATACTCCGGGTGTTAAATCCGTCTCGTTGCGGTTTCTTTCCCCATGCCTACGGACTGCACGAAAGCTCGCTGTGTAACACCTTGGTTTCTGATTATCTGGCGTAGCAGACGTAGCAGAAATTTATGATTCATGTTTGATGTATGAGTAATGATTTCTCTAGAATTTTGTATGCCAAGCCCCATGTTTCATTAGTTTTCTTTGAACCTGATGATATAACCTACAAAAAAACAAAGCATTACATAGCTCATTCAACTAGCTTTTGACGTGACAACGTCTTATAATTCGATAGAGCCGGCTGCACGCACGAAAAAACATTACGTCATGCGGCGTTACCTCGCACATGACGTCATGCGGCGTTACCTCGCTCTGAGGCTTTCCATGTAAGGCTTGAAGTGCAAGCGAGAGCGCTCGACATCCGTCTCTCTCCTACTTGAGTGAGCGATGCGTCTGCGTGGACAGCTGCTATACTATAGTACATTTACATGTTTTGATAGAGTATCAAATGCTACCATTCCATCAGTATTTTCTTAAGACGTTGTCACGTTCAACTATCGTCAGTAAACCGACTTTACAGCCAACCAATTTTTTTTCTATGAATTAAATAAAATGGGCCATTCAAATTTTAAAATTTTACTACCCATGTTAGAAAACAACAACATTTGGCCTATTCTCCAGATTTTTTCTACAAAATTTTTGGAGAATGTAGTGTTTTGTCATGGCAGCCAGCATTATTTATTTATTTATATTTATTTATTAATCAAAATAAAGCCAATCGAATAAAAAACAACAAAAATATCCAAAAAGTATTGAGCCAGAACTTGAAAAAGATGCGCGACTTTGATTGCTATCAAGGTGTAGCCAGTCCGACCAAAAGTCAAAGTGACTGGTTTAATTAGGGACCCAATCGACTACCAACAAAACATATTACCTTACAATTAAAATAATGCTTTGTTTATGAGTGATCACATCTCCTATTTGCTGTCTGCCACTAATACATACTGTAAATGACCATAAGCATCATTTAATACAATTAATTTTAATTGTCTTTAATAGCTAGGTAACTTCGATTGCATTTTTATGTATGTTAAATGCTAATGATAGATAATTTAATTTAATTTGTTTTTTGTTTATTTATTATTTTTTTATTTATTATATTTATTTTTGTTTATTAGTTTGAGAAATAAAAAGCTTTTTTTTTGTATATAAGTACATAGAAGATAACAAAACAATAACCCTAAAAACCTGTCGAAAAAATCAAAAACCAATAACTAAAACCCTTGCTATATGATTCACAGTACCTTTTGTCCAACCCAAATAGAACATTCCAGAACAATATTATATTTCCAAGATTTACAGCATTGAATCTGCGATAGCCTATACTTCGATTTAGGGCATTCCTTGACGTTTTTCACTCCATAGCCGTTCCGAACAATTGTAGCTTATATCGGATGCGTGGCACGTCATGCGTAGAGGGTCTACGCGACCGTGGGATTTGCGATACTGGACCGAAATGCTGATACGATCTGCAGATATTTGTTCCGGGTGTGTGACATATAAGCCCGGTACCTATTTACCGGGCTTATATGTCATAAAATATACCTAATTACAGTAACATAATATACCTAATTACAATAACATATTTATCAATTACAATAACATATAGACAATAAAATATACCTAATTACAGTAATTACTAAGGACTATTCCTTAGTAATTACTGTAATTAGGTATACCATAAAATAAACATGTCCTTAATTTTAAGGTATAATTTCTATGGACCGTAAAATAAGTTAAATAAGATCTGAAAATGTTCTAAGTTGTCAGAAATAAATGATGTATTTTTATAAAAATATCAAAGTATCCTATGTATTGAGTTTAATGAGTTATGTAGTAAGCATAACATGAGCTCTGCCTACTTTTTGACTAGATAATGCTGCGTGGGTTGTTTGGCATTATTCATTTATTTACCAAACTTGGTCCAAATATTAAACTTGTCATAATCATAGAGCGGCTGCAAAGGAAAAAGATGAATTTATTTTAAACAAATTCAATATTTTCTGCTCATAGTTCCCTCTAAGAAAATATGAAATCACTGTCTAATAGTTAAACCCTCCAAGCAAGTCACGCGTCGAGCGGTCTACGAAACCGTAGCGAGATTGCTACGTCATGTTTGTGTTTAGAAATTTAAAGTCACGAAGAATTTGTTACTCTTACTTTTTCATAAGTGGATGTCATGATAATCACATTTCACACTGATATTATAAATGCGAGAGTTTGGATGTTCACTAGTTACTTATTTACGACAAAACTACTGAACAGATCGGACTGAAATTTTTCATAGATGCAGTTGGACGTAGACGTAGACCTGGATTAACATTTTTGCTACTTTTCCGGTCAAAAACAAGTCTTTTTAATAGGTTTGTTGTCAAATATAACATGTTTTTTTGTTATGTTGGTTAAAAATCATCTATCTATGCTTAAGTCATTATTTCACCGGCATTTGAGATTGTGAGTTTTATAGTGATGATGACCTCTGTGGCGCGGTTAGCGAAGTTCCGCCTGCAACGCAGGAGGTTGCGGGTTCGATTCCCGATTCGGGACAAATATTTGTACGATCTGCAGATATTTGTTCAGGGTGTTCTGGTCGTTTTCTATATATATAATAAAAAGTATTTATCTATGTACTCGTATATTATTATGTATATCAGTTATCTAGTACCCATGACACAAGCTCTGCTTACCTTGGGGCTAGATAATGCTGTGTGAATTGTCCAGCATTATTTATTTATTTATTTATAGTTTCATACTTCAAACTTTACTCAGGTGGTTATGATGCTGTAGTAAGAAAATTAAGAAAGAAATAAAGTATTCCTACTCTTACTTATGCATAATGACAGACTAGACATTCCGTATGATACTTAAAACATCTTGGATACACGAGATGGATTATGTTCTCATAAGTATCATCAAGAAAACCTTTCTAAAAGGTAACATCAAAGTCTACAACGGTTTGGATCAGTGCCCTGCCCCCGTTTCGCTGAGCCTGCGTCGAATTACGTCAAATGACGTCAAGTTACGCCTGTTTGACAGTTACGCGTAGTGACATCGCCGCGTGCTACGTAAAATATGGGAATGTCAATTTAGCATGAAGTAATGCTAAGGAAGGGAAGGGAGGAAGGGTTAATTTTCGCGAACAAACTTGGAAAATGTAGGCTTAGGAAATTGTTTTAGTATTTGAGCATTGTCTCTTGGAATTCAGAACATTTTACAATATGGTTGAGACCATTTTGTACTCGGCCCTATGTACTTAACATTTTTTGACGTGACAACGTCTTATAAATTGGTTTGCCGGGTGACACTTCAAGAAACTGCGTTACGCTCCGCGCTAAAACTTTCGCCCGTATACCGACTTTACAGGCAACCAATTTTTTTTACGGATCTGTCTCGTTGCAGTGCCAGTTGGAACCTACTCTGATTTACGAGCCGCTTGTCGCAATTTTAATCATTGTCATCATTTACAATCTAACTTCATCCACTGCTAGGTATGAACCTCCACAACACAATACAATGAAATTCAATATCCTTATTCTGAAAATGGTTGACGTGACAACGTCTTATAAATTGGTTTGCCGGGTGACACTTCAAGAAACTGCGTTTCGCTCCGCTCACTTCAAAAAACTGCGTTACGGTCGTTGTCACGTAAAACTTTCGCCCGTATACCGACTTTACAGGCAACCAATTTTTTTTACGGATCTGTCTCGTTGCAGTGCCAGTTGGAACCTACTCTGATTTACGAGCCGCTTGTCGCAATTTTAATCATTGTCATCATTTACAATCTAACTTCATCCACTGCTAGGTATGAACCTCCACAACACAATACAATAAAATTCAATATCCTTATTCTGAAAATGGATATTGAATTGTATTGTGTTGTGCTGGTAACCAAAACCTACAGACAAATTCTATTGTCTGCAAAATACTCTTGGTACTTTATGCCAAAATGTCTAATGGATTGAGGACATTGGAACTATCGAAACACTTTTTAGTAATTCTCCAAATAAAATTATAAAATTCAGTTTTTGACTATGACGAAAGTCCACATCCATTTTTTGAATGTTTAAGATGTCTAGCAGGGCTAAGCCACTATGCCAAGTGTCTGGTAATGGAAGTACCTAAGTACTTGATTTCTAATACCATCCCGAAGAAAATACAAAAAAAAAATAAAGGAAGAAAGAAAGTTGCTGGTTCGTGACAAATGTTTTAAGATCGGTAGATATTGATATTGTTTTTTACGTATACATCTCTCTCATGATCTCATGTAATGTAATGTATAAAGTATTTCAGGTATATAGTAAATAACACAAGCTGAACTTAGTTTGGGGTGTATAATCCACGCGCTATCATAATGGGACAGAACCTTGTCAAAGTAAACGTCCGACCGCACTGGTGTCACTTCTAAATACTATGAACCCATCAGAATATGATACCCCAAGACTTAAATACCCATCGTAATATTAAATTACACTCCCAACACACAAGGGTAGGATTTAGGGTAGCTTTCAACTTATTGCAGTTTATGTCAAAGTCCGAAAACAATAAAATGTTACGCAGTCTGCAGTCGGGGTCATTTTACGCCCGTAATAAAGAAAATCGGCCATTACAAGTGATGTACAGACATAAATGAAGGTTAAAGTTTGACTCAACCAGGCGTAGTTACATAGAGGTATGGACCCAGAACTCTGTGGTTGACTTCTAATGAGGGGTTTCCAAAAAAGAATAAAATGTCAAGTGCGAGTTGGACTCGCGCTTGGTTGCGTATAATTAGCAAAACCTTTTTTCTTGCCAAATATCATTGGTTTTAGGACAACGGGAAGTAGGTACCATGTAGATTTTGGCGTTTTTTTATTTCCATGGCGAGAATCAAATTTTTTGAGAACATACTACTTTTTTACGGTTTTGGATTTTTGTCCTCTATTTGTGCAAAAGACCTTGCTACCTTAGAACTCAATAAAGGGCGCTGTAGCGGTCTATGCTTTTGTCTAGACCGAGCATAAGTCGTGCATGGACGATACGACGCGACGACGACGCCGCGACGCTGCAGCGTCTTGTTTTCAGTCTGGTCAAACCTTTTGCTACTACCTTTTCTTAAAGAAAACCTTGTGGTATGAAAAGAAGCCTTTACTAAGATTTGTAAAACTAGTAGATAAGAAGAAAAACAATAGCATTCATTTTTATTAATCGTCTATCAGTAGACAATATCACTTCTCAAGCTAAATTCTGACCAAGTTATGGTTAGAATTAAGCTTTTATACTATGACGAAAGTTCAGTTTACTTTTATCAAGGTTAAAAGCGTCTGGCAGGGGGAAACCACCATGCAAAGTGTCTGGCAGTGGCAGTGCTTGATTTCTAATACTATCCCGACCAAAATATATAAATAGACCTATATAACTACAGTAAATAATTTTTGATGCAAATTCAGCAAACTTTGCAAGCCGATGTTGCAAAAGCCACTATGAACCAAACTTCATAATCGGTGATCGTTCCTATCTGTGTGGTGTCAGCAAACGCCGACAAACTCTCAGCTTTTATAAAATGTCAAAGGTCTGGCGGTCGCAGGCTCTAAGCCTATGTATATACATAGCACGCTACTAGACCGCGCAATGACCCACGCTTTGTAATATAGAACTCTGAGGTAAATAGGAGTTTTTTCTTTTTTGTAAAACGCCTGCCCGGCCCGTAGACGTGATTCCCAGAAAACACAGATTAAAAAGTTTGCTGTCATAAATTACTCGTAAGAGTATTCTCTCAATGTCTGTGGTCCAACCCTTTCACAACGGATAGCCAATTTACTTTACTAGACTCAGTGGCAAGCTTAATAAAATGCTGCTCCCGTTAAATCCACTTCCGGTTTCGTTTCCGTCTCGTACGTTCTGGAACGTTCTGCGGCCAAGATTGGGTTAACCACTTTGAAAATGCAGATTTTAATGGCGCGCTATGCATACAGAACGTGGTTTTTTATCCACGGGTGTAGGTACTGGGTAGGTGGCGCATTCAAGTTTTACAGATTTGTTCGAAACATTTGAATTTTTGTATAGTTCGCCGTTCTAATTTCAAAATCAGAAGTTTGGCATCAGAGATTAGAAACCTCAAAATGTCTTAGTAGATGCCATTTGTTTTTTTGTTATTCGAAGTTTGAATCCTACACTTCAAAAAAAATATCACAGTACCTACTGTTACAATAAAGATGAGTATCGGTAAAATCGACTGCACTGCCACGAGTTCGACAAACTGTTTTGCAATGCACGCCAGGAGGCGAATGCTGTATACACTCGATATTTCATCGAGTTAATACGCAGTACGGGATAAAATATCAAGTGTTAAATATCATTATATAAATATATCGAGTCCCGCCAAAAACTGAATTCTTGTGCGACTTATCGAGTAACTTATCGAAGAAAAGCTCTCTCAGTTCGATAAAACGATTGTACGACTTACGCTAGTTCGACTGCGCCCTTACATTGTGCGATAACTAAAAGTTGACATGACGACATACGACCGGATAGAGCCCCAGGCAAAAAAACGAGTAAGTACTGAAAACTGTGCCAAGTCAAGCTTCATACGAGGTAAGTATTTTATGTAACTGTAATCCACCGCATAGCATCCAAATTGTCAATACCCACTCTTCAAGCTCTTCAGTCTTTGTAACAAAATCACATTTTCAGCAATGAAATAAAAGTTTATATCTGACACATTGTATCTGTCACAATAAGAAAGTTTCATAAGGATGACATTGTGACACACTGCCAGCTTTATTGCATAGATCTAAGATGTACAAAGACAGAAGTGTCACGCCAATATACACCTTATTACTTGTCAGTAACTTGTCACTACGAGCTGACACAAGACTTGCGACGACGACGTCGTAACAGCATTCATTTATCATTTTTTGAAAGTAGAAGTACCTACTACGAAAATGTACAGTCGGCTGCACTAAAATCTAGGCGGGTAGAGATAAACCATTCAAAAAATGTACGGCGATTGTTTGACGTTTAGTGGAGGGGCGTGCATTTTGGCGTGCATTTTTAGAATGGTTCATCTCTACTTATTACAGTAGTTAAGTAGGTACCTTGTCATAAAATAGAGCGCTTATTCAGACGAATAAAAGTCGTCGTAGATTAAAGCCTCTTCCAGACAGACGCGGTCTCTGGTGGCAACCAGCGTTATATGCCTGGTTTCGCTTGCAATTTGTGCTGCCTGCCACCGCAGCAGGCCGCGACTGTCTGGGTCAATATCACGACGTCAAGGTACTATCGTCATACTAAGTTGACATAGTAACTAGTACGAGAGTTAGTGCAGGCGACTACCTTGAATCATATGCAGAGCAAAAATTTCCGATTTTCAACTAAGCCTATTATACTCGTACCTACTAAGTATGTACAAGCATGGTATATTTTTCTTACATATAATTAATAGTTACTTGTTCAACAAGTGGGCAAAACGATTTTTTGTTGAACGTGCCGATTATAGATATTAAATTCCGAACTAGCGAAGCAGCCTAGATTAGAGTCACGAGCGTCGCGAGTGGCTCTAAAGTAGACTGCTGAGGTAGCGAGGGACTTAGAAGGAACGAAACGAAAAATATTTGCCCTCGAGTTAAACATACAACTTTTCACTACGACTAGCGAGAAATTATTTTGTAATTTATAAAAGAAACTTATTGTGTTCCACAAACCTTGGAGGAAAAAATGCTACAAACCTCTTTCTAATCATGAACGGACGAATTCTTTTTTCATGAAAAGATGCATTATTCTGAATTCAAATTACTTTTTTCAACAATTTAAATAATAATAGTTATGTCTATGTGAGCGAAACTCGATTATGCTCACTGCTTTTGAGCAGCAAAGTAACCGTTTTCGAGCGAGAATGCTGAAAAAAAAATATTTAAGAAGACTTTTTGGCTTACTGGATGATTTGGCAGTTATAAGTACTATTAGTTGCTTGTATTGTACTTATTTACTGTGAATATTTTGATCGAAAAGTAAGTTCTATAGAGACCTAGGGTCCAAGGGAAAGTGTATTAATACCTTTGACTTAGATTCCCTTATATACTGAATTCAAGGTAAAAAATACAGTCTTCGTTACGACGTATTTATTAATTTACGACAGTGTTTATCTTTTTAATAAAACCAGTCATAAAACGACACATAAAACGCTCAATAGTGATACTGGCTCGAATAACATGTTTTGCTATCATTACTATTTCAGTGGTTTAGTAGGGATTCTATTTATTATTTTTTATTATTTCAGCCCTAGTACTGATTCCGTTTCCTACAAATAGGTTACGTTTATGAGTTAAATTATTTCTAGGAAGATGTGTAGTAAAATGTGACCGTTCAGAATTGATTTCTAGGAGGTATTATAAAGAATATATGTTATTCTAAAGTTGCTTTGTTGCTTAGTAACTGTTTGTGGCAGGAGCAGTAGTAACCAACACTTTTAAATCAAATCCTTCTGGTGTCGAAATGCGAATGCACACAATGTGAACCGACGCTAAGAGGGAGTCGAAGAAATCAAATTCAAGTAAAGTTAATGGGGTTTAGCGCTCGAAATGAAGGAAAGGTTTGACTATTGCAAAAATTAATTCTTGATAAGATAACCTACAAATAAGATTAACGCATTCACTGCCCAGCCTCAGGAGGACATCTGCGTCTTAGGCCATGAAAGTGTTAGTCTAACAAAATAACTATAAGCAGTCATAACTTTATGTAGTTTTAGCGACTGAATCTACACCATTATCTCTATGAACAGAATATTTCTTATCTCAGGAGTATCACCGCGAGTCTCGCGTCACGCTTGAGATCCGACTTTTTTGACACAATCATAATAAATAATTATTCCGTTATTCCCCTTTCCCTGACTGATGGAGCAGACGACACGACAGCCCCTGAATTATACATCTACAGCAATGTCGGCAGCCGACAAATCAATCATCAAGCGAAATGTGGTAAAATGTCGAAGGAAAAACTCTAGCCTTATTTTTCACACGATTACAGAAGGAAATGTGTTTTGTGATAAGGACTCAGGCATACAATGGGTTCAATAGAATTGGTGTGGCTTTTTGGAGGAACTAAGTTTTTTAGACGGGCTTTTTGAGTTATAGGCCGAACGTTAGAAAGGCTTAGGTAAAGTTCCCAGCGTATTTGCAGCAGATTTTTTTCTGACCGTGCGTTTCAGGCCCTCTTACTTGACTTTCAACAAGTTAAAACAAGGACTCCTCTAAACACATAAAAAAAAATCTAAGTTTTTTTCGTCTTGTAATTGAGCAACACATTTTGACCTCTATCGCCGAGGGTATTGAACTTCGAGGTCAATGTGCTGAAGAAAAGTTGCACTCCCAGCGGTTCCTATTTCTTCTAATGCCATCGGGAAGAGGGTTCTTTCCGATGGCATTACAAGAACTAAGTATTCTAAGTATAAGTAAATGAATGACTTTTTTTCAAGTTATTTTCGCCTTGCTTCCCGTCAACTACACCCCAACCAAAGTTTGCAATTCTATCTCTTTTAACTTTTACCATGTTTTGAACTATAGAATCAAAATAATCACGACACACGCTTACTAAACACCAGACACCAAAAATGACAAGTCAATTGACGGTTATTGAACGAATGTAACGTATGATTTTTTACGTCTTTCGCTTAACCAGGAAGTTCTTACTCGAAGCTCTATTTTCGTTTGTTAATTTGACAAAAGATACTCGTAACTTCTACTTGCCAATAAACGTTTATCAGGAAGTAACTAATCACGCTTTACCTTTTTAACACACTATATTTTATTCATAAAGAAAATTATACTAGTATTTACAATTGAAACAATTGAGCTAACTGCAGACTGTTGCAAACAGTCTACAGGTAGCTCAACGGATCCATATCAATACCAGTCGGAAGCGTCCCCAAGACGCTGGCTGCATTGCCACGCTGTATGGCAATGCTGATGCGCTGTGCCAGATACTCACCAGCTCTCGGGTCACGCGACGCTTTACTTGGAGATGGTGGTGAACGAGGCCATTCGATTTATTTTTGTGGTTAGTTGATCTATGAGCCGATTCACACCCAAACGCCAAGCAGCTGATTACCTTAGACTTATACTCCAGATTGACAGAGAGAGCGCATTTTTAGCGTGATTACGAAGGCGAGGGAGTGCATCTGTGTTGGCGCAGCCACTTGTGCACTTTAATATGTTAGGGTTGCTTCGTTTTATTACAGTGTTGCCATGGTCACCTCTCAGGCTCTATCACCAGATCAATTCCATGTCATCCTGCTAATATTATAAAGCCGAAAGTTTGTGAAATGAGAATTATTGTACCCGAAGATCTCGAAAACTACTGAACAGATCATGATGAAATTTGGTGTTCATTTAGAACATCGCTTAACTCAGATAATAGGCTACTTTTTACACCCAAAAAACGCTCGCGATGCCGCGGGCAGAAGTTAGTCATAATTATGATTAAGACATTTATGTCATAATCATAAGTATGACTATGACATTTATGTCATAATCATAATTATGATAGAGCTGATCTGAATCGGAAACCGGAAAGTGGGTCAAATTAAACTTGCAAGGTTTGATTACAGACAGACACCGAACAGGTGAAACTAAATAATAGCTTGTTATCTACAGGGTGCCACGTGTAGTACTTGTGTACTAAACCAACAGGGGTGTTTTTGGACCCCGAGGAGGCAAGTTTTGTTCTACCGTTATTTCTAATAAATACTTATTTCTTATTTTGAGGAAAATAAAGATTATTTTACCTTCTCTGATTGCATGGCATACCAATTTGTGATAGGGCGGGTGGTGCACGCGAATTGTATTTTGTTGGATCTTATCAGAGGATGAGATAAATTGATTTTATGAGAGGGAACTAAACGTAGTGTAGGACGCCCTCCGGCCAGGTGGGATGACGATCTGCGAAAGACTGCAGGCAGATGCTGGATGCGGCGAGCTGAAGACAGGGCGCTACGGCGCTTATTAGGGGAGGCCTATGTCCAGCAGTGGACTAATATAGGCTGATGATGATGATGATGATGATGATCAGAGGATGTTCTGCGCGGAATTGTTACTATATATTGTTTTATCCTAATATTATGCAATGGATTTCCGCAAAGTAACGCCTGACTATATTATTTGTCTTAAAATAAAGAGTTTTTTATTTCTGTCTCATTTTATGTTCATACATTATTATTATGGTTTTAAAAGGTGTTATAGACAAAAAAAATATTTAAATGAACTTTAAGTATATTAAAGCAACGAAGAGTGAAACTTCGCTGCACCGTGCCACCAATTGAATTTGAAACTTACTCTGTAAGGTTCCTCATCAATTCTGCTAGAGATGTTAGGAAATGAGGTGTTTTCCTTCAGCCTGGTGCACGGCGGACGTGCGGAGAATATCTCGCCTGGATCGAGGTAGTTGTGAGATGAAATAATACCTATATTTGAGTCTGTACAGGGTGGCAAGAAAAGGGTGTAGGTATTAAGCCGAAAGGGGGTAATTCTGGACTCTGGACATCGAAGGGTCAACGCTTGTAAAAGCTGAAATGAACTCTAATTCGTTGTCTTTAAAATCTAAAATGTTTTTTTTCCAGGCTCAGAATGATGGGCCAGAAAAAGTTATTGTAAAAAAGCCATACATCTGATTTTGGTCAAAACACTAGTGGCGCGGGTGTATCTAAGCTTCAAAATGCCTAATTTGTAGTCATTTTATTAGAATCCAAATGCCAGTAGTCGTGGGACAAGTGTATTTCCAGGACCGTATAACGTTGCAACCATTCATCACTTTTCCAATATCCCGTTTTGGCCTTTTTTGTCGCTGTATTTTCCCCTGCAAAAGTTTCCGTGACAATTAAATGCACGCTGTTCTGTGGGTCTTTTAGTTTTAATACTATTTGTGACCAAACTCATTGTATACTTGGGTAGGTTTGAACGTGAGAAGTTTTACCCCTTAAGGGCGATTTTAAGGGGGAAAACTGTTTATTTTTTTCGATTCCAGTTTTCCCCCTTAAGGATAACCTTCAAAGTGGAAAACTGGAATTCATTTTTTGAAGTCCCGTTTTTTCTCCAGGGGGGATTTCAGGGGGAAAACTGGAATAACCCAGATTTTTTGGTATGTACCTAAAGATCGTCGTAGTTGACAAATTCATTATGAATCTAAGTGGGTTGACTACGAACTTAGTTTGTGTTGGAAGAACTGATGAAGGAACTTCATCAGTTAAGGGATGAAACGTTAGTGTTCTTCCATCACAAACTGGGTTCGTAGTTAACCCGCTTACTTATTTGATTCATAATAAAACCGAAACAATCTATAAAATAGTAGGTACGTTTTTACTAATATCTTTTTTTAATTGGCAGAAGCCTTTATTCACAAAGAAAATTACACTAGTATTACAACTATTTTATAATAATCTGATTTCATAATAATAAAAAGTAAGTTATGTAGGTTTTAAAAACATGTGAACCATCACTACCGACGCCTAATTGTACTGTAGTGTATTGTAGTAGGTATATGAGTTATCTAGTACCCATAACACAAGCTCTGCTTAGCTTGGGGCTAGATAATGCTGTATGAATTGTCTAATATTATTTATTTATTATTTACTAGCTTCTGCCCGCGGCTTCACACGCGTATTTTCGATATAATAAGTAGTTTATTATTTAAGTTAGGCTTTGTTCTAAACGTGCGCCAAATTTAACCTTGATCTGTTCAGTAGTTTTGGAGTTCCTTAGTAACAAAAAATCAGATTTCACAATCTTTCGGCTTTATTAATATGTAGTAAGATGTTATTTAATTTGATACCCACTGGTAGGTTGCCTGCCAAAGTTATTCCATCCACCACTGTATTTATCGCAATTAGTAAATGAAGTAGAAACAATTTTAAAAGCTCTAGATAAACCATAAATATTTATAATTCCTGAAGCGTTCAGCAAACTGTTCGTGTAATAAAGAGATTAATGGATGCAGATGGAGCGAGAGACATAAAAACTATGTCAAGTTCTTAATAAATTGCTCCTTGCGCTCCGATGCTCCGCTCGCTTAGGTACGTTTGATGAAAACGAACTACCGACAACTTAAGTAAAGGCAGAGAGAAGCTAGTGTCCTATAAAATTCTAATAAGTCCGTCAGTTAGATTATCAGAGGTATTAATAATAAATAAATAAAATAAATAATGCTGGACAATTCACACAGCATTATCTAGCCCCAAGGTAAGCAGAGCTTGTGTTATGGGTACTAGATAACTGATATACTTAATACAATACACTAAATAGATAGATATTTTTTATTATACATAGAAAACATCCAGAACGCCCTATTATTATTATTAGGATTTATTGGACACGTAATTTTTAATTTGTCGATTAAATAAGGCTTGCGCACTAAGGGTTCTTTATAATAAATTTTAAGACCTTATAAATTTTGCCAAATATTATGAATCTAGGTCAACGGGACTAGGAAACCCTGTAGGTTTTGGTCCATGGCGAGAATCATTTTGTATTTTGTGAGTAAACTCCAAATTTACGGTTAAAGGAATGTTTCTTTTACTTGTGCTTTAAGACCTTGCTGCTCACCAAATTTCATGATTCCAGGTCTACGGGAAGTACCCTATAGGTTTTGTGTGCATGTGATTCCCTTGGAAATTTCAAAATATTCGGACATAAACGGCTGTAACTTTTGATTGCGTTGACTTAGAAGATTGATTTATATCATGACTCCAAGAAGTTACGTATTTGAGTATTGGATGTTAATTAGTAAGAGTAGTAAGAGGGAAGACAGATGGACATCTCCGAATATTTTGAAATTTCCAAGGAAACCACATACACACAAAACCTAAAGGCTACCTACTTCCCGTTGACCTAGAATCATGAAATTTGGCAAGAAGCAAGGTCTTACAATTATACGCAACCCTCGGTGCGCGAGTCCAACTCCCACTTTACGTTTTATTAAGTTTTAGCGAAACAAACGAACATCAATAGATTTATACAGATGTACCTAAGCTAGTCCAGTTACAATATCACGTCACTGGTAATAGTGGAAACTCTATCCGTACGACTGGCCCAGGTCGAAAACAATGGGTCTGCGCCCACTCGGCCGGCTTAGACTCGACCCCAAGAATGCCTAGTTCTTTCTGTTTTGACAGGCATAAAAACGTCGATGTACGGTCAGACAGAAAATTATTTAACGCTTGCACCACAGAGCAATGGCGTATTTTAGAGATGTTGACAGAGTCGAAGGATAAATGACTATTTTCATGCTTTAAACGGTTCTTTTACACCAGATATTTTCCTATTTACTGAATTGTCTTCTTATCCACAGGTATTTAGGCATACGGAACCCGCTTAAGAGCCGGCACCACTCCACGAAGCGCGTGGTGGCAATCAAGATCGCCCTGGTGTGGCTGCTGAGCATGTTCGTCTCAAGTTCCATCACTGTTCTAGGTGAGAAGGACTTTCACTTGTTGACCTAAAGGGTGGCTTTTTGAGATAGGGTGGCCAAATCCGAAACCATGCGATTTACAGAAAAGTCGTGAAAGGAACTATTACACCCTGTATTTTTGCACCAATGGATTTAGGATTTGATTGATAAGGATAAATCTGTGTAAAAAATGGAATTTTTGAAAATGATAGAAAATGGCAACACATCTAATGGCAATACAATGGTGTGATAAATGTGGATGTACATGTGGAAACTATACAGGATGGCCAATTGAGCGGGGAGTGGTCCCCGCTCAATAGGCCACCCTGTATAGTTTTGTAGTACTAAGCCGGACGGAATACGTCCGGCTTCGCGGGTTGTAGAGCAGGTTCTATAGGAATTTATTTTCATTTAATATACCCAGTTAAACATTCTCCCACATCATCATTCACTCCAATGATCATCATCAACCTATATTAGTCCACTGCTGGACATAGGCCTCCCCTAATGAGCACTATACTGCCCAATGTACCTATCTAACTACTGACTCGTGTGCGATGTAATAAATAATTTCAAGAAACGAAAATTAATAGACTCGAGAGAAAAAAAATAATGCTGGATAATACACACACAATTATCTAGCCCCAAGCTAAGCAGAGCTGGGGTCGACCCCAGCGATGATTCGTTTCCAGAGGATACGTGTGCGACAACCTTTACCTTTGAATTTGCATAATAGCTACAGAATTCGCAAACAAGCAGCTCTGTCGGTCACATTTACACTAAAAGCTGGTTGCAACTGTTCTAAGCGTCTAAGAAACTTTGTTTTCATCTATTTGAGAAACTGTTTCCTACTTATTGCTTTGTATTACTTACCTACACTAGAAATGTTTTCAGTAGCCAAATAATCTCAAAGGCTCCAATATTTACTTCATCATCATCCTCAACCTATATTAGTCCACTGCTGGACATAGGCCTCCCCTACTGAACGCCATAGCAGCGCCCTGTCTTCAGCATGCCACATTCAGCATCCAATCTTTGTTATTAAGAAATAGCGTTCCAAAGTTGCAATGTTCCGATGGTCTGGTATCATATTATATAGGTTGATCAATATAACGATTGAGTAAATGTTTTACACATAAAAAACACACAGGTCGGCAATAGCCAGTATGCCTTCAAATTTATAACAGAATAGTCTAAAAAAAATTGCACATCGTCCTACTTTTGTTGGCAACACAATGAAACTAAAAGTTCCGGTAAACATCATGCACTTGCTTACTTGGTATTTGCAACCTGTGTAAATTCAGCCTCATCTCTTGGTTGGAAACTGTCCAAAATACGGGAACGTCACGTACACACAAATTGATTTTCATTAGAACCAAATAAATTTCTGAAATTTCTCGAAAACTACTTGCTATGTATCTATCTATCTAAGAACTTAACATTGGTACGGGTTCGGTCAACGAAAAAACTCTGTAAGGGACCAGGCCCACTTTTTACTTTTGTAGGTGAATTTGCGTTCACGTTATCGTTATTTATAAATGGTAAATTTTTGGCGTTGACCGAAATACAAAATGAACCAATGCGAGATACCTAGTTCTTTTCAAGTTCTTCGAATTGATGCTCAAATGTTTTTTCAATCATTCTTAATACAAATTACCTTAAACATTCGTTCTAATTCTAAAAATTCCTCATTCAAATAAAAATAAAAATCACTGATCAAACAGTTTCCGAAACCTCATTAGGAAATTAGAATAAAGTTATCCGGCATCGTTATTCTAAATTCTAATTTTGTTGAAGTGAAGTGAGATGAAAGCAATCGATCGAAGTCGCAAATTGATGGCAATTTCGTGAGTTATCCAACAATTTGCTTCTTGCGCCTCTGCTAATGTGGAATTCAAATTGAACACATTCTATCTGGGCCTAATTTTCTATAGGCCTGACTTCTGCGTTACGTTTTTTGGCGAGTACGTTTTTGGTGAGAAGCGGAGGCGGATTTTTGGTAGCTTTCAAAGAAACTTAGCGCAGGTGTGAAATCCATTACTTATAGGAATCCTGAAGAAGAAACACGACCAGTAGGCGTCCCACCCCCGCGAAACGGGAGGGGTCAACATTAGCTTACTCCTAACGAAGCCCGCCCAACCCCCGCGAAGGGGGGAGGGGGGGGGGGTCGTGGCGACTCTGTGACTGATAACATATATGTATAATATATTGCACCCAGAGCCATATGTTGACACATGTTTTTTAGTTGTTGAAACAAATGGTTTTGTTTTAGTCGAATTTTAGCTAATAGTCGAAATATTTTCAGTTCAATTTTCCGTAAATCAGGTAGGTACGTACGGTACCTGCACTTTTTTCGTGATATCTCGTTCATCCTACCAGCCACGTCCCACGTCAGTCGGACGAATGAGATTTTAATTTACATTTTATTCCGTTTATCCTACGATCTTTGACCAAAATGTCGGTCGGTTGAGCTACCTCCAGATTGTCTGCGGTTGTTTCAATTGTAAATACTAGTTCTAATTTTTTTCTACTCATTGATCCTAATTGTTTTTGTTTAATCACATTCTAAAAGTGACCGAAACAAAAATTGAGAACGCGAATAAGTTATACCTTCCTATATAAATTGAAGATGACGGAATTCTGCTCTTAACTTCCATGAAAGAACATGACGAAACGCTTTGTTCATTCTGAGCTTGCTTTTAAGCTCTTCTCACTAATTACCTACTAGAGAGCTTAACCTTAGGTGAATGTCACTGCCATTTATCACACACAGAATTAAGCAATTACTTATAGGTGCTTGCTTCCGCCCGCGGCTTCGCACGTGTTTTTCCGGGATAAAAAGTACTTAACCTATGTACTTCCCCAGGATACTATCGCGAGTTATATTATCAATGCGAAAATTTGAATGGATGGATGTATGTGTAATTCATCACGCCATATGTATGAAAGTTTTCGTAAATTTATGCCAAATTTCAGCCCCATATGATCTGATCTATCTATCTATCATCTGATGTAGAGCTAGATCTAGACTTAGAATAATACACAGGCTACTTTTTTCCTTAACAGTTTCCATGGAATTTAAAAAAACCTTTAAACGTTACCATCGAACAGTAATTAGATCATCTATCAGACATTGGGCTAAGCCCAAGATAGATGGCAAAATTAAATAGACGCCTCGTTTTCGAAAAACCTGACTTTTGGGAAGTCAGGTTGCAGTCGCAAAATAAAACGAATACGATTATTACTTATAACGTTTTTAATAAGTACTTTGCTTATTTTGTAGTCTTTAGGGAATCTCCATCATTAAGCAGGGTGATGGATTTTCATGGATCAATCTCTGCTTAGCTTGGTACTTTCGTTTCTACATATATCATGGTCACCTACTATATATCATACTAGGTGACCATGATATAGGTAGAAACGATTTGAATGGAAATTTATTAAGGAAAAAGTTCTATATTTAGTTGCTTTCATGGTCACCTACTATAATATCATACTAGGTGACCATGTTAAAGGTAGAAACGATTTGAATGGAAATTTATTAAAGAAAAAGTATATTTGGTTGATTTCAAATTGTTTTTATAGTGTAAACGAATATATATAAGTACTAAAATTATACTTAAATTTTCAAAGCATTAATTAATGATATTTTATACCTAATAATGACATATTTAATATTTGCTCACCTGCTAGCGTGTCAAATACATTGTAATTATTGTATTCTGCCAATACACGATTGATTCTGATTCTGATATACTTTAATTATCTTAATTTACGGATATTATTCATGACCGATTTGTTTATCCATTTCAAAAAGTGGGGCATTTATCCATGTTTTATCCTAAAAGTTCAAATTCCTTGCAGGACTTATCAACCGACAGAACATAATGCCGACGCCAGACCTCTGCGTCATCAACAACCGATTCTTCTGGATCTTCGGCTCTCTCGTCGCGTTCTACATACCGATGCTGACGATGGTCGTGTCTTTCGCGCTGACTGTACAGCTGCTGAAGAGACAGGCGATACTTGCGGCGACGCCTGTACCTGGAGGCACTCAAAGAAGGTACAATTCTATTAGTGATTGAAGGACAACGGGAAGATTACACGGTAGGGCTGGTCCACCAGTTCAAAGTCGCTCAGCGAGCTATGGAAAGAGCCATGCTCGGAGTCTCTCTCTGATGGATAGAATTCGTAACGAATACATCCGACAAAGAACCTCAACTAAATTGCGCTCAACTAAATTATCTTAAATTGAACACGTTCGTGATCACGTTAAAATGCAATAGTGAAATAGGAACTCCAAGTTTTAAAAAAAATCTGACGAATCCTCTAATCCCTATTTCAAATAATAGTACAAAACGGCTGCATATTCAAAAGTAGTATCTAAAACGCTCTTGGAAATAGCCGAGTCAATCGTTTCCCTTGCACTTCAGTTCTCTTCAATACGAATTTCACTACTCCACTTGGCCTCGCCTGTACTTCGACTGGACAAAGGTCCAGTCGAAGTACAGGCGAGGACAATGGGGTACAGCCGACCCGGTAATTGTTATACGGAATAAAACGCTGCTTTTTACAGAAAATTCACGGAGCATAAAAATATCTACCGAGAAATTAAATAATTAAAGTAGAGTTAAAACAAATTAAATCCTACTAATATTATAAAACCAAAAGTCTGTGAAATCAGATTTTTTGTTATCTTCAAAACTACTAAACAGTTCAAGATGAAATTTGGCGTATGCTTAGAGCAAAGCCTAACTTAGATAATAGGCTACTTATTATACCGAGAATACACGTGCGAAGCCGCGGGCAGAAGCTAGTAATTCATAAAATAATATTTATTTTAACCATGGGTAAAAGTTTGGTTTAGCAATCAAACCAAACTTTTATTCACGAGTACACCTTTTATTACATTATTATCTCGTCTCTCAACTAAAAAAGCGTGACACAAATTTGCCACGTTACAACCAACGCGTTTCAGCATGCAATAACAACTGCATCTGAATGCTTCTTGCACATAATCATCTCTCGTTTTGCATTTCTTCACACATCATCTCAGATATCGCCCGCTGGCGCATGTTCGCCGTGCTAAGTAAACTTAGCAATAACGAGCTAGATTCAAAGCCTAGACAGAATGACACGAAAGGTGGCATCAATTATTGTTAAATGGTTCATAGATGAGACTAAGGACCCCCATACACATACTCGCGGACCGCAGGTTAAGAAAAACTGGTTAAGTTGATAGATCTGGTTTATACCATTGCTACGCCGTAGCATGCTACGACATGCTACGGCGTAGCAATGGTATAAACTGGCGGAGCAGAATTTTAGTGAACAAACGACTATTTTATTAAAAAAATATCACAGTTTCATAAACAAAAAAAAAAACAAAATACTATATTAGGAATACAATGATATGACCCATTGTTCTTAACAATGGGTTTGCCCCAAATAAGGAAAGGAATAAGGTTAGTCGCAAATCGGTAGGTTTATTCAGAAAGGATTGCTATCGCGTTTGCTTCTCGTGATTGATGCCAATACAAAGAGATCGTAGTAACACCGAACCATAACAGCGGAACCGCAGTAATTTCGCCATGTCTTGTCCGTATAGGAGAAGCGGAACACTAGCGTAACTGCCTGTTCTAATGCAATCACAAGTGTTCCATTTATCCTACATACGGACAAGACATGGCGAAATTACTGCGGTTCCGCTGTTAAGGTTTCGCAGCGGAGGTGTGCTACGGGCGTAACATCATTTACAACAGATTTAATATCTGACTTTAGTGTTACTATGTTGAGCAGTATATTAAACTGATCAACTATCAAATCTCTTCGTCGTAATTCAGCAAGAGAAAGAACTATTTGAGAAGAGATTTAATCATTAATTAGTTAATCAGCGTACGAAAAACAGACTGTAGAATTGTCTATGCTTCATCATTGTCCCTTGCCTTAGGTCTGGTTTCCACCGCGAAAGGGTAATAAACGCAAAATGGTAGGTAAATGGTGGGTCGGTAGCGATGATCAGTAATCGCACACCCGTCTGTAACAGACCGAATTTAAGAGCAAGCAAATTTGTATCTTCTCCTTATACCTGAAAAGATTTTGCACACTTTCCGCGGCGATGTGTAAACAATTAATAACAGTCAGCTTATAGTCCAGATGGAAAACGTGCTGGGTTGGTAATCTGTCAGCTAATCAGGTGCTTATTTATACCCCGGCTCCATGCAGAATACACTTTATATAGTCTAACTCACGGTGCATTTTAGATTCACCTGAATATCGGCCCATTCTTGCGTGAAGTGAGGTGGTTTTGGTCGGCGATGCAACTGATCTGTTTTATCGTTTCAGTTTATAATCAGAATTGTAAGTTATAGCGTAATGGTGATTAAAATGAATAAATAAATAAATAAATAATGCTGGACAATTCACACACCATTATCTAGCCCCAAGGTAAGCAGAGCTTGTGTTATGGGTACTAGATAACTGATATACTTAGGTAATACAATACACTAAATAGATAGATATTTTTTATTATACATAGAAAACATCCAGAACGCCCTGGACAAATGTCTGCAGATCGTACAAACATTTGTCCCGAGGCGGGAATCGAACCCGCAACCTCCTGCGTCGCAGGTGGACCTTCGCCCACCGCGCCACAGAGGTCGTTATTAAAATGAATTAACTGAATCTAGTTACTGGAAGGGAGAATAGAATTGCATTTATTTCAACACACATTTAAAACATACAAAACCAAACAAAGAACAATGAACTAAATTAAAAACAAATGTTGGCCGTCAAATCGAGTTTTGCCCCCATGACCCTGTGCCGAAATAGGCGTTGGCTTAGCATGTGCTGAGCGATTGCCGGTCAGCGCTGTTTTTCAGCTAAAAACCTTTAGAAAGCGGGCAACAGCGCCCACTGCAGAACAATTCTTTCACTAAACTGCGATCCCCAATCCGCATGCCCAGCGTGGGGATTGTGGGCACTACCCCCATGAGATTAAAACCAATAAGGCGCTTATCAGGGTGAGGCCTGCGTCCAGCACTCTGGACCAATATAGGCTATTGAGGTTGAGGTTAAGGAGTTACGGGATTTACAGAATCAATAACGTTTCTTGTATATTTATTTATACTTCAATATTTAATTACTCTTTCATAAATATTTAGTTAAAGTCTTAGTATCTAGATAATGTTTAAGAAACACAGTGGTACCTAAGCATGTGACAATAGGTTCTGAGAGTGGAAATGGACCGGGCTTTTAGAACATTCTAGTACCCATAAAACAATCTCTGCTTACCTTGGGGCTAGATGATGTAGTGTGGATTGTCCAGCATTATTTATTTTTATGATAGGCGTTCAGCTTTACCAGAATAGAAATAAGAAAGCTTTCCTGAACCCACCTATTTTACTGTGTGTGTAATAGCAAAAATTCACAGTTCTGAAAGATGGCCATTCTGTTTCAAGAAGATATGAAACAAAAAAGCTATTTACTTATATAGGAGGGCCTACGTGTCTAAAAGTTCGATATTATTTAAGAAAAAACTAAGTATGTATGTCACATCCCATCATGTACATAAAAACTTTAAAAATAAGTAACTCTAAATTATATTAAAGGTGTCATGTCACCATGTAAACTAAAAACACTTGCCTCAGCTTAATGTTGCTCAAGAAAAATGTTAGCATCGCTGGTTTTCTGGTTTTACAATTTCGGTACAATGATATAGCCCAAATAGTTGGACCATTGATGAATCTCTTTTTTACCAGCCCGACAATAAGCGCCACTGATCGACGGATCCGTCTGACTAGATTCCTCAGACCTTCATTTATTTCGGTTACGTCGTTTCCCAAGCGTTAATCCTCGACGGAGCTATTGGATTTTCGACAATAGCCTTATTGATGGGGCGACATCAACTATTGTGGCCACGGAACTTATTAGTTGGAAAAGTAACAGGGAATGTAGCATCGTTTATTTGGCTTGCACTTTCCCAGGTCGATAATTTTGTTTATGATAATGTCCTCCTAGTGAAATTTGGCCACGGCGGCGGTCAGTCTCAACGGAAACGTGCCATATGCGTAGGGCATTTTAGTGCACAAGTGTGCGCACAAACACTATGTGGTGCACTGTTAATTCCCTAAAGCTCATAATCCAATGGGTTTTGCCACGGAGTACTACTAACTTGGGCCGAAGACAGGTGGGACAAATCAAAACAACTCGTGCTTTCAGTAAGTTTTGCGTTGTATATTTACAAAGATCCTTCTTCACGCCAAAACTATTGGATAGTTTGACGCAGCTTTTTGACTATATTTAATTTTGACACATTTAAATTTTTTTGTATGCATGAGATTATTATGAGAGGTTTAAAATTTATTTCTGAATTGTGGCTTGTATGTGTATAAATCAAAATAATATAATACCATTGACATTTGTAAGCTCAAAAAGCAGAATATGGTGACACATTGTATCTTATGACCAACTGCAGTATATTTATTTGATTTGTTAGCAGTTTGTCCAAAAAGTGGTTCGTCCAATAAGCGGTTTGCCCAATAAGCGTTTCGTCCAATAAGCGGTTCGACACGAATCCATACGCAGTTCCTCCAATTCTTACTAAGTACTTTTACTTAAGCATTATCCAACCCATGTTCTAAGCAAATAAACGATTTGAGTTTGAGTTTCTTGTTTAAAATGATGGATAAATACAATGAAATACAATAACTATGCACATGTTAGTAGGCCATTATAATTGAAATGCAAACACTGACTTGAAAGTTATCTACTTGGCAGTTGCATCCGGCGCGTTTAGATGCCATTTTAGTACATTAAAGCTTTGTTAGTGAGCGGTAATACGACCTGGAACTTTGCCAATCTGAAATGGATACTGACAACCCAATTTAGGACTTAAATTCGCTTAGCTAATCAGATCTTGCCACTAGGTGTTTTAAGGGTCCTAGATTGTACGTCAAGATGTATGTTCAAATTCAAATTCTATAATTGTAAACATGGTTCACAAAGATGGAAGAATGGAAATAGGTAAGCACCATGTATTGCCTAAATCTAGGGTATGCAAATATTCATAAGTCAGTAGGAGAGAATAGTTACAGTCATAAAGAAATACATCTAGTGATAGTTCTTCTAAGAGCAAGCAAAATAAATAAAGTTCTTCGTCAGAGCTATCCATAGCGCAGTTGCACGCAAGTTTTGGCAGTACACTGTACTCAAAATCCGTCAATGTACTGCGACCCGGCCCATTAATAATGTGCTAGGTAAGCATTTTGCGCTGCGCTGCGGCCCGCTCCGCCCCGCTGCGGCCCGACATAATGTGCTCGAACCTTTATATTATAATAGCACTAGCGACCTGCCCCGGCTTCGCACGGGTGCAATAAAATACTACTATTACTATTAATATACTCTATCTATCTATAAAAAAAACGCATCAAAATCCGTTGCGTAGTTTTAAAGATACATACATAGGGACAGAGAAAGCGACTTTGTTTTATACTATGTAGTGATTTGGATGTTAGTACTTTGTTAAGTTTATTTTTAAATAATGTCAGTACTAGCAACTTTAAGTTTTCGGGCAGGTTTATTATACATTTTTGGTGCCATGCCCCACAAGCTTTTTTGAAGTAATACGGTTTTACCACTAGTAGGACACAGGCGTGCTGGTCGCGTCTACTGCGTGGGTTGATTGGCTTTTCAAACAGATTTATTGTTGATTATAGCAAAAACAGCCATTTAATATACAGTGCCGGAACTGTTAATATATTTGAAAATAGAAAATAGGGTCTTTAACTATGTTGAACGTTGGATTTACTGAAAAGATTGTAATTTAATAGGATCAATATATACATAATTTAATATAACATAATGTACGAAAGCGTCAGGTTTCTGAGATATTCAGAAATGAAAATAATTATTGGTCTAATGTTATTTTTTGTTATGTCAATATTAGAAAACTTACACTTTAGGACATTATGATACTTGCAATGTTTTGGTTGTATAAATGTCCTCTATTCAAATACATAACTTAGATTGAGCGCCGCGATTTGAAAACAAAAGTCTCTGTCTCTAGAGAAACAATACAAGAAGTTTGTGGATTTTACAAAGTTTTTATTTATTTATCCAAGTCCATGCAACTAAAACAGTTTAATAGATACATACAAACCTCTACACTGTAAAGTAAACACAAGGTTGCAAGAGTGAAACAAATCAAATGACAGTTCAGTAAGTTATTGAAGCCTTGGAACTTTGGTATAAAATATTAACAGTAAATTCTTTTAGAAGGTAAAGTTGATAAAATCGCTAAGAATGGAATGGGTTCCAGTGTTATTTTTTTTTTTAGTAACTTATTTTTTGTGAAAAAAACGTAAGACATACCTACTTACCTAGGTATGTGCAGAAGCCTCGGAACTTTGGTATAAAATATTAACAGTAAATTCTTATAGAAGGTAAAGTTGATAAAATCGGTAAGAATGAAATGTGTTCCAGTGTTATTATTTTTTTAAGTAACTTATTTTTTGTAAAGAAAACGTAACACATACCTACTTACCTAGGTATGTGCTACTTTAAAGAAAGTGTTTCGATTTGAAACAAATTCAAATCAAAACACTTAGTTTCGATTTGAAACAAATTCAAATCGAAACACTTAGGTTGGTAGGTACTGTTGGTAGGTACATATTTTAAAATTTATAAGATGAATTTTATCTACCAATACCACTTGTTTGAGGTTTGGTTGGAGTTTGGGGCTAGATGATGCTGTGTGAATTCTTCAGCATTATTTTTTAATTTATTCCAACACAAAAGACTGGCAAATAAAATGGCGGCAGCATAACATAATAACAATAACCAGACTTTTTTAAAATTATATGAAGGTACTATGAAAATATTATTGTAGGTAGGGACTTACACGTTTAGAAAGATTTTCTGGTTCCCAAGGGAAATTTAACGCTTAAGATTTTTGGTTAGGTTTCCTTGTAAAATATTAAGTCCTGTGTTTCGGTTTTCCGCCCAATTTCAGGAGTCTATTACTTTCCTTCATTTACATCATTTTGCAGCAATATTTCGGTGAAATTCCCATTTTAGGGTAAGTTTAGTAAAGTAAAAAATAATTATGATTGTCTAAAAGGATTTTTACGAAGAGTTACGGAACCCCAAATAACTTCTATCTTTAGTAGGTCAAGAAAAATATATTTTACTAAGTATTGAACACAATACATTTCTGTATCAATTTAGATAAGTAGCAGCCACAGGGTTGTCAACATACAAATCTCCAAAAGGTTCAACTAAGCGAATACTGCCTTGAAAATGCTGCAATATCATTTTTGCGTAAAAATAGTAGGTACGGTTTCCTACTAGTCAAATATTATAAACTAGCTTCTGCCCGCAGCTTCACACGCGTATTTTCGGTATAATAAGTAGCCAATTGCTTAAGTTAGGCTAAGTTCTAAGTGTATGCCAAATTTTAACTTGATCTGTTCAGTAGTTTTGGAGATCCTAGGTAACAAAAATTTCACATTTCACAAACTTTCGCATTTAAAATATTAGTAGGAAGGATGCGAAAAGTTTGGATGGATGGATGTATGTTTGTAAATTCTTCATGCCAAAAATTCTCAGCAGACTGGGCTGAAATTTGGCATAGATATAGGCCTAGAACTGGAACAACACATAGCCTACTTTTTATCCCAAAAAGAAATAACACGTGCGAAGCTGCGGGCAGAAGCTAGTAGTCTGATAAGTCTAAGGCTGAGCGCAGACTTGAGTCACGACAGTCTTAAGACAGACTATTGCTTCACAAAATTTATGAAGATGCGCACACTTCGAACAAAACGTCTCATAGACAAAATTGTCTAATACCTAAAAGAACTGCACGGCGACAAGTCTGACTAACGATTGTCGGCTTCCCTTTTGTATGTATGCGGGCGCGCACATCAAAGACAAAACAGTCTAGTGACGTACCCCCAGGGCTGCCATTTGTACGATTTAAATCGTACAAATGGCAAGTAAAATTATTGAAATAATATTAAGTGAAATTATTGAAGTTATAATATTACTAGCTGCCGCCCGCGGCTTCGCACGTGTTTTTTCTATGAAAACGTTAAAAGGTGATTTCTATCCCATGGGAACCGATTTATGGGACAAAAAGTAGCCAATGTTTGATTCCAGGATTATAATTAGCTGTATACAAAATTTCAGCTCGATCCGTTCAGTAGTTTTGGCGTGAAGAGGTAACAAACCATCCATCCATCCAAACTTTCGCATTTATAATATTAGTGTGATGTACTTATTAGAACTTGAAGGTACCTAGTAAATAAGAATTTGGACCTTAACGTAGATAATTTACAGTTGATGATTACATGGCGTAGAAGTATTAACAAACATTATAAGGGAATTCCCCATAAGGACTACCTCGGACTAGGAGTTGCCAGGTGTCGGTAAAATTATTTCCAACAAAATTTAATATCCATAATTTTTTGGTCTTACTATAAAATGTAATTTTATTGTATACGTATAATCTCCAAAATAATTATATAAGAAGGTCACAAAGTTTTTGTTCCCAAATCTGTCAAAATCTGCCACACTTCTATTTCGTCAACGTAATATGCCAAACTGAAAATTCCATAGCCAAATCTGCCAAAATGGCAGAAATCTGCCACAAATGGTCACACTGGACGCAGACGGTGCGCGATGTCGTAATAGACAAGACAAAACAGTTTCGTTTTAGGTGTGCGACGTGTCGTAGACAAAACAGTTTTGTTTTCGTTTTAAGACAGACTTGTCTATGTGAGGCAAGTCTGTCTTAAAACTGTCGTGACTCAAGTCTGCGCTCAGCCTAAGTCAATAACAGTTATGAACATCTAAAGAACCTAGGGGTACGATGGGCTAGTCATAACAAATTCAACTATTTTAAATTTGATATTACAATAGATTCGTTTTCATACTTTGATTTTCACTAGAACATTGACTTGAGCTGCAAAAATGAAGATTCAAATAAAACGCCCATATTCTCAAAGGCGTGTTTATAGTAATTGAGTGTAAAAATCTAGAATACTTCCAATAAAAATATCTAGAGGTTTTATCTAGATATTGTAAAGTATCAACCCTGCTCATAAAGGCGCATAAAACCCTGGTAACGCAAAGATCGAGAATATTCCGAACAAAAGGACTACGAACTGAGATTAGTGAACAAAGAAACTTTTTCACTCGAAATGCTTACTTTCGCTTATGTAAATGTACACTTTTGTAACAGTAATGTGCTTTCTGCTGATAAAATAAACAGTAATTGTCAGGTTTACAAAGAAATGTAAATAGAGAATGGGCTTGTAGGATATAATGGTAGTCGTTCTGATTTTTATTTGTTTTTCAAGTGTTATCTTGTAACAAACTTTACTTGTTATAGTTTATGTTTACCTACCTGCTATGCTAACATAAGGTAACTGCGCTCATCACACGGTTTTATATAATTATTTATTTATTTGGCACACAAAACAGAATACAATCAAATATTATACAAATAGAAGAACACAATAATAAGAGCTAGACTGTATCCTTAAATATGTGTACACAACATGATTAAAAAACAGTTCTATGTAAGCAGATAGGTACCTATTATAAATTAATTTATGAGTAATATAATAAGCATGCATTACTAATTAAAATTACGACAATTACATAAACATTAATACAAGATAAATAATTAATAAAAAGAAAATTACTGAATTAAGGACCACTCTCCTTGAGAGTGGTTTCAACATCTTTTTTAAATTTAAATAGCTTTCTGTTAAAAATGTCAATATTTTCACTGTTATTAACTAAAATATCATTGTACTGACGACACATTCTGACCATAGGGTTGTAATAAGAAGTATTATTGGTATGGACCAATAATACCCTGACATATCCCTTGCTAATGGGATTTCGGGACTTTTTGTCCTGAAATCCCCTGCTGAGGGGACGCTCAGGGGATTTGTGGACAAGAGTTTCAGAAATCCCCTTCGCAAGGGATATGTCAGGGTATTAATAGAATAAGCCGTGTGATAAGCACAGTTACCTAATGTTATATGATATCTAGGGGATTACCCCATCAAACACATAGAGCAATTTATCGAAAGAAACTTTCTAAAAGTTGTGAAAATTCAGATCAACATTTTGGTTGCATTAATTTTATCATTCTGTGACACTTTTGCTGATGAAATCTTATTTCAAATGAAATATCTCTTCCAATGATTTTGAAATACCCCTAGAGACCGATAATGGATTAAAGTTGTAAACAGGATGGTTTTTCTTCGACCCCGATTTTTTAGTAACCGTTTTACGGTTTCCCATTGAACCGTTTTTAAACCTTTTCCGTTTAACTCACTCGCCTCTTCCTCCTCTACTACATGGGGAATTAGACGTATTCAAAAAAATAAAAAAAACTCCATCTCCCTTAGAACAGTTCTAAGGTAGAAAGATTAGTTTTCTTTTGAATAAGTTACTAACCAGTGGGTGGATGTTTAACTGAGTGGAGTTCGGTTGTCAATGAAATGTCATGTCCAAATATGTAACAGTCTATTTCAGTCTAATTTTGCAGCCCCACGAAAAAAGTACCCTATTTTCAATGTGTTCGTACGAAATATTTCTTGACTGAACGCTTCACGCGACATGTTGGGCGATTTTGAGTTATACCTACATCATTGAAATCAGCAAATATTCTGCGTCGATTGGTCTTATTCTCGTACCGTTAGAAAGATGTTGTCTACGACTAAAGCGACTACAATATTACCATAATATATTATGATAAAAATGTAGTAATTTTTGCCTTGACTCGAATTAATGCGTTTGAGCAATGGTTTTTATAATAAAATGAGTGTTCACTTACACTATTTTCGCCGCCCCTTGGTAAAATTTATTTTGATTATAATTCGAAATCGAAATGCAGCCTTAAGCGGTGAAAATATTATGCGTGATACAGTCACGAGGGAATTTGAATAAAGAGGGCGGAATGCGGGCCGTTATATGAAAAGGATAGGCATAGGATTTTGCGTTCATAGGAGCGGGACAGAACATACGATTTTGGAACGGTGTAATCGCAAAAATCTAGTTTTTGCTTATATACTAGAAAACTACACAATTGAAGAAACTGATTCAAGGAATCAAATAATTAGTAATAACTTACGAATCCAAATATAAGTCAACTAGCTGCGCCCCGCGGCTTCGCCCCCGTGGAAATTTATGTTTCCAAGTTTCTTAATTTTTTCTTACATAAGAACATAAGAACCTTCTCCTGCCAATAACAAACACAACAAAGAAAGAATTAGCGAAATTGGTCCAGGCGTTGTTGAGTTATGCGCTTACTAACACATTTTGCGATTCATTTTTATATTATAGACTAGATTCTGCCCGCGGCTTCGCACGCGTTAATTAAACAAAATTGTGAATCTAAACCATTCCCAGATCCCCTTGAATACACACAAAAAATTTCATCAAAATCGGTCCAGTCGTTTGAGAGAAGTTCAGTGACATACACACTCACAGAAGAATTATATATATAAAGATATAGAAGATAGAAGATTCAATAGACCGCAGAATTCCCGAGATCTCGATCAAATTATATGCGAAACAGGTCACTTTCATGATTTTTTTTATCGTTATTTTTTTCTCCGTTGTGTTTTCACATTCATGAAACCAGAGAAAAAATGTTGAATTTTATGTGATTTGACGTTATTGCCATAAAGACCTAAGTACTGAGATCTAGGCCTAGATTGACAACCAAACTCGGTAAGTTGGCCCCTTAAACCAGCTGCTGTGGCTATTAAATACTTAAATAATGCTGGACAATTCACACAGCATTATCTAGCCCCAAGCTCAGCAGAGCTTGTGTTATGGGTACTAGTTATCTGATAGACTTAATACAATACACTACATAGATAGATATTTTTTATTAAACATAGAGGACATCCAGAACGCCCTGGACAAATGTCTGCAGATCGTACAAACATTTGTCCCGAGGCGGGAATCGAACCCGCAACCTCCTGCGTCGCAGGCAGACCTTCGCCCGCTGCGCCACAGAGGTCGTCACATTCATGAACCAAAGAAAAAATGCTGAATTTTATGTGATTTGACGTTATTGCCTTAAATATCTCGTGAGTACTGAGATGGGCCTAGTTTGACAACCAAACTCGGTAAGTTCGCCCCTTAAACCAGCTGCTGTGTTGTTGGTTTAAAAACCTATTACATCAAACATTTTCATAGATTCTCAATTCATTGACGTAGCTACGTCTCTAATGGATAATTCATATTCACTTACAGTCAAATATCAATAAAATTGTATAAAATAAATAGCTGAAGTTATGCACAGTGCTGCTATAAACTTCTTAAAATAACAGCCCAATCAATCTTGAAGTTTATTGCCAGGCATCAAGTCATAAAATGGTCTGGCAAACAAAGTAGATCCGATATCGGAGAACAAACAATTACATTGTGTTTATTGACTATTGCTTTTGCCGGTGGCTTTACTTGTAATTTTGTATAAATGTTGTTGGTACATATATGTAGGCACCAAAAGGTTAGTAACCACCGCTATATTCTCTGCCGGTTGTTCGCTGATTATCGCTCTTGAATTAAATTGATTAAACAAATAATAGAAAAAAATTAGAACTAGTATTTGCAATTAGAACAATTTACCTAGCTGCAGACTGTTGCAAACAATCTAAGGTAGCTCAACTGACGGGGACGCTTCCGACTGGTATTATTATTATGGAAGTAAATGGATCAGTTGCCTATAGATTGTTTACAAACGTCAACACCTAGCTCAATTGCATAAATTTAAAATACTAGGTCTACAATACAATACAATTACACTTTATTGCACAGCAAGAAAATACAAAAATAAAAATACAGGAAAAGATTCACACAGAGTCGTACAATGGCCTTATCGTCTAATTTCTATGAATGGATTCTAGTATTCTTTGATTAGATCTCTTGTCAAAGAGACAAGACTAAAACTATAACTATGTATTTGATACGAGATTTGATCATTTATTATTTAATTAGCGTACGAAATGGCTGCTATCAATTCGGTAGGTCCTCAAACCAACCAAAAAAATTGGTTGTCTGTAAAGTCGGTTTACTGACGATAGTTGAACGTGACAACGCAGACGCATCGCTCACTCAAGTAGGAAAGAGACGGATGTCAAGCGCTCTCGCTTGCACTTCAAGCCTTACATGGAACGCCTCAGAGCGAGGTAACGCCGCATGACGTCATGTTTTTTCGTGCGTGCACCCGGCTCTATCGAATTATAAGACGTTGTCACGTCAAAAACATACAGACAGAATTTCACTTTTACATTCTTAGTGGAAGTATCTCACGAACATTAGAAAATCCTAGCAATTTAGTCTTTATGGCTTCAAGAATAGGGTGTCGACATTTAGTGTCGGTATATCGTTGAGTTTATCTGAGATTTGTTTTGATCAGTTTACATTAAGTTCGGTTTAAATGTAAAGCAATACGTTTTGGTTTAAGCCCAAGTTATTTCAATATAACAGAAGAGCTGTTGTTTGGTTTGTGCTCCTTTTACACTATGTTAAGAATAAATAAATAAATAATGCTGGACAATCCACACAGCATCATCTAGCCCCAAGCTAAGCAGAGCTTGTGTTACGGGTACTATTTGTAGATCGTACAAACATTTGTCCCAAGGCTAGAATCGAACCCGCAACCTCCCGCGCCGCAGGCTGACCTTCGCCCGTCGCGCCACCGAGGTCGTCAATCCAATCGTTCTTCAAATAAATCCAATCGTTCCAAGCGTAGGGCAAAATCCCTGATATGGTGAAGGTATGTTGGGCTGCGACCACGGTGTGATAAGTGTAGTTACCTAAGAAATGTCCTCCTAGCCGAATTTCGACCACGGCGGCCAGTCTCATCGGAAACTAGCCAGATGCGCAGGACATATTATAGTGCACAAGTGTGTGCGCAAACACAGGGGCACTCTCTATTCCCTCACTCTCATAATTCAATGGGACGACTGATCGACACTACCGGAGAAAGGTCAGGCGCGGGACCAACGGCAGCTTTCCGAGGTATGGGGGTGTAACACCGCCAACTTCCTGACTCCGGGCTGCTACTGTGAATTTTCCTTGCTAGAAAAACCCCAATAACAGGTAATCCGACTCGGGATTCGAACCCAGGACCTCGTAATCAGCGGTTGAACAAGCTAACCGCTAGACCAACGAGGCAGACAGAGTTACCTAAGTATTGGCATTACGGATCTTCAGCCGTATATATAAGTATTTAAATACTAGACGATTGCCTCGCGGTTTCAACCGCGTAGTTCCCGTTCCCGTAGGAATTCCGGCATAAAATATAGCCTATGTCACTCCCTGAAAAGTAAGCTTCCTATCGGTGAAAAAAAAAAATGAAAATTCAAATCGGTCCAGTAGTTTCGGAGCCTACTTAATACAAACAAACAAATATACAAACAAACAAACAAGCAAACAAACAAATCTTTCCTCTTTATAATATTAGCATAGATAATTTCTAATTTCTAAGAAATCGAATTAAATCGCAAAAATTTTCGACTTCGACGGGACTTGAACCCGCGTCCTCCCCTCAGATTTCTTAGAAATTAGAAATTATCCAGAGTGCGAGGCTTACGCACTATAATAACAAAAACCTTAGTATAGTTACTTGAGCCGTTAGGGTGTGCGTTCACAGGCCGGCATCGGACAATCCGCACTGGGTTCATGATCAATGGTTTGCCATAAAAGATCCGCACCGCACGGAGCGGACTGTCGGCAACGCCGCCGGCGAGGATTCTTGAAGGCAACTTTTTCGTTGAGTGCGAATGACGTTATTTGGATTGCCGATCAGTGGTCGCACTTGTCAGTGTAACTACAGATATTTTGTAAATTTCACAGTCACTTCTGGAGTAACTACCGATATTTTGAAAATTGTTATGTATAAACAAGAGTCATTTCCAAAACCGTCAACCTAGTCATTATTCCATTTTCAAAACTATGAAAATGATTTCTATAACCTTGCTTCCTTCGAATAGGTTGGATATTCGAGTTCTTACCCACCGTCCCCTTATCTTTGACACAAAGGAGCTATAAAAATATTTCTTAACCATCCATCCTTTATAAAATCAATTTCTCATACCTTGTCCAAAATATTTTCTCCAGAGAACATATTCTACGATATCCCAGCATGATTACAGAAATCCCTAAAAGATCGGGCCACTGACTCAGATTATTATCCGCACAGAAGATACCATACATTTTTGAAACTCGTTTAGATAAAGGACCTTTGTGAGGCAAATCCTATGGGATCGGTATTGGATTGAATATTGTAGGTTATCCTTTACCTACCTGTAGGTTATCCTTTGGCTTTGAGATAGGCAGTTGGTTTATTTTTACTGAAGACAAAAAAGTTTTTAATAATTATTATGTACACAGCCGAACAATGATAATTATCATTTATGTTTTTTATGTTATGTTCGTCATTTGTTTCAATTGTAAATACTAGTATAATTTTCTTTGTGAATAAAGGCATTGTTCGTCAATTATGGATCGATTGTGATTTTGATCGTTATTGTATAGAAAAATATGACGAGGTGGTTCAAAACTTATTCTCGAAATTTAGTATTTGTCCGGCCAAACTTAAAAAGAGTGTTCAATTATTCAACATTCGAAGTTCGTTTTTAGTTTTTTCAAAACAATAAAATCATTAGGATATGGTTTTTTTATTAAAATAACGCATCTTTTAGGGACAGAGCAAGTAACTATTGCATTTATTTAACATTTTGGAGACATCAATAAATCATTAAAGTCGCCGAACCGCCGACAAGTTGAAAAGAAACTGACTATAACCTACAATATTCAAACACTGAAATGTTGCACCAACTTGCCGGGCTGTGTTGCCAGCTAAGATGTGTACAATATTTAAATTTACACTCCGTTAGAATTTAGATGTTTCATGATGATGTAGAAGGGAAGACATCTTGACAGCATCTTGTCCCGTCTCTGCAAAGGCAGTGCCTATTTTCCTTTGATTTGTTAGCCTGGATCAGAGGTATTTCCGGAGATCAGTTGAGCAAAATTAAACAGCCTTCAAAGGAAATATAGCGCGCGTTCTAATCATTGAAAATCGCTAAAATCTGCTATCGCTGTTCTTCGAAATTGTGTCGTAAAGTTGAAACACCGCAACACTAATAAGAGTCCTTCCTTGCCATGGCAATAAGAGTCGTAACTTCAACAGTACATCAGTGTGCAAGTGTGCAGTAAAGCTTAAGGGATTCCTCTTTCCAGGCAATGCGGAGGCTTCGACAATGGCCCTATTCAGGGGGCGCGCCGAGCCGGCGCGAGGAGTTCTCCAGACCTGTCTCCGAATAGGTCTATGAGCAGACAGCTTACCTGGAGGGTCACTAGTGCTGCTAGGTGAGTTTGAGCCGGAATCGTACTAAATTTGGCAATGCTAGATGAGCCTCGTAGTACCCAGGCCCATTTATGACGCAGACCACCGGAGGGTTGCTTTATGGGTCGTCGAAGTTTCGCTTGCCCCACATACCCTTAGCATACCCTACCTACATACCGTTTGGTACCTGTTTTCATAATTTTCCCTTTAAAATAAAAAAGGTGACTTTGAGCCTACTTGTAGCGAGTTTGGCTAACTGTGTGCTGTTGAAATTATAATAGAAACCTTGGTAAGTACCGCTAAACTGCTGATCAAGGTATATAACTGCGGTGGCCTAGGTTTTCAGTGGTGTATTTAGTTTGTCTCTCCATCGACGACGTCTTGTTCTGGTGCCAATTAAATACACAGGTACCGTAAATATACAGGTATTATAAACACCTTGGTCCTTAGTCGTCATAATGTCGCATAGGTCAAATTATTATAGAGTCAACTAAGATTTACTTAAACATATTTGATGTGCACGTTGCTGGTCCAGAACAAGCAAATAGTTGTAAATAGTTGTATGTACCTACCAATTAAAAATTGCACTCCGTCGTATACCTTTTTACATTCCCAGCAACCCTCATAAATCCATTGTTCTCGCCCGCCTCCTAACAACAACATGATTAAAAATGTACGCCACACAATTTTAAAATACTAACTTTTCAACAGGCAACAGCGGAATAAAATCGGCATGAGTGTGTCCCACCCTCAGCTCAGCTATATGAATGGGTGTGGCTCTAACACAAGCTCTGGCTCAAAGCGAGGCAAGGACGTCGCCACGCAAACCCCTCCGAGTATCGTTGCTGAGACCAGAAGAGCTAGACTCAGGCCGTTGAAGCTGATTACAGCTCCTAATGCACTGACTTTGCGGTAAGACAATTATTAATTTTATCTTGATAATATAGTCGGCACAAGTGTGTCCCATCCTGAACTGAGCTATATGAACGGGTGTGGCTTTAACACGAGCTCTGTCTAGAAGCGAGGAAAGAAGAGGCAAGAAGCTGAGACCAGAAGACCTAGGCTTAGGCCGTTGATGCTGATTACAGTTCCTCAAGATCAAGTTTTGTTCAACGATTTTTTTGAATTTTGGATATTTTTTTCATTACCAACCTAGGTTGGATCAGAGGCGATTTCCTTCCCTTGATTGAAAGTACCAACCAAAACTCAATCAACTTCCGATGATACAAGAAGATTAACTTCGATTTCGTTCAAAACTCCTGAGACCAGTACACGAATCAAATCGGTATCTGTTATTGCGGGAATCAATCGGAATCCTAAGAGACCATTGGGTTTATGATCGGATTGACCCCGTCTTTGAACAAACTCACCTTACTATCACACTAATATTATAAATGCGAAAGTTTGGATGGATGGATGTTTGTTACCTCTTCACGCCAAAACTACTGAACGGATCAGCCTGAAATTTTGCATACAGGTAAGTCTAACCCTGGAATCAAACATAGGCGACTTTTTATCCCATAAATCAGTTCCCATGGGATAGAAATAACCTCAAAACGTTTCCATAGAAGCAACGCGTGCGAAGCCGCGGGCAGAAGCTAGTACTAAAATATAAATGCCAAAGTGCCCCTGTCTGTTTGTCTTTTAATAATTGAAAAGTAAGGTTGGATGGATCTTTCTGAACATTGATGTCTTCTTAGCCGAATTTTGGCTTCGGCGGCCAGTCTCAACGGAAACTAGTCATGAGCGCAGGACAATTATTGTAATGCAGGGTGTCCGTAAATAGAGGTGCACTGTCCATTATCTCACCCTTATATGAACATCGACAAGATTAATTGTATACTAGGAAGGAGCAAGGCTATTCTTTCATTTTTCCAGATACCAAGTGAATGAAGCCAGGGCAGAAGCTGGTGTGTTTCTATTTAAACAGACTTGTAATAAAATAGGAGTTCAATTGGAGCAAGTGTAGTGAAATTATATACAGACGTTTTTAGTTTCAATGGTGTTCAAGAGCGTTGACCTTCAATGAATTCATGTTTTCTGAGTTCAACAAATCACGTCTAGTGTTTTTTCGATGATTCTATGAATTTTCTAAATTCTTAAATTTTTCTTTCTAATTCTTGTTTTAGAAACAGTTTCGCTCACTGAATCTGTGAAAGAAATAACTCAACCCTTTACTCGTAGTAGTAAGTCAAAAGCAGGACGTTACGTAACCTACATATCAATCAGATTTATTCGTTCCTGAATTTGCAATTTCCTATGTTTTCAACAACTTCCATTCTCACATAATTCCTAGACCAATAGAATGATTTTCGCAGGAAACATTTGCAACTGTCGTGATAACAAAACGAAGTTAATCCCAACATGTCTGGCATTTTGGACCTAATTTAGACAATAAAAAGGCTATATCCCTTTAGAGAAGGGACGAGGTCTCTACAAATTAGGTCTGTTGAGAGATCCCAAATTGTTTTGGCGTTTTTACCCCAGCAATGTGGTTCCCTAAAAGAATTCCTACGAATTATACATTCGGAATGAAACGGTTAGCGTAGCTGTCTAAATTTTCGTTTGGTCCATTTTGGGTGTGAAAGTTTAGAATGAATTAAACTTGGATCAAAGTGTACATGAATTTAGATCTAAATTTCGGTTAATAAAATGGTAAAACATTTTGAGTCGTAATCAGGCTGTGAATATCTTTTAGAATATCGTATTCAATTTAAAATTCAGTCTTCTGGGTCTTTTGTTATGAATATTGTTAGTAGGTGTATTTGAAATTTGCTTGTGATACAATTTTTATTGTATGCTGGAAATTGTAAATGCACGTCAATAATGAAAACCAAACTAGAAATTTGATTCGAAGTTAAAAAAATAGCTTATGTTACAAAACAATAGTTTCTGCCCGCGGCTTCGCACGCGTTTTTTTGCAATAAAAGTATCCTAAACGTTATTCCAGGTCCAGATATGTATGTATGTGCAAAATTTAATCTCGATCCATTTAGTAGTTTAGCCGTTGTTCCTTAGGCTCTCGCAACGGCACAAGTTTTTGCCTTTAACAGTATACTTAATGTATAGTATTGCAATTCATGTTACACAGCATGCGGGTCCCTTTGGTGACGAATTTTTTTTAGGAGTTTAATGGTAGTGAATATTTTATGGTAGGTAGATCATTGCTATTTGGTATCTACTTCCAATTCAAATCTATTATTTTGTAGGTAGAGATTAAAATCTTAACTTTGCAGGTTTCTAGCAAACCGCAAGAAAGGACGGTCCCTCTCAGCCAACGCGGTCGCCAACGAGCAGAAGGCGACCAAAGTCCTCGGGCTGGTGTTCTTCACCTTCGTCCTCTGCTGGGCTCCGTTCTTCCTGCTCAACATCCTCTTTGCCTCATGCCCTGCTTGTATTGTACCAGGTATGTACACAATTAATTAATTTTATTCTTCAGCATATGCAGACATCACCGAAATCAGTCGGGGAAAACTTTGAATCTCCCGCGCATAAATCGGTATGTTACGGATGAGATATACCATAACTTGATTCGCGTATGGCCCGCGCGGGCACGTAGGTGTTTTGTATGCAATTCTTAAGTCTTCCTGGCCGGGCACATAATTTATGCCTATCGCCGAGCGCGACGTGAAAAGATTTTTCTTAAGATAGAATCGTAAGAATTTATATGGTTGAAACAATATAACGGTTTTCTGACTCGAGGCGGTTATATATACATCGCAGGCTAGTGAGGCTACCGTGGCATTATTGTATTTGAGTTTTCATCCAATTTCATACAACGAATTCTCAAATTCGATTCTTTCGGCATTCTTATCGCGTTTTGGTCGCTTTTTCTATCGTGACTCTACTATATTTTTAATTGTTTATCGGGTAGGACTAATCTTTTTTCTTATCGTAGTGATCGGAAAGCTAGTTTGTTTTGGTAATCAACCTTTTCATTGTGAGAATAAAGCGATGCTTCTGTTGTTTACTAACGCTGATTACGTCCTTGAGTAAATAATTAGAAACTCCATAGAACATTCATCAAAACGTAACAAAGGAATCAACAGATCGAAATTAATTAATATCAACCCCGTAATTAAAACCGGTCCAGCCACCAATTCGGAAATCAATTGATTTAAATGAGTTAGTTCATCCATCAAATCCTTTCACCATTATGTAAACACGGGACCTCAGCTGCCCCGATACGGGGTTTTAATAAAACGTTCCACGGAACCCTGAAACCGCATGAGATAGGTTCAATTTAGGGCTAATTAAAAGGATGGAACTAAAGTACTTTGAACTATGTTTTGTGATAGATGAGATGGTAATGCCTAAAGTGTCCAAAGTCCTATTTATTCCATCACTTTGAAGATGTTTATTGAATTATTCTGCGTGCTTTAACCCCTGACGCAAAAAGAGGGGGGAAGTTATAAGTTTGACGTGTCTGTCTGTGTATCTATGTATCTGACTGTGGTATCGTAGCTCTCAAACGGGTGAACCGATTTTCGTTTAGTTTTTTTTGTGTCATAGATAATTTTATCCCGAGTGTTAGCCATGTTTCATGAAAATCTGTCTGGGGGTTCTTAAAATTTTTAATTTTGTTCTTAATAATATTTATAGATACAGTTCTCCAAGGCCTCTTATGTGACTACCTACTTGTACTTTGACTTTGATTGTTCGGTATCGTATAAAAAAGGAAATTTAAATAATATGCAATGCTGGACAATCCACACAGCATCAACTAGCCCCAAAGTAAGCAGAGCTACGGGTACTAGATGAGATTACATGCATAGATACTTCTTTTTGTTAAACAGAAAACACCCAGAACACCCGGAACAAAATATCTGCAGATCGAACAAATACAAACATTTGTCCTGAGGCGTGAATTGAGCCCGCAACCTCCTGCGTCGCAGGCGTACCTACGCCCACTGAGTCACTAATGTCGTCAGATTGATTGAATTGTTACCTTTTTGAACAGAGCATGTGGTGGACATCTGCCTATGGCTAGGCTATGTGTCATCCACCATCAATCCCATCATCTACACGGTCTTCAACAGAACCTTCAGGGCTGCCTTCTGGAGGCTGCTGCGGTGTCATTGTACTAGGTAAGATAATATAAAAGAAATACATTTATCTATAACAAAAAACAAACAGTTAAAAACAAGACACACATAAAGGTAGGTACATCAAGTTGTTATAAAAAGGCCCTTACTTAGGATTATTCTGGCCAAGCTCCCGTAAAAGATCTAGCCAAAGCTGGTCTTCTGTCAGAACTCGTATATATGACGTACGACGCCGAGAATAATCCATGTACTTTTCTATTAATGGTAGTTAGTAATCCAAACGCGTATCAAAACGGGCCGGAAGCTTGTTGAAGTAAGTTGGAAATGGTGGAACCATTCTGATCGCGCTCGGGTCATACCTCATATCATATTAGAATATTTTGGTCCTGTTTTGCGCACCGAAAAATTGAAGCACCTAACTTATTGTCCAGGTGTCTCATAAGTAAGAGACGACGCAAGAAGCATTGAGACTCAAAAACCTTTGGTCATGACTTCTTCTGAACATAATAATTGTTCCGCGCAGCTGCGGCTGTGGCACTTATGGTAGGAAACTTCAAGAAAACGCCCATAACTCCTCTATTGTTCAGAAAAGCTTTGAGTGTGAGTAAAGTCTAAATAACTTAAACACAAAAACATATAACATATACATAAATGTGGCTGCTGAATACAATGTCATATTTTATAGTCTGGACCACGAGGGAATACATGACAACACGAGTTCCATTCAGCCCTCGGTAATTGCGAGGTGAATGTCATATTGTATAGTTTGGACCATGGAAACCGGCTGCGTAGTGTCAACGTCGGATGCGGCTCGCCTTGCAACTTTGAACTTGTCCTGGCGCTTCTCCAAACGTGAAATGGAAAATAGAAATTGGAAAATGACATTCACAAATTGTTGTATGCGGTGAAATATGTAGGTTGTGTAAAAGTTTCATGAAAAAGTGATCACACCATTTTGGCCTAAGATCGTATTATCCGTTTACTAGATTTGGACAGACCTTGACAAGCTTGTACAGGACGCTTTCCCAGTAGTTCTATGCACCATAAGTAAATTTCTGATAGGGTTTCTTCATTTTTAGATTTTGATTTTTCTAAGTGTAGGTAACAAGTGCTAGGGCGTTCATACAAAAATCTTCAAACCAATTTTAATCGGATTTTGCAAGAACATTAGATCTTGACTCACTGACATTGTAACAGTAACATTTATCTGTGCATTTCTACTTACATCAATTGTATTTAGTTCCGGAAAACTATGTATGTATATTGTATTTTCTGTGTTTTCATTATTGTATAAATTTTTAGATGATTGTGATTTTAACTGTGTAACTTATATTCCTATTATAATATAAATTAAATTTATTTTTCAGAGAACAATAATGGTCGATTGTTCTCTGAAAAATAAATTTAATTTAATTTAACTACGCGACTAAGCGATGATTGTGATGACTCGATACACATAATTATTTTGTGGGCGAACCATCAGAAGTGTCTTTCTAGACCTATGCCTACCCTTGTTTACATTTTGACCTTTGGTTTCAAGCCTAGCCCGAAGTTAGGGTTTCGCTTAATATCATCAAAAATGCCTCAACCGAGTTCAACTCCGCTAGCTCAGAGAAATCAATCAATGAGCGAAATTCCAAAAAATCTATTTTAGAAAAAGTCGTTACTTTGATAAATTTTACTAACAAAGAAAATTACGAATACAATCAAATACTAGAAACAAATTAGAACTAGTATTACTAGTAGTTACTATAACTAGTAGTTATTTCAAAATCAGCGATCAAATAAAAAAACCTGTAATGCACTCAGACAAATCCCCTCCACTAGTCCACGCAGCTGACTTGACATCACGTTTGTGACTCTATATTTATCTAGGACTTGTTTACCTGCGACGTAACTAGCTGACTCTAGGGATGCTACAGAAAAAACAGCTCTTCAGTTCGTCAGGTAAAAATAGATGGTTTTGTGCCATGGTAATGTTTTTAAAGCGTTTATATCGAGTATTTTCGATTTAATAACTAGTCTATTATCTAAGTTAGGCTATGTTTTAAATTCAGATTTCACTAAGTTTCGGCTTTATAATATTAGTAGGATAATATAATATTCCAGAAAATATAATATTCCAGCCTTAGATGATACTAAGTATGATAGATTCGGCCCGCGACTTTGCGCGGGATGAAATTGTAGCTTTTATGCTAAATATGGTCTAGTCTAGAAGTACATTCATGCAAAATTTCAGCGCGATCCGTTTGATAGTTTTGATGTGTAGAAGCAACAAACAATCAAGCATCCAAAGTCACCGTATAAAAAAATTGTAAAAATCAAGTTAAAATTAAATGACATTTTATGTTTATACAAATTGGACGGGTAACGACAAAAATTACTGCATTTTCAAACTCTTAGTACGACTAGTAAAATTTGAAAGATTCTGCATATTCTTGCCTCCACAGCTCAGCTTTAAAAATATTTGTGCAATCCCAAGTTTTCAATTCAAATAAATAGTTAATGCAATTGAGAATTTCGGCAAAAATTATGGTAAGTTACATTGAAAAAAGTTGCATGAACTGTATTTCAAAGTAAAAGTACAACGTTGTGTATAACATGTTTTTGCAGCAGACCGTACGTATAAAAGAAACGTCTTCAGTTATAACTTCGCAATGTTATTCTAAGCCACGCCATAAATAACATATCCAATAAACTGTCATAAAGTCGAGGCATAATTTATTAGATTTACCGAACTTTGATGCTTCACTGTACCTAGTTACTGTCAAAACCAAACGCCTCGCAAAAACTACAAAAAGTTTATGGAATGTGCTCAAATTTTTAGAAAAATGTTAAAGATAAACCATTTTAAAATAGAACGCCGATTGTATGACGTTTGGTGGAGGGGGCGTGCATTTTGACGTGACAACGTCTTATAAATTGGTTTGCCGGGTGACACTTCAAGAAACTGCGTTACGCGTTACGCTCCGCTCACGTTATGCAGACATAAAAAGTGAAAGGAACTCAAAGTCGTTGTCACGTAAAACTTTCGCCCGTATACCGACTTTACAGGCAACCAATTTTTTAGAATGGTTTATCTCTACCACCGTTGACTTGTATCAAAGTCAGTGCTGTGACATGCAAATATATCCTGTAATCGATTCAGGTCGCCGCTGGCCGCTTTCCAAAATACAAACTCCGTGCGCGATCACGTGAGGACGGAACCTTGTCAAAGTAAATGTTTTACGTAACATTTCTCATACAATCCTTGTCCCGTGGGCTTGCACGCGTTTTTCCGGGATAAAACGTAGGTAGCTTTTATATAAATAAATAAAAATAAATAATATAATTTAGTTCAAGAGAACTAAATGTGTGCGAAATGTCATCCCGATCTGTTTGGTGGTTTTAACATTCAAACTTTCGTATTTATAATAAATACTAGCTTCTGCCCGCGGCGTCACACGCGCTTCTCAAGTAGGTTAGCCTTTGAAGCCTAAATGAATTCGCAGTATACCGTCTACCTCCTTGCCAAATTTTATAGAGATCCGTTCAGCCGTTTAGGCGTGAAAGGTAACAGGCAGACAGACAGAATAAATAAATAAATAAATACTTAATGCTGGACAATTCACACATCATTATCTAGCGCCAAGCTTAGCAGAGCTTGTGTTATGGGTACTAGATAACTGATATACTTAATACAATACACTACATAGATAGATATTTTTATTTTATTTTTATTAACATTTTATTATACTTAATATTGAATATAATATGTATAAGGGTGATGTGATTATTATGATGAAGCCGTAACGCCAGGTTTTACCTAAGCTTCACAATTAATTCCCAGGTAAAATGGAACAAACCTCAGCTACTAAATAGTCTTTGAAGTTGCGGTCATAAACCCTTTACAGCTGACTATTTTCCGTTTGAGAAATGACCTTACGACGTGGGGTCAGCTTTTCACTGCCATTTGAATTTAAATCCAAGTTTCACCCGGTTTCGCAATTTATAATGATAATTTGACATTTGAATGAAGTCAAAGTGACCACTTTATTTCCCAGTATTATTTGTATCCTGTTAATAATATTAAATTAAATCTTTAAATAATATTTTTAATTAATAGTGCAATACGTTTAAATATAATAATCTACGGTCAAAAGCAACACTTTCCGTTTTGAATTTGGAGTTTGATTTGACTTTATTGTATCCTTTTCTCTGAACAAATTGTCGAATCCACCATGTTGTGCATTATTTAAGGAAATAAAGGTCAAAATACCATGTAAAATTTTAGTGATACTTTGTCGTAAAGCGTTGGTAGTAAAATAATAGTTGAACAACAAAGTAATGATCAAAATAAAAGCAAAGTGGGTTGTAAAATTTGTTCACAACGTAATCTTGCTCGGAATAAACTAGATTTCATTTCCTATAAACTAAAACGCAGTGTCGTTGTCCTCTTAAAGTCCTTAGTTACTTCGTTGGGCGGTATGTTTCACGAGTGGCAGAAAGTTTAAATATTTTTCAGTTTCGTTGGTAGGTATAGTGACGTTGATCCTCCCCTGTTAACGCATTCACTGCCCAGCCTCGGCACGGCGGCGGGGCGGTGCGACCCGTAGGGGCGCGCCGACGTCGCACCACTGAGTCACAGGAGATCTGCGTCTTGGGAAATGAAAGTGTTAAGCCAGTACCGACCGAGTAATGTAAATGAGAGTGTTAAGCTATTTGAACGCAGCCAGCAACGTCAAATATACGCCTTGTTGCTCGTCGCGAGCTTCGTCTTTCCCCGTACTGACTGTACGCCCTGTAACACCACTCAGTATAGTTGTTCTATCTCACGAAGTCCGTTTAGCCCTACTACTACGAACAACTTTGCGCTTAGTTGTCATGCAGACGGTACTCGCTACCATAATCTGACGTGAATACAATGAGCACTAGTGACCCGGACCGCGTCTCGGGCGAGACTGATTGCTTCTGAACTTACGCACACTAAAACAATGTGTACATGCATTCACTATACATACATAGCCCAACGGACTTCGTGAGATAGAACAACTATACCCAGTTTTAAGTTTAAAGTCAATTTCTGTCTATACAGAAATATTTTGAGACTAGTTTTTTGGTAATATGAAGATAGCAAGCTGATGTATGTAAAACCAACAATTATACATCACACTAATATTACGAGTATAAATGCGAAAGTTTGGATGGATGTTTGTTAACTCTTCACGCCAAAACTACTGAACGGATCGGGCTGAATTTTTGCATACAGGTAATTCTAATTCTGGAATCAAACATAGATGCCTGATTTCTACCATAGTGGAAACTAATTTATGGGATACAAAATCCCATAAATTAGTTTCCACTATAGTAGAAATCACTAATTTATTTATCACTAATTTATGGGATACAAAATCCCATAAATTAGTTTCCACTATGGTAGAAATCACCTTTAAACTTCTCCATAGAAACAATGCGTGCGAAGCCGCGGGCATAAACTAGTATTTATATAAAACTAAAACTAATTAAATTACAAAACTTGGAACTACACAAACACAATATGGCTTAGGTATAAATTAAAGAAAGCATTTATAAGCTCCCTCTTGCTTTCGTTTACATTCAAATTATTTGATGACACCACGAACCAAGTACCTAATGGTAGGTGAATAATCGCCTAAGCTGTGGTCATCCTATTATTCGGTGTGGCGAGTTGAATAAATTAATAAATTACCATGTTATTCGCTGTACAGATAATCAGGTGGCGTTTTCGGGTTAGGGATAATTTGATTATGGTTATGTAATCTGGGTTTGAATTCTAATTGGGCTTGCGGAGTTTGTTAGTTAATTACTCGGTTGTTATTATGACCCGTAGGTTAAACTTTAGTGCCATTGTTAGCTGCTATGATTATTTATGGAAAACTATACAAAAAAACATTTAAACAACTACTCATCATCAGATTGCCTAGAAGAGATCCCTTCCTTACCCGTAGATGTATTTGCGATTTTTCTAAAATAAATCTGTACACTAAAGTTGCTTTTGTGATAAATATTTTGATGTTTTTACAAAAACTAAAAACCGATTCAAAATTTCGGAATATTTCTACTGTTTTTTAAGTTTTACAGGATAAATAATAATCCGAGGGAATGCAATTTTTATAAGATCACCTCGAGTTATTCTTTACATCAAAGCAAAAAAATCATCAAAATCGGACACCAATTGGCGAAGATATCGAGTAACATACCACATAAAAACATACACATAAAGAACCGCCTCCTTTTGTTTTTCGTCGGTTGAAAAGGTGTCAAATTCTCTTATCCATGTTATGACGAAAATTTAACACAAGATACGCGCTTAGAAAACTTGCATAGACTCCTTTCCTAACACAAATTTTCTTTACAGAAGAGGTCGTTGCACCCGCTACCGCTCAGTGGGCTCAACCCGTGGCGCGTCGCAACTGTGCGCCCGATCTGCGCTACCACTCGCCATCTCCCTGCGACCTTCGGGCATGCTGCAGGGCACGCAGTCTTCTGCACAGGGCGAGACCACCGAGACTGTGCTTATAGACCCGCCGGAGGACTATAATATGAGATATTGAAGGACTATTCAAGGTCTACTTGGGATACCAAAGTTTTATTCAAAATACAGAAATACTATTTAGATGCAAGTTCGTCTGGAGCATAGCAATAAAGGTTTTCTCTTCGACATTCCTATCATCCTTCGTCCTGAAGGAACTGGTCTATATTTCTGCATATAAAGTTAGTACAAACTGTGCCCAGCTTTGCGCCTGATCTACCAAACCTTCGCCATCTCCCGGTGTGCCACAGGCATGCTGCAAGTCACGCAGTCTTCTGCCCAGAGCGAGACTAAGGAGCTTATAGACCCACCGGAGGAATAAAATATGAGACACTGAAGGACTACTTAGGGTCTACTCGATATACTGAAGGTCTACTCGAGATACTGAAGGTCTACTCGAGATACTGAAGGTCTACTTAAGATATAAAATGTCTACTTGATATACCAAAGTATTATTCGAAATAAAAAAAGACTATTCAGATGCAAGTTCGTCTGAAGAATAGCAATAAAGGTGTTCTCTTCGACATTCCTATCATCGCTCGGCTTGAAGGAAATGGTGTATATTTCTGCATATACCTAATGTTTGTGCCTGATCTGTGCAACCTCCAAAAAACAAAAAAACCTGGCTGCTGAGGTCTTAGGCCTGCTGAAAAGCATGCAGCTCAAAGCGAGACGATGAAGACTGTGTTACTCGCCGGAGGATTAAAACATGAGATACTGAAGGTCTATTCAAGGTCTACTCGCGATCTTGGAGGACTACATAAGAGGCCAAAGTTCTACTTGAAATACAGAAATACTACTTAAATACAAGTTCCAGGAATGGCGAAGAGAAAACCTTTATTTCTATACTCCAGTATTTCAATAACGTTTTCTCTTCGACATTCCTATCATCCTTCGTCTTGAAGGAAATGAATCACGCAGTCTTCTGCGCAGGGCGAGTCCATGGAGACTGTGCTCATGGACTCGCCGGTGGACTATAATTATGAGATTTTAAAAACTTTATGAGATGTTCAAAGTATACTGAAGATCATCAAGTTCTACTCACAGTCTACTTGAGATACTGGATTACTACTCAGGTTATTAGTGGTACTGCAGTGGCACTCGGTCTCTTCCAAATACTAAGATTCTCTCCGAGACACTGCAGTCCTACTTGAATTACTTGAAGGCCTACTGAGCATAGGCGCTAAAGATGTTCTCTTCAACATTCCTTTTTTAGTTCTTAAAGGAAAATGATTTCCTTTCTTTCTTTTTTACAATGTGATAAAAAATTCTGGACTTTTACTTCATTACGTATTAGGATCCTAAAGAAACGATTCTAAATGAGCACAGCAGACAAAAATGGATACCTAAACTTTTCGGCCTCTTTTACGGAAAAATCTTATCTTAAATGCAAATCTGTCTCATTCTGATTGTGATTATAATTAACGCTCTTCTCTTGTTGTATTCTATTTCATTGTATAAAGTCATAGGCTCTTGTCCACGATGTAACTTTAAAGAAACCAGTTACGAACTTATATGTCAGTACAACTAATACCTAAATTTTGTGGTTGAATCCACCAATGTGCTGCGAGAATGTTATAAGCACGTGTCGTACACTTCTTCTTCAAAATTCAAAGTAGTTTATTTGGGTTATTCTAGTTTTCTCCCTTGACAAAAAGTTGATATTCTAGATGATATATTGACTTAAGTACTCCGAATTTCGTAAAATTTCGTTCACTTGTAACGATTTTTTAATAGATTGAAATATGTCATTATATTGCTATTCACATCATCTGGCTACCTACTGATTCTAAGTTTGGTAAATGGTTTCTTTTCTGTGACGAAAATAATTATGTAACTTTTGTAGATGTTTGATGATGTTTAGCTGTGTGGCCCCGTTTGATTTTTTTAGAATGTTTTGTAAATCCTGTGTGTAATTACGTATTTTTGTAAGTACCTTTTTGACAAATAAATAATAATAGGGTAAAGTAGGGATAGCTACCTCAGAGGCGATAAATGCCCCACTACTAAAAATCATAACACATCATTTTAAAATCATAATCAATGATATACTAAATATTAAGCAAATTTTCAAGGCTATGTAGCCTAAGTATATGCTTATTTGGGAGTGGGGCACGTATCCCTTGTAGGGCGTCAATCCAGATTTCACTCATGACAGTATTATAGTTCGCGTCAAGTAAAAAGAACGCTGGCGGTCAAGCTGCGCAGTAGGCGGTTTTATTGGTCTATTTGGTGGTATGCGGTGGGGCGCGGGGCGGGCGGGTAACGCGCCGCATGCCTGCCGGTGCGCTATTGGTTCGCGTTGTGTCGACGTCACGTTTCTTGTCAAAATACCATCGCGCACAAAAGTTTTACAAAATGGTTTTACATAGAAAAGTGAGAAAAATGATTTTTGACGTATGTTGTTTTATGAAGAGAGAGGCAGATAATAATGCTGTTGATAATTTAAAACAGTGTATGAAACGTACCGCAGAGGCAACATAATGTAATTTTTTTGTAATTGGATTAAACATTCTAAACTGAATCGAACATGTTTTTAATTTTATCTAATATTATTTTCTAGAAACGAATACCAAGCCGTGAGCGAAATATTAGTTAAAAATAGGCTTAGCAAATTGGCATAGTAGGTACTATCGTGCGTGAGTGTACCCATGCGCGAACACACCCCTTCCACTTTCTTTCAGCGTTCTTTTTACGTGACGCGACCTATACCTTGGTACCCGTCATAAATTTGTAAAATATTATGTAGGGTACTATATCTATGTATCTTAAAGAGACTCAAATGATGCCAAAAATATTTCAGTGTTGGAATAGATTTGCTGTCCAAGTAGAGTTTGGCAACTGGGTTTCGTAACTAACATGATCAGAGTATATTTGGTCAAGGCTCGGCCCGAGTGGACTTATAGGAAGTAGCTTCATACGAGTGTACTAGGATAGCTATTGATATAAACATACACAGTTCACTCAGATTATTTTCTTAGTCAACATTGAAAAATGTCATTAGATGATGAGACGCTTAGTTGTTATTACTTGACGCCATTTTGTTTTCGTACTCTTAAACGAGCTAGCTCGGAAAAGTCGAACGCGGTCCGAGTCTACTTAGATCGGACCGCGACGTCGTCCGAGTGCGGTCGGTCTATAGATTGCCGCAATACGGGTTGCTTCCGAGTAGGTAGTCGAGTCCACTCGCTCCGAGCACTCTTATCGTGTCAACGCGGCTAAATACCTCTCGAGATTGTAACCCTTTATGAATATTTGGGACTAGCTGCCGCCCGCGGCTTCGCACGCGTTGTTTCTATGAAAACGTTAAAAGGTGATTTCTATCCCATGGGAACTGATTTATGGGATAAAAAGTAGCCTATGTTTGATTCCAGGATTATAATTATCTGTATACAAAATTTCAGCCCGATCCGTTCAGTAGTTTTAGCGTGAAGAGGTAACAAACATCCATCCATCCATCCATCCAAACTTTCGCATTTATAATATTAGTGTGATAGTGTGATGTAGGACTTGAATTTTATATTGAACATGAAATATAATGCAAAACCCTATCGTAGAATGTAATAAATTGATAATGAAAACAGTTATGCATAAAAAAATAACAGTAATGCAAAAAAAATTAAATTTAATTATGGTGCAGTAATGTTGGCCGAGTCATCACAAACGCGTGCGGTAGCAAATTTAACAGCCTGTATAGAATATAAAAGGCTAGAACCACACTGTTTGATTTGTTATGCTTCCTCACCTAACCTTAACAGCCTGTATTGGTCCACTGCTGGACGCAGTCCTCCCCTTGATAAGCACCTTATTGGATTTCTTCTTTAGCATACTGGATTCTCATGGCGGTAACCCCATTATCCCCACGCTGGGCATGCAGGTCGGGAATCGCAGTTCGGTGGTAGAACTTTTATGCAGTGGGCGCTGCTGCCCGCCCCCGGTGGATATCCCTTAGTCGCCTCTTACAACACCCGCGGGAAGAGTAGGGTACTTAGTGCAAATTCTAAGCCGGCCCCACACAGCAGTATAATGTTGTGTTTGGTACTGTAACAATGTGGATCTTGCTAAATTTATGACTATGATATGATTCTGACCGCGACTATGCAAACGTAGTGTAGGACGCCCTTCAGCCAGTTGGGATGATGATCTGCAAATGACTACACGCTGATGCTGGATGCGGCAAGCTGAAGACAGGGCGCTATGGCGCTCATTAGGGGAGGCCTATGTCCAGCTGTGGACTAATATAGGTTGATGAAGATGATAATATGCTTCTGAAGAGTTACAATAACAGTCCATGCCACAATAATGTGGTTCTAGCTTTAACTTCAGCAAGTCTAGGCAAACCATGACTCGGTCAACATATCAACTAAACCATTATTATGAGATCTCTTTATTAAACTAAAGTGTATCAACTTTGTTACAAGGGAACTTGTCTGATCGGAAACTTACGTTATCAGTTAGTCACCCAACGATTTTATATATCTACCTAGGTATAATTAGATAAGGTATTTTCCTAAATGGCAATATTAAATTAAGTTATTGTTAAGCTCAATGTTTTAATGTAGACTTAAAAAAAAAATGTAAATAGAATAAAATTATGATCCTTAGAAGAGAAATTTTAATAAAGACGTTATTATTATTTTGTGTATGAATAAATGTATCTTTGTAGAATAAACATTATTTTCAAGATGGTCGTTTTATTTTCATCATTTCGTTGATTAAAACTGTTAATTTTAGCCATGAATACCTGAATAAGTAAAGATATTAGCACCGAAACATAAAGGCCGGTGCAAACGACGGACTTTTGCTCTCGGAATAAAGTCCACGAAATCTTGTTACTTCTGAAATCGGGCGATAAAAGTCCGTAAAGAAAGTCCACAGAGAAACGCGTATAAGTCCACGTACGTCAACGTCAACGTCAACAGCCTGTATTAGTCCACTACTGGACGTAGGCCTCCCCCTGATAAGCGCCTTATTGGCTTTTATCCCATGGGGGTTGTGTCCATAATCCCCACGCTGGGCATGCGGGTTGGGGATCGCAGTTCGGTGGTGGAATTGTTCTGCAGGGGGCGCTGCTGCCCGCCCCCGGTGGATATCCCTTGGTCGCCTCTTACGACACCCGTGGGAAGAGTTGAGATGGTGCAAATTCTAAGCCGGCACCATACAGCCACCTACAGTGGCTTTCATTGTTACCCCCATACCGAGGGTTACAACCGTGACACCAAAAAAGGCCGTCGCTCAGCTTGATGCACAGTAACGATGGCGCTACTGGTTTTATGCTATAAATTTAAAATATACTAGCTTCTGCCCGCGGCTTCGCACGCGTATTTTCGGTGTAGTAAGTAGCCTGTTATCTAAGTTAGGCTTTGCTCTAAGCGTACGCCAAATTTCATCGTGATCAATTCAGTAGTTTTGGAGATCTATGTAACAAAAATTCAGATTTCACAAACTTTCAGCTTTATAATATTAGTAGGATCTAGGACTAGCTTCTGCCCGCGGCTTTGCACGCCTGTTTTCGGTATAATAAGAACTATTGTTTAAGTTAAGCTACGCAAAAAGTGTATGCCCAATTTTATTTTGATCTGTTCAGCAGTTTTGGAGATCCAAAGTAACAAAAATTTCACATTTCACAAACTTTCGCATCTATAATATTACTAGCTTCTGCCCGCGGCTTTGCACGCGTATTTTCGGTATAATAAAGTAGCCCATTAACTAAGTTAGGTTTTGCTCTAAACGTACGCCAAATTTCATCTTGATCTGTTTTGTTGTTTTGGAGATCCTAGGTAACCAAAATTCAAATTTCAGAAACTTTCGGCCATAATATAATATTAGTAGGAAGTAGGATTTGTACCTAATTTATAGGCACAAAAATTGTCACGTTACCAAATACGTAACTAGTGAGAAGGTTGCTGCCTTTCTGTGTATCACCTCCACAGCGATCACCAATCCGCCTGCCAAGCGTGGTGATTCTGACAATTCCCCCTGGTTTGGAGGACGCTTGTCCAACAGTGAACGTAGTGTGCTAGAGGCCTACTCGTAAAAACGAAAATCGAAGTGTGATAACCTTTATACGTGCAGTCTGTGGGTTAACTACACGCAGAAATGTTGGAATGCCCTGCGCGTCCGATAAAACAATGCATCCAGAATGCTACTTGACTGCCCCGCTTCTGTAGCGCGTCGGGGATGTTTGCAGAGTCCCGCGTTGATGACTTTTACGCAATCATCCGCAACAGAACAGCATCCCTGATGCGCCGGGTCAGGGGCGGTACCAGTAGCCATCTGAAACTTATAGCTGGAAAGATGGATACGGACTGCCCTTTTATGAAGCATTGGACGCGCACACATAGTGCCATGCCCCTATGAATATTGTGTGTTCCATTAATTTAAAATGATTTTATTTAATTAAATAATCTATGGCTGGAATACGTATCTATGTATCTAAGCTGAAATAAACGTATTGAATTGAATTGATGCGTTTTTGCGCCAACGCTTTCTTATGTAGGTGACATAAGAGTAGGTGTTAATCTTACCCAGCTTACTTTACCAAACGTGGGAATGATGTTATGATTTGACAGACAAGGGCCAAGTTTCAGAACTTGCTCTACAAACCTCAATTTTGTAAGGATATTTACAAGAAAAATGTTCTTAACATGTGCATAATTATTTATAACAAGCTATTAGAACACTTGTAGGATTTAATGGAAACTTATTTAAGAAATAGTTAGATATTTGGTTGCTTATAATTGTTTTTATAATGTTAACGAATACTTAAATTTTAAAATTTAAGAGCATTAATTAATGATATATTACACCATACTTTATACCTAATAATAATAATGACATATTAAATATCTGCACACCTGCCAGCGGGTCGAATACATTGTCATCACATATCAGATGATATACAGCATGTAATTATTGTACTCTGCAAATAAACGATTGATTCTGATTCTAGTGTTGCTTGAAGAAAAATCAGAAACTTTGATTTTTGTCAAAGTCGGCCCCTCTGATGAGGAAACAGTTAGGTAGAGGTTACAGTTTATTTATTTTCGTCTATGCCCCCGAAGCGATCTACCACACAATAACCCCTCTAATGGAAAAATAATAAAATTATGTCATCTAAACACTATCGTCGGGTCACCGAATGTGTCCTAAAATAGTTTATGTTGTCATAAAAACTCCTGTTTGCGGACAAGATTTTATGACGAGATTTCGTACAGTAAAATTATTAACTTTTGATTATTTCATTTATAGAACTTTAAATAAATAATTGACTTGTTTCTCCTTAATTCTATTGCATGCTATGTGTCCCACTTTTAAACACAATTGTAAATTACACAAAATACAAATATGTTTATTTCAGAAATGTGTGTAACAATTGAGTAAGAACACTGTCTCCTGTGGTAGCTACAATGTAGCCGTGTTACAGGCGAACAGTTTCTTCCCTTATGTACTTGACATATCTTAACATAATGTATCTTAATATTAATTTATCTATTACTACTGCGGATTCACTCGCATAGTTCCCGTTCTCGTGGGAATTCTGGGATAAAATATAGCCTCTGTCACTCCCTGAAAAGTGGGCTTTCTAACGGTGAAAGAATTTTTCAAATCGGTCCAGTAGTCGGAGCCTATTCAATACAAACAAACAAACAATCAAATCTTTCCTCATTAAAATATTAGTATAGATGTTAATGTAACTGTTAATGCACTGTACCTGCTTAAAATTGTTACTGAAGAAATGATTATGATTATGATTTAAATAGTTGGTCTGGAGCCAATTTTAGCACTACTCTCTGGGCTCTCTCAAGTGTGAGCAGATGAGTTTTTGCAGCTCCGCCCCAAGATCTAATACAACTACAAGGACTGGCAGAGTGTGAAATACGTGGTCTTGATCTGGTTCTCCTTCGCTATGTGTCTAATGTTTCTGAACACTGCGATAAGTTTGCGTACTCTAATAAGATAAAGATAATAACATTTATGTACAGCAAAAACTAATAATGATACGCATTGCCATACAACGGGGCAACGCCGCCAGCGTCTTGAGGACGCTTCCGACTGGTATTGATATGGATCAGTTGAGCTACCTGTAGATTGTTTGCAACAGTCTGCAGTTAGCTCAGTTGTTTCAATTGTAAATACTAGTTTAATTTTCTTTGTGAATAAAGGCTTCTGCCGATATAAAAATAAATGATACTTTATCAATAATTTATTTCTAAGTGTATCTAATCCTTCTAGATTATGTAGTTTAAGTACATTTAGTTGTTGCCGAGACCTATCTACAGAGGTGATTTCTGTTGGCTATACATGTATCGAAAACCTATGTACGACAATTCAAAGGGTGACTCTAGCTGTGATAGAGTTAATACGTGGCGAGTATGTCATGTGTTGGCCAATAGTGACGACACCCAAGTATTTTGTGAAGGCACTTCGTTCCAGAATGGGGCAAACAAAAAAACAAATGTTTGTACTGTTGTATGTTTGTTTGCAGATATTTGTTCCGGGTGTTTTGGGTGTGTTCTATGTATCATCATTCTATATTAGTCCACTGCTGGACATAGGCCTCCCCTAATGAGCGCCATAGCGCCATAGCATGTTCTATGTATACTAAAGAATATTTCTCTAAATCTATCATTGTAATGTACCTATTATATTACCTACGGTTATTTCTAGTCCCCATAACACAAGCTCTGCTTAGCTTTGGGCTAGATGATGCTGTAAAGTGAAGTGGACATCTCGTCCGTGGATCAGTTTGAGATTCGGCCCAGATGTACCCTAACCCGTGTGAATTGTCCAGTATTATTTACCTACTAAGAACTTGAGTTCACAGTATTACTTTCTTTAAACCATTACTTATCAAAATTTTTAGGTTACTGATTATTAATTCAATTGAATTTGACTCTACAAAGTCAGACAAGGCATTGCCAAAAGTAAAATATTTCTTCAAACTAATATTCGAAGCAAATTGTTCTTAATCAATTTGGCAATGAAACCAAATCCTGGCTCCATTTATCATAGCGAAAGTTTCAGCGTTATTTGCATTGGTTTACTTTGAGTAACGCGGTGTGACACACAGCACGAAATAACGTAAAACATTGAGGGAATATAACAATATGTTATGTTATGAGATTAATTTCATATTGTAACTTAAGATGACAAACTTCAACTTGTCATAGTAAAGCGATTGGTTAGTACCTATCCAGTTGTAGTGACACAGTTTAGCTTAACCCACCGTTAGTCGCGTGGGGTCTTTGAAAGCCCAGGTTTTGGAAAAATGAAAAATTTAAGCAATTAAAACAATCTCAGCAATTCAATATTTTAGGTACCCTCCTAAGTTGGATTGTATTGGCCGCGTATCGCTGCTAACTTCAGTTCGCGCATAAGCGCAGTGAGATACAGAAGTGTTTTGCGCGGACGGGCTTTGAAAGACCCCACGCGACTAACCGCGTAAGTAAAATTTAATTGTTTTTATTAGTTTAGACTTTTTTGTAGCATGTTTTTATAGTGTTTTTTTTTTGTTGTTTTAGATTTAATTAACTAGTAAAATGGATGAAGAACAACAACGTCGTATATTAAGCTGGTTAGGAACGCTGGTTAGGGCCACCGTTTCAACTTTGCCTCGAGAGTTGAAACAAACAATCAGACGATTCATACCTCCACTTCAGGATGTTCAACAAAATGAAAATAATTTCGTTCCCATGAGAAAGCGTTGCGTTCATTGCCCCAGACAAACAGATCGAAAATTTAAATCTGTCTGCCATTTTTGTAAGGGTAACATATGCCCAACACATACTAAATCGGTATGTACCGACTGTGTTCAAAACGAAAATTAGTGAAAAGTTCACTGACTTCATTTGGTAAAAGTTTATGTGTTTTTTTGTTGGTTCTTTCCAAATTTTACGTAATTATCTTCGCTATTTTAGTATTAAAGTATATATATTTATAAAAACGAGAAGTTCCTACATTTAGTTTGTTAATAACCTTTTTTTTGTGATTGTGATCTCAAGGAGATAAATTTAAGTTCCTTTTTTTTAGATTGTAAGTTCAAAGAAGAAATAAAAGAATATGTTTACGTAACTTTTTGTAGTTTTATTGTATTTAAGTTATTCGTCAATGACTTGCTTAGATAATAACGAAAAAAATATTAAAAAGGTGTTTTTAGGCTGTTTATTTTTGAGGTCTTCAGAAACCCTACGCGACCAACCGTGTAAACTAAAAATGCGCGACTGACCGAGGGTTAAAGTACGCGGTGCAAATGCGTTTTGATTATTCGGTATTTTTACTACACAATAACTTAAAGATATACAAAACAGTTTTACTATTTTTGGGGCTCATAGGCTGCATTTAAATTACGTAATAAAAAACGTATCTAAAAGCGAGTGATACACCCACGAATACATCTGAATCGAGTACTGTCGTGACTGTCTGAATAAATATCTGTCACGTCACACAAGGCGCTGTCATTTATGAGAACAATCTTTCAACCAACAAAGGAACGAATTTGTCTACAAAGATTTGCTAGTCTCTTATATTGTCCTTTCCATAACCCTGTGTGTCACAAAATCAAAACGGGCGCCGCCAGTCATTAACATAATCAACGTTACGCTAAGCCGACGTGGTGGTCGAATTTCAAAGTTAGTACCAACCGTCGATTTTAAGCTACAACTACACTATCTGGTTCGATTTTCATTTGAGAAAAAAATACTGGCCGCTTGCAAAATACATAACGTAGTTCGAGACATACTATTTGGAACACTCGGGTTCCCACGGTTAAGGTTTTCGCAGATCGGAGGCGCACATCTACCACAGAGCACAAAAATGTGCATAAACTCGTACCACTAAGATGAATTTCACATTGACGACATCAGCTGACAGACAGCTCGCGGGCCACTTGCCCATATTTGAATGCAAATTTTTGTGCTCGCTGAAAACGGCGTTAAATTATTGTGTTCAGTGCTTTAGGCTGCCTTTCCACCAGACATGTGCTACGTTGCTAAGTTCCCAGCCGACCAATAGGATCGCTTCTTCATCGCGTCATTTTTGTCGGGTATGAAAATGACGCGATCCTATTGGTTGGCTGGAAACATAGCAACGTAGCACATCTCTGGTGGAAAGGCCACGCCGCGACCAACACGGCTGTCTGATATGCAGGCTAGTGTAACCAGCGCTTGCACCGCTATAATGACTTAGCTAATCCCTCGTAATAGCTCTCAAAGTGTTGTTTTGATTCGTAATGTTGTTTCATTACTGTTGATGAGCTTTCTGAACGTTATAGTGAGCTAGGATTAAATATTCTATTTTACCTTGAAATGCTGCACAAAAGCTCCTTCAGCGCTCGTTTCTTATACAGTCGGGTCGGACGACCTCTGTGGCGCGACGGGCGAAGGTCCGTCTGCAACGCAGGTGGTTGCGAGGTCGATTCCCGCCCCGTGACAAATGTAGGATCTGCAGATAGTTGCTCCGGGTGTTCTGGGTATATATATATAATAATAAAAGATAGCATAACACAAGGTCTGCTTAGCTTTGGGGAAATTTGGGGCTAGATAACGCTGTGTGAATTGTCCAGCATTTATTTCGTTAACTTATTTAATTTAAGCTTGTAGTGTGTATATAACAAGAAAGAGTGTTGTACATTTAGCGCGGGAAAATCGTAATCATGCATAAAATAGCCAACATCATGCTTGTCTAAAATACCAGACTACCTAAGCCAAATTCGGGCTAGCTAGAGGCTCGAAAATTTATCCATTCGAAAAATTATCCGTCGAAAAATTACCCGTCCCCCCCCCCTCCCCCTATCTCTGAAGATTTCGGAGCGATTTATCGGAAATGTATGTAGCGTTTGTAAATATTATGAAATATGGGAAGTTTGTGTGTAGAACACTTTTGAAAAATGGTCAGAAAGGGGGCCAATATTTTTTTTTTAGGGCTCACTATATTCTTTAATTGATATCAAGTCTCATGTCTCATAAATGTACCATTGTGCCTTAGGCTTCAGTCTTAATCAAACATCTGTTCATCGAGGATCGTGAGAACAATAACCAATACCTTCAAGGGATTTACATGACCCTTGAGGATCCAGCCATGTTTGCTATAATCGAAAGGTCTCTGTGTTCTATAAATTCAAAGGAGCCATAGCTATGGAATAAATTTGAAGCTCAGGTAGAGTGAGTTAGCAGACCCTATTAGTGGATTAATAGAAAATAGAAAACTAACCAACCAAAGCCACAACTAAGTGGTCAAGTAGCTATCTTGTTAAATTGAAAAGCATCGCTGCACCGCCGGACGAAAATGTGCATTGAAATAATATGTATAAGAATATTTTGTGGAAACTTTTAATTAGCCCTCAGTAACATATCATGCATGTATAGTGCACGTTATGTTAAGCAAAGACCTTATTGTAAAATTATTGTTAGTTTTCCTAAAATTCGTACACCTAGTTAAAATAAAATTAACTCGCAACATTTAGATGAATTTTATATTAACGGCATCAAATGACAGACAGCTCACGGACCATTCGTTTGAAGCTTGTGGGAAGACATTTTGTCACATTAAAATGTATCTAAAGATAACGAGTTTAAGTCCTTAATTTTATGCATGTTTTTGTACGGTGTTGTAGCGGTATTGCATTAATGAGCGCAGAGCTTTATAATCCACGTGCCATCAAATCACATTTATAAATGTCGGAAAGCCACCAGCTAAAAATCTGCAGGCAGATTTCGTTCGAAATTATGCCACCCAAATCCAAACGCGCAAGAATTATACTAATACAAAACAAGTTGAAAACACCAAAATTTAAATTTATTATGATATTTTTTTTGGGGAAATAGCCTTTATTCACAAAGAAAATTATACGAGTAGTAGTTTACAATTGAAACAATTGAGCTAACTGCAGACTGTTGCAAACAGTCTACAGGTAGCTCAACTGATCCATATCAATACCAGTCGAAAGCGTCCCCAAGACGTTGGCTGCATTGCCACGCTGTATGGCAATGCTGATGCGCTGTGCCAGATACTCACCAGCTCTCGGGTCACGCGTCGCTTCGACCAGACGTTCAGATATTTTTTTTAAAACCCGAAGAGCCTCAGTACCCCACGGACCCAGGGTCTCGACTCCAAGGGGAGAAAATGTATACATATTTATGTATAATATACTTATAAATAAATAAATAATAAATAATGCTGGACAATTCACACAGCATTATCTAGCCCCAAGCTAAGCAGAGCTTGTGTTATGGGTACTAGATAACTGATATACTTAATACAATACACTACATAGATAGACTTACATCTACTAATGTTCTCTTAGCCGACCCCGGCGGCCAGTCTCATCGGAAACTAGCCAGATGCGCAGGACATATTATAGTGCACAAGTGTGTGCTCAAACACAGGTGCACTCTCTTTTCTCTCACTTTCATAATCCGATGGGACGACAGATCGACACGACCGGGGAGAGGTTGACAAAACCAACGGCTTAACGTGCTTTATGAGGCACAGGGGAGTAACACCGCTACTACGGGCTGCTACTGTGAATGATATATATGTCGTGGCCATATCCTAGAATTGATTACTTCATGATGTGACCGACCATTTCATGAAATGTTAGAATTTCATGACATGGCCAACTAAAACTGACTATATCGTTTAAGCATCAACGTTTAATGATATTTCCATCAACGTTTGGCCATATCATTTATGTAGGGATTCCATGACATCAAAAGGTTTAAGGCTATGGCGCTCATTACGGGAGGCCTATGTCCAGCAGTGGACTAATATAGGCTGATGATGATGATGAAAAGGTTTAATGAAAAATTCGAATTAGGAAGAAACTTTATATTTAAAAATTGCTTAATGCAGTTGGCTTTCAGTTTAGACGTTATGCTCGTTTTTCGAGTGACTTTTATAAAATTCCTGTAGTTTTTTATCGTAACGGCTTTTTACTTCATTTTTGTCTTCTATTTGCACATTATTATTCGCTTTTTTAACTAAATAATTGTCCGCCGACATGATGCATCACAGAACAGAAACAAACAAACACTCAAAAACCACAGATGACAAAAACAAAACAAAACAATATCAGCGCCTCTAACGGTGGATAATGTAACTATTTTATGATATTGTTTGACCTAATCATGAAGTAGCCGTGCGTTTAGCTTTTCATATCGTTAAACGCTGATTATTCATTGATCTGGTCTGACTACATCATGGTATGGCCAGCGCGTATTTTCCATTTCATGAAATTCTACCAATTCTTGAAATGGTCGGTCACATCATGAAGTGATCAATTCTATATCCTAGCCACGACATATACATCTTATCGCCCTTGGAAGGTTGACCCCTGCGGTTTTTGTCGTTGATTGTTCATAGCATTTCTTTTATATTTAAAGTACTTGTCTTCCCCTGAAGATGGCAAAATGCTACGTTATACAAAGGTGCTGATATCCTGAGTGTTTCATGAAGGGTCTTGTTCCTAAACTCCTTCAAACACATCTGAAGTGGTACGGTCTCCAGGCACGTCCGGTGTTTTTGAATAACATCAAAGTATAACATTTTTGTAATTTTGAGCTTTTACTGGTGACTTTTTTTTTGTCGTCTCCAGATAAAACGACAAGTAAGGTACCAACTAGATTGCACGTAATAATACTAAAGAATGATGTAGATATCTAAAAGTTGAAGAATTTTCAAAATCGTATCAGTACCTAGTTCCGGAGATTAACTGCTGTAAACAAACATCCACAAAATAAAGTTTTTGACATTTCTGTGGGTTTTATACTTTTGAAATATTTTGAAAAAAGTAGAAAAATGACTCATAAGTATTAACCTCTGAGAGGGTTAAGAAGGGTGGTAAACTTTCAATGGATAATTTTTATCCTATTCACTCAAAACTTGGGTGAAATAAACAATAAAGTAAATAATGACTCATGTAGTTTTTTTTACTAAACTACCCTTAGGGGTGTGCAATAAATTTCTGAATTTGTTTCTGAAAATTGATTTCAATGCGGGCGAAGACGCGGGGCGCAGCTAGTAATATAATAATAAACTTGTTAAACGATATAAAAACTCGTAGAGGTTCTACGAAAATATCTACGGCGTAGAGCTTCTACGAGCTATCGTAGAGGCTCTACGTGAAATTTTGGAGACAAAAGGCGCATAAGGGAGAGAGAAATGCGAGCGTTTCACGTAAAGAGCTATTTCTTAAATGCTGATGACACCTCTTGCAATCAGCATGGCGTAAAGGGTACTGTGATGATCACAATTTTTGCGCTTTTACAAAAAGTAGGTAGACAGATTTTCTTGTAGAGAATCTTTTGCTACAAAATTTGAAATATCATCATAACTACGGCTGTTCGGGCTATCTATAACATGGGTCCTAGAGAATCTCTACGTGATAAATTCAAAGAAATAAACATAATGACAGTACCATGTCAATATATCTATGAAAACTTATTGTACACTCATAAAAATATAAATCGGTTCCCTAAAAATAGCGATAAACATAATTTAAATACCAGAAATAAACATAAACTCGCTGTGCCCACAACTAGGCTACACAAAATTAATGTATCTTTTAAAGGGCAATGTATACGCTTCTACAACAAAACTCCTAGTGAGTTGCAAAAATTATCAGTAAATAAATTCAAACAAATTGTCAAAACCTTGCTGTGCAAAAAGGCTTACTATAAAATATCAGATTATCTAGAGGACAAAAAAGCTTGGGACGGGTTTTGCTCCAACTCGAAAAATAACAACTAACAGGCTAAAGGTTTCTTCGTCGCTTCTTTACTTTAGTCTACATACCGAAGCGACAGAAATCAAAAAATATCACTTTATTTCCGTGTCAGTGTTTAGTTTTATATTTTGACCTTTTCTACATTTATTGTATTTATGGAAATAAAGAGTTTTTGATTTTGATTTTGATTTTGAAAAAAAACGAAATTGTTGTCCACACTACCCAAAGGTTAGTAGGTAGAGAATGCAATCTAGCATTATGCTCGCCCATGTGTTTTGTACAATAAAGTATATTCTATCTATCTAACGAACTATAATAGTGTTTTGTATTTTTGTTGGTGTACATTAAAGTATTTTGTATTGTATAATAATTATGTCGGTACTGGTAAAAATATGGAATATTTTCCATGACCGCTACGAATTTTGACTATAGTGAGTTGTAATCTGAATTAATTTTGTTACCTATTTATTATTAAAAAATTTTTTGGTGAAGGAGGACCTAACAGCGGAGGGAAACTGCAGAAGACCGGAAAAATGACTTTTCTCTCAGAGAGCAAGATACGATTTGGGTCACTATGGCATATGAGTAAGTATTTAATTATTTTTTAATCATTTCTAATATAACTTTGTATTTTTTTGAACAACCTCTTCAGAACAAACAGGTACAAAGTGAACTCATCCTGAAAAGACGTTTATTTAACCCCTCAACATAATTTAAGCCCGTACGTGCGCGTATTTTTGAGATAAGCTGCTTGGGATGAAAGAAATAAATTGCCAACGACAGCCTCTTGGCAGCTAATCTTTTGGGGAATTCGCAGAGCTTCTACATGTTCTTAATCGACTTGTATACAACAGAATGTATTTTTATTGAAACCGACTTTTTAAGAGGAGTTTTCTATTCGGAGGATATTTTTTTTCGCCTGTCTGCAACAAAATGAATTAATAAGGCAACACAGCTTACAGCTTACTTAAAATTTTAAATAACTTATCCCTCAAGCGCAACCTTTAGGAGAAGCCTTTGTCCAGCAGTGGATGTCATTTGAGTGAGAATGCTTGTTTCATAGTCTTTGAATAAAGTGCTATGTGATTGGTTTGGGCTTGTTTTTTGTAACGCTTAAATTTAATGTATTTCAGTTAAGTGGCATTTGATTGCTCGCGGCAAGAAAAACATGTTCGAAAATCATTTTTCAAACTCAAGGCTCATTCGTCTAGTCTAGACAAAACAGGTCTATTTTATTTGGACACCACATACCTCACAATAACACTTGCCAGACATTTTTCGAACGTCACGGCCTATTCAAACAAATAATATTTTGATATCCATGCGTGATAATAGCAGGACTGTCGAAAGGTTAACATTTCTAATTGTGACAGTTTACTAGTTCACCTGGTGGAGACCTTTTGCCACAAAACGTGATTCACTACATCGTTTTATTTCACACAAAACAGTCCTAAAGTTACGCTGGTCATACTTTTACGTGCTTTTTAGTTTTATTTGTCGTGGTATTCGACCACATAGGAAAAGCTACAGTCAGCCATATTGTCGAAGAACCTTAAAAGTGTAGAAGAATTTTGCTGTCTCATTCCACTCTCAGTTCAGGAAGCTAGTGCTTTTATTAAATAAAAACATAACGTGTACTGTTAAAAAAAACTTCACTGGTAAAGATCGTCATGAGTCAAGATGGTTAAAGTGGATTTCAAAACAGGCTTGCAAAGGAAGTTGCATATAAAGAGCTACGATGAAGGTTTCCACTCTTCCGTACGGCGGACTTTGCTTTGCTCTCGACTTTTAGGCCTGTTTCCTCTATCTGGTCTGTTTTGTCCTACGAGTCACAAACTGAGGTAAGAAATAATAATAATAATAATTTACAACTTACAGAGTTAACCTGTCATCGTTTGTGTCCAAGATGGCGGCACATGTGACGTCAGTTGATTGCCTCAGTGAGGCGAGCCACAGATCTGAGCCGATCAGTTGTTCGCCTCAAGTTCGCCACATTGTGGTTTTAAACCTGACACAAATTTGAGTGTACTCAAAAGTTAGGTTATTAAGTAGGTTATTTCATCAGGTTCATAGGAAATGGTTATTTCATCATGTTCATAGGAAGATTAGGCTTCAAATACAAAAATTCAGTGAAATAATGATTTATAAGTTCGCCAAACCCTGTCCGTTGCTAACCACCATGTGGTTACTCAGATGGGCATGTGCCGCCATTTTGGACACAACTGATCATATGACGTCAGAAAGTTGCCTCACTGAGGCAAACAACAGACTACAGGATAATGTCTCTCAAATCTCTCACAGCGGGTGAAACCTACAAATATCTTGGTATGCCAGAAGCGTTGGGTATACAGGACGGAGATATATAGCAGTTTGTGAAGGAGCGCTTCTTTTGTCGCCTTACAAAAATGCTAAATAGCCTTTTGTCAGGTGGCAACAAGGTGCGTGCGTTCCACTGCTGACTTATACTTTTGGCATACTGAGATGGACTCAGACTAAACTAAACGCCTTGGACTGTAATGTTCGTCAACTTTTAACCACACATCGCATGCGATACCCCGGAGCTTCGGTAATGGGATTGTATATCCCGTGGAAATGTGGTGGGCGAGGCTTTTTAAACAACCTACCTACACAACCGTGAGGCATGCAATCTCAGAAATCAATTTTATCAAGCCGAATACTGGATGCGTCGCGATGTGGTTACAGTTGATGAGAACCTTACCTCTCCTTACCTAACGAGAACTGGCGCAAACCTAAGGTGATTAGCATCCAGGACCGGGAAGCTATATGGGAAAGCAAAAAGCTGCATGGAAGATTCTACAAGGTTAGATCGGAGGGCGGTGCTCGCTGATTTCATCATACCACATGATGTTAATCTCGTTAAAGCCGAGAAACATAAAATTATCAAAAATCTTTGAGGTTGTCAGCATATGGGATGTTGATTTAGCGACTATCGTCCCGATGTCGTTTCGGTTAACGGCGTAATAGTGAAGAGCCTCGATCAACATCTCGAGAGACTCTCGTTAGGAAGTTGGATCAAGGGCCAGATTCGAAAGGCGGTACTCCTGGACTCGGTGCTAATCGTCAGGAAGTTCTTCCTTCTGCCGCTTGAGCCTAGCTTCGCGGCCGGTGATTCACCGTTTTGATATACTTTTTATTGTAGAATAGTTTTATAATATTTTATTTTCTATAGTGCTAATGTGTTTTATAACGAGATTTAAGAATAAATCAGTGTATAATAATAAAGCCATTTATTACCCATTCTTATCAAACATTAAATTAATAAAATAAATTAACTTGTAAGAACTTTAGATAATAAACTGAATTCAACTGTGTGTATGCATAAAAAAATGGCATACCATTCTAAACTAAGCCGTACGTAGAAGAAAATGACGCAAAATGTCCGAAACGTAATACGTCATGGGAACAAAACGTCCCCATGTAAAAAGGTACAGTTTTTAGTCCAGTAATTTGATAGTTTTACCTGGAAAGTTTGTGGTAATTTTGACTTTTTTCAAAATATTTTAACAAGGTTGCTACCTAGAAACATTTCACTGTTTTTGATAAGTACACCACAATAACTTTCATTTTAATTTGTAGGTGTCTTTAAAATTTCGTCATAATCAAAACTTTCCAGGTATTTTCGAATCAAATGACTGGACTATTTCTTAAAGCGATTCAAAATGACACAACCGTTTACCACAATGATTATCATTGTGGTAAAATGGCAGAGCAATAATGTCCAGCGCAGGTTGTTCGTGGAAAGCAATGCTTAGCGCCATATGTACCTATATCTAAAACTCACTACTTGCTTATTTTAATTTTGATTTAACAAAAGACTTCTTTAACATGATTTCTTACTTTAATAAAGTGGATAAGAATTTTTGTAAATTCCTCAGCGTCCTCAAGCTGAAGTTTTAATATCGCATCGCAGGAATGTTAATTAACCTAATTTATTATCTGCTTCATTATAGTCTTTGAGCATTTCAGAATGTTGCTCTTTACTTAAAAAGTCAAGCATAGTTTTCACCCGACTACTAACGGAGGATGATTATGAGTTTGGCGCCCTCAAATGGATGTTTGTATGTATGTAGCCGAATTTTATGTTCCAACGTAGCTCTGAAACTTCTTGTCCGATTTCAACAAATAAGGTTCTGATTGATTCGTATCAATATCCTAGTGGATAAAGACTCTAGGACGACAGACGACATTGCGGTCGAACGAGTTGGCGAGTAGTCTAAGTAAGTCAGGGTCGAAAATTTCATTGCTAGTAAATATGCTAGTAAATATGCTGGTGTGGGGCATCATTGCAAAGGTCTTTGTTTGTACTTTCCAAAACTGTCTTCAAAGTATAATAAAGTTTATTAATCTCAAGCAAACACCAAAAAGTAGTTAAAAATATGTGACTGTAAGCGGGTTAACTACGATCCTAGTTTAAGAGTGAGTTAAAGAGTGACTTCATTAGGGTGAGTACCATTCGCGTTGCGCCTGTACTGCGTCTTTGCATTTTGTTATGAATTCGTCAAACTACGAAAGTTCTTATAGTAAAAAAATATCGTATCGGATCGTACTCACCCTAATGAAGTCAATAATTTTGTGTTGGAAGAACACCAACGTTTCATCGTTGGTGTTCTTCCAACGCAAACTTGGTTCGTAGTTAACCCGCTCACATTACATTATAAGAAAGTAAAAAATATTTTGAGAAGATTGACCGGAATTTGTCAACAGGCAAAATTATTTATCAGACACGTTTTACCGGAGCCTTAATTAGGAATATCCTACTAATCCTATCCTGCTAATATTATAAATGTAGTATTATAAATGCGAAAGTTTGTGAAATGTGAAATTTTTGTTAGCTATCTCCAAAACTACTGAACAGATCAAGATGAAATTTGGCATACACTTGGAACGTAGCCTAACTTATGCAATAGGTTACTTTTTATACCGAAAATACGCTTTGCAAAACCGCGGGCAGTAGCTAGTTGTGAATAAAGCCCATGTGACAAAACAGAACAGTGCCAAAGTACGATAGTGGAATCAAAACAAATAAAGCTCTTAAAACAGCTACTACTCAGTTATCAACAACATTATTAAACCTAGCTCTTCCAAAACGTTTCTATATAGGTACTTATTCAAGGCATTATTATGTCTTGAAAAATCATTTTTTTTATATAGATTGATATAGACTTTTTATTATGACACACACAAACAGCACACTAAAAGTAACAAAGGAACAGTACCAACAATATTTAAGGTACACATATAAGGTAGGTACACAATTATAAATTTATAAGACATGAACATCATAAATATTAATTAAAGTGAATGCAAACCCAAAAATAATATAAATAGGCACCTACTATCAGTGCCACTCGCTTTGGTAACAGGTAGGTAGTGATCGCCCACCCAGGGCGGAGACTTATGGGTTTCTGCGCTGCCGTGGTGAGCCCAAAAGGGTCAGTCTCAGCTTTATGCTGTTCTTCACCAGGATAGGTACACAAAAGCACTGGTTTTCAGACTGGCCCACAGTTTAAGTTATTCTGTATTTCAGATTCACTCTCCGATCTCCGTACACGCTGCTGTATGTGATATCTTTATTCGGACAAGGTTTGATGTTTGTGATGGCTCTATACTGGCTCATAGAAAAGGGAATCACTTTGAGTAACATCAGTAAGTATACCACATCAATGAACGTGTTTTTATAAGAAAACTAGTTTCTGCTTGCAGCTTCGCAGGCGTTGTTTATACGGGATTAAAGGTCGTATCTATCCAATGGGAACTGATTTATGGGATAAAACGCCTATGTTTTATTACAGGCCTAGAACTCCAAAATTTTTGCCCTATCCGTTCTGTAGTTTTCGCGTGAAGAAGTAACAAACATGCGTCTTTAACTAACATGCATTTTTAACTAAACATCAAAAGTCTTAATTTTTAATATTAGTGTGAAAACCATTGAGACGTCGTAGGACCAATCGAGTTAGTTATCGCTGGATTGACGAAGTGTAAGCCTTTCTCTACGAACTCGAATTCTTGCGTAGTAGGCATTCCTGCACAGGCTAGGGCCGTTGCACTAGGCCTGGTAGACTCTAAGTGAATGATAGCCTTTATGTGAGTGATAGCCTCTAAGTGAATGATAGCCTCAAGTTAGTACGACCAGTAGTATTTTAAGCCCACAATATAAATGAAAATTATTAGAAGTAGACGCTTGAGGCAACGACCGCGCTGTTGATCCGTTAGTCTTTAAGGGCTTTATAAATTAAAATATTCGAGAGGGCTATTATTTTGTGTCTTATTGAGGACTATAATCCTAATTCTCCTACAATTTATTTTCAGCAAACTCCGTATTTTACTCGTCCAGCCTAATATCTTCCCTCATCTTGGTCAACATTGGCAGAAACTGGCCTGCCGTTATAAAGGCAGTGGAGGAAATTGAAGCTACTCTCCCACCATTTTCTAGAAATGTCGCAAAGAAGTGCGATACCGTCATGATATTTATTTTTATTGCGGCAATTGGTAAACAAGCACTTTGTTTTTAATTTAATCACCATTGCAGAATTTTGGACTATACAGCTGTTTGTTCTTGTTGAAATAGCTCTTTCTCCTGCCGATTGGACGTTGAAAATAGATTTGATCATTGATTAGTAAATAATTAATATGATAATCATAGCGACATCAGCGGAGTCCCTTAAACGGCGAAAATACACTAACCTTGACCCAGGTTACCTATTTGAGCCGTTTGGGGTTGAAACCACCAAGGGTTCCTTGGGGTCCTGGGGCACACGCAATATATAAAGATCTTACCAAACTTCTTAAAGGTTCACAGGTGATCGGAATGCTGGCTTCTATTTCGGTCAACGAATTAGCATTGCCATTCAACGTGGCAATGCTGCTAGCATTCTGGGCACTCGTTTAAGAAATAGATATACGTGTATATACTAGTTGTTATTGTTTTATTCTGTTTATATAATTTTCTAAATAAGTATTTTTAATAGATAATCATAGAGATGATCAGCGTTTGGACAATCGGCTTTTTAGTCATCCGACGGATTTGCTTGTCAAACTAAGCCTAGATCTCACGGGCAGTAAAAAACTGGAATTACACAAAGTTCACATTCTTTTCTTTGGTTCCTTAAAAGTGAAAACACTATTGAAAAATTACGATAAAAAATAATGAAAGCGCACTGCTTCGTAAATAATTTGGTCGAAATGTCTTGATGCGTAGGTTAATACTAATTCTTTGGTTCCCTCTACTTTTGTAAGGCCTTTTGAAAGGCCATTTTCCGCGCATGCGCTTGCGAGCGGGAGAAGTTTCGCCTATCTATTCTCAGGTATTAAGGATTAATACAGTTTTTTCATGTGTCGTGTTTTGTAAATGATAAGCAAAACCATAATTTTTGCGCTTACGCCGTTCCAAAAACGTATGCTCTGTCCCGCTCCTATGAAAGCGAAATCCTATGCCTATCCTTTCCACAAAACGGTGCGCAATGCGCCCTCTTAACAGTTTTCTCAGATGGCACTTCGTCTCTATAATATCAAATAATGTATATATGTATCCATTTACTAGCTATAATCAGCCTGATCAATTGAGGACAATGTTCTCGTACAAACTCACATCTCCTTAAAATTTCATCTTTACAATATTAAATTCTAGTTTCGGCCCGTCAGTTTTTCGGTATACAAAAAGTAGCCTATGTCCTTCCTCAAGATATCGTCTACATTCCTTCCAAATTTCATAATGATCCGTAAGGGCCTTTGTTTGCCGTGTGAAGGCACCACACCGCATCAACAAGCTTCCATATAAGAAAAAGATACAGACAGACAGACAGAACTACTTTCACCATAAATTAATATTAGTATTATGGAGTATGGATCTTTGCAGTGGAACACAGTCTGTCATTCTTCTACGGTATGACAGTGGCGTACGCATGTGACCCCAACGATGTCGCTAAAACATTCTTCCACTTTAACATGCCCTGGATATTTGAGTACACCAGTTATTCCTTGTGGAAAGGAATCATAAGCGAGGTCTGTATCGATTGATGCAACAAAGATTTTATTCTTTAGAAAAGTCCTGGCTGCGTCTTCTTACTGCTTTTTTGCGTGAAATTTGTGACCACATCAACTATAATTTTTTTGTCCTTTGAGAATAGTCACAACCGAAAAAAAACTAGATTGTAAACTACTATGGTGTGACGCTCTCGAGAGACCTTAAACTACTTTTCGTGAGACGTGGACAATAAGCTGCGCTTAACGCTGGAAATTACATATTACAGAAATTTTGGCGTACAGGATCATAAATGTTCAACTTTTTAAGGGCTTAATGATTCTATATTTGACTGCATAATATTTTTCAGATTTTCAACATACAGTCCACGTTCATCTGGAGTTTCAACGACCTTCTCATAATGGTCATCAGCATATACCTAACAGAGCACATTATTCTGTACAATGACTTGTTTAAAAAAGCTGTGACAGAAGTATGTACCTACCCTTAGGGCGATTGTGCACTACAAGGAATTTTACTGTCCGGCAGTCCGATTTTTTACGGTCCGATATGGCACGCCATATAATGTATATACTAGTTTGTGCACCATACGTAATTTTACCGTCCGATATTTTACTTTTCCCCATTCCGGAACGGTTTATTCAGACTCATCGTTCAGAGTAATTTCGCGTGCGTGGCGTGTAGTTTAACTGACGGAGAACTGAAAAGACGGAGCTAAACTGAGGCGTATCATCCGAGTAAAGACGGACAAGTGCACAAGCCAATCATCAGTTTTTTTCATGCCACTTCGGACCGTAAAAAATCGGATGTTCGGACAGTAAAATTCCTTGTAGTGCACAATCGCCCTAATTTCGCGTGCGTGGCGTGTAGTTTAACTGACGGAGAACTGAAAAGACGGAGCTAAACTGAGGCGTATCATCCAAGTAAAGACGGACAAGTGCACAAGCAAATCATCCGCTTTTTTCATGCCACTTCGGACCGTAAAAAATCGGATGTTCGGACAGTAAAATTCCTTGTAGTGCACAATCGCCCTTAAGTTACGCATCCACTAGATCGGAAGCAGAGCGTATGCGGCGTCGGTATTTACAAAATGCCGAAAGGGTGCATCTACTGCTTTCGGATTTCGCATCGGCAATAAAGGTATTTCAAAGCGCTCATGTATGCCGACGTCATCGGCAGAAAGACCGATCTCTAGCATCGTATCGGCAGATACTGACGATCCAGTGCACGGTGTACCATAAAATACAACGTAGCAAATCCTTACGCTTCGTAGGCTTCGATGCCGATCCAGAGCCGCGCTACTTACCGTTCTCATAGTAGGGTTGATTTATGAACCTTGAATGATTTAACAAATCTGGAGGCAATTATCTTAAATCTATATACCTATTATGTTCTTTTTACACACTGCAGCAGGGCTTTTGTACGCCATGGTTGAAAGACTTGTTAAAAAAATACCAGAAATTTAATCAGGGCGTCTATTCCGGACATCGATGGCGTTAATATATTCGGAATACGATAAAAACTGTCTTGTTATCAAATTCAAAGCCGTTTCGGAGCGCACAAGAATTCTTTTTGTCTGCCTTGCACATATAAGACAAGGAAAAAACAAGGACATATTTGGTATCGAATAAGATTTATTTCATTGTTCAAGAATTACGTCTATATTAATGTGAATTAGGTTTTACGTAAATAGTACATAGGTACCATAGAGTTATTCTGTATATTATCTCTGGAAATTAGCGGTGTTACACCCCCGTGCCTCGGAAAGCACGTTAAGCTGTTTGTGCTGCGCCTGAACTCTCCCCGGTCGTGTTGGTCTGCCCTCCCATCGGATTATGAGAGTGATACAGAGTGCACCTGTGTTTGGGCAGACACTTGGGCACTATAATATGTCCTGCGCATCTGGCAGGTCTCCGTTGAGACTGGCCAGGATTCGGCTAGGAGGACATTATTTTGCCCCTGAAAGGCAGCTGGAACCTTATAGGTACTTGTTACATTATTATGCAACTTCTAGCCTAATTCATCCAGTATCATTAATTTCAGGACCATTTCTCGGCAATGCAGTTTCGCCTACATAACCTGGGCCTTGTGCGCCTTGTGAGAGTGATGAATGGACAAGTGGGCATTTATATCTTGACGTCATTTGGCTCGAATCTGTACTGGATCTGCACTCAGCTGTTTAATAGTTTGAAGTAAGGTTTAAAATCATTTTAAGTGGAAATACCCTATTGAAAAACCACGCTACCGGACAAAACACGATGCATATTGAGTTGATTCAAATGGTATTAATTTATTAATTTTTTATTAATTTATTAATTTTCTGTTAGCAGAATCGCTTATACACCTGATGCAACGAAATGCTTTAATGTAAATGGGGTGTCGAAAAGTTGCATCGCGTTGCGTTTTAATAATGTGTTTGTATCGTATTTTATATGTAAGTAATAAACTTGACGAAATAATGAGTACACTCAAATTTGCTGTCTGGTTAAAACCCCAATGAGGCGAACAACTGTCCGGCTCAGATCGGTGGATCGCCTCACTGAGGCGACCAACGGAGGACACATGTGCCGCCATCTTTGACACAACCGATGACAGGTTAAAAAAATTTGATTTAATTTTCAGCAAGAAACAAACGGGTCATTTTATAGTTTGTCACGACAAGAATCCAAGCATATATGAGTGAGTTTTGTTTACGCCTATTTTATTTGCTTCGCTAGCGGCACATCTCGACGAACCAAACGCGCCCGGAGCCGAATGAATTGAACTGAAAAGAATGAATTCTGACAATTCTTCCGACTCAGCGCGGACAAGATTGCGACGTGTTAGTTTAGTTTAGTATACTTACTCATAGTCTTCTAAATATTTGTTCCAATTGTGCATAGTAACTGTAGTTTCGTAATTTTATTTGTTTTACAAGCTTTTGTTGTTCTGGTCGTTTCTATGTATAATAAAAAAATATATATCTACGTACTGTATTATATTATGTATATCAGTCATCTAGTACCCATAACACAAAGTTCTGCTCAGCTTGGGGCTAGATGATGCTGTGTGGATTGTCGAGCATTATTTATTTTATTTTTTATTTATTTTATGCAGTATCGTGACTCCTCTTTTTTGTGTGTTTGCTACAAATAAAATTAGTTATATTCCTTAGTGTTGCTGCTGGTATTACTAGCCGTATCTAACTACAAAGGCAAAATTTTCTTAAGATCTTCACTGGCAGTGAAGACAGACTTCAGGGAGTGACTTTGAATGGTTGAAGATTTCGTGTCGTTGTGCTTTCTTTGTTGAAGTGTGCAAGGCTTCTTACGATCGCGTATATAATCTAAATTCAACTTCAACACTTTACACCTATTTAATTTTTCTTGGAAAATGATAACATGGTTGAATGATGAAATCGGTAAATAAAATATAGACATTGTTTGGCTTGTAAATTTGTGTACTTACTATTTTTTTAACATTTTATCAGACATTTATTCACAAACAAAATTATACTAGTATTTACAATTGAAACAATTGAGCTAATTGCCGACTGTTGCAAACAGTCTACAGATAGCTCAATTGATCCATATCAACACCAGTCGGAAGCGTCCCCAAGACGCTGGCTGCGTTGCCCCGCTGTATGGCAATGCTGATACGCTGTGTCAGATATTCACCAGATGTACTTACTTAGTTTTAAGAATATTATATCCTTCTACAGAACCCTTCACGGAATAGAGCACACCGTGTACTTCACGTATTCGTTTTCGTTCATCGTGCTGCGAACCCTGCTCGTGTTACTGCTGGCTTCTAGGATACACGCGAACTCTTACGTACCACTGATGTACTTGTATGGAATGCCCAGCGAGAAATTTGATATTGAGGTATCTAATACTTACTTTTGGATTTATGAACCTTGATAAAATGGTTTGTGACTTGTGTGTAACTAAGAGTCTACACACCAAAGGCGACGCAGCCCGGCAGGTTTTTGCGACATTAAGTACAAAGTTGAACTTATCTACTTACATTTCAGTGTATGATTATTCGGGCTATTAAAGTTTTCCCCCTTGAAATCCCCCTTGAGGGGGAAAACTGGACTCCAAAAAAATGAATTCCAGTTTTCCCCCTTAAGGGGGATTTGTCAAGGAGGAAAACTGGAATAACCCTGATTATTCGCAGTCGACAGTGTTTTGTCAATTTACTACAATGAAATGTCGCACAAATCCGCCGGGCTGTGTTGGCGGGTTTAGTGTGTAGAATTTTTAATTAGAGGTCATCTGCAGAACAATTGGACCAATATTGAAATTTCCATCAATAAGATTATTTAACAATGCTGTTGTGGCTACATTTTCGTAGGCGGTCCAGCGTGACCTGTGTTATTAGTTAGGTAATATCAAGCAAGCGAAGCCATGGGCAACAGTTAGGCATTTAAAAATTCATAATTCAAAGTGCGTTATTTCGTTTAGACCTTCAATTTTCAGATGTGTCCAAGAGTTTGATCTATTTTCAACTATTCATATTACATGCATTCAATTCAATATTTTTAAGGTAGGTACCTAAAGTTAAGAAGTGAACAAGAAACCTATATGTGAGAAGCAAGAAACTTCTATGTGTATATAAATATAGACCTTCGTATGTCGTTAGTTTTCGAGTCGGAGCAAAACTCGACCCAAGCTTTTTATCCTCCAGATAAACTGATATTTTAAAAATATTTAAAAATAATAAAGTCATAACTTGATAAAGTCATTTTTTTACAAACAAGATGGATTCATTGACATTTAAGAGTGCTCAATGTGCCAACCAGGCTCCTAAATTGATCCAAGATAACTTGAGACGAAAAGTTATAAAGATCTTATTACGATAATAAAAGAGAAACGTTGTCTTTTCAAGCAAAATTCTAATTATAAGCACTTCAAATCCTTGAATAACTCATTTAGGCGGTCACTCAGCTAAAAGTGGATGTTTAATTAAATTTTTCAATCAAAAGCGTTTAGACTTGAGACAGATGGACCACGTGGCAGACACTGTATTTAGTTTTCAGGCATTTTAAATGATAGTCGACTAAAACTTATAATAGATTCTCAGCTCCTTCGTTCTTGTTGTACTTATGTTGCTACAAAATGTTGCTATGTATAAATTGACCAGATGAGTATTTTGATACAGCTAAAGCTATTTTCATAAATAAGATAGTTATTTATGAAAATAGCTTTAGATGTTTTTTCGAATCCCTTTCTCGCAGCCAGAGCAGTCACAAAGTTCTTCAACTGTGAGAATTATTTCTTATTATTAATTCTCCAGTATAAAAGTGGCTCGTTTACGCCTACCTAATTGTATTTTCAGGTCGAGAGGTTTATAGCTCAAATAAACAACATGAAAGTGGCACTGAGCGGGTTAGATTTCTTCTATGTAACGAGAACAATGATCTTAACGGTGAGTAAAACCAGTAGATTATTGTTATTTTTAACTGGAGCTGATCAGCAGGGATATTCCGACATTGGCTACTGACTCATCGAAATTGCGTTCTACGAGGAACTAAACTAACAGAAAAGTAGTGGAAAACTACTTTTCTGGTAGTTTAGTTCCTCGTAGAACGCCAAAAATATTAAAAACCGCTAAAATATTTGAATTTAGCGCGAATCTGTGTTAGATTCCGTGTCGATGACACGGTAGCGGAGTCTGAATAGCGCTGCAGGGCCGCCAAAGCGGGGGCGAGACGTGCGGAGCAGAGATGTGTTTTTCAAACTAATAGAACGTATTTATTCACACATCTCGCCTCCACTCAGCTGAAGTGGATACCACCGAGCGGAGATGTATCATATTTGTATGCGATGAAAGAAAGATTGAAGCGGAGGTGTGCTGTACCTGGCAAGCTAGTGACGTCACGCGGCGGAGACGAGGAGAAATGTGAGCGGTGTGCAGTGAGCGGTGCCGCAAGTGTATCATCAACAGTATTCATCTCTAATTTCTAAGAAATCAAATAATATCGCAAATATTTTCGACTTCGACGGGACTTGAATCCGCGTCCTCCCCTCAGTACGGAAATATGATAACCAACTACACCACGAAGTCAAGTGACGTGGGAGTCGAAAATCTTTGCGACTTTCTACGGACTCAAGCGCCGTTAGCTCCAGTATTCATCTCGACAAACATCCGACACTCGCCGCACGCAGCTCAGTTCCGCTCTAGCCAGCATACGAGTACATCTCTGCTGTCTATAGTACGCATCTCCGTATAGAGATCCTAGCCTCGGTGGAGATCCTAGCCGAATACCGTCTCTTCTCGTCTCCGCTTCCGACACCTCCGCACATTTCCGCTTTTGTGGAGTCTTGACCTCAGAATAATATTATTTCATTTCAGTTGCTCGGGACAATAGTGACCTACGAACTTGTCTTGCTTCAATTTAATAAGTAAGGTATTTACCATATTTGCTATAAAACGTGTGAAACGTGGTATAGATAACGAGTGAGACATTTGTTAAAAACATGAAAATATACGCATTTTCAATAAACAGCCCGTATTTTATTCACCCATTGAACGGAAACTCAAAGAATCCTCTCGAGTTGAAACGAGAAGGATTTACACCCAAATGCTTTTTAACCATGTTTGTACGTTGGGACACATCTATTTAAAAGGAGCAAGTTATTTCAGGGTAGTAAATAAATTTAAAAGCAGGGTATCGCATCCTCATCAGCATTCATTCGTCCACTGCTGAACACCTAACATGGGGTTTTTTGCATTATCAACACGCTCTGCAGACGGGTTGATGATCGCTACAGATCACAATGGCAAAAAGGTGATCTCTAATGCGATCACCAATTCACCATTAAGTATGTTATAAAAATCTTTATTCACAAAGAAAATTACAATCAACAAATAGAAATAAACTACAACTAGTATTTACAATTGAAACAATTGAGCTAACTGCTGACTGTTGCAAACAATATACAGGTAGCTCAACTGGTCCATATCAATACCAGTCGGAAGCGTCCCCAAGACGCTGGCTGCGTTTCCCCGCTGTATAGCAATGCTGATGCGCTGTGCCACCAGCTCTAGGGTCAAGCGTCGCTTCGACCAGACGCTCTAATTTTTTTAAATCCTAAAGAGCCTCGGTACCCCATGGACCTAGGGTCTCGACTAAAAGGGGAGCAAATGTGTAGGCTCTGTCGAGACCGGCAAAAAAAAACACAGAACGAAACTGCATGCTGGCCTTCCTCTGGCAGGTTCCCTTAGTCGGCTGACGACATCCACAGACTGAGTTGGAGGTGTCAATTCTGGCGCCGTAACCGCAACGGCAAAAAGAGCTGAGTAGGACACTTTGCACGGGTGGAGTAAGGCGTTAACTGAATGGGTTCTAAGGGCAGGGTACAAGACGATCGTTCAATGGCGAAATGAGTGGGCAAAGGAGTCGCACAAGTGCTCCATCAACTCCTTCAAATCCAAACTGAAGTCCCATTTCCTTTCTACAGCAGTCTAAACTCATTTTCATTTTTTCCTCCGCCTCTGTAACTTTGGATGTTATTGCAACTTAATTGGATAGTTAGCTTTTATTATAATTGTTTCTTTTGGACCTACTGTATTCGTTTAGTTTTTTTTTTCTGTTTTTCCATGTTATTAGATAGTATAGGTAAGTTTGTATTATAAAAATGTATGTATTAGGTATATACTCTGTTATTTCCTGTCTGTGCACTATAAACCCTATTTATTTTCTTATATCTTTTTCTCCATCCCAATTTTGCCTGGGAGAAATCGTTCTCAGCGATAAAGCCGCCTTTTGTACTATGTGAATTTGTCATTTAGATATAAGACTTTTATTAACTATGTTTACTTGTAAGTACAATAAAGTGTTAATTCATTCATTCATTCATTCAAGTGTTTGGGGGCTTTAAGCCTAACAGTGTGTGAAGTGACGTTGTAAATGATAATGGAGATGAGTGATTATGGAATCTCTAAACAAGATACTGTCTGATATTAAGCATGACAAACATTACCTAAACGATTTTAGCTATTTAGTTCCCCATGATTGATAAAACTACATGTATTTGTAGTTTATTATTTACTGTACAGTTACAGTTATTACTTTAGTAAGTAATAACTGCAATAAAGCGAAATATTATACCTAATACTATGAATAATGCTGGACAATCCACACAGTATCATCTAGTCCCATCTAAGCAGAGCTTGTGATAAGGGCACTAGATAAATCATAGACTTTATGTAAGAATACAATATAAGGATAACTTTATTCACAAAGAAAATTACAATCAAGCGACACAAGACGCGCTTTAAAATCGCGGCTGTGTGATGGAAGGTATATTAGGTACCTCCTCAACACCCTGTATTGGTCCACTGCTGGACGCAGGCCTCCCCCTGAGAAGCGCCTTGCTGGCTTTCATCTCATTTAGGTACATACATTAAAACATATTTTTTTCTAAGCCTAATAATTTATTTATTTATATTTATTGATTTACTTAATTTAAATTGCCATCAGCTTAACTTATTACAATAGAAATTAAAAACAAAGAACACACAGGTCTAAAACAAATGCCTTAAGGCAGGCGGCGGTAACCGAACCCGCATCCCCCTGCGCCGCAGGCAGATCAACACAATTTAATATTATAATTAAAAAAAAATATTTTTCCTAAGGTCTTAAGTGTAGCCCTTAAGATATCGCTGGAGTAGCCTTTAATGAGAATCTGATCCGTTCAGTGCACAGTTTAATAAGGTGTAAAATATAAGAAGCGCCGATAGTCACTTCACTTTAATTAACGATGAACCTTCGGGTCATGCGGGTAAACGTACTGGGTGACATGGCACCTGGTGTTTGTTTTAATCAAGAAATAAATGGCCAATTAACAAGATTTCGATTTTATGATGATATATGATGCAGGGCGTATAACTAGTAGGTAGTAACTAATAGGTAGGTTTGTGATTTAAACTTTTTTCTGGGCGCCCTGTCTGTATGGAAAAAAGGCTATTGGCTATTAGTATATCGTATGCGACCCACCGTCGCAACTAGGGGGAGTAGCCTGGCATCTGCGTCTTCGGCCATGATAGTGTTAGTTTAGTGGTTATTCCTTGGGTCCTAACGGCAAATAAATAATATCGACTACCGCTGCTTACACAAATGCCAACAAAACTGATTTTATTTACATGCATGTCTGTACATGACAATGTAACGTGGTTTAATAAATAAATTGTATTTCTGTGAACAATAATCTGAACTAATATTTCTAAAAAAGAGGTACCTGAGTTATGTTAATTTTGATGTAGAAGGTTATATCCGCAACTATTCAGAACCTCCTTAGGTTGGATTTCAGGGGTGTTCGATACATCGATCACGTAGGTAGGTAGATTAGCATCATCAGCAGTTTGACCTAAGTAGGTTACTCGTGCCGCGAGCGCGGACCGGGCGCCTACGGAGGTCAGTGCATCAGCAGCAGCCATTACAACCGCACTCATAAACATCATATTAGTCGTAGTTTTATACAATACAGCTATTGTTCCATATACTCGACTTTTATATTAGCATCCCGGGAAGAGCTAGCCGCGATTCCTACATGGTCCTTCGAGCTATCGTTCGAGGATTCATAGCGCGATCGTAAACAGTCGTACCGTGAGTGCTTCGAACGTACCAGCAGTCATTGGATTGCAGTGATCCTAGCTTTACCAGTGAGCTTATTGGAAAGCTATCATCAACACCTGACGTGGGGAGCTACCCAGTCAGGCCAGCAGCAGCAGTGAGCGAATCGCTCACGCCCTCAGCATCACCACAGCGCAGTCGCGACGGACCAGCAGCAGCAGCGAGCCGCCGCTCGCGACTTCAGCACCTACAGCCAGCACTGCGGTGGGGAGCAACCCACGCAGAGTCCAGAAGCAGCCGTTGGACAAGCGGCTTACAAGTAAGAGCGTTCCTTTTCATTAATCTGCTCGGACTTTCACCGACGAAATGGAGGCCCTTTACTCTCAACAAACCGAGCTAGCAGAGAATATTCGTAGAATCCTTGTTAATTTTAAGAAGGATAGCAGCGAGCGTAAAACTATAGAATACGGTAAACGCAGGATAGACAGCCTAGAATCGTATTGGAGAGAGTATGAACAGAACCACCAAAAACTTTTGACTTTCGAAAGTAAAGGTCATAAGTACTTTGCCGAGTCTGAGTTTGAGCGAACTAACAAGTCGTACCTAGCAGCGAAAACGACGATCGATAGGTATTATTTAGATCTAGAGCAGCAGTTAGATGATTCTGAGCCCGGCGAGAGCCACCTGGAAGCAGGTCCATCCGGCGGCAGACCGCAGCGGCCGCAGACCCCGGCACCGGCACCGCCTACTCCCCGGGTTCAGCGAGACGAGGAGTTAGGTAAATACAGCAAGCTAGATCTCATGCTACGTAGACAGCTGATTAACTTTAAAGCCTTTACGAAAACGGTAGATACCATCGAGTTAGAGTCCTTCAAAGAAAAATGGGAGTACGAAGACGCCCTGCGAGCTTTACAAACTCGCTGGACGGTGGCGGACAACTGCCATTGGGAGATCATGTTGGAGTTGGGCGAGGACGAAGCGTACGGGTTCAACTACAACAAGCATGAGCGTACCTACAATAGTCTGAGAAAAGCTTTAAGCTCAAGGATGTGGTCAACATCGTATCGCGACAAAACCACACCCCAGATGGATATCCCCGTCTTCTCAGGTAGCTTTCAGCAGTGGGTCTCATTCAAGGATCTCTTTGATGAGGCCATTCACAAAAATCCATCCCTATCAAACGCTCAGAAGATGCAGTTTCTTAAGAGTAAAATCAAGGGAGAGGCGGAGCGTTTGATACAGCATCTTCCGATCAGCGCGGATAACTACGCAACCTGTTGGGAAATTTTAAACCACAGGTTCAACAACAAGAGGCACATCTTTACGTCGTACGTTAACACCTTCTACAATCTGGCCAATATACAGCAGCAGTCGTTCGCAGCCATCAAACGACTTTATGACGTCAAATTAGAGAGTCTCCACGCCATCAAAAACCTAGGCATCGACACAACGTCATGGGACCCTCTTCTTGTGCACATATTGTCCCAAAAACTAGATAGTGAGTCTTTCGCCGAGTACATAGAATCCTTGAAGAATTCGCGGGAGCTACCGGTTCTTCAAGATTTTATGGACTTCCTAGAGAACAAATTTACTACCCTGGAGTCATCTCGGCGAAGACAAGATGGACCGCCTAAAAGCTCATCATCTCAGCAGCAAACATCTAATTATCAAAAGTCTAAAAATAAACCTTATTAGGTATAGCGATGGTAAAAGTAACAAAACGCACGAAATGACGAAATCATTGCATGTATCAGCGTCAGCAAATAAGTGCCCTCAATGCGATTCTGGTCATTGGTTAATTTACTGTAAACAATTTCTAGAATCGGCTAACGAACAAAAAATCAAATTGTTAAACAAATTAAACTATTGCACAAACTGCATTTATGGCCACGAGGGGGCCAAATGCTACTCAGCAAAAAGATGCCACAAATATGATCCAAAACTTGAAGCGTATCCAGGATACAATCCTCGACACCCTGACAGATATTTACCATGGCAAGATAAACCTACATCTTTTAACACCAAAGCAGCTTAGCGACGAACTACAAGTAATTTCAAGCCAAATATCTAACGAGCTAACTTTACCTATAGACAATATACAGTCAAACTTATATAAAATCTATCAACTTTTAAAGATAAAGGCACGGATGAGCAGAGATTATGTCATATTTGAATTCACCTTACCATTGATCAGCAGAGACTTGAGATTTGAGACCAGTACCTCTTCAAATCAGCAGCGACATGATCAGCATCAATCTTGTCACAGATTATATAGCAACTAATCTGATGAGGGAATCATATCTACCGGTTACCATAGTGGATCTTCAAGGCTGTGAATATCAAGGTGAAGCATATATCTGTCAGCTACAAGCTCCTATCCAGCATCTGGGTCCAGAAGAAAAGTTTTGTCAAACGGAAAAGAAGGACACCTGCAATATCAAAAGAGAAAGCTGCAAGAATAAATGGGTTCAATTACACGACCCATCGTTCTATTTATATTTCGCATGTGACACTTACTCGCTTACAATCATATGTGACCGTGAAACTCAAGTCCGCCAAGTCAGCAAGGCCGGGCTCATTCACCTAACAAAACAATGCACAGCAAAGGGGCGTGACGTCACTTTATATTCCCATCAACAACAAAGCACGCTCAATCTCAAATCAGACTTAGTACTTACTAACATAGCTCCAATACAGCACCATACCTTCAACTTCACGTTACCGTTCATCGAACCTAGCCATGACCATCACCTCAACACCTCGCTACAGCAGCTCGGTGAGCAAATCAGCGCGATGAAGGAAGCAGCACAACAGGAGGTGACACTAACAACGCACGATATTCACCAATACGCAATATCGTACAGCGTATTAGCAGCAGGCGTCGCAGCGTTCCTGGCGTTCCTGTGGAGGCGAAGCAGACGAGCCGTCAGCGCGTCCTCCGCGCGCGCCGCGGAGCCGGCGTCGGTGCGCGACCACGCGCCCGCGCCCCCGCCGCCACCCGCGCCTCTCCCGCCGAGGGAGGCGTCCTCCAGTAGACCTAGTATTAGTGCGCGTGGGCAACCCGTGCCCGAGCTAGGACATAGTGCCAGTGGGACCGTGCGGTGGTCCAGTTTACGTGATATAGACACAATAACTTTGCCCATCAGCAAGCAGCAATCCAGCAGACAATCAGTTTTTACTATAGAATAGGGATTAGTTTTGTAATCAAGCCATCAGCAATAATTGAAATTACACATTAAAGCATTGTCCTAACATTCACCTAGCCTAAGCAAAACTTAATCATCTATGTAATATGTACTAACCCCTCAATTGTAGCGCCTCATCTCATCTCATCTCGTACCTCGCCCTCGGGAGTATGTTCGATACATCGATCACGTAGGTAGGTAAATTAGCATCATTAGCAGTTTGACCTAAGTAGGTTACTCGTGCCGCGAGCGCGGACCGGGCGCCTACGGAGGTCAGTGCATCAGCAGCAGCCATTACAACCGCACTCATAAACATCATATTAGTCGTAGTTTTATACAATACAGCTATTGTTCCATATACTCGACTTTTATATTAGCATCCCGGGAAGAGCTAGCCGCGATTCCTACATGGGGGGTTAATGGAATAACCAGAATTACCTACCCAAACGAATTCAAAAAATATCTTATCAATAAGCTCTCACTGAAGTTATTCCTTAGTGCTATTGGTAAGCTAATTTGTATCCAGATACTACGTGAGTAAAGCCGCGGAATACAAGTAGTATTAAATAATCATGAACCGCTTTTTGAAATGTTTATTAATGGCTTATAGTACTAGTTGCAACGGTAGTTGAAACGTTGGCTAAAGTAGGATTATCTGGCGTCGGCGAGTTAAACTGGAACATCACCAGCTCGTACGTCACTATCGTTCCTGCTACCTGAAAGAAAACGAACCGTTTAGTATGAAGTTCGACAAATACGGGATGAATACAGCTTGTCGCACACCTAGAAAGCACCGCTGCAGCACAGCACATACCCAATAGAGAGGAAATGTCATTAATTTTGTTTAGACAACAATTCCGCCAAATCACTGCGGCGACTGCTGCGCTCCGATTGGCCGACTCAAAGTCAAGCATCACACTCCAGTTGGGCAAGCATATATTTTTATCGATATTGATAGTCAATGTTAAACAAAACTATGAGCATCGCTAAAATTATTTTTACGATACGATAGTAAATTTATTTAAATGTAATGAGCCTGGAGTATTTAATAAAACTTATACTGATCAACCATAACTCAATCGAATTCATACATTTTAATTAGGTACTTCTTGTTAGATCGGGAGTAACCGATACCTAATTTTATTATATCAGCATAACGTTCAAAAAAGCATCACTGATCAGTTTCGTATTTCGAAAGACCTTTTTTCCGCTCTATCGGGTATGTGCTCGATGATTCAAATTAGGCTTTAACATTTAGATTAATTTTATATTGACGGCAACATATGACAGATCGCTCGCGGACCACCTCGTTTGAAACTTGTGGGAAGCCATTTCGGTCACTGTGAAATGGATCTAAAGTTAATTTAATGTAATGATTAGCCATATTTGAATGCACGTTTTTGTGATGTGTAGTCTAGTCTAGGGAACTGTAAATACGACCATAGGCATTCTAAAAATAAGTTTAAACAGAAATAAAAACAAACTTTGTAGGTAGGTGTCTAATAAAATGATGAAACGTGACTTTTGATCATTCTCTTACCGTAAGCAGAAGACCTCTTGTAACTGTGAAGAACTGAAGGCCACTTAGCGCTATGTGGTCCCCGTTTACTTGGTCCAGGAACCGCTGCACCTGAAGTAAAATAGGACCCATTTACTACCAATTACATTATTTGTGCGTCCTACCCGTGACCTAAGGAGCTGAGACGTGGACACTCACGGTAAGAATTAGTCCATCAAAGTCGCTCAATCATCAAATATTTCTTAGACACATTTTTTCCTTTGCCTATCAAACAAAACATGACAAAAATAAAGCACATCCAAGTTTGGGAGTGGGGGCTAGTGACGTCACACCTTGCTAAAAAGTGTCGATGACGAAACGCGGAGCTCTAACTGGCTATATCTTCAAAATTTTGTATTAAATCGAAAAAAGAAAAAAAAGAGGCTACTATCTTCTGATAAAATCTAACTGACAGACTAATTAGATTTTTTAGGACACTACCCCATTATCTGTAAAACAACTAACTTCAACACAGTAAACTGGAGATGGTACATCGTACAGGACCGGAGCTGGCACGTCTGAAGCAGTGTTCACCTGCGAAGCGATCAGAGACACGGCGACTGACCTCGTGATGAGGTACACCAGAGAGAATATGAAGTATACTGCAGCTTCGTAGCCGCCGAGGATTGTTGTTCTGGAAATAAACAAGTTGTATTGCACTAAAGTTGAACTGACTATAATGAAGAGTGGTCATAACTGGCTGACGATGGAGAGGGATCGAAAGTGGAAAGGGAGGCCCTCGTCCAGCATTGGAATTCTAGAGGCTCTTAGTAGCAGTAGGATTGTATATTGATGAAGGTAAAGTTTTTACATATGTCAGATTCAGATTCAAATTTCTTTATTGTCATACCTACATCATACAAATAAAAAAATATACAAATTATTGTCGTTTAAATTAAATGATGAGGCTATGACTCGTCCAAAGTACACTAAATACAATTTTGCTGTAGAGGGGCAATGGAATGTAAATGTACTTAATATGCTTAAAACTAAGTTTCTTGTGAATCTATCACTTTGAGTTAGGTGATTCAACGAGGATGTCAGGTAATTTAGGAGATTTAACATTAAACTGACTGTAATCACTTTCTAAAAACTCTTTGAGAAAATATTTATTCACAAAGAAAATTATACTAGTATTTACAATTGAAACAATTGAGCTAACTGCCGACTGTTGCAAACAGTCTACAGATAGCTCAACTGATCCATATCAACACCAGTCGGAAGCGTCCCCAAGACGCTGGCTGCATTGCCACGCTGTATGGCAATGCTGATACGCTGTGCCAGATATTCACCAGCTCTCGGGTCACGCGTCGCTTCGACCAGACGCTCAGATAGTTTTTTGAAAACCCGAAGAGCCTCGGTACCCCACGGACCTAGGGTCTCGACTCCAAGGGGAGCAAATGTGTAGGCTCTGTCGAGACCTGCATATTAAAACTCTAAATATAAAACTGCATATTAAAACTGTAAAACTCTTTGATGCTATATCGCGTTTTGTCAAGTAGAAGATTTCTTAATTCATTAATAAACCTATTTTCATTTGTAATTAATTTCAACTTTAGAGGGAGCTTATTGTAAAGTTTTTGGCTCATTGTTATAAAGATTCTGATATCGTTTTCCAACATAAATGAACAAACCATAAATTGTTATTTATTATTTATGTTACTTAGATACATATTAATAGTTATGATGTCGACAATTTGCATAAACAACTTTGCATGTAGTCAGTAAGTAGGTACTTAAACAATGTTTAATAAGTTTTGTACAAATAAATATTTTTCTAATAAATGAAACCTGGACTGGAATGGCTTTATTATAATGCGTGCACAATTAAAACACATAAAAACTGACATTAAAACAAGGCATGGAAAATGATAGCATAACCATAAATAGGGATTATTCTCAATCGTCACCCGATTATGTCCCCCTTAGGGGGACGTCTCCTAGCGCTTGTAGTGTAGGGCGACAGACGATGCGCGTCAATTATAGGGTTTTTTTCAGAGTGAAAACCGTCACCTCTCCACACAAATTAGGGGGACAAGACTGGGCGACGGTAGGTATTATTCTATAAAAAGAGTTTCATCCGAGAATTAAGAGACATATACAGACAAGAAGAAACTTATAGTAAGCTTAGGTTAGAGCTTGATAATACTAGGACCCGTACTCTTAAAAACAAAATCGTAGTTTCTGATTCGTTTTCGTACAAACGCATATCATAAGCAAGCGACATATGAGTTGGTTTTGCGCGACATAGGAAACGAAACTTCGATTTTACTTTTCCGAGTGGGCCTCCACCTTACTTTTTTACTCGACTGCTACATTCTCCGGTACCTTTGATTCCATCTCTAAAACCAAACGAAAATATTAGTCATCATCATCATCATCATCAGCCTATATTAGTCCACTGCTGGACATAGGCCTCCCCTAATGAGCGCCATAGCGCCCTGTCTTCAGCTTGCCGCATCCAGCATCTGCTTGGTAAACTACGTCGAGTCTTCTCGTCATCCATACCGCAATGCTTGAAAACGAAAGTTTTCAATCAGTGCGTCCTACCCGTCATGACCTACGGAGCTGAGACGTGGATACTCACGGTAGGGCTGGTCCACCAGTTCAAAGTCGTTCAGCGAGCTATGGAAAGAGCTATGCTCGGAGTCTCTCTGAAGGATAGAATTCGTAACGAATACATCCGACAGAAAATATTAGTAAATATTATAAAATTTAAATCACTTCTATTGTAATAAGTTTTGCAACTTACTCTAAAGTATTGAACAGCTGAAGACAGATGAAGAAGAGGTTATTTGCGAAGGATATGAAAACTATACCACTGATGACGTCATCCACTTTTCTGACTAAATGCGTCGCTCTTCCATACTCTTCTCTGGCGTTTCTCCAGAATACTTCGGGTAGATACTGAGAAAAAAGCAGATTTATTTTCAGAGGCTCTCAATTCAGCGAATGTGTAGAGTAGAACCACTATATCAACTAGGCTCGGCATTTACCCACTAAAATGAGCCAGAAGCAGTTGATTTGAGAAAAAGTTTAGTTTTACTCGTAGGATATTAGTCAAAATCGGTAAAGACTTAAAATTTAAGTAGATTCGCTCTTCTTCAAATAAAAGTAAGAGAATTCTCTATCCTATTTTCTGTTTCGTATTGATTGTAGGTTTTGTTTCCCTACGACCAAAAAATGACGAATGCTCAAAGCTTCCTTGTTTGACTACAAAACTCTAATAACAATGACAATCCCATTTATTGCAAACCCATTTGTCCTTGTTTGCAATTCGAAGTCCAAAGTGCAATTACTTGTTCGAAACACGAAGTTCAAGAGAGCCAATTGCAAAAACATTATCGTAGTTTGTTTAGAGTAGTCGTACAAGTTCGTGCGAAACTCTTTGTCGTTTCTGGTTGCCTGGTACTTTGAAGGACAAGATGTTGAATTTTCAAAATTAAATAGTTTACATCGCCAGTAAGGGAAAAGGCTGCTTGAATTCTTTGTAATTTTACTATATTTATGCTTTACATACATTAATTTGTAATCAAGCAAAATACGAAGTATAAAATTTGATTCTAACTGATACCTAATGATGTTTTGATGAATTTAATTATCAAAACGTCATTAGATTTACCTATCATTTAGATTCATTTATTTGAATGTTGAACAATATTAAAAATCTATATTATAATGGTACGGGTTAAATTGGCAAATATTTAAGAACAGCTGGGTGAATCTATTTGACGTTCGTACGCGATCGTGACGTCTCCGTTTAGTATAGGATTTACGTAGTTCCCTGTCCGCACGATAGAGGCGCTGTATCAATTATTGTATCCATTTGTATGGAAAAAGGAGATGTCACGACCACGTCTCGTAACTAACGTCAAATTGACTCACCCCTCAGAACACCCACGCCTATACGTACGCCAAAGACACATACACTTGTAAATACAAAAAAATTGGTTGTCTGTAAAGTCGGTTTACTGACGGTAGTTGAACGTGACAACGCAGACGCATCGCTCACTCAAGTAGGAGAGAGACGGATGTCGAGCGCTCTCGCTTGCACTTCAAGCCTTACATGGAACGCCTCAGAGCGAGGTAATGCCGCATGACGTCATGTTGAGGTAACGCCGCATGACGTCATGTTTTTTCGTGCGTTCAGGCTCTATCGAATTATAAGACGTTGTCACGTCAAAAATATCCTAAAACGTCCAACAACAACGTCCATTTCATTACTTTAGCTGAGAGCAGAGAGAGCTTTAGCCCACTCCTGATTTAAAAGCAGATTTGAATTTAGAGCATAAAACCTCGTTTCAAGGATCTGAAAAGGAATGACAACCTTATTTGCCACAACCTCTACTATGCTGACGATAACCAAACTCTCTTCAGTCTCATTCACGTGTTAATAGCCGCCCATAAACAAGTGGGATCGGCGGCGGGAAGACGTGTGCAACGCATACAAATGTCTGTTAATAAATTATTACTGAATATGCCGTATTCTCTTACTTTTGCGTATGGTTCATAAAAGTTGGGTTTAATCTACCTGCGTTTTATAACCTACCTCTGGTTGCTTCATTTTAAGTATCTAGAAGTCTTTGTTTACCTGCCAAACAGGCGTGGCAGACATAACATGATCAGAGATCACCCATTTTGAAAATAATTTCTTAAACTTTAATAGCAATACTATAAGCATTGACGACTTTGACATTTTTCTCCATTTTAGCCAAAACAAAACTTTGAAAGGTTCCTTCATGCTATCTGTGTAGATGTAGAGGTATCTTTCTGTTAAATGTTTGAACCAAAAAACATAACGTACCGATCTTAGCCCAGCTATGGGACAAAGGTAATAAAACAAATCAGGTAATCAAATAATATCGCAAAAAATTTCGACTTCGACGGGACCAGAGTGTGAGGACTTACGCAATATAATATCAAAAACCTCAAATCAGGAAAGTAGAAGTAAACAAAAAAACAGCGAAACTTTTGTTTTCAGATTGAAAAAGCTTAAATTCACGTATGCTCAACATAAAGTGAAATCCCACCACTAAGCTTATCGAATTTTAGAGAATCGCTAAGCTGATCGACGCTAAGTAACTCACGAAGTTGGTAAAAATCCATTTGATTCAATTGGACTTATAAAGTTGAACGTCTGATTTAGAATGTAACTCTGGCGAAAGATTTTGAATATCAATAATCTTACATGATTCATCAAATACTTAAGAATCATTAAAGCGCTTGGATGGAGTAGGACTATTCTCAATATGAATTTCTCAACCTCCTAAAACCGATTTATATATTATACTAGCTGACTCGGCGAACTTCGTACTGCTCTCATCTTTGAAACTTCCCTGAATAAGCTATCCTATATTTCAAGTAGGATCAAAATGCATACTGTGTGCCAATTTAATTTAAAATCGGTTAAGTAGTTTAGGAGTCCATCGCGGACAAACAGCGTGACACGTGATTTATATATATTAAGATATTTATATATTACCTTCTTTAGCGACGCTTAACGTCTTCCAAAGTATTTTTATTTATATTTTTCATAGCGGTTTGCACTCGTCCAACCTATTCGCAAGTTTATCATTGAAAAAATAGGAATACATTTTCGTCCTTTTTTTTTAAAGTATTGGTGGAATTTCTATAAACTTAAACTTAGCTTTACACTAAATACTTTCTTTATTTTTTAAGTGTGTGCAATATGTTTTTCATTTTTAGTTTATTTTTGTGTATCAAATAAGTTAAATAAAGATAATTTATTAGTCGTCCATTACCACTGAAATAATGTATAACTTTAATCAGTTTTGCTACCAGTGGAAACTTCATAAATAGACCATGTAATTTTCATGTCCACTAATATTTCATTCGTACTATTACTAATATTTCATATTTTGTAATTTTCTAGCTGTAAATTTTTCTAAAATTCGAAAACAAAATCAGATAAAATAAAATTTATGCTATCATTTATTGATTTTGCCTCATATCATCATCATTTGCAGCTGGACTTTATGCACTTTTGGGTATAGGCCTGCCAAAGTTTCTGCCATCCACCATGGTTTTGGGCTATTTCATAAAATAGTAAGTTCTCAGCAGTGTTAGGGTAAATTCGCCACAGCATCTGTCCAAATAAGGTAAATTATTTCGAAAAACGGGACAATTCGTTTTACTTGTTCAATTAATTAGTGTCTATCTTGCGAAAGGGGGAGAATAGCGAATACACCAGTTTAAACGATTGCAAGTTGTCTCCCGCTCGATTGAAAAAACAATACACTGTCTGAATGAAAATAAAAATGCTATTAAGAGTTGATTGATCTTATTACAGACCAAAATTCTTTTGTTTTATTTTGCGCTTCGAGTCGATCAAAACAATTGATAGTTTCGACAATTCAATTTTATCTTTCTCATTGCCTACTAAATCGAACTTTTAGAATTTTGTAGTCAAACTACACTGAATAAGAATTATGAACTAAAGAAAAAACTGAAAACACATTAGGTTATACAGGGTGGTTACTGACACTATATAAACTGGAGGTTCTGCCCATCATCACGTTCACACAAAGTCAGTGAATTACAAATAACTCTGTATTTCCATTAGTAACCAAGAGACTCCTGATATTAATTGAGTCTTTTATAACCCCTGCTCGAAACTGTAACCTATTTGAAAACAGTAAAAAATGCAAGCACACTGTACTCGCGTAAAACTTTACCTTTCCTTGTGCTGCGAGAAGTTTCTTATTGACCTGCCCCAGCCTCGACGTGAGGTAGTAGCTCATGCAAATTACAAACAAATCGGAGAAGTTCCATATGAACGTCGATTGGAAATGCAGGAACTGAAAGGTAGATAATGCATAGCGAGTTGAAGCGTGGGTTTTTGGCAGAAGCCGGACGAGCCGCTTTTGTCAGTTGATTAAATTTTAGTTCCTCCGTAGCACGGAATATTTATTTCGATTATGTACCGTAAAAAAAATTGGCCACTGCTCCCAATGTTTTCCAAAACTGTGGTCGAAACTTAACCATGGTCAAAACTATTATGTTTTGACCACAGTTTTGGAGAACATTGGGAGCAGTAGCAAATTTTTCTAGTTTTAATAACCTTAGTAATCTATCTAAATAATGAATCTTTAAGCTATATCTCTGCTTCTTTTACGTTGTAGCTAGATAAAAAAAATATTACACAAAAACCTATTGATAAAATTATTTACGGTTTATTGGTTCCGTTATTAACATTACCTTGCAAACTTTCATCATTCTATTAAGAGATGAACAATGTTGCGCTCACCTGTGTTACAACACCCAATATCAGTGAGTAGGGTAAAGTATTGAAGACCCATGGGTAGAAATGTTTTACGAAGCCTTCGTAGCTGGGCAGATGGGGATAGCATATCTCAGCTCCAGCAACCGCTGACAGCAGTGATAGTATATGTTCCGCTGAAAAAAACAAGATCCGTCAAGTGCGAGTGTAACTCGTGCGCCGAGGGTTTCGAACGTCTGTCAATTATACACATACATGTACCGGTTAGAGACTTCGCTATTTAATGAATACCTGAAAATAGTAAGTACCAAACCACATTTTAGATGGATCGCTCTGCATACTTCGAAGTTAAGGTAAATTTTTGGAATTTGTTCTTAATAATACTATTTTGTAATGTACAAGCTGATATCTTCGTTTAATGCCCTACATGACCCTGTAAAGATTCAAACCGTCATAACTTCTAAACTATCTTACTTAGGGCTAAGATGCAAGACTTGTTTTGCAGCACGCATTCCGTACTATCGTTCAAAAACAAAAAACATGTAGCTTGACAGTTTCGATTTTATGAAAAAGCTAATAATTTCAAAAAAACTGAAAAAAAAAAAACTATTTTTTTGTTTTATAAATTCTCTTTTCTTCTATTAAAAAATAGAAATTGCAACAATGTTATCATTGCTGTATTGTCTACATTACTGGCTATCAAACGAATTCTCTATCGTCTTTCTAAGACCTCTACATGGCTAGCTATAGCTTAATCAGTACAAGCACCCGTGCGTCGAGGCAACAGAAAACAAAATAACTGCCATTTTATCATGAAGAGAGAAAAAAAAATTGGGATAGTGATTTGTCGATAAAATTTACCGTATTTCACTCCCCCAAAGTCTCCGACACCGGTGACCGGACACATTGTATAGGTCATGATAATATTATTATGACAATCAGGTATGGCTAAACTCTTGCAAAGCTGGCTTTCTAATGTTTATTTATGCAAAATATTAGCTCGATTCGTTCAGTAGGTTTGTCGTGAAGAGGTAACACGGGACCCTATATCGATTCTGTTAGTGTACAATAAATGAATATTACTATTATTGAGCTGAGGAATCTTATCCTATTTTGAAATCGGTTAAAAATGACTAAATCCAAAGTGAGATTCTCCTCAACAGCCTGTATTGGTCTACTATTGGAAGCCGGCCTTCCCCTGATAAGCACCTTATTGGCTTTTATCACATGGGGTAGTGCCCATAATTCCCACGCTGGGCATGCGGGTTGGGGATCGCAGTTTGGTGGTAGAATTGTTGTGCAGGGGGCGCTGCTGCCCGTCCCCGGTGGATAACCCTTAGTCGATCTTACGACACCCGTGGGAAGAGTTGGGGTGGTGCAAATTCTAAGCCGGCACCACACAGCAGCAGATATTCTCACCTAGAGCTAAAAGCAGGACTACCGCACATGTAATATTGCACCTCCTCGTTAGTGTGACGTCATAGTTCGGATCCAACTCTTCAGTCTTCGCGATGGCCTGGACCAGCAGCGGCCAGTTCTGGGCAGCTTGGGTAAACATCGCCATCGTGATGCAGGTGGAAATGTAGAATATTAGGGGTGCTGGAAGTTAGTTTAAGAGGAAATAGAAACAAAGCACAAACAAAAAAAACTAAAACCCATGACGGTTTATTTTGAATTAACAAAAAATTACATGGAAATTGGTACATCTTTATCGGCTATTTTTGTTAGTAAATAAAAACAAAGCTTTCTGGAAAATATTCAACGGTATTTCGAGTTTCTTTATTCGCTGGTAGGTACAGTCAAATATTTATTTCAGCTCAGGACTTTTTTATGTGTAATAATATTACGTATAAGTAATTAATATTAACACAAAAAATATTTACTTTATCACATACCTACCAGTCATCGCATAACATTATCTCTGCTTGATACAACCAGGTTTGTACTTACATGTTCCCATGAGCGTTGAACTGCTGTTCATCATTTTGTTTATGCACATGACCGTCATAAAACATTGCCCGACCAGAGACAGAAGAGAGTAGAGGCATTTCCAAGATGTCTTTACGAACCTGAAAATAATATTGGAAGTAAAAATACTACAAGCGGAGAACGAACAAGAAAATGCATAGAGAAGGTACAATTTTGATCTTTTGGGTCTCTGAGCCATAGCATATACCTAGTTACGGATTGTTTTAATTAATCAAAAACCACAACTTCCATCCCCTTATGTACTATTATTTATTATCAAATATACATTTTATAAGATAACTTATTAAAACATTAACATTTAAACATTGATCTAATCCTTCGACCTGTCTAGTCTGGTCGAAATGACGCGTGACCCGAGAGCTGGTAAGTATCTGGCGCAGAGCATCAGCATTGCCCATACAGGGGGGCAATGCAGCCAGCGTCTTGGGGACGCATCCGAATGGTATTGATATGGATCAGTTGAGCTACCTGTAGATTGTTTGAAACATTCTGCAGTTAGCTCAACTGTTTTAATTGTAAATACTAGTTCTAATTTATTTCTATTGTTTGATTGTAATTTCTTTTGTGAATACCTTTATTCACAAAAAATTAAACATATAAATTATAATTATCAACGTATTAAATAGGTAAACTCAAAAAATGCTTACTTGACATCGTTCGCATTGCTACTAAAGGCACCAACGAAAGGCATCAATGAGAAGATCTGTCCAATAATAATGGTCACACGAAGGGATCCTTGGAATGTAGCCAATCTCGTCTTCTCTTTTTGCACGTGTACTTTGTTGCCTGAAAACATAATGGTAGCTATAGCATAGTCACTCTAATTTTTATAACTCAATGCCACTATCGAAAACCAGAGATTTTTTATTTATGTAAAAAGTGGTATTGGAAAAAAAATACAATCAAATTTAGAACTAGTATTTACAATTAAAAACAATTGAGCTAACTGCAGACTGTTGCAAACAATTTACAGGTAGCTCAACTGATCCATGTTAATGTAAGTAAATTGGCAAGTCGATATTTACCGCCTACCTCTTAAAGTTTTTTTAAACTAACAACACATTATAAACATTATAATAACTATTTACAGGTAACTATTGCGTTTGTTTAATTATTTTTCGCGGCGTTTTAACAGATTTACAATCAGTCGTCGTGTTTTCGGGATGACTGGGTACTGGAGCTAGCTACCGCCCTTGGCAAGCGAGGGCAGCATTTTTCGTAACTACACTCACTTGGTCTTCGGAATTAAGTATCTGCACACTCGAACCACGCAAAACACTTTCCAGGGTGGCACATTTAGATCGGTTAGTATGGGAAAGTCGCAAACTATAATACTTACATAGATCTCTTCTTAGGAACCATGTCATCGATTTTAGTTACAAGAAAAACTGCATTCATACATTTAAAAAAAACTTGCACTCAGCTCTGGAATCGAACACGGACGTTTTGAAAAAAAAAAACTAACACTTTATATTTAAATATCGATTGTGTAGGTCATAAGCAGTAAATGTTACTATGAAACATGATGACTAAAATAAATAAAATGCATTGTTTTCGTATCCTTTAATTTGTTTTAGCAAGTTTTCGAAATGACCACCATTTTTTTCAATACATCATTCAACATGTTTATGTGCGTAAAATTGTCTCAATGGTTGTTTGTAGCTCTTTGCTGGTGTCGCAACTTGTTACATACACTGCTTTAAAGTATAAGTTAACTAGTCAAACTGCTTAATAACTTAATAAGTCTAACTGCTCAGTGTTTGTAAGAACCACAAAAATGATGTATTGAAAAAAATGGTGGTCATTTCTAAAACTTGCTAAACTTAATAAAAAGCCACTGATTTCTGTTCAAATCATTGATTCAGGGTCATTACTTACGCTTAGCAGGAATCCAAAATGATAGGTTTCTCTTATTATTCTTGTGTGCCATTGCTTACAAACAGATCAGGCTGCAAATGTTTTCCTATAGTGTCTTTAAAAAAACGATCAGCTGCTAAACTGAAAACGTGTTAATGAAACTATGAACTTGACTTTCAATATCACATCCCAAGTTTTTCACATTAGGCACTTAAATTTACACAATCAGGCATAAAATACCTCGAGCTCAACACTAACCAATCAAGTAAGTCCAAATTCTCCAAAACTTGCTCTTTTGTCACCTCACCCGTTTGACGTAAACAACACTTTAATAACACAAACAGTTTCGTTAGGCGCGTTCGTGTGAACTTGATACGTGACGTACAACTTAGAATCAATAATGAATGGGCATGTTGTTCTGATTGGGGCTGTGGTTCTCAAAGTTTCGGTTCCAATCATCACTATCATGCATGAGTCATGTCGCAATACATGAAAAATGTTCTCTTAGGCATCCACATCTGCAACGTCATGCTGTGATGTGCTGCATCATGTTGTCCTGTGTCTGAATACGATTAAGATTCTTGGTATTTTTAAACTTTTTACAATTTCAACCATGAACCAAAAACTTGCTTAATTTATTTAATGGCAAATGTCATTGAGAGATAAAATTGAAGGGTATAAATGAGAGAAGGCCTTAACTCGTTCAATGCCACCACGATTTTGATAATGTATTGCCGGATGCCACGAACATTTCGCGGTGGACGCGCTAGGTGCGTCACCGGCACTGGAATAAAAATTACGTGAACACGCAGGGCGAGCCAGTGGCACTGGACGTGTTAACGTTGTCGCACAGCAATAATATCAACTTAAAAACGGATTGTTATGGTAATGCCCATCTGGTCACAGAGGTGGACATTCGCGGTTCCAACTGTGTCTGTCCTATCTGTGTCCTAATCGGGGGGAGGAAAGGTGACGGAAGAATGGGGTCGGCGAGTGTGTGGATCGGTGGGCTCGCCGGCCATGTATAGGAGGAAGTGGGGACGCCAGTTGGGCCGCGGATGATTAAATGTTCCCGTGTTTCGGCGAAAATGGCGAGAGAGGGACACCGGAGAGGTTTTAGTGGGTATTACGTCCTTTTCAGGGCGTCGAGTCCCACATAATTCTGGTCCCCCCCAGACCAGTTTATTCGTGAACGAATTTCCTCGACGAGACCAAAAAAAAAAAAGGCAGTACAGAGTGTTATACAAAACAAAAAATACGTTGCTCTTTTGTTTTATTCGGTTCAGGATGCTGTAAGTCTTTAAATGGGAAAATTTTGAGACGTGTTTTCAAATCGCGGGTCAACGCAGCGCTCAGAGAAAAAGTCTCTAGACGCAGTCGAAGGCACGTTGACGAGCGCTTTGTTATCATTCGCACTTTCATTGCCACTGCACGTAATTTTTTTCTAGACTGACGAGAAAAAAACTTTTTAAATTAGGTAGGTACTCATATCATGTCACTTTACTAAGACAATTTACCAAAACAAAACAAATAGTTTGGAACTTATAACAAGAGGAATTGTTGTAAATTACACTGATCATGTATAATTCCACTTATACTTTGACTTTACCTACGAGTTAGGCATCCAATAATTGCGCTAAATTACAGTTCCTAACAAATTAGTCTCGACTTTGTTCAGTTTAGGTTCTCTGTCCAATTTAGGTTTATGCTAAGGGTTATAATAAGGTAAAAGGTAGGTATGTGATACAAAACTCACTGGCTTTGGTATACCTCGCAGGGATATTTAGGTACGCGTCAAGGTAAAAATTCGTACACGTCGTTAGTACGTCGTACATGTTTTGCAGCAAAATTATGATTGTAAAGAATAATCATTATCAACCACAGCTTCTACTAGTTCTCTCTTCAAATAAATAAACCCTATATACACTCGAGAGCAATGAATCCGGGTCACTCAAAGAATCCAAAAAATCTCGGAAAGTAAGAATGCTAGGTTAATGCAATAAATTGTATTTAATAGACAATTTAATACTCCTTAAATGAAAGTTAAAAAAATATGAGTCACCATACATTTTATTTACACAAAATTACATAAAGAAAAAAAACTGCTGATCTCTCCTTAAAACAAAAATAGGAAACATGAAATTTTTGAACTTTATGACGATTTTCTTGAATTTCAATACTTCGTATTACCTCCTCGTGCTTCCATTACTGCGTTTACGCGGTTTGGCATGCTGTACACCAAGTTCCTTATACGATTTTGGGCAATATTCTCCCATTCCTCTGTGAGAGCAATTTTGAGCTCAGGAAGCGTGATTGGGGGAGGGTTTCGTTGTTTTACGCATCTCCCTAGCTCGTCCCAAGCATGCTCGATCGGGTTGATATCCGGGCTGCGCGCTGGCCACTCCATACAAGTAATGTTCATCTCTTGAAGGTAGTCATTCACAATCCTACCTGTATGAGGTCGGGCATTGTCATGCATAAATATAGCATCCTCACCCAAATTGACCATAAATGGACCAACGTGTTCGTTGAGGATTTCTTCCACATATCTTACGCTAGTTAAAGAGACGTTTTCTATGATCACCAGCTCTGTGCGACTTTCAGAGGAAATTCCGGCCCACACAAGTACAGACCCACCACCGTAGGCTACTTTTTCTTCGATGCATGCTTGCTTGAATCTTTCCCCTGGTCTTCTATACACTCTGTGTCTTCCATCGTGCTTGTAGAGCATAAATTTTGATTCGTCGGAGAACATAACTTTCGACCAATCTTCAATACTCCAATTTACGTGGTTCTGGGCATATCTTAGTCTTGAAATACGATGGCCACGCTCCAGTTTAGGGCCGTTTGCAGGTCTAAGGGGTTTTAAGTTAGATTCAGCAAGCCGACGTCTTGTGGGTTACTTCCTCCGAGGCGTCGAAACTGATTTGTGAGTTCAGTTCCTGTGAGAAAGCGATTTCGAAGCATGGTGTTCACCAAGTATCGGTCTTCTCGTGCTGTGGTACACCTAGTTCTGCCCGTTCCTGGTCTGCGTAGGTTAGAACCAGTTTCTTCGTAACGTCGGAGAACTCTTTGTACTGTTGACAGCGACACACCGACAGTCCTAGCTGTATCGCGCTGACTCCGGCCGGTTTCCACCAATGTAAGTATTCTGGTGCATTCTTCAAGTGTAAGCGACATGATTTCAGCTTGAATAATGAATATTGAGCACTATCAACCTGGTTTATGTACCAACATAAATGACAGATTACAAACAAAAGCAAAAACAAATCCTGTAATTTCGTAGTTCCATCTTCGACAGTGTTCCCTTTTCAAATTTGATTTTTTTATGATATAACTTTACAATAACTAAGAAGTTTTAATACTTTCATTTAAGGAGTATTAAATTGTCTATTAAATACAATTTATTGCATTAACCTAGCATTCTTACTTTCCGAGATTTTTTGGATTCTTTGAGTGACCCGGATTCATTGCTCTCGAGTGTAGATAATAGACCTACAAATTTGATCTTACCATGATACGTAAAAATACATGAATGACTACTAATATCCTATCTACAAGTATATTATCGGTATCGCGCGGTATAGCGGTATCTATTTTTGATTAATATTTATAAAAACAGCAGAAATCAAATTGCAGGTTTAAATCTCTTTCCTCAAATCCAGGTTTTCCAAAAGTAATGTTAATTGGCACTTATTTATGACTTATTTATTAAAAATAGTGGCACTTATTTACCAGAAATATGACGTTTTCTAGGAGCCATCAAGTTTCCTATCTACCTGTAGTAATTTAAACGTTAGCGTGAGCACCTGATAATGGTCAGTAGACTGCCATCAGGTGATCCTAATCGCTCTAATATGTGTTTACATAGTCCAATGATTTGTTTGTTTTCTAAGTTGATTTTAGAAAATTAATGAAATTCAGAATCCAGAAAAGCGGTCGAATCTTAATCGATTCGGACCAATTATATCTAATATTTGCGGGTGTGTTTACCTCCGTTTGATTAATTTGTTGTGGAGCATTTAGATTTACGTTGGTATATAATTTAAAAAATCAAACATCAAAGTGCTTTATTTCTTACAAACCGCACATGAGACTTAGACGTCAATGATTATTTGTTTAAGAGTTTTAATTTAAATAACGAAACATAATTAGAAATTGGTCTTGATAGTTAAATAAAAACAGATAATTTCGTTCTACTGAATTCTGTTAGTATTTGCTGTTGTTTGTTGATAAACTGTTTATTGCATTCTGCGAATTGCACGTATTTCCTTGAATTGCCATCAAATAACACTTTCTATTTTATAGTCCTAACTCCAATCATAAAAATATTGTCGTTATAAAAATCGACTGCGTTCTCTCAATAAAAATAATGTATTTAATTCTATTACAGTTCACTTTAGTTGCTTGTAAAACTTTTCTGATCACGGATAACAAAGTCACTACTGAAGCAGAGATTGTCGTAGGCAGTCTACGCAGGAGAGAGCAGATACCTCTTTCTCAAATAAACAGAAGTTATATGAGAAATCTAAACTATAGGAAATCAAGGGACATCCGAGATTCAGATAGTCGATATATAATTGACACACATCAAGAACAGGGAATAGACTTCGATCCTTTTCGAGATGCGTTGACAAGGAATAATGTACTTCGTAAACAATATGATGACAAATTTGAGAAGACCATGCAAGAAATAACGCGAAACGGTGTAGCTCTCAATTCGGAAAAGGATACTAATACATTTCCGGTAAGGGCAGTTTAAATTGATCGAGCTTTTTATGCGGAAATAATTACAGCATTCTAGGTAAAGGTTTATTTAGTTATTAAATCAATTAGTTCACTGCAGGAAATTTTTTGACGCATTTATCATTTCTTTTGACATCGAGCCAAGTGATAGCGCTGCCAAAAATAAGTTGTTATTGATGGATAATAAAAGTGAGAAAATTTCAGTCAAGGTATTCGTAAATTATCATACGAATTACTGGTATTGACGACCTCTGTGGCACGGCGGGTGAAGGTCCGTGTGCAAAGCAGGAGATTGCGGGTTCGATTCCCGCCTGTGTTTAGATCTGTAGATATTGGTTTCGGGTGTTCTGAGTGTTTTCTATGTTTAATAAAAAAAGATTTATCTCTGTGATGTATTGTATTAAGTATATCAGTTATCTATTACCCATAACACAAGCTCTGGGCCCGTAATCTAGAAAACGAAATCGAAGATTCTGTTAGCGTTTGCATAAGATTAGTCTTATGCAAATGAGATAAGAGTTGGTTTTGCACGGCAACGAAAACAAAACTTCGATTTTCCTTTTCCGAGTAGGTCCTCTGCTTAGCTCGGGGCTAGATGATGCTGTGTGAATTATCCAGCATTGTTTATTTGTAATTGCTTACGAAAGAAAATTAAGATAGTGTAAGGCGCCGGTATGTCAGCAGTGGGCTTATGAGGAAGACACCGACCCGATAATAATTAAAAATAATTAACACGGTACTTACCTAAATATAGTGACGGAACCGTGGTCCCACTGCGATGTCCCACGGGGTTGGACGGGCTTCGTTAGGAGTAAGTTAATGTTGACCCCCCCCCCGAGAAGTCAAGTGTGTGTTTGGTGGAACCACGAAAAAGTTTTGTTCCACCAGGGACATCGCAGTGGGACCACGGTTCCGGAGTGCTAAATATAACGAAAAAGCTAATTTTCGCCTCCACTTCCCATTTGATTTACTTGTGCGTAGTACTACTTTCACTGCCTAAATTGTACTTTTTTGTAACATAGTATCTATTAAATGCGAGGTTGCCGCTTCATGCACTCATTAGAGAGCGAGATAGATACACTTGCATATCACCAAAATTCCTAGATTTTCGCAGTGCACTCGTGACCTTGACCCGGGAAAACCACTATTATTTTTGTTTTGTTTTGAAAGTGTTTGCATATTTGATATAGTGTCTCGCGTTAAAAAAAGCTCATTCGGACTGTATTTCCAGTGAATTAGAAGTGAAATTGGCCTTTCGTGTGTGTCAAATACGTATAACTTTAAACATTTCGACTAGAAAAAATTCGACTAACGACTAAAACAATTCGTTTCAACAATTTAAAAAAATTGTGTCAAGATTGACAATTGGAATATAACAATTTTGTGGCTCTGGGTGCAATTATACAAAAATATCCCTTTCAGTCACAGAGTCACCACGACCCTCCCCCCCCCCCTCCGCTCTGCGGGGGTGGGACGCCTACAGGTCGGGTTAACTGAAGGTCGAATTGCTTTAGTCGAATTGTTACTATTTAGTTGAAATGTTTTTAGTCTAATTCTTAGAGTTGAATTCGATTAGACGAATTGTTTTAGGCGAATTTTCCGTAGACGAAGTAAGGTACGTACAGGTAAGTAACTAAGTACCTACACACCTTACTTACCTGTAATCCTGAAGAGAATTATCTTGTAGATTCGAAACCATCATCGACTTGAATGTTTTGACCAGTAACCCATAATTTATAAAATGTGTAGGTAGACCGCCGCCGCAAGAAAACTTTCAAAGTAAAACAATATCCATAATTGTTGAACAAATAGTTGTGAAGTAGCGTTAATATCAGCTATTTTATTTATGCAAAACTTAAAATTGGGGTTCATTATTGAATACAACAAGTTTGTTGAGGGGATGTATTATTATTATTATCATAATCATCAACCTATGTTAGTCCACAGACATAAGCTTTCCCTGATGAGCATGGCGCTCATCAGGGAAGGCATAGCATAGATAGATAGATTAGGTACTACTTGATAGCACCATCAGTACATAAAACAATTAAATATGAACTAACTATATTATTTTTATCATGATAATAATACCCGTAAAACTCAATTCGCATCGGAATACCGGCGGCGGCAGCGATGCGGCGAGAACTTTTGATCTCAAACTCAGGCCTTTTTTTTATTCGGCGAAGAAATTCATTACCGAATAAACTGGTCTGGGGGGGAAACCAGAATTATGTGGGACTTGATGCCCTGAGAAGAACGTAATATAATACCCACTAAAACCTCTCCGGTGCTCTCTCGCCATTTTCGCCGAACCACGGGATCATTTATACATCCCCGGCAGCACCGGGATAGTGGTCTGAGGTAGAAAAGAGAAGGACGACATCGCATTGTCCTACATTTCGTTAATTATTGAAGTTGAAGGAATGAGTTTCAAGCATATTACGCATTCGATGACGATGTGACGTAATTTTTCTCTAGTCTACCCACAATAAAAACACAAATACAGACAATAAAGACAAATAATCCCCGTGCTAGGCTTACTGGTGTCAAATAATTTTGAACACATACAGGGTTATTGGTAATTCACTGACACTACGTTAACTGCCGGTAGTGTCATAAATTACAAATACATACTGTATACACACATAAAATACCTGTATCGCTTAAGGCTCTACATCCCCGAACACTAGCGCCGCCAAATATTTTATCTTATTATTACGTCGAAGAAAGGAAATTCCAAAAATTACGTTGGGCAATTTGTGATACCTATCATAAGCATTTTTTTAATGCCTCTGTAAGTTTTATAGTTTGTATAGTGTAGGCAGAGATGCGATGTTGCTCTTTTTTGCCACCATGGTGGCCATAAACAGCAACTTCGCAACTCTGCTTAAAGTATACAAATAAAAAAATTACAGATGCATTAAAAAAAAGCTTATGATAGGATTCACAAATTGCCCAACGTAATTTTTGGAATTTCCTTTCTTCGACGTAATAATAAGATAAAATATGTGGCGGCGCTAGTGTTCGGGGAGGAGGAGCCTTAAAAAGATCGGAAAGGTCCTACGCCCGCTCGTCGCTGCCTCCCAGTGTGAGCTGAGCCTTGATGTTTTAATTACAGCGGATACATTAATTTTCTCGCTTTTGCTTTTGTTATTTGGGAATTTCAAAACATTTCAGAAAACCAAACAAGAAGTGATGCGAATGGATTATGAAGCGAAACCTATGAATGAGTGGTTCAACAACATTCAGCAGAATGCTTTTGATAATATTGGTTTAAGATTTGATTCACCATAAATATAATTCTAAATATTCTTGTTTTTATTTTATCTAGTAGATGGAACTATCACAGTGTTATGTAACATTAAATGAAACGTTAGATACGGTTTTAAAAGTATGTATTTCTGCAAAAGACTTTATTTCTTAAAACTTAAAAACCGGTGAATCGCAAGTGTGGTTTGTAAATACCACATCTTTAGGTAACGTTTTTGTTATTATAGTGCGTAAGCCTCGCACTCTGGATAATTTCTAATATCTAAGAAATCAAATAATATCGCAAAAATTTTCGACTTCGACGGGACTTGAACCCGCGTCCTCCCCTCAGTACGGGAATGTGATAACCAACTACACCACGAAGTCAAGTGACGTGGGAGTCGAAAATCTTTGCGACTTTCTACGGACTCAATTTTACGGACATTCCCATTTCCAACACATTCATTGCCCAAGACGCAGATGACAGTCTTCTCTCCCGTGTAGGCAGGCAGGTAGTGAGGCTGACCAGTGAATGCGGCTTATCTCCACAAGTAGAATAAAAAAATATACAAGATATTCTAGGTACTCTCTTAACTCTCATAATTCTAGTACCTAGAATATCTTGTATATTTTTTTATTTGTCGCGGTAATAATTGTCAGAGATACGTACGTACATAGTTTTATCACAAAACATGGGTATTAAGCGGAAAATACACTCGAGAGCAATGAATCCGGGTCACTCAAAGAATCCAAAAAATCTCGGAAAGTAAGAATGCTAGGTTAATGCAATAAATTGTATTTAATAGACAATTTAATACTCCTTAAATGAAAGTTAAAAAAATATGAGTCACTATACATTTTATTTACACAAAATTACATAAAGAAAAAAAACTGCTGATCTCTCCTTAAAACAAAAATAGGAAACATGAAATTTTTGAACTTTATGACGATTTTCTTGAATTTCAATACTTCGTATTACCTCCTCGTGCTTCCATTACTGCGTTTACGCGGTTTGGCATGCTGTACACCAAGTTCCTTATACGATTTTGGGCAATATTCTCCCATTCCTCCGTGAGAGCAATTTTGAGCTCAGGAAGCGTGATTGGGGGAGGGTTTCGTTGTTTTACGCATCTCCCTAGCTCGTCCCAAGCATGCTCGATCGGGTTGATATCCGGGCTGCGCGCTGGCCACTCCATACAAGTAATGTTCATCTCTTGAAGGTAGTCATTCACAATCCTACCTGTATGAGGTCGGGCATTGTCATGCATAAATATAGCATCCTCACCCAAATTGACCATAAATGGACCAACGTGTTCGTTGAGGATTTCTTCCACATATCTTACGCTAGTTAAAGAGCCGTTTTCTATGATCACCAGCTCTGTGCGACTTTCAGAGGAAATTCCGGCCCACACAAGTACAGACCCACCACCGTAGGCTACTTTTTCTTCGATGCATGCTTGCTTGAATCTTTCCCCTGGTCTTCTATACACTCTGTGTCTTCCATCGTGCTTGTAGAGCATAAATTTTGATTCGTCGGAGAACATAACTTTCGACCAATCTTCAATACTCCAATTTACGTGGTTCTGGGCATATCTTAGTCTTGAAATACGATGGCCACGCTCCAGTTTAGGGCCGTTTGCAGGTCTAAGGGGTTTTAAGTTAGATTCAGCAAGCCGACGTCTTACTGTCCATGCACTTGGGTTACTTCCTCCGAGGCGTCGAAACTGATTTGTGAGTTCAGTTCCTGTGAGAAAGCGATTTCGAAGCATGGTGTTCACCAAGTATCGGTTTTCTCGTGCTGTGGTACACCTAGTTCTGCCCGTTCCTGGTCTGCGTAGGTTAGAACCAGTTTCTTCGTAACGTCGGAGAACTCTTTGTACTGTTGACAGCGACACACCGACAGTCCTGGCTGTATCGCGCTGACTCCGGCCGGTTTCCACCAATGTAAGTATTCTGGTGCATTCTTCAAGTGTAAGCGACATGATTTCAGCTTGAATAATGATTATTGAGCACTATCAACCTGGTTTATGTACCAACATAAATGACAGATTACAAACAAAAGCAAAAACAAATCCTGTAATTTCGTAGTTCCATCTTCGACAGTGTTCCCTTTGCAAATTTGATTTTTTATGATATAACTTTACAATAACTAATAATAATAATTAATTAAGCCATTTATTATCATTGAATAAATTATAGCTAGAAAGATTACAAAATTAAATTTAAATTATTTAACATTATTATAAAATTAGATATTGAGCATTATTAGAATTAGATATTTTCATTATTCGATGATCTCTGTCCGAGTAAAGGCCTCCTCCAGACTGTGCCATTTTTTTCTCTCCGTCGCTAAAGTTTGCCACTCTTTTCCACCTATTTCCAAAATTTCATCCACCCACCTTTCGAGAGGTCGTCCTCTTTTTCTTTTACCGGGTGGTCCTTTCCAAGTTGTTACTAATCTGGACCATTTTTTAGGACTCATTCTTGCCACATGGCCCGCCCATTTCCATTTCAATCTTCGGCAATGATGTAGAGCATCAATAACTTTAGTCTTATTTCGTATGTTGGCATTTCTGTGTCTATCTTTTCTTTTTATGTTTAAGATGCTCCTTTCCATAGCTCTTTGTGTTGTTTGAATCTTGTCTGATGTGAATTTGTTGAAGATCCATGTTTGGCTAGCGTAGGATAGGCACGGTAGCAAGCAGGAGTCCAAAATCTTTCTCTTGTAAATAATAGGAATGTCTGATTTAAGAATTTCTTTATAAGCCCAGAACTTGTTCCACGTTATTTTGACTCTTCTTTCAATCTCTTCACGGTGTCGCGTGTTCCCAAAAGATATTTGTTTACCGAGGTAAATATATTTTGATACGTATTCTAGTAGAGTTCTTTGGACAGTGATAGGTCTTTCGATGCTGTTAGTCATCAATTTAGTTTTGGTAGAGTTCAGTTCTAGGCCTATTTTGAGACTTATCGAATTTAAATCATTAATCATAGATTCCAGTTGGTGAGCGGTTTCAGAAAAAAGTACTATGTCGTCTGCGAATCTTAAATTACTAAGGTATTTTCCGTTGATAAATATTCCTTTCTTAGACCAATCTAGGTGTTTCATGATGTTCTGAAGCACTATTATAAAAATTCTTGGAGAAAGCGGGTCTCCTTGTCTCGCCCCTCGGCATATCTTAATTTCAGGTCCCTTTCGGTCTAGTTTGACTCTACTCACGCTTTTATTGTAAATGTCCTGTATGAGTTCTATTAGTTCTAGAGGTGTTTCGTTTTGTTCTAATGCCCGCCACATGCTATCGTGCGAGATTGAGTCAAACGCTTTAGCGTAGTCAATAAATGCCAGGTACAAAGGGCGATTCATTTCTTCGTATTTTTCAACTATTTGGTCCAGTACCTGTATGTGGTCGGTGGTTGAAAATCCTTTCCTGAATCCCGCTTGCTCAACTGGTTGGTGTGGTTCAGTTATTTTTGAAAGGCGTTGTTCTAAGCCTGTAGCCAGTAGCTTGTAGAGACAGGGTTGAAGACTAATGGGCCTGTAGTTACTGATATCACATGGATCGCCTTTTTTGTAGAGCAGGATAATGTCGGATTCAGCCCACTCTTTGGGTATTTTTCTTTCTTCCAGGATTTTATTGAATAATATAGTAAGTGGAGTTGTCAAAATAGTTTTACCAGTTTTCAGAATTTCGTTAGAGATGTTATCTGGTCCGCTGCTCTTGCCTAGTTTCAGTTTGTCCAAGTTCTTAAGAATTTCGGTTTGAGTAAATTTTTCTACATTGTTGTGTTGAATGATTTCGACGTGCTCTACCACAGGTAGGTTGGGGGAGGTGTTTGAATTTTCATATAGTTTTCTGTAGAATTCTGTTGCTGATTGTATAATTTCAGGTCTAGAGAAAGTCTTTTTTGTTTTCTTATGTAGGCATGGTATCCAGTTTTTTGAAGTATTTAGCTCTTTGTACGCTTTTTTCAGGCTCCCTGATATGCTTAGATGTTTTTCAAAAGTTTTCTTTCTGTGTTGTTCGTATTGTTTTTTTATTTGTTTGTTTGTTGATTTGTATAGTAATTTAAGTTCATATTTTTCTTCGTGACTTAGAAATCGTTTGTTTTTCAACTCGTTTCTTTTCTTTATCATATTTCTTGTCTCTTCTGAAATAATGCTGTAGTTCTTATTTTTGTTCGGTTTTTGCTCAGGGTTGAGACTCAACAATATTCCTGTTTTTATTTTTTGGTAGTACGATTCGACGTCTTCTGACTCGTCGTGGATGATGCTATTTATATTTTTGTGTAGTTTTTCGAGAAAATTTGTTTCATCTTGTGTGGTCTTGAATCGGGTTTCTTTTTGTGTATATTTTGCTCTACTGTTTTTAGTTATCTCGATTTTCATGGTGCTTCTTATGAGTCTGTGGTCGCTAGCGAAAGAAAAGTTGTTTAGTACACAAGAGTTACAATAACTAAGAAGTTTTAATACTTTCATTTAAGGAGTATTAAATTGTCTATTAAATACAATTTATTGCATTAACCTAGCATTCTTACTTTCCGAGATTTTTTGGATTCTTTGAGTGACCCGGATTCATTGCTCTCGAGAAAACAATGTATGCTTATCAAGATATAATTGCAAAGTTACAGTTAAGGCTTGGCCAAACCAACGCGTTCAGCTCGCGTCCGCGGTGGCGTGCGCGGTGGCGGTCAGTTGTTGTGAAAGGCTTGGCCAAACCAACGCGTTCAGCTCGCGTCCGCGGTGGCGTGCGCGGTGGCGGTCAGTTGTTGTGTACGAACTTGTAGCGAGTGTTCACATCGATGCGTCCTCTGATTGGTCGCGGCGTCCGGTGCAGCGTCTGCACGCGGCGGTGGCGATCAGATCAGGCTTATTACGTTAGGACGCTGCACGCAGCTATTTATTTGTTGAGAAGAACTTTGTTTAGTTTTAAGTATGGTGGAAACGGAAGAAATGACGTGACTCCAGCCTGGTGAACGCAAGAACAAACGCGACGGTGTATACAACTTTTGCACGCGCAGTATCGCCACCGCGCACGCCACCGCGGACGCGAATTGAACGCGTTGGTTTGGCCAAGCCCTTAGTTATATCAAAAGCCCATCACTAGACACTACTTTTTTGTGGGTGCCCTAACTGAGAATAAAATAGGTGCCGTAAATGTGGTGCCCTAAAAATCGGTGCCTATATGGGAATACTTCATTCAGCAACAACATTTATTATCTAAATTAAAAAATCAAATTATGTGTAAACGTGTACTCTTACGGTAATAGTACTGTTTTTTTTCCGCAAAACCAGTTTAATTGTCATATAATTGTTACAATAAACTGGTTTTGCTGAAAAAGAAAAACAAGCAAAAAATATGTGAAATATTTTATAATGTCGTTAGGTTAGGTGAGGAGGAATAATAATAATAAAAAAAAATTATAGACTCCTTTGACGGACGGACACAGTATGTAACTAAGCTTGTTACAGGTTGGCACTTTATGGGAACGAAATCCTATAAATGTGGTGCCGAAAGGGGGTGATTCTGGACCCCGATGGCGTCATTTTTTTTTATTTCGAATTTTTTCATTAAAATGAACACCAATATGACGAAAAAACGCGTAAAATTAAAAAAAAGCCATGTTTAAAAAAATCTAAGAACAAAAGTTGAACCCCTCGGGGTCCAGAATCAAACCTCTTTCGGTTTCGTACACATGTTACGTGGCACCCTGTAAGCATAATACAGTGATGTGTAATCCTCATTTTCAAACTAATCCTAATAAACGATTATGCAAACAAACCTCGGCGTGTTCTCTAATAATGTACAAAGTGCGTAGTGAAATTTGAGAGGCGTTATTGTATAATTTTGGATCGACTAATATTGTTTTAGTCTAAAACGTGTATTAAGATGTTCAATATGTAAATATCTATTGTTTGCCTTTTCTAATATCCTGTTTGAGATATGGCGAAGGGGAGAATTTGCGTAATCAGTGATTAGCTCACGAATAAACAACGTTTGTTTAAGAACACTTTTTTTTTAATTCGATGTGACTTGAACCTTGGTACAAAACACTTGAGCAGTCTTTCCTCAGTACAAGAATACGCTATACGCTAACCAATTGCGCTACGAGGTCGAGTGACGTAGGAGTCGAAAATCTTTGGGACTTTTTTCGGACTTTAGTCCGACAGAAGTCCCAAAGATTTTCGAAGATTTTCGAAGTCCTAGAGATTTTCGACTCAAATAACGGCGGCGCTCGAGCGCCGCCATTATTTGATTTTTTAGAAATTACCCCAAGTGCTTTTTAGAGCTTACACCGAATAACCTATTAAACTTGATGAAACAATGTCGAATACAAAAAAACCCCTAGCATAGAAAATGCCAGCTGGTCTATTCATGTGCATTCGTTAGTGTATCACACGTATTATTTTCGCCACTCATCGGCTGCTGTATTGCCGTTCTAAATACCAATGAAAATGAACCAATGAACGAAAAAAATCAGCATGGCGTGACACGTGAACGTGAAAAGGTCTGCTGTTTATTTTTTTTTGTTCAATGGTGTTTTTGGTGGACAGCGGAAACTGAAGCGTGAGCGGATTTTTTAAAGTTTTCAATGGAAGATAAATAATAGATTCAGGCGTTACTGTGCGGAAATCCATTGTTTATTATTATATTAAATGGTTTTATCCCAATATTATCAATGGAAGATTTTACCACCCTCATTTTCCTTTGAAAACTGACAAAAAACCGCCTTCGGACAATGGTATCGTCACAAAATCGTCAAGTTAAATCCTTGGATGAAAGAAACTCATGTCAGTACGTACGTTGCTATTGGCATATTGGTCTAAAGTGACGAGGTTTCAACCCTGTCGATTAGTCTAGCAGAATTAGGGCCCCTGGTCATAACGTGCCTAAGTTATTTTATGTTCGTGTTTGGAAACAATTTGTCAGTGTTTACATAAAAATACAAGTATACTCGTAATACAGTAATTGGTTAAACAGCGTGTTTAAAATAACGTTAGTTTCAAATAAAAAATAACATTTGTAATGAGTTGCTGTACCAGTTTTACCAATGAAACAGTTTTCTAAAATATCTGGGTAAATTGGTTACTAACAATGAAAATTACGATCAAAGAATATAAACAAAATTAGAAATAGTATTTACAATTGCAACAATTGAGCTAAGCGCAGACTGTTGCAAATATACTACAGGCGCTAGCCACCTGTAGTTTATTTGCAACAGTCTACGCTTCAACTGAAATCGGTGTTTCCCTGAATAAATTCAAATTAGATGTTCTGCGAAGTTTCAAATACTCTCATTGCCACGGATATAAAAAAGTTCTTATTTAGAATCTAATTTTGAAGCTTCTCTTGAAGGTATAATTTGCGTAATTTTATGGAAAAAAATAGAGTTCCGTACATTTAAATTTCTTATTGCTAAATGTAGGCTTTTCCAAAAAAATAAATAAACCCTTATTTACCTCAAAACTCAATGGATGGCGGGGATCTTTCTCAGCAACGGTATCAATGGGATGTCATATCAAAATAAGCACGGTCTATGTAGGGTCTATGCCAATTTGACAGCCCCGAGAAAAGATCGCCCTCTCTTCCGTCTGAACAAACTTTTTTTTAAAACGCCTCATTTATAGGAAATAGGGTCTCTATTGCTTTATTAAAACCTAAGCTCCAAGCTCTGCTTAGCTTTGGGATATATGCTGTGTGAATTGTCCAGCATTATTTATTTAATTTAAGGGGAGGTGTGTTCAGTGGACGTTTTTGTACTGATACCATCTGACATCGACCTCGTTTTGCGAATTAAGATTCTGTACCTACACTGGTTTCTAAAACAAATGCCTAGCCTTTATGTACGCACGTTTGAAGTAATACGTTTTCGAGACACGTACTCGCCTACTCAAAAGTTTATGTAGCTGTCATTAACACCCTTGGTTTGGATGAACCTGGACAAAAAACTTTGGAGACGTCATATTAACATTGAGTTTTTAAGGGTATTATTCCTCTCCAGCCATCTCACTATTAAGCTCGCTTAGTTTTATAAAAAGGTAGGTAACATGAATCAAATAATAATCTTTGATCTTTCATAGGAAAAAAACTGTCTTCTTAATTTTATTATACACGTATAAAAAAAAAAATTTAACACCATAGGTTCTCCGGTGAATAAACGTTGCTTTTTATGCAATTTTTGTAAAGGCTTCTCTACGGTTTTCTCTGTTTTGTATATTCATTGGCAAGTACCCACGTTACGACAGATGACAAGGGACGCAATCGAGTATAAGCTGGATTTATTGACCACCTTTTTGGCAGGTTCAAAAGGTCTCTTTGACTTAATATTAACCAGGGCATCACCTTTTAGTATAATAATTAACCATACATATTTTATTAACAGACTTTTGAATATTCATCATAAGGTGAGGTATAAAATAGGATCTGAAATAAGAAACACTAAAGTGAAGATTTTTATAGCTATGACTATATGAGTTTTAGCGGTGGACAGAAGAGATGAAAATAAAGAAAGAAAAAACACAGAAAGAAAGGGAGAAGAATGACTTTTGCCTATCTATACTATACCTTTGTCTGATAGGACTAAACCAAGAAAGAACAGAAATAAGGAGTTTCATTTAGGTTTATCAGGATCTGCAGTACAAGCCCATATGTATCATTGTGCCTGTCCAGTGTCTTTTTCAAGTAAGACAAAAACTAGCTTCTTGGAAGAGTAAGGCGACCGATATCATCTAAATCCCTATTGGAAGCGTATTGAGCCGAAGCACTTACCCCAATCACAATGGGTAGGGGACCAAGCCAACTGGAAACACTCCTTGATATCAGTTTATCTAGCGGTTTTCAACGGGACGCGTATAAATCTACGCGAAGATATAAATCCATTAGGCTCCCGCCCATCGTGGGAAAACTGGCGAAAATAATACTTGCCTACTTGAGGTTGAGGTAGTGGAGATGTTTAAGTAGGGAATCGGCTAACTCACCTACCGTGGACTCGATATCAGGTTTTGGTATGTAGACCTTTTGAAATTAGAGTTTCAAGACATTGGAAATTTCAGAGAGGTGATTCTTCAGTCTGCTTCATCTGTTAACCGATCACTTTATTATGACAATGGGTAATTGGTCCCCAAGCTCTGCTTAGCTTGGGGCTAGATGATGCTGTGTGAATTGTCCAGTATTATTTATTTATTATTTAATGGTACTGTTGCAGAATCGTTCATAGACGAAAGAGGCTCTATCTAGTGCGTGCGGTGCTATTTGCACGGAGAAATTCCATCCATCTAAAGTTTCTTTTAGCAAAGGTAAAATTTGAAATGATGCTGATACGATACCATTGTTACGATGAAACGATTAATTTAGTGGTATTAGGACCCAGAACGAATCCCCGATCGCAACACAATCGCAATCTAACCGACAGTCATTTCTTTATTTTCTGTGATAATTCGAATTTGAAGTTCAAAATTCTGTTCAATAACATATACATTAAATTGGCTACCTAAATTTTGGGAATTATTGCAATAGGTCGAAGTTGCATCTATCGGCTTCTATCGGCGCCGGAGCTGGATGAGCTGGATTTCTCCCTCGTATCCGCTGTTTTAGCTCGTCCCACATATGCCAGATTGGGCTCAAGTCAGGAATAAGGGTTGGACAGTCTAGTATGGGAATGCCGACATGGAAGACGTCTGTCGGTACTGTCTAGTCACAGCTGCGGTGTGGCAGCGGACATTATCGTGCATTAAATCAAAATTTATCGTCGCCAATAAATCCTGCGTAAGGGAAAACATAACTTAACTCATAGTTCACTGCAAAAAAATTGTAAAAATTAGTCTTGAACAACCCTTGAAGCGATAGTGCGAAGTGTAGAATTTGCTGTCAGATTTTGTGATATTCAAATTCAAAGCTCGACCAATGTTAAATTGTTCAAAAACTGTTTACGGCCACTAATTGATCCGAAATCAATTACATAATTCAAGTAGAAACCTTGGTTAGTTCTTTCTCGTGTCTGGAATAGGTAAAATTGTATAAAAGAAGGGACCAACTTGTTTGCTTAGAACTTCTTATCTAGCTACACTGTACCTTCGGATAATTTATACATGATCTCACTTTCAGTAAGCGCATAGAGAGTGGAGATTCCCATCTCCTCCTATAGCCTCTGGCAAGACAAAGTTTTGTCATGTAATTCATACGCTAGGAAGTTTTGTTCAAAGAAAAGTATTGGAGGATTGTTCTAGAAGTTTATAAAGTGGCTAGTTAAGTAGCTACTTGTATGAATTCAAACCTACAATGTGACTCTGAATGTATAGCAATGGTCACCACAATTGAGAAAAACCAAGTGGAAATTAGTTATCTCCTTAGCAGGCGCCGCCATTTTGCAATTTTTGACACATCCGGCAAGCATCCGCTAGCACTTGCTGGCGTATTTAGCGCGAAGTTACCGCGCGCTACAAAAATCAATATTTCTACATGGATTTGTATGAAACTACATAAGAACATTATATCTTTGGAATGGTCTTGAATGCAGCTATCAGATTCTAAAACATATTATGCAATTTTATTATCATTTATATTGTCAGTCTAAGCTTAAAAAAAAATATGGCCTCCACCGTTACTTTTACATAAGCCTTATAGGAACCTTTTAATCTAGCAGTTAATAATAAATGTTCATCACACATAAATACCATATAAATTGGAAAAGTTAGGATGTTGGTTAACTCTTCATGACAAAACTACTGAACGGATCGTGCTGAAATTTTGCACAGATATACTTTTTATAGCAGATACGCATGCGAAGCCACTTACAGAAGCTAGTGTTATTTGTAAGTAAAATCTTACATACAAATTTAATTGAAAAAATATAGGTAACGAAAAAAATTGAAGAAATTACAATTAAGGTTCGGTCAAAGAAATTTAATTTAGAAATAGAAATTGGTAGCCACACAAAACTAATGAAACTGAATTCGTACCTAAATTGCTTTTACTTTAAATAAATTTAAACATAAAATCTGTTTCGCGAATTGGAATTTTTGGAAGTTTTATTTGCATCGGGATCCCCTTCTGTTGTCCTGTTTACATAGTGTTATTAAGTACCATAGTGTTATTATTTATATCATCCACACTGAATTGTATCACCACAAGTTCATAAGTCATGATTTTTGCAATCATCTGGAAAAAACACTGCGTTTAGTAATAAAAAAACAAATAAAACATTCTCAGTCTGCATGATGAATTCGTCATTTTATATGCCTCCATTTAAAAAAAAAATGGTTGTCTGTAAAGTCGGTTTACTGACGAACGTGACAACGCAGACGCATCGCTCACTCAAGTAGGAGAGAGACGGATGTCGAGCGCTCTCGCTTGCACTTCAAGCCTTACATGGAACGCCTCAGAGCGAAGTAACGCCGCATGACGAGGTAACGCCGCATGACGTCATGTTTTTTCGTGCGTGCAGCCGGCTCTATCGAATTATAAGACGTTGTCACGTCAAAACTTTAGGTGCTGTTTAAAAATATGTTGTATTTATAAGCCTATTTATTGAATAAAATTATTATATTAAAAATTGCTAGACAAGTGCCTAAAAGTATGCTAGTAGTAGTAGTAGTATATAGCGTCCATAAAGCCGAATCTTCGGCCACGGCAGCCAGTCTCAACAGAGACTAGCCAGGGGCGCAAGACATTTTATAGTGCACAAGTATGTGCACAAACATAGGTGCACTCAATATTCACAGCACAAAAATGTGCATTCGAATATGGGCCTTAACTCGTTAACTTTCGATACATTTCACAGTGACAAATGGCTTCCCACAAGCTTCATACGAGTGGTCCGTGAGCTGTGTCTCATCTGATGCGGTCAATATAAAATACATAAAATGATACGAGTTAAAGTCCATATTTGAATGCAAATGTTTGTGCTGTGTGCTTTTTAGGTGTGCGACAAGCTTTAGGCGGAGGACAAGAAATGGCTGTGGTGTATTATACTTAATTCACACTACAGCCCGGAGTAAATAAGTACCAAAGTAGAAGTATTAATTAAGCATCCATTATAACTATCTCTACTGGCTTTGAGTTTATGAAATTAACGTCTATTTCAGTGACTTATAGTGTAACCAAGTTTTAAAAATTTATCGGCATGGCCTCCGTTAATAGTCAGCTTTACTGTTGCTCGCCGACATGCTCTCTAAGGGTAAAATATAAATTACTTACAGCAAGCAAAACTCCTCGTGTTATTTGGAAAAACCGTAAGCCGCTTACACCAACTTTTGAGTGGTAAACTTGCTCCATAAGCCTTTGCATCTGAAAAGTTTAAAACTGTGTGAAAATTAAATATTTATAGCATTTAAATTAAGATTAGTTTAGATGATTTTGAATAAATCACACTAATATTATAAATGTGAAAGTTTGGATGGATGGATAGATGGATGTTTGTTACCTCTTCACAGGGGTCAGGCTGAAATTTGGCATACAGGTAATTCTAATCCCGGAATCAAACATAGGCTACTTTTTATTCCATAAATCAGTGTCCATGGTATAGAAATCACCTTTAAGCGTTTATAGAAACAACGCGTGCGAAGCCGCGGGCATAAACTAGTTAGTCCATATAGTCAAGTCAAAAGAACATTTTGCTTTTTCAAATGGGATGGTTATGTTATGAGACACGCTAATTGTATCATAAACGAACGGCTGAACGAATTGGGATGAAATGTTGTATCAAGCTTATATCCTGGATTTATCACGGACATATTTTGATCCCGTAACAATGCAGTTACTCCCATGTTAAGAAAATTAAATTAAATAAAGAAATAAAACAGTGAAAAAATGAAAAACTGCTAGTAAGCCCATTATTTTTGTACCAGGATCTCATAAGTATTCAAGAATCTTACATCACCATCGTAATCTGCTGAAGGCACTGTGTGCAGAAGATCCAAAGGTTTTCGACTCGAGTTGTGCAATTCTGCTGCTAGGTGTGACACCATGGCCAACCGAAGCAATAAGAAAGCTACCATGTAGAAATTGCTCATGGCTGATAACAGGTCATAGCTGAAAGAAGATATTGAACATTATTCGATTATTTTGGAAACACATTTTTTTATTATTAAATAAGTAAATATATAAATAAAGCCTTTATTTCCAATCTGTTTTTAGATTTCACTCACTAGACATTTTATTTTATAAGTTTATTTATATCTTATTAATTGGACACCCAGGATTGGGTATACCTACGCCAGGCCCATGCTGTTCGTCATAAATCTCCTCTGTACATAAAAATATAATTGGATTCCTCCACTATGTATTCCAGGTATTTTTTCCAGGTATTGTTTGCTATTTTTTTATTATTATTTTTATTTTAGATAGTCTGATGATATCGAATTTATGATTTCAAGGGCATGTTCGAATTCAACAATTCTATCTAAAAAAACTAATAACTTTTGCGATAAATACTTATTCATCGGGAATAAATTTTATGAGATCATCTCGAGATCACTTTATACATAGTAGCGAAAGAATCATCTAAACCGGTCCACAATGAACAGAGTAATCGACAAATATACATTAAAAAATTAAAAAAACCTACGTATTTTCGACTCAACCGCCGCCGCCGCCGTCTCGTTTCGTAGAAGCATTGCAGGCATTGCTGCCGCCAAGGACAAACTAACTTAGTTTAAAAAAAAATATTTTGCCCTATACTTTTCCCCTTTTTTGTTTGAAACAATGCTTTATCTTTGTTAATATTAATACTTAATATTGCTAATATTGATATGTACTTATTTCAATAAATAATTTTGCACTTTCCTTTACCTAAGTAAGATAATTTTTTTCGATATGTTGGTTTGTTAATTCTGTTCACCAGTTTTTATGTGTTAATTTGTTTATAGTGGAGGCTTTACTGGTCTAAAAAAATTCTTATTGTATTTCGTTATATATCTATATACTGTCTGTTTTCCAAATAAATATAAAAAAAGAATAGAGATCGGTTTTGACTCACCTTTCTTCAGAGTCACAGTCAAATTTTTCTGAGTAATAATAACTGGTCATTGTGAGTTTGCTGAAAAAAACATGTTTTTTTTACAAATAGGTACCTACAAAGTTTTTGGAACAAAACGAAGGTTCTGATAGCTTACAAAGCGGGGGTACCTATGATATGGTTAGGTAGTACCTATTTCATCAGAACCACGAATATTTCTCCCTACTTATGATACAAGTCTATGTTCAGCTGTGGAGTATATACAGGGTTATTGGTAATTCACTGACACTATCAACGTGCAAGGAACAATTCACTTTTGTACTCGTCTGTACTTTAAAATATACGTAGATGTTCAGAGCCGAATATCTCTTAAACCGCAGGAGGTCTATTTTCGAGCTTATCTCTTATATATCTTCTAGTACTGGGGCACTTTTTATTTTACTTAGGGCATCGGGGGCACTATTTCAGGACACAATTATTGGCATAGTTGAAACCACCAAATTCCATGGCGGGGCTGCTGACTTGACGGACACCTATTATGCTACTTATTATACTGAAAATACGCGTGCGTAGCCGCGGGCAGAAGCTAGTCTGTTATATAACTCAGGCATCTCAATACTTACTTAAGAAAGTAGTAAACCCTCATACAGAAGTGGTAAAGGTTGTATGCGTAGGAGACAAATATGATTCCATTGATGTGATCATCCACGATGGCCACGATACTGCTGATGCGAGTGTAATGTACTTGCAGAATCGACCAGCTTGGACGAAACGATCTTTGGAACTGAAAATTAAAAAGATTTTATAGATATAATAAGGGTGACTGGAACTCAACCCGCCATAGCGAATTCGCAAATAGAGGAGGTCATTTGCTAATTATTGGGCCTCAATTTCCCTTACTTAGGTTTGATAGTTTTAGTGATATGTAAATTTTTATACTATAATGAGATTTTTCCAAAATATGACCTTCAAGCATTTGTAACCTTTTTTTTATTTTCAATGCAGTATTTTTTTAATATTTGTTGGTAGTCATAAACATTTGTGATTATAATACGTCTTAACTGCCCTCAAACTAGGATCGAAAAATAAGATATTACGCTTTAAAAAAAAAACATACTTAAAAAAATAACTTTACGAAAACATGTATAGTAAAATATAAAAAAAAACTACGGCGTTTGGATAATTTATTCTACTCTAAGTTAATTCTCTGGTTTGTCAACTTTCCAACGGTACTAAATTTGTATACAAAAAGTGTGATTCGCTAGTCATCTGTAGGGTTTTCAGGTCAACCAGTCATTTTTAGTAAAAGTGCCAACGAAATAATTAAGCGAATTTCGCAGAGTATTTTTGCAAATTTATGAGTAGGTAATAAATAAAACAAATTAGTCCCTTAGTGTACTTAACTTATTTATCATTTGTCCCAGCCTCGGGACAAATGTTTGTACGATCTGCAGATATTTGTTCAGGGGTTCTGGATGTTTTTTCTATGTATAATAAAAAATATCTATCTATGTAGTGTATAGTATTATATATATCAGTTATCTAGTACCCATAACACAAGCTCTGCTTAGCTTGGGGCTAGATAATGCTGTGTGAATTGTCCAGCATTATTTATTTATTTATTTATTTATTTAAAAAAAATACTTTTACGATGTAAAATCGGAAATTAGGAAAAGATTTAGGGCATCAAAAGCAAAAATTAAAATTGAGTTGTAATTAAAGATTCTGCTCGAATTGCTGCCCGCGATTTTTAATACATCATCATCATCATCAGCCTATTTAGTCCACTGCTGGACATAGGCCTCCCCTAATGAGCACCATAGCGCCCTGTCTTCAGCTTGCCGCATCCAGCATCTGCCTGCAGTCTTTCGCAGATCGTCATGCCACCTGGCCGGAGGGCGTCCTACACTACGTTTGCCGAGTCGTGGTCTCCACTCAAGAACACGTTTACCCCAGCGGTTGTTGGTTCAGGGATGGAGGATCCAGCTAGGCTGGGCAGCGTTTGGGAAACTACGCCGAGTCTTCTCGTCATCCATACCGCAATGCTTGAAAACGAAAGTTTTGAATCAGTGCGTCCTACCCGTCATGACCTACGGAGCTGAGACGTGGACACTCACGGTAGGGCTGGTCCACCAGTTCAAAGTCGCTCAGCGAGCTATGGAAAGAGCTATGCTCGGAGTCTCTTTAAAGGATAGAATTCATAACGAGTACATCCGACAGAGAACCAAAATTATCGACATATCTCAAAGAATTAGCAAGCTGAAGTGGCAGTGGGCCGGCCATATCTCGCGAAGAACCGACAACCGCTGGGGTTTAATACATGCCCGATATCTTTTCCTAATTTCCGTGGTGGGAAGACTAAGCTTAATTTCTTCTTTAATAACTGAAAAAGCAATTTTTTGAATTAACTCTTCTTTTGTAATTATTTCTTCATTTTAGGCCAACTCTTTGGCCCTGCCCCAAATGTATGCTTAAATGATCATTTTTGTTTTGTGGATGGATCTGAATTAGCTTGTTTCACATCACTGCATTCATATTTTGTTTAAAATGTTATTTGTGTATGTCTTTTTAGTAGTTACTTTAAGTGAGTAGTGAGTGTTCTATTATTTGTTTTGTGGGCATATAGGTTACGTTTCAAGCCAGGTAATTTTTTTAATGGTCTTATATTGCTTGTCATGTGTTTTGTGCACACTAAATAATTAAATAAAAATATTGTAAGGTCGGCGTTGCAATGTCATACCAAAAACAATGAAACGTCAAGTGCGAGTCAGACTTGCACACTAAGGGTTCCGTATAAATGTAAGACCTTGTGTCTTGCCAGATTTTATGATTCTAGGTCAACGGAAAGTAGGTTTTAGTCCATGGCGAGAATACATTTTTTTTTGTGTCAAGTTAACAACAGATTTACGGTTTTCGGGTTTTGCCCTTTATTTTTGCTATAGGACCTTGCTTTTTGCTAAGTTTTATGATTCTAGGTCAACGGGAAGTGCTCTATAGGTCTTGTGTGCACGTGATTCCCTTGGATTTCCAAATATTCGGACATAAACGGCTGTAACTGTTGAGTGCGTTGACTTAAAAGTTTTATTTATAATGAAGCTCCAAGAGGTTACGGACTTGAGTATTTGATGATAATTTCAACTCGTTACCTCCCACGCGTTCCTGATAAAAAGGGGTTGATAGACAGACAGACAGACAGACTGACAACCAAGTGATCCTCTAAGGCTTCCTTTTTTCCTTTTGAAGTACGGAACCATAATTAATAAAAATAAACTAGGTAGTGTCTCTAGATAAAAATTTAATTCGAAAATCCTCTACATCGCCATAAGAGATTGATATAAAGTTTATTAGGACGGCAAGCCATTCAGACGGAAATAGATAGCTGAACAAAGAGGGGCCCAAAGCAATGAGTATGAACCACCGGAAAGAGTTCTTTGGATTTTAGGTTGGTCTGCATCTTCACTCCGAAAGTAACAAGCCAAAAACATAAAAAATCTAAACATCTGACGACAATTTACATTAGAACTATCTACACGTCATTAGAACGGCTGTACCAATTTCAAATGTAGCTATAAACACTATCGATTAGGGTCTTTTCCCGTTTTTTCTTCAGTTAGTTCAATTGTTTCAATTCTAAATACTTGTGTAATTTTCTTTGTGATTCATTATTTCTTTTCCATTATAAAAATTAGTAATTATATGAGGTTAATCCGTTTGGGACCTATGATATCACAGACAGACCCACAAACACACTGATTATACAGACACTCACTTCAAACATTATAAACAGCCGTTGGTCATGCGCTTAACCTCTCCTCGGTCAAGGAAGGAACGGAGAGTGGACTATAATAATGTCACATGGCGAGCCAGCGTTGAGATTAGCTGCCATGGCCGAAATTTGGCTGGGAGGAAATTATCATTACCATTTTAAACGACACCTCTTTTGTCTGAGGCCATATTTTAGAATACGTTTCTGACATAATTTATCGCCTATTGTTCATATTCCGTTTGTTCAGGTTATTCTGTTAGTCCGCCCATTCAGTCTTTATTACTCTCATGACACGTATAAATACAATGTTACTAACGTCCAGACTAAGCTTTATTGCCAGCAGTAAAAATGATAGTAAATGTTTCGCATATTGCAAAGTACAGTCTACTGCACTTACACGTTACCTACTTTGAAACCTTGTCGCTATAAGTTGACTTTCTTAACCATGACATGACATGTGTTTTATCCGATTCGTATTCGGTAATGACAAGGTACTGTAGTTTCTATTTTTATAGTGTTTAACCGAACTTAGTGATAAATTCTAAAAATGTATTTATATTTATCTCAAAATTGCAAGTTACTAATTTTTGGGACATTTAATTCTTCGTAGCTATTTGGTGCCTGCTTAGAATTTCCACCACCCTAATTCTTCCCGTGGTTGTCGCAAAAGGCGTCAAGGGATATCCACCGGGGGACGGGCAGCAGCGACACCTGCACAACAATTCTACGACCGAACCGTAGGCCCAGCCAGGGGATGACGGGATCTACCCCCTAATGACCCAACTAGCACAATAGCGTTAAAACAACCTGTATATCATTATATATATATCGGTTCCATTCGAGTATCATAGTGTTAATAATACCTGTACAGTGGAGTTATAGAGTGCTCTAACTCCCATATAACCAGAGAGCCATATAACAAGAGGCCCACGATTTTACAGGTAAAGGTTATAGAAAGCCAGTAGAGCTGTTATATAAAGGTGTAACAGTACCTGCACAAAAGTGTTGATTCATACTCAGCTACTACTTCAACCTATATTACTGTGCTTGTAGATGGGTTGGTCAACACTAAAGGTTATATAAAAACGTCGGCTAAGAGTTATAACCACTTAAAACTTTATTAGACCTATTAAAAATAGTTGTTTGACACTTTGACGCTAGTTACAATATGTTTATGGTATCATTTAGCGTACAACTAAATGTCAATCACCGAATGGCCATTATCTAACAGAGAAATAATAAAGTATACCTATTCAAGTTACTTTGTGAAGTGAAAACAATCTGGCGTTGTGATTTTACGGTAAGTGTATACCATGTTTTCCATCTCAATTTTAACGCGCTCTTGATTTAATAAAGATTTCAAATAAAACTTATGAATCATAAAATAGGCACCTCAAATTTGTATCATTTTTTTTATTTTTGCTTTATGGCTAGTGGCATGTTAAATAAAGTGGCATCAATGAAATTACAAAAGTAACTTATATAATGAAGTATTTTGTTGTCAAATATTGAATAACCCAGTCAATTTATAGGTTATAGTTCACCAAAACAATGGCGAACTTACATTAAAGCTTTAGTCGTCGCATAAGTAAATTATTACTCATTTTGAGTTACAACATCTGTAGCCAAGAATGTTGTGACACCATTGCTTTTACAACGCCTTTATAGTGTATCTACTTATCACAATAAGCATAAATAGAATTAACATTACAGCTTGAACCTATATAAATGAGTTGTTCAAAACTTTTGGTGTCTGTGTATCTTACACTCTTGACAAACTCTATTTTACAACACATGTCTGCACCTTATAACCAATATAATACCTACAGTTATAAAAGACACTTCACTGCAACAACTAAACAACAATAAGTGTTGACGCGAGTCAGCGAGCACTGTTGTATAGGTATAAGTGCTACAAACAGGTTAAAGCTACAACATCTTAACTATACTTGCTGTAATTAACGCTTTTCTAACTCTTAAAGTTTTCTTACGTCGTTCATTAAAGTTCTAGAACCACCATTGGAGCTAAATTTATTTTTTAACTCCTTTATAACGTTTTTAGTCAGAACTGAGATAATTATTACTCAATTAAACAGGTAAAAGTTATAATAAAAACTGTATCTGACACCAAAATGTTAGTTGGGGAGGGGGTAGACGGGATCTACCCCCTAATGAGGGGCTTTTATCGTAATGACGATAAAAGCCAATAAGACGCTTATCAGGGGGAGGCTTGCGTCCAACACAGGACCAGTTTAGGCTGTATAGATTAATTCTTAGGTCCGTGTTATGAAAGCTTCTTTAGTCAGCAACTTTACGCTTGAGCAAAGCTAATGCTATAGAAAATTGTTACACAAGCATCATCGATGACTGAGCGAGCTTTCATAATACGGGCCTTTGAGTGCTGAAGTATATAAATTAGAAGGTTTCCAAGCTCAAAAGTTTTTTTATACTACACCTGCTCAGAAAATAGCTTATTCCTTTTCTAAACGTAAGGTAAAAAGTACGTCATTGCAGGCGTACTGAAATGCGGGAGAGAAAACTCTATGGAATTTCATTTCTCACGCGTTTAGCGGGAGAGAAAAGTGTATGGAAACCCATTTCTAACTTATTTTTTTTCTGTAATATCAGCCGGCAGCTATGGTTATTTTCATAATAGTTCAAATGAAAAAAAGTTTTTACTCGGAATCCGCCATTTATGATATCGGCCTCTTCCGTATTCGGAACAATAATAAAAAAAAGAACCATGTGAAAATCGCACGTGCACGTATTTAATGCTACATTTGAGTTTATAATTTGAATTTGCTCGACTGAATTTGAAGATTCTAAAACAATGATTTTACTCGAAGGTGGGAATAATAATTGAAAAAAAGAACCATGTGAAAATAACACGTGCGCGTATTTATTGCTACTTTTGAGTTTACAATTTGAATTCACTTGTGATTCGGGCACTTTCTCGCCTAAGTGTTCAATGTACTATTTCCAGTTTATCGAGAAAGCTAGGTATGCCAAATTAAACAGATTTAGTAGTGCTTTTACTTACCGAGAACTCCTTTTGTATAATGAGCTGATTGAAGTCCTGCATTATTTTTGTCAAGTAGATGCAAATAATCATTATCAACACATCACAGAGGTACCATGTCATACGGGCTTGAAACTTGTGCATCTGGAACATTATTATACCATTGAATTTACCATTCCAAAGCTCTTTCACAAGAAGCAGTCGTCTTCCATACTGCTCTTGAACGATAAAATTTTCAAAACCATCGTGGTTAGTAACACTAAAGTCATTTACAACGGGATATTTTATAATGATTCGTCTTTCGAGCTCTCCAATATTTCGGCCCGATCACGGAGTTACTGAAGGCACTGCGAGCTAGTTTTTATTGGCAGACATTCCGATCTACCCTCATTTTTTGTCTTTTGCTACGAACGTTATCACTACCACCGGTTTCATTATCGAACGCAACTCGATCACGACACACAACACTGACAGTAACTTCTTAGGTTTTTGCACAGATCGAATTGGATCCCGTTGTACATAAATGACTTTAGTACTCTTGAACGTTTTAAGACAAACATCGGCCTATTTCAACTTTATTCCAAAGATAAATATTGCTTCTGGCTGACAGGCCAAGAGCAATACAGTAAAGTAGAGAGATGATGACATACCTCAACAAAGAACGACATTGTGTATGAAAACGAGAAGACTTCGAAAAAGCCTCCAATTCTAGTCTTCATAAGTGACTGCAGGTAACGAGTGGAGCCATCGAGGTGACGGTAGCAAGTGGACGTTCTGTCCATGTCAGTTAGAAGTGACAGTAGTAGCTCTCCTGAAAAATGCCCTTTTGAGGTATCTTTATCAAACCATAATCATTACCTAGGTGCTGGTGAAGGCCTCATGAGAAGGTAGGTGCAGTTTACCGAAGTAAAATAAGGATGGTAAGTGTAGAATCAACCAATATAAATGAAAACAAGATCCGTCAAGTGCGAGTGTAACTCGCGCGCCGAGGGTTTCGCACATTTGTCAATTATAGAAATATGTACTAAAGTGCAGGTAAGTGCTATTTGATGAATACCTAAAGATAGTAGGTACCAAACTACATTTTAGATGGATCGTTCTGCATAGGTACTTCGGAGATTAGGTAAATTTTTTGATTTTTCTATACTAATATTATAAAGAGGAAAGGTTTGATTTTTTGTTTGTTTGTTTGTTTGTATGAATTGAATAGGCTCCGAAACTACTGGACCGATTTGAAAAATTCTTTCACCGTTAGGAAGCTTACTTTTCAGGGAGTGACATAGGCTATATTTTATCCCGGAATTCCCACGGGAACGGGAACTACGCGGGTGAAACCGCGAGGCGATCGTCTAGTTCTAAATATTTCGAAAACTATGAAACCTACAGAAATTTCAAAAACTGTTTTGAAGTGAGGTAGAATTTCGAAAATTATTCCTCGCCTTTTTGACCATTTTTGTTTTACAAACTTCTCTATATTTTTCCATCAAAATGATCCATACATTTTACCGAAATTTAAAAAACTGTTCTGAAATGTACAAACCAATACCTTACATTTGATACCCTACATGAACCTGTGGCATCTTTTAAGATTTCGACATCTCAATTTGTATGGAAAATGTTCATTTTCATATATTTTTTCTTTAAATCTGTACAGGCGCACGAAATGTATTATTAAGAAGGGAAAAATGGACAGACAAAGCGAGACCATATGGGTTTCGAAGCCGATCTTCGATCTCGAAACCCTAAAAACATGTCGAGTGGTGCAGCTATAGGTTTTCGTGTTTGTAACCTGCGTACTTAAATAATGAAGAATGGGATTTAGAATGACGTCGTCTCATATGTTGTCGCGCTCCGATAAGATTCAAACTGAGCAAGACAGCACAAAAGATGACGTTTTTCTCAATCCCATTCTATAACGTATAAGTACCAAGAAAATGTAACTTACCGATCCCAAGACAGGAAAAAACAACAACAAAGCGCTTTACAAATCTTATAAAAGATTTCGGCCTTATTATGGCTGGCAGCAATTTCTCTAGGTTTTCAACACCAGTGATTAAATTCTTGAAGTTCATACATAAACGTAAGATCAACATCATCTCCACAAAGATCATGAAGAAAAATAATAGAATTTCTGTAAACAAATATTATTTTGGGACCTGATGACCTGATCTACCTATTTGTGTTTACAGATCCGAACAGGAACTCATAAAATTGGAAGTAAAATTCTCGCATAGAAACTTCAAGCACAATTGCCTCAAAAACCGTCAAAACCTCGTCTTATTTCCTCCTTGCAACAAGATCACATTCTAAATTGACCCAAAATGAGACAGGTTAAGGTTCAATTTTCGTTAAACACTCATTACCTCGCCCTAAATTGCGAGGAAGTGCGCGAAATTATGTTGCAAACCGGGAGGTGATAAGTGTCCTCTGCTGGGCAGATGTTTTGAAATATTGAGGTAAATCATCGCTTGACGATTTATAGAGAGAGAGATAGGCTTGGAGTTTCTCTTCGTGATAGAATCCGAAAAGTGGAAATTCGTAGTTAGAAGAACCAATGTCACGGACATGACATAGCTTTTAGAATTAGTAAGTTGAAGTGGCAGTGGGCAGGTCATGTAGCTCGCAGAACTGATAACCGCTGGCGTAGGTTCTTGAGTGGCGACCGCGATACAACGCGAAACGCCATGTTGCGAGTGGTCTCCCAACACGCCGTTTCGCGTTGCTCAATCTACTCGATGGACCACGACATTGGAACGGGCGCAAGGAGTCGATGGATGGAGGCGCTTCAGAACCGCTATTTGTGGTCTCGTATAGGGGCGGCCCATGTCCAGTAGTTGACGTGTGTGGGCTGAGATGATGATTATCCTCATCATCTCCTAAATATTCATCATCAGTCCCGACTTCTGATGGGTATATCGTTTTCTTATTTGTTCTACTCTCTACGACCCTGTGCTACCCGAGTAGAAGATCTCAATGACGTATGTTTACAACTACCGCAGTGGCGCAGCGGGCGAAGGTCCGCTTGCGACGCAGGAAGTTGCGGATTCGATTCCCGCCTCGTTACAAATGATTGTACGACCTGCAGATATAGTATGTACCGGGTATGTTCTGTGTATACCTACTACAAAGATTTAGCTTGCAAGATGATGCAGTGTGAATTGTCCATCATTACTATAATTATTTACACCTCTTACCCGGATTTGTTATTCCATGAGAAAATGAATAAATTTGAACGATTTTAAGGAAAATTGCGAAACTTATACATGGAATGTAAATGAGTACACTATAGGGGGTTCTCCACGAAATCCTGAAAAAATAAAAACGATATGATCTACTACTTTAATGTGTGCACTACTTTAATTTGTGCACTAATTTGTGTACTTTTCTTTGTTAAAGTAGTATTTTTCTACTGAGTAGGTAATTTAAGTGGGCAATGAATACATGGATAAATTGACCAATACAATTTATTTGTTACAACAAGCTTCCATAAGTATCGTTTTCAGTAAATAGGTACATAGGTAGTAGAATAGTGAGTACAGATACCTTATATCTTTAGACTTGCGACTTTCAATGTTCAACGGCAGAAGACCTAATAATCTAAAAACGATTAGAACTATTCTTATACACTCATAAAAACTACCAGTTACTTTTAATACTTTGCGATGGGAGTTTGTTTTCTTAATTTGTTTCAAAAACATGTTGGTGAGATTATAGTCGCGTTTTTGAAAACTTCAATTGTTTCGATCACTCTCAAACTTAAAACATTGACAGCCGTTCAAGATTTTGTTCAAGCAATAAAAATTTATGTTATATTTAAAATTAATCAGTCCTGAGCTAAGTATATCTTCGCTTCAAGCAAATTGAATAAACTTAGAGCTAACGAGTTTGGTATTTAGTAAGACTGGGTGTCCTCTATGTAATGAAATGTAAATTTAGTTGAAATAAACAAATCAATGTCCAAAATAATATTGTCGTGTTCTATTATTCTGTAAGTCCGAATATTTAATGAACGCTGACTGTCAGCGTTACCAAAACACCCTGAACTAATATTGAAAACTAGCTGCGCCCCGCGGCTTCGCCCCCGTGCGGCCGTGGAAATTTATGTTTCCAACTTTCTTAATTTTTTTCTTTCATAAGAACCTTCTCCTGACAATAACAAACACAACAAAGAAAGAATTAGCGAAATCGGTCCAGCCGTTCACGCGTGATGCCGTGACCAAGGAAAACGGGTTTCATTTTTATATATATAGATCAAAGTGTTGCTAATCTTATAATTTTATTTAATTTTCTTTATTTATTAGTTCACAAAACAGTAATATCCTTCGTATTTTCTGAAGGATATTACTGTCTTGTGAACTAATAAATAAAGAAAATACATTGTAGTACATTGTTGTTACGAAATAGATTTTACCCAAATATGCGAACATAACAAGCGATAAAAAATGATGCAAGCTATAATTAAAGATTTACCAAAATAACTTGAACTTTTTTGAAACTTCATTTGTAACAAAGAATAATAAAAATAAACACAAATGTCTAGGAGATCAAATAAATGAAACAAATAGGATAAACATTAATGAATATTGTTGTTGAACATTATACAGGTTGGCACTTTAGATCGGTCAGTATGGGAAAATCTGAAACTCTAAGACTTACGAAAATCTCTTCATATGAACCATGTCATCGATTTTAGTAACAAGATAATTCATACATTTAAAAAACTTGTAGGTACTCAGCTAGGGAACCGAACCCGGACGTTTTGAAAACTAACACTATTTATATTTAGATATCGATTGTGTAGGTCATATGCAGTAAATGTTACAATGACACATGATGTCTAAAATAAATAAAATGCATTGTTTTCATATCTTTTAATTTATTAAGTTTTCGAAATGACCACCTTATTTTCCAATACAACATTCAACACGTTTAGGTGCTTAAAATTGTCTCTATGGTTGTTTGTAGCTCTGTGCTAGTGTCGCAACTTGTCACATACACTGCTTTACAGCTTAAGTTAACTAGTCTAACTGCTTAATAAATTAATAAGTCTAACTTCCCAGTGTTTGTAAAAAGCATTAATTTTAATAATATTTTTTTGTGTTTCTCTGTGTAGTTCGGAAAATGCGTTTTACACTCCTGTGCCTCGGAAAGCAGCCGTTGGTCTTGCGCCTGACCTCTCCCCGGTCGTGTCGGTCTGCCGTCCCATCTTATTATGAGACTGAGGGAATAGAGAGTGCATCTGTGTGAGCGCACACACTTGTGCACTATAATTATATCCTGAGCATCTGTCTAGTCTCCGATGAGACTGGCCGCCGTGGTCGAAATTGGGCTAGGAGGACATAATTACTACTAACATCTATAACTTATGGAATTAATGTGATAATATTGTATACTTACTAGGAATTAACCATTCATAGGAGGTATTCCCTATTACCATTTAATCATGACCATCATCAACTTATAATAGTCCATCTGATGAGCGTCAAAATCGCCATGCTACTTTTTATCCCAAAAAAACTGGTTGTCTGTAAAGTCGGTTTACTGACGATAGTTGAACGTGACAACGTCTTAAGAAAATACTGATGGAATGGTAGCATTTTTCAAAAGAAAATTTTAATTTCATTTTTCTTTCTTCTTCTTTCTTTCTTCACTTGATACTCGATCAAAACATGTAAATGTACTATAGTATAGCAGCTGTCTACGCAGACGCATCGCTCACTCTTGTAACCTTGGACGAACAAAATCAACCTTTCTATTTGTATCTGAGATCGTGTCGTCACTTATCCTACCTGGCCCTGACTGAAAACCAGCGCTCTTTCACAAACTACCTACCCTCGGTTTTTGTGTTGGAGCAACAAGCTGAGTCAGGACCTGTTAGACCTACACACACGGCTCGTCGGCTTGCTGAATGGGCTACTTAGTACCAACCCAATGCTTACTTGTGTTAATTTAAGTACTTACTTACCTATTGTGTTAGTATAATGTTCCCTTGTTTCTTGTAAGTGTTACTAAGTAGTCTTTTTTATATAAATTTTTACGTTATTTGTGTTGTAGTGTTTAATAAATACTTTTCTTTCTTTCTTTCTTTCTTTCTCACTCAAGTAGGAGAGAGACGGATGTCGAACGCTGCCGAACGCAAAGGCCGATTGTGCTTCTTTGTCGCTCGTTCCGCGCTCTCGCTTGCACTTCAAGCCTTACATGGAACGCCTCAGAGCGAGGTAACGCCGCATGAGTCATGTTTTTTGTGCGTGCAGCCGGCTCTATCGAATTATAAGACGTTGTCACGTCAAAAACGCGTGCGATGCCGCAGGCAGTAGGTAGTTTATGAGTAATATAAATGCGATGAACTGATGTGTCACCATAGACAGATTTAACAACATCCGCAAATTCCACATTCACCAAGTTATACATTAAAAATGCGAAAGTTTGGATGTTTGGATGGATGTTTGTTACTTCTTCACGCCAAAACTACTAAACGGATCGGGCTGGAATTTTGCATAGATGGAGTAGACCTGGAATAAAGCATAGGCTACATTTTATCCCATAAATCATTTCCAATGGGATAAAATTAACCTTTATACGTTTCCATATACAGGGTACCACGGAAAGGGTACTAAGCCGAAAGGGGGTGATTCTGCGGACATCGAAGACGTCAACGTTTGTTCTACGATTATCAGATTTTCTGACATTTTTACTTTTTGAAATAAATTAGAGACCTTTTTTTCTTCATATTCGTATTTTTTGACGTTTTTTACATTATTGTTATTGATTGCAATTTCAAATGATTTAAGTACATATTTTTTGTAGTAATTTCATCACAAAACACAAAACAAAAACACGAACAAACCACCGAAAAATATTTTGTTATGTTAAATAATGAAAAGTGCGTGTAAAAAAACACAAATAGGAGGAAAAAAACTTTATTATTTGCAAAAAAATAATGCATAAAAAATTATGCTTACAAGAATTTGGTGAAAACACATATTTTTAATAGGAAGACTTATTTTTGATTTAAGGTAGACCGGGGTCAGTAGTAACACGGAGCAATTGTAACATTGCGAATATCTCAACTACTAGGCTACCTGTTCGGCCCAGGAAGTGCTTAAAAATAAACTATCGTTTAAGTTACTTTAAATTTGGTTAAGGCTAATAGGTTAAAATGATGCCGCTGCAGTAACGTTTTCAGACGTTACGGCACCGGCATCTTATTTTCTCTTTTATTCTGAAACCATAGTTGATAATTTCAAAAAAAAATGTGTCAGAAGCATAAAAAGTCTTTATTTTTGAACATATTGAAACAATTAACATAAACTAGGCAGCGATGCGACCTGCAAAAGTACTGTGTCATAGATCGCAACGCCCACCTCCGGGATTAGGGTAAGATGAGTTCCACGAACTTATTATTATAATGAAGTTATTTATTAAAAAGTTTTAAATAAAATCTATAAAAGGAATAGTTTCATAAAATTTATAGTGAGCACAAATTTTATTTTTGGGTCTCATTTACATAGCGCTCTGATTTTTCAATTTAATATTCATCTTGATCCGAGCCGACATGCCGCCCCAGTAACCCAGTAATGCACACAGTGCCTTAATTGTACAATAAAAAAAAATGCTAGATATATTAATTCATCAAACATAATTTAGCAATAAATTATAGCGTCGTTTTATATACAAAGTATTCAAACCCAATTCTACGAAGGTACGCATAAAATCATGACTGATGACTTTATGAGTACTCACTAGTAAAATCTCAAATTCTTCTTCCACCAATAAGGGTCTACTCATATTTCAAACTTTTTTTCTCGTGTCAATTCGAGCTTATTTTCAAAACCACTTGAATACTTTGATCAAAGTAAGTTGATCAAGGTAGATCGTTGATAATTTTGATACTGAATTGTGGTGAGGCATCGATATTAGGCCCATAACTTTTGGTATTTTACCTAGATACAAGGCCTTAGAGTATTGTAATAATTTTCATAGAAAACGCCAAAATTTCCGCCATTATACTATGAGGATAAAGGAATTATGGATTATGTAAATACACCCAAAAAGGTCAGGAAAATTATGGGCCTACGCGTTGTCGACGCACAATAATTGTCACGTTACGAAATTGACATGTGACAGGTTATAGTTAAATTATTCATAGAAATGTTATTAAAATAGTCGCGGTGTATGTTCTTAGGGGCTGCCTGAGGAAGCCGAATAGATTTGTCGTGTAACAAAATAGTTTTTTTAACAAATCATTGTATTTTCTGTTGTTATAAAAATGTTTCGTATAATGACAAAGCCTATAGGTATAAACGTACTGCCATTGTTCATGTGACAAGTGTTGTGTTGATAGTTAGTGAAGGCACGATATAAGTACATTATAAGTAATACAAAATTCAACATGGCAAATCATTTACTTTACAGATATATCCAAAGAATTAGAAAACATTAGTTTTAAACATATTCGTAGAGAGAAACTTGCTTCGGTAACAATGTAAGTTATGTACATGTTTTTTTCTTTTATTTTTGCAATTCCTGCAGTATTTTTTAATGAATATAAATTTTCAGAAAAAAACGGAACAGCAAAATACTCGAATCGCCGAATGTGAATATAGAGGTTGAACCAAAAACTCAATTGGCTGTTTTTCAGAGTACAACCAAATTATTATTTTCTATTGGTAAATGCATAGGTTTATTGCCGATGACGGGAACTTGGGATACAAAAACTAAAATGAGGTAAATATATAAATAAATAAAACAAATAATGCTGGACAATTCACACAGCATTACCTAGCCCCAAGTTAAGCAGAGCTTGTGTTATGGGTACTAGATAACTGATATACTTAATACAATATACGACATAGATATAATTTTTTTTTATTATACATAGAAAACATCCAGAACGCCCTGGACAAATGTCTGCAGATTGCAGGTAATTTTCAATAATACTACCAGCAGTCATTATTAGTTATTTTTGGCACTCACGCATGATGAATGGAAGCAGGTGGATCCGGAAAAAGCAAATTTGTTTTAAAAATCGTATCAACGTTAAAAATACACAAATTGCATTACTTAATACGTCGCTTGTTATTTTCACAGCTTGGGAGTTTTCTTTCGGAATTTTATTTGGGCAATAGTGATTGGCGTTCTTCAAGCTATTTGTCTGACACTCAGTGTCATTTATTTCAAGACTTCTTTCTCAACCGAAACTTTTGGTACGTATGTCAACATCGACGACTCAAAAATAAAATAAAATTAGTCACTTACGTGTTTTATAGGGAGAGACAATTTTTTGAACTTATTCTCAAACAGTTCAGATAATCAACAATTTAGTATTGGCTACATTACCCAATTGTACCTTTGTATTCGTGCCTACAACTGCTGTGGTGTAATCCGGTTGAATCATTGGCAAGTGAAAAAAATACCAGAAGAGGCTTTGATTATACATAAGCACATAATCATCAGTTGCGGATTCGATTGGCGTACCTAATCGACAAAAAACGACTTTTCAGTAGAAGCATTCAGAGTATTTTTTCATAATAAATTGAACATAACTATATTCGCATGTGACCTCCTGGATCTGTTTTGACCGAAAAGCTTCATTGAGTTAATTCATTGAGCTTTCGTCCAAAATATGAAGTTAGTCCCTAGTAGCCTTATTTTTGGATATACACTTCAGTTACACAAAAAAAAATTATGTTTATGGTACACCATTTTGCAGTGAAGATTTCTTAAAATGTTGCAGTAACTACATAATTACAAATAAGCAAATACCGAAACGTAAAACTTAATATTAAATAACATTTCTTTCAGGCCATTGCATCTTCTATTTGTCGAATGGAGCCAATACTTTCCAATCCATTTATATAGGAGCTGCAAAATTACCAGTACTCCTTCGAGAATTACACCAGTTGCAGGTTCATGACTATTTCGACTCTTCTCTGAAGATCAAGTGTAATGCTATTTGTTTAACTATACTCACAGCTGGTTTATGTGAGTTTTTGTTAATGTTTATTGGTCTGTAGCGGTAAAATACCTAACTTTATCTATCTGCACTTACCCTATGTTAGGAATAAAAACACTAAAAAAGGCGTAAGTAGCAGTATGTTAACGATATAAAATGATTTTGTTGTTTTGACTACAAACCAAAAACTTTATCGTTGAAACGCCTAAGGGCACAGATTTGACCACGACGGAAAACTGTTGACCCTTCATTGTCAGTTATTCAGACTGCTTATTTCAAAATTGTCAGTGTCATTTAGAGGACCGGAAATCTTCGACCAGGGAGTATAATACAATAATAATAATACTATAATACAATAATAAGGGCTTATTTTGTGTAACATTATAAACAGACAACTGTCCGTTTATAAACAGGTAGTTTTTTTTTAAAGAAAAAAAAAAAAAAAAAAACCACCAACATTTTTGACCCACATTTTCATCCATGCCGATGACATTGTGTATTCCATTCTAGTTTTACAAAAGAACTCCAACATACAGAAGTTACCTGCCTATGGATAAATACTAAAAATCTAAAATATTATTTATTGAAATCAAAACACGAATATTTGATAGAAGAGAAAAAAGTTCAGGGTAGTTCTGTAACTTCATTTCTTTTTCTTAACATTTTTGCCAAGCAGCAAGTAGCTAGTAGGTGTAGGTATCTGAATAATTAGAATCAATAAGAATATGAACAGAGATTTGCACTGGTTTCTATTTTAGAGATGTAAAATATTTGCATGTAGCATTACCTATAGTGTGTTTTTTTAATGGGGCAGTATGGGGACAACCATAACCAGAGGTACGTTAAACGGGATTACACTGATTCATTTTGAAATTAAAATGCATGCTACATCTGTAATTTCAATCGTAAAAATGTAAAAAAAGTTTATTTTGCAACATCACCCTTTTTCGAGAAGATCATTATGACAAAAAATTGGACAATCGTAAATAACACCAGAATCTGCGGCATGTTAGTCAAAGCTTTTTTGCTGCTGATCGACTCAGCTTTATATTGATTTATGAACGGATCATTTCATTTATTCAGATGAAATAAAATGAACACATGACACAGATTTAGGCACTACTCAAGTTTGACTAAAAACCTTTTTTGCCAAAATGGTATTCTTCAAAGAAGAGCTAATGTTTCTAAAGAAACTCTACCTGTTCCTTCTCTGTTTAATGGTTTTGTTATGGATGACCCTATACTTACTGTCCCAGTTAAAATAAGCACACTGTATACACAAAAAACAGTATTGTAAAGGGATCTAGAGGGGTCTAGCCGACTCGCAGGACGCCTTGTTTGCTTGTTTGTTACAACATGGGAATCATACAATTATAGAAAATAGTCTAGGTACGATTAGCGGTTAACTATTGCCCCGCCAGTTTAGTACCATGCAGAAACCACAAAAAAATATGCAGTTAGATATCGATAAAATTTGAAAACAAATATTTCAAAAAACCGTTCAGACGCATAGTACCAGAAACGCAAATTACCTTATACGCGGATGGCCAGAAATGGCTTACGCAAATTACCAGATACTCAAATTACCAGATCCTGTTTCGAAAATACCAGATACGCATAATGCCCAGATAACGTTAAACACACGAGGCATAGTGTTGCATAAATGAGCTAGATTTTCAATGAAACTGCTACTTACGGATTGCGCGAAAGCTATGACGTGTAATAACACCTTGGCAATATGCCAAGGTGTCATACGTGATTTCTACTGAGAATAGCATCTTATTTTTAAAATTAGTAAATACTTTATTGAAAATTTCAGTTTGTTTTGATCTTCTGACACATTTCAAATTTGAGTTAAGCAGTGTGAACTGATAAAAAAGGTCAATCCTCAACAGCTTAAATTGGTCCACTGCTGGACGCATGCCTCCCCCTGATAAGCGCCTTATTCGCGTTTATCTCATGGGGGATAATGTCCATAATCCCCACGCTGGGCATGCGGGTTGGAGATCACAGATAGGTGGTAAAATCGTTCTGCAGGGGGCGCTGCTGCCCGCCCCCGGTGGATATCCCTTACGTCGTGGATATCCCGCGGGCGAAGTTGGGGTAGTGCAAATTCTAAGCCGGCACCACACAGCTATAATGTCAATCCAATCCATTTTTATTATTATCTGTTCAGTTCTCCGGAGACAATATTTTTTTTTTCGATGCAGGAAATCAATATTTCGAATGATGTGTACAAGTCTATGGTTTGTAAATAAAATTCGCGTTTTATTTAGTGGTAAAATCGGTCAAGTTTTTTGTGACAAGTTCGCGACTACGTGATCTTAACGGATTCAAAGGATAATTTGGTTTATTTGTTCCACCGGTTATACTAACTAGCTGCATTCTTACTACCTAACTAATAATACTAATAATGAAGCATTTTCCCGGGGTAAAAAGTTCCTTCAAGGTTTAACCTATGTTCATCAGGAGTAATGTGGGCTTCTATTGTAAAAAGAATTTTTCAAATCGGTTCAGTAGTTTCGGAGCCTATTCAATACAAACAAACAAACAAACGATCAAATATTTCCTCTAAAATATAGAAGAAAAGAAGATAGAAGAAGAAAGATAAACGTCATGCATTTTAAAAAATTTATGTTGCTTAATTTTCAGTCGAGCACATTTTGATTTACTCTGGAAAATGGATAGAATTGGCAGACTTATGTACCATAAACAGTTTTGACTTCGACATCTTCATACAAAAAATATATCCTTGGTACTACGACCTTGGAATTGGAGGCGGAAGAGCAGTGGGTGTTATCATTCAGGTAATAAAATTGCCGTTTACTGAATTAAGAATTGTTCAAATCAGCTAGATTATGTTCCGTCTTTATTATAAGTTGAGCTATCACAAATGTTAGTGGACACCTCGCTCGTCTAAGACTTGGTGAAGATTTGAGGCAAATGCCCCGGCCAACATATCGTAACATAGCCTTCATGTAGTTAGGTTTGCATAAAAATAGTTATGTGACATGAAAATGTTGAATTAAATTGTGATGCAGTTATAATTATGCTAATCTCACGCCTTAATTTTCTGTGAGTGTAGTTTGACTGACAATGATATGCTATACCGATTAGATTTTTTATGGTAATCGATTTTGGTATTTCTTTACGACACTCGGCGTCTAAATGGCTTTATTTTTAGAATCCGAATATTCAATATAATAAAATAATAGGAATTATTTTTGTTGTTTTATCTGCTTTCTGGCCACGGTATTAAGCACACGCGTTTTTACAGCTCAACTCAATCTGAGTTACTGTGATGAACTTAAATTTTATACTATTTTCAATACTTAACATAGAAAAATCACTTAGAATAATCTTCGATACATACTTTGATTCGCATCTCTATTCGTTAAACGTAACTGTGTGTCTCTTTAATATTTCATACTGTCATTCAGTCTTCATTCGAACAATATTTAAGTAAGGTAGCAAGCAATACTGCGTAAGGCGTTTTCTCACTGTGTTCGTCATGGTAGGCCATTTCATTCACAAACAACATGTAAGTGACACTTTACTTTGCAAACCACGAAATTAGAAAGAAGGGAACTATTTTTACCCCCGACGCAAAAAGAGAGGGGTGTTACAAGTTTAACGTGTCTGTCTGTGTATCTGTGTATCTGTCTGTGGTATCGTAACTCCCAAACTGATGAACTTATTTTACCTATCTTTTTTTAGTGATATAGATTATTTTTATCCGGAGTGTTCTTAGCAATGTTTCATGAAAATCTGTCGGGGGATTTTTAAATGTTGTTCTTGTTCTCTATTCCGAGATGCGAACGCACTGCGTCGCTACAGACCTGTGATTGGTCTGTTTCTGTTGCTAACTTCTTTTTAATGTATGGCAGATTTGCGGATGACAAAAATATAACCTTTATATACCTGCACCTGCATAATTAAATAATTTGATTTAAATATAAACTAAATGAATATAAATAAAAACAAAGTCTCAAAGCAAAGCAAAACTGACAGAATTACAAACATTTGCGACATACTAGTCAAAGGTGACATAGCTACACTATACGTTGGTTAAAATAGCTGTTTACGTATGTGTCGTCCCAGATGAACGCATAGCTTTGCACACCACTCAAGTATTGTTTATAAATTTTACCGGCCCTATGCGTTCGTGTGCACTGTGTGACCTCATAGTATTGTTCTTCAATACGGATGTTAGTTATACCCACCCTCTCTCAGTTAACCGCTAGGCGTCCTACGCATTGCACGTGATAATGTAATGTGGTCGTTTCTAAACACCGGTGGCTGTCGCCTGCTTCCGCGACTGCTGCAAAAATGTGGCGGTAGCGCGTGACAGCCACTAGTGGCTGTGGCCGGTGGTCCGTTTGCGCCTAGCCTTAGTTGCTACAACAACAAAATTAAAAATTTAACCCCGCCCCCAAACAGATTTTCATGAAACATGGCTAAGAACACTCGGAATAAAATTATCTATGACACAAAAAAAAACTACACAGATAAGACAGATACTACACAGACAGACACGTTAAACTTAAAACACCCCTCTCTTTTTGCGTCGGGGGTTAAAAATCAGCTTACCTACCTACCTACTCAACAAACTCTTTTTTTTTCAGATCATAAACTTACTCTCTACTCTGGACTGGCTGTATTCCGACATGTTTATTATGTGCATCAGTCTTTACTTGGTTTCATTGATGAAGCATATCAATAAGAAAATCATTCTGGCCAGTGACAAGGTAAAATATCTACTTATATTATTATAACAGAAAGTCGTGTTAGTTACACTATATTTTATAACTCGGCTTTACCGATATGGCTGAAAATTGGTGAGGAGGTAGCTTAGAGCCAGGAGACGGACATAGGATACTATTTATTCCGTTCGATAGCATTCAAGTGTGACTTGACATAACCTCAAAAGTAGAATAGGATAGAAATAACCTCAAAACGTTTCCATAGAAACAACGCGTGCGAAGCCGCGGGCAGAAGCTAGTAGCAGATAAAACTTTTTGGCACGAAGCTGATAAGGTCAACAATATGTCTTCGCTTTCTTTAAAATAGAAAATAGTTCGATCCAAAGATTTCAATAGCTACGTTCCGTATTTATGATCGTAAAGCGCCCTGAATAGTGCATTTTTTTATTTTATTTTAATCATTATTTAGGTTAATACATTACCGAAAAAGTATATAACACCAAAGAATATGTTATTAAGGTATATAACAAAATGAAAACTACACTCGGTTTCGGGTGATAAAACTCTTGCCCTTTTTCTGTGACGTCACCGTGCACATTGTCAACTCCGCTCCGCGCAAGAGCTTGTGTTTCTTCGTAAATTTTTGTGTCAAAATAAATTAGTTATAAATAAATATCATAATCATAGTACAATCGAAAAAGATGGAACAGCTTATTGTGAATATTATATTATTCCATTCGGCAAAAATACAACTCTTCAATTTTTTTCTTAGACCGCGAGATGCAAACTTAACAAAAAAGTGGTGCAATGCGATGAGAAGAAAGAATAGATCGACTATTAGTCGTTTTTACCGCTGTGGAGGTCATTTTAACGTTAATACTTCTTAGTTTGTTTTATCTAAAAGAATCTTTTCTAATACACAGGTCTGTAACACAGACCTGGGGCCCAATTCTGCAAACCAATCGCTTCACTATGACAGTGGTATCATCGTCGCAGAATCTTCACATATTCTTTTCTGCACGGAGATATCATAGAATGGTTTAGGATTGGTTTAAATTCAACCTAGACACATTTTGACGTGCGACCCCATGTGAAGTTTTTTTATCTACTAAGACAGCGGCTTTCAAACTTTTTTTTAGCAACGGAGCTCTTTTGAAAATTAAATTATTGGCGGAGCCCAAATGATACCTTTCCTACGTGTAGGCTGCAATAATTTTGCAATCCTTTATTTATCTTTAAGAACGGAATCAACTCCATTACTAGTACAATAAAGTATGCATTCATTCATTCATTCAACTCCAAATTTTCGAAGAACAAAATGTGCCGCTATTCATTTTGAGGTTTTGGTGTAGCGTTTGGAAAAGTGCTTTTTTGAGCACCTTAACATGAATGTATCGTATCAAGGTTTTTAAACAGAACCTAAATACAGCAACAGAAGCACGCAAAACAGCTATGTATTTTGTCAAAACAACACAACTCAAAATCAATATCCCTTTTTGAAATTATAATCTATAGATAACGTTTCAGCAACCGTAAGCAATAGAAGTACAAAATTTTACATGTAGATTCCCCTTTGATAACGATCACACATTTGATTCATCGTTCTCTGAAATGATGACAGTGTTTTCCTATAAGTAACTAATTTTAAACGAAATATTTTAACGAGAATGCAATATAACTATACGTTTGCAAGAATACTTAACTACACAATTTTACATGTAGACTTCCATTACAAAAAGAACACACATTTCATTCATCGATTTCTGAAATTCGGAACGTGTTTTCCACATCAATATAATTTTATTGGAGTCCGTTACTGACAGCCAGTAGCTAAACAAATAAGTTTTTTAATTTTGCGTAGACGCCTTAAAAAATCGAGTTAGTATCCGAGACATTTTCTTATCGAAAAACAAATTAATAGAATTTCCACATCGCCTTCTTTCACGTTTAGAAGTTTTATAAGAGAGTTAAAGTTAGAAAGTTGACGTACAAACTCTATACTTAGTTAAACTTTTTCAGCATTATTTACCTCCAAATTATTGGCGGGCTCTACGCGAGGAGTACAGTAGAGTCACGCGATTGGTCCATTCATTTAATGACGTCATCAGCGGTGTCGTCCTTATTTCATTCGCAACCACCCTGTTTTTTCTCTGTACCCATCTTAATCGTGTTCTTTTGTGAGTATTTTAATATGTGTTAACCAAAGATATTATTGTATAAAGCTACTTAGGATTTTTTTAAACATAAATTCAATATTTCTTTCAGAGGAATAAAACACCAACGAGATGACACCGAAAACAATGTGAGTGGCGACTCTAATAGGTAAGCGATGGATGACCGATTGGGCGCTTTGTCTTAACAATAAATTCATTCTTTATTACTATGTACACCTGCTCAGAAAGTTGCTCATTCTTTTTCCAAATTTATGGCAGAAAGTACGTCATTAGAGGCGTACTGAAATGCAGGACGAAAAACAATATGGAATTTCATATCTCGTTTAACGGGCTGTTTTTATGTAAATCTATAGAACGTAGGCTGCTTGATCTTAGATACAGAGCAACTGTAGTTGAAGCAACATTTTAATATTTTTCGGATATACTTCTTCTTCGATTCAACTGTGCCTTAAAGCCACAGTTTAAGAAGAAGTTTATAATAGCTAGTTGCGAATTGTCTGTTGCCGCAATAGTTGCTCTGTCTGCATAGCGATTTAGTCGTAAGAGAATGAACCACTGCCGCATAGCACAAAAACGTACATTTAATATGTAATTAAACTCGTAACATTTGAATACATTTTACAATGCCGCATAAGTTCCCTGTTGCTCAACTGCGAAAAGTTGAGCCGTTGCTCAACTTTTCGCAGTTGGCTTCCTTTTAGGGGAACTCATAGCTTAGCTTATCGACAGGCAGTTCGTGAGCTTGAAGCTTGCGGTAAGAAAAGAGGTCACTGTAAAAATTATTATCTATAGATAACAGTTTACGTCCATAATTAAATGCTTAAATGTTGTGCGGAAGCGACGGTTGTTGTATGTGTAAAGTCCGTTCCTGCTGAACAGACATACTTCTAGGGCCTGATAGTAGTTGGTTTTGCGTTAATGGTCAAAAGTATACAAAATCATGGCGGCTGTACACTCTCCCCGAGACGTTTCGTTAATACATATGTCGGCCGCTCGTGCCAACGAAAGGCACCATTTACCTTCACTCGTTACCACACTGAGATCGAGCGAGACAATATAAGACGATAGCCAACGAGGGATCCCGAGGCAAGACGAGTGCGCCATACCCTCTTTCGTGCTAGAGTGTACTGCCGCCATCAATACTATACTTGTTTTTATTTCCATTGCAACCTTTGGGAGAGTCCCATAACCTGTAGTGGACTTCTTGGGCCTGATAGAAGTTGGTTAGTACATAATCCCCGAGAACTCTCGTCCAAATTGACGACCTCTGTGGCGTAGCGGGCGAAAGTCCGCCTGCGACGCAGGAGGTTGCGGGTTCGATTCCCGCCTCGGGACAAATGTTTGTACGATCTGCAGATATTTGTTCAGGGGTTCTGGATGTTTTTCTATGTATAATAAAAAATGTCTTTCTATGTAGTGTATTGTATTATGTATATCAGTTATCTAGTACCCATAACACAAGCTCTGCTTAGCTTGGGGCTAGATAATGCTGTGTGAATTGTCCAGCATTATTGATATTTATTTATATTTTAATGTCTCGTGACATCTCGTGCGCTTATTCTTTCAAAGAGGGTAATAATAACCATGTATGTACACACTCGACGCACTTGAACTGTGGCTGAGACATGACGAGAGCATAATTATAATTATGACGCCAAGGCGAGGCGAGGGCGCTTTGCACACACTCGAGCTCAGCCTGTCTCGGGGCGTCTCGGCGAGTGCGTACTGATGCTCTCAAGTTTTAGGCTAGTATTATTTTATTATTTTATTTTATTTATTTATTTAGCTTATATTAGTTCACTGCTGGACATAGGCCTCTCCTAATGAGTGCCGTGGCGCCCTATCTTCAGCTTGTCGCATCCAGCATCTGCCTGCAGTCTTTCGCAGATCGTCATCCCACCTGCAGGGGTATTATAATTAATTTGTTTCGTTTCAGAATCAAATCCAACGGATTCGAATTCGATTCCGACGGATCTATAATACGCTATTTTGATTTCGCCTCGGGTTGATGATCGAAATAAGGAGATCCGTCGGAATCGAATTCGATTCGGAAACGGATCGAATGAATTAAAATACCCCTGCTGGCCGGAGGGCGTCCTACACTACGTTTGCCGCTTTTCGCATTTTTAGCATCATCGCCAAGGAATATTCGCTCATCTCAGGGTACTCGGCTGCGTTCCTCCTGGGTCGTACGCTGGCAGTCTCTCTTCTAGCAGCAGCTGTCCATTCTGCTTCCTTGGTACCTGCCACTGCTTTGTACAACGTGCCTGCATCTTCTTTCTCTCGAGAGGTTGGTAGTATTTTTGTCATTTATTTATTCATTTAAAAATAGTACATAGTTAGCTTACAGTCTTAACCGATGCACTAACTACGCTAAATACATATATTAGAACTATAATTAATTAAGAATACGGTACTTACACCGAAATTATCTTTAAATTATACATAATAATAAAACAGTCAGGACTAAGACTGAAGTGTGTGCATGACAGTACTTTGGCTACCTTTCTGTTTTATCAATAAAATAGGACGAATCAGAAACGATTTGTGCATAAAATTTGATTTTCCGTAATCGGACTACTTTGGTCCGAATGCAGTGGGAACGAATGCATGAAAATGATTATAAGAAAAACTGATGTGATATTCTTTGTATGAGGTCCATGACGTTGAGTGATCTTTACACCGCTCTGATTGCTTCTTTTTCTGCGAGTATTTAATACGCTACCAATGCGTGGCTTAAATAAGCGAGTGTACTAGTCTGCCTATCAAAATAAATAACCTCAAAAGACTCTTCTTTCCAGGTTGCAAGATTCTTGAATCAAGTGCATACAGACACAGTTGCTATAAGCGGCTTGCAGTTCTTTAATGTTACTAGAGAACTTGTTTTATCTGTAAGTTAGTTTTTAAGTACCTACTTTATACTAAAACGGTAGCTAATAGTTAGCTAATTGTTAAAGATTTACGCCAAATTCGCTACCAAGTGCGGTAGCGGTATTTTTTTATAAAACAAATAATGAATATCTTTTAAAAGAACACCAAAGGAGCAAACCCGCGCAGTAAAGTTGGCCTATCAAAATGCACACCTTCATTTTACCCAATATGAATTGGTTTTTTTTTTCAGGTGGTCGGTACTATAATCACTTACGAACTGGTCTTGCTTCAATTTGGAGACGAAGTGTAATATAATTTATTTTAGCAGAACTTATTAATTTTTGATAAAGGTGACACTCGTGAAAATATCAGGTTCTTACTATTTTCTAGGTTCTACAAGAAATTTTTACACACCTCAACCTCAACAGCCTATAATGGCGTTGGACTGATGCCTCCCCCTGATAAGTGCCTTATTGGCTTTCATCTCATGGGGGGTAATACCTATTATCCCCACGCTGGGCATGTTGGTTAGGGATCGCAGTCTGGTGGTAGAATGTTTCTGCAGGCTGCAGAAACATTCTACCACCAGACTTCGACAGGGGGCGCTGCAAAATAGTAAAATAGTAAAAACCTGTTTTTTTCACCTGTCCAACCAACCACCTTAAGGCGATCATTACCTATTAAACTTCCTATTAATATAAATCTTAATTATTAATGTAGGTTAAAGATTTTTATATTTAACTGTTTATTTTATAAGTGCCCACTTTCACCAACTTTTATCTCTCTCCTAATTAGGTTTGCTGGAAGATAACTCTTATTAGACTTAAGCTTGCCTTTGCTATGAAAAGTAGTTTATATAAAACTTTAAATGTGCTTTACATGTTTTGTCACGTGCAATAAAGAATTAAGAAACTGATCTCTGTTTTACTGGGTGTTCAAAAATGTAAATCTTGACCAGTACTGTAATTTACCCTCAGACACTAGTGCTCTAGGATGGACAGTTCCCGAGATATCATGATTTGTCGACGAATACTGTAATTTACCCTCAGACACTAGTGCTCTAGGATGGACAGTTCCCGAGATATCATGATTTGTCGACGAATACTGTAATTTACCCTCAGACACTAGTGCTCTAGGATGGACAGTTCCCGAGATATCATGATTTGTCGACGAATACTGTAATTTACCCTCAGACACTAGTGCTCTAGGATGGACAGTTCCCGAGATATCATGATTTGTCGACGAATAGTAATTTACCCTCAGACACTAGTGCTCTAGGATGGACAGTTCCGGAGATATCATGGTTTTAAGTTTGACAGCTGTCATCTGAAATGTAGATCTCGACGAGTACTATAATTTACCTATAGAAACTAGTGCTCTAGGATGGACAGTTTCCGAGATTAATGATTTGAGGACAGCTGTCTTCCGAAATGTAGTTCTCGACGAGTAGTAGTATTTACCACTAGAAATCTGGCAGCATTTGTGCTGGATGTGTATTTAAGACATTTCGATACAGAACCCTTGAAAAGAAAAAAAAGAGATTCGGACGAGATGTCCCCTTCACTTTTGGTTGAGGGTACAACTGATCCGAATCTAAAACTAAGAGATTTTAGATTCGGACGAGATGTACCCCTACTCAAAAGTGAAGTGGACATCTCGTCCGTGGATCAGTTTGAGATTCGGCCCAGATGTACCCTAACCCGTGTTTTCGGTATATAGTGGACCGTTAGGATTTCGACAGTTTTCTACGGATCGTTCATTGAACACCTCCAAAATCCGCAGCCGCTGCTCCCGCTTGTAAAGACAACTTAGCGCTTGACGATTTTTTAGCTTTAGGCATTTTTTAACGTGCGTTTTCATGCTCGCTTATAATCGACTTCAAAAAAGGAGGAGGTTTTATGTTCAGCTGAATGTGTTGTTTAATATTTTTATGTATGTTCGCCGATTTCTTCGTCAATTGTGGACCAATTTTAATTATTCTTTTAATATTGTTAGTACAGAAAATAATTCCGAGATAGTTCCATGAAAAAATTCGTAATAGTGTTGGTCCGGCAAAATTAGAGAACAGTGTACTACATAAAAAAAACAAACAATTTATTAAGTACCTAAAGTGTCAGATTAGATGCTAGTATTCAGGTACCTTTATTTATTGCAGTCATAAAAACAGGTCTGCTAATCTTTTTAATTTGGTTTAATAGGAGAACGATACAAATATTCATATGAAATCCTAACTAGGTGAGTGATTATTTAGGTTTTTTGGCATTTGGGATTATGGTTAATCTTACATGCTAGATAGCTATTCGACGACTTATCTGAGGATTGAAAAATTGGCCCTTAGAATGAGTCATCATAACAATAATAATGAGATTAAATTCGGAACTTCAAAATATATGTAATTTTTTTAACCAAGGAGATCCGCACATGGAGATCTTCTTCGAAATTTAAACTAACCTCTGTTCGGCGGAACAAAAACAAATTCCGCGAAACACGTTACCAAACTTTTGCTATTTACCACAGAAATTTGTGTAAAGTAGAGTATTCTCCTCGCGTATAAAGCTGTCTTCGTCTTAGGCGTGATTAAATCCCGAGCACAACTCAGGATTCCATAATAACTCACGAGCGAAGCGAGGGAGTTACTAGAATCCTGGGTAAGCGAGGGATTCAATTACGCCCGCAACGTAAGACACACCTTTAAACACTCGGTGCATAGTATACTATTAAAGCACATTCCATCAGAATTCGATACTGTAGTAAAATATTTCTATTGTTTTTACTTTATTTTCACGGCTGTAAATTTTTAAGTACCTATTGGTAACTCACACAGTGTTATGTTTAAACGTGTTTTTGTAACGGTTTTATGTACCATACTAATTTTAATTTCGAGGGTAAAAGCATTCCAAGCCCATTATACCCGATCAGTCGATATCAAGCAGAATTCTAAAGAGGAAGAAATAGAAGGTAATTTAATAGAAAGGTAAATTTTCTGTTCTTCGGGAGAAATAGTAATCCCTCGGGAAACCAAATTGCATTTGTTTTATTGAGCATCGCGGGATTGTCATTCAAACAATAATTTAAAAACAATAACAGTGAAACAATCACCAAGGTCAGTTAACCACAGGCAAAGATAATTATCAAATACCAAACATACATAAAAATGAAAGAAACGTACAACATCGTTTTGGTTTTCGTCTGTTGATAACCAGCTGCAGCTGTCACTCAAAATCGAACCTTAAGAATAACTTTTTCGACCTTACAAATAAATAATGCTGGCCAATTAACACACCATTATCTTGCCCCGAGCAGAGAAAATCCTATTAATATTATAAACGCGAAAGTTTGTAAGTATGGATGGATGGATGGATGGATGTTTGTCACTCGTCAGTAAAAACTACTGGACGGATCGGGCTGAAGTATTGCATACAGGTAATGTAATCCTGGAATCAAACATAGGCTACCCATAAATCAGTTCCCGTGGGATAAAAGTCACCTTCAAACGTTTCCATAGAAACAACGCGTGCGAAGCCGCAGGGCGCAGCTAGTATAATAATTTTAAGGTATAGAATTTGTACTCTACGCTTCCACCTGCAAGAGCTTCGTCACCCCGCCAGCTCCTAGGCAAGTTTTATTGCGGTCCAAATGCAAGGGATGTACGGCGCACTCACGGGGCGCAGATGAGGTGAAAAGGTAATAATGCTGGACAGCCCACACGGCATCATCTGACCCCAAGCTAAGCAGACCTTGTGTTATCGGTACGAGATGACTGATATACAATACATTTCATAGATTTTTTTTTAATAAAACACCCCAAAACACTCGGCACAAATATCTGCAGATCGTACAGACATTTGTCCCAAGACGGGAATCGAACTCACAACCTCCTGCGTCGCAGGCGGACCTTCATCCACCGCGCTACATCGGTCGTCAAAACATCCTTTTCAACACCCGACTCCAGCTGAGCACCGCGTCGATAAACATAATATTATTTTATCATAATATTATTGAGTTATTTGATTATTCCAAGGGAACTGTGCTCTTTTTCGGGATCAAAAGTAGCCTGGTTTAATCCAAGATTTAAGCTGTCCTGGTACTAAATTTCATCTAAATATGTCCTGACATTTGAGCGTGAAGGAGTAACAAACATTTTAAACAAACTTTCACCTACAAAGAGTGTGATGTAATAACTGACATTAATCGTATTTTTAACCCCCGACTACACAAGTCTTGGCTTGTATGTTTCAGTCTGTGGTATCGTAACTCCCAAACGGATGAATCGATTTCCGTTTAGTTTTTTTTGTGTCATAGATAATTTTATCTTGAATGTTTCATGAAAATCTGTCGGGGGGTTTTTTTTTAAATTATTTTGTTCTTGTTGTTTCAACAGATGGTGACTCATCTCACATCGTAAGGCCACACGCCCGGCCACTGATGAAATTTTTTCCATCAGGTACCAACTTCTATGGATTATGCCCTACTTTTCTTTAATTGATTTAACCGGAACCCAAATAGAATTCTCCTTGTTCGTTTTTAAGCCACGCTGTGGCCAAAACAATATGTCGAACACACCCGTCGATTACTTGCGGCCAATTGAATTCAGAAAATAAATAGTTTTCAAAGACTTTATTGACAAAACAAAAAAAACAATCAAATAATAGAAATAAATTAGAGCTATAGTGTTTACAATTGAGCTACCAGCAGACTGTTGCAAACAATCTACAGGTAGCTCAACTGATCCATATCAATACCAGTCGGAAGCGTCCCCAAGACGCTGGCTGCATTGCCCCGCTGTACGGCAATGCTGATGCGCTGCGCCGGATTAGTTTCCTAAACGTTTTCGTAAACAACAGAGCCGTTTCAAATGGCTTGTCTTAACGTAGACTAGCCATGTGTGCAGGACATAATTGTAGTGCATAAGGGTGTGCGCAGACACAGGTACACTCTCTATTTCCTCACTTTCATTATCCGTCTTTGTTATCACCGAATTAGTAGGATAGGATAAGCATTTTCTTTAATGATTTTTTTTCCTAATTTGAATTAGATCCCTTTTCTTAAGCTCACGCGATCTAAACACATTGTTATTAGTACCACGACCACCTTGACCTTGACCACGACAGTGTGTGAACCTGTTGAAACTTTGGGAATAATAAGCAAATGAACGTGATAATTTTTTTTTCGGTTCCTTAATTGTGAAAACACGATAAAATAATCATGAAAGTGCACGATTATATATTTATGTAGTATTAAGAAAAGATTTTTGTTTTTCGTAGGTCATAGGCCTATTCTTTTGACAAAATGGCGTGCAATGCGCCCTCATAATAATGCTTTGCGGAAAATGTTTTTAGTCGAACTGTTTTTAGTCAAATTGTATTAGACGAATTGTTTTAGTCGAATTTTCCGTAGACGCTTAATAATATCTCCTTTAGCCATGTTATTACAGAGAAAAAGACAAGGTTGCAAGCACGTCTGTGATGACCTGCCTAAAGACGACACCGAACCTGTTTGCATGATGATCAGCAGGTACAAGAAAGGGTACCAGTTCTTTGTGAACCACTGCCACGCTAGACGCACCATTTGTAAGGACAATTTGTGTAAGTGATCTATGGTAGGGAACTCTCCTAAGTAGTATTGCATTTAAAATAAATAAAAATTTAATAGCGGTTGGATGAATTATCAACCAAGATTTCGTGAATTTATGAAGTGACAAAAGTATTGTTTTATTATTTTGAACTAGTTTCTGCTCACAGCTTTGCGTGCGTCGCTTCTATGAAAACGTAAAAGGTTATTTCGATAACATGGGAACTGATTTATGGAGGCTTATGTATTATTCCAAGTCGCGATCTAAATCTATGCAAAATTTCAGCCCAATCCGTTCGTATTGAGGAAAACTCGGTCAGAACCTGCAACATTATTTGACAAATAGAGTGCGTATGACGCTTTTGTCCGTTAGCGTTTGAGAGTACAAACTCTCAAACGCTAACGGACAAATGCAGCGACAGAAGCAGAGAATGGGCACTGGCATGCTTTAAACATATTACTAATAGGTCTTCTAATTAAAATAACTTGACTAAAGTGGCCGATTTTGTATACATTACTGTGTTAAGTAAATATTTCTCTCTCCCTTTCTCTCTCCACTCTCTCTATAGCGCAGTATCTTCCACCCATAACCCGGTCTTCCGTAGTACTTACAGCAAATTATTTTATGTTAATTTTGGACATCAATTTTTTTGTGGTCGAAAATATTATCGTCCTATTTTTGTTCATTACTAAAAATATACCTCAAAAAAAGGAACGTATTATGTCTTTTCTTGTTCAGTCAATCATCAGCTCTGCCAACGTAAAAGCCAATTGATCCTTATCTCTACAGTTTCAAATTCAAGTTCATCTCCTTAAAAAACGCTGACTTAGAAGAGCACTTTGACAAACCTTGAAACCCTCCTTTCTGAAGGAATTAAAAATTATAAGTACCTTTGAACGGACGCTATAGACCAATCGAGATTTTGAAGGAATCAGCATTTTGCCCTCAAAAAGGATTTTATCTCGATTTCAAGAACATGTACGTTTAGTCTTGAACAGTAAAAAAAGATGAATAAAGACCCCTTAATTTTATAGCTTCGTGAATAATCGCAAAAAGTAGAACTCCAGATATTTGTTCCGGGTGTTCTGGCGTTTTCTATGTATAATAAAATATATATATACAATGTGTCCGGTCACCGGTGTCGGAGACTTTGGGGGGGTGAAATACGGTAAATTTTATCGACAAATCACTATCCCTATTTTATTTTCTCTCTCCATGAGAAAATGGCAGCCATTTTGTTTTCTGTTGCCTCGAAGCACGGGTGCTTGTACTGATTAAGATATAGCTACCCATGAAGAGGTCTTAGGAAGACGATAGAGGACTCATTTGATAGCCAATACAGTAGACAATAAAGCAATGTTAACATTGTTGCAATTTCTATTTTATAATAAAAGAAAAGAGAATTAATCAAACAAAAAAAGTTTTTCTTAATATTTTTTTGAAATTATAAACACACATTCTGTACTATCGTTTAATAACAAAAAACATGTAGCTTGACAGTTTCGATTTTATGAAAAAGCTAATAATTAAAAAAAAAATTATGAAAAACTTTTTTTTGTTTTATAAATTCTTTTTTTTTATTATAAAATAGAAATTGCAACAATGTTAACATTGCTTTATTGTCTACATTATTGGCTATCAAATGAGTCTATCGTCTTCCTAAGACCTCTACATGGGTAGCTATATCTTAATCAGTACAAGCACCCGTGCTTCGAGGCAACAGAAAACAAAATGGCTGCCATTTTATCATGGAGAGAGAGAAAAAAAATAGGGATAGTGATTTCCGATAAAATTTACCGTATTTCACACCCCCAAAGTCTCCGACACCAGACACATTGTATATATCTGTGCATTTACAAAAAAGACGGATAAAGTGTACGAAATTTGGGCTCCTTCCCATCTCGTAACCTTCCCATCTCGTAAACATTTTAAAACAATTGAAGAAAATTTGAATGCTTCATACATTTCGTCCCATTTTATCCGTATCCAAACGCAAATGCAATGAATTGTATAAAAAAAATAGGCATCTAGTACCCATAATACAAATTCTGCTTAGCTTGTGGCTAGATGATGGTGTGTTTGTCCAGCATTATATATTTATTAGTAGTCATAGCTAGTTAGCTATCGTAGTTAACATAACATATCGTAGTTACGATTTAAGACGAATGTACGCAGGCGTAGCAGCAAAATGTTGCTACCAAATTGGTTAAATACTAGGTTGCAAAAGTTTCTCAGACCTTTTTTAATGTCTTCGTTTTAACTTTTATTTGTTGGTGCCAATTTTGTTTTTAATATTTTAGGACACAGATGTCTCTGTCTACCTACTAAACTGTAATATTTTTCATGTTCGATGTACTTATACATCATACAAGATTATAAATTACCGGCCCAGTAAAAATCCCGTTTTTCGGATTGTGAAATATTGTAACAAACCCCAATTTTTACATAGAATTTAATAATTTATTGTAACCTTTTTCAGTGTTACACATGGTTCACCCTAGCAGATGTATGAGGACAAATACATTTTTCATGCCAGTAAGCTAATCACAGAACGAGACGCAAGATAGAAAATACCCTGAAAGAGAGCGAAACAAAATCCCCAGGGTAAACAGACGGGGAAATATACACGTGTTTTAAAAAATATTTCTATAATAAATTTAATCATATGTGAAATCTTGTACCCATGTTTCATTTTACAAATATTTTCAAAGGGTCGGACCTTATCAATAAAATTTGAAGGGTAAAACCAAAAGGTTGTTAATTAATTTAGGGTAAACTGAGATGCTAGATTCTCATCAGTAGAGGTTTGGAGAATGTTATGAACACTTTAAGATAACATAATAACATAAACTTTCAACGGTTTATTTAATCACAAACGAAGTTTTAATATCAGATTTTAACCGAAATAAATGTATTTTGTATTTCTATATCAATACCTGACACCGGTATTCCTTCCTTAAAAGGGAATCTTAAACACTGCACGTTTAGTTAATAAAACAAATGTTTTGTATTATACATTGTATCAATAGAAATTGACTTCAAACTTAGGGGATTTACCTATCGATGAACGTCAGTGCACTAGCACTCAATCGACTCGTGCCATCTTTAGAAGGTACCTTACTGTCCTGACTTTAGCCTATGTACATTTTTACAGCTTTCTACAAGACAGACTCATAAAGCCCGTACTGCGCGGCTCATGTATGCAATATCTCGTGCATGTTATCGGCGGCCCCGACACGGCTTGAGTTGAATCCTCCAATTCCATCCTCGTCGCTCCAAGCCGCACTTGGAAGGTTAAACTTGGATGTGGTGAGGATGTGGCAGTTTGTGGAGCTGGTATAATAATACTTTTTCATTTCTCATAAATGGGAATTGTACCAAGTGCGCGTCTAACTAAAATATTTTATTAATATTCGTCAGTTGTTTATCAATCAATTAATTAAATTGGCAAAACTCAGAGTGCACCATACGTGACGGAAAAGTAAATTCTTGCGTCAAGTATTGGAGTAATATGAACGGATAAGTGTGAACAAGGATTCTGCTCACGGTTTTGCCTGCACCTAAATAGGTAGGAAAAAAGTAAAGCCAGAAGTAGGTTAATCTTCGAATTATGCTTTGCCGTGCACTATGTATCAAATAATTGGACTATTACTATTCCAAAAAGCTACCAATAACCCACTTTAAGGCGGTACCCTACCTCGTTATTGTGTGAAGAGGATAGGCATAGGATTTCGCGTTCACAGGAGCGGGACAGAGCAAAGCGGCGTAAGCCCAAAAATCAAGTTTTTAGTAGTTACTAGCTGCGCCCCGCGGCTTCGCCCCCGTGGAAATTTATCTTTCCAACTTTCTTAATTTTTTCTTTTATAAGAACCTTCTCCTGACAATAACAAACACAACAAAGAAAGAATTAGCGAAATCGGTCCAGGCGTTGTTGAGTTATGCGCTTACCAACACATTTTGCGATTCATTTTTATATTATAGATTTGCTCCCCACAAACATTAGAATAGTTAATTGAAAAAAAGGCAACATACAAAATGTTCTTTATACTTAGCTCAATTACTATGCTTAATCTCAAGATCGTATCATCTGTATTTATTGAGAAATTAGGGTTTTAGTAAAAAATTAGAGGTAACTTTGCGATTTTTTTCTATCGAGAAAATTTTGTGGAATCGTGTTTCCGAAACATATGATCGATAGAATAAGTCTTGAACTTTACCATATATAAATTTCAAAGTTAAATATTCAGTAGTTTGGAAGATATGGAGGTCCGACGGAGTTGAAAATAAGCAATTTGAGGGTAGGTACCCCCTTAAAGCCTCCACACAGCCGCGACTTTGAAGCGCGTCTTGTGTTGCGCGATTTGTTGCGATATTTTTTTGTAGTACATTAAGTACTAAGACGCATACGATCACCGGAAAAAATTCAAAAATTCACCGAAATTGCGCTACAAAATAGCAAAAAATCGCGCAACACGAGACCGGCCAGCCCATTCTTATTTGACAGACCCAACAGACAAACACTCATAGCGCCCTCTTTTTAGTCTAATCGAGTTATTTTTAACATTTTGAAATAAAAGCCCTCATTAAAAATAACACATCCAAAACTTTCTGATCCCTGGCATTATCAGACGACATACACTATCGGATACTTCTTGCAGCTCGGAAGACTGAGACATTTTCCTTGTTAAAATTTACACTGCTCGGAAGCGTTGATAATTTGCGCTACTTCCAACCGCTTTGGACTTATGCGTCCCTGGTACTTGAGGTTATGCAAGCATGAATAACGGGATATTTACGTTATACTAGTGTCATCCCGCGGCTTGGAACGGTTTTTTCTTTGTTAAACATGCATACTAATATTATTAATTTGAAAGTAACTTTGTCTGTCTGTTACCTTTTCACGCCAAAGCAGCTGAACGGATTTCAATAAAATAAAGAAGGGAGGTAAAGGGTATCTCGGAGACGGACATACGCGTGTGTCAGCTGCTGCTGCTGCGCCCTCTAGGTGTCGCATAAAACCAGCGCACAGTTAGTAGCGCCATCGTGTGCATGATGCTGAGCGACGACCTTTTTTGATGTCACTGTTGTAACTTTTATTTATTTGTACCAACTTTATATGTAATTTTTGTGACACAAAATAAATACTTTTTACTTTGACTTTACTTTACTTTACTTAAAAAGCACGTGCGAAGCCGAGGGCAGCAGCTGTAGTAGCCTATATAATTATGTTGTAACAGGTCCGCAGTGTCCACCTTAGTAGCTTAGCTTAACGTGAAGGAATAACTAATATCCATTCAAACTTTTACCATTTTGAAATCTGATATTAGAACGAAATTAGGTGCAAAAAAAACCAGTGTCAAACGCAGTTCCCATGTTTGACAAAGTCCGCCTGAGATGAACAAGGTTCCGAGTTCGAATCCATCCACGTTACAGATGTTTGAAGGATCTAATTTTTTATTCCGTGATGCGTCTAAACCGCCCTTTGCGCCCTAAGAGGCAAATTATACAGTAAAAGAAATGTAGAGTTAATAAATTTAGGTCACGATTTGTGTCTCGCTGGTCGTGCTCATCAGTCACGCCACGCAGCTAGGGGCTAGGGGCCTGATAAAGTTAGCTAATTATACCTACTATCTGTGGCAGGAAGTCTTTTAAAAGTTCATTTATCTTTTCGAGGAAACATCTTGAGTGGTAAAATATGTTTTTTAATACAAAAGTCATTATTATTTATATTTCTACAAACACCAATCACAAGAAAAACAATTTTGAAATAACACGTTTATGCAAATATAATAGTAATAAAAATCCTACTTGAAGGATTTATACAGCATGATAAGTTGTAAAAGTTTGTAAATAATTCGTAGCTTCGTAGACGATTCCTCAGATTGTGTAAACAATTCATAGCTTAATAGACGATTTGTAGTGCTTCATAAACAATTTGTAGCTTTGTAGATTGTTCCACATTTTAAACGATTCCTAGAACTTTGTAAACAACTCGTAGCTTTGTAAACAACTCAAAGCTTCGTAAAAAAATCATAGCACTATGTAGGTATGATGATTCATACTTCAATTGTTTCACTCATCATGATTCTAATTTACTAATTTACTGTCGTGTGCCTAATGTGATTCAATTGCAGCATAACAAGTTCATAAGTTATAAGAGTTGATATTACCTGAAACGATGAAAATAATCGATTATTCTACTATTATTGTACTAGATTGTTCCACATTTTAAACGATTCCTAGAATTTTGTAGACAACTCGTAGCTTTGTAAACAACTCAAAGCTTCGTAAAAAAATCATAGCACTATGTAGGTATGATGATTCATACTTCAATTGTTTCACTCATCATGATTCTAATTCACTACTTTACTGTTGTGTGCCTAATGTGATTCAATTGCAGCATAACAAGTTCATAAGTTTTAAGAGTTGATATTACCTGAAATGACGAAAGTAATCGATTATTCTACTGTAATCCATAATCTTCTACGATCAAAATAATAAAAATATGACATGTTTTACCTTAATAATCATGGTTCTTTCAACATGGAAAAATATGCCGCTCAATCCTACTTTAGTACAACGAACTTGCAGTTGGAAGCGTTCAACCTGAAACAGGGAAATAATTTAAAAATCAAGCCTCAGCAAGTCTCATCAAGACCCCTCGAACGCAAACAGGTGCAGGTTCGATCCGAGCGACAGTGTGAGTATAATCATAAGATGCCTGTAATATATGATTTTATTATTATGGCTTATTCCAGTGTTACCTTGAAAATCACCCTAAATAGTTGAGCTATCTGTACATTGTTTGCAACAGTCAGCAGTTAGCTCAATTGTTTCAATTGTAAATACTAGTATAATTTCTTGTGAATAAAGTTATTTCGTTTACCCTAAATAGGAAAATTGGAATATAAAAATCAATGTCCAGAAGTCCCGCTTAGAGATCCCCCTTAAGGGGGAAAATAATGTGTTTCTCATTTCATCATCGGCATCCTGAAGATGATTGTAGCACGGGCAGACTGCCCTATTCAGAACAGGTGGATGCAGATAGTGATGGGCTCTGTATGGATACATTTTAGATTTTGCTTATTAATTTTGTGTTAAATTTTATATAAAAATTTAATTTAATTCTTTTTATCATGAAATGTATAGTTTTAGTGATAAAATACAAAATACAAATACAAAAACGTTTATTTTAGAAATGTGTGTAACAATTCAGTTAGAGCTCTGTCTCCTGTGGTAGCTACAATGTAGCTGTGTTACAGGCGAACAGTTTCTTCCGCTCAGCTTCAAAAGCTAATAAGGCGCTTATCAGGGAGAGGCCTGCGTCCAATAGTGGACCAATATAGGCTGTTGAGGTTGAGGTATAGTTTTAGGTTTGTGTTTTTCTAAATTGTATGGATTTTTATGATCTGAAATTTTATAATAAATAAATAATAAGTAATAATAAAATAGTGGCCCGGTGGGCATGCATGGTGCCAAAGCCAACATCACAGGGGCTTTTTATCAGATTTAATCTAGCGGCAAGAGCTACACATATCGGAGATTATCCTCAGGTGCTTTATTATTCTCAAATGTCGTTCTGTGTCCGGGTGTTTGCTTAATTTTACCTTTTTAATGTATATTATTATACTAGACGATCGCCTCGCGGTTTCACCCGCGTAGTTCCCGTTCCCGTGGGAATTCCGGGATAAAATATAGCCTATGTCACTCCCTGAAAAGTAAGCTTCCTAACGGTGAAAGAATTTTTCAAATCGGTCCAGTAGTTTCGGAGCCTATTCAATTCATACAAACAAACAAACAAACAAAAAATCAAACCTTTCCTCTTTATAATATTAGTATAGAAAAGCAAATTGAGTTTACGGTGGTTTACAAGTTTACATGCATTTTGTTAGGTTCTAGCAAAGCAAAGCGTATTAAACTACCCAATAGAATCTAGCATAGGTACATGTCGTCATGGTTACGTGACGCAATAATTCTGTTGACACATCATACTATTGGTTGCTGTCCTTTTTCCAACCCGGAATCCGAATCCTCTGTCTTCATCATCACCAGCCTATGGTAGTCTACTGGTAAACATTGACCTCCCTAATGATCGCCAAGTGAGCTTTTGTCTTCAGCTTGCGCCTCCACCACACCTCCTTCGAAAATCATTATACCACCATTCCGGGCCTTACCTCGATATCGTACTCAAAAGACGACACTTCGTACAGGTCTACCACCGCTGTTGTTGCCGCTGTGTGGACGTCAGCTGATAGGAATAGTACCATCGAGGCTCTCAGTATCAAGAACATGGACGAAGATATGGAGTATATCATGTGGTATGCCTCTAGGTTTCTGTACAGAAGTAAAAATATTTTGTGATCGGTTACTACCTAAAACTGTTTCATCATTTGTGAATCGCGTCTGTAGCAACCTCTGACTCTCCAACGCTATCTCAACTACACAGACAAGGTCGATGAAAGGGTCATTCGAATCGTTCTAAATAACATAATATAATCTAGATGCTAGATGGCGGTAAGACAAATTTCGAATTTACCACAGTGCAAAAAGTTATCAAGTCTAACTGAACTTTCCTGAATATGCTGCACTTTTTCCCGCGGCTTTTATTTTTATACTTTGTAGGGTATACCAGATAATTTTACCTTTCCAGCATTTCTGCATCTGATTTGCAATGCTTGTGATGATTTCCAAGGCGAGTTAGGCTGCCAACAATTACACATTTTTGACACACTTTGGTAGGAGGAATATTATGTAGGTTTCACAATTCATGATGATTCAAACTATTATTTAGTCGAAAATTATAAAAAGTATCTTAACTTATTAGGTAGGTTAGGTACTTAATCACACTTTCACACTTATATATGATAAATGCGAAAGTTTTAATGGATGGATGGATAGATGGACGGATGGATAGATGGACGGATGGATGGATGTTTGTTACCTCTTCACGCCAAAACTACTGAACAGATCGGGCTGAAATTTTGCATTTAGGTAATTCTAATTTTGGAATCAAACATAGGCTACTTTTTACCCCATAAATCAGTTTCCATGGGATAGAAATCACTTCTAAAAGTTTCCATAGTAACAACGCGTGCAAAGCCGCGGGCATACACTAGTAAATTATAAGACACGACGAAAAACGTGATCACGTGTATGTTATGAGATTTACTTACTTTATACTATAAAAACACTGAATACTGATAATGCAGAGGTTGTACATTGCCGATAGAAGGATAAACCCTCCCAAATTTGAGTTGATCTGACTGAGAAGAACGACCAGGCGAGAATAGCATTTACGAAGTTGCCGCCAATCCTTTAAAGAGACAAATGTAAAAATAACATTAAACATAACAACAGCAAACACTTGGCAGAGTCGCATTAAAAAATATGTATTCTTCAAAACACACAATATAAATCAGGCATGAATATTATAAATACTTTAATTAGGCATACAACATCGTTAACTATTAAAGCTAAAGATCGAAAATTGAGCTGGTTTCCATTAAAACGGAGGAGAGGATTGATTCTTAATAACAATAAGTGACACATATGGGGTCAAGAGGGCCATCACGACATGTATATGATGTTGATGGTTCAACACAATGTGACATATAAAACCTCTGCATAACGCTACAGTATAATATCTCTGCATTGGTGCTTTATATGGCTAAAGCTAACGCAAGAAAAACCTAACAAACCTACTGAAGACGATGTCTTGCTCACTCTTTTCAAAATACTGTTTCCGTACCTTCGATTTTTTCGAGCTAATGGATTTCCCCAAATCATTGAAATAAGAGGTGAAATATAAACTTATACACGATATAAGAACGTCACCAAAACTCCATAGAAACATTTTTTGTATGCAAAGAACCTGAAAAAATGATTTGTGAATAATTATTTTATCGAGAGTTATAGGTAGAGTTATAGGCCCAGCAGTTGACTAATATAGGTGGTGTTAAAGTGTTCTTCCAACACAAAATTGGTTCGTATTTAGCCCGTTTAGTGTAATTTTTATGATATTTTTATAGTAAAATATTAATGAGTCGTTGATTTTAGTTGTGGACGCAATATTTTAAGAATACAGACCTCGGCGTAAATTCCAAGCCAAACATTGTATGGAATAAATTCAAATATGTCCAGCAACTTGTTACGGCCGAATTTCTTGAACCTCGTGCTTATATCCAAATTTTCGGTAGAATTAGCTTGTTTATACTTATATAAACAATTCAAGAAGTATTCCACTGGAATATAAGAATAAATGAGTCAAAAAAGTCTAACACTGAATTACTGTTGAATTGATAATTTTATTATTATCTCACCCAAAGCCATTATCATCACAGTATACGACAAAATAGCACATTTTTTTGGGAAATTCCTTGTCTTTCGTATTGAGTAAAGTTCTTTCTCTGCCTCCCAAGCAGTATTCATGAGATTCGGCCAATTCCTTGCAAGGCGTAGCGTCAAAATATTAATGAGTGCGCTTTCCAGGGCGAAGACAAGTATTACTGAAATTTTATTTCAAATACGGGTGCTGGAAAATTTGACAAACTGCAGTTAATGGTGCCCGAGTCTTTCTTTACAAACGTTGACGGATATTACAGTCTGCAAGTCAAAGTTTGCCGTGTCTCGGTCCGCATGTATCTGCACCATAACTGCATAACTTAAAAACTACAGATTTCAAACCTAGGCAGTTTATGAGGTAAGCAAAAAGAATTTCTTTGATCTAAGGATTCTACTTGACGGTACTGCGACGGTACCATTGTCACTGTACGATAGTAGCGAATTTATTTAAGTCTAGTATTTGTATGGGATGTAGATTACATTGCAATTGAGGCGCGTATACTTACCCACACTAACCAAAGACATTTCGTATTTAATTACAGCACAGACAGATAGACAAAAACTCGCCGATATACACAAAGCTGAAGTGATACAGTAGACACCATAGGCGGATTTTAAGTCGAACCTGAAACAAATATTTAATTTAACTCAACTTGCTGGTGGATTCAGATGAATTTGTGAATGATTCACCCATACTATTTTCGCCGCTTATTAGGCGTTTCTTCATTGGCCGGCCCGGCACCAATACCGACACGGACAGTCCTCAACGATACTGCACCGACAGCTACATTCTTCATTTGACCGACACGACACGACGGTTTTGTAATTCCACAGGGACCTGGCACGCAGGCTCACATAGAAGCTTGTGTAGGTACATTCACATACGTACGATGCCAGCCCGACAGAAGTGGGACACTTGCTGCTACGACACGTCGGCGCCGGTGCCGGCATGTCGGTGTCGGGCCGGGCCAATGAGTGCCATAAAATTTAATAGAAGTAGGCATCCACCGACGTCGGTGTCTTTATCGGTGCCGGGCCGAGCCGGCCAATGAAGAAACGCCCATTGGCTGCATATTGATTACGAATAAAAAACAAAAGAAAACGTACTTAACTTAAATAGTACTTATGAGTGATTCGAGAATACATCGGAATCAACCTGCTAATAAGGATTTATTTATTACAATAATATCCCTTAAATTCTTATATCAAACTAAATGCGCCACGGGTTCGCCCGCGTGGAAATTTAGAACCTTTTTCTGGTAGTAAAAACACAAAAAATAAAGAATAAGCGAAATTGGTCCTGCCGTTCACGCGTCATGTCGTGAACAAGGGAAATTCAAAAATTAAAACACCCACCCCCACAAAATTAAATGGTCTCGTAATGAGTTAATGGAAAATATCGTCGTGATGATCGATAAAGTCAAGGACATAAAGATGTTAAAGAAATACATATAATGCACGCAAATCGAGCTCATTGCGCCGTCGTCGTCCAAGCTTACAACTAAAGTCAACAAGTTCATAACAAAGTACTACCTACATTTATAAATCCGCTGAGTAACAAGGCGCTTTCAAGTTGCAAATTCTCCATGGTCTTGCAAGTAGCTAGGCAAAGTTTCTTGAGTTCCCGGAGGGATCCAAAACCTACCGTAATTTATTTGGGGTAGAGATGTTTATCCCTTCCACAGGTAGAAATCCACACCAGCGGGACAGCCTCATGATTGGCTGTAAACTCGAATGGAACTCACATTTGATGAATTTCAGTTTTACAGCCATTGGTATTTTTTTTATAAATATTTATACTCTGTTACCCTACTACCAACGAAGGAGAGTTATTCGAAAAATATATTCCAAACTGAAGTAGAAATGGGGCATGAAAATATTACGTTTATCAATGCATTTTTTATAGCAGAAAGTTTTACAGGGTATTAACTATTACAGAATATTTTTAGATAGAAAAACCTTTAATATTTGAATTCTAGCGATTGTGAAGACGACAAGCGTGACGTTTGTTGATCTTTTATAGTTTAGTAGATAAATAGCTCACTTTAAGCAGCAAAGCCTATCTTTTAGAAACAAGTTGATACATACGAATGACACGTTACTTATAACATGAATGTTTAATTATTTATTATTCATCCATAATAATATCATAAATCAAACGTTTGCTACTCCAAATATTTGATTTATTACTCGAGCCAGTAAGCATGCATGTATTTATTTTACAGAAGTTGTCACTCTTGACAAGTTCTCGACACAAAATAACACTCGGCATGTCATTATTTATTTTGACAAATGATCGTTTAAAATCGGTAAACTTTACTTAAAATATTAGCCGCAACACATTTAAACGCGTTTCAAGTCGCGATTTTAGACAGTTTTAATGAAAATCTGTCAAAAATTCGTCACTTAAGAAGTGCTTAAATCTGAATTGCGTTAGAGCATTCGCTGGTAAGAAAGACAGCCAACTTCTTCAAGCTTTCCAATGAACATCTCAGTAACGTAATGGTACCAACTCCCCTTTCTACAAAACATTTTCATTATACCAAGCAGCAAAGGTAACCATATTTGATTTTGATTCCATGGCAAGGATCAAATCTGTTATTGACACTGGTGATCCAACAACACCAGTCTAATAGCACTACTGCTGACTTAGGTCTCCCCTAATCATCGCCTAGGCTCTGTTTACTACTCTGTTAACCTTAACCACGTAGGTGATTCAGGTTTCCGCTCAAGTAAATTAAGAAGTCAAGAAAACGAGTTTACATTTTTTTTAATGACCAATGACCAATGAAATTTATTTTTAAATCGGATATTTACCATGTTTTGTGTGGTTTTGAGTTTTTCGATCTTTCGGCACATGTGCCATGATCACGGAATAACCAAAGTCACTGTCACTCTACATTTCATGGGAGGAGATCACTCTTTTGGAAAAATTTGCAAACACATTTTTTAGGTCTGCCAAACTGTTTCTTTGGCACACACAATTTAAGTTAGCATTCTTGGATAAATATTCTATCAAATGTAAGTACCGTTATCAAAAAATGCTAAAAATCCAGATTGAAAAAATCCTGGATTTGTAACGAATAGAATGGACAAGGATAAAAAATTAAAATTTCGAAAATGTCCAATTACTTGAAAGCCGTGAGACTTACAATGGGTAATTTTTTATTATCTTAACAGTTATGGTTATGATGGTACGCGCCATACCCGTATACTTTTCTTTAATTTACCTGATAGAGATCAGTGAAAGAGACGCTAAATATTTAAATTTCTGTGTATCATCAAAACTGTCATGGAATTTAACACCTCTCAAAACTTTTTCTTAATCAGCCATTTCTATGCCAAAATCAGAATAGATAACATCCAATTTTCGGAACGTCACTTAATCGCGCCAATATCGTTAAATGGAAGGGACCCACCTGGCGTTTTCCTCGGTTTTATTATTTCCAACTGAATTTTCGGAAGAATCATTTCAATTTCGTTTTCGACAACTTACCCCTGAGTGAAGAAAATGTGTGTTCTATAGAAAAAGAAAAGTTTGCTTCAGAATTATTATTAAGAGCTGAATATAGCCGTGGATTTTGTGTGATCCCACGGAAGGACAAGTAGCATTCTTCGGTTTATATTTATCTCCACTGCGATCACATTCACATGCCAAGTAAATAAAAAAATTAAATAATGCTGGACAATTCACACAGCATTAACTAGCCCCAAGGTAAGCAAAGCTTGTGTTATGGGTACTAGATAATTGATATACATAATAATATACGAGTACATAGATAGATATTTTTTATTATACATAGAAAACGACCAGAACACCCTGAACAAATATCTGCAGATCGTACAAATATTTGTCCCGAGGCGGGAATCGAACCCGCAACCTCCTGCGTCGCAGGCGGACCTTCGCCCACCGCGCCACAGAGGTCGTCTCAAGTGTGGTGATTAAGGCAAAATATTTGGAAGAAGCATGTTTAGCAGCGGTATACGTATGCGGTGATCTTTATTATTAGATGAACGCATTACGAATGTCCCAAAGAGCTAAACAAATAATTATGGAATGCGTTGAATGAAATGGTTGAAACTTTGAAGAAAGAAGAAAGAAAGAAGAGACATTTATTTATAACAACAGTAGGTACAGAAAAAAAAACACACATAAGGGGTATAGGTACATAAGGTTGCTATAAAAACACTACTTTGCACAGTGTTGTTCATGGCGAGGTGTATGAAACGTCAGAATTCCTATGTTACTGTTTCGATTTCTTTGGTTCTATTTGTGCATTTATTTTTGTGGTTCATCCAATCACCTTCACACCGATAATATAGTCTCATGGTCTATGTGCTCTACATGGCGATAATTTTCATTGATGGGGTGTTATCCACTTAGACTTTCATCCACGACGCCCATGATCCATCTGCTGATCCTTGATCCTAGGCAGTGAATGCGTTAAAAATAGCCAACCCAACTGCTGCCTTTTATCAAAATAAAAGATATATCCGAGAACCATAAATTTGCATGATCTGTGGCAGATATTAATAGAGTTTACTTGAATAATTCAGCAAATATTTAATTTACATCACCATTGTAGACAATTTTAATGCTTTTAATGTAACAAAATATCGGATCCTATCGAAATAATTTTATTATGAATCTACATTTTCTGATGCCTATCTTTTCATTATTCTCACGTTTTCCTCTTTTATCTTATTTCTTGTTTTTTCTTATTTAAGATGAATATCTTTTCTGAAACCGATCGATCATAAGCGTCACAAAATCTTTCTCATAGTTTGTAAGTATGTTTGTGGAGTTTACTCTGATTAACGCTTTCACTGCTCAGCCGGCGCGTCGTGCCTACAGCAGTGCTAGAATGTGCGTCGTGGGACCCACATTTGCGTCGTGGGCAATAAAAGTGTTAACGTATTTGTAGTGACACAGATTAACATCAAGTACGCGGCGCAAACGCGTTTCGATTATTCGACGTTTTCACAGTCTAAGCCGATCGCCAGTTAGTCACTCCTCAAGCCCTCGCCTAGAACATACATATCCTTATTTAAGGATTATAGACTAAAGTTAATGTAATTGTATGTACTCGTGTTTACTGGTATTGAATAGACTCAGTGAAGTTAACAACATCTTTTATTCCAACCAACCCACATAGATAAAGTTAAAGACTATATTATTATAGACTTAAAATACAAAATATATTATTTACTTTAAATTTATCTAATAAGCCTGCTAGATCTCACTGCTGGGAAAGGCATTCCTTTATTATTCTTTAGAGCGTGGAGTTCTTCCATTTGGACTTGTATAAAAAGACACGTTAGGATGAAAATAAAAAAACTTGTAGGTACTTATTTTATTTTAGTTTTTTTGTCATCCTAATGGGTACTTACTTTAATAATCTATAACAAAAATGAATCTAACAATATAAGTAAATCGTTTATTTGGAAACCTAAACAAAGCTTATTCATTTATTCTGTTTACAACACAAGTTCTGCTTAGAGCTAGATGATGCTGTGAGAATTGTCCAGCATTATTTGTATTTCTTTAGTGTTTTTATGACGTTTCAGTTTATTTTTTACGTGCCACGGAACATCAAAACTTTTCAAGGTCTTGTTTTCCGTTTATGAATGCAAAAGTTTACCTATTCATGCAAAAACAAAAATCTTTGCGGCGACGGCTCAATGCTAAACCAATATAAATGATTATTAAGAGAATCTACATGTAAAATCCTTGGTAAGTTCATTAAAAGTTGTCCCTGCCCCTAATAATCGGGATTAAGGCAAGTATTATCTTTAAATTAGTTTCGCGGGGTTTGAAAACATACGGATGAATTTTATGTTTAAAAATAAGCTTGTGATCTTTCAAATCGAATCAAAAACTCTTTATTTCCTTAAATACAATAAATGTACACTTAGAAAAGGTCAAATTTTAAAACCAAACACTGACACGGAAATAAAGTGATATTTTTTATTTCTGTCGCTTCGGTGTGTAGACTAAAGTAAAGAAGCGACAAAGAAACCTTTAGCCTGTTAGTTGTTATTTTTCATTTTTAGAGCTGGAGCAAAAGTCGTCCCTAGCATTTTTATCCTCTTCATAATCTGATATTTTGTAGTAAGCCTATTTACAAAGGATATGTTTGACAATTCGTTTAAACAGACACTCAAATATTATGGTGGGAAGGTACGGCGTTACTGGGCGTAATGAGAAAGAATACGCTCGTAACGAGCAACGAGATAGATTTAGCACACGGCGGCGTTACGTACCATGGTCGCTGCAAATGGTACATTACCCCCGTAACACTGGTTTGTACCCGGCTTTAGAAGAATAATTATCTTCGAAATGCTTCTTAAATCCAATTAAATCTGTTCGCAGCAAATCGTTTTCCCAACACCCCGATAAGTTTGATCGTCTAAGAATGAAACACCCTGTGTCGTTTCATAAAAATATTTTAAGTCAAAAAACTCGTCTTGTCTTTGCTTATATGAACCATAGATCCGTCCTACCTACAAATCTCTGAAATGTAACCACGACATCAGCCCCACGCATGGGCTTTCTCGTATGTAGTAAGAAGTAATAATAACATGAATAAATGTCCTCCTAGCCGAATTCCGACATCGGAGATTAGCCAGATGCGCAGGACTTATTATAGTGCACAAATGTGTGTGCAAACACAGGTGCACATGGGACGACAGATCGACACGATCGGGGAGAGGTCAGGCGCAGGACCAACAGCTTAACGTGCATTCCGAGGCACGGGGGTGTAACACCGAAGAGTAGAACCAGAAGTAAAAGTCAAAATATCAAAAAAACATTCTACGAGAACAGAAATACTGTGATTTTCTACAAAATAAGTCCCGGTGTATTTTAACTCCAACGCTCACAATTTCTGGATGGTTCGACATTTTGCGTAAAGCCGCCAATGGAACCTACGGTATTTGGAGCTGTAACTGCCTTTTAAATCTACGGATTTCCTAATTAAGATCTTTCGGACTAAGAAGGTAGCAAATATTGCTACCTATTGTAAAAAATGGAAATTCAATGTTCTCAGTTAACGTTCAAGGCCCAACGGGAAGGACCTTATTTCACAGTGTGAAAAAGTAGCAGCCCACACCAAAACCAGCTATGGGCAAGAGTGGCCTGACTGCAAAGTTTATAACAATAAACTTTTAAGTAGGCATGGTTAATAAGTAATTTTGTATAAATAAGGATGATGTTATTTACTCTTATTATTTTCAACCTCAACTGACCCTAAACGTCGAACATAATCAATCATAAATCAAAGGCCACAGAAAATAAATAATAAAAACAGTATATAAACTGTACAGTGTCAAAACACCCCAACATCGTTTACTGACGTAACATGTCGTGTTAGACAAATGTGGGCAGCTCTTGATAAGAAAACATCGATATTGTTTGAAATAACAACTAACTACCTAGAAAGGCGGAGGGTGGTGTACCTGTACTGTCGTAGAAATAACAACATAGTCAAAACTGTAATGATTTTGTGCAATCTTTGTTTTACTTTGAATTCTCTTTGTTCTCAACGACAACCATAAACACAAAAAAAAAAAAAAAAAGACATTTTACTTATTTCTGACTTCAATCAATCAAAAAATCTAGATCACAAACTCCTTTTTTCCATAAATACAATAAATGTACGCTTCGTAAAAGCTAAATTCTTAAATGACATGGAAATAAAGTGATATTTCTGTCGCATTAGATGTTGTATGTACTTATCGAGAATTCAGACAACATAATTGTCCAATTATCCCTTTTAGTGTAATATGCACAAAAGCATTGTATTTTTTATTTTGGACTAGCTTTTATGAAATTGCTTGCACTAGTTTTTTCGAGATAAAAGTAGCCTTGAAACACACAAGGTTTCAGCCTCAAAACCGTGATAAAAACACATTAGTATATTTACAATATTTCTAACCTTTTAATATAGTACCTACATTAAAAGTATTAAAAGGATAGAAGTTTCCAGAGTTTCATTCTATAAAACTTTATAAGCCCAAAGAACCCTAACTCATATCAGTACAAAAATCTGTTATTAAACGATGAAGGCTGTACGGCAAACAGCGATAGCCACTCGTATTAATAACACAGTACGATGGTAAACAAAATGGACATCGAGGCGATGGCTATGGAGAAGTTTCAAAAGTATCAAAGTGATTGGACTTGTAAGTACTCTAGCCATTTAAACCGTAAATAAAAAGCTTTTACGATCATTTGGTTGTAAAGTTTGTAGCTATTTACGAAACAGATTCAAAGTTTTGATTCATGTGAACTGATAAATTGTTTTTGACAATGTTACATGGGAACTGTATGACTATAAAATAACTTTTTTGAATAAATGAATGAACCATCTAAATAAATGAGATGTTTGAAATAAACTAATAGTCTTAGGAATCAAAAATGAGTTATTGGGCTATATAACTAATAAGTGATTGTATCTATTCGTAAAAAGATACGAACTTAATCTATTTGGTTGAAAAAAAAAATCCTCAACAACACTAAATTGTGAAGAAATTATAGAAAGGTAATAGGAATATACTTTTTTCCTGAAGTCAAACAGGGCTGAACAGTAATAATAATCATGAAAAGTATAACCAAAGCCCTTACAAATACGGCTTAAAATTACTTTATGTGTTCAGATTGTTTTGACCTTAACATACAGAGACCGTAAGCTCTGTGTCTCTTAGCTCAAAGAAGTACAGCAATACTTGTTCCTGCTTATAAAACAAAGAGAAAGCAAACGAACTACTGTGTACAGAATGAGCATTCCTAGTTTCGTCATCTTACATTTATCCACTTTTACTATAAAAATTTGTCAAATTAAAACAGTTGCTTAGCAGTGTTTTATGTCACTCTAACTTAATTTCTACGTACTTACATTATTAGTTCAATTTAGTTCTTAAGGTTATTCTAATATTTTGAGTTACAAATATTCATTGAAAAATACAAGCCATGATTGCTGAACATTGTGTAGTGAAAACGTTCAAACAATTGTTTGAAGTGAGCAGGCTGTGATGGCACCTACCTTCTTTGATGTCGCGAACCTTTGTCTCGCTAGCCCGTAATTACTTAGGACTTAAGACTTTGAATAGCATCTTATAAAGGAAAATAAGGGCAAATTAGCGTCTCTCCCATTTTTTAGGGTGCTGAATTCTTTTTTGGGAATATTGGAAATAGAAAGCAATTTTACTAGGTGGAAAGGAAAACGATTAAAATATTATTTCGGTCTAAATATTGATACATCGTGAATGCTTATTATTAGCGTCAACTACACTTGCGAGCTTTAAAATGGAATCGCTTCATCGCGAGATCAAAACAATTTATGTACAATGAACTATTGATTGTGGTATATCATTTGAAAGGTAATTTTGTTACCTTTCAAGTGATATCAAGAAGATTTAAAATTAATTAAATTGGCTACCTAAATTTTGGGAATTATTGCAATAGGTCGAAGTTGCATCTATCGGCTTCTATCGGCGCCGGAGCTGGATTAGCTGGATTTCTCCCTCGTATCCGCTGTTTTAGCTCGTCCCACATTTGCCAGATTGGGTTCAAGTCAGGAATAAGGGCTGGCCAGTCTAGTGTGGGAATGCCGACATGGAAGACGTCTGTCGGTACTGCCTAGTCACTGCTGCGGTGTGGCAGCGGACATTATCGTGCATTAAATCAAAATTTATCGTCGCCAATAAATCCTGCGTAAGGGAAAACATAACTTAACTCATAGTTCACTGCAAAGAAATTGTAAAAATTAGTCTTGAACAACCCTTGAAGCAATTCCAGTTTAAAGCTCGCAAGTGTATTTTCATCCGAAACCGACACCTAAACCTTCTTATTATTATTATTTGATAGCTCGTGAATCTTTGAAATTCCATCACAGTACGAAACGATTCCTTAATTACGTGGGTTTGCTTTGAACACACGAAATTTTTAAACTTTTAAAAATATCGTGTGTTAAAATCTATTTTGAATTCCTTTAGATTCTGCTGTGTAATGAAAATGCACCTTAAAGAAAAATAAAACTGAAAATATTTATTAAAAATTAGTACACAATCACAAGTGTCTCTTACTTATATTTTTTGATTCTAATGTCACTATTTCACCGACATGCGTTACTAGGTACTTAATTTTTTTTACTATATTTTATAAAAGAAGTTCACAATCACAATTGTAACTCATCTTCTATAAACACTTTCAGTGCTAAAAGGACTAAACTTGTCTCGGGAACAAGCTCTCACTCAAAATGCCATTTCAGTAAACTATTCCTTTCACTTTCACTCAACTGGAAAAGTAGGTTAGCTTGTTATACGCAGAGTAGTTCCTCCTTCATCTTTGACCTTGCTTTCAATTGACTTAGCCTCCATTTTTGGTACAGTAATAGGAGATTTAAATTTGCATACGGTTTTGGTAGCTTTCAAGGCGATACCTACGCAAATCAGCTGAATTTTCGATGGACAGGGGAAATAATAACGGGACCTGGATTGTTGTCAACAGTTCCGGCATCTACGCCGTAGTTGCTCTACGGCGTAGATGTTCTACGGCGTAGACGCTCTACGGCTTAAACATTTTATCCCAATCACAGCTACTATAAAATTCTCCATCTGTTCATATACAATTCGAACATTGTTTCGTTGAGTATTTGGTCAATGATTTATTTGAGAACGGTATTTATAAATCCAATAATAAAAATCCAATAATTAAATAACTTCTGTTTTATTATCTCTTAAAATTCTGGGGAGACTTTTGCCCAGCAGCGAGATGGCTAGTGCTAATAATAATAATAATAAATTCGGATTGATCTCGTTAGATCCATTGACTAGATCCATGATGGAACTATTGAGATTTGCATTTCTCGTAAGGTCCAGTTTGAAAGGTGTAGATCTATCGATAACTTTATTTCTCAGTAGATCCATGATTCTTTTTTCAGATCCTGTTTACATCCGTCGCTCGTTCATGGTCGACGGTCTTAAAGGAAAATGCGTCTCCTTCCAAGCTGCAATAAAACTGACCTTAATTACTGGCCAGTGTTTTGGTCTTATGCCGGTGATCGGAATTTCAGAAAATGATGCGTCTAAACTGAGGTAAAATGTATACGACCTTCGAAAATAAAATAAATAAATAATACTGGGCAATTCACAGAGCATTATCTCGCCCCAACCTAAAAAAGTTATGAAAAGTATACAACGATTACATTAAAAATATGTTATTTTATAAAAAATAAATAAAACATCAGGAAAAAATATCTGCAAACATTACAACCTGAAACGAAGTCTCCAGCTGCCATCCTCCTGCTGGGTGGATCTCAGATTTTTTCTGAATAATTCTCAATGAAATAAAATGAAAATAGGTACAGGTATAAGAAAATACTAGCGACCCGCCCCGGCTTCGCACGGGTGCAATAAAATACTACTATTACTATTATTATACATATTATGATTTCTCAATCAAAGAGCAAAGAGTTTTCATTCATAGAAATTAGACCGAACCACAGATCACTATATATGTACCAAGCTACAATCAAGGAGTATTTATATACCCTGGGGAGCGATTTCTTCCGTCCACGGTACCAAGAAGACCGAACCATAGACATGTTTATACTTATTTGACATGTTTACTTTGCAACGCCGTTACAATTTTTTAGCAATTTATTCATTTTCTTAATGAAACTACTCGATAATCCAAATTTTCCGCCTATAAGTTGTCAACTCGGATCGACTAATTTTTTACGCTCTTCAATTTGATGTGCATTTCGTTCGAGTCTACCGTAGACCGGTCCGAAATTATTAATATAGAAGATACAGGTAAGCTTATGTGTCCAGCTAGAGCAACAAACACGACACACAAATTATTAAAAAAAGATATAAGTATAATTTGCTTGAAAACTAACATGCCTAAGTTAATATTGTTTTGGTCTGACCATGTGTGTTGATCAGTGCCGTGCGCCTGCGCTATCAGAAGAGGTCCATGCTTAGCTGAATGTTGCGAGTGCCCTACAACGTTGATTTTTAGCATGTACCGTAGTGATGATGACGTACGTAAAAGATAAAATTAAGGTGATGGTAACTTGTCTAGTAAGGACAGATAGATTTAAAGTTCAAATAAACCAATAAGCATAATAAACAATACTCGGACACCAAAACGAATTATTAAATGATTCACAAATATTTATTCAGGATTTGGTTTTCTTAAGTGAATTAGTTATTTTATTCTTTAGAAAATAGTAGTAAAATAGTAATAGAGAAATATAGATGGAGGCGGTTCAGGAACGCTATTTGTGATGTTGTTTGGAGGAGGCCTATGTGCAGCAGTGGACGGATTCGGGCTGATGATGTAAGTTTATTTATTTATTAGATCACAAAACAGAGTAAGATCCATAAGAAAATACAGTAGATACATGTCATTGTTGTTACGAACTAGATTTTACCCAAATATGTAAACATAACAAGCGATAAAAAATATTGCAATCTAAAGTCTATGATTTACCAAAAATAATTACGCCTTAATTTGTAACTAAGAAAAATAAAAATAAACTTATGTGACTTAGGAGACAAAATAAATGAAACAAATACCTAGTTAACGTAAAAGTAATATACATATATAGACATGCTTTAACTTTAGTTTTTTTTTTCAGATTTACTACCAAGTCTTTTCGTTTCTTCTATGCGATAGTTACTTTGATACTTTTATTTATTTTAAACGTTTTCTGTTTCCTGAAGACATTCAAAGACACGGACTCCTCTCTTGGATCGAACAGTAAGTTTTATTCAACAAAGAAAATTTCAATTTATTAATAAAAACAAATTGGTACAAGTAGTCCAGTAAGTGAGTGTCAAAATATGAGGTTGGGTGGAAAAGTCTAAAGCAGAAAGTTTGACTTTGGAACTTTTGTTTGGTCCCGTTTTTTACTATTTTTGCTAACATCTCGTAAACGATGCGTCATAGGAAATTTGGTTGTACTACATGAAACCTGATAAAATTACCTACAACTTTTCTTCTATTAATTTTTACCTATTCCCAATCGGTGTCAAGACATGAGCTCCGAAAAAGGGTCCATTTCAACCATATAATAATAACTATCTTCTGCCTTCGGTTTCGCACGCGTATTTTCGGTATAATAAGTAGCCTATTATCCAAGTTAAACTATGTTCTAAATTTATGTCAAATTTCACCATGATCTTTTAAGTAGTTTTGAAGATCTTAGGTTACAAAAATTCACATTTCACAAACTTCTCTTCATATAATATTAAATTAGTAGGATAGGATGTACAACTATCGGTTAACGCTTAAGGGCCCACCCTTCCTCGTTATTGTGTGAAGAGGATAGGCATAGGATTTCGCGTTCACAGGAGCGGGACAGAGCAAAGCGGCGTAAGCCCAAAAATCAAGTTTTTAGTAGTTATTTGCTCCCCACAAACATTAGAATAGTTAATTGAAAAAAAGGCAACAAATAAAATCTTCTTTATACTTAGTTCAATTGCCATGCTTAATCTCAAGATCGTATCATCTGTGTTTATTGAGAAATTAGGGTTTTAGTAAAAAATTAGAGGTAACTTTGCGATTTTTTTCTATCGAGAAAATTTTATGGAATCGTGTATTCGAAACATATGATCGATAAAATAAGTCCTGAACTTTACCATATATAAATTTCAAAGTTAAATATTCAGTAGTTTGGAAGATATGGAGGTCCGACGGAGTTGAAAATAAGCAATTTGAGGTTGTATACGCCCTTAATAACCAGCGTTTCCTCCAGTCGATATCAAAGTCAAACCAAACGTTTCCATAAACACTGAATACATTGTAGAAATTGGTATTATATGAACAACCTATGCTTATAATTTTCAGCTTCTCTTATATTCCACATGACGACATGGATAATCGGTCTCCTGTTCCTACGCATGGCTATGCGATGGCCCCAGCTTTGCTTGCGCATTGCCAGGACCGAGGCGGCTGACCCTAACATGGACTACGGCTTGATCAGGAGGTGCAATTTGGCCTGCTTCTCTGTTCTGTCTCTGGCGTTGTGTGAGTAAAACCCATGCTTTGAAACTATCTAATTTGTGCATGTTCAAACTTACGCGGTGCTACCCTAAGCGGTATTGTTAGGTTTCACTTGAATTTCACTCGGGGTTTTGCGCGGTCTGCGGTATAAGCCGAGTATTTTAGCGACAATACCGCATACCCTAAAACCACTCGGATTTCGCTGCCACTCTGTATCGCAAATATCGTGTAGGTCTGAACAGACCTTTACCCCTACGCCTGTAACGATCTAAGACCAGAAATCAGTTACATAATAGTGTATTTAGTCGTCGTTGAAACGTTTTATTTTTGAATGGGACTAGGCACAGAGTGTCTGAACCGCGTGCAGACATGAAAATATGTAAATCCCAAACAAAATGGATCGTCTCAACGACGACTCTATACTACCGAGTAACCGAAGTAACGGCTCTGATTAACATTAATAACCTAACATAACATTCTGTCCAGGTATCCGCAACAGCCTATAGCATTAGACGTAAAATCCAAAAAAGCCTATACTAGTTTTTGTAATAAAATACTTCAACGCATTCACTGGCTCAGTCTCTTGGCGTCAACCGTATGGGCCGCAGCTTGGTCTGTTAGATGCCCATGGGCGTCGTGGTGTCGTAATAAATGGTTCTCTCTTTATTTCAGTGGAACATTCTCTATCAGATGTGTACGGATTCACATTCGCGATTGATTGCCACCCAACAAACAACTTGTACGAGTCGTTCAATGTTCTTAGCTTTCCGTGGATCTTCAATTACATTACATATAACCATTTCTACGGTATCTTAGTACAGGTAACGTTTGACTGTAAACATTTATTGCAACGAAATGTGATATAACGCAACTCGCGTATTCACTACTTTTGCATTTGTAATATTAGTGTGATTCACACACAGCTAATCGAAGTTATCGCATTCACGATTCACTCACTGTCGCGATCGTTAAGACTAATACGTAGATAGTTACTGATTTCGTTGTGTCGTTGAGATCGTTATGACTACTTATGACCAATAGATAGTTATTGAATCGCGCCTTCAAATTACTTTAACGGAATTCAAATTATTTTAACGGAGTATTGGACCACTGCTGGACGCAGGCCTCCCCCCACCCCCCCATTAAGCGCTATGTTGGCTTTTATCTCGTGGGGGTAATGCCTATAATCCCACGCTGGACATGCGGTTTGGGGATCGCAGTTTGGTGTTAGAATTGTTCTGCAGGAGGCGTTGCTGCCCGCTCCCGGTGGATATCCCTTAGTCGCCTTTAACGACACCCGCGGGAAGAGTTGGGGTGGTGCAAATTCTAAGCCGGCACCACACAGCTTAGTCTCGTTACTAAGTTCAAATATGCTCAGCCCTCTGATATTGAGCTTTGAATGTTTTCAGTTCACTAATATCCAATGTACTTTCAACTGGAACTTCAGCGATGTGTTCGTGATCTGCATGAGCCTGTACTTAGCGTCGCGGCTTGATCAAGTCAATTTGAGGATCATAGCAGTCAAAGGAAGGGTAAAGCTTGTGTGTTTACTTTTCCAGCATTTCGAATAAAAAAAACTATTAAAAGAGCAGGTATATACCTTTCAAATTTTCGAAAAGCGAATATTTTGTCCTTATTAATGTTTGTATGACCAAGTGGCGGTATCTAGTGTTCTAGGCTTAGGGCGGTATCTAGCGTTCTAGGCTTAGGCCCGTATTGTGAATGCTTGCTTTGTCATCAATGCTTTAAGCATCTATGACTGAGCAAGTTTTCATAAGATGGGCCTTATTCCCAATAACTGACTATAAAATTTACCTATAATTTGACAAACAATAAATGAATTTCTAAAATTGGTGAACATTGAGATTACATTTATACTTTGACCTGATATGACCAACCATTGACTGAAATTGCAACTTATATTCAGTGCAAAATCCTTAAAAAATGTACATGCATAAACTCGAATATTATTCAGTCTTTGGCATGCAAATTTTCAAAATGGATTCCGTACATACATTGGTACGCACAAAAATGTAAAATATATTGAAATTATGCTGAATGCTACACAGTTGAATGGACACGAAACGTGAATAATTTAGGCTATACTTTTGACGGCCATCAGTAATGATTTTGATGAATAAGTTTGTAAACAATTTCAATTATTTTCAATTTAATCTGGTCAAATGCTCGGTTCTCGTACCCCAAACGTTATTTGCCGAACGAGCCGCTTTATTTTGTTTAATTGATTTTCAGCGTATCACTGACTAATACTAGCTGAGTTTTAATCAAAAGCCAAGTAAGGAAGTCATTCGCAGTAAATTTAGATTAATAGAAAAACATCGTTTCTCTTGATATAGAACATAATATTTCCCGTTGTGAATATTTCACAAAACTAAGATTTTGCGTAAAGGAGCAATAATTTCAAAATTTTCGTCTTCATGATGTAAAACTACTTATTATTTGGAGGACAACGCAATGTTTCCTAAGTCTACCACAATAATATCACGTTATCGAACAACATTTTTTATCGCGATAAAGTGGTAACGATCAGTTCGGCTTCAAAGAGTAAGATACACCCAACGTGAATAGATTTTTATCAGGTTAAAAGGGATTTCACTTGCCGTAAACTTTTATTACGGTAAATATTTTATACTTACTCAAAAGAATTTTACTAAATTAGCTTACTGAGAACTTCAAAACTAAGCCACAGATGACATAATTCGTCATCTGTGAAATAAACTTAGTTTAAATATTGTAAACTGTAAACTTAGTTTAACTTTTTTAAAAATCATTTATGAATAAAATAAAGACTTTCAAAGATCTGCTATGTTCTCTGTTGACAAGGTTTTATTTCTCAGTACGTTCCATCATCATACTGGCGAACAATGCGAGAAGACTACAGCAGGGCCTGCAACCTCGTCAGGTCAGTCGACGATGTCATCGGCGGAGTCATCTTCATATCCTTCGCTAACAACCTGTTCTTCATCTGTCTGCAGCTTTTGCATAGTTTAGCGTGAGTTGATGAAATAAAATTTTAGAGCAAAATAACTAAAAACCGACTTTATAATCCTGAATATTTAGGTACACTGATAATTTACATTTTGCGAGACAAATAGCAAAGGAATCATCAATATCGGATAAAATGAGTGATGATAATTTTGACTAACATTAATACCAATTGGCAAAATTGAGAACCTCTTCTTTAAGGTGGACGGACTGGCATCAGACTCTTCGCACTGACCGCATCAAACGGATTTTAGTATTCCTGTCTGGTTTGCCATAGAAGTCCACTGATCTGACTTTCGGCAATACCGGCGATCCGTTTAGTGCAATCCGAATGACGTTATCCGTCATTCGGATTGCCGATCAGTAGACGCACTCGCACGCCTGCGCCGTCCACCTATCCTCCCGTCCCGCACTCTGCGCCGCTAGGGTACGATTCTCATTCGTACAAAATTTGTCCGCTTGCTACGAAAATCCGGATGTCAATGTTGAAAATTTGTTTGCAAATGGCGGTCGCATCGCCAATTCAGTTGTTGCGGTTACAGTGGACGCACCGCTCGGCATTACGCTCAAAAAATCCGTCTGATGCGATTAGCGCGGAACGTCCAATGCTGGCCTGACGACGCTTGCCTTTCAAAGTCACAAAAAAGAAGAATCAGCCATCGGAATTTTTAAATAGCGTTCTTTATTGGTGTTTTCAGAGAAGGAATCAAAGTCACACCACGATGCAGACTCGACACAGAACCGGATGAGAGGTAATAAATTTTATAGATTCTCCTTCAGAGAACATAAAAGAAATATCATTGTCATCATCCACAACATTGAATTTTTGTTGTTGCACTATTCGTTTTATTCATAGCTCACAACACATTGCTGACATTTCCAAATTTCAGACCATTCAAAGGATACGAGCAAGCGGTGTATTTTTCGTTTTCGGTTGCTTTCCTTATGGTGCGCTCCGTGGCAGTATCGCTGGTTGCCGCGAAGGTCCATACGGCGAGCAAGGCGCCGGCGGTGGCGCTGTACAATGTCAACTCGCCTACTTATTGTGTTGAGGTGAGAGATTTAGTAAAATTATAAAAACAACTAAGTTGTTGGGAGTTGGGGAGGCCCATTGTGTGGGAAGCTACATGCGTCGACACATTTGCGCCTTACCATCTTCCGAGGACGTCCGTGAGGTGCAGCGCGGCAGATTTGGCCGAAGATCTCAAGAGGCGCAAATATGCAGGTCTCGACAGAGCCTACACATTTGCTCCCCTTGGAGTAGAGACCCTGGGTCCGTGGGGTACTGAGGCTCTTCGTGTTTTAAAAAAAATATCTGAGCGTCTGGTCGAAGCGACGCGTGACCCGAGAGCTGGTGAGTATCTGGCACAGCTCATCAGCATTGCCATACAGCGTGGCAATGCAGTCAGCGTCTTGGGGACGCTTCCGACTGGTATTGATATGGATCAGTCGAGCAACCTGTAGATTGTTTGCAACAGTCTGCTAGCTCAGTTGTTTCAATTGTATTACTAGTGTAACTTTCTTTGTGAATAAAGGCTTCTGCCACGCTTAAAAGAAAAACTAACTAAGTAGATACCTAGGTTTTTCTTGATTGAGCTAAATAAGTGACTTGTTTTTTTGCTAGAATGGTATGAATGTTTGAATGGTACTTGTTAAAAATCTTAAAGTAAAATCTTCTTAACAAATAATCAAAAATCTGCACTCGCTATTTAATGAAAACGCACCTAGGATGCATTACCGTTTTCATAACACCGAGCACTGGCAAACTGTTAGAGGTATAAGGACCTCTGCGGTCAGAGCTTTTCCAGTTTCTTCCTGAAATCGCCCCCGTAAGGGCAAACTGGACTTTAAAAACCCGGGTACACCGGTCGTGTTGGTCCGCTCGTCCCGTCACTTTTGTTTGACACACCTTAATCATTTCCCATGCACATGACTTGTCTGCCGTTGAGACTGCTTGCCGGGGTTGAACATTAAGCTAGGATTTTACTGTACTCCAGGCATACCTACTGTTGCAGATTCAGAGGTTCCTAGAACAAATACACGGCGATACGGTGGCGCTGAGCGGTCTTCAGTTCTTCAACGTAAAACGTGGATTGATTCTAGCGGTAAGGCTATTCTGACGCAGCTTCGGCTTACTTCACCTCATATCTATGCTGTACCCTTCCGATTTCATACAAAAACATTCGTTATAAGTAAGCGAGAACCATTGATGTTACACAAACAAGATCCGTCAAGTGCGAGTGTAACTCGCGCGTCGAGAGTTTTGAATGTTTGTCTATTATACAAATAATTATGTACTAAAGGTGGTTCGAAACTTCGCTATAATAATGAATAACTTAAATTAGTAGGCACACACCACAAAACGTGATACAATCTTCATGCAATTTTAGAATGGTTTTTTATTTTATATAACCTATTTTGTCCCACAGCTGGGCAAAGGTCTCCCCCAAACGAACGCGATTTCTGGAAGAGTTTAGAATGGTTTATGTCTACAAAACTAAATTTAAGATGGATCGCTCTACATACTTCAGAGATAACGTCAAATTTCGACTTTTTTCATAATATTTAAAGAAGTGACCTACAGAAATGTTAAAACTGTCTGAAATGGACAAACAGAACCCCCCTTTTGAAAATTATTCTTCCCCTTTTTGACCATTTTTCAAAAAGTGATATTTTGCCAGACTTCTCTATATTTTTCCTCTAAAATATAAAGCGATATATGTATACATACAATCTTAAATGGATTTTTTTTCTGCTTTAAGTATGTGCAAGCCCCTGAATTGTATTTTATTTTAAATTTCAAGTTGATGGCTGCACTAGTCGCTGAGATATTAAAGAGGGAAAAAAGGACAGATAATGCGAGACCTCGAAACCGATCTCGAAATCAAAGTCATTCGAAAACTATCATCGAGATTGTAAGAAACGATTGGATCGTTGTCACACTACGAAAAGTAGTTCTTGTTGATCTGATAGGGGTGCGGCAAGGCGCTATAATACGGATTCGAAAACGACGGAAGTAGTCGTAAGTTAGTAGTCGTTAAATAGTAGTCTTAAAATAATGCGTCAACTCATAGTAAACACTCTGGACTGTTGTATGATGCAGTGTATTTTTTCAATGGGATATTTGTTTAATTTAAACCCTTACCTACTCCATAGCCAAGAAGGTACATGGAATCCTTGTTTAAAAACATCAGCTCTTTTTTGTGACCACCATATTGGTATAAAAAATACTTATAATTTCAATTTTAACATTAGTGTAGCCTTTGGTCGCATAAAAATTAGTCAAATAGATTTTATTGATACCTTAATTTCATGCAAAGATATTTTTTTATTATTAGATGAAAAAGTTTGAGCAGCGGAAGTTAGTTAATTTTTATATAATTACAAAATGGGGAAACTGTTCTGTGGCTGTAATGGTAATAAGAATTGATTGAACTACTTTTGACAAAAGAAGAGAAAACAATTAATTCACATCTGCAAGTCAATTCAGAAGTTTTAATTTGTAAAAAGCCTGCAGAAGTAAAATACTGTGTCGCCAAAAGATTGTGTCACTCATACGAATTTTCGCCGTTCATTTCGTTTAGTTGATTCGTTTTCTTTTGTTTTTTATGCGTTATGACAATGCAGCCAATGAGCGGCTAAAATTATATGAGTGAAACACTCACGAATACTCTAAATCGAACTGCTGGTTGCCTAGATTGCAAACTCGGCCAAAGAGATATCACACCTACGTTTTCAAAGTACCGCCTGTACCCTTAATATTATTTCCGGAACAAAGAACCGCGAGATGATCCTTATAATAACATGGTGAAATAATTAACAGCGCTGTGAAAGCCCCAAAACAAACATAAAAGGGTCAATTATGCCACTTTTTGTGAGCATCTGTCACCTGAGATATGGGATTATGAACCTTGTACAACGGCGAGGTATTTGAATGTTTTTCATTTGCAGCGGACGGAAAACATGGTAGGAAAAATAATGCGGTGAAATCCCTCTTACTAAAAAATTACAGTGCCATACTGTCATTTTGATATCGCATTGATATCGCATTGGTTAATTTTTAACATTGATTTATTTGTATTTTTTATTTTTATTTGTATTTATTCCATCGTAGGTACACTTGATGTTACACTTGATGTCGTTACATTCTATTTTTATGTACTATTTTAATAATTACATGTATGGTATTAATGTGAGGTATTTCGTTACAGGAAACACCATAAGGTATAAAGCTAAAAAAAAACAGACAGACATGACTGAAAATTAAATGAAATAAAATGGCATTGGACCAACAAGAAAAACGTAAGGCATAGTAACGTAGGTAGACGATATAAGATGATAATTATCCCATGACAGTAGAGTCTGTGCAATAAGTGAACCGTCGCGGAGTTACGGAGAACTAACATTAAGATTTTTATATGGCAACCCAATCCAGCTGTCATCGTCACGCAACTATCAAGTGTCATCTTCGACTCGATAAAATATTGTTTAAGGCGAATAGTAGGGTTGATAGTGGCGCCACTACATATTTAATTTTATAATTACGTTATACAAAGGAATTATCAAAAAATCGGACCGCGCGTAGACGATATCTATCATAAGCTTTTTTTAAATGTATCTTTAATAGTTTTGTACTGTATTATTTAGGCAGATACTTGTTTCAAGAGTTTAGTTCCTATTGGTGGCCACCAAGCTCTCCAAACAAGGTTTTTGATTGAATAACACAAAACAAAACTATTACAGATACATTAAATAAAAGCTTGTGATAGGTATCGTCTACCACGTCGTATACGTCCGATTTTTTGATAATTCCTTTGTATAACTTAATGATTAAATTTATAATTTTATTAAAAAAATATAATGTTATATTTTAAACTTGATTAACAAAGTCTTTTTTACATTACATACATACAAGAGTTAAAAGTCATAAAGGTCTACATTATGTATTAAATTAAATAAACAACTAAAAACTAGTCATTAAATAACCCGCCCCTGACCATTCCCGGTGCAAAGGTGCCCATAATGCTTGCAGCATTACCTCGCTGAATAGCGATGGCAATCCTTTGCACCAAGAACGACCCGGAGCGGGAGTCTCCTGTCACTTCGCTAATTTTATGGCCTAATTCTCCCACTAAACACTTCGCATCCACACTCCAACTGCCCAAGGTCTCCACTGCTACAGGTGCAAAATGGTAAAGCTGCTCCAAGGATGCGTACTTTTGCCTTTTTTTTGAGCATGCGTCTTCGGCAGCGGCAGATGCAGAGAGCATGGTCCGACTCAGGTGACTGGCGGCGACAGTGCTGACGCAAGTTGCGTCCCAAATCAGGCACTTCCCGTTTTTCCAAGGCACCAGAGTCAGCCCATCTGGCCTCTTCCCATCAGACCTGCTGACCTGGAGGCTCAAGCACGCAGGGGACATTTGCCGATATAAAAGCTCTACGAACTATGTCGTTCAGGGCATGGTGACGCGGAAACCTCCCAGTGCACCGCCGACAACTGAGAGCGTGATAGCCATCAGCCTCCACCATAGAACCGCAGGTGCATATATGAGGTTCACACACCTTACAGCCCAGGCGGAGAGCCACCGCCACACGCAAAGAGTCATCGTCGAGAAGAGTGCCCAGGTGAGGCGAAGGAACCGCTTGTAACCAAGCCCCGGACTCAGGTTGCGACACAGCTCGCAGTCTGGCTTTATCGACTCCTAACGCACCCTCTAACAATTGGTCTTGAAGCCGCTTTACCCCTACGTCATCCCACGCCCGCTGAACATGCGTTAATTCAGGAATTGTTGCACCCGAATTAAGGGCCGACCAAGCTGACACAGCATCTGACACAAAGTGTATGCTTCCCCCGTCACCAGAAGAAAGTAAAACAGTGACTAGGTTGGCAACCCCGTGCGCAGACGCCAGGAAAGCCGGCAGACCCACCTCCTGAGCGCATCGTACCCCAAGACCACCACACCGGACAGGCAGAGCCGCCTGACTCCATTGGGGCCCATCTAGAGAGACATTAAGAACCGACTCCACCACTGATTTTAAGCTTTCATCAAAAGATGAAACTTCCTCAGGACAGAGCCAGGTTGGGGTAGTAAATATGTAATGATTAAATTAAATATGTAGTGGCGCCACTGTCCACCCTACTATTCGCCTTAACTTGTTTCTGTGTTAAATAATTGGCACACGCGCTTAGCGGGGTGTTTCCATGATAGCTGGGCACGGAGGTTTTTTTTTAATTCTAAATAGGTTAAGGGACTTAATGAGTCATTCATTTGACTATGCCAGTCTCATATTTTTTATTCTTTATTATTTAAGGGACTTTGAGTCATTGGTCTCTGTCAGTTCTCTATTTAAACAAAAAAACTGCTTAAAACTAATTTATATCCAAAACTAAACTAAATAATTTTACTGCCGCATGAAACAAAAAAAAAACAGACACCAAACAGGTAGAAAGAGACAGACCGAGCCCACGTGACGCAACTTTCAAATAACGCTTGAATTGGTATAAAAACTGATGGCCTAGAGACACACTAAAGTTGTGCTTCCACTGCATCGGAATCGGAGCCTCCGCGGCGTACGCGGCATTAGTATTTACAATATGCCAACAGGGTGCGTCCACCGCTTTCGGATTTGGCATCGGCAATATAGGTATTTCCAAAGTGCTCGAGTTTCCAAAGTCCTCGTAACTACGAGCATATAATTGCGGATGACGTCATGGGCAGAAATACCGTCTCTGGCATCGGCATCGTCAGATATGCCGATCCAGTGAACGCTGAACCATAGAAATCAATACAAAGCAACAATTCCTTACGCAGCGTATGCTCCTATTCCGATCTGGTGGACGCACAGCTTTAAAGTACACCACGCCATCCAACGTTTCCTACATTTCATCCATTCATTGACGACCTTTGTGGCGCAGCGGGCGAAGGTCCGCCTGAAGGACTCAGGTGGTTGCGGGTTCGATTCCCGCCTCGGGACAAATCTTTGTACGATCTGCAGATATTTGTTCAGGGTGTTCTGGATGTTTTCTATGTATAATAAGAAATATCTATCTATGTAGTGTATTAAGTATATCAGTAATCTAGTACCCATAACACAAGCTCTGCTTAGCTTGGGGCTAGATAACGCTGTGTCCAGCATTATTTATTTATCATTATTTATTACTTATCCGGTACGTTGCATAGCGTGGGTTCAGTTTGTTTCTACCTTTACTAGTGTGGTCGGTCCCGAACATTTTGATACGTTTTTTTTTTCACCTACCATCCGCAGTGCGTCCGTGGTGGCCCGGTGGCCCCGTTTGTAATGACTCATTGAAATTAAAAAAAACATACCGGTTTCATGTAATAACATTTAAGTTAACAGTCAATCGAGTGGAATCGCGGAAGAAAATAAATTATATTTATTTTATCATATTTTTTATCAGTTTAAGGTATCCACTGGTAGCTCTAATCTGTTATCAGTGGCAGCTAACAAGTCACTCGCTAGGCTCGCTAGGGGATGCTCAAGTACTGCGGGCAGCCACCCGTAGAAAATACAATGTTATTATTAAATTACAGACTCAAGAGAGATCTGAGGGAGAGCGTAAAGCAAAAGCTTTAGCTTTAATACGAAAATGCCTTCTATAGTTGAATATTTGGAGGAAAGTGGTAGTGGGAATGAACTGTTGTAAAATTTACAGCAATTTGTTCCCGCTTCCACTTCTATTTCGGTGTGCAAGAGCTGTTAATTAATACCAGCTCTTGATAACCGAAAACTGACTTATTATATTTTCCAGTTTCAATACTTGCTTATTCACTATCATAATTTAATAGATTCCTTTTAAAATTTTAGGACTCGAGTCCTAAAGATTTACAGGTTCACTAGAACTTGATTACTAAGGTGATGTACTGATTAAAAGTGACCAATCATCGGTATCATCATAATCTATATTAGCCTATATTAGTCCATAACTGGACATTAGGTCTGACCTATGATGTAAAAAGTAAAAAAAAAAAAAAAGTAAAAAATATTTATTGCAGCAAATAATACAAATCAGAACCGATGCGATGGACTTAATCTAAAACACATGATACATTTTATGGGTAAATATGTACATAATTTGCTGAGCGACTTTCAGCAGTGATTTTCGTCGACTTCTTCACTAGGCTGAGCCTGTATCGAGGAAGCCAGTGTATGTGGTGTTATAAATTTCACCATCCATCTAATAATATCTTCTCGGGTTGTTGTCAACCATTGTCACATCTTTTTACTGATCATAAGGTAGAAACAGTGTTTCAAAATCTGGATTTCGAAATAAAAAACGTCACTTGTTTTGTTTCCTTTGATTGTAAGTACAATCAGTATTTGAAATAACTATTATCAGTATAAGGTGTAATTTTATTGATTAGTGAATTAAAACAAAATTGAGTTTATCTGTTATGAAAAATTCATTATGTTGGTTTCACATTATCAAGTTCACATAGTAAAAACGTTTAGCAAACAAATTTTACCTGTAATTAATGGAACGACATTTAATGCTATTATTCACATAATTGATTCCAAAATCAGAGGTATTATTTCCAACAGATTTTCCCTCGTAATGTAACGATAGCTAAATTCAAGAGGTTTCGTATGATCTCAGATTACTAAGTAATTAGCATTGGTCTTTGTCATTAGTGTCACGGCCTGACTTTGACAGTTAAACATGATGAAGCCTGATATGTGGGAATATTAAAATTAAAGAAAAGTGTATATTTCTTTACATCAATTTTATTAAAATTTTATTTGAAATCACTATTGATAGTGAGATTCAGAGCTCTATAGCATGTTGATTTTTATGCGTTCTTGCAACACTTAAAAATGTTACGTTATACAGGGTTATAGTTTATTTACTGGAAACAATTTACAGGTATTTCTTTAAACTTGTACCACTCCGCAAGAAATCTTACAGAGCACCGGCAGACTGTCTGGCTCCATTTATAACGGGATTATGATTTTCTTATTTAATAACCGTACAACTATATCTCGTGTAATCCTTTCTCTTTGTTTGGTGGAAGATGGAGGAACTTGGGTTTTGAAACTTTAAGATTATGAGTACTTTCTTTAAAGTTTCCGGATATTTGTATGTTTTGTGCATAACCTACATAACATATCTTCCCTGATAAGCGCAATATAAAAAGCCTTGCAAAATAAAACTAATTTAACAAAACTACATTTCATGGACAAGGTTTAAATCTATGTTAATTACATATCAAGAAAAACTTCTTTCCTTGTTTTTTTTTCTTCTAGGTATCTTCCTTTGTTATTTGTTTTCTTTAAACATAATTTTTACGAAATTTCATTGTACTTACCAAGATTGTAATAAGATGTTACTTTCAGATTGCCGGCACCATAGTGACATACGAGCTCGTTCTGATGCAATTTGCTGGCGTTTCTCCCACCTCTACCACCCCGGTTTGAATACCTACTGAGCTCTTTCTGAATACCTACTGAATACCTATAAAGTAGGCAGAACATTTCAGTTTCAGGAAGCTCTACATTCTCTACAATATGCAATCAAGAACGGCTACCAGTAGAAAGCGTTAGATAGCAAACTGAATTTTTATTTAGTTGTTTTTATTTGATTGCAGAGTACTGTTTGTATAATTTGGCCCCCATGCTCGGAATATGCCCACTCATGTTACTTTTTAGTCCAATGTTTAGCACAATACGAAGTTGAAAATAAAAATTGTACCAAATTTTATAACGAAAGTTGGTGAGGATGTGTTATCGCGAGACGAGGCCAAATTTCTGAACGGATATGGCTGAAATTTTGCACTCAGAATAACACGATAAGCTTTTTTTATCCCGTTGATCGGGGATAAACTAAACTATGTTACTAGCTTTTCATCTTCACAAACTTTCGCTTTTATAATAATATATACAGGACAGGCTCCTTTTTAATCTGGAAAAACACTTTCGAAGCCGCGGGCACATACAAGTCAAACAGAGGGGCCACTCCACACTGCAATAAATTACACTTAATTTACACATCTGGGTCTCTTGTTGCCCAGACTCTTAAGAGGCTGGAGCCTCGGCAGACCCAAGTACACTTACCACACTGCACACACTGCACACTCAAACACACACACACATATACACACACAAACACCCATACACACACCCTCATACACCAACACACAGTCGAACGTGCGCGCATACTTTCTGTATCATTTGTGCACATACATTTTAAGTTTTATTGTTAATCTAAACTCTTAGCTTTTGTAGTTTTAAATAAAAATACCTCAAAACTAATTACCTACTTAACTTAATCTACTACTCATACTATAATTGTCTTGGAAGAGCGAGATTCCCTAACACAGGTATTTATTTTACTTATAAGGGAATCTCAAACACTGTTATATACATATATACATTAAGATAAAGAAATAAATATTTAGTATTTGTTTTTTTGTATTGTATAAACATAACTTAGGTAAAGCTCTTCAAAGTTAAAGTGTCCATTTTTCTCAAGCCTTATGCAATGAGAACCGAATACAAATAGATCTAACAATAGAATCCCGAATTCCATGTCAAACAATTATTCATAACCAAGTCGATTTCCTATAAATTGCTTATGAAGGTTCAATCTTCAATAAGTTTCCAGAATACTTAGAAATCAACGGAGAAGCATTTTTCCCAAAGAGATAATAATATTAGTTGAATTAGATCCTGTCTATCAAAAGTCGATTCTATGAATGACTAAGATCTGGACTGCATTTTAAATCAATAAAATGTTATTACATTATTTTGTATTATTTTGCTATACCTTTTATTAAAATTTTTTAATTAGAGTAAGTAATAGAAATATGTTTGGAAAATCTTTAATAAGAATATGTTGCGTACAGTACCCAACGCTAAAGGCGACAGGGAAGGCACTGGATCAGATGTCTTGACGAGCTCGGGCACATCTTCCATCGTGGCCTGTTGCAGCGTTGGATCGCGAGTGGTAGAAGAAAAGGGAGACCTTTGCCCAGCATTTGGACAGCAATGGCTAAAAATAAATAACAATTATGTTAACTGCCATGGCCACATCATTTAAGCACAAAACTGGTAATAAAATTTCTCTCCTGCACACAAGTCTCTCTTAGTTTCCGTTATGACTGGCCTCAACCTCAACGGTCTATGTTCCACTGCTGGACGCAAGCCTCCCCCTCATAAGCGCCTATTTGCTTTTATCTAATGGGGGGTAATATCCAAGCTGGGCATGCAGGTTGTTGATCGCAGTTCAGTGGTGAAATTGTTCTGCAGGATGCGCTGCTGCCCGCCCCCGGTGGATATCTCTTGGTCGCTTCTTACGACACCCGCGGGAGGAGTTGGGGTGATGCAAATTCTAAGCAAGAGAGACTGGTTCATACTGGCCGCCGAGGCTTAATCAGCTGTCGTAAGTTTTTAATCTATGATTTCGAAAACATACCGAAAACAGATTAAAAATAAACTGACCATCATAAAAAGCTTGAATTGAGCACATTGGGACGAGCAACATTGGACTACACAGCGCCATAGAAAAATATTCGTCAGTATCGCTTTTACGTTGACGCCGACCGCTCGCTCGATTTTCCCGCCGAAACGCGAATCAGTTGAGGCTGCGTTTTCGGATGCGTATATGCGCTTTAAAGCGGTTAAGACGACATCACATCATTTATTGTGTCATGCAGCATGCCTAATTAATAGTATTTTACCAAGGGTAGTGTTCTTCAATAACATAATCCGACGATTCAACCGAAATTTTCGACAGAAACGTCAAAATATACCGCCGATCGTTGATTGCCCAATAATCTTTTTGAGCACACCGCCCTCACTCCATTTTTCGTTGATTTACAAAAAAGTAGGTAGAGGTAAACCATTCCAAAAATTCACGCCCTTTGTAGATTAAAAACTATCCTAGTTTGACGAATTCATTACGGATGTAAGGGATGAAACATTGGTGTTCTTTCACCACAAATAAGGTTTGTAGTTAACCCGCTTACATCCGTAATGAATGCACACCCCCTTCTCAAACGACTTAAGCACCTACCCCAGCGTGCACTTTTATAATGGTTTATCTCTACCATTCTATTCTAGGAGTGGTATGGTGTTCCTTTCCTGGTAAGTCCCAGGATTATTACTCCGACAAAGACTCGGACTGTTACAAGATTATTTCTGTTGATTGATTTAGGTTGAACGAGTGGTGGCTTATTTAAACTGACTTTTTTTGGGGGTTTTCTATATAAGTCATCATCATCATTATCAGCCCGTACACGTCCAAAGATGAACATAGGTTCGTTTCGCATTGCATCGCGGTCACCACTCTAGAACTTTTACTCCCCAATGGTTGTCGGTTCTGCGAGCTATTTGGCCTGCCCATCGCCACTTCAGCCTGCCAACTCTGAGAGCTATGTCGGTTACTCTGGTTCTTCTACGGATTTCCGTATTCCGTATCCTATCGCGTAGAGAAACTCCGAGCATAGCTCTCTCTGGCAGCATGGCGTTATCTATAAGTACTTAATACTTATTGTTCCTGAATGTGTTATATTACTTAGTTGATGAAATACCAAAGAAATTTACAATCAATTTTAAACATAATTATAACTACGATTGACAATTGAAACTATTGAGCTAACTGCGGACTGTTGCAAACAATGGACAGGAAGCTCAACTGATCCATATCAATACCAATCGGAAGCGTACCGAAAACGCTGGCTGCATTGCCCCGCTGTATGGCCAGCCTAGTTGATTAAATTCTATGAAGGTAGGTACGTAATTAAGCAAAGTGGTTTTTATAGGAAAAAAACATGCATCGGAATTGAGAACTGCCTCCTTTTTGAGGTAGGTTAAAATTTATTGTGTTGAATTAAATAGATAAATAATAAATCATCATCATCATCATCAACCTATATTAGTCCACTGATGGACATAGGCCTCCCCTAATGAGCGCCATAGCGCCCTGTCTTTAACTTGCCTTCCAGCATCTGCATGCAGTCTTTTGCAGGTCGTCATACCGCCTGGTGTCCTACACTACGTTTGCCTAAAATAAATACTTAGTGTTAATGTAAATAATAAATACTTGACAATCCACTCATCATCTAGTCCCAAGCTAAGCAAAGCTTCTGTTATTAATTAATGTGTTGGCTGTTATTTAGAGGCAGTATATGAGAATGTAGTAATCTTATATCAAACTTTTAGGTGCTACATAGGCTTAGACATTTTATATGAGTACATCCTGAGCTAAGCCACGGGCAGAAGGCGGCTTGTAAAATAAACAGGTCAACTAAAGAATATTACTCCCCCGGAAAAAAAGAAACAACATTTTCCTTACAATAGGCAAAATAAGCTTACACTTGTTTCAAGGGCTCACAGCTGGGAAGACGTCTCGAGGCCACTCAAGGCCCTTCCGCGAGGAGCTTAGTTTCTAGTTAGGCTGCTAGTAAGCATGTTGTTCTAGAATCTGGTAGTCATGTTATGGGTACTGCACTAGATAACTGATATACTACTTTGCCAATAAAGTACCGGGAAAAGATCAATATTACACAAAATGTTTGTTATTCATCTAAATTTATTTTATCACCTTCAAAATATGTATGTTCCTTCAGAAACGATAATATACTTACGCCAACGAATAATCATCAAAACATTTTTTAAACGCTCTTTCCGGAATTGAGTTCAGTTCTCGCCGCGAATTCGTGGTTTTTTCGATTTCGGTTCAGTTGGAAGGCGCCACTCCGAAGCTTGTTGACTAGTTTGCATGTCAAACTCATAAACCCACGTGTCGTCCACCAGTAACAATGCGTTTCATGAATGTTGGGTTGGAATTGACTCGTTCTAGCATGTCCTCAGCGAATCTCATGCGATTGAGTTTTTGGAGAAAATGCAGGTCTTTTGGGACTAGTCGAGCGGCAACATGTTTCATACCCAAGTGATCATTTAAAAAGGTACGGGTCGACTCGTGGGATACAGAAAGTTCGGCGGCTATCTCCCTTTCAAGTTGAATGTGGATTTTCAGTCACTTTTTCCTTCACTTTTGCGATGTTGACTTCAGTTGCAGACGTTGATGGCCTACCAGAGCGAGGCTAATCTTCCATCACATCTCGACCGCTTTTGAACGCTTTGTACCACTATATAAGCACGTGTTTCTGATAAAGTCGATTCACCGTAAGCCTTCTGTAACATTTTCAGTGACTCCGAACATGAAATTCCATTGGCGATGCAAAATTTAAGACAAACTCTTTGTTCGATGTTTTTGTCCATCGTGAAATTCGCAATACACTAGAAATGATATAACTAAAAACAGCACTGTATTTAATATAAATAACAGATGCAACTCAAGCTCTGCGCCAAAATGGAAAACAGTTGTGCCAAACTAACAATAATAAAAATAAACAAAAATTTGAACTTGAAACCATAAACAAATCATCCATTCTCGATACTTTTTTGACTGAATGTACATAATACCTCAACAGCCTGTATTGGTCCACTGCTAGACGCAGGCCTCCCCCTGACAAATGCCTTATTGGATTTCATCTCATGGAGGGTAATGCCGATAGTCCCCACGCTGGGCATGCTGGTTGGGGATCGCAGTTTGGTAGCGGACGCCCCCGGTGAATATCCCTTAGTCGCCTCTCACGACACCCGCGGGAAGAGTTGGGGTGGTGTAAGCTGGCAACACACAGCACAATACATTGATCAATTTTTAATCTACGTTTATAAAAGAAAAAAGACTCCCTGACTCATCAAGCAGTCAGTGGCTATATCATCGCTTAATATTGTCCTTTACTTAAATTTTAATATTGGTTTTTTGACATAGGTACTTTTTAATTACAATTTTATTGTTTCTGACAATAATTATGATAAACTTACTTATAAGTGACGCATTGTATTTTTTTTTTGGTCTTAACTAGCAACTTTATAGGAGACTAATAAGAATAATTGTAAACAATTAATTTTTATACCTTTCTTAATTATAAAAATAAGCTTAGGTCTGCGAGTAAGTCTATGTTGCAACACCCTTACAGGGTTCATGTATATTCTACCTAAAAATTGTACCACCGTTTGATGGACATTAATGTAATAAATAAACAATCTGTGAAACTACAAGAGATACGAAGCTGAAATAGTGCACGGCAGTTTCTTTTAGGATATAGACACTCACTAAACACGGATTTTTGAGAATCCGCGATAAAATTGCGAGCGAGTCAGTTAGTATACCTATTATACAGCCAGAACAAATTTGTCCCGAGGCGGGAATCAAACCCGCAACCTCCTGCATCGCAGGCGGATCTTCGCCCGCTGCCCCACTAAGTGACTGACTTTTAAGATAGTAGTCGGTCTGATCATGCTCTGTTTAAAGTATTTGGTAAAGTTCGAGCGAGCAAATCGCTCCGCTCGGTTTAGATGTATGGGCCAACAGTTTAAATATTTACTACTACTGGAACAGGTACACAATAAATAAATAAAACCCACATTCGCTGTCATAAATGATTTAATTCAATTGTTGTCATACTGCAGTAACACAAGCTCGTACTTCAAAACAACAGCTGCTACCTGAAAAATAAATACTGTGTGAAGAGACTTTTTTTTCAGTTTGTGATGGGGTATCTCCGGTACTACTCCTCCAGTTCTAACAAATATATCACTAAAAAGTTGGAAGGCGTAGTCTAGTCGGACAAAATCTTTTGAAAATAGTCACAATTGAAAAAAAAATATAATGGACGATATATGTACATCGCACGAGACTCAGAGCACGCTTTACGATTGTAAAGACTCAGAGCACGCTTTACAATCGTAAAGCGTGCTCTGAGTTTCGTGCGATGTTGGGTATACTTTTCGTAAGTCGTTGGGAAGGCTTAGGGTAAAAATGTCACCGGACCATTTTTTGTGCTACTTTTAAGTTCCATACTTGAAGGGTAAAAATGTCACCGTCGAATAAAATATTATTTTTTATGGGTAAATTCGTCACCGATTCTTTCATCGTGGATTTTGTACAGTCAGCATGAGAATAAAGTGAAATAAACTAATACTGTTTGTAAAAATAATAGTAAGTTATGTACAATTAATCAACTTTTTGTATTAATTAGATATTATGTAGGGTTTCTCAATAAAATATAAAATATTTAAATTTATTATGTACCTACTCACATGGCTAAAAAACACAGAAATATGAAACTACACAAATCAACAATATAGAATAAACCCAGCCTTAATAAACTATTAAAGACTAGTTTATGCCCGCGGCTTCGCACGCGTTGTTTCTATGGAAACGTTTAAAGGTGATTTATATCCTATGGGATTTATGGCATAAAAAGAGAGAATATGTTTGATTCCAGGATTAGAATTACCTGTACTTATGCAAAATTTCAGACCGATCCATTCAGTAGTTTTGGCTTGAAGAGGTAACAAACATCCATCTTTACATCCATCCAAACTTACGAAATTATAATATTAATGTGAAGTACCAACAAATCACAGCCACACTGTACAAATAATTTGTTTGTTTTGAAAAAACTAAAAAACGACGAAATGCCATTGTATTTTTAAGTTCTGCGAGACGATTAGGTGTAGGTACGAATCCCTCGAGAGTATTTTTTATGGACCATATCTGATCTCAATGGTGATCCTACAATAAGTACAATATTAATACTATTTATTGCACACCAAGATAAAGTAAAACAGAAAAACACAAACACGCAGATATGCATGTGCACTCAGAGTATGAGCTAAAAACTAAATTTTTATGCATATTTGTGATAAGGAGAATATAATATCTACTAGGTTGCCTATCAAAATGTCGCCGCTAGTATTTTTAATTAATTTGTAATTAATTCAATTAATTAATTTAATTAATTCGTACATTTTTAGACCAAAATTATGGGGAGGTAATTCTGAAGGTAGACGTCAAAAACGCCTTCAATTCCGTAGACAGGGGCGCCTTGCTAAAAGAAATTAAAGACAAAATTCCAGAAATTTACCCTTTTCTTTGGCAATGTTACGGTTCGCCATCAAAATTAATATACAGGAATAAAGTCATTTCGTCCGCTGTTGGCTGTCAGCAGGGCGACCCTCTTGGTCCGGCCATATTTAGCCTTGCCATCCAACCCATAACAACGTCTCCAATCCAAGCTTAATGTTTGGTATTTGGATGATGGAACATTAGGTGGAGAGGTGAACACAGTTTTTGATGATCTAAAAATCATCACAGACGAATTTCGGTTTGGAATTAAATTTTTCAAAGTGTGAGCTTTTTATTTCGGACTCTTGTGTAGACAAAAACAATATCATTGAGAAATTCAATACATTAGCCCTCAACATTACAGTTGTTGATAAATGTTCACTTCGACTCCTTGGTTCACCAATTCTTGATGAGTCTTTTCAGTCATTTGTAGATGAGAAAATTCAAAATTTCCACAAAAATTCGGACATACTGCTCAAAATTAATAGTCATATGGCTTTTACAATTATTCGGTTCTGTCTATTTGTACCTAAATTTACGTATTCTTTGAGATGTAGTCAACTGTGGAAACACAGCAAGCTCTTGGAAGGCTTAACCCCGAATACTCAAACGCAACTCAGATTTAAGCACGTCCCAAGTGACCAAATTCTGACAGATTTTCATTGAAAACTGTCAAAAAATTGCAACTTAAGACGTGCTCAAATGAAAGTTGCGTTTGAGTATTCGGGCGTTAGACAACATAATAAATAATACTTTATCATCGGTTTTGAATATCGATTTAGATGACAAGGCATGGTCGCAGGCCTCCCTGCCTGTCAAATTGGGAGGCTTAGGTATACGCAAAATTTCAAGTGTAGCCCTACCAGCGTTCTTGTCTTCTGTCTACAGCACTAGTTCTTTAGTTGAAAAAATTTTAAATCCTTCTCTTTTGGTCCCACCTGGAATGTCATTGAAAATTTCATTTTTAGACGAAGCTCGAACGGCTTGGCATAGTGCTTGCCCTGATGCTGCTCCCCCAAAATCACTTTTGTCCCAACGGCAATGGGACGGGCCTCTGTGTAAGTTGACACGGAACTGTTTGTTACAAACGTGCTCCAGCTCTGCAGATCGTGCCCGCCTCCTGGCCGTTTCTAAATGGGAGTCAGGACATTGGTTGCAAGCATTTCCTTCATATAACACTGGTACTTTATTGGATCCCGTAACTTTCCGTATCGCAACATGTCTCCGGTTGGGTGCAAGGTGTTGCGCGCCTCACAATGCCAGTGCAGTACTGCTGTCGAACAGCTTGGTCATCACGGATTATCGTGCACTAGGGCCGCCGGTCGGATATCTCGCCAAGCTAGCCTTAACGACATCATCCGGGCCTTTGTCACCGCTAACGTACCAGCTATTCTCGAACCGAATGGTCTGTTGCGTGACGATGGTAAGAGGCCCGACGGTATGACACTAGGGAGTTGGGGAGGCCCATTGTGTGGGACGCTACATGCGTCGACACACTTGCGCCTTCCCATCTTCCGAGGACATCCGTGAGGGCGTGTGCGGCGGCAGATTTGGCCGAAGATCTTAAGAGGCGCAAATATGCAGGTCTCGACAGAGCCTACACATTTGCTCCCCTTGGAGTCGAGACCCTAGGTCCGCGGGGTACCGAGGCTCTTCGGGTTTTCAAAAAACTATCTGAGCGTCTGGTCGTAGCGACGCGTGACCCAATAGCTGGTGAATATCTGGCACAGCGTATCAGCATTGCCATACAGCGTGGCAATGCAGCCAGCGTCTTGGGACGTCTCGCTTCCGACTGGTGTTGATATGGATCAGTTGAGCTATCTGTAGACTGCTTGCAACAGTCGGTAGTCAGCTCAATTGTTTCAATTGTAAATACTAGTATAATTTTCTTTGTGAATAAATATATTTAGGAATTAAACTGTTGTTATGAATTTTGAGAAAAAAAATCACATTTGGAACGTAAACACACAACACTATTTCGCTAACTGTACTGTAGCAGTTTAAAAGTAGGCAGTGACAAATTTACCCTAAAAATATTAAAATAATTTGAGCGATGACAAAGTTACACTAAATTTTTACGATGACAATTTTACCCGGTGACATTTTTACCCTAAGCCGTTGGGAATAGGTGCATCTCTCGTGAGATTCTGGGAATAGCGATGTGTGAGACATTGGGACCAGGCGCGTCTCACGTGAGACTTTGGGCAGAAGCAAGATAAGAATTTTATAAAAAGCGAAACATTTTCAGACAATAGATGAAAAGCTTATCCTGACGGTCTTTTTCCAGACAATTAGAACTTATTGACGTACTTTTCTAAGGTAACTGAAACTATGCAATAGGTATACATGCAATTAAAACCTCTCGTCCAAGTTATTTATTGGCTCATAAATTGTAAAGCTTTCAGAAAAGTTCCAGAGCAATTCACAGAACCATCAAAATTGTGTTGTTATAATGCCTGGGCTTCATAGGGTATACAAATCCATAGTATTATAAATTTGAAAGTAATTTTTTCTCTCTGTCTTTCTGTTACCTTTTGACGCTTAAACGGCTGAACGAATCTTAATGAGAAATGACAAGAAAATAGATGGAATATGTGGCAGAAGAAGGTATGGCGGTACCAGCCATCCCATACTGAGGCAGGGGCCATTTTGTGTAGTTGTATTTCAAGGTATTAAATCTGCAAGCTATATTTTATATATCTTAGCTATTAACTGTTTGGAACAGTCTGCAGTTAGCTCAATTGTTTCAATTGTAAATACCAGTATAATTTTCTTTGTAAATAAAGGCTATATTTGTTAAGGTATTAAATTGTTTCAATTTGTAGAAAGCATTTTAAGTCTGATGTCATAAACAAATTTATTTCATTCTTATTCTGATAGTCCCCAAAGAAGCCCGTTCACAAATCTCTTTATACAAAAGAGCTGAGACTAGGTAGTGTGTTTTCTTCTGAAGTCAGATCGAAAAAAGGGATAACTGTTTAAAATAGATAGAGTTTTTTTAAATAAGGTTTTAGTCTTTAAGAAATTCTCTTACCGTGTAGACTAGCCATAAGCAAACCCGGTTATTTCAACACAAGTAAAACAACCCAAAAACGAATAACAGAAAACAGAATTTTTTACCTACCATGCAAATTTCCCTTATTACAGCAGAAACTTTGTTGAATATAATTGAAATGAGGCACTCGACTCTAACAATTCGAGAGGTGAACGGAAGGAAATAAGAGAAATAAGTTGTTTGTTTTCATTTCAGTTAGTAGGGCTGAGACGGACTTCATTTTACTTGGAGTTTTTTGGTTGCATTTTCAGTTTTTAGGATGTAACGTAGATAATGCATGTGAGTGAAGGATAGGGCTAAAAAACCATAAGCTTCTTCGGCCACTTCCACAAGTTAGTTTCTCGGGTTTCTCAGGGAGAGTCATAACGTTTTTTATACTACACTAGTTTATACCCGTAGCTTCGCATGCGTTTTTTCTCGGGAAACGTTTAAAGGTGATTTCTATCCCATGGGAACTGATTTATGGGATAATAAGTCTATGTTTGATTCTAAGATTAGAATTACTTGTATGCAAAATTTGAGCCCGATCCGTTCAGTATTCTGGGTGTGAAGAGGTAACAAACATCCATCCGTCCATCCATCCAAACTTTCGCATTTATAATATTAGTCAGATATCAACGGAACACGCAGACAATAAGTGGTGCAATATAACTAACAGAGGTTATACACGATAGAAAATTTACACTGTCCCGCGTATCAGCCGGAGACCTCAGATATACTTAATTATTAATTGAATGTGTACTAATGTGTACCTACTATATTTCAAAAGGTACCATACTCTTAAAACTTGAAAAGAGCAATGCTGGCTTCGGAGTAAAGAGAGTGGATAGTAGGTACCTACTTCCTTGCACGAGTTCATTCGCAAGGAAATGATAATAGGAGAGGATGGTACTCTATCGCGTGGGGAGACACTCAACGGTTATATAAAGTATAAAGTAGCTAGAGCCTGATATAATTACCTGAAGCAAAAGATTCCGATTTAAGTGAAAAAATCCTCTTCCCGTCAATGTTACGTCATCATTGGTCAGCTGATTTACGAGTCTTTTTATCTGTAAGAAAATAATCACAATAATAATATGATTACAAAAGATCAATGGGAAACTATGAAAAATCCCGACTCTTACCACGCTTTTTAATTTTTTTGCCAATGATAGGGCGAAGACCTTGTGGCTAAGAAACCTATAGGACTAGACGAGTAATTTGATATCTTTCTCACTAACCGATATCGTATTAGCCGTTTAGATGCTTGGAGTTATGAAAGAGTATCCGCCAACCACATAGAGACACTCGATATAACAACACGATCTAGCGAGGAGAGAGGATAATATACAAAGCACTGGCAGCTTAGAAGTTTCTTTTCTTTTTTCGGGCTCGCTAGTTCTATCATTTACCTGATTAGAAGTTTACTTAAAAATTAATGCAATAAAAAAAATCATTCTATAATGAAAATCAGTTTTTTTTTTTAAACTGGTCTGTATCTTGCCAACCGTGTGCCGCAGGAGTTGGCTAGCTTTCGCGCAAACAATATTCTAGCTTCTATTTGAACCTTGGCACCCAGCTACCAATAACCCTTTACGTAGCCACTGGGTGACCGTGCGTAAACAGTGTACATGTGAAAGCGCTTGCACGGTACGGCACCGTGCCGAACGGCAACTGTTTGCATGTGAAAAGGGCCTACTCGACAAAGTACACATTATGATTACCTCAATGTTATAAGAGGACCCAGGACACCGGTACAAGCTGATGAGAGCCTTCGTAGAGTGGTCATGGATATCAGACGCTGCTAAAACGACACTGCACGCCCTGAAGAGAAGCCAACCCAGGGACATGAAGTAGTATGCCTTGTTTATGAAGGTTCCGCTTATGTGACTGAAAATAAATTCATAGTTATTGAAATTGTACCAGGACATTAAATAGTTTTCAGAAATTGTGACGCCGGGTGAAGTAGGGGCCTGTACCCAGCAGTGGAAGATCTACCCACATATCATTCAAGGTCAGAGAAATTTGCTAGTTGATGATGTGTGGATTGTTTAGAATTATTTATTGATTTTAGGAGGGGCTCTTGTCCTGCAGAGGGACAATGCGTAGTTAAATTTTGATAACATGTTCATATTCTATTACTTACATAATCTGGTTTTACTGTAAATAAATAAACTAAGTATAATATACAATGTGTCTGGTCACCGGTGTCGGAGACTTTGGGGGGGTGAAATACGGTAAATTTTATCGTCATTATTACATTTTTAAATCGTCATAACTTCTAAACTTTCTTACTTAGGGCTAAGATGCAAGACTTATTTTGAAGCACACATTCTGTACTATCGATCAAAAACAAAAAACATGTAGCTTAACAGTTTCAATTTTATGAAAAAGCTAATCATTAAAAAAAAGTTACGAAAAACTTTTTTTTTTGTTTTATAAATTCTCTTTTCTTTTATTATAAAATAGAAATTGCAACAATGTTAACATTGCTTTGTTGTCCACATTATTGGCTATCAAATGAGTCTTCTATCGTTTTCCTAAGACCTCCACATGGGTAGCTATACCTTAATCAGTACAAGCACCCGTGCTTCGAGGCAACAGAAAACAAAATGGCTGCCATTTTATCATGGAGAGAGAAAAAAAATAGGGACAGTTATTTGTCGATAAAATTTACCGTATTTCACCCCCCCAAAGTCTCCGACACCAGTGACCGGACACATTGTATATTGCGATATATACGCAAGTATAATCATCATTACTAACCCCAGTCCCATAAACAGCTGCAGACAGATGAAGTACAGGTTATTGACATTGGACAGCAGTATGAGGGCTCCCAACTCCCGGTTTACCCTCCGCACCAGAGCAGCCTGGCGGACGTACGCCTCCCTCACGCGGCGCCAGACCTGGCTGTGGATGTAGTCGTCGGTTCCGAACTGAAAATATGATAATAATTATATACAATACAAAATACAAAACACGAGACCTTACATAAGATACAAGTACAATGGGCGGCCTTATCGCTTAGAAGCGATCTCTTCCAGGCAACCTTTGGATGGAAAGAATTATGTGAATTTGAGAACGGCAGGGGTGTACCAATTATAAGCAATCTTAAATAAATACACTCTTATTTAAATATATACTCTAGGCTTTCGACTATGGCAACGTGTATTTAGTATATAAGAGAGAAGCTTCGGTGGTGTGCTAACATGTATCAGGTACATGTGGGTCTAAAGATTATTTTGAACTAAATAATGAAAAAGCGACATAAAAGATAATCTTTCGTGAAAGTAAAAGACCTTTATTAGAAATTGGATGATGGATGAGAATAAATTCAAAATAAATAATGCTGGATTATTACTATGAATACTAATTAAGACCTGGCGTCTTTACGAACGTGTTCGTGGTGATGGGCAAAACCTGTAGTTGAGTCAGTGTCAGTGAATTACCAAATAACCATGTATGATGAGAAAGAAAAAACAAGACCCGTCAAGTGTGAGTGTAACTCGCGCGCGGAGGGTTTCGAACGTTTGTCAACAAGTAGGTATGTACTAAAGAAAGACTTGTTTCAAAATATTTCGAAAAGTATGAAACGAACAGAAATTTGAAAAACTGTTTTGAAATTTACAGACCGATACCTTTCATATGATATCCCACTCAGTGGCCTAGCTCCCCCTTTTGAAAATTTTCCCCCCCTTGTTGACCATTTTTCAAAAAGTGTTCGTTTTACAGACTTCTCTATATTTTTCCTGTGTCTCGCTGACAGACAAAGCGAGACCATAAGGGTTTCGAAACCGATCTTCGAAACCCTAATAAGGGCCACTTTCTTCTTATGGAACTTCTCTGGATAGATAAACAGCAGAAATTTCAGTGCTACCAGCTTTTTGCTGATAAGTTTCATACATTTTAGAGGGGTAATAAAAAAGAAGATTTTATATTAACTAATTGGGTAATAATCATAGCAGTGGTGATGATAGTCACAAAGCATTTCACAATAAAAGCACTCTACCTTTTCCACGTTCTTATTCCTCTCTGCTTTACTGATCATGAGTTTAACAAATATGTTCAGTCTGTGATATCTTGAAGTCAGGCCCATGCTGATCAAAATGATGATCAAGTCTTGAAAGTTCCATAATGCTGTGGCAATTTTACTTATCAGGAACAGAGGAATAGCTGACCAATAACTGAACTCATCTGAAAGAAGAATAGATTGTTCTCACGAACGAGTATGCCACGTAGGTACGTTGCATACTCGTTGAGATCTGTGACATGTGTGTGTTATAAGATTTGTATGAAACCAGAAGGCCTATAGACTCTAGGCCTGTCTAGAGACACACTTATTGTAGGTATGTCACGCCCCCATTCATATTTGCCTACCTTGACTAAAGATGTGTGAGCTTCATAAAGCTACCTTAACCCCTCAGGCCCCAAGCGGTAGCCGGCCACCGCGCCTTACGTCACTGCACCGTTCACTCAAACCCCAAGCGGTAGCCGGCTACCGCTCTCCTGCATTTGATTACGGACCTTATTTTACATGTTTAGAGGCTACTTTCCTATAGAGAAGTTTAATGAGTTAGGTTCTTCGATATATTTTCTACATACTGAACGAAAAATATTTTATTATCTGTGGACGTTAATTTTTTTTTTGGCAGTCGAATTGAGATTTTCGACGCCATTGTGTCTAAGGCGCACGGCCTGTCATTCATTTCTGACATTTTGGTCCCAAGATGGAAGGGTTCTTTTAGTCTAAACTTAGCTACGAAAATCAAGTTTGTGTTTACTCACTAACTTGATTTTCGTAGTTTTAAAGGTTTGTCTTAGGACCTTTGAAACGTTATAAGTAGGTACAATACTTACTACTACGAAGTAAAAATCCATGAGAGTTCAAAATATATCGTTCAAAATATTCTTCTGGTGGAATATCTAGCCCCGTAGCCGATATCATACTCATGATGTGTTCTACTGAAAAGAAGATTTTTTAATACATTGAATGCCCAGGATACAAACGTGCATATTTAACAGTGTGAGCACAGCGGTGCGGCCTTGTTACAAGTCAATTTCTGGAACTCCCCTAGTCCTAACAGATAACATTTATACCTATAAACAATATTTTCACTGTTCTAAATACTAATTTTTAAGGCTATTTTCTCTGCTCATTAGCTGCATTCTGAATACGCGCAGAAAAAGAACCAATGAGTGGCGAAAATGGTCTTAGTGAGTCGTTCAGTTATTCACACCCCAGAGGCTGCTCATTTCGCAGTGAATGCGTCAGTTATTAAGTAGATATAGATGGATTATAGAAAGAAAAAACTATATTCATTACAATTTACTCAGCATTACCTAGCCCCAAGCTAAGCAGAACTTGCGTTATGGGTACTAGATAACTGTTATACTAAATACAATATACATAGATAGATATTCTTTATTATCTATATATATAAAAATGAAACCCGTTTTCCGTTGTCACGGCATCACGCGTGAACGGCTGGACCGATTTCGCTAATTCTTTCTTTGTTGTGTTTGTTATTGTCAGGAGAAGGTTCTTATGAAAGAAAAAATTAAGAAAGTTGGAAACATAAATTTCCACGGGGGCGAAGCCGCGGGGCGCAGCTAGTTATACATAGAAAACATCTCGAAAACCCGGTCGCAGATACGATCCGATTTGAAAATATTTGTGCCGGGAGTTCTGGATATCTATACAGACAAACAAGTACTGAAGACTCTCATTTATAATATTTTTATTTAATATTTAGGGCACTTAATAAGTCCATCTTCTCAGCACACATAGTATGCCCACGGTTGAACGTGTTTTCCCCAAAACAAGGGTGGTTTTGCCAAGCATGGCAGGCGAATTAGTAATCGCAGTGGAAGTGTTTCAAATCACAGAAGATGCTGCTCTTCCTCCGGTTGAGACATCCACCAGTTGAATTGGAAGCGTTCGGTGCGACCGTCAGAGCAATAATACAGTATTCTGTTATAGTATATTATGCAATAAAGGACGGATCTAAAGCGAGGGCCATTGATGAATCACATGTAAGTGAAGGATTCTAACGACTAAATCACGACCGTAGGGAGTGATTCAAGTGTTAGAATCTTGAGCGACGCGAATGATTCATGGCCCTCGATATAAATCCGTTTTATTCAAGAGTTGCATATATACTTTAGTTCTGGAGGATCTTTAGATCTGGAGGAGTTATTTGCACAAGGAAAACTCCTTGTGCAAATAACTCCTCCAGATTTGATTGGTTCTTTTTCTCGTAGTCATGATCTAACTAAAGTATATATGCAACTCTTGAATAAAACGGATTTACACAAACGTGTGTCGGGTTTTCTTTGCACAAGGAGTTTCTATCGAGTATTTTTGCGCAAAGAGATTGTAAAGCATTGAGATTTAGGTTGAATATATTTAAACACCCTAATAGAGATTTAATTTTAAAGTGTTTTATATTCACTGTTTTCTGTGAATTAAATAAGCGTTTTAGAGAGGGAATGATATTATAAAAACTATTTACTTACCAATGGCACAAATACTAACAAACACGGTGACTCCTATCGTCCTCTTCCTTATATTCCTATCTGGAGGAAGTTTGAACCCCGTCGTCGTATCCGCCTTATACCAGTAGAACGATAGACTGGTCCATGATGCTATGAACTTCAAAGAGAAAAGTAGGGATAGCAACGCGTTGCCGTAGAATATAGAACCTGACAGTCTTCCTATGAGACCTCCTGAAAAATGATTGGAACACACTTGGACAAAATTTATGAACAAGAAGAAAAAAAATGTAATGTTATGTAAAGTTCACTCTTAGTTCAGTAAAAAATTACGTTAGGTACAATATTAATTTAAATGAATTTCAGTTTTCCGCCTTAAGGCTAATCTTCAAGGGCGAAAACTGGAATTCATTTTTTTGAAGTCTTAGTTTTCAAGGGGGATTTCAAGGGGGAAAACTGGAATAACCCAATTTTAGTACGTTGCTCATAGTAAATGCGTTAGTATTTTTATGTCTATCTGTATTTAGTGTTTGTGAGTTATTTTCTATCGGAGTTTAAAACTACCAATACCAAGTTTTAAAATTAAGACCTGGCGTCTTGACAAATATGATCGTGATGATTGGGGAGAACCCGAAGTTCACGTAAGGTTAGTGAATTATAAATAACCCTGTATAAAGACTAATGAGTACTAGAAATAAAACAGGTACTTACTTCCATGAGCCGTATCAATCGCCCAGCCAGCTAACAAGCGCAACACCTTCCAAAGAGCTGTCGCTTCCACAGCAGCCAGTGACAGAAACACCACAACCGACCAGACTGAATAATAGTTGGTGCTGGGGTCTGAGATTCCTATGTAGCGTGCCATAGAGAACACACTGTTTATTGTAATGAGGAAATCCTGCAACGTGTGATGAATTTAGAACTGGTTTAGGTAAATTTATTTACTTTAGAACATGTTCTATTTAAAAAAAACAACTTACGATCCTACTATCCTATCCTACTAAAAATAACAAGCCGAAAATTTGTGAAATCTGAATTTTTGTTACCTAAAATATCTAAAACTACTGAACAGATCAAAATGAAATTTGGCGTACGTTTAGAGTAAAGCCTAACTAAGATAATGGACTACTTATTTTACCGAAAGATAAAAATATTATAAAGCCAAAAATTTCGGGAATGTGAATTTTTGTTACCTATCTCCAAAACTACTAAACAGATCATGATGAAATTTGGTATACATTTAGAACATTAGATAAATAAATAAATAAATAATGCTAGACAATTTACACAGCTTTATCTAGCCCCAAGGTAAGCAAAGCTTGTGTTATGGGTACTAGATAACTGATATACATAATAATATAGGAGTACATAGATAGATATTTTTTATTATACATAGAAAACGACCAGAACACCCTGAACAAATATCTGCAGATCGTACAAATATTTGTCCCGAGGCGGGAATCGAACCCGCAAACTCCTGCGTCGCAGGCGGACCTTCGCCCACCGCGCCACAGAGGTCGTCTATATAGATAACTTAGATAAAATAAGCATTTTATCTAAGTTAAGCTATTACTTAAGTTAAGCTATTACTTCAGTTAAGCTATTACTTAAGTTAAGCTATTACTTAAGATAAGCTATTACTTAAGTTAAGCTATTACTTAAGTTAAACTATTACTTAAGTTAAGCTATTACTTAAGTTAAGCTATTACTTAAGTTAAGCTATTACTTAAGTTAAGCTTTTCCTTATTATACCGAAAATACGCTTACGCGAAGCTGCGGGCGAAGCTAATACTTAATAAGAGCTTGCTAATACACTATTTTTGAAACAAGCAATGATCTTTTCTGAAAATATTAATCAGTTCTCCTCCCCTGTCTTGTGTAGGTATAATAACATTATATTAGAATCAGTCAGAAGCAGTAAGAGCACCAACAAACTTAGGCTGAAAAAATAACGGCTAACCGTGCGGTAAACTCCTGCCTTGTTGCTGTCGTTTTGTGGTTGTACCGTAAGCCCAGTTTATTTCCCTGTTTTGAGGTGTAACCTACACATATTAATAAATTGTATAGGTACTTAACCCGTGGCGCGCTAACCGCATTATTTGAACGATACAACCGCCAATCGGAGTGAAAAGTTAGTGTACACCAGTGTGTTCCTTAGGCACGCGGGGCCTTAAAAGTTAGTGAACACCCGGGTGTTCGCTAAGCACGCGACGGGTTAAGAAACTGGGAAATGCCAATACCAACAGCCATTTTATTTATGTAAACATAAAATAATTTTCAAACCTCACATTATTGTTTTGAAATGCAGCGCTCCGGTCAAAAAATCCCATGTTACACAATACACTTCTCGTTTCGCGAACTCTGATGAATTTTTAGAGGTACTTAATTAAAAGAATAAATTTATAAATAATGCTGGACAATTCACACAACATTATCTAGCCCCGAGCTAAGCAGAGCTTGAAGTATGAACGAATACTGATATATTCCTTTCTATTTTGGAGGTAGAATTTTTTTGATTCTTTTTTTCTCGCTACAGATTTAATTAAATTAGAGGGAGCTGTGATGTGTACTGACATTAAAAAATGCTTACTGATAATGTGAAATGCCAGTTCTATTTTTATTATTCTGATAATACTTGGATGTAGAATCCTAATTATTTTTTGTAAACAAAGATCTTGAATTTTAGAACCAGGTACTTAATAGCTAACACAATTTTTTGAACAAAAGGAGTTGGCCTTTTAAATTTTAAGAGCGATGTTTTATCTCTTCAGAAATTGTCAAAAGTGTCGGATAATTAATTATTAAATATAAAACAAAATAAACATTTTAATGCAGCCATTTATGGATGAATGATATAACTTCACTTACAAAGCTGAATCTAGTGGTGACCATTTGCTCAAGTGTCGGAAAGAGCTCGCGGTAAGAAAGTTACTCCTACCACTTTTCAATAAACTATGAAAAATTGTTCGAACAACGTTGTTGTAGAACTTTTAATAGGTTCAAGTCAAAAAGTTTTACAGCTGTGTTTTCCAGCACTCACGATAAAAACACCTATTAGTTAAATTGTTTGAAAACTTCACTATAGAAAACAAATAAAAATTGCATGTTCTACCATAATTATACATTCCGGTAGGTAAACTACATGTGTCATTGAAACTTTCCTATACTAAAAGTATCAATCAAAAATATTACTACCTATCTGACGATTAATTTGAACCTTACTCTCATACAAATAAAGCTGTAATCCCCAGACTGACCAACTTTTGTTCAACACTGTTCTGAGCCATTTTCGATGTTTATTTTACTGAATTCTTTTTGAATGGATTATGAAAATGACGTGTTATTACGACGCGTCGATTTGGACTGATTGTTTTGTTTGTCAGGGATTGGCCGTCATGTCATTTTGTGACATATCAAGGCAGATAAAGGTAAATAAATACCTACAAGCTTTTCAATAGAACAGATTGGACGTAGCATTTTCAATTAGGAAATGCCAATCAATGGTTTTCAATCCAATACAAAACCGTTACTGTTACCGTTAAATATCATCATCATCATCAGCCTATATTGGTCCACTTCTGGACATATGCCTCCCATAATGAGCGCCATAGCGCCCTGTCTTCAGCTTGCCGAATCCAGCATCTGCCTGCAGTTTTTCGCAGATCATCATCCCACCTGGCCGGAGGGCGTCCTACCGAGCGAGGACGTTTGCCGAGTCGCCGTCTCCACTTAAGTACACGTTTACCCCAGCGGTTGTCGGTTCTTCGCGAGATATGGATGTCCCACTGAAACTTCAGGTTGCTAATTCTTTGAGCTATGTCGATAACATTGGTTCTCTGTTGGATGTATTCGTTACCGTTAAACATACCATTTATTATTGACCAACTGTGTGGTGCTGGCTAAGAATTTGCACCATCCCAACTCTTCCCGCGGGTGACGTTAGAGGCGACTAAGGGATATCCACTGAGGGCGGGCAGCAGCGCCTCCTGCAGAACAATTACACCACCGAACTGCGATCTTCATGCCCAGCGTGGGGATTATGGGCCATACCCCCCATGAGATAAAAGCCAATAAGGCGCTTATCAGGGGAGGCCTGCGTCCAGCAGTGGACCAACACAGGCTGTAGAGGAACTCCCGCTCTCGGCTTTGGACGTGTTTATTCTGGATGGAAAAAAGCCTACCTCTCAAAGTTTTATTAAAAGCTGTTCAGCATTTGAGACGTGAAAAGTTAACAGACAGACAGAGGTAGGTACAGTACAGAGTTACTATCACACAAATAGTGTAAATGCGAAAGTTTAGATGTTTAGAAATTTGATATCTCTTTAAGCCAAAACCACTAAACGGATCGGGCCGAAGTAGATAGGTCTAGTTCTGAAATAAAACATAGGCTACTTTTATCCTATAAATCAGATCCCATGGGATAGAAATAACCTTTGAAAGTTTCCATAGAAACAAAGCGGCCAGAAACAAGTTTATAATAAGATTATGTATTAGTATGAATAGACATGTTAACAGGTCACATGTTTTGAAGATAAAAAAGCAACAGACATCCCAGGAAGAAATAAAATTTATTTAAAACCATTAAAACTTATGCTTAGGCACGAGCTAACTTCGACAGGGTTCCATTAGATCCAATTTCATTGGCATCCCCATCATCGAACTGTATCAGAACCAGTTCATAAGTCATTATTGCACCAGCCATCTGAAATCAGTTTAATTAATGCAAAATATTCTTGAAGGAACCAAGGGTGCTTATTTGATGGACGCCAGGAGCAGAGGCGCAAGCGAATTTGATACTTAATATATTACTAAGGAAATCTATACTAATATTATAAAGAGGATAGATTTGATTGTTTGTTTGTTTATTTGTATTGAATAGGCTCCGAAACTACTGGACCGATTTGAAAAATTCTTTCACCGTTAGTAAGCTTACTTTTCAGGGAGTGCACAGGCTATATTTTATCCCGGAATTCCCACGGAGACAAAAACTACGCGGCCGAAACCGCGAGGCGATCGTCTAGTAATTTATAAAGTCTTTAATGACAAAGAAAATTGTAATCAAATAATAGGTCAAATTAGAACCAGTATTTACAATTCAAAGGGATAGGCATAGGATTTTGCTTTCATATGAGCTGGACAGAGCATACGTTTTTGAAAAGGCGTATGCGTAAAAATTTAGTTTTTGTTGATTTACAAGAAAACTACGCAACTAATAAAGAAACTGGCTTAGAGGTAACAAATAATTATTAAAAATCTACAAATCAAAACATAAGTCACTTCAATAGATCGCAGGGTTCCTGAAATCTCGACCAAGTTATATGTGAAATAGTGCCCTTTCATGATTTTTTGACGTGACAACGTCTTATAATTCGATAGAGCCGGCTGCACGCACGAAAAAACATGACGTCATGCGGCGTTACCTCGCTCTGAGGCGTTCCATGTAAGGCTTGAAGTGCAAGCGAGAGCGCTCGACATCCGTCTCTCTCCTACTTGAGTGAGCGATGCGTCTGCGTGGACAGCTGCTATACTATAGTACATTTACATGTTTTGATCGAGTATCAAATGCTACCATTCCATCAATATTTTCTTAAGACGTTGTCACGTCCAACTATCGTCAGTAAACCGACTTTACAGACAACCAATTTTTTATCGTATATTTTATCTGAATCGCGTTTTCACATTAAAGTAACCAAAGATTATGTTGCTTTTATGTAAATCGAGTTATTAGCTTGGATATTCCGAGAGTACTGAGATCTAGACCTAAATCTACAACCAAACCCGCAATGTTCGCCCCTTAACGTTCAATGAAGTAGGTACTCATTTAGTAGGTACTTCATCTTAAAGTTTCTAAGAATAACTTAAAGCTCCATGAGTAACTTTGAACAAGTTAGTTAAAATTAAGTTTATAATAGGAACTTTTGAATAAAGTTTAATTATTAGATGAATAGAAAGTAGAAACTGTACAAAGGGCAATCGTTACCTCGCTTCAGAAGTTTTAATAGCTTAGTTAACGCTGTTTTCATACTAACATAGCATTAAAATCGTGCGATGCATTACTAAAGCTGCAAAAACGGATTGTTATAAAACTTAATAATGAGTACCTTAAAAGCAATTATAAACCTCCACCGGAATAGGTAGTTTTTCGACTATTTTCGAAATATTTCAAAAAGTATAAAACAGTTTTGAAATGTCCAAACCGATACTTTTCATTTGATACCCCACTTGACTAAGTAGGTCTCTTTTAAAATTTCGACATCTCAATTTATTCATTTTAATTTTTTTTTCTTAAAATCTGTACAGGCGCACGAAATGTATTATTATTTTAAATTTCAAGTTGCTGAGTTATGGAGGGAAAAAAGGACTGACAAAGCATAAGGATTCCAACCGATCTTCGAAACCCTAAAAACGATAAAAAATCATGAGTCTATTTCACACTTGGTCGAGATCTCAGGAACTTATGTTTTGATTGGTATGTTTTTACGAATTTTTTGTAACCCTTAAGCCACTTTCTTTATTAGTTGCGTAGTTTCCTTGTAAATAAACAAACCTTATTACTTAATTTATTGCAACTTATTTGCGTTTACGCCTTTTTTTTAAACGTATGTTCTGTCCCGCTCATGTGAGCGCGAAATCTAATATCTATCCCTTTCAAAAAGTAGCGCCCAATCTGCCCTCTTAAATGTAACCGTATAGCTACATATAATGTAATTTAAATGCAAGTTAATTCAGATGCATGCGTAATCTCGCTTTATTTATGTATCATGGTAATCTGTAGCAGATATGTTTCACACACGTACTACTACCTACTATTTGTAACGATGGAAACATTTATTGGTTGGTGTGCTTATTATTTTAAATTTGAAAGTTGGAGTCGAGACCCAAATTTCGTCCGTGGGGTACCGAGGCTCTTCAGGTTTTAAAAATTATCTGAGCGTCTGGTCGAAGCGACGCGTGACCCGAGAGCTGATGAGCATCTGGCGCAGCGCATCAGCATTGCCAAACAGCGGGGTAATGCAGCTAGCGCCTTGGGGACGCTTTCGACTGGTACCTATTGATATAGATCAGTTGAGCTACCTGTAGATTGTTTGCAACAGTCTGCGGTTATCTCAATTGTAAATGCTAGTACTAATTTATTTATATTATTTTATTATAATTTTCTTTGTGAATAAAGGGGTAATTTTTAATTTTAATTAATATTTCAGACAAATAATGGTCCAGAGGAATTTAATAATAATAACAGTTTTTTTCCCAAAAAACAGAACTAAAATCTATTTTCACCGCCCATTGACTGCATTCTAAATACGACAAAAAAAAACAAATGAACGACAACTGTGTCACAGACTGTGTGCAATTAATTTGTGGAACCAAAAGAACGAAACGTTATGAATGAACATCACACTAATATCGTATTATAAATGCGAAAGTTTGGATGGATAGATGGATGTATGGATGGATGTTTGTTACCTCTTCACGCCAAAACTACTAAACGGATCAGGCTGAAATTTTGCATATAGATAAGTCTAACCCTGGAATCAAACATACGCGACTTTTTATCTCATAAATCAGTTCCCATGGGATAGAAATAACCTCAAAAGGTTTCCATAGAAACAACGCGTGCGAAGCCGCGGGCAGAGGCTAGTTAAAAATAATATAGGTATGCAATTTTCGCTACTTGCTCAGACCCAGCCGACGATGCTAGGAGTCCAGATGCTGTAAAACTTAATAACTTATGTACTCCTACCTGTAAGAGAATAGTTTTGTTCAAATAGAAAAATCCCACTCCGCTTAGAGCGACATAGTCCTTGGCTAGTTGGTACTGGAGTCTGTCCATCTGAAAAACTAAAACTTTTAACTAACAAGGAATTTAGTTAGCAGTTTATTTAACTTAATAAGGTGCTCAGCGAATTGAATTAGACAACTGCATTTTAAACCGACTTTGAAAAAGGATAAGGTTCAATGTTCGGCTGTATCGTTCACCGAATTAATTTATTGATGACAATAAAATAAATAAACGACGATTGACATCCACACAGTGGGTATCATTAAGCCCCTAGCTGTGTTATGAGTACTAGATAACTAATAAAGTATGATGATGACCTTGATGAGGTTGCTGGTTTGATTCCCGCCTCGGGACAAATATTTGTCCGATCTGCAGATTTTTGTTGCGGTTGATCTGGGTGTTTTCTATGCATACAAATACTACTACTATTTTACAAAAAAAACATTTTTTTTTTTGTAAAATAGTACTTACCCATAACAAAAGCTCTGCTTAGCTTGTAGCTTGATGTAACGTTGCGGTGTGAATTGTTCAGTATATATATTTATATTTTTTTTCAATATAAATTTATATAAACCTATATAGTGTATTGATGGTGCAACAAAGATAATTATAATCTATCTATCTAGGTATCTATTAATCTAACCTCAACGTTATAGCAATGCGGGTCGCACTCATAAATATCGTTGAGAGCGCTCTTCGACTGCACGTTGATGTCCGAAGCTGCCATCACCACGCTGGTCACCCTGATACAGAGCCAGGTGAACGAGATGGAGTAGTAGATCTTTCTTATTAAAGGTAAGGATCTGCCAGTTCTATAAAAAGATCATAGTTTAGTAAATCATTTGGAAAATTTTCCGCCACCTGGCTCCAAAATACGAACGATGACTTGTGAATGGTGATATGTTGTGTTAATTTTAATTTTTTTTTTCTTTTGTGTATTTGGTTATAGATTTTTGTGTACCTACCTAGTTTTAGAAGATTTGTACCTACGATTAAATAAGCGAGTCGATAGAACCGTCTCGATGTCTCGATTCCCGAATGGGATTTGGTACAACGCCTCTACCACGCTGACATGAAACTATTAGGTATCCCGTACAAAAATGGAGAGATTCGTCGTCAAGACATGCTATCGACTCTCAGAAGTCTCTGCACTCAATCAAAATGAATCTAATTGGCTCCATCTGTTATAGGGTTTCATCGTCACCACATTCTGATGACCTTGTCGCTGTGGACAAAGAATGCAGAAGGTTGCAGGAAACTTCTTTTGCTTCTTAATTTTTTTGTTTTGTAAAGGTTAGCTTCTCGACGTTGATTAATTTTTTTTATTGATTTATATAACCTTGAACGGTTCTTAACATGGAGATCAATACGTAGAACGTAAGATACAGCATAAATAAAATCAAGTTGATTCATCGATGATCTACAAATCGACCAGCGATTATGTCCAGCAAACTGCTCCCGGCATAACATAGATGCAAAAATTAACAAAATACATAACCAACTCACGTGATCCCCATAAACAGCTGCAGACAGATGAAGAAGAAGTTGCAGGAGCATGACAGCAAGATCATCCCTCCGACTGCGCCATCCACCTTCCGTACTAGGGCTGCTTGCTTCACGTACGCCTCGCGGATTTTACGCCACGTGTAAAGCTTTAGGGTCTCGGTTCTCTAAAAAATAATTTGCACCTATTAGCTAATTTGTTATCTTAAGTTCCTAATTTGACCCACTGCTTAGCAAGCCACTGTTATTAATTCTTGCCAGGCTTCCTTCTGTGAAAATCACAGACATATGCGACTTTTACTATTTCGAGCAGCAAGAACGAGACTGAAAGGGTCTTTGCCCGTTTTCAAAGTAATTCTCACGCGTCTTCGCTGTCGTTTCTAGTGTCTACAGAAAAGGAAACGCACTCTATCGCGGGTTGCTTTTTAAAACCAAATTCAAGGACGGGTTGATCCGCTAATGCATACAAATTATGTCATTTTTATGTAGCAGCCATAAACGACACTACTTTTCTCCTTTTCCACCAATCAGTCGTTGGTTTGCATCTTACGTCGACCACCATAAAAACATCTGCGAATACATTTCATGCTTATAAACGCTAACCTTATCCCACTTCATCTGCTTTTTCTCAATCGCGCAGATCTTCGCAACACATTTATTCAGCCTGTGATAGCGAGAAGTCAGGCCCATGCTCAACAGTACAATGATAACGTCCTGCAGCGTCCATAGTGCTGTGGCAATGCTGCTTATGAAGACCAGGGGTATGGCCGCCCAGTCTGAATAGTCATCTAGAATTATAGTAGTAAAGTTAGTAATAATTATTATAAGGAACAAGATACACACATATTAGTAGTGTTTGTTTTTGGACTACCAACTCATTACAGTATCGAGAAGTTTATAAGTTCATTTATTCATTTGTGTTAAACAGGTATAATACAAAAAAAATTGGTTGTCTGTAAAGTCGGTTTACTGACGATAGTTGAACGTGACAACGTCTTAAGAAAATATTGATGAAATGGTAGCATTTGATACTCGATCAAAACATGTAAATGTACTAAGTATAGCAGCTGTCCACGCAGACGCATCGCTCACTCAAGTAGGAGAGAGACGGATGTCGAGCGCTCTCGCTTGCACTTCAAGCCTTACATGGACCGCCTCAGAGTAACGCCTCAGAGTAACGCCTCAGAGGTAACGCCTAATGACGTCATGTTTTGTCGTGCGTGCAGCCGGCTCTATCGAATTATAAGACGTTGTCACGTCAAAAATAAAACGTCAATAATTGACGTACAAATGCAGTTAGGTCAGGAGCATAATTATGGATCTACACACCAAAGTCGGTAGGGGAACGCGCCAAAAATACTGTTGGCTGCCTCTATTATTAGTACACTCAAATGTCGCGCCAATCACGGGGCTGTGTCACCGGCTTTGGTGTGTAGACTAAAACGGGTAAGTGTCACTTTAATAGATCACTTACCGTTGAGTAGTATAAAGCCGTGGGACTTCAAGGTATATCTCTGAAGAATGAGGTGCGGTGGACAATCCAATCCAACGAGCGAGATCATGCTGATCGAATGTTCAACTGCAAAATAAAATTCAATAAATCTACAGGTTTCTCAGAGTGTATGGTTGGTTTGAATGTTTATACAGGAGCAATTTTGGTTGCAACCGGTTTTGTGAGTGGAGAATACTCTTTTCAAAAAACCTGCCCTAAATAAGAAAAATCTAAAACCTACCATATAAATCTACCACCAAAAAATTACACACTATCGTAGTTAGGCCGATATGTCACAATATCTTCAACAGATTTTTCATAACATTTTTCTCGCTCGGGATTTAAATCGGTCGGCCACGCATGCAAAACAAAATACTTAATTGCATACAAAAACGTATACGGTTTTGCGAATTTGGTAGATAAAGCAATCAAGAAAAGTACATTATATTCATCCTAATTTAGGATACAATATGTAGGTAAGTTTAGGTATAAGATGATGATGATGATGTAAGTGAGACTACTTACCAGGAAACATTGTAACATTTTTGACATTAAATATCGATCTATCTATTTACGACACCCGCGGGAAGAGTTGGGGGGTGCAAATCCTAAGCCACGTAGCGTAACAACATGAGGTGCATGGCGAATGGCAAAAGTAGATACTTACAAATACAAAATCCAGTCATAAAACAACCCATGCCTATAACCCTCTTCTTCAAGGTCTTATCGTTGGCTACATTGACGACCGTCATGCGTTCAACCCTGGCCCAGTAGGAAGACAGTTCAGGCCAGGCGACGGCGAGACGGGACGCGAGGACGAGTGACGTAGTGGCGATAGTGTAGAATATAGTGCCAGACATGCGAGCTGTTACACTTCCTGGAAAAAAGTTTGAGGATGTAAGCTTCACCTTTAAACCTTTTTTAAATTTCTGAACCGTTAAAATTTTTAAGGAAAGGACATGGATGTAGGCATGGATGTTCTAGTCTTTCCCGTTCAGTTCTTGTTTTAATGGTTGCTGTGATTTATTTACCACAACCGTCTGTCAACCAACAGTGTTTTATCTTACGTGTATTCTTAGTGTTCACTGCTAATGTTAAGATAATCACAATCTTTGGAAGAGACAACATCTACTAATTGCACATATCTCTCCTCTGTTCTGATGGTTCCACCGGTTCTTATTACTTAGTCACTTTTTAAAACAACCCAAAGAAACGTGCCACGCAGCTACTAGAACTGCTAGAACCACATGAGCATACAAATCCTTAACCTATTACTATGTCAATACATTGTCGGTAGGGAGGTACATACTAGCTAAGACAAGATTAAGAGTACAATATGCACACCAGGGATTTAGCTGTAGAATATCAATCCAATCATCAGATTGATGAAAATTTAATTCATACCTAAGGACTCACTAGGCAACGAAAATTAAAATATATACTCACTGTGCCCCACAATATCACTAGCCCACCCTGCCAAAGCCTTCACAACCTTCCAGATAGCTAAAATCAGAACTACAACGAGGCAGCTTAGCACCAGCGCACTCCAAGCCCTGCTGACGAGCCTCCGAGAAACTAGGACTCCGCAGACAGATGAACATAGGAACACTCTGCTCATTGTTTGGAGAAATTCCTGGAAATTATGAACATAAATTATCATTCTTTTAAATTTCTTAATTTTCAGGCAGGTACGTTTGTATGTCGCGGTTCCAACTGTATCTGTCCTATCTGAGTCCTAATCGGGAGGAGGAAAGGTCACGGAAGAATGGGGTCGCCAAGAGTGTGGATCGGTGGGCTCGCCGGCCATGTATAGGAGGAAGAGGGGACACCAGTCGGGCCGCGGATGTTTTAAATGTTCCCGTGTTTCGACGAAAATTACGAGAGAGGGACACCAAAAAGGTTTTAGTGAGTATTTCGTCCTTCTAAGGGCGTCGAGTTCACCATAATTCTAGTCCCCCCCAGACCAGTTTATTCGTTAATAAAAAAATAAAGGTTCTTTTGTATGTAGCGTAGTTTAGCTGAATCTGATTCTGGTGAATTCGTCCGTGAGGGTGAAATTGTGTAACGGATTTTTTTTTGACGTTTTTTTTTTATTATTCTTTACTAAGGGCTTTGTCGTTATTTGGGCGTTGTAAGTAGGTCTTAGCGCTACCTGTATGATTTGAGCAAAAAATGCAGAATTCGACTTTCGACATTACATACTTAAATTGACACGGCTATACAGAACTAGATTATTACACAGTTATTAAAAAGAGCTTAGGCCCACTTGCGCCAGGCTACGTTAACACGGTTAACTTGGTATGTAGACTACCTTAGAGTTAACTTCTAACTATGTCTTTTAACATCAAGAGTCAGGGGTAAATACCTTATGATATATATATATATATATAAACCTTGTGATAAATAACGAAACTTTAACCAACTGATGTGGGAGGGTTAAGTAAACTGTAATGTGAAAATGTGAAAATTGATGTAATATTGGTTTTGTTTGAAATAACGTTTTTTTGTGTCCTGAACAATAAATGAATGGTCGAAGTCCGATAATGATGAGAACATGATGAATTCATTATACGTTTGGACATTTATAAATAATAGACGAATTGCAAAACGGTCCAATCATATTTACTCACAAATAGACAGTTTTTCATAGAAGATTTCGTGTGAAATAGAAACTTCTCATTTTATTAGATAAAATTGAACATAGATTGCAATGCAATAAACAAATGCGAATGAAAAGTAAGTATCTAGCTACATACGTTTTAATCACGTAAATATTATGAATGCTAAGTTTGGATGGATGTTTGGATGTTTTTTACCTCTTCACACCACAACTTCTGAACGAATCGGTCAGGCTGAAATTTTGCAATGATGTAGCTCTATCCCTGGAATCGAACACATGCTTTTGATGCCATAAATCAGTTCCTATGAGATAAAAATGCCCTTTAAACGTTTCCAATCAAATAAAGCGTGCGAATACGCGATCAAGAACTACATGTCATTTCAAATCTGATATATAGGAATAGACTTATTCAAATTACTGTAGAGCGAGAGAGATACACTTAAATCACTCAGCAGTCGTCCTTCTAACTAATATTTAGACGAATGTAAAAAGAATAAATAAATAAATAATGCTGGACAATTCACACAGCATTATCTAGCCCCAAGCTAAGCAGAGCTTGTGTTATGGGTACTAGATAACTGATATACATAATACTATATATCAATATATATATATATATATATACACTAAAGAAAAATGAATATGACATTTAACTCGGGTTAGTTGACTCTGGGTTAATTTTTACTGGTGAAATATGTATAAACTGTGAGCTAAAAATTCAAAATTTCATCACGGAGTTAGGAAGCTCCGAGTTATTTATTAACCCCTACTTTTGGTACAAGTGTTCCTTGCAGTAGCAATCTAAGAAATCAATTTTCGACTTCAACGGGACTTGAACCCGCATCCTTCCGTAGCAGTAGCAATCTGTTTAAGTCTGTTTTAGAACACGTTCATAAAATTCTCGTAGCAACTCGTAGCACTTCGTAGCAAGTGTCTACGAACAAGCTACAAAAATAAATTCTCCTACCTCAGCCACTCGATCTCAGGTGATGTATCATCTACATTTAATAAATAATGTACATTGATCACGCGATATTGTACTTACGTCATGGTTAGGTTGTTGCGGCAAGATCAGCTTATTCGGTCCTAAAATATCTTTAACGACTACCGACTTCTTCATTTTCATGTCTTTTGTTCACTGGATATTATCCTACAAAATACGGGACGCAGTTTATAGTAAAGTACTCAAAATGAAACTGATAGATTTAATCAATTGGTAGCTTAAGTACTAGCTACACACGTAACAAGATTGTGAGTTTTTTAATTTACTTTGAGTGCCATTTTACCTAGAGCTTGGTAGTGGGTAGTACTTTGTTTCTTTTGTCGACCAGCGAAATATAATAAATTTTCCACATTCGTAAAAAAATCAAGGAAAAACAGAGTTTAATGCACATGCAACTACACTGGCCTGCAAAGGAAAGTATCACTAACTTTTTAAGTACACACAACGTTTTAAGTATTGATCACTCATGGGATGACCTAAGAAGGCTAGTCAGAAGCCGGAAACCACCTACCACCCTCAGGGCACTAAAACAGATCCTGATAGAAGAATGGAAGAATATTCCCCAAAATCGGATCGGCTCCGAAACCTTGTGTTCAGTACGCCAAATCGGCTCGAAGCTGTAATTAGAACTCGAGGAGGCAATACAAATACAATAAATACAAATGTAAAATTTAATAATTATTATAAATATTATTATTATATAAAAATAAATAAATAAAAATAATAATAATAAAAAAATTATAAATATTTTTAAAAACATTAATATATATTTTTTTATAAATAACTTGTAAAGCATACTTATAAAATGTTCGTTGAGTTTCTGGACACTAAGCTAAAAATGACTATTTTATTGTTTTATCTTTTTTTCAGTTAAAATGTTACTTATGTATAGTTTACTATATAGTTCCCAAGAAAGCTGATAAAATTTGCTATAAAACGTTTTTTTTTAAATCTCCAAATTCTATTATTTAGAAAAAAAAACTAAAATCATGATAGTGAGTTTTGCAGGCCAGTGTAGATAACGCTTGAGGCTAGCTTAGATTACACAGTATGGCCTCCACAATAATAAAACTTAACACAATATTAATTAAATAAGGTATTATTGAGTATAAACTAATATAACATTGGGGCTAGATGATGCTGCGTGGATTTTCCAGCATTATTTATTAATTATTAGTATTATGACGTGAATTTCACGGACAATAAAAAACTATTAGTGAAAATAACGCTCAAGGCTAACCTAGCGAAAATAATTTCAGTTCTATACTGAACTCAAACCAAGTTTTAAAAATCTAAAGCTCTCCATACACTGGTTGGTGAAAGCACGCGATTCAATCATCCACCTCTAGTAAACAACTGATCACTATGTAATTACCTTGTACCCTCTAGTTAGTACTGTTTGTAGAGCTATTAACAAATAAATAAATAAACGCTATTAAGAAATAAATGAAATTACCCACACACAGACAGTATGAATGCGGAGATGGTGAAATCAGCATCATCAAACGAAGTGATTTTGACTTAACCGCGCTTGGCGAGGATTGCTAATCGCAGTAGATTTATTTTACGCATTTTTCATTCATTCATTCTTATTGGCTGTTTTCTCATGGGGGGGTAATGCGCATAATCCCCAGGCGGGTTGGGGATCGCAGTTTGGTAGTAGAATTGTTCTGCAGCAGGCGCTGCTGCCCACCCCCCGGTGGATCTCTTAGACGCCGCTTGCGACAGCCGCGGGAAAAGTTGGAGTTCTGCAAATTCTAAAACAGCACCACACGGTCATTCCCTTAGTCGACTCTTACAAAATGCGCTCAGCTGTGATGTAGGGCTGATTCTTACGCCTCAATGTAGCTTTGAAGTAAGGAAAGATTGTGATATGGGAAATTGCCCTTATACTTCCTTTTTTTTCTAAGCTTTTCTCTGTATTGTTTCCTGTATTTGTGTGGTATAATAAAGTGTTTTCTATCTATCTATCTATCTATTGGGAACCATGAATAACTACCCACTAGAATATACATTATTTACATTATTATAATATATAAAGGTAGTTTTATATATAAAGTTACACGCGACAATAACTTTACAAGTATAAAAGACACAGAAATAATCATATGATATAACCTATTCAAAAAGCTGAAACTTTTATTGAGCACTACCAAAAAATTTCCGACCTCAATTCATATTTCAGGAATTACAAGGAAAAACAGTATACTTACTCGTAGGTAGAATTTCGTTGTTTGACAAGTAAATTATCCACAATGATTCAAACAAATTGATATTCATGTAGATAAGAATTGAGTGCTCATAAATATTTGGGTTCGTTGTACTAGCGGACCGTCTTGTTACCTTTCCTGTACAAAATCGAAGGGATCCAAATTATTAAGGACTTTGTTTGAAACTGCAAAGCATACTTAGCATACTGCATCGGTGACTTTAGTAGTGTTCCTAATATGGTCGCTCCTAATTCCATCCTGCAATCTGAAGTGAAAGTGGGCGGGGCACGTCTCGAGAGCACAGGACGAAAGGTAGAGCGATCGAATCCTGCACTGGTATCTGCGAGACGCCTCATGCTTACGAGGCAAACCAAGAAAATGATGGTACGATGGCCTGGTACAGGTTGCCACAACGACATGGACCCGTCTGGTGAAAGATTGCAGCAAATGGAACAGCATGGAGGAGGCCAACACCCAATCCTGGGTGTCCATTTAAAAAGATATTATACTTGAAATTTAATTTACTTACTGGATCAGTTGAGCTACCTGTAGATTTAATTAATTTATTTCTATTGGTTGATTATAAATTTCTTTGTGAATAAAGGTTTTACATATAAAATAAAATGTTTTACTTCAATGTTACAAAATTGTAAACAAATTGGAAATAAAGGCTTTAGTTATTTTTTTATTCTATTGTTTGAAAATTTTATTTTATACGTAGACTAGACGGGTTTCCACCGTGGGCGGAGCAGACCCATTTCAAATCGCAAGAGTAAACTTCATACTTGTAGGTATTCCCCCCAAAAAATAGTCAAGTGGAAAGGACTGAGCACTTATCTCTCATTCCCCGCTCAATAATTACCGTTTCGCGGCGGAAACCTGGCTATAGAATGCCTTAGCTAGATGAAAACTAGATGTTGACTAGTCTGAAATGTCATACGGAACACTTAACTTTTTCTAGTTTCTTTTTTAAGTATGATTAATTATAATTTACGATATTGATCTATGTGTTGCTTGACGTCACCAGATGACTCTGATCAAAAGTCTATTGTTGTTCTTCAAGGAGTGTAAGACTGATCGCTTTTGTACTCATGAATGGACGAAATTTTAAGGATGATAAATAAATAAATAATAAATAATGCTGGACAATTCACACAGCATTATCTAGCCCCAAGCTAAGCAGAGCTTGTGTTATGGGTACTAGATAACTGATATACATAATACAATACACTACATAGATAGATATTTTTTATTATACATAGAAGAAAAACATCCAGAACCCCTGAACAAATATTTGCAGATCGTACAAACATTTGTCCCGAGGCGGGAATCGAACCCGCAACCTCCTGCGTCGCAGGCGGACCTTCGCCCGCTGCGCCACAGAGGTCGTCGATAAAAGAATGACAAAGATTTTAACTTCTCTGATTGGGTGACTGTAATCTGTATCCGAAAATCTGTAACCGCTGTACATTGCATGCGTGTCAATTTGTGAGAGGGCGGGCAGTGTACGTGCATTTCTCGATCTTATCAATCAAAGTTTTTTGTTAGAGGGCGGTAATACCAAAGAACGTTCTTTATATCGAGGCGACGACGACGCACAAAAGTAACACCACTCAGCTGCTCGCTATTTTTGCTTGCAGGTAGGCAGAGAGAGCGCACATACTCAAGGGAGCCAATGATGTCGATTCTGTTGTTTTAGGATTCCTAATCTAAATTTTAATTTTAAATTAGGTAGACGTTTCTAATCATAGCTAAAATGCAATGCAACGAATAGGATTTTAAATATTTTAAATAAGTTGAATTGTTTTAGATCTGTCAACCTAATTTTAAACCTGACATTTTCGAAACATAGAATAGCTTTCGTCTATTTGACATTCCTAAATCCTAATTTTAGCAAATTTTATCTAATTCTAAAACAACAGAATCGACACCAAATATTCGTTTTTGTCAACTTGCGATGTCATTCTTTAGCTAACTGTGCGTCAGATCATCACATCACTTCAATTGATATTATTTGGTGTGAAAGTGAAATAAAACAGGGTGAAAGTGAGTTATTTTGTAAGTATTAATATTAAGTTGTAATATAATTTGGGTTTTGTAAATGTCTGTACCTACACCAATATTAAAATAATACCGTATTTAAAACTATGTGCTCCATATTAAGTTCGCTTTTTGTAAGTTCATAAGAGTATTAATTAAAAAAAATATATTAAAGAATATTAATAGAATTTTTTATTATTATTTCCATGATGTTTCTTCTTAAAACCAAATAATTATCGCACAATTTAAAATAAATAAGTATAATTATTACACTTCAAAATTCGGAGTTTTATTTAAGAAAATCCAAGGTATAAAATAAGGTGGCTGTTTTACTCTACTAAAATATTTCTATCATAAAATATGCAATGGATTTTCTCAAAGTAGGTAACGCCTGCATCTTTATTTTTAATGCAGGGAAATTCATCCGCTGCTCTGAAAACCAGATCTCGCTACCGCTCTTCACCAAAAATGCAACTTCAGCTACTTTCAAACCACACATCTTAACATCACGCTCCAAATACACAAAAGTAGCCACCTATCAAAATTCCAACTTGTTAGCAACTAGTTTACTTTTTGCCAGCTTATCAACTCAGACAGGCTTCACGTTCAGAACGAGGTGGGCCTTTGTTTAACTTCGCCAGTTGAGCCCGTTCACTTCTGTACCTCTGTTTTGTTTCGCTAACTTTACGATGAGCCGACCCAAAAGTTTGCGGGCGCGTGTCATTTCTGAGCACGGAGTGACGAGAGGAGATACTGATGTTATGCAAGATCAGGGCCCGTACTCTTAAAAACGAAACCGAAGTTTCTGAATCGTTTTAGTGCAAACGTTAATCTTATGCAAGCGAAATAAGAGTTGGTGTTGCACGACAAAGAAAACGAAACTTCGATTTCCCTTATCTGAGTAGGCCCCCAGCTTACTCTGTGATCGGCGATTTCATTACACGCACAAACACAAACGAAAAAGGCTATCCTACTTCTTTTTTTGGAAGGTCGGCTCTCAAAAAAGAAGGAGATGCCTTTGTTCAGCATTCAAGTGGACTAGCATAATAATTATGGGCTGATGATGATGAAGTAGCATTTTTTTTTCTATACCTTGCTATTACAATTGATGCGTCTTTTTCAGTCAGTTTTTCACAGTCTTCATCCAGCACGATGCTGAGTGGAGGCCATTTTTACCACAAATTGTGCTACGTACAAAAACTACATGATAAATGTACCAAGATAAATTGGCCTTAAGTTATTGTGTAGTAGATTAGTCCTTATTATCAAAGAAAATTACAATCAAATAGAAACAAATTGGAACTAGTATTTACAATTGAAACAATTGAGCTAACTGCAGACTAAAACTTTTCAACTGCAGACTGTTGCAAGCAATCAACAGGTAGCTCAACTGATCCATATCAATACCAGTCGAAAACGTCCCCAAGACGCTGCATTGCCCTGTAGTATAGCAATGCTGATGCGCTGCGCCAGATACTCACCAGCTCCCGGGTCACGCGTCGCTTCAACCAGACGATCAGATATTTTTTTAAAAACCCGGAGAGCCTCGGTAACCTACGCGGACCTAGGGTCTCGACTCCAAGTCTCCGTCGAGACTAATAAAGTGCCAATATTTTAGGAAGGAAATGCTTGCAACCAATGTCCTGACTCCCATATAGAAGCGGCCAGTAGACGGGTAAGACCCGCAGAGCTCGTTTGTTACAAACAATTCTGTATCAGATTGAGATTAGCAAAAATATTCTCATTTTTGAGCAAGGTTTGCAACAGAGCATTGATTCTACTCAATAAAATTACATTACTGAGTCAAAAAGTTCATAATTATACCCAAGTGTTTAGGGTTTCCGGTACTTAGGTACATTTTAGTAATTAGGTAGTCACAATAAACTTAAAAATAATATAGAAACTTGAACTACTAGCTCTACCTCAATATAACTCCGTGAATCGCTAAAAAGAACGGTTCAATTTGGTCGAAAAGAACCAAACTAACAAAATAAAATGCCAGAGTTGAATATCATTCCTTATTGTAGGTCGCGAAATGTTGTTTCTTGCACGATTCTCACAAACTGTAGACAGACTAATAGACAACTTGCAAATTTGTCCCTGTTACCAATAATACGTACAAGTTTAAGTAAGTATGTAGTACTTACCTTTAATTAATTTTTTGATAAACTTTGACTAGACCAGTAAAATGACGAATTTTTTAAACTTTTTGGTAAAGGTGACGATCCTTTTCACTGAAGTTCGTTTTCTACTTATAAGGTTAATTGTTTCGTGTTGGCGCGATAAGATAGTAGAAAATGGCTTAAGATTACAATTACTTTTCTGTTAATTTTAATCCTTGTAGAACGCAAAAAAAAAAAAACCCACAGATTATGTTTGAATCTCGCCAAAAAGAAACGTTCAACCTCGCACACCTTTTCGAGCCGAAAAGGGAATTAAATGTTTGAATAATGTTTTATACTGATATTAAACCTCATTCAAGCATTTCATTCCGAGAGGTCTCAACATCGCACCCGTGTCCAATGCAGACCATTCAACAGAATTCTTAAATTTTGCTTTTCCTTTTCATGGTTATCAAATGGCAGAATTTAAGATAATCGAACGATAGCATTTCATACATTCATCGTCATCATCATTATCAGCCTTTATTAGTCCACAACTGGACATAGTCTCCCCTGGAGCGCCATAGCGCCCTGTCTTCAGCTTGCCGCATCTAGCATCTGCCTGCAGTATTTCGCAGATCGTAATCCCACCTGGCCGCAGGGCTTCCTACACGCGGTTTCCACTCAAGAATACGTTTACCCCAGCGGTTGTCGGTTCTTCGCGAGATCTGGTCGGCCAACTGCCACTTCAGCGTGCTTATATAATGAGCATGTTCAAGCATTATTGTCATTAAACTTCAAAGTTATTTTAATTTAAGTGATGAAGCTGCTAATCGCCCGATTAACTTTCAGAGAAATCACCCTAAGCAAGCATGGGTACTCTTAACTTGAAATATAATCTAGTCAGTAAATAAGTATACTGACGTAACTTATCTGAGGGTGATGAGGGTATTCCCGGATTCATGAAAGCAATGATGAACCCTTGTGAATAGGAGGGTACCTAAACATGAAACATTTCCACTCCAGACACCTTACTTTAGCGAGCACATTGTGTCGTTCATAATACTCGTACTACGGCGCTTTAATTCTGTATGAACAATAATTTCTGAATTGCTGTAGTGTGTAGTGTGTAGATAGCTAAAATTGTCACTTTATAGGGACTTGAGTGTTCATACGTAACCATCATCATTGGCCTTTAACATCCATGAAGGATGGTTTATGTAGTGTTCGTTTTTAGACACTTACGTATTTGACTTGTTTGTCAGGCCTATTACGGGATCGACAGATGCGGCCGCAGAAACGAGCGTTATAAATGGTTGGTGGGTCTGCAGAAACTGCTGCCGCAGCACATAGATATCTAAATGCTGGATTTTCGGACAACTTTTGGAGCAACACTTCGTCATGAGCGACAACTCCCTCAGCGGATCATACACATCTCATCATCATCATCATCAGGCATATTAGCTCTATATTCCTCTGCTGGACTTAGGCCTCCCCTAACGAACGCCATAGCGCCCTGTCTTCAGATCCTGTATAGGTACAAAACATAGAGAAGCTGTCAAAAATAACGTTTTGTCAGTAATGTCAGCAATATCGCTAACTTATTATAGCGATTCAATATTCTATTCAGTCGTTGAAGTTTAAATTTTTTGTGATTACCTGGCTTACCTTGTGGTTTTCTGCTATTCTCATCAGTTTTAAATGTTTTCGTTCATAAATATTTTCGTTTATAAATAAATATCTTAGATTTTGAATCGAGCAGAAAGAAACTTAAAATAATAATAAAATTCTTAACTAACATCCCAGCTAGTAGACGGAATTACATTAGTCCTTAGTCCATTAAATTAGACGAGAGCAGTCGAGACGTTCAAGTGCAACTGATAACACAATTAGCGAGTCGCAATTAACGACACTAAAATGAACTAACTTGTAAGTAAGTGGATAAATTATTTTATTATCAGTAATTTATTGCGTATCACATTATACAAAATCAATAATGTTTCTTTCAAAAATAAAATATCCATAATCCCCACGCTAGGCATGCGGGTGGGGATCACAGTTCGTTGGTAGAGTTCTTCTACTAGAGGCGCTGCTGCTCGTCCCCCGGTGGTTATCCCTCAGTCGCCTCTTAAGTGGGCTTTTACATCTCGGCGCAACTTTTTTTTTTATTTAAGCACCGAGCGGGCGGCGATCTATTCAAGCGTAACTTTCTATTGTCTCGCGATTGAACTGACATAGGTCTGCCCTCGATAAGCTCTCGCGCGGTACTGAGGGTAAATCGCCGGCGTTCGCCGGCGCATTGAAAGATATACTACTTTTAAATAATTCATAAAAAAAAAATTATATTGTAGTTGAAGCAAATGTTGAAGATTATTGTAGTTTAATTATTGTGTCAAAATGATGTAGAACTTCGGAGATATTGGGGTTTGTTTCGTAGCCCTTTCGGTCGGTAATTGAATTCACTTCAGTTTTTTCTTTCTTTACATAAAGGCCTATAACGAAAATGTATTCTATTATTATGGAAGCATAGGATATTTTTTATCTAAAAAATTTTTTTTAGATGGTCTGTATTCAATGGAATCTACAATTTTTTTCTCCAAAAATAGGTCTCCGACAGTTTTTGCCTGAACATGCATCGGTAGAATGATTATTATAAAATAAACAATTTGATTTGTTATCTAAAATGTATTTTATTATTACTGTAGAAGAGAAAAGGAACTATTATTAACAAGTAATTGTAATTTCAAGCAACGAACGAAAACCATATAATTTGAACCAGGTAACTGTGGGATTTCGCGTTTTTTTGTAATAGCCCCCTTAAGACACCCGCGGTTAGGGTGATGCAATTTCTAAACCAGCACCTAACGGCACTAAAGTCACGGTAATAAAGCCATACGTTATTGTATTTTTAAAACTAAAGTAGGTACAAGGAATTAAAGTGTTTTTGTCGATTCTGTTCTGGATGATGATCAGTCATTTGATACAATGGAAATCTTTTGAAGGTTTTTAAAAGCATTTAATGCTGGTGTCAGGAACCGCGGCAGTCGTTTCAAACATCCTAAATAAGTAATTCGAAACGAAAATACTGTTTAATTCGTCAGCCTACAAGTTGATTTTTTCTCCATCTATTCTTTTTTATGCCCTAGTTTAATGACTTGCAAGCTATCCTCGTAAATCATACCTGGAGGCAGCAGGCGTGTTCAATACAATTGTATAATACCTTATGTAGATGTCTACATAGAAAGGGAACGTAGGGCTTTGGCGATTCAAGGCAACACGTTGACCCGTAGATTTGCCCGTTGCACTGACGAAGTAAAAGTTACACTATGAAAGAATAATAACCAGACAAGTTTTTAATAAGGCTTGAACAAAAAAAACATTCCTAAAGTCGCGCCCAAAAACGGTTTTCAATCTTTTGTGAAAAAATAAATATTTGTAGTTAACTAAGTCATGATAAGTTACATTGCTTAAATTACATACACATTTATAAGATACAATAAAAAACAGTACCTAAACTTATTGTTTAATCTGGCCATTATTAGCAATGAATAGTTGAATTTTGGGTAATTTCCCTTAAAACCAAATTTATTTAATCTGTAAAAATTAATAGTGGGACTTCGTCTGAGACAACCAAAGCTCAAATGGTTTTAAATGGTCGAGTCTTGCTTTTCCTTGAAGCTTTGTACCCAGCTCCAATTACCCTGTAAAAACAGAGCCCTGTATCGATACATTCCATTTTTGGGTTAGATTTGGTACAGCGACTAGTATAAGGAAACAAACTCGGGCAGTAACATTACCTAATCTGTGACTCAGGGTTCAGCATTGTTCAGTAGACATAAAGCATTCCAAAAATGCACGCCAAAATGCACGCCCCCCTTCACTAAACGGCATACAATCGGCGTTCATTTAAGAATGGTTTATCTCTACCATAGAAATCTAAATAACAAATTTCTATGATCTCTACCTATCTACTGAACAAAATGAAATTGCAAAATCTCGGCACTTGTGCCATCTATGAAAAGAGGACGAAACCACATTGTAGTTCGTGGTTCACAGAGAGCGTGGAACATTTTGCGGCATGTAAATAAGACGGAGCATGTGGCCGGGCTATATTGTAGTGTATAGAACATGATTTGAATAATATGCGTCAGATGGAGCCACGAGTGTGTACAATGATACAAACTAAAACAGAATTTAAGTCTGCAGTAAGCTCAATTGTTTCAATTGTAATTACTAGGTCTAATTTGTTTATATTAGTGGATTGTAATTTTCTTTGTCAATAAAGGTTAAGCTACCCTATTGACACAGAAAATTACAATTAGTAAAAAAAATGGAAGTAGGTACTTATTTCTTTATTATTACTAATATTGCCTGTCATCTAAGTTAAGCTGTGTTCCAAATGTAGGCACGCCAAATTTCATCTTGACCTGTTCTGTAGTTTTGGAGATCTTAGGTAACATAAATTCATATTTCACAAACTTTCGGCTTTACAAATTTTACAATACCTATAGGATAGATCTAATTTGTTTCTGTTATTTAATTGTAATTTTCTTTGTCAATAAAGGTAGCTTAACCTTTATTGACAAAGAAAATTACAATCAGTTTAATAAAATTAAGCACTCTATATTACTTTTCTGAGAATACTTCAAGTAAAAACTTCTTGTATTCTTCCGTCTTGATTGAGTAAATTATTCTTGTATTCGCTTTTTCTTTTTCACAGAAAGAGTTGGTTACAATTCCTCTTTCCTTTCCTGCAACACAAAACCAAAAAATTAAAAACCTTGACAATCATATTAAAAGTCCGTTTTTTTTGTGCTGATGCTGATGTCCTTCACCAAAGAACAGAATTTATTTAACACTAGCTTCTGCCCGCGGCTTCGCACACGTATTTTCAGTATAACAAGTAGCCTATTATCTAAGTTAAGCTATGTTCTAAATGTACGCCAAATTTCATGATGACCAGACTTTTGGAGACCTTAGGTAACAAAAATTCACATTTCACAACTTTCAGCTTTATAATATTTAGTAGGATAGGATTTCATTAATTCTGACAGCAATTAGACGAGACGAGCAGAGAAGAGATGTGATTTAACAACCGATAGAACGTCGACAGTCATACACCGTGGTCATACACACAGAGCAAATATTTGCTCCGTGGTCATACATCTCGTCTCCGCTCAGCTTCAGTGGATACCACCGAGCGGAGATGTATCATATTTGTATGCGAACAAAACAAAGAAAGTTCGATCTTTCTTTGCTTCCAGTTCCTCGCTGTGGACACACCCGAACTGAAAAATCGTCTCTTCTCTTCTCCACACATTTCCGCTTTGGAAGTCTGTACCTTAACCTCTGTCATTTTGGCGGCTACGTAGCACAAAAAAACTTCTACAGACTTATGAAGTCCTAGTACTCATGAAGCAAATTCAGCCGATCTCTCTTAGCTCCACCTATGAACGAGTTGGTGAACTCGCCATTCCTGGTTTGTGCACCCTAGAGTTCGTCCAAATGTACCCACTATCCACTAATGCCCATCTACATGACATGTTACACGTTGACTTTGAGTACCACAAGAAAACTTCTACTAACTTATAAAGTCCTAGTACTCATGGAGCAAATTCAACCGTTCTCTCCTAGCTCCATCTATGAAATGTGTCGGTAAACTCTGCATTCCTGGTTTCATGGAAAACCCTTCTTTCTCACACTCCAGGTTCTTCCAAATTATCCACTAGTGCCATCTACTTGTTACACGGCAACTACGGGTAGCACACGAAAACCTCTACAGACTTATGAAGTCCTAGTATTCATGGAGCAATATCAACCGTTTTCTCCTAGCCCCATCTATGACAACATTTTGAAGAGCTAGTAAATAATGGTTTTATGAAAAACGGTAATTAATTTTGAAGGGCGCGTTTTTAACTTTCTAGCTGCGCCCCGTGGCTTCGCCCGCGTGAAAATGTATGTGTCAAATGGAGAAACATGGATGGATATGGAGATTAAAATGTTTTTTGACTAAGTTACACATTTACTGCATTTTCAACACAATAGGTAAAATGTGTTAAGTAATATACGCTCACCGCTAAGGTTGGAAGCTGTGGTGGGGACCGGAACCTGTGGTGGGCGCAATAAAACCTGCCCTCCCGAGTAGGTTTTGAATTGCAACCGTATAGGTTATACATGAGTTTTTGCAGTTTAGAGCCGGCGGGGAGCGGACGCGCGCTCTGAGATCTATCTGTGCGTGGTTTTTTCAAGTTATAATACTTATTTTAGGTTATGATGCTTGTCACTTAGTCTTGACTATTTCACACAGACTTTTGACAACACTCACCACAAATATTAATATCATTGCTCGAATACTTGTACTCCGAGACGAGATCTTGCCTGAGGATAAGAGCAATCATAGCTGGATCCAGAACGCTCCAATGTTCTTCTTTGGCCATGGAGACCTGCTCGAATTTGTTCAACTGTCTGATGATCTCCGTTGGTATAGCGCCGAGGACGTTATTCCGCCAATCCTTTAAAAAATTGTAAAAGTCCGTTTGAAAATGTACAGTGGATTCATGTACACTTTCAAGTAAATTTTTTTTTTATTTGGTACAAGATGTACAGTGGTATTTATTGTTAGTTGACCCCCTGTTACGTTTAATTTCTATGAATACAGAACTATTTTAAAACTAGACTATTTTAGTAAAATGAAGATAGCAAACCATTTTATATAAAAACAACAAATTTCTGTTTAATTTTATTAAATTTGTTGCCGAAACTGATATAATTAGGAGACTTGGAACCTGCCAGGCGGTCAGCTAACGATGGACGTCATTGTACGTACAACACCAAAGTCTAGTTTCAAATAAAATTGTAATTGGCTTCAATTGGCTCATAATGAATAAGGAGACAATATTTATCGGGGGACAGGACAAAACATCAGCTTTTTGTATTTTGATATGAAGAGCGTAATGTCTAAAGATGCGCCAAACCAGTTTGATATGCACATGTAGATAAAATAAATATCTATTTCTTTGGATCGTGTCACGAATCTCAATAGGTCTTGCAGTCATTAGAGAATATTACATAATACATAACATATACCACTGATATTGTGTGTGACCGACCAAGCTGAACAGATAAAGTTGAGTAGTTAATAATACCAAGGGCCCTGTTTGTAATTGAATATCTAGGTTCAGTGCCAGACTCTCCAGTCTAGTCATCTAACGTAAGCAGGTAGGCATGTCAACAAAATATAACTAACCATCTATGAATTTATGGATCCTAAAAATGTACAGTGTGGTCGACTAGGAAACGTGACATGAACCCAATTGTAGGACTTTTAGGACACCTTCCAGAGTGGAAGGTGTTCTAAAGGTCCTAGAATTTTACAAAATATGGGTTACACTTATTACACTAAAAACAAAAGAACTGACCTTGCTGAAAGTAAGGTACTCAATCACTTGTGAAAAAGGTAGCAAGGTCACTTTGTCCGGTGTGGCGTGTTTCATAATTACGTGATATGCTTCGACATCCATTTTTGCGTTGAACTCAGGATCTGGAGTTTCGAGATCTAGAAAACATTAGAAATATTGTGAATAAGTTTTGGGACGCTGGTTTAGGCCACTTTTATGTAGTCCTAACGCATATATATTTTATATCTTGTCTTCTTAGTTCGAGCGACATTTGTTTATCAAGTTTAAAAAAGTTGGATAATTTTATTGAATCAATATTAAATTTGGTAATTTGTTTCTCATCATCATCCGCAACCCGACTTCACCCACTGCTGGGTATAGGTCTCCAAACTTTTGTGAAGTTTTGTGCCACTCCACACGGTCCTGCGCCAATCTCATCCAATTTGTTTCTATTGATCTACAATTTCCATGAGTAAGGTGAAAACTTACTGTGAATATGTCCCGCTGCAACGTAAAGGTGACCAATTCGTTTCAGAAAATCTGGATCCAGTGATAAAGCCACGGCGAGGTTTGTCAATGCACCAACCGTGACCACAGTGAGGTTCTCTGAAAGAGGTTTCAAATATTTTGAGCACAAATTTTCGAAAATTCATTATTATCTTTGTTTATAATCTATTTAAATTAGCTTCAACACGTGATTCGAATGCGTTTTTCCGTTATACAAGTAACGTGTGTCCTTATCCGTTACACAATCTATCTACTCGAGTAATCATATAAGGGTCCATTCCATCCGGGTAATATTATCAGAAAGAAATATTTGAAAAGAAACACAACAGAAATCGCAACCTAAGCAACCAATCTTATTGCTTAGGTTGAAGAAAAGTACAATCAAATAAAAGAAATACCTATATTAGAACTAGTATTTACAATTGAAATAATTGAGCTAACAGCAAACAATCTACAGGTAGCTCAACAGACCGATATCAATACCAGTCGTCCCATTGCCCCGCTGTATGGTAATGCTGATGCGCTGCGCCAGACACCCACCAGCTCTGGGCTCACGCGTCGACCAGATGCTCAGATATTTTTTATAAACCCGCAGAACCTCGGTACCCCACGAACCTAGGGTCTCGACTCCAAGGGGAGCAAATGTGTAGGCTCTGTCGAGACCTTCATATTTACCCCCTTGAGATCCTCTGCCAAATCTGCCGCCGCATCCGACCTCACAGATGTCCTCGGAAGATGGGTAGGCGCAAGTGTGTCGACGCATGTAGCGTCCCACACAATGGGCCTCCCCAACTCCCATGGGACTAGTGGGGGGTTTTGCCATAATCACCACACTTGGCAGACGAATTAGTGATCAAAATAGGGGTGTTAATATAGTTACATGGAAGAAAGCTGGCGCCCTTTCTCTGGTAGGGGAACCTAGTCGCCTCTTACTACGTCCACGGGCTGAGTTGGTAGGGTAGATTCTTACACAACGAATGTCACGGCTGATATTTATGTTTATCTCAAAAAGCTCGCTGATTTGAGTTATATTAGGTCAATATATACCTTTATAAGTTTTAGATAGTCGAATAAGTGTGTTCACTGCGTTTTCTTCTTTAGCCTCCACCAAGTCTGTAAAAACTTCACCGGTGTCGCCAAGTCCGTCTACCCCAAAGTAGTCGTCTACAGGCAATGTTGTTACTAATGACGCTTTTGACCCTCTGTATATTGGTACCTGAAAATTTTACATACAATTTATAATATTTAAGATGAGAAACATCTTCATTGTAATTTGTGCACCTACCTAATAATATTATGGATTTTTTGCCTGAAATAAGATTATTTAAAATAATTAAGGTCCTAATTATAATAATTTGGTCTGTGGTCAGATTGACCATTTTGGAGAATTAAGGATTTTGTGATTAGACGTTTACGGAAACATTTGATATAAATACACAGCTTATTCAGATAGGACGAAAGGCACACGTAAATTGTATTAGTTGTTTATTTCAGTAAGACTCAGTCTTACTATTCTCTTAAAATATCGGTAATTGAGGCGTCTATCTGACATTATTTTTGAGTCATTGACGCTGTTATGCAGAGCCACAAATTGTCCCAAATTGTCTGTGAAAACATTGTAGGTAGTCCTTTTGCAAATTATATAACAACTACATAATGACAAAAAGTCTTGAGAAAAAGACATTCTAGATTAGTTAAAAACGTACACGTCATGCAATTTAACCTTGACATCCACATGCCAGTATGTCATTGACATTCAATTGAGCCCATATCTTTCAAATCTACTCACATCTTGTCGGCCAGCTATCTTAAGTATTTTTTGGTTGTTTACGTTAACATTATCTTCTTTAGTGTTACCATTCCCAGTCGTGAGTGCTATTAATTCGGGCCTGTAAGGAAATAGTTTTCAATTATTATTAGTTAATGTTCAGGTTCATTAAATTTAACAGAAACTATTAATTAGCAACTCGTTACGTCAGCGATAACAATTTTCCGAAACATAACCGGTATAGAAAAATTATATTCTCCTAGCCTCCATACTGTGTACCCAAAATGCTATCATTAGTAGTGCCGATAAAGTAGGTACCTACTCGTATAGTCTTCTCCAAATTCCTGTTCTTATCAAATAACACCTAACATGTTTATTGATTTAAATTCAGGCCTTTTAATAGGTATTTAACCACTATTTGAAGTGAATAATTATGAAGTTCAAGCGGTTTTACCCGCTATTCCTGCCTAAAAATTTTCGTTTGGTTATTCCAGGCATAGAATAGCCTCTTCAAAACAAGGTCTTTATAAAACTAGACTAAATAAGACCTTCGTGGCACTGATTGCCGGCGACATCGTCACTTTCCAGTAAGTGAAATTGTGGTCAAACGATGGTCTATGAATTGTTATATTAAAAAAAAATTGGCCTGTTCTATTCACGAAGGATGGTTCATCTAGTGTTAATTGGTCTTTACAAACTAGGTATTACATTGCAACTACATTTATGCAAATTTTAAGCGCGATCTGTGTAGAAGAAGTTTTGAATGTATAAGTAAGTATTAAGAGGACACTATGGTTATTTTTAGTACGTTGCGTAAATTTAGTACTCGTTTAGAGCTCGGTTAGAGCTCGGTTAGACCACCGGTTGGACTAGTTATATAGGGACTTACCCGTCATAATTCTTCTCGTACAGCAATGCCAGGAATATGGCCATCGCATCGTCAGATCCTGCATCATTGTCGATCACCAGTTTCATTCTATTTGCATTTTTGCAGTCTTTTTCCCTGAAAGAAATATTAACAATAAAAACATAGAGAAAAAACTCTCTGCTTTATTCATCGATGTCAGTAAAATTCGGAAGATTGGGCACTAGCTTCTCGAAAGTGGAACGCTCAAATTGAGTTCAATTGTGTCCCCATTGTGTTTTTCGTGTGTATTGTTGTCTCGATCGCACTTCGGTCTAGGTACGTCTTTCCATCTTTGTCGTTCATTAGGTAGGTATATTGTAAAATATTGGAAGAAGGAAGTGTCTTTGCGTTTAGTTGTAACACAACACAGGCCATTTGTTGAGTTAGCGCTGGGTGAACGTACCATATCTACAGAATTTTACTTATATCTATGGCTTTATTTGCATTTGTATAAATTTTTCCTAGCACGATAAAACATTTTTATACTACACCTGCTCGGAAATTTGCCTATTCCTTTTCCATTTATAGAATATAAAGTATGTCTTTGCAGGCCTATAGGAAACCGGGAGGAAAAACTCTATGGAATTTCATTTCTCACGTGTTTTAGCGGGAGGAAAAAGTGTATGGAAATCCATTTCTAACGTGTTATTTTTTTTTAATTTCCTAAAAGATCGGCCGGTAGCTATGGTTATTTTCGTTCGGTCAAACCACAAAAAGTTTTTACTTCAAGTCCATTAGGCCTCCTCCGATATCCGAACTATATTTTTAAAAAAGAACCCAAAGGCTGGCGCGGTCAATGAGGTTTTACGAGGGTTTTACCAACATCATTGGGCGCGGTAAGTTCTTCTTTGAGTTTCAATGACTGCTATAGTATACCTAGGAGAGCACATATCAGACCATACCTAGCAAAACAGGGTATACTTAACATAAAGGACAGGCAGGAACTCCATATAGCATGCATAACTCAGAAAATTCTCTGGAATAAGAAACCAGAATACCTATTTGAGAGGTTTACTTGGGCCAAAGACTCTCATGATCGTAACACTCGCTCCAAATACACTAACTATCTTGCGATCCCCAATCACAAAACCAAAGGGTTTAAAGGTTGTTTAAAATACCAAGCATCAAAGATATGGAACAATTTACCACCGCCATTGAGGATAAAAATGAGTTCAAAAACATTTAAAAAAAAGTTAAAATACTACTACTCTTGCGACAGACCCATATGGTAGAAACAACCTTTAAACTCTGAAATTACATACAAAAGTAACGTTAATTGACCATTTTCAGACACACACACACACAAACACACCCTCACACACACACACACATGCGCAAACACACATACACACACGCTCATAAGGTCTCCGGTTGCCCAGACTCTCATGAGACTGGTGCCTCAGGAGAACTAGCATACAGACACATTCATACGACACACTAATAAACCCAGATATGTATATAATTAGTATGTTAAAGTGTGAACTCACCTACGTTAAGCCCGCTATCCCTTAACCCCTCGGTGACCACCTACCCGAGGGGAGTAGATTTAAAATCAGCGCTGCATGTTTCTTACATTCAGCACAAAAGCTGAATCTACTCCCTTTGCCTATGATTAGTTTTTTAATTTTTGTGTTTAATTCTAGTTTAGGTTAAGTAATTTATAGGCAATAAATGATTTATTATTATTATTAATTTTAATATAAATTTCAATTAATAATTAATTCTGCTTTTTATTTTCCTCGAAGGTGTAGTATAAAGCACTATTTTTCACTCGGCAGAAAGTGCGATTCCTACCTCGTGTGTTTTAAGGACGAACACACTCGGTAGGAATTGATCACTTTCTCGCCTTGGTGTAAAATGCACTATTTTTTTGGTTAAATACAGTTAGTTCTTTATTATCAAAGAAAATTACCATCAAAGAATCGAAACAAATTATTGACAACTTTACTAGTTGCCCGCGGATGTTACGGGATAAAAAGTAGCCTATGGTTGATTCTAGGAGTAGAAATACCTTTAGGCTAATTCAGCCCGATCCGTTTAGTAGTTTTGGCGTGAAGAGCACAACAAATGCAAAACATCCATCCATCCATCCAAAGTTTCGCGTTTATAATATTTTTTTCGCATTATATATATTATTTTGTTTGCATACAGATAATTTTAATCCTGGAATCAAATATAGGTTACCTTTTATCCCATAAATCAGTTCCCATGGGATAGAAATCACCTTTAAACGTTTCCATAGAAACAACGCGTGCGAAGCCGCATGCTCAAACTAGTTATTTATATCCTGTGAAAACCCGAATCTATTATTTCCTGTCCAAAATTAAGGAAAAAATAAAACAAAATGATCGAAGAAAAATTATTTCTAGACTAGAGTGAACTGAGCTTTTGTTATGTAGTGCGTCAGTCCTCACACTATTATCAAATTTCTAAGAGTGTTCTATGTACAAGTACAAATACAGATTGTATTTATATGAAAGTTACTAAGTCCACCAAGATATTATTTCGTTCTACTTATGTCACAAGATAATGTACGAGTATATTATCAAATACCATTTTAGAGTGGTCTGTTATGTATGATGTTATCTGTTACGCCACACACATCCGAAATTTTGGATCCAAACTAAGTAGATCTTCCTGCTTGTTTTCTTTCTGATAGGCAACAAAACACTTTGATAAAAAATGGACGTTGTGATTTGTGTAAAAAAAATAGGTAGGTACCTACAAAGAATTATCGGTACACTACAAAAGAAATGACTAAAAAGAAACGGAAATGAACGTTTTACATTGGTGATACAGACAATAATGAAGATGACCATAGATTTAAAAGTAAAACTTATTTTTTATTTATGAACCAAAACAAAAATTCAAAACAAACAAAATCTCGGAACCGTTATCCTTGAGTGCTTGGCTTTATCAGATAAAAATATAATCTTGATAAATAGATATCAATCGGCGGTTGATTGAATAAAATTGCAAGTAACATACCCGTAGCAAAAACACAATAACACTAGAAAAAAGTAAGCACGTCCAAACATTGCAGTGTCTTTTTAATGAATGAGTTAAGAGATCTGGGTGAACTAATTCAATACGCGGGCTTATATCAGCTGATCTTTACAACTAGAGGTAGGTACCTAGTGTTAAGTAGTATTTACATTATCATCTACAATTTTATTATTATACACCTAGTCAGTGCTTACACGAGCTAGTTGAATGAAATAATTGTGTTGTTGCTATTGTTGAAACGAGCAGCAAAACAGTATAATGAAATCGCATTATGTAAATGGAAACAAAGAGATCGTAGTACCTAATTACTTATTTTGATTTATTTACCTATCTGAATAGAAGAGTGTTAAGTTAGGTATTCATTGGACATGAAATTTATCTGATATTAGCTGTTTAGGTGTACCTACTTATCATTAAATAGACAATTTACCTTACCTATAGTTTATTTTTTTTCATTAAGAGTTATACTAAGGTGATAATTATGTTGTAAGAACTAGTAAGATATGTAGTACTATAATTCAATAAAAACATATACACGGTGTAACAAGAGGGGTGGATCATCGGTGACTGGGCGGTGGGGGACCTCAGTCAATACCTATCGATTTAACCCCAAGTATGTTTTGTGATATTCAGCAGTTCAAAAGTTATTTGGAGTTTGGTAATTTTTTTGTCAAAATCAGATTTCAGCCTGAACTTCGCAATTGCAGACAAACTATTAAGTCTGGGACCCTGTCATTTTATTTGAAACTAGTTCAATAGTGGGCCTTTTGTACATGTTAATGTCTTAGATTTGTAACGAATTTTTATAAATCTTATATGAATGCTACAGTCAATTTATTTTTCAAAATCTTATATTTACGTTATTAGCTTTATATGGTTAAAAAAAAATACATCACACTACTTTTTTCTAAAACCACTAGCTTTCATGAAGAAATAAACCCTGAAAAATTCATATGGTTAGTACTAAGGCATCATTTGAAAAATGTACTTAAATAGTACAAGTACCAATAAAAACGATATTTTTAATATCAAAGTGGACAAACCGACCGCGATGCAATGCGAAACGGAGTGTAGGAAGACCGATGGACTCGATGGACCGACGACATTGTAGCCGGTGCAGGGAGTCATGGATGGAAGCTCAGGACCGCTATTACTAAGGGGGAGGCCTATGTCCAGCAGTGGACGTACCTATACTCGCTGATGATGATGATGGTGACATACAAAAACTTATAAACACAAATCGTGGTAAGTATCCCGTAACGAGTGGTTTTAGTGTGAACCATTCCAATTTTGTAAATATTGGCTGACCGGATAACTGTGTTTCTTCGTAAAATCAGAGATGGCGTGGCATTCGAAAAATGTAAAAGGAACGAATTTTCTTCACAGTCATGAATAAATCGTATTTTTTTTTTAATTTTAATTAATTCTTTAGCTACTTGGGTGGGAAAAAAATTCAACAAATCAAAGATCAATAAAATCGGTCCAGCCGTTCTTAGTCAGTAAAATAGCAAATAATTATATTATTAGTTCATTATTTTCCCGTAACCTGGACTCTTGGACACGTCAAAAAATTCAAATAAAAACAAAAGCAAAACTACGAAATAAAGATATCTCTTTGATTTTTTGGTTACTTAAATCTTTTAAGGCAAATTATAGAAGCGGAAGGAAAAATTTTTGTTGTTCCTTCGTCCTTGTATGGTGTTCGAATTTTAAAAAGAGTAACTAACATGACTTTTATTTTGCTAAAAATAAACAGATTTAAAAGCTACTTACGATGTTGTCATGACAGTTGAAACTCGAAACAAAACACAAATCGCTCAGTAGCACACAGACCGAATTGTACAAAACACAAAATGGAAGTGGAATGAACTCAGTATTACGTCTGGCGTAGCAGTGAGTCAGCAAATGTAGTGCGTTCAGTTGGGTAGATAGGACTTAAATAACTACGTAAAGCCCAAGCACTATTCTCGGTAGAATACGGTTCAATATTACCTAAGTATTAGTATGCCGGATAGAACTCGTAGTCAATTTATTACAGAAGGATCTAACTGCGATCAATCGGTGTGTATGAATTTGTATCAAAGTATTGTTTCCAAAAAATTGCGGTGTATAGAAAATCAATATTATTTTATTTCATACTCGTTTTTGCCCGCGTCTTCACACGCGTTGTTTATATGGGAATGTTTACAGGTTATTTCTATCCTATGGGAACTGTTTTGTGGGATAAAAGTAGCCTATGTTTGATTCCAGGCTTAGAGCTACATCTTCACAAAATTTCAGCTCGATCCGTTCAGTAGTTTTGGCTTGAAGGGGTAACAAACATCCATCCATCCAAACTTTCACATTTATAATATTAGTATGATTTGAAAATAATTTCAATATAGTATAAAACCTGACATGTCTGAAGTGCTTATTATGTAAGCCTGATGAAAAGAACTTATTGACTTGACTTCCATCAGAAAAGTAGTAGGTAATGATATACCAATAAAATTATTTAGTTCCTTTTCAGGCTGCCCCGTGTAAAAATAAAAAAAAAACTCATAATTAGATAGCTATAACCATATAACCATAAACTTGTCAAAGCTGCAATATGACAATGTGCCAAGTTAAGCTTCAGAATAACGGTGTTTTTACTAAAAATCATCATCATTTTCAAATGCTCTCAAAGTACCATTGAAACTGAATTTCTAACAAAATAATATAATTATAATGGTTTCATAGAAAATGGTTAACAATTTGTAGAAAATTACTTTGCCGCCGCGCCGTAGTTTTATTCCCTAAAAACGCAAAAAATATTGAAAACCCAAAATTATTGAATATCCCGCGCAGTGCTCGTCAAACGACTTCAACATGTGCTATGAAAAATAAAGATTTAATGTTGATACCTGATACCAAAATCTTCATCCAGTTCGTATATCAGCCAAACGATCACCGACACAGTGGCTACAGCAGCAAAGGTGATCACTCCAATATAAAGCGCTTTCTTCCACATTTTTCTAGATATATAAATTTATCTGACATCTAAATGATATCAACTTTTGACGCGATTTTGATCAAATTTAAATCCACCTTGAAGCATTAGGTGGGATTATAATAGGAACTGTTTTTGAGATATGACCAGTTTTCAAGATTAAGTTACTTAAACTTATTCACTAAGTAGGTAAGTACCTACATAACTAAACTCTTGATTCAGGTACCTATTGGTGGAAAACTCATCTATCTTGATTGTTCAAAAGAAACTTTAGATAAGAAACTGGAAGATCGCTATTTGAATTTAATTTTGTGAACACAAAAACACAACACATGAACAGAATGTTACAAAGACTGCCGATTCAATTAAACCATTGACGTTTTCCTAGTCTGAGAGCCGACAGAACATTTACCGAAAGTATAAAGATTTATACATTATGTTTCATCAACATCATCATGGTAATATCAGCCCACACACGTCCACTCAAAAAAATATCGGTTGACAAAGGTCCAAAATCCCTTTGTCGAATTTTTCTTGTGCTCCTGACAAAGTTTTTTAACCGTACGTTCTAAGAAACTTGAACTCCACGATCAACTTTTTTTTGTCGAACGCATTTTTGCGCCTTTTTGTCACTGCGTAAATTTTCTTTTGAACGTAGCATCTATGTTTTTTTTAGGTTTAACGCAGCCACATAGTTAAATTAACGCAGAAACAGAAGATATATAGTGCTTTGTGACTTCGTTAACTTGCCATTGTACTCACGACAAAACACTAATACAAGAAAAGTTGTACAACTGACAAAATTACTTTGTCCAATTTTGTTTTGTGATTCTAACATTAGTTATTAAACCGTGCGTTCAGGTGAACTTTCACGTGACGACAAAGTTAACTTTGTCGAACTCTTTTTTGTTACTGCGTTGATTCTACTTTGAACGTAGCGTAAAGTCTTTTTTTTTGTCACGAAATACGACATCAGAGACTAAACAATCCGTTATAAGCGTAAATGAAAATGCAGACGGCCTCTGTGGCGCAGCAGGCGAAGGTCCGCCTGTGACGCAAGAGGTTGCGGGTTCGATTTCCGCCTCGGGACAAATGTTTGTACGATCTGCAGATAGGTATTTTGTTCAGGGCGTTCCGGATGTTTTATAAGTATAATAAACAATATATATCTATGTAGTGTATTGTATTAAGTTTATCAGTTATCTAGTACCCATAAATAACACAAGCTCTGCTTAGCTTGGGGGAAACAGAGACTAGACCTAGGTTATATGGGTTATATTAATATTTATTCATAAATTGTAGCCTTTGTAGGTACCTACATACTTTACCTAACCTTAGGTACCAACTAGGTAGGGCTTGGAAACTGGTCTTCTACAGGTTTGGATTGGCATAGCGGGTTCGGATGTAGTAACTACCAACCTGACTTACATGCTAGTAAATAGGTACCTGGGTAAATAAGTTACCTATTATTGAGACACTCCAGAATGACTAAGTAATTGGCGAGATAGGTATGGTTTTTTGAAGTACCTCTATAAACTTACTGGAAACTGTTGACAAGCGCTTAGGACGCTGTATCTACTGGAAAGGAAAGGGTATTAACATAAACGGCGACTACCTACATCTCAGACCTGCGATTCGCAGATAGGTAACATATGTTACTACCTACCTACGTCTTAATGGCGGATTCGCTAGAGTAGCTGAACGGCGGCCTAGCTTCAGCCTCGCGACGCATCGGTCTTGGCATGAATTTGAATAAACGAAGTCAGATCAATGGTCACATTGATCCAATACCGGTCATCATACATGGACACCTTCTCAAACTCGCCGGAAAGATTCTGCAGTTAGGTAAAACAATTTCGAAAAGAAGGCCAAAATGAGAATCCAGCTAGACTTGGCAGCGTTTGGGACACTAGTGACGCCGATCTTCTCGTCATCCATACCATATATTTCGAGCAATGGCTCGAAAATGAAAATTTTCTATCAGTAAGTAGGTAGGTACGTCCTACCTACCCGTCATGCAGGCATGACCTACGGAGCTGAGACGGGGACACTCACGGTAGGGCTGGTCCACCAGTTCAAAGTCGCTCAGCGAGCTATGGAAAGAGCTATGCTCGGAGTTTCTCCTCTCTGAAGGATTCGTAACGAATAGTAATGTACCTACCTACATCCGACAGAAAACCAAAGTTATCGACATAGCTTTATGAAGCAAGCTGAAGTGGCAGGCCATAGGTATCTTGCGAAGAACCGACAACCGCTGGGGGGGGGGTTGAGTGGAGACCACGACTCGGTAAACAATAATTTTTTCCCCGAAAACAGGAAGAAAAAGCGGTAAAAAACGCCTAGGTAAGTAGGTGGGTACCTACTATTTGGAAAGAGTGAACTTTGAGGTAGGTACCTATAATATCTAGTTCCAAATAACTTAGTCTGGCGCCGTGTCTGGCGTCTATCAATAGGTAGGTATAAAAAAATTATAAACAAAAACATTCAATCTGGCGCCAACACGAAACGATACGACTAACTCGATTTCATTGTGATTTGTTGATATAAATAGTAGGTAGGTACCTACATAATTGATGTAAAGTTGATATACACAATAATTTCTGAAATAAAGAGATTCAATTGAGTAGGTAATTTATGAAAATATAATATCTTACTTAACCCTAGATTCATAAACATATGTGCGAGTAACACTATTTAATCAACATTCGTCTCACAGACGAACATATTCAGGTATGTTTCTAATTTCTAAGAAATCGAATTATATCGCAAAAATTTAGAAATTAGAAATTATCCAGAGTGCGAGGATTACGCACTATAATAACAAAACCTTAGATTTAGAGCAACGCGACACCTCTCGTCAAACGAACTAAACGTAACTTTAGTCTTTGAACAGGATTGGATAAACTTCAATGTTTCCCCTGTAGGTGGAGCTAACGGCGCTTGAGTCCGTAGAAAGTCGCAAAGATTTTCGACTCCCACGTCACTTGACTTCGTGGTGTAGTTGGTTATCACATCCCCGTACTGAGGGGAGGACGCGGGTTCAAGTCCCGTCGAAGTCGAAAAATTTTTGCGATATAATTCGATTTCTTAGAAATTAGAAATTATCCAGAGTGCGAGGATTACGCACTATAATAACAAAACCTTATATTCAGGTATGGTTATTTATGATTTTTTTTATGAAAGAAAACAAATAAATAATTGGAATGTCTAACTTCTTTATTGAGTTATTTAAAACTTAAAGTTACGTATATGATTAAGCAAAAAATATTTTTATTCTGAACATTTCAGACACAGCAGGCCAGGGTGGTCGATACACATGAACTTTTTACAGTGGTTACATTGGAACCTCGTCATTTGACGGTTTTTGTAATCGCATAAGCTACAAATCTTTTTTTGGGTACCTACCACTGGGACCATTTGAGTTCTACAATTCGATGAAACGCCTATTCTATTCATAAATATTCGTCCCTCAGACGAATAAAACTCTCTAACTGCTCAAGGACACGTCACTGCGAGTAAAATGAACTCGCTATACCAATGGTCGTATGACTTAGGAAGGTACTTACTTACTTGAGAGGTCAGCTTTCTATCTCTTTCGCTCTAAAACTTGGAATCATTTTTAAGTTTCGCGCGGTCGTCGTCTGTGAGTGAGACGATTGTTTACGAATCTAGGGTTAAAGCGATTTATGTTGGCAACTCTACCTACCGATTTCGCATTTTGACGTCCAAGACGAGACCACTCACTCACAAAGGCATTTGTCATAATTTTATAAACAAACGCAGCATTTAAATACTGTTGTGGCTATGATTATGTTGATTGAATAACGCGACATAGGCCTTTTGTCGAATCGTTAAAGTTGCCGTAACCGCGACGCAATAGACAGACGACGACACTCAATGTAAACCATTTTATTTGGCATTCGCTCGGTCGTCTTCAGTGAGCACAGTCGTTTCCGTTCGTATTTTGGGAGCATTTGGGAAAATGTTGATTTTTAGCCCAAAATCACTTATTTTCTCAAATGCTCCAAAAATACCAGTAAATCAAAGTTGGATTTATCATGAGTGCATAGGAAGTAGTTTACAATTTGCGGTGAATTACTTTTCCGCTAATTTTATTGCTTGTGGAACGTAGAAAGAATTATAAATAACAAAAAAAAAAATCTGTGCGCTAACCCGCGTCAAACAACCACCTTGAACTATTGTTTGGATCATAATTTTTGTCATAAACGTTTGTGTAAAAAATATTTTATATAAGTTAAGTAGGTACCTATTGTGTGAAGAATTATTGACAAAGAATATAATTGTATTTTAAGAATTTGTGGTTTTTATTTATTTTGCAGGTCTGCTATCATAGCGACACAACTCCTAACGCTATCGCCAAGACAAAGTTCAGGGAAACCCAGTGACAAGGCACCTATGTGGTAAGGACATTATCATCTTAGACGTAGGAACAAAGGCACATCATGATAGCATTAAAAGCATAATAATTTATCTCGTTTTCGCTTGCACTTTAAACTAACGCTCCTAAAGCCGCATTTACAGCAATTTTTATTAAATGTAATAGTCGCTGTGAATCTGGCTTCAGAAGCGCGCCATTTTCACGTGCAAGCGAGAACAATTAAAATTAATATTAAAAAATTATATAAATAATTTATATATATATATATATATATAAATTATTATGCTTTTAACGCTATCATAATCTTTGTTCCTAAGTCTAAGGTGATAATGTCCCTACCACAAAGGTGCCTTGTGACTGGGTTTTCCGAAATTGGTCGTGGCGACAATGCACCTTTGTGGTAGGGACATATCACCTTTTACGCAGTGACAGAGGACCATTATACGCCATGACTAATCTACATTGTCGTTGAGTCAATGTACCATTGTGATAGGGACATATCACCTTATACATAGAGACAAGAGTATATTGTTGAAAAGACAATGTACCTTTGTGATAGGGACATATCACCTTATACACAGAGACAAGTGTACATTGTTGAAAAGACAATGTACCTTTGTGATAGGGACATATAACCTTATACGCAACGACAGAAGTACATTGTCAAAGAGACAATGTACCTTAGCCGTAGGGACCAAGGCAGATTGGCAAAGAGACAAAGGTACATCGTCGGAGACACAATGTACCCTTGTGATAGGAACATATTACCTTAAACTAAAGTACAAATGAACCAAACGAAGCGACTGAGGTACGTTGTCGAAGTGACGATGCACCTTAGACATGGAGACAATGTACCTTTGCTATAGGGACATATTTCCTTAGACACAGGGGAAACGGCACCCGATAATTGACAGAGGTACATTGTCGATGTGACAATACAGTAACAACACAACGTTAATAAGCCGTATACGAAGGGACAAAGCTATCGATACTTTACTCATTATATCACAAAGTGAAAGTTTTATGCGCTTGTACGAGGCGACAATATATTGCGTTTAAGTTTCCTTTGTTGGAGAGTTAAAAAAACCTTAGACGCGGGCTATGACGCCCCTTGACGGCTATCAGTTGTATGTTGTTTATTGTCGCTCCGTTTAGAATTTTTTCTCAGTGTCCACAGCTGGACATAGGGCTCCCCCATATGACGCGACGCCACAGAGACCATCCTCTGCATCCAGCAACTCCCTGTGACCGCTGCTACAATGTCGTCAGTTCAACGAGTGGGTGGTCTTCCAACACTCCGTTTTGCCCGTCCTTTTGATCTTTTGGCCGATCCTATGGTTTATTGTTCGCCAATCAACAACATGTTAGTGACAATAAGCAAGGTGTTGAGAAAGTCATCATGTTTCATAAGGATAGGTAGATAGAAAATAGATAAAATATACTTTACTAGCTTCTGCCCGCGGCTTCGCACGCGTTGTTTCTATGGAAACGCTTTGAGGTTATTTTTATCCCATCGGGACTGATTTATGGGATGAAAAGTAGCCTATGTTTGATTCCAGGGTTAGACTTACCTGTATGCAAAATTTCAGCCCGATCCGTTCAGTACTTTTGGCGTGAAGAGGTAACAAACATCCCTCCATCTATCTATCCATCCATCCAAACTTTCGCATCTATAATATTAGTGTGATTGCACAAAAGTTGTACATTAGCGGGCATAATAAAATTAAATGAAGGTCTATCGACAATTTAAAAAAATGTAGATGTCATTGCCTGCTCAATGGATCAATCGGAAGTCCATAATGTTACATGTTATTCAATATTTTTAATGACTTGTAAAAATAATAAAACTACTTTATGACCACAACTATGAATTCAGTACTTAGGTTTGAAGCAACATATTAAAGATGCCGAATATGACTAGAATCCATTTCATTACCTAAAAAAGAAAAAATATGTTGCGATTCGTATTACCTACATAATTATAGCTCTTGATCTAAGAATAGTAGGTTCATTTTATTACACGAGATAAAATCATAAAGCTGTCGCTTGTACAGGAATTACTGTAGCTTATGATAAGATGCTGATATAAGTAATGCAACCTTATTAGTAGGTATTATCAGTTCATTTATACACATATAATTGCCATTTTTGCTATAATTAAGTATGTTAAACAAAGCCTACCTACATTTTACCTAAGTATATATTTTATTCCGGCTGTTCTGGGTATTTCTATGTATCATAAAAAATATCTATCTATGTAAGTATTGAATTAAGTAGGTATATCTGTATACTACCCACACAAGCTCTGCTTAGCTCGGGGTTAGATGATGCTGTGTGAATTGGCTGGCACTATTTATTTGTTGTTTTTATTTCTTAATCTGAGTTATATTTTGTCAAATCTGATAGAAGCAAGCAAGGATTATCTTGTATTTCTATTTTCTTGTGAAACGGTGCAAAGTAATGCCAACAAAACATCAGCATCTTTGGGTAACGCCATCAAGATGTTAATTTTTTTATGGGATTAGGTACAGCGCCTCTACCATATTATAAAAAAATAAAAATTTGAGATATTATGTTTTTCCATAAAAATTTTGAATTAAAGGTACAAGCCTTATATACCTTACAGATGCTAATGATACACAATTTTAATTACACTGCCACCTAGTGAACTTTACTTGTACTATATACTATACCACAAGCTTCTAACTTTCAAGTGTCCTAACGTTTCTTAGTACCTAGTTCCTCTACCGTTTAATAGATGACGCTCTTTTAAAAATAAAAAAACGGTAGAAAGTACTCGACGGCTATAGATATTTATTTCACATACAAAAAAAACCTTGTTTTTCACAGCTTCTTAGTTTTCAAGATCCGTAAATGGTTGAAAGTCAGACTGAAATAAAAGAATAGTCAATGAGTTCATAGGTTACGTATACGACAAGGTAGTGCGACGTAGTACGACTAATAAAACCGTTTTGCTTGTTCCAACTCCAAAAGTATCTTTGTCTATACTAATAATATTATAAAGAGGAAAGATTTGATTATTTGTTTGTATTGAATAGGCTCCGGACCACTGGACCGATTTGAAAAATTCTTTTACCATGAGAAGCCCCATTATTCCTGATGAACATAGCTACTTTTTACCGCGGGAAAATGCTTCATTCCTACGGGAAAACGGGTAATAGGACAACGGGTAGTAAGAATGCAGCTAGTCTATTATTATAATTATATATAGTGTTTTCTGCGTGAAGTCGCCCTTAATTCTTCTAAATATAACGTTCTGAGCCCCTCCGTCCAATCAACCAAGAACTGGCCTATCCTCCTGCCATCTTTGTCTAATTCCGCCGCGTGGTCTTCTTCTTGGAATTGGGAGCCATCGGTCACTCAGCAAACGAGTTCACACCTGAACAAGCCTCCCTCCCAAAAGGGGGGTTTTGACAAAACCACTGTGCTTGGCAGGCAGATTGTGGATTGCAGTAAAGTTTGTAGAAATAAATGGCTGTGTGGTGCCGGCTTAGAATTTGCACTACCCCAACTCTTCCCGCGGGTTTCGTAAGAGGCGACTAAGGGATATCCACCGGGGGCGGGCAGCAGTGCTTCAGAACAATTCTACCACCGAACTGCGATCCCCAACCCACATGCCCAGCGTGAGGGTTATTGGCATTACCCCCCATGTGATAAAAGCCAATAAGGCGCTTATCCATTACAGGCTGTTGAGGTTGAGGTTGTAGAAATACACTGAAGGAAACTGCAGCCCTTTCTTGGTAGGTTAGGTACCCTTAGTCGGCGCTTAGGACATTCATGGGCTGGAGGAAACTCTGACGCCGCTATCGCCACTGCCATCCGATGGCCCGAGATTTGGTGTCTATCTTAGATAATAATATCATTTTCATTTTACGCATTTGTGCTAGACAATTTTATGCTATCATGTTAATTTTCCAATGACAATTTTTGTGGCAAATCTGAACATTATTACTAATGAGCTGAACCACAATTCGATTTCAGTAGGCGATTGCAACGATTTTCAGATGCATTATGGATGTAAATGGGTTAAATATGAACCTTAAGCATTTGTGTTGATAGAATACATTTTCGAACACACAGATCGATGCATCCGATTTTCGGATGCCTCGATCTGTTCATGATAACGTTAGCTACATTTTATAGAAACAATGAATACCTGATGGAAATACCACCATTTCTTTTCTTCTTCGAAATCTTTAGCATTTGCAGGCAAATGCTCTTCATGATCTGGTGCGTCCGAATTGAATTTTATGTGGTTGAAAGCATTCTGTGAATAAATACGTCCTATTTATATAATAAAACTGGTCAAGTGTGAGTCAGGTCATACACGAAGGGTTCCGATCAATAGTACAAATCTGGAACGAACAGAGAAACCCTAAAAATGGAAAATTTTTGATGGTTCGAAATTAAAGCAAAAAATCAACGTCACGCGGTCACCCATCCAAGTACTGACCGCGCCCAACGACGTTGCCGTTTGGTTTATAGTTTAATAAAAACAATCAAATTATATTAAAATTTAATCAATTAATCATTCATTCAATAACTTAAAAAAAATGTGCAAAATTAGACTTAGAGCTGAGAACGACGACAAGCGGTACAACTATGTCACGCTCCAAGTCACAGTTTACTCAGTTCGTAACCAAGACCAACTAAGCCCGCATGCCGAGGGTAGAAGAGTCGAAATTGGAGGTCGCTTGCAATGTTCGAACGGTCTGTTTCAAGTTTTTGCGACCACCGTGAAACAGACTGAACACAAATGGACGGTAAAAAAAAACGATTTTCAACATATCGCACCCTCGGTAGAACAAGGGCATAATTGACATGTTTATGATTTTACAGGAGAGACATTTTAAGATTTTTTTGTGTTGAGATGAGAGTCAACATAACTTCTTCTTATATTGACCTTGAGGTAATTTTAGTGTGAAATGTACCTTATAGTTTTGTGAATAATGGCATGCTCTTTATAATGCTTAAACATTTATAGTTTCAATTATTTTCATATAAATATAAAAACTTACCTACACATAAGCCTTTGTTCCGCCAAAATTCTTAAAAAAATATAATTATGACCTTATTTACTTTTATTTTTAAGGGATATTTTAAATAAAAATTAAACATCAAGTGCGAGTCTGACTCGCGCACTAAGGGTTCCGTTTAATTTTAAGACCTTGTTAATTGCCAATTATTATGATTCTAGGTCAACATGAAGTACCCTGTATATGTTGCTCGAGGGAGAGAATCAAAACTTATTTTTTTAGTTAATACACTACAAAATTTACGGTTTTCAGATTTTTATCGTTATTTATGTTATATGACTTTGCTTTTTACCAAATTTTATGATTCTAGGTAAACGATAAGTAGGTACCCTATAGGTTTTGGTCTATAGCAAGAATTTAAAGTATTTTTTTAGGTGAATAAACTACAAATTTACGGTTTTAGGATTTACTCCTTTACTTGTGCTATAAGAACTTGCTTCTTGCCAAATTTTATGATTCTACGTCAACGGGAAGTACCCTATAGGTTTTGGTCCATGGCGAGAAACAAAAGTATTTTTTTGACGTGACAACGTCTTATAAATTGGTTTGCCGGGTGACACTTCAAGAAACTGCGTTACGCTCCGCTCACTTCAAGAAACTGCGTTACGGTCGTTGTCACGTAAAACTTTCGCCCGTATACCGACTTTACAGGCAACCAATTTTTTTTGTAAATAAACTACAAATTTACTGTTTTCGGATTGTTTCCTTTATTTGTGTTATAAGGCCTTGTTTCTTGCCAAATTTCATAATTCTAGGTCTACGGGAATTACCTTATAGGTTTTGGTTGAAGCATTAAAAGTAATGTTTTTAGTGAATAAATTACAAATTTATGCTTTCCAAATATTTCCTTAACTTGTGCTATAAGACCTTGCTGCTCACTAAATTTCATGATTCTAGGTCTACGGGAAGTACCCTATAGGTTTTGGGTGCATTTGATTCCCTTGAAAATTTCAAATTTTTGGACATAAATAGGCTGTAACTTTTGAGTGCGTTGACTTAGAAGTTTAATTTATATCACGGCTTCAAGAAGTTACGGACTTGAGATTTGATGTTAATTTCAACTCGATACCTCCACGCGTTCCTGAGAAACAAGGGTTGACAGACAGACAGACAGACAGACAGACGGACAACAAAGTGATCCTATATGGGTTCTTTTTTTCCTTTTGAGGTACCGAACCCTAAAAACCACCTTCATGACATGTAACTTAATTATATTTTTGTTTTTCCCGTACCCTGATCAATGACGGATGCTTGAAAAAATAGCAGATTTAGATTTTCCTAGATTTTTAAAATGTATTTCTTGACGATCTCTATATCGATATAATTAGAGATCATAAAAAAATGGCGATGGAACAAGCAAACGGTCGGCAATACTAACCGGTGACATTTATGTATATTCATTTTGTACCTGCAACAAAATACTAAGTTTAAAAACTGACCTTGGAGTCCCAGAACCATTTGCTCTTCATAGTAATGTTCTTTGCAGACTCGGTGGTCCCGATGTAGTGCTCATCTTCTTCGTACTCTTCTTCATGGCCGTTAAAGCCATAGCCTAGGTCATCGCCTGCTAGTTCCGCAGCTGTTACTAGAGGCTTCATGATGACAATGTCTGCTTGTCTTCTAGGCCGCTTCAATTCTTTCAACTTGTGAAGCATTAGTTTCACGAAACTCAGTGTTTCCTGTAGGTATGCAAGGCCACATATTTTTGTATTGCCAAATGGGGGACTTCTAAGCTCAACTAATGATGAAAATTAAGCCCAACAACATATAAGTTTCAATGGATTTACACAGTGGTAAAACAACCTTGATATCGAACCCAAAACTTACCGGACTTTTAAAGAGCCTGCTTTCAATGGGGTTTTGTGGGGTTTCTTCCTCTAGTTGTCGGTTGTTTGAATGACCGTAGATGTGCTCTTTTATTTGTAACTTTTCGGATTCCCACTGTTCAGAAAAAATCGTTAGGTATGTGATTGATTTGAATTTTGCACGGGAATTATAAATTAAGATCATTATTTTATGGTAACTAACATAGTATATAGGTAGTTGTACTAACATTTATGGTGAACAACCGAAATAAATGATTTGATTTTTTTTTAATTATTCAAAAGGTGAGTCAGTCAGCTAAGTCAGTGATTGGGTGAGATTTTTAAGATACGTTCGTGAAGTTACAATGATCCCTTCTTGACCCCTTCCTCCCCGGAATGTCTGATTTTTGGCTAAGAACACAAATTTTGCGGTAGCTTCTCTAAAATATTAATAGATTTTGAAATATTTTTTGGTACAAAACTAAAATCACCTCATTTTCCTCACTGACTGGTTGAGTTTCTTGATCATTGTTTACCACTTGCAAGTCTCTCCTGGAATAAAGTAGGGAGTTATTGAATGCCTCGTGGTCATCATAATCAGCCCATAAATGTCCACTGTTGGACATAGGCCCATACATATTTATCCTGTTATTTTAATATATCAATTTTAATTAGTACTACTTACATATTAAGTAGGTATTTACTATGTACACCACAAGACCTGTAACTATGTTACCAATTAAGAATCTAAATTATACAAATAGTGATCTTAAGCCGCCTCCATCTATCGATTCCCTAATATACGAAATACAATTATTCCTAATTTTTTTTTAATTAAATAGAAATATAAATCTTACTTTCTTGGTACCTGTGAAATAGAGAGGGGATTAATTAAAAAAGCTTTAGAGCGGTCAATTACGTTAGATAATAAATAAAAATTCTCATGTAGTAAATCGTTAAAGTGTGCATCTCATTTTGAACTTTTCGTAGGAACGGTTAAAATCGAGATGGATATAAAACATTTGGTTACCTAAAAGAGTTGAGTTGTATAAAAACACACACAAATACTGTGCATTATATTTATGGTATTGAACTTGTAATATTCAGATGGATTTTATATTGACGGCATCACACAAGAGACAGCTCGCTGGCAACTAGCTAACTTGAAGCCTGCGGTAAGCCATTTTATCCGAGTTGAGATGTTTACGAGATTATGTCTCTATTTTTGTGTTATGCGGTAACGCTGCGGCTTAGGTGAGCTACATCCTTAGATCGGTCAGAACTGGTTAAGTCGTCTTTGTAGTGTACTTATTCTACGTCCATAGACTAGCACTAGCATCCATGGTCTATGGCTCTGAGTGTGTTCATGGTTTCAGGCTCCGTCTGCCATGTTGGATTTCGTCCCCCATGGGAATAATGTAATGATTCTGTGTTATTAAAAAGTAATTAGAGTGTCGTGTCTCAGTAATATCTTTAATTATATAGTATAATTTATATATTCACAGTCTTGTTTTATCAAGTAGTATTATTTATTAATTGATGAAATAAACCTGTTTTTTAAAATACTTACAGACGAATGCATGCTCTCTTTGTGATAAGGGTGGGATGGCCAAGCTGCTGATCTGAGAAAAGTTATAAAAGAGCTAATCCAGTAAAAAAATTGTAACACAGCACGTCTCAAGTCACGATTTCCATTTGACAGATAATCGTTGAGTGAGAGATGTGCCTAAGTTTGATTTGCTTTGAGTATTTGTGGGTAAGTGTAAGTACCTATTTATCTACAGGATTCGCAGACACTCGTCAAATTCCCGGTTAGTATAATATTAAAGATTGGTCAAACCTATAAATGGTCAGATACTCGATTCTTAGCATACATTCTTAGCCTATCAAATCCGTTATTAGTCAAGCACGCTTTGGTTCAGTCAAGAAGAAATGGAAATTATAGACATAGTTTTTCAAGTATTTTCATACCCAAAATGTGGTTCCGTCTGTTTAGCCACCAAGACATCCTCTTCGGAATCCTTAAAATAAATACCAAAATTATCTTTTTCCTTTCTCTACACTAATAATAATACTTATAAAAGAAAAGATTTGCATGTTTGTAAAGAATTAACTCAAAAACTACTGAACCGAATTCAAAAGTTCTTTTACCATTAGAATGCTACATTATCCCTGAGTAACGTAAGCTATATTAATGTTTCAAAAAACCTCTCCATCCGTTCGAAGCCGGGACGGGCCGCTAGATTATTATATTCGTAAATAAATGTATTTCAAATCGCTAATATACAATGTGCCACGTTATGGGTTATATTATAAACCAAAAGCAAGAATACGTTGGTATGAAAATATATGGGTATTTTTTCGACTTTTTTCAAAATATTTTTAAAATTATGAAACCTACAGAAATTTCAAAAAGTATTTTGAAATTTAGAACCCCACATGACCCTGTTTATCCAACTTACTAATTTCTACATCTCAATTTGTATGGAAAATGTTTCATTTTTAATTTTTTTCCATTTCTTTTTTTCTTAAAATTTGTATAGGCGCACGAAATGTCTTATTATTTTTAATTTCAAGTTGATAGCTGCGGTAGTTGCTGACTTATTAAGGAGGGGAAAAGACAGACAAAGCGAGACCATATGGGTTTTGAAACCGATCTTCGAAACCCTAAAAAAGTCGATATAATTATGATATAACACATCAAGTCGGACTCGAAAGTTCCGTATGATTGTAAGACCTTGTTTCTTGCCAAATATCATGATTATAAGTGAACGGGAAGTTGGTACCCTGCAGGTTTTGTGTGCATGTGATTCCCTTTGAAATTTCAAAATATTCGAACAAATACGACTGTACCTGTTTGTTCCCTGTTCCTTTTTTATTTTGAGGTAAGGAACCCTTTTTATATAAAAATGCTATTTCGTAACACTATCGACTTTAAAATTTTTTTTTAATAAAAAATATAGTTGTACTGAAGTTGATCACCTCGAGTTCCAGAATCACTTGGTTTAGTACATTACGTGGCACCATACGAATATAAACTTACCATAGCTCGTCCTGGGATGATCTGAAATAAAACCAATAAATTTATTTCCATGGAAAAGTTCAGAAGATGTAGTTTTTCCATCTTGGTAGTTATTTTGTCATACATTACCTCCATAAAATCTGAAGGTGATCTGCGGAACCCACTATAGGCCAGCCTTTGATTTGTCCCATCCCATCTGCAAATATTATTATTTATTCAAATCAAATCTATATAAATAACAGAAAACCATACACTTTTGTTGGACTAAATGTATGACCAGATTGTACAGATTTTAAGTAGCGCGGCTGTAAGCACTTATGGTAAGCCAAATAAAAGCCAAAGCGGACCAGACATTTATGTGGATGGAACGACCATGTCCGTGAAACTCATGCATGACTCCAGGTTTAACTTTTAAATGTGGGCACGACCCACATTTAAAACGTGTAGCACGACCTTCTTCTGGACCAATTTATAATAAAATATTGTATAAGTCCTGCAAAATCTTCAAAAGTCTAATAAATTGGTGTCAAAAAACCAAGAACAGCTGAAGATGGACATTCTTGCCAACCATCGATCGGCTAAAGATTTTAGTAAATTTTGGAAAGCTAAAGGTAAACAGGAGGCTAGGCCTGGTCTCCCGGTAAGTGTAGATGGGGTTAGTGAGGCCGTCGACATCTCCAACATGTTTCACGAGCACTTCAGGGTGCGGTCCCCACTTGCTCCTTCCACTATGTCGATCGATACTGAGTCCGTGGGTGGTACGGGTGGCTCCACTCTCCCAGAAGAGAAGCCACCCGATAGAGAGGAGACACTTGTTATTTTTTCTGCTTCACAAGTCAAAAGAGTCCTGACCAAGATGAGCGGTGGTAGGTCTCCCGGCCATGACGGGCTCAGTGTCGAATATTTTAAGCATGCAGGAGTGCGTCTTCTGAACGTCCTGGCGATGTTTTCACAATGTGCATTAGTCACTTTCACTTGCCACTTGATTTGATGAAAACAATTGTGGTGCCCATTGCGAAAAACAGAACTGGGGATGTTTCGGACACAAATAGCGACCGACCTATTTTGCTGGCAACCATAGTTGCTAAAACGCTGGATAATAATATCTAGATAAATATTTAAATCTGCACGACACTCAGTTCAGGTTTCAACCCGGACTATCTGCAGAAAACGCAATCGTAAGTCTCAAGAATACCATCCAATATTATACCGACCGCAGGAGGCCGGTATACGCCTGTTTCCACGACCTCTTTTTGGCAAGGCTTTTGACGTGTGTCATAATTATGATGTGCTTTGGAGTAAGTTGCGAGGCAGGGATTTACCGGTTGAAGTCTTGAAGTGATCTAAGTACTGGTATGATATCCAAACAAATTATGTTAAGTGGGCCAGTTCTCTATCGGGAGCTTACAGGTTAGAGAGTGGGGTGAGACAGGAGAACTTAGCCTCCCAACCTCTTCAATCTGTATGTTAACGACCTCATCGACGAGCTTAGCAGCATGCGTATCAGCTGCTGCATAAACGGCGTTAGTATTAACAAAATTAGTTACGCTGATGACATGGTGCTGCTGAGCCTGTCGGTGGGGGAGAGTTACTGAGAGTTTGTGAAAACTACGCTAATGAGCATGGGCTCATAAATAATGTAAAGAAAACGGAAACCACGGTACTTAAGGCCGCCGGTAAATGTCCAGAGATCAAGCTCCATATTAGCCTTAGCGGCATAAACATTAATCGCGTGAAGAAATTTAAATATCTTGGACATGTACTTGCTGTCGACCATAAGGACGATGAAGACGTTGAAAGGGAACGTAGGGCTCTATCGGTTCGAGGTAACATGCTGGCTCGCAGATTTTCCTGTTGTACTGACCAAGTTAAAATCACGCTATTCAAAGCTTGTTGTCAGAGTTTTTACACGGAAAGTCTGTGTTTACGGCATACCACAAAATTAATGGACACCCTACGAATTCAATATAATAATATATTTCGGATGATGCTACGACTGTCCCGATTCTGCAGTGCATCGGGGATGTTTGCGCAATACCACACTGATAGCTTCCATGCTATCATACGCAAAAAGACAGCGCAACAGAGACAAGACAAAAAGATGCGCAGAGTGCGGGACAGTCGCAACAGCATTCCGACGACTGTGGCAGAGTGCCTATCATCTCCACAAGTTCTTAAATTCTTAAATTCTTTATTGCACACACAAGTTATTTCATACATAAAAGTTAACAAAAATACTGGACATGTACAAAGGCGACCTTAACCCTAAAAGAGTTTTCTTACAGCAAACCTTTGGATATAAAGAGAATTTATGATGACTATGGATATGAAGAGACGTAGTCTGCGAAAAGAAAGTAGCTTTGCCTCGGAAACCACGTTAAGCCATTGGTCCTGTGCCTGACCTTTCGTCGGTCGGTCCGATCGTTTTTATTGGTCTGCCGTCCCATCGGATTATGAGAGTGAAAGGAGATGCATAGAGAGTGCACTTGTGTTTGCGCCCATACTTGTACCCTACACTAATATGTTTTACGCACATGACTAACCTCCCGTTGAGACTGGCCGCTGTTGTCGAAACTCAGAGAGGTCCTCCTAACCGAGTCATCTTCGTTCTTCATCATCATTATTTAAGAAAAGCTGGATAGGTATACCTGATGCCCAAAATATTATTGGTGTTGCCATAAACCCCAGATCCGCTCTCCATCTCTCTATGTGGGAACTTTATAGACGATTTTAGCATGCCCAGCGTTGGCCTGAGAAGCGTGTGAGCTGGTAGGATAGGCTCAGCTTCTGGTAAGTGGTTGGGGTAACGAGGGGCCCCGAGAATCGACGAGGTTTCGTCTACTCCGTACACCCGCTGGAATAAAATTGGAATACAACTATTAGAAAAAGGCAAACATTTTTATTAGAGACAGGCCACCAAGCCTAATATTCTTTTAGGAGGGCATCACTAAGAAAGGTTTTAAAGAAATATGGTACTAAAGCAACCGCGAATAAAATAAATCGAAATCATGTCTTGTTCAGGAACTCCGGTTAAAATTTAATACCTACCTACGTCAATAATAATAATTTTAAAGGATATGATATATTAACAAGAATATACCTATACCATATATTAACAAGGAGCTCGAAAGGAAAAGCTTTACTCAAAACCAGCATTTGTATACACTGCACAACAAAACTATTCTTGTGAAAAAGCAATGTCATACCCGGAATCTCCCCAGGCCTGCATTTTCTCGCCGTAATTGCTGCAAAAGAAAACTTTATAATACGTATTTATCTTAAGCTGTACTTACATAGAATTGTAACTCATAATAATATTGCCGTGTAACTTAGAATTGGCACTTACAGCTATGTGGTCCAGTTGTTCTTGTATGCTAACTCCCTGGCATAGCAGGGCGGTCTGAAAAAGCAGTTTTCTTGAGTACCTTTAGGGTACGTACTTCCAACGGTAATGTAATAAAATAATATACTCTAAGACAATGTGTTCCAAAGTTTATAACTCCGAAACATGCATATTTTTTTATATCCCCGGCGAGCCATTTTTTTGAGTGTTTATAATGTGGTTTTCTCGTATCTTTTATTAACTTGAATCATCCAAACGGCAAAAGCTATTTGATAAATGAGATAAAAATACTCGTCTGGACCCTTAAATGGTTAGCTTAGCTATATTTTCTAGGCCCTTGTCACCTTACGTTGCCAAAATAGTGAAAAAGCGGAATCCGAGTGTTTTTTAATTTTTAATTAATTACTTGTTTTCGTGGTTATTATTGACAAATGTTTCTCCAATGGCACTTGAAATCCCTATAACGTCGGAACTACTAACTTTAATAAAAAAAAAATTATGTTCTTGTTAGAAATCACAATAAAATTCAAATAAACTCACACTCAACAGTACGACTACTCTTAACGTCATACCCATAACGAATCCATGGAGGAACGTCGAGCATTCGCGATAAAATAGCACAAATTAATTACCACTGAGACAAATCCAGCGTGAAATTACTTCACTTGACTGCTAACGATATCCCAACTTCGCCATTTAATTCTTTGGTGAACGATCGCTGTTATTAATTTTACAAGTGATTGACGATTTCTGTAATTAATGAGCTAAGTATTTCTTTGAGATTAATTTGGTACATTATTTTCACATTTTTATAATTATACGTTTATATCTTAGCCCAGTCTTGCCGAGCCTAAGCTTGTACAGGCTTTCAAAACTGTTATAACAAGGACTTTCTACACACAACATAGTAGGGGACTAGATACAACATGGGATTCTTCAAGACAAGAGTGAATAATTATGCGTCTTCTAGATTTCATGATACACCGTTCATGATACAACATCAGCCAACATCGTCACATACCAACAGGCGAGATTGTGATCAAAGAGAGGTCTATTTCATTTTCTTCTTATTTAGTAACGTTAATTCTGCCAGCATATACGGACAGAGCATAACATTTTCGCTGTAAAACTTTTCATCGGTGTAATGAAATTTACGTATAATATAATCTGTGTCGTGGTCGTTTTCATTGTGCTTAATTATCAATTGTTAGTAATGCGTTACTCCAGTCTAAATTTTCTTTTTACCAAAAACTTTCGGAGGCGAAATTATGATCGATGCTAAAATTATGAAAATGACTTTAGTGTTATTAACCATGATGGATTTAATTGTTTCATAGCCTAACTTAGATAGTAGGCTACCTACTTATTATACTGAAAATACGCATGCAAAACGATTTTTTTACGACCTCTGTGGCGCAGCGGGCGAAGGTCCGCCTGCGACGCAGGAGGTTGCGGATTCGATTCCCGCCTCGGGACAAATGTTTGTTATTATTTATTAACAACTGTTGTTATTGCGGTTTTTCAAGCAAGAAAAATTCACAGCAGCCCGGAGTCAGGAAGTTGGGGTTGTTATACTCCCGTGCCTCGGAAAGCATGTTAAAGCCGTTGGTCCTGCGCTTGATCTCTCCCCGGTCGTGTCGGTCTGCCGTCCTATCGGATTATGAGAGTGAGGGAATAGAGAGTGCACCTGTGATTGCGCACTATAATATGTCCTGCGTATCTGGCTAATTCGAAATTGGGCTAATAGGACATTATTATTACTACTTATACACAGATAGATACATAGATATTTTTTTTAAATATACGAAGAAAACACCCAGAACCATTATTCAGGGTGTTTGGAGATCGAACCCGCAACCTCCGGCGTCGCAGAGGACCTCCGCCCGCTGCGCCACGGTGGTCATTTTATATAAATGACTAATCGCTCGCATAATTTTAACATTCTACAGAATGCCACAAACAGTTTTGCCAGTTGCATGTTCTGGCAAATAAAATAATACCAAAATGTTGCACAAACTTTATTGTAACTTCAAGTTTGTTCACTTTCAGAATTTGTTGCCGTTAGTAATATATTTTCGTTATTTTCTTTGCACTTATATGAGCCATCGCATTTAGCTCATTGGTTTGTAGTCGTCCTGAAATCAGATGATATAATTTATGTATTGAATAAAAAATAACACCAAGGTACCACCACACTCCCCACACGAGAGTCCAACTATACGAAACTTGGGAAGACGCGGCAACAGTGTAGTATGTGAAATGTTTGGTGCGTGCTACAGAGCAGCCCAGCGTCCTGCGCCGTGAATCAATACACAACTCATGGTTTATAGTTTTGTTACTATCAGTTCTCACTACTAGTATCCTTTATTTAAAATAAAAAATGTGCTGACCAAAGGCATTGCCTCCTCTTGTAGGCGACACGCACCTCACAGGACCCACGCTGTGCCAAAGTGCCTGTCTTCGTCCATCACGTGTTTTGCGCCTTTTAAATATTTAAAACGGGTCGTGGCGGTTGCTATGTTTGCAGCCGACCAATAGGGTCGCTTCTTTATTGCGTCATTTTTGTCAGTTCTGAAAGTGACGCGATAATGGATCGATCCTATTGGTCGTAGCACATCTCTGGCGAAAAGCAGCCTCAGAATTGACCCATCCAACTCAGCTTGTGGATGTTGTAAGAGCCGACTCAGGGTTCCTACCAAGTGGAAGGGCAGCAGCTTCTTTTTATGTATTTTTAAAAATACCCTATACTTTTATCGACTCCACTGGACGAACCGACTTCAATCTCTAAGCAGTCTGCCAAGCGTGGTGAGCAAAACTCCCTTGATTGAGGGTGGCACGTGTTAAAAACTAACTTACTTAACAGTAAAACAATCATTTATGTGTCTTTCCTTCCGGCGACTATTACCTGGTTAAAATACCACCATTTCCTCCCCAAAAACAGATCAAATCCAGATGGTCCATAGTTCTTGTATTCTGGCCCATATGGATTTAAGTTCATGTGATCACCATCCATCTACAAAAAAAAATTGATCAATTTTTATTTTCTTCATACCGCTTTCGTACAATAAATATTATTACAAGTTTGGCTGGGAATTTATAACTAAACTTCATCGACCCTTCTGATTGGTACCATTGATATAAATCTGTTGAGCTACTTCTAGATTGTTTGCAACAGTCTGCAGTTAGGTCAACCGTTTCGATTATAAATAGTTCCAATTTGCTTCCATTCTTTAAATGTAGTTTTTTCTTAATGATAATATTGGGTAGGAAAAAAATATTCTTTTCGTACATAATGATTCCACAAATAATTCTGCTTGTATTTATTTTTGTGTATTGTAAACGGATTCCCTGGGTTACTTTCCGCCGATGCACTTGAGCCGCCGGATTCGGCATTGTCACTACCTTCGTTACTTCGTTTACGGTAATTGGTTTTATCACTTTTTCTTCGCAAGTCCTGTGGAAAAAAACAATCTATAAACCAAGGAAATAAAATCGAGAGCCATTTATATCGACACATAATCTTCGACACATTTTTTTTAAATATGAAATAATAAAAAATAGAAAATGGAGGGCCATTTTCATAATTTTTTCTGCCAATTCTAGAAAACCACTTCTCCTCTTCTTGTTAATTTTCTTACTAATCCAATTAGTTTCAGACACGCAGATACAAGTTTGCAACAAAATCATAAAAATGCGCGTTCGAAGGCCAAGATGTAAATCGTTAGATAGGCCCTTTCTGTTGTGAGACCGCGCCGTATTGTTGCCACGTGAAATGAGATATCTCACTCATTTGGAATTAGTGTACAATTAGACAATGTTAGCCGGGCGTGTTGTGACTTTGTAATTTTTTGTTCAAAAGTGTCACGAAATGCCATCGTGTGCATTTTGCAATTGCAACAAAAACACAAATAAAGCCAATGCCATTTCACTCGTAAATCGATTATTATATGTATAATAACTAAGTATTATTTTGCCTTCCGCTGTTAAAAATAACAAATTTAAATGGCGAGTGCACGAAAGAGAATACTTTCTCTTGTGTTTGTAATTGGGAAAAAACCAAATGACACTTTTTTTCTCGGTACCTTCCCTTGTTGAGCAGTTTGTGCACAGATTGCACACTTGTTAGACATAGACGCATTTTCGATTTTAGGGCATATTATAGGACCTTTATTTTTTCATAGAAGTCAAGTTTGATTGCACAAAGAATTATACCTATTTATAATAATAGGGTAGTGTCCTGGGTAATAACAATATTATTCTATTTAGTCCGTCAGTTCGATTATCAGAAAATGTTAGACACATTTTCTCTCACATTTTTTGTTTAATCGTCTAAAAAAAAGACTGACTAATTAGAATTTTTAAGGACATTAGCCTATTAGGTTTATTGGCAACTTGTATTTACCCGCCACATTGCCTGCATAGTTAATATAATTTATATAACATAATTATGTATAATTCTTGCTTAAAGTGAAGAATGCTGTTACACAAATTTGTGCAGCATAGAAAAACTCACATGTCTGTCATAAATCGTTCTTTCAGAACCCATTCTGAAAAGGAGATAAAAATAGGTCATTTTAAATATCGATTTTTTTCATTATGTGTTTTCTTTCTTCTCAGTCGTGTTTATTTACAAGAACTCTTGCAATACTATAAAATATTTTACAAACGTTTTTAGCAAAATCAGTGATTTATCTTAATAATTACAAAAAAGACATTTATTCACAAAGAAAATTATACTAGTATTTACAGTTGAAACAATTGAGCTAACTGCCGACTGTTGCAAACAGTCTACAGATAGCTCAACTGATCCATATCAACACCAGTCGGAAGCGTCCCCAAGACGCTGGCTGCATTGCCACGCTGTATGGCAATGCTGATACGCTGTGCCAGATATTCACCAGCTCTCGGGTCACGCGTCAAATTACAAAAAATAATTACAATAACAAAAGTAGGTATCAAATATGTTTTCAAAAAGTACCTAAGTACTAAAAAAAAAAAGTATTAACCAAAATAACAGTTGCAAAAAAGCTCCGGTTCAATTAAGCAACCGGACTACTGATACATCGAGCCAGTAGTCCCGTAACCGGAGTACTGAGACTACACAAAAAAAATGTATCGTATTAAAAAAAAAGAAAAATTCGTACATCAAAATTAGATTCTCTCGAGGTTCAAAATCACCGCCTTTCAACTTAGTACACATGTTTCGTGGCACCCTGTATGCATATACACGAAACATGTGTACTAAGCAAAATTTCCAAGCTTGGTAGAGACTGGCTCCATAGTGCTTACATGTCTAAAACTTCTCTGGCGTCATTTTCTTCACTTGAGAGGGATATCTGTGGTACCTAAGTATATAAACAAAATGAAATTACGTGAAACAGTGTAGGTATATCTTACAGAAACAAGATTTACTGTACATTAAATGAACTTACTATAGCTGTTAGCGGTGATTTACTGAAATCGAATAAGAGAAGAGTTGTAGTTTGAAAATTACAATTCTATCAAAAACGACAAACAATTTAACATGTGAACATAGAAGAGATGGAGTTTACTATAAAATTCAAATAAGTTATGTGTCATAACTTACTTTCTCTTTTTTTTATGATTTTGTAGAATTTGCGCCAATTCTACCTGCAACAACAATATTATATTTATTTATTACTAGATGATCGCCTCGCGGTTTCACCCGCGTAGTTCCCGTTCCCGTGGAAATTTCGGGATAAAATATAGCTTATGTCACTCCCTGAAAAGTAAGCTTCCTAACAGTGAAAGAATTTTTCAATTCGGTCCTGTAGTTTCGGAGCCTATTCAATACAAACAAACAAACAGTCAAATCTTTCCTCTTTATAATACTATTACGAGTATAGTATAGATATCAAGCTAAAAGTCTATCCCTTTTATATTCATTTCAATTTTACTCTCCACTGAAACATAAAAAACTGCTTTTAGAAAATGATTTAGTTTGTCCCGCCATTATGTCTAGAAACCTTGCAAACCTAAACAACCACTTCGATATTGTTTTTCAAGACCTACCAATAATTTGTCAGTGCTTCTGCCTTTCCTGAAGTCACTGTATCGTAATCTCTGGTTTTCTTTTCCATACCTGTGAAGACAACAAAAGTGCGTTGGTACGTAAATAAGGGAGAATGATGAAAAATGTATAAAAAAGTGTATCAAAAATATGTACGAGATATCATTCTGGCAAAACGAAAATAAACTAACAGCAGTTTGTTTTGTTCTATTGAATACACAATGGAATTTGAAATTGGAAGTGCTCGCGTATGTTTATAGGGAAACGCTTTAAAAATAGTCCACTTTTGCCACCAAAATACCAAAAAGATTTGGATTGATGCGGTGGTCAACTGAATTAAAAGTTACTTTCACTCGTTATAGGCTGAAAGGATTTAATGACTGAAAAACCGAAATAAGTTTGTGAAGGTGATAAATGGGTATCCCAGGGAAGGATATCGACTACTGTTTATTTTCATACGCCTGCAAAGCTGCAGGTGGAAGTTAGTTATCCTATATCCAGGTTGTCTGGCTCGCTCTTGAGCGATACGACCGGCAATTGTCACTTAGATTATAATTATTTCATTTGAAATTGTTTCTTACTTTTAAGTGTGCAATAATGTATTTTCTACCTATCTACCGTTATGTTTAGAATTCGTAAACACCCGACCGTATCCCAACTTATGGGGATTTTCACAAGACTGCACTATTTTCTAAAACTAGAGAGTAAAATGAATAAACAAAAATAACAAAATTACCCACATTATCCCAAGGGTACTCGGGTTGCCATATACGAGCGTGTTCTTTACATCCCTCAACGGGTACTTGATGGAAGACTTCAGGTGTCCTTTCGCTGGCCTGATGAGGGAGTGTCCTGGATAGACAGGTTCTGCTTGGGGCAAATGTTTTGGGTGACGCGGGGAACCAAGAATGGGTGCGCCATAAATCCCAGTGTCAAATTGCTTTCTCTGAAAATAAAGTTTTTACGCCATCAAAATATTTATGGTTCCTTCTGTTTATTTTAGCACCTCTACTACGATCACCAATCCGATTGCTGCGTGATTCTGGCAAAGCCGCTCTTGTTTGATGGACGCACGTTCAGTTTTAGACAAATGTCTGCTGGGAAGGTAAATAATATTGGAATCTCCATTGCAAACACTCAAAGAAATGTACAATCTGTTGATATCAAAACCTCGCATAGACGTTCGTTCATAAAGTACCAGAAATCCTTGTATTTTTATATTTAAGTAGTCTTTACCCAAGCCAAAGCAAAGGCGAAAAGGAAGAAGAAATTCAAGGTAGATTCGAGTGGCTATTGATAAATTTTAACGCGGAAACGTATAGAACAAACGCGGACTTCTGATCGGAGTCTGTGTTTACGAAGCTAACAAGAAGTTTGCAGGATCTTCAAAGAATAGAACTAGTTACCAAGTCCTTTGAACAGGAACGAGACGTCATCGCTGACAACTTGTAGAGATAAACAGATATACTAAAAAGAAAAGAATTTTATCTTTCTTTCGCACTTGATTCTTAATTAATGGCGTTCGATTTACATTGCCCGGGATTACATTATTATTATTATTTATATTCAAAATTTTTTCGATTTTCATTTCTTCTATAAAAGTAAAATTGTTGGTCAAAAATCGGTAGGTAGTGCTCCAAAAGTACCATTGTATCGAAATAAATTTTATCATGGGTTCATAAATGTCCAAGATTTGAATTTTTCATAAAATATGTCCAAACTTTCGCATTTATGATATTAGTGTGATGATAGTATCTCAAATCAACACGTACATTAAATTTAAGGAGCAGAAAGTAAATATTAGGTTAAGTAGGCACTGCGAAATTGATTATCTTTTAAGTAGCAATAATTAAAAATCAAGTAACGTAGAAACCGACATTCGATCGAGTAGCTTTTGAATAATATACAAATCATCATCATTCGTGAATCGATGTTTGAATTCGATGAAACCATGATGTTGAATTAGATGAATTGTCATAATTATTATTGACTGTGTCTTATAATACATATTATATTAGCCTTGATTGTGATTTAGAAGTTCAATTATTTTGCAGTAGGGCACGTGAGGCGCCTATCCCTACTTTGCTTACCATCAAGGCTAAAGCAATGAAGGTTGTATGGGGCCATTCATTTATTACGTAAGACGATTTAAGGGGGGAGGGGGATCGATCATGTCTTAATAAACTGCCACCTCAACTAAAGGATATAAAACTAAATAATCACATCACCTTTAAAAATGAAGTAAAGGGACTTCTTCTTTACAAAACTGTATACAACTCTTTTACGCTGTATACAGGGTAAAAGAGTTTCTCGAGAACGATTATACTCAGTATATTAATGTAAAAATACATAAGAGTTGAACAAAGGTACCTACCAGTACGCACATACACAATGTTACTAGCAACTAGATTATTTATTTGACTATCGCCCTTATACAGCGAATGCCTATTATATTTTTTTTTTCATTTTATTTGTATGTCAATTTGACAAGTCTTAGCCTGTACACCGACATGTTGTAAACTTATAATTTTTCATGTGTCTCACCTTTGACAGTAAAGATATTCAATTCTATTCTTATTTTTTCTTACAAGGGGGTGGGAGGGAGTCTCGATAGTTCTTACGTAAGACCACAAAAATGCGCAATTGTTAAAATAATACTTTGAAAATGAAGCGCGGGAAACCGCGCGAGTGCCGATGTTCGCTCGGATGCGTATAGGTAAACGATTTCCATTTCCATGGCAACGGACCCGCGCCACTCGCACTGCGCCTCCCGGGAACTCCCCGCTTGTGTACTAGTCGTCACTTGTTTGCAATCTATCTAAAAATTATTAGTACCTTTGTAAGTACAAATAAACATTTTTTATTTATCAGTTTTTAAACTTTATTAATTTAATTTTCACACGTTTTTTACATAGCAAGTTGCCGAGAGGGGCGAGCCCAGCCCAGTTCTTGTTTTAGAAGTCGGTTAAAAAAAAATAACGATTACGTGAAACTGCGTAGATATATTTTACAGAAACAAGATTTATTACAATAAATTAACTTACTGCTGGCGGTGATTTACTGAAATCGAATAAGAAAATCGTGACATGAGTTGTAGTTTGTCGTTGACTTAGGTAATTTTTTATGTCAAAACGGTAAACAATAGTTGTTTGTCGTTTTTGATAGATTTTTGGTTAATTATTTATCTTTGGCTTTCGATGACGAAACGAAAATTAATAAACAAATTGTAAATAAGTACTCTGTCTATCTTTATTATCAAAGAATATTTCAATAAATGAAAAGAAACAAGAACTAGTTTAAAATTGAAACAATTAAGCTAACTGCAGACTGTTGCAAACAATCCACAGGTAGCTCAACTGATCCAAATCAATACCAGTCGGAAGCGTCCCTAAGGCGCTGACTGCATTGCCCTGCTGTATGGCAATGCTGATGCGCTGCGCCAGATACTCACAAGCTCTCGGGTCACTCGTCGCTGCGACCCAACGGGAGTAAATGCGTTGGCTCTGCATAATTTGTTTATACACATAGAGTAAAATTAGCTAGCCTTCTTCTTCTAAGTTTAGACATTATATTCTACGCGTGAGCTGGTGAGTATCTGGCGCAGCGCATCAGCATTGCCATACAGCGGGGCAATGCAGCCAGCGTCTTAGGGACGCTTCCGACTGGTATTGATATGGATGAGATGAGATACCTGTAGATTGTTTACAACAGTCTGCAGTTAGCTAACTTTTTTCAATTGTAAATACTAGTTGTAATTTATTTATTTTATTTGATTGTAATTTTCTACTGTTTATACAGGGTGATTGGCAATTTACTGACACTGCGTAAACTGCAGGTTCTGCTCATCATCACGAATACGCCCGTGAAGACAGATCTTCATTCGTTTTTTTTTTATATCACCTCTAATAAAAAATGAAAAATACTTTTGCCTAATGAATTACTAAAGACCAATTTCCCACTCCCACACCCAATGTGATTGACTGGCACCCATTGTGTTACTGAATGGACTTACTATCAATATCAAATTTAAGAACCTGGCGTCTTCACAAACGTGTTCGTGGTAATGGGCAGAACCTGAGGTTCAGGCAGTGTCAGTGAATTACCAATAAACCTGTATATAAAAAAATTTCAGATAAGTCATAACTTACTTTCTTTTATGATTTTGTAGAATTTGCGCCAATTCTACCTGCAACAACGTTATTTTATTTATTTATTTTGCCAAGCTAAAAGTATAATATTCCTCTTTTACATTCATTTCGATCATACTTTGCACTGAGACATAAAGTAACTACTTTTAGTCAATTAGTTAATTCGTCCCGCCATTTCCTCCAAAAACCTTGCAGACCAAACTACCATGATATTGTTTTTCTGTAATTCTATCATTCCTGATTGTACACAATAACACGTAGCATAAACTTATTTAGGATATGTACATAGGCGAGCTTATCCCTTAAAAAAGTTTTCTTCCAGCAAATCTTAGAGTGATAAAAAAGGCGATGGAACATATAGAGGAAGTGTATAAATAATGAAAGTCAATACATAAACTTATAAATATTAAAATAATAATGACTAAATATACCTTATAAATACCCATAGTAAAATATTCAGGGTTATGCGTAATTCACACCATACTTAATACTTAATTTTTTTGTAAATCGCCCAAAATGCAAGATAATATTCGAAACCTAATTAATTACAAAATACCGATCTCCCACTTATTTCCACATCTTAATCATTGGCTTATTTTACATCTACGCAAGATGATTTAAGTGGCATAAGCCTGGCTGGGAAGCAGTCGAACACGGGCCGTTTTTAGGTTTAGTGTCCAAGAAAACCCCTATTATGAACGAATTTTGGATGGAAGGGGTAAATACTAATGTCATTTTCTTTCCACCAATTTTAAGAATTGAGACCAGGCGTCTTCACAGACATGTTCATGATGGTGGGCAGAACCTGCAGTTAGTATAGTGTCAGTGAATTGCCAATAACCCTGTGTACATTTATTGCAATATAAACCTTAGATAATATGTATGAAAATAGAAATGGGCTTTTATCTTAGTTTTAAAACGACTGGCTTGAATATTATGGGAGACAGAGTTCCACAATCTAGCCGCTTGCGCAACAAGGAATTCAAATCCTTCGCGGAGGTATGTCGGAGCAATGGGGCTAAAGAGATTGAAGTGGCGGTAAGACAGAATGTGGAGATTGCGCCGCCGGCATATAGGTAGCCACTTAGTTTGGATCTAAAAAAATTGGTTGTCTGTAAAGTCGGTTTACTGACGATAGTTGAACGTGACAACGTCTTAAGAAAAGAGCGAGGTAACGCCGCATGAGGTAACGCCGCATGAGGTAACGCCGCATGAGGTAACGCCGCATGAGGTAACGCCGCATGACGTCATGTTTTTTCGTGCGTGCAGCCGGCTCTATCGAATTATAAGACGTTGTCACGTCAAAACAGACAATTTACTCAATCCGTGCATGAAACGGATGCCCAATCTCTGAAGTCGCTCGAGCTTGTCCCAACGTTCATTTGTTGAGTCCAAGATACAAACAGGGAAAGTAGAAGACTTTGGGCAAGGATGATTTTAAAGTTTCAAATAGTAGGAAGTTTTGTAGACGTCGAAGAGAATGAAATGTGTAGTCAACCTTCTTACTGATGTTGTTTATATGGCTAGCCCAAGATAAATTTACATTGAAAGATTACGCCCAACTTTTTAGCTTTCACAGAGAGTGGAATGATGTTATCGTGATGAATGATGGATCAGAAGACCAGGCCTTCGCCCATGAGTTTATTTATATAGATCTAATTAATGCTATCAGTACCTTCAAAGATCTAACCCACCTTCAAATTATGGTAAATTTGCAGGTCGTCTACGTAGAGGTGATAACTAGAAGAAATGACTTTAGTAACGGTGTTAATGAAGATTGAGAAGAGGAGAGGTGAAAGAATAGCGCCTTGTGATACACTGCAGAAATGTTACACCAATCTGAGTATAAATCATCAAGGCGCACACGCTGCAAGCGACCTGAGAGATTTTGAAGACCTACCAATAATTTGTCAGTGCTTCTGCCTCTCCTGAAATCACTGTACCGTAATCTCTGGTTTTCTTTTCCATACCTGTGAATTTGGAGACAAAATGAGTAGTTACGTTAATAATAAAGTGTGATAGAAGATAAAAAATGGTAATTGAAACTACTGCTTATAATTCTGTAATTCTCAATTTGTAGAAGTTATAATGTTTAGTTAGAGTCCGTAAACAGCCGACTTGAGGGGGACTTTCACAAGAACTATTTTCTAAAATTGGAGAGTCCAATGACTACACAAAAAAATAACCAAATTACCCACGTTATTCCAAGGGTACTCGGGTTGCCATAAACAAGCGTGTTCCTAACATCCCTCAACGGGTACTTGATGGAAGACTTCAGGTGTCCTTTCGCTGGCCTGATGAGGGAGTGTCCTGGATAGACAGGTTCTGCTGGAGGTAAATGTTCTGGGTGACGCGGGGAGCCAAGAATGGGTGCGTCATATCTCCCATGGTCAAATTGCCTTCTCTGAAAAAAAGATTTTCCGCTTCTGCCATCAAAAATTATATAATATATTAATGCCAAAGCAAATTAAGAAATTAAATAAATAAATAATAAATAATGCTGGACAATTCACACAGCATTATCTAGCCCCAAGCTAAGCAGAGCTTGTGTTAAGGGTACTAGATAACTGATATACTTAATACAATACACTACATAGATAGATATTTTTAATTATACATAGAAAACATCCAGAACGCCCTGGACAAATGTCTGCAGATCGTACAAACATTTGTCCCAAGATGAATGATTTTTGATCTAATGATATTCAGGCAGGAGACATCATCATGCTTAACAGGTACAGAAGCCATAGCCGGTCGGAATAAGATAGAGGCATAAAATGGATGTGCTGCAATGCAACGCTCTTACTTGACTCTGATGGCCGTCTAGTCTGTGTTTTGTGTTTTGTGATTGCTTGGCGAAAGGTATCAGGTCAAATTAGATCGAAAACCAACTGGAGTTCCTCGTTGTCACTTTTACATCAAATCTGAACCTTACTACTTTCTTCGGATTAAAAGATAACTCAGCGGCCACGAAGGGTCTCATACGAGGTATTCGTATACCTAGCATGATATGATCTCTTGATCAGGGGATATTCCGCACCGGGACAGCTACTTTGTCTTGATCAAGCTCAAGTCCGGTCTGGTATGGAGCATTGCTGCCATGTTGCTCTGAAAGTTACTCATACTTTATTGAGCAACATGGCAGCAATCGAGTGTGTGAAGCTGGCTTCAGCCACGAATCGATAGAACGAAAAGCCTTAAAGTTCATTGACTAACCGGGGGACAAAAGACAGACCTAAGAATTTGAATTGTTATTAATTTTAACAGATCAAAAAAATCATTTACAACGGGATATTTACCATGATATGAGTTTTGGGCTTTCCATTATTTCGACAGTTTCATGCGCCATGATCACGGAATAATTTAGGAAACTGTGATGATGGCGCATGAAACTGTGCCAAAATATTGGAACGCTCAACACTCAAATCATGGTAAATATCCCGTTGTAAAAGACTTTAGTGTTTTTAACCATGATGGATTTTAAAGTTTTATAGATCAAAAGAGATGAAGCTCAAACTAACATACCTTCCTAATACCGCATAGGTACATTTGAAATGCAATAAGAGAAAATGGAAAATATAAGTTATTAATTGTCGTAGTGATATAAAAATAAGTTCCCGAAGGTCGCGAAATTTCGTGTAAAATGAACACGATTTCCGGATTTTTGACGATTTGAGAAATCGTCAAAAATTTCAAAAAATGTGCAGACAATACCCGGGAAATTGAGAACTAGGATCTTAAATAAACTAAAATTAATAGCTAAACATATTTATCAGCGGTCTTCATAATTCTAAAACAGCATCGAGATTCAGACAACAAACGCGGAAACTTCTGTCTGTGTTTACGAAGTTAACAAGAAGTTTGCAGGATCTTCAAAGAATGGATTTAGCTACCTAGTCTACGAATAGAAACGAGACGTCATAGCTGACAAGACAACTAGCAGATATATTTATATAAAATACTGAAAAAGAGCTTTTGTTATGGGTACTAGATAACTGATAAACTTCATACATTAAACTACATAGACAGATTTTTTTATACATAGTAAACACCCAGAACAACCTGAACAAATATTTGCAGATCGTACAAACATTTGTCAGATAGGTATTAGAAAAGCATTTTTTTTTTCATTTAATCTTATTAATTTCGTATAATCTATAGGTAGGTAGGTACCTAATTGGCAACTTTTAGCGATTTCGATTTTTTTTGTCAAATATCTCTAATGCTTAATGGGATTATGGGCATTACCCTCCATGAGATGAAAGCCAATAAGGCGTTAATCAGGGGGAGGCCTGCGTCCCGCAGTGGACCATTACAGGCTGTTGTGGTTGAGATGAGGTTAGAGCCAGCTGCAAATGGTCAACAAATGTGAACAAAAATAAACTTACATTTACATGTGACATAAAGATAACAAATAATTAATTATTAACAATATTTACCATCGAAAAGATCTCAAATCGACAAGTAGGTACATACAATTTTCGGTTAGTAGGTACAACGGAAATGTCATCATTTATGCCGATAACAAAAAAATCGAGTTTATGCGATTTCTGTGTTAGTGAAGGCAATTTCTATATCCTTGTTATAGAACATATTTTACCTTTCAGGATGCTAGTCACATCGAGTAGGTAATTCGAGACACTCAATCATAAAAGTTCATGGTGCGATTTATAGAGCCAAGAGAAATAATTTTATGGCAAAAGTTAAAGGTTTACTGCCCCTTTTCGCTCTTGTAATAAAGTTATATTTTTTCTTAGGCACTAAAAGGCAATAAGAAACCTACCCACTTTATAAAGTTTTGGCTCTTATGAACTTAGCTAGTGCTTAATAATTCAAAGAGAAACTGTTATTAATCTAACTAAAATAATTATGCTTCTAATGAACAATGCAGAGTTTTGGAAAATAGCTTAGTCAAATAAATTGTTTTAATTAATTTACTTTCATAGACTTGTAACGAAACTCAAAGGCAATCCAACGAACTCTTTAACTAACTGGTTGCAGCGAATTTTTAACTTTTTAGTACCCTGTAGAGTAAAGTCTGGATTGACGCCCTAGGTGATACGTGCCCATATAATAGTGCCTTATTATTTAGATTTCTGTGTACGTGTCCAACTGCTAAAAAACCAACCTTCTAAAAATCGCAATCAAATTATGTAGCCAGATAAAAAGCTTATCAATAGGGACTTGATTGTAATTTTTAGAAGTTCGATTTTTTTTACGTTGGTTTGTGTAGCATCAAAATCGCTCTTTGACAAATTTTTTTGAAAACGTTCAAATCGATGCCAATTGAAGTTTGCTCACTCAGGGTTGTGGTTTAAAGATATAGCATATGATAACTACAAGAATAAATAAATCGTTTAATATGGAACAAAAACAATGGTTAAATGGTTATAAAATGAAAAACGATCTCATCTGCAGAAGTATAAAAAACTATGTCGCAGATAACAACGCCCTCCTCCGAAATTAATGTGGATACAGTTCCAAAAAAAATATAAATAAAGATAGACATTTATTCACAAAGAAAATTATACTAGTATTTACAATTGAAACAATTGAGCTAACTGCCGACTGTTGCAAACAGTCTACAGATAGCTCAACTGATCCATATCAACACCAGTCGGAAGCGTCCCCAAGACGCTGGCTGCATTGCCACGCTGTATGGCAATGCTGATACGCTGTGCCAGATATTCACCAGCTCTCGGGTCACGCGTCGCTTCGACCAGACGCTCAGATAGTTTTTTGAAAACCCGAAGAGCCTCGGTACCCCACGGACCTAGGGTCTCGACTCCAAGGGGAGCAAATGTGTAGGCTCTGTCGAGACCTGCATATTTGCGCCTCTTGAGATCTTCGGCCAAATCTGCCGCCGCACCCGCCCTCACAGATGTCCTCGGAAGATGGGAAGGCGCAAGTGTGTCGACGCATGTAGCGTCCCACACAATGGGCCTCCCCAACTCCCATGGGACTAGTGTCATACCGTCGGGCCTCTTACCATCGTCACGCAACAGACCATTCGGTTCGAGAATAGCTGGTACGTTAACGGTGACAAAGGCCCGCCGGATGATGTCGTTAAGGCTAGCGTGGCGAGATATCCGACCAGCGGCCCTAGTGCACGATAATCCGTGATGACCAAGCTGTTCGACAGCAGTACCGCACTGGCATTGATGAGGCGCGCAACACCTTGCACCCAACCGGAGACATGTTGCGATACGGAAAGTTACGGGATCCAATAAAGTACCAGTGTTATATGAAGGAAATGCTTGCAACCAATGTCCTGACTCCCATTTAGAAACGGCCAGGAGGCGGGCACGATCTGCAGAGCTGGAGCACGTTTGTAACAAACAGTTCCGTGTCAACTCACACAGAGGCCCGTCCCATTGCCGTTGGGACAAAAGTGATTTTGGGGGAGCAGCATCGGGGCAAGCACTATGCCAAGCCGTTCGAGCTTCGTCTAAAAATGAAATTTTCAATGACATTCCAGGTGGGACCAAAAGAGAAGGATTTAAAATTTTTTCAACTAAAGAACTAGTGCTGTAGACAGAAGACAAGAACGCTGGTAGGGCTACACTTGAAATTTTGCGTATACCTAAGCCTCCCAATTTGACAGGCAGGGAGGCCTGCGACCATGCCTTGTCATCTAAATCGATATTCAAAACCGATGATAAAGTATTCTTTATTATGTTGTCTAAGCCTTCCAAGAGCTCGCTGTGTTTCCACATTTGACTACATCTCAAAGAATACGTAAATTTAGGTACAAATAGACAGAACCGAATAATTGTAAAAGCCATATGACTATTAATTTTGAGCAGTCTGTCCGAACTTTTGTGGAAATTTTGAATTTTCTCATCTACAAATGACTGAAAAGACTCATCAAGAATTGGTGAACCAAGGAGTCGAAGTGAACATTTATCAACAACTGTAATGTTGGGGGCTAATGTATTGAATTTCTCAATGATATTGTTTTTGTCTACACAAGAGTCCGAAATAAAAAGCTCACACTTTGAAAAATTTAATTCCAAACCTATTTGTCGAAATTCGTCTGTGATGATTTTTAGATCATCAAAAACTGCGTTCACTTCTCCACCTAATGTTCCATCATCCAAATACCAAACATTAAGCTTGGATTGGAGACGTTGAATTATGGGTTGGATGGCAAGGCTAAATATGGCCGGACCAAGAGGGTCGCCCTGCTGACAGCCAACAGCGGACGAAATGACTTTATTCCTGTATATTAATTTTGATGGCGAACCGTAACATTGCCAAAGAAATGGGTAAATTTCTGGAATTTTGTCTTTAATTTCTTTTAGCAAGGCGCCCCTGTCTACGGAATTGAAGGCGTTTTTGACGTCTACCTTCAGAATTACCTCCCCATAATTTTGGTCTAAAAATGTACGAAGGGAATGTACTGCGGCCTCACATCCACCTCGCGAACCAAAGCCTAGCTGAATTGGTCGGAAATAGTCGCCTAGATAGTCGGCTTCTTTCCGACAGCAGACTTTAGCTGCGAGGCGGCGGTAGGTGGTGCCCACGGCTATGGGTCTTATTCCGCCATCCTTCTTTTTGAGTGCACAAAGATTCGCACCGTAAAGGAGTTCTGTGATCTCGCTATTGACTCGGCCTGACAACATCAGGTTGATAAATAATATTTTACTATACTTTACTTTACTATAATATATAGAATAAAGATACTTTACTTACTTATTAATACAACAGTTACCTTTTCACGATGGAATGGTTAAATGGATCTCATTGAAATTTTGGCAGAGTGATATAATTCCGAAGATTCCATTATTATAATAATTATTAATACTTGTGGGACATTCCCGTTAGTACCTGGAACTGTGAACCTGTTACACTAAGTCATTAATACCTGGCATCGCACCAATTGGTTCAATTACAAATTAAAGATTTAAGGTATTATTCTAAAATACGAAATAATAATTAAATTTGCAGCAGACACTCCTAATTTGTAATTCCACTCAATCATTAAACTTTTCCAATTTGTGGGCAAACTGTAACTTTCAATTCATAGCTTATTATATCTAGGAGTTGAATAATCAGGTTTTTTAATTATTAGGTCTTCAATACACAAAGAGCTGCAAACTACAAGAGGTGCATTCTAAACCAGTCACATATTTCGGAGGAAGGAAATAAAATCAAGAATATAATTAACTACCTGCTTCCTGCTGCTTCGTACGCGTTGTTTCTATGAAAACGTTCAAAGGTGGTTTCTATCTCAAAGGAACCGATTTTTAAGATAAAAAGTATCCATCCAAACATCTCTACATCTAAACAACCAAACTAGCAAATTAATAATATTAGTATGATGTGATTATGGAATCATTTGAATTCAATGATGATGTGCGCCGTAAAAACATCATCACTCATCATCGATGTGAGTAAAATTCGGGAGAATGGGCACTGGTTTCTCGAAAGTGGAACGCTCAAATTGAGTCCAATTAGGTCCACCCACCTCAGTCACAGTCGGACCGGCGCGGCCGGCGTACGTGTTTCGCGTGTACTGTTGTCTCGATCGCACTCCGGTCTAGATACGTCTTTCCATCATTGTTGTTCAATAAGTAGGTATATTGCAATAGATTGGAAATAGCGTGTCTTTGTGTTTAGTTGTAGGTAACACAACACAAACCATTTGTTGAGATAGCGCTGGGAGAACATACCATATCTACAGAATTTTACTTATATCAATGTCACTCATGATAATTTTCACAATCACTGGTAACCGGCTTCCATCACAACGGGCGTAAACAAGAGCTCTACCTACAAAAGCAAATTACAAATTTGACGGATGGCGGATCGCATAAAACGAAAGAAAACCGATCCGTTCGTTTTTGATTTTTGTTTTTTGAAAGGCGTCATTAGTGTCACGTTGCTAACGTGCGTTACTTCGGACGTGAAATTCAGCAGTAAGGTTGTTCGTTTCGTGCGATCCGTCTAACGACATTTCATATTTCGTGTTTCAAAGTAGGTCTTCTTTCGTACATCGTTCCATATTGTGTCGAATTTTAACTAAATGTCGACTCTAGAAGAATTTGAAGTCGTTTTACAGTTTTTAAAGAATACCAAATTATTTACAAAAGGGATCCCGTGAGTATTGAGATCTAAGTAGGCCTAGTTTGAAAACCAAACCCGTTAGGTTCTCCCCTTAATCTACACTAAAATTATAGGGAGGAAAGATTTGTATTTCTGTATGTTTGTAACGAATAAACGCAAAAACTACTATACCGATTTCAAAAATTATTCTACCATTATTGAATGCTACATTATCCCTGAGTAACATAGGCCATATTTAAGAAATATATGTCCACTTGTGAAAAACCGGGACGGGCCGCTAATTCAGAAAAAATACAACGTTTTTATAATTCATAGCTTGTACCTCTAATGTATATATTTGGTATAAATTTTTTACACTGTTGTACTCCTGTTTGGGGTTACTTTCAGAAACAGTTGAAATAACGGGGGCAATCAAACTGACCCCATTTGTTGTATAAAATTGATAAGTCACATTTTTTTTCCACAAAAGTAGAAGACCTAGATTTTTTTATTAAATTAAATGAATCCGCACCTTAAGTCGCCATCATGGTAATTTTTTATTTTTTTTTACTTTGAAAATGAAGGTAACTTAATTTACCACGCAATTTAATTTAAAAATTAATCAATTTCGCCCCATTTTACGGTACCTATAATGGTAGTAAGTCACCGATGAGCCACGAGAGTTCGTATATAATATTATTATGCAACGAAAACAATAACCACACAATAACCTATCTAGCAAGCCACCGACAAAATCCACTAGACAACAAAATCCCATAATTTATTCATTGGCTTTATAATACCCGTGATATATTAGAACTTCTATGAAGTAAACCTGCCTTGGGGATAATGAACAGTGTTTGTTCAGTGAAGAAACTTCGGTATAGATACCTACTCAAAATATACCTTAACCAGGTGAATGTTCAACTATTGAACTTCTAAGCTCACCAAAGCATATACGAAGTAAAATAGGCGACCATGACAGATAATAATTAACACAAGCTCTGCTGACTTTGGGGCTAGATGATATGTGATTATTTATTTATTTATTTATTTATTTATGGACTCCCAACAGAAAAATCACATCACAAACAGAATAAAATAAATAAAGTAGTTTTAAGTCTAGTGTTTTTCTAAATAAAGGGTGCCACAGCGTGAGCAAATTATGAGGTCGACTGACTTATCCAGTCCTGCATAGAAATATAAACTTCACTACTGAAGTAAGCTAAATCTACAGTTCTACGATCTTTCTATTTTTAAGTGTTTATTTGAAAACTATAAAAAACCCGGTCCTTGCTCCTCGCATTTTCACTTTTTTTGCCAAATGACCAGACGAGTATTTTGATACCTCATTTATCAAAATCACTTTAGTTTTTTGGCTGCTTAGAGATATTATAGTGACGGGGTCTAGAATGACCCTTTCGGCTTAGTAGGCCCCTTTCCGTGAAACTCTGTAGAATAATCGAGTTACCCTATCACTTTGCGAACGAACCACGAACATGGTTTTCCTAACAACTAACATACACAGCTAGATACTATAAACTTATTGAACTAACGATAAATAAACATTTCCGTCTGGTTGCTGGCTTTGCTGCTCTATAAAGGTGTACAGTGTGTACCAGAAAACAGGTAATATTTTTTAGTTTCAACAGGAACCTGTCAAAAAGCATGTGGTCCCAGGTGACCAGACGCTTTTAAAAAACTTGGAGGTTTTTTAAGAAATTATTGAAGGACATGGCTTTGAGACACAAGCTTGGAATTTGCTACAACTCGAAAATAACGGCTTATTCCAATAATCCCCTGCCATAATCCCCTGAGAAGGGGACATCTCAACGAGTTACTTCTAGGTTTCTTGATCTGATCAGAAATTTTAAAACAAAATTCAATCAACAAAATTTTGAAATAAAAATTTCAAGTCAAGGTGACTTATACACACATATTAGTTCTTTTCTTTGACCACGTAAACAAAACACTACTTGATTTTGTTAACGTAACGGTAACCTTAATTCTTGGAAATACCTAGTATACAGGGTGGCTTTTCGATGGGAGTGGATGGCCAAATCAGAAATAATGAGAAAAAAGCTAATCACTGAACCACCCTGTACATAACTTCGTAGCATACTCGTAGTAACACACGTTGCAGGGACAGTAATAAGATACAGAGAATATTGGAATTTTTATTGCATTTCTCGACGTATGCGGTGCGGCCGAGCGCTGACCTGTGTGATGGGATGTGCCCAGAGTGGCTAGTACGAGTTTGCACAGTACCAAAATGGATAGGTTTTCGTTTATAATCGCCGACTTGACAAAGTTGTCAAAATTTTGCTGCTAGAATGCCACAATACACTCAAAATAATTCGATATCTATGATCCAGTTGGTATGAATTTGGATTGCTGTCATATATGAAAAGTCATTCCTCTCAGTATCCGGTAGGTGGGTCATTTGATTGAATTGAAATACCTAACTCTATTGTCCTTACTGGAATCCGTAGCCCGGTTAAAATAATTTTGGTACGGGATTCTATAAATTTACACATTTTACACAGTTGTGCATTTTTTTCACACAGAGAAAACTTACCCTCATAAAATCAATCAAGTTTCTGTTATTGTGGTTGCCGCGCCGTCTTGCTTGAATTGCCAGAATATTCTGAATAATAAAAAAGCAAATTAAGGGTAAGGATTATGGGTAAGAGCAAGCCCAGCTCAGTTTCACCGATTTCAACTATACAAATGAGATTATTCAGCCAACAACACCAGACGTGAGTTTCCCATAGCAATTATAATGTTTACTGTAATGAATACCTAATTATACACCAATGAATTATTAATATAATCGAACATACCATACAAATAATAAAGAGAGCGAGCCAGTTCATTTTAATGAAAACTAAAAATTGTTACGTCGATGGACAGTAATGGAAGTTTTTTCATTACAGAGTTCGCATGAAGTGCAGACCGTGAAATAACTTTTATAATAATTTATTGCGCATCATTTGCATTTTGTGTAGATGTGAATTTTAAACGAAATGGAGAAGTCCGTTTAGATGTTTGAATTCTCCGCTGCTGTCTAGCAATATTTGCGACAAGCAAATTATGGGCACGGTCGCAGAATAGTAGAAGGCGGCTAAGATTGCTGGTTGTCACGTGGTGGTAGCATAGCGGGTTGCTTCGATGGTAGCTAGGTGGCCGTGCCGCGTGGCTTACAATACAATGCTATGATCCGAAAACAGACATCTGCCAGTCGTCAGATCAAACAGCTAGAAGCTTGGAGTAGGTATAGCCGTTCACGTACATTTTCGTACGTTTGTAGGCTTAAGATGTTTTTACACTAGAGGAGAGCTGGTTAGCTAAAGAATGGAATTTGTCAAACATTTGTTGATTCGTGTTCATGGTGCATGGAAAATGCAAGTTAGTAGGACCCGCGATCCACATGGTAACTCTACCTTTTGAAGTGAGTGTTCTGCATCAATAGGGAGTACATTAATCAGTTAACTAATAATAGTAATTGCCTGATTTCAGTTCTATCACCCAATATATCACACAATTTTTGGCAGTTTCAATTATGCACTGCGCTCTACATAAGAAGTAATTAATATTTCTAGAAATAAAACTGTCTGAATTATTTATTCAAAACTTTTACAAACATTTAGAATGTTTTTGTTAGAAAACTACTACAAGACGTTTTGAAGTTGATTTAGAGAGGGAAAAATACTTAATTATTGGCTAAAAAATATGAATAAATTATCTCCTTACGACTCCATAACAAAATTAGTCAATACAGTTAAAAACACATGACTATGTAGCTATATAGATATAGTCGCGTGTCCTTAACAAAAGTAAGATGCAAGTTTCTCTTTTTACCAAAAATTTAGATCGTTTCAGCTCTGAATCTCTATGCACATAGATACAGCTGATTATTTAACAGTTTATCTACAGTCGTGAAGAGACCGACCTAAAGTTACTTTCAAGTTTACACTAACAGTATGACTTGCATACTCTATTCACCGCTCTTCACTTATCACATCACTCCATTCTCGAACTCTTGATCGTAGCTTGCACCTTTCCCAACTTAGGTCAGCCATAATCGACTAAGCTTTTAAAGTGTCTCGTGCTTTATCTCCATCGGTGAATGTAAAAGGCAATCGACGGTCGATTTGTAGTGCTCTAGCCTTTTCACGTCCAAGTGCATTCACGCTGAATGTCAAAGTCAAGTGGGTAGAGGTTATTATATTCTATCTAGTGGTGTTTTGTGGCTCGAAAATAAACAAAAACAAATATTTGTGTAAAATATAATGTAAAATGTAATACTAAAGATTTGTGATTGGTCAAAATATATTATGTACGTACTAAGTTCTTAAACAAAATAATCTACATTTTTATTCTTTTACAAAATCTCACATCGTCTATTTATATAAACTAAAATGTAAATAATAACTTAATTGATAAAGAAATTACAATTAAGTTATATAAATATATTATTACAATTATGAAAATATAATCATGAATAGGATGTCTTTATCAGGATTAGTTTCTTTGGGAATAACACAATTTACGTTAAAATTATAAAGTTATATATTAAGTTTATTGTATCTTATCAAAGCTATACGTTTTGAACGGAACCGGCTGGCATCAAATCCAATTGTTATTGAAACTAGGTATCTTCTGCTCTGCCAAAATGGCTAATCTACTGCTAACTGATAAATTTTATATAAAGCCAGTTAACAAACAAAAGTTCTTTATCTTAAATGCTTTGGAGGTATTTTACAGGATGTCCTTATTAGCTATATGGATTAGTCTTATCTTTGGCAACTTCTATCTCTAATACCCTTCAATGCAAAGGCGGAGGCACCTTCGAACTAAAACTACCAATAACATTTCCGGGTGGTGAGTAATTTGCAACAACGTAAACCTGTCCCGTCTTGGTCCTGGCCACTCCTACACCTACCTCCTTACTATCTTCCCAAATAACTTGAGTAAAATGTCCCGAGCCCAAATCTGTAGGTTCTCTTCCAAACTTGTGGAGCTTTATCTCACTGTACCATTTTTCAACAGGCTCTCGACCTGATACGGTAAAAGTAGGATCAGAAGACCAGGCGTAAAATATGTTTTCACCATAATCATTCTGGTCTCTGTGCTCTGTTTGGCCTCTCTTGGCAAGAGTTGTCGCCCACTCTTCGGCGTATTTGCACAGCTTCTTGTTTAGCTCAAGAGGTGGCACGCCGTGCTTTCTTCTGTATTCATTATGGGCTCTCAAACATTCTTCTTCAAACTTATCTTCAGATATTGATGTGGATTTCAATTTGCTGACCAAATCCGAAGCGATGTCTCCGAAGTTTTTGCTGTTTCGTGGGGACCGTGGAGGTTGGCTTTTGTTAGGTGATGGAGGTGGAAGGTTATTATTAGAGCTTCTTAGTGAGGTGTGGTATGTGCCTGGTGCAAACTCTAACGCACCTGGTGGAGTTACATTTTTAGCGAACTGTCCACTGTAGTTACCAGGTGGATAGTAATTCGCCACTACATATAGCTTCCCTGACTTGCCTTTCGCACTTCCGATTCCAAGTTCTTTCGTTGTTTTCCAAACTAGTTGCGTGAAGTGGCCACATTTGAGTTCTTCTGGTTCTCTGCCGAAGGAGAAGTCGTTGATTTCACTGTACCATTTGTCTACACAATCTCTTGCTTTGATTTTGGTGCTGGGGTCTGCACTCCAGCCACAGTACACACTTTCTCCATAATTCTGGTTTGAACTGTAGGACATGGAGTCCTTTTTTGCTAGTTCTTCTGCCCATTTCTGTGCAACTTTAGTGATGTCCTTGTTCAGTGCAAGAGGTGGAACTCCATGCTCTCTTCTGTATTCATTGTGGACTTGTAGCGCTTCGTTTTCAAAGTCCGACGCCTTTGAACTGAAGAGTTTACTCTGGAAATAAAACAAAATTTATAAATCAAAGGATTTCATTTCTCACACATCGATCGAAAAATGGACGTTTGAAGAATGATTATGATGATGATTATCGAGATGTATACCGTAATCCAAAACCCCTGCGTTTTCGGTTTACAACAAAGTAGGTAGGTACCTAATTTATCGACAGATTTCATCGAATCTTTGGCGCTGCAAGCAACTAATTCCTTTGAAAGCTGTCGAAAATCCACTCGTAGGTACCTCTGACTTCCGCCCCCGTCTACTGATAATGCTCCTATAGAGTAAAATATTTGAAACCGGTGACACATTTTATTGTACAGTTAGTGTTATCGCTATATATCCGACGTGATTCATGGTCACGGTTACTGTGACCTTGTAACGGTAGGTATCATTACTTGCAGTTATAAAAATAGAGGCTTACCTATAGTAGACCATACCATACGTTATTTTCGAAACTGAGAAAAAATTATTCAAAACTTATAAATTAAAGATAAATATTTTTTTATGTCAAAGTATGTAGGTACTTATTAAGAATTATGCACTAACGGAATATAAAATGTATTTAAAAAAAATAGATAAGTAACATAAGGATCATGACTTGACTCGTCTTACACATCAACAAGTCATTCATCACAAACGTAATGACGCGGCCAACATTTACCTTACTGTATCTTAAAGGTGTTTGAGGGATAAAGCTGCATATACATGTCATACTCGTCATCAGTAAACATACGTCACCAGTTGCATGATAAATTGACTAAATCGAGTGCAATTCTAAAAATAGTTTGATGTCTGGATGTCAGAACTAGAACTGACACAAATTGGCCTTAATTTTTATAGCCAGCTCTGAGCAGTCCTTAAATTGGAGATTATTGGACTGTACACAAGACTTAAGTAGCAAACGTCCTTAAAAATGCAGTAGTTCAACCAAAAAACTTAGACTAAATAAGAACCTCCTCCTTTTTTGAATCTTATTTTGAGAAAATCAGTTAGATAGATAAAAAATAATTTGGTACTACAGACACACATACAATTAACAAAGATATACAATTTTAACCGCAAATACAATAGGTTTAATTAATCACACGAGCACTTTAAAATGTAAGTAAGTACTCAGTTGAGCTATCTGTAGACTGTTTGCAACAGTCAGCTCAATTGTTTCAATTGTAAATACTAGTATAATTTTCTTTGTGAATAAAGTTATAGTAGTAAGTACTTAGGATATAACATAATGGAGGTAAGTTTGCGTGTGCACGACAAATAGGCCATGGCTCAGGCTGATTTTTTTTTGCTTCAAAGCAAAAACACAGATTTTCAGCCAAAACCTGATCGAGAACGAGCAGAACGAGTAGAAACGGACAATGTGTGCGATTAGTTAATGTTGTAAATTATTGTGATTTTATACCAATAGCAAAAATTATTGTGTTTGTGTAGCACAGTATTCATGAATTAAATAATAAAGATCAATTTCCCATTATTTCGGGTTCGATTCCCGCCTCGGGACAAATGTTTGTATGATCTGCAGACATTTGTTCAGGGGTTCTGGGTGTTTTTCTATGTATAATAAAAATATCTATCTATGTAGTGTATTGTATTATGTATACCAGTTATCTAGTACCCATAACACAAGCTCTGCTTAGCTTGGGGCTAGTTAATGATGTGTGAATTGTCCAGCATTATTTATTTATATTTATTTATATTATATAGTACATGTCAATAGTGCATAAACAATAATAAAATGAACTGATGAGAGTTTTATTTTTGGCATACGAACCCCTTTACATATTAATTTTCCAATGTTATGTCTTTGGATTTGGCCAGACGAAGTGACGACAGGTGGACTAAAGCACTGACTGAGTGGTGGCCAAGAGACTGTTGTAGGAGTAGAGGACGTCCACCGGCGCGTTGGGTCGATGACATACGCAAAACCGTAGGCAACACCTGGCCCAGATTAGCACAAGATCGAGGTAAATGGCATAAACATAGAGAGGCCTATGCCCAGCAGTGGGTCGACAATGGCTGATATGATGATGATGATGATGTCTTTGGAAACTTTGCATAGATATCAAGGATGTTAACGCGATGGATCGTTATATTGCGAAAATTATTGCTGCTCCATTGAAATTTATTTCCCTTTTGTACCAACGAACGACAAAACTGTTAATACTGCAAGACTTGACAGTTTTAAAATAATGAATAATCTGTTTAAATTGTCCCGCATTATTTATTTATCTGATAACATAATGGGTTTAGGTACCTTCCTATTCTATTCGAATAGATTTCTAGTTTCTGCCCGCGGTTTCACACGTGTTTTTCTGGAATTAAAACCTTTGTCTTATGTCATAAGACAAAGGCCTAGACTGATACCGTCTACCTCCCTGACAAGTTTTATTAGAATCTCTTTAGTGGAAAGGTAACAGACACAGAGACATAATTATTTTCACTTTTATAATATTAGTATGCATAATAATTCTGTACTGTAATACTAATATTATAAAGAGGAAAGATTTGATTGTTTGTTTGTATTAAATAGGCTCCGAAACTACTGGACCGATTTGAAAAATTATTTTACCATTAGATGCCAACATTGTACCTGATGAACTTAAGCTACTTTTTACCGCAGGATAATGCTTCGTTCCTACGGGAAAACGGGTAATAGGACAACTAGTAGTAAGAATGCAGCTAGTAACAAATAAAATTACAGTCAAATAAGAATATAAACAACGCGGTCAGCGCTGCAGCGCTGGAGACGTTACGGGAATCGACTTATGCGGAATCGATATGCAGGGAATAATTCCAAACTAAGCAGTATTTAATAATTGAATCAGTTGAGCTTACTACAGACTCTTGCAAAAAATCTAGTAGTAGCTCAACCGAACTTATAGCAAGCAAAATTGACATATGACATTCTATGACTAAAAGCCACCGTTATCAAACAAGGATAAACCAGTAATCCGAGATTATCTATCCCTTCGGTTGGCCCTTATTTACTTAGAGCCACGTCAATAACGTCCTTCGTAGAAGCCCTTATCGAAACTATTTACTTATCTTTCATTTAATCGAAGTTGGAAATAATCGGTCTATTTCGGTGATATTGGAATGGCTTAGGGCTATTTATTGTTTCGGGAAATTATTTTAGACTTATTATACAGCTAGGATCTGAAGGCGGCTTCGTTTACTTGATATCCGAAAAAGAGAACTTGGGATAGAGCTACTTAAAGGATAAAGTTTTTTTCAATCAGAGTTGAAGTTTTAAAGAGTAACCTGGGGTAGTTAGATAGCAATTACAAATGTTAAAAACTACAAACATATTTTAATGTTTTTATAGACAAAGATATTATACCGACCGACAACGCATACGTGCAAAAGGTCTTATGACGTGGAATTCATGACGTTTTGCAGCCATAACGTCAATATTATGGCAAAATTTTGAAACAAAAGTGCTCGCGATTACGTGTTTGTGATGTGGTTTGGGCAGGGCGTAAACGTGGACGCTTTTGTGTCTTGTGTCCGATACAAGCTACCGATGAATATTTGATTTCTATAGAACTAGTATGAAATCATCCACTCCCTGCGAATACGTTACGATTTTTTATGTCCATTTGTTCCCACTTAACACATAGGTACCTACTCATTGACGATCAAAATGTGTCGGTGTGCCGTGTTGGCAACAAAAAGTGTATACGTTTGCGCAGCGCCTTAGTAATTACTTAAGTAGTTACTAAAATCTACACTACCTGTAGATTGTCTGCAACAGTCTGCAGTTAGCTCAGTTGTTTCAATTGTAAATACTAGTGTAATTTTCTTTGTTTATAAAGGATTCTGCCATAAAATAAAATTAAGTTTTATTTGTTCAGACTCTATTCGATTGCCAATTTCACACATGCATTTGAAGAGTTATAAGTAGGTATAAGTAACTATAGTTGCTTCCACAAAGTGATTGATTATCGTCGAGCAACACAGGAAGAACTCATGAAGGGCTTCCCACACCAATGGAGTAACGTTTCGATCCTTCTCATTATTATACAAGACAAAATTAAAAATATTAAAAAGCCGCCGATGTTTATTGTCATAGATAAAATTATCTAAGACACAAAAAAAACTAAACGAAAATCGGTTTATTCGTTTGGGAGCTACAATACCACAGACAGATATACAGATACACAGACAGACACGTACCTAAACCTTATAACACCCCTCTCTTTTTGCGTCGGGGGTTAAAAAAGTGAAAGTCAGTGCCGTTGTGAACACAATTGGCAGAAGACAACGTAAAAATTATTGAATGGATCAATGAAACTTTGTACATATAAAGATCTGAACCTGGAATAATATATAGGCTACTTTTATTCCAAAAAACGAAGCTAGTTGGTTAATAAAGATATAACTCAAATCAAGTTCAATTTGTTTTGAACTGTAATAAATTGGTTATAAAGGTCAATCTCCCTCGGCCTTTAAGTGAATAACACTTATAAAACCCGTTATCACAATCAGACAAGATTAAGTTGATGCAATGCTTGATATTTCTTTTAGTGGATGGTAAACATTTTAAACTTATATGAGTCAGTCATAATAACGTGACATTATTTAATTAAATTTTGCATTAAAAGATTAGATTCAGGGTAAAGATTAAGATCCTAAATGAAACTGACTAAAAATAAGAGAAAAGACAATAGACAAGACTTTGATGTCTTCCAGAGACTGGTAGAATGGCTCTGACTTGACTAAAAATACATACCTGGAAAGGAAACGGGAAAACGTTTCCCAGCAGTGGGACACGTTATCAGGTTATCACATTTATATTTGTAATACAAAAGCGGATACACGCACGCGAAGCCGTGGGCAGAATCTAGTTGGTAATAAAAAGGTACCTAGTCCAGTTTTGTGAAAGCCAATAGTATAAATAAGTGATGGGTTTTTTCGTTGGACTATACAGAACCCTAAAAAACATCAGTCAAACCAAATGCGACGTCACTGATGCATAGCTTAAAAAGCAATTAGAGCAAAACGCTCCGTTGTGTTTGAAGCTAATGGGATTATGAACCTTATCGACATCGCGACATCATGACTCTATTCGTTGAATTGATAACGATAATTAATTACAGGATTTAAAGGTGCATTTAGGTTGTAATTGATTAGTCAATACATTAACACTCTATACTATACAATAGATAACCTATGAAGAACCGTAAAAAAACTTCTTCAGAGCTCGCTGCCGCCCTTTCTGGAGTAGTTAAATACCCTATTCGGCTCGTGGAAAAAAAAAACGCTTAATATGGACAATACCAACACTTAACGGAGGACGATTGGTCAAATGTTGTGTGGTCCGACAATGAAACTTTAAGGTAGGCTTTTAAACTATTTCTTAACAAGACAAAAATAAAAATTTTAAAAACCCGCCGACGTTTATTGGTTGAACAGATTTTCATGAAACACGGCTAAGAACACTCGGGATAAAATTATCTATGACACAAAAATACTAAACGAGAATCAGTTCATCCGTTTGGGAGCTACGATACCACAGACAGATACACAGAATACTAAACGAGAATCAGTTCATCCGTTTGGGAGCTACGATACCACAGACAGATACACAGAATACTAAACGAGAATCAGTTCATCCGTTTGGGAGCTACGATACAACAAACAGATACACAGATACACAAAAGACACAGACACGTTAAACTTATGAAACCCCTCTCGTCTTGCGTCGGGGGTTAAAAATTTTAGTCTGCTTGCATAAAAATAATGAGTTCATATAAACCCGTCTATTTTTTTATGTTACAGTTATTCGCGATCTGGGGCTGCATGGCAGCTGATGGTGTCGGCAAAATGTTACTTTGCAAAAACCATAATGAACAGTGAAAAGTACATAAACATGCTCGTAACTGTGTTGATGCCTTAGATAGCGTCAAATTTCAACAACAAAAATGAATTTGTGGTGAGAACCTGTGGCGCAAAACAGCGCTACACCAAAACATAATGCTCCTTGTCATAAATCAGTGACCACCATGCGCTGGTTTGGAAGCAACTGTATTGTATTGTTAGAATAGCTGGCAAAATCCCCAGATCTGAACCCTATCGAGCATCTTTATCGAGGGTATTCTGAAGCGTAAAGATCACAGCATTACTTCCAAAACAGCGTTATAAAATGCTTTAATTCAAGAGTGAGACGCCATAAGTGCAGCCGAATGTAAAAAGCTTGTAAGCAGCATGCCCCAAAGAATTGCTGCTGTGATATTTAATAATGCAAAGGGTGGGTCAACTAAATATTAGTGATTTTGTGATAAAATTTAACATTTTTCATTTGAAGTTTTCGTTATCTTAATATATATAAATCACGTGTCACGTTGTTTGTCCGCGAAAGACTCCTAAAGAACTTAACCAATTTTAAATTAAATTTGCACACCGTGTGCAGTTTGATCCAACTTGAAAGATAGGATAGCTTATTCAGGGAAGGTTTAAAAGGTGAGAGCGGTACGAAGTTCGCCGAGTCAGCTAGTTTCTTTATAAAGAAATGTTGATGTTTTGATCGATTTGTTTTTTACTATTGACAGATTGGCTTAGGATCTCAATATTGAGCTCTATATTACTAGGTAATAGGTACGCCAATAGCATACACGTGAGAACCCATCGCAAGTTTAATATTACATCAGCTAAATAACAAACATTTTGTTCTGTTCAATGTTTTAGGTAGTTATAAAATTCTACTTTACTGCTTTTGAGTTTTTCTTTGCTGTTTCTGAAAGATATCCAAATAAAAGTTTATCTATCTCTATCTATTAGTCAAAATTGTTGAGAGAGCTGACATGCAGAATCTAAAGACCTCTAGCTATTTTAGGATTTTTTCAAGTAAGAAAGAATATCAGAGTAATATTTACCATTTTCCCGTCTCACTAACAAAGTCCCGTCAATTCACTTGTCCTAATTTATCCTGACTGTTCAAACGCGAGAGCTCAGCTGATATGGCGATAACCACAGCCCCTACCACTGACATGTCGATTTGATATCGAAAGAGTTAATCTTTCAGGAAATTATGACTGTTGTCTTTTTGTTATGTTATGACGAATTTTTGATAAGGGAATTCTGAATATTCTAAATATGGAATGCCATACACGATGTTCGCGTTTCTAAATTTTTGGTAAAATTAGATTGATTATGTTTTAAGCTCTGCACACATTAATCCAACGCCGCTACCACGCAGTACAAAAATGTGCATTCAATTAAGTGTTTTAATTTGTTATGTTTTGATACATTTTACAGTGACAAAATAGCTTCCCAGCTTCAAACGAAAACGAATCAATGCCCGCGAGCTGTCTGTCATCTGATGCCGTCAATATGATATGCATCTATAATAAATACCTCACCTCAACCTCAACAGCCTATATTGGTCCACTGCTGGACGCAGGCCTTACTCTGCTAAGAGCTTTATTGACTATGGTGAGAGCAGGCGGTACGAATTTCGCCGGGTCAGCTAGTCACATCACATCACATCACACAATATTATAAATGCGAACGTTTGGATGGATGGATGTTTGTTACCTCTTCACGCCAAAACTACTGAACAGATAGGGCTGAAAATTTACATGCCGGTAATTTTAATCCTGGAATCAACTACAAATACTTTTTATCTCATAAATCAGTTCCCATGGGATAGAAATCACCTTCAAATGTTTTTAACCCTTACTTTGTAAGTATTTTTTTTAACGCAGATTATGCTAAAACTAAAATTTTCTAGCACAGAAGTATACGTCCAATTTATCCAAAAGAATCAACGAATCACCGTCTTGGTATTGGGGCCTATATTAATTCTAAATACGCAATTGCGTTGCAGGTTTCGTTACGTTTTATTTTGTGCAAATTTGTACTCTAATTCGGTGTACTATAGAGTACCAATGGGTCAAAAAGAAAACCAAAAAGCCTCTGTTTTGAAAACAAAAGCACTAGATTGGTTCTTAGCGTAGAAGTAAGAACGCACACTTACCGATGTTGACTTAACCGAATTAATTATAAAATAATTTGGCGTGTTTAAAAAAAAACTATAAACCTACTTCAAATTCATTTGTTAAAATTTAATTTATATGGGACCAACTTTGGGGTTATACCCTTTCCAAAAAAAGAATTATCAAAATCGGACTACTCTGTAAAAAGTTATGCGTGGTCATATATAAAAAAAAATGTACGCGTCGACTTGAGAACGTCCTCCGTTTTTCGTCGGCTAAATACAGGCAGATTTTTCTGATTTAAATTTTTTGACTGACATTTTCTTGAGTTTTAATTATAATAGTTTGGTAGATTTTTGGTGAAATTTCAAGGATAATTATATTGAATGCAGCTGGTGAATTTAGATGTACCTATTCGTTAGTGTATCACGCATACTGTTTTCGCAAATTTTTACGACTTCGGCGGGACTTGAACCCGCATCCTTCCCTCAGTACGGGAATGCGCTAACTAATTACACCACGAGGTCAAGTGACGTAAGCGAAAAACTTTGGGACTTTCTTCGAACTCTAGCGTCGCTAGCTCCACCACCTACAGGGAAAACATTGAAGTTTATCCAATCCTGTCCGAAAACTAAAGTTACATTAATTAGTTCGTTTGACGAGAGTGGTCGCGTTGCTCAGTTCTGAGGTTTTTGTTAATAATAGTAGTAGCCCTCACATTTTGGGTAATTTCTAAGAAATCAATTAATATCCCTGTAGTGTACGTCCAGATAAAACCACAAGTCTACATAATACGTCATCTCGTAGGCCAAGGTGTAGCCAATAAACTATCATTGTTACTTGTCGGACTGAGATAGCCGAGAAGGCGGGAATCCGGTTGACAGGCGATCGGATGCCGACTGGAGAGTGAGGTAGAGTTGATGCAATGCCTTGGCTGTGACGAGCTGATGTATCCCTTATCGTGTATTCTATCGATCATCGAACCCCTACAATCCCTAAACAAAATCGACTTCGACGGGACAGCACCAGCGCGCGGAGGAAGCCTGCAGCCGCCGACGCCGCTCTGCGCAGACACGCGCGTTACACGGGGGCCACGGGGGCGCTGCGGGGGGTACAAGGGGGCCGGGGTGCAGGTCGGAACTTAGCTGGCTTCCTCCGAGTGGACTACGGCAAGTGCGCGATCGTAACGTGCATACTCACATCATGTGATTAACTAAGTACTACATGCATCGATGACCTTACTTGGCGTTGTGCACATATGGATACGCTCACTTTAGAAAATTCCTACCAGTTTCTTAAAAAAAATATTTAAAAACTTCTTTTGTAAATAGTGCAATATTTTTGGTATCTTTTGGTAGAAAAATATTGTGTGTTGCTGGCATCTCCAATTTCTCAGTAGTGCACAAAATGGTGGACCGGGCGCAGGCGTCTTCTTCTCGCAAGGTAAGAAAAAATATTTTTATTCGAAATATCGATTTTTTGTGTATAAAAAAGTAGTGGACATAACAGATTATGAATTTGTCTGTATATCTTAGCTGTTTTTTACCTGAAAAAACAACAAGTTTTCTTGCTATAGACACGTTCATATGATAGTATCCATATGGATACACTGCTAGCTTGCCTACATAATTGTTTATTTTTGTTATGTATCCATATGGATACACTGCCACATATGTATGAAAATTGAAGTAGTGATTTTTATGGATAATTATTGACATTTATTTTATTTTTTCTGTAACATTTTATTTTTACCGTGTTCGTGTGTTTGATCATCGATGTGGCACAGCGGGTGATTTTTATGGTTTTTAATTTCCGCCAAGAAACACATTACATAATTGTTTTCCTGGTGTTTTGTCCATGTATTTATTGATTACTAACGGAAAAACCATAATAATAATAGAAAAAATTTCTTACTAATGTTGTATTTTTTGACTAGGTGCAGGCACCATCACTAAAACAACAACAGCAGAATAGAGCTCGCCCAATTATCGCTCTTGTCCCGAGGGTGGGTGCCAAATCTGATTTAGATGATGGCGATTCATCAGCTGATGAGCTACAACATTACCACGATGATCGCGCGTTTCGAACAAACGTATCGGATAGCAGTTCTCCGCCACCATCAATTGCCATCATCGCTGATAAATCTTAACATTTTGGATTCAGATGATGATGAAGAGTTAGGGGTTGTTCTAGCGTCAACTTCACTGCAAACCTTTCAATCTTCTTCAACTGTCTCCGCCGCATCTAAATCAATCTTCCCGTTGCCGTTGGCTAGATCATCGCCTGTACCACCACCACGAATCCAATTTGATCACTATGAACAGGTGCCGTCACCACTGAGCGAACCTCTTCCATCACCGCATCCCATTGCATTGGCAACTTATGAACAAGTACCCTCACCGCTAAGCGTACCATCACCTGCAGCTGCTACTAGGTCTAAAACCAATCTGCCTGAAGAAGTTCCGAATGCAGATACATGAAGGCCTGCTGAAATTTGAGAGGACACCCAGTAATACTGCTCAAACCGTGCCACCAATCAGCTCAGATAAAATTATAAAGGCACCTGCAGTTCTCAGACCACCGGATGCAATCCGATTTGATCAGATTGGTCATATGCCGGTTTGCTCACCCAAAGGGAGATGCAAATTTTGTAGTAAAGGACAGACAAGGATATCTTGCCAGAAATGTAAACTCCGACTGTGTTTGGTGCCAGAGCGTAACTGCTACCTTCTTTATCATTCTAAATGATATGAAGAACTAATTGCTCAAACCCCTCGAAAATAGACTGAAGCAAAGAAGAGATTCCATATAATTTAATTAGGAATTTTCTATAAAATACAAGGCTGTGTTACTAAGTAGAGTTTTATGAGCAAGGTTTTAAATTTTGTAACAATTTTAGTATTTTAATTGGAAAAATGTGATCTCGTATAATTTTTATATTAAAAAAATGTATGTTACTACGCATGGTTGTAATATTAGGTAGAATTCCAAGTGTAATTTCATTAGTTTTAGTAATAATTTTTACCAAATATGTGATCTCTATTAATGTATAAGACTTGGCAGTGTATCCTTCTGGATACATGATTTTAAAAACTAAGTTGCAGGTAAACCTGGCAGTGTATCCATTTGGATACTACTCATAATTAAATAATTAAAACAAAAGGATTTTTTTTATTACCTGAAACAGTTTCTATAGAGCCCTAGGAACGTACTTAGTTAAAAAAAAAAAAACATATCAAGATTTTTATTGCCTGCCAAGTATAGGGTTAAAATAAAGCGTGTTATTTGTTGACAAGGTTTTGCAAATAATAACTGATCCCTCTCAACGCGCAAATTTTTAAGATTTTTTTTTATTTCTTTCTTATAAATGATTACGAACATGACAAAATAAAATGAACCAAGGATCGACGGAAATATAAAATTGATTGATAGTACACTAACGAATGCATCAACTGACCAGCAAAAATACATAAGTTGTGAAATTATGAGATAAATTTAATCCCTTAAACTACTTGATAATCGGCAATAACATTATGGATTGATAATGGCTATCATAAGAAAACAACAAAAATATTTTTATGAAAACTACTCTTGTAAGCGAAAGTCCGTACCAGACATTTGAAGAGAAGTTTTCAAGAAATCCACTTTGAAATACTTTTATATCTGTAAGCATACGACAGAGCCATGTTTAGCTGACTATGGGGCGACCTCTGCGACGCTCCGAAGACTGAAAAAGGGTATCGAAGTGATACCGTCGCTTAGGTATACTTTACAGTCTGCAGAGATAGCCCAACTGTTTCATGCATAATTTATTAAGCTTCAGCCAAAACAAGTGGGTTGTGGGATGCGAAGCAGTAGCGTCAACAACGCATACTTTTCGCTTGAAAAGTTCACGCTTCTCGGTCGCGTAGGTGCGCAAGGCTCCATAGAGACGCCATTGCGGCGTCCGCCGCCGCGTGGCTAACGCTCCCACTTCGCGTCCCGCATTCGCGTATTTGATGCGCAGGTTTGGCCATAGCTTTATACTTACTTGCTGTGTGGTGCCGGCTAAGATCTTCCTGTGAGTTTCGTAAGAGACGAGAAGAGATATCCACCGGGGGCGTGCAGCAGCGCCCCCTGCAGAATAAACTATTTTTTTTCCCTAAAAATGTTCTGTTCATACTTGCCTACTTGGTGTAGGTACATGCTAGTTGTATTCACTCTCATTTCTGTTGTTGGTTGGCGCATAAAGCTTAGAAATGACTTGAGAATTACAATTTAAGATTGCTTTCTCTTGTAGGCAATTTTAATTTTAACTTGTTTTCTTATTGCTACCAATAGTAGGGTTCATTCGGCCCTCGTCCGTTCTCGAACTCGAACTACAACATTTCTTTTTAGTAATTCCCTTGCTGTTACTTTGTTGTATTGATATTGTTGTCAATTTTAGTCAAGTTTTCATTCATTATTGTCGTTGTTGACATAAAATATCTTGGATTCTAGAACCGAGTTTCTATAGTCATTTTTGTTTAAGTATAAAATATTACCTTAAACTATGGAAAGGACTTATCTACAGGGCCCTAATTCTACTAAATTAATCGCTACACCATTACAGTGGTATCGTCTCAAAATGGCATTTTTACCTTTGACGAAAGAAACTACAGTTTGAAAGACGCGAGTCAAAAGTGTCAAGGTTGAAACCGATCTATCAATCTGTCCGTGAAAATAGCACCGCACGTACTAGGTAATTAGAGGTTCTTTCATCTATGGACGATTCTGTGACGGTAACATTGTCATAGTAAAGTAGTATAAAGTAGGTGGGAGTTCGGAATGTAAGAATAAAACAAAGCACACGATTAGATCGTTTAATACTTTATAGGATAAATCTTTTGACATAAATTAAACATTTTTGATTCCTGATCTATCTACACCAGTTATAAATATAATTTATAGGATCTACATATTTACATTTTTACAAAGATACCATACCAAAAATCTACATTAAATGAAATATGAAATGTTTACCTCTAGGTATTAGGTATTATGATAATGAACAGTCAAGAATCATACTTTTCGGGATATAAAAGCAATTGCATTATTTACAATTAATAATGTTTAAAGTACCGTACTTTACCGTACTTTACACACTTTTAGTACTGATTCTGCTTTGAAACGCGCGCTTTAGTAATTCGCGTTTTTAAAAACTATCAGCAAGGGTAGTCTTATTCGATTGATATAAGGTTTCGAGTCGAAGACTCGGAATTGACTAGTGTCAGCGCGAAATTAAAGTAGCTTTATGGATTTAATTTTTTCTGCGTTCTACAAGGAAAAGACGACTTGCGCGAATTACTTTTACAGCAGAAAATTTAAAAATCGCAAAAATATTTGAATTTCACGCGAATCCGTGTCAGATTCCGAGTTTTTGAGTCGAAACCCTGATTTCGATCCAATTAGTAGCAAGCAATAGATACGCTGGTGTCCTTCATCCGGGCACACCCAAACGCGAGCTTCCAGGTATTTTAAAGATTGTCGCACAACTGAAAATCACCGCTGCAGCACAGCACAAAAATGTGCATTAAACTAAAGACTTTCAACTTCAACGTCTTATCTGATGGCTCTGCATCTGGTTTGACGCAATTCTGCCAAAATAACTTTAAATAACTAACTTTAACTCATAATAATTTAACATTTTGATTTTTTTTTAATTTTATATTGACAGCATCAGATGACATACAGCTCAAGGACCACTCGTTTGAAGCTTGTGGGAAGCCATTTTGTCACTGCAAAATGTATCCAAAGATAACTAGTTTAAGACCATTTTTAAATCCACGTTTTTGTGCCTTGTGGCACCGGAATTGGATGAATGAGCACAGAGCTTTAGGCGCCTCGTGTAAGAATTTATGGGGCCAGATACTTTTTAAAACCTGCGTTATCAGAAGCGCGCATCAAAACACCTAATGTGTACGTAATAGCTCCAGGTAAGTACCTACACAGATATAGTCAGCGTCATCGATAAGCTCCCAAGATACCTATCGAGGATTCTTTGATGACATTTACCTTACCTTACTATAATAATTACGATCTCACCTACCAGTATTTTGTTTATAAATAAGGTTGAAAGAAACCTTATCAGTAAAAGAATACTACATCCATACTACTATTATAATAAAACTCTATCAGGTTCATAATTCGACGCGACTCTCTATTAAACATTATTTACAACACTCTAGGCCAGGTGGACATAAATAGATTTTGTTATCTTTGAGAGCTAATACGCAAGTGAAACATTTTAGGCAAAACAATCGTCAGTCTTTAAGCTGGGTTATGTTTGGTTAAGATTTAGAATCTGAAGTAGAAAACTAGAAATATATTTATTTTTAATAGCTACATGATCTTTAAAAACTATCGTAGTTTAACGAATTCATTATGAAAGTAACAACAATGAACCTCAGTTATCGTTAAGATAATTTTGTTAAGCTGTGCGTATTCTTATTGTTGAAATTAGCTGCGAATAAAATCTCTGTATTAATTTCGGAAAAACTTTTTACATTTAAAATTGTGTCGGTATGCTGAAATAGGCCGAGTTACCATATAGATTATAATGTTTACCCTGCGGCTATAGAAAAGTATCGTGATTTCAGACAGTGTGACAAGATAGAGATATTTGAGTGTTAACCATGCAAATTATACAACATATTCCATTTTAAAACCAATTCACACAAACTACATACTATATTTTCTGGCATATAATATTATGGTCTCTCATTATATGTTTATTTATCATTAGTTTACCAGCCAATAGAGAGTCCTATAGCAGCAGCAGACAAGGTCTGACGGATGATAATTATCATAATTTAGTTTGTTTCTCTATAACCCTTGCCCATGCAAGGATAACAATGCTGTGATTGTCATTATGACGAACAATACTGCAAATAATACAAAAAACCAACCAAAAATGGCGTACACACCTACAAACGTACATTTAAAGCTCTGGTGTGTTCATACGAACTGAGATCTCACATTAACGTTCCTGTTGACTGAGAGCGCACTTATCCCCGGATCTGAGGTCGGGCGTACGCGCTCCCAGAGCGATGGCTATCTCTTTCCCTGGCAATACTGACACAACAACACCCGCTTAAAAGCTTGCCGGAACACCTTATTGAATATCGTGTAGAATATTGGGTTCACCATCGAACTAGCATACCCTAACCACAGCGCGCAGTCGAACACCCACGGCGGTATACCGCTCTCGCATTCAGGACACAGCGCTGGTACCATGTTGAGTATGAAGAACGGCGCCCATAACACCACAAACGTGAAGAATACCACCCCCAAAACCTTCGTCGCTTTCTGCTCTAAACGCAAGATCCTTCCGTGACGCGAGGAGTTCCTAGAAATCACGCTCGAGGTTCTAGAGTGGTGTGGTCTAGGCGTTGCTCGTTGAGGAGTCGTGTTCACCGACGATGACTGTCTAATTGACCTTTGAGGCCTAATGCTCCTAACTGGGGTGGACAGCGTTGTCTTCGCTCCACCGAAGCTAGAACCCCGCCTAAATTGCCTTGCTTCATCCCACGTGACCATAGAAGAAGCACCTCGACTAGATCTTCGGAAGAACGGCGTCGATTGCTCCTCTCTCATATTTCCATTTCTAGTGTACCCATTACAGTTGTTTATATCACCGCCAGGGACAATAATGACTTCAGTAGTCCGTCTTGGAGCTGGAGTCGATTCAGAGCCAAAGTACGGGCACGTGCATGGAGGTGGAAGTAAAAGACCATCCTCAGAACTTCGTGATTTTGTGGTCAAAGTAGCTGGGACGAGGAGACCCTCGTTGCTTTCGTCATCTGATGCACTTCTTGGTCTATGCAGAGGAGTGTTTGGGTCTCCAGTTGAGGATGGTCTACGTCTTTCCTGTAGCATTGAAGACGGGGAGCTGGAGGAGACGCTGACTGATCCTGGGGTCAACATCCCGCATTTATCTGATATGTTAGTCCTGTAGAAAAAAACTTGTTTCATGTCAAGAAACTAAAATTGGATAAGAAAAGAATAGCGCTAAGATAATCTTGGGCTGGTTTCAGTTACTAATTTGAATCTTATTTTTTTCTAACAAAATGAAACGTAATTCATTGACAACCAATGAGCATTATACTTATGTTTTATATGATTCTCTAAAGCCGAACTCAACCCATGCTATCTTGCGATCAAAAATACGATATAGCAAAAACATTTTCAAGCAATTTAAGTACCTTACCACAGCAAAATACGATTTTGCGTGTAGCAAATCTTCGAGCTAAGCCAATACATGCTTATGTAGCCAGTATTGGCTCAGATTTTAGATAAAGCTACGTCTACACCGATCGCCAGTATTTAATTTATTCGCTTTCTACACTGTATTATACCACGAGCGTATCCAGACTGAAACGATCTTGCCTGATACGGTTGTGGTATGGCCAAGGCTCGACTTCCAACAACAATTTTGAGAGATATATTCAGTCAATGCTAATACAATATGTATTTGAATCAGAATGGAAAACATTAAAAAGTTTAGTTGAGTATACAAGTAGATATATCAAAATAGTTGACTCATCGTCAGGCAGGCCCCAGCGTAGATAAAGAATTATGAGAGCATAACGCCGCATAACGTTTGTCTGAGCGTTATGCGGCGTTTGAAAGAGCAAATTCGTCGAAAAAGACCAGAATTGAGGAAATAAACTTTTTGGATTTTTCACCACGACCACGCGCCCTCGCGTGGGCCAAGGCCCTAATGAATAAATTATTGACTAAAAACTCAACTAACACCATTGAGCAACCACCGTGTCACCGGATATGGCTCCAGCAGACTTTTTTCTCTTTTCGAGACTAAAATTACCACTTCGAGGCACCCGTTTTCAGTCGATAGAAGACATCAAAGAAAATTTGCGACGAGAACTGAATAAGATTCTAGAAAATGCGTTCATAAAATGTTTTGATAATTGGATTATTCGTTGGCATAAGTGTATTAAATCAGAAGGGCGTACTTTGAAGGTGATAAAATAAACTTAATAATTGATATTAGTTGTATTAATGACCTTTTCTCGGTACTTTCTTGACAGAATTTGTATCTAAAATGAATGTTTCAGCATTTTTCGCGTTGACCAAGCCCCGTAGGTGCTTCGATGTGCGTGGGTGTGATGTAATTTTAATATACAATTGCAACGTGTAGAAGATGCAAATCTGATGTTGCCTGAAATAACTCATAGGCGCTATGAGTAACAATATCCCATGCTTTTTTCACAGCAACCGCTCTAAGGAAATCATTTTTTTTAAAGGAGTTTGTAAAGGTCATCTGTGGATTTTACATAAAGCCCCGCTTTCTTAAGGATGATTATTTAACTGGCCTAATTATGATAAGTAAGTGGTAAAACTATACAAATAGGTAGTACTATCGCACATGTTGATTTGGGATTGTTACCCACCATATAAACTTTATTTTTTTTAAACGACGACAGGCAGACGGACATGGCGTACCTAACTATAATTTAAAAGGGTTCCTTGTTGACAAATATAGCTGTGGCGGTAAGAATCAACCCCTCGAACTCCCATGGGTGTCGTAAGAGTCGACTAAAAGAACCTATCAAACGAAGGGCAGCATCTTTCTTATATTTAAATACCTTCAATGCGATCCACTAAGCCGCCTAGCGTAATTATTAAAGCAAAACCTCAGAGAAGAAAATACATGTTCAGCCGTGGACGTACTTATCTGTGCCGTAATGCCAATAGGTTACTTCACCTACCACCCCGTGATCGCGGCCCAGTTCGTCGTGCTATCATTTCTTCGGTCTGCCCCGACGCCTTACGCTGTTGGGACTCCACTGAATGGTAATCTTAGCCCACAGGTTCTCGGACATGCGGCAGACATGGCCAGCCCAGTTGAGTTACGAAAGTTTTTGAGCTACGTATACAACTTGAGTTTGGAAGCGCAATTTGTTGTGTTACAGATACGATCTGTCCGTTTACTAATTCCAAGTATGCTGCGCTCTATTGTTTGTTGGCAAACCCCGAGTTTGGACTTTTGTGTGTTGGTAAGTGACCACGCTTGGGCGCCCTAAGTTACATAGGGGTATGGAAAGCATACACACACATCCATCAGCTTCCTTTTGAGGGACATCGGGAAAGTACCTTTAATATGGTGTAGAACAACTGCTTTTAGGGTTTCGAAACCCTTATGGTCAACTACCGCAACTATCAACTTGAAATTTAAAATAATAATAAATTTCGTTCCTGTACATCCTGTACAGATTTTGAGAAAAGAAAATGAAAATAACATTTTCCATACAAATTGAGATGTTTTAAAGATACCTACAGGTTCAAGTGGGGTATCAAATGAAACGTATCAGTGTGTACATTTCAAAACAGTTTTTGAAATTTCTGTAGCTTTCATACTTTTCAAAGACAAAAAAATACCCCCCCCCCCCCCCATCTCCGAAGATTGCAGAGCGATCCATACAAAATGTACGGAGCGTTTGTGGATATGGATCTATATTTTATAGGAAAAATATAGAGAAGTTTGTAAAACGAATACTTTTTGAAAAATGATCAAAAAGGCGGAGAATAATTTTCTCAGGGGGCCCCCCCCCCTGAGAAAATTATTCTCCGCCTTTGGGCTACCTCATCGAGTGGGGTATCAAATGACTGGTATCAGATTTAGTTCCACCTATGTGTGTTAAAAAACATTTTCAAACCTATCATTCATTAAAAATAAATATCGCACATCACTCACTGCAAAACACATCTCTGATTTGATTATACTTTCAACATCAGATTTAAAACCTAATATCGACAAATTAGTATCTGGAAAACCTCTTCACAGATCACATTAAAAATTTCATTTAAATAAGTATGTTAATTCATTTCATGTAAAAATGAAGTAAATAAAGCATATTTTGAGTTTTTTATGAATGAATTTCGTTATGAATAAAGTTGTAGTAGTGGCCCGAGTCTGAAAATTTTTGCTCAACTGGAAAATCTATTGGCCAGCCTTGGTTTACACCATGCTAATAACTAGTCTCATGTGAGTGACTGTATTTTTTTTAACCTACTATTGGTAGTATCAAATGAATGAATTAATTGTATTGGTAGTATTGTAGATTATTATAGATTTGATAAAACCAAAATTATCAAATCTATACAATACAAATACGGAATTTTCCATTGCATGTGATTATCTAGGCGATTATTGCGATTCCAGGTTCATACGTCACCACAAAAAAATAAGATTAGTTACAGAAAACAATAGTGCATTGGTTTTGAGTCGAGTTTGATGAGTTATCATTGAGTTTGATGTCTAATAATTCTTTTGCGGTAGCAACTTAACCTAGGTTGTACGAAGATGACAACGGAGTTGGTCTTTCAGCTGACAATGGAAGAACGAAGAATCCAAAAGGCATCGGTGATTCAGCTAGATACGCTTGGTTATACGCTTGGTAAGTGAAACTCTTCCTTGTGTTCACAAGGAAGAGTTTCACTTCAGAAAATTTAGAAAGCACTCTTATGTCAAAAAGTGAAAACCAAAATATCGAATCGAGTAACAAAAATATTGAACCATAAAAGAGAAATGAAAACACAAATAAAAAAATAATGCAGCCGTGTGGTGCTAGCTTAGAAATTGCACCACCCCTACTCTTCCCGTGGTTGTCGTAAGAGGCGACAAAGGGACATGCACCGGGGGGCGGGCAGCAGCGCCCCCTAGAGACCGATTCCTTCACCTAACAGCGATCCCCAACCCGCATGCTCAGCGTGGGGATTATGGACATTACCCCCCAATGATATCACAAGCCAGTAAATGGCCCCCAGTTACCGGCCGCCTCGCTATTCCTGGCCATGGTAGCGGCCACGGTAACGGCGAGGCAGGGGATGCTAGAAATTCCCAGGCTACATCAGGCTACCGATCATACTTAAAAATTTAACCCTTTAAGTTCAACGGACGCACTCTGAGGCTTGACCGTTATCTAGTGCAGTTGGAAGTGGAGTCAGAGAACATTAAATTGCATGTTCTGGGGCTATCTGAAGTCCGCAGAGAGGGGGAGGACAACGTAAACTTAGACTCGGGCCATAACTTCTACTTTCGCGAGGGTGATAAAACATCCGTAAGTTTCCTTGTCAATAAGGCCTTCGCGAACAACGTTGTAGAAATCTCCAGTTGGTCGATCGTAGCGTACCTGATCCTTTGGCTGTCCAAGCGCTACAGCATTGAGGTCATTCGGGTTTACGCATTGACCTCGATACACTCGGATTATGAAGTAGAGGCTATGTATGAACTGTACAAAGTCATATATAAAGCCTTGCATAGCACCACAAAGGCTCACTTCAACGTTGTTATGGGAGACTTTAACGGCAAGGTGGGAACCCAGACTGGCAATGAATCCCCAATAGGCTTGCATGGTTATGGAGTTAGGAACCACAGAGAGAGAATGGTTGTCAGCTTCCTTGAGAAACAGGGGATGCTCTTAATGAACTCTTTCTTTAAGAAACAGCCTCAAAGGAAGTGGGGTTACATTTTATAACAAATTAACCCATTCCAATTATTTTTTAAATAACTACAGTCGAAAGACCTACTGTAATACCTACAGATCGTTTCTCAGAATTTCGTTATAACTAATTAACGATATCCTTATAGAAGATTTCACCTACGGTTTGAACTTAAGTAACCTAAGGTTGATTGAAATAACGGACGACTGACCTACTGATCTAGAAAAATGTCATAAATTTAAAGGAGTCCTTGATTTAACTTGTTCCCACTTGAGCTAACTCGATCTGTAGGCGCCCCACCCCTGCAAGTGGGGGGGGGGGGGGCAACATTAACCACCACTAGCTAACATTAACGAAGCCCGTCCAACAAGTTTAATAAAAAAAATCGAAAATGGTTGGGATGGGTTTAGTTGATCATTAAATATATATAATATAGATAATCATTCAGAGATGTCTCAGTGATCAATAGGTTCGAAGATGTCTCTACGAGGCCGCCACCATGAGTGTCCAAGTACAGAGCCAGCAGTCCAAGCCGATACAATTGCGCAGAGGAGTGACGCAGGGGGATGTCATATCCCCGAAACTGTTCACAAGTGCAATGGAAGATATGTATAAGATGCTGGACTGGAAGGGTAGGGGCATTATCATAAATGACAACTACATCTCACACCTATGATTCGCTGATGACATAGTCATAATGACGGAGATGTTGATGAAATAATGCTGGACAATCCACACAGCATCATCTAGCCCAAAACTCAGCAGAGCTTGTGTTTTGGGTACTAGATGACTGTGTACTTAATATACATTACATTACAAAAACCCGACACACTAACATACAAACATTATCATAAAATCATTAAAATACTCACAAAAATTAAAAACGTACCTACAAGACTTAAGTAATAACAAAATATACGAGACATTTCTATAAAAAAGAGAAAAGCCGTTGTAAATCAATTCCAGCTTGAAAACAGTAGGTAAAGACGGGCTTATTTTTCATTGCAAATAATCTGCAAAATTAATTTTGCGATTTCAGTTGATAACAGTAATTGTTATCAACGGAAATTGTGTATTATGGAAGACTTAAATGCCTAATCAATCACCATTTTTTTCCACGACTTATTTATTGGGCCATTGATGGTAGATCAGATACTGTCCTTTGCCAGATAGTGAGTTATTCCACTGGCTCGACAGCACCGGCAAACGGCAAAATTGTAATGCTGTGGTCGACGGTAAATGAAAGAACACGTCAAATAAAGCATCGTTTCTTTAAAAAAACTTGAGAGGTGTCAAGGGACACCTGTATGGAACGAAGTTCCTTTTTAATGCGAAATAGAAAAACGAAACGAAAATAACTGGCTTGCTTTCTATAAGAGAGAGAGAGAGACAGACACAGAAACACGCGCACGCCGCACGGCTTACAACTATAGCAAAAAGTGTCGTTACAACTTTTGGGCTTAATTATTTCCATCTCTCTTTTTTCCGTAGCCCCCTTTCGCAACGCGCATTATGGAACTTCGTTTTAAAGAATTGATCGACCAGACTGAAAAGAGGGCGCTTTTTGATTAGGGCTATCAAATTAATGTGACATAGACCCTGTATTATAAAGATCTTGATCATTTTGACATGACATCCCATTGACATCCTCTCCTCTGGTTCGTTCACACAGAAAGTCCCTTATTTTTTGTTTAATAAAGTAGATGATTTTTATCGATAATTCCTACAACACTCTAGAAAATTTAAGTCAAGTGGTTTCGCCTACACAACGCTAATCTAGTGGATTAGTTGCATTTTGTGCGTCGACATTTTGGAGTAAACAACCAAGTAAGTCGCATTTCGTGCGTTCTGCTATCCGGCGAAAAAAATACATAAACCTTTTGTCTCATTTCGTGCGTCGAGTACGTATGAGTAGCTTGAACAAGTAATACCATAGATATACATAAACAAAACAGAATTGGCAAAGGCATAAATTTCAACATTTTAAATCACTAAAAGGATTCTGATTACTTATTTGCTATGGCCCTATGTTCATTATTCTTAGCCTAATTTGTTACAGGCGTTTGTTTTTTGTTTTCACGTGCTGCAGACCCTTCCCTTAGCTCTATGTACTTCATGCGGTGCGGACTTTGGCAGTACCAACACGACAACGAATATATTTCCCGTTTTCATGTTGTTTGTTTGTTGCCTGATAAATCAGAGAAGACTTACGAAATACTATTTACTATATTATGAAAAGAAGTTTTTGTTATTATAGTGCGTAAGCCCTAAAACTCTAGGTAAATTCTAAGAAATCAAAAAATATCCCAAAAATTAGAACCTTGAGCTTTACGCTAAAAATTTATGGTAAAAATTTAAAGACTGATGACTGTAAAAATTCCTGTGTTGTTGATTATTTATAATTAGGTTTTAGGGTAAAAATATGAATCAAAGCGTCCCTACTAAAACTCATGATTTTTTAGTAAAAAAGCTGATCTTAGTGTGAGCTTAGTAAAAGTTTGTAATCTAAAGAATAACTCTTGTTAAAAAAAACTGTGATTGTCAAGAGTAGGTAACTGTTTCATAATTGGTGATTATTATTCTGTTTTGACTATACCTACTTAAATGGAAAGGTATAAGTACAACATTTTTTCCGTTCGTATAAATTAATTATGTTAAGAGCGCTTTTACATCTTGGCGCTACTTTTTTTTTATTTAACGCACCGAGCGGGCGGCGAGCTACTCAAGCGTAACTTTCTATTGTCTCGCGATTGAACTGACATAGGTCTGCCCTCGATAACCGCTCGCGTGGTACTGAGGGTAAATCGCCAGCATTCGCCGGCGCAATGAAATACATATAAACTACTTTTAAATAATTAAAAAAAAAATATCAGTGATAAAAATAATGAATATTGTAGTTAAAGCATATGTTGAAGATTATTTTGGTTTAAATATTGTGTCAAAATGATGTAGAACTTCGGAGATATTGGGATTTGTTTCGAAGCCTTTTCGGTCGATAATTGAATTCGCTTCAGTTTTTTCTTTCTTTACATAAGGGCCTATAGCGAAAATGTATTCTATTATTATGGAAGTAGGTATAGGATATTTGTTATCTTAAAAATTTTTTTTTGATTGTCTATATTCAATATAATCTACAAATTAGAGCTCCCAAAACAGGTCTCCGAGAGTTTTTGCCTGAACATGCATCGGTAGAATGATTATTATAAAATAAAAAAATAAGTAATCTAAAATATATTCTATTATTACTGTAGAAGAGAAAAGGATCTTTTATTAAGAAGTAATTGTTATTTCAAGCAACGAACGAAAACCATATAATATGAAACAGGTAACTGTTCGATTTCGCGTTTTCTTGTAATAGCCCTCTTAAATATAAACTAGTAAAGTTAACTAGGTACACCATCGCTTTTTTTTTATCCCAAAACATTGACTACCTTACTTGTATAAGGAAAACATATAGATGATAGGTACCTCTAATAATATAATGAGACTTCTAAAAGTTTTGCTGGTCTATGGTTAAAACTTAGTTGAAAATTATTATAATGTACTCGACGCACGAAATGCAACAAAAGGCTTAGCTATTTTTTTCGCCAGGTAGCAGAACGCACGAAATGCGACTTATTCGGTTGTTTACTCCAAAATGTCGACGCACGAAATGCAACTAATCCAATCTAGTACATCGTGTACATATTTCATCACGTCGCCTTTATAGACTAGATTTTTTTGACCGTTTTTATTAGATACGTGGCTGGCTACTGGAGGTAATATTCACACCGCATACAAGACTGGAATCAGTTTATGTGTCGATCCAATAAAACGGATCAGTATATTAATACTGTTGTTTTTGGAAACTCGCTCATACAACTACATACGCCATCGCCGAATAAAACCGTGTAAGTACGATAAAACGGACCCGTAAACGAAACCGCTGTGTGAACGAACCCGAAGTAGTAAGTTATTTTTTATTTTTTAATAAAATAATAAATTTATTCACAAAGAAAATTAAACTAGTAAGAAAATTAATTGAAACAATTGAGCTAACTGCCGACTGTTGCAAACAGTCTACAGATAGCTCAACTGATCCATATCAACACCAGTCGGAAGCGTCCCCAAGACGCTGGCTGCACTGCCACGCTGTATAGGTATGTAAGTTATTTTGGAAAACACCTCAATACTGCCCATGCCGGCTTAGGGTAAAAATGTCACCGGACCATTTTTTGTGCTACTTTTAAGTTCCATACTTGAAGGGTAAAAATGTCACCGTCGAATAAAATATTATTTTTTATGGGTAAATTCGTCACCGATTCTTTCATCGTGGATTTTGTACAGTCAGCATGAGAATAAAGTTAAATAAACTAATACTGTTTGTAAAAATAATAGTAAGTTATGTACAATTAATCAGCTTTTTGTATTAATTAGATATTATGTAGGGTTTCTAAACTAAAATATTAAATATTTAAATATTATGTACCTACTCACATGGCTAAAAAACACAGAAATATGAAAACTACACAAATCAACAATATAGAATAAACCCAGCCTTAATAAACTATTAAAGACTAGATTATGCCCGCGGCTTCGCACGCGTTGTTTCTATGGAAACGTTTAAAGGTGATTTATATCCTATGGGATTTATGGCATAATAAGAGAGAATATGTTTGATTCCAGGATTAGAATTACCTGTACTTATGCAAAATTTCAGACCGATCCATTCAGTAGTTTTGGCTTGAAGAGGTAACAAAAATCCATCCATCTTTACATCCATCCAAACTTACGAAATTATAATATTAATGTGAAGTACCAACAAATCACAGCCACACTGTACAAATAATTTGTTTGTTTTGAAAAAACTAAAAAATGACTTCAAATGCCATTGTATTTTTAAGTTCTGCGAGACGATTAGGTGTAGGTACGAATCCCTCGGGAGTATTTTTTATGGACCATATCTGATCTCAATGGTCCTACAATAAGTACTATATTAATACTATTCCTACAATAAGTACAATATTAATACTATTTATTGCACACCAAGATAAAGTAAAACAGAAAAACACAAACACGCAGATATGCATGTGCACTCAGAGTATGAGCTAAAAACTAAATTTTTATGCATATTTGTGATAAGGAGAATATAATATCTACTAGGTTGCCTATCAAAATGTGGCCGCTAGTTTAATTTAATTAATTCGTACATTTTAGACCAAAATTATGGGGAGGTAATTCTGAAGGTAGACGTCAAAAACGCCTTCAATTCCGTAGAAAGGGGCGCCTTGCTAAAAAAAATTAAAGAAAAATTTTCAGAAATTTACCCTTTTCTTTGGCAATGTTACGGTTCGCCATCAAAATTAATATACAGGAATAAAATCATTTCGTCCGCTGTTGGCTGTCAGCAGGGCGACCCTCTTGGTCCGGCCATATTTAGCCTTGCCATCCAACCCATAATTCAACGTCTCCAATCCAAGCTTAATGTTTGGTATTTGGATGATGGAACATTAGGTGGAGAGGTGAACACAGTTTTTGATGATCTAAAAATCATCATAGACGAATTTCGACAAATAAATTTGGAATTAAATTTTTCAAAGTGTGAGCTTTTTATTTCGGACTCTTGTGTAGACAAAAACAATATCATTGAGAAATTCAATACATTAGCCCCCAACATTACAGTTGTTGATAAATGTTCACTTCGACTCCTTGGTTCACCAATTCTTGATGAGTGAGAGTTTCAGTCATTTGTAGATGAGAAAATTCAAAATTTCCACAAAAATTCGGACAGACTGCTCAAAATTAATAGTCATTGGCTTTTATAATTATTCGGTTCTGTCTTTTTGTACCTAAATTTACGTATTCTTTGAGATGTAGTCAACTGTGGAAACACAGCGAGCTCTTGGAAGGCTTAGACAACATAATAAAGAATACTTTATCATCGGTTTTGAATATCGATTTAGATGACAAGGCATGGTCGCAGGCCTCCCTGCCTGTCAAATTGGGAGGCTTAGGTATACGCAAAATTTCAAGTGTAGCCCTACCAGCGTTCTTGTCTTCTGTCTACAGCACTAGTTCTTTAGTTGAAAAAATTTTAAATCCTTCTCTTTTGGTCCCACCTGGAATTCATTTTTAGACGAAGCTCGAACGGCTTGGCATAGTGCTTGCCCCGATGCTGCTCCCCCAAAATCACTTTTGTCCCAACGTCAATGGGACGGGCCTCTGTGTGAGTTAACACGGAACTGTTTGTTACAAACGTGCTCCAGCTCTGCAGATCGTGCCCGCCTCCTGGCCGTTTCTAAATGGGAGTCAGGACATTGGTTGCAAGCATTTCCTTCATATAACACTGGTACTTTATTGGATCCCGTAACTTTCCGTATCGCAACATGTCTCCGGTTGGGTGCAAGGTGTTGCGCGCCTCATCAATGTCAGTGCGGTACTGCTGTCGAACAGCTTGGTCATCACGGATTATCGTGCACTAGGGCCGCCGGTCGGATATCTCGCCAAGCTAGCCTTAACGACATCATCCGGCGGGCCTTTGTCACTGCTAATGTACCAGCTATTCTCGAACCGAATGGTCTGTTGCGTGACGATGGTAAGAGGCCCGACGGTATGACACTAGTCCCATGGGAGTTGGGGAGGCCCATTGTGTGGGACGCTACATGCGTCGACACACTTGCGCCTTCCCATCTTCCGAGGACATCCGTGAGGGCGGGTGCGGCGGCAGATTTGGCCGAAGATCTCAAGAGGCGCAAATATGCAGGTCTCGACAGAGCCTACACATTTGCTCCCCTTGGAGTCGAGACCCTAGGTCCGTGGGGTACCGAGGCTCTTCGGGTTTTCAAAAAACTATCTGAGCGTCTGGTCGAAGCGACGCGTGACCCAAGAGCTGGTGAGTATCTGGCACAGCGTATCAGCATTGCCATACAGCGTGGCAACGCAGCCAGCGTCTTGGGACGTCTCGCTTCCGACTGGTGTTGATATGGATCAGTTGAGCTATCTGTAGACTGCTTGCAACAGTCGGCAGTTAGCTCAATTGTTTCAATTGTAAATACTAGTATAATTTTCTTTGTGAATAAATATATTTAGGAATTAAATTGTTGTTATGAATTTTGAGAAAAAAAATCACATTTGGAACGTAAACACACAACACTATTTCGCTAACAGCTGTACTGTAGCAGTTTAAAAGTAGGTAGTGACAAATTTACCCTAAAAATATTAAAATAATTTGAGCGATGACAAAGTTACACTAAATTTTTACGATGACAATTTTACCCGGTGACATTTTTACCCTAAGCCCCCATGCCGTCGGGACAGTGACAAAAAGTCAATATTTAATTTTTGTTTTGCTGTGCTAATAAATAAATAAAATAAAAAGTTTATTGAGTCAGACATATTTTGTCCATAAGGCACAGTACACACAAAACATTACAAAAAATCAAAGATAAAATAAAGATACAAAATACTATTAATTAATTACAAGAGTTGCGCTGCCGTTCAACAGAATCCAAACAAAGAGTTAGGATTCTGTTGAAAGACTGCATGATGGGCGAAGCAAACTTACTGCCTACAGTCTTCAGGATGGTGTTGGTACTGCTCCACGTTCCACGCAACAATGAGGCGGTTTTCTTGCGGATGATGGCGAGAAAGATAATAAATGCTTACTAATAATTTCTTATATCTCTGTCTTCAGATGAAATATGGTAACGCTTTACGTCCACACCATTGTGACCGGCTTTTGCGTTAAAAATCACGAGCAGCACAAGAACGAAAGAGAGGATGATGTCCATCAATCGGACAATAACGGCTTAAAATGAAATAACAGCTAAAACGAAATCACACATAATATACAACGTCCCACGCCGCGTCTGTCTGTTTGTCTGAACACGATAAACTCAAAAACCGCGAACAGTATTTCATACGGTTTTCACCAGTGAACGTACTCGTAGTTATTCATGAGGAAGATTTTATATAAATAAATGACATAAGTACTTACAATGAAAGAACACCGAGGGAACAGACACGTCTTCGTTTTCATTTTCTTCACCATAGATAACAGATCACTAGGAACGGATAGTCTGGTTTACAGCACTGCAAGTCTGATAAGAAAGATATTTCGGAGATTTTGAGAGGTGATCTAAGGCATAAGAGATCAGCGGTTTGTGTTAGAAAAAATGATGCTATAGATACAGGATCTTGCGAAATAAGTTTAGTTAATAAGTAACTGAAAACTGCACAAACTTATATATATTGTAAACTTATAAATCTTTCTAATGTGAAATGCTTTATGACTTAAAGGTCTGTATAAAGAGTCAATATGATTCGGTGGAACTGTCTAGAATGAATGTCAAAGTACGCATTATTTCAAAAGTTAATTAAATTTGCTGCTTCCAATTTCCTGTATGATTTATCCTGTACCTACCATTCGTTATTTATAAATGTGGTTAAGCTAACACATCACCAATACCTACCTAGTACATTTACTATTGCAATTTTGCTTACCGTAGATGACAAAGAAATTCAGTCGTTTTGAGATTCTGTTATAAAATACAAAATTTTAATTTAGATTAACATGCATGATTTACCTGGCCTTGGAAAAATCTAATAATTAGGTACGGTCTCTCTATTTTAATATAAATTTTAATTTGTAATTATATATAGTAAACAGACGTTAACTATCAAAGTTTCATTTATTGGTGGAAACTTTGCTGGTTTCAGTGTTTAAGTATTTTTTGTTTAGTTTACAATAACTAACTGTATATTTTCAGCTAGTAGGTGGTATTTTTGATGCTAGCTTTTATGCTAATGTTGGCTAAGCAATTTCGCAATAAATTGCTTACACTCTTTTCCGTAGGTCACTTTACCCATTACACTTTTGAAGTACGTAACCTATACATAGAAAATATATTGCCTGAACTGCGGTTATTACTAAGTAGGAATTTTATGGTTGTTTACTATTATAAATGAGGAGCTTATTAATTAAATTCAATTATGGGGTCATAATTTTTCATGTATTATGGGGTAAATAACACCATTAATATAGTAAATAGTAATACTTAGTTGGCCTCTATGGAAGTTCAAGGGCATCTCTTAAGGAAAATTTTGAACAAATTCGAAATTAATATTTAGTTTTGTTTGGCACAAGATACAAAGCTCTAGTAGAATATCACATCACACTAGCTGTGTAGTGCCGGCTTAGAATTTGCACCACCCCAACTCTTCCCTCAGATATTCACCGAGGGCGGGCAGCAACGCCCCCTGCAGAACAATTCTACTACTGAACTGCGATCCCCAACCCGCATGCCCAGCGTGGGGATTATGGGCACTACCCCCCATGAGATAAAAGCCAATAAGTAAAGATACATATTTAAAACGGCTTTTCAATGATTATACGCACCTAAACTTCTAAAATGACGGCTCTTCTTCTCACTATGGCGTACGCCTTAAACAACAACACAACACCAACAAAACAATGCAAGCGTTATGGCCGCCGCGGTTTGCCTCAGCATAAAACTACCCCCAACTAGATTTTGGTTTGCTTTCTGTATTTAAGAAAATGACCGCTATAAATGTATAATAAACTAGCTGCCGCCCGCGGCTTCGCACGCGTTGTTTCTATGGAAACGTTAAAAGGTGGTTTCTATCCCATGGGAACTGATTTATGGGATAAAAAGTAGCCTGTTTGATTCCAGGATTATAATTATCTGTATACAAAATTTCAGCCTGATCCGTTCAGTAGTTTTGGCGTGAAGAGGTAACAAACATCCATCCATCCATCCATCCAAACTTTCACAATACATTTATAATATTAGTGTGATTGTAACACTATATTTGTGTAACTTAGGTATAACCCTATTGTAATACGTACCTACTATTGTTATAATTATAAATGTGATAATTAATTTTAAGGCACACTGATTTACCTTAATTCTAAGTATTTCTCTGTGAGTGAATAGTAATTCTTTTGAGAAAATAAATATCTTCAACCACATGTTATCTAGACTTGGAACACAAAACACCTATGCTACCTTCACACTAATATTATAAATGCGAAAGTTTGGATGGATGGATGGATGTTTGTTACTTCTTCACGCGAAAACTACTGAACGGATCGGGCTGAAATTTTGCATACAGATAATTCTAGGCCAGGAATAAAACATAGGCTACTTTTTATTCCATAAATCAGTTCCCATGGGATAGAAATCACCTTTAAGCGTTTCCATAGAAACAACGCGTGCGAAGCCGCGGGCAGCAGCTAGTTTTATCATAAAAATCAAGTTTAGGTTATAATAGGACTGACATACTTTGAAAAGTAAAAGTCCTTTACAATAAATGAGATTAAAAAAAAATCATAAAAATCAGTTCCATGGGATAGAAATAATCTTTGAACGCTTCCATAGCAAAGCGTGCGAAACCGTGCTAAGTTGTTATTTAATTGTTTTGTGTATTGATGGTGCAATCAAGATGATAGATAGATAGATTATATTATTATAATCTATCTATTTATCTAACCGTGGACAGAAACTAAACTACCTACCTAGTCCAATTGGGCGGTGTACCTATATACACTTATACACCCATGCGTGCATAGAGAAATCAGTCGATAACATAATTAGGTGATATTATCTCCTGATTTCTTTAGATAAATAGGAGATTACCGACTTACATAGGCGACACTGAGTATTATCTTAAGTAGTTGGTGCGATTATCGATATCATGTTTGTAGAAAAGGCTTTTAATTTCAAGGTGTGTATGTGTTCGACACTAGACTGAGCCTGAGGTCGAGTTTATTCGATAAGTCGATCAATATAATTCATATTCAAATGATTCGAGCAAAGAAATATACAGGGCATTCCACGGCTATGCCACATCGAGCGAAAGTGTCTTATGAACGGTGCGGATACCTTAGCCCCCATACAAACGTACTTTTCGATTCATTTGGAAACTACATGCCAAGCCTATACATAACCGGATAAGAAATAGCTATGTTTGTAGCGTTGTAGTTTTTCAAAAAACATTATAATCTTTAAATGAGAGTAAAACTAATTTGCCATATTTTGAGCAACAAATCGAGGCATTTTCAAGCTATTTTTTATGCATGATAGACACCTTTGTTCGAAAATCTGTCGCGCTGCAAACATCCTAAATATATTCAACATTAGAAGTAATCAAAAATATTTCTGAAATCAGTCGTTTATTCAAAATGAGTCGGAAAGTACGAAAAAATATCAAAAATGGTGAAATTCCTTCTAATTTCTGCAACCGCTTACTCACACGCGGCCACAGCTTTGCATTTGATGGTTAGACGCGCTTTCTCACTCATATCATAAAATGGGGCGCCCCATTTCATTCGACATGAAACAACAACAAATCCGCATGGGCCGGCCACTGAGATTTGGGAGAGGTTCGTAGCCTTCTTAAATATTGAAGATAGAACATTTTACTGACAGAAGACTTCATTGTGATTGTAAAAACAATTTATACTGCATTCAAAGATTTTTGAATAATCGCCTGTTTGAACTGGGAATCGAACCCGCCAAATTAAAAAACACCCGTAACACCCGTTGGTGCACGTGGCAAGTGTGTCACCCGTTACGATACCTACCGTTCAGAAGCCTGAGCCTGAGACTGAGTACGATCCTATTTACGAGACTTGGGATCTGTCAGGCAGGAGGATTGACAGATTCCAAAAGTCTTCGGAATTGATCAGGCTGAAACTTTTCGTTGATGTAGACTGTCTAGACCTGGAATAAAGAATAGGCTTTTGATCCCATAAATCAGTTCCAATGGGATAGAAATGACCAGAACGTTTCCATAGAAACAATTCGTGTATAGCCGCGGAGAGAATAAAAGAGCTGGAACGAGCTGGAGCGCTGGAATTAGAATAAAAGAGAACTTTTCAATACGAAAAGAAGACATGCCAATGGGTTGGTATTATGCCTTTTTTTAGGGTTCCATACCTTAAAGGAAAAGAAGAATTCTTATAAAATCACTTTGTTGTTAGTCTGTCAACCGCTTTTTCTTAGGAACGCGTGGAGGTATTAAGTTGATATTAAGATCAAATACTCAAGTCCGTATAACCTCTTGGAGCCCCAATATGAATATAACTTCTAGTTCAACGCAATCCAAAGTTACAGCCGTATGTCCGAATATTTTGAAATTTCAAGGGAATCACATGCACACAAAACCTATAGGGTACTTCCCGTAGACTTAGATTAATAAAATTTGGCAAGCAGCAAGGTCTTATAGCACAATAAAAGGAAAAATTCCAAAAACTGCAGTTTTTGGAAGAGAGTATCCGAAAATAGTAAATTTGTAGTTTATTCACAAAAAAACATTATTGGACCAAAACCTACAGTGTACCCCGATACTTCCCGTTGACCTAAAATCATGATTTTTGGAAAGACAAAAAGGTGCGTGAGCCCGACTCGCACAGGACGTTTTTTTTTTTCAAAAGCCGCCTGAGTTTCCAACGCAGACCAAATTCTTATCTTGTACCTACTTATCTCTACGTAGACACGCATGTCCCAACGTGTTTGTAATTGAAATATGGGTAAGGGTTTATGGAGATAATAATCTGATGAAAGAATTTACGAGTTTAACATTCAGCTGTTGACACTACCTTGGAAAACTATGACTCATATGTAGGTACTCGTACTTCTTTGGGTTACCTATTTAAGCTACATGCTATTGTGATTTGAAAGTCAGTTAATGATATTTAATTTCAGTTCAGCTGTGCCTGTGCGTCCACGTGCGGAAGCGGGGCGTACGCAGCTAAAGGATTTGGTGCTTTGCTTTGATTTCTATGTTACAGCGACCACTGGAGCGGCACATCTGCTGAAACCGATGCCAGAAACTGGTAAGTATTTCTGCCGATGACATCATGGGCAAACTTGAGCGCTTTGAAAATAACTTTATTGCCGATGCAAAAATCGAAAGAAGATCGGAAAATTGTAGGTAACTTCCAAAATGCTGCGTATGCTTCTATTACAGTGCAGTGGACGCGCAACTTTACAAAATATTTTTGTATACCTACTCATTTGCGAACTTGCATCAAACTGTCTGTTCTAGGGAAAGCAATCTCGCAAACACGGGATCACCATCTTGCAGAATCGGCAATGCGGGATACCGATGCGGGTTTCACAGGATATGCGGGAATAAAGACTGATGAACGCAAACATCGTACTGAGTACCTACATTATAGCCGTCCTGGCCGCATTAATCATCGACTACATCGCTTTTCCTTAGAACATAGGATGTTGAACCCGTATGTATTTGCCCAAGGGCTATGGCCTAAACATACCTATACAGTATAGTATTATAATATCTGTGCACTAAAGCCAAATTATCCGATATAAGAATGCACATTATGAATTCTTTTTAATGAATAGAATAGCATTTATTTCGACACACATATAAAGTAACCTAAGTAAACCTAAGTATCTACATAAAAAACAAAGCAAACTAAACAAAGAACGTGGAGGTTAATACAAAAATACAAATCTTAAAAAAAAAAAACAAATCTTAAAAAAATATAAATCTTAAAAGGATGTTATTACAAAAATACAAATCTTTCCTCTTTTTAATAATATTATAAGGAGGAAAGATTTGTATTTTTGTATGTTTGTGACGAATAAACTCAAAAACTACTGGACCGATTTCAAAAATTCTTTCACCATTGGAATGTTACTTTATTCTTGAGTAACATAGGCTATATTAATTTCTTGAAAAAATTAGGGATCCCTACCAAAACTTCAATAATGTAACCCAAGGTTTAAAAAAATTAGCCATAAATTGTCTATCATCGCATGCGCTGCGGAAACTATTGATGATAGAACAAAAAAATGTTCTACAATATTAAAGAATATATAAATATCTACAAAAAACTTTGCGATACCATGTGTCCAACTATTGTAGTTATCTCAGTATAACTATTTATTTACTTTTTAAAAGTTGATAGAAATACTGACCAAAGTCTGACCATGTTATCCATACCTTTGTATTAATCCTTATCCAAATAAATCATTTCATAATTAAGAATGTTTCAATTCAATACCTGTAGATTACTTTTTGAATTATTCAAATCGGACATTCCATTCTAAAGATATTACGAATTTAAAAATGTAAATCTAAACAAAATACTATTAGAAAAATAAATGACGCCGCACCCGGGCAACGCAGCGAGGGAGGTAGGTAAGAATAATAATAATTAATGTCCTCCTAGCAGAATTTCGACCACAGTGGCCAATCTCATCGGAGACTAGCCAGATGCGCAGGACATATTATAGTGCACAAGTGTGTGCGCTGCTGTGTGGTGCCGGCTTAGAATTTGCACAACCCCAACTCTTCCCGCGGGTGTCGTAAGAGGCGACTAAGGGATATCCACCGGGGGCAGGCACGACCGGGGAGAGGTCAAACGCAGAACCAACGGCTTAATGTGCTTTCTGAGGCACGCCCCCGTGCCATTTTCGCCAATTTCCGTACCCCGGGCTGCTACAGTGAATATTTCTTGCTAGAAAATACCCAATAACACAAATCTTGGGATAACCCGGGATTTGAACCCGGGACCACATTATCAGCGGCTGAACACGCGACCGCTATACCAACGGGGCAGTCGGATAGAAGTATAAAATGTTCTGCCACCTGCCACAGAAATATTAGAAACCTACGTTTATCCCAAATTTTTTAAAAATTAATGTCTACCCGTGCGAAGCCGGGACGGGCCGCTAGTTTTAAATAAACGCGGTCCAGAGAAAATAAATATGTAGGTACCTGCAGTAATTGTCGCTAGACGAGTAGGTAGATTACAATAGATAAAGACATTTAAGTTTTTATGGGCGCTTTACTAAAAGGATCCCTCGCGTGACCACGCTTTTGAACGTAAGAAGTAAAAAAGTAAAAAAATAGTCTTTTTAGAAATTCATCAAATCCCGCTGATCCGCAGAAATCAAAACCGCAAGATTGAGATTTTTGTGCGGGATTGGATTCCCCATTCTGTACCTATCTATTTTGATAGTACCTACTGAGTCTGTAATTAAGAGAGTGCTTAAGTGTATGTAGTTTTCGTACACACTTGGGCACTATAATTATGTCTTGCGCACCTGGTTCCGTTGAGACTGGCCGCCTCGTCGCCGAAGATTCGGCGAGGAAGACATCATCACCTACATTGTATGAGAGTTCACTTCAGGTTAACACTACTTACCTATGTATTAATACAGCGATTATTTGTATAACCAATGCAGATTAAAATAAAAGGTCAAGTGCGATTTTTTCCTTTACTTGTGCTATAAGGCATTGCTTCTTGCAAAATTTCATAATTCTAGGTCTACGGGAAGTACCCTATAGGTTTTCGTCCATGGCGAGCATTAAAACTGATTTTTTTAATGAATGAATTATAAATTTATGGTTTTCGGATTTTTTCCTTTAGTTGTGACTTTGCTGCTCACCAAATTTTATGATTCTAGGTCTACAGGTATTTCCTGTAGACCTAGAATCATAAAATTTATATATATATATAGATTTTAGTGTGCGTGCATGTTCCCTTGGAAATTTCAAAATATTTGGACATAAACGGCTGTAAATTTTGAGTGCGTTGACTTAGAAGTTTTAGTTTACGGACTTGATTATTTGACGTTAATTTCAACTCGATACGTCCACGCGTTCCTGAGAAAAGGGGGTTGACAGACGGACAGACAGACGGACAACAAAGTGATCCTATAAGGGTTCCTTTTTTTCTTTTGAGGTACTGAACTCTAAATATTATTATTTTTTGTAAATAAAGTACAAATTTACAATTTCTGGATTTTTCCCTTCATTTGTGCTATAATATAAGACCAAGCTTCTTGCCAAATTTTATGATTCTAGGTCTACGGGAAATACCCTACAGGTTTTATGTGCATGTGATTCCCTTGGAAATTTCAAAATATTCGGACATAAACAGCTGTAACTTTTGAGTGAAGTTTCAAAATATTCGGACATAAACGGCTGTAACTTTTGAGTGCGGTGACTTAGAAGATTTATTTATATCGCAGCTCCAAGAAATTAGGACTTGAGTAATTGACTTTAATTTCAACTCGATACGTCCAGGCATTCCTGAGAAAAGGGGGTTTACAGACAGACAAACGGATAACAGAGTGATCCTATAAGGGTTCCCTTTTTCTTTTTGAGGTACGGAACCCTAAAAACTCAAGCAAAACTGTGGGCTTTCTAAATATTTATCTTAATAGATTAAAAAATAAACAAAACGATCAATCTTCATGGCTTACTAGTATTTTGTTCATAATCAGTACCTATATTTTTTTTATGTTATCAATGGATAGGTAGGTAATTATAATGTAGATAGGAAAGTATTATCATTTTACTATAAAATCGGACACTAGATTTTTTACGTGAGTTCGTACCCTAAATACCTGCAAATAATTCAGAATCACGAGTGAATTGTCCAGCATTACTATTAATTTATTTTCATAAAGTAACTACCTTGGTGCACTTCAAAATTAAGTGTCATTCTTAGCCATTTTCAAGCGACGAAAAACGGAGGTGCGGTTCTCAAGTCGACGCGTAATATTTTTTTCAACACACTTGCTCATAAAGTGGCTCTATGGTCACCGCAATCAGGCACAGAATGACACCCATAGTCAAACTGTGACTTTTTCATTGCTATAACTCACTAGTGAGTTACAGATTTTTTTTTAAATTTTATTGGCCGAGTTGCTTTGTTTTTAAAAAAGTTTTTATTAAAAAAAAAATCGTGTTCAATAGAACAAACGCAGCCAGCGTCTTGGGGACGCTTCCGACTGGTGTTGATATGAATCAGTTGAGCTATCTGTAGACTGTTTGCAACAGTCGGCAGTTAGCTCAATTGTTTCAATTGTAAATACTAGTATAATTTTCTTTGTGAATAAATTTATTATTTATTATAAAAAAATAGAACAAATAAATTAATGTTCCTATTGCTCATTTCATGCAACTTCTTATTTAAATAGATAATTTTAACTCGTACGTGTTTAATAAATAAAACTTTTACTCAAATATAACTTTTGTTTTCTCTGTACTTTAAGAAAACTTTAAATTCCCCATTTTGTACGTGGCAGAATAGGCGCAAACCCTATGCGCGAAAATAAAAAAAAACCTCATCCCTTGATAGTCTGTGGCCGATCGCAATGCGCGCGCATAGTAAAACTGATTAATTTTCATCTACTAAATAAAATGAGTTTTTATTGTTATTTTATTATTCACAAGTGCGTTGAAAAACGTCGTATGATACACGTGTGTATTGATGATTACCGTCCTGGGCTCTCTTAAGACCCTCGCCGCGCCTCGGCGGTAATCGCCAATGTTACACACTAGTACCATAATGTACTATTCAACTTATTACAGAGTAGTCCGATTTTGATATAATTCTTTTTTTATTGGATAGGGATTCAATGTGTCATCAAACTAAATTAGACTTGAAGTTTAACACCACTAGAAGAATTTGAAGTCGGCTTATCGTTTTTTAAAACAAGCCAAATTATTAGGTTCGAAATTGAAGGCTACAAAAACAAAGTTTCGAAAGTAGGTTTACTGTATAATTTGCAATAATATAGGGGTCTCATAAGCCCATCCTAGTCAACTGCTGCATATCATAGACCTCCTATGATATAGCCATAAGAACACCATAGTGTCTTTTCTTCAGCAGGACTGGCATTTTGCCTGGCCAAAGATCCTCCTACGTACGCTAGCGCTACATATAAGGAAGACATAGGCCTAGGACGGACATAGGATACTTTTTTCCTAGAAAAAAGCGTGCAAAGCTACGGCCAGGAGCTAGTAAAATAATTAGAAATAAATCGATATTTCCGGTGATCTAATCTTTTGATTAGCTGATTACCATTTTATTTTTCTATCATTGAAATCCTAAAATCAAAGATTAAAGCTAGTACTGATTATGATTGCTATAAAACAGTATAAAACAGTATAACTCAGTTTGTCTCGGCAATCTTCAGACATGAAGTTCTTCCTCGTTCTGTCAGCGGCCTTTGCAGCGGTGGCCGCGCTGCCAACCCCCTCGCCATCGGGCGTCATCGGCGAAGACAACTTGCTGCAAGGCAACGGCAGCCGATATGACATGGCACGCAATGTCCGCCTCATTGGCTTCGGCCGTAACACCCAAGGCGGAGCGGGCGGCACCGTCTGGACCGTGTGGGATTGCTGGGCGCTCCGCGATTCCCTGAACAGTGCCGAACGCCGTATCGTCTATGTGCGTGGTCGCATTGATTGCACGCCACTTTTCACTGGCTCCCCAGGCGTCGTCCTACACGTCGGTCCCTACAAGAGCATCTACGGTGGAGACGGAAATGCTATGATTTTTGGAGCTGGACTCCGCATGACTAACCAGGTGCACATCATCATCCAAAACATTAAGTTTCATAATGCTATCTCATACGCGCCAGGTGAGCAGCCCAACGGCCATGGAGGCATCATTTCACAGGTGCCAGGACCTTTTGGCGCAATTGACAGTCTTGACATAGACCATTCAGAGCATATATGGGTTGACGCATGCGAATTTGCCGACGATCCTTGGAACTCTGCCGCTACTTCTGACAATCAACGTCGTCACAACGGTTTGCTCACCATAAAACGTGGTGCCAGTCACATTTCTATTTCAAACAACCTCTTCAGAAACCATAACATGAATTTCTTGATTGGACACGATGACAGTAATCAATGGCAAGACAATGGCAGGTTGTGGGTCTCTATTTACTTCAACTGGTTCCAAGGCACCACTCAACGCAATCCCATGGTGAGGTTCGGACAGGTGCATGTGCTCAACAATTTGTACACTGACATAAGGAGCTACGGTATTGGTGTGTACACTGGTGCCCGCATTTACTCTGAGAGAAACCACTTCATCAACACAGCTCGTGCCTGGGCTCATCCTGTACACAATGCACCCGCTGCAAACATTCATTACTACAACTTCAACAATATGCTTACAAATAGTGGGCATGATTCGGGTATGACCGGCGGCAACATCGGTTGGCAGCCCAGTCAACACTACGGATACGCTCCCATAGCAGTCAACCAAGTAGAAGCTCACGTTAGGAGATGGGCTGGTCCCTTCCTTTGATTCTATAAAACTTTTCCTCTTTCTGTGGTTCCTTCTTAAATAAAGCATTGTTTGGATATAAGAATGATTAAAGTGTAATTATTTGTATTTTTATATCCACACTATTATATGTATAATATATAATTAATAATAATAATCATATTTATTAGGTATACCAGGGTGTTTGGTGGATGTTCCGACAAAAAAATGACAGTTAGCTGGGGTCATTTGCAACACTATTTCCATATAAAATTTTTGCCTAAGACTTATCGCTTTTTGATATGTTTTTTTTTTAGGAAATTCCCAAATCCGTGCTTTTCTGACTTAATAACTTTTGATTTGTGTTGTTTCTTTATTCCAAATTTCATTATCTTCAATCTGTAATGTATTCCTGGTCTAAAAGTAATGATACAAACCGCAATGAATTTAAATTAAAGCCGCTTATGAATTTCAAATGCTTATAAAAGTGCTTTACTAAATGCTCTTTGTAACGATATACGACATGTCTCCCGAAACTTAAAATGCCAGACCAAATTTGCCGATAAACTGTCGTAAGGGCGAAATATCATTTTTCTAAGGAACGTAACTTCACTTTTAAGAAAGACTGGAATGCACCCTAAATCTGTTCTGAAACAAAAAACTTAAAACTTAACAACAACGATAACAAAACAAAAAAAAATTAAATTCAAAAAATTATTACAAAATCAATTAGAACAAAAAATGTTTCATGTCAACAACATAAATTAACATGAATTAAAGTAAACACATTTTATCTTTTATTTTTTCATTTTGAAGCTACAAAGCTCGACTTACTCGATTTACTAAACTAACTCTAGGTATTTTCAAACTAACCTAACCTAACCTTGGCGCAAGAGAGAGATAGAAGTTAGTCAAATCCATAAAAACGATTTTAGGTGCATTCAAGTCTTTCTTTAGAGTGATAGAAGATATCAATAGCTACAAAAAACTTTGCTATACCATGTGTCCAACTATTATAGTTATGTCAAAATAACTACTTTTTTACATTTTAAAAGTTAATAGAAATGCCGACCAAAATCTGACCATGTTATCCATAACTTTGTATTAATCATTAGCCGATTATATCATTTCATATTAAAGACTGTTTCAATACCTGTAGATAACTTTTTGAATTGTTCAAATCGGACGTTCCATTCAGAAGATATTACGAATTTAAAAAAGTCAATCTAAATCTAAACTAAATACTAATAGAAAAATAAACACCGCCGTGCGCCGCGCCCCGCCGCACATCAGCCTTTATGTAATTAACTAATTTGCTTGTTTGGCGCCGACTTAGCGGTCGAGAAGCGCGTCTCGCTTCGCTTGCCTTGCAGTATTGCGGTTTGCTTCGCTCACCGCACCCCGCTCGTGCTGCCACACAGCAAGGCTCGCTTTGCTAGCCTTGGTGTGTGACATTTCTCGTATTACGGTTCGCTTTGCTCACCGCAATCCGACTCACACCTGCAGGTTGCAGTCACGAAGCGCGGCTCGCTTCGCTTGCCTTGCTGTGTTACGGTGGTTGCATAAGTTGCATTGCAGTTCGTTTCGCTCACCGCAATAAGGATCCGTGCTGCCAAAGAGCTGTGTGACGTATTGACAAATCCGACACACGCCCACCGTCATCAAATTAGTAATTCTCACCTCCATGTTAGTCGAAAACGATACCCATGTTAGATTTTTTGGTTGGGGAGGGGGTTCAGGGGCGCTGGAGGCGAGAGGTGGGCTCAGGGTGTGGGTGTTCTGGGGGGCACGAGAGGGAGACACAGCACAACTCACTTCGCTTGCCATGCTGTTCCCCGTAGTCGGCTTGCTTCGCTCGCCGCAATGCCAGCCGAGAAAAAGGTCAAAAGAGCCAAAATATGGGCAAAATTTGGTTTTTTAATAAAATGGGGTCTAGAGGGGCGGAGAAAATTTTTTTTTGTTTCAAAATAATATTAGTCCCTCTACATGACAGCAAAAAAAAATGTATCGTACTTTGTTTGGGAGATATCAAAGGGGGGGGGGGGGGAATGAAATGGGGGCCGGGAGGAGGGGTGTTTGTTTTCTTCCAATTCGAAAAGAAATCCTCTATACGATCCCGCAATCAGAACCCCTCTATCACGACGGCATCTGGTAGCACTCTCAAAAGGGGGGGTTTCTGGGGGGCTAAGGGGGGTAAAAAATTTCCATCAAAATCAAATGACCCTCTCTGTAAATTATTCATCAGTATGAGCCCGATTAGGCGCCCCCCTAGGTGGCGGGGGACAAATCTCAAAGTCGAAATTTTCTCTAGGTCCCCCGGACACCCTCTACACGTTTCCGTAAAAAAAACATACCTCTCCCTCCACCATCAAGGAGAACAATCAGTCAGTCAGTGAGTGGTAATCTAGCTTTATACAGGTCTCGGGGACTTGGGGATGAGCTTTGAATAACGCTATGAAACAGTTATAATATTCTACGTAGGTACTATTAACGATTCAACGTATTGCACAGAAACTACATGTAATATCCACCAAAATCACGGCAAAAGACTTACTGATGGTAATTATATCTTTTGGTTGTCTTCACATAAATGCACCACGTGGCTTTTGCAACCCACATCTACACAAGCCATTATAAATTAGGCTCTCGATTTAATGTACACAGCACAAAAACTTCAAAAATAAAACTTAAAAACACAAATTTTCATTTCCTGGACAGAACATTCGCCGGTCACCGCCTGGTAAGAAACAAAACCAAAACATTCTCAAAATGTGCACATTGCCATTTCAGATGGCATTGACGTTAGCCTATATTCTATAAAGAGACCATTGTCATAAGAAACAAGATCCTTCAACTGCGAGTGTAACTCGCGCGCCGAGGGTTTCGAACGCTTGTCAATTTTATTATTCAATTAAATGTACCAAAGGTACCGGTAAGAGATATAGCTATATAGGTATTCGATAGATCGCTCTGCATAGGTACCTACTTCGGAGATTAGGTAATTTTTTTTGACATTTTTTTTTCTAATATTTCAAAAAGTATGGAACCAAGAGAAATTTCAAAAACCATTTTGAAATGTACCAACTGATACGTTTCATTTGATACCCTACATAACCCTGTGCGTATCTTTTAAAATTTCGACATGTCAATTTGTTTGGAAAATGTTCTTTTTCATTTACCATTCTTTAAAAAAAAATCTTAAAATCTGTTCAGGCGCACAAAAGGTATTATTATTTTAAATTTCAAGTTGATAACTGCGGTAGTAGCTGAGTTATTGAGGAGGGAATAAAGGACAAAGCGAGGCCATAAGGGTTTCGAAACCGATCTTCGAAACCCTAAAAACGACGCAGACAAAAAATTACGCTATATTTTTCCTACGGAACGTAGTCATAGTAGGATCTTTGGCAAAGATATTGGGTAAAAAACACAACAAAAAATAAAACTTCAAGTGCGAGTCAGACTCGAGCACTACGGGTTCCGTAAGGCCTTCTGTCTTGCCAAATTATTATGATTCTAGGTCAACGGAAAGTAGGTACCCTGTAGGTTTTAGTCTATGGCGATTTAAAAAAAAATTTTTTTTTTGTAAATAATCTGCAAATTGACGGTTTCTGGATTTTTCCCTTTATTTGTACTATACCTTGCTTTTTACAAAATTTTGTGATTCCAGGTAAACGGGAAGTACCATAGGTTTTGGTCTATAGCAAGAATCAAAGTATTTTTTTTTCGATAAATAAACTACTTTACGGTTTAGAATTTTTTCATTTACTTGTGATTCTACGTCAACGGGAAGTTTAGGGGGTTACCCTTTAGGTTTTGATCCATGGCGGGAATCAATACTAGTATTTTTGTGATTAAACTAGAAATGTACTGTTTTTAGATTTTTTTCCTTTCATGTGCGATAAGGCCTTGCTTCTTGCCAAATTTTATTATTCCAGGTCTACGGGAAGTAACATATAGGTTTTGTGTGCATGTGGTGATTCCCTTGAAAATTTCAAAATAATTGGAAATTAACGGCTGTAACTTTTGAGTTGCGTTGACTTCGAAGTTTTGTTTATATTGCGGATCCAAGAAGTAACGGCCTTGAGTATTTGACGTTAATTTCAAGTTGTTAGACAGACAGACAGACAGACAGACAGACAGACAGACAGACAGACAGACAGACAGACAGACAGACAGATGGACAACAAAGTAATCCTGTAAGGGTTCCTTTTTCGTTTTGAGGTACGGAACCCTAATAATATAACTTAAATAAATATATCATATTTTGAAGTCTGGTGAAAACCCACTTATAAATTTTGCTTAGTTAAGGTTTTTGTAAGCATTTAGATTAAAACTGATTCCACTATTATTATCACCGATAACATAACATCAAAGATAATAATTACTGAGGTAGGTCCTGATTAAAATGGCTATAAAACCGCCCACACCGTTTTGTTTTGCCAATCTTCGGATATGAAGTTCTTCATCGTTCTGTCAGCAGTACTTGCAGCGGTGGCGGCGCTGCCAACCCGTTCGCCGCCAGTCGTCATCGGCGCCGACAACTTGCTGCTCGGCAACGGCAGTCGCTCTTACGACGCGCGCAACGCTGGCCTTGCGGGCTTCGCCACTGGCAACCAAGGTGGAGCGGGTGGCGCCATCTGGACTGTGTGGGATTGCTGGGCGCTTCGCGACGCCTGCAACACAGTCGAACGCCGTATGATCTACGTGCGCGGTCGCATTGATTGTACGCCACTCTTCACTGGCTCTCCGGGTATCGTCATCCACGTCGGTCCCTTCAAAACCATCATCGGTGGAGACGCTAACGCTATGATATATGGGGGATCACTCCGTTTGGTTAACCAGGTACACGTCATCATCCAAAACATCAAGTTTCACAACTGTATCTCTTACGCTCCAGGTGAGCAGCCCAACGGCAATGGTGGAATCATTTCACAGGTCTCTGGAGCCTGGAGCACGCTTGACTGCGTTGACATCAACACTTCAGAGCGTATATGGGTTGACCACTGTGAGTTTGCCGACGACCCTTGGAACTCTGCCAATACCAATGAGAACCAACGTCGTCACAATGGTCTGGTCACCGTCAAGAACGGTGCTAGTCTAATCTCTATTTCGAACAGCATCTTCAGGAACCACAACATGAACTTTTTGATTGGACACGATGACAGTAACCAATCGCAAGACACTGGGAGATTGAGGGTCACTATTTACCTTAACTGGTTCCAAGGCACCACTCAACGCAATCCCATGGTGAGGTTCGGACAAGTGCATGTGCTCAACAATTTGTACACTGACATAAGGAGCTACGGTATTGGTGTGTACACTGGCGCTCGCATTTACTCTGAGAGAAACCACTTCATCAACACTGCTCGTGCCTGGGCTCATCCTGTACACAACGCACCCGCTTCTAACATTCATTACTACAACCTCAACAATCTGCTTACAAACAGTGGGCATGATTCGGGTATGACCGGCGGCAACATCGGTTGGCAGCCCAGCCAATTCTACAGCTACAGTCCCATGGGAAACAACCAAGTTGAAGCTCACGTTAGGAGATATGCTGGAACATGGTAAAATGAAATTTTATTTTTCGATCACGACACGGCATCAGTTTTCAGAATTTTCTTATATAATGTTTATATATATATATGTGTGTAACAAAAAGAAAGACTCAATTTTTAGCAGTGGTTCACTTTTGAACATAGAACAAATGAAAGTTGCTTAAATAAATGTGAGTTTTAAAGTTATTAGGGTTTCTTATTCTTTGTGCAACGCCCCATTATTAAAAAAAAAGTAAAGACCAACTAGACAAGACACCTAGTGGACTATTGCATGTGATTATTATCTCACAAGTAAATGAAAGAGGCTTTATACCTTTACATGGTGTAGGTAATTAATTGTATTGATATCTTTTTAAAAACTAAGAATACTTAATTTCACATTTAACATCTTATACAAAAATGTTACATTCCGAAGGTTAGATACTATTACCCTACGTACGTAGAGAAGAAAAATACTACCAACTATTTAACTTCAATTATAAAAATTAAAAGATATGAACGTAGGTATCAACTATAACAATACTAATACAATGTTTTAAAGTAGATAATTCGTACCTCAAATTTTAAGAAATCTGCATAGAACCTGTAATCACTCGACTAAATCTATTTATCTGTAACTAGACGATCGCCTCGCGGATTCACAATACAAAAAAATTATACAAGTTGTGGGGTTAATGGTTAATCACTGACAATATTTCGTTGGCTACTTTTGAAAATGGTCAACGAATTACATGTCATGTTGCTGAAAGCAGGGTTAAAATCTAATTTAAAAATTTAAATCTCTCATTCGAATATGTTACGGTACCCTAAAAAAAAGTTTTGTCGCATCACAAGGATCCCTAATTGCAGTGGGCGTTGTATCAAGCCACGGCCACGTCTATGGATGGATATCAAATCTAGTAAGGGGATTAGCACGTTTTTGCAATACCATAAGTACCTGCTTTTGAAACCAAAAGCACAAGTCAAAGTCCATTGTGGCGACCGATGTGGCGCGGCGGGTGGACTTTGTAGGTCCAGGTCTAGGACCCAAGGTCTACTTTAAAAATATGTTTCTCTTTAAAGGGAAAAAAGTGGGAGGAGCAGGGAAATGTAAGCCTGTAATCAGTTGTGTCGAAGATGGCGGCACATGTGTCCTCCGTTGGTTGCCTCAGTGAGGCGATCCACCGATCTGAGCCGAACAGTTGGTCGCCTCATTGGGGTTCTAACCAGACAGCAAATTTGAGTGTACTCAAAAGTTCTCTCTCCATGTAGGTTATTTCATCAGGTTCATAGGAAATGGTTATTTCATCAGGTTCATAGGAAGATTAGGCTTCGCATACAAAAATTCAGGGAAATCATGATTTATAAGCTCGCCAAACCCTGTCTGAGCGTAACCACCATGTGGTTACTCAGATGGGCATGTGCCGCCATCTTGGACACAACTGATGATAAGATGTCTGGAAGTCTCCTCACTGAGGCAAACAACAGACGACAGGTACCTACCACAAGAACTGAACTCCTTACACAATTGTTAAATCCGCAACTCTCTGCGACGTGTATTTCGAGAGATATTAAGAGTTTTGTGATTTTTCGCGCAAACGGTTAGTCGCGCAAATGTTCTTCGCACAAGTGTCATTCACGCGAAGATACTTACGCGAATGACTTTTGTGGCGGGACATTTGCGTGCAAGTGTCTGCTCCCGCAAACGTTCACCCACGCAAAAGTCTTCTCGCGCATATGTTCTCCGCACAAGTGTTACTCGCGCATGTATCTTTCGCGAAAGTATACCATTTCTCTCAACATGCCAAGGTCTACAATGACTGCACTGCTGACCACGCTGAGCTATGATGACCTCATGCTAAGCTTGGTCATCATTGTCCGCGCTCTACATGGCCTATATGGCCTGGACCTGCGCTGCGCTTTCGACCATAATCATCGCACCTAGCAGCCCGGCCGTCACAGACCTCGACGGTAACGTACTATTATATGTGTTTCGAAACGGACAGCATGGTTTGAAGAATTGCAATTTGAAATATGGATGTATTTATGTGCTTTTATCGTCTTTTTGTAGTCATGCTGTGTGTTTTTCCGTCAAAGTCATAGCAGAAAGTCCCTGTCATTGTGACATCTACAGTTACTGTCAATGTCAACTCATAGCGTTTGAAATTTTCAGCGGTGTATGCAGAAAATTTTGTGTTTTTATGGTTTTTTTTGGTGAAAAAACGATGTTTACGGTGAAGTACAAGCATTTACTTTGTGCAAAATTCGTGCCCATCTCTCCGAGTTATAATCCCGACCACTGACTATGAGGTAAGCGTGGAAAACTCATAATAACGAGCCTGGCACAAAGTTCCCATCGGATGGTAATACTTTGTATAGTTATGTCGCCGGTACCATCAGGCCGGCGGTACACACACGAGTGTGATCCTTTAGTACAGCTTGTCTTATCAAGTTATTGCGATAATAACCCAGGTTGAAGTACATAACCTATAGACGGAAGGTGCGGTGCCACCTTTTAGCACCCTAGATCATGTTAAATCATTTTGCAATCTCTAATTGAGTGTTACAAACATACTTTTGATGAAAAGATGATGAAACTACTATTATAAACAGAGTTATGTGCATGTAATAGGTATGAACTAATTGTTTGAAATAAAAACATCATTGACACCAAAGTTTGGCAGGGCAGGGCAAATGCCTACATAAATAACAGATCGAAATCTTCGTAGGCTACCTGGTAGTACCTACCTACCTGGTTTGGTAAATAAAAAGTTGACACATTAATGCAAAAAGCTGTCATACTAAACACTTGTAGGATTGTCAGAAAAATCCTGCAAAATGAACTACCTAGCACCTGAAGTGCACTTGCCTTAGGCCCATGTGCTTTGTTTTTTTTTACCGGTTTTTTCACAGAGAAGATTTAAACCTTAGCACAATAATAATAATCATAATAATAAGTTCCCAGGTTCGGTTTGTACTGTTCGGGGCAGAATCACCACTTTATTTTGAACAATCAGAATTTAGCTAGGTACTTATTTCATTGTTACTGGCAGACAGAGTACAGAGAGTATATCAGAACAAGAGCTGATTTTTGACTAACTAATCTATATTGTATTGGAAGTTAAATATAATAATAAGAAAATGCCCTAAGTAGGTATATAATTATAGCTTTCTTTTGCTTAAATTATTTAAAGAACAGTACCTACCTTAACCTAACCTTATAACTAATAAGTTAAAAGGTTCTGCAAATTGACCTTTCACATTACAGCTTGTAAATAAAATTACCTGCAGGTATGTTTAACACTTACTCGGAGTAAGGTGCCAAACATAAAAATACTTTGTAGTCTCTCATTATGTTACTTTCATTGTATTGAAACTGAATATGCTCTAGATCATTGTCATGGTGATCTCCGACATTTTGTACCTATCTAAAACATGATTTACTTCCAAGATCTGATGATCCCTCCTCAGATGGAGACACTGGAACTTTTGGTAAAAAAGTGGGGAGGGGGGGGGGGAGAAACGGTACGGTGAAGTAGACGAGTGGTAAGACTAGGCACGTCACCCACTGTCCTGTATCAGATTGTCCATCATTATCACCAACCAAGGTACCATTACCCTTTACCGTCGGATATGACAGGGTTCTCCGCAATTAAATATATATCGTCTAGCGGGAACACCATGGAGTTATGGTGTCAGTGGATTCATAACCAAGTATTTTTCATGAAAACAATAACATACCCAAGCAGACACCTGTTTTGGTGTTTTCTGCAACTGGACCTGATTCAAGTACTTATGTTGTTCAGTTCAGAGAACTAACAAGCTATATGTAGATATCATTAACTACTATCTTTATATTACATACAAATACCTATAATTACACAGCAAGGGTTATAGCGAAATAACCCCTTGTAAATAAGTTATCCATACCATAACATATTTTATTTTATATTTGTAATGTTAAAAGTCCTATTTGAACTAAATTCAATTATGGACAGTTAATTAAGGATATACATAAGAAGTAGGTACCTATGTTCATGTGAATCCCAGATCTCATAATAGCAAGATCAATTAAATTTATTAATTCTAAAAATGAGCACATTACCAAGCATGTGATCAACAAATAAATCCTGAATTAAATAAAATTAAAACTATCACATTCAAACTGAAAATATTCTACTAAGCAGAACTCCACTCATTGAAATATTAGACCTTGCATTTTAGAGCAGTAATTTCTGATCAGCAAGATTTTATGAATACCATAATCCTATTTAATAAATTGATGAATCTAAATGGGTCATAGTAAAGTTTCAAATAGAAACCAGAACTTTACTCATTTAAATAATGAAATACCTATATTACCTATACATACAATATTTTCATACTTAGATCACTGCCTTTTACCCAGTTTATGACAGTTTTAAACATTGTTCGGCCCCACGAAGCGATCTGCTGTACAGCGACAGAACTGCGGCGTCACCGGCTGCCACTATCCAGACCTAAGCCCCAACGAAGTGACCTGCATGACGGCGCACAATACAACTGCAGAACGGCGTCGCCGGCTGCCACTATCCAGATCCATGTGTACCTATATGTGCTTCAGGGGCACTTTGTGTGATGCTAAGTATCGTTGATTTCTGATCAATTAGATTTGATAAACACTCAATATTTTGTTTTACACAACTTTAAAGTCTTAGAAGTTATGTCCTAAGATCTTTGACTTGTTTGACTGTTATTTATGTATTACATGTAAGTACCTACTTAGTTACATGTCATACATTTTATTTTCACATAGCGTTTGTCCGTCTTTCACCAGCAGATAACAAACAGGTCTTCAAACCATGCTGTCCGTTTCGAAACACATATAATATTACCGTTTTGCACAAAAACAAAACGGATATTATGTGAGTGGAGAAACGGACAGCATCAGCAAGGTACTTGCTGGTGTTGATGACACTATGAGTTGACATTGACAGTAACTGTAGATGTCACAATGACAGGGACTTGCTGCTATGACTTTGACGGAAAAACACACAGCATGACTACAAAAAGACGATAAAAGTACATAAATACATCCATATTTCAAATTGCAATTCTTCAAACCATGCTGTCCGTTTCTCCACTCACATAATATCCGTTTTGTTTTTGTGCAAAACGGTAATATTATTTACTTAATAGCCATAAAGTAAAAATAATATTATGTTAAGGAACTTACGAGAAGGTACCTACATAACAAAATGTCCATCTTTTATTAGGAAAAACACCTCATAATAGAAATGAACTAAGCCCTCGAGAACAATAGGTAGGTACTAGGTAGGTAGTCTTTAGTTGTAGCCCTGATCGTTGAAATGATCAAACCATTACTGCATCGTTACTGAAATTGTTCTATTGCAGGGACAGAATAATATTGCCCTCGTAAGCCAAAAAGCGGTAACTCAAAAAAAACTGTTTTTTAGTGCATCGGACAGCTTGTGAAATTGCGCATCTAATGAACTAAGCAAAATAGCTCTATGTCTACAGGAACATTGAAAAACACCACTAAAAAATATTTACTTATCTCGATTTTGTCTTACTTTTCTAAGGGAATAGGCGGTATACCTTACTTACGAAGCTTACTAGCGGTAATACGTCCAGTCCATACGACTTTAAAAAACTAAAAATGCATGGAAAAACTGAAAAGGAAAAGTAAGTAGTTGAAATTTCGGAAGAGTTGCAGTCGCTTAAGTTTTAAAATCAAAATTTTATCGATAATTTATAGAAGTTAACAAACACGTCTCCTAACTACCAAGCCAAGACTGACAACCGTCAAATGTTACCCATTAACTTGTCATTTGAAACTGAATCCGTCATAGCTACTTAAAAATGGCAATTATGATTAAGAAACACTATAAGATATAAGGTTTTTGTTATTATGAAATAATATCGCAAAAATTTTCGACTTTGACGGGACTTGAACAATAAGATATGTGTTTTTTTGTTCCGTTTGTCTATATAAACAGTCTACGTAGAGGTCAAACCATTATTTGGACGGCCGAGGGGTCAGGACTACAGGCATTCCTGTAATCAGAATGGCCGCCTATTAGCGATGCTGGAAATTGATTGCCAGTTTTTAAGGGTTTTTATCTACCGCTTGACTATTTTTATAATATTCAGGCCAAAATGCGGGTACCCCAGCTTTGGGAATCGCTTAGACATTGCTGTCAATCTGTCATTGTATTTGCGGGTAGAACGAAGATTCACTCCTATGTAGGTAACTGATTGGGAAACTATCTCACGTTATGTCAATATTCTAAAAGTATAGTTGTTGGTAAAATGGGTAAAATTTCGTCTTTTTTCAAAACATTTCCTTTTTCTTTTGAGACCTACAGAAATTTCATAAACTATTTTGAAATGTACAAACTGATATGTTTCATTTGATACCCCACATGGGCCTGTAGGTTTCTTTTAAAATTTCGACATCTGAAATTGTATGGAAAATTTTCATTTTATTCTTAAAATCTGTACAGGCGCACGAAATGTATTATTATTTTAAATTTCAAGTTGATTGCTGTGGTAGTTGCAGAGTTATTAAGGAGGGAAAAAAAGACAGAAAAGCGAGACTATACTATGGGTTTCGAAACCGATCTTCGAAACCCTAAAAACATAGCCGAAATAAAAATCTCATTTTTTGAAGTCGGGTGAAAAATTACGTCGAGCAAACTCATTATGTAATTTTAAGGTTATTGTAAACATTCAGATTAAAATTGATTCCAATACTGTTATCAACGATAGCATATGAATCAAAGATATATTTACTGAGGATTATAGGTCCTGATTATAATGGCTATAAAACAGCCGACACCGATTCGTTTCGCCAATCTTCAGATATGAAGTTCTTCATCGTTCTGTCAGCAGTACTTGCAGCGGTGGCGGCGCTGCCAACCCGTTCGCCGCCAGTTGTCATCGGCGCCGACAACTTGCTGCTCGGCAACGGCAGTCGCTCTTACGACGCGCGCAATGCTGGCCTTGCGGGCTTCGCCACTGGCAACCAAGGTGGAGCGGGCGGCGCCATCTGGACTGTGTGGGATTGCTGGGCGCTTCGCGACGCCTGCAACACAGTTGAAGCCCGTGTGATCTACGTGCGCGGTTTCATTGATTGTACGCCGCTCTTCACTGGCTCTCCGGGTATCGTCATCCACGTCGGTCCCCGCAAATCCATCATCGGTGGAGACGCTCACGCTACGATATATGGGGGATCACTCCGTTTGGTTAACCAAGTGCAAGTCATCATCCAAAACATCAAGTTTCACAACTGTATCTCTTACGCTCCTGGTGAGCAACCCAACGGCAACGGAGGCATCATTTCACAGGTCTCTGGAGCCTGGAGCACGCTTGACTGCGTTGACATCAACACGTCAGAGTTTGTATGGGTTGACCACTGTGAGTTTGCCGACGACCCTTGGAACGCTGCCGCTACTCCTGAGAACCAACGTCGTCACAACGGTCTTCTCACCATAAAGAACCATGCTTCTTATATTTCTGTTTCAAACAACATATTCAGAAACCATAATATGAACTTCTTAATTGGGCACGACGACTCAGCTACATCGGATATTGGTAGATTGAGAGTCACCATATACCTGAATTGGTTCCAAGGAGTCATCCAGCGTAGTCCAAGGGTGAGATATGGAGAGGTTCATGTACTTAACAACTTGTACACCAACATTCAGAGTTACGGTGTCGGCGTAGGTACTGGAGCTCGTATCTACGGTGAGAGGAATGTATTCCGCAACGTTGTGCGTAGTTGGCACAATATCGGCAACGGTGCTTTCTTTGACTTCAACAATTTGCGACACAACAGCGGGTTTGACTCTGGCATCTCGGGTTCCGTCGGCTGGGTGCCCAGCCAGTACTATGGATACTCGCCCATGGGTAATCACCTAGTAGAAGCTCACGTTATGCGTTACGCCGGTACCTGGTAGGTAATTACTTCTTTTAGGTGCATAATAAAATGACAAATCAACCAGAAAATTTAGTTGTTTATTTCCTACCTAAGTATTTAGGTAGTTTATTAGTAGTTTAGAATTAATTCCCACTGATGCGGAGCGGATAGTAGCAGTGTAAGAAAAAAAATAAAGTATTATTGTGACTGCATATTAATACTTTCACCGTAAAATGTGTTTACATCACCAGAATAGGCAAGTCAGTCATTTTATTGCCTTCGACTACGAAGTTGGCAAATTCAATTCGATTAAGTAAATCTAAAAATCCGAAAACCATAAATTTAAAGATATCTATATATATCTTCTTATATATAAAAATGAAACCCGTTTCGCGTTGTCACGGCATCACGCGTGAACGGCTGGACCGATTTCGCTAATTCTTTCTTTGTTGTGTTTGTTATTGTCAGGAGAAGGTTCTTATGAAAGAAAAAATTAAGAAAGTTGGAAAAATTAATTTCCACGGGGGCGAAGCCGCGGGGCGCAGCTAGTATATATATAAATATGAAACCCGTTTTCCTTGGTCACGGCATCACGCGTGAACGGCTGGACCGATTTCGCTAATTTTTTCTTTGATGTGTTTGTTATTGTCAGGAGAAGGTTCTTATGAAAGAAAAAATTAAGAAAGTTGGAAACATAAATTTCCACGGGGGCGAAGCCGTGGGGCGCAGCTAGTAAAGTATAAATTTTAATAAAATACTATCGCAAAAAATTTCGACTTCGACGGGACTTGAACCAGCATCCTTCCCTCAGTACGGGAATGTGCTAACCAACTATGTGTGAGGCTTACGCACTATAATAACAAAAACCTTAGATATAATAATGTAGACTTAATTATTAAAAATAACTTTTGATGCTCGTAAAGGAACAAAATCGAAACGTAGGCCTAATGGTACTTCCGTTGAATCATGAAATATATAGAAAATGTACATTAAATTATATTTATCTATAAGTAAAGGGAAAAAACCCGAATACCGTTCATTTTTAGTAACATCACAACAAAAATTCGCCGTGTTTCTGTGTAAATTAGTCGGCTTACAAAAGTTTCTTTAAGAATGTAAACGGGTTAACTACAAACCTAGTTTCTGTTGTCAGAAAGCGAAAGTTACAGCCCTTAGCGAGTGACTTCATCAGGGTAAATATAAATTTGTAAGGAAACCTCGGAGCGCAAGTCCTATTCTTACTTAGAATAAGAATAAGAAACATTTATTGTATAAACTGTGTACATAGTTGGTCTTAAAAACTAGTAATAGTCTAACAGTTTGTCCTTTCGGACATACAATAACATAATTATTTATTATTAACATTAGTTAACTTAAAATTATGAGAATTGCACATTTTCTTTATACTTAAATAAGGTTAACAATAGGAGCTAAATAACAATGATTACTATCTAAATTTTGGGGGGGTACTGTCAAAATATTCTTTGATATTATAATGTGTTTTAGATACTTATCAGATATTTTCTTAATTTTAATTTTAATTTATTATCTTCTATTTCTTTTATTGCCGTTTGACCATTTATTTAATTCAATTTTCCAAGGTTTCTATTTTCTATTCTGGTTTCATTCACATTATCGTTCACGAACTTCGAATATTCACACCATGTGCCCGCATGAAAAATAGCTTAATAAATTATTTTTCATAATTTTCAAAAGCATAGCTTCCATATGCGTGTTTCGGTCGAATGTCGTTCGCTCGGATGTCGAGAAACGGAGTGATAGTTACCGTACTTACCTTACTTTCACAAAGCAAGTTCATTTAAAATCCACGCAATAGGTATTTTATTTTGAGAAAATGAATTTGTCGCTTTTGTTTTTCAAATCTCCACACATGTTATATTCCTTGAAAACAGGGTAATTTATATTTAGTATGCTTTTTCCATAGGTACTTGATTTTTTTGTACTGATAAATATATACATATAAATAGGTATATATGCAAACAAATAATAAGCTATTAGTTAGAGTATGTATGTAACCCTATAGGTTTTCTAGGAAATTTTATGAGGTGATAATAGTTTTTTTAACTTAGATTATGAACAAATTAGAAAATTTTATGAGGTGATAATAGTTTTTTTAACTTAGATTATGAACAAATTTAATGATTTATTAGAGCGGAGTGGGGGATGTGGTATATCATTCCAACAGCAAAAAGCTGCAAAACGGAATAAACCGCTGAAAGCCTACGTTCTATGTTTTTGTGTCAGTAAAATCAGATTAGAGCAAGCTCTACGTGGATATCTAGAGTTAGTTTCAGACGCCCATTCTAGTTTATTGTATCGGTAAGAGGGTGATTTAAATATGATAACGCCGAGCAAAAGAGTCGCCAAGTGCAAGTCACGGCGTGCTTTCATTTGTACGTCTATCAGTGATCATTCGTGTAGGAGTTTCAAATAACTATACTCGTATAACTTAATTTTTAAATACTTTGATGTTTGCCTTAGATTTCGTGCTACGAACTGGAGTTGGATTCACGTATTTTGTGACAGAGTCAAAGTCACAATACTTACTAGTATTGTGACTTTGACTGTATGAGTTTTTGTGCTTACTACGAACAAACGGCCCGAGATTATCAGCATGTACTGTGTGGAATGGGCCCTCAACTTTTGGGATAGGATGGGGCTCCCCTTCTTTTGACCCAGAGGGAGTTTTATGATGAGCGCATTCTAGCAAAGCAGATACGTATTTTTTTGTAAATCGACGAAGTTTTGGGAACCAATAGTATGATAGCAGTCTCTGTAGAGTTTTTTCAAAGCCAAAGTAACCTATGTTATCATGATTGGCGTCAAGTAGTTGCCATCGGACTCCCCGGGGACAGCCCATCGAATTGTTTTTTCGTCAATAGTCCGGAATACTCTACTATTTTTCACCTTGTACTCAAACAAGAAAACAAAACTTCTATTATGCGTTTTATTTCTGTATCACTAGATTGAACTGTAGTGACCCAGTCTTCTAGTTTTACCGTTAGGATGTCAATCGTATATGGCTTGTCCTTACCATCGATGGGGCTTCTGCTAAGTGCATCACCCTGCGCCATTTTATCCCCTGCTCGATACTCAATCTCACAATCACATTTCAAAAAAGGCCCCTATCTGGAAATTCGTGTTGACTAAAATTGCAAAATTTGTATTAAGTAATGTAGCGTCAAATAATAAAGTATGTATTTCTTTATTTATAAATCTTGAATAAAAACGTCTCTGAAAATCAGAGGTAAAATAAGCTTAGCTAAAAAAAAACAAAACCAAAGCAAAACAAAAACTTCTGAGTACCATAATTTTGAGGATTAATATAATAAGTACTCATATGAAACAGCGCAAATAAATAGCATAATTTATTATAACACCGTTATAAATTATAAATTAAAACAATTTGTCATAAGTAGGTATTCTATATTATTTCGCCTATGCATACCGTGTACCATACAGTAATATACAGTATGTTGAGCTGAAAATTGGTTTTAGATGGAATTTGGAATTAGATGAAAGTTTTCGCTATCGCACAAGTACCTAATTGAAGGCATAAAGAAACGTATCTTTTCAACAAACTTAGACACTAGGCTACGTCTTTACTAGCGTTTATGTGAAAATGGGACTCGTTGGTCTAACGATTGCGTGTTCAACCGCTGTTACCTAATAAGGTGCCGGGTTTCAAGTAATGTGCTTACACTAAAAATTCGTACATAGCACAGACAAAAAAAAAGTTAAGATAAAAGAAACAATTACGGTGGCAAATATGGCCAACACTCGGCAGAAGCTATGGCAGGATGTATCCTGCCGTAGCGCTGGTCTTCCGTGGAGCCCAGAATCACCCAATGGTGCGCGTGGTGTTCAAACGAAAAAGTTGTTTTATTTGTCAGCTTACAATTTGAAATTTTAGCCCTCATTTTGGTTTGTAGGCCCTAATTTCAGTGGCTTGTAATGGATACCTAAATAAAAAGAACAACAACCAGACATATTTTCCATAAGGTTTAAACAAAAATACCATCTTCCGTTTTATTTTAAAATATAGAAATAAACACGGGTTTCTAAACTCTCTGAAATTTTTATGAAAAAATAGAAAGAAAATTTTTATGTGACTTTAAAAAACATGACTGTAGCACAGATATTATAATACTATACTAGTCACAGATAACTAGGACAAGTTTTTTGATAACCGACCTATTATTTTAATAATTTAAATAAAAAAAAGTTCATTTATTGTAAATTGGCCATTTTAGCAATTAACTGTTAAAATTTGGGTTATCTTCCTAAAAACCAAAAAAATCTGTAAACAGGATCCGTCAAGTGCGAGTGTAACTCGCGCACCGAGGGATCGCTCTGCGTAGGTACTTCGGAGATTAGGTAATTTTTTTTGACTTTTTTCAAAATATTTCAAAAAGTATGAGACCTACAGAAATTTCCAAAACTGTTTTGAAATGTACAAACCGATACCTGTCATTTGATATCCCACATGACCCCGTCTCTTAAAATTTCGACATCACAATTTGTATGCAAGCATGGCTCAAATGATTCTAAATAGTCAATTCTAGCTTCTCCTTGAAGCTTTGCACCCAGGTACCAATCATCCTGTACAACATGTAACTTAATCTATACCAAAGATATTATAATACCATACTAGTATCTATACTCACCTTATTTCAGCCGGATTGGGCCCTAAGACTGTCAATACATACAGATCAGGTGCCAAATCCTGAATAGGGTCAAAAGGATTGTCTCACAGGGACAAATACGTGACGTGTTTTGTAAAGTTAAATTTCCAAACATGGTTGACGTTCGATCGCGCATCTCGATGAAGCTTGGAGGTTGTCGCAAATCAGAGGCGCACTGATACCGCTCAACACAAAAATATGCATTCAAATATGGGTTAATTCGTAACAGTTACATGCAGTTCATATTGACAGCATCAGAAGACAGCTCGGGCGCCACACGTTTGAAGCTTGTGGGAAGCTATTTTGTGACTTAAGTTACTAAAGGTAAACAGGGTACTACAAAAACCAACGTAAACACCTGGTCTAACAAGCGTTTAGCTAAACAGTGTCTAAACAGTTAGACATTGGTTTACCAAGAGCTTAACTCTCGTTTAAACTATGTCTATGCCGTGTCTAACTATAAACCGTCGTAAATCGCTGTTTTGTGGTACCGCTTTTGTTAAACACGAGCTCAACAATTGAAAAGCTAGAGTTTAGGCCCATATTTGTTTCATATGTGTTGTGTTTATTTCTTTTTATTTTATTTTACTTACAAAACGACTCAATCATAATTATTTATTGAAAATGACTAGTTTTGGAATTATGGTTAAGAATGTGTGAGCGATCCTGTAAACAAACCCCGGGTCAAAATGAAAGGGCCCAATTATTGGATCAGTTATAAAGTCATTCCATAACTTTATAACTAGATGTCGCTAGTGAAATGTGTACGAGCTCTAGATTGCGCTAAATAAAAGGCACGGGTTTGCAGGACCTAGAAGAGTTGGTTGGTTGGAATTGGATTTCAAATGACTCCTTATTATATTTATTTTCTTGCTACATCATCAGCAGCCTATTAAGTCCACAGCTGGACATAGGCCTCTCTAATGAGCACCATAGCGCTCTGACTTCAGCTTGCCGCATCCAGCATCTCCCTGCAGTCTTTCGCAGATCGTCATCCCACCTGGCCGGAGAGCGTCCTACTTTACGTTTGCCGAGTCGCGGTCTCTACTCAAGAACACATTTACCCCAGCTTTTAACTTACTAGTCTGCTAATATCGAGGAGGACAAGCCAAAGCCGCAGGATTCCCGTACCTATGCACATGCATTTAAGATTTAATTTCGTTATGGCCCCATCTGTTCCAAATTGTCGGCCCTGTCGAATGACTGATAATGTTCGCCCACGCTTCGCCTGCTGAACGTAAAATGAACCATTTATAGGCAACATGGATGTAACCAATATCTAGAAATGCCTCCGAAATCACACCAACTAAGTATATTACTTACTAGCTGTAATTTGCAACTTCGTTAGCGTGTTAGGAGGGAGGGTACCTAGCCTCTTTGCAATAAACATCACTGTTGTCTTTTGACCCAGATAGCATTATTTTTATTATGTCCTAAAATTAAACCTACTGTGTGGTCACCCTAGCCCGACTTAGTTCCCAGGAAGTAGGTATATTGACGATTTATTCAAAAACGTCACATTTTTTAACAATATTTCTTAAAGTAATCTGTAGTAAATTGTTTTACCACACCTTGGTTGGTGGTTAAGATATATTCTGAATGTCTATTTATCCTCCGGATCCTCTAAAATAAGTTTTATTTTGAGTAAAAATTACAACTTTAATTAGTCCCTAACTTTGTACTGGCTTGTTTTAGAAATTAGGGACTTTATTTCTGATCGGCCTAGAGCTCTTACAAAAGCTGTACCCATTCATAAGCTCAAAATTACTAATAGTTCCTAAGATAATAGGAGCGTATGTGCCCGTCTGAGGGGGTTATTCCAGTTTTCCCCGTTGACTAATCCCCCTTAAGGGGGAAAGCTGGAATTCATTTTTTAAAGTCCAGTTTGGACCACCTACTGCAGTGTTGATTTTGTTTATTCCAGTGAACGGAAAGGAAAGATTTTTGTAGTTTACTCTAAAAGAATGAATACAGGTAACACTTAATATAACCGGTTGTAACTATTGACTGTATACTTTTACAAATTAGAGACAGTGCTAACAAATGTTTCACAATTTACTAATGAATACCGTATTTAGAATTATCAAATTTAAATGTGGATCCTCAGTCGTAACGAACAGCAATGTTTAATAACATTAAATGTGAAAGTTTGTAAGGAATGATGGGTGATTGTCTGTTACTTCTTTACACCAAAACTACTGAACAGATCGGTCTAAAATTTCGCTTAAATGTAGGTTTAGACTTGGACTAGCACATAGGCATTTTATTCCATAAATCAGTTCCCATGAAATTGAATTAACCTTATATGTTTTCTATAGAACATTAGATCTCTGTTGACTTGGCATGGTTTAACGTATCTACAGGCTACTTTTATCCCGGAAACAAGGCGTGCGAAGCCGCGGGCAGAATCTAGTCACACTGTTCGAATCACATGACACTAATATGATATTTGACGACCCCTGTGGCGCAGCGGGCGAAGGTCTGCCTGCGACGCAGGAGGTTGCGGGTTCGATTCCCGCCTCGGGACAAATGTTTGTACGATCTGCAGACATTTGTCCAGGGCGTTCTGGATGTTTACTATGTATAATAAAAAATATCTATCCATTTAGTGCATTGTATTAAGTATATCAGTTATCAGGTACCCATAACACAAGCTCTGCTTACCTTGGGGCTAGATAATGCTGTGTGAATTGTCCAGCATTATTTATTATTTATTAATCATATTAGTCATCATACATTAAATGTATGGATGTTGGATGGATGGTTGTTACCTCTGCATGCAAAAACTACTAAACTGATCGTTCTGAAATTTTGCATACCTAAGAAAGTAAGAAAGAAAGAAAGAAAATACATTTATTTGGACTATACATAACACAACACACTACAATTATTTGCAAAGGGGAAAACTGGAAGTCAAAAAAATGAATTCCAGTTTTCCTCCATAAGGCTAATCTTCAAGGGGGAAAACTGGAATTCATTTTTTTGACTTCCAGTTTTCCCCTCAAGGGGGATTTCAAGGGGGAAAACTGGAATAACCCCAATGAACATACAGGATTAAGAAGAAGAGAAAGGAAACAAAACAAAAAAAGAAAACAGATACAAATTAGATATTGTGTTACATAGGCCAAAAAGGTCCCTGTCTCAGCACTATGCCGCTACAAGCCGAAGCTAGTAGCGGCGCTGGTTTTCAGACAGGTCCTAGTGTGGCAGCAATACAAAGAAGCAGAATACAAAGAGTTACACAGGTTACAACCAAGATACGAAAAAAGAGATTAGGAAAAATGGATAAAATAAATTATAATAAATGAGTAAAACCTTTATGGAAATAAGATACAGAAACATAAATGTAAAAAATTATAAATACGAAACCTACAGGTTATTCTAATCCTGGAATCAACCGAAGGCTACTTTTTATCCTCTAAATCAGTTCCCATGGGATCGAAATCACCTTTAAGCGTTCCCATAGAAACAACATGTGCGAAACCGCGGGCAGAAACTAGTATTATAAATGCGAAAGTTTAGATGGATGTTTGTTACTTCTTCACGGAAACACTACTGAACGGATCGGGCTTAAATTTTGCATAGATATAGTTCTAGGCCTGGAATAAAACATAGGCTACGTTCTATCCCATAATCCGTTCAAACATAATGCAGTTGTCACTGCTACTTAAACATTATAAAGCAGCGAGTTTTTACTCAATGTTACAAAGTATTTAAAAATAGTTTTGCTTCTACGAAGCTACGGTGTCGTAGCGGTTTGTTCCGCCCAGACAACCAAACTTGACAACTGGTTGTCTAAGCGGAAGAAATTTTCCGCGGGCACAACCAGTTACTCGTACATGGGCGGAGTTTTTAGCAGAGCTGCTACGAACTACAATATTTGTTATTATAGTGCGTAAGCTCTCACACTCAGGGTTTATTTAAATATTGTTTATTGGTAAATCACAGCGTAGTTGGTAAATAATATGGTAATACCATATTGATCTTATAAATAAGCCAAAAAAGATTTACACCTACTAGGTAAATAATAAGTTCAGGTTAGATTAAGTGCTTAAACAAAACTTTTACAAGGCTTTATTAGATAGATTGGTAGGTACAAATATACTCACTGCATTGAATGTATTTGTGTGTGGGTGCGTGTGTGTGTGTGTGTGTTTGTGTGTGCGTGTGTGTGTCTGACTGCCCTTCCGAGGCACCAAACTCTGGATACGTGTGTGTTTTAGTAGGAGAGGGAAAGGGAGGAAGGAGATACTGGAGGAAGGTAAACTAAGAATAATTCCGGGGTGCTCACATAAGTGACAGTTTTATTCCCGAGGGATTACTATTTGTTCTACTAAGCTTAAAAAACTATGTACGGATACGGACTCAAGCGCCGTTTGCTCCACCCATGGGGAAACATTGAAGTTATCCAATCCTGTTAAAAGACATACATTTAAATCGTTAGACGAGAGATAGAGAGTGAGAGAGATAATTTATGTTACCCAAAAAACACCTTAGTAGGTAGAGATAAACCATTATAAAACTGAAAGCCAATTGTATGACTTTTTGTGGAGGGGGCGTGCATTTTGGCGTGCATTTTTAGAATGGTTTATCTCTACAAGTCAACGTACATGTACAGTCAGCAACGATAATCGCTGAACACTAATTGATTTTAGAATTACCTGAACGGCACTTCACTCCATAAGTAACTGACGTTACAAAAGTCCACAATATTCTAGACAAGTTGAAATTACGAAATTCGCCAATCACTACTTTTCCATAAATTGCTGAACACCATAATTCCATAAAAGGCTAAACACGTTGTATTGAAAATTTGGATAATTCTCCATTTAATTTTTATCTATTTTGATTGTTCGCAACAATCTGCAGGAAGCTCAATTGTGTCAATTGTAAGTACATGTTTTAATTTATTTCTATTATTTGATTGTGATTTTCTTTTTATCTATAGCTTCGTTCTTACCAAATCACAAATTGAAGTATCTGTTTCTATTATTGTACTGAATTCATTATTAAAGTATACCTACAGGGTGTAACAAAAAGTAAGGACCAAAACTTTCAGAGGTGTTTCAGACTCTTAGACTCATTAGACTCATAATCTTATTAATCTTACTATAAAGTAATATAAATCCTCGAGGAAAATATTTTCTAAGATTCCCGACTTTTAGTTTTCTAAAGATAAAAATGTTGTGTTTATCTTTATCTATGTGGGTTGGTTAGAAATAAAAGAGTTTATGCAGTATACTGAGTCTATTCATCACACAGTAAACACAAGTACATTAGATTACATTTAATACAGAATACAGAATACAGAATTTATTCGTAATACCATTATTACATGTCATTCACTTAAGTAAATATAAAAATAAAATTATAGTTATAATAAAGGCAAATTAAAAAATTCACATGTATCATATAATACTAATTCAGTGAGCCACTTTCTTAGTTTTTTCTTAAAAATAGGTGTGGAAGCTGCATCACGGATCCAGTCGGGCAGCCGATTGTAAACTGAAGGACCCATTATATAGACGGACCTCTGTGATTTCTGTAGCTTATGTTTAGGTGTGACCAGGCGGTAGTGGTGGTTGTTGCTACGCAGGGCGCGAGCGGCGTTGATACCGCGGCGCTGGAACAGGTCCAAGTTGTTGTGGGTGAACAGAGCTACTTGATATATAAATTCACCCGTGAGAGTGAGTATGTCGTACTCCTTGAAGAGCTCCCTGCATGAGACGTCGCTCGGGACACCTGCCATGGCGCGTAGAGCTCGCTTTTGCATCACGAAAGCCCGCTGGACGTCTGCCGCTCGCGCCCACAGCTCTACACCGTACGAGAGCGAACTGTGGACTGTCGCAAAGTAGCAGGAGCGGACTACGTCGGGCGACGCCGTGCTCGCTAGCCTTCGTAGTGCAAAGCAAGACCCTCCTAGCTTACCGCAGAGTGAGTCTATGTGCTTGTCCCATACAAGGGAACTGTCCAGATGGAAGCCCAGTAATTTTATAGCATGTACTTGTTCCAGCGCCGTATCACCGGCTACTACATTAAGAGAGGGCGCCCTTCCGTTGAGACTGAAACTAATGAGGCAGGTTTTGTCTCTGTTTAGAGCAAGCCCGTTCGATCTGAACCATGCTTCAAGTTGTCGGATAACCATGTTCAGTCTGCGCTCCAACTCGCCTACCGTAGTTCCAGTTACTACCGCGGCTACATCGTCCGCATACATGTAGATCTCGGCGTTTTCGATGGTGCCAGGCAGGTCGTTGAGGAGCAGGCTGAACAGGGTGTTCGACAAACAGGACCCCTGGGGAACTCCCATGACGTTCTCCAGCTCGGACGAAACTACTCTACCCCCGTCCCCTACCACTACTTGAGTTCTTTTGGACATAAAAGAGGTTAAGAGTGAGAGGGCGGGGCCACGTATACCATGAAACTGCAGTTTCTTAACTATAAGGCAGTGATCGGCGGTGTCGAACGCGCGCGAGAGGTCGCAACTCAGCAGAGCCACGCGCTGCCCCGCCTCGCGCGCGCTCAGCACGCGCCAGACCACTTCCCGCACCAGGTCCGTCGTAGCGCGGCCCGCTCTGTACGCAAACTGCCGGTCCGACAGGATGTTGCCTACGGACATGAACTTTAGGAGCCTATTGTTAAGGCCTACCTCCAGTACTTTGCTAATGGCAGGTACCAAAGAGATGGGGCGGTATGATTTCGGGTCTGATTTCTTGCCCTTACCCTTATACAAGGGACTAATTTTGACATTTTTCAGGCTAGCAGGATAGATCCCCTGACGCGCACAGCTGTTGCATAGAAAGCTAATGGGACCTGCCATAGATTTAATAGCTAATTTTAAAATCTTAGCCGATATACCGTACACATCGCGGCTGGTTTTTGGGGCAATCTGAGTGCTGATAATTTTATTAATTTCGAACGCTGTAAAAGGGCTGATACGCAACGACAAATCGCTAGCGCTAGAGTCCGCCGCAAGCACGGCCACCGCGCGCGGTACGTCGGCCGCGGGGGCGCCGCACCTACTCGCTGCCGTCACGAATTCCCTATTTAGGGCGTTGACAAGTTCGACCTTAGTTGCGAACGGCTGACCATCAGCGTTCTTAATGTGGTCCGTGAAGTCGGTTCTTTCCCGCCTGTGGCGACCGAGTTCAGTATTTATTATCTTCCACATTCTTTTGGATTTATTGGGGTCGCCGCGGATCTGATCTGAATAGAAACGGGTCCTCTTCACTTTTAACATAGATTGGTATTTTAAGGTGAGTTTATCAACAAACTTCTCTAGACTTTCATTCACAGGAAAATTCTTCCTAAGATGTAATGTGTCATAAAGCAAGTATTTAAGGTTCAAGACGTCAGAGTCTACCCAGTTCTTGGAGGTTGGACGCTCCGGTAAGCGCTTTAGAGGAAAGCAGGTGTTTATGTTGCTGACTATTGCTGCCAGAATGCGTTCGGATAGAACATTACAGTTATGATCAGATTCCGCGATTACCACGGGCCAGTCGATCGTCTCTAAGGCATTTACGAAATTTATAGAGTTTAACGTATTAAAACACCTTTTCATAACAAAGGAAGGGGGGCGCGGGGTGCTTCGCGAGACGGTAAGGAGCTGCGCGTGGTGGTCGCTCAGGAGCGGATCTAGGCCGGCGATGTTCACTACGCGCTCGAGATTGAGGTTCGTGTAGGCATGATCGATCAGCGTGCTACTCTCCGAAGTGAAGCGGGTTGGGAAATCAATAAGTTGAGTAAAGTTATGCAGACTCAAAAGATCAGTCAGCTTTTTGGTGACGGATGAACTAATGAAGGTGTTAATATTGATGTCACCCATTACTATTGCCTCTAGATTTTCGTCATTAATTTTAGTAAGTAATATATCAAATAGTTTTAAATAATCCAAATGATTCGTTAAGTTCGAGTGGTAAATTCCTACTACTAATAAATTTTCATCTAATAAATGCACTGCACAAACATCAAAAATCTGTTCTTGTGACAAGTCGGAGAAATCTGGTCGGTTACTTACCTTAATGCCAGACCGGACGTATATGCAGCTTCCACCATGCTCTATTTTAGGTCTACAATATGATGCGATTAGGTCGTAGTTACATAGTGTAACTGAATCTATTTCAAAAATCTTAAGGTGGTGCTCTGAAAGCACAAGTATATCACACGTCAGTTCTTTGGTCAGCGCCACCTCAAGTCGCTTCGTTTTGTTGCGTAAACTCTGAACGTTGAGATGGCAAAGAGTCATTGTGTTATGTCCTGGTGGCGGGCGCGGCTGCGGCGGCCGTCGTACTGGTCGTGCCGGCGCGGGCTGGTTGGCGCAGGCGACGCGCGCCGGACGCGGCGGGGTGCGCGCGCCCGGCTCCGCTTCGAAACCACTCGCTGATTTCGGTACTGGGTGGCCAGTTTTCTGCAGCCATAAAAAACTCAAATAGGCTGCTCGGTACGGTTATGCCAAATGAGGAGTAGTGGTTGTGAGATAGCTTTAGTTTTTCTATATTATATTGACTACAGGGGTTCTTTTTGTTCATATAAGACTGGATTGCTTCGGGCGTCGTTTCGGGCTTAAAAAAACACGCATGAATTTTGCGTACGCGCTCCACAGTCTGTAGCTCGCTATCTAACGAGCCGTTGCCCCTTATTACATTACGGCGTACCGGCCGTCTTCTAGGTCTACGTACGACTGTGTTCCATTTCTCTGCTGCGTCTGAAGTCTGAGAAGCGTCATACGAGCCTGCATTATTGCAAGTCGGTGTCGACAGCAGCGGCGGCGACCCGAGCCGCCGGAGCGCACTAGCACTAGTTGCCACCGGCTCGGGCGCCCGCTGACTTAGGCTCCGCGCGCTCTCGCTCGCTCGTGGCACGATGGTGGGGAGCTCCTGCGTGCGCGCATTAGTGGGCTCCACTGTTGTGTGCGTGCCTCTAGGCGCTGCGTCTGTGTGCTGTGGACGGTCAAGCGATGTTGGTTTTGCGGCGGTAGATCCGCCCGTCTTTGGCTTCGTCGGGTCTAGGTTGGATTGCAACCTACCCTCTTCGTCAGATGTTGGCGACTTCTTCGCTTCTAAAATCGCGATTTTCTCTTCGATCTTCTTCAATTCCTTCATTACGGAGTCGAATTTACGCTCAATCGGCGCGATGTATTTAACTAGTAGCTGCTCTAGGCTAGCTAGAGTTGTTTTGGACATTGTTACTATTTTGTATGACCAAAGGCGCTTGCGAATGCGACTGACCGTAGTGAGTGCGCGCACGGTACTTTACGTAACTCATTATTCCTTAAATTAGGATATGTCTGTTCTAGGCAGAGGTTTGAGGAGTGACTGCTGGCGATCGGCTTAACCAGTAAAAATGCCGAATAATCGAAACGCTTTTGCGCCGCATACTTTAAGCTAAACTGTGTCAGTACATCAATCATTTTTTTTAACAAAGAAATTTTTATCCTTTTGAGGGCTATTACAAGAAAACGCGAAATCCCACAGTTACCTGGTTCAAATTATAGGGTTTTCGTTCGTTGCTTGAAATAACAATTACTTGTTAATAATTGTTCCTTTTCTCTTCTACAGTAATAATAGAATAAATTTTAGATGACTTATTTGTTTATTTAATAATAATCATTCTACCGATGCATGTTCAGGCAAAAACTCTCAGAGGCCTGTTTTGGGAGCTCTAATTTCTAGATTCTATTGAATATAGAAAATCATTTTTTTTTCATCACAAATATCCTATACTTCCATAATAATAGAATACATTCTCCTTTACCGGCCTTTATGTAAAGAAAGTCTTTATTCACAAAGAAAATTATACTAGTATTTACAATCGAAACAATTGAGCTAACTGCTGACTGTTGCAAACAGTCTACAGGTAGCTTAACTGATCCATATCAACACCAGTCGGAAAGAAAGAAAAAACTGAAGCGAATTCAATTATCGACCGAAAACGCTTCGAAACAAACCCCAATATCTCCAAAGTTCTACATCATTTTGACACAATATTTAAACCAAAATAATTATCAACATTTGCTTAAACTACAATTTTATTTTTATTTTTTAAATCACTACTATTTTTTTAAATGAATTATTTAAAAGTAGTACTAAATTTCATTGTGCCGGCGAAAGCCGGCGATTTACCCTCAGTACCGCGCGAGCGCTTATCGAGGGCAGACCTATGTCAGTTCAATCGTGAGACAACAAAAAGTTACTCTTCTTGAGTAGTTCGCCGCCCGCTCGGTGCGTTAAATAAAAAAAAAGTAGCGCCGAGATGTAAAAGCGCTCTTAAAGGTAATATTCAAACAAAAACTTTACATTTAAACATATCTTAAAAGTTACACTAGTTCATGTTTTCATTTCATACACAAATTTGCTGACATCGACAATGCGATCATGTTACGAAGTGTTTTTTTATCGTTCTAAATGTGATAGGTTTCATATAAATCGCAAGAAAACTTTATGTCAACAGATTGATCAAAGGTTTTTTTATGGAATCTAACTAAAACCTTTGCGATAAGCTCTGGCCGGTAATGATTTCGGATCACTGGAAAGAAATTTCTGAGTTTGAAAGAAAATTGATATAAATAAAGCGGAGTCGAGGAAATTGATTCATTGAACCTATTGTTTTCGATAAGACATCTCAAGTTTCTCCGCCAAGCGACAACACTACAAATATGCATTAAACCGTTCATATTACTAAACAAAACGTCATAAGATTGTTCTGCTAAAAGATCAGGGTTTCACAGTTTCTGAAATTTTCAGAAAATCTAGGATGTTCGGGAAGTAATTTTTTACTCCCTTTAAATTATATTTAGGTTAGTATGCTAATTGTTTATGGGCTCCTCATTCTGTTTTTAACCGATTTCAATATAGAAGGGGGAGAACCCCCATGGGCGGTTCGCCTGCATGTGCAATTTTTTTTATGACAATTTTTCAATTGCGGTCCGCTTTTGAATGTTTGATAATGTATATAAAATGATTCAGAGGTAAAATAATTGTAATTCCATCCAAATATTACGTGGCACCCTGTAAGGGTATAAAACATAATTATAATAATGATTTTACTTCACGTGTTGATGATGATGATGATGATGATGATGACCATCATTTCAAAAGTTACTGTACAGTACTGGTGCCAAATATACAAAAACTGAGTAAAACATTAGATTTATAATTTGTTCAGTTACTTCTGGAAAATTGGCGTTCATTGATCTTTGTAACCGTAGTACGAAAAGATTATTTCGTTGTTTATTTTAATCAGTCACTTTTGGAACGGTTGAGTGTTGAGATGTTTTGTAGCTTTGGATGTGTTAATGGACTTTCGTTGCTGACTGTACATACCTAATTTAAGGAAAATGACAAAAACACAGATAACTACTTATTTACTAGATAGGTACTTGTATTAACAGAGTCAAGGGTAAAATGGGTCCCTGCCTCAACATGTTGCAGTATTAAAGCATTTGCCCAATACCGCGCCGGAGAGGTATCACCTTGCTATTTTCTATGGTTTTCACGCACCCTAAAGATTTTTAGGGGTATCATACGCTTGTGGCCGGTTCTAGTGGCAGCTAGATCTTCGCGACTCTGTCTTTACGACATCGATAAATCCCTATTTCGGCAAGCGTAATTGAAATCTTTGAAGGGACGGGCTGTATAAACCATGGCTTAACCCGATTCGGAGGGTTTCGGATCATTCTCTCAGGGTACAGTCAACGATACAACGCCAAAGGGAGTGTTAGAGACCATCCACTTGGTGGACAGACGACATTGCAGCGGTCGCAGGAAGTCAGCTGATGGAGGCGGCTCAGGACATTTATTTGTGCTACTTATTTACTAGATAGGTACTTGTATTAACAGAGTCAAGGGTAAAATGGGTCCCTGCCTCAACATGTTGCAGTATTAAAGCATTTGCCCAATACCGCGCCGGAGAGGTATCACCTTGCTATTTTCTATGGTTTTCACGCACCCTAAAGATTTTTAGGGGTATCATACGCTTGTGGCCGGTTCTAGTGGCAGCTAGATCTTCGCGACTCTGTCTTTACGACATCGATAAATCAAAATACGTGATAGTTCGCGGATGAATTATGGCTGTGGAGAATGCCAGTTATTGGCAGAACGATATTTCCCTAAGCCTTTTAGGAAATGATCGAAAACCTATTTTGTAGTAAACCCAGCGTTATTTTGTTGTGAAATAGGCTTCTTTTTTCCGATTTCGTAGAGTTTTAACACCTAGGCGACCAGTCGATAGACGACCTCTAAAGCGCAGCGCCGCCTGCGATGCAGGGGGTTGCGGGTTTGATTCCCGCCTCGGAATCAAACCCGCAATGTTTCCCGGGACCCGGGAAACATTCCGGAAAGCCTGGGAAAATGTTTGTACAATTTACAGATTGTTGTGTGAATTGTCCAGCATTATTTATTTATTTTGTTTTAGTTCCCATGCATGGGAGCAGTTAGCATTTATTTAGCACATAGAAAATTAGAATACCTAATAGAATAAAGCAATTAATTTAATCTATATTCATAAAGAAAATTACTATGAAATAATAGAAATAAATTAGAACTAGTATTTTTACAATTGTAACAATTGAGCTAACTGTAGACTGTTGCGAACAATCTACAGGTAACTCACTGATCCATATCAACACCAGTCGGAAGCGTCCCCAAGACGATGGCTGCATTGCCCTGCTGTATGGCAATGCTGATGCGCTGCGCCAGATACTCACCAGCTCTTGGGTTACGCGTCGCTTCGATCAGACGCTCAATATATTTTTTTCAAACAATTAATTAATTTTATTTTGTAAATATTGTTGTGGGTGTTTTCAATAACTGTATACTAAAAAAATATCAGTGTATGTAAAAAATATCATGTATTACGTATATTATGGTATAACAAAGGCTCTGCTTACTTTGGGGCTCGAATATGCTATGTGGATTGTCCAGCATTATTCATTTGGTATATTTGACTTCACAACATCAAGAAAGAGAATTTAAGATATCCTTAGACAGCGTAAATCACTAACCTTCACAGAGAAGCACTAGAAAATAGGCCGTATTCCACGGTGATTCACTTTGATAATCCATTCATTAATGGATTATATATTTGACCCATTGATCAGTTTCCATTTTTTTCTATACTGATGACCACGTTGTGGGCAACGCCTCGTTTGAAACTGAGTACTATCTGCATACTTCAGAGATTTGAATTCAAAGAGTTACCAAGTTTCCACGAACGAAAGTTTCCTAACACATGCAAAGTAAGCGCTCGAGTAGATACTTAAAGAGTTAAAATGAGCCTTAAAACAAGGGTCTTAAGTCTCTATAATCGTCTCTTTTACAAGAACAAAACGGTTGTATGAATGATAATTCTAGAACCCTATTTCGGCAAGCGTAATTGAAATCTTTGAAGGGACGGGCTGTATAAACCATGGCTTAACCCGATTCGGAGGGTTTCGGATCATTCTCTCAGGGTACAGTCAACGATACAACGCCAAAGGGAGTGTTAGAGACCATCCACTTGGTGGACAGACGACATTGCAGCGGTCGCAGGAAGTCAGCTGATGGAGGCGGCTCAGGACATTTATTTGTGGCGTCTCGTATGGGCGAGGCTGTGGACGTATATTGGCTGATATGATTATGATGGCTGTCACCGATGCATAGATACAATTGTGAAGTATTTTCAAAGCTTTTGCGATCCATTTAGACGAAATAGCAGTCAAACGAAATCTATTCTTGATGAAAGTAATGGTTCATCAAGAATAGATTTCGTTATCTTCGAAAGAAAATTGAAGTCATGAAAAGAATTTGACTTGGAATCTAGGAATATAGTGCACTGACTGTACATTGTATATTTGGGTAAGTATCTTTGTTTTGTGTACGAAAGCTATAATTATAATTAGCTATTTGGGTTGTGGATTCCTGTTATCAAATATCTCAAAATTGTTCTTAACCATACCTAGTTTAAATTTTTGAATCAACGGAATGTGACCTGCTTCTTATTACCAGAACCTGAGAATATAGATAGAACAACATTTTTTTCGACACACACATAGGTAATGAAAATTACTCGCGCGCCGAGGGTTTCGAACGTTTGTCAATGATACAAATATGTACCTACTTTAAATGTAAAACAAACAAAACAAACTGATACCTTTCATTTTGATACCCCACGGTCTCCTTTTTGAAAATGATACCCCCCTTTTTGACCATTTTTCAAAATGCGTTCGTTTTACAAACTTCTCTATATTTTTCCTATAAAATATAGATCCATATCTACAAACGCTACATACATACATTTTGGATAGATCGCTCTGCAATCTTCGAGGGGGGGGGGGGAGGGAATGGGTAAAATTTCGAAAACTATTTTGAAATGTACAAAATGATACTTGCGTTTCATTTGATACCCCACATGACCCCATATCTTTTAAAATTTCGACATCTCAATTCGTATGGGAAATATTCATTTAAATTTTTTATTTTTTTGCTTAAAATTTGTAAAGGCGCACGAAATGTATTATTGTTTTTTTCAAGTTGATAGCTGCGGTTGTTGCTGAGTTTTTAAGGAGGGAAAAAAAGACAGACGAAGCGGCCAAAAGGGTTTCGAAACCGAGCGTCTAAACCCTAAAAACGAATTTCTATTTGTATTTTTGGAGTATTTGGGAAAATGAGAGATTTTGGGCTTGAATCGAAGTTGGTTTCATCATGGGTTCGTAGAATTTTTTTTCATTAGTTTTATTCCTTGAAGATTAATTAAGAAAAATTAAGAACCAAGAAGAAAAATAATCTCGCGCCGACATGAAACCATCTTATACTTTAGTTGCTCGAAACGGTGTTGATTTCATGCTAACAGTTCATCTCTTATTCCTACACAATTTTAGATTGCTGTCTACCTTTACAAATGCTTTAGATGTGATCACGTCCTTATACTCGTACACGGCTGTAAGGATGTCATTATTTATTGAGTACTAGGTTTATTGAGCAAAAGGTATTTGAGGATAATAGAGAAAATAATGAAGTGTCTCCCTTTCGTTTTATTTCCTTCTGAACGGTTCTTTTGGTACTTAACCTTGTAAGGAATTTATGGTTTGAAAATGTTTTGAGTGTTAGCGATTTATAGATGAACATTGCAAATATTGTTCTACATAATAGTTTGAGCAAGAATTTTATTACGTAGTAAACTTATTTCATTATGTCTGACAAATTAATTATGTAATGTTTTTGTAATGATTCTCTTTGAAATAAATTTATTATTATTATTATTATTACATTATTATTTATTTATTTATTTTGGTAGCTCAAAAAATTGCAAACTTTAAATGAAGCTGGGCTGTTTCGGTGTTTATTCTGCGGTTTCGTGTTCATTCGGGATACCGTTATCCGGTATTTCGACTTCCGGTATTCCGTAGTACAATCGGTCATGTCTACCGCACACTTGAAGATCTTTGGCCCAAGATTTTCAGGCATGCAGCAGCGTAATTTGTCGCGGTAGACCCAGGAACCTATGGTGTGACGAACTGGACACCTGTGGATAAAGCTTGGTGTCAAGACCGAAGATGCTTCCGGGACCAGCAGGGGTATTCTAATTCATTCGATTCGTTTCCGAATCGAAAACGTTGGATTCGAATTCGATTCCGACGGATCTATAAAACGCTATTTTGATTTCGCCTCGGGTTGATGATCGAAAATCCGAAACGAACCTGTTGACTAATAGCCATGTCAATGAGGAGCTCCTTATTTTGATCATCAACACAAGGCGAAATCAGAATAGCGTTTTGAAGAGCCGTCGGAATCGAATTCGAATCCGACGTTTTCGATTCGGAAACGAATCGAACGAATTAAAATACCTAATAGGGGAAGCTTCTGTCCAGCTGTGGGACATACAGTTGTAATTTATTTATTGGTTTAGTGATAACGAGCTTACTCAGGCTGTCGTGTGCATCTTTCATAATAAGTTTTAGATGACACGGGCAATCCCTTTAGTCCACTTTCAAAACCATCACAACTAGTTAAACTAACCCGTTCATGGCCCAAGACGCAGACGACCGCCGAGGCTGGGCAGTGAATGCGTTAGGAAAAAACACTTTTTATTTTATTAAAATGGAATAAAAAGTGGCATGTCTTAACTGACATCCGAAATAGTTAAGAAAGGAGAATTTTGATATTGCTTTTACGAAAAGTTATGAAATAAGAATCATCTGTACTCATAGCCATTTTTAAATTACATAATACAGACTAAAAGTTTTTATAGATCTTTAGTTTTATGGCGGCATTTCTATTACATATCTTTTCCAATGAAACTGGTGCGATTTTAATCAAAATTTCTAAACTGGAATTAAATCCGCTAAAACTTAAATACTCGTCGAACTAAGATATAAAACTTTGATTGTTTCTTAAAAGTTTTTAATCTGTTTCAACACTTGTGGCAAAATTCAACTAATTAATTTTAAGATGAGTCTGGGTTTTGAAAGGGTCAAAGATTTTTTATTATTATTCACAAGTTAATCCCCTATTACACCTTTTCCGTGGTACCCTGTATTCATATACAGTGTACCACAATGTAGCTACTTATGTAAGCTGCATAAGTTAGTTAGGTCGCACTATCACTTCAGGCACAAAGCCGTCCACTGTTGTCACTTACCACCGTGAGATTGTGGTCAAACGAAGGTCTGCTCAAGATAAAAAACTGCCTGTATCAGCATAAAGGTAGGTACTAGACTACTTAGTATAAAGTTGTTTTCCACTTCCTTGGCGTAATTAATATGTATCGTCGCCGGGATTTCCTTATTTTGTCTTTCCTTTACTTTATCCTCTTTAATCTTCTTTCTCCTTCTTATCTTCCTGATCGCTTCGAGTTTCTTGTCCCCCGTGGCAAGCCCTGTCGAACGATTCTATCCCTTCGTCTGAGTACCCAAGAGCATAAAATCAGCCGCTACCATGATTCTTCTAATGTGATCGCACCCAGACTCTGGAATGCCCTTCCCCACTCAATACAAGCCAGTCCTTCACTTAGCGTATTTAAGTTTAAGGTAAAAGAGCATTGTCTCTCTTTACAGTCATAGCAGATATTTATATATGTATATCTTAATATATATAAATCACGAGTCACGTTGTTTGCCCGCGATGGACTCTTATACTACTTAACCGATTTTAAATTAAATTTGCACACCGTGTGCAGTTTGATCCAACTTGAAAGATAGGATAGATTATTTGGGGAAGGTTTAAAAGGTGAGAGCGGTACGAAGTTCGCCGAGTCAGCTAGTATGTCTATATAGATGTGTGTAATAAATGTATTTAGTTTCGTTTTAATGTTTTGTTATCTTTCAGTTTATGCTAGTTTTGTATAGTATTGTAGTAGTATATGTTTTTCTGTCTTGTGTGTACACATTATCTATCCACACTCGTTTCATAAATTCTCTTTAAATACATAGATTTACTGTAAGAAAACTCTTAGGGTTAAGCTCGCCGGACTGGACTGGACATGAACAGTACAATGTTCATGTCCAGAATTTGTTAATTTTTATGTATGAATTAATTTGTGTGTGCAATAAGAATTTAAGAATGTATATATACTCATGGCAAATTGCAGTTTTCTAGTACTAATAGTCTCTTAGTTAAGCCGCGGACAGACAGACGGGCAGTCAGAATTGTTTCTTGTTGAGTACGGAACCCCAAACACGTACTACCCTAAAGTCATGCAACAAAAAATCATATGTGTATAAAGCTGTCGTAAAAACTAGTGACAAACTTTATTGTTATTTTATTACAAAATCAATTACATAAAACTGAACTTGGCAATATAGTCGATAATAAACTTTTTATGACCCATGTTTACTACTATGATACGCCTGTAAAAATATTTTGGTTCCTACTGGATTTAGGATTCCGTATTCAAAATAAAAAACCACAACCTTGGAATTTAAGCGTATAAATTTTGGGTTTAAAGCTCGTGAACAAGTAGTAAACGTACAGCTGGTCCAGTGGTCATTTCATATATTAATCGTGTAAATCACACTAATATTTAAGTATGGATGGATGAATGGATGGATGTTTGTTACCTCTTCACGCCAAAACTACTGAACGGATCAGGCTGAAATTTTGTATACAGATAATTCTAGTCCTGGAATCAAACAAAGGCTACTTTTTATCCCATAACTTCCCGTGGGATAGAAATCACCTTTAAACGTTTCCATAGAAAACATGCGTGCGAAGCCGCGGGCATAAACTTATACAATTTTCGCCGCTCATTGTTACATTTTATGTTTTTAGGGTTCCGTACCTCAAAAGGAAAAAAGGAACCCTTATAGGATCACTTTGATGTCCGTCTGTCTGTCTGTCTGTGCGTCTGTCAACCCTCTTTTCTCTTCCTGAGAACGCGTGGAGGTATCGAGTTGAAATTAACATCAAATACTCAAGTCTATAACCTCTTGAAGCCGTGATATGAATTAAACTTCTAAGTCAACGCACTCAAAAGTTACAGTCGTTTATGTCCGAAAATTTTGAAATTTCCAAGGGAATCACAAGCACCCAAAACCTATAGGGTACTTCCCGTAGACCTAGAATCATCAAATTTGGTGAGCAGCAAGGTCTTATAGCACAAGTAATGGGAAAAATCCCAAAAAACATAAATTTGTAATTTATTCACTTATAAAAAATACTTTTAATGCTCGCCATGGATCAAAACCTATAGGGTACTTCCCGTAGACCTAGAATTATGAAATTTGGCAAGAAGCAAGGCTTTATAACACAAATAAAGGAAAAAATCCGAAAACAGTAAATTTTTCGTTTATTAACAAAAAAACTTTTGATTCTCTCCCTCGGCCAAAATATACAGGGTACCTACTCCATGTTGACCTAGAATCATAATATTTGGCAAGAAACAAGGTCTTAAAATTAAACGGAACCCTTAGTGCGCGAGTCTGACTCGCACTTGACGTTTTATTTTTATTCGTTTGCTTCATCACCTCTCTGACACAGTCCTCCATGACCGACTGGGTCCACAACACAACCAACAGGGAACGATGGCAGCCGTTTACAAGCATGGCTAATTAGCCCTGCTGGAGCCTAATTAGGCTCTCCGCTCCTGAGTCATCAACACGGAATCCGACACAGATTCCGATTCAAATATTTTAGCGGTTTTTAATATTTTTTACATTGCCAGAAGTTAAACTACCAGAAAGGGTGTTTTTTAAATAAAAGTAAATAATAAAAAAAAAATGTCAATCCATGTTTTATCAAATTTCGATTTAGTACTAGCGTAGCTACTTTTGAGCAATTAATAATATAAGAGCTTTATTACTAAAAATCAACATATTATCAAAAGCTACATTATAATAATATCATAATTAATTGTAACATGGGTTCATAGAATATGGTCTAGGTTTTGAGGAAGCGACTAGCCTTCGTATCACCCGTAGAAAAAAAACATTCATATGAAGTGGAGAAATAATGAATTACTTATTTTATCATTCACCCTGATCCAGCTGGTATAGTAACAGGCTTACATTATCCTTTGCTCCTCTTTAAAATTTACAAGCCTCTCGTAGCGCGATGGCGGCGGGAGGCTTAGCAGTGAATACTTTATCAGTTTTACTGCCACCGATGCACCGATGCAATTCGTTGCGCAGCGACATTCCCGGGTCGCTTGTGTGAAGCTTAACAATTTTCATCGATAGGCGATTCAGCAACGATACCATTGTCATAGTAAAATGATCGGGTTATTCTCTTTATTAATCTGATTATTTTATGACTTTACTGGTGGCAACGCTAGTGAGAGTCGGGGTCAAATAAATAAATAAATAAATAATGCTGGACAATTCACACAGCATTATCTAGCCCCAAGTTAAGCAGAGCTTGTGTTATGGTACTCGATAACTGATATACTTAATGCAATACACTACATAGATAGATATTTTTTATTATACATAGAAAACATCCAGAACGCCCTGGACAAATATCTGCAGATCGTACAATCATTTGTCTCGAGGCGGGAATCGAACCCGCAACCTCCTGCGTCGCAGGCAGACCTTCGCCCGCTGCGCCACAGAGGTCGTCAATAGGTAGGAGCTCAACAATATTGGTGTTTATGGGGTCATGCGCTACTTTTCGCTCATTTCCACTCTAGTCCACTTTGTTAATCCATTGATGGATTTGTATAGATCCAATGTCCTAAATATCACGGCGGCAGCAGTATGTTTTAATAAAAAATATGATGTTGAATTGAAAATAGTATGTCACTGTGGGACATTCATTGAGTCTAACTTAAAAATGAAGTGCATGACCCGAACAACCGCATAACACCTCAAAAGTTCATATTGGTCCTACCTAAAAGCCTGTATATTTTAATTATTTTTATCTTTGCATAAACCTCAATATCTAAATTTTAAATTTTTAACCCTCACACGCAAGTAACCGCCAACAAAACAACAAAAATATTTTTATGAAAACTACTCTTGTAAGCGAAAGTCCGTACCAGACATTTGAAGAGAAGTTTTCAAGAAATCCACTTTGAAATACTTTTATATCTGTAAGCATACGACAGAGCCATGTTTAGCTGACTATGGGGTGACCTCTGCGACGCTCCGAAGACTGAAAAAGGGTATCGAAGTGATACCGTCGCTTAGGTATACTTTACAGTCTGCAGAGATAGTCCAACTGTTTCATGCATAATTTATTAAGCTTCAGCCAAAACAAGTGGGTTGTGGGATGCGAAGCAGTAGCGTCAACAACGCATACTTTTCGCTTGAAAAGTTCACGCTTCTCGGTCGCGTAGGTGCGCAAGGCTCCATAGAGACGCCATTGCGGCGTCCGCCGCCGCGTGGCTAACGCTCCCACTTCGCGTCCCGCGTATTTGATGCGCAGGTTTGGCAATAGCTTTATACTTACTTACTGTGTGGTGCCGGCTTAGATCTTCCTGCGGGTTTCGTAAGAGACTAGAAGGGATATCCACCGGGGGCGTGCAGCAGCGCCCCCTGCAGAATAAACTATTTTTTTTCCTAAAAATGTTTTGTTCATACTTGCCTACTTGGTGTAGGTACATCCTAGTTGTATTCACTCTCATTTCTGTTGTTGGTTGGCGCATAAAGCTAAGAAATGACTTGAGAATTACAATTTAAGATTGCTTTCTCTTGTAGGTAATTTTAATTTTAACTTGTTTTCTTATTGCTACCAATAGTAGGTTTCATTCGTCCGTTCTCGAACTCAACTAGACCATTTGTTTTTAGCAATTCCCTTGCTGTTACTTTGTTGTTTTGATATTGTTGTCAAGTTTTCATTCATTAATGTCTTTGTGGACATAAAATATCTTGGATTCTAGAACCGAGTTACTATAGTCATTTTTGTTTACGTATACTATGGAAAGGAATTATCTACAGGGCCCTAATTCTACTAAATTAATCGCTACATCATTACAAATGGTATTGTCTCAAAATGACACATTTTGGCATTTTACCTTTGACGAAAGAAACTACAGATGGAAGGACACGAGTCAAAAGTGTCAAGGTTGAAACCGATCTATCAATCTGTCCGTGAAAATAGCACCGCACATACTAGGTAATTAGAGGTTCTTTCATCTATGGACGATTCTGTGACGGTAACATTGTCATAGTAAAGTAACTAAATTTAGTATAAATTAGGTGGCAGTTCGGAATGTAAGAATAAAACAAAGCACACGATTAGATCGTTTAATACTTTATAGGATAAATCTTTTCACATAAATTAAACATTTTTGATTCCTGATCTATCTACACCAGTTATAAATATAATTTATAGGATCTACATATTTACATTTTTACAAAATACCATACCAAAAATCTACATTAAATGAAATATGAAATGTTTACCTCTAGGTATTAGGTATTATGATAATGAACAGTCAAGAATCATACTTTTCGGGATATAAAAGCATACCTAAGTAATTGCATTATTTACAATAAATAATGTATAAGGTCTCACTTTACACACTTTTAGTACTGATTCTGCTTTGAAGCGCTAATAATGTATAAAGTCGCACTTTACACACTTTTAGCACTGATTCTGCTTTGAAGCGCTAATAATGTATAAAGTCGCACTTTACACACTTTTAGTACTGATTTTGCTTTGAAGCGCTAATAATGTATAAAGTCGCACTTTATACACTTTTAGTACTGATTCTGCTTTGAAGCGCGCGCTTTGGTGATTCGCGTTTTTAAAAACTATCAGTAATTAGGGTATTCTTAGTCGATTGATAAGGTTACAAGTCGAAGACTCGGAATTGACTAGTGTCAGCGCGAAATTAAAGTAGTTTTATTTAGTTAAAAATCGCAAATATATTTGAATTTCACGCGAATCCGTGTCAGATTCCAAGTTTTCGACTCGAAACCCTGATTTCGATCCAATTAGTAGCAAGCAATAGATACGCTGGTGTCCTACATCCGGGCACACCCAAACGCGAGCAGTATTTTAAAGATTGTCGCACAACTGAAAATCACCGCTGCAGCACAGCACAAAAATGTGCATTAAACTAAAGACTTTCAACTTCAACGTCTTATCTGATGGCTCTGCATCTGGTTTGACGCAATTCTGCCAAAATAACTTTAAATAACTAACTTTAACTCATAATAATTTAACATTTTGATTTTTTAGAATTTTATATTGACAGCATCAGATGACATACAGCTCAAGGACCACTCGTTTGAAGCTTGTGGGAAGCCATTTTGTCACTGCAAAATGTATCCAAAGATAACTAGTTTAAGACCATTTTTAAATCCACGTTTTTGTGCCTTGTGGCACCGGAATTGGATGAATGAGCACAGAGCTTTAGGCGCCTCGTGTAAGAATTTATGGGGCCAGATACTTTTTAAAACCTGCGTTATCAGAAGCGCGCATCAAAACACCTAATGTGTACGTAATAGCTCCAGGTAAGTACCTACATAGATACAGTCAGCGTCATCGATAAGCTCCCAAGATACCTATCGAGGATTCTTTGATGACATTTACCTTACCTTACTATAATAATTATGATCTCACCTACCAGTATTTTGTTTATAAATAAGGTTGAAAGAAACCTTATCAGTAAAAGAATACTACATCCATACTACTATTATAATAAAACTCTATCAGGTTCATAATTCGACGCGACTCTCTATTAAACATTATTTACAACACTCTAGGCCAGGTGGACATAAATAGATTTTGTTATCTTTGAGAGCTAATACGCAAGTGAAACATTTTAGGCAAAACAATCGTCAGTCTTTAAGCTGGGTTATGTTTGGTTAAGATTTAGAATCTGAAGTAGAGAACTAGAAATATATTTATTTTTAATAGCTACATGATCTTTAAAAACTATCGTAGTTTAACGAATTCATTATGAAAGTAACAACAATGAACCTCCGTTATCGTTAAGATAATTTTGTCAAGCTGTGCGTATTCTTATTGTTGAAATTAGCTGCGAATAAAATCGCTTTATTAATTTCGGAAAAACTTTTTACATTTAAAATTGTGTCGGTATGCTGAAATAGGCCGAGTTACCATTTAGATTATAATGTTTACCCTGCGGCTATAGAAAAGTATCGTGATTTCAAACAGTGTGACAAGATAGAGATATTCGAGTGTTAACCATGCAAATTATACAACATATTCCATTTTAAAACCAATTCACACAAACTACATACTATATTTTCTGGCATATAATATGGTCTCTCATTATATGTTTATTTATCATTAGTTTACCAGCCAATAGAGAGTCCTATAGCAGCAGCAGACAAGGTCTGACGGATGATAATTATCATAATTTAGTTTGTTTCTCTATAACCCTTGCCCATGCAAGGATAACAATGCTGTGATTGTCATTATGACGAACAATACCGCAAATAATACAAAAAACCAACCAAAAATGGCGTACACGCCTACAAACGTACACTTAAAGCTCTGGTGTGTTCATACGAACTGAGATCTCACATTAACGTTTCTGTTGACTGAGAGCGCACTTATCCCCGGATCTGAGGTCGGGCGTACGCGCTCCCAGAGCGATGGCTATCTCTTTCCCTGGCAATACTGACACAACAACACCCGCTTAAAAGCTTGCCGGAACACCTTATTGAATATCGTGTAGAATATTGGGTTCACCATCGAACTAGCATACCCTAACCACAGCGCGCAGTCGAACACCCACGGCGGTATACCGCTCTCGCATTCAGGGCACAGCGCTGGTACCATGTTGAGTATGAAGAACGGCGCCCATAACACCACAAACGTGAAGAATACCACCCCCAAAACCTTCGTCGCTTTCTGCTCTAAACGCAAGATCCTTCCGTGACGCGAGGAGTTCCTAGAAATCACGCTCGAGGTTCTAGAGTGGTGTGGTCTAGGCGCTGCTCGTTGAGGAGTCGTGTTCACCGACGATGACTGTCTAATTGACCTTTGAGGCCTAATGCTCCTAACTGGGGTGGACAGCGTTGTCTTCGCTCCACCGAAGCTAGAACCTCGCCTAAATTGCCTTGCTTCATCCCACGTGACCATAGAAGAAGCACCTCGACTAGATCTTCGGAAGAACGGCGTCGATTGCTCCTCTCTCATATTTCCATTTCTAGTGTACCCATTACAGTTGTTTATATCACCGCCAGGGACAATAATGACTTCAGTAGTCCGTCTTGGAGCTGGAGTCGATTCAGAGCCAAAGTACGGACACGTGCATGGAGGTGGAAGTAAAAGACCATCCTCAGAACTTCGTGATTTTGTGGTCAAAGTAGCTGGGACGAGGAGACCCTCGTTGCTTTCGTCGTCTGATGCACTTCTTGGTCTATGCAGAGGAGTGTTTGGGTCTCCAGTTGAGGATGGTCTACGTCTTTCCTGTAGCATTGAAGACGGGGAGCTGGAGGAGACGCTGACTGATCCTGGGGTCAACATCCCGCATTTATCTGATATGTTAGTCCTGTAGAAAAAAACTTGTTTCATGTCAAGAAACTAAAATTGGATAAGAAAAGAATAGCGCTAAGATAATCTTGGGCTGGTTTCAGTTCCTAATTTGAATCTTATTTTTTTCTAACAAAATGAAACGTAATTCATTGACAACCAATGAGCATTATACTTATGTTTTATATGATTCTCTAAAGCCGAACTCAACCCATGCTATCTTGCGATCAAAAATACGATAAAGCAAAACCATTTTCAAGCAATTTAAGTACCTTACCATAGCAAAATACGATTTTGCGTGTAGCAAATCTTCGAGCTAAGCCCGGCGATACATGCTTGTGTAGCCGGTATTGGCTCAGATTTTAGATAAAGCTACGGCTACACCGATCGCCAGTATTTAATTTATTCGCTTTCTACACTGTATTATACCACGAGCGTATCCAGACTGAAACGATCTTGCCTGATACGGTTGTGGTATGGCCAAGGCTCGACTTCCAACAACAATTTTGAGAGATATATATCAGTCAATGCTAATACAATATGTATTTGAATCAGAATGGAAAACATTAAAAAGTTTAGTATACAAGTATATATATCAAAATAGTTGACTCATCGTCAGGCAGGCCCCAGCGTAGAAAGAAAAATTATACAAATACAATAAAAATTTTGAATCTCCAATCAATTTTGAAGTAAATAGCCAATTTGTATACCCTTTCAACGGCGTTTTTGTCGCGGCAGAAGCTTCCAAGCCGCGAGATAGGCGCAACATCTCTGCGCCAAACTGGTGCAGGGCCGACATTGCTGAAGGCGCGGGCTCGCTGTGCAATACAACACGTATATGAGGACTACGGACACCACATGGAGACATACAAACATATAGCATACACATTATCGTATACGACATTTATAACACAAACTATAAACATAGTAGGTACGGTTTAGTCACATAATGTTGGCTGAGTTTAGATATTATTGCATTTTAGACGTACGAATAAGTTTTTTCAAGTAAAATGATAATGTCATTAGTCATTACAAAAGATGCTTGTGATATTTTGAAAGACCGAGTTAAGGGACAAAATGACTCGGTCAACATGTAGCTAAACCATAACTATAATCTACAAACAAAACACATTTAAAACGATTGAAGAACATGAAAGGCACAAATAGATGCATTCAGACTTATGTACTTATGGCAGGGAGTAGTTTTCACAGAGTTTCTGCAGTGAACATATTATGCAATGAAAGTAAAGATGAATGTAAGGGACAAAGAGGTTCATTCAGACTTAAGTACGTAGGTATGGCAGGGACTAGCTCTCACATATTTTCTACAATGGACATAATATGCAATGAAAAAGAATATGACAAAAAAAGTAGGTACCTGAATTAATATAGGACGTACAAACATTCATTGACACATTTAATGTGTATATGCAGATAAACATTTAAAAAAACTGAAATAACCATTTAAAATATGGGCGTACATTAAACGTAATTAATCAACCATTATTCCGATAGCATTTCGAAAGTCACATAAATATTAAAGTAGGTAAAATTGATTCATTTTGATGCTGTGTGGAATAAGCAGGAATAAGCAGAATCATTATTATTATTGTTTTCATACAAATAAAATATGAGAACTATTTGTAATGGTAATTACAAACAAAAGTTATGTGAAACATGTGATAGTTCACTTATTCGATTTTATTATTGGAATACTGCAGCATGGTTTTACATTCCATACACGACGTTGATTACAGAAGTGGGATCAATAGAATACATTTGTAAAATTTAAATTGCAAATTCTGAGTGCTTTTGATATTGATCATAGTGAAACGATGGAACAACATTTGCTTTAAAGGGGTAGGAATTTCAGAATAGTTAAAGTGACAGACCAAATTGTAGTGACTGTTTTTAAAACTAGAGACACAAGCTATAGTCAAAAGATGAAGGCTAGATAACCAGAAACTAATGATTGAATAATTACTCAAATAAAATTGTTTGATTGATAAAAAAATACTTAAGATAAAATGTTTTTAAAAATAAAATTATCTTGACATATCTATTGATATACATGTAATTAATGTATGTTTTTATCGTTGCCGCTAATGCTTTTATAGTATTTTATCTACCTAGACCTAGACTAGGTATCGCTTGAAATTTACTTTTGATAGGTGACCCCCTCTAGCCCATTTCAATCACATCACATCACACTAATATTATAAATACGAAAGTTTGGATGGATAGATGGATGGATGGATAGATGAATGAATGGATGGATGGATGGATGTTTGGTACGTCTTCACACCAAAACTACAGAACAGATTGAGCTAAAATTTTGCATCGGTGTAGCTCTAAGCCTGGAATCAAACATAGGCTGCTTTTTATCCCATAAATCAGTTCCCATAGGATAGAAATTACCTTTGAACGTTTCCATAGAAAGAACGCGTGCGAAGCCGAGGGCAGAAGCTAGTTTATCATATACAGGGCGCCTCGGAAAGGATGTACGCAGTTTAAAATCGTTATTCACAAGTAGATCCCGCCAAGGTCCAGAATCACTCCCTTCCCGCTTTGTACACCCTTTCCGTGGCACCCTGTACATTAAAAGGCCTTTCTAAACCATTATTTAAATATTGAAAATATCAGAACATCTAAACTTTACCTCTATCGTTGAGAATTGCGACATTTTATGCTGCACGTGGCTCACTTGTTATGTAAAGATCGTGTTACCGTTGCAACGTGTTTTATCGTGAAAAGTGATAGCACGGGTGTTTGTCAATGTAACGCTACATAGGAAAACAAAGTATAGATATGTGATATATATAATACGTGTTTTCGATATACCCGGGGTTACCCGTGCCACCCGTGCCAGTATATTGAAAAGTAAGAATGTATTTTGTGTATATCGTATTTACGATAGTCTTAGCTGTCTATGCATGTTGTAATGTTACATTTATGAATACGAGCTTTTGCTAGTGGCTTCAAAAGAAGCGAAAGCTTGTCTTCTGGAATTAAGGATTATGAAGCAAGGCTCATTCCCTAATTTCATATATAATCAGACAGTGGTGTCGATTCTGTTGTTTTAGAATTATCTAAAATTAGGATTAAAGAATGTCAAATAGACGAAAGCTATTCTATGTTTCAAAATTTAGACTGTCAGGTCACTCAAGTTAGTTAAAATAGTTAAAACTTTGTCCCTATTTTTTGCATTTTAGATATGATTAGAAACGTCTACCTAATTTTAGCAGGCATCTAATTTGGTCGTGATTAAAATTTCTTCAAGTGCAAGGGGGAAAACTGGAATAACCCTGAAAAACGGGCAGATACTTTGGAAAAAAGTGAAATTTGGATTTTGTGGTATTTTTAGGATCGGTACAGAGAATACCATAATTTTAGGTCACTGAAAATTTAGAAATCGTAAAATTTAAGTTAGGAATCCTAAAACGACAGAATTGACATCAATAACTTCTGCATTTTAATATTAAGTATGAACAATAATGGATAAACTGTGCATCTATGTAAATATTAATAATACAGAAAAGATACAAGAACTTTCTACATTCATCGAGGGATTTAGTTTTGTTCCGGTAACATAACTGTCCTATTAACCCAGTGACAACGGCTCTGAATGGGTCATAGACTAAAATGTCGCTATAAACTTCCGTCTATTTACATATTGGTACAACTATTGAAGCAACTATTCCCATTTTAGACTGTGCTAAAGGTGAAGGTACGAAAATAATATGGCCATAAAACCGCCAATATTTTACGGCAAGTCGTGGAAGCTCCCGCTGGCTTATTATGCAAATTGGACGTGTAAAAGTAGACTTTAACGACGTAGATATAAAGGCTAAATTGGGCCATAAGATAGCTAATGTAGCAGTTTATTTCGTTCATATAAGTTTTACTAAAATAGAACATATTCAATGAAATGACGTGGATATGACTCAAACGCACAGAAAATTATATGTTCCATCATGTATTACTCAGGCTTGATATAAAACCCAGCTGGCATTTTTCGTTGGTAAAAAATTCAAATTATTTACCCACAAAAATAGAGCCAGCAATAAACGAAACAGAATTCAGAACGTGACTAAATATTCAGGCACATTCATAATTTATTTTTCCTATTTCTAGCCTAGCCCAATTACAAGAGACATGAAACGCGGGCCAGTTTGTATTCTTTCAAAAAATATTTAAGTTACCTATTCTTAACAATAAAGAAAACACAAATAGATTCTTGGTCGCGGTCAAGGATACTAGATTAAATAATCAATACCTTCTTTGTGACGTAGATATATGAAATGGCTTAAAAACCGTTTATCTACAAACATAGACGGGTTATTAATAACGTTTGTCTTTGGCCACACCTACAATTTTATGTAATTATATTTCTTAGGAGAAAAACCCCAATAGGCATCGGTTTTACGAACTGTCCCACGTGAGCTTGGCAATTCTGAGAGCATCGCTAGTTACCTTCGTTCTTAAGTGGATCTCCTTCCCCCCATCACTAATTCGATCCGGCAGACGTATACTTCCTAGGGTTAATTTCATTTGTAACAACTCTACAATTTCCTTTCTGATAGCGTATAAGCCCGGTGATCGATTCTACGAGCTAAAATGTCCTGCACTTTGCGTCAATGATCATAATTCTTATTCTAAGCGGCTAGTTCCCATTTGGCAAACAAAAACCGTTCTTCATTTATCGCGTCAACTGCACTGTAGACCTTGAGGCCGTCAAATTAATTCGCTACGTAACGTCTATGTAACGGGAACCATTCTTTTATAATGGGAAATACAGTCAGCTTTTAAGCATTGCGGATATCCTATCTCCTAATTCGATCTTGCAGATATTCCTAAGGTTTCCACGTATTTAATTTGTCCCCTGCACTTTTACCTTCTCGTGGCGTTTCAGAGAAGTGTATAATGTGGCGCTTGCGTGCTGCACAACCACGAATTAATGTAGTAATACGGCAATTACGAAAGTGTTTAGGTATCAGTGCTTCCACGAAGGTTTAGCTGCAGCGTCGGCTTTAGTTACTTTAGTAATCTATACTTTAATTTTGAGTTCAGTGTTATTGTGGGGCTTAGTGGCGTTGACTGAATTTTTTTGCATAACCCAACCCAACAAAGTAGCTTTATTATTATATCCGTGACCCTAGTGTGAAGGTGGCAATGCAGCCAGCGTCTTGGGAACGCTTCCGACTGGTGTTGATATGGATCAGTTGAGCTATCTGTAGACTGTTTGCAACAGTTTGCTCAATTGTTTCAATTGTAAATACTAGTATAATTTTCTTTGTGAATAAATGTCATTACTTTAGTGTGAAGGTTAGGAATTTTTATTCTTAACCTTCACACTAGGGTGAAAAATCGGTTTGTTCCGCCGAGACAACCAAACTTGACAACTGGTTGTCTACGCGGAAGAAATTTTCCGCGGGGACAACCAGTTACATTGGCGGAATTTTATTTCCGTCTACACAACTGCTTGGTAACTAGTTGTCTGGGCGGAAAATTTTCTTCCGCGGAGACAACCAGTTACCTGAACGGAAGTTTATTTCCGTCTACACAACTGCTTTGTTTTAATTTTCCGTCGAGACAACTACACTTGCGAGCTTTAAACTGGAATCGCTTCAAGGATTGTTCAAGACTAATTTTTACAATTTCTTTGCAGTGAAGTATGAGTTAAGTTATGTTTTCCCTTACGCAGGATTTATTGGCGACGATAAATTTTGATTTAATGCACGATAATGTCCGCTGCCACATCGCAACAGTGACTAGACAGTACCGACAGACGACTTCCATGTCGGCATTCCCACACTAGACTGGCCAGCCCTTATTCCTGACTTGAACCCAATCTGCCATATGTGGGACGAGCTAAAACAGCGGATACGAGGGAGAAATCCAGCTAATCCAGCTCCGGCGCCGATAGAAGCCGATAGATGCAACTTCGACCTATTGCAATAATTCCCAAAATTTAGGTAGCCAATTTAATTTTAATTTTAAATCTTCCTGATATCACTTGAAAGGTAACAAAATTACCTTTCAAATGATATACCACAATCTATAGTTCATTGTACATAAATTGTAAAAAAATTGTTTTGATCAACTCGCGCGATGAAACGATTCCATTTTAAAGCTCGCAAGTGTAGTTACCAAGCAGTTGTGTAGACGGAAACAAACTTCCGTCCAGGTAACTGGTTGTCTCTGCGGAAGATAATTTTCCGTCCAGACAACTAGTTACCAAGCAGTTGTGTAGACGGAAATAAAGTTCCGCCCATGTAACTGGTTGTCCCCGCGGAAAATTTCTTCCGCGTCGACAACCAGTTGTCAAGTTTGGTTGTCTGGGCGGAACAAACCGAAAAATCGTGTCCGGTGTGAAGGATAAGAATAAAAATTCCTAACCTTCACACTAGTGTTAAGGTTAGGAATTTTTATTACCTCCACACCAGTGTAACAGACAGTGTGGTGGTTAGTCGGTCGCCTTATGATCTGTGAGCCAACTGCTGAATATAGAACCTACTCCTTTTGTGAATTTTTGAAGTCGGTTAAAAAGGAATCCCTATTTCCTTTGGTCACGGCATCACGCGCGAACAGCTGGACCAATTTCGCTAATTATTTTTTTGTTATGATTGTTATTGTCAAGAAGAAAGAATTAAGAATGTCGGAGTCATAAATTTTCACGCGGGCGAAGCCGGGGGCGCATTTGGTTCGAATATAGCAATTTGTAATGGAATTAAAATAAATAAATTAAATTAAATTAAACCTTTCTTGGAACACCTGGCCATACTATTAAAGAACCTAGTCTGACTCACTGATTGTCCGGTAAGTATACTATTATGAAACCCACGGTTCATAATATTTTCTGGACACAAAATTCAACACACATTATGGTTAAATTTTTATGAATGAAAGACACACAAACACATGCTTCGAAAATAAATCGAATAGATACACAAGTGTTATATTATAAGCGCAGGCATAAAGACACTCTAACATAGATACACAAACCACACATGCTAAGTCTTCGTCATCGATCAGAAAAACTTTGGCAAAACTTAGCTCTAACAAAATCAGCAAAGTTTTACTCAACGCTAACAAGTTTAGTACTGTTTTTGTGAACAGTCACCTGTTTCTGACCACAGTTTGCAGGTCATTATGTACCTGGAATCCTGGATCCAGAGGTCCCTTGTATCTATTGGAGGTAGTTCCGTCTCAGTGGATGCTGCAGAGTGTTGAGGAGTTCCTCTAGGTCCTAGAAATCTTCGCCAAGTAGCGCGCCGCCCTGGTACAAAAATAAACTTTTATTATAAAAGTAGGCAGCTGGAGCATCGATAATTTCAATGAAACTTTTGGCTGTCATTTAAGTGTATTTTACTAAACGCCGGCTACCTTTTAAATTTATTAAGCATATTAAAAGCACACCCAAAAAATTACAATCAGCTATATTACAACATAGAGAAGCAAAGTTTGGAAGAAGATTGTTTAAATCCCCTAGCTCTCGCTACGGGGGCCCTAAGAAATCGAAAAAGGTAAGAACTAGGAAGGCAAGAAAAAACTAAATGTGGGTATGTCCCAGATGATCACACGGAATCGGCGAGGGAGACATCATCACCTACCAGCAACACTAGATCGCTAGATAATTATATCATAATCCAACTCGTAGCTGATAGTACGTTCACACGGATGGACGAACTTTTAATCTACTTTAATCGGATGCGGTTCGCTGCGTAGCAATTCAATTATTGCCTCTTTGCTTCGTTAAAATGACGCTTTTCATTCGAAAATTTGATATGAAAGTTTAACGTTCATTTAATTTTTTTTTGTCAATAAAAATGATCATTTTATTGATTCTCTAGGGCCACATTACTCGTGGAACGGTTTCTAAAGTGAAAACTTCTTTTATCTTCTGAAAACCCTTAAGGTAGTTTTGTTGAGTGTATACTATTCATAACATTCAAAAAAATCTGACGCCCAATCTAGGTTAGATGCATTATTTCTGATTTATTAAACTTGTTTAAGAACTCAACTCCTCACTGAGAAAAAAATAAGATGACGCTAGTGCATTCACAGATTAGTGACAATTCTCAAAATTTGTAAGCGAGCGTTTTCGGCTTCAGGAGGCTAAAGAAAAAATTACTAAAAATTAATAAATAAAGAAACTAGTTCTGGAATTCTTGTTTTAGCTAATCAAAAAGTGCTCTGCTACCATAAAAGTTAATACAGGTACAAAACACTAAGTTCATCTTTAGTAGAAAGGCACGAAAACTGCCAGTCTTTCATTGCGACACCCTAAATAGGTACATTTCGATATCTTAACTTATGCTCACCTAATAATAACTAAGACCAAATTGCATTAATGCAATAAATAAAATACTGAATACTGAATACTGAACAGTGAACGAACTAAGCCGTCACGCTCGGGTCGGTTACGGTAAATCGGGTACACTCGGCGACTTATATAGATGCGTTAAAAGTTGAAAGTTTTCACTTCTATTTTGTGGTCGTAGCACGTTCATTCCATCAAGTTCATAATATAAAAGCTTCAGCCCTTAAAATGGAAATTGAGATTCTTATTATGACGATTTTTTTATTAGAGTTCAGTTAACAAACGGGTCGTCAACCGACGTACTTATAACATTTACACTATAAGTTGTTCGGTGTTCCTGTAATAACATGGTTGCCACTGATAAGTTGTAAAAGTTCGGTCAACCGAACTGGCAGTCTGATTGTAGTACTGTTATCTGATAGCAATTGTAATGTGACAGCAATTCAACCGGAATCAGGAGACTGAACCGAATTTTTGTAATAGACTGTACCTATATAGGCCAATGTAGGCGTATGTTTTTCTCTACCGAATGTGCCAAATTCAGACGAACTAAGTCGCCTTAATTCCTTCCTAAAAGTACTTGTTCCTTTCTTAATCCAATCGTTTCTGTGTCACAGAATTTAATTTGATCTACAAATGGTACTCGTACAATACAGAGCTATTTTGGTCCTGATTTCGCGAAAACCTTTTTATCGATCACTTTAAATTAAATTCAAGCCCTAGTATGGTTTTTAGGATATGCGTCAAATTAAATCGCTTTAACGTGCCTAAATTGTCACTAATGAAATACTCGAGGAAAGTTTGGGTTTGTGGTTTATTTTATTATACATGACCTGTTTTTGAGCAATGGTGACCAGAAAGTCCAGAAATACCTAACGCGCCGGTAATTTTCACACATTGGCCCGTAGATAGTTTTACGGTAACCCCAAAATCAAAAGTGAAATAAATTTTGTAAAGATCAACTTTATAGATAATATATGTTTTCAGGGTTCCGTACCTCAAAAGGAAAAAAGGAATATACACTTGCGAGCTTTAAACTGGAATCGCTTCAAGGGTTGTTCAAGACAAATTTTTACAATTTCTTTGCAGTGAACTTTGAGTTTAGTTATCTTTTCCCTTTCGCAGGATTTATTGACGACGATAAATTTTGATTTAATGCACGATAATGTCCGCTAATGACTAGACAGTACCGACAGACGTCTTCCATGTCGGCATTCCCACACTAGACTGGCCAGCCCTTATTCCTGACTTGAACCAAATCTGGCATATGTGGGACGAGCTAAAACAGCGGATACGAGGGAGAAATCCAGCTAATCCAGCTCCGGCGCCGATAGAAGCCGATAGATGCAACTTCGACCTATTGCAATAATTCCCAAAATTTAGGTAGCCAATTTAATTAATTTTAAATCTTCTTGATATCACTTGAAAGGTAACAAAATTACCTTTCAAATGATATACCACAATCTATAGTTCATTGTACATAAATTTAAAAAAAATTGTTTTGATCAACTCGCGCGATGAAACGATTCCATTTTAAAGCTCGCAAGTGTATTATATACCCTTATAGGATCACTTTGTTGTCAGTCTGTCTGTCTGTCCGTCTGTCCGTCTGTCAACCTTCTTTTCTCAGGAACGCTTGGACGTATCGAGTTGTAATTAACGTCAATACTCAAGTCCGTAATCTCTTGAAGCCGCATTATAAATAAAAGTTCTAAGTCAACGCACTAAAAAGTTACAGCCGTTTATGTCCGAATATTTTGAAATTTCCAAAGGGAATCACATGCACACAAAACCTATAGGGTACTTCCCGTAGACCGAGAAACATGAAATTTGGTGAGCAGCAAGGTCTTATAGCATAAGTAAAGAGAAAAATCTTAAAAACATAAATTTGTAATTTATTCACAAAATAAAACTTTTGATTCTCGCCATGGACCAAAACCTACCATCGTGATAGGTATTATCACGATTCTAGGTCAACGGTAAGTACCCTACCTACTTATCGTTGTCCTAAAATCTTAGTTGTCTTAAGGAACCTTTAGTGCGCGAGTCCGACTTGCACTTGACGTTATTATTTATGTTTTTAATTACTTTAAAAAATTTAATAATTAATTACTATAATGAACTTAGTTTATTTTAAGGTTTTTGTTATTATAGTGCGTAAGCCTCGCACTCTGGATAATTTCTAATCTTCTTCGTGATTTTCTTAATCGACTTCGTGGTGTAGTTGGTTATCACATTCCCGTACTGAGGGGAGGACGTGGGTTCAAGTCCCGTCGAAGTCGAAAATTTTTGCGATATAATTCGATTTCTTAGAAATTAGTTTATTTTGTTACCATTTCGTAAGTATCGTCTAATTGTGAGAAAAAGTTAAGTACTTACCTAGTTTCCTAGAAAATAAACACTAACTTTATTTAAGCGCACCCCGTTCCAAAAGCTTTATGCTTTGTCCCGCTCCTATGAACCCAAAATCCTATGCATTGCGTCCTCTTCAGTGTACTGACTTTTTTCCACCGTATGCATCATCATCGTCTACAGTCTGTTTCGTCCGTTTTAGACGTTTTAGGCCTTCGATTAGGTTTCGCCTACATTTTTTGAAATGGCTGTTAATCCTTACACATACCTACATTGTTAAAACTACAGAGAAGTAGGATAGGTAGGTTTCTACTCAAAGAAGCCGCAGGTGTTCGCTTGTTCGTGGTAAAACGACCGCTTCCAAAATAACCGCGATCAAACACTTCTCACTCCACTCAATCCATATAGAGTTTCAACACAAATATTGATAGCGAAGTCCCACAACAACATACGTAGGTAGTCAGTTTACTTTGCTATCAAAGTAAACTGACTACCTATAGAGAAAGCTTTCATCGGATTAATGTGTGAAGGGTTCGAAGCTTTTATGAAATGGCAAAATAACTCTTTCATGTCTAAAACCTACACGCTCAATTAAATCTATTGGTAGATGGGAATAAAATCTATTTTAAAGACAACGGCGTAATTTAAACATAATTATATCTACATCTAAACTCCAAATATGAGACAAAATTAATTTGTATATTTGGCCGAAGATCTCAAGAGGCGCAAATATGCAGGTCTCGACAGAGCTTACACATTTGCTCCCCTTGGAGTCGAGACCCTAGGTCCGTGGGGTACCGAGGCTCTTCGGGTTTTCAAAAAACTATCTGAGCGTCTGGTCGAAGCGACGCGTGAGACGAGAGCTGGTGAATACTGGCACAGCGTATCAGCATTGCCATACAGCGTGGCAATGCAGCCAGCGTCTTGGGGACGCTTCCGACTGGTGTTGATATGGATCAGTTGAGCTATCTGTAGACTGTTTGCAACAGTCAGCAGTTAGCTCAATTGTTTCAATTGTAAATACTAGTATAATTTTCTTTGTGAATAAAGATGTATTTGTTTATAATACAATACGATAATGGAAAGATCTATGCTCGGAGTTTCTCTGAAGGATAGGATTCGTAACGAATACATCCAATAGAGAACCAAAGTCATTGACATAGCCCAAAGAATTAGCAAGCTGAAGTGGCAGTGGGCCGGCCATATCTCGTGAAGAACCGACAATTGGCTAGATAATTAAAAATTTCACACCCCACCTTTGTGTGTTCACATACTATTAATATACTTACTATAGTAATGATAGAGTGTAGTAACAAACAAACGGAACCAAACTAACTACACTAACTCAACAATCTAATCAAAATAAAAAGGTTACAATATTCCGTTTGTTGAATCCCTTAGAACTAATCAGGATAATCCCCATTCGGAGAACACTTCGGGGATTTGTCCCCACCTACACTATGGGGACTACCTTGTCACTATGTCCTTGTCGGCTTAGGAACTTACGTTTTAGGATTAAGATTAGAGTCTTACATACTTGGGAAAAGCTAAAAAGTGCGTCGATGTGTATACACTCAAGGGTCCTTAGATATCAAGATGGCTTTACTTAACAAAACCATTAGAACTCTACCCTCTTTTGATACTCATTAATTTTAAGCAAAATGAAACGCAACGTTTTTTAAAGTAGTGCTGAAAGATAACCTGTTACTCAAGTAATACCGACGTCGAATTTGCTAATAACTATAACGATAAAAAAACACTTACGAAAGTGGCAACGTAAACATTATTGAATCATCGTTTTCGATACGGAACCCTTAAAAGCAACAACAATCTACTCGTGGACAAGTAGTCCACTTCACTGCGGTAAGGGGCAATTTAAGCTGTACCTTAACCCCGGGCCTACATCACATATCCGAACGTAGTCATACTTGATCTTCGACATAACCATATTACTTCGGAATGAATCGGGGTGTAAAGATATTTGCGTGAAACGGAAGGTAGCTTATTAATAAATGAACAAGCTGTAACGGTCCAGTTTATGCTGGTTCGTTTAATTTGCAAATATAGAAATAATTAACACATTTTGATATAGTTTGAAACACTAAAAATATATTCTGAACTGTAAATCGGTTCGAACGCTTTGCTGGAAGGATAGCAACCTTCTTAAGTCTTACGACAGTTTAGTAATGTTTGAATTTGACGATTCTAGGAAAACAAATGGGCTTCTTGATAGTTGGTACAGAGATGTCAGGGGGAGGAGATCGTGAGTTTTGAAAAAGTGAAAATTTGGGGTTTATTCTAGGTTTTACAGGAATAGTGAATTCTTTTTGACGGGAAACGTTCGGCTCAGCCATCGAACGAGACCAGGGAGGAATTCTAGGATGGATTGCAAATTTCTATCAATCAGATTCAGGTTACGTAAACCCACACTTTTCATTTCTAATAATTCTCCGTATTGTAAACGGATGGTGTTACATCCCAGAACCGACTATTCTAATTTATTATTATATTTATTAAACACATTCTGTCGATACTGCAACGTTCCTGGATGTGTTGGTGAATGCTTGTGCTGTAAGGCCCTGAACTAACCTGATTATTAAATCTATTGTTTTGATCTGCGGTTGGACTGGAATGTGGTTCCACACGTTTACTTCTTAGGACTTCCCGCGTGGACTAGGTAAGGGATTAGGTGGGCTAGAGTTTTAGTGAGGTAGGATGTATTTGGATCGCTTGAGATCATTCCCCATCAAACTCTCCTGAGTTAGCGATTTACAAACGCTTTGCTTTTAAATGTCTGGTTATCTCTGAGTACGGGAAGGGCGATAGCCGTCTGCTTTCGACTTTCCCCGAGGAGACGAAAAGAGAAACGTCGTAGTGGGGCACCAACCAGATAAATTTGGCTTATACCTATACGGGATAAAGCAAAGTTCTCAGGTTCCGCAAAATGAGAGGCAGAGTAACCAACCAAAGTCACAATGCCGAGATATTATAGGTTCTTCGCTTACTATGTAATTTCAGTTGTTTCAGAGCATGGGAGTATCATGGTTTGAGACGGCCATGAAAGAGGGGTGCTATACTACTGTACCAGGATTGAAGAGTCAATAACCTAAGTAGTTTTAACGTTTATTTCATTTGTCTTAAGCTTCTAAAAGAATCTGAGTTACTACATCACAATGTATGAGTCCTACCGCTAACTAGACGATCATTGGCCACTTTAAATCACAATTTTAATACAAAACTTATAGTAAAATACTTAGTTTTATTGATAGATAATCACTAGTGATCAGGTAGGGTAGGGTACGATATTTCCGAGCGTTACAAAGCGCCTGAAGAAATATCGTTCTAGGGAGAGATGACGTTACTACGTAGGTAGTTACTATATTTTTGTTTTGAGTTTGCATTTAGATAAAAATCATAATATGATTTCCGTGACAAAAATATTTACAATTGGAGAATTCTATTATTTTATGTAGGTACATACATGATGATGATACATTATTTTAATCAGAATAATCAATTTATTGCTAAAATATTACTCAATTAATATAAGATAATCTTTTTTTTTTATAATTATAAACGCGAAAAGATTATTTTTGTCATTGAGTGTAATTTTTGACATTGGGCGTCGTTTTTGATAAATTTCATCATTATTGACATTGTTGTCAAGATAAAAAAAAATTGATTGTACTGTTATGTACTAGGTATAGTTTTTATTGCTTCTCTTTGGTGTCCTTTTCTCTAGGGGGAAAACTGGAACGCGACAATCGTTGAGGGGAAAAACTGGAATTAAAAATAATGAATTCCAGTCTTTCCTCTTGAAAAAAATTCTGAACGGGGAAAATGGGAATTATTTTTTTTTAATTTCAGTTTACCCCCTTATGGAGGATTTGTCAAGGGGAAAAGCTGGAATAACCCAAATAAATGATACAAAAAGCAAGCACATACTGTGTTAGTCACTGCAAAGCTTCGGTCTTGTTAAACCCTTTGTTTATTGGTTTATGTGGTATGTATGGTTCGTGGTAGATTGGTATAAAAAATTACCAGTTAATGTATGTATGGTATGTAAGTATTGAATTTAGGTGAACCGCAAAGACGGACGAAGAATAGCTAACTAAGCAATATCGCGTACAAATTCGCTGCGTGTTCGGGTAATCGGGGGAAAATAAGCCACAGGAGTAAGTATGTAACTTACCTATCGGAGTTGCCTGTAACCATCCAGGTGCCCATCCAGCACCCAGTCCTTTCTGCTGCCGTGCCAGCAGCTGGACCGTCAGTGCATACGTCAGCAGCATCACACCCAGCGGTATGTAAAAGGAGATGATGGACCCGATGGCTTTGTAGATCGGATCTGGTATATTGCAGATCCCGTCGATTAGGACTGATTCTGCATTCTGTGGAGGAGGTTCCATATTAGTGTGGTATATTTAATATTCAATGTGGTAAACATTTGAATTTGAACGCGTTGAAGGAGCCGAGGCTTAAAACGAATTCTGAAATTTGATTTCTTCGACTCTTTTGGCATGTAACAGCTCAATGGGGTATTATGGAGTCCGCGCATTAAAGCCGCACCTCTCAAACTCCGTACCCGCACCAGTCCGACTTAAATCGTGTTGGCCGCACGCTTTGCAAGCGGCTACTGCTTGCAGCCAACGCCCTGTCAGCGACGAACAGCTAGCTTTTCAACCCAATCTGTCTCTGCCACGCATGGTCCGGCCAAGCCAGCAGATCACGCGGCGACAGCTCGCAAATTGCGCTTGAAGCTTACGGTAAGGAAAGCTTCAACCAACGAGTGGGTAGGTTGCGGCAAGTGAGCGACCCACGCGCTGACTGCTATTTTATGTTGTCATAGTGAAATGTATTCAAATGTTACGAATAGAAGCTCGTAATAGAATGCACTTTTTTGTGCTGCGTGGCAGCGGTGCGCCTTTAATATACGCAGAGCTTAATCCGTGCGCAATCACACATTAAAACCATAGAGTTAAAATAGAATAAATGAAAACAAACTAAAACAAAAGCGGTCGTACATTACTTTGACAAGGTTCCGTCCTGTTCCAATCGCACGCGAACACAGAATAACTTAATAAAACATTTTTGGTTTGATTTCGCCAAATGGTGCGAGTAGCAAACGAAAATTATTTTGAAAGTATTCTTGCTGAAGAAGGTATTTCTATTGGACGATCCTCTAATCTGTCCACCACTAGAACAAGTAGTTATTTGTCTACAAAGAAGTTACAAGAAGTTATTGTAGACACTAACTTTTTGTAAATAATTACAAACATAATCTTAAAAAGTCAAGAAACGTATATTGCCCATACATACGTCTCAAGTTGCCCTAATGGGCGTTTTTCGACTCACCGGCCCGGCACCGGCACCGACGCCGGCGCCGGTGCCGTGTCGGTGCCGGGGTAACAAAAATGTATGAAAATGTATGGCTCGCTTTTTCACTTACCGGCGCCGGCACCGGCCCGGCGTAGAGTCCCGCCGGTGCCGGCGCCGTCGCCGGGGTAGCAAGCTTCCCACTCGGTGCCGGCCCGGCAAAACTGCATGTGTACTGTATATGAATTGTAGCAATGTGCGTGTGTGAGTGCGCGGGGCGGGTAGGAGAGCGGACCGGAGGGTAAGAGACTCTTATTTCGTTTCAGTGGTGCCAGATTAGGCGAATTATCGCCATTTAGGCTACCTTGGGAGGTCAAATGGCGACCAAAAATCCAATCGGCTACCAGTAGCCATTTAGGCTACCTAGAAAAAAAGAACGGGCGATTTAGGCTACTTCAGGATTACCCCAAATTAATTAAATAATTTCTTGATAATTGTAGGTATGCTTGTAACGAAACGTAACATGAACGTCCACTGTTCTTCGGTTCTTTCCCCATTCTACTATTCTATTTACGTGTCGTCGTGTTGAAGTCCGTGTCAGCACTGTACCACTCACCGAGCGTAAGCCGGCATCGACACCGGCACAGTGGAAAAACGAAGCCCCGGCACCGGTGCCTGTGCACGGCCATGGCGGTGCCGTGCCGGTGCCGGGCCGGTGAGTCGAAAAACGCCCAATACCAGCCAGCGCTACAGCATGGCGAGTGCTATAGCAATGTTAATTTTCATGTTGGTGTAGTGTGTGGAATGCCAAGCTCACATTGTCAAACTTTAGCAGTAAAGCTACTGATAGGAAGAGGTAGTTTGTATTTTTAAGAAGTAATGATAGTCTTTTTTTAAAGTTTTAATTTTAAATACAGTATTGTCGTAGTTTGTGTTGTGTTATACGGGAAATACATAATTTTCATTTCATTTCTAATAAGTATATATAACGTGCAGATCCATCTTATTTTTATAACAAGATCGACTTTATGGTAGTTGTATATTTTCATTTGTCAATTTACCGAAATATTGTATTTTATTGGACACTAGCTGCGCCCCGCGGCTTCGCTCGCGTGGAAATTTATGTTTCCCACTTTCTTATTTTTTTCTTTGCTATAAACCTTACGGAGCCCGAGACCTTTCCAACGAATGCAAAACCGTGGAAATCGGTTTGTGCATTCTGGAGTTATAGCGTCAGGAAGGAAAACCCGACTTATTTTTATATAGTAGATAACAGTGGCGACGAGAATAGTATCCAAGCCCACGCATGCAATGCCACCCACGCGTGCAAAGACCCCGCGTGCTAAGGCATGAGCAGAATATAGAAGATACCTCTACAAGTCATGATAGCGAACAAATTATAGAGATACTGAGGTCACAAAATAGGCGGAAATGTTAGGTCTACCGGTAGAGTCAAAACCAGGATATTCGGGTAGAAAATTAAATAGTAAAATGAACAAATTTGACAAGTATCTGCCTGTTACATAGCCAATTATCTGAGCCCTGTTTCGCTCACCCGATTTTGGAACAATGCCTCGTTACCGTCGTCGCTTCGCGCGCAATAACAACGAATGAATTTAATTGAAAGCATCGCTTGAATCGATCGTTACAAGCTCATAGGCTTTGCTCTAAAGGTTTCAGCAGTTTCGTTTTAATTGATGCCGACAGGGCTTACAGGATTTTCGGTACAGACATTTAAGCAACCCGTGTCTGTTTAAAACAATGTTGAATATTATAATGAATTGTTGATGAATGAATGAAATAAGTTTATTCTGATTTAAGAGTATATGTAAACAATTAGCTTAGATATTATACAGATAAATTAGCAGAAATCAAAAAACGAGGACTACCTACTAAAAACTATCATGCTTTTATTTTTTTTATTAGGTTTTATCCAAGACTTTAACGCCCAGCCTCTGCGGTGTGACCCGAAGGGGTGGACGTGTTATGGGCATTGAATTGAATAGTTCTATGTGAGAAGAAAAACAGACAGAAATTTTGTGGACACCGGACATATGGCGGTAAGACTAGTATATAATAGTACTGTTCCACCACCTATTCGTGAAAACCTTCAATAAGCTTTCTGGTATTAATTATTTGTAATTCTGTTAATTTTCAAGCCTTTGTTTTTCCACTAAATAAATAAATAAAAAAGACAAAAAATATTTTGGGTAGGTGGTTGCCTGCCCACGGCAGCCTTGCCATTTTTTGAGAAAAAACAAAGACGACTTATGAAACAATGTGTTCAATATAATTTAACGTGTTTAAAAAAACGATAAACAACTTTAAATTCATCTAGTGGCGACATCTAGTTAACATTCGAATTAGAGTGTCCGATAAAAAAAGAATTATCAAAATCGACCACTCTGTAAAAAGTAGGTAATGCGTGGTCAACACTAAAAAAAAAATATATACGCGTCGACTTGAGAACTTCCTCCGTTTTCCGTCGGTTGAAAAGAGTTTTGAATACTATTATCAAAGTTTATTGATGAATTTACAGGTTGGTTTGAGTTTACAAATAAAAGACGAAGATTTTTCTTCTATTGACCCGCGGAGTAGATCTCTGCGCGCGCGCACGTCTGCTCGCCTCGAGGTTAGATTCACACAGGAGCCTTTGGCCTGGCTTCAGGTTCTATCGTTACTTGTGGCTTGTTCGTTTCACGAACACAAAGGTTTGCTCGTTTCACGAACACAATACATTAGACCTTATCCCGTTGAGGTACCATTTTTGGGATTGGCAAATCTGTCCTGATCGGGCCTTACGCGATTTACCAATCAAACATGATAAGCGATAGTAATTACTCACTCTTAAAGCCTATTCAGACCAACGCGGCATTCGCGACCCGTAGCGACTACTACCGTAGCGAACACCGCATTTAGTCTGCACAGGTCTCAATAATGATATAATAGTGCATTTTACACCAAGGCGAGAAAGTGATCAATTCCTACCGAGTGTGTCGTTTTGGGCCCGAGGCGCAGGCGAGGTCCTTAAGGCGGTACCCTACCTCGTTATTGTGTGAAGAGGATAGGCATAGGATTTCGCGTTCACAGGAGCGGGACAAAGCAAAGCGGCGTAAGCCCAAAAATCAAGTTTTTAGTAGTTATTTGCTCCCCACAAACATTAGAATAGTTAATTGAAAAAAAGGCAACATATAAAATGTTCTTTATACTTAGCTCAATTACTATGCTTAATCTCAAGATCGTATCATCTGTATTTATTGAGAAATTAGGGTTTTAGTAAAAAATTAGAGGTAACTTTGCGATTTTTTTCTATAGAGAAAATTTTATAGAATCGTGTTTTCGAAACATATGATCGATAGAATAAGTCCTGAACTTTACCATATATAAATTTCAAAGTTAAATATTCAGTAGTTTGGAAGATATGGAGGTCCGACGGAGTTGAAAATAAGCAATTTGAGGGTAGGTATCCCCTTAAAGCACACGAGGTAGGAATCGCACTTTCTGCCGAGTGATAAATAGTGCTTTATACTACACCTTCGAGGAAAATAACAAGCAGAATTAATTATTACTTGAAATTTATATTAATTTAGAAGAACTTACCGCGCCCAATGATGTTGGTAAAACCTCATTAACCGCGCCAGCCTTTGGGTTCTTTTTTCAAAATATTGTTCGGAAATCGGAGGAGGTCTAATGGACTTGGAGTAAAAACTTTTTGTCGTTTGACCGAACGAAAATAACCATAGCTACCGGCCGATCTTTTAGGAAAAAAAAAAAATAACACGTTAGAAATGGATTTCCATACACTTTTTCCTCCCGCTAAAACACGTGAGAAATGAAATTCCTTACATTTTTCCTCCCGGTTTCCTGTAGGCCTACAAAGACATACTTTCTATTCTATAAATGAAATAATAAAAAGGAATAGGCAACTTTCCGAGCAGGTGTAGTTTAAAAGTCATTTTTGACAATGGCTATCCTATTCGACATTAACATAAAAGAAAATACTGTGGACTGCTTTCTTAGACATTAACTATCATTTTGACATCAACAGTAAATTTTGACATCAATCGTAATTTTTTAGAAAACTACACTTTGATCTTAGCCAAAAGGCCGAGAAGCGATATCGTAATTTTTTTCTTATGCTTTTAATTTAGACATTAGCTGTCATTTTTGACATTAGCTATCATTTTTAGCATAAGCTGATTACTGGCCAAAGATCCTATGACAACGTTGGTTGTGGCGAATTGGACGAAAAGTACTTAAATTAGACAAAAAAGTGTTGGGCGAAACGCGTCTTGAACGAAACGCGTGTTGGAACGAATTGCTAGCAAATCGACGAAGGTATATACGTACGGAACCAGGGAGCCGGAAGCTTTATTCGCAGTTTACGATGGCAACATCGCGCAACGAACAGAAGTTGCATATAAAGTCAAAAACGCTACCGAACCCGCTTTTGCTAACTTCCATAACGCTTTATTTTTCGGTAAAATAGGTTAACCTATTATAATCCAATTAGGTGGGTATAACCACAAAACACCCTAACAAGTTTTAGGATCTAGTTTTATGGTTAGCAATAAACTCTGTTATCAGTAAAAGCTTTGGTGGTTTAAACATCCATAATTTATAAAGGATTCAAGACTCGTAAATATCGCCTTATATGAAATTCTGCTATCAAACTTACCATGCACGAGAAGCTTTATTCAATTCGTACTAAAACCCTCGCGTAAGTTAAAGTCAGATTAACATTTTTATTTATAACGTATTTTATGACAACTTTACGATGCTATAAAATAAGCTAAGGGCACAGAAAGTACTGGACCCATTCGGTTATGATTATCTTTTCAATTTCACACACCTTAGGGTTTAGTACTAAAATTAGTACATTTATTGAGGGCGAATGTTGGTCCGGGAGACCGTGAAATTGGAATCTTTTTTCGGTTTCAATCTTCAGGTCAAAGCCAATGTTTTCTGAGATCATATTATGTTAGGAAGGTGCGTTGTTTTCTACTTTCTTAATAGACAAAAACCTATTCTCTCGATTCTCTTAATACCAAGGTTTTATTTTTTGAAGACCAATGTGGCGCAGTAAGCCTGAGTCTCAAAAAGTTGCTGATATCGAACCATAACTCGGGACAAATGTTTGTACAATCTGCAGATATATGTCAGGGTGTTCTGGATGTTTTTCTACGTGTAGTAAAAATATCTATCTATGTAGTGTATTGTAATAAGTATATCAGTTATCTAGTACCTACTCATAACATAACACAAGCACTGCTTAGCTTGGGGCTAGATAATGCTGTGTGAATTGTTCAGCATTATTGATTTATTGATTGATTATCCTTTTTGTGTATGCAAAATCCGCAATTTTTACTTGTTCTTGCATGTTTGGTGGGTAAGATAAGTGTCTAAAATAAAGTGTGTAAATTCTTTCTGCTTCGCGGCCCTGCGTTATCTGAACGTATATCCAGTCCGGATATAAGTTCAGATAGCTACTTGAAATGTCCGTTTTATTTATCTACATAATATTTATTCTATTCTATTCCTTTCTCAAAGGAAAATGTTTTAAAAAGCGAGTTATAAAAACATTGAAATAAACATTCCATAGCGCAAAATTCTGTAATGTTTATTCCATTATCGTTATGCCAAGATATAAACGGTGCTTGCGGTCGGACCAACTAAGGATTTTCTTAACTTCAGTTTTAGTTTTGGAGAAAAATATTTTATGTTATATTTATTTTATTTTTACTTATTTTTATTTTCGAATTTTAGGAAAACTTACAGCTAAAAAATTACAAAAATGAAATATTAGTACAAATACATGAAAATTACATGTACATAACTAATGGCTTTTTATGAAATTTCCACTGGTAGCAAAATTCATTAAAGTTAAACATTATTTTAGTGGAAATGGACGACTAATAGAAGATATTTATTGAACTTATTTGAGACTCAAAAATAAACTAAAAATGAAAGACACATTGCACACACTTAAAATAAAGAACTTAGTCTAAAGCTAAGTATATGTAGAAATGTCCGAAAAGAATTTGTCACATAGCAGTTGTTTGAGTTCACTTTTATTTTACTCGGAACTTTTCAAATAAAATTTCACGCACACATTTTTCGTACGAAGTGGTCATCGTACTTGTCAGAATGTGGTATATAAAATAAAATTATTACAATTACTAACACTTACTATTACTTACTTATTTAGTGAAATTGTTTCTTAGACTTTCATGATTTGTTAACATAATCTGATTTTATCAGGTATTTATCACAGGGATAATAATAACAAAAGGTACGCGATAAATAAAAATCATTAATTATTATTTGTCACATTGTTTACATATTTTCACAATAAATTTTCTTAATTTTATAACTTGTGGATAACGGGGCTCACTTGAGGATAACTCAACACACAATCGTAAGAGTGACTAAGGGAACCTACCAGAGGAAGGGCAATCGCTTCACTATGTTTATTTTTATGTTATTTATGTTTATATTATGTTATGTTTCTGTTTTGTCGCGGCGTACGAAACATTCCACTCGGCAATATCGTAAGAGTCAACTAAGGGGCAGTAGCTTCCTTTTATTTTTATATCCGGAAAACAGTAAACCTTTTTTGCCAGAAGATACAAACTCGGCTGTCGGATTGGAATCGCAGGTAGAACTCAATAGGTAGAACTGAAATGGCTGTAAAATAAAAGTTTTGACATAGCTGGAAAGATAGATATGTAATAGGATAGGACAATGCACAACACACTCCCGTGCGAGATGTCACTGCAGATCCCAGTTCCCCCACTTAGAATTAGAATTAGCTAGAAAGGAATATCCGACCAAGTGAGACTTTTTGTCCATAAAAATGTTTCATAAACCCTCATCGCTTATTCCTCAGCTTAGAGAGATAACGGGTGGCTCGTATACATGATAATATGACCTTTCTGGAGATTTAGGTGTTAGAGAAGTGAGATTGCATCTGTGAAAAGAAATCTTTGTATAATTCTATTTGGTTTGAGGAGTTACAGTTTGTACTAACAACGCATATTTTTTTCTTTTCTTTTTCCCTAAAAAATTTGGTTTTTTAACCTATATCCACAGAATAACTATGTGTATGGTTACTTTTGTTATCTGTAAAGAGTGGAACGACCTTCCTGCGTCCGTTTGTCCAGTAGAGTACGATCGCGAAATACTATGCCTATCTTTTTCACAAAATGACGCGCAATGCTACCTCTCAATGGTGGGTTAATGTGGGCTAAAATATGTATACTTTTATAAATAAGTACGCTACATTGCGCCATCTTCCGAGGACATCCGTGAGGGCGGGTGCAGCGGCAGATTTGGCCGATCTCAAGAGGCGCAAATATGCAGGTCTCGACAGAGCCTACAAATTTGCTCCCCTTGGAGTCGAGACCCTAGGTTTGTGGGGTACTCTTCGGGTTTTTAAAAACTTATCTGAGCGTCTGGTCGCAGCGACTAGAGCTGGTGAGTATCTGGCGCAGCGCATCAGCATTGCCATCCAGCGTAGCAATGCAGCCAGCGTCTTGGGGACGCTTCCGACTGGTATTGATATGGATCAGTTGAGCTACCTGTAGACTGTTTGCAACAGTTTGCAGTTAGCTCAATTGTTTCAATTGTAAATACTAGTATAATTTTCTTTGTGAAGAAAGGTGTGATTTAGAAAAGTAAATATTCTATTCTTTTCTATTCTATGTTTGGCCGTAGTCGCCGTCAAACCTACTATAAGAAGATGGCACACAAAGTTATGGAACCGAAGTTACATTTAACCTTATTTTGTGCTAAAGCTAGTTCTGTTTTTTGCGCCTATTGTTTGTAATCGTGTCATGTTTTGGGTATAATGTTTTATTTTCTTACTCCTTTCTTTTCCTTTCTGTAAATACAGCAATCGCCAAGCCACGAAGTAATCAACAACGGTCTACAAAGTAAACTTACGTAGGCATATCATCTTTATACAGGTGTATAATATCTCTGAATAAACAGAATTTCAGTAGAAACCAAAATATATAGGTAAGTTTACAAAAAAAAAAATACAGCAAAGTGATGAAAGAAATTGGCACGGAATGTTACGCTTAGTTGAAAAACACTCAAGTTTCAAATTTAAATTCCAAAGCGTTCGAGATAGGACTCGGATTAGGTATTGATTTCAATTAATTCAAATCGCAACTTTGTTTAAATCTGGCCCTTTTAAAGAAAAATATGTTTTTTGTAGAAAACGCTTTGTATCTCATACCTTTATTTCGTTTCCCTTTATTCTTTTGAAATATGTCTGCGTAAATAATGCATGGCAAATTTAAATGTATTTTAGGTAGAAACAAAGTAAATTTTAAACAATACAATAGGTACCTATTATGTAGATTCTTGTTGAATGTTTTTAATTAAAATTGTGACTCAGTAAAATTGCTATCTACGGCTTACGTGCAATTAAAGAAAATTATAAGTACTTGGAATTCAGTAAATGATAACAGAATTAACTCAAACAAATCTGTATGAATAGCAGCAATAAATTACCAACATTCCATAAATCTGCCGTTCTTTGAATAAGACTCGGCAATTTCTTGAAATTCCTTTGAAAAGTAACTTAGGTCCTAGATACACGGGCAGCCTTAAGGAGCTGCGATTGCATAGTGGACTACGCAACTGCTCGAGCGGTTCTATGTATGCATGTGAATGGCAAAACTAGCGATTGCTTTCTCACAGCTTGTCTCAAGGAAAGCAATCGCCATTTTAAAATATTAAACACAGCCCAACCCAAATAAAATAGCCCTCAATGGGCTACGCAACTGATCTTGCGGTTCACTATGCAGTTGCAGCACGAAGCAGTTGATTCTGACAGCTTCAAGCTACTCGTGTATCTAGGCCCTTACTGAATTGAACGATTACTCAGTCTGGCTTTGGTTAAGTGAAATAATAATTGAAAGTTAATCAACGTTTCACAGCATTATTTAAGACTAGTGACTACGTATGCGTGTTCCGGGATAAAGAGAGGAATAAGATATTTTTACGTTAGTCCAGATTTAGAGCTACACTTACGCAAAATTTCAGCCTGATCCGTTCAGTACTTTTGGCATAAAGAGATGACAAACATCCAACAATCTATGCACTTTAACATTTGCATCACTCTAGTATTATATACACGAGAGACACTGTGTGAACTGCATTTTCTGCCCATCATCACGACCACGTTCTTGAAGATGCCAGGTTATATAACCTGGTAGAAATAGATTTGGTAGTAAAAAACTCAAACTAAAAAAACTATCTGAGCGTCTGGTCGATGCGACGCGTGACCCGAGAGCTGGTGAATATCTGGCACAGCGTATCAGCATTGCCATACAGCGTGGCAATGCAGCCAACGTCTTGGGGACGCTTCCGACTGGTGTTGATATGGATCAGTTGAGCTATCTGTAGACTGTTTGCAACAGTCAGCAGTTAGCTCAATTGTTTCAATTGTTAATACTAGTACAATTTTCTTTGTGAATAAATATGATTTGGTAGTCAATAAGAAATTAAATCGGCATAGAAAAACAGTCGTTTATTTAAATTTACGAAAAATCACGAGGATTATTATAGGCTGAGAAAAAGCCCGTGGAGAATTTGTGTAAGCAAGTAAAAAAAGTAAAATATATTTATACCGTGCAGAAAATTACAGTAAATTTGTTACAACCGCTTTGTAAAAAAGAAATTGCTCAGCATGGTACTTGGTACACTTTAAGATCGAATTATACTTCACTGACGTGTAATTCGATCATTATTTTGTGATTTGCTTCATTATGGAGATATTAACTTATATACAGGGTGTCCCATAATGAGTGGATAATCTTGAAACGGCTTGTGCGGGGGCCCAAGGCCAATCCGATTTTTTTTTTGTTTTTTTTTTTATCTTGACCCGTTCGGAAAATATTTAACTTTTTGTAAATTTGGAAAAAATTGTACCTTTGTTCACATTTTTAGACTTGGTGCCTACAATTTTTTTATTTTTTATATTTTTGTATTTGGAATCTATTAAGAAAATATAGCGTAATTGAACACCGTTTGAATAATTTTGGTAACTAGGAGCAGTAATTTTCAAGACAGTATTAAAGTGGAAAATTGAAAATTTTCATTTCATTTTACTAAGTTTAAGCATCTGTGGTTTAAAAAAAAGGTAGGAAAACCTAAGAAGCCATGTACATAAAAAACATGTCCATTTCAAGAGGATTCTTAAATGATAAAAAACTACGAAATATTATAGAATGAAACACTGAGATATCGCCACTTTTGTGTAAAAAGGGGCCATTCATACTAGAAATAAAATTGAACCATCACACATTAATAAAATATCTTTTCGCCACTCTCGTTCTAAAACGGTGAAAAGTATGCTTCGCACACGGAAAACACTTAAATAAACAAATAATAATGTAGCCGAAAGTAAAAGGAGTTAGTGTTATGGGTACAAGGTAACTGCTTTTTTTACAATTGCGAACTAAAAATAAAATTAAACCAACATAATTGTAAATAATTTTATATTTTTTTATTACAGTAGATGTTCGAACTGGTGTCCTGCTTCTCTGATGCATGCTCTGCATCTTGTAATAAAGGATTTTTTTAGCAAACTTCCGTAGTTGCGTTCGTTAATTTTGTCCGCAGCGTTTTGAACTCGACGTCGAAGTTCCTCTATTGAGGAAATGGATTTTTTGTACACCAGTTCCTTCAAGTTGCCCCAGTAAAAGAAATCCAATGGATTCAAGTCCGGCGATCGCGCTGGCCACTGGATTGCGCCAGCACGCCCGATCCATCTGTTTGGATACGCTTCGTCTAAATATCGCCGTACCTGTACGGCGTAGTGTGCCGGACACCCGTCATTCTGTAGCCACATTCTATGCCGTGTGGCTAGTGGCACTTCTTCTAACAACCCAGGTAGGTTGTTGGTTAGAAAATCCAAGTAGCTGGATCCATTTAGATTTCCCGGTAGCTCGAATGGACCGATGATTTTTCCATTTAAAATCCCAGACCAATAATTTATTTTAAATTGGTACTGGGACCTTTCTTCGCGCATTATATGCGGGTTAGTTATCTGCCAACTATGTAAGTTGTGCAGGTTTAAGTAGCCGTCTCTTTTGCAAGAGGATTCATCACTCCAGATAATTTTCGCAAGAAACTCAGGATCCCTTTCGATTTTGCCTAACATGTCTCGGCAAAAAGTAACTCTTGCTGGGTAATCCCTCGGCTGCAGAGTCTGAACGCGAGTAACATGATAGGGATGAAATTGATTTCTCCTTAAAATCCTGTGAACTGTTGACTTGGGTGCTCTTTGTCGCTGAATATCTCTTGTTGATACGGTTGCATCTTCTTCAGTTGCTTCAAGCACAACATTGTCGTTACCACCAATTTCGTTACGCCCGCCGCTTGTACCGCCAACGTCGCGACCTGGTATCCGCCCTTCAGAGTAACAGCCGTGCACCCTGATAAAAACGCGATAATCGGGATAACGCGCATTTGGGTATCTTTCTCGATAAAGTGATGCAGCTGCACTGGCGTTTCCTCTACATTCTCCATAAATAAAATGCATGTTAGCATACTCTTGGGCTGTGTACCAATTTTGAAGCATTGTTAAAGGAGAAACTTAAACAAAATGTTGATCATTCCGGGGACGCGCCAAGTTGTCTTGCTTGATGTAGATCCAACACAGTCCAGTCAAAATGCAAAATAAAGTCCAGAAGAATCCCCAATTATCGTAAACAGCACCAACCAATAAAAATCCAATCGCAAAGCACAAAACAAGTTCCAGTAGAAAGCCAAATTGTCGTATAAAAATAATTTAAGAAAAATGAAACGAGAGAGCACTTGTTACTAATGTCGAGTGACGCGTAGAAAAGAATTTTCCACAAATGGCAAAAATTATTCAAAATAGGAATGGTCAAAAGTGATAATAAATACATTAACCCTCGGTCAGTCGCGCGTTTTTTCTTTACGCGGTTAGTCGCATGGGGTTTCTGAAGACCCCAAAAATAAACAGGCTAATAAACACATTTTTCTTAAATTTTTCCTAATTTTCTAATAAAGTCATTGATTATTAACTTTATAACAATAAAACTACAACAAATTGCCTAGATATATTGTTTGTTTGCTGCCCTAAACTGACAGTCCAAAAATAGGAACATTAATTTTCTTCTTTGTAATCATAGCCATAAAAAAAATGTTTTAACCCGACTAAATGAAAGAATGTATCTTTTTAATACATTTTGATGCGATAACGCTTGAATAACGAAGACTTTTACGTAAAATTTGGAATCCTCTAATAAAAAAAGTATAAACTTTTACCAATTGAAGTCAGACAATTTTTACTAACTTTTTTTTGAACACAGTCATTACATGCATATTTAGTATGTACTGGGCGTATGTTATCCATGCAAAAATACCAAACGGATTTAAATTTTCGATCTGTTTGTCTTGGACAATGAACACAACGCTTTTTCAAAGGAACGAAATTGTTTTCATTGGGTTGAACATTCTGAAGAGGAGGTAAAAATAGTCTCATAGTCTGTTTCGATTCTAGAGCCAAAGTTGAAAAGGTGGCCCGCGATCGCAATTGTGGATGATATAATTTGAAACCCATTGTTTTTTAAAAATATTTCACGTCTGCTCTGAGTCAATGTTATACTTACTTCTTTCATGCGGGTATACCGCTTTCATCTTCATCATTACAAACATCATCGCTTTCATGTTTCAACCAGCTCTAAGTGCGACGTTGTAGTTTTTCGTACATTTTATAAGTTAATTATATCAAAAACAGCAAAAAATATCGAAAAAACACATTTAACAAAAGAAATAGAACAATACATTTAGCTTCAATTTTACTCACGCGGTTAGTCGCGTGGGGTCATTCAAAGCCCGTACGCGCAAAACACTTCTATAACTCACAGTGCTTGCACGCGAATTAAAGTAAGCGATGATTCGCGGCAACTATAATCCAACTTAGGAGGGTACACAAAATATTGAACGGCTGGGATAGTTTAAACTGTTTAAATTTTTCATTTTTGTAACACCTGGGCTTTTAAAGACCCCACGCGACTAACCGAGGGTTAATTACACTTTGGCTTCACCAAAAAGGTGGAAACCATTGCTTTGAACCTCGTTTGATCGGAGTTCGTATCTCTTTTCCAAATTAAAATGCCACCAAATAAGAGGCCACACATAACACAAACTCTCTTTACTTTCGGCTAGGTTATTATTTATTTCTTTGAATATAAGAAGCATGTTTAAGAAAAAATAGATTTTCTGTGTTTTTAAGTAGAAAAGTTACCGTTTCAGAACGAGAGTGGCGTAAAGATATTTTATTAATGTGTGATGGTTCAATTTTATTTCTAGTATGAATGGCCCCTTTTTACACAAAAGTGGCGATATCTCAGTGTTTCATTCTATAATATTTCGTAGTTTTTTATCATTTAAAAATCCTCTTGAAATGGACATGTTTTTTATGTACATGGCTTCTTAGGTTTCATACCTTTTTTTTAAACCACAGATGCTTAAACTTAGTAAAATGAAATGAAAAATTTCAATTTTCCACTTTAATACTGTCTTGAAAATTACTGCTCCTAGTTACCAAAATTATTCAAACGGTGTTCAATTACGCTATATTTTCTTAATATATTCCAAATACAAAAATAAAAAAAAATAAAAAAATTGTAGGCACCAAGTCTAAAAATGTGAACAAAGGTACAATTTTTTCCAAATTTACAAAAAGTTAAATATTTTCCGAACGGGTCAAGATAAAAAAAACAAAGAAATGTTTCGGATTGGCCTTAGGCCCCCGCACAAGCCGTTTCAAGATTATCCACTCATTATGGGACACCCTGTATACCAAGAAAGTTTCCCTAATCTACAGACAAGATCGCACCTTCATAGATTTTTCATCGTTTAAAACGAATTGTCTATGGCCATACTGACGGATGTCCAGATTCTCATTCCGTTTTTTTACGAGGCAATGAAAGCACGTACCTTAGTTAAACAAAGTCGTCGAACAGCATGGTACATGCATGATACACTATAGTAGCGATGGCGCTACTGTGCGCTGGGCTTATGCGACACCTGTCAAAAATTACAAAGTAAAAGTCACCATAAACGACATGCAATGGAAATTTACTGTTTCATCTAACTTAATAAAGAAGTGTTGGAGTCGAGACCCTAGGTCCGTGGGGTATCGAGGCTCTTCGGGTTTTCAAAAAATTATCTGAGCGTCTGGTCGAAGCGACGCGTGACCGAGAGCTGGTGAGTATCTGGCACAGCGCATCAGCATCGCCATACAGCGTGGCAATGCAGCCAGCGTCTTGGGGACGCTCCCGACTGGGGTTGATATGGATCAGTTGAGCTACCTGTAGACTGTTTGCAACAGTCAGCAGATAGCACAATTGTTTCAATTGTAAATACTAGTATAATTTTCTTTGTGAATAAAGTATTGCTTTATAAATAAGTCACGCCGCTATTCGATAGTCACCTTTGTAGATTTTTGCCAAAAAGCGAATCATAAGTCCAATTAATTAAATTTAACCCTTTTGTTCATACACAGTCAATGCATGAACAAAAGCTTAAAAATATTGTTGCGTTATTACTTTTGTTCTTTCAGAGTTATTTGGAGGACGACGATACAAAAAAGCGATTGCTTTCCCTCAGCTTATATCTTCAATATTTTAATGTAAAATATTAAACATAGCCCGACCCAAATAATAGCCCTCAAAGGGCTGTAAATGGCGCTAACCCTTTACGCTCATAAAAGGTTACAGGGCTAGAAGTAGGCTACACGAGCGACTTTTACGTTGCGCCAAAGATGCATGGATCTAACGATCCAAGAGAGAGGTATATCAATATCAGTTTACGGACCTAGTCGTTTAAATTTTGGATGTTTGTTACCTCTTCATGCCAAAACTACTGAATGGATCGGGCTTATTTTTATAGTTTTAGGCCTGGAATAGAACATATTATACTACTTTTTATCACAAAAATCAGTCTCATCGTTTCCATAGAAACAACACATAAATGACTACATACAAAAGCCGTAAAAACGACTGCTGTAAAAACTCCCGCTACTGCTTCGAAAAATACTCTGTTATTTAAAAAATATCTGAGTAATTTGCTAAACTGTCTGATCGCTCGTAGGGCCATCGAAGATCTGTCTTTACGCGATGTGCCAACATGAATTGTTAAACAATTTGTAGGCTCTGAAACTTCGTCTGAAATGGTTAGGTCTATAAATAATGTGTATCTCAATTCTGATGGATTTAAATCCTTTAACCATATTAAAATAAGGTTTAAAATTGGCATCAGGATCGAAAGCTCTCCGAAATCGTTAGGTAGGTAGTATTTTTCAATAAAATTTCCTCTTTGATAAACCAGTGTTGTCTATCGTATTATGAGAGTGACGGAATAGAGAGTGCACCTGTGTTTGTGCACACACTTGTGCACTATAATATTTCCTGTGCATCTGCGTAGTCTCCGATGAGACTGACTGCCGTGGTCTAAATTCGGCTAGGAGGACATCATGTTGGCCAGCAGCGTATCTACCTAGGTTAGGTAGATACGCTGCTGGCAAAGGTGTGAGAATAATCAAACTCACACTAAATTCGAATTGAATTCAGATTTAAATAACTTTTTTGACGACCTCTGTGGCGCGGTGGGCGAAGGTCCGCCTGCGACGCAGGAGGTTGCGGGTTCGATTCCCGCCTCGGGACAAATATTTGTACGATCTGCAGATATTTGTTCAGGGTGTTCTGGTCGTTTTCTATATATAATAAAAAAGTATCTATCTATATACTCGTATATTATTAAGTATATCAGTTATCTAGTACCCATAACACAAGCTCTGCTTACCTTGGGGCTAGATAATGCTGTGTGAATTGTCCAGCATTATTTATTTATTTATTATTATTTTATTATTTAAGGCTTACAAAACAAGCACATGGACAAGTCAAATATACGGGTTAGGGTAAAAATGTCACCAGGTGAAATTGTCATCGTAAAAATCTAGTGTAACTTTGTCATCGCTTAAATTATTTTAATATTTTTAGGGTAAGTTTGTCACTCCCTACTTTTAAACCGCTACAGTACAGTTAGCGAGATAGTGATAGACCTTTTAAATGTAAACTAACATATACACTTAGGTATTTAACTTGTATTATAAAAACTAGACTTCTCGCGACGACGACATGAATTATAGCAAATTACATAACTTATTATAGGTATCAGGCAGTAAATTATTTAATGTTCTTCCTACTGAAATAAAAGCAATTGACAATCTAAACATTTTCAAGAATAATTTGAGAAAAAATTTGCTGAAGGGGTGTTTAATTACTCAGTTGACGAGTTTATCAAACTAAAGTAATTATTATGTTAACAACAAAGATGAATTAGAATATTTATAATTGCTTGCTATTCATTTTATTGTGTACCTTATATTCATACACGATTTAAATTGTTTTTGAATAAATAAACTAAACTAAATTAAAATCAAATTAGAAATAACGTGTTAGTGATTTTGGGCGTGAAAAAGAAACAACTTGCTAAGGAACGTTGGTGTTCTTCCAACACAAATAAGGTTCGTAGTTAACCCGCTTACAAACGTAATGCACTTGCTAAGGACATTTTAGACCAAAGCTCTAGACTTTATCTTTCCATCAGCAGCCAATGATTCTGATTCAACCTCCAAAAATCAACGATGATATTTATAATAACTTTTATATTCTAGGACAAGTTACTTTTCCAAAAATCCTTCGGCGATTTTACTTTGATCTTAATATCGGAACAACTACACTGATATTCATCAAACGTAATTCAAGATGAATTAACCTTTCAAACAAAAATCTCTACTCAAATCGGTTCATCCCTGTGGCATCTACAATAGTTCAAACAAAAAAAACACACACAACACAGAAAGATATATTCTTCTAACACCATAACTCGCACGTTACATTAAATGTAACGTGCGAGTTAAATGTAACGTGCGAGTTAAGGTCGTCGTAAATAAACGTCTAAAATGACCTACGAAATTTTTTTTCGTAGGTGGTTTTAGACGTTTCATTATTTTTGGTGTTTTATTTCCTAATGAAATATATATTATAATATAATGTATTAATAATTAAGCCTATATAATATATTAAGCTTCAGAATTATGGTAATTACGAGTATTAAGTGTAAATTACTTTGGGGGTTTGAACCTAGGACCCAAATAATAATAAATTTTAAAAAGGTCGTCATTGGTGTCAATTCAGGATCAGCCCAAAACTAAACTATACTATACTAAAATTTTACCATTTTAGTTTAGAACCTTCAAAACTCTATTCAGTTGCACACGGTTTTAGTACAGTTCTAAAATTATTAGGCTCCTAAATTCGATAACGACGTTATAAATTGAATTGAAGGTGTTGCCAGACAGAGATTTTGGAATCATGGACGTACGAAATTACTTCATTTTCGAATGAATGGAATGACCGACTTTTATTATCTGTGTGCATGCACGTTTAGCGCCGAAAGTTTAGGTTGCGAGAAAATTGGTTTTTCAATTTGCAATTTGCATTTCCCGTGATACAACGTATACAAAATAATACTTATCTTGGAAAATGGACAATCGAAACGAAAACGCATCAATAAAAAGCAGCACGAGTTGCTCATGGCGCGACTCCACGCTCATAAAGAGGTGATAAGGGGTAAGCTTAAATGATTTGCCTACGTTTTTTTTACTCTACATAATTGTAGTTATTTACCTTCCTTGTAAAATTAGTTTAGATACCTACATCTAAAACCCGTACCTACCTACGTAGTTACAGGGTTTTGGATCTGACTGTAAACTAACAATGCTCTGCTACAATATTTATTACTCTTATTACCTATGTATTTTCTGACGTTCTTTATTTCATATAGGAAATCAAGCCTCTCAACAGTATAAAGACATGTGGGCCTCGCTCAGTGTGTAGTTGAACCAGTATGGCTGCAGCAGGTCCGCGGAATAGTGGCAACATGTAAGTCCATAATAATGATTTACTTAGGTACCTATATAATGATAGGTAAATAGGTACCCGCTGATTTTTCTCCAGGTAAAAATATAGATACCCTACTTCATAAAAGTATTGCTTTTGTACTATTGTTTTTGAAATCTTTGGATGTTTACAGATCTGTAGCATCATGGTAGCCAAAACAAAAAGGAAGGCCAGAGAGATTGGTCAAGCGTTAACTGCAACAGGAGGCGGACCATCTGACGGCCGAACCATCAATGCCCTGGATGACAAGATATTGGATATCGTCGGCTCTGCCTCCGTTCATGGTTTCTCTGCCTTAGAAGCTGTAAGTTACCATAACATACCTATCGTTGTCTAGCTATAGGTACTAAGTAGGTTGGTATTTTAATTTTGTATCTGTGTCTATTATCTTTTCATGCCTGAGGGAATATTAGTAAAATGCAAGTATAAATAAGGTATAGGTACAGGGAAAGCTACTTTAAATATTCATACAGAGCAATGAGAATGTATACTACTCTGGCTCTACGAGGTACTAGGTAGGTTTCCTTTAGGTATATACCTACTAAAGTGTATGTTCTGTTTTAGGGCTTGCAAATAATAACAGTCTCCCCAGCTGAATAACCTGCGGCTAAGCTGTTGGTTTTGGACGAAGGAGAGGTCCAAGAACCTGGGTCGCCAGCGTCTGGGCCCATCCGGAGCCGCCGGCGCCAGACGCAGAGATCTGCCCGTCCCCACCCATCAGCAAACGCTCAGCTTGTGGAGACACTTAATGCCAACAGCTGCCTACTGGCGGATTCAATTGTACAAGCTGCTAGAATATTGGCAGATGCTGTTCGAGCACTGGCTACACCTACACCAGTTATTCAACTAGAGGAGGAGGAGAATGTACTGTAAATATGATACCAAATAAAATGTAAAAACAGACTAGTGTTTTAATTTAATAATTATGCCTGGTCTCTGTAACTAACCGCGATATTTTTGATAATTATTGTTTTGCTTGAAAGCCGATAAGTTAATTTCCCTACTTTTCATCAACTTTGCTCTACTAACAGAGATGCATTTGGGTCATTCTTCGGAAACTCACTTTTTGGTTGACTTTCGTGTCACATTTTTTTTTGTTGAAATTACACATAATGATGAAATATTCTGATTATAGATTTAATTTAAAAATTATTGGTAGCAGAGGGCACTTAATTGGCTCAATGGTTACGGAGTTATTCAATTTTAAAAATATGGTGTCCACGGAAATCAGCATTCATATCACTGAAATCAAATATATATAAATATTTGACATTTATATTTTGAAACATACATTTTATGTGAATTAGCATATCATAATCATTGTAAGAAGGAATTTCGGGATGGTTTATAAATAAAATAATGTGTTTTCAGTAAAAAGTAGATAGAAAGTTTCTTAAAATTAAGGAACAATTATTTTATAATTGTAGTTTTCTTCTGAGAAAGTATAACAAACAAAACTTAACATAAAAAAACACTCTTAAATCACTACAATATTTACTTCTTAATCAGTTTTTGAGTTAAATTTTGTTTATTAGAGGAGAATCTGCTTTTCTCTCTAGCAATTCATTGCTGACGAGGATCTAATTCACTAACTCATTTTATGTTCCCTTCTTTCTTCTTTCAAAAATACCGTTGCCTATCTTTTTATTTCTGAACGGAGTATTTCTCTGTATTGTGCTTGAGTCGGGCGGAAGTGAGCAAAGTGTCCCCCAGAGAACATGGATAGCTACAGGCCAGTATTGATCATACGCCCTGTCGTCGCCTCGGCAGCATGCGTACCGCGCCGGCTACTCCATGACGTCACTGACACGCGAGGTGGTGCGGCGTGTGCTAGCAGCGTGCGAGTAAAAGTTGCAGGTGGCCGTGTTGTGCTGCGACCTATCTAAAGCCTTCGACGTGGCCAGCCACGCCGTACTTGCTGCCAAAATGAGTCATTATGGGATCGAGGGAGCATCGTTCGCCGTACTTACGGAGATGCTGCGTGAGCGATCACAAATTGTTGTCGGTGGTACTGAGCGATCAGAGCCCCTCTTCCCCACCATGGGGACAGCGCAGGGGATAGCGTCATCTGTCTTCAACATAATGTTCTCGTTCCTCTTGAATGATCTGCCCGGAGCGGTGACCTCCGCGAAGACCCTCATGAACGCAGATGATGTGGCCGCGATCGTCACCGCAAAGTCCGTAGACGTTCTGGAGGAGAAGCTGAACGAGACGGCCGACCTACTGTCTGGATGGTTCAGGATGAACGGGTTGGCTCTGAATCTAAGTAAGACCCACTACCTTCATTTCTGCCTATCTGGCAGTGACGAAACGGCTTGTAGTCTATGTGAACGGAACGGCCATTAGCAAATCCGAAGAAACGATGTTTCTTGGTTTTGAAATGGACAGAGCCCTTAGAAGTCCTGGGAGAGCCACATAGACAAAATATGCGAAAAGATACGTAGCGCATGTTTTGCGCTCCGACGGGTGGCTCGTGTGGTTCCGGCGGAGGTGGCACGAAGCTGTTACTTCTCAACTGTTCATTCGGTGCTACAGTATGGTGCTGAGCTATGGGGGTGCGCTGCTGACTGGGAGCGTGCCTTCCGGATGCAAAACGAGCCATACGCATCCTAGTTAACATACGTCGTGACGTCTCCACCAGACCACATTTCAAAGAACTAGGCATACTTACACTGCCCAGCATTATGATAATGCAAGTGGCGGTGGTATGTTCGTCAAAACCTCGATAAATACATGAAGAACTGCGACACCCAATTGCACGGGACGCGGAACGCAGGAAAGCCCTCACAAAGTCCTCAAAGTTGACTCACGTTATGAATCCGGCAAAATACAACAAACTGCCAGAAGCTGTCACAGCTGTCACAGCTAGCAGTCTAACTAGCTTCAAGTTCCGTCTGAAACGTTGGCTTTTCGAGCAGAACTTTTATGCTGTAGCAGAATTACTCGAGAAAACGGAGACTAATGTTAATTAATTCTAATATTTTTATGTGGCTTTTGACTTTTTAATAACTTAGTCTTGATTATTTAATTACAAATGTTTTGTATTGTATTTTTGTGTGATTTAAATTACTATTTAAAAATTTGTATACGCTGTGTATATATAGGATCAAAAGTTATTGATATGTAAATTAGCTTTATGAATAAGTTGTATTTCTTTCTGTATTTGTATTTCTATTTTGGGCTCTCCTCCGTCTTTCAGCTAATCTTTTTGCAACTAAGCGATCTTCTCGTGAGTAGACCATATTCCCAGTGAGTAGTACTGAAATAACATTATAAAAATTAACCATTTTAAAATGTTAACCAACATACAAATTTAATTTTCATAGTTTGAATTGACATTGTGTACTTTTTGCCCACGGAAAACACGAAAATCAATACCACGATAATCAAAAAAGAGTACACAATCCTAAATAATTTCCTAAATTGCTGGTATATATTACTTTGGCGTCTGCAGTCGAAATTAGGAACCCAAAAGGCATCTATTATTACAATCATTGAAACAATAAGATTAGTATAAACGAATTTATAGTCTACATGGTAATCAACATTTGCGGTATACCAAGCCACGGAAAGTGATTACTTACTTTAATAACAGAGCGACGCGGAGAGATAGAAAAGTGTTGTCCTCACCACTGATGGAGCGCAACTGATAGTTTGTCTCGGTCTAACAACTATTCACGTAGTTACTAAAGTACAGTATATATGAATGAATTAATGCGCGCCAGGGGTATCAACGTCAAACGTCGGACGCGAAGTTATCTAGTTTTAACTTTTCAACTAAAGCTTATTTTTGTGTAGTAGTAGTGTCAATTAAGCTATTAACTATCTGGTTATTGGTGAACCAGTGTGAAATAGTGCTATAATTCATAGGAAATATTATAAAAATGTTTTAACAGTGGAACATGAGGTCCGGACGCACCACGAATGTCAAAATTTCCAAGGTTTTTATTTATTTTTACATATTAAGAATAAGAAAATTAAAAAACAAAAATAGGCCTCCCCTGTTATTTTCGTCTAATCTACTATACAAAAAAAAATCAAAGGGCTAGGGATACTTTTTGTATGTTTTTTCGACCCGGACACGTATTTTGGAGGCCTGTGAGAATTACCCATTTACTATTATATAAAGACACAAACACAAACTAGGTAGGTATTTAGTTAACCTGCTTACATTCATAGTGAATCATAAATTTATTTCAAAATCGCTGCCAGTATTATAGACTGCATGCATAAGGAAATTACTCCTACATTGCTATTGATAAGTAATCTAACACAAGAGTATATCTAGGTAGCTTGTGAAACGTGTGCAAAGCCATGGGCCAAAGCAAGTATTTTATAGGTCCCTCAAAACTTAAACACTTAATACATAAAACTTGAATTTATTAAAAAAATTCTGATGAGATGGGCCTCGGAGTTTTTGCACGATGCTTTTGGTAACTACGTCGAGACATCTGCTTACTGTTGGCTGGCTTATACCCAACAAATTGTCTTGGCCAACAGCGGCCTGGTAGCTTCCTTGGGCCAAAAACTGTAGCACGGCCAACACCTGAAAATTGATAAGTAGGTTTTTATTTAATATAAGTACTTACCTACAGGTTTTTTATGGTAGGTACCTACTACTCATAATGTTACTTCAAAACCTATCTAGTCTAGGTGATTCAGAACCCAAATACTTACCTGCTTTTGTTACAGAAAGTACCTACGACAAAAGTTGCGTCTCTGAATTTGACTTGGTTACTTACTACCATAGAGTAAAAACTCGCTGCTGTCTCAGCAGAGGGATAGTGTCATTCAACAATTTGACAATTTGTGTAACCAAAAACCGATCCATGTGTGTTTTGACAGCACGTAAATACAGTGCCCTCACTCACACATTCGTATGATTGAATGTTGCAAGTGAATAGCATTTTCCCTAAAAAATTGGGTAACTGATGCAAAGTTCCCATTAAGAAAATACTTCATTGTTTTTATCACCTACCTTTTTATTTTTGATTTTACATTATTTCAATTTACTAATGGTGTCAATAGTTTATTGTCAAATAGAAAAAATCTAAAAAAATCTATGAAAGTCCATTTCCAATGTCTTGTTTTTTTTTAATTTTACGAAATATCAGCCGGTACCTATGGTTACTATCATTCCACCTAGGTCAAACGACAAAAAGGTTTTACTCCAAGTCTGCAAAATAAGATCGGCTCCGATCATTTTCGGAACAATAATTTAAAATAGACGGTCAAGTGTGTGTTCGGCCACGTGCAGTGAAATAGTTGCACGGTTCATGGCCTATCTTAACCAACTTATTTACCTGTTTTACACATACCACCAAAGTACATTTTTTAAGTTGATTAGGATGACTATTAGGTACTCAACTAGCAAAGCATACTAAAGCTGTGTAGTTTTCGTTTTAAAATCACTCCATCTACTACTAGCATTTTTTTCACAAAATAATAATGCCCAACTTAGACAAATTACAGCATTCTAGTACTAATAGTCTCTGGACTAAGCTGCGGACGGATCCACGAACGTGGTGAACTATAAGGGTTCCTTGTTGACTACGGAACCCTAAAAAGAACATGTGCACGTGCAAGTATTGCTACAGTTATGGTGATGGGATGGATTGCAATTTTAAATTTGAGTTTATTGCATTTGCTCCCCTTGGAGCCGAGAGAGGTCTAGGTCCGTGCGCTTTCGAGGTTTTCCGGAATTTTAAAAATATCTGAGCGTCTGGTCAAAGCGGCGGCGCGGGACTCGAGAGCTGGTGAGTATTTGGCGCAGCGCACCAGCATAGCCATACAGCGGGGCAATGCAACCAGCGTAACGGGGACGCGACGACTGGTATTGATATCGATAAGTTGGGCTGCCTCTAGATTGTTTGCTACAGGCTGCAGTTAGCTCAATTGTTTCAATTGTAAATACTAGTTCTAATTGTTTCCATTCATTGATTTTTTTCTTTGAAAAATAGTAATTTGAGTTTACATCTTGAATCTACTCAGAATATCGTCGAGTGACTGAAAATTCTAAAACTGTGATATTCCGCGTAGTTTGATTCCTAAGTCCTAACTTGAATGAATTCCACCCTCTCCTCTACTATTTTTATATACCTAAGTACTAAGTAACAAAACCTGGGTATTTTTTTCCCAGTGCATAGCAACATTTTCACGAAAATGGTGGACGAAATTTTCAAATTTATTTATGAGTTTCGATGACTGTCTTAGGCAAAATTACAAACGGAATATTAATACTTACCGGTGGAATGAGATGTTTGCGGTATTATTTTTCCGATTACTGGTGTTTAAACATCCTTGCACCGCACAACACATCATTTTTATATTTTTATGTGAGAGCTGCTTTCCGTCTCATTTGAAGTATTGTACTAAATAACGGCTCAAAATGAAAATTGCGACGATCCGTCGCAATTTTTTAGACTTACCTCGTTTGTGTCAACTATCATTCTAAGTCTTCTTCTTCTAAGCCTACTACCTTTATCTGTGTTGGAATCCCTCCTTCGTTTAATAATGGGTCATCTAGTGTCCTGATAATGATTAGAGCACCAGATTTAGGAACTCGAAACAGTTTTGCAAACTTGGCTTCGGGGATTTCAAAGGGGTTGGCAAAATACCTTATATTTCTTAGCCTTTCATCGTAATTTCTGTTCAAAAATAAACACCCGCTTGTTGTAGGTAAAGTTTTAGGTTACAAAATTCACTGCTTATTGGGTAAAACTTGCTTACCTTATCCTTATCTTCTGCACCAACAATTGCCGCTACCACTTATTCCATTGTTATAGAGATAGAACATAAATTTACGAATTTCGCGCTTCGGAAAAACATTTGCGCGGGAAAGAGCCCTGCCTGCTACCTTGGCCTTTCTAAACCTTTGATTTTATGTCCTTGCGCCTATCTAATTATTTCTTTGAATTTTTACCACTCTTTCTTACAAAGCTAGGCGGCGTTTTTCTCAAATATTATAAAAATGTTAAAAAAATCAAAATTACATGAACTGCCGCCATACCAACTATATTTAGTAGGCAAAATTTTACAGTGTTCTAAACTAAACTGTTTATAGTCGAATTTAGTGTAAATCTGTCACTTATGTGGTACAACAGAATACGAAAAGTGGCTTCTAAACTAAATTGAGTAACTAAAATCAAGTTTAGTCCTGTCAAACTATAATTAGTATAGTTTGCACTAAAATGGCATCATCTGAATAGCACACGTACTAAAATGGTTCTATTTTTAAAATTTAGTTTAGTTTAGGCTAGTTCGTGAAATCTGAATAGACACCATTATCAGCCTATATTAGTCCACTGCTGGACATGGGCCTCCCCTTATGAGCGCCATAGCGCCCTGTCTTCAGCTTGCCGCATCCAGCTTCTGCCTGCAGTCTTTAGCAGATTGTCATCCCACCTGGCCAGAGGGCGTCTTACACTACGTTTGCCGAGTCGTGGTCGTAAGCAACACAAATGGCCAGCTTCTGCCTGCAGTCTTTCGCAGATTGTCATCCCACCTGTGCGGAGGGCGCCCTACACTACGTTTGCCGAGTCGTGGTCGTAAGCAACACAAATGGCGCCAAAACAATGTCTTTAAAATCTAGGTAACCAGTTCTGACCTTCCTTCTGGACAAGTAAAATGTAGGGTGGGTTTGGTAACCGGTTGCTTAAAATATCCTCCATTAAGCCCATATGACTCGAAATAAACAACACATGCTAGTACCCATTAAAAGTTATAATAGAGGACCATGAATAATTCTCGTTTATTTTGAATAGCCAGCGATTAAGCTAACGTCAAAATATCGTGGTTGTGTTGGCATCGCTATCATTCTGTAGACAGATAGACACAACATCGAATCATAAAGTACTTATGTGCTCTAAGTGCACGTTGCTTGTATTTACGCCTCTATGTTTTAAAGAAAAAATAAATTGTTTTAATTCTCTGGGTATTTTTCGAGAAAATCAGTTTTATGTGTCTCCTGTAAAGTGTGTACATAACACATAGAGACTTTTGCACGCAACGACGATATAATATGTTTGTTAATTGTTGTGCATTGAGTTTCACTGTATTAGTTGTTGTTTGAGTAGAAAAATACTCTTGTAATGTGTTAAGTAAGATTCATAATATCAGTAAAATTCAGTAGAAATGGTAGATACGCTCACCCGCTAACTCAACAAATGGCCTGTGTTGTGTAACTAAACGCAAAGACACGCTATTTCCAATTGCAATTGCAATATACATAATGAACAACAAGGATGGAAAGACGCACTAAACTGAAGTGCGAACCAGACAACAATATGCACGCGAAACATGAACGCCGGTGGTGCCGGGCCGACAATGACTGAGGTGGGTGGACCAATTGGACCTAATTTGAGCCTTCCACTTTCGAGAAGCTACTATCCAATCTCCCAAATTTTACAGCAATGTTAGGATCAGCACTATTACAATAAGCATTTTTGTCTAAGGAGAAAAAAAACAATCTTTATTGAATTTTACCATTCACTGCCAGCCTACCCAGTGCGACCCGCAGAGGGGCGCCTGCAGGACTTGCAGCACTTTTGTGTCGTGGGCCATGAATGTGTCAGTTTATGGTATGATTTTCTAGTGTGCGCCTAAAATTTGTCTCAAAATATATAATTACTAGACGATCACCTCGTGGTTTCACCCACGTAGTTCCTGTTCCCGTGGGAATTCCAGGATAAAATATAGCCTATGTCACTCCCTGAAAAGTAAGCTTCCTACCGGTGAAAGAATGTTTCAAATCGGTTCAGTAGTTTCTGAGCCTATTCAATACAAACAAACAAACAATCAAATCTTTCCTCTTTATAATATTAGTATAGATCCGACTGCGTGATATAATAATCTTTTAGATTTCCAGAAAAAATCTTCTCACTAGCTAAAACGTAGTACAGTGGCGTTCATTGTTACGTTTGAAGTAATTTTTTAAGGATAGAGAACTATTTTAAAACTAGAATCTTTCGGTATAATTTTATTCACAAAGAAAGTCAAATAATAGAAAAATTATTGTGTACAATTAAGATAGCAATCCGTTTTATACAAAAACAACAAATTTAAATACACTTACATTAATAAAACCAAAACTGATGTAAATAAGAGATTTGGAACCTGAGAGCTGTCAGCTAACGATGAATGCTACTATACCTCACCTCAACAGCCTATATTGGTCCACAGTTGGACGCAGGCCACTCCCTGATAAGCGGTTTATTGGATTTTATCTCATGGGGGGTAATGTCCATAACCCCCGAACTGCGGCTGAAGAGCCCAGTTCGGTGGTAGAATTGTTCTGCAGGGGGTGCAGCTGCCCCCTCCCGCCGTGTGGTGCCGGCTTAGAATTTACACCACCCCAATTCTTCCCGTGGGTGTCGTAAGAGGCTGCTTGGGATATCAATCACTGTACCAACACTACATAAATTCCTAGATGACGTACCTTTGAATACTTCAAGCTTAGTGGCAGGCTCATGGCAGAAGACAGTATCCACACGAAAGCTATTTTAACAGTCACTCTCTTTCTCGTCTTGTTTCTGCCGAACCTCATTGGATAGCGAAGAGATAGGTATCTGAAAGAAAAAAAAGTTATTTATTATAACAGTAGGAAAAAAGGTTAATGTGCGGACACCAATTCAAAACGATTATACATCGAATGTCATAAGTATTTTAGTCCCATTGGGGGCAAATTGGCATAACTCCAAAATAAAGTTTTTGGACAGTCTTTCATGCGGGCAATCCCCTGACCCTTTTTCTTTTCAGGAAATAAGTCAGCACACAAATACATGGAGTAGGTCAACATCCACCATCAGTGGATAAGCATAGACCTATAATGGTGATTTTAAAATATTTTTACAATAATCCCTTAATATCTGTCAGCAAAACAGGTTCAACTTTAGGTTTAAGGAAGGTTTACCTATCGACACTGATGGTACACAAATGCATGATCGAGGCAGTGCAGAGAAGAACATCCAGGCAGATCCAGGTTAGGCAGTACACCGCAGGAAGAGGAAAATAACCTGAAAAGATAGGAATAGCTTAAGAAAGTAAACAAGACATAACTCTATTACCTAAGGGCCGGAACAAATGGAGCGCTACAGCCGCAAGAATCAAATCAATCGAATCAATATCTTGCTTTCTAGAAAACAATTTAAAGCCGAGTGCTCACCGGTGTAACCATAATAGTTGCTTACCATAATAAAACTAAAAGGGTTTGCAAACCACACACTAAGAGAAAGATTTGATATTAATAAAGGTGTGTATTAATACAAACATTATGTATATAACAGGTATTTCCTTTATGTATGTTTTTGTTTTTAACTGTTTTTATTGTTGTTATAAATAAATGTCTTTCTATTCTATTCTATTCTACAATAAGTGGATCGCAAATCCCACTCGTCGTGGCCTTAATACCGAAATAAACTATTTTCATTCTATTTATTTTGACGATGAGGGGTTTGATTATTGATTAAAAACTAGTAAATAATAAAAAATAGAATAATCTATGTCCATAACTGATCAGTGTACGAAAAACCGGCAGCAAAACTCTGTTACTTGCTACTTTATCATCGACATAGTATTTATAGATAGAGATTCCAGCTGAAGTCTCTTTTTGTGTCAGGTCAGGGCGGCGTGGGTAAACCTCGCCCACGTTTTCAACATACGCGTAATAACATTATAGACCGCTTTTAGCTCCCCCAACTGGTTATTTTTTCGACTGGTTTTTCATTGAAGCGAAGAGAAGGGTGTTATGAAGGAAACAAGAATCTTGAATACGTTCCGATGGTCATGTCACCACCATAGTTAATGATTTTATCTGGTGTTTATCGCGTACCTTTTGTTATTATTTCCCCTATGCTTCTATCGCGTCACAGCGATCGTGGTCACGGGGCGACCACCACTTTATGACGCCATGTTTCGTAGGTACTTTTGTTACCTAATCTTATTTGTAGAACATTATTAGAATGAAATAGATGGTCAAAGGATTCATCCTCCTAAATTATCTTGCTATGCGCCTCTATGCGGAACGCCATCGTCGCGTCGTTGTCTGACGTTAGACCAATTCTACGAGACTTCAAGAAGTGACATGAAGAAGATGAAATGCAGCTAAGTGGACTTCTTGTTCAATTAACGTTTTAAAACATTGTGCAAGTCCCTTAATTCTGATCTTATAGACACGCTCCGCTCACACTCCACTAGAAGATGCTGCACATCTTCTAGGACGCCACATGTGTCACAATTGGGCGAGTTAGCCACTTCACCAAATTATTTAGGTTAGTTTTTGATAAAATTTAGTTATAAGTAGTAGGTAGTTAGTTCGTTAAATTACGGGACTGACATAGTCACCAATGACTCAAAGTCCCCTAAATAATAAAAAAATAAAATGTACTAGAAAGTCGTATACACCACATAGAAGCGGTCTCACCATCCGTGTAGCCATGCCCTAACCCTGGTTTTGCGTTTCAGAGCCTAATTTTTAACTAACATTCGCCGATTCGCCCAAAAGTGAGTCATATCAAGTATCTACCTACTCTGTTAACTGTAATAAAAGCTTAAACTTAGGCCGTTTTCTGAATAGTCGGTAAGTTTAAGTTCGGTAAGATACAACTGTCAAGACGGTTGCCGCGTCGAAACCGTGTTCCCCAGTAATGCCCAGCGTGCGCATATAGACACGAAAATATGGATAAATTCTAATGCATGTTAGGGCAACATTTACTCGTTTTTTTTTCTGAAGTGGATATGGACGGGCGACACACGGTCATGGCACGGTCTTGCATGCCGTATGCATGTGAAAAGGGCCGAAGACGACATTATTACACGACGACACGTAAGCGGTTCTGCAGAATTTTTGCAGAAAAGTGATAAAGTGCAGGCGGTACGCGGCGCGCTAAGCTTTTGACATTGAAGCCGTACCAAAACCTTACCGACTAATCAGAAAACGGTCTTAGGTGGGTTTGTATTTATATTGCCTCGCATTCGAAATTGCGATAAAGAAAATACTTGAAATAAAATGTTAACGGAAATATGAATATTGTGTGAAAGATGACTTGAGTGCTAAGACGGGCTGGTATAGACTTAGATGAATGGGCCTAAATAAAAACGAGGCCGGAGAAAAGATGAATGAACTGTGAAAAGATGGTGTATTTGAATGATAGAGTGTATCAGAATTCATCAAATATACAAAAGCTTCTTTTTGTTCAGAATGTCTTTGTTTTATAGTTCACTTTTATATTAATACTTGACGATTTCAACGGTCTTGTGCCAGTTTTATGTTAACTAATGAATGTCTCTTGATGAAAAGATGAAGGACTCTTGATGAAAAGTAGACTTTGTAATTAATTCTTAATGTAGAATGTACCTCCACGATTAATATTTTTTTGTCGCATATATTGAGGTCTAGACAGAGCCTACGCATTTGCTCCCCTGGTAGTCGACACCTGGATATTCAACTGGAAAACCAGGTTGTACAAAAATTTATGAGAGCGTCTGGTCGAAGCGACGCGTGACCCGAGAGCTAGTGAGTACCTGGCGCAGCGCATCAGCATTACCATACAGCGGGGCAATGCAGACTACGTCTTGGGAACGTTTCCGATTGGTACCTATTGATATGGATCAGTTGGGCTACGTCTATATTATTTGCACAGTCTGCAGATAGTCTCAACTGTTTCAATTGCAAATAGCAGTTCTCAATTGTTTATGTTCCTCTATTGTTTGGTTATTAAATAGTCCCTGCCTATAGCTTTATTTTTAAGGTAGGAGCTTAAAAAATCTAGTACATTATTTATATCGTAGTTTTATGTTTACTAAAGGGTAAGTACTAAGTACTGTGTGGTGCCGGCTTAGAATTTTCACCACCCCAACTCTTCCCGCGGTTGTCGTAAGAGGCAACTACGGGATATCCATCGGGGGCGGGCAGGAGCGCCCCCTGCTGAACAATTCTACCAGCGAACTGCGATCCCCAACCTGTACGCCCAGTGTGATGTTTATGGGCAAAACCCCCCATAGAGAAAGTCCAATAAGGCGCTTATCAGCGGGCTTGAAAAGTTCTTAGTATTGAAGGAAACTAATTAATAAATTCAAATATTTCCCAATTTAGGTACAGTTATAAGGATTTGTTCAGTTTCATGCTTACCTACGCAACACAACGACAAAGTAAAAACGGTTTTTAACGAGCCAAAAAGTAAATTTTCCAAACAAAGGGTTTTTAATTAACTTGTTAGGGAAAGAAAAAGGTCATCACATTGAGCCTGAAAATATTCAAAGGGTGCTTCTAGACGGAATGTGATGTTGATAAACATCGTTATGTTTATCAACATCGCCAGCTCCGTTGAGTTGGCACTTACAACTTTACAATTAATTACGCAAATTGTGTTTTTTTTTCGGACTTCGGATTTTAATTAAAAAGAATCAAATAATAGAAATAAATAAGAACTAGTATTTACCTACAATTGAAACAATTGAGGTAACTGCAGACTGTTGCAAACAATCTACAGGTAGCTCAACTGATCCATACTAATACCAGTCGGAAGCGCCGGCTGCATTGCCCCGCTGTATGGCAATGATGATGCTCTGCGCCAGATACTCACCAGCTCTCGGGTCACGCGTCGCTTCGACCAGACGTTCAGATAATTTTTTAAAAACCCGGAGAGCCTCGGTACTTACCCCACGGACCTAGGGTGTTGACTCCAATAGGAGCAAATGTGCCTTCAGAAATTTGGCATATTAGTCATAACTACCTGTATAAATTCCAAGCGTTCTCTATCGTACCCCTACTTAGATTTCTTTTATTTTTAATTTTTGATTGATAATGCACACAGCATTATCGAGCCCCAAGCTAAGCACAGCTTGTGTTATGGATACTAGATGACTGACTCCAAGAGGAGCAAATGCGCCTTCAGAAATTTGGCATATTAATCATAACTACCTGTATAAAATCCAAGCGTTCTCTATCATACACCTATTATGTTATTTTTTTAATTTTTGATTGATTGATAATGCACACAGCACACCCCAAGCTAAGCACAGCTTGTGTTATGGATACTAGATGACTGATAATACTTAATACAATACAACACATAAATAGATTTTTTTATTATGTATGGCAAATACCCGGAATAAATATTTGAAGATCGTTAAAACATTTTGTACAAGACGGGAATCGAATCCGCAACCTCCTGCGTTGTGCGTATATAATTATCATAACTAGTTTCTGGCCTGGAGGCTTCGCACGCGTTGTTTCCATGGAAACGTTTTCTATCCCATGGGAAGTGATTTATGGGAAAAACAGTAGGTAGCCAATGTTTGATTCCAGGATTAGAATTACATATATGATAAATTCACTCCGATCCGTTCAGTAGTTTTGGTGTGAAGAGATAGGTAACAAACATCCATCCATCTATTCATCTAAAAATACAAACTTCCGCATTTATAAAATTAGTGTGATAATAAACACGCTTGGTAGAAAATTCCATAGACATATTGGATGACATATTGGATGATGGATATTGGATGTACTTTCCGACATTTTAGATGTAATAAAAACTTATATCGATACCAATTTCATATCTATATGAGCCAATAACAAAACTGTCCAATAACCCATTTGTTTTTATTTATATTGCCCGTAAACATCTGCTCCCAAAAATACTACCTCCCGATTTGTACACACTTCATGTAAAGTGTGGGAGACAGTTGTGTTTTTATGACATGATTGTAAATTTTGTCACTTTACGAACTCCTGTAGGTAGAACACTCAAAATTTATGAGTGGAGCACTCACCTAGGTAGCATCATAATATATATAATAAAGTATAAAGTCCAACACGCCAATAATAGCTTTCAGTTATTGATGTCGAGACCCTTAGGGGTCCGTGGGGTACTGGGTCTCTTCGGGTTTAAAAAAAATATCGGAGTGTCTGGTCGAAGCGACGCGTGACCCGAGAGCTAGTGAGTATCTGGCGTAGCGCATCAGCATTGCCATACAGCAGGGCAATGCAGCCAGCGTAGCGGGACGCAACGACTGGTATTGATATGAATCATTTGAGCTACCTGTAGATTGTTTAGACAGTCTGCAGTTAGCTGAATTGTTTCAATTGTAAATACATACTAGTTCTATAGTTTATTAACTTATATTATTTTAATATAATTTTCTTTGTCGAATATAGACAAGAAGAAAATATCATTGGGGTGTACAATATCTGGCTATGCAATATCAGGCTGAAAATTATTGACACGTGAAGAATACGGATACATAAACACGTACTTAATAGTACTTAACGAATACTTATACACACGGACAAGCCATATCCTTTCCTACTATCCTATCCTATCCTACTAATATTATAGAGCCGAAAGTTTGTGGAATCACAATTTTTGTTACCTAGGATCTCCAAACTACTGAACAGATCAAGATGAAATTTGTCGTACGTTTAGAGCACAGCCACTTTTAATATCGAAAATCCACGTGCGAAGTCGTTGGCAGAAGCTAGTATATCCAAACGTACGGATGATTGTTGGGGTGTGCAAATACGTGTCACCAGTTACCGGGCCGTACATTATTGGGCTGTGCATTATATTGTCTTCAAAACATTCCATTGAAAACTGTCAAAAATCCGCTAACGTCCAGTCCTCTAAAAACAAACCCAAAAACAGTCCGCATTTCTAAACCTATAATTCTATTTTTAACACCGCCCTAAACCATAACCACTCTCCCGTCCCACAAAGGGACATTATTACCCCACACCCAAACAAACATTTTATCTCTGCAAACAGCCCAAACACACGACCGTCATTAGCCACCAATCAATGTGGGCGAATACCGCCCGATAAACAGAAGGGGTTTTATATTTTACAACTCGCTGGCGCCCGCGAGTTTGCACGCCTTTTCAAAAAAATTTAAGGTGGTTGGTTATTAATACAGTGGTTGCACTTTACTTATGTGATTTGCCATCCGTCAATTTTGTAATTTGTTTTTAGGTAGACTTTTCGTTTAGGGCTGTGTCGTTGAGGACTGTCGGTGTCGGTATCGGTACTGGGCCGGGCCGGCCAACGTAGAAACACCCATTGCAAGAAACGAATAGCTCTGGTACGTCACCTACAAAAAGCGCTGAAAGGAGCTTAGGTTACTGAAAAACATGAAAGAATATAAATTTGTATGGCTAATTTGCTATAAATCAGTTGAGCTATTTCTAGATTCGCAGTTCGTGCTAGTCTGCAGTTAGTTTACAAATGTAAATAAGTTATTTCTAATGTATTTTTAACCGACGACTTCAAAAACGGAGGAGGTTATCAATCGTCTCTATTTTTTATAGGATTCCGTAAGTCAAAAAAAAAAAGGAAACCCTTAGAGGATCACTTTGTTGTCCGTCTGTCTGTTTGTCTGTCTGTCTGTTCGTCCCATTTCTCAGAAACGCGTCCTCCACGCGACTGAAATCGAGTTGAAATTAACATCGAATTCTCAAGTCCGCAACCTTTAGGAGCATCGATATAAATATAACTTCGAAGTCAGCGAAATCAAAAATTTCCAAGGGAGTCACATGCACACAAAACCTATAGGATAAGCACTTCCCGTAGACCTCAGCATCATCATCAACCTATATTAGTCCACTGCTGGACAATCGCCTCCCCTAATATTTAATTTTGCCTACACTATACAAACTAAAACATTAATAAAGTCAAAGAAAGCATATGATGGGTATCACAAGCTGGCCAATCGATTTTTGAAAATTGTTTAACATAATAATAAGATAAAATAGGTGGTGGCGCTGATTCGAGGTAACGCCGCAACCGCAAGTGGGTAGGTTTAAATAATGCTGGACAAATAATGCTGGACAATTCACAAAGCATTATCTAGCCCCAAGGTAAGCAGAGCTTGTGTAATGGGTACTAGTTAACTGATATACATAATACAATACACTACATAGATAGATATTTTTTAATTATAGATAGAAAAACATCCAGAACACCCTGAACAAATATCTGCAGATCGTACAAACATTTGTCCCGAGGCGGGAATCGAACCCGCAACCTCCTGCGTCGCAGGCGGACCTTCGCCCGCTGCGCCACTGAGGTCGTCAAATTAATATAATAATAAGATAAAATAGGTGGTGGCGCTGATTCGAGGTAACGCCGCAAGTGGGTAGGTTTATGTCGCTAGTTTCCTTCAAAAAGCTTAGTTCCACATCACTACGCCCGTCACCACTTAAGCCGTCATCACGACGCGGAGGTTTTCGCCACCTGAATGTTGAATTACGTTCCTTTACTAATCCATTAATTTAGATTCCATCTGTGGGGTTAGGGTGTGGTTGGAGTGCGAGCGAGATTTTGTAGGAATATGAAATACTATCTGCCCGTGACTTCGCCAGCGTTGTTCCTATGGAAACGTTTAACTTTACATGTTTTTACGTGTTTTTCCAGGTCTAGACCTACATCTGTGCAAAATTTATAGTATTCGATTCGTTAGTAGTATATTTGATGGAAAGAGGTAACATACATACATCCATTCATCCATCTACCCATTCATAAATGCAAACTATCGCATTTAGGTATAGGATTAGTGTACAGTCGAATTAGGTTTTATGCTTAATTTTAATAAATTAACCGAAGCCTCTTCACTTTGTTTTTCCAAACACAAGTGATAACTTATTCACAAAGAAAATTACAATCAAATAATCCAAATGAATAAGAACTAGTATTTATAATTGAAACAATTAAACTAACTGCAGACTGCTTCAAACAATCTACAGGTAGCTCAACTGATCCATATCAATACCAGTCGGAAGCGTCTCCAAGACGCTGACTGCGTTGCAAACACAAGTTAGCTTTAAAAAATCAAATAATATACCAATTTTTTTTGTCTTCGACGGGACTTGAACACGTATCCCACGGGAATGTTACCTACAAGTTGGTTTTGGTTTAAAGCGCATTTGAGAAGCAAGCGAAAACAGGGAAACGTGAAGCATTTTAGGCTGAATCTGTGAAAACCCATTGAAACGTGCACAAACAACATGATCCGATTTTCCTCCACAAACATAATCCGATTATCTTGAAAAAATATTGTGAGGATCGCTTTTAAGGTTCCGTACGGAGAGGTTGCCATCGGGACCCTCCTACGCTCTATGCTTACCTAGTTTATTTGTCCGATCGTCACAAGCCCTTTATATCCGTAACCCTATTTCCGTCATTTTTAGGTTCCCTACCTCAAAAAGAAAAAAGGAACCCTTATAGGATCAATTTGTTGTCCATCTGTCTGTCTGTCTGTCTGTCCGTTTGTAAACCCTCTATTCTCAGGAACGCGTGGACGTATCGAGTTGAAATTACGTCAAATACTCAAGTCCGTAACCTCTTGAAGCCGCAATATAAATAAAACTTCTAAGTCAACGCACTCAAAAGTTACAGCCGTTTATGTTCGAATATTTTGAAATTTCCAAGGGAATCACATGCACACAAAACCTATAGGGTACTTCCCGTGGACCTAGAATCATGAAATTTGGTGAGCACCAAGGTCTTATAGCACCAATAAAGGGAAATATCTGAAAATCATACATTTAAAAAAAAATACTTTGACCAAAACCTATAGGGTACTTCCCGTTGACGTAGAATCATAAAATTTGGCAAGAAGCAAGGTCTTATAGCACAATTAAAGGAAAAATCCTAAAACTTATTAAAAAATGTATTGATCATTTACCAAAAACATTTTTTTTTATTCTCTCCCTCGACCAAAATACACAGGGTACCTACTTCATGTTGACCTAGAATCATGATATTTGGCAAGAAACAAGGTCTTGAAATTAAACGGAACACTTAGTGCGCGAGTCGACTCGCACTTGACGTTATATTTACATTTGGTGTAATTTATGATAAATTCTAGTGATGTGCCGAGTACGGCTTGACTCGAGTCAGACTCGATTCCTGCTTAGGACTCGCCTACTCGAATACCAATTTATTATGATTCGAGTACGCCGGACTCGATTCCGGTACTCGAGTACCTATACGAGTATTATGCGAGTCCAACTGACTCGAGTCTTGTATTTGAGTTAGGTTGACTCGTTCATACTCAATCTCTTTTTACCTAAGCAATGAAGTAAGTAACGCCTTTTGATACAAGTTTGAACCTGCAACTTTTAAGGCCTCCACAGTTCCACACACAGACGCCCCGGCACATGTTGTGACATTGTTTTGACATTGCTGTCAAGATACAAAATAAGAATTGATTGTACTGTCAAGTACTGTAGTTTTTATTGCTTCCCTAATGTTTCCTTCTCTCCAGGGGGAAAACTGGAACGCGAAAAATTGTTGAAGGGGAACCTGGAATTTAAAAAATTAATTCCAATTTTCCCCCTTGAAAAAAATTTCCCAAGGAGGATAACTGAAATTCATTTTTTTTTATTCCAGTTTTCTCTTTCAACTTATCAAAAAAAGTGGAGACACCGACGTTTAATAATGCATACCTTTTTTGAGTCATATTTTTCATAGAATGTTAGGTATAACTGTGGCCAGGTGGTCAGTCATCATAAATCAGCCCTCATCTTTTTTCTATGTATACCTAATAAAAAAATATCTATCTATGTGATGTATTATATTATGTATCACTTATCTAGCATCCATAACTCAAGCTCAGCTTAGCTTGGGTCTAGATAATGCTGTGTGAATTATCCAACATTCTTTATTTATCTATGACCACTGTTGGACAATAGGCATCCCAAAACGACGCTACGAATAGCTGTCCTGAGCCGCCTCCATCTATCGCTACGATGTCATTAATCAATCATACTGTGGCCAGTTTTTTTTTTAACCTAAATTGTTCCCCTTCTCAGCAAAGGTCTCTTTCAAATCTTTCCACTCGCTGCGGTCACGCATGATCTCCCACCAATCTCTGAGGAAGGTGTGGCCAGTATCAAAACAAAAATAAAATTGTGTAATTTTTTTTTTAGATACCTAGTTATATCATTTATTCATAAAAAACATTACATAGGTTTGTTAGTAATGCCTTCCAGCCTATGTTAGGTTTGTCTAGGCAATGAGTTCTCATCTATTTTACTTAGGATTTCTTATCACTACTGTTGGTTAACATGTAATTTAACTTGCCTAAATAGGTATACATTGTAGGCAAATCGCTTATTAATAAAATATTCCTAGCTCTTATATAATCCATCTACAATGATAGCAGTCTTTAGCATGCATGCATTCACTTATCAACGACCGGAATGTTGCTACAGGTTCATTCATTCAGCGTGAAGCTCGCCGTCTATTTATTAACACGTTCTCTGTTTACGGATGTGGGACATAACTTCCATTGCCCTATTTAGACGGGCACACGGACTCTACCCATTTTAGATAAGGCGAACGCGGTGTGCGTCGGCAGCCTAAAGTTACATCAAACATGATCGATCGTTTGGAATCATTAGTCCTATTTTGTCGGTAATTTGCTGTTTGGAAGATTAAGTTGCGAACATCAGTTTTCCTGGCATATTTTCGTCTGTCAAGGTTGTATTTATTTTGGGGCAAACTTAGTTTTAACTTAACTGTGGTTAATTATTGGTAAGCTAGCAAACACGTTGGTACTAGATATTGGTAAAAAGGTTTAGTAAGAATACTTTATTTCTAACATAACCAATGCTTTTATAGTATAGGTACCTATATTGAGGTTTATTTATAAATCACCAACATTGTACAGGTGGGTAAACCAAAAATAGCATAAATCTTGTATTAAAATAACACAAGCTTTGCTTCGTTTGGGGCCAGATGACGCTGGGTTAAGATGTGTATCTTAATTTTTTTATTTTACAAAATTTTCATCTCATCATCAAAACTCTCATCTTCATAAAAAACTTTTTTTTTTTCTAAAGTTAGTTACCAAACGTTCATCAAAAAACAATAAATATGCATTTAATCAGCCAATAAGAATAGTAATACCGGGAAAGTAAAATTTCCCTTCACTCTATGTACTAGTAGTGCCAAGCGGTAGTGCATAAGAAATGAAAGGAAAAAAAAATTGCCGTTTGCCATTTAAGATATCGATACCTCTGGGCTCACTTGGCGTAAAGGACAAAAGGCGACTTTACAGGAGACGGAAAAAACAAAAAAAATAATATTTTGACTGTAGTTTTTTTGTTTTTGATGCCATTTAGACGAAACCTAGGAAGAAAGTACTTAGAATTTCTGGTACTTTCTAAAGCTGTGTTGATAAACTGTCCTAGTGTTATATTTACTGATATAAAATTCCTATACGACCATAAAATATGAAAGAAATGACCTTTACGCCTCAAAAAAATCAGTCTATGCGAGCACCCTAGGGCGTATAGCTACTTATTTCGTTTGGTTATAATTTTGTCCATGAATCTAATTGTAAGTGTAGCAATTGATAATAAAATAATAAGCAAATGATAAGCTCGCCTTTGCCATTATTTTTCCTCGTAAATGTTCTACTTGTACCATGTTTTTTTTGTGCAATAAAGAATTATGAATTATGAATAAAATACACTCAAACCACTCACTGCTGCGCTTTTTCAGTCAACCACAGGTTACTTATTCTAGTTCTGCTTTTATATGTGGCAAAGATGACATATGAAATGGCAACACAAAAGCGGTTTTGCACTCTCCTTTGATAGGTTAGGTCTCACCGCGGCCTCAAAAACAAAATTGAACACTCGTTCTATTTTTATTTTCAATTCCTTTATACAGAAGTAGGTTATAATTAATTGAGAACGTCCACCAGCCGCGATAGGTCGATGACATAGGTACGCAAAACCAGCAGGCAGAGAATCCGTATTGGACCATTGGAGAAGTATTAACGTCTGTAAGATGACGATTATTTTTTTGACTGCATACGCTGCAGAACAGTTTTTTTGACAGTTTTCAATGAAAATCTGTCTCAAACTCGTCATTTGAGACGTGCTTAAATCTGAGTTGTGTTTGAGTATTCGGGGGTAAGTCTCTTCGCTAGCTTATCTATGTGTGGGCCCTATTGAAGTTTACTATCTAAGGTTATTCCTAAGAATACTGTACTGTTTACAATTTCTAATGTTTCTCCTTTTACGTTTACATCAGCCTTAACTTGTTTTACATTAGGTAGAGTAAATTTTATACATTTCGTTTTGGTTTCGTTAAGCAAAAGATTAGACACTAAATCAATATTCCAACCAATATTCCATCACACTAATATTATAAATGCGAAAGTTTGGATGGATGGATGGACGGATGTTTGTTAACTCTTCAGACCAAAACTACTGAACGGATCAAGCTGAAATTTTGCATACAGGTAAGTCTAACCCTGGAATCAAACATAGGCGACTTTTTTTCCACTAAATCAGTTCCCATGGGATAGAAATAACCTCAAAACATTTCCATAGAAACAACGCGTGCGAAGCCACGGGCAGAAGCTAGTCTATTGAAACCATATTTGATACAGGTTATTTTGAGACGCTCCCAAAAAACGTATAGTACCTGTTAAATAAACTATACCTAAAATACCTACTACCAAAGAAACTCTACCTAATACGAAAAATACAAAGGTGTTTAAGGGTTTATACCTTAAACTCCTTTGTATTGTATTTCACGCAATAAATAATACTTTACTCTTTTTTACTCCGTAACAGTACTTCAAGCTCTTCCTCACATTTTCGCAGAATTTCAAACAATCTAGAAAAAGTTGATTCATTACTTTTCGCGCAAATTATTCCCCGTATCTATCCAACTCGAAAGCTCAGCTCCTTTTACAAAGGAACGTTATCAAATGAAAATGGAAAATCCAATGGAAATTCCAGTGAGCTCTGGCATGGATAAACCTGAACCTAGCATAACATAATATTCTTAAGTATTATGAGGTTCTCAAATAAGTTTATTCCTTAAACCTATTTACGAACTTTCAGTATGTTTTAACCCTTTCTGAGACTGTTAAGTCTCATTTTGGCTTGAAGAGATTATCTCTATTTTTTCCAAATAAAAAAAAGAATTTAAGAAGAAATCAAGAAAATATACTGCGTGTTCTAACCGACAAACATGCAATGACGCTTTATTTACAATTCAGCCAGCATTTAAAAAAATCTCCCGGATTTAAAATTCAAATAAACCAACTGCCGAGTATTTAGACATACCATCTGTATTGGATTAAAAAAATAACAGCCAAGCGTAAACCCGTTGTTCAAATTCAGGAACGAATGAGGAATGATTCATGCGATTCCTATATTGTTCCTCTTTGTTATTTTTGCATTGTGCTCATTAGAACACATGAATTCAAACAAGAATGGTGAATAAAATACAAAAATACTCCTTAAATTGTGAATCCGCGAGAATATTCTGCCCGCACCCTTCTGTTATTTATTATCTGTCGCTATTAATCTGTGCCTCCGTTATTTACAGCTCAAAATGGGAAAGCTGGCTCAATTTGTTTGTAGACAAGACCACCCTAAGCCTCAACATAAGAATAAAGAAGTATTTTGTGTTATCTCTAGTTGGTTGTTCTAAATAAACAAAGCTACTATTGAGGCGGACTAGAGGAAAATTGCCACCAAGAGTCTACACACCAAAGTCGTTGGCCAGCCGACAAGTTGTCAGAGCTCTTTGGCTACTCAGAATGTTTAAAGGTAACGGTAACCCACCCACTAGGTTTTGTCGGCGGTTCTGTGCATGTGCATGCAACGAAAATCATTCAAAAACATTGTGACATATAGTCGCAAAGGCCACGAAACAAAGAAGAGTTCGTATAAAACTATAGGATCGCTGTTATTACGATAAATAGTTCCTCTCTATCCGATAGCGCTGCAAGGCACTAAATATATTTGAAGGGAACGAAAACGAAAAATTGTTTTGTCTAATAAGCTCAACCCATAATAAGAACTGAGCTATGGGGTGACCAGCTGTTATCTACTACTCTGTGCCTCGCTAGTTGCGTGAGGCACTAAAATAAATAACACTGTGCGACGGCCCAGCTGAATGAGCAGTGATGCTTCAGGCAACCTAGACAATTTGCTGCTTAGCAAAGTGTGGAAAATCTGATAATTGAATTTTTTTGCATCAAACATTTTTGCTGCAAGATTTTGTTTAAATTGTAGAGATTTATGTTAGAAATAATAAAGAAAATCATTTTCTAAGTTTTTATATACATATATCTATTTAAAGTTAAGAGTCATAAAGGTCTACATTATGTATTAAATTAAATAAACAACTAAAAACTAGTCATTAAATAACCCGCCCCTGACCATTCCCGGTGCAAAGGTGCCCATAATGCTTGCAGCATTACCTCGCTGAATAGCGATGGCAATCCTTTGCACCAAGAATGACCCGGAGCGGGAGATTTTCTAAGTATTCTTTTCATTTCAGCAATGATAATTTGTAAACTTTGTAAATTTTTAGTTGTCACAAACACTGCCTAGACGTAGGTACTCGTACATACAAACTACACATAACAAATCTTTTGAAAGGTTTACGCGGTTCATCGAGTTTTGTCATTCTCCGTCAATTCACTGTACCTACATTTTTCCAATTATCTTCTCTCCCTGCCAAACAGTGCAACTTTTCCTATTGCAAAATTTATCAACTACATTGTAACATTTCAAACGTAAATAATGGACCTAGCTTAACTTAACTTTATTACTAATTTCTACCTACGTTGCATAGCTAGGGCCGTAAAACTTTCCAGCTAACCGTTATCTTGTCTTTGTGCACAGTAAAAACTTCGAACAATTTCTGAATAAATAAAACTACTGGCTATCAACATTGTAGCAACTACGAGGTATCGATTTTAGTGTGCTAGTTTACATAAACTATAAATGTATTCCTTTCTTTCACATTTAGCGCCTTGCAGCGTTAGTATAAGAGGTAGCTTAAATCGTTGCAAGCAGTAAGTAAATTTTAGACAATTTTGACAAATTGGCAGTGCCTATTTATAAAATGCTGGTTTGATCTTTATGCACACAAGATTTGAAAACGCCCATGGATATACCATGTTTAGAATTTTAATCATTGACTGTAACTTATATTCGAAAGATACTGCGTTACCTATTCTTAGTTCGCTTAGAGTTGAGATTTCTCTGTCTGTTGTAGATTTAATCCTGGGAATCCAGTGGAAAAACGACTTATCATGAATTTGATTGTAAACATTATTGGTGCAACCGTCATGATAGATTTAAATACATCTGAAAGCGAACAAAAATATATATTTATTATTTGTGTATTTGATGGTGGTAAAAGCCTTTATTCACAAAGAAAACTACCACTAGTATTTACAATTGAAACTACTGAGCTAACTGCAGACTGTTGCTAACAATCTACAGGTAGCTCAACTGATCCATATCAATACCAGTCGGAAGCGTCCCCAAGACGCTGGCTGCATTGCCACGCTGCATGGCAATGCTGATGCGCTGTGCCAGATACTCACCAGCTCTCGGGTTTTAAATGGTTAGATTTCTTCATCTTTATTATATTAGGGGATGCCTATGTCCAGCAGTGGACTAATATAGGCTGATGATAATGATGATGATATATTAAAGCCTCCGGCCGGCCCGGCTACGGTTTCTGTGTGTGGCGGCTTTTATTCATATTATATTCAGCTTTTTCCTTCAAAGAGACCACGTAACTTTTCCTTATCGCCACAAAAAGTTCTCTAGCATAATCTCTTCTCTTTCCAGTTCTCTATTATGAGGATTCTCCCTTTCCTGATATAACTGAGCAACAGTTAGACAAACTTCACTGCATGCAGAATGTCGGAAACCCCGCCATTCTGCATGCGATTCGGTCATTTTGCCTTCGGCCTTACCTGACTCGGGATAAGGCTTGTGCAAATATGACCATGTTTTGGAATATCGTTAGAAACTTTAGTTTCTATGTTAAGTGTGCAGTCAAGAATTCTATATCCACCTACCTTACTTTTTAACCCCCGACGCAAAAAGAGAGGGGTGTTATAAGTTTAACGTGTCTGTCTGTGTATCTGTCTGTGGTATCGTAGCTCCCAAACGGATGAACCGATTCTCGTTTAGTTTTTTTGAGACATAGATAATTCTCGAGTGTTTTTCGTCATGTTTCATGAAAATCTGTTCAGTCAATAAACGTCGGCGGGTTATTAAAATTTTTAATTTTGTCTTGTTTGAATCATTGGCGTCATATAATCAAGTAAGAAGCCTTTTCATAGAAAATTCTAAAAGAAATCGGCACTTGAGTCCGTAGAAAGTCGCAAAGATTTTCGACTCCCACGTCACTTGACTTCGTGGTGTAGTTGGTTATCACATTCCCGTACTGAGGGGAGGACGCGGGTTCAAGTCCCGTCGAAGTCGAAAATTTTTGCGATATAATTCGATTTCTTAGAAATTAGAAATTATCCAGAGTGCGAGGCTTACGCACTATAATAACAAAACCTTAAATTCTAAAAGGTTTTCGAAACTACGTCGCTTCTTTCCTATTTATAGTTTCGTGGAAATTCCATTATTTTAATATGTATTCTTCGAATACAATGTTCATTTTGTATTTTATTGAAACCATCATTCACATCAAGTGAAGGTTATTTGTTACAAATTAAAAATAATAAAACTGCCAAGTGCGACTAGAAGCACACACGAAGGGTTCCGTACCATCGTTCGAAACTAGGACTTATACTTTATATATTTTATTATACATTCGCAAAAGAATCAAGAGGAACCTCTAAAAACAGATTTTGATGGCTCGATAAAAAATAAAAAGCCAACATGACGCGGTCACCCATCAAGGGCTGACCACGCCCAACGTTGCTTAATTTCGGTGACCGGTGTTGAGCATGGTATGAACTTTGCCCCCCCTTAATTATTTTATTTTTATCGGCAAAAGAAATATACACTCCGTGAAAATTTCACAGTTTTCTTTTACAGTTCATGAGATACAGCCCGCTGACAGACAGACGGACAGACAGACAACGGAGGCTTACTAATAGGGTTCCGTTTTCTCCCATCGGGTACGGAACTCTAAGAAGTAATTTATGGGTTTAGATTGCCTGTCGAACAAAATACAATTAAATGATAAGAAAATGGAGAAACTTTTGAAACTACTCATGGTCATAAACACAATCTAAAAGCACCTATAATTTATGTAGGTATTTATTCTGAAAAAGAAATAGATGTTTGTTTTACCGGAGGTTTTTCTATATTAAACGACCTCTGTGGCTTAGCGGGCGAAACGCAGGAGGTTGATTCGAACCTCGGGACAAATGTTTGTACCGTCTGCTCAGATATTTCATCATTTCTGAGATTTTTGCATCAGATATTTGTTACGAGTGTTCTGGGTATTTTCTTTGTATAATTAAATATAAATATAATCCTATGTAGTAAGTATATTACTCACTAGACGATCGCCTCGCGGTTTCACCCGCGTAGTTCTCGTTTCCGTGGGAATTCCGGGATAAAATATAGCCTATGTCACTACCTGAAAAGTAAGGTTCCTAACGGTGAAAGAATTTTCCAAATCGGTCCATTTGTTTCGAAGCCTATTCTATACAAACAAACAATCAAATCTTTCCTCATTATAATATTTTTATTATTATGCATAGTATATATTGTATAGATTTAGTACCCATACGAAAGCTCTGCTTAGCTTGGGGCTAGATGATGCTGTGTGAATTGTCCAGCATTATTATAATATATACGTCTGACACAGTTACAAAACAACCTATGGAAACATCCAAAACACAAGAAATCATGGTAGAGTAAATACCGGTATAAGAAACAGCAAATTTTTATCAAGTTATAATATCGATGTAACGCTCGAAACAAAAGTTATTACAAAAGTTACAAACAACAAAAGAAATCCGATAAAATTGTTACAATAACATTAATAAAAGAAAGACAATCCAGACAGTAAAATTATCGATACCGCTTGAGAGAAGAAAGATAATTCTGTTTTGTTCGAGCAATGATTAGATTCCGTCAAGGTATTGCTCCCGCAAGGTACTACTCTCTCAAGGGATTGCTCTCTCAAGGCAGCTATTGTTCCTACAAATGTAGGTAGTAAGGCTGCGTTTTCAGTAGGCAGAAATAGCGGGACCTCATTTTTGACGGACGGAATATTGGCAAAAATCCGCTGGTAAGCCCAGTTTCCAGCTAGCAGCGAGGAAGCGGGATAAGAAGCTTCTCATTTACCGCGGACCATTTGCTCATCACCTGCGAAAGCTGTTTAGTTATTCGCTGTCGTTGTAAAAGCCGATAGTTCTTCTTAGTTTGATATTATTATTCTTCTTCAAAATTTGATATTATTTGGTACTAGTTTCTGCAGGCGGCTTCGCACGCGTTGTTTCTATGGAAGCGTTTAAGCTAATTTCTATGGGAACTGATTTATGGGATAAAAAGTAGCCTATATTTGATTCCAGGATAAGAATTAACTTCAGCAGAGGTAACAAATTTAATATCCATACATATAAACATAAAAACTCTAAAATTTGTAACAAGTATTACTTTTAATTCAACGTAATCACGTAACTAAATATCGTATTTTTAAAAGTAAAAAACATAAACAAGTCTATTCATCAACCCCGTCTCACGCTCGGAGCTATCCCACGCGGACAGTGAAAATAGCTTCACAGCTGTTTTGACAAATTACATCGGGCTTGCTTTAATTAATTTACAAAACGTTAGTGCCCGGGCGGGGTGCTTCTTTAAGCGGTGTTTTCTTAGTTAGCTACTTTGTTTGGAATCGTTCAAGATATTTCTGTTACTGGTTAATACTATGTTCATCTCTTTGACTAAGTACCACCAACACACTTTTCTCCGGCTGCTCGTTGCTAGAAGCTTGGCATTGAAACTGTTAAATAAGGTGCTTAGACTTTAGATTTTTTTTTATATAAATTTAGCTACAGGCAGTTTAAATTCAAACACACACTCTTACACACTTTTACACAAACTCTTATTATTTAACCCAATAGCAGAATCCAAATAAAAAAGCTGTCACAAAAAAAACCTAGAAGATTTACGCAGTTCCACTCCACCTGCCGTTCTCACTCCGCCCACACCTTAAAAGATAACTTCGTAACCATCCAAGTAAATACCTTGAGACTTATTGAGTAAGTCGCTCAAAGAAAAATAACGGTTTTCCTTGTCTCCGATATTAATTGTCCCCTATTAATTTTCGGGAATTAAGCTCTTAGAACGACGAATTCGCCCTGAGGTTAAAATTAGACAAATCTTTTAACATTTTGGAGGAAAAGGTCGAATCCTGTGAAATATTGAGGACTTTAAGAGGATTAACACGAATATAACAAAATTCTTGGTCGTATATTTTACCTTGTTAATTTGCCGTATTAAGAAATTCCATGTAAAATGAAAGGTATCTATATTTTTTTTGTGAGTGAACTGACAAAATATACACTTGCGAGCTTTAAATAAATTTACATTTTATGCTTGACACCCTAGTTTCTAACTTTTTCTCGATATCCGATGCTCGATAGAATTATAATTATATTGATAATTGGCTACTCACCACACTTCTCCTCAACAGCCTATATCGGTCCACTGCTGGACGCAAGACTCTCCTTGATGAGCGCCTTATTGGATTTTATCTCATGGGGGCGCTGCTGCCCAGTGTGGGCAGTGCCCACCCTGGTGGATATCCTTTAGTCGCCTCTTACGTCACCCACGGGAAGGGTTGGGGTAGTGCAAATTCGAAACCAGCACAGCGTAATAGTACTTACCAACTTTTAGAAACTTATGATCTACTTACCCATAACCAACGTGACGATCCCGAGCGGCATCACAAGCATAGCCACCAACAGATCAGTAATCGCCAGCGACATCAGGAAGTAGTTCGTAACATTCTGCAGCCGCCTCTCCAAATATATCGCCAAGCACACCAGAACATTCCCTGCCGCTGTACAAAGCACTAGCGCCAATGCAGCAGTCGCCCACCAATTTCTGACAGCGCCATCTGTTATCCCCCTCGTCTCATTACTTGATAGGTTAAAGTTCTCGAGCGAGTAGTTTACTAACACCTCCCATTCTGTTATGATCTCCTGGTTGATATTTGTAGTGAGGTGGAACTCTAGTTCATGCATGGTTGGTGCTTTCTATTGTCATGTTGCCTGCTCTCATCTTATTTCGTAAATGTGGCAGGTTTTGCTTGTTGCGTCCATTTTGGAATGTTAATGCATCTGGAACAAAGGAATACAAGCTTTATGGAATGTAAAAATGAGGTTATATTTCAATGGCACTCGTTATTTTGAAAATGTGTCCAATATCCTCTCTCTTAATAAAATTCTGCTTTTGAAAGTATTGCTGATAATAATTTAATGGACCGTATACATCCAGTATCAGTACCGCACGGTACAACAATAAGCATTAAAATTTAGGCTTTATCTCGTCATGTTTAAATACATTTTACAGTGATATTGGTAACAACCCTTCAAGTGCGCGCCGTCTGCTTTTCTGTGCTGTCACTGTAAAATGTATGCAAATGTTACGAATTAAAGCCCATATTTGAATACACATTTTCGTCCAAGTCCAGTACGAGAATCTTGCGACTCACAGGGTACTGGAAGAAGGAGAGTATTAATGAGAAGGTAACCAACAGAGTGGCGCAAACAGGTTGAGATGATGATAATGACCACCATTTTCTTTGGAAGTAGACATTTTACCGATAGAGAAAATTACAACAAAACAGTAGAAACAAATTAGAACTAAGTAGTATTTACAATTGAAACAATTGAACTAACTGCAGACTGGTGCCAACAATCTACAGGTAGCATAACTGATCCATATCAATAACAGTGGGAAACGTCCCCAAGATACCTGGCTGCATTGTCCCGCTGTATGGCAATGCTGATGCGCTGCGCCAGATACTCACCAGCTCTCAGGTCACGCGCCTCGTTTACCAGACGCTTAGATTATTTTGTAAAAACCTGGAGAGCCTCGGTACCCCTAGCCTAGGGTCTCGACTCAACTCCGAAGGAATCAAATGGGTAGTAATTTTAAAAATTTGGAATTAAATACAGCCTTAATCTACGAACCGGATTTTTTCAGAGGTAATAATACAAGAAAGTGTCAACATTCTGGGAAATTATACATTTTGGGATATCAACATTTTGTAAATTCAACCAAATGGTCCTAAAGGATATTTTGTGTGGAATCTGTAAAAGCCAGACTTCACCGAACCACTAAAAATAACCTACTTCAAATTAACCACAGCGCCAAACCCCAGCAATCTACCATCTGCCACTACTCTAATACCCGTTGTTATGAAAACATCAAACAGTTGCCTGAAATAATAACGGTTTCAGCCACCACAGGCTACAATTTATCAACGGTTAATTTATTCAATTCTACTGTTTCGTAGCGGTCCAACGTACGGACTAAAATAAGTCGAAATTGCTATTTACATCAGAATTCTGTGGGGTATTGAGTTAAAAATACCTATTATGTTGGGCTATAAAATAACACCTTAATTTGTACATAAAAATAACACCAAAAATGCTACTAATATTATATAGGCGAAATTTGTGTGTTTGTTTGATCGAAGACAAAGCCAAAACTACTGAATGGATCGGGCTAACATTTTGAATATAAAAAGATTCTGACCTGGAGTTACATAAAGGTTACTCTTTATTCCAAAAAAAGCATGCGAAGCCACGGGCAGAAGCTAGTTGTAGATATCAAAATTTTAGTCTGTGTTTTGTTATCAACATCTCTGGTGCTACGAAGGCGCTACGGGCCTACGGCTTCATTTGCTACGAGACTGCTTTGTTACGAGCGACGTAGGCATCTACAGTTTCGTAACAAAATTTACAAACTAGTTTTTAAACGCCACTTCACGCACGCGGGAACTGGAATGAATGGCTTATAGACACTGAACCGCCCGCCATATCAAATCAAATCATTTATTTGCAGACAACGGGTAACAAGTTGATATGCATAGAACATATTAATATAATTAAAATGTATAGAACCTTTTAATATCATTAAAATGTTCTATGCGATGACTTTCCAGCTAAACATCTTTGGAGTGCAGTAATTGTAGAATAACAAATAGAGACATGGGAATCGGAAAATTGACAAAAATAATGTCAAACTAATATAACAATAGCATTGATCCATGGTAGATACGCTGTGTGGTGCCGGCTTAGAATATGCACCACTCCAACTCTTCCTGTAGGTATCGTAAGAGGCGACAAAGGGATATCTATAGCGGGCGGGCAGCAGCACCCCCTGCAGAACAAATCTACTAACGAACTGTGATTCCCAACCCGCATGCCCAGCGTGGGGATTATGAGCATTACCTCCATGAGATAAAAGCCAATAAGGTGCTTTTCAGGGGGAGGCCTATGTCCAGCAGTGGTCAAGCAGTGGACCAATATAGGCTGTTGAGGTTGAAATTGGTCCATAGAAATAAAGTGTGATGATTATAGATAAACAAACTTGTTTGGGGGAGGCATGTCGTGCCTATGTGGCATACATATTATGTGTGCTGATCAGGAATCACTTTAAAGAAGCTATCTAGTTTTGAAAGAGTTTGCACATTTGGAGCCGTAAGTGAAGGTTTACGCATTAAAAAGAAAAAACTTTATGTTTCTTAATATGAAGTTATTCGAAACCCCAGGTCCGTGGGGTACCGAGGCTTTTAGGGTATAATATTATCTGAGCTTCTGGTTGAAGCGACGCGTGACCTAAGATATGGTGAGTTTCAGGCGCAGCGCATCAGCATTGCCATACAGCGGGGCAATGCAACCAGCGTAGCGGGGACGCTTCCGACTGGTATTGATTTGGATCAGTTAAGCTACCTGTAGATTACTTGCAACAGACTGCAGTTACATAGCTCAATTGTAAATACTAGTTCTAATTTATTTCTTTTATTTGATAGTATTTTTTTGTCGTGAATAAAAAATGAATTAACAAAAAAAAGTTAATCATAGTTTAAGCTCAATTTAAATAAATATCTAGTGAATAGATGGCATTGTTCTGATAACAATTGCCCAGCTCCAGAGTGAAGATGCAATTTGAATCATTTAAGAGCACCAATAAAAAGTTAAAACTTTTTCAGTAATAGAATTTCTTTATTAAAAATTTTTAAATGTTTACTCACAACAATAAGAGTCTCTGAGTTGATTAAGAAATTCAATTTTAAACAAAATTTAATCGTTACTTTAAAACCAAAGTACTCCTTCTAACTAGTTTCACTAAGATTCACAAAGAACTTCGTTTAAAAATTCAATAGGTAGCCTAATTAGGGCCTAAAACACTTAAAACCTTATCGCATTTAACTTGGGAGAGCGGAAACTGAAAGGGTTCGTGAAGATTTCTCTTAATGACCTGCCCTAAAGGAACATTATAGGGCGAATGGAGAAAAGGACTTTTAGTTGGAAATAGTTTAGGTAATGTTGCCTTACAGCTAGATAAGACAGGTAGACAGAAAATAAAAACGAATTTTGCTGCTAAGCGACCATGGGATGAAACTTTGATGAGAGTTATATCGTGTTAGAGACTAAACAATTTCAAAGTAGGAAATTCATGCTTTATATACTAGTTTCTGACCACGGCTTTGCACGTATCGCTTATATGAAAACATTCAAAGGTTATTTCTATCCCATGGGAACTGAATCTGATAAGACATAGCAAAAAATTTTTTCGAGTCTAAGTTGTTTTCAATCAAAATTTTTTTTTCAGTTTTGTGTTCCAGACCTAGATCTGCATCTAAATGCAAAATTTCCGACCGATCCGTTCCGTAGTTTTAGCAAAAAGACGTAACTAACATTCTATGTATCTATCCACCTAAAGTTTCGCATTTATAATATCAGTGTGATTAATTTATTGATCCATAATGTGTAAATTAGTGTTGGGTTATTCAGGAATACAGAAATAAAATTTATTGATAAAATCAATTTACATGTCAGATTTTATAAATACTTATAGTTGGAGTACAAATTGTAATGTTCAAATTAATAATGGGTGGAAACTAATTTATTTAGCACCAAATAAATTATTTTACTTATATTCGACTTTTAAATAATGCCATAAATAACTCATAGTAGTACAGCGAATAGCGATAGCGACAAATAAATAAATAACAAAAGCTGACAAAAAAATAATTTGTTTTTTGTGTGTCAAATTCTGTACATAAAACAAAATTACATGCTTTTTAATTCAGATTTGAAATAAGGGTGGTATTTTAATCCGATAAGGCGATATCCATAATTAATGTTAATCGACGATTTCAGGCTATAACAATCAAAAACAATGCGAAAGCTTAGATCAAATTTCTCACAATCCTTTGTTATCCTAAATTCAATGACATTAATTCAGAAAATCCTAGCTAAAAGCTTTGAATTAAAATGACTTTTTCAGAGGTAAAATTAGAAGCCCGTATTATCAGAATCAGTCGGGAAAGGATCGGAATCAGGAACTGTTCAGAATCAGTGAGCTGAGAAGATTAGACGAAAATAAAAGAATTTCTGTAACCCTCATTTTGTTAAAATACCTTAGCGTGAAAAGGAGCAGGTACTCTTGGAACATTTCCGTTGTAAGTGCTTACCTGCGGGTGTCGTGTTGTTCTGTGTTTATTGAAGAAAACACGAAGATAAATTATTACGTTTAATAGTAGGTTTATTGTAATACTGCGAAATCTCTGTTCAGGTGCAACAAACAAACGAGGAAAATAATGTAAAATATACGAAAGAAATTTCAAGTAAAATGTGATTTGTTTGTTTGTAAATTTAAATGAAACAGTATTCCACTGCTACGTGAGCTTAGTGAGATAGGTTTCCTTTGCAAGCTATCAAAAATTAATTCCTACTTTCCATAAAAAAGGTAAGTGGATGATAATCAGAAACCCACGAGAAAATTTTGCAGTCAGCGAACTTAGAATATAGTACATTCTAAGTTCGCTGACTGTTGTCTTTTTGTTCTAGGATAGACCATCACCTCACCTCACCTCACCTCAACAGCCTTTAATGGTCCACTCCTGGACGCATTGTGCTGCAGAGGGCGCTGCTGGCCGGCCCCTCGATGTAAATCCCTTAGTCACCTCTTACGACACCCGCGGGTAGAGTTGGGGTGGTGCAAATTCTAAGCCGGCACCACACGGCAGACCACGGCACGGCACAGATAGACCATCGTGCCACTACAAGCTTGCCTGATGGTAGGTGACGCTGTGGCCAACCATGTATCACGAAGGTCTAGAGCCAAATATCCACTCTTATCTTGAACCCGGGTTATAGTTGGCCGAAGAAACAGAAGCAATAAGCGAGTTCCAAAACTTAGCGATACCAATGATAAAGGTAGAGGAGAACCGTTTCGTACGAGTGTACCATAAATGCTCATATTAAGTTAATACAACTGCCTCGGGCGTTACAAATACAATTTTGCAAACTTTTCAAACGAATTACATGGAGCTATACACAAATTAATTCCACAAAATACACCGCTATGCTTCAAGTTTAATAACTTGCTCGCAAGTATGTTAGGTTACTCGTTGAGTCGCTAAGTGAGGCGTAAACTCATTAACGTGGAACATCCTATGTGGAAACTTTAGGGAAAATACTGGTGGACGTCTCATTAAAACCATAAGTGGTGTTCTTACATCATCTGTTATATTAAAAAGACGTTTTTAAGCTAGAAATTTTTAAGCTACTTAGCGGACTAGCTTGAAAATTTACGACACGACGTAACCCTGGTTTATAAACCCACAAGATTTTCTCAATGCAGATTCCCGCTGTGAGCGGGTGTGTATTTATGCGAGTGTGTATTTATGCCTTTATCTTAACAACCTTTCAACTGCTCATTTACCGCTGCTTAAATAATCAAGACTTCCAATGATATTTTTAAGCGCTAGTTAGGCGCTGGGCCTAACTAGCTGCTGTATATTAAGTGTATGGAAGGACACGAAAACTTTTACACATAATTCTCAATCGTAAACTGATTGATAATAAGGTACGTACCTATAAGGTACCTCTGCTAAAAGTAAGGTAAGTAAGTGCCAAAAGTATGGTATGGTACCTCTGCTAAAACACGAAAGGAGACAGATAGAAGAAGTGGAAACTCATTTTTTGAATGCGACCCTATTATAGCGTAGCCAGTGAACCGCATTCTACAATAAAATCACGGAAAGCCAATTTTATGTGCACAATATTTTCTGCATTTATTCCAATTCACTTCTCCATGAGCCTCCTAGTTTTATCCTTAGGGAAACCGATATTATTTGATTTTAAAAGAAATCCACATATTCCGTTTTGTTCAACTTTTCAAGTTTGTATGTTTTCCCATGTCTTAAGTTTCTTTCTCTTTGTTATTAGATGAGATCTGAAGTTGTTCGTCTGAAATGCGATAGCTTGTAGATATGTTTGTTGAAAAAACAAAGAAGTTATTCGATATTAGTAGACAAACTATTACTAGATAGGTAGGTGCTTAAGTAATGTGCCATATTAAGTTAACTAATTATTAACTAATCCAACTGGTATTGATATGGATCACTTGAGCCACCTGTAGATTGTTTGCAACACTTTGTAGTTAGCTCAATTGTTTCAATAAAATTATGAATACTAGTTCTAATTATTTCTGCTATTTGATTGTAATCTCTTTTTGTAAATAAAGATTTATTAGTTTACTAATAGTTTCAAATCTTTCAATGTTGGGCATGACATCATATTAATGCATTCACTGCCCTGCCTCGGCGGTGCGACCTGCAGGAGCGCGCCGCCGAGGATACATGGAGGTCGACATGACCATCTGCGTTTTGGACCATCTCGTAGTGGTGAAACACTAACTGAATGGCTTTCAAGAAAAGGGTACAGAAGCATCGAACGGCGAGATGAACTGGGCAGACGATAACACTGATATTGTTTGGAGGTCATTTACCCAGCTGTGGGTGAAATCTCGGATGCTGCTGATGTTTCAATGTTTGATTATTTATTGATCTTTAATTAAAGACTGTGGGCAATCGTGGAAATAAAGGGCATTTTCATTTAAAAAAATAAACGCCGGCTCATAGTTCTCACGGTTTGTTCCATCAATAATTCTTAAGTTTTTCTAGGTTACGTAATGTTACGATGTAAGTACCTTATTTATGTGACGTTTGTATTGTTTGTTGCAGTGTCGAATAAATATTATGTATTTATTTATTGATGTTTACCCGATTCAGATAAGAATTAATTTTACATTCCTGTTCGACAGCTACTCAACACGTAGCTATAGGTCTATGAACAGTCGAGACGTGATCGAGACGTTGACGTCTCGTCACGACTTGCCAGACTCACGCCTGAGACTGAAAAGAGGGCGCTCCGGCGTGGGTCTGTAAGATTAAAATGGCAAACACCTTGCTCAGTTTGATATTGAAATTTCCCATCTTCGCAAAAAATATTCTCGCTGTCTATTGAATTCTAAGGTAAAAAAAATAGTTTTTTACTCAAAAAATTTTTACTTACATTCTTTTTTAGAAAACGCCTAATGTTCATTAGCTACAAGACAAATAACGTATTTCTTTCGCTGTTGAAATTGTTACCCTATTGAGTGATTTCTAACATTTATATAATAATACTTTTAAAACTAATTATTTTTGTGCAACCTAACACAGAAACAATAAGCTTTGATTCATAACTCCACTTCTGTTTTCATCGAAGTCCCAAAACCAACATCGAAGAACTTCCAACCAATAACATAAACGTAAAAGTTAGGAAATAATATTGCTGCCCCAATTCCAAACACATGTGCCCAGCATAGAGCAAGTATACATTAGGCGTTTTAAAAACCATCTAGTCTGATACATCCAAATGAAATGCGTGTATAGATACCGAGAAGCGCACTTTAGTAACGAGCGTTTTTAGTTCTGGATGGTTATTGTAGCTATAGGTTTGCTCAATATCTAAATGGAAAAAGTTACTGGTAAACGCTGGAAATGCCTTTGCGAGAACGAGAACGTGATAGTTAGTAAAGTACTATTGCTGAGTTGTCACAGTTTTCATAATCAAAATGCAACAAATCATCCCAAATAGATCGAAAACTGTAAGTAATCGAGTTGGTATGAATTATTGGATCGCTGTCATTCTGTAAAAGTAATTCTTCTCAAGATACGGTACGGTACGAGGCGCTGCAAAGCGCTAAATGTATGGAAGGAAATGGAAACTCTTTCAATTTTCATAAACTATGCTAAACGAATCATATGGCCTCTGATTCCCTACATACGTACACAACGTGCTCTTGAATACCAAGGAGCGGGTGTTTGAACGTGCACGGATGTACCGGACCAGATGGATTTCAAAACGCCCGTTACCAGAGCGCGCTTCAAAACGCCTTATCTGTACTTGCTCTAACCGTAAGCTGAATAGTTTGAGGTCAATGTATGCAGAAATGTAATACTGAGAGCGCAAATCGAGATGGCGACATGCATGCAAATATAAATGGTGGGAAATATTTAACTTCGCAACTTTGTTTCAAGCAAAACTAGCTGCTGCTTGCGGCTTCACACGCGGGTTTGAAAGCCTATGTTACCTACCACCACCGTAGAAAGTCGCAAAAATTTTCGAATCCTACGTCATTTGACTTCGTGGTGTAGTTGGTTATCACATTCCCGTAGTGAGGGAAGGATGCGGGTTCAAGTCCCGTCGAAGTCGAAATTTTTTGCGATTTTATTTGATTTCTTAGAAATTAGAAATTAGCCAGAGTGCGAGGCTTACGCACTATAATAAATAACAAAAACCTTATATCATTCACCTCCTTACAAAATTTCATTGTAATTTTTTCAGTCGTTCAGGCGTGAATAGGTAACAGACAGAGTGAGAAATAAACCATTCTAAAAATGCACGCCCCTTTTACTGTAAAAACTAACGTAGTTTGACAAATTCATTACGGATGTGAGGGATGAAACGTTGTGGTGTTCTTCCAGCACAAATAAGGTTCGTAGTTAACCCGCTTGCATCTGTAATGAATGCACGTCCCCTCCAAAAATCATAGGTACCTCGGCGTGAATTTTTAGAATGGTTCACCTCTACTTTCGAATTTGTAATATTTGTATAGATTATTTGTGACTGGTGTAGAATTTTTTTATTGATACGTGGAATTTAATTTAGCTTCTGGGGAATAAGGAGTGTAATAAAATTGTTCACAGAATTTCATCTATACTATCTATACTAATATTATAAAGAGGAAAGGTTTGATTTTTTGTTTGTTTGTTTGTTTGTATGAATTGAATAGGCTCCGAAACTACTGGACCGATTTGAAAAATTCTTTCACCGTTAGGAAGCTTACTTTTCAGGGAGTGACATAGGCTATATTTTATCCCGGAATTCCCACGGGAACGGGAACTACGCGGGTGAAACCGCGAGGCGATCGTCTAGTAACATATAAGCGAGTTTATATTATCCAAAACATTACTTTAAAATAATGCTTGAACAGAATTTAATTAAACTTCTGCCCAATAAGGAGTGTAATAAAATTGCTTACAGAGTTTCATGACATTTATATGAGTTTATTTATTCCAAAACATTACTTTCATATTATACTTGAACAGATTAGAAGGTGTGGGGTGTGGTATTGTTACATCCCGAGTGACACATGATTTTTTTTTAATTTTAGGCATCCGTGATTACCGTGTTTATTTCAGAAAATATTTGCTCATCGTGCAAATATGTGTCCCGCGGCGGGAAGAAACTTATTCTGCTAGATGTTAGCATAAAAAGCAAATCATTTAATTCGTTTAACTGTTAAAGCATTAGACCCAACAAATAAGAATCTCAGAACCAACATTGTAATTTATCGTAACCTTTTCGAGACAGCCACGTGCAAGATAAAAAGAAAAACAGCTCAAATTGCTTTCACACCTACCGAGGCAGTGTTTTTACTGAGTGGCCCAAGTTAAATTATTATGGTAGCATGTAGGTAGATTTCTTCAGCTCTTGAGAAACGCTTGCGAAGCTAAAACGAAATTATTTGACTTTTTATATTTATTGTACAAACACGGTAGAAGATTTTTAGTACGTATGGCCATTGTATTTCATACTTATCCTTAGTTTCAGTTTTATTTTCTGCCTTATTTGTTAGTGTATCTACTTTCTTTTCCCCTTTATCATGGCAAACAAACTATGTATTCGGTTCCCCGCGAAACAGGCCCAGAGCGGGGTTCATAGTCAACCATTAAATCTACCTTAACTAGTCACCACACAAGTCTTAAACCTATTTAATCATTTGTTAATCTTTAAGGTGTTTTTATAAGCTTTTGGAAATAAACTTTTTGTATTGTATTTGTATTTTGATTTACATAAAGTTACCACGATCACTGTAACTTGGTTGAAACGTTGGAGAAATAATAACAAAAGGTATGTACGCGATAGAAACCCGAAAAATACATCATTAATAATGTTAACCAATCGCGAAAGTTTAAAAAGTTTGATTTACACTAATGTTTTTGTAATTATAATTATAGTGTGTAAGCCCTCACACTCAGGGTTAATTCTAAATAATTATATAATATCGTAAAAAAAATCGACTTCGATGGGACTTGACCCGCAATCTACCCTAAAACGCCGGATATGTTTGTGATATTATTTTATGATTGACACATTGGCCTTGAATAAAATCAAATTTGGCAAAAAATTTGGAAAAATAAACTAGGTATGTACCTCAACCTCAACAGTCTGTATTGGTCTACTGCTGGACGCAGGCCTCCCCCTGATAAGCGCCTTATTGACTTTTATCTCATGGGGGGTTATGCCCATAATCCCCACGCTGGGGATCGCAGTTTGGTGGTAAAATTGTTCTGCAGGGGGCGCTGCTGCCCGCCTACGGTGGAAATCCCTTAGTCGCCTCTTACGACACCCGCGGGAAGAGTTGGAGTGGTGCAAATTCTAAGCCGGCACCACATAGCTAAGCTAGGTAAGTACCTAACATAGAGAAATTATTTCGTATCGTATGATCTGGTAGCATTGACCCGGAGTGGTGGGAGTCTGCAAAAGACCGAGGAGTTTGTATGGGTGCGGGGGAGGCCTTTGACGAGCCGTGGGACGAATTAGGCTAAATAAAAATATAAAAAGTGCATAAGTGCCGACAAACACACAACATAAAATATCTTTCATCGATGATGAATTGTGATGATGATAAGTAAAATAATCTGATTGTTTTGAAAAAAAAAACCGTAGTTTGACGAATTCAGTATGAATATATGCGGCTTACATTCATAATGGAAACTAGAATCGAATTTAAATCCCTTAATTTATTACTGTTTCAAAGTTTTACGAGATAAATACTAATTATACCATCTGGAATAAAAAATTATGACATCACCTCGAGATAGTTTTCTATACAATAAATAAATAAATGAATAATGCTGGACAATTCACACAGCATTATCTAGCCCCAAGCTAAGCAGAGCTTGTGTTATGGGTACTAGAGACTTAATACAATACACTACATAGATAGATATTTTTAAGTATACATAGAAAACATCCAGAACCAGAGAATAGCGAAATCGGTCCATAATTTACATAGAAATCCACAAACTTAAATAAGAAAAACATACATACAGCCGAACATACAACCTCTTCCTTTTATCGCAGTCGGTTAAAAAACATTTGCACCCGCTAAACCTCAAAGTTAAAAAATACATAGCTTTGCAGATTTATTGCTACAACACTTGGCTCCATTGCTAAAAACCTGCACGGATTCCAGCCCAAAAACCTTTTACCGGTTTTAAAAGCTTTTTTATCTTTGTAGTACAAAATGCTTCGAGATAGCGGAAACGAGGCATGTTCGGTTGAGTATCTTCCATCTATGGGGTTCTAATGTGACTACTGTGGGTACACAGTTTTCTGGTAGATATTGCTCTTGAGCGATAAGACCGCCATTTGTTTCATGGTTTTTAAGTCGATATTTTGTATTGATTCTATCGATTTATATGTATAATAAAATAATATCTTCTATCTGTCTCTCTATACACATTAGCACCATGTCGACGAGTTACCTTCTCAATCAGCCAAGATCAGGCAGTTATTTAAGTCTATTATGACAAGGTAAAATCCACTTCACTCAGATTCGATGTGAAATATTTGTAAAAAAAACCACCGCAAAATAACTAAAATTCAGAAACTATCACATCACACTAATGCGAAAGTTTGGATGTTTAGATGTATGGATGGATGGATGTTTGTTACCTTTTCACGCCAAAAAACTAAACGGATCGGGCTGAAATTTTGCAATCACGTAGTTTTAGGCCTCGAACAAAACATAGGCTACTACCTAACATAGGAACTGTGTTTATTTGGTAACGTCTAATGGTTATTTCTATTTATGTAATATAACGCAGCCTATGTTTTATAACAAGTCTAGAACAACATGTATGCAAAATTTCAGCCCGATCAGTTCAGTAATTTCGGCGTGAAGACGTAACCAACATCCATCTATCCATCTAAACATTCAAACTTTCGCATTTACAACTAGTTTGATAGTGTGATTAGTGTGATATCATTTCATAAGTTCATTATTTTTTTTAATGTGAACCAATCACGGCTTATCTTACAACAGATATTGATCCACTATGATTTAAAACATCCAATTACGGGAAGGCAGGTAGGTAGATACAGTCAGCAGGATGTTATTTTAATCCAATAAATAACTGTCGTTATAACGTTAATTATTAAGTGAATTTTGAGCTGAATGAATACGATTTTACCTCCTTAACAACCAAAGCTAACCAATTATTGGTTACCAAGTTTAAAGTTCAACGTAGTATTGGGTTATTCATTTGGTTGAATGTACTCTATGAAGGTGAAAAAGCCTCGTTAAAAATTCACCCCTGAATTACCGGAATTAAACCCATAATGGAATCAAAGCCTACTTTGCCACTTACTTCTACTATACTAATCACCACCTAAGTTTTCAGAAATAATAAAAGTTTATGCCCAATGGTTCTTGTAAATGAACACACTAGCATTTTTTTTTTTCAGTATTAATAGGTAAATAGGCACCCGATATTCATCGGAATGTCTTAGTTTTATTTAATAATTGTAAAAATGGCTTGAAAGATTGTAGTAACCTAAGTATTCCAATTAACATACTTAGCTAATAATTATCTTTCCTCTTAACTCTGTGTGTAGTTAAACCTAACATAGGTCTTAAGTTAGTCTCAACCTTTTCTAAGTGTACATTTATTGTATTTAAAGAAATAAACAGTTTTTGATTTTGATTTTAAGGCACTTCCAGTCGAAATGTTATGTTGTTTTTTATCTGAATAAATAATTCTATTTTATACTAATATTTATTTATTATTTCACAAAACAGAGTAAAACCAAGAAAATACAGTAGAATCATTGCTGTGTATAATTATTGCTTAAACCATTTCTTTTCAAACGTTTTTTTAGAGGAGAATCTTCGCATGTTTGTATAACTTTAACTTTAAACAATTTTATTGATTTAAACTAAAAACCGACTATGATTGTCTTGATTTTACACGGTTTTTAAGTTTGGCGGGATAATAATATGTAATAAAAATGTTATCCTTCGTGAATAACATTTTTCAAGATAATCAAATTTAAAAATATTATCACAACAGTTGTGACAATTAAATACCAAAATATGGCTAGTCTACTATTGTGAAGAATAAAAAGCAAATCTTCAAAAATACTTTCTATTTACTCTTATCAATGGACTTGGTACATGCTACATTTTGTTCAGACATTCTGGGTAATTCAGAACAAAAACTACCTCATTTTTCACCAGGAATCGCGTAAAATCAGCTATTTGTGTGAAGGTTGGGTCTCATTTCTCAACACACATGACTTTTCCCTGAATTTCAGAGTTAATATGTACTATTTTACGAGCAAGAGAGCTCATTATTTTAGGTTACGGACACACACATTAATTTTGTTTCTATGTCTACTTCAATCTTGTATTTTGTTACTTATAATTCAAATTCGAACACCACGCGAAAACACTGTACTATATATAACGCTTTTGGTGAACACACTTTATTTTACAAATTAAACAGCAAAAGTTCATCTATACTCCAGCCAAATTTTTGACGTGACAACGTCTTATAAATTGGTTTGCCGGGTGACACTTCAAGAAACTGCGTTACACGTTACGCTCCGCTCACGTTATGCAGACATAAAAAGTGAAAGGAACTCAAAGTCGTTGTCACGTAAAACTTTCGCCCGTATACCGACTTTACAGGCAACCAATTTTTTGTAAAATGTTTGTAAGCAAACCGTCCATATTTAACCTAAAATTCTCTTTGATGCCGTTTATTTTTAAAAGCAACTTACATTCCTTGTCGATCTAGATCTTTATTTTAAAAAATAATGCTAACAATTATGTCTGAAACTCAACGCAAAACATATCAAGCGAGTTCATAGGAGCGGGACGTTTTTGAAACGGCGAAAGCGCAAAACTCAAGTTTTTGCTTATTTATAAAAAAACTACACAACTTATGAAGAAACTGATACAAGGAACCAAATAATTAGTAATAATAATAACCTACGAATCAAAACATAAGTCATTTCAATAAACCGCAGAGTTCCTGAAATCTCAAAAATACGTTTTTGAGAAAATAATGACTCCCCGTGGCGTGACAACAATCTGACAAAGACATGAAATAATTTAAAAGATCGTAAAAATTTCTCGACAAAAATGCCTATCACTCAAAGAATATTAAAAACATGCTCTGATCTCTTTCCATCCGAAAAATTACTAAATAAAAATGGCCTACGCAAATTCTTATTAAACCAGCAGCTCTAATATTAATTTAACGGCATAAAGGTCTTTAAATTTTATATTGCTTTACTTTGTTTTACGATTTCTGCTGAGGTTAGCATAAGACAGCCACTCGTAAATAAAAATATTTCTCTATTTACGATTATTCCTACCATTTTAAAATAAGAAGTTAGTACTTTGTTACGCTTATAAAAAAAATATCCTTCGTTTTCAGTCCTGAGCGGTAAGTCTATCTAGTGTCTAGTGTCCGCACAATAGAAGCGCATATTGTGTTAAAAAATTATGTGGCCGCATAAATATCTACTTTGACCACACAAGAGACCATTTATACTGATTAACTGGTGGTTACTATAAGCGGTAAGAATCTTACAAAGCACTCATTCACAAAAATCCAGCCTAAGTACACTCACCTACATAAACAACATCATCATGTTTACTCGGAGAGTAGCCGATTACCAAAGAGGCGCGATTTCTCATAATGTTACCGGAAGAGGGTATTAGTATAGTAACATTATTGAAGCTGTGTGGTTCAAAGTATCACAGGTAATATTTAGAACGAACAGGGCAAAATGCCGTTTCCTGCGAGCGCTGTAACAACTTGTATGTACAAAGGAGACGTTACGATCCTCAACCTCAACCTCAACAGCCTGTGTTGGTCCACTGCTGCACGCAGGCCTCCCCCTGATAAACGCCTTATTGGCTTTTATCTCATGGGGGGTAATGCCCATAATCCCCACGCTGGGCATGCGGGTTGGGGATCGCAGTTCGGTGGTAGAATATTCTGCAGGGGGCGCTGCTACCCACCCCCGGTGGATATCCCTTAGTCGCCTCTTACGACACCCGCGGGAAGAGTTGGGATGGTGCAAATTCTAAGCCGGCACTACACAGCCAGCCGGCACCACACAGCTAGCCGGCACCACACAGCTAGTCGGCACCACACAGCTAGCCGGCACCACACAGCTAGCCGGCACCACACAGCTACAACTATCGTTACGATCACGTCTCGTTAATAACGTCAAATAGACTCACCCCTCTGAATCCAGCTTAGGCTACTTTCAGAACTGTGGATTCAATAAAAAACATAGTGTAACAATGTGATTGTTTCAAGATAAATGGTTTTTAACCCCCGACGCATAAAGAGGGGTGTTATAAGTTTAACGTGTCTGTCTGTGTATCTGTGTATCTGTCTGTGGTATCGTAGCTCCCAAACGGATGAACCGATTTTAGTTTAGAGTTTTTGTGTCATAGATAATTTTATCCCGAGTGTTCTTAGCCATGGTTTTTTAAAATCTGTTCAGCCAATAAACGTCGGCGGGATTATAATTTTTTTAATTTTGTCTTGCTATGTTAGGAATATTACATGCCGTATACCTACTTCGTGACATCGTCAAGTTAAGCGTTATGGCCGTACCCTCAACCCTTGCCGGGCATTAAACTTTTGGGCGATACAAACTTTGACTATCGTCATAGATCTAAGTAAAATCTGTAGATATAGTATAGTACCTTCTCCCAGCGCTTACTCAACAACTGGCCTGTGTTACGACTACACACAAACACTCGCACGCAGGTTGCGTTTCCAATTTTGTGGAATAATTATAATGAACAAACACGAGGGCATTGCTGTTGTAGTCTTTTGGTCAGTAAATAAATCTAAAGTACGTCGTAGCAAAGCACGTGTAACACGAACGCCCTTCCGAGCGGCGCGCCGGTCCGACTATGACTGAGGTAGGTGGACCGAATTGCACCTAATTTGAGCCATACTTTCGAGAAGCTAGAAACTCATCTCCCTTTTTTTACTTATATCGATGACTATTATCGTCTTACTTGTAAGACCCTCCTCTCCTTGGAGCTTGTTTCGGATGATGATGGTGATCTTACTTTTAAATCCATCATGGTTATTAACACTAAAGTCATTAACAACGGGATATTTACCATGATTTGAGTTTTGAAGGAAGGTTTTGAGGAACCTGGAATCCTGTTGTGAGAATGTGCAAAAACCGAAGAAGTGATGTACCAACCGGGCCGCGTTCTGATACCGTTAGTGTTGTGTGTCGTGATCGAGTTGCGTTCGATAATGAAGCCGGTGGTAGTAGTAACGTTCGTAGCAAAAGACAAAAAATTAGGGTAGATAGATATATCTGCCAATAACAACTCACTCGCAGTGCCGTCAGTTATTCCGTGATCATGGCGCATGAAACTGTGCCGAAATATTGGAAAGCTCAAAACTCAAATCATGGTAAATATCCCGTTGTTAATGACTTTAGATGGTGATCTTGTTTCAAGAAACGGCTTATCAATTTCTACAAAAAGAAATAGAAAGTATTCCTAACTAGTTTGTGCCAGAAATCAAATAATATCGCAAAAAATTAAGTCGGGACTTGAGTGTCTACTACCCTGAGTGTGGTTACGCACTAGAATAACAGAAAATCTTAGTTTGTGCCAGCTTTCGTCACTCAATAGAAACAGCACCATCGAAGGCGCTGGTGTTGTTTCTATGGAAACGTTAAAAGGTTACTTCTATCCCGTGGGATCTTATTTATGGAATAAAAAGTAGCCTGTGTATAGCCCAGGTATAGCCTGTGACCCCCCCCGAAGGGTTCCCGCCTTGTCGAGGCGGGGGGCTTAGTAATCGCGGCCTGGTCGTGGTGGTCGTGGCGCGTCATGTGTTTCTGGCGCGTCGCGAAGAGGAGAGAGTGAGGGGCCCGATATCGGTCAGCCGCGGTGGGTTCGTGGATGAGTAAGCGTCCCCACGTTCCTACCACAAGCGGCAGAGGCGGAAGCACCCTGAGGGTTTTAGTGGTGTTAGAGTCCCACATCATCGTACTGTCTCCCCGTGGCAGTTCGATATGCGTGCGCATTTCCCTCAGGATAAAAAAAAAAAAAAAAAAAGGTATAGCCTGTGAACTTATTTTACGCGAAATTTCAGCCCGATTAGTAGTTTTGGCGTGATGAAGTAAATTACAACCATTCATCTATCGGAGCCTTTAAAAACAAAGAAAATTACAATAAAAGAATAGAAACAAATTAGAACTTGTATTTACATTTGAAACAGTTGAGTTAACTGAAGACTGTTGCAAATAATCTAGAGTTAGCTCAGCTGACCCATGCCAATACCAGTCGGAAGCGTCCCCTAGATGTTGGCTGCAAACTTCAGTATTTATAGTATTACTGTGATTGTGATAACAGGGCATCGAACAAATTTTCTGATTATGTATTATATATATAAACTACTAGCTTCTGCCCGCGGCTTCGCACGCGTATTTTCGGTACAATGAGTATAATCCAAGTTAGGCTTAGCTCTAAATGTATGCCAAATTTCATCTTGATCTGATTAGTAGTTTTGGAGATCCTAGGTTACAAAAATTCAGATTTCAGCTTTATCATATTAGTAGGCTGACCGGTTAACTGGGGTACTATTATTACAAAGATCATCTGAAATAAACATTCTTTTATTTAATACACAGAATAAAAACTTTAGAAATGACTATTCTAAGTTCCTTTACAATCTATTAGTCTATAGTATATAGGACTAGCTTCTGCCCGCGGCTTCGCACGCGTATTTCCGGTAAAATAAGTAGCCTATTGTTTAAGTTAGGCTACGTCCTAAGTGTATGCCAAATTCCATCTGCATCTGTTCAGAAGCTTTCGAGATCTTAGGTAACAAAAATTTCACATTTCAAAAACTTACGCATTTATAATATTATTAGGATCCTACTAATATTATAAATGCGTAAGTTTTTGAAATGTGAAATTTTGGTTACCTAAAGGCTTTAAAGAGCTTGTTATTTTGCCTTTTCCCAATAATAATAATAATAATAATTCTTTATTGCACAAAATTGGTACAAGTATAACATTTTCCAGGAAAAATCATGGCAAAGGCGAGCTTAACCCTATAAAGAGTTCTCTTCCAGCAAACCTTATTGGGAGAGAGAGACAAATTTGTAAAAGTGGGTACATGTGCATAAACAAAGTATTCTAGGACCGTTGCTATTTCTTCTTTATATCAATGATTTGCCAAATATCACAAAGAATCAATGTGTTCTTTTTGCTGACGATGTTTCAATCGTAGTTGCCGATGAGAAGAAGGATGGAACTTTAATTGAATGTCTTACCTCGGAGGCTGAATCAGTTGTGAATTGGCTGGAGTCTAACAATTTACAAGCAAATATTTCAAAAACTAAATATGTACATTTTCAAAATTATAATAATAACATTAATTCTAATAATAAAATGATATTTAATAGCACTCTGACATGTAGAAATGAAATAATTGAAAAGACTGACGAAATAAAATTTCTTGGTATAATACTGGACAAACATATAAACTGGAAATCGCATATAGAAAAAATTGGCAAAAAACTTAATCGTTTTGTTTTTGCTCTGAAAAGATTAAGAAGAACATCAGGCCAACAAACGGCATTAACCGCTTATTTTGGCTACGTCACCTCAGTACTAGGGTATGGTCTTATGCTTTTCGGTAACTCTACGCACATCAAAAGAGCTTTCATTATTCAAAAAAAGTGTGTAAGAGCCGTTTTTGGAATAGGCCCATTAGAGTCATGCAAGCCTCTCTTTAAGAAACATAAACTCTTAACGCTCACTAGTTTATACATCTTCCAAATTGGCTGTTTTGTAAAAGAGCACGCTTCATTCTTTAACCAGTATAAAGATAAAAATAAATCGGTTATAAAAAATAGAGATCCCACTAGGCTTATATTGCCCCCACACAAAACTGCACTGAGTGGGAAAAATTGCTCCACCATGACTGTTAAAGTTTTCAACAAAATTCCTAGAGACATAAGAGAACTGCCTACTAGTACATTTAAGACAAAACTCCGTAGGTGGCTCTTAGAAAAATGTTTTTATGACATTAAAGAATTTTTATAATTAATCAATAAATTACCTAGTTATATAAGTTAAATATTGTACGTCCATAATTAATGGATAAACTGTTGCTCCACCTAGCTTCTAAGATCTTTTTTGTACACAGTTTCTACAATAAATTTCATTTCATTTCATTTCATTTCATTTCATTTCATTTCATTTCAATCTATCCCAATCTATTTTCTGTTACAACAAGTAATAATAAGTAATTGGAACTAACGATAAAACCCGACTCGGTTCCCGCTTTTTAAGAAAGTATTTCAATACCTCATTTATGACAAGACAAAATTAAGAATTTAAGAACCCGCCGATGTTTATTGAACAGATTTTTATGAAACATGCTAAGAACACTCGGGATAAAACTATCTATGACACAAAAAAACTAAACGAAAATCAGTTCATCCGTTTGGGAGTTACGATACCACAGACAGATACACAGACACGGTAAACGTATAACACCCCTCTCTTTTTGCGTCAGGGGTTAAACATTGCTTCAGCCGTTTAGATGCTTTGAAGTAATAAAGACGATGGTATGAGATAACCTCATAGAAACACTCGAAAAACATTATCCGCCTCGCCAGGTAAGAAGTATTAAATTTTTTTAGTCTATAAACTTAAACTTCTTATTTGATGGCTCGCTGTGTCGGTGCTGCCACAACACTGCAAGTGTCCATGCCAAAATAGTGATAAACTTTAGTATAGACAATTTATAAAATGAATTTTTATTTAAAAAAAATTGGTTGTCTGTAAAGTCGGTTTACTGACGATAGTTGAACGTGAAAACGCAGACGCATCGCTCACTCAAGTAGGAGAGAGACGGATGTCGAGCGCTCTCGCTTGCTCTTCAAGCCTTACATGGAACGCCTCAGAGCGAGGTAACGCCGCATGACGTCATGTTTTTTCGTGCGTGCAGCCGGCTCTATCGAATTATAAGACGTTGTCACGTCAAAAAAAAATAACAAAAAGAGTCTTTTGTTAACGTTTGTTATTGGGTCAACTGGAGCTGACAGACATATGAGTTATCCTTTGTGGTTGCATAAAACACAGCCACAACAACAATCACAACCAAAGCTGCATTCACAAAGTCAGTGACATTTAGTCTAAAAGTTTGCACGACACGGCGTGTGTGCTATTTATCTTTTTAGTATTTTTGGCACTAGACGTCATGTCACTCTCGTGCTAAATCCGTATACGAGCAGGTAAATTTTCAAATTGGCGAATGGACGTTCTGTATTTCACATATTGCGCTATGTAATATTTTGCTCGAAATACAAAATCGAAATGAAAATGATATATCATTTTTAGAGCTGTCCAATTGGTTTACTTTAGTTTTGGTGACATCTAAATAGACCCTAATGACCTAGTAAACATTTTTTATCAATATTCATCAAAACTAGAAATATATGTAAAATAGTGGGGTACCGAGGCTCTCCGGGTTTTCAAAAAACTATCTGAGCGTCTGGTCGGAGGCACTTGTGGACTTTTGAAGTGAGCTGGTAAATTGGCATTTAAAAGGAAACTAAAACCAAATCAAATATCAAAGGGCATTGGGTAAAAGTGGCGTTGTTTTTGATGGTCCGCGGCCAGTTAAAAAACTATTGCCATTAATTAGTACTCTCAAAAATGAGCAACTTTCATTACTACAGCCACTATCTAAAATATATCGGAAGCGAGATATCGAATGGCAAAAAATCATAAAAATGATCGTCTAAATAAACAAATAACAAGACTTCCCTACAGTTTTTAGTAACCATTGCATTTCATAGAAGTAGTAGAATGAAATTAAACATAACGAGCTCGATTGTAAACCGGCCCGGAGCTCGGTTCAGTTATGCTAACCAATCTATATATATATAGCTATATATAGCTATCTATATATAGCTATATGACCATAAACACCTACATATTATATAGTAGTATTAGAAATAAAATATTATTGATGGGATACATGTTTTTTATTCATAACTTAGGTACTCGTTCCATACGTAAAATAATAGTATTTTTTAAATTAAAGTGCATTTTGGAAGGAGACGAAACCGATCACATCAATTTAGATACAGGCTTGAACAGTCTATCAGATGAACCTGTCCAACAAAATGAATACAGAAGCAATGACAGCGACTATGATAACTCTTATGTACTATTCGATCTTGATCAGCAACATTTTAAAGCACCCAAAAAAATGTCCGACACACACACCCGGAACCAGAACCTGAACTTCTAATAGATATTGATGCTGAGCTACATGTTCCGAAAAGTAATAACCAAGACAATCTAGAGAGAAACTCGGATCCTGAACGTAGTTCTCACTTGGTTAAGAGTTTCTATTTTATTGAAAGCAGAAATGGAGGAAAAATCGTTCTAAAAGATGGATACCGATATCGTATAAATAAAACATATGGAAGTGGTGCTTCAATTTGGCGATGCACAAGGCAAAATTGCAACGCAACACTTAAGCTAGAAACAAATAGTTACTTTCATTGTGAGTTGACTGTACATCGACGCAGAGGCACTAATTAGCATAATATTTAATTTGCATAACAATAGATTTTTAGTATCGACGCAGAGCCACGTCGACGCAGAGGGAACCATTCATTTTATCACTAACTTAGATGATATTTTTCTCAACTTCAAAGTCGAATATTTCGGCTCCGATGTAAGTTACGGCGTATTTTGTTTTTTATAATGAATATACAGGTGTAGTACTTAAATTCAACACAAATTCCATCAGTGGCCGCATAAAAAAAAAACAACGCCACGACTCCATACAAACTTACCCAATGCCCTTTCGATGTCAGTGGACTTTATGTCGTTAGTGTATAGGATTATGAATTTTTTCTTCATAATGTGAATATCTCAGAAACCTGACGCTTTTATTATGTTAGAGAACATTTTTAAAGTGTTTTAGTGTAATCCAAATATACAATTTTTATTGTGCGCGGCGATTTTGAAAAAAAAAAGGTTAGGTTCAATAATTTTCAAACCCTTATCACAAGTATCTTATGTTTCATATTATTTTATTTCTATTAAGTAGGTACGTCCATTATCTTCTAAGAACACTATTTAGAGCGTCTATCCGGTGCTATTAGCCCGTGGAAATTGGTTCCTTTAGATTGTTCCACTCGGGTACACTAAGTATTAATATCTGAGAGCAACTAGGCTCGTACGTAGTAGACTAGTGTCGATATTATTCTCTCAAAATATCCTGCTATGAACGAGATGTGAACCATTGTGATCAAAAGGTTTTTGTTATTTTAGTGCTCCCTCCACTCGGGTTAATTTCAAAAAAATTAAATGAAATCTAATTTTTTTTTTCGTTTCGAAAAACTGTTGGGATATTACTTAATTTCGATTAAAACAGCACTAAGAAATTACCCTAAGTGTGAAATGCTTACGTACTTTAATATTTATCAAAAAGCAATTCTAATCACACAAATATTATAAATTCGAATGTTTGGATGTTTATGTATGGATGTTTGGATGGATGTTTGTTACCTCTTCGGATTGTGTTGAAAATATTTCCATGTGTTGCAGTGTAGTTGGCAATGCCGGCTATTTTGCCGGGCATTGAAATGCAGCTATAGATTTCTCGGAAACTATAGCCTGTTTTCGACCTTCTTTAAAGAGTAATCGACCAACATACTTTAAAAGAACATTCCGAACATTAAGAAGGATTATAAAAAGTCACAATGTTTTTCTGTTGACCAAGTCATTGTTGACAAATGCCCGTTGCGATGTCCAAAGAAATTGTAGGTACAGCCGCACAATTAAGTACTTACCACGTCCCTGGCGATGTAATATTTTGACAGCCGGTCTGGAACCTTTGAACAAATCGTCACAGAATAGACCCTGGTTAAAAACCGGTATAGTACTACTCATAAAACGCATTAGCGGAGCTGTAATTATAGCAATTAACCGTCGACCTTCTGTGGCCTTCTTTGACTTATTACCTACTGACGATATGGCTGGTGAATGATGGACGTGTTTGAACTTGCTAACTAGCAATGTATGATCGATTATTATCAGGCAGTTGGCTGTATTGCTTCTGGATTCGTTTAATTCTGTAATTCAACTCGGCGAAGTGTTGCAAGTAATCAGCGCACAAAAGTTATTAATTGAAATCTATAAAAAACTCGCTTTTGGTGAAGGTTTATAGGCTTACAAAATTTTATTAAGAATATAGATTCCAGTTTTACACTATCATGGCGAAAGACACAGATGCCAGTCTACTACCCCGGGTCGCGGCACGCCCACGGATCCCACTGCCAAGGCTGGGCAGTGAATGCGTTAAGAGTCCAGATGAGTACTTTCGATTCGTTATGTAGCAAACCGCTACAGTTGTTTAGATACTCCGTATAAATAGTATCACATAGAAACGTTCGGAAAACATAACCCTCATAAAAACGGGCAAGGTCTAGCAATCAAACTGTGATATTTTTACACTAAATCAAACGAATGAACCAAAATGAACTTTGAAATACCAAACCAGGGTAAACAATTCGGTAAGGGACCACCTCCATGAGTGTAATGTAACGTCGGCCAAAGTCTATAAGTCTGTAAGTTCTACCAGTCTTGAAGGTTAAAACCCTTTGGCGTTTGGCGTTTGGCTGGGGCAGTGGGAGTAGGAACGGATTTTTCAGAGTCGCACTATCACACTAATATTATAAGTATTAAAATTATAGGTTTGGATGGATCGTATGTTTGCTACTTCTTCACGGAAAAACTACCGAACTGGGCTGATATTATGCATATGATCCAGGTCTAGACCTGCTGGAATAACACAAATGATTTTTATTCCATAATCCAGTTTCCATCGAATAGAGATAATCTTTAAATAATAATTAGGTACCTATTTATTATAAATCTCTAATAGAAACAAAAGATATATTTGTTAGTTATTCACACCAAATATGTGACTTCCACGGCAATATCGCAACGATATTTGTGGGATATCGATTCGGCTCAAGACACTCCGATGGAGAAGATCCCTCGGATCTAAGATCTCCACCTCCATAATCTACTAAGCACACAGTAGTTAGCATAATTGGTTTTGCGGTAAAGGCCCCAATTCCATTATGCCATTGAGTGAAGTTCGTCCGGTCGTAACGCTACCTGATCGTTGGGTGATTGGGAATAGTCAGTGTAACCGCTGTCTGGAATGCTTATACAGAGTGAATTCTTTGGACTACCCCAGTAAAGATATACATTTATTATAGTCTCAATACCATTTTCCCTGTAGCTACAACGGTTAAGGTATTTATCCTACTGCCCCGTCCAAAAATCTATTCTGTATAGATATGTTAGTATATTTTATCTTTAAGTATCTAAAAACTCTCTAGAGATGATGCCCTTCAAATGACGATAAAGAATATGATGTATTCCGGCTGCAGCGGCCAGTCTAAACGGAGACTAGCCACGCAGTACATTATTATTAGTGCACAAGTGTATGCGCAAACACAGGTTATTCTCTATTCCTTCACGCTCATAATTCCATAGGACGGCAGAGCCAACACGACCGGGGAAAGGTCAGGGGCAGGACCAACGGCTGATCGTGCTTTCCAAGACCAACCGCCACAACCTTTGCTGTGGCGGTTGGCGGTGTTATATGCCCGTGGTTATAACACCATCAACTTCCTGACTCCGTGCTGCTACTGTGAAATTTTCTTGTTAGAAAAATTACAACAAAAATTACAAAACACTCCTGACAGCAAGATCAACAAGCTCAAGCTAAATCAACACCTTTTCTAGTTCTAGCCCGTCGTGACATTGGTAGATAGTGACTATGACTTGGTTTAAAACTTCGTTCTACCTCTACATTTTGAAGTCATTTAGGCAAACTTTAACAGTTAACCAAGTCAGTTTCAGACCCTCCCTGCGTCAGTGAGACCCCTGGGTTTGTGATAAATGATCGCCCTTTCTAGGTACCTGCTAATCCTTTCTGACCGCGCTGAAATCCAAGAACTCACTTATCAACCTTTTGTTTTAGGGAGCTTTAACAGGAAAAAAGTAAAATTACGTTTTTTTTTCACCCGTGTTCGTTACGTTACGTGAGTTTCGGTTTGCGGTTATTCATCAAGTGGGTTTTGTTTTGTACCGAAATGTCACTGTTTTTAACCCTAGCTACCTAGATACCCTTAACCCTAGCTTCCACCCGTGGCTTTGCATGATTTCTCGGGGATTAAGAGTAGTTTCTATGTTATTCTAGATCTAGAATAAGCCGAAATTCGCCAGAACTACTGAACAGCAAACTACAGAACAGGCAGAAATTGCATAGACGTACTATGTAATTTCTGCCATCTGCAAGATTGGATTATCATAGGTTCTTTTAAAGAAATAATATGTCTTTTGAAAAGCGGACATGTAAACATTTTTACCCGACTATCAACGGAGAAGGGTTGTTAATTCTAACGCAAATACATAGTTGCAACACTCAGTAGTATGAGCCGCATACTTAAATAAAATAAATAAATGAATAATTCTAGACCTTCACACAGCATCATCCTAGCTCAAAACTGAGCTTGTGTTTTAATTATAAAAAAAAACCAAAAACTAAAATATAGGAAGAAGAGGTGAGAAATTAAAAATTCTAATTGTTAAAATGAAACGTGAAGTGCGAATCAGACTCGCGCACCAGATTGAAACAGTCAGTCAACTCTACGAACACAAATTCGACGAAACAAAAGACAAGCCGAAAATCGGCCACAATATAGTCGCCTGCCACGCTACGGTATTTTTTGACAGGCCATGTTATGGCCTCTTGCCACCGGAGAAGTTAATTGAATTTTTTCCTTTACTTGTGCTATAAGACCTTGTTTCTTGCAAATTTTATGATTCTAGGTCTATGGGAAGTACCCTATAGGGTTTGTGTGCATGTGATACCATTGGAAATTTCAAAATATTCAGACATTGTTGGCTGTTTCTTCTGATTGCGTTGACCCGGATGTTTTACTTATATCGAAGCTCCAAGAGGTTACGTACTTGGATATTTGATGTTAATTTCAACTCGATATTCATTCCAGAGAAAAGGAGGTTGACAGATGGACAGACAGACAGACAGAATGATAACAAAGTGATCCTATAAGGCTTTCTTTTTTCTTTTGAGGCACGGAACCCTAAAAGCCAAATATCAAAGGTCAAAGATCAAAGGTCTTGATTGATATTTTTTTATTTTCTGTTTGGTACACGCACGACTATAAGGTTTTTTGATTCTTGACTGTCAAACTACCAAACAGCAAATAAAATCGTGGAATAACCAGAAATAAAAATTTCAAAGTCTACGGCGCAAAATATCTAACTTGAACCTGGAAAATATAATTTCTTCCATCAGATATTGTTCTGTAAAGGCACAGCATATGGTAAAAAATATACTATCTCACTCCTTTGATTGATGATCCTGTGCCTGCTTTTGTGCTACAAAGTTTGCGGGTTCCACCGCACATATCCAACTGAGTCGCATTTTCATTTTTTCGCTCTCGTTTGAGGTTAAGAATAAATCGTCAATTAACTAGAACACTGTAAATTCTACACACACATGACTGACGCACTGCTGGATCAAACCTATTGCTCCGTTATAACTTGTATAACGGAGCTCAGTGACATTCAAAAACGGAACGAGCTATAAACGTTCACTCATTGCTCTGCAACAAAAGGCCTCTTTTTAAAATTTGAACTTTGAATAGTGAAAGCTATGAATATAATGATAACACTAACCGTCAAATACCCAAACGCAATTCGGACTTAAGCACATCTCAAGTTGCGACTTTTTGACAGTTTTCAATAAAAATATGTCAAAAATTCGTCATTTGAGATGAGCTTAAATCTGAGTTGCGTTTGAGTACTCAGCGGTTAGTAATATTCGAAAACAACACGTCAATGTTCAACAACTTGTTTTGTGAAATGTAGTTCAACCCTAAGGGCAGATTTTTGAGCGTAAAAGGTCGCGGATTTACAGGATTAGCTGAGTTGGATGTTTTTAATTTTCCACGGTCGGATTTTTTGCGACTTTTGTAATTATTTGAAAATTCTCAAACAATGAGCTTGGACTTTAATCTGTTTGAAATTGAAATAACAAAGTTGGGTGTGTAACAAAATGTCAACTCATCTAACTAATTTAATATAAGCGAAAGTTTGTGAAGATGTTCTTGTGTGTTGTTAAACGGCAAAACAAATGAATAGATCGCGCTGATTTTTTTCATTGTCGTATTTTTAAATCTGATATATATTCATACTTTTCTTACATTAATCCGAAAGTAATTCTTTCTCCGTCTGTCTGTCTGTTACATTTTAACGCCTAAAATACTGAACCGATCTTGATAAAATTTGGCGGGGAGGTAGACGGTATCCCAGAGATGGACTTTTTATCTCGGAAAAAGCGTGCGACCCCGCGGGCAGAAGTTAGTTCCCGTGGGAATTCCAGGATAAAATATAGCTATATTTTATCCTGGAATTCCCACGGGAACGGGAACTACGCGGGTGCAACCGCGAGGCGATCGTTTAGTCTAGTCTTGATAAATAGAGCTAACTAAAAATATATCTAACCTTTGCCCTGCGGTTTTGTGTGTATTTTTTCAAATAAGTATTAATGTAAGTAACTAACTTCTGCCCGCGGGGTCGCACGTATGTCACTCCCTGAAAAGTAAGCTTCCTAACGGTGAAAGAATTTTTCATATCGGTCCAGTAGTTTCGGAGCCTATTCAATACAAACGAACAAACAAACAAACAATCAAATCTTTCCTCTTTATGATTTATTAAGGATTTAAGATTAAGATGTAAACGGAAGCTAATTCAAATAATAAATATATCTTCCCTTGCACAGCCGCCTTTCTTACATAAAGAATTACCTATAATCATTCTATACTGCTTGCGTACAAAGCTCCCCCGGTGTTAACGCCACGAAGAGGCCGACGACGACGTGAATTCAGCCACAACACATAGCTGCAACTTCAATCATGTCTTCGGGAGCGTGCACCGCGGCATCAGCCCGCATTCCACTCTCATCATACCATTCAGACAATAAACAGCCTCCGAACTCGGCGCAAGTCAATTCAGTTTGTATAAACATTTATTACCTAAGCCATTTTCAATATTGTAAAAGTGTAATTTCTACGAAATCAAATAATATCGCAAAAATTTTCGACTTCGACGGAACTTAAGCCCGCATCCTTCTCTCAGTAAGGGAATGTGCTAACCAACTACACCACGAGCTCAAGTGACGTAATTTCTAAGAAATTAGAAATTAGCCAGAGTGCACTATAATAACAAAACCATAGTAAAAGTCCATACAAAGCTCTAAAAGACCGTCTCGCTTTATTAATAGGTACAGTAGGTAGCTTTGTTTGTTAAAAAGATGTAATTTTTTATGGTGAGTAGAGTCTTATTTCCTTCCGGGGTAGGTAATAACTTAATTCCTCTTTTGTTAACAATGTAATCTACACCAATTACCGTTTCAAATGTATCAATTAACCTTTATCAGGGCCATCGACGTTACCATTAAAAGGTAAATACGGCCAATTAAAAGTTACTGGCCGATTGAAAAATAAATAATATGTTTTTTGGGAATATTGAACAAGGGTTTTCGAAAAGGTTTGTTATACAATCAAATAATAGAAATAAATTAGAACTAGTGTTAACAATTTAGCTAACTGCAGACTGTTGCATACAATCTACAGGTAGTTCAACTGATCCATATCAATACCGGAAGCGTCCCCAAGACACTGGCTGCATTGCCCCGCTGTATGGCAATGCTGATGCGCGGCGCCAGATACTCAACAGCTCGCGGGTGACTGACGCTGACACGTCGCTTCGACCTTGTTAAAATTACCAAACATGTCGATTTCATTTCGCTCTCAGGCTGGAGCGAAATTAAATTTCGTTTCTCGATATCGTTCCAATTTACAACCACCAACCTCTTTGATGAGGTTTTTTGTTTTAATAGTGCGGTAAGCATCACACACTACGTAAGTAAAGTACGTACTATAAAAGTTACTCTGTTCTCACACTTAGGGAAATTTCCAATACAGTTAATGAAATCCCAAAAATGTATGACCTCAACTTACTGAGGACACTCCTCAGTAAGTTGAGGTCATAAATTTTTGGGATGGGGTCAAGTCCCGTCGAGGTCGTAAATTTTTGGAACATTATTTAACCTCTTGGCTTAGGTTGGAATTACTGCTTTCTTACGTAAGCAACCCGATGCCTATTGTAGTGACTTTTAGATAGGGCTTCAGCAAACTGGTATTCTTGAATAATATTGTTCTTGTTGGCCTTGCAGGTACAATATTCACACAACGTGATCATTTTTGCGAAGTCCGGGAAAGTCACATGGTATGACAAATTTAGATGAAATGAAATGAAAACATTTATTGAAAAAGAAATGCACAATAACAGTGGTTAACTCAATGTTAAGCTAAAGCTAGGGGTTATCAGTTTCTCGTCAAGTGAAATTAGGTCTAGATTAAATTACATAAATTAGTTTGAATTAGGCATGTAGAGATCAGGAAAAGGTTCGTCGTTGAGGAATTACGAATTGTTTATAGTCATTGTCTAAAAATTCACTTACAGAGTATATGGTTTTATCTAGCAGAAGAAGTTTCACATTATTTAAAAATGATTGTTCACAATTTATGAGTCGAATACACAATGGAAGTTTGTTAAAAAGTTTAGGGCCAATAACTTCCGGCTGCTTTTTAGAGATGTATCCGAGTCTATGGGCAGTTGCCTCTCGATGACCTAGACGTACCTAATAACAAAAGAGTAGTAGATACAAATATTTGAATGCGAGAAATTTTGATACTGCAGCACCTACCTGATCTTAAAATAAGAAGTTTCTGTTAAGGGATGGCTTAACTCACCTCCTCACCTCAACACCCTATATTGGTCCACTGCTGGACGCAGGCCTCCCCCTGATAAGCACCTTATAGATTTTTATCTCCTAGGGGGTATACCCATAATCCCTACGCTGAGCATGCGGGTTGGGGATCGCAGTTCAGTGGTAGAATTGTTCTGCAAGGGACGCTGCTACCCGCTCCCGGTTGATATCTCTTAGTCGCCTCTTACGACACCCGTGGGAAGAATTGGGGTGGTGTAAATTGTAACCCAGGGGGGACCTTGGGACCTTGGGATGGCTACTAGTTGAGTAGAGATCTACAACTAAACACCGAGCCCCTTTTAATCCTAAATCCTCTTAAGGACACTTACGTCTGCAGCTGAACACATGCTTCCCCCAAAGATGACGACCTCGGTGGCGCGGCGGGCGAAGGTCCGCCTGCGGCGCGGGAGGTTGCGGGTTCGATTCCCGCCTTGGGACAAATGTTTGTACGATCTACAAATATTTGTTCCGGGTGTTCTGGTCGTTTCTATGTATAATAAAAAATATCTATTCATGTAATGTATTATTATTATGTATATCAGTCATCTAGTACCCATAACACAAGCTCTGCTTAGCTTGGGGCTAGATGATGCTGTGTGGATTGTCCAGCATTATTATTATTATTATAAAGGGGGGGCGGGCTGCCAAGAGTAGTGATTATTTGCCATAATTACCACGCAGCAGGTTGGAAGGTGATCGCAGTTATGCTGGGCTAATTCCACGCAATGCGAAACCTATTATTCGCCTTGGAGTCGAGACCCTAGGTCCGTGGGGTACCGAGGCACTTCGGGTTTTTCAGAACGTAGTCATAGGATACATAAAAATAATAATAGGATACATAATAATAATATCATACATAAAAAATAAATATATGCTTGAGACTTGAGAACCTCCTCCGTTTTTCGTCTGTTGAAAATATATTAGTTCTTTCTGTTGTTTTCTACTGACCGTATAAAGAGATTTTATAAAATTTGTCATTCAAGAATTATACTAAAATTAACAGGTACTTAGGCAGGTACATGCGTTTAAAAACCAGCCCGTGCTTTTCTAATTCGACCTTTATTCTGATGAGAATAGAACTGAATCCTGTGGGTGGTTAATTAAGTTTCGTCTCTAATGTCAACTTAAGAGCTTGAGCTTGAGAAAATTCACGCCTTTTCTTGCATTATTTCATATAAATTTTCTTATTAGATTGTTAAAGTGCTAAAGGGGAATCTTACTGTTAGCAACTAATTAAAAAGCTGGATATTTTACACATGCATGCTCTAGCTAGACATAAAAAAATGTTAGTAGGTATGTTAAAGATTTTTCACAAATAAATAAATAATAAAAGAAAATAATGCGGTTGTATTGCAGGTCTCGACAGAACCAACACATTTTTTCCCCTTGGAGTCGAGACCCTAGGTCCGCGGGGTACCGCAGCTCTTCGGGTTCTTAAAAAAAATATCTGAGAGTCTGGTCGAAGCGACGCGTGACCCGAGAGCTGGCGCACCGCATCAGCATTGCCATACAGCGGGGCAAGGAAGCCAGCGTCTTGGGGACGCATCCGACTGGTATTGATACGGATCAGATGAGCTACCTGTAGATTGTTTGCAACAGTCTGCAGTTAGCTCATTTCTTTCAATTGTAATTACTAGTTCTAATTTATTTCCATTATTTGATTACAATTTTTGTGAATAAAGGAATTAAAAATAATAAAAAAAACCGTATTTTGTTAGTAAATATAAACAGGCACTAATTAGGATTTTTTTTTATTTGGCATTATACAAGGTACTAAATATGACTTATAAAATTTAGTAGATCTCCTCACGAAACAATCCCACGTGGGAGAGGTGATTCTACCAGCTATAGTTTGAAGGATGGTGTTGGGGCTGCACCCTGCGCATCAGGGAATTATGTAAACCTGATGCCGGAAAACTGTATATTTTTCGGTCAGTCATGCCATCGCCATGTTTTATTTTATGAACGTTTCTGTCGTAGGTAGCGTTTCGACAGTATTTTATTTTTAGCAAAATGTCCCATTACCCATTCTCGTACTCGAAATCGAAAGAAACGTATTATTTCCCCCAAATGGTAAAGCAGCACTTTCCCTAAGTTCATTCACTCATTTATCACAGCTTAGCGGCTAACAGATAGATCGTTCCAAAGATTTTGGAAAAACGTTACCCTACTGGAAATTAATTCTGACTAAATACAAAGAAATGACAGCAGTCATCACATCACCCTTTAAGCAAAATAACGGCTTTTGCAGCGTACGAGATTTAATGCACACTGGAAGACGTACATTTTGTTTTTCCTAAGCTGTCATTTCGAATTATTTAGTTTCATTCCTATTTCATCATGGGAAGTATTCCGATTTAGGCACCGATATTTAGGGCACCACATTTATGGCACCTATTTTATTCCCAGTTAGGGCACCCACAAAAAAGTAATGTCTAGTGATGGGCTTTTGATAATACCAACTGTAACTTTTGTAATTAGATCTTGACGTAAGACAAGCATACAGGTATGTAACGATAAGAAACGTAAACTATTTTTGTTATTTCTAAAGTACTACGTCAGAATTGGACGAACTGCGTATGGATTCTTGACGAACCGCTTATTGGACGAAACGCGTATTGAACGAAACACTTTTTGGACGAAACGCGTATTGAACGAAACACGTTTTGGACGAAACGCATTCAAATTTTAATTGGACAAATCGCGTTTTAACTAACCGCTAACAAATCGTTCACTTCACTTGTTTGTCCACGATCCCTTTTCTCACCGCTCAAAGTGGCGTAGATTGTTTATGAGTTTTATGACTCATGTAAGATATGCAACTACTTTTCGTTAGAGAGGACGTAAGAGATGACGATACGTTGGAAATAAGGTCCCGGTCTTTAGGATTAACCCGCAAACTCGTTCGAGGATTCCACGAAAGCTATTCCAACATTGTACAAAGCGTACCAGCCATTTCTTCTTAAACTACGAAGCCACGTACGTCAGATGAAGCAATTTGTCGTCTGAACGACATTCCGGGGAGTAACGAAGCGTTGTGAGTGCGGCAATCAACACCCATCGCAGACAGAAATAGACGTAAGTGGCCAGTGAATGAACTTAAATTTGTGTAGTTACGGCAGTATTCGTTGAGACATTGGTACCAAATCAAATGTCGCCAAAAGCAATCTTAACTTATTTACAGCATTAGATACAAATTAGTTTGGTTTAGTTAGGTACTTACTAAAAACTAAAACATTCACCATGTGACACATTCAACATGTGTCACGTTAGGACTGGAATGGAGACCCGGCCTAGAGCAGACACTCTAGCACCCTAGGACGAGGGCGATCACCGAACCGTTGGGTGGACGATATCAAACGACACGGAGGCAGGATAGGACGGCCCCATGAGGACTGGAAATGAAGCGAAAAGGCATACATCCAAGCTGTGTGGTGCCGGCTTAGAATTTGCACCACCCCAATTCTTCCCGTGGGTGTCGTAAGAGACGACTAAGGGATATCCACCGGGGGCGGGCAGCAGCGCCCCCTGCAGAACAATTCTACCACCGAACTGCGATCCCCAACCCGCATGCCCAGCGTGGGGATTATGGGCATTACCCCCATGAGATTAAAGCCAATGAGGCGCTTATCACGGGGAGGCCTGTGTCCAGCAGTGGACCAATATAGGCTGTTGAGGTTGAGGCATACATCCAAGAGTAGATCCCGAAAAGGCCGACATGATGACGATGATGATGAAATAAAACATTAAGGCCCACTTGCGCTAGGCTAGGTTAACACAGTTAACTCAGAGGTAATTACTACTTTGGAGTTAAATTTAAATTATTTCTTGTTCCACCAAGAGTTACCCTTGTGTTAAATATTGAAATTTTTAACCCATTAATGTGGGAGGGTTAGGTCAACTAACTCTGGGCTAGTAATGTCAAAAATATGAAAATAGCGATATTATATTACAGGTTAGGTAATGTTGATTGAGTTTGTCATATCGTTTTTTTGTGTCCTGAACAATAAATGACATCGTCGAATACATTAGTTCAGACTTTTATAGTAGAAGAATTGCAGAACGGTCCATTCATATCAATTAAGGCTACATACGTTTTAATAACACTAATATTATAAATGCAAAGTTTGGATGGATGTTTAAATGTTTGTTACCTCTTCACACCACGGTTTCTGAACGGATCGGTCATGCTGAAACTTTGCATTGATGTAACTCTTAGCCTGGAATCAAATACAGGTTTTTGATCCCATAAAACAGTTTCCATGGGATAAAAATGCCCTTTATACGTTTCCATATAAACAAAGCATGCGAAACCGCGGACAGAAACTAGTTAAAAAATTAACAACAGTCAATTTAATGCGATCAAGAACCACAATGTCATTTGAAATTTGACATGAAGGAATAGACTTATTCAAATTACTGTAGAGCGAGAGAGAGCAGTACACTTAAATCATTCAGCATTCGTCCTGCTATGTTTGGCCGGATATAAAAAGAATGAATGAAAATGACATTAACCTCGGGTTAGTGGACTCTGGGTTAATTTTCACTGGTGCAATATAAACTGTGAACTAATAATTCAAAACATTAACACTAAGTTAGTAAGCCTCGAGTTATTTATTTAACTCCAAGTTTTGGCACAAGTAGGCCTAATAATAATTGGAATTATAGCTTTTATTTAGGATTGGCGCTGTTTGATATAAGGTGTCATGGGTAGTGCGAAACTATTTTCATTTTGGAGTGTAATGGTATGATGTTGATTGCGAATGAGCACATTAAGTTTTGCGACCATCTTTAACTATTTGCTTTATAACTTTGTACCTATAACTCATGCTAAAACTAAAACTTACTTAGAATCAATTCTCATTTTGGAGTCTAATGGCATGTTACAGATTTTTTAACACTATTTTTCTGGAGGGCAAACCTGGATGAGATTGGCGCAGGACCGTGTGGAGTGGCACAAAAATTTAGAGACCTTATACCCAGCAGTGGGTGAAGTCGGGTTGCGGATGATGATGATGATTTTTCTCCTTCTAGCTATTATGCAAAACGCAGGAAATTTTATAAACTAAACAAAATTATCACCCCCATTTTTAGAAGACCGGGGGGGGGATGTCTTCTAAAAATAACACCACTATCATCCACTATCATGGAAAAAGTCAAAGCTTTGTAAAAAAATATAAGATCCACCTAGTACTTTGTTGTAGATTAGTATTTTCTAAACCAATTTCATTATAAATTACTAAAACGATTATTAATTAAATAAGAGCGTGCAATGCGTAAATATTTCTCAAATACTCTTTATTGACGAGAAACTTGACACCAAAATCAAATTCAATTACTAAAAGCTAAAAATAATTAACTGTGTACAAACTTGAGAGCGTTAATTAATTTGAAACCCAGCGAAATGTACTATCGAATTGGTTTTGAAGTGAGCGAAAAATAGATTTTATGGCAATGATTTTCAATTTGGCCAAATTGTTCATGCCTACCGCAATATATGAAAACTAAAGATTTCCATCAGTGCATCCTACTAACATTACATTACCTACGGAGCTGAGACGTGGACACTCACGGTAGGGCTGGTCCACCAGTTCAAAGTCGTTCAGAGTGCTATGGAAAGAGCTATGCTCGGAGTTTCCCTGAAGGGTAGGATTCATATCGTTATCAGTTCGAATCTTTGTTTGTTTACTTTTGGTTGTTGTTTTGGTTTCGTTGAGCACCTACGTACTTTTCGGAATTTTGGAAAATAAACTTGTATATCCTAAGCCTGTGAAGTCTGAAGGAAAATCGTTGACTCTATGTTAAGTAACTAGTAATCACAAAGCCTATAAACTGTGAACGATAGGTTTATACCTATTTTCACGTGTCACTCTCTCTAGCGCTAGCTCAGTTGAACGGATACCTAATCCTATCCTATCCTATCCTATCTTTCTTTCACTCATGAGCTACCCAGCTCTAAGACTACATCATTGATCCACTGAGCTAAAGAGCTAAATGAGTGATATATATCAGTAGATCAAAAAGATATGTATCACTCTTTTCAATAGAGTGTTAGAATATGCGCATCCCTAGGTAGATGCTGTATGCAGTAAGCTGAAGATAGGGCGCAATGGCGCTCATTAGGGGAGGTCTATGTCCAGCAGTGGACTAACATAGGCTGATGATGATGATGATGATGTTCATACCTACAGATTTATAGGAAAGTGAACCCAGAGTGCGCCATACATTATTAACGCATTCACTGCAAAGACATCGGTGCGACATAAGCGGGCACGCCCCGCATGCTAAGTGGGTTAAGTAAGAGGCATAAGTAATTCTTAGAAACGTCGAGAAACAAAAGCGCATAAACAGTAAGTAAATCAAACGTGACTTCTGGACAAAACGTACAGAAATCTCTTTCGCAGGAAAAAATGCGAGAGGATTTTCAACTTATTTTCTTTATTAAACTTCACTTACACAATAACTGTAGGTAGCAGTGTAGCATAGGTTGGTATTGGTACCCAGGACGGTTTTCTACCAAGCAACCCCTCAAAAAAAACCGAAACAAAAATATGAAACCGCCTTCCTTGACAGTCCCAACTCCCAACCTCGTTATTGCGTTATTGTGTGAAGAGGATAGGCATAGGATTTCGCGTTCACAGGAGCGGGACAGAGCAAAGCGGCGTAAGCCCAAAAATCAAGTTTTTAGTAGTTATTTGCTCCCCACAAACATTAGAATAGTTAATTGAAAAAAAGGCAACAAATAAAATGTTCTTTATACTTAGTTCAATTACTATGCTTAATCTCAAGATCGTATCATCTGTATTTATTGAGAAATTAGGGTTTTAGTATAAAATTAGAGGTAACTTTGCGATTTTTTTCTGTCGAGAAAATTTTATGGTATCGTGTTTTCGAAACATATGATCGATAGAATAAGTCCTGAACTTTACCATATATAAATTTCAAAGTTAAATATTCAGTAGTTTGGAAGATATGGAGGTCCGACGGAGTTGAAAATAAGCAATTTGAGGGTAGGTACCCCTTTAACAATAGTTAGTATAAACAACGGCGAGTGGAGCGAGCTGCCAAGAGGTGACTATCCCCCAGAGTCAGAATCGCTCTTGGTACCGTATGCATAAATTAACCTTACCTATTAAAATTCAAAGCCCACGAACCTCCCTGCGGTATACAAGTAATTGTGTAAGAGTGCACTATCATTGTAGTTGATTGACAATTGACATTTAATTAACGAGACAGTTGGAGTATTGGGAGACGGTGCTAATTAGGTTGGTAGGTTATATTCTGGTTCTATGTACTTAGGAGAGTGTGTCGAAATCAATTCTGTTCTATTGGAACGAAGCTCCTTACCGCGCGTTGCGAAAGGGGGCTAGACGGAAAAAATTAAGAACAAAAGTTGTAACGACACTTTTTGCTCTAGTTGTAAGCCGTGCGGCGTGCGCGTGTTTCTCTGTCTCTCTCTCTCTCTCTCTCTCTCTTATAAAAAGCAAGCCAGTTATTTTCGGTTCGTCTTTCTATTTCGCATTGAACAGTGTGGTGTCGCGACGATTATTTTAGTTGAGTGTATACAGGTTTTTTGTACTTAATAAATAATAAAAAATAATAACATTATTGAATCCTGACAGTGTTTCTGCACAAGTTCCGGATATTGCTGATGGGGTTAGGAAAGTAGAGATTTTATACAGACAATAATAAATGCTTTTGTCGAAAGGAACTTCGTTCCACCTCTCAAGTTTTTTTTTATTTTATACTGCGTTGGTATTGGGATTTTCATAGCAAGAAAAATTCACAGTTGGAGTCAGGATGTTGGGGGTGTACACCCCCGTGCCTCAGAAAGCTGCTGATCGTGTCCACAGATCGTGTCGGTCTGCCGTTCCATCGAATTGTGAAGGTGGAGAATAGAGAGTGTACCTGTGTTAGCACACACACTTGTGCACTATACTATGTCCTGCGAGAATTCGTGATCGAAATTAAGCTAGGTCATTATCATGGAAAGAAAGCTTATACTTGGTTTAATGAATATCGTGAAAGTCAAATATCACGTGTTATGGTCGTCCCGTCAAGATTAATCAGACGGCTTAATTTTGCGGGTAAATTAATTAAGCTTTCGATTAACTTTAATTAATGGTAATAGAGTTTTTTTTTCTTCAGCCTATTCCATATAGAGCCTCCCCCAAATCTGGGCAAAGACCTCCCCCAAATGTTTCAAATCAGAGATTTTAATTTTAAAAAAGTTACATTTGTTATCCAGGGACGTATGCAAAACGTCTGATATTAAACGGTAACTAATAAATGGTAATAAGCCGAGAAACCGTTCGTGGTCATGGTAACGACCTCGAAATGACAGTATTATTCCTATTGTATCGATTAACCTTGCTCGTACTTGAACCTTAGACTATTTACGTATATCAGCCGTTTGAAACGCGCTTTGGTAACGCGCTGGGATAGTACGGGCTTGCACAGTACCAAAATGAACAAAGTTTTCGTTTATTAAAAATGCAACAAATCACTAAAATCATTCGAAAACTACAAGCGAACTGGCAGAATTGTGGCAAATAGCCGCATAAGCTAGGAACCGCAGAAGACGAAGAGTTCGTAATGAAACCATTGGATTGCTGTCATACCACGAAAAATAATTCCTCTCTATCAGGAAAGAGCGCTATATGTAGGTAGGTATAGGTGGAAACGAAAACGAAAATAGTTTCTCGATACTTTACGAAAACGCATACTATTTATTAATGTTACTGTATATATTATTGCATTAATCCTGAATTCTGTTTCCCATAATTTTATTGTTTATTTAATTAATTAAAACGGTTATCAAAACCAATCACATTAATTACTATGCACAACCCTGACCCCCCAAGGACTCTGGTCAGATACATTCGTATACATTGAAACACGCGCTTGTATTCAAGGACATATTTTATCTAAATGATCGTGATGCGTAAGCGTGGTTTAAATCATAAATTTAAAAAAAATTAGGTGTGCCTGAGGTCGCAGGTATCCAGTAGCACATTTAATGACTGTCTGTTGTTTGGTAAAAGAACAGCAATGAAGGCGTGTCAATGGTTAGATATAATTTGTGTCGGTCGCCGTATGATTCAAAATTTTTGTTAGTGTTTTACAATCCATATTCTTTTTAATCGGTATCGGATTAGTCCATCTATGGCTTTGCTCTATTCCCAAGGTTTTTAGTGCAAGGTTTTTGAATAGAGATTATCCGTCTCTTGAGCCAGTTACAGAGATTAGTAAAAGATTCTGCTGCAATAGGGTATATGCATAGAATTTTTAAATTTCTGATTATTTAGCTTAATAGGTACATTACCGAAAAAAATATAACGCCCACAACATTTTAAATCATTAAGATAGAAGGTGATATTAAGGTGAAAAACAAAAAGTAAAACTACTCTCAGTTTCGAGTGATAAAAACGCTGCCATATTGGACCTTGTTCTGTGACGTCACACATCACATTGTCAACTCAAAATGCGTCTGTTTCTTCATTGATGTTTCAATCAAAATAAAATAAGATAGGTACAAATAAATGATAAAAACCAAAATGTAACTCGACAAAAAACACCAAACAACCGCAAAATAATATAAAACGATATCCCACCAAAGCATAATGACAATACAAAATGTGCAGTATGAAGTCACGGTTCGCTCTTGCCAACAGCGTTGCGTTTAGAAATAGATAGATAGATAGATAATACTTTATTGTACCACACAAAGACAGATAACAATACTGAAATAAATGCTAAGAGTAGACGACGTACAAAGGCGGCCTTATCGCTATGAGAGATCTCTTCCAGGCAACCTTGGGATGGACTGGACATGTAAGAACAAAATAGACGGTGGGACGCGAAAAAAATTTACGATTGAGATTAAAATGTCACTTTTCAATGATTAAATTTCACCATAAAAACATCAAAAAATACAAAACTAAATATGCAGATATATTTCTATATCAAAAGAAATTCGTAAAATATTAACTATCATTTTTGAAGTCACATGCATATATGACTTCAAAAAAGATAATTATATTATAAGAAGCGCTGTCCTGTATAGTTTGTAAAAACCATGAATACACGCTTTGTTTGCTTTGTTGTAATGTTTTTACTTGGCTACGTTACCTACCCGTTTCTAATTTAATTCATAAAACGCAGTTTACTTCCTTTCATTCCAGTCAGTAGACTTAAGCTGCTACTTTGAACAACACTTGACGCAGTTGAGGTTAAAAGCCTTTCTGTGCGCGTAATGAGGGCCAGAGCCAAGCCAAGGTGCTGGGAAACTTAAAGCTTTAATCAAGTTCTTGGACTATGCCACAGATTAGGTGACTTTACTTCGACTGTGGTTTAAAGCTGCAGCAGTTATTTAATGTTTCAAACGTTTATGCTAATTACAACCTTTAATCAGAGTACTTAGACTAACTTAGTATAAGATTGTATAATAATGTGTTGTATAATAATGTAACTTACATTCAGTCAAAAAAGTATCGGGAATGGATGCTTTCTTTATGGTTCCAAATTCAAATTTTTTTTTTTTTTTTTGTTGTTGTTAGATTGGCACTGTTTTCCATTTTGGCGCGGAGTTTGAGTTGCATCTGTTATTTATATTAAATACAGTGCTGTTTTTAGTAATATCATATCTAGTGTGCATTGCGACAAAAACATCGAACAAAGAGTTTGTCTTAAATTTTGCATCGCCAATGGAATTTCGTGTTCCGAGTCACTGAAAATGTTACAGAAGGCTTACAATGAATTGACTTTATCAAAAACACGTGCTTTTGAGTGGTACAAGCATTCAAAAGCGGTCGAGTTGTGATGGAAGATTTGCCTCGCTCTGGTAGGCCATCAACGTTTGCAACTGAAGTTAACATCGCAAAAGTGAAGGAAATAGTGACTGAAAATCCTCATTTACTTTGAGAGAGATAGCCGCTGAACTTTCTGTATCTCACAAGTCGACCCCTACTTTTTTAAATAATCGACTCGACTAGTCCCAAAAGGCCTGAATTTTCTCCAAAAACTCAATCGTATGAGAGTCGCTGAGGACATGCTAGAACGAGTCAATTCCGACCATTCATGAAACGCATTGTTACTGGTGATGAGACGTGGGTTTATGAGTTTGACATGCAAACTAGTCAACAAGCTTCGAAGTGGCGCTTTCCAAAAAGACTTAGAGGAGAATTCGCGGCGAGAACTGAACACAACAGCGTTTAAAAAATATTTTGCTGATTGGATTATACATTGGCGTAAGTGTATGATTTCTGAAGGAGCATACTTTGAAGGTGATAAAATAAATTTGGATGAATAACAAACATTTTGTGTATTATTGATCTTTTCCCGGTACTTTCTTGACAGAGTAGTATATCAATTCAATTCATTAATATCTGACAATCTCTGTGGCGCAACGGGCGAATGAAGTTGCGGGTTAAATTTCCGCCCCGGAACAAATATTTGTACGATCTGCAGATAATTATTTGTTCCATCTATTTATTCATGAAACGCATGAAGTACCCATAACACAAGTTCTGCTTATTTTGGTCTTGATGATGCTGCGTGGATTGTCCAGCATTATTTATGTATTATTATTTAATTCCATCGTTGACTTTAGATATGAACTTCCCCATTCCAAAGGCTCCCTTGGAAAGTCTGGTTCTGGGGTCTTCGTTCAACTTTATTCCACTTACCTCAACCTCAACAGCCTGAATTGGTCCACTACTGGACACAGGCCTTCCCCTGATAAGCGCCTTATTGGCTTTTATCACAATTTATCATTATTACACTTACGTATGTACATACAATGTGAATAAATAATATAAAAAGAAATAAAAACATTTACCAAATAATTAGATCTTTAAGGTCTTAAATTAACCTTTTCAGTCTCGTTTCACACGGATTGGTTCCTAAGTTGAACCGTAAAATCGCCAATAACCAGTTTATTGGCCGAGCTATACGATGAAGTACAATTACGGGCCAAGTCATCCCACCTCCCACTTCTCAGACAATTACAACCTCTACCTTTATTAGATATCTGCGTATGTAATGGTGGCGCCCACATGGAATCGAGCTATAGTGGTGATGATTCAGAGGGGCGAGTCCATTTGACGTCTCTTTTTTCCATAAAATTTGGTATAGCAGCGCCTCTATCGTGCGGACAGGGAACTACGCCAATCCCATTCAAAAAGGATAAGTCACGATCACGTCTCGTTACTTACGTCAAAATTAATTAGACTCACCCGTCAGATGTCGCTAAAACTTAACTGAGTAATTTGACAGCACTAAAATTGTTGCCGTTCCTGAAATATCTAAAATCCGTTAAAAAGATGGCATAATTTTTGGTACTGTCAAATTAGTTTATTTTATTGTGTAAAATATAAACATGAAGGTCTTAAAATCTATTAAATGTTTTAACAATTTGTCCTTTTTGGGACAATAATAAAAAAAAAATCAGGTTCCTGCCAGTTTAGTCTTGAAAGGGGCACGTGTTTGCAAAAATAGGACTAGAATTAATTTCTAGCTGCAAGAAAACTGATAATTCTCTGCTTGTCACTATCAAATAAGGAGTTATTTTTTTTACTATGATAGTTTTGTTCAAACTATAAGCACAACTTCACAAATTTATTTATAAACAATTCCTTCACCCTTGTCACTTACCTCCATGCAATACCGTTTTTGTTTTCCAATTGTTTATTAAAAAAAAAAATTGTACCTGTATCTAAATAAATGTTTTTACTATTCTATTCACTGTCCATAAATGTTCATGTTCGACCACATTTATTGTATTATATTGTATTTCTTTATTAATCAAAACTTATTCTATTCTTATTTCTACGACACTTTAAACCATAAAGGCTTATCTTGGCGGTTGGCGTCACAACATATATTTCTCTTCCACTCTCCTCTATCAACCGTCATCTCCTTACCTTACTTTACCTTTTTATTGACCGTCAAAAACATCATATTTTATATAAATAGTTTCCGTGCTATTATTACCCAGCCTATTTTCCGTGGGCGCCATCCGTCGCTACTAAAAGGCTCTTTGTATTGCCTTGGCACTTTAACGGTCGAACGAATCCATTCTGCCGGCGATTTTATTGGTACAATTTCTAATCACCGAACAAAAGAAGACATCAGATTTATTTAAGGTTCGAGTGTAATGATTTTGCCAAGGATAATAAGTTATTCGTGAAAGACTTAGTGTTAGTTGTAGCGTAAGTTATTGGTCAATGGGTTAATCACTACATAATTATAAGATAAAGTCGTCTGTCGGACCGCGACAAACTCGTAAACTACCAAATGGATTTTTCTTCGGTTTTCACCAATAGACGGAGTGATTTATGGGAAGGTACTTGGTGTATAAAATCGTTGAAGTTTTGTGTAAATTAGCTGAAATATGATCATTATTTTTGAAGATGTAGGAAACATCATTCCGACTTTAGGAGCTTTATTTATTTATTAACGAAGATATAAGTTTACAGTGTAAGACCCAAATCTTTGTTTACTTCGCCGCGTAAACCAACAGAGTTATGATTTCTTCCTAGCCGAATTTTGGCCACGGCGGCCAGTCTTGATAAATTTTTAAGTCTGGCGCGATTCGCTTTTATATCTCCTACTAGCGACCCGCCCCGGCTTCGCACGGGTGCAATAAAATACTACTATTACTATTATTATACATATTATGATTTCTCAATCAAAGAGCAAAGAGTTTTCATTCAAAGAAATTAGACCGAACCACAGATCACTATATATGTACCAAGCTACAATCAAGGAGTATTTATATACCCTGGGGAGCGATTTCTTCCGTCCACGGTACCAAGACAAACCATAGACATGTTTATACTTAATTGACATGTTTACTTTGCAACGCCGTTACAATTTTTTTTAGCAATTCATTCATTTTCATATTGAAACTACTCGATAATCCGAATTTTCCGCCTATAAGTTGTCGACTCGGATCGACTAATTTTTTACGCTCTTCAATTTGATGTGCATTTCGTTCGAATCTACCGTAGACCGGTCCGAAATTATTAATATAGATAGATAGGTCTTGATTTGTGACGTCAACGTGGATATTTGTATGAAAAAACAAAAGACCATCGCGCGCGCCAGCATTTAAAAATGTATGTATACTAGGTTCCTTATTTGATTTTGATTTTATTATCAGATAACGAAACTGTAGCTAGCTACCAATCAATAATAATGATGTATTGCTATCTGATATATTAAAACTTCCATGTCGACATTGCCAACATTATAACAAGTAACAATACTTGGAAATCATTGAAAATGAGGTAGGTTGATTTATTACAAAATAAGCATGTAAGCATTATTAAAATTTAACAATAATAAAATAGATACCAGCTTACACCACAAGTTTATAATAAACTAGTTCTGCACGCGGCTTTGCATGTGTTGTTTCTATATAAATGTTAAAGGTTATTGCAATCCCATGGGAACTTATTTATGGGATAAAAAGCAGAGCCTATATCTTATTCCAGGCCTAGAACTACCTATTTGAAAAATTTCAGCCCGATCCATTCAGTACTTGGTGTGAAGAAGTAACAAACATCCATCTATTCTACAATCATCCAAACTATCTCATAAATAATATTAGTGTGATAAATAAAAATAAAATTGATTTAGTTCAGACTACACAAAAGAATCATTTATGTCAATATTAAGTTAGTCACAAGAAACTGGAACACTTCGGAGTCCGTGGATCCCTGCTCAAGTGGATTGAAAATTACCTAAAGAACAGAACTTTCCAGGTCCGCGTCGGTGACTCTCTCTCTCTCTCTCTCAACATAAGCTGGTAGCAAGCGGGGTGCCGCAGGGTTCAGTCCTTGCTCCCCATCTGTTTCGAATTTTCATTACAGACCTGATAGAGATCCTCGAGTCCCAGTCTGCCTTCTTTGCGGATAATGGAAAGTTTTTTGCTAATCCCATAATTGACTTAGGAAAACTTCAAGATGACCTTAATCGTATACAAAGCTGGACCAAAGACTGGGTAATAAAGCTAAACACAGAAAAATGCAACATTCTTCACCTAGTCAACAACAACCCCAATACAGTCCAGTTGACAGTCAAAAGGATCTTGGAGCCACAATTTAAAGTGGGAACAACACATCAGCACCATAGCCAAGAAAGCAAATTAGTTTATTTATGTGATACGTAGATCCTCTCAATCAACGACAGTGGAAGTCTTCCGAAAGATATACAAGACATACATCAGACCACTGCTCGAATATGGATTCCAAGCTTGCCCCTACTTTCATAAAGACATAAACCTGCTCGAAAGTGTTCAGAGAAAACCTACCAAGATCACATGGTCTTTACGACGGAAATCCTTTGAAGATAGATTACGCTACGCCTCACTACTCTAGAAGAACAACGTCTTCGAGGTGACCTCATTGAAACCTACAAGATACTCACTCACCAATACAACCTGCCATCCTTACAAGACATCTACATAAAGAAAGAGTGACGTTACGGGCCAATCTAAGGTGGTGCCCACGGGTTGGCACCACCTTAGATTGGCCCGTGACTTTACTCAAGCCCTTGCAGCGCACCATTTTATAAGCAACTAGACGATCGCCTTGCGGTTCACCCGCGTAGTTCCCGTTCCCGTGGGAATTCCAGGATAAAATATAGCCAATGTCACTCCCTGAAAAGTAATCTTCCGAACGGTGAAAGATTTTTTCAAATCGGTCCAGTAGTTTCGGAGCCTATTCAATACAAACAAACAATCAAATCTTTCCTCTTTATAATAATAACTTTATTTAATACTAGACGATCGCCTCGCGGTTTCACCCGCGTAGTTCCCGTTCCCGTGGGAATTCCGGGATAAAATATACCCTATGTCACTCCCTGAAAAGTAAGCTTCCTAACGGTGAAAGAATTTTTCAAATCGGTCCAGTAGTTTCGGAGCCTATTCAATTCATACAAACAAACAAACAAACAAAAAATCAAACCTTTCCTCTTTATAATATTAGTATAGATTAGTATAGATAGATAATAATAGTATAGATAGAGTGGTTCACAATTGGAACCTACTACCCCTGAACTACGAACTACTGTTCCGATGATTAAGAAAAATATTATAGAAAAATCTCATACCTTGGTCCCAATAACGCGAGTGAAGTCGTGGACGGTAACTAGTTTGACTTTATACAGCGGCAAACCGACCGAAATGATAAATTTGATATGTAAATTTTGTTGTTATACGCATTACGGTACTCATCTCGTATGTTAATTAATTGAATAACCATTTATTAATTGAATTTTGAAATCATAGTCACGGATTTGAATATTATCCGCTCGAATTAACATTTGTAATAAAATTATTTATGGGTGCCATTATTGTGTCAGCCAAAAAGTATGAAATAAATAACTAATAAAAAAGGATTTATTTCCAAAATTGTACCCTACAGGTTCACTGAATACCTAAAACGAATTAGGTGGTTTCAAAATTTAATTTACCTTTATGTATCAGTACTCCACTATAAAACTTTGGTGATGATAATGCATCGACGCCTCGCTCTAACACAATGTTTATCAAAATATATAATAAACAATAAGAAAATATATCGAAGCGTCTGGTCAAAGCGACGCGTGAGCCGAGAGCTGGTGAGTATCTGGCGCAGCGCATCAGCTTTGCCATACAGCGGGGCAATGCGGCCAGCGTCTTGGCGACGCTTCCGACTGATATTGATATGGATCAGTTGATTGCTTGCAACAATCTGCAGTTAGCTCAATAGTTTCAATTGTAAATACTTGTTCTACTTTGTTTGTATTATGTGTGATTTTATTTTTAATCTTCACTACATAGTATACCTACTCGTAAAACAAAGTCGCTTTCTCTGTCCCTATGTATGCTTAAATCTTTAAAACTACGCAACGGATTTTGATGTGGTTTTTTTTAATAGATAGAGTGATTGAAGAGGAAGGTTTATATGTATAATAATAGTAATAGTAGTATTTTATTGCACCCGTGCGAAGCCGGGGCGGGTCGCTAGTTGTATATAAAATAAAGTGTATAAATAACGGGATAGGTACCTACATCATAGTTGTGTTGAACAATAATAAAATTGTGACACATGTCCTAAAAGATGAGCTGCATCTTCTAGTGGAGTGTGACTTATTATTTGTCAATTTTTAAATTCTAAATTTATTATTATGATATTTAGTAAATTGTTTAAAAATAACCAGCATCTATTGTACTTTATGGTGCAATCCCAAGATGGACCGCAGGCCGCAAACTACACCTGCAGGCTGCAAGCAACACTACTGGTTTCTATGCATCTCTATAAAATCGATTCCAAGCACGGCCACACTGCGGCCTGCGGCCGCGGTGCGCCGCTACCGCAGACTGCAGGGCCAGTGGTGTCGTGTGGTGTTTTCTACTCGTATTTAGACGACAATACTTTCGAAACTTTTCTTCCGCACCAATAAGGTATATGATTTTTAATCAAAATAGAATAACTTTTATAGAAAAGATCAGGTGGTGCATTTTTTTTCTGACATAAAGTAACAACGTCGTCATCGTCTTCCTCGTCTAACAAAAGACACATTAGTAAACTATCGGTAGTGTTGTCCGACATTCTGTCTCGCACAAAGGTATTGGAGTGACTGAGGCATCATTATATGCATTGTGCAGCCGCTGCATGTTGCCGTGCTTGGAAATAGAAGCAACCGCAACCGCAGGCAGTACTGCGGTCAACCGCAACCGCTAGCCGCAATGTCGCCTGCGGTTGCAGTCTGCAGCCCATCTCGGACTTGTACCCTTACTTATAACTTGGTGTGATCAATAAATATATTGTATTATATGTATATTGTATTGTGAGCGGAGCGCGTCCATGAGATCAGGGCTTATAGATTTTTACGGAGATAACCTAATGGATACTGACTGGTGTTATCCAAATTATTTTAGTTGTAAATAATTTTCTGGACCGATGCGGCAATAAAATTATTTAGGTTAGTATTAGATTTTATTTGGTAAAAATAATTTTAAAATACGGGGCTGATAGTCAAATTAAAATTAATGACTCAAAGTCCCATAACAAAATGATAATAACAAAATGATAACCTCTCTTTCAATTATGCGTTGATTCAGACTTTTTCTGGCAAGACATTATTGGCAAGCCGAGGTGACTAATGTCTTGTTCAAAGCGATCGTCTATGACAAAGCGCTTGGTGTGAAAATAAGCGTGTCACAACACCACGCAGTGGCTTTAGTCATTTATAATTGACATGTTGAATATTTGATTATTAAATATCTTTATATGAAATCACCTATTTCTGCCAGCGGCTTCGCTCTGTATTCCTGGATACAACATAGCCTACTCTGGCTACTCTACAGATACTTGTTTCATTTTTATTATTTTTGACAACCGTGGTGTCTAGGTAAACCTAATTTAGGATTCGAAGCACTGTTAGCAAAAAAATATGTAATCTTTCTGTAAACCAATTATATCTATCAACATAACTTCCCAGTTTCAATCTGGAGTCAGGAATGTGGCAGTGTGACACCTTCCTGCCTCGGAAAGCACGTTAAGTCGTTGGTTCTGCACCTGACCTCTCACCGGTCGTGTCGTCGGTCTGCCGTTCTATCGGAATATTCTTATTCTTATATTTCACATTAATTCTTATTCTTATTCTTATATTTTCACATTACAGCACAAGACTTGACGAAGATGCGGCCACAGACGTCGCAACATCATCTTGTTAGGCGGGTCCGGGTACACACCCCTAGCCGTTAACAAATCTTGGTGCAGCAAGTGTAGATAGTTATGCACGGGCAACCGCAGCCACAGCCTCCGCAGCAGCCTCCTCCGCAACACATCCTGGTTTGTTTGGAAGTTACAAGTATTATTAATATGAGAGTAAGGGACTAGAAGCACACACTTACGTACATATAATATGATATAATTAATGATTATATGTCGGATATTTACCGCGCCTTTTTGTTAAATATAGCTTCTGCCAGCGCCTTCGCACGGGTATTTTCGGAATAATAAGTAGCCTATTGTTTAAGTTAGGCTACGTTCTAAGTGTATGCCAATCTGTTCAGTAGTTTTGGAAATCCTAGGTAACGAAAATTTTACATTTTACGATATTTCGTATTTTTAATATTAGTAGGATTTGTTAATATTCACTACACTATGTTTTGCGCACACAGCTAGTCACTGTTGAGACTGGCCGCCGAGTCAGAAAATTCGGTTAGCAGGACATCATCATGTGAAGATCTGATGACGAGAAATCAAAGATCATTCATAAATAAAAAAAATATTATAATTATGGTTATCCAAGTCTACAACTATGCAAAATTTCAGCCCGGTCCGTTTAGTATTTTTAACGATGGTAATAAACTTATTCCAAACATCGTTACCACCAAATTATTTCTTTTTTACTTTTTTTTTAACGGATATATTTATGTATTTTTCAAACTTTTATATAACTTGCAATACTCGTATATGTAACTATGTTTGTATGTGTAGGGTGGAATCTTGCAACTCAATTTTGAAGCAGATTATCTTCAACAGATTGAGCTGAAATATTGTATACACGTTTAGTTTGGATGACAGTGCAGCTTGTTTTTTAAAAGGTTTTTAAAAATATTAAAACCTATTTACAACTAGGTCCATACCTACATCTACGAAACGAATATAATATCTACTTATCGATTGGTAGAGGTAATACGTAAATAAAAAGGTATAAACTGCCAGCTGGTAGCAGTCGATCAAAGTCACACGATCGTTCCTGCTTTAGCCGCGCACTACACTGGAAATACATGTTAGGACTGGAGTTTACACATATGTATCTAACATATACATGGTTCATTATGAATGTAAGCGGGTTAACTACGAACCTATTTTGTGTTGGAAGAACACCAACGTTTGAATGAATTCGTCAAACTACGAAAGTTTTTATATACATGGTGTTCCAATTTGTAAATTATCAAAAAAAGTAGGCGGGCGTCCTACGCTGCAGGTGGGATGACGAAAGACTGCAGGCAGATGCTGGATACGGTAGGCTGAAGACAGGGCGCTATGGCGCCCATTGGGTGAGCTGGTATGGCCAATGTCCAGTAGTGAACTAATATAAGCTAATGATAGTGATGATGATGATCAACAAATTAGGTTACTATTGCGTTGGTAAGATGTGAGGTAGTGGACCTATATTTTGCCATCTGCTGAATTATTTAAATGATTTTGAATTTGCTGTTAAATTACTGCCTCTGTGATGCCTGGATAAGTTTTGTGTCAAGATCGACTTTGGGTCACTAAATCAAACGATTAAGTTAGAAGCACATAAAATACCTATAGTTAGGATATAGTTCAGATCAAAAAATGGCGTGAGTCCTTGTTATTTAGGTCTGTAACATTTTGTTTAAAAAGGTCGTTTCTACGAGAGTAAGTTACCTTTGTAGGTGTACAAAAATCACAAACAAGATAAGGTTTCGTACTTCGCACCACGGTCGATTTCATGCATGGGTGTACTTCACAAACAGGTTTTTTTTTTGTTTGATTCTTTAAGATTGAAACACCCTGTACTTGCTTTAGATAAGAACGTGTTCCCAGTCTGAGATGACTGCCAGCTGGCTGCAATGGCCGATTAACTATCTAGATATTTCAGCAGCTAATGCCTTGGTAGCAATACGCAATAGGTAGCTGTAGGTAATAAACACTAGGTATGTCTTTGATGCTACAGCACTCTTATTGTCTTAATAATACTTCCTTCTGCCAGCTGGCACGTTTTTTAAGAATAAAAAGCCAGACTTAGAATCATTTACTTATCTATGTATACATATGCAAAATTTCAGCTGAATCAGTTCAGAATATTTGGCGTTGTTTGCCAAATATTCTGAACAAAAATGAAGTGCCGTTACAACTACAATGCAGATCCTCACAATTTCTGTTCTAGAATGCAAGATATTTTATGCCAACAAGGGCATTTATGAATGGGATCTTTACAAAAACTGATAATATTATCAGAAAAAAACAAGGTAATTGCACGGTAATCAATAAAAACACAAACATGAACAATATCCTGAGTTAGTTTCAAAGTTATATGCCTGAAACACCTAAAGCATATCTGTCCCTATCTTCGAAAAACTGCTTCATCAGCATTATTTACCCTTGTACAAGTTAGACAACCTCATCACAAATTTTATATCTTAAGTTTATTATTATGTTTGTAGGCTGTAGGTAATACAGTATGTAGTGTTAGTATTTGGTTTCTTTAAGTATCTACATATATTTATTCAGTGCCACCGTCTATTTTGATATTTCATGTCCAATCCATCCCAAGGTTGCCTGGAAATGATCGCTCTCAGCGGTAAGGTAGGTATATACTTCCGTTATTCTAAGCTTTTTTCTATATTGTTTCCTATCTTTTTGTGGTGTAATAAAGTATTTTCTATCATCTATTATTTCGAACAGAGTGCCAAATTTGGCAGAATGCCAAGTGGATACCCATTCACGGCATGCTTCAGCCCTAAAAACACTTCCTTTTATCATGCTGAGTCGCGCCGCTCAAAGGGCAAAGCTTGTGTATTATACAATCTCGTTACTTTTGCTTTTTCAACTGACGCTAAAGGCCGTAAGGGATTGTGTCCAGAAGATAGTTTCACGCGGCGATTTAACAGAAACTCTATATTTATTGCCATGGAGAGTTTCGCCGACGAATCGCAGAGTTAGGTGTGCAAACAAACCGGCCAAATGCCAGTCAAACTCGAGCATTGGAAGTTCCGAACCAATTCGACGCAAAAAAGCGTAGTAAAATGGAAAATGTTCACCGGAGCTGAAAAACTTTTGAAACTTCAGAAAAAAATACATATTTCCTTTATTATTAAACCCACAAGTGCCAGTTTTTTAAGGTAAATAGACTTTATCATCTTTTATCAAGATGAATACCCAAAATCTGCTAGAAGTTACTTTTAATTTATATTTCTGTGGGTTACAGCAATCGTATATTTTTTTGTTACGATACGAACTAGAAATAACGAAACGTTGTAAATAAAACATGCGACTCCAAATCAAGTGTTTTTATTTAAGCCGAAATGCTGTTATTAGTTAGCAAAATATATTTCAATTTGCTTTACTTTGACTTAAATGCAATATTCATTGTAACCAGGTGCACTGAAATTGATTATTGTTAGAAGTTAGAAGCGATAGTAAAATTTAATAAATAATGCTGGACAATTCACACAGCATTATCTAGCCCCAAGGTAAGCAGAGCTTTAAAAAAGCCTCCCGTTGCGATCACCAATATGCCTTTCAAGCGTGGTGATTATGAGAAACCCCCCTCTATTGGTATGTAAGTTCAGCATGGATGGACGGGTGCTGATAAGGAGACTTGTTACGGTTACGAGGCAGATTCCTATGAGTCTTAATAGGATACCATTGACATTCTACACCAGTTCTGAGTACCGATTCTCATTCATTCCAAATCCGAAACAAAGTAAATGATACAGACACGATTATTGTTTCAGCTTTAATTTCATGTAAAACAATGCAATAACTCAACTTTAAATTTTCCATTACTGACCCAATCTCATGAAAACAATATAGTTCAACCAACCATGAAGAGGAAAATCGCAGGATTTTCTTGTTGCGGGACTTTCACAATGTTATGTTATTTTTTTAAAGTACAGGACAAAGGAGGCTACTTACGCAAAATGATAGATGGATAAAAAATGCTCTACAAACATTTTATTTGTTTCATTTTAGATTTATTTATTTATTCTAGCCTTTTATTGTAACTAATCTTAATCATGACATTTCTAAAGTAATTATTTCCATAAACGTGTAGTATGAAAGCTATCAATCTAACAAGAGCGATCCCAAAATGATTGTTGCGCCCTGACAGTGTTTTTATGCATTGTGTACACATAAGACTGTATTCATAAAATCTCATTAAATGATGATGAATTATGAAATAATTTACAACAAAATCGATGTGTGGTGCAACTCTTCCCGCGGGTGTCGTAAAAGGCGACTAAGGGATATCCACCGGGGGCGGGCAGCAGCGCCCCTGCAGAACAATTCTACCACCGAACTGCGATCCCCAACCCATGCCCAGCGTGGGCATGACCCCCCATGTATTAAAAGCCAATAAGGTGCTTATCAGGGGGAGGCCTGCGTCCAGTAGTGAACCAATACAGGCTGTTGAGTTGAGTTCAGTTACAACAACAACTTTATGCTTAAAGAGGCTTACAAGTACATGTGCTGGGTATAGCATACCCATCAGTAGGTGATTTCAGGTAGATGAAGATGATGTCGTTTGTCTTGTATCATCATTTTAGCCGAAAGACGTCCAATGCTGGGCAAAGGCCCTCTTCAAAGATTGCCACGCTGACCGGTCCTGCGTTTCTTGCATGCAGCGATTTTCCGTGACCTTCACCAGTCGGTCCACCTTTGGGGGTCTCCATGGTTTGTATAATATAAATATTTAGAGAGTAGTTTTTATACTGATTTCAAAGAAGTAAGCGATGCTGATAAGTGTGCATTGTATCTAATAGGGTCATACAAAGGTTATTGAACGACTCGAGTTGAGGCAGTGATGATCCGTTTCCGAGTTCATATTGTGTGCGAGCACCTTTTGTCACCCAATGACGCATTTGATCTATAATGTTATATTATATTATATGTCGAATCGAGATGTGTGACGCAACCAGTCGTAGATTAATTTGATTTACAGCTAATAACGGTTTAGTGGTCATAGAGTAAACTTCTGAACGAGAACCTCATTTACTGTCCATACTCTTTGTACTTGTTTAAATTTGCTAACGTTACCAAGAGATGGCGCCGTACGCGTGCAGTTATTCCTCATTCCTTTTAATAACATAGACAACTATGATGATATTATTTTATGCTAGAAATTCTTTACTTCTAGCATTTTGTTTTGTTAAATTGGCTATACTAATCAAACCAAGGTTAACCAATCAGATTGCAAATAATAGTTCCGACATGTTGTCAGCCTTCAGTAGCTTTCAGTATCTTGTTTCGTAATGTTGCCTAAACAGATCAGTTATCCAATCAGATTGTGAAGATGAGTTCTGTTATGTTTTGCATCCCGATTATTATTATGTTTTGTAATATTGCCGAGGCTGATCAAGTGTCAAATCAGACTAAAGAATTTACTCTGATATGTTGGTAGAATCAGTAGAATGGAACTGGATGGATTTGATTGGTGGAAACGCAAACGTGAGGGTTGTTCACGTTTGGACATGGCTCTTCGTAGGAGTTACCGGCTCTGAGTACTGAAACCAATGGAGGTGGCATAATGTTTTATATTTTATGAACTATCGGTTATACAAATATGATCTAAATCGACATTGTACTAATAAACTTGTAGCTATCTCGTTTTAACTTACCTACAATACCCCATGTAAAAAGAGACAACAATATATTTGTGTGACCTATTTTTGGCAACATTAAAACGTGACGTCATAGCAATGCATGTTTGTGGCCGTTCGCCATTTTAGTTTCTCAGTGCAAAATGGTATGTTAACTGTCAACGCGAGTTGCATTTGCAGTATTTTGTGCAAAAATTATTTGAATTCGTGACTTTTTCTAGTGAAAACTTATTTAATAAGTGAAAGAAAGCAACAAAGAACATGCCTAATTGCAGTGTGGTAGGTTGCAGAATCAAAAAAAGCGAAAATCGTCCAAACATTACATTACACCGGTATGTATTATTATTTTGCAAAAATATCACAAATACCTCATCTTGCTTTCATATGAATAGTTTACGTAAATTTTATACTGAACGTAGCTTATACTACGTATTTTTGTGGATTTTGATAGTGTATTACAATAAAATACAATAATGTTTGTTTGGCGATAGTGTTGTCCTTCAAGGCATTTTTCATATCGATGTTTTCAAGTGTAAATTGTGGTGTACTAATTTTAAACTGTTTTTTTTTTTCGTTTTAGGCTGCCCAAAAATGACCGTAGAAGAAAAATGTGGCTGGATAAAATAGGTGTGGAAAATTTAACGTCTCGTACGAAAACCATTTTTGTTACCTTTTAAGGTTTTGTGACTGTAAATGAATGAAACTGATTGAATTGTTTGAAAAATCGAAAACGATAAAGTCATAAGTTAAATTTGTGATTTAGGTCTATTGTTGAGACTGATACATCGCTCTTACTAAAGAAAATGTAGGTGTCTGTTTGTTTAAATTTGTGATTTATATTGTAAATGAATGAGACTGATTGAATTGTTTGAAAAATCGAAAACGTAAGCGATTGTGTATCTGATATTTGTATTGTAAAGGTTTTACAAGTGTGATATATTCTAAATTATATTATTTAAACTTTCATCGTCACTACATATGTACCTAGTTAGTAAAACGAAAGTTCAATATTACCATTAAAATCCTTGTTGTCTAAAAATAATTTATTTTTGCAATTATGTAGCTTTTTGTTTTATTTTAGTACCTCTTTTCATAAATAATCATTGATAAAATTGCACAATTTCTTAGTTAGTACAAGTTGTTGCGTCTCACGAGCGCGGTCGAGCCATGTTTGTGTGCGTGTATGCAGGTACACAGTGTCTCTGTAATTTGTGCATATTATATTTTTTTATGGTATACAATTCCGTTTCATAATTATCGAGATTCGAGGTGTAAACAAGACGACCTCTGTGGCGCAGCGGGCGAAGGTCCGCCTGCGACGCAGGAGGTTGCGGGTTCGATTCCCGCCTCGGGACAAATGTTTGTACGATCTGCAGATATTTGTTCAGGGGTTCTGGATGTTTTTCTATGTATAACTAAAAAATATCTATCTATGTAGTGTATTGTATTATGTATATCAGTTATCTAGTACCCATAACACAAGCTCTGCTTAGCTTGGGGCTAGATAATGCTGTGTGAAATGTCCAGCATTATTTATTTATTTATTTATTATTAATAATATTAAGTATAGTCACAAAAATACTTGTGTCGATAAATATATCGATAAACAAAAGGGCAGCACTACGGATGGTAGCCATTTTTGTTTCTCGTAAGTTTAGGTATACACGTTTTTTTCGTAGGTATGCCATCTCCATTGGTTTCAGTACTCAGAGGTTACCGGGGACGAGAGTAGGAAAAGAAAGATGGAGGACTTTGGTTGTGAGAGGCATCGAGGGAGGATCGAATTATCTTGAGTATCGTCGAGGTAACTCCTGAACGAAGGAACTTGTCTGTTCCCACCACGAAATTAACCTACGGAAAATAATAACGTGGATAGTTGGATACTATTGAAATTGTGATAGCTTTACTGATTCTCATAGTATGAAATAAAAGTGCCATTGTGACTTGTGATCGTTATTTGTTTCGTCGTGAATTTTATTTTCGTAAAGTAAAATTGTCGTGTGCTCTTTGGAGTATTTCATTTTCATCCACGCGAATCCTACATGTCTGAAACCCGAGATAGCCCACTGATTCCCGTTCCGTCCCGACCTAACACGAGAAGCGGCACAGATTCCCGTTTCGACCCAATTCCTGTTTGGACCCTGATTCCTATTCACACCCACTTCTAACCTCTTAATTCGACATATATATCTAACCCCTCGTGCGCCCGACCCTTGCATTTCATTTCCAAAAATTTCCAACCGCAACCTCTTCGGTTTTTGTAAAAAAACTACGCAACCGATGTCTGACGTCAAGGTCTGGTTAGAAAGATTATGAAAAATTCTTCACAGATGAATAGCTAAGACTTGTGTGTGTTTTTTCGAATGGATTTTGAATACTGTTGACTGCAGATGGTAATTTACTGGACTACGACGAGCGCAGAAGAAGCTACGTCCGATAATCGTTAGTTTGGGGCAATACCTACAAGGGCACTACTTAGGACCTCGCCTTGGGCTGTTGGCAGAGCAAAAGGAGTGGGAAGATTTCGCCTACCTACAAATCTGCACCTGAAAGGGACAGAAGGCCCACTTCTTTTATCAGAAATTAGTGTGAAGTTTAGTCGGTCGTCTAAATTTGATACCGTGTAAAATTTTACCAGCAAAAGTTCACAGTCAAAATAAAACTGTAAACCTAGCCAGTTTTGGTTTTCTCTTTTAGAATGTTATTAAAAGGACAAATGATGTTTATTCGAGTTATATTTTAGCAAAAAAAAACTAAAACCTAGTAGAAAACCCAATAGTTTACCAACTCGATGAAAAGCTTTTCTAACGGCAAAGTTACAGACACTGAGCCAAAGTTATAAACATTTTCGAACCAATAAATCTTGTCTGTACATTGTCTACGGTGATTTGTAGTTGCAAAATAACCGTTAGCAGTACCCTAAGCTCTATTTTTTAGAGAGAATTCAAGCTATAGTAGGTAATAACTTGATAAAATAAGTAGAACTAACACGAAAACTATTAATAAATAAATAAATAAATAATGCTGGACAATTCACACAGCATTATCTAGCCCCAAGATAAGCAGAGCTTGTGTTATGGGTACTAGATAACTGATATACTTAATACAATACACTACATAGATAGATATTTTTTATTATACATAGAAAACATCCAGAACGCCCTGAACAAATGTCTGCAGATCGTACAAACAATTGTCCCGAGGCGGGACGGGAATCGAACCCGCAACCTCCTGCGTCGCAGGCAGACCTTCGCCCGCTGCGCCACAGAGGTCGTCTTATTAATAGGTACTCGAAACGATAAAAAATCCTAGTTAACTAAACGTGTATAAGTGTTCATCTTTCATCAACACACACGCTTACTATAATAATAGTAAGGCCATTGCCGGCGGTCATAATCATACATGTTACATGAAAAATTGGGCAATTTATATAGCCTGTGATGAACTGACATACAGTCTTAGGCTTAGGTAAAAGCACCTCATAGGCTTAGATAAAAGGACCTCATGGGCTTAGATAAATGGACCACGTAGGATTAGATAAAAAGACATCATAGACTTAGATAAAAGGATCCGTGGCCGCTGGCACCTATTAAACACGGAACTGAGAAAATTACACTCAATTTTAAATAAAATAGCCATAGGCAGTACCGATGCCAAAAACAAATAAAATAAAATAGCAATCTAAAAATTCTGACAGTTTTTCAAAACAGACCGAGCTAAGTAAGCATTGTTGGACTCGTCTGGGGTTTGTTTGCCAACGAAACAATGGATATTTTCTGATGAAAACAATCTGTCATTGCGAAATTGCTATATTTGGACGAAATACTCATAGATTTAGACACACAAGGGTGTGTCATCATCATCTGAGCCGATGGACTCCCACAGATGAACCATTTGAGCTCTTTATGACTCTGACTCTAATCGATCTGAGACTCTATTATACCAATGCATGTCTTAACTCAATAAAATTTTGATAAAATACCTGCTATCATAGAACGTTAAAACGGACTTGACCAGTTATAAGATCTCAGCTCCTCGACCAGTAAAACTGTCCACCTACCGACCAAACTAAGCCAGTCCTCACAGGAACAATTTTTATTGAAGGAACTGATTAAAATAAAACTCTTTGTCCATCCCATTGTCTGAAGAAGCCCGCAAAATTTACAGCCTTGCTTTAAGTTATTTCTGTAGAGATTAATGTTTAGTTTTCATTTGTAAAATATCGTAACTTATGTACCCATTAGGCGATGTGCTATAGATATATGTGACAGAGCTTTTCATTGTGTGGGGTAAAATAAAGAAAATTTAATAAAATCATATAACGTTGATCGCATAAAATAAATAATTTTCTTGTGAATCAGCCTTACAATTTATGAGCCTATAAAGTTACCGATAAAATATGTGGTTCAAAAACCTAAAATTGATGAGATAGGTATTATGAAGTTTATTTATCAATAAATTTCGGGAAGACATCGTTATTAATTAGGAACTCTTCTAAGAGGTCCCCATTGAAGCTGGATTTTGTCTCAGCACCTTTTCAAATTAAAGTTCTTTGTATTTAATTAAACAGGCTTAGAAGGTTCAAATGACCAAGAATATTTAGAAAACGAAATAACGATTCCCTTAGATACGATAATCGAAAGAGTACAAACATAATCAAGTGAATTGTGTTTACTCTACGTATTTAGGTACCTACTTATATAAAACGTTTTACTAAGCACTTCGGTATTAATTACTTTCATTCAAACAATATGTGAAAAAAGCGCTCTAATTAGAATAAAAATTTATTCGTACCAGTTATTGTTCACCTGGGTATAAGCATGGTTTTAAATTAGCATAAATATGGCACAATCATATTTTCATTCAACAAAATTTTGCTGAAAAGCTTGACTGCGCGATCACGAAATTTGCACAATCCAATCAAGACATTCCACTTCTATTCAAATTTCAAACTTACCTTATCCAAAAACGTATCCCATTTCCAATAAACCTGTCACTAAAAACTTATTCACTGGCACTGCAGAAACTCACTTTGAAAAAGTTCAGATATAAGAATTTCAAAAGGAAAGTTTCGTATTTGAAATTTTATTTTGTGTTCGGTACGCTGCCACGACGTGCGACGGCGACGGCGTCTGCGAGCGAATGCCGCACCTGTTGTATTTGCACCCTTACACCCACACGAATACTTTGGCCGTTTTGGTCTCATCTATTTTTGATGACTTGCATAGCGCCAGCAAGCTTACTTTAAAACCAAATGCTGCACGTAAAACGGAAAACTCATACTTGGTTCATGGTTAGTGTGTTTGCTAATCACCAAACAACGAATAATTATTCACCTATAGATTTAAAATGTTGATTTAGACATTTGCGATTCGACTAACCTACATATCGTTCTTATTCCCTTATGTTTCCATTGTGTTCTATCTTCCCTCTTTTAGCCGAACATACTGGCATTGATTCGTACATAGTAACTTTCTCTAATCTATTTCCGTGGCAGTCATGCGTAATTCGTACCCCAGTCTATTCAAATAAAAATATGGAAAATATTTTTCAAGACTTTATTTGTACTTTTATGGCGACCTCTTTAGCACTGTTGGCAAACAGCCGACCAAGACGCAAAAAGATGCAGGTTCAATTTCCATTTAGGGAATTAACCTCTACCATTGAAATCAATATCTTTTTCTGGATGAAAATGTCTTGCAAATCAAGTTCTAGTTATCTAGCCGGGTACAGTCAACTAAAAAGTAATCTTCTAAGCATTGTTGTATGATTTTACGTTTACAATGAGTCGTTTTTTTTTAATATATGGTCTAAAATAGTTCGCCTAGACTGAAAAGAACACTATGCTTTTGCGTCCGTCAATTTAACATGGCATAAACCCGAGAGAACATTGCAAAGCGAACATTGTTGGGCATGACATCCCCTCACCACCTCTATTCTTTCGCGAAATATCTGTGCCATCTATTGAACTCTAAGACTTCTAAGGTACAATGAGGATTTTCTTTTTAAGAAAACCCCCCATTCACGAGACATTATTTACTATGGGTAAGTATGGATTATGGGCACTACCCCCATGAGATTAAAGCCAATAAGGCACATAACAGGGAGAGGCCCACGTCCAGCAGTGGAGCAATATAGGCTGATAAGGTTGAGGTTACGAGTCTTTATATTCCCGACAATTTTTCTCGTTAACCGTACATGTCTTCCAATAAAAATGTCTGTCAGTAATATGTACATGCAAAAGTGATATCAGAACATGACACGTGCTGTGTTTCACAGTAACTGGATACTTATTCGCCAATGTTCTATGAGAATCGAATAAAAATCGCTTTTTAGGTTACGAAACTTTTTACCCTGATGTGGGGTTCTTTTATGATGTGCTGAACAGAGGGGAGGTATGGCGCTTATTAGGGGAGGCCTATATCCAGCAGTGAACTATTATAGGCTGAGGTTGATGATGATGAAGTTCTTCAGGTACATACATGGGTCTGAGAAATTGGTCGTAACGCCGTTTAACCATGTAAATTCAACAAATAAAATTATAAGATCTGCCTCGCAAAGAATACATATTTAAATATTTCTGTCCGCGGCCTCCCACACAATTTTATTTATTTGAGATTAAAACAGCCTATAATGTTCTCGCCCAGACAACATTGACACGTCATACTTTTGAGCCTGATCCGTTTTTTTGTAATTGAATTTTGAGCGCGCAATCACGACACAATTTTTTTCTTTAATAATCAACAGACCTTCATTTGACCATAATATTACCAAATGGAAAGTGACGATGTAACCGACGATGTATCACGAAGGTCTAGAAAACACCTATTTAATCTTGATCTATCTTGAGATTTATCTTTTCAAGTAATGTAGGAACAGTAAAAATCTATATAGACATAGATGCCTGCCATAATGATGACTACCGTAGGCACTTGGTCGTAGGCCTCTATCTCGTAGCACGCGTGTGGGCCTACGACCAAGTGCTACGGCAGTGCTACGCCGTAGCATAAATCCGTAGCAAACGAATTCCATTAGGTTCGTAAAAACAAAGCCAATATTTATGCAAGAACCCTTGTATTGTATGGATCGACCGACTCGCTAGTATTCGTTTTCGAAATCTGTTGAATCTGTTGAAGCTAGCCCCAAACTAAGTAGAGCTTTTGTTATGGGTACTAGATGACTGGATATACTTAATTACATACATAGATAGATAATTTTATCGTGGGTTGAATACTATCCTATCCTACTTCCTGCTAATATTATAAATGCGAAAGTTTGTGAAATGTGAATTTTTTTTTTTTGTCTCGTCGAGGAAATTCATTCACGAATGAACTGGTCTGGGGGGGACCAGAATTATGTGGGAGTCGACGCCCTGAAAAGGACGTAATACCCACTAAAACCTCTCCGGTGTCCCTCTCTCGCCATTTTCGCCGAACCACGGGAACATTTAAACATCGGCGGCACACACTAGGCTACCTGGGCAGAAGGTAGTTGACAATATATTTTGGGTCGAAATAACAATTTAAAATTCGTGGTGAGAAACTGTGGGTCGAAGTAACAATACACCATATTTACATTTTTTATTATACACTAGTTGCTGTCCGCGCGACTTCACACATTTCTAAGTAAAGTTTAAAGGTTACTTCTATCCCAAGGGAACTGATTTTTGGGATAAACATACATATGTTTCATTTCAGGCTTAGAGCTATGTCTAAGCAAATGTTTATTTTTATTATACACTAGTTGCTGTCCGCGCGACTTCACACATTTCTAAGTAAAGTTTAAAGGTTACTTCTATCCCAAGGGAACTGATTTTTGGGATAAACATACATATGTTTCATTTCAGGCTTAGAGCTATGTCTAAGCAAATGTTTAGCTTGATCTGTTCAGTAGTTGTGGCGTGAAGAGGTAACAAACCTCTAAACATTTTTGTATTTATAATGTGTGGTCTGCAGTTACCTCAATTGTTTAAATTTTAAATACTATTTCTTATTTATTTATTTTATATGATTGTAATTTTCTTTGTCAAGTTTTTTTTGAGAGTGATGTGACAGAAAACCCAAAAAACCCCGGGAACATATATCTGAAGATCGTATAAATATTTTTCTCGAGGCGGGAATCAAACCCGCGCAGGTCGAGGCGGACCTTCGCCCGCTGCGCCACTGAGAGTAAAGTCTAATTTATTTCAATAATAAAATGGCACTCACAATAAATAGTAAGTTATGTATTGAGGTCGTCACAGAAGTAATTTATTTATTTTTCCAAGTTTTTGTGTACAAAAGTATTTTCTGCTACTTACTAGTACCTAGTTCGTTACCACTAGTAAGCTATTGCTACGATGTACTTCTACGCCAGTGCAGGATCGCTACGCCGTAGCATGAATTCGTAGCAAACAAATTCCATCAGATTCGCAAAAACAACAAAGCTCAAATTAAAAATCCCATATCGACTTGCTAACATTCATTTTCGAACTCGGTAGAAACTCATTGCCACCATGTGCGGCGCGGCATATCGCGACAATTCCCAAAATACCGTCAAGTCAGAACGAGCCACTGAGCAATTAAAACCTCTCGAAATGGCTCTCGACGTACTTACGTAAGGTAGTCTGCGTGGCGTTACGTAGTTATGTAATCACGAACCATTTGGGAACATTCGAAGTTATGTCTTTAGGCGTATTGGGTTTTTGTGTTTGAAAGAAGGATTATTAATACAATAAGCAAGAATAACCTTTATTCACAATGAAAATTACAATCAAATTGTATTATAGTTACTAGTACTACTAGGTACTAGTAGTATAAATTTCTAATAATATCTACTTATTTTACTTATTCCGGTATTAATATCGATCAGTTGCAGTTGCAACAGTCTGCAGTTAGCTCAATTGTTCTAGTACTTGACTAGTTCTAATTTGTTTCTACTATTTTATTATAATTTTCTTAGTTAATAAAGATTATTTGGTTTTGATTATTATTTTTACTTATTTTTTTATTATTTTTGATTTTTGGTATGACTCGATTTTCCATATTAAATACATTGGAAGACAAGACGATTTTCGATGACCAGTTATGTATACTTCTGACCATCGCTCAACGTCTAACTGATCGATAAGTCCACTTAAATTCGTAATTTAATATGACAAACCCCAAGATAACCAATAAATTATCAAAACGTGGTAAAATTAACGTTACATAGAAATGTGTCAGCCTCGAAGATGGATGGACATCTATATGGGAAGCCATAAATTTTCCTTCTAACTTGCTCTGACTGCTACCAGCCTTGAGTTATAAAGAGGGGTTATAAAGCTACCTGCTATTAGAACTGTTTATTTTTGTTTTAGTGTAGTGTTTGATACAACTTTATTTACAGAGAAAGTTACATCTATTTATACAATGCTGCCAGCATTATGAGCTTTACGCCTTCTGGTGACGGCTTTGATTAAAAAATATATATTTTATAGATTATTTTACACTTTTTATTAGTTTTGCGGAATAAATACTTATTCCAGGTCACATAATGCCATGACACTCAAATTACGAATACCCGTAGCCAAATATTAAAAATCAATTCGCATTTTTTGACACCAGTAAAATGAGTTAAGTATACAAAGAATATAAGAACTTTTATAACGATATAATCTTCAAACGTATCAATAATATCTTAGGGGCTTATTTGTATCAAATATATTTTTGCGAAAACGTAAGCGGCTTTCGTCTGAATCTCACGATAATCTATTATTGAGGTAGAATAAATACGATATAATGAAAACGTTGGTTTTTATTTAACGAAAGCTGTAATTTGACGTTTTATATAAAAGGTGGATATATAAAATGTAAATGGTATATATTTCTTATTATGTTGTGAAGCATTTTATTATTTTATTGAAAAATCTACGTTTGGTTGACGAGTTCTAAAAAACGTAAAGAAAGTGAGCGAGCATTTTTTTACAATTTCTTTAGACGACATATTATTATGAGTTCTATACTATAGATATTTAAATCTTTACACATTTTTGAAAGGTAATTTTAAAATGAACAGCAACGTTGGTAAATATATATTTATGAACGCCTCTGTTAAAAAGATATGCATACACTCGTAAATAGTGCCTTTTGCCTTAAAACACTACTGGCCAATTCGCCTGGGTGATAATAACATATTAACAATAAGAACTATTGGCTATGATATGATATATTCGCAGGGGACAGAAAGGAAAGGAGGCCGAATACCAGGGAATATATAATATGACACAACAGTGCAAACAGTAAAACTGAACATGAAAAAGTCATACAAAATAAGCTGAAGGCATTTTCTACCATTAATAAACAAATTTGAAATTCAATGGTGGGTTACAACCTGTGGTTACAAAGTTGATCTCAATCGCGATCAAATTACAGTTGAAGCGAAGTTGAAACATGTAATTTATTTGTTTGTGGGTTTCGAAGTTGAATTCCATGAACAAATGACACGTTTCAGTTCGTTTAGGAATCGAGGGCTGTTGGTTGGTCTCCATAGTAATAATTATAATGCTGGACTATTTACATAGCATCATCTAGCCGCAAGCAAGCTGAGCTTGTGTTTTGGGTACTAGATCTATATTAATATTCTAGAGAGGAAAGATTTGATTGTTTGTTTGTTTGTATTGAATAGGCTCCAAAACTACTGGACAGATTTGAAAAATTCTTTCACCGTTAGAAAGCTTACTTTTCAGGGAGTTACATAGGCTATATTTTATCCCGGAATTCCAACGGGGACGGGAACTACGCGAGTGAAACCGCGTGGCGATCGTCTAGTAACTGATAAAATTAATACATTACATATATATTTTTACAATACATACACGGGAAAACACCCAAAACACTCGGAACTTAAATAAATATTGCAAATCTTACAAACATTTGTCCCGAGGCAGGAATCGAACCCGCAACCTCCTGCGTCTCAGGCGGACCTTCACCCGCTGCGCCATACAGGTTGTCAAACCTGTGAGCATACTGCGCCAACCTTAAAGGTAAACGACCACTGCACCACGAAACTATAACCTCACCTATAAATATAGTGACCACTTACCCTGCTGACCTGATTAGGGGTTAACCGCATCTGTTATCATTTTGGGCTAGTTTGGGCAACACAAACGGTTTGTTTTGGATTGGAATCGAATAGCCTATGTTCGTGACGGCGACTTTTTCTCGAAATAAACGTTAGGTTAGGTTAGCCTAATTGAATTTTAAACTGCCTTTTATTTTACGACTATCCTTGTCATTGCTGGTTACGAAGTCGACACTAGACCGAAAAGTAGATTAAAGTCTGGGGCCGCTAAAAAGTTGATAAAAAACTTTCTTCTGCCTAAAATATGTCTTTTTGTGCCTGAAATAAACTGATTTTATTTATTTTATTTTAATATTCAAAACTGACATGTCGCCTCTACCCGCCTGGCTGCGTCGCTGGGTTTGGTGTAAAGATTCCATTACCATAGAAATGAATTGGTAATGTTTTAAAATTACTTGGAGTAAGTACCTACTTATTTCTAAATTTTCGTAGATCGTGGGATATTTTCCAACTACTGAAAAAGTTAGTGATGCCCTTTGGATCTTCAAGACTAGAAAATTGTATGTGTAAATTATAGATGTAAGTAAAATTCGGGAGATTGGGTACAGCTTCTCGAAAGTGGAACGCTCAAATTAGGTCCAGTCAGGTCCACCCACCTGAGTCATAGTCGGACCGACGTCGCCCGGTGTGCGGCCACACTGCGAGCCTAGCGCGGTTGCGACGACGGGCGCGAAGTATCAAACATATGAAACGCGCCTTTGTGGCCATAGTGTAGTGACTTAGGCGGAAGCCTAGTGCGACGGGACTGAGCGAGTCAGCGCACGTAATTTTCAAACGCTCCTGTCCGCGCGTTCTGGCCACACTACGGGCCTAGTTAGCGAGCGACCCAATGCGCGGGTGGCGGGGGTATCAAACCAGTTCGGTCTTGTCGCTCGGCGTATGCGCGTCTTGTCATGAAATGGCTGTAAATACTGAATTGCTTATAAGTGTGATTCAATCTAAGCCACCTATCTGGCAAAGCAAACATCCACACCACAATAATCGCATTTTGTAGGGTAGAATCTCAACTCTTTATATAAGCTAAAAAATTCACCAGTTACTCCTCTGTTTTTATTTATTTCGTGCACACCATCTCTAGTGTTCAACACCTCCCATCTCAGGATAGGACTATCTAGTTAAAATAGCAAATCTTGATCCATAGTTTGCGACACCTGATATACGTCGAACCGCTACAAGAGCTCGCGCGTCACTGTGGCCACCGCGCGCTCCCGCTTGTCGCGCCCGGCTAGGCTCCAGCCACCGCTCATTCAGTGTGGCCGCACACCTAGTGTTCGTGTTCGTATTCTCGTTGTCTGGGTCGCACTTTGGTCTAGGTACGCGTGTGTGCAAAAGATTGGAAATAGCGTGTCTTTGCTTTGTTGAGTTAGCGCTGGGAGATCGTTACTTATCTACAGAATTATACTTTGATCTGTCATGTGGTGTAGAGTTACAAATTGTTCATTACAATACCGCTGAATTTGATTTAACTCAAACGAATTAATGTGTCAGTCAACTTGCTTCGGAGTTATCCGCTAGCTGTCGACGTTATACACAAGGGATTAACTCACGAAGGTGTCTGCCAGAGATTCGATTCAGTAACCTTGGTTTAAACCCAGCAACCATGTAGAGATAAACCATTCTGAAAATGCACGCCGAGTTAAAAAATAACAGCCTGTTCCAATCTGATCCATTGAGCTGTTCCATTAATGGGTGAGTGTGGAACACGATGTGAAATCAAATCCATTGATGGATAAGACGAGCAGAATATAATTTATCAATGAATTTGTTCAGTGGATCGCAGTTGAACAGGGCTGAAAATGTATGCAACTTCTGGCAATATTTTACTACTAAAACTATCGTTGGTTCACTACAGGTAAATATTTATGAATGTTAAAGAAAGAATTAAATACTTAGATTTTCTTTGCTCAATATTTAGGGTTCTGTACCTCAAAAGGAAAAAAGGAACCCTTAAAGGATCACTTTGTTGTCCGTCTGTTTGTCTGTTCGTCTGTTAACCCCCTTTTCTCATTACCGCGTGGTGGTATCGAGTTGAAATTTACATCAAATACTGAAGTCCGCAACCTCTTGGAGCCTCAATATAAATAAAACTTCTAGGTTAATGCAATCAAAAGTTACAGCCGTTTATGTCCGAATATTTTGAAATTTCCAACACAAAACATATAGAGTCCCGTAGACCTAGAATCACGAAATTTGGCAAGAAGCAAGGTCATATAACACAAGTAAAGAGAAAAATGCGAAGACCGTAAATTTGTACGTTATTCACAAAAAAATGATTCTCCTATATATTATCCTTGTTGGGTACTTCCCGTTGACCTGGAATCATAAAATTTGGCAAGAAATAAGGTTTTAAAGCACAAATAAAATAATAAATAAAAAATTAATTTATTCTACTACTAAATATTACAATAAAATGTCAATAAACTTTAATTAATTCATAGGAATTTTAGGTAATTTTGTAACAAATATTAATCTATTGGTAGTATCATATTAGTAGAAGTCGCCTGTTTGGCGTAGGCCTCCCTCATTTCTCTCAATGCTTTTCTGTCTCTGGCTTGACTCATCCATTCTGGTCCGATTTCTTTTTTTAATACATCTTCCCACCGTTCCCGTGGTCGTCCTCTGCTTCTCTTGTTTTCTCGTGGTATCCATCTCTTAAAGCACAAATAAAGGGAAAAATCCTTTTTGTTGTTTATTAACAAAATCAGCTTAGAGAAAGTCATCATCATAATCATCATCAGCCTATATTAGTCCACTGCTGGACATAGGCCTCCCCTAATGAGCGCCATAGCGGCCTGTCTTCAGCTTGCCTTAAAGAAAGTAACATTGTTAAATTACAGATGACTGTATAGGCTAGGTGTGCTCGAAGCTTTATTCTGTTTCAAATAAATCCGCCATCCGCCTCAATGGGAATTGGAAAAGGCCAGGATTAGAAACGTCTGTTTTTGCGGAATATTCAGACTTCGATGTACTATTGCGTTGGATAGGGTAATTTCAGATAAAATCCCATAATGTTTTTTTTTTTTTCTATTGAACGCATAAAATAAATAAATAAAAATTTCTTTGCTCAAACAACATTTAGTCTATTTTGTTTGTACACTTAGGGCTAGAGGGTTACCTAGTACTTATTATAAAACAAAGATTTTGTCCTCTGATGTAAGGAATACATCAGAAGACAATCGAATTTGATGGATATCGCATTCAGTATACTGTTGCTGCTCCCACGGGTTCGGCTGAGCAGTGAGGCTATCTTTTTGCGTCATATTGCATAGAAAGAGTCGGTACGAGCCTCGGCGAACATACCCGAGGCACTGCAGAACTGCGGCAGTCGCAACAGCAACCTAACTGCGTTATTATACTGGATACGCAAAGCATTGTACGCCTTTAAGGTATAACTGACCCATAGACTCGCTGTATAAAAAGATGTACAGAATGCTTTGAACAATGTGATTTTTACAGCATCTGTACATCGTGCGAATCTGCGGGCTCTGCGATCCCTCTCCGTCCGTATCTGCATCATCCTTCAGGTCTTCGGTGACAATATGGTCTAAGTACCTACTTAAACTTGCGAACCCTTTGAAGTTCCAAGCCATTTAACTTAGCTGGCGGTACAAAAATCGGTTTTTGGCGATCCAAATAAGCATTATACATTTTTAGAAATTTTAAGTCTGTTTGAGTTTTTGTAAAAAACATCATTAACTCATACCTGCCCTGGGTTCAATTATTTTCTGTATGCCTAGATGTGCACAATACGAATACGAAAAAAGTTTTTTCGTGAGCTCTTCCTCTGCCTCGCTTTCACGTACAAATAGAAAGAGTCATAAATATATTCAGTAACAAGACAAATTAAAAAAAATTTAAAACCTGCCGACGCCGACGACAGATTTTCATGAAACATGTCTAAGTACACTCGAGATAAAATTATCTATGACACAAAAAAAACTAAACGAAAATCGGTTCATCCGATTGAGAGCTACAATATCACAGACATATACACAGATACACAGACAGACACGTTAAACTTATAACATATATATATCTTTTTGCGTCGGGGGTTAAAAATAGCCTCTTTCGTTATCGAAACATTCGTCTACATTCCAGGAATGTTTTTAACTTTCAACACTTTGAAGACTTTCGCCACCAATTTGCGAAAAAGGTGAAAAAGCTGGAACCACGTCGCAACGCGTCGGGCTGTTTTACAGTTTTCGAATAAAAATTGTTCAGTTTGCTTCATTCACATTGTATCACATTTTCGTAGCTTCACGTCTAACCGACACCTGTCCTATCTAGAGTACGTTTTATCCAAGCTATTTTATATCTCTGCGGGCACGTTTTTGAATTTCTCATTTCAAAAGGAATACCAACCATATTTCCAGGGTTCAGGATGAAAAGGGAAGTAATGAACATTTTTTACTACGAGTAAAAATGTACTGTTATCATGTCTTTCGATCACGGATTATAATAATAACTGAATACTTAGAATGAATATAAAAATGTTATGATCCTAAAACCGTTTAAGGTCAGATTTATTGCAATAAATCACAGTTTAAGTAGAGGAGCGAAGGTTGTTTTTTTTTATAGAAAACTGTTCGTGCTTGGACCTTTGAGAGCATCCTCTCAAAGGCCCAAGCATTAATTCAATATTTGTAGGTATCCCTCAACTCAATGTCCATATTCATCACAGTATATAACATTTTCAATAAATTACCATCTGATGGTATTCCCATCGAACTTAAAACATTAGATGGTAATTTATTAAGAAATAAATTAAAAAGATGGTTAGAATCAAATGCTTTCTATTCACTCAAAGAATCTTACTAATATTATAAAGCTGAAAGTTTGTGAAATCTGAATTTTTGTTACCTAGGATCTCTAAAACTACTGAACAGATGAAAATGAAATTTGAAATACGTTTAGAACAAACCCTAACTTAGATAATCGGCTACTTATTATACTGAAAATACGCATGTGAAGCCACGGGCAGAAGCTAGTTCTATCATAAATTATGATACCCCAAGCTAATATTAATTATTAACAACCCGTTTATTCATCTCATGAACTTAAAATGGGACACAATATGTAATATTTTTAAGATAATAAAATTAATAATCAAACATAATAATAAATAATATAATTAATAATAAAACGTATCATTTACGTACCTATTTCAAACTGCGTATGTGTATTAAATATAAGCTTTTGAAACTGTACACTATTTTATACCTAAAATATTTTTTGTACAACTCAGTAAACGATAACCATATTTTGGATTCATGCCTATCACTATTTTTCCAGCCAATTCCAACCACTAACACTCTTCAAAACAATAGTGAATAAGATAGAGCTTCTACTTATGTCTTAGACAAGCTGTAAAATATTATTTTACTATAGGCACAGTACATACGTTACACTAGTATTTACAATTGAAACAACTGAGCTAACTGGAGACGGTTGCAAACAATCTACGATAACCCCTCAGTTTTATTAACAGGACTAGCTGCATTCTTACTACCCTTTGTCCTATTACCCGTTTTCTCGCAAGAATTAAGCATTTTCCCGTGGTAAATAGTTGCCTATGTTCATCAGGTCTAATGGTAAAAGAATTTTTCAAATCTGTCCAGTAGTTTTGGAGCCTATTCAATACAAACAAACAAACAATCAAATCTTTCCTCTTTATAATATTAGTATAGATAAGCATAATTAAACACTCCAATGATCTAACGAGCCAATTGCAAAATCAAACGCTCGTCCAGTCTTAATGTCCATGAAACATTAATTACACAGGTAGCTTTTTAACTCGCCCTATTTGTGTTCGTTCGGTCCAGAGGGACTAACCCTTTTAATTCTTACGGACTTGTATGATAAAGGTTATTTTATATGACAAATATTTAACTTTTCAAAAAGGGTTATAGCAAAAGTTGTAAATCATGCAGTGACGATGGAAATCGTACGATCGATATGCAAAACCGTTTGTTTTTGTTTACTATCGCTTGTGAACTATTCCTCTATTTTTAAACCCACGACGCAAAAAGAGGGGTGTTTTATGTTCGAGGTGTCTGTCTGTGTATCTGTCTGTGGTATTGTAGTTCCCAAACGGATGAACCGATTTTTGTTTATTTTTTTTTGTGTCATAGATCATTTTATCCCGAGTGTTCTTAGCCATGATTCATGAAAATCTGTTTAGCCAATAAAAGTTGGCGGGTTTTTTTTAATTTAGTTTTGTCTTGTTATTTAGATCCATTAGACCTTTACACCACCGAATCTAGGCGATCTAATTTACCTAATCCAGATAGAGAACAAATTTGCTGAAACGTAGAGAAAAATTGAAAAACAATTGCGATAAATACCCGTTTGTATATATACCTAGTTTTGTTTGTAAATTTATATAATAATGCTGGACAATTCACACAGCATTATCTAGCCCCAAGCTAAGCAGAGCTTGTGTGATGGGTATCTGATATACTTAATATAATACACTACACAGATAGATATTTTTATCTATATATATAAAAAAAAATGAAACCCGTTTTCCTTGGTGACGGCATCACGCGTGAACGGCTGGACCGATTTCGCTAATTCTTTCTCTGTTTGTATTGTCAGGAGAAGGTTCTTAAGAAAGAAAAAAATAAGAAAGTTGGAAACATAAATTTCCACGGGGGCGAAGCCGCGGGGCGCAGCTAGTTATACATAGAAAACATCCAGAACATCCTGAACAAACCGCAACCTAAAGCGTCGCAGGCGGACCTTCGCCCGCCGCGCCACGGAGGTCATCAACAGTCGTCAAATAGTTTTGTCATGATGGTGACAGAGACTCACTTCGGAGTTTATTCTCCAGAAAGTGGTGAGTGTGGGTAAAATTGCCATCAACTCGAAACAGTCACATACGGCTAGATAACCGCACTCAATACTAGCATCAGCATTTTGTTAGTATAAAACCATTCCGCCGAACGTTCGATCCCTCCTTTATTATGCAAATGTCTAGGGGAAAGGAGCATTACCGAACACTATTTCGTTTTCCTCCTTTTTCACTTAGCAAAGCTTGGTATTATTATGCATAAATTAAGATAGGTAACTGATGGTATGCGATCGATATCTCAATGGCGCACTGTACAGAATCAAAGGATCGCATAATAATTACTTTCTGATACTGACACATTTGTTTTAACTATTGTGAAAGAAAGCCTTAAGTTTTTCGCACACATGGAAGCACCGCTGAAGTGCAGTACAAGAATGTACATTCAAAAATGGACGTTAACTCGAAATATTTAGATGAATTTTATATTGACGGCATCAGATGACAGACAGCTTGCGTTTAAAGCCTTAATGTCAACTCACTGTAAAATGTATCTACTTATAGATAGCAAGTTTAAATCCATATTTGAATATTTTGAATGCACGTTTTGTGTTGTGTGGTAGCGGTATCGGATTAATGAGAACGGAGCTTTATATGTGTCATTCATTATACATACTAGTGTTGAATAAGGACACTATTTGACATATTTTTTTAGACCTTACCCATCACAACCGCAAAGTTTTCAATTTCAAATGCAAAGGACAATCTGAAATTCGGTTTTGAGTTTTTTATGAAAGCTAACGATTTAAATCTTTGATTTATTTTTATTTATTTATTAAAATTTGATTTCAAAACGTCAAACATTATTATAAGATCTAAAGTAGTGACGTAAAATTGAATGAAATATCATATCATTGATATCTACATACTGTTTAGGAGCACCTAGGCATTAAATGTGGCATAAAAGGAGTATCAGTCAGTTTCTCTCACGCCTAATGTACAAAAAAAAGCAGGCAGATCTATAAAAGTGAGATATGTCTAATAACATTAACTAATATTATTAAGGCGAATGTTTGTGTCGGTGCGAAGATGTTTGACCGAAGGCAACGCCAAAACTTCTGAATGAATCGGGCTTAAATTTTCACACAAAGATCTGGACCTGAAATAACTGGCTACTTTTAATTCCAAGAAATGCATACGAAGCCGCGGGCGGAAGCTAGTAAAGAAATATGCTAGAGTGCCTTGAGAGTGTAGTGAACCCCTTAGCCATAAGTGGACGACTTATCGTTAAGGGGCTCACTACATACGTAAACACTTCATCAAGTATTTAGGACCTGCTTCGTAAAAAATGTCTTTATTTCTCTGTCAACTTGAAGGCCACTAATAGCCTATTACTGTCTGCTGTGGGACAAGGGTTGGGCTGGCCCCTTAAGCGATTTATGGGAATTGGACTGGTCGACACATTTCTATTTTTAATGGCTTTTTGTCTGGGACTTCGATTTTTTCATCAAGCTATCACGTTATTCATTTTGCAAGATAGGACACTCCTTTATAATGTTAAGAAAGAGGGTAGTTGTACATACTAATTTAGCGTGTATTTAGGTTGGCTGGGGTTCTTGATTACTTATAAGCAACAAAACGGCTTAAGAGATATTTGTAAATGAGGTAGATATAAAAACACTCGTTTAAATTCTGGGAGTGTTCTTAACTACATTTTATAGGCCATACGAATTTTTTTAGTTTTCAATGTATTATATTGGTCACCTCAAAATTGAATCAACATGATCATTTTAGTCCTTAGTACTACCTTTTGCACTATTGGGTATACAGGCCTATAAATGCGCCATTCCCGTCCCTTGCAGGTCGTGTCCTGTGGTTCTCAACCTAACTACATATACCTAAAGGGTTTATAGAAATTCAGCGGCAGTAAAACAATATCTGTCATCTATTTGTCATGTTTTGAACAAGTTCTTACCTTCAAAGTATCTGCACTAATAGTAAACAAGTAAATCTTTATAAATTTTAAACCCTCTGTCTCAATAATGTAGACTATTAAAGTACGCAAAGCATCAACTTAAATCGTTACCTCTAAGTACCACTTATCAGTTTTGGAGCCTGAATAGTCGAAATGTGCACTTTTCCAACTTAAGTGCCATTGAGAATAATGGATGGTTCTTATTTTGTTATTCTTCAAGTACCACTTTTATGGTTAATAGCGTAGAGAAATTATAGATGAAAGAAAACATCACTTAGTGAAAGATTTTCTTATAAATGCTATTAATAAAAGGTTAAAGCCGAAAAACGACCGACAGCTGTAGTTTATAGTATCTTTAAAAATAATAAAAATACATTTTTGTGAATTGCCTAGCGTTACCTATTTATTTTATTTGACTAATAATTTTGTTTGAGTAGTTTGTCTCTAACTTGAAATCTAACTTTTTCATTATATCTGGAAAGAAGTAGTATATATAAATCATATTGTAACAAAACACGATCCAGGGAAGAAGCGCCTAGGCAAAAACAGCCGATGAAAAATACCTTTGCATCACTAAACATAATAGGTACGAGTTTTGAATCCTTTTAGCACATTCACTGCGAAAGCTTCAGTGATGCGACCCGAATGAGTGCGTTGCGGATCAACACTTTGTCTGCCACCGACGCACTTAGCTTTCTTCGGTGGCAGAAAAAGTGTGAAACAACCAAACCGTGGTAAATAATTCAGTTGTTATTCTTAACGCAGAGTGTACTCAAACACAACAGTAAAGATAGTGCACGTTTGACCCCACAAAGCTCTGTTGGACCCCGATAACTAATCCACTACGTCCTATTAACTACAAACTGGTCGTGTGGCCGATACCTGGTTTTCAATTACGGGGCATGTTTGCCGTTCAACACGGTCTCAGGCACAAATGTGGCCTGATGTGTTCTCTGGCAATTATAATTTTAATCTTGACTGCCTAGCGTGTGTGTTCTCAATCACAGATAACGAGGTCCCGGGTTCAAATCCCAGATCGGGCCATAAAAGTGTTGTTAAGATTTTGCTCGCAATAAATTCACTATTAGCAGACCGGACTCAGGAAGTTGGCGGTGTTCCACCCCCGTGCCTTAAGCCATTGGTCTTGTGCCCGACTTCTCCCCGGCTGTGTCGGTCTGCCTTCCCATCTAAATAAGAGAGTGAGGGAATAAAGAGTGCACCTGTGTTTGAGCACACGCTGCTACGCGTTTTTAAGCGGTTATGGTTATGACTCAACAAATGCGCGCCACGTTCGGATAATTTGAGCGTTCAAATAAACTAAGTCAGTGTTCTGATACTTTATGGTTCGGATAATCGAGGTTCTACTGTATTTTATTTTGTGCCACTTCAGTATGTAGACTAAAGTAAAGAAGCAACGAAGAAACCTTTAGTCTGTTAGTTCTTATTTTTTGAGTTGGAGTTTTGCTCCCGTCCCAAGCTTTTTTATCCTCTAGATAATCTGATATTTAACAGTCAACCTTTTTGCACAGGAGGTTTTGACTACATATTTGTTTGAATTTATTTACTGATAATTTTTGCAACTCACTAGAAGTTTTGATTGTAGAAGCGTATACATTTCCCTTTTAAAGGTACTTACATTAATTTTCTGTAACCTACTTGTGGGCACAGCGAGTTTATTTTTATTTCTAGTATTAAAAATATCTTTATCGCTATTTTTAGGGAACCGTTTGATATTTCTATGAGTGTACAACTATTTTTCATAGATATATTAACACGGTACTGGTCATTATGTTTAATTCTTTGAATATACACTTGCGAGCTTTAAACTGGAATCGCTTCAAGGGTTGTTCAAGACTAATTTTTACAATTTCTTTGCAGTGAACTATGAGTTAAGTTATGTTTTCCCTTACGCAGGATTTATTGGCGACGATAAATTTTGATAATGTCCGCTGCCACACCGCAGCAGTGACTAGACAGTACTGACAGACGTCTTCCATGTCGGCATTCCCACACTAGACTGGCCAGCCCTTATTCCTGACTTGAACCCAATCTGGCATATGTGGGACGAGCTAAAACAGCGGATACGAGGGAGAAATCCAGCTCATCCAGCTCCGGCGCCGATAAAAGCCGATAGATGCAACTTCGACCTATTGCAATAATTCCCAAAATTTAGGTAGGTCTTGTCTAATCATTGAGATTGCATTATTGACATCGTCGAAAGTGTTTTGTCGTTTCATTTTAAAAATAAATGAATTATCATCAGCATGCAATACAATCTCGTGATTTTTAATAGGCGGAGGAGTCGTCGAGTCGAAAACCTAACGTTTCCTGAAACTAGTTTTCTTAACCAAATATTAGGTTCACGTTTAATGGAAAATCGAGGTTCGGACACTATGGACTACTTAGAGATTGTACTATTCACATCGTCGAAAGTGTTTTGTCGTTTCATTTAAAAAATTTATGAAGTAGGTATCATGTATGGATCAGTTGAGCTACCTGTAGATAGCTTGCAATAGTTTGCAGTTAGCTCAATTATTTCAATCGTAAATACTAGTTGTAATTTATTTCTATTATTTGATGGTAATTTTCTTTGTGAATAAAGATTTTAAAATGGAGTTTCATCAGCATGCAATACAATCTCGTTGGATGAGGCAGAGGAGTCGTCGAGTCGAAAACCTAACGTTTCCTGAAACCAGTTTCCTTAACCAAATATTAGGTTCACGTTTACGAAATACAAAGTGCAAAAACGTGTTAGATGTGATGCTCGGTTTTCGTCTCTATTCCCTAGAGATTGAGTTCGTTATAGCTTGAATTGGACCTGTAATAGCGACCATGGGAAATTAAATATTTGGGTGGAATAGGCATTTCAAAGGTATCTCCGATATGATGTTTAGGGGGTCCCAAAGCACTTGGGTATAGTCGAATCACTTCCGTCGGCGACTTTTCTGTTACGCTCACGTTTAAATGAAAGTGCTAGAAACAAGAGGTCAACTTAATGACCTTGAAGACGTTCGGTTGCCGCTTGGCCGACCCAGGTGTAAATGGTTGCGGGATCGAATACCGATTTTTTTATGCGTCTTGTACTTACCTATTTCAGATATACATGTGTATTTATTTAAATATTTTAGGAGGAGATCTTTCAGGACAATATACATAATGGCGATGAGAATTGATAGGTATAATTCGTCAACTGATAAACTGATAACCGCAAGGTTGTAAACGTTCTCGAGTGGCGACCGCAATGCAACGCGAAACGAAGTGATGCAACGCAAAACGAAGTGTTGGGAGATTCACTCGAAGCGCGACCGACGACATTGTAGCGGTCACAGGCAGTCGAAACTTGGAGACGGCTCAGGGGGCCTGCTCGGAAAAGTAAAACCAAAGTTTGTTTTCGTTGTCCTACAAAACCAGCTCATTATGTCGCTTGCATAAGATTAGCGTTTGCACGAAAACGATTCAAAAACTTCCATTTCGTTTAAAGGAGTAATTTCATATTTGGCATTTACTGTAATTTTTCAAAAATTTATTGTCACTTTAATAACAGGCAAAATAAATGTATTCACAAAGAAAATTATACTAGTATTTTCAAAAATGTATGAAACAATAAATATGAAATGTACCTAAAACTATTTTGGATAATTCCAAACTTTGTAAGAATTGGACGAACTGCGTATGGATTCTTAACGAACCGCTAATTGGACGAAACGCGTTTAAATTGTAATTAGAGGAATCGCGTTTTGGACGAACTGCTAACAAATCACGGGCCCGGCAGCTCTATTGTCTAAGTAAACTGGTAATCGACATCGACTTAATTTTTAACATTTGAATTGGTTTCATGTTAGACAATAAGACTACTGGACCGCTATCTGTTTCGTCGTATAGGCGTCGCTCCAGCAGTAAATGTTCGTAGACTGATGGAAGATGATTTAATATGACGTCATCGGTATATAGGAGTTAAGTTTTGATTAGTTTGGATAAAAAGATTCTAGGAACAGATCCATACCAATATTAAATACGAAAGTAACTCTGTCTGTTGACTATTCACGCCGAATCGGCTGAACGAATCTTAATGAAATTTGACAGGTCGTGGGCTTACTTGAAAAGGGCATGCGAAGCCGCGGGCAGAAGCGAGTGATTTTACAACATAGTGAAAGTAAGGTTTTTGTTATTATACTCGTAGTGCGTAAGCCTCGTACTCTGGCTAATTTCTAAGAAATCAAATAATATTGCAAAAAATTTCGACTTCGACGGTACTTAAACCCGCATCCTTCCCTCAGTACCGGAATGTGCTAACCAACTACACCACGAGGTCAAGTGACGTAGGAGTCGAAAATCTTTGCGACTTTCTACGGACTCTAGCGCCGTTAGTGAATATAGTTTGAATTGTCCAGCATTATTTATTTCTCTTGCAACTGGAGTCAAACCAGCCTTGGCGTTACTTGGCCTTTCAGAGCTTACTCAACAACCTGAGTGAGAAAAGGTGTCGTCGCTCGCTCCATTAGAACGTCCGCGACAATTCTGTTACGAAGTTAGATGTACAGGTTGCCTTTGGCATTGTCAGAGAATATATAATGATACTAACGTATAGAGTGGACATACCTCGCCCTCCACCAGACCGAGCTTCCTCACCCCGCCGGCCCCTAGTCGAGTTTGGTTTGCGTTCCGGGGTGCACGGAGCACGCAGAAGGCGAAGCAGGCATAGTTAATGATTTTGACAGACGACGCCGATGGTGATTTATTTCAGACTAGCTTCTGCCTGCGGCTTCGCACGCGTATTTTCGGTATAATAAGTAGCCAATTGTTTATGTTAGGCTACGTCCTAAATCTACGCCAAATTTGATCTTGATCTGTTCAGTAGTTTTGGAGATCCTAGGTTACAAGCATTCCGATTTCAGAAACTTTCGGCTTTATAATATTTCTAGGATAGGAAGTAGGAAGTAGGTTAGTGGGAAGTAGGATAGTAGGAAGTAGAATAGTAGGAAGTAGGATAGTAGGAAGTAGGATAGTAGGAAGTGGGATAGTAGGAAGTGGGATAGTAGGAAGTGGGATAGGAGGAAGTAGGATTTCAGGTTTATTTATGGTTTTTGATGTTTTGTGTGTTTGTTTGATCATGGACACACGAAAGTCCTTCTGTTTTGAGGTTTGAAAGAAATAACAAATAAAAATGTGTTTGAGTTATTTGCAACTGTCTCTCTCGCACAATATATTCATGTTATGACCCTAGACGTCACACACACAGTTGCACGTGTAGCATAACACAGTTGCATATGTATACAAATATACAAAATTGTTTATTTGGACAAGTACACAGATATAATAGTTCACATGTTGAACGAAGAGACCACAAAAGTTTTAACTGCGGCGTAGTCTTTTCGCCCACCTCCTGACACGACATTTAGTTATTTAGTTATTTATTAATATTTACAGTGCTAATTTTGTGGTTGCATATATGTATATGTCGTATGTTTTGAGACGCGACTTTTGTATGGAGAAATGGGCGAATGCCCATTGTGACTAGGATGAGGCATTGTCCATGGCGACAGAATAGATAGGTAGTTATATGGAGTAATATAGTTGCTACTAACCTCACTCTCACCCTCAACGCCGAGGGGAGGCCTTCATCCAGCAGTGGACCAATACAGGCTTATTGGTCCACTGCTGGATGCAGGCCTCCCCCTGATAAGCGCCTTGTTGGCTTTTATTCATGGGGGTAATGACCGTAATCCCCACGCTGGGCATGCGGGTTTGGGATCGCAGTTCGGTGGTAGAATTTTTCTGCAGGGAGCGCTGCTGCCCGCCCCCGGTGGATATCCCTTAGTCGATCCTACGACACCCGCGGGAAGAGTTGGGATGATGCAAATTCCAAGCCGGCACCACACAGGTACTACTAAGCAACAAGGCATCTTAACTCTTGGGATAAACTTAGAGTTGACCTACTTCGAGTCAGTGATTGTTATAGGTTCCTACTTAAATATACATAGCTTGATGATACGTAAGCTAAAGAAATAATATAAAGAAATAATAGAATAAGAAAATCGTCATACTTTTTGAAACTGTCGCAGGTTGTAACCATGATTATTATCAGCTACTAGTTTCTACCCGTGGCTTTTCACTGTTGTTTCTATGGAAACATGGGGTTTAAAGGTTATTTATGTCTGATGGGAACTGATTCTTAAAATCTTAATAAATCTTAAAATTTATTGCACACAAATAAAACAATACACTAAAGTTGACCTTTTAAAGGACATATACAGAGACGACCTTAACCTTACATGAGTTTTCTCACAGCAAACATTTTGGGTATGGAGAAAGGTAGTGCAAAGAATATAGATAGATAAGTGTACATACAAAACAAAAAAATAAAATACAAGACATTCATCTATGCAAAATTTTAGCTTGATCCCTTTAGTAGTTTTGGCGTGAAGATGTAACAAAGATAAATCTATCCATACGAACTTTCACATTCATTAAATTAGTGTGTAACAAGAACTGATTTTTTTAGCATTAACTCATAAAACTTCACGTTTGTGTTAGCCCTGGTCAATTCACAACGTGTGGGTTTTCAATTTCGTGATTACTTTTCCATAGAATTACGAAACTAGATTCCTTGCATCAGCTCCCACGACTCCCACGTAAGCTAACCTACGCACTATGATCCTCACAATGTAGTCATTTGCATACGGCACACCTGCCGCATATCAATATACCCACGGGATCCTTACGCCTATAACATAACTACATACGTCACACGGCAACACGCGTCGATGGATTACGACGAGTAATAGGTACGGCCGAAAGATAGGATCAAAAAAAACTTGAGAGGTGTCAAGGGACACCCGGATGGAACGAAGTTCATAAGAGAGAGAGAGAGAGATACATGCGCACGCCGCACGGCTTACAATAGCTTACTATAGCAAAAAGTGTCGTTACAAGTTTTCGTATGAATTTTTTCCGTCTAGCCCCCTTTCACAACGCGCGATAAGGAACTTCGTTCCAAAAACAAAATTAAAAATTTTAAAAACCCCACTACAGATTTTCATGAAACATGGCTAAGAACACTCGGGATAAAATTATCTATAACACAAAAAAAACTAAACGTAATCGGTTCATCTGTTTGGGAGCTACAATACCACAGACAGATGCGTATCTGTCTGTGGTATCGTAGCTCCCATACACAGATACACAGACACACAGACAGACACGTTAAACTTATAATATTTTCAGAACTTGACATATTAATATGTGTGCTGTTGGTTGATGATCGCCCTTAAAGTTCTTTAATAAAATTTTTTGCGTAACAAATCTATTAAATTTCTATTAATTTTCTAAAGTTCGACTAATACCAAGCACTTGGCACCAGCTCTGTCTCAAGGACCCAAATTATGTTTCGTATAATTAAGTCAGACTTTTCTGAAACAAGGCGACAGCTGCTTGATACAAATTAATGCATTTTTCGTGACGTCCCTTTTTATTTAAATTTAGTTGCAAAATGTTTCTTTTATACTCTAAACTTGAGAGAAACAAAAATGTTTTTGTATTTTTGATTTGACAAGTTGAACAACCTCGGGCGTTTTGGTCCAACGAAGTTATTATCAATTTCGTTGGGGACAGAATAAAAATACTTGTATAGTACTTTCTTGTGATCCGGCAGTCTCTTAGAAGTTCTAAGAGGTTTTGGCCGCGAGAAATACAATACAAATGCTGAGAGAGCGTTTTTAGGGCACTACATTCGCGACAGCAAAATGGAAATGGAGCCCAAACTTTTTGTAAATGCAATAAAGCCTACAAAAAGATGTTTTTTCAGGAATGGGTACATTACTTTTGCTTTTTCATATGATTTCCTTGTAAGTTTTCATTGTAATTTTTAGTATTTATTTATTGTTTGCATCCTATTTCAACCACCATTATTATTCCCATTTCGTCCTTCGAAACAATTTTCGCTTTAAAGATCTTTATTTATACTCAAAAGAACAAACAGGTTCACGTAAATTCAGTATACATTGGTAAAAAAAAAATTACATAGATAAAGTTTCGGTATTTATAAACATTTTAAACCCATTTCATCATACACATCATTTTTGTGTCTACACACTTACACACTCGGCTAGTCTAGCTCTAGCAGAGATACTTTCAACCAAAACATAAATAACTTCTTCACCATTGTATTTTTTTCCATTCTTTACAAATATCCAAACGCGCTAAATTCAATAGAACCCAAAACTTTCATTACTCATAGGGGCTGAAGGATAAACGGACTAAATTACAAACAAATACAGACCATTCAACGGATTCCCTGAAAAGGTATACATGTACAAAAATATACGACGTCTATGAAAAAAGAATGTTTCTTACTAAAGCTATCTAGAGGGTAGATACGGGTATAAAAACAAAATTTAAGGACCGGATCAAAAGTGTCCTTCCCGTACACTTGTGGGCTCGCAATGTGATCAAATTAAAGACAGCCGTTGGTCCAAGGTAAAGAAAAATATACACAAACTCTTCTGATTTTATCAGTTTAGGCTTCTTAATGTTAGTGGACATCATCGCCATCTTGTAGGTAAGTATTAGAAAAGAATATAATATCAATTTCTTTTAAATTTTATAAATTTAAATCCTATATTGGCCTTATGGTTTTCGAAGAAATTCGTCAGATAATACTCTAATCTTTTGTAAGCTTCTAAAATTCTTCATCATACCTTAAAATGTTGGTATGTATTTAGGTAATCTCACTTATTTTTACAACAATACATAGACATATAATTTATTTGCCACCACAATACACACAATATAAATTATTAATTTTGAAATTAAAATAAAATACTTAATCATCATTAGGTACACAAGAAAAACATAGGAACAATACGTTGAAAAAAAGAAGTAACATGAGGTAAAAATAAATAAGTAGGTCACCAAAGTGTGTTGCAGTAGCAAATGGGCATAGGCTCAGCATATTGTTGTGAACAAAAGGCGTTGTTATTCTGCCTAGACCAGAAAAAGAACATTCACAGGATGCGATTAAACAAATAGAAAAAAAATAGAAAAATAAATATTATGCGCATATAAGAACACAAAGAACTTAAATAAATAAATATTTAAATATAATGATGTGCGTGCGTAATACTTACTAAAAGAAAATCATGATAATAATAATAAGTAACGAAAACAATAATTATAACAACATAACATACTTACAACATTATTTACAACTTCGTTTTTAACACAACTTTCAAGCAATCAATATTTTTAATACCTTCCACCTTTTTTATGCCACCTCTTGATGATACTATTTCGCTTGTTTGTATTATACGTTTTATTTTATACATGTGTCGAAATAAATGTATATTATATATTCTATACAATCTCTTACAATTTAGGCCAAACGACGAATTCCCTTGAGCACCCGTCCTTTGAAACCTACCTCCGTCACACGAATGGAAGGAAAGTCGACTTTTTGCGCAGAACGGTTCATTCATTGTGCTGAGCCCACACGTGTTGTACCGAGCGTCGATACATCACGAGGGCATCTGTATCTGCTATTTAGGAGCTGCCTTTTAAAGATAAAGATATTTATTTGCAAAAAACATGTGTACAAAAAGGTAACATAAATTAATAGAGAAACAACATGCTTGACCGTTTACGGTATGCAAAAATAATTAGAGAGATGACATGAAACATTAAAAAAAACTATCTACTATATATCATTAAAATTTCGTCTACGCTATAATAACATTTTGAATCATAAGAAAATATCAACAATATTTTAATTTACAGTTTGTACAGTAATTGTACAGTTTAGGTAATTTGTTATGTATTTTGACTTGAAGTAAAGATAATTAATTATTAGTAGCACAACCAGAGTTAGCGCGACCATCTCTTGTTCTTCGTATACTGTGCTGGCTGGCAGGTTTTTTACATAAGTGTAGTCACTCTATGAAAAATAAAAGCCGATCGCAAACCAGCTCTACATAACGATTACATACGCGCTAAAAAGAGATTTATTTTTTCCTGCGCGCTACTAAAAGTAAAGCTGAACGCTTTACTTTTTCTATCTGACCCAAAAGCACTGAGAGTGACCCTCAGACCTGACAACGCCAAGTAAGCCAAATCGTCAAAATTAGTCTCAAATCGTTAGGCTACCTTGGCTGTTCGGTACGATCAAATTTAGGCCACAATATTTGTGTCAGAAATCTTTACATTTTTTGAAATGCTGAGCGACGATGAACACGGTAACTGTCACTGTTAACTTTTATTGGTTTTGAACTGGTTTTATTTTAACTCTGTGACACAAAATAATTACATTTACTAACGTAATGCCCATGAAAGCATGAAACTTCCTTCGAACTTAGTATCCAGGCGATTTGAATTCGAGTTATCACTACCAAAGTGGTCGTGGCACTAATCGATCGCAAGCGCTACGCCGTAGTCAAGTTAAGTGCCGTAGACCGAATTCGTTGCAGACTATTTTACACGGCCTCTGTTTGCACTTCGATGCAAATAAACAATTTTAATGATAATTTCAAAAGAGTTCACATAGTCAAAGAAGTAAGATCATGTTATTAGCTATTTTTGTCGCATGTCTTTTAGTTTTTTATCAAGGTCACTGTGTATTATAATATGATAGTCATTGGTAGTAGCTATACAGGGTGTCCCACGACCATGAGACACGAAGGGCAAGTACTAGAAATATAGGAAGTTTTACTGAAAGAAAACATTTCTTTAATTTTAAAAATAAGTAAAACTGCGTTTACAGAATGTTGAAAATGACTTGCCTTATCACGGTAATCGAACATCATCCAGAAAATCCAAAAAATAGCACTTTGTATTTTGTGTAGCAACGGACAATCATAAGATTCAAATCTGTCTAATATAGATTGCATATTAATTAAGGAGACGACCATGAAATCTACTAAAAACTGGGGAGACGATCTTTATTATTGAAATTTCTGGAAGGCAAGTAGCCATCGGATTATGAGAGTAGGGAATAGAGAGTGCATCTGTGTTTGTCCACACTCTCGTGCATGTCCTGGGGCCGAATTCTGCTAAACAATCGTTTTACTTTGACAATATAAAATTTTGCGTGCGTTAGTACAAAGCCTACTTAGATAACAGGATACTTATTATACCGATACTGAAAATACGCGTGCGAAGCCGCCGGCAGAAGCTAGTCGACCATAGATGAAACAAACTCTAGATAGTGGGTGCGGTGCTATTTGCACACAGAGATTGATAGAATGTTTTCAACCTTGACATTTTTGACGTAGTTTCTTTCATAAAAGGTAAAATGCCAAAATGTGTCGTCATTTTGAGACGATTCTTTTGATACGAGGGCATTTTCACAAAAAAGTACACCCCCACTTTTACGCTGTCCCACGTTTTTAAAGATGAACTATGGGCTTACATTAATGCGTATAATATATTTATTTAAATAAATCGGTCATATCTATATTAAATTTGTTTTTTAATGAACTATTTTAGTGTGAATAAGCTTAATTATTTAATTATGGACAATTTAAATAGTAGAAGAAGCCATTTTTGACTTGTCCCAGTGCTATTAGCTTCGAACAAAGTGAAATTACCGAAAATATTTCTACAAAAACGTTGTCAACTTTGTATGTTATGTACCTGTAGTAGAATATTTTTTCCGTCTCAGGGATTTAAAATTATAAATAATACCCTAACAATACAGGCGTAAAATTCATTTTTGTTCAAACTCAAAACTTGTCCCAACCGGACAGGTCAGCACAGTGACGGTCCTAAAGCAAATATTTTCTCTGCTAAACCCGTTTTGTTTATTAAAAATGGCAATACTGTCCACAAGGATCGTAGCGGCCGTTTCATGCGTAGAATCAATGCGTTTGGTGAACTCCTACAGTGAAGACGGTGTTTTGCTGGTGTCAGTGGATGATGCTCATTTCATAGGTCAGTTTTAAAGACTTTTTTCTCATTATATATTTGTACCCTAGTATTGAACTTATTATAATCGTTTTTTGGTGTTATTTGAGGAATGTTTTTAACAGTTAATTTAAACAAAGGTCCTTTTGTTTGGTTAGAATGTATTTTTTTCTCATCTCATTTGAATAATGTGACCTCCGTTCAGTGACGTTTAGAGCCGTCACATAATATAGGGCGGACCACCAAAGTCACCAAACTGACTCATAAGGCTAGGTCCACATTACAGTATGTCTTTTCTACTCTTGATCAAACGAAATGTGTGAATAACATAATTGATATTAAAATTTCGATAACCAACAAAAAAAAAATTAGTAAAAGAGAATTTACAACCGAAGGATTCGAATTTAAATTAAACTAAAATTAAAACAGTACCTTGCTTTCTAAAATAGCTTCCTTAACGATATTTTTGTCTTATTTATATCCGCACTTTTATCAGTTTGATCATGTGTAGTAGGTAGTTGAGCTATATTTAATTAGTTTTATAAATACACCTACCTAACTATTTTGATTTTCGACATGACTGAAAACATGAAAACAACTAATAAATGTTACTATAGAAAAGCTTGATTTTTATTCTAATTTTTTGTCATTGTAGCTTCACCCTTAGGATTGAAGATGTGTCGGTTTGGTGACTGTCCCAACTTAGATGGGGTTTATTTTACTGATTAATAATTTCAGTTTAATTAGTACTTTATTTTTATTTTCCTTCTCTTATTAAAAACAGTTTAATAAAGAGTATACAATTAATAAATTATAAAACAGGATGCTTAACTTAAAATTAACAAGAAAATAATGATCGCAATGGAATCAATGGTCACAAAACGGAATTAAAATCATTATTTTAAGTAATATTAAATTATTTTTAGATGATTAAGTATTTTTTAAAGCTTCATTATTTTATTTGGAACTGATCGAAGTTGAAAATAATGTCATAGTCTCTTTATTATTAAAAATACAGGCGTTTTTTAGTGTCACCAAGCTGACCATGATTTTTCTATAGTGTCCACATATTAATTGTCTTTTTCATATAAATAACGCAATTTTTCGGAAATAATGTATAATTTTCAGTCCAATCCTTCAATCAACTCAAAAACACAAGTGTAGAAAAAATCTCAATTTATGAAGGGGTGTACCTTTTAGTGAAAATGCCCACGAAGCGATTAGTTTAGTGTCCCTGTGCACATAACTTTTGGCTAGTCTACATAAGACTGGCCTCCGCGGCAAAATTTCGGCTAGGGTCATTATCATCATCATAAATTCAAGACCTATTTATAAACGTGAAAAGAGTTGGGTGTAATCGTATACCGGGTAAACCTTTTGCGATATTCGTCTTACTATCGTCATTTCTAAGAAATGGGATTTGAATTCATTCGGTGATCCAAATTCTTTGGTACGTACGTGCCTCACTGAAATTTTGTGAGTAAGTCTGTAGGTATTTTTAGATTACAGAGGCGTTTGTATTTTGTTGATCTGATGTTTTATAAACTTAAGAAAGCCTATTTTTTATTCTCCATTTTGTATTGGTATTTTTGGATTACTCAGTCGTTGGTATTTTATTGATCTGTATTTTGTGTAAGCTCGTCAAAAACATACCTTTTTATTCTTCAGGCGTAAGCTATTTTGTATGTACTTTAAAGAAAAAGCTTACAAAGAATAACAATTTACAAAGATAAAAGCAAGCCACGTACGAAAAGATAATCTTTTGTCTTCAAAAGACGTTTCAAGCAAAAGTGCAGCTTTAAAGAACTTACCCAGAGTTTGTCGAATCTCACGAAACCACCTTAATATTTCCTCCGGGTCTCGGAATAAGGTAATATAAAATTCCATCTTACACAGCAATAGGACTTACGTAAAAGGTAAAGGAAGATTCGATTTGATTTGAATTGTAAAACTAGATGGTACCTTACATTTTTAAACATTTGATTTGTGTGTAGGTACTGTTATTTTTAGGACCGAACTTAATTATTTAACTTATTATTATGACGGTACGAAACACTTAATATAAAAGGCCAGAACACAATGAAGAGTGAATTTGTAATTAAGATTTAGCTTTTACCTTTTGAACATAACAACTGATATAAATAAAAAATAATGCGGGACAATTCACATAGCATTATCTAGCCCCAAGTTCAGCAGAGTTTGTGCACCTAGGTTAGTACATCTCGTCCAAAGCATAGTGGACAACTCGTCCGAATCAAAAGTCTCTTGGTTTTCGATTCGGCCCAGTTGTCATAAGGCTGTTAGTTCCATTGCTGTTATATATTTTATTATGAGATGTAAAATCTGTTTTATAAATCAGATGCAGAAGCCATTTGACAAGAAGTTGAAGTTGAGGCGATAAATAAAAAGTATCACCTATCTACGCCAAAATGTACGCCAAATTTTACGCTAAATTAAACGATGAGTTTTCCACTTTGGACAACTCGTCCGAGAAGAATTAAGAAAAGATTTTTTTAAAGGGTTCCGCATCGAAATCATCGATATTTTTAATTTTGCATAGAGAACATCAGAACATTCGGAACAAATATCTGCAGATCATACAATCATTTGTTCCGAGGCGGGAATCGAACCACTGCGCCACAGAGATCGTTTTTGTCAGAATATTTTTTAACGTTCTTTCCATAGTAACGAAGGTTTTACTGTTCCATGACAAATGGTACATCATTAGGTAGGGACATCTAGAAAGGTACTCACGACCTATTTTAATAGGCAGGTACCTACCTATACCTAAACTTAACATCCCAAAGGATATCTGTAATTTTGTTTAATATACAAAATACCTACATAAAAGCCTTATCTTAGGTCCTAGATAAGGATCTATTGCAACTTATAGGGCGTATGAATAAATATTCAATAATAAAAATATTAGAGTTTCGTTAGAAAAGCTCTGTAATATTTTGTCATACAATTAAAAATTCAGTAGAATACTGAATGCTTGAATAAATATTAAATACGTGGATTGTCCTGCATTTTTTTTTCATGACGGATTTCAGCAACATAAAATTTTTATATAACGAACATTCTAGAAAATTCCAGCCCCAAGCTTTGTCGCAGGCTGCATTCGAGTTCACTGTTTCGTGCCGTTTTATTCCGTGTCAGCTGTGACAATGTTTTGCCTATTGTACAAAAACCTCTGTCTATTGTAAGAAATACATTGTTGAGTACAAAATAATGTAGTAGATTTTCTAAGACATCACTATTTGTTAACATAGAAAATACTAGTTTATGCCGTAGCTTCGCATGCGCTGTTTCTATGGAAATTGGAAATGTTCAAAAGTACTCTCTATTCGTAACTGATTTACAGGACAAATAGCATTTGTGTTATTCCACTTCTAGATCTAAGTACATTAAGCAAAATTTCAGATAGATCCGTTCAGTGGTTTTGGCGTGAAGAAGAAACAAAGATACATCCCAACTTCCACATTCATAATATTAGTGTAAAGTGTGATTGTATCGGGTATTTATACCTACCTACCTAGTTTTTATAATATTACAATTGTTTTGATTATTGTAGCTGACATTGCCTATATTTTGCGACTTCTATGTTTCTAGCAATAAATAGATTGTGTAGGTACCTAGTTATCGTTAGATCAATTGCTGCGCCCTTACAGGGTACACGTGTATTGCTCATGTATTTTAAATTGCTGTTTGCCAAAACTTCATTCACGGGTTAAGTACCTGAAAAGTGAGTCTATTTCACGTCGTAACGTCTCCTTTTTCCATACAATTTGGTACAGCGCCTCTATCGTGCGGACAGGGAACTACGCAAATCCCATACAAAAAGAAGACGATCACGTCTCGTTAGTAACGTCAAACAGACTCACCCCTCTGAATTGACCAGCTTAACCCTGATTGATACCGCTCACACTATTTTTCCAGCTTATTGACTGTGTCACTGACTTAGTGACTGAGATAAAGAATAAAATCTGAAAAAAAATTAACTCATCAGCGGCGAACATAGTATGACAATATTTACCTATCGCAGGCTATCTGCATTGTCACACAGCGGAGCAATGCAGCCAGCGTCTTGGGGATGTTTCCGATTGGTATTTATGTGGATCAGTTGAGCTACCTCTTGATTGCTTGCAACAGTCAGCAGTTAGCTCAACTGTTTCAAATGTAAATACTTACCTAGTTCTTATTTTTTTTCTATGGCCTTTGTACAAGGTCGCTGAAGATGGTATATTATCTTCTATTTAATATTTATTTACTTTCAACCGTTACTGTCCCACAACTTGGCAAAGGCCTTTTTTTTCTCCTTTCACAGCTCGGATCTAACGATATACCTAATGTATACAAAAAATTCGACGAGTCATAAAAATACTTACAAAATAATTATATAATAAATAAATAATGCTGGACAATCCACACTGCATTATCTAGCCCAAAGCTAAGTAGAGCTAGTGTCATGGTTACTGGATGACTGATATACCTAATATAATACATTACATAGACAGGTATTTTTTATAATAAATGTTTATAGAAATTATCCAGAACACCCGAAACAAATACTGCAGATCGTCCAAAAATTTGTACCAAACCGGGAATCTTACTCGCAACGTCCTGCGTCGCAGGCGGACTTTTGCCCGCCGCGCCTCATCAGTCGTTAAAGGGTATCATAGTTAAATTATTAATAAAAATAATAAAGCTGACAATTCACTCAACATCATCGACCCCCAAGTATTTGAAACAAACCAAACCAAACTAAGTAGAGCCCGTGTTGTTATGGGTACTAGATAACTGCTATAAGTACTTAATACAATACATTACATAAAAGATATTTTAAATATAGAAAACACCCGGAACACATTAATTATCCGCAGATGGTACAAACTTTTTCCCCGAGGCGGGCATCGAACCCACAACCTCCTAATTGGAATTGAAACTATCCATGCCTAGCCTTCGCTTCAAGTTGCCTGCGACAGAAAAGCTAAGAATAGAATAGAATAGAATAGAATATTAATTTATTTGTAACTTAATCAACAAAAACAAACACAATTTAAAGATAAAATAAAAGATGCAGCTTCTGTCGAATTAAGTCACAAAACGGTCTCTGTCTCAGCATAAGCTGGTTGTTACCACGTAACAACCAACGCTGGTCTTCCGACAGAGCCGTTTGGTGACGTCACGGAAGATAACACAAAACAATCAAAAATATAACAATTAAAAAAAAAAACACAATCTACGGCAACGGTTGACAAACACGAGATACATTGTGTTGCCTTATATAATTTCTTAAAAATTACACACATTACATGAACTAAGTAATAACTATATTCAAAGTCTAGTAACGGAGCGCGGAGATAGAAGACGAGATCTTTTGTAAAGGCGTTTGCTCAATGGACTGATTTAAATAACAAATAATTCAGTTGGAATGTAGTAAGACAGTTGCATTGAAACTTTGTCTATGGAATTTTGTCGGTGAATCGATGGAAGTGGAATATTCAATTTGGTTTTACATTTCGAATTGTATTTTCCATGTGAATGAAAATGCCATGTGGTGCCGGCTTAGAATTTGCACCACCCCAATTCTTCCCGCAGGGTGTCGTTAGAGTCGACTAAGGGATATCCACCGGGGGGGCGGGCGCCTCCCGCAGAACAATTGACCATTGAACTGTTATCCCCAGCTAGCATGCTCAGCGTCGGGACTATGGGTATTATCCCCTGCCAATAAGGCGCTTATCAGCGGGAGACCTGCGTCCAGAAGTCAACCAGTATTTATTAGGCCAAGGATTTTGTAAATGTTATTTCTATTATTTGTGAGAATAATATAAATATATTAATAATAATCTCCAGGCTAAGCAGATCGAGTTGTTAAATTGATAAGTTGGGAGGAAGGAATCAAATGGGATTATGTCAAAGGCGCGTTTTCGGTGGGCAACGAAACAAAGCGGTATTTAAAAATTTCTGCAAAAGTTTCATTTGAACGCCACTATTATATACTCATTAAGTAGATACAGTATAAACCGTAGTTACTAAATTGTTGAAAACTGTTGAACTCTAGTTTCTGCCCGCGGCACCGCAATAGTTATTTCTATGGAAAAGTATAATGGTTAAATCTATCCATAAATTTTCAGCCAGATCCGTTCAGTAGTTTTGGCGTGAAGAGGGTTACCACTTCGCAGGTCGCGCTAACACGTACAGGCATGCGTAGGCCGTAAATAAAATAAAATAACAAACATCCATCCAGACGTTCCATACGTATGACATTCCATATTAGAAGTAGTACATTTACAATGTAAGTCTATTGTGTCCACGAGAGCTACTGCCGACAAACTGTTGCACAGTTTGGCAGAAACATTATTATGTAATGTACTTTAAGTTGAAAATAAATAAATAAATAGACATCTATATCTACAAACTTTCGCATTTATAATATTAGTGTGATTTGCAGCCCCTCCCACCAAAAGAAGCCCAATTTTCTACACCTACAACAATGCCATCCCACGAACTCATTGCAAGTTTCCTTATTTTAATCAAGTAACAAAACCTCTATTCACCAGACGTGTAGTCCCTTATTATCTTTCCATCTACTCGTCTGTCGTAAAACAACACTTTGTGAACTCCTCTTAACTCGGTTAAGATTAATTCGCGCACCTGTGCAAGCTACGGTTTGGTGTACATACAGCGGTCGTGCCATCGCGCCATCGAACGGTATTAGCTGAAAATCTGCCACCTTTTTATAGTTTAATACTATAGTGTAGCTTTTACTAGTGGCTTTACTCACATAGCTTAAGGTGCGACCCGAAGAGCAAATGCAGGGAGTCGTAGAGAGGGCATTGTAATTGTTTTTTCTTTATTAATCAAAACGTATTCTATTCTAATTTATGCGACACTTTAAACCGTAGAAGTTTGGTACAGTGTCGAATAAAATTCCGTCCAGGTAACTGGTGGTCTCCGCGGAAGATAATTATCCATCGAGACAACCAGTCACCAAACAGTTGTGTAGATGGAAATAAAATTCCGTCCAGTATCTGGTTGTCTCCGCGGAAGATAATTTTCCATCGAGACAACTAGTTACCAAGCAGTTGTGTAGATGGAAATAAAATTCCGCCCATGTAACTGGTTGTCCCCGCGGAAAGTTTCTTCCACGTAGACAACCAGTTGTCAAGTTTGGCTGTCTGGGCGGAACAAACCACAGTTACAGCGTGTTGCCACACATTTGGCATGAAGTTATAGAATAGAATAGAATAGAATAGAAAAGCATTATTTTCATTAACATACTAAGTCTACCTAACCTAACCTACATTATCAGCGATTAAAAAAATATTACCTACAACTAAAAACCAAAGCACAGTCACACTACCACTAGGTTATTTTATCGTAAAAACTACCTGTATACAGCTTTAACAATATAATGTGACTAGCGGTCGCTGTCTGGATTTTTTTTTATGAAGATTGTAGAAGTAGATATATAAAAGTAACTAGATATACATTTAAGTCATATTTTACTACGTATTAGGTAAGAAATTTAAATTGATATTTAAGGCACCTCACGTGACGCACCGTAAAGGCTGGGCAGTGAACACTGTCCAGCCTTTACGGTGCGTCGACGCGCGACGGGCAGAACAGCATTTGATTCGTGGGCTCTGAAGTGATAAAGCACTAAGAAAGGACAAGGAAAATAAATTTAGGACCAACTTTCCATGAACACATTATATTTGTTCTGCCACCTCAGTCTAGGTCAGCTGAGACGACTCGCTACTCCCGGTCGAGTTGCCCTTTTAATCATAGTAGACAATTGGATCGTTCCTCAATTATGAATCGGGAATGTCCCATAACCATTTTAAAAAATAGACAACTCGATCATGAGTTTGGCCCTTTCCGGATGGGGGCCAATGCTGTTGTATTATTTTTATATATTTTTTTTATTTCTTACCTACTACATATATAACTCAGCATTCGGCAAACGTGCCAGACCCAGTATCACGTGCAAAATAAGTAATTAATATAGAATCTAGGAGCAGTTCCAAAGCTTACCCGTTACAAACAATACTACTCACAGACAGCCGTCTTTCAATAAAGCTTTCCTTCCACAAAGCTTTCGAAACCTTCTGGTTCAATTCTATGAAATTCCATTCATTCTATTGTTACCTTGTTGTTTACTGTTTTTGAGACAGTTTAAGTAAAGTTATCTTAGATAAATTGAATTCTAAAATATAGTAAACCGTCGGTTGCATTAAAATTTAATCACTTGTGATTGTATTGTACATTGGCGTGCATTAATACTGACTCTAATACTGATACTGACTCTAAGAGTGCGCCAAACACTCTCTATTCCCTTACTCCCATAATTCGTTGGGACGGCAGACCGACACGACCGGGGAGAGGTTAGGCGCAGGACCAACAGCTTATCTTGCTTTCCGAGGCACGGGGGTGTGACACCATTAATACCAAAGAACGCCTAAAAGACGAATAAGTCTACCTAAAAGCGGCTACGTACCAAAGTGTACACTTAAGTACATATTCGATTTTTAATACTTATTAAAGTTTTAGTAGTATTAAAATAAATAATTAAAATAACTTAAATAAGTTATAGTTTAAAACATTCATTACGGATGTAAGCGGGTTAACTACGAGCCTTATTTGTGTTGGAAGAACACGAACTGTGTTTGCGTTACTATTTTAGTACATATAACTACTTTAACTGTAGGTATCTAAATTAAAAGCCAGTTTATTTCTAGACAAATCTCATCTCCACCAAAATAATTTTTGTGATGAAAATAGCTCAAAACTCATTCCGAACAGAACACAGCCTCCGGCACAGTTCTTCATTTTTCTGACATCCATATAAAACCGTACGTTTTCCTCAACAAACAGTATCTACGAATGAACGCAATAAGGAAGTTATATGGAACTAGCTGCCGCCTGCGGCTTCGCACGCGTTGTTTCTATGGAAACGTTAAAAGGTGATTTCTATCCCATGGGAACTTATTTATGGGATAAAAAGTAGCCTATGTTTGATTCCAGGGTTATAATTATCCGTATACAAAACTTTGATTTCGTGCGATTCTCTTTGAGTGACTTGCGACAAAATCAGTCTAAAGGTAACTAGAGATTTTACTAGTAAAAGAATCATCAAGCATTTTTAAATTTACTCAAACGACACTTCGAACATTACGCTCGATGTTTTGTTACAGCCTGATTTTAAAACTAACGAGCGTTTTGGTGTAAAAAATGAATTCCAGTTTTCCCCCTTGAGGCTAATCTTCAAGGGGGAAAACTGGAATTCTTTTTTTTGACTTCCAGTTTTCCCCCTCAAGGGGGATTTCAAGGGGGAAAACTGGAATAACCCTAACAGTTAAGAGCTTATTACACCATCCTAAATATCGGATGTCCTAATTAGTCAATCCTGAATTCAGGAAAGTTTAATAGCATTTAGGACATAAGGACGGCATCCTAATTTGGATCCGATTTAGGACAAGAATGGCTTCCGACGTCCTAAATCTATTTTTAGCGTCTGCTTCAGTGTTGCCGGCAGTCAAAATAAAAAAGCTCCGATCCGAACGCTAAAATGGTCCGAAATATGACAAAAAGATCCGTTTTAAAAAGTGTAAAAAAATTACTTGTCGTAATGGGGATATTAAGTTTTCCATATGAATTGTACTTTATGTTGCTTCATCTTAATGAACTTCAGAAAACTTCGCTTATTTTTTACAAAGGTTGAAAGACTGAGATAAAATAAAACGTCAAGTGGGAGTCAGACTCGCACACTAAGGGTTCCGTTTAATTGTAAGACCTTGTTTCTTGACAAATATCATGATTCTATGTCAACATGATGTAGGTACCCGGTATTATTATATATTTATTATTTTGGTCGAGGGAGAGAATCAAAATTTATGATTTTTTTGTTAATAAACTACAAATTTACGGTTTTCAAATTTATCTCGTTATTTGTGCTATAATTATGATCTTGCTTCTTACCAAATTTTATGATTCTAGGTAAACGGGAAGTGCCCTTTAAGGTTTTGGTCTATAGCAAGATATTTTTTTTTTAAAGAAAAAACTACAAATTAGGTACTGATTTCGGATTGTTCCCTTTATTTGTGCTATAGGGCCTTGTTTCTTGCCAAATTTCATAATTCTAGCAGGGTTCTGATTGCGCTAGGTCTACGGGAAGTACGTAACGTATAAGTTTTGGTTCATGGCGTGCATTAAAAGTATTTTTTTTTTGTAAATAAATTACAAATTTATGGATTTTGGATTTTTCCCTTTACTTGTGCTGTAAGAACTTGCTGCTCACCAAGTTTCATGATTCTAGGTCTACGGGAAGTACCCAATAGGTTTTGTGTGCATGTGATTCCCTTGGAAATTTCCGCAAAGAGTCATGGTACGCAAAAGATCCGCAGAGGCAGAAAAAAGTCCGAAACGGACCAAAAAGGTCCGCACCGGCAACACTGGTCTGCTTAGAGTCCTGAATCAGTGAACGTGTAATTAGGAGCTCCGGCGACTAAATTTCTTGTCCTAAATCGGACACTGAATTTAGGACGCGACATTTAGGATGGTCTAATAAGCTCTTTAATCGAGCAAAGGCACGAGCGCGGGTGACGGGGCACGGCGGGAAATGAGGTGCGCTGCCCGAGGGAAAAATAGAAAAAGAAATGATATAGGTAAAATGGTAAATGCTCACTCACCGTGAGCATTACGACACAGCATCGAGCATTCGCAAGATCGTTATTATTATATTGAAATGCTCTAGCATATGCTCTAGTCTATACCTTTCTTCATTTTATTATGTCTTAAATCCTTTGATTATTATATTCTTTAGGTTTGCATTCAATAGGTACTTCTTAAAAGGTCAAAATCTGAAAACGACATTCAAGTTTGGATATGTAAGCATACTATGTATCAAAAATAATAAGTTTTTGTTTGAACCTTACGTAACAGTAAGAGTAATACATGATTGCAGAGGAGACTTTTTGCAAAATTTCAATATTACAAAACTCGTCGAATAAGAAATTAAATAAAAATTACAATACAATTACCACACAGCGTAAAACTTAACGCAACAAGAACACAAATAGGCCACCACCGGCTCAGCATTAAATGCTCCGTTGACACGGATACTGATGCAGCGCTGATATTCAACGGCGCGAGGGTACTAACTGCAACCCTTTGGGTATAAAGATACCAGAATTTTCGGTACTGTTTGTTCAGAATTTTCATTCGTCATCTCTTTCGGCCGCCATTCCATTCCACGTGGAACAAAGCGGCGACATTTTCAATTAGCCCTCGGTGGATTCATTTCCTAGCATGTCACGTGACAATGGATTCCGCTCTACGTCCGGTGACGTCATGATTGGTACGCCAATGCCGCTGTGTTTAGTTATCTCTGAAGGAAACTGAGAAATAACATATTTATGACACTGGGATTTAAAATTTAAGGCTGAAAGTAATAGCTGAAGAGGGATTGGCGAGGAATTGGCAAACAGTTACCAGGCTAACGTTTGTGTTATTATAGTGCGTAAGCCCGCACTCTGGATAATTTCTAATTTCTAAGAAATCTAATAATATCGCAAAAAGTCCCGTCGAAGTCGAAAATTTTTGTGATATTATTTGATTTCTTAGAAATTAGTTACCAGGCTGTTGCCTCCAACTCAGCCCAAATATGTCGTTAGAGCCGACTCCTGGAACCTATCAGAGGAAGGCTTCGTACTGATTGGAGGGCAAAAGCGTCCTTCTTTGTGTTGGGTGTTAAACACCTTCACCTCGATCACCAACATGCAGCTTCAAAAAGTAGATCGTCGAAACAACAATATTCATGTCGAGGATCCAGATTTGGCCGTTATTTATCTTTATTTATCTATCTTATCGCAGTAGTCTACGATAAAGCCAAATCTGGATCCTCGGCAAAAATTAACAAAATTTTTAAATCTTACCATAGTTTACTAATAGCCTTACTATACAGGGTGTCCCAAGAAGTAGTGATATACTGAAGCTGGGAGGTAGAGGACCTAAAGGGCTATCTGAATCACCCCCATGTATGTTCCGCGATTTTTCGTATTTTCGGAGTTATGATTTTTTTTTAATTTTTTCACCTTTCGCCGAGTACGATGAGATTTTTATTTATGGTGACGTGAATTATTGCAGTAGATGCTTGATTTTTTTTTTGTGCTAAGCTGATAGATAGGCCAATTCAGTATGGTAACATTTACTATCGTTAGATCTTCAAATGGAATAAAAAAATAAAAAAATACCAAGAAAGATAAAATTTACCCAGTACGTTCACAACTTCAAGGGCCCTTAAAAAAATAAAATCACATAATAAATAAATACCATTTGGCTTTTCAAAACTTGCTCTATCTATCAGGTAGCTACTCTGAAAATTTCATTTTATTATTCATAAGGCTTCTATCAAAAAATTTAAATCTAAATGTGGTAAGTGCAAAATTTTAATTTACATGTTGATTAATGCTAGCAAAGTAAAACCAATTACATTACAATAAATGTTCAAAATGGCCCCCCTGTTGCTCAATGCAAGTGCGACATCGCCGGAAATCGAAAAAAAAATGGAAAAAAAAAACCAAAAAAAAATCGACAGGCCCTTTCAGCTGCCAGACCGCTTGGGCGGCAATCACTTTTTAAATTTTCTACGCGTCGACCTGCCCCTGCTGTTAGAAGATGTGGACTTGGAGACACGCAGAAGCATAGTACTGCAGTGTGATGGTGCACCATGCCATTTTGCCTTGGGCGTGAGAAACTATTTAAATCAAAGATACCCTGAAAGATGGATTGGTCGTTGCGGCCGGGGTGACGCCTGCCTTATAGCTTGGCCTCCACGGTCCCCCGACCTAAACCCCATTGATTTTTTTGTATGGGGATACTAGAGAATGCCGCAATTTGGACGAGTTAACCCGGAAAATGAGAGTAGCAGAAGAAACCATTAAAAATAATAGAAGTGCATTCAGACGTTTAAGACAACTTTTTCCGGCGATGTCGTACTTGCATTGAGCAACAGGGGGCCATTTTGAACATTTATTGTTATGTAATTGGTTTTACTTTGCTAGCATTAATCATCATGTAAATTAAAATTTTGCACTTACCACATTTAGATTTAAATTTTTTGATTGAAGCCTTATGAATAATAAAATGAAATTTTCAGAGTAGCTACCTGATAGATAGAGCAAGTTTTTAAAAGCCAAATGGTATTTATTTTTGATGTGATTTTATTTTATTAAGGGCCCTTGAAGTTGTGAACGTACTGGGTAAATTTTATCTTTCTTGGTATTTTTTTATTTTTTTATTCCATTTGAAGATCTAACGATAGTAAATGTTACCATACTGAATTGGCCTATCTATCAGCTTAGCACAAAAAAAAAATCAAGCATCTACTGCAATAATTCACGTCACCATAAATAAAAATCTCATCGTACTCGGCGAAAGGTGAAAAAATTAAAAAAAAATCATAACTCCGAAAATACGAAAAATCGCGGAACATACATGGGGGTGATTCAGATAGCCCTATAGGTCCTCTACCTCCCAGCTTCAGTATATCACTACTTCTTGGGACACCCTGTATGTATAATAGATCATTGTTTAAAGATGTCAAGTGAGACAACCCACTTGACTTGTGGAGCTGTCTTGTAGTAAAAATCTGTACAGATTCGAATGTACTTACACAACAGATTAACTCTTTCATGAGCACATTGAGGACTTTCTACACAACCAGCAGAGCAGATAGTGGTATAACATCGTCTAAACAAATCACGAATTGATCCGTCGATCCATACAATAATGACTAACTTTGTTCCAGAATAGACTCTTTCCAGTTTTTATACAATTTGTACCCACAAATCATCTTGTATAACATTTCAATCTGCTTAACGTATCTTTTTACACCGCTTACCCCGCAAAAAGGCATTTCAAAGCTATATTTCAATTTAACCTGCAATGCCGCAGTCCATATCATATTTTAGGCGAAGTAGCAGCGAAGGTTGCGCACTGGGTTAAGATTTTGATTTTGCTGAGTTTTATGAGTTTGCTAAGTAGGTATATGAAATTATTTGTGCGATTTGATTTTGTAAAGTATGGCGAAGACTTTAAGCCTAAAGAAACACTAACTCTAGCTTCCAAAACTATCAACATTGATTGTAGATAAGTACCTACCTAAATACCTACTTATGTTTTTCCTGCCAATAACAAATACTTTATATCATTATTCACAATGAAAATTACAATCAAATAATAAAAATAGATTAGAACTAGTATTTACAACTTAAACAATTGAGCTAACTATAGACCGTTGCAAACAATCTACACAGGTAGCTCAACTGATACACATCAATACCAGTCGGTAGCATCCCCACGACGCTGGCTGCATTGCCCCGCTGTATGGGAATGCGGTTGCGCTGCGCCAGATACTCACCAGCTCTCGGGTCACGCGTCGCTTTGATCAGATGCTCTGATATTGATAATAATAAATTGAGTACAATATTCTATCTTAATATACTATCTTCAAAACAAGAATATACTATCTTCAAAATTAGAATCAAGTATGAGTATCACAAGA